>VMYD01000072.1:0-2526942 GCA_007663325.1 Eucalyptus pauciflora | reverse complement strand
AACCCGGTATGAGACAGGCCAAAGCGGACGATATTTAGGTGACTTAAAATGCCACAGCATTGTATTCACCTCTTGAAGTGAAGATGCTGTAAAAGTGGGACTCTTTTTCATGAGGTTGCTTTGGAACAATAAGTGGACTTTTTCACAGCTTTTACCTCTGAGGAAGGAACTGCATAAGAAGGGGAGCAAAACCAAGAAAAAACCAACCAACCAACCAACCCCGCAGAACAGTCTCTTTCTGACCAAATTTATGAATGGGATCACATGAATGCAAATCATCAACATGTAATCATCCGAGAGACCACCGTAACCACGTGGTCAGAAGAGACGCAGCTCTCGTTTTGGCACAGACAAGAACAACCATCGCACTTGGCGGTTTAAGGTCCCCACCTCAACGAATACAGGAGGAAACAAAAAAAAAGGGAAAAGGAAAAGAGAGGAAAAGAGACAGTTGCCTTGGGAAGCGCCTTCTGCAACTCCAGCAGCACTTCTATATAATCCCCTTCTCAACCCTCCTGTTTTGCTTCACAGCACACCAACTTCTCCTCCTCCTCCCTCCTTAGTCCATCAGAATTCAGCAGCCTCTCTGAGGTTTGTCCCTTCCCTCAAGACACCTTGATTAGCCTAGTTTTACGTGAATGCTAGCTAACCATCCTTTTTCTGCATGCACAAACAGGCAGGGATAAGGAAAAAGAATGGCTTTTCTTGGGGTGCTCTTGGTGGGATTGCTCTGTTTGGGCTCATCTGTTCATGCATATGGTGATGGCTGGATCGATGCGCATGCGACCTTCTATGGCGGCGGCGACGCTTCCGGCACAATGGGTACTTAACTGGTTCTTTTGAATATGTTCAATTCTGGCGAAATAATCGGTTACCTAGCCGAATGTAACAGGACATAACTCTTTACACGATCAGTTTTAGTCATTCTGCTAATGGTCGCACATGAAGATTTTACAGCCCCGCGGGCTTAAGTCATACACGTATTGCATTGCATTAGTTTAATGAGAGCCATTTGGCAAAATTGAAACGGTATACTGAGGCAATAAATTCAATTTGGCAATGCTTTCTGTTGTGGCAAGGCGGGGCTTGTGGCTACGGGAACTTGTACAACCAGGGCTACGGCACGAACACAGCGGCCCTGAGCACTGCCCTGTTCAACAGCGGGCTGAGCTGCGGGGCCTGCTTCGAGATCAAGTGCGTCAACGACCCACGGTGGTGCAACCCGGCCTCGACTGTGGTCACCGCCACCAACTTCTGCCCGCCCAACAATGCGCTCCCCAACAACGCCGGCGGCTGGTGCAACCCACCTCTCCATCACTTCGATCTCTCCCAGCCAGTGTTCCAGCAGATTGCCCAGTACAAGTCTGGGATAGTTCCTGTGGCTTATAGGAGGTTGCCAATTTATCATGCTCTGTATTAATTCATTTTAATTCTGTGTCAAAAGTTATGGGAGCTTTGATTTTAAAATTGAATGCATGATGTTACATATAATTGCATAGATATAATAAACAATTGAAGAATTTATTGGCACAGCTAATCTTTTCAATGTTTCATGTGGTAGGGTACCATGTCAAAAGAAGGGAGGCATCAGATTCACCGTCAATGGTCACTCCTACTTCAACTTGGTCCTGATCACCAACGTTGGAGGTGCAGGGGACGTCCGCTCTGTTTCGATCAAGGGCTCGCGGACCGGCTGGCAACCCATGTCCCGGAACTGGGGCCAGAACTGGCAGAGCAATTCGAACCTCAATGGACAGAGCCTCTCCTTTTCGGTCACCACCAGCGACGGCCGGACCGTGGTCTCCAATGATGTGGCGTCCCCCAATTGGTCCTTCGGCCAGACCTTCGCCGGCCGACAGTTCGCGTGAATTTGAGCACAATGTCTAGCCCCCGCGGGCTTCACTAGTAGTCTATGGTTCAATTAGGACAAGAATTGTGTAGTTAGTACTAGAAGCCCATAGGGGGCAGTCATGCAAATTAAGACATGATGAAAGGTTTATTTTAGAATGGCCTTTATCATGTGACAACTAAGGCTTTGTCTATTCAGTTCTGGTCTACTTTGAGAACAGAACAGAACAGTAAAGATGGCTGTGGTGGGGGTACTGAGTAATGTTACCACCCTTCATGAGTCAACAGTCTTTTCATTATCTGGTTGTGTTGTATTGTGTGTCATCCACCGGTGAAGTTACCATGGATGGAGCATTGTAATGAGCCTATTGTTTTGGCTTTTCAAATGTCTGAGTCATGGTCTGGTGAGCACTGAACTGTAAAAGCCAGCTCTTGGTTTATGGCTGGTCAGTGTGGAATATAAGGCATGGTGTTTGTCTCTCTCTCTCTCTCTCTCCATGTAGCCCTAAAATGACATGTCAAGGGCTCCAAAAGAAGCATACATTAGCCCAGCAAACGTTTTCTGCTACTACAATCAGCCCAATCTTGAATTTGGGGTTCTCTCAGCCCAGCATTTCCAAATTATCAAGAAAAGTCAAGCCATCAAATTTGGACTCATGGACTTTTCTTGGAGCATGGGCTTTAGTTCAGTGCAAATATTGTTAATTTTCATGATATCGTGTGTGGCACAGAAGTGGCCCCACGGAATCTTTCTCATCCAGCAGAAGCAAAGAACCAGATCAATGGAGATATTGCAATCAGATAAAAGGATAAGAGCCAAGCCCCGCCATTGGTCGATCCCCCACCCGCAGCCCATCTCAGCCGTTGGGTCCCCAACGCCACCAAAAACCAACCGTCCACTTTCAACGTTGCACGAGAGCCACATGAATTGCTATGAAATCAAATTACAAAGGGCATGCAAAAACAGGCATTGTCCTCTCAAGTTCCTAAGAACTCCAACTCTCATTTTTTGCTCAATACACACAGCCCTTGGGTTGGAGAAGAAGATGGCCACAGTCACCACACAGGCCTCAGCCGCCGTGTTCCGGCCTTGCTTGTCGAAGACCCGGTTCTTGACCGGCTCGTCGGGTAAATTGAACAGAGAGGTCAGCATCAAGGCCTTGCCATCCACTTCATCCCCTGCTTCTCTCAAGGTTGAGGCCAAGAAAGGGGAATGGTTGCCTGGTCTAACCTCGCCAGGTTACCTCAATGGAAGGTACTAATTCGACTGTATAAGCTTCCATAATCTTTCATTCCATGTAAGATCTCCCAGAAGTACATTATATTTAAGTGCTAGATCATTATCGTATTGTCATCTACGAGGACAGTCTGGTCTTCAGTTCAGACACGGGTCCAATGATTTTTTTTTTTTTTCAGTGTTACATGACAAATTATTAAACATATGATGCATTGGCCTTGTGGCACTTAGTTAAGTGAAAAGAAAAGAAAAAGTAGCAGCAATTCAACCTTTCGAGTTTTGCATGGGAGAGACATGCCATAGAAAATCAAATTATACAGATTGAAAGGCAAGATGTCTATGGTATAGTTATAAAGAACTTTGTTCGGCTTGAGAAAGTTGCTGTCCCTTAATTCAGATTGAAAATAGTTCCTGGAATTAGAGATCCAACTATCAGGGGATTCAAAACTCATAGATGTCTATGTTCAGTCTTCCGGGCGACAATGGGTTCGACCCGCTCGCTCTTGCTGAGGATCCGGAGAACCTGAAATGGTTTGTCCAAGCGGAGCTCGTCAACGGCCGGTGGGCGATGCTCGGTGTTGCAGGGATGCTGCTCCCGGAAGTCTTCACCAAGATCGGCATCATCAACGTGCCCGCCTGGTACGACGCTGGGAAGGCTGAGTACTTTGCATCCTCCTCAACCCTGTTTGTGATCGAGTTCATCCTGTTCCACTACGTCGAGATCCGGAGATGGCAGGACATAAAGAACCCGGGGAGCGTCAACCAGGACCCGATCTTCAAGCAGTACAGCTTGCCCCCTAATGAAGTGGGCTACCCCGGTGGCATCTTCAACCCCCTCAACTTCGCTCCTACTGTTGAAGCTAAGGAGAAGGAGCTCGCCAATGGTGAGAGTTTTTAAACACAGCATCAGTGCTCGCAGGGTTACGACACATGAATTTCCACTTGTATTCTAACAAACTTGTCTCTTGATTGGGTTTGCAGGGAGATTGGCAATGTTGGCATTCTTGGGGTTTGTGGTGCAACACAACGTGACAGGGAAGGGACCATTTGAGAACCTACTGCAGCACCTTTCAGACCCATGGCACAACACCATAATCCAAACAATCAGGGGCTACTAAGTACATTTCTAGGGCAAAGAGAGAGAGAGAGAGAGACCAGCTTGCTTTTCCTGGTTTGTTTAGCATGATGATCAGATGTTGTTTATGAGTGATATATATTGGACATTTTGTGTAAAAAGAATTCCTCTGTACAAGGTGAGTGATCTAGCAATCAATCCTTTCATGCAAGGTGTTTTTCAATACTTAATCTAAGGCCACTGGCCGAGTCATCAAATGAAAAAAGAGTGTTACGATCAGAACAAGAAACAGGGATGATGAATTTATGCATCCTTACATTCATTCTTTCTGGCAAAGTTTCATTTACAGTGAAAAAGAGAAATTTCTTTGGGATTGGTGTACAACGGAGAAATAGGGATGAATTGGAAAAACCATCCCACCTACAAAGTGTATGAACCTGTGCTCCTATACCGTGTCTTACATTTGTCTTACATTATTTACAAATCCTGCAGCTGAAATTACAAAAAGGACTGCCGCCACGTGATATCTTGGGTTTCTCTTCATGAAACAAGTTCCATCTCATACCCGTGCACTTCAATCCAGCATCAGAGTACTTATTTGGAGAAAAACTTGAACTCTGATGCAAATTGATATGCCTTCAGCCACCAGTCTCAGTATAGGAGAAACAAGGCAGACTTGTGAACATTGTCAATCGGATTGCTGCAAGGTAGTAAAGATAAGAGTTATAGCCGAGGTTCACGATAGCCAAATAATAAATGCAAGAAGTATTTGAATGGAGAGAAATGATGGACAGAGAGCTCATCTCTATTGAACACAATGACTGCAATGTAGAGTTGCTTGACTTATCCCAAGTGACAAAGGCACTAGCAAAAGGACACAATTCTGATTGCTAATAACACATGACCTGACTGCGTGTATACGCATACGTATATGCACACACGACTTGAGAAAAATTGAGATTGATGGGCACACAAACTTGCATTTTCAAGCAAATGAAGAGTATATACAAGATGCATTATTTGAATGAGACTAAAAATACAGAGACACAGACGTATAGATGGAGCCCAAATGTTGCTAGTGTGGATGGGAACTTTAAAATCTATTTCAGCAAATTGCAAGAAAATCTAGACCAATACAAAGGAAGCGCAGTGTGTAACAATTCATCTGACTAGCAACTATAAGAGTTGAACTTGAGTAGAAAAATGGTCAAATGACTCACCTGATTGAAGGTGTTTCCGTTATACATAGCAATTCCACAGGGGGCAGGAACTGAACACCAAGGATGATGCCCATTGTCATATATTGGCCTCTGGAGTTCAATATTGCTTGTAACTGGATAATCTATGGGATGTCCTTGTAAGCTCATTTCTATCTCTTGTTCCATCTTATTGCTTGCGACTTGATAATCTACGTGGTGTCCTTGGAAGTCCATTCCCATCTCTTGTTTCATTTTCTTATCCTCTGGTAAAGTTAGGTTGCCATATGGAGCATATGGATATTGTTCACCAACTTGGAGACTTAAGCATCCATTCCTGTTCAACTCATTCAAAATACAGCCTTCTTGTACCATATTTTGAACTTGCCCTAAATTTCCTATATCAGGGTGCCTATCCACTCCAAAGTAAGCAGAGCACCCTGGGAGGGAGACATCTGTGGAGCCGTCAATGGGTCTGTGGAAATGTCACATCAAGTCCTTGGGTAATGGATTTTAACTAACTCATACCAAATAACTTCATAAAATCATTCAGCAAATACAAATCTAGATCCTGAATTTCAACACTAGCATCAGAGATGATACCTCGTTGGTGAAGTTCATAAATCATGCACATTCACAAGACAAAAAATATTGTTGGCTAGGCTTCTAAATTTACTTGTAAAGAAGAGACTCACCCTTCAGGAAGATAGTGAGGATCGTTTTGGAATAGTAAGTGTTGGTTCTCATTTATTGGAAGCCAGGATAAAGGCTGTGCTTCTGGCATCCCACCCATAATGAAAGGTAAAGGCATAGCATTTTCAAACTGCGACAGAAATTACTTTTGTGTAAGATCACAATGAAACCAACATATCTCTGACAAGTCAGCAGTGCAAGGATGTAAAGAGCGCATCCCTCATTCAAAAGTATAAGACTTCAATGCACCCGCATGCACTCACAGGTGTGCACTCGCACAGAAATTCCATTGCATTACAAACTTGTTACCTGATTTGTCCGCTCCAATGACATAGTTTGATGCTTTCCAACATTTTCCTGGTGAGAAGATAAAAGTACTTTTGTATAAAACCACCGCTTGTTAAAACATAATTGGCCAAAGGTCATTCTAATTTAGTGTCAAAATTCTATTTTCTCCAGATAGCTTTAGTTTTGGAAAGTTTGAATTTTTTCTTTCCTTTTTGCCAAAAAAACGACACTGCATAATATGGAAAATAAGCATTTTAAATGCAAGGTGAGTGACTGTAGCCTAGAAAATGATTCAGACTTTGTAATCTAAGTAATATACCTTATGTTGTCGGATGTGGTTTATAGAGGCTCTAAGCGAATCTTCCATCTGCCTGAGTTGTTCTATATCATCAATCTTCTCCGGATTCCTCCAGCAGCTGAAACAATGGCACAGAGGAGTGGACTTAGCAAAATGAAAATACACAGATTTCTTTCATGATCTTTCATGGTGTTGCAACTTATTGTGATCCATACTCAAATATTAACTAAGTACCCAACCAGGTAGAAAGATCAAGCTCACCACATTTGCCATCTGGCTGTTAACATCTCATCTAGATACAAACACAAACATCCTACGTCTGAGGGATGTGAGTAGGTTTCCACATCACTCACCTGCTTTTTTATATACATGGTAAATTCATTCAACTACGATTTCATTGAAAAATTCGATACACTACTTATGACTATGATTTAACAGGTCAAACAATGACTGAAGCAATACACAATAATTAATATTATGATAGACTAAAGGAAGACGATAGCAGCAATAAGATCCAACATGTGGGCATCACACGATAAATATCAACTTGGATAAAAGTGGAACAGATACTTTAAAACAAAAAGCTCCAAATTTTGCACCTCAATCTCTTTTGCGTTTCAGTTAGCTGACTCTGCAGCAGCCTTACTTGATTAGTCATTTCCTGTACACAGCATTTACAATCAAGTAAGTTTATTTATGCAGTAGGCGGTGCAGAGAAAATTCCAGCACTTCACGAATACCACTAATGCTAGCAATGACTTGATACCTCAACTGTTTGATTGCTGCAAAGAGAATGAAACAACAGAATCATTAATACTCTCTTAAGTATTAAGCAGAAGATATTCCGCACACTTCTCAAAAGTAATTACGAACCTTGTACCAAGGAAGTCTTGTATATTGACATCATGATCCAACTTCTTAAAGGTTTTCTTCAGAACCTACATATATACAAGATAAATTGGAGGATGAACAAATTTGACCCACAAAAAACAGCACTTTTTATCTTCTAGGGAAGTTGATTGTGAAAAGTCTTACTTCAAGGCTCTCCAGCTTCCTGACCAGTTGGGGGAAAAATCATGATAAACTAGTTAGATTAACATAGCTAGGTAAGAAGAAAATCCAAAAAGAAGAAAAACAGTGCATGAATGCCACCTTTTCGCCCTTTCCTGAGGAGTTAACTGAGCAAACTTCGCAATGACCTCATCGATGTTGCTGAAACCAAAGGCATGCAGCAAGTTTTTTCAGCAGATAATGATAAGTGGTCATGATGCCATGTACTCAACACTTTAATCACATTATTATTTTCCAAAAGGAAGGTACACTTGCAATCCATAAAATATTGCTTCATAAATCACACATAGTCTTCACTATCCATTATGCTCAAATTTCAGAGACTTGCCTCACAGCAGAATACCATGTCATTATGAAATAAACATGAAAATGAAACAGCCAATAAGGATCCTGACAATAAATATGTCAAAGAACCAAGCCACAGTGTAAAATTTAAAGACAACAACTTTATAAAGAAAAATGCATTTTCTCTGTAAAAGTATCAGGCTATGAATGAGAACAATTTATCACAACAAGATTCATAGGGCCAAACATTATCGCAACTAAAATTAAGTTCAAATGAAAATCTTGTATGAGATGTAGGCTTTGAGCAGCCTTCAAACGTTGATACTAGTTACTTTCCCAATGTGAAATGAAGAGAGAAATTGTATCAAAATGCATACAGGATGGACATTTTCCAATGCGCAACCACTCATTTCTACTCTAACTACATAACATCCCTTTTGGCTCAATTTTCACAAGTTATATAGACCCATTAGATGGATGCATCCATGTGAAGTGCTTAATATCCAACATAATCTCGACAAGGTCATGCTAATAGAACACATAATTGAAGCATCGTGCTGATGCCCATTAATCTAAAGGATGACCAATCATCTAGAAATACTACAATTGCTTTTAAGATTACGTTGTCCACTTTTGACAAATGTTAGCATACACCAAAAACTGAAAGACTAACAAGGAGAAAAAGTGTGAACATCATATGACCCCTAGTTTAACACAACATAATGGGTTAATATTACCAATGATCCATGTACTTTTGCCTGAAAATCATAATCGCCCCCCGGCTGTTTTTTTTTTTTTTTCTGACTACCATCCCTCTATATTTTTAAAGGTGCACGGGTCATTGTAAATCAGGCCAACAACAGAAATTTGCCTATTGGCGCTAATGCCGTTAGAAATTTGCTGCGTGGATATTTTTCCCTTGACAATCTCTCTCTCTGCACTTAACTTCTTCTTCTTCAACTTAAAACCCACCAAATCCAAACCAAAACCCACATAATCCAACACCTCCAAGATTGAAAAACCTCTGACTAGTAAATACTCGCTAATGATCACGATTTGCTACCATGACCGCGAGCACAAAGCTAAAGCAGCCATGGCTCTCAAGCTCAACAAAGCATGAGCGGCCATGGCCGCAAGCGCAAAGATCAGGCACCCTTGGCCAGGAGCTCATAGAAGCTTGAGCACCCTGGCCCTGAGCTCAATGAAGCTCAAGCGGCCATGACTGCGTTTAATTTTTATGTTGCTGATATGGCAGATATGGCACCTGTTGCGCCACCTAAAAGAAGCTTTGCAAATTATGATAGGATGAGTATACTCAAATGTCAAAAATCAGCAATCCGCTTGACCATGTCAGTAAAAAATGATTGGCAATAGAAAAGGTATAACGATGGACTAATGTGAAGCATTTCAAGTAGTAGAGGGATGGTTTTGAACTGGAAAAGAGTAGATGGACCATTTTGACTTTCAGGGAAAAGTACAGTGATGCCTGGTGATATTAACCTCAATATGACCGATGAAGGTGGGACGTCCTATTTATCCAGAAAAAGGAGTTAAAATGTTCCAAGATCCGAGATGCAAACTGCCAGGTTCTAAACATCAAATATGGTAGAAGATCCAATTATGCAACTGAATCTGCTATTGATGAGAGAAACTACCAATGATATTGGTCCCTAGATTACCTGCGTTCTCCATGAAACAATGTGGGCTTATCTGTTGGAGAGAACATCAAGAGGACAATGTCGATGTCGCACAATATGGATAATTCCTTCGCTTTCTTCAAGATGCCAGTTCTTCTCTTTGAGTAAGTCACGTGCCTGTTGCTACTGTTCTCAAGTCTCTTTATCTTTAGCTTAACTCTACCCATCTGCAAATTAACCAACAGGACCTCAAAAAATTCTTCCTTTCCATTATATGCTTGTAAACTTCAAGGAACCCTTTAATTCAATAATACCCCAGATTCCTATTATCTATCCTGAAGAAATAAAATTATCCCACAAACGCATCATTCATTGCTCAGATTAATATAGGTTAAGCTAGCTCCTAACATCTAAAAGCTCCCAGTATAGCCTCACACATGAACGACAAATTTGAAAAGAAGCCAATAAGTACTAACGCTCACGGTCTTGAAAGAAATCTCCCTTTCCCTTTTTCCGATGCAATACTTTACCTTGACTACGAAAACCAACAACTTGTGGTCATAGAAAGAAAGAGCCCGTCGACACGAATCTCTAGGACGCGGAAGATAGCATCCGGACAACCATGAATTTCCCCTTCTTCTTCCTTTTTCTTGCGATCCCCACTCGAGAGGAAATTGATTGCCCGAAAAGATTCGGACCCTGTTTTCCTCTGTCGCGGAACTCTCGAAAGATCGCGAGCAACAGCGAACCCAGAACAAGAAAAGCACACGAGGGGATGAATACGTGGGCCTGTCGATCAAGAAGAGGGAAAGGAGAGCACCAAGAAAGCTTCAGCAAAAGATAAAGACACAGGCACAGGCACGGGATTAATCCAAATTCCCAAACGAAATGCAGCCCAAAAAAAAAAGAAAACAGAATGGGAAGGAGAAGATGGAAGAAGAAGAAGGAGAGGAAGAAGGGAAATGGGTGTTGCAGCTTACAAGATTTGCAGTTGAAGGGACAAGCTGGGATTTCGGTTGTGGGAACGAGCCGAGCCAACCAAGTTTGTTTCGCAGAGCGCGAGCGTTCGCGTGCGGGCGTCGGTATATAAAGAGAGAGAGAGAGAAGAGAGAGAAAGGAGAGAGAGAGATAGAAGAGAGAGATGGAGGTTTTACTGTCCGAGCGGGCGGATGAAGAGAACGGGATCTCCGCTGGAACCAATTCTGACGGTGACAGTAACCCCCCCTCCCCTGTTTACATGCGACCGTTAATGGCATCTTCTCGAAAAATGAGGGGAAAAAAAAAATCCTATCTTGGACTATAAAAAGACATCCTTTATCTCCTGTCTCTCGCATTGTCCGGATGGAGGATCAGAGGTTTTTACTGGCTGGTGAAATTTATGGAGGGAAGGGAGGGACTATCCATCACACCTTCTACTAGAGGGCGATCGGTTCCCGAGTGGGTTCGGTTTCCGATTCAGAATTGGAACTTGAAATTACAATAGTCGGTTCCATAGAGTTAGAACCGGCGTGAATTTTGTCGTGTCCGAAAAGATCAAGTTTTTCTAATGAAGTATTATTATTGTACTATATATTGATCACAGGGTTGTATGGTTATTTCTTTATGTTCAAGACCGTGTTTGATTTTTCATGCGTGCAAAAGTGTTTGTTTTTATTATAAAATGTTATACATATTCACCACAAATAAAATCCTTCAATTTACCATGAAAATGAGTTTTTTAGCATCATCCAACACACATTTACTATATTATTAGTCTTTTCTATCATATTTATCACGTGTTATAGATGCATTTTAATTGTGTGTGATGCATGTTAAAATTGGCAAACATTGGGACACCAATTCCTAAGTAGGTTTCTGCCTTGGAATTTTGACTAGTTTTCCCTAGATTCAGACTAAACCCGTTTGGTTCGATTCTTGACTAGATATAGACCCATGCTCACCTTCACATGCTACTATGTGGGCAAGATTTCTAGGTTTCATATAATTGTGCAACCCGTACCTTATTCTTGCTAAAATCACAAACCATTGTGCATTCCATGCGTGAAATTAGTGGATGTCATGTGTTTTATGTTGCTAAATGATGCATCTCGTAAGAAATTGTGCATGTAAAGGTTCTTATCTGAAGAACAAAGAATGAAAGAACCACCCCTTTCAGGACAAAGATAGTCCACAGAAAAGCCATGACAGACATATAGGACTATCTAAGGTATATCAAGATTCCGACCAAAAAAAAAAAAAAAAAAGGTATATCAAGATTAATTTGCCGCCTAGTGGTCATGGTAGTGGTCAGAGTCGGAATGTGAATTCATCCAATCCTCGGCAATCGCCAAGGCAGAAAAGATGAACTAGGAAACAAGCATTGCTTGATCCATGATTCTGCAAACATGAAGCATTTCTTGATTCTATTGACATCATCAAATACGAGTTCAGTTCACTCCTCTTCAAAGTTGATCGAGGATTGGAAAGCTGTGAGAACATGTTTCAGACTCAGATATGTTCTAAGAGCATAAAAAGATTCGATAGGCGACAACGAACACCAACCCACAGAAGACTCACGAGCATTGCAGTATCAATGATGACCCGGAAAACAAACTTGCAAGACCACATCCAAAAGCTCTCTCCACACTCCAGCATCAGAGTGACAAGCCAATTTGAAAAAACGTAAATGCTTTTCAATTTATTCTACCGGTTTCGAATTCAGAAAGTCTAATGACTGAGTTCAAGTTACAATGACAGTTGCAAATCTCAGTACACGGAAAAGAATAATGCAATCGGAACTCGCGCATTAGGAAGATCCATAAATAGTTTGGTAGAAGAAACAGCATCAGTAAATTGTCATGGAGATGAGGAACAAGCAAGAGACTTCGGAGATTCTAATTCGCATAATGCTGATTCTATTTCCTGTGCCGTCAGTAGCCTGGACGAGGGGGAAAACTTTGTACTCCGCCCAGATTGAATTGCTTCCAACTCCTCAGATTCCACAGAAAAATGGGTTCCAAGTGCCCTTATTGTTCTGTCGATGAAATCAGACCTTGATATGTATTCCTTCATGCGACATATAAATTCCAAATGGTCCCTTGCCTAAAGAGGAAGCATGCAGCTCAATTTAGTAATCCAATTGCTTCTATTTAGAATCGTACCCTCATAGAACAAGCCAGTGTAAGTGAAATCATATCGAAAAAAGTAAGACAATCATTTGCAGAGTCTGCCTAGGAATGTGGGGAAATAATGGCAAATGTTTCAAGTATTGACTTATTGCAGTTTCGACTTATTTTCTTTGATGTGGCTAAAAGTGTTTGGCAACCAAGAATAAATTTGAATTATTCTTTGGTCCAGCCTGGATGCTCTGGTTATTGGGCTGACAGGAGAGCAGATTGAGAAACAAGAAATTGAGTGAATACTTAGCATACCGATCGATACTCAGGAGCACGTGAAGGAAGCTTCAGATAAGCCATGTTTCTGATCTCGTAGTCCCACAAGAAAGATGTGTGATGGATCCACCGGCCTTTGGTGATGGATTGTGCATTCCCTCCAAATTTGCGATTGCCAAAAACGTAATCTAGAATCAGTAGAGGCATGCACTATTAGAGTTTAATAAATTCTTCAAATAAAACTTTCAACCATGTGGACATTTAGCTAGTCATTTAACCACCCCAGAAAAGGGTGGGGGGGACTCATCAAAGAGGAAAGAATAGGACTTCTAACTGCACCAATAAGTATTAACAAATTTTGCATTGTAATTGATGTGCTGAAAAATAACACTCCATGATATCAAAAGTATCCATGACATAAGTGTCAAACATGACTCATTGCAAGGACATTCGGGAGAGGTTGAAGAACATTTGAAAGCTAACACATCATCGGAAAGGTTATCTCAAACGAGACTCTTGCTATATTGTGGACAATAATTAAAGCCTCAAAGCATATGAAGTTAAGGTGACTAACGGCTTGTTTCGTAACCATCTTGTTTTTCTATTTTTCTGTATTTTGTTCCCCAGAACACAAAAAAAAAAATTCGTTTAGTAAAGTCAACTAATTTTTCTATCCCCCAGAATAAAAAAAATGGCCTGGGAATAGATATAGAACAGAAAAAAAAGTAAAAAAAATCTACTTCTTTGCTCTCGGGAACAAAAATGGAAAAAACTATTTCTAAACGGAAATTGTTCCTAGGAGCAGAATTGTTACCAAACACACCCTAATTATTTGTATGTGCTTACACATCTTTGAGTTTGGTCCTCTTACTACATCAGACTTCCATAATCAAAGTGCACTGAACTTTGAGCCAAGGCTCCAATTTCTTGACAGATGCTTACCTCAGTCTAACTAGGGACAAACAAGAGCAAGAAATTCATTTTGTCATTCAAGAAGAAAAGAAAGGAAAACGAAGTAAACAAAAGATAGAGACCAGATTATAATAGTAACTATTCCAGTCAAATGTTTGTCATCATGACAACCCTTGGCAACAAGATCATATTGGAACCCTCCAAGTCGGGCCAATGAGTAAGACGAGACGTTTGCAGTCAAGGAAAGAAGCAATATTGGAACACAGCCTATTTTGAATGGTCCATGATTAAAAAAAAAAAAAATAGTATTATGTAAAAAATCCAAATTATCCATAAATTGAAAAGGCAAACATGACACAATTCCATTTGACTAGCAATACAGGAGAAATTGGGCATATTGGAAGTTTTGACAGTGAATACCATTCTCACGGAGGTGGAAATCGCCAGTTCCATGGAACACTTCATTGTAGATTAGGCTGCTCCAAGACATGATGGGTCGAGGATATGGCTGCAATTCAGGGACAGCATCCTTGTTGCATATGAAAGTAACAAAGATTGTCCCGCCATCCACAATGACAGTGCCTCCCCCAGTGAACCTTTTGATGACAGGTACCTGATCGTGTAACACTGGTTTAATTTCAAGCAGTTCGGCAGGTTTCCTATGCAAAATATGCATGTACTCTATTAAATTATATTATATCCAAGCAGAAGACATCTCATCAACGTATAAAGCATGTATAAATCACAACATCGTGCAAATGTGCACACAGTTTCATAGTCACATATGTCTTAACTTTATGTTCACAGCATGGGCGAATTAGCGTCAGAAGGCAGAGTGGGTAGCACCTGTCTAACTTATGAATCAATGCCAATATCTGATTAATGGCAGCATCCTTCTTAACATAAGATTTTTGCTAAAAAACCAGAATGTAACCCATCTGTCTCAGAGACATGGGAAGGAATTTTCCTCTCCTTCTGGCTCCATTTCTTACACTCGACATGATGGAAGGCTCTCCATTAGAACAACCCAAGAAGTTCTTGCTTTCAGAAGGCCATGTTGTTTTTTTTTTATAGAAATGAACAAGAATTACTTGTTCTGTCTCTTCTACATTTCTAACGCTCACTGGTCAGAGACTGAATCTCGAAACAAAAAAGCTGCCAAACTCACCCATACATGTTATCAATACAAATCTAAGCATGCAGACAGATTAAAAGGCCATACAACATGAATGAGCACCCTGTAAACTATCAACACTTCAAACGCTTCGAGAAAGATAAAGTGCAACCACACGCCAAGCCTTAACTGAGTAACAAGAAGGTCAGGCACGAGCTTGTTCACATTCATGATTAAAAGTCATACTAATTTGGAAACATTTTGTAACTACGTCAAAGTGTTAGAGATTCACCAGGTCCAACAGGATGTTCCATGGTGATAGATCAATGTTAGGGTGAAAACAGGATCTAAGCTCATTATACTCCTAAAAACGCTGCCACAGGTGGCTAGATAAATCATAGGACAATTTAGCATATTTTAACACCAAACTTGAGCACGCTGAATATAAGCAAGAGAAAACTCTTAGTTTATAATGTCACAATCCACACATATCAAGTTAATAAAGGAAATGAAATATGAATCATCTTCACAACCAATAGTCCAATAAATACAGAACACCTACAAGATATTAGGTGAAAACACTCCAAAAGTGACCACAGTAACTTACCCAGAAACACCCATGACAATGGTAGGTTCCCTTGTGCCATCATTTATAATACACCAGTTTTCCGATGAGGTCCGAAGTAACTGCTCCTCAATATGCAGTTGCTGCAGAATAGGCCATCCTCTCAATCTGACAAGCTTCATCAATGGACGTCCAATTTTTTTGCTTTGAGGTATTGTCATTTTGATCTTTGATCACACCTCTCAATTCTACACTTGATAGGCAGGAAATTTCATCACAAGAGATCCCATACCATCAATAGAGCGAGACATGCTCAAAAACAGGCTCATATCCAGTCTCCAAAAAATTGCCCCGTTTTGCAAGTTTTCTTCTACATCAAAAAGCGGAGTTTCAGCAATAAATTTCTCTTTGTTTGGTAGAAGAACTTTCAGCAATAATGTTTCAAGAAGATGAGAACTTGAAAATACAAATACTTATCTGCAGGTAGATGGACACTAAAGCAACTAAATAGTAAATACATCTACTAAGACAATAGATGAACATCAGTGACAACGAAAGTAAAGGGATGAGAAGAATACATGCCATCGCCAAGCACATTTTATGCCTTGTCCCCCAATTTATATATTGCTTTTCTTAAGTTCTGAATCAATTAAGTTGTCAATGTTTTCAGCCAAACACTCTGTACCCAGTTACATTGAGACTTCACGCCATACACACATTTCAAACCTCAAATTCTCATGACCTAAGAGACCAAATTTCTAACACAGTCACTAAGCGAGAACTTCCTTTCGCTAATGCTCCATCAATCCCCATGCTTTCAAGAGGAGCCTTCAGGAACCAGTAGAACCAGGCGATCGAGAGCATATCACAACGCAAAAGATCACGGATTATCCCGAGTTGCGAAGAGCAACCCATCGAACATAAAATTCGCCAACAACGCTCAATCGGGTCCTGTTCTCCTCGCATTAACATGACGATTGCAGGCAAAAAAAAGATAACTTCCTATCTACAACTCCATTGCTCTACTTGACGACCATGTTTCCCATCCGAGATTCAGCTCGAAATTAAATGGGCACAAATGAAAAACGCCTAAGACATTCATCAAAAGTTCAAAACCTCACCTTTCACGTCCAGTACGTAGAAATCAAGAAGGAAGCGCCCGCGGCTTTGAAGTCCGAATCGCCAAGAACCGGTCTGATTGCAGAGAGAGAGAGATGGCCCAAAAAGGGAAATCAGGAAGAAGATCAAAGCAGACAAATGCAACAAACAGGTGCCGGAGACTTCAAGGAAGATGAATCATTTGAGGAAGAGAAAACAGATCGATTCAAGGCGTGCGGCGGCTATCGTCCCGGGCAGAAGGCCAGATATATATACAGTGGTTTGCTCTCCCCACGTCACTGACGTGGCGAGCATTTTTTGCTTCCATCCAATAGCAGCTTGACACGTGTATGGTGATGCGGAATTAATCACAGAAACTGAAAACTTCATTTCCCTCTTCCTCTGCCACGGCGGCCACCGCCCCAGCGTGACCGTCGCCACCGCCCAAGCCACTGCAACCTCCATCCTCGAGCCCTCCGCATCGTCGTGGCTGTCGCACCCTCGCCGTCAAGGTTCGCGGCCATGGACGATTCGCGGTCACCAGATCTGTGAATGAGGGGCCTCGGAGCCATGGACAAGCAAAGCTTGCGGCCATGGATGATGGAGGACCCTTCCGGCGCCGCTCGAGCAGCCCCTCCGGTTCCGTCTTTTTCTATTTTTCTCCAACCCCCAGATCTGGGACCGCGTCCTTCGTACATGGCTGTTGTCACTTTCGCTGGCCTCGTTCTCCAAGTCTCCAGATCTAGCCATTCATGGCCCAACGCATTCGGGCATCGAGGAAGACGAACAGTGGAAGACGAAGCCAAAGACGAACAGAGGAAGACGAAGCTGAAGACCAGATCTGGAGCCACAGTGACGGCAGGAAGCCGAAGCGACCGGATCTAGAGCGATGGTGATCCGAAGATGAAGACGAGCAGACGCTGGGAAGAAGACGAAGCCGAAGACGAATTGAGGAAGACGACGGAAAAGGGTGACTCGGTTTGGATGTGCAGTTGGCCTGGACACGGCGTTGACGCCGGCGACGGCGGGAGGTGTGGAGGTGGTGTGGACGGAGGAGCAACGGAGGAGGAAGAGAGAGAAAGCGGTGGAATGAGAGAATTTCTATTTTTTATTTAATTTCATATCGGCAAATATGTGTCGAGCGGTAATTGGATGGGAGCAAAAAAATGCTTGCCACGTCAGCTGGTGACGTGGTGAGAGCAACCCATTGAATATTTTCTCCAAAATTCTCCAAAAGATCGTCTCGGTCCCCCCTCAAACCGAAATTATAAGTTACAAACCTATATCTTCAATTGATTCATATTTATAGAAATGGATCGCAAATGCATCTACTTAAATTTCAAATATAGGTTAAAATAAGTTTATTCATTTCTTTCGCGAAATATAAAATGATTTAAATATTCAAAAAATATTACATCGTTTAAAATAATTAATCAATGAAAAATATTTTCATTATTGAAAATAATTTATATTTAAACATTTTCGTAGACAGTGATCATTTTTATGTTTATTTATTTATATAAGCGTTACAATTGATACCCTTAGATAAATATTTTTTAAATTCCTAATTCTTGTAAAAATCCCATCAAGAACCAATGGGCGAAACAAGCGAAACCACAAATCGAAGGCTCGTCCGAGAGGAGAGAACTGCGTAGCATTACCTCGGAAATGCAATTGAGCGCGAATTAAAACCCTATAGAAATTTGGTCGCGGGAGATGTCGGAAAGCGTGGGATTCTCCCAAAACTGAGCCGGAAGTTGATCGGGAATGGTGGCCAATTCACTCTCCGCAGCAAACCGTTCCGTTGCTAGCAAGGCAGCAAAGCTCTGTCTCCCTGATCAATCGCCAGGCCCGGAATGCGGGACGCTTTTATCGAGTTCTTCAAGAGAAAGAGTGAGAAGACGTTAAACCCAGTGAAGATGCTTGATGTCTTAAATGTAACGTCGGGTGATGGGTCTTCCGCCCTTGAATTTACCTCGCTGGCTATCGGCTGTACGGGAGTTTCGGGTCACAAAAAAAAAAAAAAAAAGAGTGAGAAGACGTTTAATGATTTATGGACAGTTCGGAATCCATTTATATTTAATCTTGAACCAAAGTCGAGACCTATTTTGTGATTCATGGATTACCCAGACCAGCCTTTTACTATTACTTTCACGCCTTTATCCATAATCCGATTTCTGAGCTCTCTTATTGACTTAGTAAGACGATTCATTCTTCAAAGGCCATAATTTAAGGAGGAAGAGCACTTAAAATAGATTACGATATGATTGGGTATGGATCATCAAAATTGCATTATATGTTTGGACCGGATCATTTTTAACATGGTCTGCCCATTTAACGGCCTACTTTTCACCAACAGTAGTGAGAATGAGACCATTGAAATCATGTAAAATGAATCAGAGATAAATTATGAGTGTTGATGCCTAGATCTGATCTCACAGAGTGAGCATCAAGAAATTGACCTGCACCCATAGAGAATGGGGTCAAGAAATCCAGGTTTATGATTTGGATTGACTCTCGATGCTTAAGTCGATAAGTGATGAAGACGAGTTAACTTGGTAGCTAGGGCAATGGTTTATGCATAATTTGGCATGGTGAGCTTCCCTTCAAGGTGGAGATTTCCTCCTATTAGTAGGAAGGCTCCTGCCGTCTTTCTCCATCGAAACGATGGTTATTGATTGGGTGACGATCGAGCTATTAACGAAGAAACCATAGATGCTTGGTTTTTGGGGTGGTGGATAGACTATTGTAACTCCAAGGGAAAATTACCAAAAAAGTACTAAACATTTTGTAATTGTGCTAATTCAATCATAAACTTATTTTTTTTAGCCAATTGAGTTCTAAACCTTTTATAATTTTGTTAGTTCAGTCCTTCCGGTAAAAATTAGCCAATTGGTGGCCACATCAATGCTAGCTGACACCGGCGACAATTTTTTTAATAATATTTTATTTTTCCGAATTATTTTATTAGTTTTTAATCTTTTTTTACATTTTTCTCTCTTTTTTTCCCCTCCCTCCTCCTCCCTCTTTCTTCCTTTGGCTTTGGCAATTGGCTAGCTCTCGCCGGTCACCGGACTGAGGCGGCCGAGCGAGCTCGCCCAACCACTGGTGGGGCGAGCCCCCGTCGGATCTGGCGAGAGCTCGCCTCACCGTCATTGGGTCTGGCAAGGCGAGCCCTCACCAAATCCAATGAGGGCTCGCCCAACCGCCTTAGTCCGGCAACCGGCGAGGTTGGTCAGTCATCGGAGCCAAAGGAAGAAGGAGGGAGGGAAAAAAACAGAAAAGAAAAGAAAAAGGTAAAAAAAAGATTAAATTTTTTTAAAAATAATTTGAAAAAAGTTAAAAAAAATTATTCAAAAATTATGACCGGCAGCCACACCAGTGTCGCTCGGCCAATTTTGGCCGAAAGGACTAAACTAGTATAATTGTAAAAGGTTTATGACTTAATTGGTTAAAAAAATAAGTTTATGACTGAATTGACACAATCGCAAAAAGTTTAAGACTTTTTTGATAATTTTCCCATAACTCCAATAAAATGAGCTTGCTAGTGTAAAGGCTCCAATCGAGTTGGGTGCGGCTGAGGTCACTTGTTGAATCCTTGTTAAGAATGCCTCTGTTTCTCTGGGAATCGAGATTTGAGCCTAATATTGAAAAATCTTTCATCAAAGGCCGATCTTTGATTGTTAAACGGGTTCAATGGCGATTCAAGTATAAATTTCGATTTGTATAACAGGGATTACGAATCATAAATTTAAAAATACAAGACTATAAAAACCTGGGGTTTGCGGTGACTACATCGATTCTACTCGAGAATCAAATCAGACCATCTTGAAAATCGATCCCCTTCTGGATTCCTATTGGAAATGGTCCAATTCCCAATTCCGAGTAAAGAACCACTAAGGAACAGGACTAATCAGACTAAATTTGGAACCAATTTCTTAAAACCTAAAAATCCTAATTTTTCTCAATCTCTCTCTTTCTCTATCCTCTCCAACCTCACTCAGACAATTTACGACTTTCTCTCTCGTTGGCAACTTACCCTTTTCCTTGCTCGCTTGTGGCTTGTTTGAGTCTTGCAACCCTCACTTGTTCTCGACTTGCCCTCGCTCGTGGCTCCTATTGTTTTATTGTAAAAAATGAAACCCAAAAAAGAAATAAAGAAAAATAAGTTCTAGAGTAGACCTAGAGCCAGCCAACAACCAAAAAAGGGTAGGTGCCAAGGTCAGTTTCCGGACAAATACATACATTTCAGATTTCAAAAATTGAGAATTGAGATCCGCATTACAATCATCCTTAATTTAAGGACTACGGTGGCTTGGAATTTGAATGCGCTCAAATTTTATCGTTTTAATTTTTTTTTTTTGCCGGCAGCCATAAACTTGGAGCGGCGCTAGTGTAGGACTCACCACCATGACACTGCACTTGAGTCCACTAATGAATACATAGTATGCGAATTTGGAGGTTCGAACTCTCATCCTACTGTGAAGAGGGTTTGAGCGCATACCAATGTAGCCACCGAATGGAGTAGTAAATTTAAATCATTGCGCGTCAATAATATCGGTTTGAGTATACACAGTAGTCATCCTGCCCGATCTTCTCCAAATTGAAGATGCTAAATTTGGAATTTTTTTTGGTCAACAATCAACATCTCTTCTGTCTTGTTTTTATTAACCCATTCACATTGTTTCTTAAAAGGAAAATACGAAAATGAACTACATTTTCCGATGTTTCGAGGGTGCTTCGCATTGTTAGGAGGGCCGGGGCAGCATCAACAGATGGAAAGCAAGAGATAATTTATTCAATCCAACAACATTCACCAACCGAAGTATGATCTATCTACACACGCATCCATCTTGATACAAAATCTCGACATTGCTCGCCTGGTTCGACCCGACCCGAACACAGACCCGACGGTGGCATCGCGGGCTGCGTCGAGCTTCCAAAAAAACCCAAACACCGTGTCAAGATCCGATGCATGTGATGCAGACCGGCGGCGGCGCCGCCACCCCGGGGCTTCTACTGCCGGAAGCTCCTCTGCACAAGCTTGGTGAATTCCCTGAAGTCAATCAGCCCGTCCCCGTTCTCGTCGAAGGCTCTGATCAGATCTCCGCACTCGGGCTCGGACAAATCCGCGAGGCCGAGGGCCCGAAGCACGTCCCTTAGCTCTCCGGCGTCCACGAAACTGTCGCAGTTCCTGTCAAACACGTAGAATGCCTCCTTCACCTCCTCCAGGCTCACCTCTTCCTCGTCAAACACCCGAGCGATCTCGGTCGCCCCGATCCGCTCCGGCAGCTGCTCGCCGTCCGGGTCCTCGGCGACGCCGAGGATCCCCAGCCTCTCCATCACCATCTTCACCTCGCCCCTGGAGAGGCCCGCGTCCTTATCCTGGAGGACTCTCCGGCCGCCGTCCGGCGGGGGTGGCTCCGCGATTCTCGGCTCATGGACAGACCGGCGTCGCTCGCCCCGGCAGTCGGGGGCTGCTTCTGCATTGCGCGGGCAACAACCGCGTCTCGTCACGACAAAGAGCCAGGGGAGGTGAACGAGGCAGCGGAGGGAGGAATAGTAGTCTTGCAGAAAGATTACCGAGTTGACCAGCACCAGGAAGGCGACTATGCCAAGGAGCGGGACTGGATCGATGGGGAAGTCCGGATCGTGTTCCATCGCCGGGTCTTTTTGTTCAGTCTGTGGATGATGTTGCAGCTGTAGGCCCGTACGCCCATAAGCGTTGGCCTTCTGTAGCGTTCGGTGGAATGCCCCAGAGATACAGACAGAGGGAAACACAAGGGAGGAAGAAGGTGGGAGTGGGTTCGGATCACCGGCTGGAGCTGGAGCTGTTAGGAAGGATTCGATTTTGATCGGAGCGACGTGGGGGGTGGATATATAAGCACCGAAGGAGCTGGAAAAAGTCTTGTTCTCCGTGTAAATGGCGGGGAAACTTCACTGTGGCGTGCGTAGAAACGCTTGCGGGCGGCAACCGGCAGGTGGGGTGGAGGCGTTCTTCTCGCTTCTTTAATGCAATAAGGTCGCTTTGTTTACACTATCCTGGGTCGTCAACGGAGCTTCCAGGAAGTTGCAGGGTGATGTTGACGAAGGAGAGAGCTTGGCGGTTCGGAGTATGCTACGTGTGTATATGCTTTTTATATGCTGCGCCGGCCTAGGAGTGGGAAAAGAAAAGCGTTTGTCCTTGTACGGATCGGGGATCGGAATCGAGAAAAGCCATTGGAAATAGACGTGGAAATTTACTCTTGGGTTTCCTTGGTGGAGGGGTTAGAAGAGACTCCCAACGTTGACCGATCGATTTCAGCTGCAAGTCAATTGTTTCCGTTCATCAAAGGTTCGATTCGTTCGATGAAAGGACCATTGTCGAGAAATTGTTGCTCGGACTTTTCAGCGTTTGGATCATTGGAAACTATCTGATCGATGGAGGACAATTTCCATGGACCGACCGAAACAAGGTTAATTTGGTAAAAACTATTTCCTCTTCGGATAAGAAGGAATCATTCATTTTCATTTTTTGTTCTTATCTTCTCAGCTCTATCTCTTCTTTGTAATTCCTATGATTTCGATAGATTACAGAATAAACAAATAAGATGTTGATTGCAGCTTCTTAGTTATCAAATGTCATTTCTAAAAAGACAAGCTACTCTTGGTGTTTTAACCTTTTATTAAATACCTTGAAACCAAGTTTTTCATCTTCTTTTCGACATAGACAAATGCCATGAAATAGTTTACTTTCTTTGAAATTGAGTTTCTTGAAAATATTTTCTAGTGACAAGAAGTTTTTAGTGCAACAAACATACCTTAAAACTAATTGACCATAAATGCCTAGGACAAGTGAGAGTGCCATATATTCAACAAGACTCACGGCTGTTTAATGGTGAATCGGGTGGTTGTAACGAGAATGGTGAAGTTTCAACGCGGATGAAGAATTCTCGGTAAAATTTCACCTCTCTGTCTTAATTACTTCGTCAATGTGTTCATCGGCATATATTCATATTCGCATTTTATGTGTGTGTTGTGTAGCTAGGGTTGGAAAGAAGCAGGCCTAAGACTTATTGATGACAAGAGACTAGGATAAGTGACAGTGCCATTCTTTCAATAGGACTCATGGTGCTTTAACAATGAATCGAGTGGTTGCAATGCAATGAGAATGGTGGTGTTTCAATGCGGATGAAGAATTCTCGATAAAGTTCCACCTCTCCCTTTGAATTACATCGCCAATGTGCTCATCGGCATATATTCATGCTCACATTTTATGTTCGTGTTGTATAGCTAAAGCTGGAAAGATGCGGGCCCTAAGACTCATTGACAATGAGAGACTAGGATAAGTGAGAGTGCCATTCATTTGACGAGACTCATGGCAGTTTAATGGTGAATCGAGTGGTTGTGTGGAGTTTCAATGCAGATGAAGAATTCTTGATAAAATTCCACCTCTCGTTTTGAATTACGTCGTCAATGTGTTCATCGGCATATATTCATGTTCATATTTTATGTGCATGTTGTGTAGCTAGGGCCGAAAAGAAATAGGCCCTAAGACTCATTAATAGTTAATGACTAGGATAAGTGAGAGTATCATTCATTTAAAGAGACTTGCTGTGGTTGAATCGGGTGGTTGCAATGCCAGTGGTGGAGTTTCAATGCAGATGAAGAATTCTCGATAAAATTCCACATCTCCATCTGAGTTATATCGCCATTGTGTTCATTGGCATATTTGTGTTCACATTTTGTGCGCATGTTGTGTCGTGTTGTGTTGTAAGGGTTGGTCATAGATCATGCTGGCCAACATGCCGGGCCTAGGCACAATTGGCCTGGGCCACTGTTTCACTTTAAGTAGTCAATTTTTATTTTTATTTTAAATGTGAATTTATAAATTATGATATTCAATAAAAGTTGCAAGAAATACAATTGATTACCATATTGTAGGAAAAATAAAACAGTACATGATTTATGAAAAACAATCATTCAAATAAACACTCAATGTTGATTCCCCCTCCCAAAAAAAGAAAAAAAAGAAAAGGAAAACACTCAATATTGCCCCTCATACACTGAACTCACACCACTTTATCACTAAATCACACATTAATTTACAATTTATGAACTTTTTTCTATGTAAATATCTAAACATTTTGATTTGACTAATATTGATATAAACTAAAATATTTTGCAAGTCAAATGTCTGTTGCCACCCCCTCCATCTCGATCCCCTACCTCCCCTCCCATCGACGGAACGTCAAACTCGGTGTGACATTATGTGGCATTAGGGGAGGGGGGAAGGAGGAGGAAATCTCAATGTGCTTGGTCTCGAATTTGAATCCAATGTCTTAGTACCACTACGGAGGTTGGTCTCGCTTCGGACCGCTCACTGTGATCAGGACATTGCCGTTCATTGAAGCCATGGTCCTGCTCACCCTCGCCTCACGATTCCCCGGCAACCTCACCTTGACCGACAAAGCATCGATGCTTCGGCCGGTCACTTGCAAGTCCCATCCCCTCATGATGTCCACCCTTATCTACTCTTCCAGCCAAGTCCTATCCACCTTGTACACACATTTGATCTTCGTCTCTTCCTCGGAGACTAGGTGCTACAATGTCATCCCCGGCTCGCCCCAGGATGAGGCATAGTAGATTGCCAAGCAAGTGCGAATGTGAGGTGGCGGTTGTGCTTAGTCGGACTCTCTCAGATCCTACCGATCGCAACTTGATTTCCTCATTTAACTGTGGAATTTTTTTTTTCTTTAACAGCTGCCACTAACCTAATAGAGGCCAGATAGATAGGAGCTCGAGTAAGATGCTAGGGTACGCCTTACTCCCACAAACCCAAGATTTCAAATATAATACTTGGCTATGTCAAATTAATGTAACGCTCTTTCAATACCTTATCTCTCTATGAAAACTTTTATCATGAGATCTCCATCAATCTTATTACCAAAACCTTCTAACATGTGGAAGCAAGATTACCATGCACATCACTCAAGCAATAAAAATAAATTACTCGAGCCGTACTGGGCAAAATTAATTAGGGTTTTGTTATTACGCCCAGGAACATGACCTCGTGAGCAGTTCATAAAAACAAATGCGTACTAAATTAATAAATGTAAATTTGTTAATCTATATAGTGAATGACAAATTCTAATATGACGAGAATGAAACTAGTGATGAATACTAAACTAATAATGAAACTAGTCATGGAACACCTAAATGCAATCTAATATTTTATTTTTTAATCTTTCTTATTACATATCTTTTTTTTATATATAGTTTTTTTATGCCAAGTACTTTCTCATCTTTATTTATCATCCACCTTCTACTTTTTGCCCTCTCTTTTCTCCTTTGTTCGTCCTTTCTGCTCACCTCCGGTAACTCACTCAATCAGCAGAAATTTCAAGTAACCAAATCATTCAAAGCCAAAATCTCCAACACTCCAGTGGCTGCTCACACCATAAAATCCTCATTCGAGACTTCAACCGAACGTACCGCACGATTAAAACAGTAGATCAGCCAATACCTCGCCGGCCCATGTTCTCCGGAATTGCGATGAAGCTCGGCGTCACGTGTAAACACGGACGGAGATCCGCTCGGCGGCGAACGGCGGCGCGCTATAGTAAGCACGACTATGAAACGAAGCAGAGCGGAAATCAATAGGCAAATCTAGAATGAATCGAGACCCATTTTTACAGTTTATCGGCAAGAAACGACAGACCTGGCAGACGTGGCGCGGCGCGAGGTTCTCCGAGGAAGACTTTGAAGCTCACTGAAGAACCTCGTATAAAACGGATGCTTCGGCTGTCTCTGTTTCTTCTCACCCACCGTAAGTTCCAAGGCTGCTAGTCTGGAAGATGAGGGAGCTTCGATGGCCAGTTGCTTGCCGCAAGATCCGATCGAATCTCGTTGAAAGCTGACACCGTTTAATTCGACGAAATCCATGACGCTTTGAGACATTCGACGACGACGACGACGAGCGACCTCGGCCGCACTCGACTGGACTGAGTTGAGCGAACCCAGCAAGCAGTGATGGCCGACAGGTTCGCCTCCGGCGTCCGCGGAGAACATCGGTCTCTGTTCCGCTACGTGTTTGACCAAGACGGTTGCGCAGGGCGACGGGCCGCGACAACAACTTGAGTACGGTGGTGCGACCACTGCTGAACAAGAGCCGCCTCATTGACTCCGAGATGCGGAATTCATTGGAAGAAACTGCATGGGTTTGGGCGTGTAGAACAGAAGAAGACCGAGAAAGACGACAGAAGAGCTAGTAAGTCTTGTTCTTCGCGAAACTGGGGAAGAAACTACGCAGTGGCGTGCGTGGACGTTCGCGCTTCTGGGGAAACTTCCAGGAACTTGCACGGTGACGTTGACGGGAGAAAGTTCGGCGGTTTGGATTTCCTGAGTAGGCCTTGAATTAGGAAATTTTTATTGTCCTTGTCAGAACCGCATCAGAATCACGAAAGCCATTAATGGAAATAGACGGGGAAATTTCCTGGTTTCTTGACAGAGAGGGGTTGGAAAGAGACACGAAAACGTTGACCAGGGAAGGTTGTGGAAAAAGGAAAAGTGAATCGGTGCGGAGCTAGGGTTGGCCACCGTTTTAAAAGTTATAAAAAAAAAATTATAAAAAGTTGCTTAGAGAAACTAAAACAGTACATAATTAATATGAAAAACACATGTCCAAATCAACACTCAATTATGCATCTTATACACTAAGCTCACGGATCACGAAATGAATACATTAATTCACCGCTAATAAACTTTGTTTTATATGGATATTCAAATGTCTCGATTCGACTAACATTATAAGCCACCATCTCCATCCCTGTCCTCCCTTTCTGTTGTGGTGTGACAATTGGTGGCATCACGGACAAAATACTATTCCTCAATTATTTTTCAAAATCTTAGTGCGAGTAGTTTTGAACCTAAATTTAATGTCCTTGTGCCACTTCCAAGGGGAGTCTCGCTTGGGCACTCTGACTGTGATCACGCTACCTCGGTTTCACCAAAGCCATGGTCTTGGTCATCCTCTCCTTATAAGCCCTCGACAACCTTACCTTGGCGGTTAGAGCATCCCTTCCCACGATCACTTGCAAGGCCTGTCCCGACCAGATCTTCGCCCTCACCTCCTCCACTGGCCATGGCCTACCAACCTTGTAAGCGTAGTTCATCGCCATCCCTTCCTTGGAGATCAGGCGGTACAACGTCTGTTTTGTCAATGAGTTACTAACGAAGAACCTTTAAAAATATGGATGGATTTATAAGTGAACCGATAAAGGTTGTGAAGGGTTCTTTGTTGATTTTGAATAAGAAAGTAAATGATAAGAAAATTGGTACAAAGATTGGGAAAAATCGTGTCTGGCTATGTAAATTGTAAAATAAAGATAAAGATAAATTTGCAAAGAACGTTGAGTTTTATGATTGATTAGGTGTCTATGACAAAGAGTACAATGTCGCTGTTTATGGTCCACCATCAATGGTTACAAACGTTATTGAATTTAAAAAGATAACTTCCTTATCCTATCTTCAGAACAAATAACTTTATAATTCCATTTGCTATTACAAGAAGTTACATTATTTATAATCTCATAGTATTATCTAAAGAAAGTTATATATATTAGAAAATACCGCTATTCGACAGTTACATATTGATATTTATGACTTCATCCCACTGAAGATTCTCATCGATAACAAGAAAGTTATCCAAAAAGTCCTAAACTTATTGTATGACGGTCTATTCAATCATAAATCTTTCAATTGCATTTAATTCTAAACCTTCTAATGAATTGCCAATTCAGTCATAAAGTTTTCAATTGTGTCAATTTAGTTCTAAACATTAGCTGATTTATTAATTTAGTCCTGAACCTTTTAATAATTTGTCAGTTTAGTTCAAATTTTTTTCAATGATTTGTTAATTTAGTTATTCTAACCAATTTTAGTTAGAAATTGTTAATGGGATAATCTAGTAAGAATCAACCATCCTGCGTCACATAGGCCACTACTAACGTGGACAATTTTAGAATTTTTTCTAAAAAAAAAATTATTTTATTTTCCTTTCCTTTCCTTTTTCTGTTTTCCCTTTTTCCCTCTACCGGCCATTGTTGGACCCATCAATGGCCAATGGAGGTCGCTGGCATCGAGTGAGCGACACTTATGCTTGAGGTCGGAGACCTGGCCATCAACAAGGCCCAACGATGGCCGGCATGAAAAAGGGAAGAAGAAAAAAGAAAAGAATAAAAAATGTAAAAAAATTGTAAAAATTATCAACATCAGCAATTTTCGATTAAATTGGGTTGGAAAGACTAAATTGACAAATCATTAAAAGGTTTAGGACTAATTTGATAAATTATCAAAAGTTTTAAAACTAAATTGACATATTTGAAATGTTTATGACTAAATTAGTACAATTGAAAATTTTAGGATTAAATTCGTTGCCATACAATATATTTAAATTTTTTTGGACAATTTTCCCCATCGATAACTAATGTTTTCTTACTGTGGATAACTTTCTTAACGAGTCGTCATGCTTTTCAATTTATTGATTGTTTTTTTTTAATCGATGACTTATGTTGTTTACCAAACTCTAGTATCATCAACTAATTATGTCACTTGTCGATTATTTAATCAAAAGTTGGTTATTTTTTGGTGTTCATAGCATTGTCCCCAACTCACTTCAGAATAAGGCATTGTCGAGTGGGGAGACCAATGGAAACCTGGTGTCTCGCCGTGAAGTGGCGACCCGGAACTCAATTCTTTTCCCCCCTCTCAAGATGGCTGATGAGCTACTCAATCGCCCTTTGGATTTGTGATTCTCCAACGAAATGCCCGAAATGCTTCCCTCTTGTAAAATAGATGGGGACGCCGGCGGAGAGGTTTTTTCCTCTCCTCGAAAGGCGGATGGTTGACACTCATTGACTCTGAGTTGATGGGTTGACTTATTAGTTTGACAAGTGGTTGTGGGCTTCTTACATAAATGAACTGAGCACATTGAAGGCCAACTGCCACGCGGCCTTACTGGTAAAGGGATTAGAGGATGGGGCCGGAGAGTACTGGGTTTAGGTTCCGAGTTCGATATCCATTAGCATCGCGCACACATATACATAGAAAAAGATGAGTGGGACGAAAAGAAATGAGTACATTGAAGTCTCAATTTGCAAACTATCTTAGACCATTTTCACGTATTGCAACTCATATCCTTAAAACACTTTCATATTTTACTCAATATAGGAAAACGCATATCTAAATTGAGGTGAGAGTGTAGAGTGAGTGGGCATTAGATCGAGAGATAATAAAGACAAATTTATAGAGATGGGTTAGTTCTATATATATTATAAACTAATTTAACACCCATATAATGTTTAGTTTTATCATTTTAAACTCATTTACTGAATATAACTAATCCATATAACAACTTAGCATATCATATATAAGTTGAGAAATTAGCCTATGAACCATTTTGACAGATCACTTGTGAGATCTTCTCTGGAAAGTATCCCATTGGGTGGATGCTTTTTTGCCGCTTCTTAGTATTTCGGCACGCACATGCATATTAGTGTGTCTACATTCACATATTTGTATATTTTAACTAGGATTCATAGTCCTCTGACGTAGACATAGGCGTTGGATATTCAAGTCACGGACATTTCCACATATTATATCCATTGACAAAATTCTACAAGTCATGAATGTTTCTAATTGATGTAAAATCGTGAATTATGGCTCATTTGTGAAAACCACTTAAAAATAAGATAAATCACTTATAGAAACAAAGTCTTATTGACCGGTCCTTATAAACACCGACATTGTTAAAAAGAGAACACAAGTCATGATAAATGAAAGGATCATGTTGAGTCCATTCTAAAGAGTAAAGGCCGGACTTGCAGTGCTATGACACTGTCAAAACCAATTTAGCTAGAAACCGCAACATGGACCGTTTTGAACCATGCGAACACCAAATCTTTGTACTGGTACCACTTCCAAGGCTGGTCTCTCTTGGGAATCGTGATGGTGAGCACGCGGTCGGCATTCATAGAAGCCGTGGCCTCGCTCACCCTCATCTTATTTAAACTCGGCAGCTCCACCTTGACGGGCTCGTCTCCTTGGCCGATCACCCACAGGGCACGGCCCCGCCGGATCTCCACCCTCACCTCGTCTGGCCTCAGCCACGGCCTGTCCATCTTGTACACGTAGGCTGCCACTGTCTCTTCCTTGGTGACTTGGTTGTATGATGCGGCGCTCCATGCGGCCTGGCCTTCATGAGGATTGACGAAAGACAGAGACAATAAATCCTACACAGGACGAGGGAAACGCATGATGGTGTTATGAAATTTTGATCCACTGATGCAATGCCGGCATTGCTTGCTCTTCTTATGAAGATGGAAATATTGGAATTGCTAGTCATTATTCCTTTTCAGCTTAGCAAACATGCTGTCTTCGGACATTTTCTCATGAGAGATATCCTAGCTCTGAATTAAAGAAGGGATATCCGAAACTATAAAATATCCAACCTTACGGGCTATGTAAGTTCCAACTCACGTTAAATCCTCCATCTAATTGCAGACATTGGATGTCGCAGTGGCAAGGCACAAACTGCCATAAAAGCAATTCAAGGCCTCAAAAAAAGAAAAAGAAAAAAGCAAGGAAGCAAGCGACTTCTGATGGAGGCCCAAAAAGGACCTCATGTGTACCCGCCTAGCTCTCCTAGTAGAGACCGACTGTATAAGTCACACATTTGATGTTAGATGAAACACCATTTACCGGGACAGGACACGCATAAGCTTCATGAGCATCCTGAGCCAAGATGATCATTCAACATATTAGTATAATCATAGAAGCTTCATGGCATAATTAATAAGACGGAGCAAAGCGGTTAAGGAGTTACCTTGTTGAAATGAGTAAGAGAATTCGCCCCCAAATTCTCATTGGGGTCTGCAATCTGCAAAGTTCCAAGAACATATTATTTTCAGCAAGATCAACTCTCATTAGCATATTAAGAGGAAAAACCAACTCGTCGTGGATCTCAGTGGAAACATCTTTATGCTGAGCATCACTGAACCAATGGAAGAAGTTGATCTCGTAATGAAGAAGTGGGTGGAGAGTCGCAATGCATGAATAGAAAGTCCAATGAATATAAAGACAGCCTCAACATTACACAAACCAAAACCAGACAGATTAACTAGCATGATACCGGCTTTCGTGTCTTGTTATGTTTTTGGTCTATCTCCAAAAATTTATCACTGGCCTCCTCATTGATCAATCAATACACAAACCAAAACCAGACAGATTAAGTAACACGATCATAAGAGATACGCCGTCGTAATTAACCTAACAAATTCCAGCACTCCAATGACGATGCAGATGCACAGAAGGGTCACTAAAAGTTGTTCATCATTACAATCGGCGGCATCATGGCAATTAAAATCTGCTGCCGAAATTTCCAAAAGCTGGTTATTCTTCATTGACATTGCAGTGAGTTTCTATCAAGAAGGCAGGAAAATGCTAATTTTCTTCCATGATTATCAAGTACCGAGGGTACAAAATGAAGCTAAGACAGGGAAATAAAAAACAACTCTTTACACCAAGACATTCTTGAAAAAGAAGAGGAATTCAAGAACTCAACTCACAAACAGGGCCAAAAGAACTGGGGTAGTTCCCAAAATTCTCGTTGACCTTTAGAAACTCACATGCAATTAAAACGGAAAAACAAAAGAGAAAGACGCGAGAACTTCACGTGTTTGGTGAAATGGGTACAAAGCGCGAAGCCTGATTATGTACCTTTTCAAGTTCATCATGGATTTCTTGGGACGTCTTAGAGGTGGGAACGAGCTTCCCGTCCATTTGCTCCGAATTTTCGTCGTCCCCTCTCCCTTTCTTTCCTCCGTCTCCGACCATCATTCACGGCTCACCTCCCTTCCCTGGCGTGCCTCTGTACAAATCAAAATCTGAACTCAGCTATCGCTTCGGAGAAAGAGAGAGAGAACAAAAGACTTCGGTTTCGGGGGTTTATTAATGGTGCAGACGGGCTTGAATTGGGGGCATTTTCTCACGAGAGTGAAGATCACCGCCTCTCTCTCTCTCTCTCAGTAGTCAATTTCCTTCTTGGACAAGTGACCGCAACTGTTAAAAAAGATAAGACAGCAAGCTGTCGAGTAATGATTACAAAGAGAAATTCTTGCATTCAAAGTTGGAGGCTTGCAAATCCGACCATCCCAATCGGACCGGATCAGCCGGTTGACTTCGATTTCCAAAAGTGTCCATTTGATTTTCGGTTCTTCAAAGTGAAATCAATGTTTGGGCAATACGATCCATAATTATATATACTTTTCTTAGAAGTACTTAGTTTTTTTTTCTAATTTTTTTCATAACACATAACATCACCCCTATTGAGAGGCAACAAACTGACTTCACATGCTATAAATAAGGGCTCTCGTTCATGAGTGTGGCAGTGTAGAGTGTGTGTAGAGCGACAGTGTGTGCACGTAGAGAGTGCAGGGAGTGACGTGAGGCGTGCTGTGTTGTGTGCGCGTTGTTTGTGAAGTGAGTGGGCGAGTGACGTGTGAGAAGCAAGTGAAGTGAGTTAGTGTGTGAGTGTAGTAGCGTGTTGCATAACCGCTTGCTTCTCTACAAAGAGCAACCGGCATGAATCATCCGAGTCACAATTAAAGCGAGTCGGACTCGACTTAGTTGTCGACGACCATGTTTCTCTGCTTTTCTAGTGCATTATGGAGTCGGCTATTTACACTTTCGGTGCATCGATGGAATTTCCAGGAAGCTGCATGCGGTTCATAGTTTATGCTGAGCAGGCCTTGAATTTAGGAAAATGCGTTGTCCCTGTCAAGATCAGATCAAGACTCGAGAAACTTCCTGGAAATATAGACGTGGAAACTCACTGGTTTCTTGACAGAGGGGGTTATAGAGAGGCTCAAAAGTTGACCAAAAGATAGTGGGAAAAGAAATAGATGAACGCTCGTCCTTACTCGAAAAGATTGTGGTGTAGCTAGGGCCGGTGGATGAGCCGCGCCAGCCCACGGTTGGCCGAGGCCCCTTTTTAAATATTCAATTAAATTCGACAGAAGAAAAATTCGACGTTATTCAATAAAAATTGAAAGAAATGCAAGCATTATAGTGTTTTAAGAATTAGTGCATAATTACTGAAAAAAATTCATCCAATTAAAAAAGAATCAAATACGAGTATATCTTCAAGTTTGCAAGAGAAAAATTAAATGATTAAGTGCCCTAATAATGATTACAAAGAAATTACACCCAAGGGAAATGCTTAATTAATTCAGCATTTTTGGTGCCATGTCCCTCATCATGATTTGGATTATACAGCGTTGTCATTGTCATTTCTTTCATGTTGGTCACGTTCAGTTGGAATCAATTCTTGTGATGACTAATTGTGCCTGTATAGTCATTTCTACATTTTTTGCAATCAAGCTACACCTACTTGTTCCATTATCTATTGGGTAATACTAGACATGGACTTGATGGTACCATAGACGCCCATAGGATTAATGAGACACAAGCCATGTTATAAAGAATTGAAAAACACGACACTCTACTAGTCCACCACTTCATAACATAGATGTTGTCTTCACTAACTCTCTTAATATGTTTGGAGTAGTTCGTTGCCAAGTATGTCTCAAACTCATTGCTAGTATAAAATTGTGGGGTGTTCCTCTTGTTATGAAGCAAAGACCATACAAATTTCTAGGCAATGCTTCCCGAGGGCATTATCGCGATTTATTGGGTGTGGTCCATCATATCGAATCAAGTGGTGTGTGTAGCATACACATTTTGGATCCACTTCTTTACCGTCACCAATATCTTAATGATTTAGACATCCTTATCTAGCCCCAAACTTTCTTAATAAGGAACAAGGAGAGTTTCAAGCTCCTCTAATTTGAAACTTGAGTCCACAACAGTGGATAAAGAAAAAATGTTGGAATGTCCTTGTAACTCAATCGTCTTCCCAAAAGAGACGCAGCTATGTTTGAGGAAATTTACTTCCTTCGCCATTACTACTTCACTGAAGAACAACTCACCCTCCTTGCTCACTAACTCAGGCGACATCAAGTGTAGAAATGGAATGGCAAAATTGCTTGACGAATCAGCGCTAGATGACAAAGAATCCGTTGCAGCACCTGCAAGAAGTTTCTAAAGAGTTCAGCAACTCTCCAAATTTGTTGTGTCAACACCGAGAGAGCTACAGTTCCATTATGAGTGGTGGAGTACAGCACCGATGCACGCATCTCTTGGCATGCATTCCTTAACATCTTGTGCATTAAATACCACCCCATTCTCACGTGTAGAGGGAATTGTTCAACTTGCCTTCCTTGTAATATGTAGGAGACCTCCAACTCTTTATTCCTCAGTGGGGTGGGTCTAATCTATTTGCCCACCCACGTAAGCTAGCCATAGAGATTGTAAAACCGGCAAAGATCATCTTGCACGCAAAAATTAATGTGGTGGTTGAATTCGACTACTTGTGTCTTACACGCACAAGCTAAAATTGGTGTTCACCTTTGTGATTCCTCCTAATCATTGAGTCGTCATGTTTCGTTGTCGTCGAATTCAGTTTGCTGTTGGGGTGGAGTTGGTATGTAAACATTGCTGTTGCAAAACTCATTAAACAACTTGAATGTGATCAGTTAGTGAAACTGGGATTGAGCTGGGATAATTAGAAATGTTTATCATTGTCCTTGTTCCCCATTGCGGTACTTAGAGTGTAATTAAATCGTTGTAAAGGAAAAAGGAAAGATTGAAATTGACAGAAAGATTATAAAGAGCAAGAGCGTGAGGTAGTGACATCTGAGCGAGAATCGAGTAATGACGACAAATGAGAGGGGCCGTCTATAGAGAGAAATCTTTTTTCCCTGTAGTCACTGTTATATTCGGTCGGCCATTAGGCCCTCAATAGTCACTAGTAAGTGATCGTTTAATTCTTGAGGCCAGGCCTGAAAAATTAAACTGAGGCCCAACCATTGAATTCGGGCTCAAGGACCGAATCGCAAAAGAAAAAAGTAAATATCAGAAAATAATCGATCATCAATCAGACTAACCAGTTAAGCACATCCTTTTTTTTTTTGCTTGGAAGATTGCTTCGTATCCAAAAATGTCAATAGAATTTTTCATGTGAGTTGATCTTGTCATCTTGGAAGATTATAGTTTACATATACAAGTATGTGCATGAAAAATTACAAATTCGTTTACATGGATATCCAAATATTTCAATCCGACTAACACTAATATAATCTAAAGGTATTTGCGATTGTAACACCTAGCTTCCCATCGATGCTATGCCAATCTCAGCAGCATGGAAATAGGTGGCACCGTAGGGGAGTGGGGAATATCCAAATATTTCAATCCGACTAACACTAATATAATCTAAAGGTATTTGCGATTGTAACACCTAGCTTCCCATCGATGCTATGCCAATCTCAGCAGCATGGAAATAGGTGGCACCGTAGGGGAGTGGGGATCTATGCTTCAATTATCTTTCGAGATATCAATGCGAATGGTCTTGCGAATGGTCTTAAACCTGAATCTAATGTCTCGGTACCACTTTCGAGGCAGGTCGCACTTGGGAACTCTGACCGTGATCACGCTGTCGCGGTTCACCGAAGCCGTGACCCTGCTCACCGTTGCGTTATCATTCCTCGGCAAACCTCGCCTCGGCCGTCGGAGCATCCCTTTGGCCGATCACTTGCAAGGCCCATCCCCACCTGATCTCCACCCTCTCCTCCTCCTTCAGCCACAGCCTGTTCACCTTGTACACGTAGTCCATCGCCATCTCCTCCTCCGAGGCTAGGCGGTACAGCATCGTCCCCAACTCGCTCCGAGATAAGGCATGGTCGAGCGGGGAGACATATCTTAATGACGTGCTGATATGCACAGACACATCCCCATCAAGTGGCGACGGAGAACTCATTTTTCTGACCTCTCAAAACGGCTGATGAGATACTTGATCGCGCTGCGAATTTGTGATTCACCAACGAAATGTCTGAAATGCTTCCCTCTTTTGAAATGAACGGACATGTCGACGAGCGGTTATTTCCCTTCTCAAAAGGTAGCTGAACAGGACCCTTCTCGTCGGCTCTGATGTACGGAAAAATCGAGGAAACTGCATGGGAATGGATATATAGAAGAGGATGGAGAAAGATGACGAGCCAACACTCGTTCTTCCTCGTGTAAATGGCGAAGAAACTAAACTGCACGGTGGGAGACTTACTCTGCTTCTTAGATGCATGGCGGAGTGGTTGTTTACAGGTCGGGTCGTCGCCAATGGGGTTTCAAGGGTTTCTTAATGTGAAAACTGTTAGCTGAGTTTACTTCTATGTGGAGAAAGCCCAATGAGTTGCAAGCCTAAAAAGGATTTGAACTCATATAATAAGTTATATGGAGAAATAGGATTTCTCACTATTTTCAAAATGTGGTAGCCACAAAAGGAAATAGTTGTTGCGATTAAGCGAGCGATCGAACAATAATATAGATGGAAGAAGAAAAATAAATCGAACATCAGATTTACGTGGTTCAGTCGTAAAGACCTACGTCCACGGGGAGAGCAGCAGCGAATTTCACTATAGATCAAGCGATACAAGGAGATTACACACTCAAGTCACTCAAACACTCTCTTGGTGTTTCCCAAACCCCAATTACAACCAATAACTCACACAGTGTTTAGCCCCGAAAATTCCTCTAAAATAATCTCTCAATCTCACGAAGGAATTACACGCAAATCTTACCTTAAGATTTAATTGGCTACAAACACTAAACTTCTTGGATGTAATTCACGAGTAAGAACAACAAAGAAAATCCCTCACAAGCACTCGACAACTTGACGGCGCTTCAAGACCAACTCTTCATGATCAACGGCGGAACACCAAGCACTCACGCGGCGCTTCAAGACAATTTGTGATCCACACCTACCACCCACGGCCACAAGTCTATATATAAGTAAAACCCTTATTCTTTTGCCAACTTCTAATAGGATTATGTTTCCTATCTAAAACGATTTTATCCAAAACATATCTCTATATATTTTAAACAAAATCCAAATCCAAGTCAAAGTTGAACTTTCCTATTTTAGTGGCCGAATTCTCCAATGCAGATTCAAACTTTGGGAAGTTGATCTTCGGATATTCTTTGCTCAATTTCGAACGTCCGCAACATATCCAATTCGGAATATTCTGAATTTCACATTGGATTCAAACTCGAGACATATTTTAACAATCTCCACCTTGGCTCGACGTTTGAGCCAAGTTGCAATCGCTTCGCAAAAATTCAAACTCTGCTGCTACTTTCCCATAGCCCCCAATGGGCTCAACCACCACAGATATTATCCAAGTCCAAGCCTCGCTTGAACTTCACCATAACCGAGGACCTCATCAGAATACCAACTCCACATGCACCTTTAACTGCTCCGCAAGGATTTTCTGACACAACCTCCTCAACCGCAAATAAAGTAAAACCATTATTGCATCCATATCTGTCAGGAGATCGAATACGTACCTTGTCAATATCAGCAGTTACAGCAACCATTGGCTCTATAGGCTCCACCTCGCTATGAGCACCATCTGTGTCGATTACTTTGCTAGTACTCGTACTCGCTACCTCAGGAGTTTCTGGTCGCAACTCCACCTCAAGCTGAACACCGTTCAGATCTGTATGAACACTGCTATAATCACTCCTAGCCAAAAGTACTGGAGACTCATCAAGGGTAACTTTTCTGCTGTCAACAGGTGAATTTATATCCGGGCACCACAACTGATTGCCCCGCTCACCTTGTGCATAGCCATGGAATATGCACCTTGCCCTCCAATCGAGCTTACCATCACTCACTCGAAAATAACACGGGCAACCAAACATTCTAAGAATAGAATAATCAGCAACGTTACCTGACCATACTTCTTTAGGAGTCCACCATTCAATAGCAGTTGATGGGGATCTATTCACTAGATAGCTTACTGTACTAAGCACATCAGCTAGGATTCTCCTAGCAATACCAGCACTAGAGATAATTTTACGGGCCATCTCTAGTAATGTTCTTCTCGTAAATTCTGCAAATTGTTGTGATTTATTGGCACTAGTGCGGTGTTTCACTATGCTCTCTTTCATGCAGAATTTATTTGCCAGCTTCGAGCAGAACTCCATGCTATTGTCAGTCCGCACATGCTTGATCGACTTACCAGTCTCCATCTCGATCAAAGCTCTTGACTGCGTGATCCTGACATCAGCATCAAACTTGTGCCTTGGCACAAACACCCAGGTCTTCCTCGAGCAGTCAAAAGACTCTCGAACAGATGCATCCGACGTCTCAGCAGCGAAATTTTTCACTGTCTCACCTTGAAGTTTATACAGGCTTCCATGCTTGATTCCTTTCATTATCACCAAGGCACCTCGAACAACCTTCAAAACTCCACCTTTTGAAGAATACCTGCAACCAGCTGAATCTAGGGCACCCAAGGAAATTAAGTTCTTTTTCAACTCTGGAACATGCCTTACTCCAGTCAATGTCCTCACAATACCATCATGCATTCTGATTTTAACATCACCAACACCCACAACATCGCACTCAGCGTTGTTCCCTAACTGGACTTTATCACTACCCGTGCACTGATAAGTGATAAACCAATTTTTATTTGGTGTGACATGAAAAGAACAACCAGAATCCAAAATCCATCCATCAAGCGATGAATCATTAGTGACAGACAAGACATAATCGGCACTATCTGCTACAGCTACAACATTATCTGCAGAATCAACCATAACTCCTTTACCCTTCTCATTCTTCAGCTTAATGCAATCCCTTCTAAGATGTCCCCTCTTGCCACAGCTCCAACAGACAACATTAGCAGTTCTAGACTGACTACGCCTGTTTATATTAGTACTACTATTACCCACACGTGTTATAGATCTTCCTCTATTTTCACCTACTAAAGCAGTAGATACAGGTTCGCCAGATTCTCTTCTACGAATGTCCTCGCTCAGAATTAAATCTCGAACCCCATCAAACGTCAAACTTGTTGACCCAGAGGAATTACTAACAGCAGTAACAGTAGTATTCCAACTATTAGGCAATGAGGATAACAGAATCAAAGCACATACCTCATCTTCAAAATCAATCTCAACTGAACTCAATTGACTAACAATCACATTGAATTCATTGATATGATTTGCAACTGACGCACCTTCGCTCATCTTCAAATTAAACAAACGTCGCATCAAATGGACCTTGTTGATCGCAGAGGGCTTCTCGTACATATCTGACAGGGCTTGCATTAGGTCAACAGTGGTCTTCTCCTTCAGGATGTTAAACGCAACGTTACGAGCCAACGTCAGTCGAATAACACCCATAGCTCGTCTATCCAGCAAATCCCAATCAGCTTGCTTCATCATCTCTGGCCTCTCCCCAGATAAGGGCAAGTGCAGTTTCATCTGATAAAGATAATCTTCAATCTGCATCTTCCAGAAACTAAAATCCTTCCCATCAAATCTGTCGATTCTCACTTTTACTTCTTCTGTCGCCATCGATTCGCTTCAACTCAGCCAAGCCTGGCTCTGATACCAATTGTTGCGATTAAGCGAGCGATCGAACAATAATATAGATGGAAGAAGAAAAAATAAATCGAACACCAGATTTACGTGGTTCAGTCGTAAAGACCTACGTCCACGAGGAGAGCAGCAGCGAATTTCACTATAGATCAAGCGATACAAGGAGATTACACACTCAAGTCACTCAAACACTCTCTTGGTGTTTCCCAAACCCCAATTACAACCAATAACTCACACAGTGTTTAGCCCCGAAAATTCCTCTAAAATAATCTCTCAATCTCACGAAGGAATTACACGCAAATCTTACCTTAAGATTTAATTGGCTACAAACACTAAACTTCTTGGATGTAATTCACGAGTAAGAACAACAAAGAAAATCCCTCACAAGCACTCGACAACTTGACGGCGCTTCAAGACCAACTCTTCATGATCAACGGCGGAACACCAAGCACTCACGCGGCGCTTCAAGACAATTTGTGATCCACACCTACCACCCACGGCCACAAGTCTATATATAAGTAAAACCCTTATTCTTTTGCCAACTTCTAATAGGATTATGTTTCCTATCTAAAACGATTTTATCCAAAACATATCTCTATATATTTTAAACAAAATCCAAATCCAAGTCAAAGTTGAACTTTCCTATTTTAGTGGCCGAATTCTCCAATGCAGATTCAAACTTTGGGAAGTTGATCTTCGGATATTCTTTGCTCAATTTCGAACGTCCGCAACATATCCAATTCGGAATATTCTGAATTTCACATTGGATTCAAACTCGAGACATATTTTAACAATAGTAACAAGAGAAAAAGAGAGCAGAAAATCTAGGGATTGGGGCAATATCTTATTTACATCAAGCTGGCATCGGAGGTCGATTCGTTGTCGATTGAGTTGAAATTTTGTCAGCATGTTCGTAGCGCAATTTTCTCGAATCTAAACGGTTTGATTTTCGTTTGAAGCTCTCTACATCAGGTTTTTCATGGATTGATCAAAACCTGCGTTTTTAGTCAGATTTATCCTTGATCTCTTGTGATATTCATGTGTATTACCAAGAATTATGTTCTTGAGGTATTTGCTGCAATGTACCTCTAGTATTTGCTAGAGAAGAATATTGTTCACCCAATTTTGTTGATAGTGAAGATTTTCAGGTGGACTTCGGTCCTGTGGTATTATCTCTTCACATCGAGGAGGTTTTCCACGTAAAAAAATCGTCTTATGCTCACGTGCTTGGTATTTACTTTACTCTTCTATATTGATTCATATTAGGTTTACACAAGAGGGGGATTATTTTATTCAGCTGCGTTAATTCAATATTGTTTGAATTGTTATCTTTCTCCTATCAAAAACCGATTGGTTTCTTGGAGGTGGTGGGTTTGGCTTGACAGCAACAGAGAGAAGTTAGACAGAGACTCGAACGTTGACGTTGACCAAAGATTGTGGGGTAAAAAAATGAAAGTGATCGCGCTTGTCCTAAGTTGATCGGATTTGTTTGGTGAGCTGCTCCTGAAAATGCGATATATCTAGTTTTAATTGAAATATTTTCAAAAGATTGAAAACAACCTCGCGCGAGATGACGGGAAGGAAAGCTTCTTCTTTGTTTCATATTTTCTCAAGGTACTATTCATCCTAGTCATCGAATTTTTATCCAATGTACAATAAAGTCCTTGAGCTTTGAATTTATTTAATATGATCCATTGACTTTTGATACATTTTCAAGTTAGTCCCTGAATTATATTAAAAATTTTGATGTTATCATTCCATTAATTCAAGTTCAAGAATAAAATTGAACATTTTCACATAGTTTAAGGACTAAATTGAATATGTATCAAAAGTTTAGCGATCACATTAAATAAATTAAAAGTTGATGGATGACATTGCACATTGGTCTAAAGTTTTGGAACCAATTGAACAAATTTTCATGTACGATATTGCATACTAGGCTAAAGTTCAAAAACCATATTGAACAATTTAAAAATTCAAAGATTATATTGCAAATTATCTAAGACCAATTTAATTAATCTAGTGACCCATACCCAACCATATTGCTAAAATAGTTTTATATCAAACCAAATTTAGGAAAATTTATATCCAAATTGAGGTAACAATGTAGAGTGAACGAATGCGAGATTGAGTGAATGCGAGAGATAATGAAGAGAGAGTTAAAGAGATAGGCTGGTTCCAAATAAATTATTAACTCATTTAACACCCGTATTATGTTAGGTTTTACCATTCTAAATATATTCACTAAATATAATTAGTTCATAATGTAGGTTTATAAACCATTTTGACAGGTCTACTTGTTGAGTCTTCTCCATAAAGTATCTTGTTGGGTGGGTGCCTTTTGCCGCTTCTTAGTGTTTCAGCTCGCGCAGACATATGAGCATGCATATATTCACATAAAATGAAAGGCCAGTTCATATTTTCATATATTTTAACTAGGGCTCATAGTCCTCCAACTGTTTCGGCTTGCGAATGTTTCTGAAAATTAAATCCTTTGATGAAATTCTACAAGTCGTGAAAGTTTCTAACTGATGTAAAATTGTGAATATAGCTCACTTGTGAAAACCACTTAGAATTGATAAATCACTTGTAGAAACTAAGTTTTATTGACCAGTCTTTATAAACTTCAACGTTGTTAAAAAGAGAACACGAATCATTACAAATGAAAGCATCATGTGAAGTCCATTCTAGAGAATGAAGGCTGGACTCGCAGTGCAATGACACTGCCAAAACCAATTTAACTAGAAACCGCAACATGGACCGTTTTGAACCATGCAAACATCAAATCTTTGTACTTGTACCACTTCCAAGGCTGGTCTCTCTTGGGAATCGTGATGGTGAGCACGTGGTCGCCATTCATAGAAGCCGTGGCCTCGCTCACCCTCATCTTATTTAAACTCGGCAGCTCCACCTTGACGGGCTCCTCTCCTTGGCCGATCACCCACAGGGCACGGCCCCGCCGGATCTCCACCCTCACCTCGTCTGGCCTCGCCCACGGTCTGTCCATCTTGTACACGTAGGCTGCCACTGTCTCTTCCTTGGTGACTTGGTTGTTTGATGCGGCGCCCCATGCGGCTGGGCTTCTGCGAGGATTGACGTAATACGTAGACATTGGTCGCTGCACAGGACGAGGGAAACGCATGATGGTGTTATGAAATTTTGATCCACCGATGCAATGCCGGCATTGCTTGCTCTTCTTACGAAGATGGAAATATCGGAATTGCTAGTCGTTATTCCTTTTCGGCTTAGCAAACATGCTGTCTTCGGGCATTTTCTTGTGAGAGATATCCTAACTCTGAACTAAAAAAGGGATATCCGAAACTATGAAATATCCAATTAACCTTATGGCTATGTAAGTTTCAACTCACATTAAATCCTCCATCAAATTGCAGACATTGCAATTAACCTTACGGGCTGTGTAAGTTCCAACTCACATTAAATCCTCAATCTAATTGCAGACATCGGATATCACAATGGCAAGGCATGAACTGCCATAAAAGCAATTCAAGGCCTAAAAAAAAAAAAAAACAGAGCTAGGAAGCAAACGACTTCTGATGGAGGCCCAAAAAGGAGCTCGTGTGTACCTGTCTAGCTCTCCTAGTAGAGACCAACTGTATAAGTCACACATTTGATGTTAGAGGGAAAAACCATTTACCCCGAGCAAAGATGATCATTCAACATATTAGTATAATCATAGAAGCTTCACGGTCTAATTAATAAAGAGGAGCAAAGAAATTAAGAGGTTACCAAGGGCTCCAAAGAATTCGCCCTCATATCCAACATGGTGTCTGTAATCTGCAACGTTCCAAGAACATATTATTTGCAGCAAGATCAACTCTCCTCAGCATATTAAGAGAAAAAACCAACTCGTCGTGGATCTCAGTGGTAACATCTTTATGCTGAGCATCACTGAACCAATGGAAGAAGCTGATCTCGTAATGAAGAAGTGGGTGGAGAGTCGCAATGCATCAATAGAAAGTCTAATGAATATAAAGACAGCCTCAACGATACACAAACCAAAACCAGACAGATTAACTAGCATGGTACCGGCTTGCGTGTCTTGTTATGTTTTTGGTCTATCTCCAAAACTTTGTCACTGGCCTCCTCATTGATCAATCAACACACAAACCAAAACCAGACAGATTAAGTAACACGATCATAAGAGATACGCCGTCATAATTAACCTAACAAATTCCAGCGCCTCAATGACGATGCAGATGCACAGAAGGGTCACTAAGTTGTTCATCATTACAATCGGCGGCATCATGGCAATTAAAATCTGCTGCCGAAATTTCCAAAAGCTGGTTATTCATCATTGACATTGCAGTGAGTTTCTATCAAGAAGGCAGCAAAATGCTAATTTGCTTCCATGATTATCAAGTACCGAGGGTACAAAATGAAGCTAAGACAGGGAAATAAAAAACAACTCTTTAAACCAAGAAATTCTTGAAAAAGAAGAGGAATTCAAGAACTCAACTCACAAACAGGGCCAAAAGAACTGGGGTAGTTCCCAAAATTCTCGTTGACCTTTAGAAACTCACATGCAATTAAAACGGAAAAACAAAAGAGAAAGACGCGAGAACTTCACGTCATTGGTGAAATGGTTACACGGCGCGAAGCATGATTATGTACCTCTTGAAGCTTATCACGGATTCCTTGGGGCTTCTCAGAGGAGGGAACGAGCTCCCCAGCCACTTGCTCCGAATTTTCGTCGTCCCCTTTCCCCTTCTTTCCTGTGTCTCCGACCAACATTCACGGCTCACGAGAGTGAAGATCACCGCCTCTCTCTCTCTCTCTCTCTCTCTCTCCTCTCTCTCTCTCTCTTTCCGGGTCTCTCTCTCTCAGCCACAACTCTTGTACCTTTAGTCAATTTCCTTCTTGGACAAGTGACCGCAACTGTTAAAAAAAATAAGACAGCAAGCTGTCGAGTAATGATTACAAAGAGAAATTTTTGTATTCAAAGTTGGAGGTATGCAAATCCGACCATCCGAATCGGACCGAATCACTTCGATTTTCAAAAGTGTCCGTCTGATTTTCGGTTTTTAAAAGTGGAATCAATGTTTGGGCAATCCGATCCGCAATTATATATGCTTTTCTTAGAAGTAATTGGTCTTTTTGTAAAAAAAATTTCATAAGATATAACATCAAGCAAAGGGAAAAAAAGTGATCGGAACCGGATCGGACAGGAACCAATCACCCCTATTGAGAGGCAACAAACTGACTTCACATGCTATAAATAAGGGCTCTCGTTCATGAGTGTGGCAGTGTAGAGTGTGTGTAGAGCGACAGTGTGTGCACGTAGAGAGTGCAGGGAGTGACGTGAGGCGTGCTGTGTTGTGTGCGCGTTGTTTGTGAAGTGAGTGGGCGAGTGACGTGTGAGAAGCAAGTGAAGTGAGTTAGTGTGTGAGTGTAGTAGCGTGTAGCGTGGAGAGTTTGTAATATTATTTATGAAGGAGTGTTTATTTTACTTGCATAACCGCTTGCTTCTCTACAAAGAGCAACCGGCATGAATCATCCGAGTCACAATTAAAGCGAGTCGGACTTGACTTAGTTGTCGACGACCATGTTTCTCTGCTTTTCTAGTGCATTATGGAGTCGGCTATTTACACTTTCGGTGGTCATCGATGGAATTTCCAGGAATCTGCATGCGGTTCATAGTTTATGCTGAGCAGGCCTTGAATTTAGGAAAATGTGTTGTCCCTGTCAAGATCAGATCAAGACTCGAGAAACTTCCTGGAAATATAGACGTGGAAACTCACTGGTTTCTTGACAGAGGGGGTTATGGAGAGGCTCAAAAGTTGACCAAAAGATAGTGGGAAAAGAAATAGATGAACGCTCGTCCTTACTCGAAAAGATTGTGGTGTAGCTAGGGCTGGCGGACGAGCCGCGCCAGCCCACGGTTGGCCGAGGCCCCTTTTTGAATATTCAATTAAATTTGACAGAAGAAAAATTCGATGATATTCAATAAAAATTGAAAGAAATGCGAGCATTATAGTGTTTTAGGAATTAGTGCATAATTACTGAAAAACATTCATCCAATTAAAAAAGAATCAGATACGAGTATATCTTCAAGTTTGCAAGAGAAAAATTAAATGATTAAGTGCCCTAATAATGATTACAAAGAAATTACACCCAAGGGAAATGCTTAATTAATTCAGCATTTTTGGTGCCACGTCCCTCACCATGATTCGGATTATACAGCGTTGTCATTGTCATTTCTTTCATCTTGGTCACGTTCAGTTGGAATCAATTCTTGTAATGACCAATTGTGCCTGCATAGTCATTTCTACATTTTTTGCAATCGAGCTACATCTACTTGTTCCATTATCCATTGGGTAATACTAGACATGGACTTGATGGTACCATAGACGCCCATAGGATTAATGAGTCACGAGCCATGTTATAAAGAATTGAAAAACGCGACACTCTATCAGTCCACCACTTCATAACATAGATGAAAGAGGGAACCACTGGGGTTTACCCCAGTGGCCACCTTTCCAACTTGAAAGTGAGGTGGGGAGTTCGAATCCCCACCTTCTCAGAAGGGTCGGAGTGGAGACGAATTAAGTTTTAGGAGTGGGTTTCGACTCCCACGCCCTATAAGGAGGCAAGGCAAAAGTCTGAGAGTGAGAGTGAGAGTAAGAGTAGAGTAAGACCGACCATCCATTTGCTCGGAATTTTCTTCATCCCCTTTCCCCTTCTTTCCTCTGTCACCGACCATCATTCACGGCTCACCTCTCTTCCCTGGCGTGCCTCTGTACAAATCAAAGCCTAAACTGAGCTCTCGCTTTCGACGGAGAGAGAGAGCAAAAGACTTCGGTTTTGTGGGTTTACTAATAGTGCGGGTGGGCTTGAACTGGGGCATTTTCTCACAAGAGCAAGTGGCCTCAAACATCCCAGTCAAACAATCTAAGCCAGCCGGACTTGTCCATCCAAATATTCCGCGTCGCTTCAATAACTTCGCTGTCGATGACCTTGTTTCTCTGCTTATCTAATGCATTAAGGAATCGGCCGTTTACACTTACGGCGGTCATCGATGGAATTTCCAGGAAGTTGCATGGCGATGTCGACGAAAGAAAGTTCGGTGGTCCTGGTTTCAGTTTACAGTTTACGCTGAGCAGGCCTTCAATTTAGGAGAATGCGTTGTCCCAGTCAAGATCAGATCAAAACTCAAGAATCTTAATGGAAATATAGACGCGGAAACTCATTGGTTTCTCGACAGAGCAGGTTATAGAGAGACTCGAACGTCGGCCAAAAGACTCTGGAAAAAGAAATCGATCACGCTCGTCGTCCTAACTCGTCGGACATCGACTTTGAACCCGCGAGAATGGAGTGGGATTTCCAACAAACCACAAGGACAGTAAACGACGGGGACAAGCGAGAGCGCCAACCATTGAACGAGATCATGGCGGGTCAATGGTGAATCGGATGGCCGCAATGACAATTCAACTGAAGAAAAATTCGACAATGTTCAATAAAATTTGCAAGATATGCAAGCGTTATAACGTTTTAGGAAAGTAACGTATAGTTACTGAAAAACATTGGTTCTATTAGAGAAGAATGAAATACAAGTATATCTCCAAGTTTGCAAGAGAAAAATTTACGTGTGTAGATGCCCTGATTACGCAGGAATTGCACTAAAAGGGAATGCCTAATTAATTAGGCGTCTTTGGTGCCATGTCCCTCCCACGATTCGGATAATAAAGCATTGTCATTGTCATTTCGTTCATGTTGGGCATGTTTAGTTGGAGTCAATCATTGCATGGATCGCGACTGAATATGGTCATTTCTATATTTTTTTGCAATCAAGATGCATCTATTCGTTCCGTAATCCGTTTGGTAATACTATACATGGATCTTGATGGTACCATAGACATTTGTAGTGTTAGTAAGTCACGAGCCATGGTCTAAAGAATTGAAAAATGCAAAACTCTGTTGGTCCGCCACCTCTCAGAACAGCTGATGCGAGATACTTGATCGCGTTGCGAATGTTGTGATTCTCGGACGAAATGCTCCCCTCTATCGAAATGAACGAACACCCGGACGAGTTTTCTCCCTTCTCCAAAAAGACGCGGCTGAACAGGAACGGCCTTGCCGACTTCGAGGCACGGATATGTCGAGGAAACTGCATGGGCATGGAAATATGGAAGAGGAAAAGATGAAGAAAGATGACGAGCCAGGACTCGTTCTTCTTGGTGTGAATGGCGAAGAAACTACAGTCGTCGACGGAATTTTCCAGGACAGCTTGCATGGTTTCTTAACGCGGCGGCTCTGGCTTTGACAGAGAGGGGTTAGAAAGAAGACTTGAACGTTGATGTTGACCAAAGATTGTGGAAGAAAAAGATTGACATCAACCTCGGATGGAGTCGTATTTGTTTCAAGTGAGATATTTTCAAAAGATTGAAATCAACCTCGCGTGAGATGATAGGAAGGAAATCTTCTTGCTTTTGTTTCTTATTTTCTTGAGGTACCATTCATTCTTAGATTGATCGATTCATTTGGATATCGAACTAGAGATGCATTGAATCATTAGAACCATGTTCAATCATCGAGATTTCTTTATTAGGATAAAGATCGGATAAAACGTTGACAGGATTTACAGTATGATGGTCAGTATTTTGTAAATGTCCGAATGTAACATAGATAATGAGAGAATCACTTTGTTGACTTAGAAATCCACCACTCTCGGCCACAATCAACAATGCCTTCGTCTTCACGCCACACTGATGGCATCACCCCAATCAAGGGCCCCGTGACTTCATCGACAGTTCTCCAAGAAGTCAACAAAAAAAAAAAAAATGAAAAAATGAAAAATTAGAGGTGGCAACGGACGCCGAGGTTGAGGGCCACTCTCAGGTGACTCCAAATCTAGTCCCCCGAGGCCAGCAACCTATGAGGTTGTGCGCTGGTCTTCGAGGTGAAAACTGCACAGTGATTTTCTCTTCATAATTCTTATCTTAATCAGTTATATCCCGCCTTCTAGGTAAGATTTTTTTATTCGGATTATATTTGGGGATATCCAATTTGTATGTTTCCCCAAAAACCATAAGAATATAAATTATCCTATCTGGAGATATATCTAGTGTACAAAACGGGGCTTAGAAGTTCTTTTAAGTATACTTGTCTTGCTCCATCAAATTAAGTACACCCCGTATGAATAATTTCTACTTATAGGTCGATTTTGTTACCCCTTGTAAGAGTAATTTCTACTCGAACACTGACTTTTGTTTAACCAGAGATAGTTAAACCCTTTCGAAATACTAAAATATTGACGGCAGATAAACATGCCTTTTAGTTTCAAATTTATGGTGGAAACCCACGAATGAAACCAAAAAAAGTGGTGATTTTTCCTACAGCATCTTTGATTAAATCATAGGGTAAAACGGATTTTGTTGGAATGAATTTAATCCGAAATCGGAACGAGGGCCGTCTTGAACCTAATAAGTCCCAGGTCCTTGTACTTGTACCACTTCCGAGGCCGGTCGCCGGTCGCGCTTGGGGACCACCACGGTGAGCACACCGTCGCCGCTCATGGAGGCCGTCGGGGCGCTCAACTCCACCTTGTCGCTCCTCAGCAACTTCACCTTAACTGCCTCATCACCCAATCCCACCAACCACAGGACCTGGCCCCAACGGATCTCCACCAGCACCTCCTCCCGGGTTCGCCACGGCTTGTCCTTCTTGTACATGTAGGTCGACGCCATCTCCTCCTTGGTGACTTGGTCATGTGCGGTCTTGCCCCACACGCACCAGCCACCTCAAATTCGAGAGGGGGCACGAAAAAAAACCCTTTCTTCCGAACTTCTCTACTTCAATTTGATTGGCCAGCTAACAGTATTTTCCCAAAATTCGATTTTTCGGATCTCTCTTCACTAAGAAACCCTAACCTCAAACTGATCTCTGATACTAAATATTAGGATTCCTTGTACAATCATAAAGAAAATAGAGAGTAAAAGTGAAAGAGAATTTCATATACAAGGTTTAATCAAAATTCACCCTTAAACTAGAATTACATCCAATTGAAAAATCCTATTATAATTAGCATAGCGCACCTCTATGTTACACTACTCAATTGTAAAAGAATGAAAATATATATATCTAGTAACTATCCATGGATCGAAACCTTAACTGTCATTAAAATATGAACTCAAACTATAAAAGTCTTTTACGTCATGGGTTCTGCCTCCTACGATAGAGAATAAAAACCACACCCTAGAAATTATGACACTTCGTTAAGAGTTAAAACCCAGAGATCGGAACGTGGACAATTTTAAACATGTTAAATGCCAAGTCCATGTGCTCGTGCCATTTCCGATGCCGGTGCCTCTTGGGAATCGTGACTGTGAGAACGCCGTCGGCACTCACGGAAGCCACGGCCTGGCTCAACCTCATCTTGTGGTTCTTCCGCAGCTTCACCTTGATGGTCTCATCTCTCCGGCCCACCACCCACAGGGCGTTGCCCCACCGGATCTCCACCCTCAGCTCGCCCTCCCGCAGCCATGGCTTGTCCATCTTGTACACGAACGCCGCCACCGTCTCTTCTTCGGAGGCCTCGTCGTACGTTGTGGTGCCCCACACGGGCTGCTCGGCGAAGAGTTGAGGGGCGACGAAAAAGAAGGCTGCGCCCTCGATTTTTTTCTGGGAATCGTCGATTTTGTTCCGGGTCCTATAGATTTTCTTCCAGATTCCATCCCGTTGGCCTGAGGGAGGAGCCGAGAACTGCATGATGACTTGTATTCTCTCTTTTTATCTCGCAACAGACTGGTGTTATGAAGCTGTGATTCACCGATGCAGTGTCCCCGCGTTGCCTCGCTCTTCTTATAGAGTTGTGTATGCTGGAATTGCTTTCGTCACGACAATGTATAGAAGAGAAGATGAAGAAGGATTTGCAGGAGTGGCTGTTTCCAGTTCGGGTAGTCGTCCATGGAATTTCCTGGAGCTTGGTGGGTTGGACTTGGCCGAGACGTAGAAGTTGACTCAAGACTGTGGAAAAAGGACGTGGTCACGCTCGTCCTACCTTGTTTCTTATTTTCTCGAGGTACTTACTATTCATTCTCGAGATAGTTATACGTACAACCTCTCAATTTTAATATAATATGCAATATAGTCTTTAAACTTTCAATTTATTGAATGCGATCTCTAATTTTTTATACACGGTCAAGTTAGTACCTAAGCTATATGAACATATTCAATATTATCTTTCTTTTAATTTAAATTTAATAACAACATTGAATATTTGCATATAATTCATGGATCATATTGAATAAATTAAATGTTCAAAAACGACATTGTACATTAACTCAAAGTTCAGTAATCACGTTACAAAAACTAAAATTTTTGAGATCATATTGTACACAAAAAATTCATGAATCATTGACCGCCTCGTCCCCCTGGCCGACCACCCACAGGACCTGGCCCCGCCCGATCTCCATCGCCACCTCCTCCCGGGTCAGCCACGGCATGTCCATCTTCAACACGTAGGCTGACTCCGTCTCCTCCTCGGTGACCTGGTCGTACGCGGTCGTCCCCCCCACGCGCCGGGCCCCCTCGAATCCGACAGGGGCCGCGAAGTAGAAGCCGTCTTGATAGACTTCCTTATTCTCGTAAACTTCCTCAGGATCCTCGGACATTGTCTCAGTGCGTGCGTCGGAAATTTGCTGTTTAAATCTGGGCATGGATTCAAAGATGCACGCTGGCTTTTATAGCGACGAAGATGCCGGAATTGCCTGTCGGGATTCCCCTTCAGACGGAGCAAGCAATGCCAACAGATGCGATGATGGGAAACGGATTAGTCATTTTGGATTTTCCTATCGTCGCCACCAAGCCCAAAGTTTGGACACAAACCAGGCAATGCCAATGCACTTAACTCAAGGCGCGATTCGTAGATTACTCGACAAGCTCGTCGATCAGGAAGGTCATGATAATACAAAGGACCAACAAGACCCATCAATGGGATGTTTGATGAGCTTATCAATCATGAGTTTTCACTATAAACAAAATCAAGTATATGAAATGAGGGGACGATTGATCAACTTGAAGCATGCGCGAAAGTTAAGGATCAGGTCGAGCAATGAGAGGAATTACCGATTGTTTAAAGAGTAGCCCGCAAGTCAAGATAGTTAGAAATTCTTGCAGACAGAGATCAAAAAGCATATAACGCAATGGCCCTGATGGATTTAATTATATGGGCCTAAGTTGGCCCGGCCACGATGGGCCTAAAGGCCCGGCCCACGGGAATAAGGCCCGTGAAAGGTGGAACATATAAAAGGGATGAGAGAGAGGGAGAACACGCCTCTTGACATTTTAACGTACGTTCTCCTTCTATTCAAGAATTCTCTCTCCAAGAAAAGCCAAGAAGCGACGCCATCTTCCCTTCACGGCGAATTTTCGACATCGGATCGAATAGGACTGAATTCTCTTCCTCTTTACGGCATCGGTGTCTAATCTGTGGTCAACAAGGTACGCTCGAATCCGTGGTGTGCTTTACGATCGGTGATACGTGTTTAATTCCCGGGCTCATCTTCCGCATTTGATTTAGAGGTTCGGTTTAGGTGCCAAATCCGTTTTTTTTGGGATCCGACGTTCCCAACAGGCCCATTACAGAAAGAGTGAAAAAGAAGAAGAAGGAGAATAATCAGAAGCGATGAAAAAAAAACGAAGAAGAATAATCACAGGCCATGAAGATATCACAAAAATAAAATTATATTGTAATTTCGAATATATGAGGATTGGAAGATCATTCGTAATTACATTGATTGGGATTAGATTTCGCCTAAAATTTAAATTTGACTTTTGAATTAGTTTAGGTTTCTCCCCTGAGTCTAATACTCTTGTTTGTCTATAAAAGCATTCCAGTTGTATTTTGTAAGTTTTTCACTTTCTCTATGCTTTTCATTCATCTTCATTGCTATTTCATGTTCAACTGATCAAGCATAGCCTCCAAGAATGTAAGCCATATGTTCCAAATTAATAAAGGTTCATGGAATTCCTCCTTGTTTCTGATAAGTTGTTCGTGCATTCTTTAGCAACTCAAAATTTGAATCCTCGAGATTTCAAGACACGTTAGAATCCATTCACTCTTTATTCGAATCTGTACTTAAAAACTAAATTCGTCATCGATCATCCTCAATTGGACTTTAATCACTCGTTGACAATATCGAATGTTTGACAACCACAACCTTGCTTAAATTCACGTATCGTGTCCTATGGCGACCAATACCACAGTGAGAGGATATAATGTCTCACCAATATACCACGGCAACTCCAATAATCTACGGTTGAATTTTAAATCGTTTATTTTGGCATTTTGGATGATTATTTTGTCTCTTCTTAGATATTTTAAATCAGTTTTGCGGATTATACATTGAATTCACGTCACTTTGTCACAGAATCAAATGTTAAATTAACAACTTATAACTTCTTTTATATGGATAATCGAACAATTTGATTTAATTTGCAGAGATATAAAAGCTAAAATATTTGCCGAGCTGTAAGTCTCCTGCCACCGTCTCCATCACCATCCTCTCTCGTAACACTTCCTTGAATTCATTGAATTCACGTCACTTTGTCATAAAATATTTGCTGAGTTCGATGCGACGTCGAACTCGGCGGCATGGCAATAGGTGGCTCTACTTTCTATGATAGGGAGTATAAATCACACCGTAACATTCTTTACGTATTGTAAATGTTAAATTAATGTCTCGAGTTTGAATTCGGATAACAATTTGTTAAATCGAATTTTATTGAGGAAGATTTTTTCAAGCGGATTATAAATTGGATGAAGAAATCTTTCTTCTTAAAATAAGTAAGGAAACAAAAGAAGGAAGTTAACTTATTACTATAAGACAAAAGAGGAAATAAAATAAAAGAGAAAACAAGGATTTATTTCTTCTGCAAAGGACTTGCTCATGTTGAAGACTAAAGTGGTGGGCCCAGGTCAAATTCTTGACCTTGGGCACACGCACACATATAAAAAGCGGAAAAGAAGAAGAGCCGCAGAAGCCCTACGGGAGAAAAAAAAGGAGCCGCACGTTTGCATGTCCACTAGAGAATGCGAAGCTCTACGTACTTTAAGCTTGAATGCGTGATAATTTTGTGTTTTGAATTTATGTCCAATTGAGTTGTTTATTTATAAATACTTTGAATTTTGTATTAAATTTGGGTTTTGGATTAAATTTAGGTTTGGGAAATACTCGAGCGTGTGAGCGATTGTAAACTCTGATTCTCCGATTATAGTAAATTATTTGTTACTGACTCTCCCTGTAAAGTAGGTATCAATACTCGGACCAAACAACGTAAATTTTTTATGTCCTTATTATTTCTCATTTATTTATCGCGTGATTTCGCGTTGACGTAAATTGTAAGATCCTATCGTTTTCACGTATTATCTTTCAACTGTAAACCTTATAAAAATTTTAATTGACTTATTTTTAGTTTGGGACAGATTAACCCTTATAAATTATTTTAAAAAATTGACATGAAGAGTTATAGATATTTGATCATTTATTTTTCGAAACTTGAATGATATATATTACTTTCGAATTTAGGAGAGAAAACTAGGAATGAAACGGAAAGAGCAGCGGAGAAATGCTCGCAGAGAGGAGGCCAGGCCAATTACAAAGTGGTGATTGTCTACTGTATCGTTATGGAATGATAGGGTCAAATTCATTTTTGTTGGAATTAATTTAATTGGAAATCGGAATTGATTGCTGGATTTTTTTTTTTTCAGTCATAAAGATCCCCCCATGGTACCACCGACCGTTGCAGCATAGAGGGTAGATCCTTTGCTCTCCCCAGTGGAGGCCAAGGTTCGAAGCCCCTGCAAAGCAGGGAGGTTGAAGCGTTGTGTGGTGATTTACCCGGTGGCATGGGGTGGTGGTTTCACCTGTGCTGCCCCCAGGTTCTTCCCGCCGGCTGCCGGCTTTCGGGGTTTCTTGGTCATCAAAAAAAAAAAAAAAGATCCCCCCATGGTGTGACGAAACTTACTGAGGATGAGTATGATTGGACTAGGCTCCGATAGATCATTAGTCTCTTTTTTTTTTTTTTTGAAATGATTGAAACTCCAGAATTGATGGTCGCGATGCCCTTTGGGTTGAGACTAAATTGACGAAATGCCCAACAAGCTCATCAATCACTAAGTTCATAATATTACAATCAACTTACCAAATTCATGATGACATGTTTGATGAGCTCATCGATCACGAATTTTCGAAGGTCAAAGTTAAGTGAAGTGTGAGATATTTTGTGATGATTGATTAGCCGGAAGCATGCACAGAAGTTCTAGATCAAGTTAAGAAGGATCCATCAATCAAGAATAGAACGCATAATAGAATGGCTGATTTCAAGAAGAGCAAAAGCGAAAAAAGGAAAAATGAATATTCATTGGCAACGAACGAGACATTGCAAAAGTTACAACACCATATCAAATGTAGATTCTAAAGATGTGAAGACTGGAAAATCATTCGCAATCGATATATTAGAACTATATTTTTTCTAAAGTTTGAATTGGAATTTCGAAGTAGATTGGATTTCGTGTTTCTAATATTCATTTTTTGTTTACAAAAGCATTCAACTCGTATTTTATAAGTTTTACACCATTTCCTCGTTGTTTTCATTATGTTGCTTGTGCATTATTTAGTAATTCCATATTTTTCGAAGTCAAAGAGATTTCAAGGCAAACTAGAATCCATCCACTTTTAATTTGAAGCCGTGTTTAATAATCTAATTGGTCATTGATCATTCTCGATTGGACTTCAATTATTAAGATTTTGTTTGTTAATCATTTTATTTTCGAGAATAATTTCTGCTCGGAAATAGTTTTTTCTAATTCTACTTCCTAGATGAGTTTCTCAGTTTTGAAGGTACATGTTAACTGTCGGAATAGAAGTATGTTTGGTATGAGTCTCAATTTTATTTTGACTTAGAGTTTCTTTTAATTTTTAAATAATTTTATTACACTTATCTTTATTTTTCTTTTCTTTTTCCTTTACTTCTTCTTCCTCTAACTAGCATCCAACCTCAGGGAAGCCTCACTGCCCCCGACAAGGCGAACCTCACCCACTGTGAGGCTTGGCCTCACCCTGGCCTAGCGAGTTCAAGTGTCACAGCGGTTTGTTCACGGGAACAAAAATATTATCAAACAAAACTCTATCCTTTTTTTTTGTTTTGGAAAATAAAAGAATAAAATTAAACACCATTTGATACGTTATCAAATAGGCCCTAATTAAAACTACTGAATTCCCAACAATGGTCGCTTTGCAAATATCCATGTAACACGTCTTTTGACGACCATATTTGTAGAATAGAATATCTTGCCTTTTGATCGATTCACTTGGATCATCCTAACAATTCAATAATCTAATTGGTCATTTATCATTCTCGATTGGACTTCAATTAATAAGGATTCGTTTGGTAATCATTCTATTTTCGGAAACAATTCCTGCTCATAAATAGTTTTTTCCGATTCTGCTTCCTAGATAAGTTTCTAAGTATTTGAAGACATATGGTCACTGTCAAAATAAAAATGCATTGGGTATGACTCAAATTTTTTGTGACTTAGAATTTCTTCTAATTTTTAAATAATTTTATTATAGTTTTCTTTCTTCTTCTTCTTTTTTTCCTTCACTTCTACTTCTTCTTCTTCTAACCAGCAACCGACCTCAGGGGAGCCTCACCGGCCCCCAACAAGGGGAACCTCACCCGCCGCGAGGCTTGGCCTCACCCTGGCCTAATGAGAATAGAATGTCTTTGTTTTTTTATCGATTCTCTTGGATCATCCTAACAATTCAGGATGTAGCTTCAAAAGAATAGATGAACGATTTTGGCGAAATGCAAATTGTGGTAAGTAAAAACATCTCGTGGAGCGACTTCAGGTTAAAAGTGCTAAATAAGTAGAACATCCTACTCACATGAATTTGCACCCAAGCAATGTTGTAAAAGAAACAAAGCTTTGAAAGGCAAAATCAACCTAAAAACACAGCTTTGAAAGGCAGAAGATCGTGGATGACAATCTTAGAACCGATGTTAAGAGACTCGACGACACTTTCAAAAAGCCGAACAATGGAAAGAAACTTCTTCGAGAGTTCGAGTTCTTGTGGCGTCACTGCTTCGTTAAGACCAAGAGATCACAACGCGGACCGTCTTGAAACTCATTAAAAGCCAAAGTCTTTCTACTGGTACCACTTCCGAGGCCTGTGCCTCTTGGGAATCGCGACGGTGAGCACACAGTCAACACTCATGGAAGCCGTGGCCTTGCTCAACCACATCTTGCGGTATTTCCGCAGCAGCTTCACCTTGATGGCCTTGTCCCCTCCCCCCACCCCAAATCTGCACCCTCAGCTCTTGCAGCCACGGCTTGTCCATCTTGCACACGAACGCCGCCACCGTCTCTTCCTCGGTGACCTGGTCTTACCCCGTCTCGCCCCACACGGGCTGCTAGTTGGCAAGGAGCCCAAGCCGGCCGACGAAAAAGAAGGCCGCATCCTTGACATTGCTCTGGGTGCGATCGATCTTGTTCCGGTGTCGCTGATCTTGTTCCAAACTAGATAGTACCGACACTCTTTTGGAAGTCTTTGTGTCATGTCGGACACCCGACACTCTTTGACACACTCTTCCACACTCAGTCAATATATATCGGAAAAACCCGACATCTAGTCAACTTTTCCAACACTCTTTGGCACGTGAGTCAAGAATTCTGACATGTGAGTTAGGAATTCCGACACGTGATTTCGATACACACGGAATCAATTTTAAAATTTTTCAATAAATGAACAGTCAAAATGTAAATATGTAAAATAATAAAAATAATAAAAATAATAAATTGGGAAATAAGAAAAATCTAGTTTTCTCTTATATTCTAACTCTCATTTCCCGTGACACATAATTCACCCCCAAATTTGTTTTTTCTTTCTTTTTTGTTTTCCGACACATGCTGACACGGGAGTTCAGATTGTGAATTGTTTTTTTTTTCCTCCGAGTTTTACGGAGCATCGGAATTGAGTTGAATTTCTCAAATTGAAACAATAAATGATATTAATAAATCGTGGATTAATGTTTTTAGTATAAATTCATTTTAGGCTCTTATTTTTTTATTTTTTTATTTGTGAATTAGAATCAATCTATTTTGATTAAAATTATCATAAAAATGATAATTTTTCTTGTATATATATAAATACACTTTTAATATACAACATGTCCTAACGTGTTAAAATTCTCTGTTTTTTTATAAATAACGTGTCGGCATGTCGTGTCGTGCCACCTGTTACATGTCGATGTCAGTATCAGTGCTACTTAGGTTCTAAATACCGCCCTATTGGTCTAAGAGAGGAGCCAAGGACTACATGATGGCTTGAAATCTCTCTTTTCTTCACTTAACAACCAATGTTATGTAGGGGTGAGCATTATCGATCGTGAGTTTTCACAATAAACAAAATCAAGTATATGAAATGAGACGACGATTGATCAACTTGAAGCATGTGCGAAAGTTAAGGATTGGGTCGAGCGATGAGAGGGGTTACCGATTGTTCAAAGAGTAGCCCGCAAGTTAGGACAGTTAGAAATTCTTGCAGACAGAGATCAAAAAGCATATAACGCAATGGCCCATTACAGAAAGAGTGAAAAAGAAGGAGAATAATCAGAAGCAATGAAAAAAAAAGGAAGAATAATCACAGGCCATGAAGATATCACAAAAAATAAAATTATATTGTAATTCCGAATATACGAGGATCGGAAGATCATTCGTAATTACATTGATTGGGATTAGATTTCGCCTAAAATTTAAATTTGACTTTTGAATTATATAGGTTTTCCTCCTGAGTCTAGTACTCTTGTCTGTCTATAAAAGCATTCCAGTCGTATTTTGTAAGTTTTTCACTTTCTCTACGCTTTTCATTCATCTTCATTACTATTTCCTGTTCAACTGATCAAGCATAGCCTCCAAGAATGTAAGCCATATGTTCCAAATTAATAAAGGTTCATGGAATTCCTCCTTGTTTCTGATTAGTTGTTCGTGCATTATTTAGCAACTCAAAATTTGAATTCTCGAGATTTCAAGACACCTTAGAATCCATTCACTCTTTATTCGAAGCTGTACTTAAAAACTAAATTCGTCATCGATTATCCTCAATTGAACTTTAATTGCTCGTTGGTGATATCGAATGTTTGGCAACCGCAACCTTGCTAAAATTCACGTATCATGTCCTATGGCTACCAATACCATAGTGAGAGTGTAAGAAAATGAAGAGAACAAAGGAAGGGAAAAGATCGAGAATGAAGACGAGTGGCCTTTGGGAATTTCGTGTATATTGTCTTCAATGCTTTCCGTTGTACAATATCTCTATAGATATAATGCAAGATGTACAAATTGAATGGAAATAAATGATTCTATAGATCAGACTAAATCTAATCTAATCACAATCGTAATCGGATCAAGATCTTCTACCAAATATCACGGAGTATTACCTCATATCTTCCAACACTTCCCCTCAAGCTGGTGGCTTGTAGATGTCCAAGACTCCTAGCTTGCTCAAAAGATATGCATGCTGTCTTTGGCATAAAGGTTTGGTGAAGATGTCTGCCGGCTGTTCATGTCGTCCCAATACCTCTTGTCTCGATCACTCCTTCTTGAATTTTTTCTCGTGTAAAATGGTAGTCTACTTCTATATGCTTGGTTCTCTCGTGCACTATAGGATTTGCTGCAAGCTTGAGAGCCGCATCACTATCACAGAATAGCCTCGTTGCTCATTGTACTTGTACTCCGAGATCTTTAAGAAGACCTCGTATCAATACTATTTGACAAGTGGTTTTGGCCATAGCTCGATTCTCTGCTTCGACTGAGAACAAGGATACAGTTGGTTGTTTCTTGGTTGTTGACACCTAATTTTTTTCTTTTCCTCAAATGCATAATTTAATATATATATATATATATATATAATTATTAATTTGAAAAAAAAAGGTTTGAGAGAGGTTGGGTCGGGCTAGATCGGACCTTGGCCCAACCCACCTCTCTTCTTTTTCTCTTGTGCGGCCTGGCCTTTTTCCCCTCCAGCCCAGCATGCACTCTTGCTCCGGTCCGTGTCGCCGCGTGCATAAACCGGGAACAAAAAGCAAAAAGCAAGAGTAGAGAAAGGCGGGGACGGGGAGAAAAACACAGATCGAGCATAGAGAGGAGGGTGAGAAGTAGCAAAAGAGAGAAGAGAGCAGGACCGAGCGGAGGGAGAGAGGGAAATCGGAGGAGGCGTCGTCGATGCTGCCCGACACCATCCGAGCCACTGCCCTCCAAGCCTGACGTCGTCCGAGCCGTCGCAACTCCTGGGTCTGATGCCATCCGAGTTGCCACCCTCCGACCCTGACACCGTTCGAGCCATTGCAACTCTTGGGCTTGACGCCATTCGGGCCGTTGCCCTTCGAATGTCGACTTGCAGCGCCTGCCTCTGCCGCTGCCGACGATAGCAGCTTAAGCCCCCTCGCCGCGTGACCTGCAACACCCGCCGTCCCGAGCACCACCGTGCCAGTAGCTTGATTCCTCTGCCGGTCACTGCCTTTACTCCGCCCGTGACTTGCAGCAGCCGAGCCCTCGCCTGCCATCCTCCTTACTGGTCGCCGTTGCGTTTACTCCGCCACGTAGCAGCCCGCTGTTGCCCAGCCGCGCCGCCACCGCCCTGCCATTGTCTCTGCTCGACACTAGTAACTTGCGCCAGCCATTGCACCTTAGCCACCCTTTCGCCGCGCCTCCACCTGCAGAACTTGCGAGCGTCACCAGCAAACCCCGCCTTGTCGCGTCGCCGAGACTGACCTCCGACACAGCGTCGCCATGCCTCGCCGTGCCGCCGCCGCTGCCAAGAAGCCCTAGAGAAGTAGGTTAGAAGCCGGGTCGGGCGCGGGTCGCGAATTGGGTAGGGTTTTGAACAACCGGGTCGGGTGTGGGCCGCGTCTGGGCCAAAGCAAGGCTTTTGGGCTGGTTTAATATTAGATTTCCCTTTTGTGTTGGGCCGAGCTTAGTTTACTTAGGATTCTTTTTTTTTGGTTGGCTCATTTTTGTGCTGAACTGGGCCCGTCGTTTAGGCCCATTCCTATTGGGGCCTGCCGCGAATAATCCTTACAATAACAATTGGAGCATTATGAAAGGCTGGGATATTTGGTAAATGACCTTCTAACTCATTATAGGATAAATCCACAGATATCATGTGACATCTTGATTTTCAGGTTCTGATTTCGATTGGATAAGTTGGGCCTTTCATCGACGCGCGTATAGTGTTTTTCTTTGAGATGACCATTCATGAGATAACTAACCTATCAGGTGAAGCCGTTGAGGGATTTTAACACAATAGACCTGATAATTCGACTAGGAATCGACTGCTCGACTGTGCTAGTCTGCAAGGGTCATTACGACATTGTCAAAATCGATCAGAGACTGGAGATAGGTCGATTCGACTGAGATGTGTGATCAAAGTGTGGACGATTCCACCTGATTGCAAAATTCTTGTCGATCAGCACTAGACCGATTTTCTGTTGTTGACACCTAATTTTTGGTGACCCGTTTAGTCATTTATCACATTAAAAATTATGGGTTAATTTTATCCCTGAAAAAAATATTAATTGCATAATAAATAGATTTAGGTGCATTTATTTTTAATTTACATTTTTTGCATTTATTTATTGGACCGATGACGAATGGGTTCAAATTCGTGGTTCTAAGCTTTAACTTAGTAGGTCAGACTAAGCCCACAAAGTAAGCAAATTGGTCAAAGCCCGTTTTTTTTTAATGATAGAAGATTTTCTTGTGAAAATAGGAATTTGAAATTTTATGGGATATGATGAATTTTTTTCGGATAGGGCAAGTGGAAAAGCAAATATTGTGTTCGGCAAAACGAATATTGCGTTTAGAAAAAAAATCTTCGTGGATATCGATTTGGAAAAATTGAAACCCTAATTGGTGGCCTATAAATATGTTGTTCACGTAGGGTTTTGGGGGGCCACACATTGATACATATGACCATACAAGAGAGGTTTTTTAGTCACATCATAGGAGGGTTTTTATTGTTTTGGGGCTTTTTCCTTTGGTTTTCTAGGTCAAGAACTAAAAAGGAAGGAAATTCGTTCTCTGGGAAGGAGAAAAGTGAGCAGAAGCTTTTTCCCTTCTGCTTAAAGTACGAGAGAGACTGGAGTGGACGTGCATCAGGCCAGTAGGAAAACAGGAAAAAAAAGAAAAAAAGAAACGTGCACTGCTCATCTTCCTCGTGGGCTCTTCTGCTGCATGACGCCTCCTCGCTGCCTGATCTCCTTGCCGACGCACCAGCAACTAGGCCACTGCATCGCCGGCCACCCCCTGGGCGAGCACCATCCATGAGCTCGCGCCCCAGTTGTTGCCCATGCTGTGGCCGCGACGACCTGCGGCCTTCGATCTGGTTCTGCTCCGTCGTGCCTCCGCCTCCGATGTCCGTTGTCGACATTGCAGCAGCTGTAGTCACATGTCCACCTTGCCACACTAGCTGCGACCTAGTGCCGACACCTGTCGCTGCTGCTTTGCCCGTTCGCGTTGCTTGCTGCGCCACTACCGTTTGACCCCTTCCTGTGACGTGAGTAGTTGTCGTCGCCTGTTTGCCTCGCCTTCAGCCGCCAGTTGCTATGCCATAGCCTTGCATGCGACGCCGGTTTCCCTTGCCTGTAGCCACCTCCTCCTAGTGATGCCCGTAGCCAGCTTCTTGCGAGCCGCTCTGCCCTTTGCCTATTAGTCAGCCGCTACTCCTCCCTCGCCGTGCGCTGTTGCCCCTCTCTGGAGCTCTGACTGACGGCGAACCACCACCACACTCCTACTGACGGTGACCCACCACTACAGCCACTGTCCTTGAGCCCTGCCGTGCTGAGCCTCCATTGTGGTCCATTCTACCGTTCGGATTTTTGGAAAATTCAAATTTAGGTAGATTTATTTTATTTTATTAGGTATATTTATCTTATCTTATTTTAGTTTTTTTTTTAATATTTTGTTTGCTCTACTTAAAATACTTATCAATGCATGGTTGAAATTCCTGATGTATCGCCTCGATTCGCAATCGCACGAATTTTTATTCCAACTATAAGGCTTTAGATGGAATAATTATTCACGCATGAGTAAAATGGATATCTTGATCTTTAAGGCTTAAGATCAATTTATTGATTTTATTAGTGAGATAATCAAGTTTGGATTTCAATTTGAGTGGTGGATAACATTTTTGATGACCATGGATGATTTGGTGTTTATCTCTTAATTGTTCTGTTTATCCCGAAAATACAAAAAAATTGCATTTGCATTCCATGTAGATTAGAATTGATTGCATGATAGGTTAGTTATTTTTTTAGAAGGTATCTAGAATAGATAATATCTCACTTTAGTTATATTTTTATTTTTAGTAAATTTAATTACGAATTTTCATAACGAAAACACAAAAAAATTAGGCGCATGTCATGTAGGATTAGGTTCATGAAATGCTCGTCATTTAGTGATTGTTGCTAGGTTCATTAAGTTAGAAATTTCTCGTCGTTAGAATTAAGTCATTAGGTTAATCTAGATTGCACATTTAATTTTTGCATTTTTCTTAATTTCAAATTTCGTGGAAAATATAAAAAAAATTGCCTTAGAATAAATCAATTTCATTCTTTAGGATAGATTGCATGATTATTTATGTCATATAGCTTAGGTCATATTGCCATGTCATATCATTTCATGCTTACAAAGAAAGGAAATTGCGTGTTAATTAGAAATCTTATCTAGGACTGTTGATGTGAATTTTGATCTAATAACGTAGATGCTTTCGTTGCTATGAGGTAAGTCCTACAATTTATTAATTAATTTTCATGGATATTAAATTGGTGGTTTGCGCACCCGTATGATCACTTCACATGTTAGGGAAATAGATTTAAAATCAATCCAAGCTGCCTGCAAAAACATTTTTGAAAATAAAAAGAAATGGTATTGAAAGGGCATTAGAGAAGTCTAGTGTAACCAAGTCTCCGTACCCAAAGTCTCTGGTTCGTAGGAGTAAAATACTTCTCCCATTATTTTACTTAAGTGTCTAATCGACTTACCATAAATTGATTAGTGGCGACTTGATAAAATCCATTTGCATGTTAAAAAATTTGAACCTAAGTTGCAAATTGGTATGGGCTTGGGAGAGCTTGAGCTAAGTTTAGGCTTAGTAATTCATTAGCCTAATTTTAGGTGGTGCACTTGAAATTTAGGTCGCGACAGCTTGGCGACTTCGCTGGAGAATTGAGTTAAAACTCTTAGTGGACTTAGGCCCATTTTTCTTTTCTTTTGAAAAATATTTTTGTTTGGCAGCAAGGATCCAGGTACGTCCCTAACATTTAAGGTGTTAAATGTTTTTGCAGATGGGGAGATATAATGGGAGTAGTCTTCGCTAACCCTTGTCTTGTAGGTTAGAGTTGGGGATGAATGTTTTAAATTCAAGTTATTGAAGTGTTGTTTGATTTAAACTGTTGTGCATGCCTTGCATTTAGCACTACACTATTGCACACACAACCTGCCGTCGAGCCTGGGCCGCACTAGGATATTTAGGATGGTATTGAGTTGGATACAACTTCGACCGTGAGGCCGCGTAGTAGAGGTTGCCCAACTTAATCCCGAAAGTTTTTTCTTGGTGTCGAGAGTGTTTACCTCTGCCTGCAAGACTGCGCCGCATTGGGGTATCATTCTTGACTAAGCCGAAGTTAGGAGGACTTGACTTAGTATGTGAGGCTGCAACTAAGTCATCCCACCATTTTAACTCCACTTTGCTTAGCCTTCTTAGATAGAAATTGAATCTCACATCTCATGTGCTTGTCTATGTGATTGTCAATGATTTTTTTTGGTGAAGTGAGTCTTCTATCCCTATACTATGCAATTTACTTACTTTGTCATACTTTCGATCCGTCCATGACAATCTAGGTTAGTCATTTGATCTAATTTCTTTGTTAATTAGAAATGAAATGAAGAAATTGCCATGTAATGAGTCATTTAGAAAATAACTTAAAAAAACTTTGGAGAATTTATTTTCAATTCATGTCTTTATTGTTAGGGAGTTTCAAATTTTGGCCTTTCCTAGTTCATGTTTAGGAATTCGATGTCCTTATTTTCTAGTCCATGCTAGGGCGTCCCATGTCTTTATTTTCCTAGTCAATTTTTAGGAAATTCTCTTCATGTGTGGACTTTTCGTGACAAAAGAAAAAAAAAAAGGAAAAGTAGATCATTGTCATGGATTGAATCTCTATTTACACTCCATGCTTATATGTTCCCATTCATTTGATTAGGTGATTATGGAGCGATTTCGCTCACCCATCCGTACACAATCAAGAGCTAAAATGATAGCTCAAAACAAGTGAGAAATTGCAACTCGAAGAAAAGAGCCAAGAGACTTTTGAACCATCTCATTTTCCTGAGGACTAAGGAGGGTGAAGAACTCAAGTTTCATTTCTCATTGCATAGAATCCTATTCATGCACGTTCTTTTATGCAGGGGCAAAATGGAGTGTTCTTCAAATCAAACATCAAAGTTTCGATATTAGTTGATTTATTCATGTGTCCATAAGAGGCAATTCATGGACAACCATCTGCACTTGATATCCTAACACATCTTGAATGACGTTCTTGACAAGTTCATAAAATGCTTGTAATCTTTCAAAAGAAGAATTTTTGCATGACAAATTTACCTATCTAATTCACCAATTCCATAGAAGATTGTTAGCACATACCAATTTAATAAATGATGTGGAATGGATTAAGCATGCTAAATGAGACGTCTCAGGATGATGAAAGGCAAGCCTTATCCTATACATAGTCCTTTACACTTGTGAGATGAGTGTAAAAGTTCCATATCCGCAAGGTAAAGAGTTCTTTTGCAAAAAGTACGACAACTAAAATGATAAGGGGCAGTTTATTTCTCTATCTCAAATACTACATGTGATCCATTGCTTAACCCCTTTTGAGCCCCATACACTTATGAAAATTCTTTTCAAATTAACCCTGTCAAGAACCACCCCACATCGGGGCAAATTGGAGGGTAAGACAACACCATAAGGTGAAGAAAATAGATTAAAACTTTTTTGCTCTCACTTGTATCAATCTTCTAGTCATGCTATTACATTGAATTCATGTGGTAATTTAAGTGCCTTAGGATGACGAAGAGCATTTCTTTCATTATCCTATACACTTATATCCTTTGCATAGCCCACTTAAGCCTGCAATTTCATTTATTTAAATCTAGTTGGTGATCATCCCCCACACTGGGGCAAGGCAAAAGACAGATGAAGACTCTTGAAAAGTTCGAGTGTCATTCAAAGTGTAATTGTTTGACGCGTGCATTGTGTTCAAGAATTGAATTCAAAATAGAACTAATGGGCACGAAAAAGCAGTGTACCTGGTAAAAGCAAGGCCAATGCCCATGAAAAGAAGTGAAGAAAAAATGCATGAGAACTGGGGGCATGAAAAAGCAGTGTGCCTGGTAAAAGCAAGGCCAATACCCATAGATGAAAAAAGAGAGTCAAGATAGGTGACTATCAGTTGTAAAAAATGTATCCCAATGGAGCAGTACCCAAAGAGTCAAGATCAATAGTGCATGACAATCCCTGGTGAAGGAGGAGACCGGCACCAATGCCTAGATAATCATCAACTTTGACCCTTATACACATCTTTGAGCCTAAAAATCTTTCGTTTCTCAACCTATGAACCCAGCCTATATTACGTCCCTTGCAAAGTCTCTTCTGTTTAAGGTACTTGAATTAACATGGTAATTCATATGTTTATAAGCATCGCTCGAAGAAGTGCGAGCAAGATTATTTTTTTCTCATTTTGTAAGGTTCATGACTTGTAAACCCGGAGATGATTGTGAAGCTGTTCTTTCAATAGCCTTGACTTAAAGAGTCCAATTGTTAAGCCATTGACCAAGCCCACATTACAGTCCCTATTAAAGACCTCTCATATTGGTAAGGTCATACCGCTTGCGAGAATACTCGGACCCTTGTTGGTATGATGATAGTGAGATGGAGTGATTCTCATAAAATAGCCTTCTAAATGAGAGTTAGTGAAAGTCCTTTCTAACTGAAAGTCTCTCATTTAGTATTCTTAGGAAATCCATGTCACGAGTGAAAATTGTCTTGAACAATAAATCTCTCTAGTGGAAATTTGGGTGATGCAAAAGTCATTATGCATGAACCTTAATTGAATTGATAAAAACTTCAGTGGATTTTGAAGTGTGCATTCCAGAATAACCTTAATTGCTTATTTCTTTGGTAAATGCACTTTTGTTTAAATCATATCTGATAGGTAATGCTTTCTCAAAGACCCAAGAGTTCCTGACATTCAGGTTCTTTTCAAAATGCCTTGTGATATTAGGAGATGAGAAGCCTTCACGAACATTCAAGGTGCACCCTTTATGTTCCAAAATTTATTTCTACCAGGAGGTGAGAGACCTCCATAGGATATCTAAATTCCAGAAGACATATCCATAAGAATCGGAGATATCACCAGGTAAGTATATCTCTGCCCATATACTTGTCATTGTGCAGGTATCCTCTCTCAAGTGGATCGACACTTGACTCGGTCAAGCTGTCCCTTTATATTGACCTGGCGTGCTTTTATAGCCCAGAGTCCCTTTCATCGACTTGGTGTGCTTTCGTAGCCCGGTGTCCAGTTCTTGACCTAGCGTGCTTTCGTAGCCCAGAGTCCCTTTCATCGACCCAGCGTGCTTCCATAGCCCGGTGTCCAGTTCTTGACCTGGTGTGCTTTCGTAACCTAGAGTCCCTTTCATCGACCCGGCGTGCTTTCGTAGCCAGGTGTCCAGTTCTTGACCTGGCGTGCTTTCGTAGTCTAGTGTCCATTTTCATTGATTCGGTGTGCTTCCGTACCCCGATGTCCCTTTTAATAGACCCGGCGTGCTTCCGTAGCCTGGAGTTCTTGACCTGGCATGCTTTTGTAGCTCAGTGTCCCTTTTCATTGACTCGGCGTGTTTCCGTAGCCCAATGTCCCTTTTAATCGGCCCGACGTGCTTCCATAGCCTGGAGTTCTTGACTTGGCGTGCTTTTGTAGCCCAGAATCCCTCTTTATCGACCCGGTGTGCTTTCGTAGCCCGGTGTCAATTTATATTGATATGGCGTGCATTCGTAGCCCAAAGTCCCTTTTATCGATTCAGCGTGCTTCTGTAGCCCGGATTTCTTTTATCAACCTGGCGTACTTTCGTAGCCCAGAGTCCCAAAATTTTGACATCTTTGTTTGGATCTGGATGTCTTAATTATTTTCATCTAAACATTTCACTTTGGATGTGAATGTTTTTTGATCTTTCTCGTTATACCTTAGTTTGGATCTAGGTATTTCGAGTTCAAAAATTTCAACATCTCAGTCTGGATCTGGATGTCTTAATTATTTTCATCTAAACATTTCATTCTGGATGTGAATGTTTTTTCGACCTTTCTCGTTATACTTTAGTCTGGATCTAGGTATTTCGAGTTTCAAATCTTGACATCTCAGTCTGGATCTGGATGACTTAATTCTTTTCGTTAAACATTTCACTTTGGATGTGAATGTTTTTCGAGCTTTCTCGTTATACCTTAGTCTGGATCTAGGTATTTCGAGTTTAAAATTCTTGACATCTCAGTCTGGATATGGATGTCTCAATTCTTTTGTTGAACATTTCACTTTGGATGTGAATGTTTTTCTCAGTCTTGATGTCTCAATTTATTATCTGTTAGACTCTTTAAGGAACCTAAGTGAAAACTGGGTACTTGTGGAGTAAATGGGGATTTATCATGTACCTCAAGATACTTTACTGCACCGATTGGTAACTAACTAGGTATGTTCTTTCCTTTTTCGCATCATGCATTTGCATTAGCATTTTCATGCATCATATAAATTGCATTTTAAAATGGGATTCATTTTCTGACAAAAAAATCATTCAATGCATGTGCATGGTCTCAATTTGTCTTTGAAGGCAACCTCCGAGCTCACATTCAAAGAGGGGCAGCTGTTGACACCTAAATTTTGGCAACCCGTTTAGTCATTTATCGCATTAAAAGTTAGGGGTTAATTTTATCCTTGAAAAAATATTAATTGCATAACATATAGATTTAGGTGCATTTATTTTTAATTTACATTTTTTGCATTTATTTATTGGACTGGTGACGGATGGGTTCAAATTAATGGTTCTGAGCTTTAACTTGGCAGGCCGGACTAAGCCCACGAAGCGAGCAAATTGGTCCAAGCCTTTTTTTTTAATGATAAAAGATTATCTCGTGAAAATAGGAATTTGAAATTTTCTGGGATATGATGATTTTTTTTCGGATAGGGCAAGTGGAAAAGCAAATATTGCGTTTGGTAAAACAAATATTGCATCTGGAAAAAGAATCTTCGTGGATATCGATTTGGAAAAATTGAAACCCTAATCGGTGGCCTATAAATAGGTTGTTCACGTAGGTTTTGGGGGGCCACACATTTATACATACGGCCACACAAGAGAGGTTTTTTAGTCACGTCGTAGGAGGGTTTTTATTTGTTTTAAGGCTTTTTCCTTTGGTTTTCTAGGTCAAGAACTAAAAGAGAAGGAAATTCGTTCTTTGGGAAGGAGAAAAGTGAGCAGAAGCTTTTTCCCTTCTGCTGAAAGTACAGTAGAGAGAGAGAGAGAGAGAGAGAGAGAGAGAGAGAGAGAGAGAGAGAGAGAGAGACTGGAGTGGACGTTCATCAGGCCAGCAGGAAAACAGGAAAAAAAAAACAAAATAAACGTGCACTGTTCATCTTCCCCATGGGCTCTTCTGCTGCGTGACGCCTCCTCGCTCCCCGATCTCCTCGCCGGTGCACCAGCAACTAGGCCACCGCACTGCCGGCGAGGACCATCCACGAGCTCGCGCTACCGGTCGTCGACCTTGCTGTGGTCGTGACAATCCGCGGCCTTCGATCTGCTTTTGCTCTGTTGTGCCTCCGCCTCCGATCTTTGTTGCCAACACTGCAGCAGCTATAGTCACATGTCCGCCTTGCCACACTAGCCGTGACCCAGTGCTGACACTCGTCACTACTGCTTCGCCCGTCCGCATTGCTTGCTGCGCCACTGCCGTTCGACCCCCTTCTTGCGATGCTAGCAGCTGCCGTCACCTGTCCGCCTCGCCTCCGGCCGCTAGTTGCTGTGCCATAGCCTCGCCTACGGTGTCGGTTTCCCCTGCCTGCAGCCACCTCCTTCGAGTGACGCCGGTAGCTAGCTTCTGCCGAGCCGCTTTGCCCTTTGCCTGTTGGTCAGCCGCTGCTCCTCCCTCGCCACACGCTGCTGCCCCTCACCTGAGCTCTGATTGATGGCGAACCACCACCACACTCCGACCGACGGTGACCCACCACCACAGCCACCGTTGGCGTCGTTGGCATCGCCACTTTGGAGCTTTTCGTTCCGCGTCACGTCCCGTCGTTTTGATCAAAGTGGATGATGTTAATGATGTTTACGTGTTGATTAGTTTAGACTAAGCTTGGTTTAGTGATAATTAGAACGGTTTAGTAAATTAGTTAATTATCGATGCACGTTAGGTGGATAGTTTAGTGCAATTAGGGCCTAGACAAGCTCTAGTATTTATCTAGAGTAGTTCGGAAATTTTCCAGGCTCGTCTTGGCTTCCAATTAGGCTTTTCCGGGCCTAAGTTGCATTTAATAATTATTTTCCGTAATTAATTAATTAATTAATTATATTCCAGAAATTAGATCGAAATAGCCGGTGATCGGAATTTTATGCTGATTGCAGTGTTGTAATATGTTTATTTAATTGAGCTTTAACTTGTGTTGATTGTGATTGATTTGTGAATTTGAGAATTTATTCCTAAATTGATTTATTTTCAGTATTTAATTAGAACATAACCAGAAGTTGGTTTACAGCGTCAAAAATGTTTTTATCGACTATATAGATGGTGGGAATTTTGAAAGTAAAGATATAATATTTTTGGCTAAGGCTGACCGTGTGCCCACAGACTATTATTTTATTGGGTACCCTTAATGTGAGGAAAGGGCCAAGGTGTCTTGTTAATTGAGGAATCAAGTTGAGAAGTGTAATGTTGTTGCCGTGGGGGAATAATCGTGTGATGTTATGGGTTAGATCAAGAAAACTACCGAAGTTGGAATCGGTTGTGCCGCTGAGTCGTAATTCAGCTTTACCACCAAAGTTGGAATCGGTTGTTCTCGCTGAGCCGTAATTCAGCATTACCACCAAAGATTTAGTAGGCCATGCTTGCTGAGCCATAATTCAGCATTGAGGTTGAGTAAGTGAGATGACTGGGGAATGGTCTCGTTGGTATGTAATCGATTGAGTCGATTGATCGATGATTCGATATGAATTTTTGATTGATGTGATGATGTGATTGGATGATTGTTTATTGAATTGACTCGCAAGAAGGAATTGAGGCCAAGGTAAGCCCTTTGACTCGTGATTGTGCTTAGGCAGCCCTTTGGACGTATTTTCTTCCTAGTCGGGTCTTAAGGGGTTGAACTTGTTGAGACATAATCTCACCCCGTTGTGGGATATCATTTTCAGGTCCTTAGTTGACAACGGTGGAGGACCTAAGGTCTGAAGTTTAGAAGGTGAAGCCCGAAGAATCGGCGTTCTTGTTTGACTAGTTAGTCATAGGACAATTCTATTTTGATGAAAGTCGATTCCTTTTTGTAGGCTTTTGTGTATAAACCTATGTGTTTATAAAAATGTCTTTTGTGAAAAATTGGTCCTACTTTCCTATCCTATCGTGTTGTTGTCTAGGGATTATTATTCGTTTCCGCATGTGCATTAAAAAGAATGGGTTGGCGATGTGTCCTGGGACGTCGCTTTTAATCGACCGTAGAGGGATGGGCACGTGCTCGAAGGATCGGGGCGTGACATGTCGGGCTTGTCACACCTTCCACATTCTTCAGTCTTCCCCTCCTCTCGTTCTAATTATATTAATGGATTATCAATTAACAATAATCAACTATGAAACATATACTTATTAGTCCACAGAGCTCATGTAGTGAAAAAACATGAAAGTTAATGAATCTTGCGATTCAAATCTAACATGAGAAAAATAAATTACTAAGGACATCAATGAAAAATGACAAAAAAAAATGCCAGATGTGCTTTGATCTGAGTGACAATACCACTCAATGGAAAAATCAGCCGTCAAGAAACCCAATATGAATTTGGAGAATACATAGCTTATAATTGCTCGAGTATTTCTCCATCCTAAACTATGTCTAGAATAAAACCCACAAGTTTTACTTTATAATATTTAGTTCCATTGTGTCTACAATAGGAAATTCCTCCATGATTTTTCCCTTTAGTGTGGACGTAGAAAACTTTTGGCATCTAGTTATTCTACTTCTCTCGCTCTTTTGGCGTTTCATCCTTTTGTTGAGCACCACGGTGGAAGATTCATTTTGTCCTTAAACACGTATCAATCTACAGCTAGGGGCGGAAAAATGGAGCAAGAGATAGAGAAGCTGTTGATCACTTTATCTTAGGGTCCGTTCGTTTCACGGAAAATGGGCCATTTCCAGAAAATATTTTCCCATAAGTCATTTTCCAGGAAAATGACAATATTTTCTGGTGTTCGGCTAAAACCTGAAAATGTTTCGGAAAATATTTTCCAGTGTTTGGTAAAGAAAATACTTTCCGCTCACTAGATTGGAGAGCGCCAGCGTCAAGCTCGAGGCTCACTGGATCGACGAGCATGAGTTTGAGATCAACGAGCTTGAGTTTCACCTGGTTCGACGACTAGCCAAGAAAGAAGAAGATGGAAACAAAGAAACGAAAAAGAAAAAAAGAAAAAGAGAAAAATAAAAGAAAAATAAAAATAAAAATAAAAATAAAAATAAAAATAAAAAAAGAAAAAGAAAAGAAAAAGGAAATTAAAAATAATTCGAATTAAAAAAGAAAAAGAAAATTAAAAAATAATTCGAATAAAAAAAGAAAAAAAGAAGAAGAAAGGGGAGGAAGAAGTGAAGATTTGTAGATGTGTGAGATAAGAGAGATTAAGGCTCCGTTCGTTTCGCGGAAAATAATTTACGGGAAAATGTTTTTTGGATTTTCCGGCATTTGTTTCACGGAAAATGAATTCCTTAAGGACAATGTTTTCCATGAAAGGAAAAAAAAAAGTCTTCTAAATTAGGGGAAAATGTTTTCCACTTTCCTCCTCCCATTTCTTCTTTAATTTTATTTTTTAATTTTATATTTATTTTTTAATTCGAATTATTTTTAATTTCCTTTTCCTTTTCTATTTCTATTTTTATTTTTATTTTATTTTTATTTTTATTTTCTTTGTTTCCCATCTTCTTCTTTCTTGGTTACTCGTTGGCCGTTGCTAGGCGAACCTCAAGCTCGTCGATCTCAAGCTCGCACTCTGCACTCTTGCTTATCATTTTCTTTATTTACTCTACCCTGCAGTTGTACATTGCTCAAGCAAATGGCTCTACATGATTTACTTCATTTTTCTTTTGTTTATTAGAACACAAAAGACGTAGGGGAGGACAGGCCACTCAATTGGAAGATTCTCATTAGGGTTGTACATGCTTTGCTTCTTTTCTCTTTTACTTCTTTTTAAAATCCATACGAACATTTTTTAGAGTAGATGAGCTTTTGGCGACAATAAGGGAACAAAGATATGAAGCACGTTTGCCCGGATTTAAAGGCAAGTTCATATTTGATGGATTTATAAGTCGGTAAGTGATGCATGCCTAAGTGGTGAAGTCTTAGAAAATATTTTCCTTACCGAACACCGGAAAATATTTTCTGAAACATTTTCAGATTTTAGCTGAATACCAGAAAATATTGTCATTTTCCTGGAAAATATTGTCATTTTCCTGGAAAATGACTTTTGGGAAAATATTTTCTGGAAATCGCCAATTTTCCGCGAAACGAACGGACCCCAAGTGAGGAAAATGTTTTTCACTTTTCAAAAGTGGAAAACATTTTCCCCTACTTTAGAAATTTTTTTTCCTTTGAAGGAAAATATTTTCCCCAAGGAATTCATTTTTCGTGAAACGAACACCGGAAAATCCGGAAAACATTTTCCCGAAAATTATTTTTCGCGAAACGAATGGAGCCTTAATGTCCAAAAGCAATGGCTAGCTTTGTCGAAGTTTTTGTATTCTTTCCTAAAAAACAAACAGAGGCTTTATTCATTTGGCAAAAAAAGAAGAAGACATTTTTTAAAAACATTGTTCTGAAAGTCATTTTCCAAAAAAAAATGGTATTTTTTTTTTATTTTCTGCTGAAATTTGAAAATGAACTAAAAAATATTTTCTATAGTTTGGTATCTAATTTGATTATATGGGAAAATTATCAAAAACTTTTAATTTTTTTAATTATTTGAATTTTAAATTATTTTCCTTTTCTTATCTTTTCTTTTTGCTTTCATCGGTCAAGGAATAAGCAAAAAGAAAAAAAAAGAAAAGAATAATTTTATGATTTAAAAAATAAACATTTAAAATAATTCAAAACTTGATTTTTTAAAAGAAAAAAGATAAGATAAAAAGAAAAAGAAAAAGTGTTTGGTAAAAGAAAGTTCTTGGTCTAGAGGTGAAAGAAAGGGGGTGGAAAATGTTTTTCGCTTTTGAAAAGGGAAAAACATCCTCCTTACTTTTGAAGGTGTTTTTTTTTCTTCTATTGCTGAAAAGTGTTTTCTTTGACTAGTTTATTTTTCGGGAATCAAACGTCGAAAAATTCAATTTTTTTTCGAAGTTGTTTTTCACGAAACGAATGTTTCACAGATAATGTGATGGAAAATGTTTTTTTTATGAAGTCATTTTCCATAAAAATGACATTATTTTCCAATATTTGATTGAAACTATAACCACAATGCAAATACCTCATGAACTCTCATTTGTTATAGCCGTTAGCCCTTCGTCATATTTTTCATTAACATACGCAATGCATACCGTGTATCTAATATGCGTGGCCATTATACGCAAAGGGTTATTAGTCTTTCTTAGGAAAAGTACTTGGACGTAAGTCAAACGACATGAGAACTTGATATTGCGTAAATGCAATCCAAACCCGCATTAATAAATTAGGAATTAGTTGTAAAAAAAAAAAAAAGAGCATGAAATTCATCAAATGCACAACGAAGGTCTCATTTTTTTTTTCAGAAATACTGATGGGCGTTTCAAGCTATATATTCTGTATGATTTTATTTTGAGATCGTTATCCTAAATATAGAAAAAGCATCATCAAGAACCACAATTTCTGGTGTGGATGGTGATTGGCGCAATTGGGTAAATCTTACCCAATCATAAAATGAATTATAATTTCACGTTTTTGGTTGAGGATGTATTTTAATATGCAGTTAGCAGGACGGAAGATGAGATGAAAGAGAAAGTGACACAATAGTTCTCATTCCACTTGAAGCGATAGCGATTTTGGAGAAGATTTCTCCACGCGGTGATACACGGCAGAGGAGAAGACTGGACGAATTGCCAATGTGGATAGACTTTGACGTCAATGGAGGACTTAACCATCTACTCCATTTTCATCGATCCGCATGGAAGTAGCGTGTTACGTGTAAAACATGATATGTGGTATCGGGTTAGACAAGTTATTTCTCTCAAAGACTTGGAACTGTATGGAAAAGGAGCAATGTGAAAATATAGTATATCAGCCAATAGCGTCCACGGAGAGAAATTGAGGTCGCATAGACACGACAATGCGATGGCTTTCATCGCATATATGGTCTGAAGCATGCATCGACTTTTGGGTCTCTTGTCATCAACATTTGTTTTGCGTCTCTGGATCACTTGTTTTCATTCATCAATTCATAGTAATGTAGCTTTAGTACATACATGGACGACGATGTTGCAACTTCGTGAATTTGCAATTGCTAGATAGATTCGTATGAAGTTAAATTCACATTGGATAGAAAGTTCAGCATTCGGACCTGGGTATTTTGCAAACTGAGTCGTTGGACGTGGAAGTCGAGAGCGTTCGTTACTGAAGGACTTTTCTTGCACCTGCACGCACAAGAAAAGTCCTAATTGCTTTAATTGATCCCACCATCTCATGGAGTATACCATAAGGACTTGACTTCATTCTCTTCTAGATGTATTGCATGGTATGCCAAGCTCGTCCTTACTATTGATCATGTGTACTTCCCAACAAATATGGCTAAGGAGAGACAATATAGAGATGATAAATAGAGTCGGGTGAATTCGATGGAGGATATACTCCATGTAAAAGCTATCCATTGGAAGAGACGACAGTGGAAGCTTATTGGCGAGTGAGGGCAGTTTGGCATAACATGTCATGTAATAACTACTTGTCATGACATGTAGCCATCAGTAATAATCAGACTGTCACATATAGATCAACATTTGATAACCAAAATAATTCACACTTATAAATACTAAGAAAGCAAATTAGGTAAGCTTCTTCTTCCTCACATAGTACCTCCCGACACACACACTCTCCTCTCCCATTACTTAGGCATCGGACGGCCAACCGGATCAAAATCTGAACACCAGAACTCTCATAAGTGGATGCAATTCCTTCTAGAGGTGGAGGCCCTGAAAAATTCCACAAGACACACCGTGACACCGATAAATTTTAATGGGCCCCTCTTTTATTGGCCCAAAATGGATTCGGACGAGATCAACTACCATTAGTCGTGCCATGGGGTGCTAAAATGCAATGGATCATCAGTCGGGTAGGCATAATACCGAGCAATGCAATAGTCTTAGTTACGAGTACTTTTAAAGCAATCATCTTTGTAGTCTTCTTCTTGACAAACCATTAAGGTGGTTGGCCAATTGGCGAATCACTCATTTTTCTTCAACAAGGTCACGAGTTCCATTCTCGTGTGACCAAATGTCGAATGGCTCCGACTGAGTTATCTAACAATGTGATGTTGACACCTAAATTTTGATTAGGTTTTTAATTAGGCCTTAATTTTTTTATTTATGTATTTTTCCTCTTTTTTGGATAAAAAAAAAACAAAACAAAAACAAGCAGCAGCCATCGGGGCTGGGCCTATGAGCCTAGCCCCTCCCTTTTTTCTCTCGCGCGGGCCCCCACGGCCTAGCCCACGCGACTCAGCCCAGCCCCCTCTTCTCTCCTTTTGTCTTCTTCCTCACCTTTGTCTTCTTCCTCCATGGATGAGTAGCACGCGCAGGGAGCTCTGATGCGCGCGATGCTGGATGGAGGGACAGACGGCGACGTACGGCGTGACAAGTGGAGAAGCCGCCTCTTTAATGCGGTAAGTGCCCTAGCTAGAGCCTTCGAGGGGACGCCAATTCAGTCGGCGGAGGTTGCTCAGCGCAAAGGACTAGTGGTCTGAGCACCTCCATCAACTGGCCTTCGCGCCTATAAATAGAGCGTCGGAGGGCAAGGTGAAGGGCATGACGGCAAAGAGAGAGATCACCGGTAGCAAGCTTTAAGAGCCTTCTTTGAGAGACTTCCGGGGAGACCCGAGTGCAAGTTGCCAGAGATCTCAAATCTGGCCAAAGGAAGGGTGGCTGGAGAAGAGACATCGAGAAGGATCACGGGCTGCCAGCTTCGACGACTTCCCCTTGAGAGACTTCAAGGGAGGCCCGAGGATGAGCAGACCGAGATCCAAGGTTGGCCGGAGTGAGAAAGGTAGATCCAAGTGTGAGGGTCTAGATTTGCAAGATAGGGGCTGAGCAAGGATAGCTAGAGGAGAGAGGGTCGGATTTGGGCGTGAAGGCTTACTGCTGTCCCCCTAACGCCGCTGCCTTGATCGAGTTTCGACGCTATGCCCCGACGCCGTCCAGATCTGAGTGAGTGGAGGGCGGAGGAAGAAGGGTTGAGATCTGGGCGCAGATCTGGAAATCTGCCGTGTCAAGTCACCTCGAGTTGCGCCGTCACCATCCCCGACGCTGTCATCGCGTTGGACTGCTGCCAGGCCAGTTGCCACTGCCGTCTAGTCACCGACAACATCGTCAGTCCGCGCCTCTCTAGCAGCTGCCCGACGACCTCCAGCCCGTAATCCCGAAGTCGGTGAGCATCCTCGACCCTCTGCTTGTTGCCTCGCTTTTGGGTAGGCTAAGCCCGAGCGCCGCCTTGATCGAGTTCCGACGCTGTGCCCCGACGCCGTCCAGATCTGAGTGAGTGGAGGGCAGAGGAAGAAGGGTTGAGATTTAGGCGCAGATCTGGAAATCTGCCGTGTCGAGTCACCTCAGTTGCGCCGTCGCCATCCCCGACGCTATCATCGCATCGGACTACTGCCAGGCCAGTCGCCGCTGCCGTCCAGTCACCGACGACATCGTTAATCCGCGCCTCTCTAGTAGTTGCCCGACGACCTCCAGCCTGTAATCCCGAAGTTGGTGAGCATCCTCGACCCTCTGCTTGTTGCCTCGCTTCTGGGTAGGCTGAGCTCGAGCTCGCGGCCATCTGGCTCGTGTAAGCTTCGATCGCTGGCCGCCCTCGCTTCACCGTCTCCGCCGTAGCCGTGTCAACCAAACCACTGCTCGAACGCCTCCGCTCCCTGTCGTCTCTGCCATAGCCAAACCGCCACTCGGACGCTTCCGCTCCCCGCCGCCTCTGCCGTAGCCGGACCACGAAGGAAGCAGTGGTTGTAAATCGAGTCAGTCGGGTCGAGCGCGCAACCCGGCACTCTAGGGTTTCGTTGAGCGAATCAGGTCGTCGGGCAAGGTTCGAAACACGGGCCGAGTGTCGTGGGCCTAGGAGGATAAGGGCTTGGAAATATTTTAGAGAAACAGCATGTTGGGCCCATGTTTGTGCTTCAGGTCGGGTTGGGCCAGCCGTAGGCGAGTCGAGTCAGGCCCAATTCAAGAATCCGACTGGGGCCACTAGTTTCAACAAACCGGGTCGAACCCAATCCGGGGATTCGACCCGGATCGTTTTAATATATTATTATAATAAAAAAAAATAATAAATAGTTTTCAGAATATCAAAAAATAATTTATTTTCCCAAAAAATCAAGAAAATAAAAAATATCTAAAAAAAACCAAAAAAGTCAGAAAAAGCCAAAAATGATTTATATTTAAAAAAATGATCGAAAAACCAAAAATACTTTTTTGTCCAAAAAATAGAAAAATGCCCGAAAAAATGTTTTTCCTCCACAAATGCATGGAAAACCCCTTAAAAATCTAAAAAGCCTCAAGGTTTAAACAATATTAGGTATCAAAAGGGTATTAGTGATTGATTAGTGTAATCAAGCCCCCGATCCAAATTTCTCTGGTTGCGCTGCGCAGGAGTGAATATTACTCCCAATATTTCACTTGGGTTTCTAATTTACCCATCCCAAATCGATTAGTGGCGACTCTATTTTAAAATTAACTTACATGTTAAAATATCAAACCATTAAGTCGTGAATTGGTGGGCTTGGGAGAGCCCAGGCTAAGCCTAATAGACCTAGCTGAACCATTAGCCACCGTGGGCGCTCGTCCTTGATCGGGTATCGAAAAAAGAGGTTGCGACAGCTTGGTGACTCCGCCGGGGAAGATTTGAGGACTTAGGTCATTTGATATTGTTTAAGCACTTTACTCACTTGTTTTTGTCTTTTTCTTTATGCAGGTCAGTAGCTTAAAGGTTTATTTTAATTTCAGTTAAAATAGAATCTTTTGTGATTAAAAATTGTTATGCATGCTTTACTATTTTAGCACTACACATGGCACACACAACTCGGCCATCGGACCTGGGCCACCATAGGATATTTAAGATGGTGTTAAGAAAGATACGGTCTCAAACGCGAGACTGCGATGTAGAGGTTGCCTTTCTTTTCCCCGAATTTCTTTACCCGAGGTTAAGAGGGTATGATGCCAGCACGAGACTACGACAGGCAGACACCATTTAATTTCAATAAGCCTTCTTAGTTAGAAATCGAGCCGCACGTCCCATGCGCATGTCTCTGTGCTTGCCATTTTATTTGAAAGCAAAGTAATTTCTTTATTACTCAATCTTTTTTATTGGCCCATGGCAATTTATGTACGTTTTTCGAGTCCTGGTTTATATGCGATGGAAAGAGATGATATCCAGTTTATTCCCGGCCCCAAAGTAGAGCTCTTTAGATGGTGAGGTCAATTGGACCAATTTGCCCAAGAGTACATGAAAGCCAAAGTTGGTCATTTCCTATCGTTGTTCCAAATCTCTGTTCATCCTGAAGTCTTACAGGCCATGACACATTTCTTGTGCCCGACCACATCCACATTTATGTTTGGCGGGTTCGAGCTAACCCCAACTCTGGAGGAATACAACATCATCACTAGAAAGTCTCTCGAGAATAGGCTTGTTAGGCCACCAACAGGCATTGACCTGTTGCGTGGGTTAGCACGACTTTTAAGAATTGAAGTCTATGTTATGAGGCAAATTCTTGAAAACAACCATGATACCTGCCCACTAGCATTTTTGATTGTCTGTTTTGAAAATCAACCTATGACCCCAAAAAAGTGAAATTTTCCTCCTAGCTTTTTTCGAGTTCATCATTTTCCCCCATCAAAGAGACGCCATAAGTCCCTCAATGGCATGGGTGGTTGATCGGATCTCCAGGGGGCAAAATTGTGTCAACATGATTTTGGCCGAAACATTCTTATCCCTTAATCGTTTTAAAGAAAACACGGAAAAAATCATGCGGGTCTCCTCGGAAATTTTGTAGGTCTGGTTCTTTTCTCACTTAAGCGAATTTCGATGCCTCATGCAATCATCTGAAACAAACGATTTCGAAAATCCATTATAGAAATTTGTGATCCTAGGACCATACATTCCTAACCAAAGCTGTTTTAACTGGATAAATTTCTTAAGAGACCCTGCTCCTGAGACATTCCAATGGTGTGCTGGTTGGTTTTATGAAAAGAGAGCTCGCTTTGCTTATAGACATAGCCATCTAATTCTGTTGCTCGGCCTCACCGGTGCCACTCCTTATTACCTATATAGGGTGGCTCAACAGTATGGAGCCCTTCAGGAGATCCTGCCACTTTTCAAGAGGAAAATCCATCCACTCCGTTTCACCCATCAAAGCCGTGACTACGCATTCAAGATTGCCATAATCGTGGAAACATGGAGCAAGTGCCATCGCAAAAGATTGTGGTACCTAAAGGGCTTGAGGGACATGAAAAGTCCTACCATGGCTCTGAGTCCTACATCCACAACTATCGTATCCCGAAAAAATTGAAGCCATCGGTCCTTCACCCAATCAGTGAGATCAGCCAACACGAGCAAGCAGAGCTTATGCAGAGGGATTTGGGAATAGGCTGGATACACGCCTCAGAGCCAATCCAAGGAAGTAGGCATCCTCGCATAAACAAGGCTCCCTGTTGCATATAAAATAGCAGTCATGTGTCCCTTAGTGTTAGTATTGTGAAAGTTTTGTCCCATTGTTTAGGGACTTTTGTTTAATACCTAGTATTTCGTTTTGTCATTTTAATTTCAAGTTTTAGATGTCAGAAGTCTACGGTCTATAAAATCCTCTTTTGATAAATAAAAAGCAGTTAGACCATTGCCATGGGTCAATTTTTGTTTACATTCGTCCTCATTCATTGTTTTTATGACGCTAGGTAATTATGAATTGTCGGCTACCAGCCACCCACGAATGGCCTCACATGATAGGGCCCAATCAGAATGATGTACAAAATCGCCTCGCCAATATTGAAGATGGCATAGGACAGATGTCCATTGCCCTTCGACAACTCTCGAGGCAAATGGAATCTACTCAAGCCAAGCCCAACTCCGTAGCTGCTTTAAACACCCTCATGACACCCGCGAATTTGCCAGAGGATAACCAACATGATAGACAGCTTGAAAAGATCATGAAAAAGTTGAGCTAGCTATAGGGGCAGGATCCCATAGACTTGTCTGATCATGCTGACATTAAGATCCCTGAAGAGCTCAAAGTACCTGAATGCAAAAGGTATATTGATACCTCTCGCCCAGAGGCCTACTTGCAGGCCTACCTGGTTTGAAGGATGATTCAATCCTACCAATCAAATCTGACAGGCCCCACCTTGCGATGGTATATTGTCAGGAGAATTAGTCTCCTTAAGACCTGGGGGGAACTAACTCATGCTTTCCGCTAAGAATATAATGTTGACATTAGCCCCGACATCGCCTTGCCTTATGAAGAATCGATGGTCGCGGAGCACGAGAAGCCGATAGTTACAGAGACATGAGGTAACATGCTTTTAAGAACACATGCCGCGTTAGGAAGAAGCCCGACCGCCCATTCTGACCTGCGGCCCATAGAAGAAGATGTCAATGAAGCCTTGCACGATAAATGGGTGATCGAGCAGTATCCTATTACCGAGAAGCTTCCCACTAGGAAGGACAAGGAGCCTATAGACGAAGTCAACACTACTCAAAATCGAAGCATGATAGGGCGGCTTCTCAGGCTTACCGCAAGAGCTAGGGTCCAAAGAATGCCGACCCCCATCAACCTAGGGAGCGAAGCTCCACCATCTCCCAATCCCCTTAACAAAGTTCAGCTAGTGAAACGAAGGGCTTTACTCAAAAGATCCAAATCAGGAGTCAAGAAAATAAGGCCTAAGCAATTCGAGTCAATGCCCACTACTGAATGTAGGCAAAACCTGACAACTAATGAGTTGTTGCGCCAAGACTTTGAGCATCCCCTAAGGTACCATCCTGAAGGCTACCAATCCCCAGAGTACAACCCTGAAGGCTACCGATCCCTAGGATATAATCCCGATGGCTACCGGTATTATACAGAGGAAAAAAACCATTCATCGTATGATTGCCTCCCACCCATACGCAGGATCCAGAGCTCGTTAGAAGAGGGAACATTCGTCTTTGTCCGTCATGACTTGCATCCTAATGAGTAGCTAGATTTGTCACCCGTCCATAGGGATGATGTGAACACCTCATCCTTGATTGGAGATTTTGACCCGGAAGAAAGTAATGAGATGATCTCGGCAGAGTCCAGCCTTCCTAATGCAGTAGAGTTCACCACCGCAATGAATATGCAATGGGAAAACCAGTGGCTTAACCAAGACACAGTAGACCCATCTTACCCTCATAAGATCATGACCCCTAGAGAAATGTGGACACTTAATTTCTGCAAGTATAATAGTACGACTTGTCCCGTGGCCCATTTGCAATATTTCCATGTAGAAGTGATTCGGCACTACAGCCCGATGTCATTCACAACTCAGGCCTTCGAAGAAAGTATTACAGGGTATACATTGTAATGGTTTGTTATATCTATCTCATGAGGGACTGGAATGAGTTGTCTTCCGCATTCCTGCATCAGTATGAAAGACAGATTGGAATTGAACTGTCTTGTGAAAACTTGGTTCACCTCAGAAGAAGACCAATGGAGGATTTCCGAGTGTTAGGGAAATCCTTTATGATGTTTTGAAGATGACAAAATAAATCAATGGCTACTAACGTGTTTAATGGTTGAGTAATAGACTAGGCAGATGATAGAATATGTAAATGATATTATCGAAGTCTATACTTGGAAGAACCAGAAGATACACTATGTTGAAGCTAAACTTATTCAGACTGTGTCCAGACCTTAAGACTAAATATGGTCAAACTTACGTCCAGATTGTAAAGTCTACTTCAATCAGAACGAGACACAAGTCTAGAATGTGACAAGGTCCAGAATGAGACACAAGTTCAGAACGAAGCAGATTCAAAACTAGACATTTTGACAGAATGTAACACAAGCCCCAACATATAACGGCTAGTGATCTGGTTTGGATTCTACATCAAGATAAGATTTGATTGACTCAATCTAATTGATTGACAATTGAATATTGAAGACAAGAACTTTCTAAATGAAGAAGCTCTACTTATGGAAACCAAGATTTTGTTTGTATGGGCGATCAGAATCAACTTGGGATTCTACTTTTGTTACTCAACGGCTACCAAATCTTCGAGATACAGATCTATCAAATGGGTAGATTGGAAGACGATCCTCTAGATACTGTCCAATGGCTAGTTTGGAAGTGGAGAAGTATTTAAGGAGATTAAGGATCGATGAGCAAGTAAGAGACGGAGCGTAGAATTTATAATTCCAAAGTTTGAGCGACCTTCGATCATACACTTGTCTTTCGTGAGCTTAAACGTTTGTGATCATGAGAGAAATACCAAAAGAGTGACTTATTGATTGCATAGTGGAATCCAGCCAGAAGGTTGTTAGCGTGGGAGAGTGGACATAGGTAAGCCGAACCACTATAAATTTCATATGCAATATTCTCTTTCCTTAACTCTTCATATTTAAGTTTGTTGCATACTTACAGGTTATTTCAGAAGTCTGTTTCATTGCATAACATATTCTGAACATCTACCAGAAGTCTGGTGGCTCGTTTATTAGACTCTAATCCTTATTTAGACTTTACTCGCAACTGATTTTATTTCGTATTTATTTGCCAAGGTTTATTTTAAACACCTATTCACCCCTCTTTAAGTATTCGTACTAGCACTTTCAATTGGTATCGGAGCCAAGTGCTCGTTTTATTAAAGTGTTTTTACTTTTGAGCTAAAGATCTTCTATGACTAGTATCTTGGCACTAGGACTTATGGAAGGGCAAAGCAACACCAGGCCACCATATTTCAATGGAAAGGAATACAACGTTTGGAAAAACAAAATGAAGGCATTCCTAAGATCTAAAGATCTCTTGCAATGGGATGTTGTGAAAAAATGAATCAATCCCACTGCTGCGTCTACATCAAATAAGAATGGCAAAGACAAAGAAACAAAACCCCCTGCTCCTATGTCTCGGACGGAGATGTCCAAAAGAGAAGCTCTTGATGCAAAAGCCATTTATTCTTTATATTGCGCCTTATCTCCTGCTGAGTATAATAGAATCTCTTCATTTGAAACAGTTAAAGAAGTATGGGATAGACTTCATGTTACTTATGAAGGGACTAATCGTGTAAAAGAGACAAAAGTGAAATTCTTGCTCGGCCAATATGAATCCTTCAAGATGAAGCCAGAAGAGTCAATTGGAGATATGTTCAGCTGTTTTACTGAAATTATAAATGGTTTGGCGTATCAAGGTTATCCAATTTCCGCCCCAATGGAGGTCAACAAACTTCTATGAGGTCTCCCAAAAGGTTGGAACCATTTTAAGGCCTCAATCAAAGAGACTCAGAGGATTATGCCACTCTTCGTTGATGAATTGATTGGCACTCTTCAACCCTACGAATTGGAACAAATCAACGATGAAGATCCCGAAGGTAAGAAGTCCATCGCTTTAAACGTTGATTTTGATGATACAGACTCAAAAAATGATATGGACGACGAAGAACTTGATTTTATGATCAAGAAATTCAAAAAGCTGAGTAAAAAAGGAAGGAAATTCAGTGGAAGAAAACAATACAAGCAAAATGGGCATTAAAGAACAATGAAAGAAGATGATGAGCAAGGAAATATATGTTTGATGGCACATTCAGACTCAGACTCAGACTCAAATTCGGAATCAGAATCAGACTCAGAATCAGAGTTTGACTTAGACACAGACTCAGAATCCGACAAGGAAATCAAGGTAAATCATTCAAAAATTCCTATCAAAGTTTCAAAGTTTATAAATGAGCTTTGCTTAAATTCAAATCTTCTCTTAAAATTATCTTTGAACTAAAAAAGGAGAATTCATGACTTAGGCAACAGGATCTTTCTCGAAAAGAAAAGTTTGAAATTTTGCAAAAAGATTTTCTAAAAACAAAAGAAAGTCAAAATTTACTTGTTAAAGAAAATGATTCTTTAAAGAAAGAATTTTCAAATATTTCGACAAAATTTTCAAAGGGTTCAAAAACATTAGAGCATATCCTTTTCATACAAGTACCTTACTATAATAAGTTGGGACTTGGCTTCAATAAGGAAAGTGATTCTTTAATAGATTTTCCTAAAGTCAAGGAGAGACTTAGACAAAGACCTTCTAAACTTGTGTACAGGAGGCATTTTCAAAAGATTTTTACAAAACCTATTGGTCGAAATGCCCTCAAGTGTTTAAATTGTGGAAACTTAGAACACTTTGAGAAAGAATGTCCTAAAGTTTGGAGACCTGTTAAGAAAGATTGGATAAAAACAACATACTCTACTAACTCTCATGGACAAAAAAAAAATGGGTACCAAAGAAAATGTGAGTTGTTTTTGCAGGAAATAAGAAAAAAAAAAGAGAGGAGAATTTGGTAAGGAATGTATATTTTTTTATTCTCAATATGGTTTGAGTACATAATTTAAGAATTCTCATTATACTTGATATTCGATATATGCTCTTTGTGCCTCAGTTGATTCGAATTTTATTCTATTATTTGTTTTATTGAAGAAAGAATCGTGTGATTTGTTTTTATGATTCATGAGTTGAGATTTGATTTAATACGTGTAATTGAGTTTATTTGGTCTAATTTTATACTCTTAGATTTTGTCATATTTTGCAAAGTGAAAATATGTTTTACGTGATATTAAAGTTATTATGCAAGATATTCATTCTTAGATACTCAATGATTTTATTCTCTCTGATTTTTCAAGATATTATTGTGCAAGATATTCTCCCTTAAATACTATATTATGATGAGTTTAGAAAGAATATTTGATTATCTATGAAGATTGCATATTTTGCTCTAACGAAAAGGAAGGATCCAAATTCATGGATACCAAAAAGGAAATGAGTTCATTGCAGGAAATTCTATAAGGGAAGAATGATTGCGAATCTACGCAGATTTTGGTGCTATCAGAAAATGTGGCACCCCTCGATGTCCCGCGAACCGTTAGGGTCGCCACAGTTCGATTACCATTCTCTTGCTTGACCTGAAAGTCTATCAATCCTGGGGGTTTATATCTTTTAGGTTGGTCCCTGTGCAATTTTTATATGGCGAAAGCGTATCCAACAACTCCCTTCCGTAGATTCAAAAAACGATGCACACCAACTAAACATTTTATAAGTTAAAGCCGAACACCTTTATTTACATAAAGCAGATGGACATCTTTCGTCGGTACATCAAAATGCCGTAGTCTTCTATACTCGGCTATACTTCAAAAGATGACCAACATCTTTTACAATAGTCGTATACTTAAGGTCCATCGACCAGTGTCGGCGTCCAAAAGTTCCTTCCTTTGCTATCCTCCTCCCCACGGTCATATCCAACCACTCGATCCATCTACTGGTGGCAGTGGTAGCAGAGGTATCTTGTCTAGTCTGAAATGTTAGTCCCCAAAAGGGGTGAGTACAACCACTCAGCAGTAAAGATCCACCAAACTACACGATGCATCATACAGAACAATCAAGGTATCACAAATAAGGTACATATCATCCATGCTAATAAGCATACATCTCCATGTAGTCATGCATATATCACCATGCAATCGTGCATACATCTCTATGCAATCATACATAAATCACCATGCCATCTCGCATATACCACCATGCGGTCATGTTTGTATTTCCATGAGATTCTTTCCATGCCATATGCACACACATACGCATGATTCATATCATCCACACAATCATGTGTATATCCCCATGAGATCCATTCAAGCCTTCATGATCGCATTCTCAATGTCATATAGTATCAAATTACTTTCATAGGTAGATCATGCATCATACCATATGCACACACCCATGCGCATGATTCAATTTCCAATTTTTTTTTTTTTTTAATCTGTAAAAGGGATCTCATCATTTTTTTTCTTCTCAGGGACTAGTGTTTGCATCCCTCATTTATCGCTCGCACCCAACCTGGCATCGCGAGGAACCTCCGGCAGATACCTCTGGGCATCCGGCACAAACCTCCGGGCATCTCGCATCCCAACTAGCATCACGAGGAATTCCCCTAGCACACACCTCCAGGGCTTCCGGGATTACGTACCGACATACCACCAGGCATTCCCCCTGGAATTACGTACTGTATACCACCGGGCATCTCGAAACTCCCGAGGACCCTCCGGAATTACTCCACTGGGCCACCGAGCATCCGGCACACACACTCTGAGCATCCCTACACTCCCGGGGCATCGTCGGCTCACACCTTCGACGGTATCATTATTATCACAATATATAATCACATATATGTCTCATTTTCAACATGGCATTTGATGCAACAATATTAGAGGTCTAAACCAACCCTTTTGATGTCATATGTTATGCCAAATGTCACCATAGATGCAGCATAATTAACCACTTAAGACATAATATCTCATAGAGCAAATTCATTGATTTTTATTTTTGAAAATGCAGTAAATTCTTTTGGCATAAAACAAAAATAAACTTTTTTTGGTTAAAACTCTTAAAAATTAGTAAGCAATCTTAATAAATTCTAAAAAACTTGACATGATATATACAAGATCTAGATGAAAACATTTCATGAAAAACACCACCTTAAAAGAACATCATACATTTCGGTACAATCCATGCATTACAATTTTTTATAATTTTGGAATATTGCTATACACAGTTTTATTCCCAAATCCAATAAAAATCCTAAATCAGCTCCAAAAATGCTGAAATTTTTATATGTTATAGAAAAAATCCAGAAGTAAATATTTCATGAAGAACTCGAAATCAGATTCGTGATAGATCAAGAACTATAATAACCATAACCGTCCATAACCCTCGACATCAAATTCCAGATCTACCCGTTTCGGATAAAATCGTTTCACCCATCTAGACTCGTCCATTTCCTTTCAAATTTTAGTATATTATTCCTTTCAAATTTTAGTATATTATTCCTTAACATGTTATCTTCAACTTTCATTAAGAACACGAGACCAAATTCCAATCGGATAGTTTTATAAAATTTACAGAATCATGCTAGGTCAGTATTACGATCCATGCATCACAACTTTCAAAATTTCAGCTTTTCAGTTTGCACAGTTTCGGAAATGATTTCGATTAAATACCCAAATGAACTTTAAAAATTCTGAAATTATGATATGATATAAACAACACTTAGAGGTAAATATCTCGTGAAGAAATCGAAATCCAATTTGTTCTAGATAAGTAAATATAAACGATTAATTCCTCCTGTTTTCGGTGTCGATTTTCCAGATTAACTTCTTTCAGAGTAATTTCGTTTCACCAACCTACACATGTCCGTTTCTTCTAAATTTTTAGTATGTTATTCCTCAGATTGTTATATATAACTTTCATTCAGGACACAAGATCAGATTTTAACTAGATGGTTTTATAAAAATCACAGAATCATACTAGGTTGAGATAGCATTTTCCAGATCCAATTTCTTCAAAGGACAACGATTTCACCAACCTATATTTGCTCATTTCCTATAAATTTTTGATATGTTATACTTCAAGGGGTCCTCTACAACTTTTGTTAAGTAATCAAAGTGAGATTTCAACAAAAAGTTTAATTTACAGTCCACGAAATCATCAAGGGTCGGCACAACAAATTCCAGATCTAGTTTCTCCAAAGGAAAATCATTTCACCAAGAAATACTTGTTCGTTTTGTCTCAAATTTTAGTATGTTTCTCCCCAAGATGTCCTCTACAACTTTTATTAAGAGGTCGAGATGAGATTTTAAATAAAAAGTTGCATGCAGCACACGAACTCATGGAGGGTCGGACTGATTTTCCATAAAACAGCAAGCAAAATCATGACACCTCTCCTCAATGCTCCGAAATTTCCTCACCTCTACCACAACCAACATTTACCATCCAACATACTCACATCACAGCAAGCAAGAGGGTAAAAAAATGGACTCCACTTGCTTCTAATTCAAGCAAAACACAGCAAGCAAATGGCGGGCTCGATGGTGGGACACGGCGGTGATGAACCTCCTCCTTCTTCCTTTCTCTCTTCCTCTCCTTCGCACGACACTCCTCTCTCTCTCGATTTCACTCTTCCTCTTGCACGACAACCCCCTTCCCTTTTCCTTTTTGGTTGTTTAATTACTTGCCTTTGGTTAATTTTGCATGGAAGGACACTTGTCTTTGTAAGGACACTTGGCTTCATGGGAAGGACACTTGTAGAGTCTCTCTCGCCACTTGTCGTTCTCCATGCAAGCTGATGGGCTTTCTCTGGGCCGGATTTGGGCCAGCTTTTTGGGTTGGCCGAATGGTGGGGTTGTGGGCCTCCTTTGGGCTGTCTTGGGCCTTAACTAAATCAGCCCACATTTGCTCCTTAATCCACCTTAATTCCCCACTTAATTTCATAATCTCAAATAGTCACTTGGTTATATAAAATTGCAACATTCATCAAATGACAATCCAACTTGTAGAGTATACGGCCAAGAACAAAAAATTCTTTTGTCAATTTATCATTTAGTACAATCCTTGATCACACTTAGTTATAGGATACATTTCCAAATCAAAACAATAGTCCATTCAATGTTCGGCCTTGTTTAATTGAAATCCGTTGGTCTAATGACTATAATATAGTCTGATGGCGCTTCCATCACCTATTCATGGTTCACGGTGTATCCATGGGTTGTCATGAAATTTTAGGATGCCACAAATAGCTGCAAAGTTTATACCCATAATAAAGACTTGTAACAGTTACAAATAAATGTCTGAAATAATGCTCTGTAATAGTTATAGAGTTAATGCCCAAATTAGTATCTATAACGGTATCATAACTTACGTCCGTAAGGAGTTATGGCCAAATTAGTTCTAAAACGGTTTAGAGTTAATACATCGATCTAAATGTGATCTGCACTGGTTATAAAAAGTAATACAGAAAGCAAATCACCGTATGATGGACGATTGACAATCGACAATCGATAATTGAGAGTGCTTATACTAATCAACATAATCACTCACATAAGAGCAATTGCTAGCATAATTGTAGTTGTGAGATCTCTCAATTTCTCTCTTCTATTCAACGTGAGAACTGATGGTGTGTTTGAACTAGAGGCCCGACACTTGTGGGGCTGGATTTGAAGAACGTCAGAGCCTACAAAGAGATCAGGCGTTCTACATTTGAAGAACGTCAGAACTAGTATTACTAGAAGACATCAAACGTTCGTGGTCAAGAGTCCAAGAACGTCAGAGTCGGTGTTACTAGAAGGCATTAGATGCTCGTGGTCAAAGTCTGAAGAACGTAAGAATTACTGCTATGAGGACATCGGATGTTCGTGTTCAGAACCCAAAAAAACTTTCGAATCAAATTTGGAGCACAATACAATGTTAATATGATTAACCCCTTTAGCTCTTTTATGCGTTTTTGTTAAAATGCACGAAAATGTTTTGAAAACCTTATTTAAGCGTTTTTACTTCCGCTACGATAAAACATTTGATCTTAATTTATTTATTCATATATGCTTTTTTTTTTTTTTTTGGTGTCCAAATTCATATATGCTTGTTTATTGAAATAAACATCAACAGAGCATCCCGACCATAGACAAATTGGTGAAATCCGATGGTTGCATCCGAAGATATCAAGCTCGTCTGGACTATTGATCATGCATGTTTCCGGACAAGTATGCCTAAGAAAAGACAATATATAAATGATAGGTAGAGCCGGGTCAATCCGACAAGGGGTACTAGACCTCCACTTAAAAGCAATCCCATTAGAAGACACGATAGTAGAATCACTCAAATCAAGAATTTATTAGCCAGTTTGGGTGGTGGCATGTCATCAAATAGCCTCTTGTCATGATAAATAGCCAGAGTAATGATTAGACTGCCACATTTTGACCGACATCCAATGACCAAAATAATTCACACTTTTAAGTACTAAAAGAGCAATTTAGATAAGTTTCTTCTTCCTCACTCAATACTTTCCAATATACACTCTCCTCCCCAATTACTTAGGCATCGGACGGCCAATCCGGATCAAAGTCTGAACAAAAAAACTATTGTTCGTGGATGCAAGCCCTTCTAGAGGTGGAGGCCCTGAAAATTTCCACAAAACTCACCGTGAGACCCGCAAATTAAATAATTTCAATGATAAGGATCACCTCTTCTCTTGGCCCATAAAGGATTCGGGCGATCGACTTCCATTAATCGTGCCATGGAGTGCTAAATGCAATGGATCATCTCGGTACGCAAAATACTGAGTAATGCAATAGTCTTACGAGTGCTTTTGTGGCACTCGACAGATTTTACCATCTCTAACATTTTGTAGTCTTCTTCTTCGCAAATCATCAAGGTGGTCGGCCAATAGGTGAATCGGTCATTTTTCTTCCACGAGATCACGAGTTCCATTCGCATGTGAGCAAAATGTCAAACTGCTCGGATTGAGTTATCTAGTTGCGACATGTTTCATTTGAAGAGGCATTTTAACCGTTAGAGTCAATCGGTCAATAGTTAGGGAAAAACAATAATAATAACACTATCAATAAGAACAATAAATTAAAGATAAGAAAAATAAGAAAATGGCCCAATTAATCTCGTGGATTTTCACTTCCACCCCATAACGATTTATGCTATTAACAATGACATTCCCAATTTCTTTTTTCTCAAGAAAAGAAGTCATTTCCAGTTGAAATAACCTAATTCATTTTAATTTCCAACTTTTTCTATGCTTTTGTTACTCGAATTTGGAGTTGGTTTTGCAGCAATATTCAATCAATAGGCTACCGCCCCTTCTCGTTCTTCATTAAATGACTTCGACTATTGAACCGACGATCTTCAGCAAAGGGAGATAAGACATCATCTTGTGACCACACGTCTCCCATCCCAACTTGTACAAAGACTTCTTAAGTCTTCTTCAGAGCAGAGCAAGGACGTAATTTTGCTGAATTACGATCCCGACTTGCATTAAACTGAATATGAATTCATTGCCAAAAAAGCGTGAAATTCAACAAATGCACAACAAAGTCCTACTTTCCATTTTTTTTTTCTTTTGAGCTATGTTCTCTCTCCATTTTTTTTTATCATAAATATAAAAGTCGTCAGTCAAGAAAAGGAATTTTGGCACGAGGTGTTATAGGCACCGTTGGGTAAATCTTGCCCAATCATAAAGTGATTATCATTTCGCGTTTTTCTTTATTAGAAAATCTAATTTCAAAATTTAAACTAATAAGTGGAGAAGTTCACGAAATAATCTAGGAAAGAACATGACTCCGATACCATATTAAAAATTCCATCTCAAAAGCTTAAATCAATTACGTCATTGGGGGTCTCTGCGCTCTTCATGTGCTATAAGAGCAAGAATGTAGATAGGGCAAGAGAAACGTAGACAACTTACTTCTTACCTAAGATTTCACAGTTTGATCGAGTTTGAATGGAAGCCTTAAATGTTTGATTTTTCGATTTGATGAAATAAATGGGTAGCATCTATCAAGAGCATCCCGACCATACCCAACTTGGCGAAATCCGACAATAGGATCTAAAGATATCATATACATAAATATCTATAATTTGATTGGAATTTCGTAAGCCTTCAATCAGGTGGCACCGTTTGAAAGTTGTGTTTGCAAGCATTCCGGATAATCATGAATTGCTTCAATCAGATCTAAGACGAGACATCGCAAGTCAAAGTTTGGTCAATATTGGGTAATGAGGACGAAACAAGAATAGGAACAATGTAAGGCCACAGGGCTGACCAAGAGCTGAATTGCGAATTGTCATGCCCCAAACCTCAAGCGCATGAGCATTCCACGACAATTGATTAAATTATGACGTCTTGTCGCCGACACATTCTTTTTATCTTTCAATTAAATACATATGGAAATAATTTATATAAACACCTAGTCAACCAATAAACAATAGGGATAGTAAGCACCATAAACATTTTCAAAGGCACAACCTTTATATACTAACTTGTTAACCTTAGGAAGTTTAATTATTACAAGCCTCTTCTAAAGGGAACTTCCTATTGACCAACTCAAAAACCTATTAGGGTCAAGGTTAACCTAACTTCTCTAACGTGAGGCCAACCTGCGACATCCCAAGTTTTCACTTCTGCTTTCAATTAAATTAATCGGGCATTTCATCGATGCGCCTATAGGACTGTTCTCAGAGTTAATCACTCTCGAGATAACTAGACTATCTAGGAAAGCCATTAAGGAATTTTAATGCAATAGACTTGAGAATTCGACCAGAAATCGGCTACTCGACCCTGCTCATCTTTAGAGGCCATTACGGCACAGTTAAAAATCGATTAGGGATTAGAGATAGGTCAGTTCGACTGAGATGTGTGGTTAAACGTGGATGACTCCATTAAATTGGAAAATTCTCGTCGACCGGCACTAGACTAATTTTTCTATCGTTTTGGTACCCTGTGTTCGTATTTGAATCTTCGAGATTTTCACGACAACCGAGAGTCACCAATGTGTCGAGTGGGTTCATTATGGCTCGAAGAAAATCGACCTTGGGTCATTTGCACTAAAAATTTCTATAACCTACCCAGTAGCCTAGGTCAAGCTAAAAACACACCGGAGTGAAATTAACTGCGAATTTGAATCTGATTTCAGAAATTGAAAGTTCTATCATGTCACAAATCATTTTAGAAACATCAACTCAGTCGCAGAAGATTTTTCAGCAAACCGAGACTTTTTGGGAAATAGTCATCGCAGGTTGTTTTTGTTCAGAAAATCTCAGGGACCGTTTTTGATCGCGCATTTGAGATGCAAGTGGGATCAATTGGTGAGGAAAAATACAAATTGGATCGTTTAGGTGTTGGTTGAATTTATGGAGGCCAAATTGAGTGGATTCAAGAGACAATTAGTGACCAATTGAGGCAAAATCATCCAAAATTCGTAACACCCCTTGGACCCAACATTTTGGAATGCTTCAAGCTTCTAGAAGGGGCCCAATGGTCTAGAAAATTGGTTGTGCAGGCCAGCTGAGCAAGGGGAAGGCTGGTCAAGGGGACAAGTGTGGATATGAGGAGACCAAGAGGTCCCACCAGCCCAAACCAGCCCCTCTCCCTTTCCTCCTGCCTCCATCGACCATTTCCCCCTCCTTCCCTGGCCGTTTGATGCCCCAGTAAGCCAAGAGACGTTGCTAAAGCCGCTAAGACTCGCCGGAGCCCGAGCAACGCCGTCCTTACCCCGTTCGCGCCACCGTCCGCCTACGCACGTGCTCTCCGCCTCCTACCGCACCGTCTCACCCAGCCATGCGTCCAGTAGCTCGCCAGGACGTCGAGGGCCGCCGTCGGAGCCCTGCTGCCGCCATGAGCCGCCGTCCAGCCAACCGCCTACCACCGTGAAACTGCCGAGCACCCCTACTGGCCTTGTCTCGCTCAAACAGCCACCGAAGTCGCTCCGTAATTATTTAATTAATTATTTATTTTCTGAAAATTAGACCTGGATAGCCGGTGACTGAAATTTTATGCTGATTGCAATGGTGTGATCTATTTATTTAATTGAGGTCGAATTTGTACTGATTTGGTGTGAATTGTGATTTTAGGATATATTCCTTAATTTATTTATTTCATTATTTAATTGGAAAATAACTGAGCGTTGGTTTATAACGCCAAAAATATTTTGGTAGACCGTTTGAAATGGTGGGATTTATGGAAAGGAAGTTATTATATTTTGGCTAAGGCCAATCGTGTACCCACACACGGCTATTTTATCGGATATGATAAAAAGTGAGAAATTGTTGGAGAACGAACGTCGGCTCGATGACTCGGTATGTCATCTCAGAGAAAGACGTATATTACGTCGGCTTGATGACTTGGTATGTCATCTCGGAGAAAGACATTATATTATATCGGTTCGGTGACTTGTTATGTCATCTTGGAGAAAGAACGTTGGCTCGATGACTCGTTATGTCATCTCGGAGAAGAAACGTTATATTATATCAGCTCGGTGACTTGATATGTCATCTTGGAGAAGTAACAATATACTATTTATTAGCCTTGGGGCTAGCTACTATTTATTTTTCAGCTTAGAGTAAGCTGTCTACAAGGTGGTTGAACTTTATGATAGTATTGACTAATATGACCGGGGAATGATCTAGCTGACATGTAATCGATTAGGTCGATTGATCGTTGAGTTGATCTGAGTGAACAATTTGATTGGTTGATGTGACTCGATGAGATTATGAATTGTGTTGAATTGCAGGGAGGAACTGAGGCCAAGGTAAATCCTCTGACTCGTTATTGTGCCTAGGGAGCCCTTAGGGCATATTTGCTTCCTAATCGAGTCTTAGGAGGGTAGAACTCGTTGAAATGTCTTCTCACCCCGTTGTGGGATAAAATTTCAGGTCCATAGATGGCCACCCCTCCCACTCCTCCCGAGCATTTTGGCATACTGAAGAAGTTCACAGAACAAAATTATCATATTCCGATACATGGGCACCTTGAAGGGTTAGAGTATGTGCTGGTGAAATCCATAGTCTAGGTTGATGCGGGTTTACCCAAAAAGGTGCCCCATCAATACAGGGCATGGTATCACCATTATCATGATGGACAAAGAGAGGGCCCTATGCCAGAGTCTAATATACCTATGTATGTGATGGAGGTTGCATTTGGTAATGGTACTGTAGACCCTAAGGATGCATCGGTGGTGGATGTGAAGGATCCTAAGCTGGATGATCTTGATTCTCCAGAGTACTCAGCCATGGGCTCCAGCTGGAGTGTAGAAGAGGGAGAGATCGTTGAGGAGGATGACCAGGAGTAGATTGGAAGCCCCCACCCTTGTCTGCAGACTTTGTTTTCTGAGCTTGTTTAAGTTGAATCTGACTAAGTAGTTCGCCTTGTATATATGTGCACTGGTTTGCAATGTATATAAGTGTGGTTGTTTTTCAAGTTCGAGTTTTATGGTCCTACTTTCATATCCCATTATTTTATTGTCTGGGGATTATTTATATGCTTTCACATGCATATTAAATGAAAGGGTCGGCGATGCGTCCTAGGACGTCGTTTTTTTTTTATCGACCAGTGAGGGATGGGCGCGCGCTCAAGGATCGGGGCGTGACACAACCAAAAGCGATGCCAGACACACCTACGTCTAGGCTCAAACTAACGTGATGACATTCCATGCCATAGGCCTAAAATAATGAACAACAACGGGGTCAGATAAAATCTCAGCAAGTTAACTTCCTAAACCTCGATTAGGAATAATATTAGGACGACATAAAATGACATGGATAACAGATACATGTACACTGACAAGACAAGAATCGCTCAATAAGGGAAGCCTCTAATATTAGCTCATTCTTCGAATTTTGTGCTCTCTAACGTATTGAACATGAATGAACGATGTGTAGATAGCCCTTGAGAAACTTGTTGCATGCTCGGACGGTGCTCCAGTTTGGGACTCAGGCATGACAATGCGATCTTCATCATGAGAGTCACTTTTCCTAGCAAATCGCCCTCAGGGTATGGAATCCTCTGATCTATAACTTCTTTCAGTGAGCAATGTGGGATTGTTGAATCACTTGATGATAGTAGAGATGCGGACAAGAGAGATGATATGAGATCGCCCGGATGTCTTCCCATTATTACTTCCATTGCTACAATTCCGAAACTATAGACATCGCATTTTTCATTCACTTCCCTTGTGTAGGCGAGTTCTGCAAATAGAACAGTTCTTTTTCTCACTTGATCTTATCAACACTTTCTAAATTGATCTTTTAGTCTTTTAGATCAAATTTAAGTAAGTAAAACCAGTTTTAAAAAACCTTGCAGTTGGACGAAGCCTTGAATTCAAACGGAAAAAACATGTACTAATCCTTATCCAATCATGTACTCATGTCTTATCCTTATTGAGAAGGGACTTTAGTACTCTTAACCATTTCAATCTCCTCTTTGTTCTTGAATGTTATTGTCGTGAAAAAATAATATGTGAGAAGGACATAAATCTTTTGAATCTCAAAATTTTAGGGAATATAATTTCATGAGAGTAGCAACTCTCACGAACTCTTTATCATAGCTAACTATTTTCTACTGCAAATCACGTTATACTTTCTTTCCATTTCAATGTGATTTGAATAATTCCCATTCACTAACAACAATAGTTTGTCTTATCCTTTAACATGACTTATATTTCAGTAATTCTACTCAAAGGAAACATTTGAAGGACGTTGAATTTTATGTTAGGTATCTGTTAAACAAATGGAGCCAAATTATTCATATATATTTTTTTAGTAGGATTTGTTGAATGTGGGAAACATCACATACTTAGGAATGGAAAGGAGTAAAATCTCATGAAAAGAATTTACCTGGTGCTGCATATCCAAATGTGCCTGCAAATGAAGTCCAGTTGGATGAATCGGGTTTTAGAACCTTAGCTGTGCCAAAGTCCGAGATGTGAGCTTCGTATTCTTCATCGAGTAGAATATTCTTGCTCGATATGTCTCGATGAATTATCGGGGGATAGCATTCATGGTGCATATAGGACAAAGCATTAGCCACACCTTTCACAACATTCTCTCTCTTATTCCAGTCAAACGTTGTTATCCTTTGTGTGCTCTTCAAAATATCCTCCAAGCTGCCCGATTCAAGAAACTCATAAACCAAAAATGAATGGCTCAAGCTCGAACAAAAGCCGTATAGCTTGACGATATTTCGGTGTCGGGTTTTTGTCAAAGCATGAATCTCCCTTTCGAATGCTTTTCGACTAGCCATTTCAACATTCGGAGCTTCGTTGAGTTTCTTAACAGCGACAATCTCACCCGTCTGCAACTTGGCCTTATAAACTCTCCCTTGTCCTCCCATGCCAATGCAATATTTGACATCGAATTCCTCAGTGGCTTCAATAATGTTCTTATACACCGTTCTTCCATCATAGTTCCATATTTCAAACATACTTTCCCTGCTCGCTTCTATCAAGTCAGTCTCTCCTCGCCTTGTTCTTCGGGATACAACGCATGAAACACACACAGCAAGAAACAAAGCAAGAAGGCAACCAGAAGTAGGGAGTAAAATGAGCAGCAAATTCTTGTCTCTGTCTTTCCCTTTCGTCGCCGTCCTTGGACAATGGATGAGACCTGTAATATTTCCGCACAAGCCTTTGTTCTCTCTTACAGAAGCAATTGTAGCATGACGAAAGGCTGGAATGTTTGGTAAAGGACCCTCTAGCTCATTATATGATAAATCAACAGATATCAGGCTTGCCATATCATCGAAAGTCGGTGAAATTGAACCCGACAGTTGATTGTGTGAGAGATTGAGTGTCTCCAAACTGTGCAATGTTCCAAGTTGTTGAGGTATATCTCCAGTAAGCAAATTCTGACTTAGATCGAGACTTTGAAGATAGTGCAGATTGCCGATCTCAATTGGAACGCTCTGCTCAAGATTATTTCTGCTTAAATTTAGATACCGAAGTTTCAAGCACTCTCCAAGCTCTCTGGGGATTGAGCCACTTAGCTTGTTTCCCGCAACGTTAATTATTTCAAGGTTAGACAATGCTCCAATTTCACAAGGAATCTGGCCTGTGAGATGGTTGCCGTCGAGCCAAAGCTGTAGCAGAAACTGCAATTTTCCAAGTTCTTTTGGAATTTCCCCAACAAGATTATTCGAAGATACATATAATTCACGTAATTGAGTCATCTTTCCAAGATCAGGCGGTATCATGCCTGATAATTTATTGTTGGAGATTTTCAGGCTCGTCAAATTGCTCCATACGCCCAATCTTGGTGGAAGCTCTCCGTAAAATTCGTTATTGCTCAACTCAAGGTAATTCAAGTTGGGGTATGTGCCAAGAACATCAGAAATGTTGTCCTTTAGCTGGTTATTGTGGAGCCTAACTCTATACAAACTCGTACAATTTTTTAGGCTTCTTGGTAGCGGTCCCGTGAAGTGATTGTTTTCAGCAGAGAACCTTACAAGAACTTGACCGTTGCATATATCCGATGGCAATTGGCCGATGAACCGGTTGTCAGATAGTTGTACGATTGAGAGGGATGAGTTTCCGATACTAGAAGGTATTGGGCCGGACAAATTGTTTTCAAAGAGGAACAAGCCGGTCAAGCTGTCCAACCTCCCAATCGTTTCTGGGATGGATCCTGTGAGATTATTATAGTAGAGAGCAAGTTGAGAGAGAGATCTAAGGTTTCCGATTTCCAGAGGAATAGGACCGGAAAGCTTATTCTCGAAAAGATAAAGAATGTCTAAGCTACTTAAGTTCCCTATTGACGGTGGGATTGAACCTGTTAGATCATTTTTTGAAAGTTTAAAATCTATGAGGGATCTCAATCCTCCAACTTCTTCAGGTATGTGGCCAGAGAGTTGGTTTCCTTGGAAGTAAAGGAAGACTAAATTGCTCAAGTTTCCTAGAGTTGTCGGGATAGATCCATGTAGGTAATTGCTTGATAACTCAAGCTTACGAAGGGACCTCAACATTCCGATACTAAAAGGTATTGGGCCGGACAAATTGTTTTCATAGAGGAACAAGTCGGTCAAGCTGTCCAACCTCCCAATCGTTTCCGGGATGGATCCTGTGAGATTATTATAGTAGAGAGCAAGTTGAGAGAGAGATCTAAGGTTTCCGATTTCCAGAGGAATTGAACCGGAAAGCTTATTCTCGAAAAGATAAAGAATGTCTAAGCTACTTAAGTTCCCTATTGACGGTGGGATTGAACCTGTTAGATCATTTTTTGAAAGTTTAAAATCTATGAGGGATCTCAATCCTCCAACTTCTTCAGGTATGTGGCCAGAGAGTTGGTTTCCTTGGAAGTAAAGGAAGACTAAATTGCTCAAGTTTCCTAGAGTTGTCGGGATAGATCCATGTAGGTAATTGCTTGATAAATCAAGCTTACGAAGGGACCTCAACATTCCGATACTAAAAGGTATTGGGCCGGACAAATTGTTTTCATAGAGTAACAAGTCGGTCAAGCTGTCCAACCTCCCAATCGTTTCCGGGATGGATCCTGTGAGATTATTATAGTAGAGAGCAAGTTGAGAGAGAGATCTAAGGTTTCCGATTTCCAGAGGAATAGGACCGGAAAGCTTATTCTCGAAAAGATAAAGAATGTCTAAGCTACTTAAGTTCCCTATTGACGGTGGGATTGAACCTGTTAGATCATTTTTCAAAATCTGAAAATGTATGAGGGATCTCATTCCTCCAACTTCTTCAGGTATGTGGCCAGAGAGTTGGTTTTCATAGAAGTAAAGGAACTCTAAATTGCTCAAGTTTCCTAGAGTTCTCGGGATAGATCCATTTAGGTAATTGCCTGATAAATCAAGCTCCAAAAGGGACCTCAACATTCCTATTTCTACTGGAATGGACCCACTAAGATCATTATTCAAAAGCCATAACTTCACCAAGCTGCTCATATTTCCAATGGAAGAAGGAATTTGACCGGTGATGCTGTTGTTTTGTAGAAACAGATACTCGAGAGATTTAAGCATTCCTACTTCTCGAGGGATGAACCCAGAGATCTTATTATACTCGAGGTGTAAGGCAATCAAGTTATTCAAACTTCCTATAGAGCCGGGGACTGGACCAGTGATTTTGTTAAACGACAAGTCTAGAACTTCTACAGACCGCATCAATCCGAGTTGGGTTGGAACGTGTCCAGAAAGGTGGTTTTCAGAAAAGTCAAGGAAAGCAAGCTTGGAAAGATTGCCAAGGCTTGACGGGATGTTCCCAAAGAGTGAATTGTTGGCAAGCTTAAGGGTGATCAAGTTGGGCAATGAGGAGAAATCGAGATCATGAAGCGTACCATGGATGGCGGAGCTCGAGAGGTTCAAACTGATGACACTTCCGAGAGGATTGCAACTCAGTCCATGCCAAGAACAAGGGTCGCTTCCATTCCACGAAGACAAGATAGAGCGACTCTTGCTGTTGAGCTTAGATTTCCATTTTAGGAGTGCCTCCACTTCCTCAACTCTTTTTTGGCTACCTGAAAGAGCAAAGGCCAATGGAGGAGAGCATTTGGATGAAGCAGGACGAGACATTTCTTGCATGATAAGCATGAGAAGGACATAAGCTAGGAGGAGCATTGAGAGTTGTTTTTGAAATGATGGTGCCATTGGACAGGATGTTTTAAGCTATGAGGGGGCTTTTCTTGCTTCGATGGCAATGCGAGCGGCCGAGGCATTTATAGCCGAATGAAGTGGTATCTTTATGGCATCTAAGACCAAGTCAACATCAGCTCACACTCTTGCTCACGCAATGCTAGTTGTCCATGACGGCTCCCGATAGTTTTGGTTTTTCTGGTGCGAGAGAATTACAATCCGGTGCCATTTCAAGAATGACTTTTATTGTAATATATGGGCTTTTTAAAGAAAAAAAAAAGAAAAAGGAAAAGAAAGGGTTGAAAAGTCAAAGAAGGAAGCTGAAGGAAAGTGGAGGAAGCTTCGGTTGGGTTTTAAAAAGAGAGAAAGAGGGAGAGAGAGAAGAGCACGGGCAGAAACGAAGAAACATGGGAGAAGAGAGAAAGAAGAGAAAGGAAAAAGGGAAAAGGGGAAAAAATTTGGCGCACTCGTGATCCGGACGCAACGCCGGTTAGAAATCGAAGCCTTTAAATCGCCTACTTGAAGAAATCACCGCAATTAGGGCTTGAAATTCGGATTTCTTGGATATTTGTGTGGCGAAGCCCGATTTTTGAGTCGTTGAGCTGTATATTTTTATAGAAATGGTACTTTGGGATGTTGTGAAGCTATAGCATCTTACGGATCATGATTTGAGCTTGCGGTTTGTCTGGAACGGAATTTTGAAGTTGGGGGCGCATTCTGGTACTGTAGCGAATAGTAGCTTCGAGCCTGTTTTGTTGTCGTTTTTGGTACTGTTTTGGGGCGACTGAGTTGAGGTTGTTGTTGTACATTAAGAGAGATTTCTAAAGACTATAAGACGGCTTGAAACGGAATTTGTGGAGGAAGTTATGGCATGACGAAGTTGGCGCATGGGCCGCACTTAGCGGAAAATGATGGGTTTCCGCTAAATGTGAGCTTTTGTGGCGCATAGGTGTTGTTTTATCGACAAATAGGCCTAGTATAGGCGAGTCGTTATAAGAATATCCTTTTTTACTCGGCCTTTTGATATTGTTTTTCCGTTAATTGTTAGGGATCTAATAGCGTGGTTCGAGTATGCGTCGTAGTTGATTTTTGACTTTTCCCAGGTGAGTGGCACTATTTCTTCTTTGTATTTTAAACTCATGTTTTGAGAAACATGGTGAATTATATACTTTATGAGTTGATAAAATGCATGTTTTATTGCATAAAACTGGATCGAGCTATTACTGCCATTTTTGTTGTTCGAATGGAGTTATATTCCGACTTTGATTTGAATGGTTGTTTGAAGAAGGATTTGTGAAATTCTTTATGAAAGAATCTTGAAATGTTTTGGAGAATGCTATGATATTTATATATCAATTTTTTTGAGTTATGATATGACTTTCTTTCCAACGTTGGATTAATGGATATTGTGATTGGTGGTTGGTGCTCAATGTCTCTGTGGACCCTGAGGGGTGTGTGGGTATGCGCATACTAGTCTAGGATATCCTTGTGGGCCGAGCCATCGGCTAATAATAGTTGGAGACCTTGCCAAGGGGGGAATCTTGGTTGTCTCGTCACAGGCGTTACGCGTGACCATGGTTAGACATTTGAGCATGAATTGGTTAATGGAGTGGACCATTGATGTGTGATTTGAGTTTGGTTCATGGAATGGACCATCGATGTGTTTTGATGAGATTAATCAATGGAATAGACCATTGATATATGTTTTGTGAGATTGACTAATGGACTGGACCATTGGTATTTTCGGTATTTGAGTTATGATTATATTTTATGATAAAGTGAGTTATGATTGTGTTTTAAATATGCATAGTGATTTCTCGATCCGCTTAGAAGAAATGTGTTACTCACTGAGCCGTGGTAGCTCACTCCTCTCATTTACTTGCTTTTCAGGTTCTTCAGTGAGTCGCGAGTAGGCGTGAGCGTTCGTTCGGGGAGGACTTTTGTGGTGGAAACTTTTTGGTATGACTTGTGCATAGTTAATAGGTTTATAAGTTAGTCTTTGTAAAAGGTATATGTTTTGGTTCGGTGGATTGTAGAAATACTCCGATATTGTAACCAAATGCCCTTTTTGTTATATATATGGATGTATATATTGTTATTGGGTTAAATTTTGGTTATGTTGAGGCTGTGTCCTTTGGTGAAAGGACGGCCATGTCATGCCCTTTTTTTTTTTTGTGAATCGAGGTGTGACATTTATAGTGTATTATGTCCACGGAAAAGAAAATGTCATCGTCTTGAGTCTTCGTTAGCAAAAGGTCGATCTAACTCAACTGTGAAAGTGGGAGTGTTGCCTAAACTCATTTCAATAGACCTGTCCAGTCGCATAGCAGAAATCTGTGAGACCTTCGTATCTACGTTGAGTCCCAATTGAGAAATAAGCTTTCATATGCATGCAAAGGGGTAAAGACAGCGGCAGGAGAGCTTCCATTGTCAAGAGCAGGGAAGAAGAGCCCTCAACATTCAAATCGAATAAATGCCGACAAAACCGCAACTCGTCTACATCGACTTCATCAATGGTAGGTCTTGCCACTTGACTAATCGATGCGAGGATATTGTTGGATTTATGATATCGGGAGTCACTTGTCGGTACTCTTAGTATCCAAATTCAATTCCTTGGAAAAGAAACTCGTTCAACGGTGTATTTATTTCAATGAAAAGAATTTCTGTGAAAAACATTTTCTAGATTTTTCGATATTTCAGAGTGTTAAAAATGGTAAAATAACTGCGAAGCGAACCTCTGTGCCAAGTTTTGGCACTTGAGGTGTACTTCTTCCGAAGAGAAAGTGACACATCCCACTTGAAGTGATAATGATTTAGGAGAAAATTACTCCACTCGATGAAACATGGCATATATGAAGAAGAGAATTTGTCATAATATTGATGAGTGTTTCAAGCTTTTTTCTCTCTTTTTATGTGGAGATCGTCATCGTAAATAGAAGCTACCATCAAGAAAAACAATTTTGTCGTGGGTTGTTATAGGCGCATATGTGTCAATCTTACTCGATAATAAAGTGATTGCCTCGTCATGTTTTTTGTTAGAATGTATTCTAATGTTCGTTAACATCATCAAGAAGAGACTCGTCTAGGATGGACAATGTGATAGAAGAGAAAGTGACATCCCACTGGAAGTGATAATGATTTGGGAGAAAATTCCTCCACTCGATGAAACATGGCATATATGAAGAAGAGACTTCGTCATGATACGGATGAGTATTTCGAGCTACTTTCTCTCCGTTTTTATGTAAAGATCTTTGTCGTAAATATAGAAGCTATCATCAAGAAAAACAATTTTGTCATGAGGTGTTATAGGCGCAATTGTGTCAATCTTACTCAATATTAAAGTGATTAGCCTATCATGTTTTTGGTTGAAATGTATTCTAATGTTCATTTGGATCGTCAAGAACAGACCCGTCGAGGATGGAAGATGTGATGGGAGAGAAAGGGACACGTCCACTTGAAGGGATAATCATTTAGGAGAAAATTCCTCCACTCCATGGCATATACGAAGAAGAGAATTCGTCATAATACCGATGAGTGTTTTGAGCTATTTTCTCTCTTTTTTTGTAGAGATTGTTGTCATAAATGTAGAAGGTATCATCAACAAAAACAATTTTGTCGTGAGGTGTTATAGGCACAATTGTGCCAATCTTACTCTAATAAAGCGATAATGTCAAGTTTTTTTGTTAGAAATGTATTCTGATGTTCGTTAACATCATCAAGAAGGGACTCGTCAGAGATGGAAGATGTGATGGAAGTGAAAGTGACACATCCCTCTAGAAGAGATAATGATTTGGGAGAAAATTCCTCCACTCAATGAAACGTGGCATATATGAAGAAGAGATACTGTCACAATACTGATGAGTGTTTCGAGCTACTTCTCTCTATTTTTATGTATAGATCTTTGTTGTCAAGCTTGCCATACCATCAAAGCTCGATGCAATGGAACCTGAAAGCTGATTGTGTGAGAGATTGAAGATTGCTAAACTCGGTGGGAATGCTTATTTCAAGACTATTTCTACTTAATTTCAAAACTAGAAGCTTCCAACACTTCCCAAGTTGTCCAGGAATTGAGCCACTTAGGTTATTTCCAGCCACGTTAATTCTTGACAGATTAGACAATGTTCCAAGTTCTCGAGGTATGTAGCCTACGAGATGATTGTCATAGAGTGAAAAGCTCTAGAAGAAACTTCAGTTTTCCTAGGTCTTCTGGAATTTTCCCAGTAAGACTATTTGAAGCGAGGTCAAGTACATGCAATTGGGTCATGTTGCCAAGCTCAAAGGGTATCACACCTGAGATTAGAGTGTTGGAGATTTTTAGGCTTGTCAAATTGCTATATTCACCCAATTGCTTGGTCAATATTGATTTGCCCAAATTAACCATTAAGTTTGGTTCTTGAATCCCAATCCTTCCTGTCAATAGAGGGAATATGTCAAAGTGAATTTATAGAGGGGGAGTATTGGAAATGATATCAACATACCATTCCCCAGAGTTTGTATTTGATAACTCTAGGGATATTCGAATGTCGATGAAGGCCTTTTTGTCACTTCCCGATCCTCGAGTGTGTACCCATCCCTTGGTGGTCGACTAAATTGCGACGTCCCAGGATGCATCACCGACCCATTCATTTTAATACGTATGCGGAAGCGAATAAATAAATCCCCAAACAATAGAAAGATGGGACAGAAAAGCAGGGCCACAATTTTAAAACCACACATCACACCTTTATACACAGCAGACTAAGTTATTTACAATACTAGTCTATATTCACAAGTCTACAAAAGACAAAAAGGCTACTAGTCCTTTAAGCGTTCAAATCCTCAACCGAAGGATTCGGGGTCTTTGGGTTCGAGGAGCTCGGGTTTACCACTGAACCACTAGGAGGGTCAGCCGTACCCTTACCAAAAGCAATCTCCAGCACTGACATAGGAATCTCAGATTCTGGTAGGGGACCTTCTCTGGGTCCATTTCGCCCATAACGATACCACGATCTGAATTGATTGGGTACCCTCCGAGATAGACCCGCATCAACTCAGACAATGGATCTCACGAGTTCGTAGACCCAGTCTCCTTAGCTCCCAGGGAGGGAAATCTGAGAGATCTATTTGGTGATCTTCTTCGGCTTGCCGAAACGCTTAGGAGGAACAGCCATCTAAGGACCTGTAAATGTTAGTCCACGACGGAGTGAGACGATGTCTAAGTAAGTTCACCCCCTAAACTCCGACTAGGAAGGAAATACACCTAAAAGCTGCCTATGCACACACAAGATAAATGACTTACCTTTACCTCAATTCCTTCCTGCAAGTTAGTATAGTTCATGATCTCAACCAATCCACTCAATTCAAATCGAACCATTGATCAATCAGTCAATCAGCTCAAGTCCATACCCACAGTACTATCTATCAATTCAATACCATATATCCATCCTCTGATACTACCAATACTAACAACATTTGCAATATATGATATTAGCTCGCTCAAACTGATATATATATATATAAGGCATGATGGTATCCCCTGTAAAAATTCTCTTGTGAGAAAATCAGGTAATGAATTTGAAGAGCCATTTATAAATTCAATGTCAAAATCGAATACTAAAAGTATGGCTTGCCATCTGGCAAAGATCTGTTTTGATGCAATGTTTAATACATCTTCTTGTAAAATGTCTTTGGCTGATTTGCAATCAATTCTCAAGAGAAATTTTTTATTTAACAAATCTCCTTGGAATTTTCATATGGACAAAACTATAGCGAGTATTTCTTTTTTGATCGTTGAGTAATTTTGTTGAGTAGAATTCCAATGTTTTGAAATAAACTGAACAACTTGTTCTTTGTTATTCTTGACTTGTTTAAGAATACCACCGTACCCTATTTCTGAGGCATCTGTTTCAACTATTTTGAAGGTAGATGGGTAAGCCAGATGTAAACATGGTATATCTTTGACATGAGTCTTAATTTGTTTGACTATGTTAGTATGGACAGAAGTCCATGGTGGAGGATCTTTTTGCAATCTTTGGTGTAAGCGTTTACAAAGAATATTTATATTAGGGAAGAAATCTAAACTATAATTGAGACTTCCTAAAAACCTTTGTAGTTGTGTTTTGTCTTTAATCTCATCTGGGAATTTATCAGTAAAGGAAATCGACCTTTCTATTGGAGTTATGGTGTTTAAATGAATGTAATGACCTAAGAATCTAATCTTGGTTTTAAAGAGTGCCATTTTAGTAGGAGAGACAACAAGACCATTTTGTATGATTACTTTTATGAAAGTAGACAAATGTTTAAAGTGTTGTTCTATATTAGAGGAAAAAACTAGGACATCATCTATATAAACTATGATGTATTCAGAATAGGGATTGAGGATGTCATTCATAATTCTTTGGAATTCTGAAGGGGCATTTTTGAGACCGAAAGGCATAACATTCCATTCGTATTGGCCAAAAGGGACTGTAAAGGTTGTCTTGTATTTATCCTTTTCACTGATTTGTATTTGCCAGAATCCTGATTTCATGTCAAATTTAGAAAATATTTTTGACCTACATAATCTATTTAACAAATCTTTTTTGTTGGGTATCGGATATCTTATCCATCTAAGGGCTGTATTTAAAGGTTTATAATTAATGACTAATCTAGGAACTCCTCTTTCTAGTTCAGCATTTTTGTTGACATAGAAAGCATAACAGCTCCATGGTGATTGACTTTTTCTTATGAGTTTTTTATTTAAAAGATCTTGTATTTCTGCTTGGAAAAATTTTAGAACTTCTTGGTTCATTTGTGTAGGGCGAGCTTTTGTAGGTATTTTGTTTTCAGAAAAATCATGTTCAGGTAAATCAACAATATGCCTTTTTCTTTCCCAAAAGGCGTTGGGTAAAGTAGAGCATATGGTTTTTTCTGTGTTTTTGTAGAGAAGTTATTTTTTCTATAACATTTGGTTTTATAAGATTTTCTTCTATTCTTTTGAATTCTAAGTCTTCTTTTAGGAATTCAAGTTGGTTTTCTTTGTCTTTTATAAGGCAATTGATTTCAGAAATAGAATGTTCTTGCAAAATGTTTAAGCTTTTCTTTTGTGGTTTTGTTATGAAGTTGAAGGTGATTTTTCTGTTTAAAGCATGAGTTTCAATACATTCATTAGTAACTGAAAAAGGTTGGATTAATTGTATGAAAGGTGTTCCAAGAATTACCTGTTGTCTCATATTTTTGACTAAAAGGAAAGATGTTTTGTAGGACATTTGATCTTTTATTATTAAGGCTTCAAGGAGCTTGTATTGTATATTTAGTTTGTCTCCTGAGGCTGATTTTAGGGATTCCGATGTTTTATCAAAGTATCTAGTTGGAACAAGGCCTTCTTTAATACAATTGAGGTCAGCTCCTGCATCAAAGAGTGTTATTGTTTCAATAGTAAACTCATTGTTGATTTTTATCAAAATATTTATGATCCATTTCCTAGATGTTATTTCTGTTAATAACATAAGAAAGGCTGGATCAGTAGACTCAGAAGTATTAGTGATTTCTTTTTGGTCTTCTAAGGTCTTTCCTTTTATAACGAGAGATTTTATAGTAGAGATTTCCCGTTTCATTTCTACCTATGTTGCTTTAAGGGCTTGTATTTCTAATTTTTGTTGTTTTATTTCATTTTGAAGATCATTAATGTTTATGGGCCTAGATAGAGGTTTTTTGTTTCTATTTAGAATGTCTTTGAGATTGTAGGAAGTATTGGAATTAGTGACAATGTTCATGGAAGATTCAAGTCTATCTAAGTATTCTTTTTTAGCCTCTGGATTGGTTATTTTATCGGCAGTGCTAAGGAGGAATTCTTCTTCTTTGGTTAACATGTTTATTTCAGGGATGGGTTTGTCTGGTGAGGCGTCTTCATAATCAGAGTAAGAAGAGGTTTCTATTTCATTAATCTGAAGACCTTCTTCATCAAGAAGTTCATCAGAAGAAGTGTCATCATTTTCTATAAAGATGTTATTAAGCTGGTGTAAAGTGTTATCGTCTAAAGATAATTCATTCATTCTTTTATTAATTCTACAGTATTTTGAAATATGACATTTTCTTCTGCAGGAGTAGCATTTAATGTCTTTAAAGTTTTTCTTATCGGTATGAGGTCTATTTTGACTATTCTGGTGTCTACGTTTATTTCTATGAGGTTGAGGTTTATTGCTATGTTTCTTTGTCTCTTTTTCAGGGGGCAAGTTCCCTTGCATTTTGATTTTGTTTTTTCATTATAAGAGGGATCATACTGAGCACATAAGTCTCCTAAACTTCTATTGGTGAGAGACTGTTCTTCTTTGAGTTGTCTTTGTAATTTAATCGTATTACACATTTGTGTTCCTTGTCTGTAAACAGAAGAGACTATTTCTCCATAAGAAAGAAGATCATAAGGAATTTGGCCACTGTATTCTTCTCTAATTCTATCTCTAACTTGCTCACCTATAATTTGAGGTAAACCAGCTAAGAATTTTTCTTTCCAAAAGGGTTGATTGTAGTCTGGTCTAACAAGAACCCTTTGAAGAAAAAGTTCTTTGTATTCTCTGAATCTTCCTAAGGATTTACAACGCATATTGGATAAGAGATCTTGGTTCTTATCTCTAATGTGTGAAGGGTCTCCTATGAAGTGTTGTGAAATGGAGTAAATAAGGGTGTTCACCGCATCTTGGATGATACGTCCTTGATCATCATCCATGCGTTGTCCAAAATCGTCTATTTTATACGCAGTTAGAATCTGTATTTTTTGTTCATCAGTCAAATAATTATCCCACCAACCTTTTAGTTGTCCAGTAAATCCAGCTACTAAAAGATTAGCAACAGCATGATTAGAAACATCTTGCTGTGTTTTGTAGGCATTAGCAAGCATTACCATGTTGTTAAGAATATTCATGATATTGGTTTCTGCAACACCATCTATATATTCATAAATGGCGTCTGGAGAGTATTTATTCTGTATTTTTTGTGATGATTCTTCTTGGGCGATGTCAGGTGGGGTTGCTCTACTATAATAAAGTTTTTGAGGATGTCTCCAATTTAGTCTATTTACCTCAGGGACAGATTCATTGTCAGAGTCATTGGAGGGTTTGGTCAAGGCACTAATGGTAGGTTGATCCGGGGTGTCATTAATAATTAGTCCTTGAAATTTAGGAGTGTCTAGTATAGGAGCAGGTTCTAGCTTTGCTTTCCCTAGGAGTTTTTTCTTTTATTCTATGGCTTTGGCAAACTCCGGACTAAGATTTTTTGGGAATTCAAAGGCTTTAAAAATGGATTTTTTGAGTGTATCAACAGGTAATTCGGGATTATTTCTACTAGTATTAGGAGGTAAAGGTGTTGTATCACTTATAGAAGGGTCTCTACGAGTACTAGGAGGAATAGTAATTATAGGAGGAAGATTGGGATTAAGATCTACAGACCTTGAGTAAGATGTTTGAAATGAAGGACTAGATCTTGAATCGAAGGATCTTCTAGGAAATCTAATAGTGACACTTCCTTCCGGATGTTGAATAACATTGGTTGGAGTTGTATTTTTTGAAGAACTTGTTGGGGAATTTGGTTTTCTAATTCCCATTGTTCTGGTAAAGTAACTTGATTCCAACTAATAGATCTAGGAATCGTAGTATTTGCTCTAGAAATGTCAGTTTGGAGAAGGAGTGTTTATCCTTTTGGACTATGTTTAAAAGCATTTTCTCCAAAGGTGGAGGCCATGGCTTTGTAATGGATCCTATAGACAAGGGCTAAAGGAATGGATCCATCTGCCACTTTGTAATTGTGTGTTTTAATTTGAAGTGTGAGGGCTCTAAGGATATTCTTGTCTTTGAGGGAAACAGAGAAATTGGGATAACAGTCAAAATGTATTGGTCCTTTACAGAGACTTGTCTCTACAGTTCCAAGAATAGATTCATCATAGTTCAAGAGACGCGAATCTCTTAAGACTAAAAGAATGGAAGTATTAAGACCTTCTTTTGTAAGAGGTTTGATTCTTATTTGGACTAATCCTATATGAATGTAATTGTATTTTTGTTTATGCTTATGGATAGACTCTTTATTAAGAAGATGTATTTTTTCATAGGAATTAGAAAGAGGAACATCTCTTTCTTCGGTAGTTATGACATAATCTGATTTTTTGAAAAACTTCAATTTTGATTGTTTGTATATTTCCTTAAGCTGTATTTTAGGAATTTCCCAATATTCTATAGATTTGTTGAAATCTTCTATCCTTACTTCTTCTCTATGTATAGGACTTGGATCAGAGTCCATTTGTGATAGAGAACTAGAGGAAGATGTAGATCTTCTAAATAAGCCCATACTTAAGATCTGAACTAATCCTTCTTCAGAACCGTTACAGAGCTAAACCAACGGTCTAACAGCCACTCAAGGACTTACGGCCTGGACCACTCTGTAGAACAAGAAGGATGCCAACAAATGGCTCTGGATCTATGAGTATGTTCTTACAAAGACTATCTATACCTTCCCGCTGGCTCTGATACCATAAAGGGGTTAGGATCGGAGTACTATATGAGAGAACAAGAAAGTATATGAGAGATTATCAAACAGATCTATATGATATTGAGAGTGTATAAGATCTAAAGAAAGTCGCGAGAATTAAAAATAATATAAAGGCAAAAAGCAATGTATAAAATGTAAAGTAAGAGTATGCATAAACAAAAACCAACCATGAAGGTGGTATGAACTTGTATTGAATAAACTGAAAGTTTACATGTATTGAAAGATGCAGAAATTTAAACCATCAAGTCATCCACTAGGGCGGTAATCCGCACTCCAGGGATTATTGATGTTTGTATTACAATAGATGGTTAACCAACTATCATGTAAGTTGGTAACCCTGTATAAACTATGCTAGATGTATTTGAAAACAAACAAACTTACTTTGTAACAAGGGATACAAGGTAAGAAAGCTTGAGGCTTGAAGGGATGAGGGTTTACAAGAGGATGGAGAGGATGGAGAGGAAGAAGGAAGAAGTGAGATCTGAAAAATTTCGAGTCCCTTCTTCTATGTCGAGAGGGTATATTTATAGGGGTGCTACAGTGAAAGTGCTACAGTGCTTAACAGTGTAAAGTGAATAGTGTATGCTATGATGTATAGCGTTTGCACCGCTCGCAATAGTGTTGGCATGTGATGTCTTGAATTTCATCTCTGTCTAGGTTGATCCCGTAGCAGTCGTCTTCATTGGTGTTTCCACTGTGATGTGACTGTGAGGATCCTTCTGTATTATCTTGAGATTTGGAAGATCCACATTGTGATTCTTTCGCTTCCGATAGCATTGTCCTGAGGATGTTGCAGTATTCCTCTCTGCTCTGGACTACAGCAAGTGCTACACTTGCTATGGATTTCTCCTGTAAAAAGGATGTATTTGTTGGGACTGTGGTTATCATGTTTTTCTGGCTGTTTAGCCATGTTCTAACCGCAGCTTCGGATCCTTGTTCATGGTATTTGAATCCATCCCACCATTTTGTCTTGTATTTTCGGACAAGGAACGGTACCCCAGGTTTTGTGGATGTGTTGTATTCTAATTCCCATGCTGTTACCCAAGAGATTCTGAATATTATGAAGAAATGCATAAGGCATGGGAACCTTATATCATGAGGTGTTGGTACGAAGTATTCACTAAAAGAGATCCCACCAAGAGTCAAACCAATTTGGTAAGCTTTGTCTTGGGAAGTTGTCTTTGAAAAATAATAACTAGGTGTGTTGGAAATTTGTATTTTGTCTGAAGAAAACGTTCCACTAAGCTTGTTGGTAGTCCCAGTAGGTGTATGAGGAAGAATATGGTAGGCTTTGGGTAAGTCTGGTTTGGAATTTTCTGGGTGTATGAAGTCAGGCTCCCCAGTGTGAGGGGTGTATGACTTTACTGATGGATATAGTGGAGTATAGAATGTTTTATGTATTGTTTTTGTCAGCAAAATGGGTAAATCTTGTTGATTCTGTCTCCACTAGAATTTGCTCATAATAAGCAAGGGTTTTGTTTGTATTGTGTGGTTTGAATAACCAGTTTTTTGGAAAGATGCTTTTTGCAAATTTGATTGGATCTTCATCGAAGAATCCATCTTCTACAGTCAATATTTTTTGAAATGATGTTTTGGGGAAAAATTTTGATTTTTGAGATTGAGGGGTTGCCTGTGGCCTAATAACCACCTCATTCGAAATCCTTTTGTATTCTGCTGGTTTTTGTAGAACCAGTGGGGAAGGATTGTTGCTTACCTCAATGGTACTAGACGGCTCTTTTTTTACTGTTTGTAAAGAATTGGCAAGTAAAAGTATTGTTTCTTTGGGTAGTATGTCTGCTAGCTGTTTGAGGGCGGACGATGGATCAAATGATATGGGTTCTATTTTCAAAGGTGTATTTGGTATTTGGTATTGTTGTAAGAATGGCTTATTGTTTTCTGCCATTTGGAGCCATGTCTTGATGGGTGTTAAGCCTGTTGGCTTTGGTGGTGTATTGGAAGTTTCGGCAATGACTTTGTCTTTGCCTTTGTCTTTTTTGGTTTTGGATGATCTTGGCATGATGATATCCCCTGTAAAAATTCTCTTGTGAGAAAATCAGGTAATGAATTTGAAGAGCCATTTATAAATTCAATGTCAAAATCGAATACTAAAAGTATGGCTTGCCATCTGGCAAAGATCTGTTTTGATGCAATGTTTAATACGTCTTCTTGTAAAATGTCTTTGGCTGATTTGCAATCAATTCTCAAGAGAAATTTTTTATTTAACAAATCTCCTTGGAATTTTCATATGGACAAAACTATAGCGAGTATTTCTTTTTTGATCGTTGAGTAATTTTGTTGAGTAGAATTCCAATGTTTTGAAATAAACTGAACAACTTGTTCTTTGTTATTCTTGACTTGTTTAAGAATACCACCGTACCCTATTTCTGAGGCATCTGTTTCAACTATTTTGAAGGTAGATGGGTAAGCCAGATGTAAACATGGTATATCTTTGACATGAGTCTTAATTTGTTTGACTATGTTAGTATGGACAGAAGTCCATGGTGGAGGATCTTTTTGCAATCTTTGGTGTAAGGGTTTACAAAGGATATTTATATTAGGGAAGAAATCTAAACTATAATTGAGACTTCCTAAAAACCTTTGTAGTTGTGTTTTGTCTTTAATCTCATCTGGGAATTTATCAGTAAAGGAAATAGACCTTTCTATTGGAGTTACGGTGTTTAAATGAATGTAATGACCTAAGAACCTAATCTTGGTTTTAAAGAGTGCAATTTTAGTAGGAGAGACAACAATACCATTTTGTATGATTACTTTTATGAAAGTAGACAAATGTTTAAAGTGTTGTTCTATATTAGAGGAAAAAACTAGGACATCATCTATATAAACTATGATGTATTCAGAATAGGGATTGAGGATGTCATTCATAATTCTTTGGAATTCTAAAGGGGCATTTTTGAGACCGAAAGGCATAACATTCCATTCGTATTGGCCAAAAGGGACTGTAAAGGCTGTCTTGTATTTATCCTTTTCACTGATTTGTATTTGCCAGAATCCTGATTTCATGTCAAATTTAGAAAATATTTTTGACCTACATAATCTATTTAACAAATCTTTTTTGTTGGGTATTGGATATCTTATCCATCTAAGGGCTGTATTTAAAGGTTTAAAATTAATGACTAATCTGGGAACTCCTCTTTCTAGTTCAGCATTTTTGTTGACATAGAAAGCAGAACAGCTCCATGGTGATTGACTTTTTCTAATGAGTTTTTTATTTAAAAGATCTTGTATTTCTGCTTGGCAAAATTTTAGAACTTCTTGGTTCATTTGTGTAGGGCGAGCTTTTGTAGGTATTTTGTTTTCAGAAAAATCATGTTCATAAGGTAAATCAACAATATGCTTTTTTCTTTTCCAAAAGGCGTTGGGTAAAGTAGAGCATATGGTTTTTTCTATGTGTTTTTGTAGAGAAGTTATTTTCTCTATAACATTTGGTTTTATAAGATTTTCTTCTATTCTTTTGAATTCTAAGTCCTTTTTTTAGGAATTCAAGTTGGTTTTCTTTGTCTTTTATAAAGCAATTGATTTCAGAAATAGAATGTTCTTGCAAAATGTTTAAGCTTTTCTTTTGTGGCTTTGTTATGAAATTGAAGGTGATTTTTCTGTTTAAAGCATGAGTTTCAACACCTTCATTAGTAACTGAAAAAGGTTGGATTAATTGTATGAAATGTCTTCCAAGAATTACCTGTTGTCTCATATTTTTGACTAAAAGGAAAGATGTTTTGTATGACATTTGCTCTTTTATTATTAACGCTTCAGGCAGATTGTATTGTATATTTAGTTTGTCTCCTGAGGCTGGTTTTAGGGATTCCGATGTTTTATCAAAGTATCTAGTTGGAACAATGCCTTCTTTAATACAATTGAGGTCAGCTCCTGTATCAAAGAGTGATGTTGTTTCAATAGTAAACTCATTGTTGATTTTTATCAAAATATTTAGGATCCATTTCCTAGATGTTATTTCTGTTAATAACATAAGAAAGGCTGGATCAGTAGACTCAGAAGTATTAGTGATTTCTTTTTGGTCTTCTAAGGTCTTTCCTTTTATAACGAGAGATTTTATAGTAGAGATTTCTTATTTCATTTCTACCTGTGTTGCTTTAAGGGCTTGTATTTCTAATATTTGTTGTTTTATTTCATTTTGAAGATCATTAATATTTATGGGCCTAGATAGAGGTTTTTTTTTTTTATTTCTATTTATAATGTCTTTGAGATTGTAGGAAGTATTGGAATTAGCAACAATGTTCATGGAAGAATGAAGTCTATCTAAGTATTCTTTTTTAGCCTCTGGATTGGTTATTTTATCGGCAGTGCTAAGGAGGAATTCTTCTTCTTTGGTTAACATGTTTATTTCAGGGATGGGTTTGTCCGGTGAGGCGTCTTCATAATCAGAGTCAGAAGAGGTTTCTATTTCATTAATCTAGAGACCTTCTTCATCAAGAAGTTCATCAGAAGAAGTGTCATCATTTTCTATAAAGATGTTATTAAGTTGGTGTAAAGTGTTATCGTCTAAAGATAATTCATTCATTCTTTTATTAATTCTACAGTATTTTGAAATATGTCCTTTTCTTCCACAGGAGTAGCATTTAATGTCTTTAAAGTTTTTCTTATCGGTATGAGGTCTATTTTGATTATTCTGGTGTCTACGTTTATTTCTATGAGGTTGAGGTTTATTGCTATGTTTCTTTGTATCTTTTTCAAGGGGGCAAGTTCCCTTGCATTTTGATTTTGTTTTTTCATTATAAGAGGGATCATACTGAGCACATAAGTCTCCTAAACTTCTATTGGTGAGAGACTGTTCTTCTTTGAGTTGTCTTTGTAATTTAATCGTATTACACATTTGTGTTCCTTGTTTGTAAACATAAGAGACTATTTCTCCATAAGAAAGAAGATCATAAGGAATTTGGCCACTGTACTCTTCTCTAATTCTATCTCTAACTTGGTCACCTATAATTTGAGGTACGCCAGCTAAGAATTTTTCTTTCCAAAAGGGTTGATTGCAGTCTGGTCTAACAAGAACCCTTTGAAGAAAAAGTTCTTTGTATTCTCTGAATCTTCCTAAGGATTTACAACGCATATTGGATAAGAGATCTTGGTTCTTATCTCTAATGTGTGAAGGGTCTCCAATGAAGTGTTGTGAAATTCCTAAAATACAGCTTAAGGAAATATACAAACAATCAAAATTGAAGTTTTTCAAAAAATCAGATTGTGTCATAACCACCGAAGAAAGAGAAGTTCCTCTTTCTAATTCCTATGAGAAAATACATCTTCTTAATAAAGAGTCTATACATAAGCATAAACAAAAATACAATTACATTCATATAGGATTAGTCCAAGTAGGAATCAAACCTCTTACAAAAGAAGGTCTTAATACTCCATTTCACAACACTTCATAGGAGACCCTTCACACATCCACAAAACCTGAGGTACCGGTCCTTGTCCGAAAATACAAGACAAAATGGTGGGATGGATTCAAATACCATGAACAAGGATCCGAAGCTGCGGTTAGAACATGGCTAAACAGCCAGAAAAACATGATAACCACAGTCCCATCAAATACATCCTTTTTACAAGAGAAATCCATAACAAGTGCAGCACTTGCTGCAGTCCAGAGCAGAGAGGAATACTGCAACATCCTCAGGACAATGCTATCGGAAGCGGAAGAATCACAATGTGGATCTTCCAAATCTCAAGATAATATAGAAGGATCCTCATAGTCACATCACAGTGGAAACACCAATGAAGACGACTGCTACGGGATCAACCAAGACAGAGATTAAATTCAAGACATCACATGCCGACATTGTTGCCAGCGGTGCAAAGGCTATACATCATAGCATACACAATTCATTGGTCACTATTCACTTTACACTGTTCACTCAGTACTGTTCACTTTACATTGTTTAGCACTGTAGCACTTTCACTGTAGCTCCCCTATAAATATACCCTCTTGACATAGAAGAAGGGACTCGAAATTTTTCAGATCTCACTTCTTCCTTCTTCCTCTCCATCCTCTCCATCCTCTTGTAAACCCTCATCCCTTCAAGCCTCAAGCTTTCTTACCTTGTATCCCTTGTTACAAAGTAAGTTTGTTTATTTTCAAATACATCTAGCATAGTTTATACAGGGTTACCAACTTACATGATAGTTGGTTAACCATCTCTTTTAATACAAACATCGATAATCCCTGGAGTGCGGATTACCGCCCTAGTGGATGACTTGATGGTTTAAATTTCTACATCTTTCAATACATGTAAACTTTCAGTTTATTCAATACAAGTTCATACCACCTTCATGGTTGGTTTTTGTTTATGCATACTCTTACTTTACATTTTATACATTGCTTTTTGCCTTTATATTATTTTTAATTCTCGCGACTTTATTTAGATCTTATACACTCTCAATATCATATAAATCTGTTTGATAATCTCTCATATACTTCCTTGTTCTCTCATATAGTACTTCGATCCTAACCCCTTTATGGTATATATATATATATATAGATCGTGCTCACTCAAGCTGATAAAATGATCTTGGCTCACTCAAACTGATAAATCACCACATTGAAAATAATCAATAAAATAATCGTGTGTGGGTACACGGTTGGCCTGAGCCAAAACTTCAATATCTTTCTTTTAGAAATTCCCACTAGTCATAGTAGTCCATAAACACATTTTTGGTGCTGTAAACTGACGTCCGGTATTTTCCAGTTAAATACCAAAATTACTCAATTTTAGAATAAATACTAGATTTACTAATTCCACTCAATTTGCATAATCTAGCATTCAATTAAATAAACCAAGCATATCATTGCAATCAGCACGAAATTCTGGTCACCGACTATCTCGGTATAATTTCCGGAAAATAATAAATAATTAAATAAATACTAAAATTAATTAAATAAATACAATTAAATGTCATAAATAGAGACTTTGGTTGGAAAAGCCTAATTAAATACCGAAACGGGCCCAGAAAATTTCCGAACCTATCTAGATAAATAACACAACTTATCTAGTTACTAATTAAGCCGGTCTAACCACCTAACATGCAATAACGAGTAATTAAATCGGTAATCCATTCTAACTAACCACATAAACCATACTTAGCCTAAACTAATCAACCCTTAAGTATAATTAACTCCCTAAGCAGAGTTTAGTGAATAAACTCACCGGTTTTGCGATTCGATGAGTTCGCGGTGACGGTGTCACAGAGACGGGCGATAAACTTTGAAGCGGCGGCACCCTATGAGACTCGGAGGTGGTCTAAAGTGGGCCTCGAAGCCCATGGCTGGCTTGCTGGCCTCGGCTTCTAGTCGGTGGGCCGAGAGGCTGAAATGGAGATCGGTTGGCGCGGAAACGGCGAGAGACGAGTGAACGGGCTGTAGCGGTGCACGGCGGAGGCGAACGACGGCCAATGGAGCTTCGGCTGAGCTCTACGGCGACCAGGGACAACTTGCAGGATGGCTGGGCTCGTGGAACTAGCGGAATGACGCGGAACGAGTGGGACGTGAGCAGTTGATGTGCGGGGCTCGCGACGACGAGCGGCGAGCCTAGTGGCGGTTGGATGGCTTACGACGGGCTAAGGGGACTTGGCTGGTTTTATTTGAAACTTTGGGAGCTCAAAACCTCTCTAATGGAGAAAGCAGCTAGTTGGAGAAGAAGAAGGAGACAACTGCCTTAGAGGGACCCAACTTACTTTAATCCTATCTCTTTGTCCCCCTTGGCAAGGCCCCACCGATTTCAGTCAACCCTCAGGCAATTTTGTGCACACATAACTCTCTAGAACACTCCCCAAGTGGTCCAAAAGGTTGAGGACTATGGGAGCTACGAATTTTGAAGCATTTTCCCCCAATTCCACTTCAATTTCCTCTTGAATTAATTCAATTCAGCCCCTATAAATCCAACTAAGATGCCCTTGACCAAATTGACATTTTCCCTCATCAATAGAACCAACTTGCATAAAAAAAAACGCGATAAAAAGTGGTCCACTGAATTTCTGGTAAAAAATGGCCCTATATGGAATTTTTTCCAAAAATCTCGGTTTGCAGAAAAATATTCGAAGGATGAGTCGATGTTCCTAAAATAAATCATGACATGACAGAACTTTCAATTCCTGAAATCGGATTCAAAATTTGCGGTTAATTTCAATTTGGCGCGATTTTAGCGTGACCTAGCCTACCGAGTAGCTTTTAGAAATTTTTAGTGCAATTGACCCGTGGTTGATTATTTTCGAGCCACATTGTACATCTTCAACACATTGGCAACTCTCGGTTGTAGTGAAAATCTCGGGGTTTCAATTACGAACACAGGGTACCAAAACGATAGAAAAATCGATCTAGTGCCGATCGACAAGAATTTTGCAATATGGTGGAATCACCCACTCTTTAATCACCTATCTTGGTCAAATCGACCTATTTCTAATCTCTAATCGATTTTTAACTATTGCGTAATAATCTCTACATATGAGCATGGTCGAGTAGCCGATTCCTAATCGAATTCTTAAGTCTATTGCGCTAAAATCCCTTAACGGCTTCACCTGATGAACTAGTTATCCCGTGAGTGATCAGCTCAAAGAATAGAACTATAGGCGTATCGATGAAAAGCCCGATTCATTCAATTGAAAACAGAGCCTGAAATTCAAGATGTCACACTTTTTTTCTTGACATAGTTTAACGTCTCTTTTGGTTGGCCCTCCTCATTTGTGGCCATGTGTGCACGATTGATTCCTTCTGTGGAATTTTTCTTCTGTTTTTGATCATATGAACATTAGCAGCATTGGGCAAAGTCATGTACCTCAAGTTTCCATGGAATTTGAGATGGACAATCAAAATCTCAAGTTTTCTAATGGTAATCATTTCTTGGGAGAGTATGCGTCTGTAACAAGAAGTGAGGTTTCCAGATTCTAAAGTCATCATTTGGAATAGGGGGCTAAAGATCGCCTTAACTGTCTGGATTTTCTCCATATTGACAGTAGCCAATTCAAAGGAAAATAATAAATTCATTCATTGTGCTTCTTGTGTGACATCCTGAATTTCATGTTCTGGTTTCGATTGAATAAGTTGGGCTTTTTATCGACGCACATATAGTTCTTTTCCCTGAACTAATCACTCACGGGATAATCAGTCTATCGGGTGAAGTCGTTAAGGGATTTTAACACAATAGACTTGAGAATTCGACCAGGATTCGACTGCTCGACCGTGCTAAATTACATGGGTCATTACGGCACTATCAAAATCGATCAAGGATCGGAGATAGGTCGACTCGACTGAGATCTGTGATTAGTGTGTGGGTGATTCTACCTAATTGCAAAATTCTCGTTGATCAACACTAGACTGGTTTTTCTGTCATTTCTATGCCCTGTGTCCATATTTGAAACCTTGAGATTTTCACGACAACCGAGAGTCGCCAATGTGTCAAAGACGTACGTTGTGGCTTGAAAATAATCAACCACGGGTCAAATGCACTAAAAATTTCTAAAAGCTACCCAGTAGGCTAGGTCACGCTAAAATCGCACCAGATTGAAATTAACCGCGAATTTGAACCCGATTTCAGAAATTGAAAATTTTTTCATGTCATGAGTCATTTTAGGAACGTTGATTCATCCTCCGAAGATTTTTCTGCAAACCGAGATTTTTGGCGAAATTTCAAAGTAAGGGTATTGGATCGGAAAAATCAGAAGGCCGTTTTTTATCGCGTCTTTGGGATGCAACTTGGTTCTATTGGCGAGGAAAAATGTTAATTTGATTGAGGACACCTTGGTGGAATTTATGGGGACCAATTTAGGTCCAATTGGAGGGAAATTGAACTCAATTTGGGGGAATGTGTATCAAATTCGTAGGTCCCTTGGTGCACAACCTTTTGGACCACTTGGCAAGTGTGTTAATGAAGTTTTGGAGTGAATAAGGGCTGCTATTCATGGCTAAAGAGGTGGGACATGTTGGATATGCTCAAAGGGGACAATTGTGTGTTCTAGAAGACTTGGTGGCCCCCTCTCTTCAGCAGCTAGCCCTTCTTCTTCATTTCACCTTGCTTTCTCCATTGCTGACCAAATAGAAGCTCCAAAGTTGTAGAGAAAACCGCCAGCCACCCCCCCTCGGCCGTCACACACCCGCCGGACCTCCTACCGCCACCGCTCGCTGTTCCTCGCTCGTCACGTGCCCTCGAGCCCCGCACGCCGTTCTGCCTAATCCGCGAGCCGAGCTAGCTCCGTCCGCCTCCTGTTCGCTATCCCGAGCTCGTCCAACCACCGTGTGTCGCCATTCGACTTCCAGGCCTAGCTTGGCTTCGCCGCCAGGAGATTTATTACCCGTCTTCGCGTTGCCGTCGCCGTGGACTCATCGAATCGCTCAACCAGTGAATTTACTCACTAAATTCTGCTTAGGGAGTTAATGATTCTTAAGGGTTGATTAGTTTAGACTAAGTATGGTTTAGGTGGTTAGTTAGAATGGATTAGCGATTTAAATATTCGTTTATGCATGTTAGGTGGTTAGAACGGCTTAATTAAAGACTAGATAGATCGTATTATTTACCTAGATTAGTTCAGAAATTTTCTAGGCTCATTTCGGTATTTAATTAGGTGTTTCTAGTCTAAGTTTCTATTTTTGGCATTTAATTGTATTTATTTAATTATTATTTATTTTTCGAAAATTATATCGGGATAGCCGGTGACCGGAATTTCGTGCTGATTGCAATGGTGTGTATGATTTATTTAATTGAATGCTATTTTGTGCAAGTGAAAGTTAGAATTTTGGGTATTTATTCCAAAATTGAGTAATTTCGGTAATTAATCGGAAATTACCAGGGCGTCGGTTTTTAATGCTGAAAATGTTTTTAGACACTATATTAAATAGTGGAATTTTTTAAAAGAAATATATAACATTTTAGCTCAGGTCGACTGTGTACCCACACACGATTATTTTTATGGGGTATTTTTAACACGATAAAATTAGGCCAAGTGCAGCATTTAATTGCGGAATTGGTGTGCAAAGCACAAGATCCTTGGTTGGGTTTGATTTATCGTTTTCAGCTTGTGTGAGCATCGTGATACGTCAGCTTGTGAGAGCAGTATACTATATCAGCCTCTAAGAGTTTGATGTGTCAGCTTGTGAGAGCAGTATACTTGATCAGCTTATGTGAGCAATGATCATTTATCATCTTGTGAGAACAACGATTCGTATATCAGCTTGTGTGAGCTACTATCTACCCATTATAGCTTGTGTGAGCATTGATTGTGTCGATGGTATCAGATAGATAATATTGAATTGATAGATAACATTGAGTTGATAGATAGTACCGATTGAATAGGATGATCATTGGTATTGAATGATTGATTGGTTGAGATTATAAACTGTACTGACGTGCATGAGGGAACTGAAACGTGGTAAGTCTTCTGACTTGTGTGTATAGCTGCCTCTAGGTGTATTTCCTTCCTAGTCGGAGTTTAGGGGGTGAACTTGTTGAGGCACTGTCTCACCCCGTTGTGGGCTCAACCTTTTCAGGTCCTTAAATGGCTGTACCTCTAGAGCGTTTTGGCCGGCCCATTAGGGTTACTGAGCAGGTTTTTAGCTACCCCAATCTCAGAAGCCACTAGGTCTATAAATTGGTAGTGACCACAGTCTGGGTCAAAGAGGACCGCCTTATAGGGTACCTTATCTATTTAGAGCATGGTTTCACTACGGGCCCAATGGATTCAGGGTGGGTCCCCTTAGGAGTTTTGAAATTCCCGCTGTGGTAGTTGATGCCACTCTAGACGAGGACGCAGCTGACCCTCCTAACAGTGTTGTGGATGACCCGCCGCCCCCGGAGTTGGTGGAGACCGAAGAATCGGCGAATGAGTTTGACTAGTTGGCCATAGGACATTTCTCTTTTTGGTTGAGTCGGTCATTTGCAGACCTTTATGTATAGACTAGTATGTAAATAAACTAGTCAGCTATGTATAAAGGTGTGTTGTGGTTGTGCAATTGTGGTCCTACTTTTTTATCCCATCTTTGTGTTGTTTGGGGATTTATTTATATGCTTCTGCATGCGCATTAAAATGAATGGGTCAATTACGCGTCCTGGAACGTCGCAATTAAATCGACCACGGAGGAATGAGCATGTGCTCGAGGATTGGGGCATGACATCTTGGATTGTTAAAGCTGGAAATCCCATGAATGAAACCGCAATGTCTAGTTGCTCGGGCACGTTGTGCGAAGAAGATATTGCTCAGACTTGAGACGAAGTTGTGTAGGGGTGAGGTGGAGTGCATAGAGCTCTTGGGGACGGCTTGCAAAATGGGAAGGCTGAGAGCAGCATGGAGGAGGTTACCCTTCCTTGAGCTACCATGTTATGCATACTTCGAGTTCAACCGTATGCTTGTGCCTATTACGTCCTATTTTTCATCTCGTGTAAATAGAAGAGAGAGGACGTCATTTCCAAAATTATGCTAAGGGAATAAGACTTACCCTTTTTTGAAACGGGATGATTTTTTTCTATTTGTCCTTGCCTTCTTGAAAGAGTGTTTTCGAATTCGGGCGAGTTCACATGATGTGCCAGTTTCAAATGCCCCTTGTCATGCTAAGTCAAAGGGGATGATATTTTGAGACACGAAGTGAATAAGTCAGAAAAATAAACATGATTAAATTTAACATCTTGTTTTGACAAAAAATTTTGGTAATGAAATATTTTTTGTTTTCAAAAGTATATATCTTTGGGGGGGAAGGAAGCATGAGGAAGCCCAGTCCTCAGTATTCTCCTTGGATGATATTTTTCTTTCATGGTTGGATAGCATCACTGGGCCGGTTTGGAGTATCACCTCATGCTCTCAAAATATTGGAACTGTTCATTCTAAGTGAAATTAAATTGTTGGAATGGAAAATGCAACAGTAACACACTAGATATGATAGAAAACATGAGATTATAAAAACAACCAAAACCTATGAACACTCCTATGAAAAGGAGCAATTTGATAGTGTTGATCTCGGAATCAAGCACCTTTAAGTTCTTCGCCTCTAGTAGACTCGAAGTATTCACATAAGAGGACCACTTCATTGAGGTTACGAAAGTGCAATGCATGCAACCAAAAGCGATGCTTGCAGGGTAAAACCTTTATGAATAGCTTCATCATTTCTTCTTCGGCCAGTTGAGGGTTGGTTTGCATCATGAAAGCCTCCCACCTTTCTGTAAATGTTTGGAAATCCTCCATTGGTCTTCTTCTAATGCAAACCAAATTCTCGCAAGGCAGTTCAGTTCCAATCTGGCTTTGGTGTTGATGCAGGAATGCGAAAGACAACTCATTCCAATCCTTCATGAGGTAGATCCTTGCCATGAAGAACCATTGCAATGCAGGCCCTGTGAGACTTTCTTGGAAGGCTTGAGTTATGAATGGCATCGAGTTGCAGTGCCAACTCATTTCAGCGTGGAAATATTGCAAGTGGGTCATGGGACAAGTTGTGTCGTTATACTTACGGAGATTATGTACCCTTATTTCTATGGGAGTCTTAATCCTATGGAGGCAAGACAGACTCGCCGTGTCTTGGTTAGGCAACTGGTTTTCCCATTGCAGTGGTGAATTCTACAACTTCAGGAAAGATAGACTCTACCGAGATCATTTCATTGCTTTCTTCTGGGTCAAAATTTCCAATCGAGGATGAGGCGTTTACGTCACCCTCATGATCGGGTGACAAATTTAGCAACTCATTGGGAGACAAGTCATGACGGACGAATGTTCCCTCTTCTAATAGGCTTTGGATCCTGTGCGTGGGTGGGAGGCAACCATTCAATGAATGGCTGATTTCATCTGTACAATACTGGTAGCTCTCGGGATTGTACCCCAGGGGATGCTTGAAGTCTTGGTGTGGCGGCTCATTAGCTATCAGATTTTGCCAATGTTCAATGGTAGGTGTTGGCTCGAATTGCTTAGGCTTTCTTTTCTTGACTCTTGGTCCTGACCTTTTGAGTACAGCCCTTCATTTCGTCTGCTGGACTTTGTCAATGGGACAGGGAGATGGTGGAGCTTTGCTCTCTAGGTTGATAGGGGTCGGCATTCTTTGGATCCTAGGTCTTGCGATAAGCCTGAGAATCTATCCTGCCATGCTTGGGCTCTGAATAGGTTTTGTAGTGTTGACTTCGTTTGCGGGCTCCTTGCCTGTCCTAGTAGGAAGCTTTTCAGCAATGAGATACCGCTCAGTCGTCCATTTATCATGCAAGTTTACATTGATATCTTCTTATGTGGGCTACAGGTCAGACTGGGCGGTCAGGCTCCTCCCTAACACGACATGTGTTCTTAAGAACATATTATCCTTCGTTTCCGCGAATATCAGCTCTTTGTGAGGCGCGGTGATGTCGGTGTCGATGTCAACGCCATATTTTTGGCAGAAAGCATCAGTCAGCTCCCCCTAAGTCTTAAGGAGACTAATCCTCCTTACAATGTGCCACCGCAAGGCGAGGCCAATCAAATTTGGTTGGTATGATTAGATCATCCTTCGGACCAGGTAGGCCTTTAAATAGGTCTCTGGGCAAGAGGTATTGGCATACCACTCGCATTTAGGCATTTTGAGCTCTTGCGGGATCTTAACACTGGCATAATTAGACAAATCAATGGGATCTTGCCCTTGCAACTTTCTTAACTTCTTCATGATCTTTACAAACTGTCTGTTCTGTTGGTTATCCTCTAGCAAATTCGCAGGTGTCACGACTGTGTGTAAAGCAACTACGGGGTTGGGCTTGGCCTGAGTGGACTCCATTTGCATCAAGAGTTGTCAAAGGACAATGGACATTTGTCCTACGCCGTCTTCAATATTAGTGAGGCAATTTTGTACATCGTTCTGATCGGGCACTATTGCTTGAGGCCATTTGCGGGCAACTAGTGGTAGGCGGTTTATAATTACCTGATGTCGCAAAAACAATGAATGAGCACAAGAGTAAATAAAGATTGACCCATGGCAATGATCCTACTGTTTTTATTTATCAAAAGAGGATTTCATAGATAGCATGTTTCAGACATCTAAACTTGAAATGACAGAACGGAATACTAGGTATTAAACAAAAGTCCCTAAACAATGGGACTAAGACAAAACTTTCACAATATTAACAATATGGGGCACATGACTGCTATTTGATATGTGACAGGGAGTATTGGTCTTGTGAAGACGTTTGCTTTCTTGGACTAGCTCCGAGACGTGTACCCCGCTTATTCCCAAATCTCTTTGCATATGCTCTGCTTGCTTGCGTTGACTGATTTTGTTGGTCGGGTTAAGGACCAATGGCTACAGTCTTGTCAAGATACAATGGTTGTGGATGTGGGACTCAGAGGCATGATGGGCCTTCTCTTGCCTCTCAAACTCTTTAGGTAACACGATCCTTTTGCGATGGCACTTGCTCCATGTTTCCTCGATAATGGAAATCTCGAATGCATAGTCACGGCTTTGATGAGTGAACAAGAGTGGCGAGATCTTTGTCTTGAAAGGTGGCGGGATCTCTTGAAGGGCTCCATACTGTCAAACCACCCTATATGGGTAATAGGGAGTGGCTCCGGTGAGGGCAAGCAACGGGATTGGATTGCAACATTTGTAAGCAAAGCGAGCTCTCTTTTCATGGAACCAACCAGCACACCACTAGAATGCCTCAGGAGCGGGATCCCTTAGGGAATTTATCCAATTAAAGCAGCTTTGGTTGGGAATGTATGGTCCTAGAACTGCAAATTTCTATAATGGATTTTCGAAATCATTTATTTTAGATGATTGCATAAGGCATCGAAATTCGCTTAAGTGAGAAAAGAACCAGACTTGTAAAATTTCTGGGGAAGCCCACATGATTGTTTCCATCTTTTCTTTAAAACGATTAAGGGACAAGAATGTTTCTGCTAAAATCATGTTGACCTAATTTTATCCCCTTAAGATCTAATCAACCATCCATGCCATCGAGGGACTTATGGCATATTTTTTATGAGGGAAAATGATGAACCCGAAAAAGGCTAGGCGGAAAATCTCACTTTTTTGGGTCATGGGCTGATTTTCAAAACAATCAGTCAAAAACACTAGAGGGCAGGTATTATGGTTGGTTTCAAGAATTTGCCTCATCACATGGACTTTAGTTTTTAAAAGTCACGCTAACCCACGCAACGGGTCAATACCTGTTGGTGGCCTAACAAGCTTATTCTCGAGAGGCATTCTAATAATGATGTTGTATTCTTCCAAGTTGGGGTTAGCTCAAACCCACCAAACATAAAAGTGGACGTCTTAGGGCACCAAAAATGTGCTATCACTTGTAGTACTTCAGGATGAATAGGGATTTGGAACAACAATAGAAGATGACCGACTTTGGCTTTCATGCACTCTATGGCAAATTGGTCCAATTGACCCTACCATCTAAAGAGCTCTGCTTTGGGGGCGGGAATAAACTGAATATCGTCTCCTTCCATCACATATAAATTGGGACCCGAAAAATCGACCTAAATTGCCATGGGCTAATAAAAAAAAGGTACAGAAATCACTTTGCTTTTAAAGAAAATGGCAAGCACATAGACATGCGCATGATACGTGCGACTCAATATCTAACTGAGAAGGTTTAGAGAAATGAATAGGGTGTCTGTCCATTCCTGTCTTGCATTGGCATCAGACCCTCTTAACCTTGGCTCTACCTAAAGAAATTCAGGAAAATGAAAGGCAACCTCTACATCGTAGTCTCGCGTTCAAGGCCATATATTTCTTTACACCATCCTAGATATCCTATGGCGGCCCAGGTCTGGCGGCCAGGTTGTGTGTGCCACGTGTAGTGCTAAAACATTAAAACATGCATAGCAGTTTGTAATCACAACGTTTTATTTTAACAAAATTAAAATTAATGTCTAAGCTACTAACCTGTAGAAAAGAAAAAAAAAAAAACCCAAGTTAGTAAAGTGTTTAAACAAGATAAAAAAAAGGCCTAAGTCCACAAAATGTCCTTAGTGGAGTCGCCAAGCTATCGCGATCTCTTTTTCGACACCCGATTAGGCGGGGGGGACTACGGAGGCTAATGGCTTGCTAAGTCTATTAGGCCTAGCGCGAGCTCTCCCAAGCCCACCAATTCATGACTTATGGTTTGAGTTTTTAACCTATAAGTTAATCTTAAAAAGGACTCGCCACTAATTAATTTGGGGTGGGTTGATTAGAAACCCAAGCGAAATACTAGGAAAAATATTTCACTCCTGCGTAACCAGAGAAACTAGGATCGATGAATTGATTACACTAGTTAATCACTAATGCCCTTCCAATACCTAATCTTGTTTAAACCCTAAGGCTTTTTGGATTTTCAAGGGATTTTCCATGCATTTGTGGAGGAAAAACATAATTTTTGGTCTTTTTCTATTTATTTGAACAAAAAAAGTTTTTTTTTTATCTTCTTGAAACTATAAATTATTTTTGACTTTTTCTGACTTTTTTTGGGAAAACATGAACTATTTTGGATTTTTAAAATTTAATTGTTTTTATTATTATTATTTAATAATATTACTATAAAATGGTGGGTCCGGGTTCGGACCGGCTCGGGTCACACGACCCGAGTTAGTGGAACCCTAGCCGGGCTGGGCCTGATGTGTAGGCCCAGTCCGGTCTCATTTTTCCCAAAAATTGTGGCCCAATTAGAGACAACAACCCATCATAAAACCAACCTGGCCCATGCTCATCCATCCCGAATTGTCCAAAACCCTACCCGGTTGAAGTCTTGTGCGCGACCCGACTCTTGACCCTATTCGCGGCCGTGACCTTGTTCGCCCCCTTTCGTCCTTCTTTTACGACGTCCAACGAAGATGGCGGCGACGAACGGCGGCAGCTGACCTAGGGCTTGGTGGCAACGACAGGGACGATGGTGTCGAGGGATGGAACAGTGACGGCGTGGAAAGCAGCAGCCGCCCAGTACAGCAGGGGTCACGACTAGTTGTTGGGGACGACGTCGGGGAGCTAAACAGTGGCAGTGTAGGGTACGGGTGTTATAGGCGACGGCGAAGCAGTGACAGATGGCGTCAGGGGACGGCGGCACAGCTCGAGGGACCAACAGCTTGACATAGGGACGGCATTGGTGACAACAAGGTGAGCAGCAATGGGTAGGGGTTGTGGCTGGTTGTTAGGGACGTCGGCGGGATGTGCAGCAGCTCGTTGTTGAGGGATTAACAGACTCGATGGTGGGGTGGCAGTCGGTAGTAGGCCGGCGGTGTGGCGTTCGACCACTCAAATCTGATTGAACACCCTTAGATCTGACCTCTGGCGACCCTCACTCTCCAAAACCCCCTCAGATCTCTACCTAACCCTCTCTCTCTCCGGCCAACCTCCCTAAGATCTCGGCCAGCTCACTCTCAAGCCTCCTTGGAAGTCTCTCGGGCGAAGTTCTCGAAGCTTGCTGGCTTTGATCTCTCTTAGCCGTGTCTTTGCCTTCCCCTCCAACGTCCTATTTAAAGGCGTGGAGGCCGGTCGACGGAGGCGCTCAGACCGCTGGTCCTTTGCGCTCCAAGCGGCCTTCGTTGGCCGAATCGGTGTCCCACCTATCGATGTGGCTCTAGCTAGGCTACCTCCTCTACCGCATTGAAGATGCGTCCCATCCGATCGAGTAGCCCCATGTGCGTTGCTGTTCGCCTTTCTGTCCGGCGTCACACACATTCGCCCCCCTTTGCGCGTGTGTTGCAGTGGCAGGGGAGGAAGAAGACAAGGGGGGTTTGAGGGCTAGGTCAAGGAAAGAAAAAAAAAAGGGTTGGGCCTTGGCCCATGCGAGAGGGAGAAGAGGAAGGAAGAGGGGGTTGGGCTCAAAGGCCCAGCCCTAGTGGCTGTTGCTTCTCTCTTAATATTAATATTAATATTATTATTATTATTATTATTATTATTATTATTATTATTATTATTATTATTATTATTATTATTATTATTATTATTATTATTAAATAAATTATCCAACAAAAAAAGTTTAAAAAAAAGGAAAAAAAAAGATTAATGGACACAAATAAAAACTAAGCCCTAATTGATGCAAAAAATATTTGTGTTAGGGTCAATATTGATCCCTAATTTTCTATGCAAGTTAATTTTAAATATTTAGTCAAAATTTAGGTGTCAACATATTTTCGGTTTTCTTTTTCTTGTCTAGAAATACTAATGAGTGTTTTGAGCTATATTTTCTCTTTGTTTTTGTGTAGAGATCGTTATCAGACATATCAAGAAAAATATATTTTGGCGTCGTGTGTTATAGGCTCAATTGGGTAAATCTTATCTGATCATAAGATGATCACCATTTGATGTTTTTGGTTGAAAAATGTAATTAACATGGTCAAGAAAATTTCTGTCGGCGATGAAAGATGTGATGTAATAGAAAGTGACAAAAAATTTCACATCCCACCAGAATTAATGGTGATTTTGGAGGAGAATCCTCCATGCACTGAGACCGCATTTCGGACCAAAAGAAAAGAAACGCGGTATTGAAGAAGAGTGGAGAAATTTCCAAGTATGGACCGACGACATCAATGGAGGAATTAACCATCTACTCCATTTTCTTGGTCTCTCACGTGAGTAGCGGGTTACGTAACCGTGTCAAATAGATATTGACGGAAAGAAAACAAGCGAAATAGAATAGAAAGAGCTAAAATAAGGAGTTTCAAATCTATAATGGTGACCTTTGTTGGGATATCGGGTTAGACAAATGATCTTTTCTCAAAGACACAAAACTGCTTGGAATTGGACCGATATGAATATGTAGCATGGAGAGACATTAAGGCCGGATGGACATGATAATGATCGAACATTTATGCGAACTACAATGGCTTCTATCACATATATGGTCTCAAGTAAGCATCGAGAGCTTTGTTTTGATTAGTTTATGTTTATCTTCTTTCTTTCTTTTTTCGACTTTTTGGCCTTTTAGGATCCACATTTGTCTTGCGTCTCTCATCCCTTGTTTTCGTTCATTGATTCACGGTAACGTAGCTTTATTACGTACAAGGACGACATTATTGTAAATCTCAGAATTCGAAATTGCTTGATAGATTAGTATGAATATAAGTTCACACTCGATGGAGAGTTCAACATTGGGACCCGCATATTCGACAAATCGAGCTGTTGGATGTGGAAGTCAAGAGCATCCATTGGTAAAGGACTTTTCTTATGCCTGCGCACACAAGAAAGGTCCTAATTGCTTTAATTGATCCCACCTTCTTGTGGACCATTCCATGATGACTTGCTCGATACAATGACGACATTATTGTAAATCCATGAACTCGAAATTGTTCGATAGCTTCGTATAAATTGAAGTTCACACTGGATAGAAAGTTCAGGATTTGCGCTCAAAGCTTTGAACTTAATGTGAGGAATAAAAGTAAAAACATGAAATCACAGAACAAGTTGAATAGCCTTGCTTCATTTTGGTTTCTGATTTAAAACTTCTTCTGCCTTTCGCTTTTATAACTCAGATATATCAATGGACTAGCAAGCTTCGTTCAGGATTACCGCCCTCTTGCTCTCATTAGATAACTTCTTGTGAATTATGATCCACACGTCTCACATCACAACTTGTAATATTGTACATCTAATATGCGTGCCCCTCTATTTGCAAAGACTCATTAGTCTTTTCTAGAGCAAGGATCGGGATGTAAGTCAACAACGCTGAAAACTTAACATTGGTTAAAGAAAGTTCCCCTCAAAGATCGTAGGAGATCCTATGTGACGGAAGAGAGAGTGACCCAAGAGTTCACATCCCACTTGAATCGACAATATTTATGACGACAAATGGTCATCAGTTTGTCCGATTACTTCAAATATTTCGTTTGGGGCTGGAGCCACATGGATCGAGCTGGATCATACTCCGTCTCTCGTCTAAGCAGGGCATTACATGTGAAATGCAAGATGCAAACGGGACTTGATTAGTAAACTGACAATTATCAATAAAGAAAGATATGCTTCTCGTGAATTGTGATCCACGCATTTCACATCACAACTAGTAACACCGTACATTTTATATATGTGGCCCTTTATTTGCAAATACTCATTAGTCTTCTTTAAAGCAAGGACCGAGATGTAAGTCAACAATGCTAAAAACTTTAAATGGTTAAAGAATATTCTCCTCAAAAATCGTAGGAGATCCAATGTGACGAGAGAGAGTGATCCAAGAGTTCACATCCCACTCGAATCGTTGATATTTGTGACGATAAATGGTCACCAGTTTTTCCAATTACTTCAGATAGTTTGCTTGGGCTTGAGCTAGATCATATTCCATCTCTCATCTAAGTAAGGCATTACATGTGAAATGCGAGATGCATATGGGACTTGACTCATAAATCAACGATTATCAACAAAGAAAGATAATTCTTGTGGATTGTGATTGTTGTGAATTGTGATCCACACGTCTCATATCACAAGTTTTAACACCGTATATCTGATGTGTGGTCCTCTATTTGTGAAGACTCATTAGGCTTCTTTAGAGCAAGGACCGGGATGCAAGTCAACAATATAGAAAACTAGACATTGGTTATGGAAAGTTCTCAAAATTCATACAAGATATGACGTGATGGAAGAGAGAGCGACCCAAGACTTCACATCCCACTTGAATGGATGGCGGTTTTGGAGAAGGTTCCTTCAGTCCGCAAAACACGGTGTAGAAGAATTAATACCCATGACTATAAATAGTCGTCATTTTGTCCGGTGACTTTAGATATTTCATTTGGGGCTTGAGCCATGTGGATTGAGCTAGATCATACTCCATCTCTCGTCTAAGTAAGGCGTTACATGTGAAATGCAAGATGTAGATGGGACTTGACTAGTAAACCAATAAATATCAACAAAGAAAGATACTTCTTGTGAATTATGATCCACACGTCTCACATCACAAGCTGTAACACGGAACATCTGATATGCATGGCCCTCTTTTTGCTAAGACTCATTAGTCTTCTTTAGAGTAAGGACCAGGATGCAAGTCAACAACACTGGCAATTTAACATTGGTTATGGAAAGTTCCCCTCAAAGTTCGTAGGATATCCGATGTGATGGAAGAGAGAGCGACCCAAGAGTTCACAGCCACTTGAATCAATGGCAGTTTCGGAGAAGATTCCTCCACTCCACAAAACACGATGTAGAAGAATTATTACCCATGACTATAAATAGTCGTCCTTTTGTTCGGTTACTTTCAGATATTTCATTTGGGGCTTGAGCCACGTGGATTGAGCTAGATCATACTCCATCTCTTGTCTAAGTAAGGCGTTACATGTGCAATGCGAGATGTAGATGGGACTTGACTAGTAAATACCAACAATTATCAACAAACAAAGATACTTCTTGTGAATTTTTTTCACACATCTCACGTCACAAGTTGTAACACCGAACATCTGTTATGCGTCGCCCTCTATTTGCAAAGACTCATTAGTCTTCTTTAGAGTAAGGACCAGGATGCAAGTCAACAACATTGAAAACTTAACATTGGTTATGGAAAGTTTCCCTCAAAGTTCGTACGAGATCCAATGTGATGAAAGAGAGAGCGACCCAAGAATTCACATCCACTTGAATCGATGGTGTTTTTGGAGAAGATTCCTCCACTCCGCGAAACACGGCGTAGAAGAATCGATACCCATGACTATAAATAGTCGTCATTTAGTCCGGTTACTTTGGGGCTTGACTCCGTCGATGGAGCTAGATTATACTTCATCTCACATCTAAGTAAGACGTTGCATGTGAAATGTGAGATGCACAGATAGGCATGCCCAACGTCTAATAACCTGTAAGAGGAACGAGCAAAATAGAAAGAGTAAGAGATGAAATAAGGAGTGTCTAATTCTATACTGTGAGATGTCGGGTCAATTAATATTTTTGGAAGCGGACCAATAATGAATATATAAGATTCCACTTAATAACACGCATGGATGAAAATTAAGGGCTCACGGACCTGACAATGATCATTAATCTTATGTATGGAAATTTTTTCTCTTTTTAAACTTTCTTTTGGACTTTTGGGTGGTTTGGCATTTGTTTTGAGTCTCTAGATGCCTTGTTTTCATGGTAATCTAAATTTAATCAAACACATGGCTAACATTATTGGAATATACAAATTCCGAATTGCGGGATAAATTCGTACAAATATAACTGCACACAAGATAGAGATTTCTTAAAGGACTTGCGTACTTTGCTAATTTGGGATAGGAGAACACCCTAAGTGCCACAACTTGGCACGGAGGACATATAAGTGCCAAAACTTTCAAAATGTACACTTAAGTGCCAACGGCGAGCCACGTAGACGGCACATTGGATTTTTGGCAAGCCTCGCCAAAGTTGGCATTTAAGTACCCAATTTTAAAAAAATGGTGATACATAAATATACATTTTGGAAGTTTTGACACTTATATGTCCCACATGCCAAGTTGTGATACTTGGGGTGTTCTTTGCCCACTATTGAATGTGGAAGTCAAGAGCATACCCATAGGATATTCCTATGCACACAAGGAAAGCCCAAACTGTTTAATCGATCAAACTATTTATTGGAGTAGTGCACAATAACTCGACTTGATTCTCTTCTCGATGTCATCGGGCTTACACTACATGGTCTGCTAAGCATCATTTAGAGTATTGATTATGTGGGCCCTAATGTTAGACCCACCCGATTAACGGTTTTGATTTGGGTGGAGATTTGTCGGTAATTTTAGTGTTTTGTTTCTTAAGCTTGACATAATATAGATCTGTGAATGGAAAAAAAAAAAAAAAAGAGGAAAAGAGAGAGAAAAGAAAATAAAAAAAACAATACAAAAATAGAGAAAAATAAAATAATAAATGAGCTTAAGTTGAATTTTAGTAAATTTGGGTTTGCTTTGGTTTTAGTGAGTTTAGGCTTGATTTAGTTCAGAAACAGTTTGGGTTTGACTTTTAGTTTATAAATGTTTGGGCTTAGTTTCGTTTATGAGTGGGTTGGATTTAGTTCAATTGAGAGGGCCAGATATAAGAGCCCAACTGTGTCCACGGCCTAGAACCCGTGATGTCCAAGTACGATCAATATTTGGACCGGGCCCAAGGGCCTTGGCCCATGCCCTTTTTTTCATAATATATAATAAAAATAAAAACAAAAATTAGGAAATAGTTAGAAAAATAGGTCTTACTTAGGTGTTAGATCTTAGTACTCGATTCGGTTTAGTTTCTTTTAGATAGCATGCATGTAGTTCAGGTTTAGTTTAGCTTTAGGTAGATAAAACTCTCAGGAAAGAAACAAAAATTCGATTGAGGATTGTTTCGGAAAGGAAGCCATGACAGCTTGTTTAGGTTATTCAGGGTCGGGTGTTCTTTGCTTTTTGGCTCTTACGTGTTTGAATGGACCAAGTACAAACGAGACGTACTTATATAGAAAAAAAAAATTCAAGACCATGGAGTAAAGAATCAAGTCAATAATTTTGGGGATATTCCTTCCCCCTTGCCTGAGTATTCAATTCATTTGTAAAAGGGCTGTCCCAGTGCCCTATGTCGGATAAAATTATCCAATTTGTCTTAAATTTATTGTTTGGATGATAATATGATTATAAACTTTTCAATTTTGTCAATATAGTTTTAAAATCTTTGTATAAAATTCCAATGTAACGATCAATTTCCGCCGGAAATCACTGAAGTGATAGTCTAATTTGCTGGTTATTCTATGTGATACACCATCACATCAATGATTTTCAGAGAAAATTAATCGAAATGACTATATTGAAATTTTTTGTAAATGTTGAGGACTAAAATGGTAAAATTAAAAAATTCAGGATGGAATTGATATCCGTGAAATAGGTTTAAGATTAATTGGACAATCTCCTTTCGGATAGGACCTCAAGAAGCCATTTTAGGTGATATATGAAATAACACCCCCACCTCTTGTTTATCAATTATCTCGACCTAACGTGGGAATATTTTAAATTTATATTATTATCATGGTTGTGGGATTGGGAGCCTGACAATTGGACTTTCAAGTGGGAATTGAAAGTTGACGAGTGGATATATGGAGTTCTTTTATCAAGTCTTTCTCAAATGATTCACTCTACCAACCCTCTCGCTTTGAATATGCAAATGGACTTACCGATTAACAATGTTTAACTAAGAATAATATACTTACTGGTCCATACAACTCACATCACAACTTGTTTTATTATTTTGCAAAGACTTATTGATCATTATGGATAAATAGATTGCGATGTAATAATGGTCAAACGTAACTACTTTGCCTGGAAAAAAAAAAGCACTATTCTTTGATGAAAGTCTAGAAATGCATCAAGAAAGTACTTTTCTAGATGTTTCTTTATCGTGGATAACTCCTTGATGTTTGAAGCCATATTGGCTAAACTGTCAAGAAGGTTTTTTTTTTTTTTTTTGGTGAAGTTGAATGATGTAATTTAGAGAAAATTCTTTCCGCTTGTGAAACACGGCACATCAAAGTGTTAGACCGATTCTCATACATTTGCAACTTGCCATCAATGGTAGGGAAAAATGCAAGTAAAAATACTACCTATTCAAATCAGTTAAAAATACGGAATTTAAATTTAGTGCTCTTTTTCCTCAATCTCTAATAAAGAGGAAATTCTGTTTGGCCATTCTCTGGTTGGTGTTGCATACATCTATATAATCTCTAATTAAACTTCAATAAGCATACGAAAATCTAACTTAAACAAGGGCTAGCCTACCAGCCTCCACACCATCTCCCCTCCATCTATGTCTCCCTTGCCTTTGCATGTCTCCACCACCTTGTTGCCCCATTGCAACCACGAAGTCCCTGTCCTCTATAGGCTCCGATGCTCATTGTTGTTGCAGAGCCAATCACCATGTTGACCATCGCCTCTCTCTCTCTCTCTCTCTCTCTCTCTGAGCCACCAGGCCACCATGCCCTTAGAGCTAGGTTGACCTAGATGTGGTGCGCTTTAAGGACTGGGTCATCAAATTGAGATACATATAAGGTCATCGATGTCAAAGATAACAGGGATCATTCCTCTTGACCTGGCCACCATAACCTTATATATCTAGGTCAACCAAATACGGTGCGACTTTGGTGACTTTGTTGGGATTTGTTTCAATAAACAAGAATAAGTGCATAGATAAATATGAATAAAAAAACCGATTCATAGTAGAAGTTAAAACACTTATACATATTTATCCAAAGTATTGTTCGTTCATTTTAATAAAAACATGTAGAAATGAGAAGGAGGCTAATCACATTACTTTTAGTCCTTGCTCAAAAATTTTGGTTCCAATGTTCTTCAAATTCTGACCACGAACTTTTGATGTCCTCACAGCGTCGGTTCTAATGTTATTCAGATTCTGACTATGAACACTTGATCTTTAGGTAACGCTAACTCTAACGTTCTTGAAATCCTAACCACAAACGTCTTATGTCTTCTGGTAATACTGGTTCTAACGTTCTTCAGATCCAGACCACGAACATATGATCTCTTCGTAATGCAATTGTCACACCTCGATCCTTGAGCACGTGCCCATCCCTCAGTGGTCAATAAAATTTTGCGACTTCCCAGGACGAGTCGCCGACCCTTTCATTTTATTGCACATGCGGAAGCGAATAACAAATCACCTGACAATAACCATCTCGGGATAGAAAAGCAGGACAACAGATTCACAAACAAAACATGCTTTTAAATACACACTGAGTCATGTACAAAAGTCAACAACCTATAGTCGGATCCCCTCAGCTCAGATCCAGGTCCTCCACCCTACAGTCCTAAAAAGTTAAAGCCCACGACGGAATGAGATATAAATCTCAGCGAGTTCACGCACTAAACCTCGAGTAAGAGGGTAATACGCCTAGAGGCGTCCTAACCACACAATCATAGAACCACAGATACTTACATCGTCTCAGATTCTCCCTGCATGTCAGTACAATTTATATAACACATAAGTGCAGTAATAATACTCGATCAATTGGAGCGTCTCAAATCACATCCCAGTCAATCATGCACTTCGAATGATTATAGCCACACAAGCATGACCTATCATGCATTTCAATTGATTACGGTCACACAAGCACGACCTAATCGTCACACAGCAGATCTAATCATCACGTAGCAGATCTATCCGTCACATAGCGGATCTAACCGTCACATAGCAGATTTATCCATCACATAGCAAATCTAACCGTCACATAGCGAATCTAACTGACACATAGCGGATCTATCCGCCACACAGCTAGGTGTCGTCTCGCCCCATCGAGCACGACAACGTTTACCTCAAGACGATTTTCCACATAAAAGCATCGTTCACCTGACACACAGCAGGTGACGAATTCTCTTAACCAGCACACGATTATCCAACCCTAGCCAAGGACATTGTGCTTCGCACTTAAATTTCTCAATTAAAATAATGTCTTGGCTATTTTCTTCGTGTTAAAAATACCCGATAAAAATAATAGTATGTAGGTACACGGTCAGTCTGGGCCAAAAATATAATATCTTTCTTTTGGAAAATCCAACTATTTAACATATTCCATAAAAATATTTTTTGCATCATAAACCGACGCCCGGCATTTTCTAATTAATTACTTAATTTTGGGATAAACATCCAAAATTATAATTTGCACTCAATTTGCACAAATTAGCATTCAATTAAATAAACCAAGCACACCATTGCAATCAGCATGAAATTCCGGTCACCGGCTATTTCGGTATAATTTTCGAAAAATAATAAATAATTAAATAAATATTAAAATAATTAAATAAATACATTTAAATGCCATAAATGCAAACTTAGGCCGGAAAAGCCTAATTAAATACTGAAACGGGCCCGGAAAATTTCTGAACCAATCTAGATAAATAATACAGCTTATCTAGTCTCTAATTATGCTACTCTAACCACCTAACATACATAATTGAATAATTAAATCACTAATTTATTCTAACTAACCACCTAAACCTTAATTAGACTAATCTAAACACCCCTTAAATGTCATTAACATCCTAATAAGAGTTTAATGCATAAACTCATCGGTTTAGTGTGAAAACCAATTCACGGTGACGGCGGCCGAAACTTAGGCTTATAGTGGCACCAACGGAGACTCGGACCGGGCCGAAAACGGTTCGACATGTCTTAGCCAAAGCTGAGATTCAAACTTGCTTATGCGGAGGCTGCCGATGGAGGCCGCAGCTACTGATCGAGAGGTGAAATACACAATTTACTAGGCTGGAACTTGCAGCGCACGGGCTTAAAGGCAGAAAGCGAGCCCGTAAAGGGGGTGGGTGCTTCGCTGGCGGAGTCAACTCCGTGAGGAGGCTGACTTCATGAGTGGAGGACATGGTAGAAACGGAGGGCGTGGAAGCAAGCTGGGAAGAAAAACGGAGGGGTGCAGCTGGATTCGGTGGAGAGGGGACAAGTGATGGTGGAAGGTGGGCAGGGGTGTCGACTGCTGGTGTCTTTGTGGCAGAGAGAGAGAGAGAACGTGGAGGAGCTGCAGCGGTGTCAAAGTTGGGGTCAACAAACTGGTTGGAGTTGACTTCGGTGGAAATGAAGACACAAGGAATTTGGGTGGCAGCAGGCGGTAGTGAGAGAGAGAGGGAAAATGGGATGATGGTGCGGGTGAGTGGGCGTGGCAGGAGCGAAGGAAAATGAACAAAAGATGAAGCTGCCAAGGAAAAAATGAAAGAGAAACAGAACTGAAGGGGGTCGGCGGAATTGGTGCACGAAGAAGAAGGGAGGGGAAAGAGAGAGAGAGAGAGAGAGAAGCCTTGAAAGTCAATGGGAAATATCATAATTTCATCATTTCAAGGTCCCCAAAAGTCCAGAAGCCTATCCCCTTGTCCCCCAATACTTTCTTTCAATTAATTTCCACCAATAATCCATTTTGGTGCCAAATATTGCAGTCCCCATGCCAAACTCCGAATTTCGCAAACTTAGGCTTTAATTTCTTCTCCAATTTCCCCAATTTGATGTCCAACTTTGCTAAGGAAGAAGTCCACACAATTTCTACAAGTCCCCTTCACCAAATAGCTCAGTTTGGAAGCCAAAAATCCTTTCAATTTGGCCCATCCGAATTTCCTTTTGTTTCCGAATCGTCCAAATTGATTTTTCGTAAAAATTCTGAACTCGAGGGAATTTCTCTAAAAGACAAGATGACGTCCTATAATTGAATCATGACATGCTCGAACGTTCGATTCCCGAAACCGAAATCAATTTCGTGGTTAAAATCGACTGGATGCGATTTTAGCGCGACCTAATCTACAGGGTAGCTTTTAGGAATTTTTAGTGCATTTGACTCGTGGTCGATTATTTTCGAGCCACAAAATACATTTTTGACACATTGGCAACTCTCAATTTTCGTAAAAATATTGAGGTTTCAATTACAGACACAGGGTATGAAAATGATAGAAAAATCGGTCTAGTGCCGTTCGACAAAATTTTTGTAATCAAGTGGAATCACCCACACACTAATCACATGCCGTTATTGAATCGACTTATCTTCGGTCTCTGATCGATTTTGACTGTGCCGTGATGACCCTAGTAGATTAGCACGGTCAAGAAGTCAATTCCGAGTCGAATTCGCAAGTTTGCCACGTTTATATCCCTTAACGGTTTTATCTAATAGATTAGTTAACTCGAGAGTGATCAGCTTTGAGAAAAAGAACCATAGGTGCGTTGACAAAATGATCATTTCATAAAATCGGGACGGGGTCGAAATTCAGGATGTCAAGAGGGACTCATGAGTTAATTAGTATGTGGGTGATTCCACCTGATCACAACATTCTCGTTGAACGGCATTAGACAGATTTTTCTGTCGTTTCTATACCTTATGTGCGTATTTGAAACCTCGAGATTTTCACGACAACTGAGAGTCGCCAATGAGTCGAAGATGTACATTATGGCTTGAAAATAATCAACCATAGGTCAAATGTGCCAAAAATTCCTAAAAGCTACTTGATAAATTAGGATGAGCCAAAAACGCATCTGATTGAAATTAACCGTGAAATTGAACCCGATTTCATAAATTGAAAGTTCTATCATGTCACAAGTTATTTTAGAAATGTCCACTCATCGCTAGAAGATTTTTCTGCAAACCGCAATTTTCAGCGAAAAAATCAAAGTATGGTTATTTTAGATCGGGAAATTCATAGACCCGCTTTTAGTTGCTTTTTTGGGATACAAGTTGGTTCGATTGACAAGGAAAAATGGAGATTTAAGTGAGGACACCTTGGATGAAATTATAGGCTTTCATTTGAGCTCAACTGGTTGAGAATTGAATGGAATTGAAGACTTTGAAGGCCAAATGCACAAAATTCGTATGCCATGGGGGGAGGAACATTTTGGACTACTTCATTGGCTTCTTGAGGAAGATTGAGGAGAGAGAATGATTGAGGATGAAGGCCGATGGCTGGTGGGGGCTTGTGAGATAGAAATTAGACAAGTGTTGAGCCTTGGAAGGCCACTTGGGGTCCCCCTCTTCAATAAACCTTCTTCCTCCTTGAACCCACCTTTCTCCATTGTTGAGGTCCCTTGGAAGCTCAAGACAACTAGAGAAAACCCAGTAGACTAGCCCCCACCCCCCCCCCACCGTCCGCAAGCCACCGTCGACCTCTTTTTCGCCCTCTGTTTTCTCTTCTGCCTATTTCTGCTCCAGCTGACCTTTCTCCAAATATCCGAGTTAAATGCGAATCAGCTCCTGTGCCACCCACCACCATGCTCAGCACATCCAAACCGTCCACCTGGACTCGCCACTTGCCGGAACGAGCCACCGACTAACCCGTTCGCTAGCAAGAAGGAACTGGTAGCCAGACCGTTTGGGAGCCCACTCACCTGCATTGTTTCGCCTTTGCTGCGATTTTTCTCCCATTCCGACCCTTCCTCCGCCCATTTCAACCACTAGCAAGTCCCTCTTGACCCCTAGGTGCCACTGGTTGCCGGCCACCCGCTCGCCGAAGCTACGATCAGCCCTTCCACGCCGGTTTAGCCGCTGGTTCTCTTTCTCAGTTCAACCAAGAATAGAAGCCAAACCAGCAAGAGTCTTCGGACTTCATGGCCCGTTTCTAAGCCCATCCCGGCCTTGGTTGGTGTCGCTTACCTTGGCGTCCCCGTCGCCGTGGACTCACCTAAATGTTAAACGGTGAATTTACTCACTAAATCTTGCTTATGAGGTTAATTATGCTTAAGGGGTATTTAGATTAGGCTAAGCATGTTAAGGTGGTTAGATTAGCTTAGTTAAAATGTTAATTAGATTAAGTGGCTTGATTAGTTTAGTGGATAATTAATTAAGGCTAATTAGGTGTTTAGATTAGTGTAATCTTGATTAGACCCTTAATTAATTATTTTAAATTAATTAATTATTTCGAATTTATAAATCTTATTTTATTAAATTAATATAATATAATATTATTTAATTTAATTTTTGGAATATATTTAATTATTTATTATTTTCCGGAAATTATACCGGGATAGTCAGTGACCGGAATTTCGTGCTGATTGTTGTGGTGTGTTCACATTATGCCTATGATTTTTGGATTGTGCAAATTGAGTGATGATTGTGAAAAGTATGTTATTTATTCAGAAAATGTTGGGTGTGGGGTTTTGACATAGAAAATGGATTTTAGATACTATATCAAATAATGGGATTTCAAAAGAGAGGAAAACACTTTTCAAAGTTCGAATTGACCGTGTAACCAGACACGACTATTTTTGGGATGTTTTTAATACGAAGAAAATAGGCCAAGATCACCATTTTAATTGAGGCATTTGAGTGCAATGCACAATGTCCTGGGCCAAGATTGATTGGTCGTGTGTTGGTTAAAGAGAAACCGTCTCGAGCTTTTAAGCTGGACATTACCCTATATGGGATACCCACTCAATGGGACTCGGGTCGTAGTAGATTCTGGACCTACGCTCCTTCAGGAAAGCCGTCTATTGAGAGACGTCGTTGTACTCAATGGTGGTGAGACGACGACTGGCTACGCCAGAAGACACCAAACTTATGAGTAGGTCGTACCCTTGAGGGGCATAATTAACAATTTGAACACATGGTTGGTTGAGTTAGCTGAGCCTGATTATGAGACAAAACTGTGTGGCATAATATGGGACGTGCCATAACGGTTTGGCCTTATAATCGGGACATTCTTGTGATTAATTGAGTTGTTGAGGCGTTTCAATTGTTATGTGCATTGTGATATGAATTGTGCTGACGTGCAAGAAGGAACTGAGGCGAGGTAAGTCCTCTGTTCTAATTGTGTGGCTGTGTGGCTAGAGCGCCCTGAGGCGTATTTTCTTCTTAATAAGGATTTAGGGGGTGGACTTGCTGAGACATTGTCTATCCCCGTCGTGGGCTTAACTTTTCTGGTCCTTAGATGGTTGTTGTGGAGGACTCGAAGCCCTGGAGTCTGTGGAGGTGGAGTCGGAAGGATCGACATATGTGTCCTACTAGTATGTCGTAGGACAGCTTCTTTTTGAGAGCCGACCTTTCGTAGACTTTTGACTAGACTCGTTTTGTAACTAAACCCCGTTGTGTATAAAAGTGTGCTTTTGTGAAATGTTGCCCTACTTTCCTATCCCATGCTGTTTGTTTTTCAGGGGTTATTGTTTCACCTCCACATGTGCTTAATAGATTGGGTCGGCGACGCGTCCTGGGAACGTTGCATTTGTATCGACCACAGAGGGATGTGTAAACGCTCGAGGTTCAATGAGTGATAAGGTGCGATGAGTCATGGTATAGTTAGTAGGAAAGGCTTTTAATATGCTGATGCATGTGAGTGATAGCTTATTGGTAGCTTGTTTATGTGGTCACTCAGTTTCTAATTCAGTGTGGAATTGGAAAGCAGGTATTTGTAAAGAATCTGCGTGATGAATGACCAGAAGTAGAGGACTTCCAGGAAGAGATCAGTAGGCCTTGCAACTCGGGGTAGGACGTCGACTAGAGTCGGTACTCGAGGTGACTAGAGTCGGTACTCGAGGTGACTAGAGTCGGTACTCGAGGTGCCTAGAGTAGAGCGTAAGCTGAGGCCAGCGCAAGTGGAGTAGCACTGCTGCCGGTTCCGCCGGTTGGTGCTGGGGTAGCAGCCCTTGGTGATCTCAGGGTTGAAGGGATCATGCAGGCGCTTCATACGATTGGAGTTTTGATGGGGCAGCAGGCCTAGAATCAAGCCGCCGTTACTGTCGCAGCTGTTGCTGCACTTGCTAAGGTTCCATCGGGGAACGTGGTTGCCGAGAGACCAATCCATAAGCTCGTTGAGCAGTTCCTAAAGTTGAAACGGCTGAGGATCACAGGAACAGGAGATCCCGAGGCTGTAACCCTCTGGATCCAAGATTTGGAAAAAAGCATTTGCACTATTGAGGTGCACTGAGGAAGAAAAAGTCACCCTTGCAGTATATCAGCTGCAAGGGATTGCAAGTATTTGGTGGAGAGCCACCAGAGAAAGTGTTTTCCTAGAAGGCATGGTTCCAGCGTGGAACGTCTTCGTTGGAGCGTTCAATGTCAAGTATTTCTCCAACTATGCCAAGGAACAGAAGATGGTAGAATTTCAACGACTTCGTCAAGGTCTAATAACTATGGACCAGTACGAGGCGAAATTCTTCGAGTTATCGCAATACGCTCCTAGATTGATTAAGGATCCGGAGGAAAAAGCGAGGAATTTTAGGGATGGCCTCTGACCGAAGCTCAAAAATCCGCTGGTACCATTCGATCTAAAAAGCTATAATGAGTTGTACAGACGAGCCCAACTGATAGAGAGGAATCTGAACGAACAAGCCACCACATCTAGGTCGCGGTTTGGTTCGAATCGGGATGGAAATCGATTTGGGAAGAGACCGATGACAAGAGGAAGATATCCTATTCCACCCAACAGGAAGGGTGCGATAGGAAAGTCAACGAGCCAGTTTAGGGTGTGCCGTTTCTACAGAGGACAACATGGATCAGCCCCGTGTCTTGCTAGGATGGATGCTTGTTTTATGTGGCTAACAAGGTCACATAGCCATGAATTATCCCAGAAGACAAATGGGACCGCAGTTACCGCCACCACCACCGATGGGTCAGATTTGAGGAGTTGCACCACCAAATGCACCGTAAGGTGGTTTGAACTGACCTCCAGCTCAGGGAAGGACGTACGCTATCACGAGAGGACAGGCAGAGGATGTGCCTAATATGATCACAGGTACGGTCTCGTTGAACGACCACGCTGCTTATGCTTTATTTGACCCTAGAGCTACTCATTCATTTATAGCTGAGCAGTATGTTAAGTTGGTAGGATTGATTCCTAAGTTGTTGGAGTCAGTGGTTAGTATATTGACACCATTAAATGATAAGGTGTTAGCTACAGTGGGTTGTCCTGGTTGCAAGTTAGTGATTAGTGAGCGAGAGGGGAAAATAGATTTGATAATCCTAGCCATGTATGATTTCGATGTGATAATTGGCATGGACTGGCTCACCAAGCAACGAGCTAAGATGGACTGTTATCGCAAAGTGATTCAGTTTAACCCATTAGCGGGTGAGAGCTTCGAGTTTATTGGAAGTCGAGGAGGACCCTTGATTACCTTTGTCACGACCTCGTTTTTCCGTTCGGGGGAAAAGAAAGAATGGTTTAGGGGTATTTGCCTAAAGAAGAGAACCAACGGCCTTAGACTAGGCACGGGCTCTCCCAAGCCCATACCTCGCGCGACGTTGGATTTTGTTTTTTAGTTCTTAACAACCTATGTACTTCTAGGAGTCACCACTAGCCTATTGGGGTCGGCTAGAAACCAATCAAGACGCGGGAGTGTTGTCTTGATTCCTATGCAACCAGAGATTTCTAGGAACGGGGACTTGTTTATGCTAATATTTCTATTAGCGCCCTTGCGGTACCACTAACTTGAAAGGTTGTTCATCTAAATGGCCACACAATCTTGATTACCAATTATAATCCTTACAAAACCGCTAAGCGTCCATGCAAATGTTTTTGTAGATTTTTTTCTAATATCTAGACTAATCCTAACATAAATCTAGAAAAGAAATTTACACTCAAATTAATGAAAAGTGATGCATAAGTAAACATCCAATAAATTGAAAGGACTTGAAAGTAATGTGGAAAAGAAAGACCCGATACAAGTCGGGCAAATAATATTACATGGCTTTGTTATCACGCCCCGGGACAAGACCCCCGTGAGCAAAATGGGAATTTAAATATGCATGGAATTACTCTAGATGCATGCAATTACTCTAATTAATTTTAATCTACGCATAATAGATTGTTTACAAAAATGGTTCTAAAATACCAAAATATCATTTAATTAGGAAAAATGACTTTATAAAATTAGGAAAATCTCCTAGATGTCATTTTTGGCTTAATTTGATAACATCCAACATTTTTTGATATTTTTGAAATTTTCTTATTTTTTTTTTTTAAATATTAATAATAATTCCTTAAACCGATCTATGCTAACATGGAGTAACACAACACATGAATATCACAAAAATCAAGCTCAAATCGACCGTTTGAAGATTGAAACTTGGTTTGCACATTTCGTCGAACACTTGGCGTGCATCAAATCATCCCAAATCAGCTTCGTCGGGCCATATTTGTAGCCTTCAATCTCAACCCACAAGCAATCTCATGTGGAAATAAAGTTTCAAGATTATACTACCACATACAAAGAACAAAATTAGATAGAAATCATAGCTTAAAACACACTAGAACCAAGCTAAAATCATCCTCAAATACACGGGTTTGAGCTGATTTTGCAAATTTGGGTTCGAACCCAAGTCAAGCAAACATGTTATGGGGCCGTTTGGTTCAACTTTGGGGAAATGCAATGGCATTTCCCCAAGTATCTTTAAAAGAATGGGCATTTGGTGAATGCTGAAGTGTTTGGGAACTCATTTTTTGGTCCAGCATTTTGCAAAGTAGCTTTGAGGTGAAAAACAAAAGGAAAAAAAGAAAAGGAAAAAGGAGGGGGAGATGACGCGCAGAGGAGGGGGAACGAGTGGGAGGCAGGGAGGCAATCGGAGCTGGTGGGGGAGGCGGCCGGTGGCTGTGGTGGGTGAGGCGGCCGGTGGTAGTGGTGGTGGGGAGGCGGCGGGTCGCGCGACCCGCCGCCGCCATCGAGTGTGAGTCTCGGCGTCGCTGGTCAGCGACCGAACCGCCGTCTGTGGTCGCGCCCTCGGCGCAGTCAGGGCGCGCGACCCACGCCGCCGGCGGGGTGCCGGGTGGCCTCCGGCACTTCGCCTGGCGACGCGCGCGGGTGCGGGCGCCGGCCGAGAACACTGGTTCGACGGCGGGTGGATGTGAGCGCGCTGAAGGCACGCGCGGCGACGGTTGGCGGTGAGCACCTCAGCCCGTCGTCGCGTGACGGCGACGCTGCGACCCACGCGACGGTGGTGCGTGGCGACGGCGGTGTGTGGCGACGGCGGTGCGTGGGCGACCAGCTCCGGCCGGTTGAGCTCCGATGGCTGAGCTTCGGTCTTGAAGAAACAAGGAAGACGAGGAAGACGATGAACAGTTATTGTTTAGGGTAAAACAGGCAAACTCAATTATCAAAGAGGGTAATATCGGAAGAAAAAAAATTCATTAAACCCTCCTTCAGCATTCCACTAGCATTTGGAATGCTAGCATTCCCCCAAGTATGCCTCCAAATGCCGAACCAAACGGCTGAAATTTTTCCCAAGGGGCTTTCGGGGCTGAAAGCCCCTTGGGAATGCTGAACCAAACAGGCCCTATATGCCCATATTCAAGCCCCGACACTCATCACATGCAAGATCTACGGGAAACACTACTTGATCCGAGTAAAAGTAGGTAACATGAGCTTTCAAAGGCAACAAACATCACAGAGAATGGCTCATCAAAATACATCAAAACGACCTCTTTAAGAAGCACACTTGCAAAATTCTTGAAGAGATTTCGAACACTTAGAAAAATTTCAGCCTCAGAAATCAGTTTTCCGGGCTGGTTTGCCTCTTGATTTTCATGATCAAAACGTACTCAAAATCGAAAGAAAATATATCTAGGATGCTTACCTTGCTTCTTAGTTTCCTTTTCAAGTGGTTCTTCGCTCAAGAAACCAAGAAATTATCCTCGGGGGCCCGTGGAAGTTGGCTTCTTCAACTGGAAAACAATATCTGCAAAGAAAGAACTAATAACGAAGGTTTTCATTAACCTCAAAAATCAAGCTTCAGAACCTCTTTTGTTGATCAAATTAAAACAAACCCAAACTATATGTATTCTAGTTTGGCTTGTAGGTCATGGCTTTCCTCATTTGTCTCTCAATTTTCTCAACAACACTCGCTTTCTCTCACTCGTGACTAACCGGGCTCAACACTTGGAAAAATTCAGACTTTCTTTGGCCCGCCAGGAGGGTAGTTTTTCGGGGGGCTTTAGGAGGCCTTCCCGATCTCCATTCGGGACGTGCGACCTATGGTTGGAAAGATCATTGAGTGAAGTTTCACTCTCTAGTTGAAGGTTTTGGCTAATGTTGGCTGCAAGTTTGTGAAAATTGCACTTTTCTCTCTCAAGGCCGGTCTGGAATTTCTGGGTTTTCTTTTCTGGAGTTGCTTCTGAGGGCCTCTTTGGGGGATGACCCTGTGCTCTCTCCTCTCTCTCTCGTCTTCTACCTCTCGTGCCCTCAAAGAGCATGCTGCGTAGATGTTATCCACTGAAATCATCAATCTCTTGGTCGGCTTTTTGTCCACCTACCAAGCCTGCCAACTGAGTTAGTTCATCCACTCTCTGACTTAGCCAATTTTTCCAACTTTTGCAGCTGTTGAGTGTCCAGATTTGATGCGATTTTCCCATGCATTCAGCAACTTATCCCTGGCCGATTTCCGTCCACTGGCACTACTCATTATTGTTTTCAATCACGTGCAAAGATCAGGCTGGATGGGCGGTTGAGTGGGATATGGTGGGGCCACCAAGTTGCCTACTCAGCAACTCCGAATTGAGGCTAAATCATGGGCTGGGTTTTGGTAGCTCGTTTGAGTGCTTTAGTCCATCAATTTGGCTGCATTTTTTGATCAATTAGCAAGCTCATGCATAGTAGTTTAATATCTCGACTAGATTTTGCAATTTTGCCCACCCAATTTTGCAAGAAAGTCCCTCAAAGTTGGCCATTTTCTTATCCGAAAATACCCAATTTAATACAAACTTGATCTTTTTGGCCCGATTTGATTGATTCGAGTTGGCCCAAGTTCAATTTCAACTTAATTGGTGACCAAGATGATGATTTAAGGGTTCGGGCAAAATTTTGCAAATTTTGCAAATTGGTCCCTCAACTTTTGGAAATTGCAATTTGGCCCCAATTTGCCATTTTAATTCCAATCTGACCTCCTGGGCTTGGCTAGTCACATTTAGATCATTGGCCCCAACTTTTTTTTATTTTTTCTTGTTTTTTTTAAATCTTTTTTTAATATATATTTTCAATTTTTTTCATCTTTTTTTTTTTTTTAAAAGTAAAAACATCTTCCATTTAAAACACCATATTAAATGCCTAGATAATCTATATGCAAGAATTTAACTTGGAATATTTTTGTGGAAGAACAAGTGTTCCCATTTTTTGGAAATGATTTTTTGGGCAAAAATTTAGGTGTCAACAGCTGCCCCTCTTTGGAAGGAAGCTCAAAGAGATTTCTTTCAAAGATAAAGTGAAACCTAATTTTTATTTTCTTTTTTACAATAGTAAAATGAAAATGCAAGTGAGCTTAATGTAAAGAGCGTAGTTTAGGGATGTACCTATGAATACTTTGAAAAGTGTGGTTTAAGGATATACCCACGAACCTTGTGGTTTAAGGCAGTCCCACGAACCTTGTGGTTTAAGGCAGTCCCACTAACCGTGTGGTTTAAGGCAGTCCCACGAACCTTGTGGTTTAAGGCAGTCCCACTAACCTTGTGGTTTAAGGCAGTCCCACGAACCTTGTGGTTTAAGGCAGTCCCACGAACCTTGTGGTTTAAGGCAGTCCCACGAACCTTGTGGTTTAAGGCAATCCCACGAACCGTGTGGTTTAAAGCAGTCCCACTAACCTTGTGGTTTAAGGCAGTCCCACGAACCTTGTGGTTTAAGGCAGATCCACTAACCATGTGGTTTAAGGCAGTCCCACTAACCTTGTGGTTTAAGGTAGACCCACTAACCTTGTGGTTTAAGGCAGTCCCACTAACCGTGTGGTTTAAGGCAAACCCACTAACCTTGTGGTTTAAGGCAGTCCCACTAACTGTGTGGTTTAAGGCAGATCCACTAACCGTATGGTTTAAGGAAGTCCCACGAATCTTGTGGTTTAAGGCAGTCCCACTAAGCATGTGGTTTAAGGCAGTCCCACTAACCTTGTGGTTTAGTCCCACTAACCGTGTGGTTTAAGGTAGTCCTACTAACCTTGTGGTTTAAGGCAGTTCCACTAACCATGTGGTTTAAGGCAGTCCCACTAACCTTGTGGTTTAAGGCAGCCCCACTAACCTTGTGGTTTAAGGCAATCCCTCTACCGTGTGGTTTAAGGCAGTCACACTAACCTTGTGGTTTAAGGCAGTCCCATGAACCTTGTGGTTTAAGGCAGATCCACTAACCGTGTGGTTTAAGGAAGTCCCACGAACTTTGTGGTTTAAGGCAGTCCCACTAACCATGTGGTTTAAGGCAGTCCCACTAACCTTGTGGTTTAAGGCAGTCCCACTAACCATGTGGTTTAAGGCAGTCCCACTAACCTTGTGGTTTAAGGAAGTCCCACGAACCTTGTCGTTTAAGGCAAATCCACTAACCGTGTGGTTTAAGGAAGTCCCACGAACCTTGTGGTTTAAGGCAGTCCCACTAACCATGTGGTTTAAGGCAGTCCCACTAACCTTGTAGTTTAAGGCAGTCCCACTAACCGTGTGGTTTAAGGCAATCCCACGAACTTTGTGGTTTAAGGCAGTCCCACTAACCACGTGGTTTAAGGCAGTCCCACTAACCGTGTGGTTTAAGGCAATCCCACGAACCTTGTGGTTTAAGGCAGTCCCACTAACCGTGTGGTTTAAGGTAGTCCCACTAACCTTGTGGTTTGAGGCAATCCCACGAATCTTGTGGTTTAAGGCAGTCCCACTAACCGTGTGGTTTAAGGCAGTCCCACTAACCGTAAAGTGTATGGTTTGAGGATGACCAAGAACCTCCTGAAAATACATAGTTTAAGGCTGACCCATGAACCCTTTGGAATTGCATGGTTTAAGGATAACCAAGAACCTTTTGAAAATGCATGGTTTAAGGCTAACCCATGAACCCTTTGAAATTGCAAGGTTTAAGGATAACCAAGAACCTTTTGAAAATGCATGGTTTAAGGCTAACCCATGAACCCTTTGAAATTGCAAGGTTTAAGGATAACTAAGAACCTTTTGAAAATGCATGGTTTAAGGCTAACCCATGAACCCTTTAGAATTGTAAGGTTTAATGGTAACCAAGAACCTTTTGAAAGTGCATGGTTTAAGGGTAACTCATGAACCCTTTGAAATTGCAAGGTTTAAGGATAACCAAGAACCTTTTGAAAATGCATGGTTTAAGGCTAACCCATGAACCCTTTAGAATTGCAAGGTTTAAGGATAACCAAGAACCTTTTGAAAATGCATGGTTTAAGGCTAACCCATGAACCCTTTGAAATTGCAAGGTTTAAGGATAACCAAGAACCTTTTGAAAATGCATGGTTTAAGGCTAATCCATGAACCCTTTGAAATTGGATGGTTTCACCGGAGGAACCTGTCATTCAAGAATATTCTGAAATGGATACTGCACATCAAATAGAATCCATTATAACAAATATTCTAGTAGCAAAAGCATACTAGATGAGATCGATTTCAGCACATGTCATCATAAACAATATCAAAAGTGTATCGGTAATGAGAAGGCAATGATTGCATAAACAAATCAAACTAATCCCGACCACTTGAAAAACTCACGAAACTGTCATCACGCTCGGATGATATCATTAATCGTCAAATTCTCTTGGGAGAAAAGTCCTTGTCGAAATGACCTTGACTTATAAGAAATGTTTGTTAAGTATGCCAAGCAAGGACCCTTAGTCAGAAAGGGCTTCTCGCATATTCTCAAGAAAATGGCTATTTGATCCCATCTATTCATGTGGGAAATAAACTGATCACTCAATCTCACTCTTCCAGTGTGCAAGGCTTTGAATCATTCGCAATAAGTACACATTGACCAATCTAAGAGGTCTTTTAGAAGGACCGTAGTACAGGTTTGGTCATGGTTTTAGCAATGGATAAGCATCATTGGCTATGAAATGAATTAGTCACTGATCAACATCTTCGCCAGGTTTACAAGTCAAGAAACCTTAAGATGAGATAAGACAACCTTACTCTCACTTCTTCGAGCGGCATCTTCTTTAGGAAGTCCTTATTTCCACTTTGAATCATCCCAATCTGAAGAGACTTTGGAAATGGGTTGTAATGTTGATTCGGGGAAAGGTTCAAAAGGCTTAGCTCAAAAGGCTTAGAACTTTTTGTCAAAGGGGGATTTGGGAGTTGGTGATTATCATGGCATCATTACCATATCATTCATTTTTTTTAAAGCACTCTACTTTTAAAATTGAAATTGTTTCGACAGTCCTTTGACTAATCATCTTAACATAATGGCTTTTGCATTTGCAATGATTTTCTTTTCAATGCAGGCATTTTTTTTTTTGGCCATTTTTGCTTTCACAGAGATATTCCTCTTGATGCAATTGTTTTTTCTTCCACTCTTTCTCCCCTCTTTTTTTTTTCCGGGCATTGGCCTTGCTTTTACTAGGCACACTGCTTTTTCATGCCCCTTAATTTTCACTTGACTTTTGCTCTTTTGAACTTTTTGAGCTCTTAGGACTTTCTAGATGCTTTTCATATTCTCATATAAACACCAATTGCATTGGTAAATCATGTGCCCTGCCCCCAATGTAGGGAGATAATCACCACTCAGGTGTTAGAAATGAATAGTTAGGCTCAACTTGGTTTAAGCAAAGGGTATCGGTGTTTGGGTAGAGAAAAGAATGCTCTTCTTCACCTTGGGATGCTTCGAGCTTCCATAAGAATTCACTTGAAGTTACCACAAAAAGATTTATGCAAGTGAGAGCAAAGAAACCTTTCTCATCTTTCCTCTCCAAATAATATCAACCCAAACCTCCATAATTGCCCCATCGTGGGGTGGTTCTTGACAGGGGTATTTTGTAGAAAATCTTCACATCAAAAGGCTCAAATGGGCTAACTATTGTCACCTGTGGTGTGCATGATAGATGAAAGAAATGCCTCTCATCATCTTGATCTATGTACCACTTGCGAATGAATTCATTGACCCTAAACAACACGGGTTTTCTTTTTTTGCTCGAATCCCAGAGTGCTTAAAGGACATGTTTGGAAATGGTTGTCTTTCTTCATCCTAAGAGTTTCTCGCTTGGCATGAGTAACATCGCCTTTCATTTTTGTTGAGATCATCTGGATGGATTAATCTCCGTAGGGAATTTTGATTCAAAATGAGTGATCCGTCGAGTGGATGGACAATTTAAAGGTAAAGAAGATTTTTGCGAACTTTGTGGAAAACTTGTTTCTTCATTTTCCATTTTGTGTGCTTGTTTCTAGAAAAACACTAAATGTTCTTTCTTGCAATGAAAATTCTCCATTTATTTTCCATTTGATTTTGAGAAGAAGGGTACTTACCTGTGCCTTAGTAGTCAGGCAACCCTACGAAGAGCAAAAGGGAATGTGTTAGTACATGAATCCTCAGAGATCGTAAAACTGGAGACAATACAACATTACCCTTGGTCAGTTTCACCATTTGGCGGCAAACAGCAGCGTGAACCTATTGTTTTAAGACTTGAAGAAATTCTCAAGTCTTCGGTCTCATTAGTTCAAGCATTTTCCTCATTTTGCAAAAGTAAGAGATGCAAAAAGTTTTTTTTTTCTTACATGGCAACCTTGTTGCCGTTTTTGGGGATCGAACCCCGTACCTCTCGGACCCGTTCATTCATTCCCCATACCACCAGGCCAAAGCGCTGGTAGTGTCCGTGAGGCGCTTCCTTTTTTCTTTAATAGTAAAAAGCTTTGGAATGACACATCTTTTAAATCAAGTTAGGTGAAATTGACATGTGTTACCTCCATACGCTTGCTTGGTCGATATGTATTATGCTTAAATAAATTTCTCGAGTTTGTTCCTCGAATACCAATGCTTCCTGTCAAACAAGGGAACTACGTCAAATATGAAGTTAGAGGGGGCATTTTGGAAACGATACCGAATTACCCTTCTCCAACATCTGATTTTAAATGTCTTGTGTTTCCTCTTTATGTGCCTTTGCTCCACAAGTGTTAACATTTCCTTGAAGATCTTCCTTTCAAATATGTTATCGAATTCACTCATTCTAAGTGGACGTCAAAGACGAAAGGAGAGGGGTACTCCTTGTTTTTACATGTGAGGGCATTGCTCCTTGTATGTTTTACTCCATTTATTCCATCAAAATAGATGGTTGGGCCTTAGCATGCCTTCTTGGTATAAGGTGTTGCTTCAGTGGTCAATGTACACCTTTTCCTACAAGAGATGGGGCTTGTTACTTATATTCTAAAATTGAATTGGACTAATTTAGGAACGATACTCCCTTTTTGTGTTGAATCAATTGACTTTGTTTCATCTTGCTTCACAGGTGAGAGTTACTCTACTTTGAGTGACTTGCCCCGTTTATCAGCTGCAAGGAAAAAGAGACGTAATATGTTATTTTCATATTCGCTATGATTCATTTTAGGAACGGTATACTCCCTTTTACGGCATATCTGATGACTGTGTTCCATCTCGTATTCTTGGCTATGGAGAGGGATTTGCTCTTGTGATTGACAGTAATTCACTTGGCAAATGTTTATTCCATTTGAATCTTTCCCTTTTTAGAAGTCGGATGACTTAGGCATTGCGTGCCCCCGATCCATTTTGTTACCAACTGCCCCAATTAAAATTCCCTACACATGTGGGAACAATGTATTATTTCTACTCTTAGGTACATTAAGTTTAGGAACGAAGTACACCCTTTTTCAAAGTCGAGCAATTCAGCATCTCATTGTAGCTTTGTGGAAGAAGGCAAGACATTGTCCTTATGGTCAAATGCATGCCACACTAGGTTAGATAACTTGTCCATATGCAGCTCCATCATGTTGGATTGATGAATCTCTGTTTCATTTGAACCTTTCATGCTTTACTCAATTTCCTGCATACCCCTTTTAGGCTAGGTGATTTTTCGCCATTTTTGCTGCATCAATGCATTTCCCACTTCACAATCTGTAAGCATGGGTGGCTATGTCAGTTTATGAATGAGTTGTTTTGACTGTTGGAATGAACACACCCTTTTCTTTTAGAGATCGTGTGATTCTGGACCAGGTTGTCCTCCCGATGTAATCTTGTTGCTTGCCAGTAATTTGCCTCACTAAAATCTGCACAAAGTACAAGGACAAGTCATTCATAAAATAAATCGAAGTTAACTTGAAACGATTACCACCTTTTATTTGAAGGCAACATTTGATGACCGATTCTTATTTGTGTACATCTACATCTTGAAGTGTTGTCTTGCAAACCACCAATAATTATCTCCATATAGGATTGGATGCCAAGACACCATTGGCAGTGTAGGAATTGCAGTTGCTTCTTGTTTGCAACCAATGAAATAGTTTGATGGCAAAGAATGTCTATAGATTTCTTTTTCCACAAAGAATGTCAAATTAATATAAGGTCGTCTAGGATGTGGAACTTCTGTGGAAGCCACTTTCGAAGCAATAAAGATTGTCGTTAGGCTGGTAGATTTGTGATCTTCGAGGCTTTGACGGTTCTTTTCACACTTAATCGCAATGTTTGAATTCATATGTCTATTAGGGACAGGCCCGCGCTTTTGTCTTTCCAAAGGAAGTAAATGTCAATCTTGAACAAAACCATCATTTTACCTATTTGACAAAAATGGATGGTCAAGTCAGTGGTTGCACAAGAAATCCCTATTGCAATGATTACAACCTTACCCCCTTAAAGCATCGTTCTGCGGATCAACCTGCAAAAGCGATTAAGTAAAGAGATAAAATATTACGCAAGTTATTCTTGAAACTTATTTTCAAACATTTTGAAGCTAAGGCATAAAACTCAGCCTAGAGGATCCATTTGAAACACTTCAAGTGTTTTAAAGAATATGATTTTTATGAACTGTAACTTCATTATTCAAAAATGTGAGTTGTATGATTTACAAAAGCATTCGATTGGGTCCACAATCAAAACCCAAAACGCAAAATGCGGTTCCTAATAGGAATAATGACAAGGATAAAGTACGAGAAGCTCTTTCATAAAGGAGCATAATAAACACAATTCTTGTCCTAGCTTTAAAGTCCACTTTTGGCATGGTTAAGCAAAAAGAGTTCAAGGAATAGTTGTCACGCATGACCTGCTAAAGGAAGATAATGTCAGTACATGAATGAAAAATTGATCTTTCAATAAAGCCGCCTCTTACAATGAAATCAAGGCGATGATACATTCTCCGTAGTATCCACTTACGAGAATTTGGTATTTAGTCAAGATTTTATTAGTAAGAGGAGATTTCATTAAAAGATCGATACACAGCTATCAATTGAATGCCCACTCTGTTCCAAAATTTTCATACACAAATGGGGCATTGATTTTGAAAGATTAAATTGTGATTTCACTCATGCAAAGGTGAGGTGATTTTTATTTTGAGAAATCAATACACAAAATGTGATTTGAATTTCAAAATGCGACCAAGAATTTTCTTGAAAATTTGATTTTAATTCTATGCCCCAAAATGTAATCTTGACTTGGAAGAATTTCTATACAAAATGTGACTATGAGTTTGTAATTGAAAATCTAAACAAAAACATATGTTCTAATCTAGGCCAGATTAGATGCATTTGAAATGTTTGTTTATCAAGAGTGAGTGCCAAGCCTATATTTTCATGGGCATTCCATTGATTTCCGTGAATCTCAAAAAATGAAAATTTTAATCCGAAGTGAGCAAGTAGATGGAGAAATCGTACTTACAGTGGTTGAAGAGACTTTTTTTTTTTTCAATCACATAGACATGCGGATGTAAACTTGTGAGGTTTGACGCATAAAGGTGGAATTCTAAAGGCTTAAATTCCCCATTTTGATTAGATCAAAAGAGTTTTCCCCACTCCGCACTTACGTCGGACAGTTCTCTTTATCATTAATCATAATGAGCAGGACCAAAAGTGGATAACCATGGGTCATTCCCCGCACGGGTTCCATCTTTTGGCACCTCCTATGTGCTTCCTGGTGCGATCGGGGTTTTAGATCGCGGGTTGTGTGTGTAAATGTGTAGTGCAAGTATGAAGGCATGCACAACAATTGATATCCAAACAACACTTCAATTTCATCCATATAGACAAACATTCCTACGCCTCCCTGCAAAAGGAATGGGTTAACAAACACTCCATCCCTTATTACTCCAAACCTACAAAAACATTTAACACATTGTTAGCGGACTAACCTTGTTTTCCACGCGATTTTTACACGCGCTATCAAATGAAGACCATGTTAGCGAACAATCAACCAAGTTATTACGGCCTAAGTCCTCTAAGATTTGCAACCAAGTCCCCAGCGGAGTCGCCAAGCTGTCACGACCTCTTTTTTCCGTTCGGGGGAAAAGAAAGAATGGTTTAGGGGTATTTGCCTAAAGAAGCGGACCAACGGCCCTAGACTAGGCGCGGGCTCTCCCAAGCCCATACCTCGCGCGACGTTGGATTTTGTTTTTTAGTTCTTAACAACCTATGTACTTCTAGGAGTCGCCACTAGCCTATTGGGGTCGGCTAGAAACCAATCAAGACGCAGGAGTGTTGTCTCGATCCTACGCAACCAGAGATTTCTAGGAACGGGGACTTGTTTACGCTAATGTTTCTATTAGCGCCCTTGCGGTACCACTAACTTGAAAGGTTGTTCATCTAAATGGCCACACAATCTTGATTACCAATTATAATCCTTACAAAACTGCTAAGCGTCCATGCAAATGTTTTTGTAGATTTTTTTCTAATATCTAGACTAATCCTAACATAAATCTAGAAAATAAATTTACACTCAAATTAATGAAAAGCGGTGCATAAGTTAAACATCCAATAAATTGAAAGGACTTGAAAGTAATGCAGAAAAGAAAGACCCGATACAAGTCAGGCAAATAATATTACATGGCTTTGTTATCACGCCCCGGGACAGGACCCCCGTGAGCAAAAATGGGAATTTAAATATGCATGGAATTACTCTAGATGCATGCAATTACTCTAATTAATTTTAATCTACGCATAATAGATTGTTTACAAAAATGGTTCTAAAATACCAAAATATCATTTCATTAGGAAAAATGACTTTATAAAATTAGGAAAATCTCCTAGATGTCATTTTTTGCTTAATTTGATAACATCCAACATTTTTTGATATTTTTGAAATTTTCATATTTTTCATATTTTTTATTGTTTTTTTAAAAAATATTAATAATAATTCCTTAAATCGATCTATGCTAACATGGAGTAACACAGCACATGAATATCACAAAAATCAAGCTCAAATCGACCGTTTGAAGATCGAAACTTGGTTTGCGCATTTCGTCGAACACTTGACGTGCATCAAATCATCCCAAATCAGCTTCGTCAGGCCATATTTATGCCCTTCAATCTCAACCCACAAGCAATCTCATGTGGAAATAAAGTTTCAAGATTATACTACCACATACAAAGAACAAGATTAGATAGAAATCATAGCTTAAAACACACTAGAACCAAGCTAAAATCGTCCTCAAATACACGGGTTTGAGCTGATTTTGCAATTTGGGTTCGAACCCAAGTCACGCAAACAGGTTATATGCCCATATTCAAGCCCCAACACTCATCACATGCAAGATCTACGAGAAACACTACTTGATCCGAGTGAAAGTAGGTAACATGAGCTTTCAAAGGCAACAAACATCACAGAGAATGGCCCACCGAAAGACATCAAAACGACCTCTCCAAGAAGCACACTTGCAAAATTCTTGAAGAGATTTCGAACACTTAGAAAAATTTCAGCCTCAGAAATTAGTTTTCCGGGCTGGTTTGCCTCTTGATTTTCATGATCAAAACATATTCAAACTAGAAAGAAAATACATCTAGGATGCTTACCTTGCTCCTTAGTTTCCCTTTCAAGTGGTTCTTTGCTCAAGAAACCAAAAACATTTCTTCTGGGGCTCGTGGAAGTTGGCTTCTTCAACTGGAAAACAAGATCTGCAAAGAAAGAACTGATAACGAAGGTTTTCATTAATCTCCAAAATCAAGCTTCAGAACCTCTTTTGTTGGCCAAATTAAAACAAACCAAAACTATATGTATTCTAGTTTGGCTTGTAGGTCATGGCTTTCCTCATTTTGTTTTTTGCGTCCTCTATCAATGGGAGTCTGGCCACGACTTCTGGGGATATGCGATTTCCAATCCAGGTTTGGACGAGTTGATTGCACTTCCTCCAATGTCGGGCTAGGCGTTCATCAAGAGGGATGGGAACGGTTTTGTCGAGAAACCCGTCCTTATCCTTCATCACCAGTGCACGCCGAAGCTCCTGCAACCACCTGGAATAGTTCTTTGTCCCGGTCAGCTGTTGGCTAATCAGCCACAGTTCTGGTCCGTCGCGGTGGAAACGAACAGAGGGTCGCCGGGTTCTGGTCGTCTGGTGAGAGTCACCACTAGAATCAGCAGGAACCCGAGCGCGAGATTCGGGTAGGGATTTTGCTCTAAACCCGATTCGTTTGACCCGATCGGAAAACCCACATTAAAGTATCATAGGTAGGGATTTGCTCCCATACTCGGTTCACCCAACTCGCTTGTCCGCTCCAACCCAGTAGTTGGGCTTGCCCCACTCGTGGCCAGTGGGCTCCCATCGGTTTGGACGTGGCTCTGGTGGCCCACAAATCCAAGCGATGATGAGCTTAGGCTTGGCCCAAAATATAATGGATAAGATATCCATTGGTAAGGTTGGCCTGTCATGGGTTGCCCTAGATTGTACTGAGCCTGAGTGGGCCGCCACTACACGAGTTGGGTCTGGGTCGGTTGTTGCTCCATTAGTAGAATTGTTGCAAGAGGGTTTTGGATCTGTGAGAGATGTGAGTTGACTTCTCCAGTGGACTGGTTGCCAGCAGTAGGATCATTGTCTTGCGGAGTGGCCATGGTAAGTGACGAATTCCCTTCCTTAAAGAGTGATGATGGTAATCTGTTTGTAGGTCAAAATTCCTTTGGTGAAAGATCGAGGCGGAAGCTAGATCAGAAGCCCGGATGCTCTGATACCATGTAAGAAAATGAAGAGAATGAAGGAAGGAAAAAGATCGAGAATGAAGACGAGTGACCTTTGGGAATTTTGTGTATATTGTCTTCAATGCTTTCTGTTGTACAATCTCTCTATAGATATAATACAAGATGTACAAATTGAATGGAAATAAATGATTCTATAGATCAGACTAAATCAAATCTAATCTAATCTAATCTAATCACAATTGTAATCGGATCAATATCTTCTGCCAAATATCACAGAGTATCACCGCCTATCTTCCAACAGAGAGAATAGAATGTCTCACCAATATACCACGGCAACTCCACTAATCTACAGTTGAATTTTAAATCATTTATTTTGGCATTTTGCATGATTATTTTGTCTCTTCTTAGATATTTTAATTCAGTTTTGCGGCTTATACATTGAATTCACGTCACTTTGTCACAAAATCGCATGTTAAATTAACAACTTATAATTTCTTTTATATGGATAATCGAACAAATTGATTTAATTTACAGTGATATAAAAGCTAAAATAATTGCTGAGCTATAAGTCTCTTGCCACCATCTCCATCACCATCCTCTCTTGTAACACTTCCTTGAATTCATTGAATTCACGTCACTTTGTCATAAAATATTTGCTGAGTTCGATGCGACGTCGAACTCGGCGGCATGGCAATAGGTGGCAAGGGTGAGATGTATTCTTCCTTTTTTGAAATCTTAATGCAAATTGTGGAACCTTACTGGGATCACCACCATGGCAGTTCACCGAAACCGTAACCCTGCTGGCCCTCTTCTTATGTTCCTCGGCAACCTCACCTTGGTCGTCGGAGCATCCCTTTGGCCGATCACTTGCAAGGCCTGTCCCCACCTGATCTCCGCCCTCACCCTCCTCCTCTGGCCACGACCAATCCATCGCTATCTCTTCCGTGAAGACTAGGGCTGCGCATGGTAACGTTTCTATTTCTTAGAATTTCTGTTCTTTTGTTCCTATGAACAAAAAAAGAACAGAAACCCGTTTGGTAATGCCAACTTGTTTTTTTATTCCCCGGAATAGAAAGTTGGCCTGGGAATAGATTTGGAGCAGAAACAAGAAACAAAAAAAAAAAATTGCTTCTGTTCCCGGGAACAACTTCTAGCCACCAGCCGCCGCCATCAATCGTTCGTCGCCGGTTGCCGCCGCCGATCGCCGCCGCCGCCGCTGGTCGCCCGCCACCGCCGCCGGCACTGCCGAGCACCGCTGCACAACCCATTGATCTGCTGCCGGCAGACGTGCCGCGGTGGCGAGGGGCGGCGACGGCCGGCAACCGGTGATCCGTGAGTAAGAATAAAAAATGAATAAATACAAAAAAGAATCGTTGCGTTACCAAACACATTTCTATTCTTTTTCTATTCCAAGAGTAGAAATTTTGTGTAGTTACCAAACGGGTTCTTTTACTCAGAAATTATTCCCCGGAATAGAAATAAAAAAGAACTATTTCTGAAAAAAAAAAAAAACTCTTCCCCAACCAAGAAGCGTTATCATGCGCAGCCTAGGTATCAATACTTGGACCGAACTACGTAAATTTCTAGTGTCCTTATTATTTCTTATTTATTTATCGCGTGATTTCGCATTAACATAAATTACAAGATCCTGTCGTTTTCGCGTATTATCTTCCAACAGTAAACCTTATGAAATTTTAAATTGACTTATTTTTAGTTTGGGACAGACTAACCCTTTTATATATATATATATATATTACTTTCGAATTTAGGAGAGAAAACTAGGAATGAAACTGAAAGAGTAGCGGAGAAATGCTCGCAGAGAGGAGGCCAGGCCAATTACAAAGTGGTGATTGTCTACCGTATCGTTGATGGAATGATAGGGTCAAATTCATTTTTGTTGGAATTAATTTAATTGGAAATTGGAATTCATTGCTGGTTTTTTTTGTTTTTCAAGTCATAAAGATCCCCCGATGGTGCGACGAAACTTACCGAGGATGAGTATGATTGGACTGGGTTCTGATAGATCATTAGTCTCTCTTTTTCTTTTTCTTTTTGAAATGATTGAAACGCCGGAATTGATGGTCGTGATGCCCTTTGGGCTGAGAAAGTAATGCTGACATATGCGATGATGCGATCCGAATTCTTCATTTTAAATTTCCCTACCGTGGTCACCCGACCATGGGAATACACTTGACTCGAGACTAAATCGATGAAATGCCCAACAATCTCATCAATCATGAAGTTCATAATATTACAATCAACTTACAAAATTCATGATGACATGTTTGATGAGCTCATCAATCATGAATTTTCGAAGGTCAGAGTTAAGTGAAGTGTAAGATATTTTGTGATGATTGATTAACTGGAAGCATGCACAGAAGTTCAAGACCGAGTTAAGAAGGATCCATCAATCAAGAATAGAATGCATAATAGAATGGCTGATTTCAAGAAGAGCAAAAGCATAAAAAGGAAAAATGAATATTCATAGGCAACGAACAAGACATCGCAAAAGTTACAACAGCATATCAAATGTAGATTCTAAAGACGTGAAGACTGGAAAATCATTCGCAATTGATCAATTAGAACTATATTTTCCCTAAAGTTTGAATTTGAATTTCGAAGTAGATTGGATTTCATGTTTCTAATATTCATTTTTTGTTTACAAAACCATTCAACTCGTATTTTGTAAGTTTTACACGATTTCCTCATTGTTTTCATTATGTTGCTTGTGCATTATTTAGTAATTCCGTATTTTGCGAAGTCAAAGAGATTTCAAAGCAAATAGAATGCATCCACTTTTAATTCGGAGCCGTGTTTAATAATCTAATTGGTCATTTATCATTCTTGATTGGACTTCAATTAATAAGGATTCGTTTGGTAATCATTCTATTTTCGGAAACAATTTCTACTCAGAAATAGTTTTTTCCGATTCTGCTTCCAGATAAGTTTCTAAGTATTTGAAGACATATGGTCACTGTCAGAATAAAAATGCATTGGGTATGACTCTCAAATTTTTTGTGACTTAGAATTTCTTCTAATTTTTAAATAATTTTATTATACTTTTCTTTTTTTTCTTTTTTTCTTTTTTTCCTTCACTTCTACTTCTTCTTCCTCTAACCAACAGTCGACCTCAGGGGAGCCTCACCGGCCCCCAACAAGGGGAATCTCACCCGCCGTGAGGCTTGGCCTCACCCTGGCCTAATGAGAATAGAATGTCTTTGCTTTTTTATCGATTCACTTGGATCATCCTAACAATTTAGGATATAGCTTCAAAAGAATAGATGAACGATTTTGGCAAAATGCAAATTGTGTTCAGTAAAAACATCTTGTGGAGCGACTTTAGGTTAAAAGTGCTAAATAAGTAGAACATCCTGCACACGTGAATTAGCGCCCAAGCAATGTTGTAAAAGAAACAAAGCTTTGAAAGGCAAAATCAACCTAAAAACACAGCTTTGAAAGGCAGAAGATCGAGGATGACAATCTTAGAACCGATGTTAAGAGACTCGACGACACTTTCAAAAAGCCGAACAATGGAAAGGAACTTCTTTGCGTCCATAAGCTAAAACTAGTATTCGCCCTTGTAATTCCTCCCAATCATCTTATGTTTTGTGGTCGTCGTGTTTGGTTTGCTATTGAGACAAAGTTGGTACGTAAACATTGCCATTGCAAAACTCACTAAACGACTCAAGCATGTTTTGCCAGCTGAAATCAAAATTGAGTTGGCATAATTATAAACGGTTGTTGTTGTTCCCCATTGTGGTGCTTAGACGAATAATCGCTGTAAGGAAAAAGGAAAAGGTGAAATTGACAAAAAGGTTTTAGAGAGCAAGACCGTGAGGTAGTGATATGGGAGTGAGAATGGAGAAACGGTGAAAAATTATAAATTCGTTACATGAATATCTGAATATTTCAATCAAACGAACACTGATATAATCTGAAGATATTTCTGATTGTAACCCCTCGTTTCCCAGCGACGCAACGCCAAACTCAACAGCGCAGAACTAGGCAGCGTTGCAAGGGAGTGGGGGATCCATTCTTCAATTATCTCTCAAGATATTAATGCGAACAGTATTGAAATCAGGTAGAATATCTTCATCTTTCTCGGAGACCAAGGGATACGACATTGTCCCCAACTAGCTCCGAAATAAGGCATGGTTATGCCGGGAGACGTATTTTAATGATGTCAGAAACCGTGAAATTTTATAGAACCATTACTAACTGTTCAAAAAGCTTAGGCTATAAAATGAATGCATAGTTTAATATTTAATTATTTCAATACTCCCTCTCACGTTTAATCTGATCTTATTGCCTTAAACTAAGCAGGAACATATTAACTGAGGAGACAAATGGAGTCTGGAAAGATTTGAACTCAGGATCTCCAGTTCTGATACCATATAAAATTTTGCGGAGCCATTGTTAACTGTTTTAAAAATTTAAATCGTTAGATGAAGACATTATTTAATATTTAATCATTCCAACAAAAATGTATCTACATGAAGTGGACGGGCGGCTATTTCCCTTCTCGAAACGCGGCTGAAGCGGAATGACCTCGTGGACATGGATATATAGAAGAGAAGAAGATGAAGAAACATGACGAGACAAGACTCGTTCTTCTTCGTGGAAATGGCCAAGAAACTAAACTGCTCGGGGTGGCGTGCACAGAAATGGTCAGCGGCGGGTGAGTGGATGGGAGATTTTCTCTGCTTCTTCGATGCAATGTGGAGTGGCAGTTTCCAGTTCGGGTCGTCGTCCAGAGAGTTTCCAGGAGCTTGGTGGGTTTGACTTGACAGAGGAGATGGAAAGAGTCTCCAACGTCAAAGTTGACCGAAGATTGTGGACACAGGAATTGACCACGCTCGTCCTACTATGTTTCTTATTTTCTCAAGGTATTATTCATTCTTGAGATAGTGACACAAATAACTCCCGAACTTTAATCTAATAAGTAATACATCTCAAACTTTTAATTTGTTCAACATGATCCATAGATTTTTTATACATGTTTAAGTTAGTATTCGAACTATATAAAGATGTTCAATGTTATCATTCCATCAATTCAAATTCAATAACAACATTGGACATTTCCATATAGTTTAGAAATCGCATTGAACAAAATGAAAATTTAGAGACGATATTGCATATTGGCCAAAAGCTCAGGGATCATGCTAAACAAAAAAAAAAGTTTTGGGATCATATTACGCGTAAGAAGTTCATGACTCATTTGTATCATCTTTCTTTCGTTCTTAGATTAATCGATTTGTTTGTGCATTGAATTAGACATGTGTTGAATCAAGAACTCCCTATACAAAATAATTTCTACTAAGGTTGATTTCTTTTCCCCGGTACGAGACGAGTAGTTTCTACTCAAACTCTGATTTTTTATTAACTAAGAGATGGTTAAGCCCTTTCAAAAATACTAAAATATTGACGGCAGAATTTCTCGAAACTTAAACCTGCTTTTTATTTTCAAATTTAGGGGCGAAAACTACGAATGAAACTAGAAATTTAACTGGAAATTGCTTAGGGAAAAGAAGGCCGGGCCAATTATCAAGTGGCGATAATTCTGCAGCATCTCTGATTAAATGATAGGGTAAAACTGTTTGTGTAGGTATAAATTTAACTGGAAATCGGAACGTGGACCGTCTTGAACCTAACAAGTCCCAAGTCCCAAGTCCTTGTACTTGTACCACTTCCGAGGCCGGTCCCGCTTGGGAACCAGCACGCCGTCGCCGCTCATGGAGGCCGTCACGGTGCTCACCTTCACCTTGTCACTCCTTGGTAACTTCACCTTAAACGCCTCGTCCCCCTGGCCAACCACCCACAGGACCCGGCCCCAACGGATCTCCACCGCCACCACCTCCCGGGTCAGCCACGGCTTGTCCATCTTGTTCACGCAGGCCGACTCAGTCTCCTCCTTGGTGATCTGGTCGTACGCGGTCGTCCCCCACACACGCCGCGCGGCCTCGAATCAGAAAGGACCATGAAGTAGAAGGCGTCTGGATAAGAGCAAACAATGCCGACATATGCGATGATGGGAACCGGACAAGTCGTTTTGGATTTTCGTATTGTCGTCACCAGGCCCAAAATTTGGACATAAATCAGGCTACGCCAATACACTTAAGTCAAGACATGATCAATAAATTACTCGACAAGCTCATCGATCAGGAAGGTCATGATAATACGGAGGACCAACAAAACCCACTGATGGGATGTCTGATGAGCTCATCGATCGTGAGTTTTCAATGGGCAAAGTTAAGTATATGAAACTCGGCGACAATCAATGGACTCGAAGTATGCACGGAAGTCAAAGATCAGGTCGAGCAATGGAGCGATTATAGATTGTTCAGACAGTAGCGCGCAAGTTACAACAGTTAAAAATTCTTGCTGATGGAGATCAAAAAGCACAACGCAATGGCCCATCTCAGCAAGAGGGAAGAAGAAAGGGAACAATCGCAAGCGATGGAAAAAGGAAAAGAATAAGACAAGCCATGAAGACATCACAAAAATAAAATTCATATTGTGATTCTGATGGTATGAGCATCGGAAGATCATTTATAATTAGATTGATTGGGATTAGATTTTGTCTAGAATTTAAAATTGACTTGCGAATGAGATCAGTTTTCAGAGTCTAATACTCGTATTTGTCTATAAAAGCATTTCGGTCGCGTTGGATTAGTTTCATTCATCCTCATTACTAGTTCATGTTCAATCGATCAGGCATAGCCTACAAGAATGCGAGCCATGTGTTCTAAATTAATAAAGGATGATGCCATTTCCTTGTTGTTTCTAATTCATTGTTTGCGCATTATTTAGCAATTCGAAATATGAATCGTCAAGATGTCAAGACGCATTAGAATCCATTCACTCTTTATTTGAAGTTGTACTTAATTAAATTAGTCATCCATCGTCCTCAATTGGACGTTAAACACTAATTGACTCAACCTCACCTTGGCCAACCACTCGCAAGGCCCGTCCCCACCTGATCTCTGCCCTCACCCTCCTCCTCCTCCTCCTCCGGTCACGGCCGGTCCATTGCCGTCTCTTTCGTGAAGACCAGGCGACGCGGCATCGTCCCCAACTCACTCCGGGATAAGGCATTGTCAAACGGGGAGACCTAATTTAACGACGTCGGCCGGCCGACCTCACTGACTTTCTTGATATATTCGACTTATTCATACAAGACATTGATGACGTTGCTTGTTGGAAACTCTGGCACGCCGAGCGCTACTGTGAGTGGTATCTCGCGGATGCGTTTCTTTTTTGTTCCTGGGTCAGCGGCTGAGAATCGACTGAGATACCAAGAAGAGTGTCTTGCGGAATAGAGGATCGCGCACAAGCGTGTGCATACGCCAGCACAGAATTATAATAATAATTTGAAAAAGTCAAATCATATTTTTATACATTTTAACTAGGGTTGATCAACCACCGACATAAATGCAGGCTTCGGAAATTCAATTCGCGGATGTTTTACCTCGAAATCCTGCAAGTCGGGGGATGTTTCTAGTTGACATTGATCGCTGAACATGACTCGCTTGTAAAAACCACTTGCAATCTAATAATTCGTTCATAAATAAATTAGTTCCGCAAACCAGCCTTTATATACTAAATATTGTTAAAAGAAAATTTGGCTGGCCAAAGTTACTAACGATGATATGATGGCACGGTGGTCCACCTCAGCCAACGTTGTCAATAATTAAAAGATCATGTTAAGTCGATTTTAATAAGTTTTTTATTCTTTATTTTTGTCAACAAAATTGTATTGACTGCTTAAAAGGGTATTTGAGGAATAGGCAGACTTCATAGTAAAGTAAGGATACCTCGAATACCACCACAACACTCAGTCTCTTATCACTTTCCTGCTTCGTCACATTCAGCTGCTTGGCCGCATTTCCGCCTTTGCCTTTGTTTAGGTGCTTCTTGCAATCCTTGGCCAATGACCAGCCTTGTAGCAAACAAAAAAGTCCCCTAAAAAGACTTTTTCCTCTTCCTATCTTGCTTGGAATGGAAAACTTAACAAAATTGGCCTCTGGTTCCATTGGAGGGTTTGCATTCTTTTAGTTGTCCTCCTCGATTCTGAGGCACGGAATGAGATCTTCACAGCTCATCCCTTTTCATTTGTGCTTCAAATAATTTTTGGAGCCCGGATTGCCCAAAAGCAACTTCTCGATAACAGCCACCATTTGGTATGATATACTAGATAACATTCCCTCAACAAAGATGTCATTCAAAATTATTTGCAATTCTTGGACCTAGTTCATAACATATTTAAAATCCACCATCTTGAAGTCCAAGAATTTGGCAGCCACAAATTTCTTGGTGCTCGCGTCTTTAGTTTTGTATTTCTTTTCTAAGGTCCCCATTATTGTTTAGCAATTTCAATATTACAATAAACATTATAAAATGAGTCATTTTACTAGACAGTTAAGGATATAGTTTCAGCATTGGAAGTCCCTATGCTTCCAAGCCTCCGATGCCCCGAGCATCGTGACATCTTGCTCATATGGGGCAAACCTCCAATAAGTACTTGACCAAATTCGGGTAGGCAAATAGAAGAACATCTTCTATTGCCATAACTTAAAGCCCACACCGGTGAATTTCTCCAATTTCTCATTTAGTGTTACTAGAGTTGGTACCATCAGATTAGGCAAAGCCATTGAACCATCCCTCCAAAATTTGAAACATACGCCATTTGACCTGTATTGTTTGAAAAACAATCTCGAGTATATCAGTCAAGCAACTTATACCCATATCATCATAAATGGCTTCAGCCCAAAGGTTCACAAGATTTGCTACCACAACACAAAGCCATGAGGTTTGAACCTTATTGGTCAAAACAACCATAGGAACATTCTCAGAAACATTCCAGACATTATTGGGTACTTGATTGTTATGCCATCTCATTTTTTTGATAAATCCAACAAACAATAAAAATAATCGCCTTAAAATGTTGGAAAAATAATTACTATTGGGGAAAAAATACGCAACACTATTTGTTGTAATCCAATAAATAATAATTCCTAGAAAGTAATAACAAAATAAATAGGAGGTGAGGTACGGCTAATCAGATTTCCTTAAAGCGATTAGTTCCTATGAATAGAGCCAAGTAGCTTCACGAACTATACTTCCTAAGATACAGCATCCCAAATCCATCTGTATCAATACTATACAGACAAGACTCTTGTTAAACACTTCTTCAAATTGACACACATAGAGAACAACTACAAAGAAACTAGAAGAGTACTTTGAATAGTTTTTGTTGTTGTGTTTTTTAACTAAAGGGACACGCCTATTTTTAAACAAGAGAAGCAGTCGCAGAAAAATGAAAGGACGTGAACTGAAAAATCATGTCAGTTATGCTCATGTTAGTTAAGCCATTAACCCTTAATAACAACAATATTAAATTCAAAAACTATACAGCTGAATGAAGAGTCACGTTGAGTCATAAATCCATTATTACATCATTCATTTTTATTAAAAAAAAAACAAAGAAACTATTGCAAAAAGGACTGAAGAGACATAATTGTTGCACGAAAACTAAAGAGACCCATACGTTAATGCATCCATTAACTTGTCCATTAAAGCTTCAACATGTGACTAATGTTGAGCCATTAACAACATATAATCACAACAGAAATTACAAAAAACATCCACGTAACAATTCTGCATACAGCCTCAAAAGAACCAGACGACCGAGCTGTTCAAACCTTAAAACAAAGCTTTGGAAGGCAGAAGATCGGGGATGACAATCTTAGAACTGATATTAGAAGACTCGACGATGCTTTCGAAAAGCCGAACGATGGAAAGGAACTTCTTCGAGAGTCGGAGTACTTGCAGTGTCGCTGCTTTGTCAAGACCAAGAGATCACAACGCGGACTGTCTTGAACTTATTAAAAGCCAAATCTTTGTACTGGTACCACTTCCGAGGCCCGTGCCTCTTGGGAATCGCGACGGTGAGCACGCCGTCGAGGCTCATGGAAGCCGTGGCCCTGCTCAACCTCATCTTGTGGTATTTCCGCAGCTTCACCTTGATGGTCTCATCTCCCTGGCGCATCACCCACAGGGCGTTGCCCCCCCGGATCTCCACCCTCAGCTCGCCCTCCCGCAGCCTTGGCTTGTCCATCTTGTACACGAACGCCGCCACCGTCTCTTCCTCGGTGACCTGGTCGTATGCCGTGTCACCCCACTCGGCCTGCTGGTCGGCGAGGAACGCAAGAGGGGCGACGAAAAAGAAGGCCGAGTCCTTGACGTTGTTCTGGGTGCGGTCGATCTTTTTCCGGGTGTCGCTGATCTTGTTCCAGATCCCGCCCTGTTGGCCTGAGGGAGGAGATGAGGGCTGCATGATGGCTCGAATTCTCTCTTTTCTTTACGTAACAATTGGTGTTATGGAGCCGTGATCACTGGCGCAATTTCCTCGTGCCGCCTCGCTCTTCTTATATAGATGGAAATGCCAGAATCGCATCATCACGACTATCGAACGTACGTTGATTGGTTTCCTCTAGTTTTTTTAACGATTCACCTTGCCGGCGCCCAAAGACCAAAGCTGCAAGTGCCGAGTCAAGCTCAGCCAGGCTTATCGACATCCCTCTGCCTCACGGTCTTCTCTTAACTAACTGCAATATAGAATTGAAAGATACGGTAAATGATGGGGATGACACCATAGGTTTTACCAAAGGAAAATTTCCTGGAATCCAGTGAGATCCTTTAAATTTAATTTTCTAAAAAAAAGTTAATATCACGAAAAATCTCAAATTGGTACACCAGTTACAAATTTACTCTTGGTTAGTTTCCGTTAAAATTTACCATCAAACTACTTAATTGAATGACACATAATAATTGACCGGTGTATCAGTTTTGGATTTTACCATCAATTTGTCACAAGTTTACTAATTTGTGGTTTTTCGTGAAATTAATGGAAGGTAAATTTGTCACAAATATACAAATGGATTAATCCTACAAATAATCTCAAATTAGTACACTTGCAACAAATTTACCCCTGTTAGTATCCACTAAATTTTACCATCAAATTGTTAAATTGAATGACACGTAACAGTTAACAAATATATCGATTAGGGATTTTAACCCTTCATTTGTTACAAGTATACTAATTTGAGATTTTTTGTTATAGTAATCTAATTTATTGGAAACTAACAGAGGGTACCAGTTTATGGTAAATTTGTCTAGGTGTACCGGTTTGAGATTTTTGTTAATAAAAAAATTATCTTGAGGTAAATTCGTTGGTTTATTGTGGTATTAACCCTAATATTTAACTTTATACATTATATATATATATATATATCCATCACACAAAATTTGGGATGTCACGGGCCTAATCAAGTCCACTCAGGTCGACCGGGTTGGCCTACGATCCTTCGATCGTAGAACTGCGCTATAATTTGGTAATTGGGCTTGGCATCTTGGATTAGTGGGCCAAATGAGCCCAATTGAAAATTGGCCCAACGGGTTGAGCTTAGAAGTTTATCAAAACAAATCAAAAGTCAATCTTCGATTATTGAAGAAATCAATACCTAAGTTTAGATAGAAATTAATGGAACTTGAAAAACTTCAAAAAAATTTGAAATGACTTTTTTTTGGCCGAGATAAAGGCCTTGTCACGATACCCTTAATCTCGAATTTTTACCTTTATAGACGTGTCAATTAAAATTAGGCATCAACAATCTCGACCTTCTAATCGCCCATAGGCCAACCGAGCTCGTGTCCACCTGAAATCCAGCATCACCTCCTCCTCGTTCAGCCACGGACGTCCATCTTGTTCACGTGAACCGTCGCCTCTCTTCTTCGGAGACCTGGCCATTCACCGTCATCCACCGCTCACGCTGGCAATAGATAGAGCAGAGATGGGCAAGGAAGTGATAATTGACCGCCACGCGATGTAACGTCTCTCCTCGGAGACCGGATGGTACGACATCGTCCACCCACACCCGGCGGGGAGAGACGGTCGGGAGGGGCGACAATGTGCTAACAGGTTTCCGTCTGACGTGCTTCCGAAGCACATCTATGGAATGGTGTAATTCAACTCAGCAGACAGCGCAGTGCCCGCCAATACTCTCATAGCACAGGTACTTACAACTAACATTGATATATGCTGAGAAATTTGCGAGCCAAGGGTCTGTTGCCACCACCTCCATCCCCATCCTCCCTTGTAACACCTCCCTTGAATAGTCTTGAAACGGCATCCAATGATCTCATACCACTTCCGAGCGGGATCCCGCCTGGGAACTCTGACCGTGATCACGCCGTCGCGGTTCACCAAAGTCGTAGCTCCGCTCACCCTCACTTTTGGCAACCTGGGCCATCACAGCATGACTTTGGCCGATCACTTGCAAGGCCCGTCCCTACCTGATCTCCACCCTCACCTCCTCCTCCCCCGATGGCATGTCCGTCTCGTACACGAAGTCCATCGCCGTCTCTTCCTTGGATACCACGCGGTGCTGTGAGGCCGTCCCCACCTCGCTCCGGGATAAGGCATGGTCGACCGGGGAGACGTATCGCAAACTCCACTGAGTTCTTTTCGCCCGTGACACTGGCGATTCAGCGGTGCAATGCCGACGTTTCTTGCTCATCTTATAAAGACCGAAATGCCGGCATTGCTTGAAAAGCCAAAGCCTTGTAATGATTGAAATGCCGGAATCGCTTGTCGTGATTCCTCTTGGGGCTGAGCAAACAATGCTGTTTTTGGAGGAAAAAGTGGTAGAAAAAGCAGGGACAGGACCTCGCGAGCGGCCGGCCGGCCAAGGGGACGATCAAACGGTCCGTGCGAAGTGGCCGGCGACCACCACTTTCGGGCTCGAGGGGACGATCGAATGGTCGAGAGTGTAATGGCAAATTCGGGGTGCATAACAATTACGAAACCTCGCTTTATATATAACATGTTGGGCATACGCTTCGTACATAAATGATCATGGGTGTGGTATGTATAAAGAGAAAGGAACATAATTTTTGAAGAGTCTAAGTCATTATTTAACCGAAGGATGTGCAAGACCAGTTATTAAAGATGTGTGAATTGAGCAGCTACTCAATAAAAAGAACTGGTAGTATGTAGTTTTAAGTTTTGATCTAAGGGTGAGTTTGGAATATAAAACATGAGACAAATGAGTGTTTCCCTTAAACATTAATATAGACAGATGATTTAAACAAAATATGCACTAAAATACTCTCATAAAGAGAGCATATTATATTATCTTTACTGTATATCATATTTACCTAGGGATAACTATCCAAAATGTTATAAATCTTTCAATTTAACCAACTTAATCATAAACATTTTAACAATTTGAAAATGTAGTTATTCCAACCAATTTTGATTGGAAATCTTTGAGGTGGACGCTAACTATAGGCAGGTTGCAATTTTTTAACTATCTTTTCTATCTTTTTCTTCTCTTTTTTTTTCTTTTTTTTTCTTTGTTTTAACTGAGGCGGCAGCAAAGGTGTCACAACCCTAGCCTATGGGCCCGTTTGGTTCGGTTTTGAGAGAATACCCTTAAGAGAATGCAAATACCTTTAAAGTAAAGGGATTTTCCGAAATGTTGCACCGTTTAGTAAATTGTAGTCTCAAATAGCATTGAAAGGCAACTTCGCATAAATACCGTTTGGCAAAACTAATATTTGTAATGAGTTTTTATTTTTATTTTTATTTTTTAAAAATTATGAAAATCAAATCCGACGGTCGGCTAACCACCGGCCAACTGCCGGACAGCCAGATCTGGCCGCCTAGGGATAATTATCCAAAATGTTATAAATCTTTCAATTTAACCAACTTAATCATAAACATTTTAACAATTTGAAAATGTAGTTATTCCAACCAATTTTGATTGGAAATCTCTGAGGTGGACGCTAATTATAGGCAAGTTGCAAATTTTTAACAATCTTTTCTATGTTTTTCTTCTTCTTTTTTCCTTTTTTTTTCTTTTTTCTAACCGAGGGGGCAGCAAGGGTGTCACAATCCTAGCCTATGGTTGGTAACCTCCACCAACCACCACTAGGGCCACGGACCACCAGAGGGAAATAAGGAAAAGAAAAATAAAGAAAAGGAAAGGAAAAAAATCAGAAAAAAAAATTGAACAATTTTGTAAAAATTATCAACATAAGTGATATATAAGATGGTTGGCATCCATGTTAATTATTTCCAATTAAAAATGACCGAAATGATTATATTAACAAATCGTTAAAATATTTATGACTAAATCGGCTCAATTAAAAGATCTTGAATTGAATTGACATTCATTCAATAGGTTTATGACCATTTTGATAATTTTCTCTAATTATCTGAATCGCTAATCAAATAGTTTTTTATAGAGAAGTGTCGTGTCCTCTTTTTCTTTTTCTTTTTCTTTTTTTTTCAAATAGCATACTCCTGCTGAGTCTTGGCTCCATTCCGTCAGTTTGTGCGGGCTTTTTAGCCTTCAATGGGCGACCACTTGTCATTTTTGGCTTTAATTGATAGAATATTACATTCAAGCGCTCCCCATTTCTTTACAGGTTCATGACTTGAGAAAACCAAACTACATATGTATGGATTTATTTCGTACTAAACTAATTTAACATTCTTTATTTCGCATTTCGTTGTTATATTTTTTTATTATATTTCCTTTTAATTTAGATCAATATAAAGTATACGAACATTTAATTTGACGAAATTGCATATATACATGCAAACCACACTGATTGAGTGCATCGAATAATGCTCCATCCATATAATGGCAATCCGACCAATGATGTTAATCCAAGTTGGATTCACCTCGTTCAAATCAAACAGTTAGGGCGCATTTAGTAATAATTCTATTCCGGGGAACAAATTCTGATCAGAAATGATTATTTTTTATTATGTTCTTGGAAACTGATTCTGAGTAAAAGAACGCGTTTGGTAACTGTCCAAAATTTCTTATTCTAGAATAAAATTGTGTTTAGTACCGTGCTCATTGATTCTGTTCCAAATCAATTTCTTTTAATTTTTAAATACTTTTTTACTTTTTTCCTTTTTTTTCTTTTCTTTTTTTCCTTTTTTCCTTTTTTTCTTTTTTTCTTTTTTCCTTTTTTTTCTTTTCTTTTTTTCCTTTTTCTCCTATTCTTCTTCTTCTTGGCGAGGCCAGCCCTCGTCGGCCAAGCCTCACCGATGGCCAAGCCGGCCTCGCAAAGGCTGGGCTAGGCGAGCCTCGTCGGTGGCCAGGCCGGCCTCGCCGAGGCTAGGTGAGGCTTGCCTGGCCACCGACAAGGCTAGGCGAGCCTCGCCGATGGCCAAGCGAGCCTCGTCAAGGCTGGGCGATGCCCGCCTGGCCACCGGCAGGGCTTGCCGAGCCAAGCTGGCCAAGCCTCGCCGGTGGCCAAGTAGGCCTCGTTGGGGGCTAGGCGAGGCCTGCCTGGCCACCAGCGGGGCTAGGCAAGCCTCGCCAGGGCGAGGCGGGCCTCACCCAGCCCCAGTGAGGTCTGGCGAGGCCGAGCCTCGCTGGTGGCTGGGCTTGCCTCTGGCAAGCTCGCTGAATCTCGCCCTGGCCTGGTGAGCCTCCAACGAGCTCGCCGGACTGGCGGCGGCAGACGGCGGCGAGCAGTGGCGGACGACGAGCGCGAGATGACGGAAGGGAAGAGAAGAATAGTTGGTTTTTTTATTCTCAAATTTGTTCCCAGAACAAGAATCAACTTTTTTTTTATTCTTGATTCCACTCCAAATCTGTTCCTGGGAACAAAAATTTTACCAAACACGATTCTATTTCCAAACTACTCTCGGGAACAAAGAATCAGAATTTGGCCTTGTTTGGATGGTTACTAAATAGGGCCTTAATCACTCAACCAAGTGCTTGGAGAGTTCAAACCAACATTTTCATATAATAATACAGTAATAAAAAGCATAAATCAATGGAAAAATTCAACAAAAAATTCCAAAATAAATTAGAAATAGGAACGCTGTTCTAAAATAAGCTTCAATCATCATATATATCTCCCAACACTGCCCCTCTATCTCGAAAGGATTTGAGTGTCACCCCTCCTTTTGGTGCGTCCTTCCTACTTGCATCTGCTTTAATGCATGTGCACTTCTTACCTAAATGACGCATTTTATTCTTGAAGATGATTAATACAATTTCTTGGACGACCTTAATGTTAAATTGAGACCTCGGTGACTTCATTGCACCTTCACATGCATGAAGTGAAAGTTCAACATGAATAAAAACATTATCTTTGACATCTCCAATTTCGCTCTAGAAAAAGTCACTTTGGAGACATGGCATAGTGGAAGTTGACTCAGAGACCCAAATGGCTCAAGAACCAACTTTTCCCACCAACAGTAACTACAAGAAATGGCCATCTCTCCAGGTTGATGGCTACCCCCACCCAAATTTATAAACCTTCAATATTGTCGATAAAGTACTTCGAGTTGGTTCACACGCCCAACTTTTCTTTGGTTTAACTGTTCAGTTCGGTCTCTCTAAGAACTGCGATTAGGCCGATGATATCGGCAAACTCTGCGCGTGCTTCCCGGGGAAGAGAAACGACAAAGACGGAAAAGAGTAGTTGCCGCGACGCAGAAAGAAATCCGGGGAATTGAGTAGGTAAAAAGGGCCCATAGCAGCAGGTTGTGGCTGATATTTGCTTTGCTGAGGCAAAATATCTCAATGTCCTCTGTCTGGCTTATCAAGGTCTCTCTCTGATCTGTCTTTGTTTGTGTTACTAGATTCTGGTAAAAAGGAGAAATGTCGGTGGGCTGGTTCCGTGCCTACCGAGGAAGATGTTATGCGTTTTCTCATCAATGGATGGCGATTTCCGTGAAGCATCGTGGAAACAATTCCTTGCTTTTAGCTGTTTTACAAAAATTGTGGACCAAAGAAACGGCGAAGTGTTGTGTTTTCATTGCCCAAAATGGGGCCACTAGTGTTTTGGAATGGAAGGAAAGATGAAAGGTTGCTTTTAATTGATACTCATCTATCTTAAGAACCTACAAAAAGTTGGATTTTTTCTCTTGCCACCAACTTCATCCTCATCCTCCACCTCCCTTCCTATCGTCGCTATAAGGATGCACGTGTCATGAAATCAGGATTTACTGATGAAATATCTATTGAGGTTGTCCCACATCGGTTGTGGATGGGGCTGGTAGTCAATTAATAAATATAAGAAAAAGTCTCATCTCTTGAACTAGCTTTTGAGGTGAAAGAGATCCAAGATCACCCAACACTTTTATCAAAGTTCAGGTTTGCCAACAAGTTTGAACCCAAATAAAAAGTCACACGAAAGAATTGCGGGTTGTTTTGCCTCCAACCCAGGATCCAAGATCCAAGATTTTCCTACATCGATAAAAAGTCGCACAAGAGAATTACGGGTTGTTTTGCCTCCAACCCAGGATTAGAGATTGTCCTACATCGATTGCATCGATTGTGAACTGGTGGTCAATAAATAAGTATGAGAAAAAGTATCACCTTTTGAGCTAACTTTTGGGGTGAGGAAAGTCCAAGATTACCCCTTAATGTCGATATTGCTTGCTCTTTTTATAAAGATGGAAATGTCGGCATTGCTTCATTGTGACCCCATGCATGGAAAGCCAAAGCCTTGTGACGATTGAAATGCCGTAATCGCTTGTCGTGATTCCTCTTGGGCTAAGCAAACAATGTTGTCTTTGGAGGAAAAAATGATGGAATAAGCGGGGATGGGACCTCACGAGTGGTCAGGTGGCCAAGGGAACGAGCAGATGGTTAGTGTGAAGTTGCCACCACTTTTGGGCTCGAGGGGACGATCAAATGGTCCAGAGTGACCCACCCATGAGTAGCGCAGTTAGTTAAGAGTTATCCTTCCTTCGATGGAGGTCGAGGGTTCGAAACCCTGCGCTGATAGCGATTCAAGCGGGAGGTCCCGGTGGTGGGTTGCTAGGCCAGTCTTTCCCAAGATATAATCGCTGAGGGCCTCTCGGAGGCCCATGAACCCCAAATCAGCGTAAGCCGACAAGGGCGGACCGGCAGATCCTCAGTCACCAAAAATAAAAATAAAAAATGGTCCAAAGTGTAATGGTAAATTTGGAGTGGACACCGACTTTGAAAGCTTGCTTTTATATAGAATATGCTGGGGCATTCGCTATGTAAGTGCATCATCGCGAGTACGGTACGTATAGTGAAAGGAATAAAATTTTAAGGAGTAGAGTAATTATTAAACTAAGGGATGTGCATGACTGGTTATGAAAGATGTTTAAGTTGAGTTCGATGAAGAAAAACTAGTAGTAGGCAATTTTAAATTTTGATGTAAGAGCAAATTTGGAATACAAAAAATGAGACAAATTAGTTTTTCCCATAAACATTACTACAGATAAATGATTTAAACAAAATATGCGATAAAGATATTCTCATAAAGAGAGCACATTATATTATCTTTGATGTAAAAAATAATTATATGAGGATAATTACCTAAAAAATCTTAAATATATTATACGGACGTCAATTCAAATCTAAACTTTTAAATTGGTCAATTTAATCACTAACATTTTGATAATTTAACAATATAATTTTTCTAACCAAATTTGGTTAGAAATTGCTAAAGTGAACATTAACTGTCAACATGACTGGTACTAATATGAACAACTTTTGCAATAATTTTAAATATATATATATATATATATATATATACTTTTTTTCCTTTTTTTTTAAAAAAAAGTTAAGGGGTGGTGAGGGCATCACAACCTCATCGATAGAGAGAAATAAGGAAAAACAAGGAAGGAAAGGAAAAAAATTCAATAAAAATTTAAAAATTTTGAAAAATTTGTCCACATTAATATTGATTAGGTTGTATAAGACGATTAGCATCCATTTCCACGATTTCTAACACAAAATGGCCGGAATGAATTCATTGGCAAAGCGTTATAGTGTTAGGTTTAAATAGTCAAATTAAAATGTTTTGAATTGAATTGACATTCGCACAATAATTTTATGACTATGGTAGCTCTCCCTATTTATCTGAATCTCTAATCACATGAAAAAACAAGAAAATTATATCACGACGTGATCTATAGAAAAATTTAGCATGCTCTTGTTTTCTTTTCTTTTTCGAATAGCATACTTTTAAGCTTTCCATCCATTGCATGTCATAAGACACATCGATTTTTAAGTGGAGGCTGACTAGGTTCACATCCACGAGGGGAGCTGTTAAGTTGGTAACGTGGTGGTTTTAAACAATATTTTCTGCTGTTGTTTAGTCTTGGTTCTATTCTGTCACTTCCCACGGGCTTTTTAGCCTGCAATGTGCCACCACTTGTCAGTTTGGGCTTTAATGGACAGAATATTACATTTAAGTACTCCCCTTTTCATTGCAAAGTTCATGACTTCCTGTGTATCAATCTGTTTCATATTAAACTATCTTAATATTCTTTATTTCACATTTCATAGCTATATGTTTTTAATTATATTTCCTTTTAATTTAGATCAATATAAAGTATACGACATTTTCAATTTGATGAAATTTCAAAAATACGCGCAAATCACCCTGACCACGTACATCAAATAAAGCTCCATCTATAGTGTGGTGATGACAATCAATAGTGGTAATCTGAGTTAGATTCACTTCACTCAAATCAAACATTTAATCACTTAGCAAATTGCTTGGAGAGTTCAAATTAACATTATCATATAATAATAACAATGATAATAAACACGAATCGATGGAATAATTCATCAAAAAAGTCCAAATTAAATTGGAAGTAGATACATTGATCTAAAATAAGCTCCATTCATCATATATCTTTCACAACACCACCCCATTTTCTCGAAAGGATTCGAGTGTCAACCCACTTTTTGGTGCTTCTTTCCTAATTGCACCTACTTTAATGCATGCGCACTTTTTATCCTGAAAGATGATTTAGACAATTTCTGGGATGACCTTAACAAAAAATCGAGAGCTCGTTGACTTCATTGTTCAACTTTACATGCATGAAGTGAATTTCAATATGAGAAAAACATTATCTTTGACATCTTCAATCTCACTCTGAAAAGGTCACTTTGGGGACATGTTGTAGTGGAGGTAGACTCTGAGACCAATGGCTCAAGAACTTATTTTCCTCACCAATGATAACTCCAGGAAATGGCCATCTTTTCCAGGTTGATGTCTACCCTCCCCACCCAAAATTTATAATGAGCCATTAATGTGAGGACTTACAGTAGATTCAGGAGTCAATGATTGTCAGTGAGGCCAGAGCTAGAAATTTGTACAATCAGCAGAGGACGGTTGACTCACTTACAAGGCATTGTTCAGTGTATCAGAATTGAATGGCAGGCTGGACTACTTCCCATGTTCAGTAAGATGGTCAATAAAGTACGGCAAGTCCGTTCCCATCCCAAACTTTTAAGTCCCCAGAGGCTTATTCTTTTCGTCTTTCTTGGGTTTGATCGTTCGGATCAGTCTTTCTAAAAGCTGCAATTAGGCCGATGAAATCGACAAGCTGGGCGCTTTTCCTGCGAAGAGAAATGACAGAGACGGAACAAGGATCGCCAAGATTGCAGAAAGAAAGCCGGGGAATTGTCTTGGTAAAAAGGGGCCACTAGCAAGCTGCCTGGTTGTAGCTGACGTTTGCTTTGCAGAGACAAAATATCTCAATGTTTCTGTGTCTGGCCTGTCAAGGTCTCTCACTCATCTGTCATCGTTTGTGTAATTAGATTGTGACGAAAAAGGGAAGCGTTGGTGGGCAGTTCTCGTGCCTACCGGATGAGATTATCCGTTTTCATATCCATCATTGTTAAAAACATGCCTCGCTACTAGCTGTTTCTCAATATCACTTCTGAAAAGAGAGACCAAAGAAACAGTGAAAGTACTGGCCTTTCACTGCCGAACTGTGACAATTAGTGTTTTGGATTGCAAGGAAAGAAACATCGTTGCTTTTACTAGATACCCATCGGCCTTGGAATCTAGAAAAAGTAGGATTTTTCTGCTGCACAAGTCCTCATGGTATACTTCCTCCCCCAAAGCTGTGCCCTGCTTCAGTTGTGTCATCCTCGAGTGATTCAATCATTTCTAGTCTGAACATTATCTCAAGAACATCTTGATGATATTCCTTGTTGGATTATTACAAAGAACACTCGGAGAAATCGAAGAGGTTTAAAACATCACTGCTTTGATTCAGGATGCACTTAAGAAACATCTCTCAAGAGACATGAAGAACTGGTACAAAATTCAGAAGAAAGTTCTCTCCATCTCGTTCGAATAATTTACAAGAGTTATGTACAAGCGCGTGCATTCAACCTATTTAGCACACAAGAAAAGGAAACATCCCCATCGGGTTGAAACTAATTGGCTGCAAACTCCAGTAAGTCACGGTCTATCGCTATCCTCTGCTTGTCTCGGCCATCAAATGTCTTAGACTTTCTCTGTTCTAAACGATGCAAAGTCACTGCAATCACCAAAGAAAGATGACAGCCCAGTTTCAAGAGTTTTCTGTAGTTATTCCTACCTGTAGTTATCATGAGCTAAACGCAAGAGCTCTCGTGGAATTTCATAGATCTCGACAAGGCTGCAGGGTTAGCGCACAAAACAGATGCGGTTTCTGATACGTGATTTTTCTCCTCGCCCTTCGATTGGAAGCCCTGAAACAACCCGTCCTTTCCTAGCCAGTCCTTCTTGATCCCCAGAGTAGCCCATATAGTACTTTTCGCCGCCTCGCTTGGGTCATCTATGCGTAAAGTCTTCGGGATCAAAACACATCCGTTCTTCCGTTTCCTGGGTTCGTCTTCCACAGAATCATCCTTTTCGACCATCTCGCCTTCTCTTGCATGCTTCCCAAGAGTGGGCAAATCTGGTCCTGAATTCGATCCCTTTTGGCTCGGAGGCGACAACAGAGGGAAATTCCAGCTACTGTGGAGGCCACAGTTCCAAAGCGGCGCAGGGTAAATCGGCACAGCAAATCCTGAAGGATAAAAGGGTGGTGGAAGCATCGCAGGATTCCATGGATAAGGCTGTGGAACACCCGGATAGCATGGAAACTGAGGATGGAATCCATTGGCGCTGGATCCCTCCAGATTGGAATTCCCATTTCCTTCATCTGTCAAGTTCGAGATCGCGACAGAAGATCGGCTAGAGCAATCGTCATTCTTCTCTCCACTTCTTTGCGGGACCGAAACCCTATTCCTTCCAAAGTCACAAAACCCATTCTGCATTCTGTTCATAGCTGATCCTTCCTTGTTGGCGAGATTCAAGGCAACAGCCATGGAATCACCAGCAGATGCATCTAAGCCGAAGGTGAGAACAGTACCATTGATCTTCCCATTTGGGAGGTGAGTCCCGTTCGGAGCATCAATTCGAGCTGCCTGAAGAGCCTCAGAGAGAGTGATGTGGTGATACTGCGAAGCTGAGCTCTTGCTCTTGCGGCGCCCAGCTCCCACGGGAACGTTCCGCATGGTACCGCCGGCCGTCCAGTATCTTTGGCAGGACTTGCAGAAGTGCCGGGGCTGATTGACGTTGTAGTTGTTGTAGTAGCAGAACTTGGTGTCCATGCTGTTGCATCGCGGGCAAGGTAGGATCTTGTCCGGCTTCTTCAGGGGGGGCTTCTCCTGCGAGTTCGACGAATCGCCCTGTTCTTGATCGATGCCGGAAGCTTTCGTTTTAGCAGATTCTTCCTCAATAGAGGGTGTTTTGGGGTTCACCGTTTCTGGTGAAACTTGGTCATCATCTTCTAGCACTTCCATGGCAACGTGTTCAATGGAATGACACTGATGACAAGATAAAGTGGAGGGAAATCAGCACTGAGCAACGGATGTAAAAGTCTCACCTAGGAAAATTCTAGAAGAAAATGATGCCCAGCAACAGCACAAGCAAGACGCAACAGGAAAGAATGAGAAGAGCATCTAGAGAATGCTTTTGCCATCATTTCTTGACTAAAATAATGCCATCCCTCTTCCCATTGTTTAATTGCCCTTAGCTAAAGCTAGAGTCTTGGAAAGTTTGGATGAGTTCTCCAAGAAATTTGACATGATTAAGGAAAAAGACAAAGATTTAGTGACTTAAAATAGTGACAGATCCGAAACATGCGGCCTTGGACCGATGCAGCTGGTCCTAAAAACCATTATCAGCTCACATGTGATGTCTAGGACTCGAATTTAAGAGTGTATGCAGAATTTCTCTATCTGTATAGTATAAATTATGCTCATCATGGAGCATACCAGAAAGTATACGGCTAAAAGGCCTGTCTATACAGTACTTTAAACAGGGAAGAGGTGAAGATTTCAATCAAAATTTCAACTAAGGCGAAAACCAAAAAGGTCTTTTCTTGACCAATACAGACAGATTATTCATCCCATATTTCGGTAAAGACAAAACAAAAGAAAAAGGGAAAAGAAACAGATCTCTTCCTTCTTCCCATACTTCCTACAAAATTTAATTTTTTTTGGGTCAAATTTATGGTTTTTTCCCCTTTTCTGGATGAAACTAGCAGGGTCGTTAGCCGTCTTCGTTTTATGTTGTTTTAAGTAGAGACAAGATCCTTAAAACAAGCAAGAGAATTAACCTCGTGAAGACTGGTCAGTTCCTCTCGTCTTCACTTTAAACTTTTCTATGCCTTCAACTTCATGGATCAAATCAAAAACCAATTCACAGACTACCATCGAAAAAAGAAGCTGAAAATAGCAAAAAAGAATTCCAAGATCTCGAAAAAGCTAACACAGAATCATCCAGAGACAGAGCACCACACCCAAGTACAGAAAAGCAGAGACAGAGAGACAGAGAGTGGATGGGCAGTCCTCGAATTGCACAGACACCCCACGCCCGACAAACCGTACCTTCTCGGAGCCTTCGTCGTCCTCCTCCGAATTCACGCCCGAGTAAGCCACGCCGTCGCCGGACGAGGCCTCCGGCGACTCCCCGTTGGACCACAGGGGGATCTTCTTCCCAAAGAGCCTGATGGCAGGGTCGCTCGTCATCTCCACCATTCTCTCTCCTCCCTCTCTCGAGCGTTTCGGCCGCGTTTCTCCTTCACTGTCGTGTTAGCGGGGGTGTGTTCGGCTTCCTGGGGTTGACATGGAAGGGAGAGAACGTTAAAGTGTCGGCCTTTAAAGTCTCGTGAGCTCCCCTGTTTCTCCAGGAGAGAGAGGAAGACAGGGAGAGAGGTGGGCGCCACGTCAGCGGCGGGGCTGGATTCTGAGCCACAAGTTTTCGTGGCCTTGAGATTTCCTCTTCCCTTAGGCCTGCGGGTTTTGATTCTTGCGGGAGGGTTGCACCGAAAAGATGGTGCACCCACTTTTTGGGTTCTGGCCTTTTGCGTGCGTGTCCGGACCCGACCCGACAACGACCGCTCGGGCTCGGACCTGGCCGAGGTGGGAAAAGGTTGGTGGGGACTGGCAGAGGAGTCAAGCCGTCTTTTGGGAGAATCCGAAAAAGGTTTTTCCTCGTTGTACCGACGCAAATTCAGACCCAATACGAGACGGTACGGCTTGACTTAAACTCGAAATTAACATGAATCGATATGTTTTCAATTGCCTTTTGTGGAAAAGTGATATATAATTACGTTCAAACATTTATATAGCGACTTAAGATAATACGAATGGTGACAAGCACAGATCGCCGACTATGTATGATTTAACAAGTGATAGCATGGAGGGAATCTTATTTTAGGCGGGCTGGAAATTCTTGAAGATTCAATTTATTTTGAGAATTTAACAAGTACTACGGCTCTCCCTAACGAATATCTTATACAAATAGGGATAAACTAATATTTTTTTTTTGTGATCGAGGAACTGCCAGAGACTTCCTTACGGGGTCACACTGCCCGATGTCGTCGCAAGCCACTATTTAGACGTAAAATATCGGGGGGTTGGCCTAGTAATCCACCCTTATGACCCCCACTTAAGTCATGGAATACAAACGAGAGGGTTCGAACCCTCGACCTCAATGATGAAGGAGAGCACGCACACCATCTACACTGCCCATGGGTGGGTACAATAAACTAATTATTTATCTATTTCATATTCAATTATTATTGTTGTTATTGTTTTCGTCAAAGGTCATGTCCTCGCTCGTATGGTTTATAAAAATGAATGAATAGAAAATATTTTCATCCTCCATAAAAAAATTCGTTATTGGTTGTTGTTAATAATGAAGAAATTTTAATAACAAATTTACCATTTATTAGTTTCTATATACTTGTAACAAATTTACCCTATGCTAATTTCCGTTTGAATTTTACCATCAAATTATTCGGTTAGATGACACGTAATAATTTATATATCAATTTGGGGTTTACCCTTTGTTTATCAATTTATGATTTTTCGTGACACTAATCCAATTTAACGAAAATTAACAAAAGATAATTTTTTTACAAATATATCAATTTGAGTTTTCTAATGGTAAAAAAATTAGTCTAAGTAAATTTATCACAAATATACTAGTTTTGATTTTTTTATGATAAAAAATTAATTTAAGATAAATTTTTCACTAAGCTCTGGAACTAATTTTCTTGCATGTTGATTTCAATTAACCACGCCAGCTTTTTTGTCTACCGACCTGTCGCTCTAAAAAGTCACCATTAGCCGCTTTCGTTTTTGGTCGAAACCATTAGCCACTTCACATGTCATGCTATGATTGGTTTTTTGTGTTTAATGATTGGTTTTTTTGTTCGATTTCTTATGGCTAATTCAAAAAACAAATGAGAAGTGGTGAGCCCAACAAGGCCAAAACACTTATAATAATACGATGCGGCGCATAAATAATTGCGCAGCCCTTGTGTGGCCTTCTCACGCAACAGCAGCTTTTCCTTTTTTAAACCAAGGAATATCCCTTATTCGTAACCAAAACACTTTTCCTTAATCAATTATTTTAAACAATAATTTTTAAAAAATTATTTTCTAAATCTTTTATTTTTCATTAAACAAAGGGTTAATATCCTGAAAAACCTTAAACTAGTACACATATGATACAATTTACCCCAAACTATTTTTTTGACCACAAAAAATTCCAAACTAGTATACCTTTGACAAATTTACTCCAAACTGGTACACTTGTGACAAATTTACTCTCTGTTAGTTTTATTATATTTTATTGTCAAATTATTAAATTAAATGACGTGTGACAGTTGATTGATATACCAATTTGAGATTTTACGCTCCGTTTTGTCACATTTTATAACTTTTGTGATTTTTTTATGATATTAATCCAATTTAGCGGAGGGTATATTTGTTACAAATTTACTAGTTTTGAGTTTTTTGCGGTCGAATAAATTAGTTTGGGGCAAATTTGTCATAAATGTACCAGTTTATGGTTTTTTATAATTAGTCGGGGTAAATTTGTCACAGGTGTACCAATTTGAGGTTTTTCAGGGTATTAACCCTTAAACAAATGAACCCTTAAACATAAATCATGGCAATCATTCTCAAATCAAAGGAGTTATTCCCCAAAACTTGATGTTTACCAAATTCCGGGAAATTATATTTTTATGAATGATAAATTATTTGGAGGATTAGCACTTTGTGTTTAATCTAAAGCACCTAAACACCTCCCTAGTAGAGTTGCAAAAAAACCAATAAGGATCGAAAACCCGGATCATACCTCGAGCCTGAAATGGCCTAGCCCAGCTTGGCCTGGAATAATTTTAACAAAAAAAATTATGTATAGAATTAGAAGAAACAAATTACATATAAGATTTGTGATTTATCATTTATGAACCTCAACAAAATTATAATAATAAATTAATCATGTTATGTTAGAGCTGAGATGTGAAATTTTGCTTCTTCAAATGAAATATGGGAATTTCAAGTAAATTTGTGTTGGTTATTTAATTGATGTAAGGTATAGTTTTGAAATTTAAAAATGAAAAAAATACTTTGGAAAAACAAAAAAGATAGGTTCGAACCAGTAATTTCGATTAGAGCTTTCTTCTTCTTCTTTTCCTGGCTAGGCCAAAAAACCCTCTAGGCCTAGCCCATCCCACCCATTTGCATCCATACCGTTAAAATTAGGTATATAAATTTTGGTTGAAACTCAAATCTATGTAGTGCCGATGCTAGGATTAAGTGTGATTTTAGAATAGGAACCTAAGAATCAGATTGACTCTCCACCGGTATGATTTCAGGTTCTATTAAATGTAGATAGGTTTTAAATTGAAAAAAAATTGAGAGTCTATTCTGATAGAGAAGTTTTAAGTAAAATAAGAAACTTGGAATAAGTTTTTATGTTTATCTTATGCCATGTGTTCGCATTCCATGGTGTCTAATGTTAAGTGTGTAATATGAAACCACCAATCCAAGCTTCCATTTCCGATTCATAAATGAGACTTCTACTATGAATTGTGATCAGTAAATCGTAACAAAAATTTTACGGTGATCATTAGGGATGATGATTTAGTACAATTGTTTAATGAAAAATATATGCAGAACTTAGATAAACTTTAGAACCTATGACGACATAAGTCACAGGTTTCAAGTTCCAAGTTCCAAATAAAATTCGAATAGAAACTAAAGGCACGTTTAATAATGTTTCTGTTTAAAAATTGTTCCTTAGAACAAAAGTGGTATTTTCTATTTCTGTTCCCGGAAACAATTTTTGAACAGGAGAACAAGTTTGGTAACTGCACAAAATTTCTGTTCTTGAAATAGAAAAATAACAGAAACACGTTTGGTAAACTTGTATAATTTTTTAATATTTTTTTTTCTTCATTCCTTTTGACTGGTCACCGGCCTCGGCCATGGCCGGCGATCAGCCGACGAGGGTTGGCGGCCTCGCCGAATCTGGGCGAGCTCGAGCTTGCGCAGCCAAGGCGAGGCCGAGCCATGTCGAGGGCCGACAATGCTCTGGCGAGGTCGCTGGTCATGGCCAAAGTCAGCGACTAACCAAAGAAAAAAGAAGAAGAAAAAGGAGAAAAAAGAAGAAGTGTTTTTTGGAATTGTTCCCGAGAACAAGTATAAGTTTTTTCATTTTGTTTCTGTTCTAAATCTGTTCCCTGAAATACAAAAATAGATTTTTTGTTTTCAGGAATAAAAGTGTAAACAAACGTGTTTCTGTTCTTTTTTTGTTCCGAGGAACAAAAGAACAAAAATTTGTGTTCCGGGGAACGGAAACAAATTTAAACAAACAACTCCTAAAAGCGGTCATCCTTACTCGTTGTACTTATCAAACATACTTAAAGTTGAAGCATTCAATTCCCAAAATACCGATTACCCATATCACGAGACATCAGTGTATTAGAGACCGCAAATTTAAAAAATAAATAAAATTGTGGAGCTATTTATCAAGCATCTTTGGAGTAATGTCAAACAAATCCTCCATAGGCATTCAACTCACGTGGACCTCCACGTGCGACCACCAAGTTCATGCACCTACATCGCAATTGCATTTGCCTATACCTTTTCCCCCTTCCTTCAGATAAGCCCGGCTTATCGCCACGTCAGCACCCCACGCATAAATCTGCCTTTTTTCCCGCTCACGCCGGGGCCCACTAACGGTCCCCAAAAAGCTGGAAAAAGCCTCGGGGGAGAAGAAAAGCCGGGAAAAATCTTCCCCCCGTGCACCCCCTCCGATCGCACGACGCGTGTCCCGATTTGCAGGACACGTGTGACCCACTGACGAGGATTAACCACCCCCGGCCTCGATTTCTGTTCCCCCGCCCCCGCGCCCCGACACGTGTTCCACTCTGCCGTTCCCTGTTTTTACTTGGGCAGTGCGAGCTCCACGTGGACGATAAGGAAAAAAGAGAGGAAAAAAAAAAGGGGTCAGGCCCGACAACTTTAGTTCCCTAGTCTTTTGGTCTTTCGGTGCCGAAAAAGTCAACCGAGATTTCTCTTCCCAGGGCTTAGTTTAATTTAATTTAATTTAATTAATTACTTTTTGTAAGTGGTGTATTGTTTCGTGGGTAATTAAAGAAATTTCGATCGCGACGTGTGATTAGATTAAGCTTATCTTGCATTTGAGGGGAGGCCGCATGGACGATTATGCATCTTTGATCTAATCGTACTATCCGCCGAGGGATATGGATCGATCGATTATTTTAATTCTGTTTAAAAAAAATTAAGAATGTTTTCTCTAAAGCGTGATCTTGGTCATCATGCAATTTGGGAGGAAGGGAGATGGTCGTGATCATCTAATTGAGAATTGGGCCTCATATTATGGGCTCATGGCCCAAATTTGTGGCCCAAAATAAAGTCTAGGTCTTAAGTGGGCTTCTCTTCTTTGTACCTCGTCGTGTGGTAGTGGCCGGAAAGAAGGTAAAGTAAATTAACGAGTAAATAATTAGGGAAATAGTTGGCCAACAAAAAAAAAAAAAAGGAAGAGAAAGGAGAAATCCTTCTACGGGTTTATATATGGTAGAATTATATGCACAACGATCCTCTGATATCATATATCATATGTGGTTGTAAAATCAAGTGGAAAATGGTACATTTGATTTTGCTTTGGTATATGTTGAAAGCTAAGCGATTGCTTAAATAAGAGTCTAATCCTACTTATTTTTAAGAATCAAAAGTACGATGATAGTCAGTCGGATACTTGAAGGGAATCAGAACAACAACCAATCATCATAACTAATCCTCACTTAAATTTGAATTCAGTTATTGTGCTGAGGAATTCACAAGCATCAGTTCCTGAGCCAATATAGCGCCGTCGCCACCAGACAATTCTCGGGGTGGGTGAGTTCATACATGGCTATATGAGCTCCTACTAAGAATGGGAGGGAGGGTGGGAGAGATGCTTAAAAAGATAATAATTAGATCAATTATCGGTGTGAAAAAATTACTTACACATTTATCATTGAATGAGTGATACATCTATATTCGAAACTAGTTTCGTAGTTGAATTTTTCCATATAGAAATCATCTAATTGTGAGTGTATGAATTGACCATAGATTTAATAACAAATTTTACTTAAAAAAGGTTGCGTAAGTAAAGAGTTTAGGTCAAAGTGCACCATGTGCTTGGAGGCCTCCATGAGTATATGTATATATGATGAGTGACCTGAGTTCAGCACTATGACTTTCTACTTGACTATGTATATACGATGAGTGGCTTGAGTTGAGCACTATGACTTTCTACTTGACTTTAATGATGGTGTTTTTCACTTTTGTAGCAAAGCGTGTAGTGCCCATCTTTCTCAAACAGTGTCATTTTTTTATTTATCCTGTGGGCACGGATTAATCATGCTTGATAAAAGAAATTAATTTTCAATGCATTGATTATACATGATAGAAGAAGACAATGCATCGAATTGTGAATTTTCCGTGTATAGGCATTTAGCAAGTGCCTCGATACCGTTCGTTAACAAAATCTTACTAATGTGAAAACATGTAGTTACACAAAAAAAAAAAAAAAAACGTGAATGGGCGTTTGGCCTTACCATCAAAGTGACAATTATATGTGGGCCCATGATTTTCTCTTCCATACGCACAAAGTTTGAACGTAATATGTGGAATGTCTATTTATTATGCATCGTCACGAATGAAGGCATGCCTTTTGACTTAAGAAGAAGAAGAATCATTTTCATAAGGAGTGATTAATTTCATAATAGATAAGTTTCAAGTTGAAACTTGGAACCTAGGAGCCTAAAACCTACCCTATTTGCTATGGAACCGACTGTGGAACCTATCTCGTTTTTCCAGTCCAATTCTAGGACGTACCCGAGAACCTATTTTTTCTTATGCTCCCTTTTATGGTTTCATCTTTTACAGCAAAATAATATGAGCAATAAATCAATTCAAAGTACAAGATGAACAACAAATATCTACATCCGCCAAAAGCAACATTTTATAAGATGAGCACATACTCGCGTACAATTATAAACGATAAAAAGTTCAAATACGTAACATAAAACATAAATTATAAAACTCTATCCCTCATTTATTTATAAAATTATTGGTCCAATTCTAATCACCTAAAAACAAAACAAACAATATAGTTAAATTTGCCATTAACTTATATAAAACCTTAGCCTAGAGGTTAGAAATAGAGATGTTAGGGTTTTCACTTTTCTTAATTTTATGAAATCAATTCTGAAACCGGTCTAGTCAACTTAGTTCCCAATTGGGTCTTTCCTCATAACAGAAAACCAGACTGATTCCAAAAATTTGGAAATCGAGAACTGAACTTGTTTTCAACATAGTTTAGCCCGATTGCACACACCTAGTTCTCATGCAGCCACTTTGTGTTTATCTTATAATACCCTAGGTTTTTCCTTTTTTAGATAATCGAAGGACATGAATACAGAGTCCGACCACTTGAAGGCTCACAAAACATCTTACAAGAGTCATGTACCATTTAAATTTGGGCATTTGATATATGCACGTGATCTTGATAGTAATTTATATACAATTGGTGAGATTTAAGAAGATGACCTTGAATTTCTATATTGCCAAATCTCCGGAGCTCCACACTGGCTGCATTAGCTTTGGGGGTTGACCGACACAGCCGTGCACGTTTTACTTTTCCAATGGAAAATGTACCCCACCATTTAAGATAGGAGCTTAGAGCTTATGATTGCATTATGTTAGAAGCACAATCACACTCTTAACATTCTAAGTATTTTTTTTCTCTATGGCGCAATAGAATTAATTTTGTGGGATTAAAGAGGCCGTAAGTTATGAATTTTTTTTTGGCATGCTTAGGCATGTATGTTTTCAAAACTCGTAAAGACGGCATAATGTCAATAAAACTGTCATTTATGTATTAAGTCAATTGCAATGACCGATTTTCACAAATGTCACATAATTTATGACACTTGAATAAAATGGTGTTTTTCACTTTGGAGCAAAGAGTAGTGCCCATCTTTCTCAAAAGAGTGTCATTTTTTATTATCTTGTGAGCACGGATTAATCATGCTTGATAAAATAAATTAATTTACAATGCATTAATTATACATAATAGAACAAGAAAATGCACCAAATTGTGAATTTTCCATGTATGGGCATTTAGCAAGTATCTTGATACCATTCGTTGACAAAATCTTTATGATGTGAAAACAAGCAGTTACACAAAAACGTGAATGGGCTTTTGATCTTGTCGTCAAAGTGACAATTGCATGCGGTTCTCTGATTTTCTTTTCTACACAAACAAAGTATGAACGTAATATATGGAACGTCTATTTGTTGCACCGCATCATCATGAATGAAGGAATGCCATATGTGCTTTGCCTGTTGACTTAAAGAAAAAGTATCGTTTTCATAAGTGGTGATCGATTTTAGAATGAGTAAGTTCCAAAAACTTGGAACCTATTTAAAATCGGTTCCTAGTTTTTGGAACCTAGAATCCACCCAATTTGCTGTGGAACCCGCATTAGAATAGGTTTTTCTTTTGTTCCCTTTTTTGGTTTCGTTTTTTATAGCAAAATAATACGAGCAATAAATCAATTCAAAGTAAAAGATGAATAGTAGAAATCCTATCTACCAAAAGTAACAATCCATGAGATGAACATGTAGTCATGTATACTTATAAATGATAAAAATGCTAACATATGATATAAATTATACAATTCCATTCTCATTTATCCATTAAAAACATTTGGTACAAATTCTAATCACATGAAAACAATGTAACCACCATTGTTAAATTTGCAATAAATTTACATAAAACCTCTGCCTAGAGGTTAGAAATAGAGAAACTAGGGTTTTTACTTTTCTTAATTTTATGAAACCAATTGCGAAGCCAGTCTAGTCAGTTTGGTTCAATTCGATTCTCGGGTGGGCCTACACTTGGACTAGTTTCAAAAATTTGGAACCAAGAATCTAACCTATTTTCAAGGTGGTCAAGTCCAGTTGCACACTCTTAGTGTTCATGCAGCTACTTAGCGTTTCTCTTCTAACCCCAAGGTTTTTCCTTTTCTTGATAATTGAAGGACAAGAATGTAGAGTATGAGCACTTGGAGGCTCACAAAACATACTACAAATGTCATGTATCGTTTAAGTTTAAGCGTTTGACACAGTGCACATAATCTTGACACGAAGTAGTTTATATACAGTTAGTGAGATTTAAACAAATGACCTTCCATGTCTACATCTCCAGAGCTCCACACTGGCCGCATCAGCTCTGGGTGTTGACCAACAAAGTCGTGAATGTTTTATTTTTCCAATGGAAAAAGTACCCCACCATTCAAGATAGGAGCTTAGAGCATAGGATTACATTATGTTACAAGCACTAAGTTTTTTTTTTCTCTACGGTGTAATAGAACTAATTTTGTGGGTTTAAAGAGGGTGCAAGCTATCAAATCTTTTGGGATGTTCGGGCATGCATGTTCTGAAAACTCATAAAGACGGTGTAATATCAACGAAACTGTGATCACCTAATTAAGAATTGGGCCTCATAATTATGGGCTCGAGGCCCAGATTCGTGGCCCAAAAGAAAGTCTAGGGCTTTTTGGAAGCAGGCGTGTGGGGCTCATTAAGTGGGCTTCTCTTCTTTGTACCTCGTCGTGTAGTAGTGGTTGGAAAGAAGGTAAAATAAATTAACGAGTAAATAAATAGGGAAATAGTTGGCCAAAAAAAAAATTAATAGGACGAGAAAGGATAAATCCTTCTACGAGTTTATATGCGGTAGAATTATATGCAACGATCCTCTAATATCATATATCCTAAGTAGTTGTAAAATCAGGTGGAAAATGGTACATTTTGATTTTGCTTTGGTACATCGGTTCCTGAGCCAATGGAGAGCCGTCGCCATCGGACAATTCTTGGGGTGGGTGAGTTCATAATACGAGCTGCTACTAAGAATGGGAGGGAGGGAGAGAGAGAGGGAGAGAGAGAGAGAGGGAGAAGAAATGCTTAAAAAGATAATAATTAGATCGATTGTCAATGTAAAAAATTACTTACACATTTATCGGTGACACATATATATTTGAAACTAGTTTCGTAGTTGAATTTTTCCATATAGAAGTCATCTAATTGTGAGTGCATGAATTGACGATAGATCAAATAACAAATTTTACTTAAAAAAAGGTTGCGTAAATAAAGAGTTTAGGTAACCACTGGGATTCGCCCTAGTGGCCACCGTTCCAACATGGAAGGGGGAGGTGAGGGGTTCAAATCCCCACATTTTCAAGGGGGGATGGGGTGGGGACGCGTAAGTTTCAAGAGTGGGTTTCGACTCCCACGTCCTACAAGAAGCAGGGCAAAAGTCTGAGAGTGAGTGTAGAATAGAAATAGAGTAGGACTGACAAAAAAATAAAAATAAATAAAGAGTTTAGGTCAAAGTGCACCATGTGCCTGGAGGCCTCCATGAGTATATGTATATATGATGAGTGGCAAGATTTGAGCACTATGACTTTCTACTGGGCTTTAATGATGGTGTTTTTCACTTTTGTAGCGAAGCGTGTAGTGCCCATCTTTCGCAAAAGAGTGTCGTTTTTTATTTATCATATAAGCACGGATTAATCATGCTTGATAAAAGAAATTAATTTTTAATGCATTAATTATACATGATAGAAAAAGACAATACATTGAATTATGAATTTTCCATGGGCATTTAGCAAGTGCCTCGATACCATTCGTTAACAAAATCTTGCTAATGTGAAAACCTATAGTTAAAAACATGAATGGGCTTTTGGCCTTACCATCAAAGTGACAACTGCATGCGGTCCCCATGATTTTATCTTCTACACACAAAAAGTTTGAACGTAATGTGTGGAATGTCTATTTATTGCAGCGCATCAATGAAGGCATGCCTTTTTTTTTTTTTTTGTCGATCCTACTCTACTCCTATTCTAAAACTTACTCTCAGATCTTTGTCCTGCCTCCGTGCAGGGCGTGGGAGTCGAAACCCACTCTTGAAACTAATTCGTCCCCACCCCAACCCCTTTAAGAAGATGGGGATTCGAACCCCCCACCACCCCCTTTCAAGTTGGAAGGGTGGCCACTAAAGTAAACTCCAGTGGTTAGGCATGCCTCTTGACTTAAAGAAAAAGTTGTGTTTTCATAAGAGGTGGTCGATTACAGAGTGGGTAAACTTGAAACTTGAAACTTGGAACCTAATTTATTAAAACCGGTTCCTAGTTTTTGAACCTAGAACCTACCTTATTTGCCCTAGAACCAATTCTAGAACCTACCTCGTTTTTTCGGCCTGGTCTAAGACTTACCCGAGAACCTAATTTTCCTTTTGTTCCCTTTTATGGTTTTATTTTTTACAATAAAATAATATGTGCAATAAATCGAATCAAAGTACAAGATAAAGAACAAATATCTACATCCGCCAAAAGCAACAATTTTTTAGATGAGCGTGTACTTATGTACAATTATAAATGATAAAATATTTAAATACATAACACAAAACATAAATTCTAAAACTCCATCCCTCATTTATCCATAAAATTATTGGTTCAATTCTAATCACCTAAAAACAAAACAAACAATATAGTTAAATTTGCCATAAACTTATATAAAACCTTAGCCTAGAGGTTAGGTTCAGAGAAGTTAAGGTTTTCACTTTTCTTAATTATATGAAATCAATTCTGAAATTAGTCTAATCAGTCTAGTTCCAAGTTGGGTCTTTCCTCAAAACAGAGAACTAGACTAATTCTAAAAATTTGGAAACTAGGAATTGAACCTGTTTTCAAGTACAGCCAGTCTGATTGCACGCCCCTCGTTCTCATGCAATCACTTTGTGTTTATCTTATGATACCCTAGGTTTTTCCCTTTTTTTATGATCAAAGGACATGAATATAGAGTCCGACCACTTGGAGGCTCACAAAACATCCTACAAGAGTCATGTACCAGTTTAATTTGGGCCTTTGATATATGCATGTGATCTTGATACAGAGTAATTTATATACAATTGGTGAGATTTAAGAAAGTGACCTTGAATTTCTATATTGCAAAATCTCCAGAGCTCCACACTGGCAGCATCAGCTATAGGGGTTGACCGACACAGCCATGCACTTTTTACTTTTCCAATGGAAAGAGTACCCCACCAAGTAAGATAGGAGCTTAGCGCTTAGGATTGCATTATGTTAGAAGCTAGAGGTGAGCATGGTCTGGGTTGGGCCGGTCCACCCCCTAACCCTAGGATCGACCCATACAGTGCTGGTCCTCAATTTTTGGGATCGAGGACCAACCCTATTGAGCTTGGGACTGAGGATCAAATAGACCCAATGGGTTCAGTCCGGTTCTAAGGTCAACTCGGGACCAACCAATAATTTTTTATTTCATTTTTTGTACTCCTTAAAAAAGCGATTGAAGACTGGACTAACCCAATGGGTTCAGTTCGATTTCAAGGTCAACCCAGGACCAACCAATAATTTTTTATTTTATTTTTTGTACTCCTTGAAAGGGCAACCAATGACCGTACCGATCCAATAGGTTCGATGATGAGCGAGGTTAGCTAAGGAAGGAAAGCGATGAGGGTCAAGTGGGGTGAGCGTCGAACAAAATGAGCATCTAATGTCGAGCAATGAGCAACAAGCCAAGCGAGCATCAAGCGTTGAGCGGCACGAGTGACCCAAAGTGAGCGAGGCAAGTGTCGAGTGGCGATCTTTTGATTTTGGCAAATTGAAGACTAAGAAGACAAATAAGACAGAAAAGAACGAATACTAGAAGAGGATGCCATAAGGTGCCTTTTTAGACGCCATGGGGACTCCTCACAAAAACATTTTCTTCATTCGTAAATTATGACTATTGACGTCGTAAAAGACATTAAAAACCTAAGTTATTAAAGAATAATGTAAAATTATTTGAACTCCTCACTAAAGAGCCGTTTAATGTTATTGACATCATTTATTTTAAGACTTTCTCTATATAAAAAAATTATAAATAAAATTATATATATAGTCAGGATTGGTCCGGGTTAGACCGATCCGGAACTCTCAAGACCGAGGACCGACCTGTACAGTGCCGGTTTAGGAATTCTAGAACCAAAGACCGACCCAATCTCCCTGGGAACCGGACCAGGACCAGCAGGGTTGGGCCGGTCCAGGGTCGGTCCGGGGTTGACCCGGGACCGATGCTCACCCCTATTAGAAGCACCATCACATTCTTAACATTCTAAGTTTCTCTCTCTATGGTGCAATAGAACTAATTTTGTGAGATTAAAGCGGTTGTAAGTTATGAAATCTTTTGGGATGCTTAGGCATGTATGTTTTCAAAACTCGTAAAGATCATATTAAGTCAATTGCAATGACCAATTTTCTTAAATGTCACAAGATTTACGACACTCGAATAAGATGGTGTTTTTCACTTTTGGAGCAAAGCGTGTAGTGCCCGTATTTCTCAAAAGAGTGTTGTTTTTAATTATCCTGTGAGCACAGATTAATCATGATTGATAAAAGAAATTAATTTCATTGCATTAATTATACATGATAGAAAAATACAATGCACTGAATTGTGAATTTTCTGCGTATAGGCATTTAGAAAGTGCCTTGATACCATTCGTTGACAAAATCTTTCTAATGTGAAAACATGCAGTTACTCAAAAATGTGAATGTGCTTTTGGCCTTGCCATCAAAGTGACAATTGCATGCGGTTCTCATGATTTTCTTTTCTACACAAACAAAGTTTGAACGTAATATATGGAATGTCTATTTGTTGCAGCGCATCATCATGAATGAAGGCATGCCATATGTGCTTTGCCTGTTGACTTAAAGAAAAAGTACTACTTTCATAAGGGTGATCGGTTTTGGAATGAGTAAGTTCTAAGAACTTGAAACCTGTCTTGTTAAAATCGGTCTCTAGTTTTTGGGACCTATAATCTACCTTATTTGCCGTGGAACTTGCTCTAGAACCTACCTCGTTTTTTCGATCCAATTATAGAGTTGACCCGTGAACCTTTTTTTTCTTTTGTTCCCTTTTTTGTTTTCATTTTTTACAGCAAACTAATATGAGCAATAAATCAATTCAAAGTAAAAGATGAACAACAAAAATCCTATCCGCCAAAAGTAACAATCCGAAGATGAACACGTAGTCATATAATTATAAATGATAAAAATGTTAACATATAATATAACTTATAAAACTCCATTTCTCATTTATCCATAAATGTATTGGTGCAAATTCTAATTACATGAAAACAAAATAACCACCATTGTTAAATTTGCAATAAATTTATAAAAAAACCTCTGCCTAGAGGTTAGAAATAGAGAACTATGATTTTTACTTTTCTTAATTTTGTGAAACCGATTTGCGAAACCAGTCTAGTCAGTTTGGTTTGATTCAATTCCCAGATGGGCCTACATTCGGACTAGTTTCAAAAATTTGGAATCAAGAACCTAACTTGTTTTTAAGGCGGTCAAGTCCAGTTGCATACTCCTAGTGTTCATGCAACCACTTAGTGTTTCTCTTTCGACCCCAAGGTTTTTCTTCTTTTGATAATTGAAGGACACGAATGTAGAGCTTGGAGGCTCACAAAATATCCTACAATTGTCATGTACCGTTTAAGTTTAAGCGTTTGACACATGCACGTGATCTTGACATGAAGTAGTTTGTATACAGTTAGTTGGATTTAGACAAATGACCTTCCATGTCTACATTGCGAAATCTCCAGTGCTTTACACTGGCTGCACAGCTCTGGGGGTTGACCAACACAGTCGTGAATGTTTTATTTTTCCAGTGGAAAATGTACCCCACCATTCAAGATAGAAGCTGAGAGCGGAGGATTACATTATGTTACAAGCACAATCACATCACGAACATTCTAAGTTTTTCTTCCCCTCTACAGTGTAATAGAACTAATTTTGTGGGTTTAAAGAGGGTGTAAACTCTTAAATCTTTTGGGATGCTCAGGGATGCATGTTCTGAAAACTCATACAGACTTATAATGTCAATGAAACTGTCATTTATGTATTGAGTCAATTACAATGATAAATTTTCACACGTATCGCGAGACTAATGACACTCGATGTTCTTTTTACCGAAAAATTTAGTATATAAAGAAAAGTTTGTATGTGATTCAGCAGCTTCTACTCTAGTACTTTTACCTATATTGTTGGTCATGACATGAATGATGAATGCTTCCCATTAACTTTCACACTTTATGGCCCTTCCATGGCAAAAGGACCACCCTTTTTGTAGCCATTTTAACTCCACTCTTTCACAGTGTTTTTTTGCCCCCCTTGTTCCTGGTCAACAGCCATCGAATTAATCATAAGAAACAAGAAACCCTAATTATAATCCCCACCATACCATTGACTTAAAATTAGTGCAGCAACACTTCTTTGCTAGTGCACATTACCATCATTGCTCTTGGCTCATCAGCCACTTTCATTAGTGTGTTTTTAACTTTTCCCACCACCCTGACTTTTTAAAAATGTGGTTTTATAATGTTCGTCACCACTTGACAAACCCTAGACATCAAATGGGCACCCCATTGGTATGGGTGTTCACATCTGCGGCTCTTGTTACGGAGTTTGTGGCGCAAAAGTGAGAGATCCTGCAAGAGTTTCCACAAAATCTTTGCTTTCCTATCAACTTTTTGGAAAAAGCAAGACACATTGCCCATTTTCCCTTGAATTACAAGACAAAAGACAAAAGACGAGGACAAGAAAGTATATAAATGCAGTACGTCCTCTATCACTGAAAACACATCCATAGAAGCTGTCATGCCTAGAGACGTTGAGGCAATGGCTTCTTCCAGGGCCTTCCACATGCTGGTTGCATTACTAACATTTTCTCTGCTGGTGTCTTCAAACATTGCTGTCCCAATTACAAGTGAAGTCTCGAATTTTCCTTTACAGCTCCTACCTCTGTCTTACCCTGCTACTCTGTCTTGTTGTTCAACTGATGACTAAACGTTTTCTCAACATATGCAGGGACAGGAAGCCTAGTGCATAGGCCTAGAGTTCATTATCCGATCCCAGCAAAGGCGCATGTGGTAAGATATAGAGTTGGATAGATGTTTTGCTCTTATTCATTGGTACTGCAACTTAAGATCATTATGCCCAAGACAAGATCTTTACTTTACTGACCAATTCATTTTTTGGTGGCCAGCTGAAACAAGGAAGAAATCTCGAAGGTTCAGTGGTCAGCAGAAGGATGACCGTGAAGCTCAACGATTATCCAGGATCGGGTGCTAACAACCGGCACACTCCGAAGGCAGAGTCTGGAAGAATTTGAATCGACTGTTAGCTCTCCTCTGTATCAGGAGTGAGCATATTAGTTCATCATGTTGCTGTGGGGAGCATCAGCTTCCTTAATGTTGATCCTGTACCGGTACAGAGAATTCTTTTGTCCTGTGGGTGACTGAAAGGTGATCTAGACTTTAGATTAGAAATAGAATACCAGGTTTCTGAGGTAATTCTCGTGTTATTGAAATGAGGGGAACGAAGCTAGTCTCCAGTAATTGTTTAGTGTGAGAACGTGAATGATGTCAGCTAAGAGCTTTGCTCAGTATGTTTCTATAGAAGCCTATAAAAATTAATTCCAGATTGTTAACGAGACTTTCTGATCCATCTTCATAGTTTTTCGTTTCAGTGTATGTTTAAAGCAATTGTCATCTTCATTCTGGTTGATTGGGAACATAAGCAACAAGTGACACTTTGCAATAAAGAAATGAATGGTTATCGTTTCTGAAAGACAGATCGAATCCTTGAACTAAGCTTTTCACTTGCTATCTGTGCGTTGTTACTGCAAGCATCTGAAACTTCCTGCACTACTATTGGTCATACTTAGGTTATTGCAAACTTAGGCTCTAATCTTAGTTTCGAATCATCTGCTTCACCCTTTCTGCACACATACGTAGTCACGAGACAAGGAATTCGCATGATATTAAAGTTCAATTGCTGTCTGTTTGATTATCAGTGACCTTGCTTGTGGCGAGGAATTAGCCTACAGGAGCAGAAAATCACAGCATCCAAATATACTGCTGAAGCAGAGGTAGTATTATAAGTATTTTTCTAGTTGGAGCATCCACGAATTTGATCAATCACAGCTCATGCTTGGTGAGCAGACATAAATGTAAGTTAACCTAAGAGCATATTCTTTTTCGACCATATGGACGAATGCCCTTGTACTGCTTCAACTGCTTTCCAGCTAGCTTTCATCCGCAAACTCAGAATACTACACGCACCGACGAGCATAAAATATTGGGAAAACTTTCTGTAAGTTAGGTATTCAGTCATCAACTTTCTCCAACTTATATGGCATCCAATTTAGATTTATTTAATCTGCTACTTTGCTTATCAGCTCAAAGGTTCTGGCATCTGGACCATGTTTTGCGTGCTCCATTGGTCAAGTGTGGAAAGTGGGTTGCAAAGTGAAAGTTGTGCACACCCAATTCCTAGATCTCCATTTCCATATTTTTTTATCTATCCACTTCCCTCTACACCGTGCTGGCTCTTTTCAGTGTAGAGGCCCAAAGTCAAGGAACCGAAAAAGTTTTGATTTCTTTATTGAATCTCCTTCTTAATTGACAAAAACACGTTTGTTGGTAAGCAAAGATATTGCATTTCTTTAAGTTGAATGAGGACATTCCATTTGGTAAGCGATGTTTCCATTCTAAACTGCATCAGAGGTCACAAAACATTTTTCAACCAATCGATCCCACTCGAATATCTGCTCGTCGACAAAAAAGTGTGGGAAGAGAAAAATGGTTGATGAACTAACAAGAACAGCTCGCATTGTGGAATTATCTTGAATTAATGAGAAAGCCTAAAATCAAACAGAAATTCGCATTCCATTACACTGTTCAGCATACACAATGATAGGATTTCTGACAAGGGATTAACCCTGTGGGGATGGAGCCGCAAAAGGCGCAGCAGATGGAGCATCTGATACGTTAGTTCGCGATAATCCCATCTTTCTAATGAGTTCATTGGCTATCAACTCATTAGCACTCTCTGTGGGATGGTACTCGTCCCAAAACACGTACTTGCTTCTGTCGTTGCACAATTTTGACAACGGAATACATGTGAGAGCAGGTCTAATTTTCCCCCAAGAGCAGCAGGGAGAGTCGGAATTGTTGAACCCTGCATGAAATGAAGATCAAATGGAATGAAAACATACAGATAAAGAACTCAAAATCTTATGCAGATTCTAGGGAGCTCGATGCAGGTGTGTGCTTATGGAGTACCGTGTTTGACGGGGTTGCTTATAAGGTCATTGACAACATCATAAGCATCGCCGAATCTGAAACTTGCATTTGGAAGCTTGCTCGACACGTCCTCTAACATTGTGCTTATAGCTTGATTGAAACTGAGTGCTAGTTTGTTTGTCCTGTCTTGACACCCTCCAGATGTGCTAAGCACCCTCTGGAGGGGAATGCAGCCCATCGGCCCTAGCCCGAACGCCATCAACTGCCGCGCGCCTAAGCTATGTAGTAACTGCGCACATATTTCTGAAAGTCAAAACTTTAAGGAAAATTACAAGAAAAAGAGAAAAGTTACGTGTTATCAGCATCGAAATTAGCTGTACCGTGAGTTGTGCTCGGAGAGTTTCAGTTATATAGGTGATAAAACTGTCGTCGTTATATGTATACGAGTCACTGTAAACAGGCATCAAGTAATTGTTGATGAAGTCATTGCTCCCTAGAGCAACCACATAGAGAGATTTCTGAAAGAAATTCTCTGCTTGGACGTCACCTATCTTTTCTCTGATCAGCTCTTTGGTTCCTTGGAACAGCTCGATTTGCTTGTAAAGAGAGAACCTTTGAACCTTTGAAAGATGCAACCGCATTCAGTTCAAGAACTTAAACAACATCTGCAAGAAAGAAATTAGACTGAAGATATCGGCTTTCGCTACTTACAAAGTAAGTCCCTGTCTCGTTCAAGATTCCTCCACCTCCAGAGGCATAATTGACTCCATTCTGCATTATCATGTCCTCGGTTAAGGACGGGTCGAGGAACGCGGGAGGCCTCGGAAGATCCATCTTATCACCTGCATTAACAACCATGATCCTGCAAAATTTCAGTAGGAGAAAACGCAAAATATGTACTCCTGGGAGCCTCCTGAATTGCAATAAGTTCAAGCTCACAGAATCGAGAAAATCTTACCGATTATATCAGCGACGGTGCGGCCATTACAGAACCGCCCGTTGGGCATCCCATTGCCAAAATCGATGCCGTACCACGGCAGGTTCGCCTTGGCGAGTCCCTTGGTGAGGTAGTCATTGTTCCCGACGTCCGAGAGGGAGTCGCCGAATATGAACTGCACGATCTTGCACTGGCATCCGCCCACGGCAATCCCTAGAACCGACAGGGCCAGTAACGTCGCAGCGAACGTGAATTTCATGATCGGAAACTCGAATCCTTAACTCAAGCGAAGATCTTTGGTGCTGTTCTTGAAAGAACAGGAAGGAAGCAATTTAAACCAGCCAGAGAGGAGGGAATGTGTCATTTTTCAATGAGATGGAAAAGTCAAAGTAGATAAGTCTGATCAACCACCGACCGCTAGGAACTGAAACCTACTGCAACCGCTCGAGCATTTTGGTTGCAACCGTGTTTTAACCTCGGGGACCCAGATGATTATCATAGGATTTGGTCGACCATGAATGGAAGCAAAGGATCTGTTTGACTAGGTCTTTTAAGGATTCTTTCAGTTTCATTTGCACCAGTTCGAATGATTGAAGTGGTGAGCTCCACCCACCATGACGCAAACACGTACCATGACATGATTGCAGAAGTGGGCAAGGTTCCGTTTCATCCTGCTGAGCAACCGTGTCCGACCTTGGGAAATTTCGTGCCAAGGTTGACGTCCATTTGGATGGGTAGATTCGGCTTCTGATGACTAGACTTTCGATGTGATTTGACAATCGGGTTTCATTCCTATGTCAATCGCCAGAAGCACCGAATATTTGCTCTCTTTTTGAGTAATTTCCGACCATTCGGATTTGAAATGTAGAGCGATTTTGAGCAATTAAATTGAACTGACTGTGATCAATATGGGAAAGTAAGGGTGTCAATAGTTCGGTTCGGTTCAGTTTTTTTAAAAGATTGAACCGAACGTGAACCGAACCGGTTCGGTTTTTTGTTTTCAACTTTTTGCATTTTTTTTCTGTTATATATATTTTTCATTTTCAAAAAACAAGCTCTTATCAGTTTGTCGATTCGATTAATCGATAAAAATCGAATCGATAATAAAAATTTCGATTTTTAATGAAAATCGAACCGAATGAAAACCGAACCGAAAAAACCAATTTTTTCGATTCAGTTCAATTCGGTTTTTGACAACCCTAGGGGAAAGTGGGCTCCGCATCGATGGAGGATGACGAGTGCTTTGTAAATTGAGATTGCTTCACAAAATTGACTTGCGGAATTCGCTAATTCGATCGAGACTGTTGAGTTCTTCTTGCTCTGAGTAAATTTTGGTGATTTATGAAGTGAGATTGATAATGTTGAATTCGACCCCATTTTTTTTTTCTGGATGCATCAGCAGCTTGCCGTATTGTTATACGAATCAAATTTGGAAGGGGGAGGTAGATGGTTCGAATCTCCACCTTCTCAAGAGGGTTAGAGTGAGAACGCTATAATTTCAGGAGTGGGTTTCAATTCTTACGCCCTACAAGGAGGTAAGGCAAAAGACTGACAGTGAGATTATAATAAGAATAGAGTAGGACCGACAAAAAAAAAAAAAAAACTCGATTCCATAAACCTATCGAGAGTGAGTAGCTTGCCAGATGTCTAATTCTTCCTAAAATTTCCCTCGGAAGCATTTATCACCGCATCGAATCACTTTATCTTTTATGACTTTCTTATCTTGAATATGTGCAATGCGGAAAATATATCAGATAATGTCACAAATGATTTTGAATTTTGACCAAATATACAATATGATCTCTATATTTTTAATCTGTTCAATGTGATTCATGAACTTTTGTTCAATGTGTAATGTGGTCACTCAACTTCCAATTTGTTAGATATGATTAGTTTGACTTATAGTCTAGGGATTGAGTTGATTATATACTAAAAGTCAAATTCGAAGATCATATTGAATAAAACTTCAAAAATCATATTGAATAAATTAAAATTTTGATAATCACGTTACACATCAAATTAAATTTGGAGAAGCATTTGTGCCTATATCGAAAGGTGATTGTACGACAAGCGAGGAGAAGGGCGAAAAATAAAGATCTTGCGAAGCCCGGAAAGAACGATTTCTATTGGCTGCGGTAAGGATCCATGGCTGACCCCACAACACGCGATCACGAGATGCATTACGTGGCACGATGTGAGCCACTCAACCTCAGTACTTTTTTTTTCCCCAGTACTTGGAGCCCATGCGAGAATCCGCCCTCATTATCCACATCGCAGATCTCCACCCTCCATCTCTTAATCCAACGGCCAAAACTCCCTCCTATCCCCAAACCATATCCACCGAAATTTCCACAAAACCCCCCAAATTAAATAGAATTCCCACTTTTAAACCCCCAAAAAAATAATAAAAATCTCTCAGTTCACTCCACTCCCACTTCCTCTCTCCTCCCCAGAACAACCGCCGCCGCCGCCGCCGCCGGGAAATGGCTACCACCTCCTCTATCTCCCTCAAGACCTTCACCGGCCTCCGCCAGAACACGGCGGAGAAGCCCCACTTCGCGGCCGCCGCCGCCGTTCCCGCGGCCCGCCGCCCCGCCGCCAGGCAATTCCGGGTCCTCGCCGCCAAGACCAGCCCCAAGCTCGCCAACCGCAACCTCCGCGTCGCCGTCATCGGCGGTGGCCCCGCCGGCGGCTCCGCGGCGGAGGCCCTCGCCAAGGGCGGAGTCGAGACGTTCCTCATCGAGCGGAAGCTCGACAACTGCAAGCCCTGCGGCGGCGCGATCCCGCTCTGCATGGTGGGCGAGTTCGACCTCCCGCTCGACATCATCGACCGGCGGGTCACCAGGATGAAGATGATCTCGCCGTCGAACGTCGCCGTCGACATCGGGCGGACCCTGAAGCCGCACGAGTACATCGGGATGGTGCGGCGGGAGGTGCTGGACGAGTACATGAGGGAGCGGGCGGCCAAGAACGGCGCGACGGTGATCAACGGGCTGTTCTTGAAGATGGACATGCCGGAGGACAAGAGCGCGCCGTACCGTTTGCATTTCACGGAGTACAACGGCGTGAAAGGTGGGGTTGGAGAGAAGAGGACGCTGGAGGTGGACGCCGTGATAGGGGCCGACGGGGCCAATTCGAGGGTGGCCAAGTCCATCGGCGCTGGCGATTACGACTACGCCATTGCTTTTCAGGTATGTTTTGGTGGTGGTGGTGGTGGTGGTGGTTCATGCGAAGCTTGAAACTTTGAGCTTGATCTGTTGGGAATCTCTGTTTTGAGGTGCTGTGTTTTTGGATGGTGCATTCATAGCTTTTACCGATCGTTCGCAGGACTCGTGAATTATGGTGATGATTATGAACGCTGTTAGGTATTTGTCTGTTCTATTATGCTGATAGATGCTGCTGACTTTTAGAAGAACGAATTGTTCTAGGTTTTTCTTGTGGTGCATGTGTCGGTCTCTCTCGTATTTTGGAGCTTGCTGATTGAAGTTCACTAGACTTGATTCATCTTTAGGGGAAGCAAAAATCTATTTTAAGCACAATGACAAACAAACAAGTTAAGATTCTTGCAATAAGTAAGCTTGGGAACTATTCTGCTGGTTACAATGTTAGCGGACTGCGTAAATGGATAAAGATTGCAAATTCTTCATCCGCTAAGTGATTTTTCCGCTGAGACTCGTGTTTTCCTTCAAATGACATATCAGGGAGTTACGATGATGGGTTCCTGTTGCTTAAATGGCTGTGTGTTTCTTCATTATGGATAGTTTGTGGACTTGTTGCAAGTTCTCTGTAGACCAAAGTATAGTTTCTCACAAATTATGGTGATGTCTGACTCCTGCATATTCAATTTGCTCTGTTTTATACCAGGAAAGAATCAAAATCCCCGACGATAAGATGGTGTACTATGAAAACCTAGCCGAGATGTATGTCGGCGATGATGTCTCGCCTGACTTCTATGGCTGGGTTTTCCCCAAATGTGACCATGTGGCTGTCGGTACCGGCACAGTGACGCACAAAGGAGATATCAAGAAATTCCAGCTAGCTACAAGGAACAGAGCCAAAGACAAGATCTTGGGCGGAAAGATAATCCGAGTGGAGGCACACCCCATTCCCGAGCACCCCCGACCAAGGAGGTTGTCTGGAAGAGTGGCCCTAGTGGGTGACGCTGCTGGGTACGTGACGAAGTGCTCAGGCGAGGGCATCTATTTCGCGGCAAAGAGTGGCAGAATGTGTGCGGAAGCCATTGTCGAGGGCTCTGAGCAGGGGAAGAGAATGGTGGAGGAGAGTGACATGAGGAAGTACTTGGAGAAGTGGGATAAGACTTACTGGTCGACCTACAAGGTCTTGGATGTGTTGCAGAAGGTGTTTTACAGGTCAAACCCAGCAAGGGAAGCATTTGTGGAGATGTGCGCTGACGAGTATGTGCAGAAGATGACTTTTGATAGCTACTTGTATAAAACTGTGGTGCCTGGGAATCCACTGGACGATTTGAAGCTGGCTGTGAACACCATCGGGAGCTTGGTGAGGGCCAATGCCCTGAGGAAAGAGATGCAGAAATTATAAGCATGTGAAGAAGTGGAGGGTTTTTGGTACATCATCCGGACCTTTTTCGCCTCTTTCATAGTTCATTCCGCACCGCTTCAACTAGAGAACAAATCAAAGATGGCTCTGTATCTGATTCAGGGACATTCATTTTCGTTTTTGAAGTTAGTATTTCTTTGTAGTATATACAATTATCAGACAATTTGTGCTGTCAACAAGGGGTATTGTACATCTCTAGCTCGCTGGCGCTTTCTGTTTCATTGAGTTTATCATGATATTAGAAATCTGAGCCGCCAAAACTCTTGGGTTCTCTATTTCCTCAACACCCTTTTGGCATATCTCCATGATATTCTTCATGGGCCATGGAAATTGCAGTCATTATGAAATCTCAATTGTGGTCAACTATTTTTCAGCAAGGGCGATGCAGCAGAAGTACTTGGGTTGCTGCCATGTTCATTCGCTTGTGCAAAGCTGCATTCTGTACATGAAATGGCCAAAATAAAGGGCGATGTTCCAGTCAGCATCCACATCAGAAGCTGTCTAAAAGATCAAAAAACTTTCAATGATGAAACAGATGTGGCCATTTAGTCAGAAAAATCTATAAAAATGACACTGCGTGTTTACTTGCCTTACCGAGTAAATTGATTGGTTTTGGCAATGCGACGTATCTTTCCTATCAGCGTCGGTGGCTTCCCTTTGGCTTTCATCTGATGTCATTGATAAAGTTCAGTCCTTTGACTCAACTATGTTTTTATCATTCATACTCTTGCAACCTTAATTATTTTCGGTAGCCACAAAATATGATGATTGTAAAAAGGGATAAGTGTATTAAAAAAATGTATTTTTGTTCAAGAATGAAATCAATTTATCACGAAAATAAAATGAAGTTTTAGAATTTTTGAAAAAAATGTAATTAAATTCTAAAATTTGTCACGAAAATACAGTGCAATCATAATTTGTTAATTTGATTTGATCAAGTCATTCATTTGGTTGCATCTTTAAATTTTTTAGGATTAGATTGTATTTTCATAAACTTAATTACACATTTTTAAAATTTTAGGATTCAATTATACTTTTATGTCAAAGATTTATGACTGTGACAAGTTTTAAAATTTTCAGTACATTTATCTTTTTAATATCGAGTCGTGTGTCATCTAAATATTTTTGTATCAAATGCGATTCAATTATGAGTTATTAGCAATTCATACGAGATGATTAAGATGTGCTGCAAGAAGACACTTCATTGAAAATCATGACATTCCTTGCAAAATAAATCTCATGAAATTGCATTCGTTTGGAATCAAATCGAACTCGAGACATGAAAAATTTCTAACCGTTCCGCCAATTCAATCAGTTGCAAAAATTGAATTGACTAATTTCTGAAATTTGCTCTCTTTTTTAATCTGAACCTCCCAAATCAAAACATGCAGAATGACGTTACCATCACATGAACTCGACGAAAAGGCAAAAAGGCAAAAAATATCAGCAACACCAGCAGAATACGCACCTCAAAAAGGTCACATAAAACGAACGGCCATGATTTGCGGCAGCAACAGAGAAAGTTGGCAGCTTGTTCTTGTTTAGCACAGCAGCGAGGTGTCTTCGGTACGCAAGAGAAGGCGAATGGTCCGGGGTTATTCTTCTTACATCTTGGCGTATACACTACGCATGTAAGATAGCCGTTCCCAAGATTTTCGCCGAGGTTTTGTGGAAGAAAGCGGCGTGATTTTCGCCCACAGTCCACAAGGAACGAAACCCCGGAGAAAAAAGCTCAGGTGGGTCTTGAATTGGCTACCGTGCTGATTGGAATTTCTTGTTCGCTTGCTTGAATTCCTCGTCTTGATTTGTGGGTAAGCTTTGTTTGTGATTCTTGGCGGGCTGGCTTTCTTGCGACGGCGGTGCGAGACTCGTATTTGGTTTTCTTCTGGATTGCAAGATTTGTCTCTGGCCCTTCATTTTTCTACTCGTGGGGTGTGGGTGTGTGGGTGTGTGTGTTTGTGTGTTTGTGTTTGTGTTTGTGTTTGTGCTGGTGCTATTTGTGATGGTGGAATTGCTCAGTCGAGTTGCTAGTTATCTTTTGTTGGATTCTTGTTTATGTCAATGTGGGCAGAATTCTTTTTCCCTGCAAACATGAGGGTTTCTCTGCGTTGGGGTGTGAGTTTCCTATTCGCTTTTTGACGGGAAAAAGAATGAGAAATGCTGATTTACTTTCTGAAATGGAAATTGGTTAAGTGTTTTACCGGTTCTAAGGAAGATGAATCTTCTTTGGAGAGCGAAAGGTTCGCTATTAGGCTGCAGGACAAGCAAGCTTGTGCTCTGATGACTTGATATTTTTTTCTTTGGAAAATCACATGCTCATTCGTGCATTTAAAGATGAAAGATTCGGATTCGGATCTATTATAGAATAGCCAGGTTTTCTTGCTGTAAAAATCATGCTGATAAAGGATATTGCCATCTTGCTTTCATTGCATGACTACAAGTGCGCTGATTTATGTTTCTCAACTGGCTGGAGATTCTGGGTTGCAGTTTGTTTTGGCTTACATTGATGACCAGGCATTTCTCACATAATGTCTTCTGTTAGTTGCGCAAAGGGAACATTTTTTTCTGTTTTTAACGTTTAGTCTGTGCTTAAGATTCTGTCCTATTCATTGTCTTCCATATGAATCCTTATGGAATGATTTTTGTGGCTATTAGATATGGCATCAACATCAGCAGCTTCCTTGTCAATTGGATCAACTCTTTCCTTTGGCCACAAATCTGGCTCCCTTGCTCAACCTAAGCCCTTTGGTGTGAGACTCGCATCCCGTGCATCTCTTGCAAGCTTCAGTGGCCTCAAGGCCACCACTTCAGTGAGCTGTGAAGCTGAGTCATCTTTCTTAGGCAAGGAAAGTGGTGTGGCCCTTCAACAGTCAGTTGCTCGTAAAGCGCAAAAACAAAGCCAGAGGTTGCAGTATCATCTGCAGCCACAGGCATCTTTCAAAGTGGCAATTCTTGGAGCGGCTGGGGGAATAGGGCAATCATTGTCACTGCTTATCAAGATGTCCCCTTTAGTCTCAGCGCTTCATCTTTACGATATCGCCAATGTCAAGGGAGTCGCTGCTGATTTAAGTCACTGTAATACTCCCTCGCAAGTTCTGGACTTCACAGGAGCTTCTGAGTTACCCAATTCCTTGAGGGGTGTGAACGTTGTAGTCATACCTGCTGGAGTTCCAAGAAAACCGGGTATGACCCGTGATGACCTCTTCAACATTAACGCGAATATAGTTAAGAGCTTGGTTGAAGCTGTAGCAGATAATTGCCCTGATGCCTTCATCCACATAATCAGCAACCCTGTTAACTCCACCGCGCCGATTGCAGCTGAGGTTCTGAAGCAGAAGGGTGTTTATGACCCAAAGAAGCTTTTTGGCGTCACCACGCTAGATGTTGTGAGGGCAAACACCTTTGTTGCCCAGAAAAAGAACCTAAAGCTCATTGATGTAGATGTGCCAGTTATAGGGGGGCATGCTGGAATTACGATTCTGCCCCTGCTTTCAAAGACAAGACCTTCTGTTAGTTTCACGGATGAAGAAGTGGAAGAGCTAACAGTAAGGATCCAAAATGCTGGGACAGAGGTGGTAGAGGCAAAGGCAGGTGCTGGATCTGCTACTCTGTCAATGGCATATGCAGCTGCTCGATTTGTTGAGTCATCTCTTCGTGCTTTGGATGGAGATGGGGATGTGTATGAGTGTTCATTTGTTCAGTCAGATTTGACTGAGCTTCCATTTTTCGCATCCAGGGTTAAGCTTGGAAGGAAAGGGATTGAAGCACTGATTCCATCTGACCTCCAAGGTTTGACTGAGTATGAGCAGAAGGCCCTGGATGCGCTGAAGCCTGAATTGAAGGCCAGCATTGAGAAGGGTATTGAATTCGCGCAGAAGCAAGCAGTTGCTGCCTAAGTTCTATTAGCAATAAGGCAAATGAAGCTCTAAGTCTCAATATACGTGGAGTAGAGAAATCATGGCTGTCAATTTTGTTAGGATGCTTTCCTTTGATAGAAAGTTTGAAGAACTTTTACTGATGATGAGATGCTTTTATGAGTGGTTAATGCTGGTGCGTGTTGTGGATCGAGCGGATTTAGTGTTTCTATATGAGCATGTAGCACTTTCTTAACTGACCAATGATACCATCCGTTTCAAGGGATTGATCCCATTGACATGCAAAATTTTGATATTTATGTCTTTTCCCCTCTTTTGAGTTCATGTTACTTTGGTTGTGCCCCATATTGTTGCTTCTAGGTTAATGAGAGTCTAATCTTCGAGTTTCTGTGTTCCTTTGGATAATCTCGGGATGGCTATTTTGTTCGTGATTGTGTTACATGTCTTTGGATGATTGGAGGGATGTTATTGCACTCTAATTACTGGTAATCGTCTCTTATCGATGTTGCGGTCTTATCCCAGTAAGTTTTCCACTCGGAATCTCTTCTTGACGCACTTGAAATGGCACTGGAGTGGTATGCTGGATAGCAAACTCCCGATCCAAGCTTCGAATAGTTGTCTAGGCTAATATGGAGTAGGGGATGCTTCTCAAAAGGTCAACAACCTGTGAAAACACAGTTGGAGAGTCGAAGTAAATCGGATCTCACTTATTGAAATGCACACAAAATTTATGAATGATAGCCTTATGCATAGAAAGGTTGCTTTTAAATAAAGCCATCTTGCAATGAGGCCGTGTGCGCTTGCAGGTGCTGCAAGCCTGCGACCAATTTGAACAATTCTGATATCACTCAAAAGTAAAATAAGATGCAGGCTCATCAACGCGGCCATTATTGAGATCTGGGTACGTTGTAAGCAGTTTGACAGCCTTTCAAATGCCTCTGCAAGGTGCTTGTGCTACCAATTCGCTTTCTTCAGGGTCATGTTGATGAACCAGCATAGTCCTGATTTGTGTATCCTCATAGACTAATCGCTCCAAAAACTGTTCTTGGATCTTCCTACCAACACATTTTGGAATGACAAGTTTCATCAAAATCTTGTCACGTTCTTTTTGGCTGGAGATGTTTAGGTAAGATCCTATCTGCATAGATTTTCCCCCTTCAAAGTGCCTCTCAAAAGAATTTTCAGGTGGCTTGGATGAATTCCTTCTGAATAGTTGCTAGAGTTAAGCAATGCAGACGATGGAACTATGAAGAGGGAGCTGTTTGGGCAATTGAGGCTCTAAGACCACTCATCCAATGATACAGTGGTCCTAGACAGTCGTATTACCAATCCCAAACTTCTCCCCAAGATAAACTCACTGGTGCTCTCTAGCAACTTCGTGTACACCATGTCAATGATCCAAGCCTAGCCAAATGCCACTGTTCTCGAGTACCTATGCTAGAGCACATTTGTTGCATCTTCTGACCTCTAGTATTCATCCCTACCAATAGTCATTGCAGGAGCAATGTCCACCTTGAAAGTGATGAAGCCTAGAACGATCCCTGATTATTACTATCCGGTCATAAACACTTGAAAGGACTTTGGCAAAGTTGTGGCAATCCACACAGATCCTGAGATTGTTAGCTAATCGAAGAGTTGTGCCAGGTGGAGTTGCAAGGATGCCAAAAGCAATAGCTAATTTCTCACTATGATAAGAAAGCCGATAACCCTTCTCTTCAGAGCTCAGATTATGCAGCTCAGATGATATTTCCGGGACATAACCAGCAATCTTCAGCTGACTCCCAATCTCATCTAACATAGTATAAATTTCATTTTGCCGCGGGTGTGACACATCATCCACAGTGAATTCATGCACAATTCCGTTCAATGTGATTGTTGTACATCCAGGCGTTGTCTGAATCCCATTCTCTTTCATGAACTTTCTGACTTCTGTCACCTTTTCCCAGTCACCAACAGAAGAATAAATGTTCAGTAACAGAACATAATCCCCTGCTTCTTGAGCCTTGAGTTCAGTTAAATGCCATACTACACGTTCTCCAAGGGTGACGTGGCGATGAATCCTGCAAGCCCCGAGTAAGGTCCTCCATATCGTTGAATCAGGCTTGCTCGACATCGACAATATTAGTTCATAGGCCTGATCAAGCGAGCCAGCTCGACCCAATAAGTCAACCATACATCCATAGTGGTGGACATTCGGTGTTATTTTGAAATCTTTGCTCATTCCTTCAAAGAACAACATTCCTTCATCAACCAATCCACTATGACTGCAAGCTGAAAGTAATCCTGTGAACGTTTGATCATCAGGAACAACATTTGCTCTCAGCATCGCCAGATACGCTTCAATTGCCTCTCTTCCCCTCCCATTCATGGCTAAACCAGAAATCAGAGCACTCCAAGAAACCACATTCTTAACTCGCATTCCCTTGAAAACCATGAAAGCCTTATCCATGGATCCACACCTCGAATACATTGTAATAAGAGAGTTACAAAGCTTGACAGCATCACCATAGCCTCTTTCTTCAATATACTCGTGGACCTTTCCACCGAATTCCACAGCGTTCAAGCTAGTGCAAGCCTGAAGGACATGCAAGCAAGTAACATCATCCGGTTGGCATCCGCACTCTCCACCAATCATAGCATCAAACACTGCTAACACATCACGGGTTCGGCGATTACGTAAGTAACACGAAATCAACACGTTCCAAGCAACCGTGTCCCTCTCAGGCATTTCATCAAACACCGCACAGGCTTCCTCGCTCTTATAGCAAATCGAGTAAAAGTCCATCAAAGCAGTGAGCAAAAGGCTGTCGGATTGATGCCCGTCTCTCACAATCCTTCCGTGAATCTGCAAGCCACCCGTCAAAGACTCCATCTTTATACACGATTTAATACAAAAAGAAGAGGTCAACGGGTCAGTCCTCTGGCCGAGCCGCCGCATCTCTCTGTACAAGTAGAGCCCTTCCGCGGGCGAATCGCTCCCGGAATAAGCCCGAATCATGGCGTTGAACTCGGCCAGGGACGGGTTCTTGATCTGAGAGAAGAAGCGGCGGGCGTAGGTGACGCCACCGGACGGCGAGGACGAGGCGCGGGACAAGAAGCGGAGGGAAATGGTGGGTTCTTCGAGGGAGCGGGTGCGGAGGATGCGGGCGTGGATTTGGCGCAGATGGGACTCGTGGGCACACGACTTGATCAGAGAAAGCAAGTGCTCCGTCGCGCCCGGAGAGCACGAAGAGGGAACCGCCGGGCGCATGTGTTGGGCACCGAGGACTGTTGACAGTACTGAAACCAGCGAAGAAGAAGAAGCAGCAGAGGAAAGAGAGACGGAGCGACTGGAATTGAGGGATGCGAGCAGCTTCATGATCTTCGTTTCCCTTCGTGGGTTGACGTTCTTCCGCCGCCGCCGCCGCCGGCGATGCAGGACGCCGGCTGGTTCAACCCCACGACGAAACCGGAGAGACTGATCGGTTTCGAACCGAAGCCGAGGAATGCTCGAGGAGGCGTTCTTGCTCCATGTTTTAGGACAAGAACCGATGGAAGTTGGCAAGACAGGTTTCTTCCTGCGAAACGTGCACCGAATCGCTATAGAACAGCGCGAACTCGAGGGGATGCTCGCAGGCTGATGTGAACATGCTGCGCAGCAAAGTTTTTCTCACTTTTTTTTTTCTACAATTTTTTAAATTTTTTTTTGGGAAAGTTTCGATTAAAGGCCTAAACAGAACAATTTTCTCAAAAAATGACTTAAAGTGGACATTATATCAAATAAGGACCAGAAGTGACCGATTTAGTCTCGAATAAGGTTTCAACTTGAAAGTCAGTCAAATTTTATTTGCAACTAAGGGTATTTTTGTCTAATTTTTTTTTCTTTCTTTTTTCATCTTACTCATCTCTTTCTTGACAAATGCATCAGACTCCTCATGCATGAGCTTGCACGGGTACAAAACAATTTGAACAATTTAGGAAAAGAAGAAAAAAAAAAGATATTCGAGAAGTTATAAATTGCGTGCTTCAGTTCTATGGCCTCCCCATCAGCAAACTTCAAAGCGCATGCTCTCTACATTATGCAATTTTGCATCCTCACCCAAGAACTCATCGATTTAGGCATAAGCCGGTTTTTAAGTTATTCGCCACCACTCACCTTCTCCGATGACGATAATGAACTTGAGAACCAAGAAATATCCATTAGTGGGTTTTGTTTTTATTCAATTTGCTTGTAAAAACTTATTATGGCAATTAAAGTAACAGTTTTATGCTCTCCCCGCCAATGAAATTGCCTATGCCATGGTAACTTTCGCCCGTAGCTTCTTGGGAATGTTTTATTGGGTTTGGGTTGGATTATTCATAACATTCATAGACGCAGCTTGCATTGAGGTAAAATATGTGGCTTCTTGAGAGGGTCCAATTGTGTTGTGCATGCTAGTTATTTTCAAAAGCCGCTGAATCATTTTGACCCGTGATTGAAGATACTCGCCTTTGTTGGTGATTCAAATCAGACATCACTCAATCTAAAAAATGAATGACTCTGGTTTACACATGTTCAAACAAATTTGCCTCTCTAACTCTGAAATATTATCTACACAGATTTGAGAGAGAATAACAAAATGATAAAAGGTGCAAAATCGCTCAGTAATTCCCAAAACCATTCACTAAACAAATCAATGCATATGAGTATCACAAAGATTCCTCAAAAACCACTAATAAATTTGGCTTAGGCACTTCAATCTGGCTTCTCCTCGCTAAGATCGATCATAGCCTGCGTGAGCACCAATTTGAATTCAAGCATCGATGACAACAAGGGCAGTAAGCTAATGGCTTACACCTCATCATGCTTCGTGCTTGACCACGACCACAAGATATGGGGATCGAATCGAGCTAAGCGTCACATCTTGGTTCACTCGTGCTCGATCTAGGGCTTGGATTGACCTCCATCTTTCAACAAAGGTACTGGCATTGTTGTTGAGGGCAATGACAAGTGAGGTTGAGGGCATTGATGGCTAATTCGGCAAGGAAGATAGAGATGGACCTTGGAGAACACGATTTAAAGAGTGAAAAAGGCGAAGGCACGATGATGATGAAGAAAAGAAAGAGAAGGAGAAAATAAATTAAAAAAAGAAGGAAAAAAAATCTTTAGACGAAAATACCCCTAGATGCAAATAAGATTTGGCTGGCTTTTAAGTTGAGGCCCTTATTTGAAACTAAGTTGGTCACTTCATATCCTTTTTTGAGATAATGTCCATTTTGAGTCCTTTTTTGAAAAAAAAAACGGTTCTATTCTAGGCCCTTAATTGAAATTTTCCCTTTTTTTTTGAAAAGTTTCAAATAAAAATCCTAAATATTTTTATTTTCTCAAATAAGGATTCGAAATGAATATTATTTTAAATAAGAGCTCGAAATACTCATATTAATCTTAAGAATAGTCTAAAATTGTTATGGTCCTTTTAAATAAGGATCTAGCATTGCCGGCTAGTTGGCCGGCAAAAAGTTCCAACCGATCAAGGGCACTCGTGAGTTGATATGAAAACGTTGCGTAGCGAAATTTTTATCGTTGTTTCTCTATAAATTTTTTAATTGTTTTTATTCCGTGATTACAAATTGAAACGCAAATGTCTTGTTTCTGTTCAATGAAAAAATGTTTATTTCAAGCTCTTTTTTGGTTCCTTTTTAATTCATGTTGAATTTTTATTTTCATTTTTCATACGATGCAATGGGAGTGGACTTTATGTAGGGACCAATGAGAACCTCATCATTCTTTTGAAATTTCATTAACATCCACTAAATTAAGCTCTCGCGTGCCTTGTATTAGGGGGGGGGGGGTGCTATCCCAAATTCATCTAAATCGTTAAATCTTATTATATTCAATGGACCGGTAAATATATTCAACTCACGCTTGCCTTACAAATAGAAAAATGCAAGAAATTCGACTTATGATGTCCATTGCGAAGCCCTTTATTGATGAAAATGGTATCTAATTACTGATTTCAACGAACTTTTTTCTTGAAAAAGATAAGCATACCTCTTTTAAATTTCCGAATCAAATTACCTTCCCCTAAAATGAAATTGCAGATGGATCTCCATAGTGATCTTGAGCCAAGATATGGTGACAAATATGCACAAATCATCGTCGTCCTCATTTCATATCTAATCAAACATGATAAACAAATGCTAAAAAAATAAAAATAAAAAGAGGAAACGGATCAAATCTACATGCTATCCTAGGTCAGACATCCAGAAGAGCATATGTACGAATCTCCTGTATATCACGATGATGTTCATGGAACAAGCTTCCTCTTCTTGTAGTTGGCCTTGAAGCACGCCTGCCTCAGCCTCCTGGTCTTGTCCTCGAGCTTCAGGTCGGGCGCTTCCTCCATCAGCTTCCTCTCCCTCTCCAGCAACTCTATCGCCTCCTGCAGCTTCCTCTCGTCCTCTCCACGTCCCAGTTCCTGCAATCGGTTCACGAAGATCGATTCATAAAGTGGCGCAGCGTCAAATCATCGTCCTCGTGGGTCCAAATTCAAGAAAGACTGTAGAACTCTGTAGGCGTAGATATGGACCTGGACGTTCTTGATGAGGGTTTGGAGGCTCGTGAGCTTCCGGTGGGGCCACCGGCGGATCCCGACTTCCCGGCACCTCTTCTTCAGGAGCGTCAGCCCGACGTTGAGCTCCTTGGCGGCTTGTGTGATTGGCATGTAGAAGTACTCGGAGATGGCTTCGCGGGACAGCATCTTGATGCGGGTCCTGGTTTCCAATTCTTTGCCATCACGTTCCACACTTAATCCTGACGATCCATTACCCATAGCCATGTCATCAGGCAAGCCTGCTCGATCTCCATGGGTACCCCACGACACCGCCTTTTTTCCTGTCTCGAAGAGCCCGTTAATTTCCTTAATTTCTTCTAATAACCCGTTCACATCGCCGAGGTGAATGGCATTATCTGCAATGCCAGTCAATGAAATCAGAAGCAAAGACTGTCATACATACTCCAAGAAATGTATCAGAGAGTTAAAATCCACACCTACCTTCGACGACACCAGCATTACTGTGCTCAACGATGTCTAAATCGGAGTACCAAGTCTCATCTGGATACGACGTCACCAACATCGGAAAAGACTCGTGAATCGACAGATTATACTGCCAATCGAACGAAGAAATACACGTTCTTTGACTGCTTTATTTTCATATTTACAGGGGAGAAAGAGAGAGAGAAGCGTGTTAGGACTCTTTATATTTGCTTTACTACTGCACCCAAAAAGCAAATGAAAGAACACAAGAAGCGGAAAGAGAAAGAGAAGACTGGTGTGATACCAGATTCCAAGATTAGGCAAGTGATCATTCGGAAAAAACAAAAGGTCTTCATCTTTTGCGATGAAGTCGTAGTCGGAGCCCGACGTCTCGAGCTTCACTGCTTGGTGGTGATGACTGGCCATCGCCAAGGTTGTTCTCTTGCCACACTGGTGAATTCTCCAGCTTTTCTTGTACAACACTGGTGATTTCTCCAGCTTTTCAGTGGAACCGATCGAGATGGCGAGTGGCGCGTTGTGTATAAATACAGATGAATGAACACCAACTGCAATTAATGTCATGGGCGATCGTGCGCCGTCCCGCGGATAAAACCGGCCATGCATATGCATGAACTACCATCATCAATCTCATTTATTGGCTAAACGCGTGTTTTCCTCGATCTTTTGAGAGTTACGAGATGAATTTGAGAGAGAGAGGAACCTAATAATTATGGGAAGGTTGCGGAATCATGCACTCGTTCTTCGATTCCAAGAAAATCCGGTAGGCGTTGGGAACACAACGAGGATTCTTGGGTTGTCAAACTCAACAAGAATTCCACTTGCATGGGGGCTAGCGTTTTGTTGATGAGGGTTGGATTCGGAAGGGAAGTGCGGGAGAAGTAGTACATGCATGTACAAAATACGTACGAAATACGTCATGACATAATGCGGTTTAACAAATTATCTGCTGTATCTTTTGGTGTCAATCCATAGTTAATGGCGGCTATAATGCATGAGTTAATGACCTTCAATGATGAGGGGTTTAACTTCAATGGGCGGGCTTTTGGAACAGTTACAACGTTTGGATATCTTGGTACAGGAACCTCAGAAGTAGCTTCCATGCCCTATAAGGATGTTCCAAACAAAAGTTTAGTAGCCGTACATTTCCACGTATGTATCTACATAAATACGGATGTATGATAGTACGTAGATAGTTCTGAACTTGGACCCAAGTAAAAAAGATTCAGAAGGATTTATGTATATCTATATAGTCAGCATTGCAGATAAAATGCGTATGGTGCTCGAACTGTCATGCATGGTCATCCATGAACTGATGATATCTTCCACTTTGCTGCCATGATACGCTTTTAACTTTTGTTTTCTAAGTAAATAAAGGAGATATGTTGCGGCTGTAACCGTTAGTTTCATCCATTATTGTGAACTTAATTAGGATTCAATCCAGACTTTTATTGCCTTCAAAGGGTCCCGCAAGATGATGAGGGCAGGGTTGTGCAGATAGCTGCGGCACAATGCCAATGGTGAAAACCCTGAAGTAGTTCGAGTACATGAGAATCGTCGAATCTGATGAATCGATGCAAAGAAGAGCAACCTTGCCACATGAAGTAGCGCAAGAAGATTTGCTCGAACAATAAGATAGCATGAGGCAAGGCATTTCCGAATTCGCTTGCATCTGCCATTGCCAACCAGAACTGCGTAGTTCTCAGCAGCTCACTTTCAGTAACCTATTTGGAACTGAAATGTAAGAGTCGGAGCACCACCCGGGGCGATGAACCTCAACCAGAACTCTACTTAACGTGGTGATGACACCAATCGCAAAAACTAGAACTCGGATTAGCCGAGAAATGCAGAGCATCAGGTCTTTAGGACTAGTCATTGTTCATAGGCACCTCATCGGAATGAAGCCCACAAGCCGGTGATTGAACTGAATAACATTAGTCAATCTTCGCCTTTAACGTCACGCTTGATCCAATCGAGCTAGAACCAGCATTGCATTCTGCATTTCACGATCATAGCGTAGTACACTAAAAAGTTGCGTGAGAATCCAAAACCTTAGTTAAGAAATCACTACTCTCTTTGAACAAGAGCTGCTAAACAAGAAAACGATGCATATGACTATCCGATACAAGCATATTCCGGCAGCACAGCATGTGCATTTGCAATAGCAAAGCAAAATAAGGGAGTAAGACAAAAACCCCTGGTGCTAATTTTTCTTTCCAAGCCACATCAGCAACAGGTTAACGTTGACATCATCATAAACCTCAGTGTCTTCCTTTCCTGCCCCTTCCACGACCGCGGCCGCCTCGTCCACCACCTCCTGCTCTGCCTCCATGTCCTTTGCCACCACCTAATGCCCTGCTGACCCCATCTTTGGCTTTCATTTCCTCCGGCAATGGGATTATGTGGTCCACGCACTTCCTGAAGCTGAAATCATCCATGGAGTCATCTTCCCTTATAAGGAAGAAGCACTTACTTTTGAATGTTGGATGAAATCGGACTTGAAATGCCTTGATTCCTGCACCTATTTTTTTCTCTGGCTCCGAATGCCCCTTCTTAATCAACTCCAGCAATGTCATGTACTCGTACTGCATCGTGGGAGGAAAAAATTAGCATAAAGCATGGGCTATCGATACGATTATAAAGCCAAAAGCTCCAAAAAATTGAGATGTAACATGCAATTGGTTTGACTGAATCCACTACACGATTCGAGTATGACTCGATCATTCAGTATGTGATTAAATTCTTTCTCTTAGACACAAAAATCAAGCTAGTCAGTTGATGTGGTGATCACTTGTAACTAGCATGATAAAAATGTGCATCACACACCTAACAAGCAGGTAAGAGATTTTATCTGTACATTACTCATAGCATGGTCAAGCTACTGCTTCTATTGGGCACATTACCAGCACAACAAGCTGCTCAGGACTTGCGAATGCTTACCAGACAAATCTTCCCGGCAAACGGAACTTACAATAGCACTTACAAAAACGATGTGCTCAGCATATTGCAATAGACCATTTCCAAATTCCAAAGACGGAGACCTGTATCTCCTTATTCGTATAAATTCCATTCCATATAGCTCGAGTGAGATCTCCATCTAAGTGGAGAACACAGACAGTACACAGCCTACTTTCAGCTGACCAATGTACAAGGAACAACCTATCTTTCCTCAGCAAAAATCACAGTTTTCTTCTACTTTTTTCTCAGAAAGAACAGTGGATGATCAAATTGATCTTGCCTCAAGCAGTAGCGAGGACATGCAATTCACAAGAAAACCCAGTTCCTTCTCTTGTCATGGACAACCCAACATCGAACACCGCCGAAAGGCGAGAAATTTGTTCGATCATTTGATTGCCATTCAACCGCAGAAACTAAGAGCTTCCGAATTCGACCAATTCAAGTCCAACCGATCGAGCCATCGCCGACACATCACAAACAAATTGCGGCGGTCAAACGAATACACTCCCGAACAATCAAACGCTTGAATTGAACTCACACTCTACCTCCAATTGCTAAACAGAAATGCATGAAATACAGGAAAGAAATCGCAAGCCGAAGCTAAGCATTCGCATCCTCGCCGTACCTTATTGACGTTGACGTTGGCGGGCCAGAAATGGAGGAACTTGAAGAAGTAGTCGAACATCTCCACGGCCGACCCGAACTCCTTGGGCCCGACCTTGGCCGCACCCGGACCCGGACCCTTCTCCAGGCGCTCCTCCTCGACGGACTTCTCCTCCACCTTCTGCTTCTTCGCCGCGCCGCCGCCGCCCTCCTCCGCGTCCTCCTCCTCCTCCTCTTCCTCCTCCCCTTCTTCTTCTTCTTCCTCCCTCGGGCGCTTCGCCTTGGGCTCCTCGCCGCCGACCGCCGCCTCGTCGGCCTTCGGGTCAGGCTCCCCGGCCACGAGCTCCATGTCCTCGGCGGCCGGTGGGTTCTCCCCGGCGGCGAGCTCCGGCGGCACCTCCTCTGCCATGGCGACGCTAAAACCCCCAAGCAGCGATCGCGCGGTTGCGTAGGGTTTTTCTGCTTTTTGCGCGATCGAAGGTAAATTTAAAGAAAAGAAGTTGGCCAAAAAGAGAAGGAAAAATAAATAAATAAAGGTAAATAAAATAAAAATAAATAAATGGGCGTAGTGGAATTGTTAGATCTTCGCAATATCGATTATTCGCTTTGATGGAAACTATAGTGTATTTTATTTTTTGATTTATTTAAGTGTCTCCAACACTTATTAACAAAAATATATAAAATACCATAGATTTATCGCATTAATTTTTTTAAGAATAGTTAATACCACAAAAAACCCAAACTATACTCACTATAATATAGACATATCCAACTTTTGTTGTGTATCTAAAAATGCTAAACTTGTCCATTGTGACGTGAATACCAAAAAAAAAAGTTATATTGTAAAAAATCTCAAACTTATACTAGTATTTATTTTACATGGAATTATAATAAAAGGTATGCATGTCATACATATATAAGTTCGGTTTTTTACTTGACAAAAAGAATAATTGGAGATATTTGTGTCACGATTGATAAATTTATGAATTTTTGTGACACAAAAAAAAATTAGAGCATTCGTGTTATATAATTTGGAATTTTTGGTGATATTTGCCTTTCAGAATTGTAGCATAAGTTACAAGCCACGCGATATAAGATTGAAAGATTCAAACCATTCTCTTCGAAGCACCGAAGTTAGTTCAACAATATCATTGCAGCACCCAAATCATGATTATTTTCACATTCTAATTTGAAAATTCGAAGCTAAATTATTGAATGTGAAATGGGGTTGGGTTGAGAGAAAGCCCATGAGACCATGGGCTCGTTTCTCTTTAGGCCCATGGATGAAGTCTTAACCTCTTGTTCACTCTCTCTAATTTATAATTTCACAATTGAGTCGCAAATAGACCGTCTCGCTTAGGGCGATAGGTTTTAGGTAGGGTTGTCAACGGTTCGGTTCAATTTGATTTTTCAAAAATTCGAACCATTAGAAAATAATTCCAAATCGAACTGAATGAGACCCAAATCGAATATGAACCGAACCAAAATTTGGGTTCGGTTCGATTTTTCAGTTTTTGGTTTTTGCATTTTTTTCTTTTTTTCTATTATATATATTTTTCATTTCCAATAAATAAATTCTTATCGATTTGTTGGTTCGGTTCGGTTAACCGATGAAAACCGAACCGATAAAAAAAATTTCGGTTTTTAATGAGAACCGAACCGAATGAAAACCAAACCGAAAAAACTGAATTTTTCAATTCGGTTCGGTTCGGTTTTTGACACCCATAATTTTAGGAACTTAAAACCGATCTTGTGGTGTTTATATTTTGGAATTGAAAAATGTATTAATTAACCCTAAAATCGGTCTAGAATCGAACTAGCCGATTTTAGAGTAAACCCAATTGAGTCGAAGTCAGGAATCGGAAAACCAAACTGATCTCCATACAAATCGGCTTAGAATCAACCGGTAAGATGGGTTCGATTCGGTTCCCTTCCCAATTAGAACCAATCGGTTCAAAGTCAAGAATAGGGAACTGAACCAATCCCTCATGTGAACTGGCTAGGTACTTGTCTTGTGAGATCGGTTCGGTTCGGTTCGGTTCTTGGATTAAACCGACCGGTTGCTCATCACCACGGGAATGCTTTTTACCTGATAAGCACGGACACGGCAAGAACAAACGGGTCAACGGTCAACGAGATCAAAAAGTCCTGACAAGAACCCGAGGTCGTAAATTAAGGTCGCCGCTGCTGCTTCTTGGAAATGGTCCTCGGTTTGATCGCGTCAAATCCTCCCACGCCGTGATAACTGCCTTTCATAGAAAATCGATGTATTTAAAAAATAGGTTTGGAAAGTGATTGTTACCATCCCTTAGAAAATACTATTAGTTAACATATTTTATCCGGCGGTATAAACGAATACTTTTATAAATATAATTTTAAATTTACGTGTTTCTTCTGTAAAATAAACGCGTCAAGTAAAAGTCGCCATAAAATGATTCTTGCCTTTGATTGGTGGAAACAAGTTTTATTTTTCCCTAATTGAGAAGCTCAAATTTCAATGTGGATTGAAAGTTTGTCATCAATTTTTTGAGCTGAGTGTAGAAATTCAGATGTATTTTTAGTTAAATAATTTTAATTACTATATATAGCTAGAAGCAACTTTCGGGACCAATAATAGGGTTAATTCTTTTAATTTAACAATTATAGAGTATAAGCGTGAAAATTTTGTTAACTGAATGTCCATAAAAGATCCCACGAGTTTCAATAAATCAGTTAAGCTCGAGCCTTCTACTTGTGCATGGTTCGACATCTAGATGGCTACTACATTATAATAATCAATGAAATATGATATATCCACTTGTAATTTAACAAAATAAAAAAGCTGTCGCGCCAACACCAAGGCGAAAAACATGGTATGCGGCCCGCCTGATTTGCCCAATAAATGGTCAACGAAATCCATCTAGAGTTTAGTGGTTGGCAAACAAGGGAATACCAATAGCAACACGAACTCCCGTCCGGGTCTCGACTACAAGCTCTATCTAATGTTTATACATTGCGCGTGCAAATCGTCAGAAACTGAAATTGCATGCGCATACAAAAGCTCTTCGCAACAGCGAGTCGTAGATCGTCACACATGACACGGGAGTGCAACGATCCATTATAAAAAGGCAAGTATTGATCAACACGTAATTAGGGCTTCCAAAATAGGTCACGAACCCATATTCTAATCCGTATTTATCTAAATGGGTCACCTTAAACTTAAAATATGTGCCATAATGGGTTTTAGAGCTAAAAGTCTAAGATAGATGGGTTTTAACGGTCGATTATTAAACTTTCAACCCATATAATAAATAGTTCGGGCTTAATTCATGCTGATCCTTCTTTGCCGGTCTCTTCTCTCATCCTCTCCAATTTCACGATTGGTGACGTTCTCCATCTGTTCACTTTTCTTCTGTTATCGTTAGATTTTCTTCTTCTGGCTTGCAACTTCACAATACTATAACACGTCATTCTTCTAAGGAAAAAAGCTCAAACTTTTCATTACCACCACCTTCACGCCCTTGTCCATAACCCACTTCTCAAGCGTCCTCATTAACTTTACAAGTCGGTACATGGAGCAACACATTCTTTGAAGGCAATATTTCAAGGAGACGTGTTGGTAAAATTGGATTCTAGGTCGATTCGAGTCACTAAATTTGCATCAAATATGAAAATGGATCAGAACTGATAAAAATAGATTAATTTGAGTTGGATTTTAACCCGACCTCGACATACATTTTTGATGAATCTACACGTAACAAATAATGTACCATATACCAAACTCTATCCACTAAATTAATGCGATAAGTCAAAAATTGCACATCTAGAAGGCTATAGAACTTGGCAATTTGGCCGGGGGTCATCAAGTGGCCTAAGAAAGGTCCACGGACCATAAGATGAGTTTCTAGATAATAAAAGGAAATGCCGGACCGTGACGGCGACGGCGGTTCTTAACGGCCGTCAGTCCTTCCGTCCCCCGCGCGGGGTCAAGACGGCAGAAGCAAACGTCAGTTTCCACGAAGCGAACTTTCGAGAGCGTTAACGTCAGTTTCCACGAAGCGGACTTTCGAGAGCGTTAACGTCAATTTCCACGAAACACCGGACGTGCCGAGGCGTTAACGTCCCCACACACCACCCACCGGCCGCTCCGTCGTCGTCGTCGCGCGTACAAAAATCGCTCTTCTCCTCCTCCTTCCTTGCTCCCTCCTCTCCTCTCCTCTCCTCCCCCCTTTGCTGAATCTCGCCTTCTCTCTTGGAGCTCCCGGACCCGACCCGGAACCCGCGTCTGCCCCGACCCGGTTTTCCTCAGGTACGATCCGGGCCTCGACGGCGTCGGTTTCCGGCCGCGTTCGATCTGGTGCTGTCATTGTTGTGTTTCTTTTTGGGAGAATTAGGGTTCCGGAGTGCCGATTTGGGTTGGGTTTTTGTTGGCGTCCGGACGCGAATGGCGCCGCCCGTTGTGCCGGATTGTTGATGGCGACGAGGCGGAGGAATCGTCTGCGAGCGGTGTTGTTGTGGGTTTTTTTTTTTTTTCGGGGGGGGGTCAACGCGGGACGGGGGAATCCTCGAGGTCATCGGGGTTGTGCCGAGGGTCGAGGATCGGGGTTGTTTCGCGGTCGGTCGGTCTCGCGTTGGTGAAGTCCGTCGTTTCGATTTCTCCCGACCGGTTGCCGAGAGCCGAGAGAGGGAAGTCAAGATGGCATTTTTGGTCTGTGGAGATGGGAAAGGCCCGGTCTTTGTTTCAGTATGTGGGCTGCATTTGTGGGGAATGATGGATTTGTCTGGCGAAAGACAGGGGTTTGTCGTAGAAAGTGATGTCTTTTAAGTGGTGCTTCGGTTTCTCATGGAGTAATTGGTGAATCTTGTTTTTCACGGTCTAAAAATGGAACTCGACAGCTTATATTTCTGATTGTATGTTAATTGGTGCAAGTGCTGAATAATAAGAGAGGGTGGAGAATATAAGCACCCGGACTGGGAGTATCTCGAGATAATTACAGTCATTGAATTTTTCAACCGTCAAAACCGCTTGGTTTGTAGATATAAGATGTTTAAGTGGTTCTCCTTCCCTCAGCAACGTCGTAGCTCAAAACATGCTTCTGTGCCTTCAAAGCAACTTAAGTTGTGGAGATTGACTGTTGCTTGGTTTGTGGGGTGTGTTTTACTTGGGATTGATCCAATTTTCTGTTAAATCTTTTGATGTATCAGGAAATTTCTTCATAATCGGAATGAGTGAGCATCTTGTCCTCTGTGTGGATCACTTCATTACACCCGAGAGATCACAATCTCTTGAAAAGGCTGCAAAGCCTGCTGGAGAGGGTTCATCTTCTCACACTGCTGATCCGGCAACCTCTTCTACTGAAGTCGAGGATATACAAGCCATCAACACATGCGAAGAAGAAGAACCTCTCATTCAGACTGTTGAATGTCGCATTTGCCAGGAGGAGGATAGCATTAAGAATTTGGAGACTCCTTGTGCTTGCAGTGGCAGTTTGAAGGTTTATGCTTTTTTTGGGTCTCTTTTTCCTTTTTTTTTTTTTTAAAGACATAATATATTGTTATTTGCGGTTTTCTTCATAATGTACCAGCTGCCATGTCACATATTTACTTGGCTATTTTTGTGCTTCCAATCAGGGTAGTGGTATACATGCTTGATTACATCAGTTCTGAGGGTTGTTTCTGTGGGTGTTGCTGCTCTGTGTGCTTTAGCTTTGCTATGTTAATCCAATGGGGTAGAAGGTGCTGGAAAGTTTGCTTGTTCTTATAGAAACCTGACCTCAGTGTATCTGGTCTGGAAGGCTTGGAAAATTACAACGAGAATATCTCATCTTTTTTCTTCTATGAAATAGAAACCTGAATGTTTACTTGAGCATCATTAGCGTATGATCAGATGCACTGAAATCCTGGTCCAACGGTTTTGTTTTCTTTTGTGTGTAGTATGCTCACAGGAAATGTGTGCAGCGGTGGTGTAATGAGAAAGGAGATGTAATTTGTGAAATATGCCATCAGGTAAGCCCCTCTTAGCACCCGAAACTTTTTTTACAACTACCTAATTTGTTGGTTGCTTGATGTGTATAGGTGCTTACATATGAAATCGGCAATGTTCAGTAAAATTGCTTCTTGAAATTGCATTAATCTTTTTGTTCCCTTCCTCTTCAAACATAATTATGACGTAGCGCAGTTATAGTCTTTCCAATGGCTGCTAGGTTGTATGCTGCATTGTACTAGGATGATTTGAAGAAGAGAGAATTTTTATTCCCCTCTCATTTTTCTTTATAAGTTCTGATCTGCCTCTGACTGCTCCATAAAATAAATGGCAATTTGTCAAATACCGTACTGCCTCCAACTAAATACTATATGACTCAATATTGTCTGCATGCAGTTACTAAAATTATGCAATTTTATGGATTATTGTTTTTCTATTCCACTTACTGGGTAGAGGCTTGTTTGATGTTACCATTGTATGGATTGATGGTCACTTTCTGAGTGGAGTTTTTCCATATTTACTGACGCTTAGGAAATTTCATTGTTGATGTTTAGGCTTATGAGTCTGGCTATACAGCCCCACCAGCTCCCCCGAACTCTGAAGACGCTGCAATTGACATAAGGCAAGAGTTTACTTCAATATGCTTGTACTATTAACTAGTTAGCTTTATTTTAACTTGCTGCAATGATTTATGGAGAATGAAAACTACTGTGTGGATCATTTTGTTGTGTAGGATTGATGTTAAAAAGTTTGACATGGGTTGGCTTCTAATTTGCACTTGTCAATGATTCATTTTTCCTAATAATGGCAAAGACTCTTTTTCTTTTTCCAATTATAATTCTTTTTGACTTATTTGTCGTTAAAAATGTTGAGGACCTCATAAAGTTTCCTGAATTGGGTGATTTTGCCCTTTTGTTTCGGACACACTTGCCATGACATTAGATAAAGAAATTATTGCATATCAGTCATATATTTCCAGCCAAAATCCTATGAGTGGAATTACTGTCCTCTCAACTTGCATCGTCAAGAGTTTATTTTCTTAGACATTTTGCAGAGGACAGGATGGTAAGGTAAAACCTTAGTGTATCGTGTGAGTGTTTTTTTTTTTTTTTTAAATATATATTTTATTATGAAGGAAAAAGGTTTGTACCAGGTCAGATTTGATCATATTGATGTCTTATATTTCATGTTTGATGTGCAGTGAGGGTTGGACGCTGTCTGGTGCTCCTCTGGATTTACGTGATCCTCGTATTTTGGCAATGGCTGCAGAACGCCATTTTCTGGATGCAGAGTATGATGAATACGCTGACACCAATGCAAGTGGAGCTGCATTTTGCCGCTCTGCGGCTCTTATTGTGAGTCATAAATTATAATGGCCTTGTTTGTCATGTGATTTGGAGATGCATTACATTTTGATAAAATCATGTCACTTAACATGGGGCCCTGAAGTGACAATGTGTTTCTGATTCCTTGGACTTACAAAATTTCAGTTTATGCATGCACACTTCACCTGCTTGTCAATTTAAACAAAAATCAAAATCCATTCATGAGCGCAGGGAAGGAAGGGGGGCGAGGAGTGGAAGGACTTACGTCTTTGCTTCTCACAATATTATTCTGACATCACACTAATGTAAAAAAACTGCGCTTGGATTTTGCAATTTTTCCTTTTTAAACGAGATTTACCCTTTTGATGGCAGTTGATGGCTCTTTTACTCTTAAGGCATGCCCTGTACCTCACCAATGGTGATGATGAAGATGATGCATCTGCATTTTTCTCTGTGAGTGTTCTATTTTCTTATTAACTACTTGAGGTTTTATCAGTTATCTCTTGTGGCATTAGTTTACCGGTTTTTTCTTTCCAGCTGTTCCTGCTTCGAGCTGCCGGCTTTCTTCTTCCTTGCTACATTATGGCTTGGGCAATAAGTATCTTACAGCGGCGAAGACAAAGACAGGTTTGGAGTGACACTTTCATTTTTATTTTTTTAATTATCTTGAAGGAAATTTCATCCATCTTTTAATCCTGTTAATACCTTAAGTTTATGCATAAGTATTTAAGAATTTGCTAGAGGAAGCATGTTAGCTACTTGGCATACTTATTTCTATCAATTTGCTAGATTAAGACACGTTAGCAGATAACTTTGGAAGTGCACTATCTGGCTGGTGGCAAGGTTGTGCAATGTGGTTTTGGTTCTTGTAATCAGTCTCCTCTCTCTCTTTCTCTCTCTCTCTCTCCCTGTGGAAAAATTCTTATCTGTCTCAGCTGGGAGTCTTGTGCATTTTTTCTTGTTGAACTTGCAGTTTGATATCTGTCCACACAAGAGAATAGGGGGTTGTCTCAGTGGTGGCCAAACTCTTGTTATTTCATGACTAGGTGATTAAGTAAGCATCTACTGGTAAAACTGTTAAATTTAAATGATTCTCCATTCCTTGAACCAGGAAGCTGCGGCACTTGCAGCAAGTGAAGTTGCATTCATGCTACAGGCAGGACAGCATCGTGGTTTGCAGATCACAATAGAACCAGGACCTTCGGTGATTCCTCATCAGGAGCCAGTCCAATCATAGACGGCCGAATTTGCGGGCATCTACATTACAGAAGAGTGTACTTTTACTGGTGGTTCTAGCAGTGAGAAACAGGGAATATATAATCTATCTATTTGAAGTGTGACGTATGCATTCTTCACCTGAAAATACTCTTGAGGTTACATCAAGATTTTCTGTGTACATAATCTCCAAATCTCGCTGGGGGAAGTTTGTTTTCACTGTTTATAAATCCGGATAGTCACCTGAGCTGTTGTATCTGCGAGATGCTGTGTATGAGATAATCGTATTTGTCTTCTACTGTCGAAGATTTCTGGGTTGAAAGAGGAAGCATTGTCTTCATGCTTAATCTTTTCCTTTTTCTTTGGTTATTCTGGTACTTTTCCGGTGGAAATGGACGATTTGATTCTTTGTTACGAGTGCGGTGGTATCGTATCTCCCTCGATTTCAAAAGAACTTAGCATTCGCGCCCAGGAAAAATTTCAGCTATAGCTAGTCATTGCCTTTTTCGGGTGGCATTCTGTCTAATCCGAGATGGAGACAAAGCAAAAGCGCAAAGCGAGTTCGTGAAGAACATGAAACTCAAGACTAGCAACTTTTTCGGTTGAGTGGATGGGCAGAAATTCAAAGTTAGTGGGGGAAGCAAGCCTTGGTTTTTCACTTTTCGTTTTATGCCTTTCTTTTCCCCTGGAATAATCTGTTGGACACGCCCTCGTCCCCCCTATTTTAGGTTTGCTTTATTCTTCTTTTGGTGCTCGGTTGGTTAGTCTTAAGTCACCCTCCATTCTGAGCATAGATGCTGCAACGGCTTGGATAATATCTTAGAAAGGACTAGTTAGGCACATTTGATAGAAAAAAGCTGGAATGATAGGGAAAGAAGAATGGGATCTGGATCGGTAGATCGCTTGCAACATTGGCATTTCGTGATTGTTATATGCCCTTGGCACGAGGGCTGGATCGACAAAAGACAAATAAATGCGGTACGACAGCCAAACGGCCTAATTTTGTCGCGCGCGACTGTCTTAAGGTAATCCTAGGAGACGAGACAATAGCAATGTCGGCATCAGCCCCGCATGTTGTGCCGTCTTTACCTCGAGTTCCAAAGACTTCCTTTTCCCTTTTTCTGGCCGTGATTTTGTTGTGATGACCCTGAGGAATGCAAGATGCTCAGCACGATGGGGAAGATACTTGGCTTCCCCAAGAATGTAGGCAGGTCTCCAGGTTTCACTTTTGTTCAAACCTGTCAAGAGTCTTCCTACACAGCCTTACTGGCTTCCATGGCAGGCTTATCATTGGGGTGGATCTTGAATTGTCTTTATTTCTCTCAGGACCCCACTCTCTACTTTACGCTTTCTATTATTCCTAAATGCAATAAATAGTGGGACACAGGCTTACTCTACAACCATGAGCTACAGAAGAAAAGACAGTCATAACTCCAGTAATACCACAAACCAGTCAGTTGAGCAATAACCCCTTCTTCCTCCTGCTTTGCCCAGTTTTCCTCATGGGACTTGGAAGTTCCAAGGTGGCAATTGTTCTCATCTGTTTTGGAGTCCTAGCCCTTTTGGCACATAATGCTTCGGCCACGAGACGTATGGGTCCTCGTCCTAGATTGGAGAGAGAGCAATCAACTTTCCATGATGGCCTGCCTATTTTAACAAGGAATCTTTCCATCACCAAGCACCTACAGGAGCAAACTGCGGCACCTGCACCTTCAACGGCATTTGACCCTAGCCAAGCAAACAAGAGAGGAATTCCAGGAGGATCTGATCCCATTCACAACAGATATGGACATTCTTAAGCCACGGCTTAAAGAGCAGAGAGCTTACCAGGTAATATCTTGGGAAGGAAAGGGTGCCTCGTTATGGCGTCGAACATTTTGTTTGGAGGATTACATGCATTTTGGCAGATCTTCTGTATATTTTTATGTAAGTTTAGGAGTCTTTTGTCAAGGTGAAGAGAGGCAGTTCAAGTCTTTTAGATCAGCACCCACTCATACAGCACACAAGTTACACATAACAACTGCAACTGTAGCTTCGTTATTTGCATATAAGGTTCTTTCCTACATGTTTTGAGATGAAATGCTGGACAATGCTTATGCTCAAATGATAGACAATGCTTCTGAACTATTTCACTCAGAGATGATTTCATCCTGGCAACTGTTGCATTTGGTTTAGATGCTGATAATTAGGAACATAACAACAATCAGTTTCCGTGTGATGTCAATTTTCTAACAATAAACACCCATCTCTAATATTTACTGGAAACAAGTACTCATCTAAATGGTCGTCCTTGATACCAATGAAAGTACAAAGAAAACCATTATTGTGAAAGCTAAGCCATCAAGATGGACAAAAGAAGAGAATTTCCTCCCATATATATATAATTCACAATCTTATGTGGTGTAAGCTTAAGTGGCTGCTCTAAAGTCAGTTACCCTTAAACAGTCGCGATCTGCGGTATCTATTCTCTCTGTGAAGTTTGATTCGCCCCGAAGATATCTTCCTGGAGACTGCTTGCCAAATCATATCTACCGCATCATCGGGTTGGGATGGATATTGGAATTCAAAATGTTGTGCAACTTCTTTCAGTCTCTCCCACATCTTGGTCCATTTGTCCTCTTTTATTCCACGGAGAAGATTTACCAAGTAACCTTTCTTTACAGCGTCAGCAGCACGGACAAATAAGCAGAACTCTGAGTAGTCCAAAACATCTTCAAATGGTAATTCAATCTCATCGCTGATTATCACAGGGACACAATGATTTACAATGGCATCGAAAAGGCGATTCGAGGAGGGGGTGTCACCAGCGATATTCAAGCAGAATTTCGATGAAGCCATTCCTTGGCCTGCCTTGTGGATCCCATTCCTTTGAACACTTCCAAATGCAAAGTGCACGCCCTTCTCATCTTTGAGAAGGTAATACAATTCTTGACGAATCACACCTCCCTGTAAAATGAAAAGCATGAAGACATAGGTGATGGGCAATTTAAAGTTGAAAAAAAAGTGTGGATGCGACAGGAAATAAACCAAAAGATGACTGATTTCAGTGGAAAATGGCCTCTTTCACGAGGCAAGCTGAAAGAAGCAACCTCACGCTAAAATAGGAAGAAGGTTCAAGATTTGGACAAAGATGATATAAGCTCCATCGTGATCTCCACAAAACTGCTTACGCAATAAATCCTTGTCAACTGGTAAAATAAAATATTTTTACTTTAATAAAAAACCAAAAGGCACTTACATCTTTTCGGTAAACTGCTCCTTGAAAATATGCCAGTATAGGGCGCTTACTGAATGGAGCAGATGCATCGCCCCGTATGGTTCTCACAACATGCTTGTATGGAGCAATTATATCCTTCTCAAGGTTAGCTATTTCCGCTGGATATCTACCAAAATCCGCAAGCACAAACATTGCAGAACCCAATTTCTTTCTCACATCCAACATGCTATTTGGATGGTGAGCTATGATGATATGATTCTTCCCACCCATCTGCTTCCACTCATCCCGGCCAGTTAGATACTGCACCAGTTTACTCTGTAACATCCTGTTGACACTAATTTTATCCTTCCCATGAAGCTTAGAATGGCGATTGTAACTGAGAGATGAGAAGAACGGCACAAAGATTACGTCTGCTAGGCTCGAATTATTCACTCTGATAGCAGTGCATGGTCTATCGATGTCCAGGATTTCCGAAGATAGAAGATCAAGAGTGAGCCAATACTCTATACTATGCTGTAAATTCAAGCCACCAGGATAAGTTGGGATTTGAGCTGGATCTTTGACATTTGGCCAAGTTTCACCAGCGTATCCCTTCCATCCCAGCAATCCAAAATGAAAATCAGGAGGCAAGTCATACATAAAAACTTTCAACAGAACCTGATCAGGATCGCATGCGCCTTTTCTTTGCCTTTTTTGAGAGATAAAATTTCCGCCACTGTCCGTAAAACTAAAACCCTCTCCTTGTCCTTCTAGACGTACTTTATGCTCAATTTGTGAAGTCATGGATGGTAGGGAGGAAACCTCAGCCTGTTCATTTTTTGCACTGGGTTTCAAATAAACGGATGTATTATTAACTAGAATCAGCTTCAAGACTTTGGTAGATATGGTCGAAGTATTACTGAATTCTAGGAGGAATAGAGAAGAGAGGATCAAAAGGAACATGGAAGCGGTTATTATGTAAAAAAGGAACCTCGAATGGAGCACGCTTTTCTCCGACATGCTGGATTCGAAAGGAAAACAGTTGATGCTTCTCAAGTTTGATCTGACTGCATCAAGAACTATCAAAAGACACTTTCCTACTAATCAACAAGCTACAGATTTCTAGAAAATGTTAATTCTCTTTCAGGAACCTATGCATGATCACCCCAACTTTTTGACCACCCGCTCAATGTTTCAACTCCAGCTCCTCGAAGAGAACATCCAGACTTCCTAAACGGTAACTGAGAAGTCCCCAATTCCATTACAACATGGAAACCCGGTCTCAATCCCTAAAACCCTGAAGGGTCTTGAGAGAGATTCCGACAGCAGTCTGATTCACAATATCTTCACCAGCAAACCAAACCGTCCACGACAACTAGAAAAATCACATATTTCCTTCTCCAAAGCGGGCATGATAAAAAAAAGGAAAGAGCTGGTTCTGCAGAATCAATATAATACCAGAATCTTCCCTCGCTTATGTTCTCACTCCAAGATTCTTTCTTGGGATTGCAAGAACATTAATGGCGAAACCTTCATCCCAAACGAGAGAAAAAAAACCCGATCATCCAATCATCTCCGTCTCTGCCAAGAATAAAAAAAAATGAGCACAAAGAAATGCTATCAACCTCGAACAGAAGCTCGAAAAATCGAAACTTCATCAACTGGGTTCTCAAGGACTGCGATCATCTGAACTGGGTCAATCAGTTCTTGACAAACAGATGAAGAGAGATTGATGTACCTGGACACCGCGGCCGATCCTCCGAGGGTTGAGGGGTGCTCACAGACTGTACAGCACAAAAAGAGAAATGCATGTCCTGTACATAAATATAAGGCGGAGGCTATATTGATCGAAAAGCTGAAGAAGGGTTTATTAACGAGTCCCTTGTACAGGTTTCTTGTATCGCTAAATTGTCATTATTTAACTTGATCATGCTTGCCTCTTTCCTTTGTCAGCTTATGCTGCTGCTGCGGTGGCGCGCACCCAGAGAGAGAGAGAGAGAGAGAGAGAGACTTTTTAGTGTTAAATATAGTCTGAAATGGTACCTTTACTAATTAAATCCTCCCTAATTTCCTTCGGAAGCAACCTCACTTTGGCACTTTTCCCAGTTCCCCAAAACTTAAAAAAACTACTTCCTCACCCACAATTCAATATCTGAAATACAGACGAATTCTCAAAGAAAATCATTTACTTTCTGCACTATTTGATTATCTGTTGGCATGTCATGATCATCCGTTCGGTAATCCTTGATGCAATCGGGATCTTCTCCGATGGTTTGGTGGGGAATGGAGAGAGGCATTGGCTGGCTGTGATTGGTCGATTTTATGGTAAGACATCATCACTTTTGTTGGGGTTCGGAACTAGATAGAGAGGGAGGTTCAACTAATCGACCAAGAAGTCTGTTGATGTGGAGTTGGGTGGTTCATGCAAGTTGGCTTGACACAACCACATGTTGAAGCAGTCTTTCTTTCTTTATATTTGTGTAAATTGCCCCAAATTGGAGAATTCTTTTGAGCGACTTGAAAAGGCACGCCCCCCATTGCTTACGGCCGAAAAAGAAACAGAAAAAGGCTCGATTGCTTGGAATGGAACCCCATGAATTAATGGAAACAATTCAAGAATCCAAAGCACGGTCAACTCTACAGTTAGCTTCGTGTGGAGGAGCTATTGCCATTATTATCATGGATCAAAACGAAAAGATGTTCTTCAGGGATTTTTACTTTTCGAGTTAAATTGTTAATTTGTCCAAGCTATTTTTGTTTGTGGAGAGCTCATGATGTCAGAACACTCATGAACGAAAATATCAGAAAGAGAAGCGAAGAAATGTGATGGGGAGGAGAGTAATCAGAGGATGGAGGCGAAATCGGAGATGGGCTTCGCTGCTCTTCGCGAGGTCCGGAGGGGGCGTGCAGATTTTCATGGTTGCTTATGTTGAGAAAACTTTCTAATATATTTTGAAAATGATAAAACCTTCCGTGTGTATTTAATGATTCTGATGATAAAATTTCCAGGTAATATTCTTGGAGCAACTCAGATCAAGTTTGATTTATTAAACTCAGAGACTTAGTCGTCTATTCAAGAAGTTCTTATTCTCTATGTCAAAGATATTAAAAAATATTATTATGTCATGATCAAGGACAACATTATAGTTTGTGTGAGGATTGTCAAGACAATGCACACCCTCAAACATCACGAGAAGTTTTTAGATCTTAGCAATTAGTTTGGATTATGTGAAGCGCAATGCTAGTAATTTGGCCTGGATTTCATTCTAAATATATTATTTGTCTATCCAAGAAAGATAAATATCAACGCAATCTTTCCATAAAAAAGGATTTGTAATTTGAGTAATAGTCATCTGGAGTCAAGACTTTCTTTCCTAACGAGAAACTATACTTATGGAAATCCAACCTCTCTTGTATGGACAGCTGAATCGAGGGAGACTTTAATTTGCAATCCAAGAAGCAATTAGATCTTCTCATATCATTTATGTCCAATGGTATGATTGGATAAATGATCCTCAAAGTTTTTGTCCAACGGTCAGTTTGGATATTGACGAGTATAAAAGGAGATCGTGGTCCTAAATGAAGTATAAGATTTGAAGTCTACAATTCCAAAGTTCAAAGAGAGCTTCAATATTACATGATTGTCTTCATGAGCTTAAATTATAATATATAAGAGGTTGTGTTGCTAAGAGTGTGAGATCAAAAGTATCGATCCCACATACTTGAGTAGAGAGTACTTAAACATTGTAATTTCTAGTTGATTCTCTAATGAAATCCAACCAATAAGCTGTCAATTGTTAGTTAGTGCGGGAAAGTGGACGCAGACTTATCATAAGTGGAATCACTATAATTGTTGTATGCAATGTTCTCTATCCTTTAATCTTTCATTTATTATGCTTGATAGTTTATTGCATGCAATAAGGTCTGATCAGTGCATAGTTCATCTTCAAACGTTGTTCATTTGCAATATTGAACTCAATTGTTATAAATTCCGCTTAATCACCCATTTAATCTCTTATTCACCCCCTTTAGGTTGTTCTAACCCCAACAACTTGTGTTAGCGAAATATTAGAGATTCTTAAGATTTTTTATAGGATTTTTTTTTTTGCTAGAGACAATTAGATATTATTGCTGGTTTTCCATATCTTTCAAGATTATATGTATATCTCTCTTGATTGTACATGTCTTGATTAATATATATTACGTTAGATAGTCGTCTTATAAAGCCTATAAATAGGCATATGTTCATTATAATATATCAAAAAATACAGAAAATTCCCTAATTCTATTTTTTGCTTTATTTTTCATAACTTGGTATTACAGCTGACATTCCTTAGAAAATCTAAATGCACCAGGTGCACATCGCACCCCTAGCAAAATAAATCCATCTCCCTCTCGAAATTGTTCACTCAAATGTCTCATTCGCGTCTTCACACGGTATCATTTATTAGCTATATGCCCTAAAGCAACCATGTAATAGTTACATATTAGGGATTATTTAATAGCAAAGAAATATTCATTCATCATTCCATGAATGAGTTCATAAGATCAGTTAGGACTGAATCTATTCTTAAAGGGTTAAGAATATGTGTGACAAGTTTGCAATTATACTAAATCTTTAAATAGTTCCCGATTGATGGATCAAGGATACTAATGATCCTATTGAGACCGGTGTGTTCTCAAGTTTCGCCATTCGGTATTGGATACCTAAGGGGATAATGAGTCAAAAGTCATTAGATATTGTGATATCCGAGCTAGAATAGAGGTGCTTGTCTCACACAAGTTCATTGAATGTGACATGCATATAACGATTGGCAACATGAAAACTTTTAATGGGGTCAATATCTGATCATTCATGCTTTAATTTGGTGTAAGATCTTTAGACCTAAGGTATGATTTTACTTGTATGTTGGATGGCTATGGTTCACAAATGTGCATATTGATGCTTCGTCGAACCGTCTCTATACTTGATAGTCATAGTTTATTCACATATGAAGGCACATATGTGCGCAATATGGAATTTGTCTTCTTATTATATATAGATATATAAGATTGATATCCTATACAATCTAATCGTGACATTATATTGAAATCCTCGACTTGGATTGAATTGAGAATAAATGGTTCATGTCTCGTAGAATACATGTCAATTAGACTTTGGCATATGATTGAATTGGTGGCTTGATCAATAATTTCATGGCATTTGTTCGATTGAGACATGGTGAGATAGAATGATCAAATTACATGATTGCTAAAGTTGACTAGTTCATTATGTTTTTGAAACACTTCACATTGTCTACGTGACCATGATATATTGCTAGATATCACTCATGGTTTGTAAGATTAGGAGATTGATATGGACAATCAATTCTCTAGGTTGAGCTAATGTGTTAGTACAAGTCTTACGGCTAGCTCAGTGATGAATTTGGGGATGTCACACACCATAACTAATTAGAATTGCGTTGAATGAGAGGGACAATATTGCAAATGTGTTTGTAGTTGAGCCAATTGGATTGAGTCGGATTAAAATAAAAGATTTGAAAAGAGTTTTAGACTTTACAAATTTTGAAGCGGGTTTCAGACTTTACGGTCGAATCAAAGATTTGAAGTGCGTTTGAATTCGATGACCGAATTAAAAATCTTAAGTGAGTTCAGAATTAATAGCCGCATTAATAATCTAAAGTGAATTCAAAATCAATGGCATCAGTAATGATATGAAGTAAGTTTAGAATTAATAGCCAAATTAATGATCTGAAATGGTTTTAGACTTAACGGCTAAATTAAAGATTCAAAATTGTTTTAGATTTAACGGTTATATTGATGTTCTGAAACGATTTCAGATTTAATGGCCATATCAATGATCAGAAATGGTTTCAGATTTAATGGTCACATTAATAATCGGAAACGGTTTCAGAATCAATGGGCAGTTTAATAACCGAAAGTGGTTTTGGATTTAAATAACCGATTAATGTTCTGAAACTATTTTAGATGTAGCGGTCAAATTAAATATTTGTAATGGCTAAAAAGTTAATGCCCAAAATAAAGACTTGTAACCATTATAAATTAATGCCTGGAATAATGTTCTATAACAGTTATATAATTAATATTTGAATCAGTGTTTGAAATGGTGGATGCGTTTGTTTCACAGAAAACTCAATGATAAAGGAAAATGCTTTCCGAGAAAGCATTTTCCAAGAATATGGTTTGTTTTCCTTTATTTGGTGATGTATAATTGAAAATGTTTTCTGCCGTTTGGATCCCTTTAAAAATAATTTCACACTTCATCACAGGAAAAAAAATGAATTTTTAATTTAAAAAACTTCAAAATTTTAATATTATTGTTTTTTTATCTACTTTTATTTTATTTTCTTTATTTTAATTTCTTTTTCTCTTTTTCCTTCTTCTTGTCCTTCACTCCTCAGCTTCCTCATGTCATCCCTTTTGCTTCCTCTAGCAGTTTGTTCCCAGTTGGCTTACAAGGGGTGAGCTCCAACTGTCGCTAGAGGCGGCGAGCTCGCCAGTTGGCCGTTAGAGGCTGTGAGCTTGCCTAATCTGGTGAGGCTTGAGTCTCATTGCTGGAGGCCACGAGCTCACCCGATTTAACGAGGCTTGAGGCTCATCAGTCTCGGGCAAGCTCAAGCCTTGTTATCGAAGGCCATGAGATCGCTCAATCTGGTGAGACCAAAGCTCACTGGCTGTCCTTGTGGCCGGTGACGGGTGAAGAAAAAGCAAAAAGAAAAAAAGAAAGAAAAGAAAAAGAAAAAGAAGCAAATTCGATTTATTTATTTTTATTTTTAAATTTTTTTCCAAATTTTAATTTAAAAAAAAAATAAAAAATTGAAATTCAATTTTTTTAAATATATTTTTATAAGAATAATTGTTTGTAAACCAAGGATCAAATCTAAGCTTTGGTAGATTCGAAAAATGTTTTATGGTCCTTTCAAAGGGGAAACCATTTTCCTGAATTTAAGCTTTGCTAGGAAAACATTTTTCGTTGATTAGGAAAACGTTTTCTGTTGACTCATTTTCCTAAGCGACCCAAACATCGGAAAATGAGGAAAATGTTTTCCCCGAAAATGTATTCCGCGAAACAAACACACCCTAATCTTATCATGAAAATGCAATATACCATAATTTTAAGAAAATTATAACAACTCCTATCAAACTCATGACTCCACAACGCCATATACCATAATTTTAAGAAAATTCCAAAGCTCAACAACTCAAGAAGTGGACTTTGTAGATCCAAAATCCCAAAATTCTGAATTTAAGCGTTAAATTTGAAAACTAATTTGATTTGACGAACGAGGGGCACGAGTGCTTACTGAACATTGCGAATCGAAGTGAAATTGGCTTGATGAGATGTTCATGACGGAAATCCTCTTCTTGCTTCCTTTTTCTTCTTTCTTCTTTTCCCTTCTTCCTTTTATGTTCTTTCTTTCTCAGTGAGCTCCCTATCAAGATCGCCCCTTTTCCATTTAATAATGGGATAAGTGCATTAGAAGTCCTAAAACTTATCATGAAAATGCAATCAAGTCCCTCGTGTGCTGCCGCTGGCTCGCGATTGAAGGCTAGAGCCGCCAGAGGCTCACCCTCCACGCCCACTCGGTGTTGCTGGATGTGGTCCCGGCACTGTTTGCACGATTCGACTCGGTCACGAAGCTCGCGCTCAAGTGCAACCGCAAGTCGTTGAGCATCAGTGACGACAGCGGCCGAGCGAGCTAGGTTGACGCTGGGCGAGGATCGAACAAAACAACCCTAATTTCAATTCCCAAATAAAAAAAAAAAATCCCAAAATGAGTTGTGCGACATCGTTTTTGTGAGGCCATCCACTTAGGACAACAAAATGATGTCGTTTTCTTAAGGAGGATGGAAAACGACATCGTTTAAAAGCCATGTCGATTTTTTTTTTTAAATATAAAAGACACGTAATCATTTTGGTTGTAATCTCTCGCCGGTGGCACCAAAGTGATCGTTTTTCTTCCGATTTGGCACTTAAGTGATTCAATAGAAACTTTTGGCACCAAAGTGAGCGCCGTACACAACTTTTGGCATGATGGGTTATGACATGTTCCCTGAAGAATTGTCCATTAGAAGGTCCAAAGCAAAATGACATGAACTGTAGTAGGCAATAATCAAAAGCAACGGTTGCTTGTCAAAATAGATAAATGAATGTAACATTTCAACTTCCAACATGAACCAAATTTTAGCTTTTACATGGGATTGGGACATTGAGACATATGTTTGCTATTTGTTTTGAAATTTCTAATTATATTCTATTATTGTTGTGTAGTGCGAAGTTAATGTATCAACATAACAAGTCAATGGAGGTGGAGGAACGTGAGAAGATCACTTCGATTACCGAATGGGAGTTTTCTGGCGATGAAATTGAAGAAGAGGCACCCCCTACCATGAGTGCCACAAATAAGGTACCTGGTTCTCATCTTCCTCATGATAAGAAGTATACATCCGAATGCTGGAATCATTATTCGAGAATTAGTGATAAGGATGGAAAAATAAATCAAGTGAAGTGCATTCATTGTGGGTCCGTGCTTAAGTACCGTGTTGCTAACGGTACTTCTGCAATGAGGAAGCACTTGACCACATGCAAGAGGTTTCCCTGTAATGTAGATAAGAGGCTGAAATTCTTTGCACCACGTAATGTCAACATGGCTGGCAAGGTAGGAGGAGATTCTAGTACTAGTAGCGTCTTATCGACATGGTCATTTAATCAAGAACGTTATAGGCACGTGCTTGCTTGGTATATCATCCTTGATGAGCAACCTTTTTCATTGGTTGAACATGTTGGATTTCGTGAATATGTTACTGAGTTACAACCTCTCTTCTTTCATTTATCACATTTCACAGTAGTAAAAGATTGCATGAAATTGTATTTATGTGAAAGAATTTATTTGAAGAATTATTTTGGAAAGATTAATTCTAGGATCGCACTCATGACTGATACATGGAGTTCTAATCAAAATCTGAATTATTTGTGTCTCACTGCATATTTTATTGATGAAAATTGAAAGTTGCATGAAATAATCATCAACTTTGTGGTGATACATAGTCACAGGGGTAGGAAGATTGGGAAAATGATGGAGAAATGCATTGAGGAGTGGAGAATAGAAAAAAAGGTGTCCACAATTACCGTGGATAATGCTAGCTCGAATGATATTGCAATTGGCTATTTGAGGGAAAAACTTTCGAAAGAAAGGTCGTTGATATTAGATGGTAGTGTTTTGCACATGAGGTGTACAGCTCATATATTAAATTTGATTGTGAGAGATGGCTTGACTACGGTACATGACTCCATTGCACGTATCCGAAATGTGGTTAGGTATGTAAGGAGTTCTCCCACGAGAGCCAAAACATTTCAATCTTGCATTGAGAGAGAACGGATCACTTATAAGGGTTCGTTAGTTCTTGACGTTGCCACTAGATGGAACTCCACTTACCTCATGTTAGACACCGCCATAAAGTTCAGAAAAGCTTTTGAAAGGATGGAAGAAGATGATCCATCTTTTTTAAGTGAGCTTAATCATGAAACTCCTAGTGATGATGATAAAGAAAATGCTATTATTCTTTCGGAATTTCTAAAAGTATTCTATGATGCCACCAATTAGATGTTTGAGAGTTCATATGTTACTTCAAATGATTATTTTGAAGGGATAGCTCTGTTGTATAGATATTTGAAAGATGTGGTCGATGTTTCGGATCCTAAGCTTCAAGTTATGGGTTTGAAAATGAAAGAGAAATTTGACAAATATTATGGAAGCTTGGATAAAGTGAATATGATGGTGTTGATTGCGGTTGTGTTAGATCTTAGAGCCAAGTTAAATTATGCGAGTTTCTTGTATGGAAAGAGATGCATAAGAAAGTGAAGGATATATTGGAGTGTTTGAATGAATTTTATGAGCAATCTTCTCTTATTTCAAGTGATCAAAATTTTGGTGGCCATAATTTGGGTCCAAGTAGTAGTGGTTCCAATGCCGATATGGGTGGTAATGAAGGAATAAAGAAGTGTCACGACCTCTTTTTTCCGTTCGGGGGAAAAGAAAGAATGGTTTAGGGGTATTTGCCTAAAGAGGCGGACCAATGGCCCTAAATTAGGCGCGGGCTCTCCCAAGCCCATACCTCGCGCGACGTTGGATTTTGTTTTTTGGTTCTTAACAACCTAAATATTTCTAGGAGTCGCCACTAGCCTATTGGGGTCGGCTAGAAACCAATCGAGGCACGGGAGTGTTGTCTCGATTCCTACGTAACCAGAGATTTCTAGGAACGGGGACTTGTTTACGCTAATGTTTCTATTAGCGCCCTTGCGGTACCACTAATTTGAAAAGTTATTTATCTAAATGGCCACACATTCTTGATTACCAATTATAATCTTTATGAAACCACTAAGTGTCCATGCAAATGTTTTTGTAGGTTTGTTTTTCTTAATGTCTAGACTAATCCTAGCATAATTTAGAAGAGAAATTTACACTCAAATTAATGAAAAGCAGTGCATAAATAAACATCCAAGAAATTGAAATAACTTGAAAATAAATGCGGAAAATGAAAGACCCGATACAAGTCGGGCAAATAATATTACATGGCCTTGTTATCACGCCCCGGGACAGGACCCCCGTGAGCAAAATGAGAATTTAAATATGCATGGAATTACTCTAGATGCATGCAATTACTCTAATTAATTTTAATCTACGCATAATAGATTGTTTACAAAAATGGTTCTAAAATACCAAAATATCATTTAAATTAAGAAAATGAACTTTTAAAATTAGGAAAATTTCATAGATGTCATTTCTATCATAACTTGATACCATCCATCATTTTTACAATTTTTTTGAAATTTTCATTTTTTTCATTTTTTTTTAATTTTTATTAAAAAATAATTCCTTAAACCGATATATGTCAATTTACACTAATATGGGACTGCCCAGTACATGAATAAAAAGAACCGAGCTCAAATCGATCGTTTGAAGATCGAAACTTGGTTGCGCATTTCTTCGAACACTTGGCGTGCATCAATCTACCCAAATCAGCTTCGTCGGGCCATGTTTGTGGCCTTCAATCTCAACTCACAAGCAATCTCATGCGGAAATAAAGTATCAAGATTATACTACCACATGCAAGGAACAAGATTAGATAGAAATCATAGCTTAAAACACAAAATAACTAAGCTAAAAACATCCTCAAACATGCGGGTTTGATCTGATTTCACAAATCTGGGTTTGAACCCAAGTCAAACAAACAGGTTGCATGCCCATGTTCAAGCCCCGACACTTATCACATGAAAGATCTACGGGAAACACTACTTAATCCGAATGAAAGTAGGTAACATGAGCTTTCAAATGCAACAAAAATCATAGAGAATGGCCCACCGAAAGACATCAAAACGACCTCTCCAAGAAGCACACTTGCAAAATTCTTGAAGAATTTCAAACACTTAGAAAAATTTCAGCCTCAGAAATCAGTTTTCCGGGCTAGTTTTCCTCTTGATTTTCATGATCAAAACGTACTCAAACTCGAAATAAAATACATCTAGGATGCTTACCTTGCTTCTGAGTTTCCCTTTCAAGTGGTTCTTCGCTCAAGAAACCAAGAAATTATCCTCGGGGGCCCGTGGAAGTTGGCTTCTTCAACTGGAAAACAAGATCTGCAAAGAAAGAACTGATAACGAAGGTTTTCATTAACCTCCAAAATTAGACTCCATGACCTTTTTTGTTGGAAAAATAAATACCAAACAAAGCTATATGTATTCTACTTTGGTTTTGAACTCATGGTTTTCCTCATTTGTCTCTCAACTTTCTCAAAAACACTCGCTTTCTCTCACTCGTGACCAACCGGGCTCAACACTTAGAAAAATTCAGACTTTCTTTGGCCCGCCAGGAGGGTAGTTTTTCGGGGGGCTTTAGGAGGTCTTCCCGATCTCCATTTGGGACGTGCGACCTATGGTTGGAAAGATATTTGAGTGAAGTTTCACTCTTTAGTTGAAGGTTTTGGCTAATTTTGGATGAAAGTTTGTGAAAATTGCACTTTTCTCTCTCAAGGTCGGTCTGGAATTTCTGGGTTTTTGCTTTCTGGAGTTGCTTCTGAAGGTGTCTTTGGGGAACGATCCCGAGCTCTCTCCTCTCTCCCTCGTCTTCTCTCTCTCGTCCTCTCAAAGACCTTTCTTCCGTGATCTTCTCCACTGAATTAGAGGAGTTTTGGTCGGTCTTTTGTCCACCTACCAAGCCTGTCAACTGAGCTAGTTCACCCACTCTCTGACTTAGCCAATTTTTCCAATTTCTGCAGCTGTTGAGTGTCCGGATTTGGTGCGATTTTCCCGTGCCTTCAGCAGCTTATCCCTGGAAAATTTCCGTCCACTGGCACTACTCATTATGGCCTTCAATCACGTGCAAAGATCGGGCTAGATGGGCGGCTGAGGAGGATATGGTGGGGCCACCAAGTTGCTTACTCAGCAACTCCGAAATGAGGCTAAACCGTGGGCTGGGTTTTGGTAGCTCGTTTGAGTGCTTTAATCCATCAATTTGGCTGCATTTTTTGATCAATTAGCAAGCTCATGCATAGTAGTTTAAGATCTTGATCAGATTTCGCAATTTTACCCACCCAATTTTGCAAGAAAGTCCCTCAAAGTTGGCCATTTTCTTATCCGAAAATACCCAATTTAATACAAACTTGATCTTTTTGGCCCGATTTGATTGATTCGAGTTGGCCCAAGTTCAATTTCAACTTAATTGGTGACCAAGATGATGATTTAAAGGTTCGGGCAAAATTTTGCAAAATTTGCGAATTGGTCCCTCAACTTTTGGAAATTGCATTTTAGCCCCAATTTGCCATTTTAATTCCAATCTGACCTCGCGGGCTTGGCTAGTCACATTTAGATCATTGGCCCCAACTTTTTTTTTATCTTTTTTTTTTATCCTTTTTTATATATTTAATTTAATTATTTTTTTTTTTTTGAAGGAAAACCATATTCCATTTAAAACACTATATTAAATGCCTAGATAATCTATATGCAAGAATTTAATTTGAAATATTTTTGTGGAAAAACAAGTTCCCATTTTTTTGGAAATGATTTTTGGGCAAAAATTTAAGTGTCAACAAGAAGTATGACGGCCAAACTTGAAAGAATTTTTTTTTATACTCGAATGAACAAGGGTGCGATGACAACAACTCCGAGCTTGATAAGTATCTTCAAGAAAAAAATGAAAATGATCTTGATCTTGACTTTTTGATTTGGTGGAAGACTAATGGCTCAAAATATAATATCATTTCTTTGATGGCTCGAGATATTTTGTCCATTCCTGTAACTACCATTGCTTCAGAGTCAACTTTTAGTACATCGGGTCGTGTGCTTGATGGCTTTCGAAGTTCTTTAACTCCCAAAGTAGTGGAAGCTTTGATTTGCACTCAAGATTGGTTGAGAGCCGTTCGTGTACCGCTTGATGTTGAAGAGTGCATCGAGAACACAGAAAAATTTGAGTTCGGTAAGTAATGTTTATATCTTTATATATTGTAATTCTTTTTGTATATCTAATAAGTGAATATTTTATTTAATCTCTCTTTTTTTTTTTCTTTTCAGATATGGATGGTCTTAATGTGGAGATTATCGTCGATAAATAGAGCTGGTGGTGTCGCATCTGCAATGGGTCTAGCGGTTGAGAAGTCAAGCAAGGTTTTTTTTTGGTTTTGTGCTGCTTTAACTGTGCAGAAGTTGATTGATGAGCAACTTTGTTTTTACATTTATTAGGTGTTATGGTTGAATTAATTCTTTGAAACGGTTTTAGAGTTAATGAACCAATTTAAATGTGATTTGGGACTGATTTTAAAAGGCAATCGAGAGAGCAGATCACAGGATGATCGATGATTGACAATCGATAATTGAGAGTGTTGATAATGATCAACCAAGTCATTCTTATACGAAAGCAATTGCTAGCACTAATCATAGTGGTGAGATCTCTTAATTTCTCTTTATTGTTCGATGTGAGATTGGTGGTGTGCCTAAACTAGAGCTTGACACTTGTGGGTTGGATCTAAAGAATGTCATAACCTACATATGAAGAGATCGGATGTTTTGAATCTAAAGAACATTAGAACCAGTATTACTAGAGGACATTAGACATTCATGGTCAACATTCCAAGAATGTTAGAATCGGTGTTACCAGAACATCAAACTCTCGTGATCAGAATCTGAAGAAGTTAGAACCAACATTGTGAGGACATTAGACATCCGTAGTTAGATTTTGAAGAATGTCGGAAACAAAATTTTTTGAGTAATAACCAAAGGTAATGTGATTACTCTACTTCTCATTTCTACATATTTTTATTAAAATATATGAACAATGCTTTTAAAATATGTGTATGAAAGTTTTTACTTCTACTACGAATCAAACTTTGATTCAAATTTACCTATGCATGTGTTTTTGTTTATCGAAATAAATCCCAACATCTTTCGCTTTGCTGTAGCCATGCCAGCCACATCAGCCGCATATGTTAGGTTAATGTCTTGACAAGAAAGCGGGAAAAGTACAAAAAAAGTTCTAAACCTATTGCATTGGTACCAATTCAGTTCTAAACTTTTCAATTGAACCAATTCAATCCTAAACCTTTTACTATTGGTACCAATTTAGTCCATCCGGCCAATTTTGGCCGGTCGACGCTGACGCGGAATTTTTTTTTTATGATTTTTTAATTATTTTTCGAATTTTTTATTAATTATTATTATTATTTTTTTTTGGCTTTCTTCCTAACAGTGGCTAGTGAGCCTCCGGTGAGGCTCGCCGGCCATTGGGCGAGGGCTGCTCGCAGCCCTCGCCTACCGTCGGCGAGGGTCGCGGCCCTCGCCCGGCCTCTCTTAGGGCCACCGGCGAGGTGGCTTCGCCCATATCTAGGCGAGGCCAGCCTCGACCGTGGCCTTGGGCGAGGCCGAGCGAACCTCGCCAGCCGCCGGTGAGGGTCGCGGCCCTCGCTCGGCCTTGCCCAGGGCCGCGCGCGGCGAGGCGGCTTAGCATGTGTAGGGCGAGGACCCTCGTCGGCAGCTGGCCGGTCGCTCGCTCAATGTGTCCAAGGAAGTCACGCCCGGCTGGAGAGGGCGAGGGCCGCGACCCTCGCCGACGGCAGGCGAGGGCTTCGCGGCCCTCGCCCAGTGGCCAATGAGCCTCACCTGAGGCTCGCCGGCCACCGTTAGGAAGAAGGCCAAAAACAAAAAGGAATAAGAAAAAAATTAATAAAAATAATAATTTTTTTTTGAAAAAAATAATTAAAAAATCATAAAAATTTACACGTCAGCATTTGGCCACCGGCTGACGTCCACGTCAGCGTCGGCTGGCCAAAATTCGCCGGATGGGCTGAATTGGTACCAATAGTAAAAGGTTTATGACTGAATTGGTCCAATTGAAAAGTTTATGACTGAATTAATATCAATGCAATAGGTTTATGACTTTTTTGGTACTTTTCCCCGAGAAAACCAACTACAATAGGCTCAAATGCCTATGATTTTTGACTTTTCGCGTCTCATTTTGAGAAGCCGACATCACCACCAGTCTTACTGCCCTCAAACAAACCAAATTTGGTAGACGCTGCCTCCCATAGCCCCATCGTGGATCCACCAAGTACGATGCATGGTAGCGTCCTTAAGTTTTCATAACACCCTCTGGCATTAATTCAAACTCTAGTTGACTTCTTTGGACTCATCTTGAGTTTGCAGGGATGTTAGCCATATTATATTATAGATTTTTAAGATTTTCTATAAGATATTTTCTTATGTCAAAGACAATTATGATATCATTGTTGATTATCCATATCTCTCAAGATTACACATATATCTTTCCTAGTTATGCATATATCGATCGATATATATATTGCTTTAGATAGTTTTCTTATAAAACCTATAAATAGGTAAATATAATTTTCATTATGATATATCGAAAGATATAGAAAATTCCTTCCATTTTTCACTTTATTATTCTTAACTGCTTGGAGGAAACACGCCCAAGACTACGTCTTTGTCATTGCGGTTGCTGTTGAGCGAGAATCTATGAGAGAGTTTAGTGTTAATGCGTTTCAGTTCTGTTCAAGTTTACAGCCAAAAACGAACAACCCTCAAGATGCCCAATTATTTCACATATTATCCGGATCAGAAGGAGAATCGACTGGAAGGCTTGAACTTTGTCGGATCAGTTCGGGCCTTTTTGATACTCTTATGACCAAGGGCTTGTATTAAAGAGCCGGATTTCAAATTAATGCAAATTTTTACCTCTGAAAATCTTAATCTTTCTTACTCAAGTGACATGCTTGGCGCTAATTGAAAATTTCTTGGAACAGAAGGAAGGAAAAAAGAAGAAGGAATCCTTATAGTAAAAACTAAAAAGCAACAGGAAGGATCCAAAGTGAAAAGGTGTCGGCCATTGCTGCTCACTTCCCAGAAAGGGAACCCAATGTAAGAAAGCGAATCGGTGAGACCACAATGGGCCGGGGACTATTTTAAACGGGTCAGACGTTATCGTGACTGTAGGCTGGACCTAATGGGCTCAAGATAGCCCAATAGAGGAAGACCATCCAGTCAGAGCCCAATAACTTTGAGTGGGCCCAATGCGAGGGTTCATTTGAGATTGATGGCCCAACAAAATTTATTGATTAATTGGCCAAAGTCTACGAGAAAAATTCTCATCTAAAAATTAGTCATCTGGATATGTAGCATGCCAAAAATTGTGTTCTCCATTCAACATTTGCCAAGACCCTATCAATGTACTCAAGATACGGCTTCCTATACAATGGCCTGTTACCTCTTTGCAATTGAGGGCCATACGTTTGTTCGATTAAGTTGGCCTGGATCAATACTTCCAATTTAATGAGTATTAGTAAAGGATCCATGGATAAATATAGAAAAAGCATGAAAAAAAAAGTTCGAATGGTATGATCCCTTCATCACCCCAGAATGAAAGGGGCGATCTTGTAGTTCTTAGTCTTTGAAGATACGTTGTTAGATGCTCCATTTTATTTTCCCATTGAGGCCAAACCTAAACCTGTGCTCAAGAGATAGCTGTCCATGTACTGATAATGGATGTATAAATTCTCGAGAAGAGATGAGCCGTGGGGGTCCCCTCCGGACCGCCCAGATCCCACGAGTGAATAGAAAGTTGGGCCCTCATCAATTTCTTTGAGTTTCATTCTTGCGAACGTACTCCTTAGGCGGGATACTTAACGCGTTAGCTACAGCACTACACAGGTCGATATGCATAATGCCTAGTATCCATTGTTTACGACTAGGACTACTAGGGTATCTAATCTCATTCGCTTCCTTAGTTTTCGCCTCTTAGTGTCAGTCGCCATATAGGCAGTCCACATTAGCATCGTCCGAAACTTGACACGGTCAAAATGATCCCATGTCACCAATCTCTGACTTTTCAATCTTAGGGTACAATTTTATCTATCTAACACCTGCTCGGAATTGATGAATGGAAGCTTATACTTTTCTCGATAATCATTAATAGACATAGGCATCGGGTGCTTCATCAAGTGGCTATCCAATTAATAGTGCAGCTCAAGCCCCCTAAAACCTTATGTTTAGTGCTAAAAATATGAATGGATAGAAATGAAATCTATATACTCGAGTAATCTCTTCCATTTTGATAGTGAGAAAGTTTTTGAGTACGTGACCCAGTCGTCCAAAAAGATTAAAATGTCTTGTGTATGGATTCTATGATGGTGTGGTCGATAGAAATCTTACGTGCGAGACGAAGTATTTTACGAGGTCTAGCAGCGATCTCTTTGCTCTGATATTGACTTGGTAATATAGTAAGGTAAAGATTTCCCATACGATAGCAAGCCGAGCGAGAACCGATCGCGAGAAGGTACAAAGCCTCACGTCTCTCTTTACTACTTTGGCTAACATATGCTTAATAGCCATGGTGTTTCAATCGACCCAGCTGACAAAAACGGGACGTAAAATCCCGAAACGGAAGGATGAAAAATCTGCAGGGAAGTCGGCTGAAAAAGCTTAGCTATTTTCGTGCTTATATCATTGATGACGCGTATGAGTTGGGGAGGTCTCTTTGGCTTGGACGCGTGTAAAAAATACACTTGAACTGGGAAGGGACAGGCATGTGTTTTAATAAGCAGTACAGAAATTGAATAACTCATTTTCGTTGTCTCTATGATATGCCCTTCTAAGACAATGTCCTTATAAGGAAAAAGAGATTGAATACTCTTTTCTGCACTGTATATTCATAAATGCACGTATAAAGCTTTTCTTCCTCATTGGTTTTATGTGGTGAAGGAAGCAACTGAGGGGTTTTTTTTTATCAGGAGAGACCCTACTTTGTATTTAGGCAAGAATACTGTGCGCACCTCATGGGGACCATGGATTATCTTCTTTGTCTTGTGTGTGTAGCATTTGATCTCTCTCTCTCACTCTCTCACATGGTTCTTTCAAAATACACAACCTTTTAGCTGGGATATAAGCAAGTTGGCCTCTCTTAAACAGGCACATGGTTCTGTCCCACATGCCAAGGAAATTAGAGATATGTATGAAGGAGAAAGTATCGAGTCTCAACTGTGTATGGTCCATCTAGAGAACAAGTACTAAGTTTCTAGACAGTATTTCTAATAGGACAGAGAGCCATAATATGAACAAGGATCTAATCATTTGGTATGTCAGATATATCACGCGATAGTGACACGTGAAGAAGTAAGTTAATTTTATGGAGAGTTTCCTAAAATTCAAAACACAAAACTAGTCGGGGTGCATGTATTTTTTTACATAAGTAATGTGATTGAACGATTACACCGCGTGACACCGTGATCAAGCGAAATACTTTGTTAGGCTAGCTGTAATGTTTATTTATCTGATGAACATGGGCTCTCATGATCCCATACCTGCAAATTTAATGACCAATTGGGAAGGAAGGTCCTTTCCCCTTAAATACTCATGGAACTTAGTGGGAAAGTTCAGCGCTTCTTTTCCATTTTTCAGTTTTTCACGGTGAAACTGTGACTTTTCTTCTGTGCAAGCTGGTAAAATTAAAGTCTATATTGTTATCTACCGGCCTGTGCAACTTGGAAAAGGAACACGGCTTAATAAATACTTTTCTGGGGTTTTGACAATTCAAGAGGGTGAATTAAAGCAAGAGCTGTACCCCATCTGTAGGCTGCTATTCTTCTTTTTTCTCTTCCTCCTTTTTTCTTCTAATCTGTTGAATGATGTTAAGAATACAAAGTACATGCAGAGATTAATATGCAAAATCATCACATTGTTTATCACATGACGAGCAATTACAATGAAAATTGCTCTGTGGACTGTGGACACAGGTTGCATATAATTGTTCACGAACAATTTGCATCTGGCCTTTTGTTCTCTCCTTTTGGGTTTTTTGCCTTGCAAATTGATGATACTGTTCATGAGAAACCTATGGGTAGAGTTACTGTGAGATGGCTGTTTTTCACAGATTGGGCTGCAATGAACGTGACGGTAGGTCAAGAGGGTCCGTTGCAATATGAAAAAGAAGGCAAAAAGTCAAAAACCTTCACATGTTCTCATTTATGACCCTCATTATGCATATTCCCAAGGCAAATTTTGGGTTTGATTCTCCGCGCTGCTTCTCCTTTATCCACAAATACAATTGCACAGAGAGAGAGAGAGAGAGAGAGAGAATGTAGAGATTCCACAGTACGAACAGTGCCTATAACTACAACCTAGGTTTAGGCGGTAGGGAGTGATGCATTGGCTATTGTATCATTACTCCAAGAACGTAATTAACTTATACAAATTTGGTACATACGTGCATGGCTAATTTGATGATTAATTACTAAAGGCAATGAGCTGATAATAACCCTAACTTGGGTAAGTTTCAAGTTGTGACTTGAGTCAAGTCTCCTACGGTGTTCAGCTTGATATAAAAGAGAGCAAGGTGTCACATTCGCGAAAATAAAGAACTGCAATATGCATACTTATATATACACCTGTTTGTCAAACTAGAGTACCTTTAAATTAAAATAAAATACAAGTCATTATTACTTTCAAGTTAAAATCAGATCTCCCACACAAATTTGAGACACTTAACTGGCCCTAAATTTGTGAATAAGAGTCTTGTTAACAAGTGCATACTTACTAAAATTACTTAACGATGAAATATTCAATTTTCAAAATATTGTTTTTATGTAACAATAACTAGATAGAGATATTGAATAAACATTGAAGTCGGCGAAAGCAACCTAGAAAAGGATCAACAGTTTTTATCTTACTGGCAAAATTAACTTCACATGTACCAGGAATCCTTTATAGGGTCATCTAACATTAAGCCATAAAGTTAAAGAACCCTCTCCATCTACCCGAAGGGCGGCAAAACAATGAATAAAATTAGACGCTTGCCTGAAATGAGATATACTTTAGATTCAATCAGCTGCCGGTCAAACCCTAATTTTGGATTAATTCAGCTGCAAGACCTGCCATGTGTATCTCACTAGCTTTGTCTTTAGTTTGGTTTTGGCTAAGACAAAATCTGTAGGATTTTAAATCTTGATTTGTACAGTGTCTCATCACCATGGATAGAACCAAGCTTGACATGAATTTTGAGCAAGGATTCAATTATCACCTAATTTGTACGCATGTGTTAGAAATATTTTATTCTTCGTTGAGATCATGCGGTACGAAGGAGGTGTGATAGAATTACAAAAGTGGCGACACAAAGATTTATTTATGGTAGTTTTGAGTACATGTAGCATATCCACATATAGATTTGCTTAATTTACACTTTTCTGTGATCTTCCAGAAGGCCAGCGTAGTCCGTTATAATTCTTGGCTTAGGCTTATAGGAAGATATAGCAACTCCTACGCAACTCCATTTCTTAAATCCTTGAAAAAGAAAAGAAACATGGAAGAAAGAAAATAAAAACATCTGACAGTGTCCCTTGTTTCGTTTGTCCAAAACTTCAACTCAAAACAAAGCAGCATCCTCGTCTAATGACATGCTGTTGAGCTGATCCTCTTGGTCCTGTGGAGCTACTATTGCTCCATCATCAAAGAGCCATTTCTCCAGCAATGTGAGAGGCACTTGCTGGTGGTGGATCTGGTCCAACGCTGGCTTGTTTTCCTCCTGGAAGACACACCCTTGGTCTGGCATCAAGTTCGGTTTCTCATCTAGCACCGATGCCACCGATTGAGAGCCGTCAGAGACCGAAGAATTGAAGCTGAGCAGCGAGTACTCGAGGCCCTGATGGTGATCCGGCGTTGTTGCACCTTCACTTGAGCTTGAACCGCTAGTTGGAATGAAACTGTTGAAGGAATAATCTTGAGCAGCGTTGTGATTAGCCCCTGGGGATGATTTTGTGGCTTGGGCTGATTTGGCGGAGTTCTTCATCCACCCTTCAAGCAATCTTGCTATGTTCTCTGTATTTGATGCATAAGTGCAGGATGATGCCGTTGACGGGTATGATGGTCTAGTACCGTTGTTGCCAGAATCAATGTTGTGGCCATCATGATCAGATGGCTTTGAGTCAGCCAAAGGGCTTGGTAATGATTTGTCCAGAGACAAAGCCTCGCAGAGAGCTTGTTTGGCCATTTGGATGTCTGTCTGGAGCCTCCTCTCCCACTGACCCTTTGAGATGGAGTGGGAGCTGGATCTGAACTCTTCATGGCCATGGCCGTCCAGGCCTGGTTGGAGCTTCTTGAGCTTCTTCTTCAAGTGGGTGTTCCAGTAGTTCTTGATGTCATTGTCAGTCCTCTGTGGAAGATAAGAAGCTATAGCTGCCCACCTGAAAAAGAAAGATTTAGAAGAACAAAACCATGATTTATTATTCCTTTCACACATAAGAAGATGAATTAATTAAATTATGAGGATATGGTAATTAGTTTGGAAGTGTATCAATCCCTTTCGGGATTTGCAAAGTTAGATAGGATCAATTATAAATTTTGAATTAGGGTATTTTAGTTTTTTCTTTTACCTGTTACCAAGAAGGGCCTGAAGATGGATGATCGTCTTTTCCTCATGATCAGTGAAGTTGCCACGCTTGATGCCAGGCCTTAGGTAATTAGTCCATCTAAGCCTGCAGCTCTTGCTGCATCTAAGCAAACCTTTCGAAACACCACCAAACAAAACAAAGAAATAATAAGTCGAGAGAGAGAGAGAGAGAGAGAGAGAGAGAGAGAATGAGAATGAATCTTAACCCTTTACATGTTATTAACTCGAGAAAAAGGAAAATGGCAGACCCAAGTGAGGGAGCTACAGGTGCAAGCCCATTAATACCCAAGAATTTAATGAACAAACCAACCAAAGGAGAGCATCGACAATATCAAGATGAGACCCCCAAAGAAACAAAGTGGAGTGGAACGGGGAAAGGGAAAGCTCACAACCAGAGAGAGAGAAAGAGATGATGAAGACGGAATTTGCAAAAGAAAAATGCATAAAATCTGTATGGTACCTGTATTGGTGGGAACAGACCTCCAATTCCCAGGTCCATGATCCTGAATGTAAGAGACCAGGATGATGTCTTCTTCTGGAGTCCACGGACCTTTCTTCACTCCAATCTTGTCACAGCATGGTGGTCTTCCCATTTTCTTTCTTACTTTCCAGTGGAACGGTCACAAATCTTCTCTTCTTCTTGGATATATCTCTCTAGAGCAAGAACGATGATCTTATATTGCCGTATGAGGAAATTGCGCAGAGAGACAAGCGTCCAAGTTAGGGGTCGCTCTTTGTCTGCTATCACATATATATAGAGAGACGGGTCAGGAAAAGAACAAAGAGTGATTTAGACGCTGACCCAGAAAGAGGTAAAAAAAAGGATAACACACCCACATACACACGTTACACTCCAAAGTAGTCAAAACGGACAGCGATGAGCATTTACTCTTTTGCTTGCAAAAAGTCAGCTATGCTTAGACTCTCTCTCTCTCGCTCACTGTGCGCCTCACAAAGCCGTGTGGCATTGAATACGGGCACCGTGTTGGCACCGAAAAAGAAAAGAAAGTCCAAGAAACCCTTGTTTGCTTTTGTTCTTTCAAACGGGTGTGTTTCAAGAAGCAAGCAGTTACCCTCAGTGAATTTATTCGCGATTCACAGTAGAAACTTTGTCAACTACGGGTCACCGGTGTTTCTTTTTATATACTTTTGGTGACGGTGCTGAAAAAAAAAGGTTTTTTCTCTGCCACAACACACATACAATGTTCAAGAGATCCATAGTAATTACTATATTTCAGTCTAGGTCTGGCGAACACAACATGAATGGCACAGCAACTGTTCTGTCCTTCGGGCAAACTTATTTGGGCTAACATATTGTGTTTTGGTTAGCTTCTTCGTATACGGACAATTTAATTTTGTCTCTCTTTTACTCATGGGGATGTGAAGGGTTTACTCCTCCATCGCAAAGCTCCTGTATTGAAAATTGGGCTCTCTATTGGCGGTGCAATAATTTTACCGTTCGGCCTTAAAAGTTTTACAGATGGAATAGCGGAGGACACCTTGTCGCAGTCATTAGAACCCATTAAATTTTTGTGGGCTACTCGCTCTTCGACGATTAACGAATTGTTCACAAATATATTGCCCACTTATGCGAAAGTAGGTTTAGAGAAACTACTACGTTCATGCAAATTGCCCTGGTCATTTAAGAGAAAAGAATGAGGCACGAAGAGAGAGAGAGAGAGCAGAAATTACGTAAGGATTTCAAGTCCCAACGGCTGGTCATGATAGCTTAAAATAAATATATGTTGCTCCCAATATTAACTTCGAATTAAAAGCGAAATAGTAAATTGTCTGAGCAGATGGTGTGGTGAGTAAGTGAAGTGAGACATGACGTAAGGGATCAGATTTTATCAACACTCGACGATTACAAAATGCACATCCCTTTGGTACACACTTGTCCTTTTCATTTGTTTGATGACGCCTCCAATGTGAAGATTCCAAGTAGGCTTTGCTTACTTACTACAATGTGACTTGTCGAGGGTTAGGGTTTCTGTTATTAGATGAAGTAGCGGTTTACGTCAATGCAAGTACGTCGATTGAGCGAGCAAATGCAATTTGAAATCTGGAAAATGGATTAGGGACACGTAACAAATGCCTGTCATATCAGTCGGTCAAAATGTTTATAGGTCAATTCAATTAGAAAGTTGGTGCAGTGCGAAGGATACTACCAATGATTTTTTTTTTTTTTTTTGGTGAATACCAATGTATGTTTTAGGGGCACTAACTAAATGTCCATATAGAAAAAGTTTTGCATTTCCAAAGTATCATTTTTGACGTGTTATGTACAAGCACTGTAATTAATCTTTCTTAGATATAGTTGGACACCTTTTAAGAAGAACCTAATGTGAATTAATGGGGGAACACACCGTAATAATCTACGGAACCAATAATTGAAAAAGGACACAATTCGAGAAGTTAGCATACTGGTGGAGATATAAGCAAGTTAATCTACTCATGATCTACTATATCTCAACCTGTAAGTAACTTGAACTCTGTTAGATTCTTTTCGAGTTAACATCGAGCTAGAGTAGTTAATTCAATGGAGCTCGAACTTGAAAATGTTTTACTTGAGCAGCTCGCAAGCCTAGTTGAGTAATCATATATTTTGTTATTTTTTAATCATACTTACAGATATAAATAAACATATAAACTTGTTAACTCTTCAATTACCGTGTATATTTAGAATATGAGCTCGAGTTTAGTTCTAGTCTCAACTAAAACTTATTGACTAGCTATAGACTATGTTTTTTATACTTCTTTAAATAGTTGTGCCGATGTGAATTTTTGCAAGAGAAATAGTATGCAGAAAATTCTAATAAAATAAATATTCATATCAATCAACTTCTTCGCTTAATTTTATGGGAAGTTTTATTTATAGTGGATCCGAACCCCATCATGCTAAATTTGTCCTCTGATTTAAAGAAAATATGAACCGTAAACTTGTAATATTTATGGACTCATTGTACAAGCACACGCGACATTTCAATCCAGTAAAATAATATCAATAACAATAACCATGAAAACATAAGTAAGAATGTAAAAATTACCCTCTCTTGTCGCAGAGAGAATTAACACATAGTCATCTTACTAAATTTTGAAGAAAATCACAATATTTCTTTAATCAACAATGCATATCCATAATTCCCTCTATTTATATTTTTAGAATAGAAACATTCATGTATTATTTCCTTTTCTACGAAAATTTCATTGCCAACATTTGTTTGTTAGTATATTTTGCATTTTTTGATGTTTGAAGTTAATTATTTGTACTAAATTTATAGATTATAATACAGTTGTATCGTGATCATTTGTTTGTAATTTTTAGTTATATTACCATATTTAATACGTTATATAAACATTCATGACACAATGGTAAAATATTAGCGGCCTCATACTTTAACATCTTTACGAGAAAAAAAAAATTGATATTAAACTAGAGCAAGAGATGGTGTGTATAGAAGCTTCAATGATATCGCAGTAAAGATGTAAAAATATGTATTAAGATAGTAATTTTAGTTAAACAAATCACCAGAATGAATAGATGATTAAAAATATTTTTAATAATTTGACGAGCTTTATTGGATATACTGAATATTGATTGTTATTTCTTGATATTTACAGGGTTTTTTTTTTTTTTTTTTATGTGGTATTTGTAATCCAGATAGTTTTAAATTTATTTTATTTTTTCAAATATCATAGGTTGTTATGCGATCACACTCACGCTTAAATATTCCCTTTCCCGACAAGGACCACAATGGCCATAAAGAGCTTTATACAAGCCAACTCATCCTATTTTTCAAATCTCGAGATTATAGATTGATTGCAACATTCAACAAAGAAAATATGTATTTTTTCTACAATTTATTAGCATGATATTTGCTATAATCACTTAGTTAAATCCTCCATTATAAAGTTGCCGGAAAAATCGCACGTCATGTGGTATGTTGCGACTAGGGAAAGTGGATGATGAGCAAACGAGTAGTTCGACTTTAGATTGATCACATACATTTGACGTGAAAGCAAATCATTTATTGATTAAGCAAACCAAGCTAATTATGTACTTAGATATCTTAGCCATCAATCATTAATCCAATCTAACTTATGCCTGTCTCCTTTTGTACTAACAAAACCACTTTAGACAACAATATCCATCCTTATACTTTCTCTCAATGTTCGAGGGGAGTTTGACGGGGCATGCCATATATGGTTAAGGTAGCATATAATTAACCCCTCCTAACTATGCACATACTAATTCGGGAAATATTTTCTCCGCTCAATTTTTGCCGAGTGGATGTAGGTACCTCCAATCACATCACGGAATCAAATTTGCACTATTTGTACAGTCTTGATGTACCAAATGACTCGTTATCGGTTCGAACTCGAATCAATGTATTTGAATATATTGCATTTAAGATTTACATGCTATTGGATGCATACCTCCATCACGGTCATTGTATGTGCATGCGCATCGGGTGACAGGTACGAACTTGGACAAGAGGCAGTCGTATTCACATTGAATCAAACCAATTAGGCTCAATTTGAAATCCCACTGGTGAGCCGATAATGAGGCGAGACTTAATAGCTGTAGCGAGCAACAATCGTTGGCTTTAGATTCACATTCTCTTGTCGATAATCCCCTCACATGCTCGGCATGAGCCATTGGATTTAGGTAGATGACATGTGCAATTAGTCCCACATTTTCTGGAAGATAACGCAGAAATATTAGGCCTTGTTTTTTAGTTTTTGTAATTAATGTATTTTTTTTAATCAATGTATAATATGTGTTGCCTATGAAGCACCGACACTCTTCAAGAGTTTTCGTGTCGTGTCGGACACTTTGACCATGTCCGACACTCTCCGACACTCGGTCAACACGTGCTGGAAAATCCGATACCTGGTCAACTTTCTCGATACTCGAGTCGAAATTCTGACATACGAGTTTCCAACACGTGATTTCGATATCGACGTCAATTTTAAAAATACAATAATAAACATAATAAATGGATAAATAAGAAAAACCTAGTATTCTCTTTTCTTCTGACTCCCACTTCCCGTGATATACAATTCATCCCTTAACTTTTTCTTTTTCCTCTTCCAACATATCTAACACACGAGTCCAAAATATGGATCACTTGTTTTTTCTCCAATTTTTATGAATTATTGAAATACAGTTGAATTTGTCAAATTGAAACAATGAATGATATTAATAAATGACAGATTGATGCTTTTAGTGTATATTCATTCTATGCGTTTTTAATTAGTTATTTATTTATGAATTTGATTCAAATTAATTTAATTGAAATAATCATAAAAATGATAATTTATTATGTATATTTTATTTAATATACAACATGTCCCAACATGTTGGAATTCTCTGTTTTTTGATAAACGACGTGTCGGCGTGTCGTGTCGTGTTGTGTCGTGTTGTGTCGTGTTTTACGTGTGAGTGTCGGTGCTATTTAGCTTGTTGCACGGTGATTGGAGAGGGAGGGAGGGAAGGGGGGAGAGAGAGAGAGAGGCATCTGGCTCATTGAGTAAAACCATATTATTGGGCTTGGACCCATTAATTAATGATTGTGATGACACAACGAAAGAAAAATAATAAGAAAAAAATGTGTAATTATTTATCTTCTACATTCATTTGCTATATTAAATTCTTCCGTACTACTGCGCAACTAAATATATAAAATACGTAGAGAAAAGGGGAAAAATTGTATAAATAAATAAGGGGTTATATTACTAATCAGAATATTGGGATGCATATAATATATCTGCAATATTTGTTTTTGGACCAAATTTTAAAAAGAAATTCCTAATTTGTCTACGAAAGCGATAGACAATTACTATCCATGATGAATAAGGCACGAATTCTGTGGAATCGTGCAGAGTCAAATGCAGTGTTTTAGGTTGGATAGTGTGAGGACGAGGGTTATATACTGCATCAACATTTGTCTTCACCTCTATATTAAATGGTTTTGTGTCATTGTACCTGGAAGGTTATGTTAGACGGAGGTTACAATGACACTTCATGGATCATGCCGCAGTACATTTGTTTCCACATAAAACCTCAAGAAAAGTCAAGAAGCATACAAAGTTCTCAGGGAAATCCCAAGTCTGAGCTTGTTAGTATATCCGTTCGAACCCGTCTTTGCTTAAAAGTTTTAAGTTAACAAATTATATTAATTGCTTCACATTACGCCATATCTCTTGAGGGATAATTCATTTGCCTAGCACCCATTTACACGAGCACCTTAAGAATCTACGTACTTCATTCCGAGAAACTAGAAAACCCCCAATATATGTAAGGAATGGACATTTCTCTTATTCCTTTTCTTGATAAAAAAATGAATATCGAGATAGGCAATAATGAAACGATATTGTTAGCGCTAAATCCGTCGAAGAGATGAAATATACTTAGTGGCTCTCTCAAATGGTTCATCATTTATAGAGATTGTTATAACACGTGTGTAAGTTGTGGTAGAGAAATCTTAATATATTCTAGTTGGCTCATTACTCATTGACTTAAGTTTTTGAGTAAAAGTAGGTTTAGTTAGATATATTGATAGGCTCGGACTTTGGATTGACAGGCTCGGATTTTGGCTCTCTTTTGGTGATTTCCCTTAAAAAAAGTATCAGACTTTGACTATGCGCTTCTAACGGAGATAGTACATGCATTTTTCACGTGCCTCTCTATATTGTTGGCTGTTGCAACTTGAATTATGATCGAGTTATATCGTAAGAGATCAGATGTGAACAAAATATCGTACCATATCAATCGTAAGGACAACACTCGAGGGCCCTGTTATATATAAACAAGACAATATTGTATCTTTGTACGGAGGAATTCACATACTAAGTTTCCCCAAAGCATGACTTGTTCAAATCCTTCGTATACTGCCAAATAAATTCAAAAAGTGGGAGAAACAAGAAGTTGAATGCTGCACTAGGAACATTGCGTATGTCTTTATTCAAGTTCGTGTTCCGCAAAAATACAAAAGAAATAAAAAGATAAGATGAATAAAAGGGACACCATTGAAAATGGAAGCACTTGTCTACATTAGTCCGTCGATTCCAACTATACATTTGTCTCGATAGACAGTTGTCCCCTCCTAGGAATGATGGTCCTTTGGAGCCTTTAGTACGCAAAAATTATCAAAAAAAAATTTATAAAATCTAATATATTTATGTCAATTCAATCCTTAACTCCTTAATTTGAATAATTTAGTCCTAAACTCTTGAAAATTTCCATTTAGCTCTAAATTTTTCAATTGTGCAAATTTAATTCTTAACATTTTGACTATTTGTTCATTTAGTCTTAAATCCTTTTATGATCTACTAATTTAGTCATTACGACAAAAATGTAGACGCAAACGATTTGTGTTTTTTTATTTATTATTATTCCATTTTTTTTATTCTTTTCTTTATTCTTTCCCCCCCCCCCTTTTTTTTTTTTCCAACTCTTCACCAACGAGGACTAGGGGTGTGCATGGTCCGGGCGGGCGGTTCCCGACCTAGAACTAGGAACCACCCGCTAAGGACCGGTTCCGAAAAATTGGAATTGGAATCCATCCGTTAGTTGCATGGATCCACCTAGGAACCGGACCACCGGTCTAGTCCGGTTCCCGGGTGGATCCATGGAACCAATCTCACTATAATAATAACTGGGACTGATTAAGTCCCGAAGCCTCCCCTTGTCATGCCCTAAATCTTAACAAATCTACGTACTTGCTCATCCTAAGCAGAACTCGGGAAGATTAAGATCAAACTTCCATTGTGCTAATTAAAGACGCAAAACTAACATTTCTCCCTCGTCCATCATCTGCCCTCACCCTCGGCAAAATCCACGGTTAGTCACCATTCATCAGCAGAACAAAAACCGCAAAGCATGCCACGCGTATACACACAACCATAACGAATAAAAGAAGTGAGTTCTACGTGGATTAATAATCGAGTGGGCGGTCCGGGTGGGTTTTAATAAGCGAGATCTGGAGATCAGTGCCTCTCCATTTGGTGTGCTTTGGACTTTTTTCCCACTTTAATTAATTTTTTTAATTATTTGATTTGGGTTTGTTAATTTGTAATTTTAATTTTTTAATATTAAAAATTAATATATTATTTTAATATAACCGGTTCGGTCTGGGTAGGCGGGTGGATGGATCCGCCCATGGAACCGGGAACCGGACTGGTACCCATTGGTTCCCACAAATTGGAACCGGAAACTGGACCGGTTCCCTCGAGAACCACCGGTTCTGGGCAGTTCCGGTCTGGTTCCAAGCGGTTTGGGCGGGTCCCGGTTCTTTTGCACACCCCTAACGAGGACATGGAGGTTATTGGCCACAGATGAAGGCCGGTGACCTTTGCTTGGCTTGAGTGAGGGCGTCGAGGCCCCTACTGAGTTTGGGAGAAAGCGTTGCAGCCCTTACCTAGATCAAGTGAGGCCATTGCCACCCTCAATAGGCAAGAGTTGGAAAAAAAAAAAGAGAGGAAAAGAAAAAAAAATGTAAAAAAAATTATCTATGTTAACTCCAGCTGTGTAACATAAGATGGCTGGCAGCCATGTTAGCATATTTCAAGCAAAATTGGTTGGAAGGATAAAATTGGTAAATCATCAAATCGTCTAAAGGTTTTAGGCCAAATTGGTAAAATGCTCAGGACTGAATTGGCACGATCTAAAATGTTTACGATTCAATTGGCAAATTGTCAAAAAACCTCGGGATAAAATCAACATGAACGAAAGGTTGCATGTCTAAATTGGCACGAGATTCTTATTCTTTTTTTTTTTTTTTGGGTGGGGGAGTAATTTCTCCCTTCTAGTACTTCAAGGTGGAGTAATTTCTCCCTTCTAGTACTTCAAGAACACAATGCAGAGACGGAGACAGGTGCGAAGATGGGAGAATTCCTGCCGGACCTTCTTAAATCGACACACTCTCTCTCTCTCTGACCCTTCCTTCCCATGATTCCTCCACTTCATTATACTTATTCACCTCGCCGTGACCATAAATACAAGAGTCCGATTCATTCATTGGGCGGGCGTTGATGTGGACGGCACCCCGTTGTACACCGTCAGGCCCACTACCACGGCCATGCCTCACGCCAGCATTCTTGGCCATGTTCCCACCTAATGACACGAGTCCAAGAATGGCGAGGTCGGATTTCTCAATCCGCCCTCCTTCCAATTCATCATGCATATGATGTATGGAGAGAGCAAGGAGTAGGAATTTGCAGTGTTTTGCCTTTCCAGAAATTTCCCTTTTCTCTGTACCCAAAAAAAAAAAAAAACAACCCGGTTCGGCGAGGAATTGCGATGTTTTAAAGTCGAATGATGAGAAAGACAGGATTACTTATGGTTTGCACGAGTATGGGAAGCCCACCACCCCAGGCGCCTTTCCTTTCCTTTCTTTTGGAATCCGAGGTCGCCAAACTATTTGTGCACGATTGTATCGAGACCTGTTTCACTTCGTACGGAGTGACAGACGTGATTAGACAGCGGCGTGGGTTATCTTTTTTATCAGCCATGATAAAATCCCAAGATTAGTTCCGTAGTTAGATTGCCATCAATTTCATGTCGTACAATGAAATAATGCAAATCTTAATCACTCCCAAGTCTTGGGCTCGTCATCGTACTATATCGTCTCCACGTGGCTTCTGCATCTCATTTAAACTCCTATCTTTCCCTCCCTCCGTAGATTATTGGCCGGCCTGTCCCTCATCCCTCACCCTCAGAGAAACATTGACCCACATCGACCCGGACCCACCCGACGTCGAAATTCTGTCCATCTCCTCCCCGTTCTCGACCCTTCCTGGCTCTGCGGCGCCCGTGGCGGCCCGGGGCCAATGCCGAGCGGGGCGGCGGGGCCCCTGCGGACTCCATGTTGTCACGCCAACACGTGTATGGTCCCTAGAGATACAACGTAGTATCGAACGTAGTGGGAAAGGGAGGACGGACGGACGGGGGAAGGGGAGGGGGGGGGGGGACAGAACAAGGGATGGACCCCTGGCGAGGAATTGATTGGGCTTTCTGGTAGGTGCGGATTGTAGCCCGCGCCTAACCAAGGGCCCATAAGAGGGGGGCCCGCGCTGACTTGTCGCGATCCCGCTGGAGGAGAACGGTGGAGCGGGGAAGCCTTTGTCGGCACATGGCTGGTCGCGACACCTGTCGTCGTTGGATTTAATGAAGGGGGAAGAGATGATCATGGGGTTGATGAGGTCTGGTCCGTTCGAGTGGCGGACGCTTGTTTGGGCCCGAGGCCCACTTCCTACAGGGGAATGGAATTGACACGTTGCTGATCTAAAAGTTTAGGATTGATGCTCCCACCCCGTTTAAGGTTTGGTGCCCTGTCTTAAATGGAAAAAGATGAACGTGCTCCACGGGTTGGATCTCCGCCATGGTCCGTTTGCTCGGGGCAACCGGTGCAGCAACCTCTCGAGGTCGTGGCGGTGATGGAGCCGGAGGCGACTGTCTTGAGGGATCTGAGATGCCGGGATGCCGGTTCTTGCACTGTGGATTCAAGCATTTCCTGCTCCTTAGCAGAGCATGCATGACGGGAGCTGAGAACAGATTTGCTGACTTGGTAGGGTCAGAAATCATGCGGCCCGGGGTATCGGGTCCGAGGACATGGGTTTTGTGGTCTATGTGCGTTGAGGTTGGGAGAATACTTGGTGAGCCGGAAAGCGGGTCGGGTTCCGGGTGGCACAGAGCCGATATTAACTGATATTAACGGAGCGTTACTTTTCCCAACCGTACACTGGAAATTTACAGGCGTGTAAAAATAGAAAGTGGATATGCTGCTGGGAGATCTGTCATGTCACACTAACAAGAAAGAGTGATCAAGGAGGATCCTGTCCAAGGGGGAAGGGATCATGGCCTCTGTTCTGCATACATATATACAAAAACATCACCGACGTTGCAGCCTCTCTATACCAGAGAATATCTTTGATATTTCGAGGCGAAAAGCCTCTGCTGCATGAACACTAAGCGGATGTATCTTAGAATGTGGGGAAATCGATTCGACAGAAGTACAACAGGAAAGTAGGACTTGGCAATAAAGCTTCGTGTTTGTTGCAGATCCATGGACGAGTTTTTGCAGTATGAATTTAGACACATTGGATCCCCTTTAAACTCTAAAGCTACCGACGTAAAATCTTGCGGTAGCTTCCAGAGTATATGTTTATGCGCATTATGAGATCTCTGGTGGCAAACAGTCGAACTAATCACTCACTGTCTGCAACATATTGAGATACTAAAGCTGCAAACATGGAGATATCAAATTGAGAAGCTTTCAAGATTCAAAAATCTCCTGCAGAAAGCGGTACAGCTCCTCTGCAACGATAGATGGGTACTCCTCCTGTGGCAAGAGCGCACCTGGAACCTCCACGAATTTGGCAACCCCTCTGGCTCCTCGAAGGGCTTCCATCTCGGCTTTTGACCTCCTAGGAGAGCCTTGGGTTGACATGACTACGACTGGCATCTTTCCCTCCAAACTGGCGAACAGCTCAAGAAACTCCTCTCGCGATTTCACGGGGTCAAGTAGACCTGTCAAGAAAGCGGCAGGCACATATCGGGCGCCTGGTCGTTTTGTTAGCCCATACCTGCTCTCGACAATTTCTGGTGTCACATTGTCAGGGTTTGCATATACATGAGATTTATACTGGGATTGGATTGCCTTCTCATTGCTGACCAGTGCGTTGTACACCATCCAGCCCAGAGCAGGGGCTCGTAGAGTGCCTCTAAGCAAGCCGTACCTGATAGAAAATCGAGTATGACAGAGAGAACTACTTCTGAACTCGGGGAATGGCGCTACTTACAGGGACCGAGGGGGACAATCTTTTTGAAAGGCTACCCAGAAGGACAGTGGCAAGGACGAGCCATAAATTTAGTACATAGTGACATTTAAATATAAACTAGCTGAGAATGCGAAAGCATATCTCATTTTTCAACATGAAATGTGCCTTGGTGATCTAAATGCTTTGAGGAACAAGAAACCAAGTCCATAGTTGACATGCCATGTTCATCAATTCCCAATTAACTTTGTTTCCAGGACAGATACTAAATCTGCACTCAAATCTTTTAGCGGATAACGCAACAATAAGCATGGGTGTGGATTAGCACAATGAATCACATGGGCCAAGACTAAAGTAATTGGCTTCATTTTCTCCTCCATTTTTCTCTTCTTTTACCTTCAAGCGGTTGGCTTTATCACTAACTTGCCACACTACACCACCAAGTAAACAAGTATGCACTTAGCCTCTCCCTTTTCAAACTGTTAGATATAGGGCTGTGCAACTGGTCCGGTTCTACCTTGGAATCGGACTGGATCGCCCATAGAAACAGGTCTGATTTCTGGTCCCAAATTTTTGGAACCGGTATTGTGCGGGTAGCTTCTAGTTTTGGGTGTTGAACTTACCCACCCACTCAGGAAACCGGTTAGAACATTTTTTTTTTAATAAGTTGGACAAAGATGATTTATTATTCTTAAATGAGATTAAGTTCTCTATTGCTTTATATTTCTGGTTGGTTTGTATCGATGTTTTACTTTGAGCCATTTTGTTGCTCATACTATTTTGTTGTAATTGCTATTTGTCTTTTTTTATTTATTTTTTAAATGAAGCAAAAAGAAAAAGGGAAAAGGAAACAAGAAACCGGTTACCGGATAGAAGCTGGAATCAGATCAGACAAACAGGGTGGGTTCTAGGGTTGGTCCCAAGATAAACAGAGAAGTTCCAGATTTCAAATACTGGAAATCAGTTCTACCGGGGTAGAAGTACCAAATCTAGAACCTACTCAACTTGCAACCGATCACCCGTAATTAGATAACAACTCATACCTGGAAAGTGAAATTATAAAAAGAAACGAAAGAAACCCAAAATTACCTTGTTTCCATGTTGGAGTCTCGGCCAAACACAATAGGGAGAGGCCCAGCCCATGTCGGAGCAACCGCGGCAATGGCTCTAGGCTTCACCAAACCCTTTTTTGCAGCACGAGCTACGATTGTGGCAGCATGGCCTCCTCCAAAAACCACCAAATCATTTGCTGGTATTAACACAAGAGAGTTAGCGACAGTATCATCCGTACAACTTGAGAGACAAACAAGCCATATTAGAAGATAAAAGCTTTAAACTGAGCAGCAGACAAAATAAACCAGTAAGTAATTAAAGACGACTGGAATTTTGAGATAGCTGTGAGCAAGGTTGAAACTATTGAGCTCAAATTGCTTGTCCTTGTACAAAGCAAGCCAGACCAAAGGTTAGATCATGGAACAGCCTCATGGCTGCATATACTAACCTCTTTTACTATATTGAAAACAAATCTATCAGAATAATTAAAATTTTGTCTGTCCAACACCTTTAGAATTCTCTGACCCTCATAGAGAAATCACGGACACTTCTGTAGCACATGTATCCGTATGTCAATCACCTTGTTTGCTTGATTGTACAAGAACATGATACCTTGTTAAAAGCATTGTAGGATTTCAGCTGTTAAAAAGGCTTTATCACCAACACACCAACACACTATGGTGTATGTAGTTGAAAAAGTTTCAAATGGAGGCTTCAATGAAGTAAATGTAATCATTTACATGTATTTTACTTGGAACACACTACCTGAGTGACTAAGAGGGCTATCAGGTGCATTTATAAAATCAACCAGGAATTTCTCCATGACATCCGCGTCATAATCCATCTTTAACCGATCAGAGTAGCCCAGACCAGGCCAATCCACAATAGTAGCATGCCAATTAACTTTACCAACTTGTTCGACTATATCTTTGGCCACTAGTCTCCATTCCTCTACAGTACTCACATCAGATATTGTCGGCACCATGAGAATATCTTTAGAAGCATCGGGGCTTCCGCTTTCATGCTTTTCATAGTGGATGTTGATATCATTGTCCTTGAACTTCCACAGCCAATTGTTGGACTGAAATCAAATTTAGTTGATCAGCTAGATTACAAACCATAAATAGCTGATGTCCACCTATCTGTAGTCACAATCATGTACTGCTTCATGTAACAACAAAATCATGTAACGCCCAACTTTGCATGACAAGTTGCCCACTGATTAATAATTGCGTTGCAAATGCAGGACCATCTAACCCTACAATCTAAGTCAAGATCAGCCAGTCTGCTTGCCTCTTTGTCAGGCAAGCCAGTCTGCTGCGCAACCACCAAAAATCACTGATAAAATGCTACTTCACATTTTACATTTAATTCCATAGTACAAGCCAACGCAAGCAAAGCAGCTAAAACATGAGTTATAAAAATCTCTATTCAAGAGGGAGACAAGTTTACATTTGCGAAACTTAGATCATTGGCAAACTGCCAAACACCAATTATCAAGGAGAATTGCACTAAACCTACTGTTGTATAAAGTAGGCATTCCAAAAGGCTTACATTCTCACTTTTACTAAATTCTATTGAGTTTAAAGCAACATTGAAAATAGAACTTCGGTGAAGAGCCTTTGGTGGTGGAAGTCAGAGCAAATGGACCATGAACAAAGTCCAGAACATTAACTTCTTCACGAAGCGAATTTGAGGCAGCGGCAAGTACATGAGCAAGCTGGAAATTTCTACACAAGGAAGCAAGAGGTAGCCAAGTCCAAGAACTCTGTTGACTTCAGAAGCCAGCTTGCATCAAATGCAATGAAATGGTCTTTGGCAGCAACTTGAACCAATGAGAGGCAATCTATACTCGGTCCCATAGATATATGTTAATGTGTTTGATGTACTTCTCTCAGAAACAGAATGCGTTTAAGAAAAGCACAAGGTCGCAAGGTTTCAACTGTGAGTACAAGTGTTTAGATAGGGAGAGCAATAGAGAGAGAAAAGGACTTGTTGTATCAAAATAATCATGCTCTTCCTGTATTGCCTCAATAGCCAAGTGCACGCAAATTAGACGGTCTGTTATATCTTGGCGGATCGCTGCAACATACCTTCTCCACTTTACGAAGGGCAGAATTTATCCTCGAGGACAATTCTTCCACACCTCCAAATTTTCACAGCACTTACAAGAGAGAGCAAACATTTCATGGGTAAACAACACTTGAATTGAAAAACCCATCGCCAACCAGCAAATCATTCATGGGTTAAATAACACTCGAATCAAAAAACCCATCACGACCCATCAATTGTTTCAACCGCCCCCCACCCAATTAGCTCAGTCAATTCAACCACCCAACAGACAAGGTGAATTAAGGTAAATTGCAGGGCTAGTACAAGCGGCACGTACCCTTGATGAGCTCGCGGGCTTGTCAGCAACCGAGGCGCTGGAGTAATCCACGGAAGCCGAAAGGGCCTTAATCGACATGGGTCTTTGCACAGAGCAAATAGCTTTACGGGGCTTCCAGTGAGCGAGCGCATGAGAAACGCAAAATGCTGCGCACGAAGAAGCCATTTATCTTGCGGGCGCAACAAAGAGAGGATCTTCAGAAGCGAGTTAAGGAAAGAACTGGGATTTGAGGAAGAAAGATGACAAATTGGATGAACTGGAGCCGTCCGAACAGCTAACCAAACCCAAGAAGTCAGCCAAAACCAAGATCTTTTAGGACGTTCGTGACAAAATATCGCTTCCCCCCCTCGTTTTCCTCTTTTGGGTGAACGGTGGGTCTCGATTCTTTATCGATGATCCGAAATTTTGGCACGATTTTCTTCGACCATCTACCGCAGACGGATTAAAGAAATATTTCATCTTATAAATAGTGGCTCGTATAGGAGCTAAGCTAAAATTCTTTCAGCACGGTGTCATCAGTCTAACGTTCGTGCTATTTTAGTCTCTTTTTCATAGGATTCATACAAAGGTTCCTGTTCAACTCACAAGCTGATTAACTACACATGTCTATACGCGAGTATGTTAGGCTTTCTTGTCTTCTGCTTCTTTCCAGCCAGCCTGCCTTTGCTTTTCAGATTTCCTGTTCAAAGGAGAATTTTCGTTTCGTACAACTCGAAAAAGAAATTTGCGTTGTGTCAGCTTCTCCTTCATTGAATGTGCACCGAGACCGACCGATTCATCCATTTCTTGGTTGATGAACATAAAATCAGATTTTTCTCTGAATTTCTTCTACGTTATGATAACAAATTCACCTCCTTTAATTTTTCTTTCTTTCTCTGTTGAATTTTCCGATGGAGGGCTATAAATATGCAAAATCATCCATCTAAAGCTTCCCTATTGAATTTAGTCAAACAAAATGGCATTTTGCAACGCATCATAGACATTAGTGAGGCTCCATTTACCTAAAGCATTGATCTTACACAGTTACAGTCATATTCAATTCATGATATGTTAAACAACCGAGAGCTATATGTCAAATATATCGATATTCTTATGTACTATGATGATTGAATTCGTAATTTATATGTGGCTGAGAGTCTGATGATCTCTCAAAATAATCAAAATGCATGATTTCCTAAATTTTAGAAAACAACGTGATAGACATGTTGTCAAATTGACCTAATGTAGAGCCCAAGGATTATCAATCATGGTCTTCAAATTATTTGATTTCATTCTTTTTCCTAAGAGAACAAATTTGGCTAGCCTAAGAAGATGTTGGCACGAGATATGAGGAATCAATCTAAAAAAGGACTAGCTTTTCTTTTTTATTTTTTGTTCTAAAAATAAGGACTAGCTTGGAAAGAAAGTTACTCGGCAACTCACATTAAAAATATCCCTAATAGTAAAGATCAGCCATCTAAATTGACTTCTAGTAGTCCAGTTCAGCTGATTTGAAGCAAAATTTTTTTCCCAGCAATGGGCTATATTGTTCAAAGAGGGAAAAAGAAATTGTAACGTTGGAGTTGACGGCCAAACATGGTTGTCAGACATGTTGGGTATTTACATTGCAAAATTGACAAAAGCTTGTGATGATCTTCTTGCGTAGTTAGATCCTTGGTCATTGGTCATGCATGCTCAGCGGAGTTGCAAGTTGTAAGCAATCGGTTTTTTACACAACTAGTGAAATCAATCATCAATACCAACATAATATAGCATGGAAGAACGGAACGATTGACTAGTTTAGTGCTATCATAGTAAATGAATTGATAGAGAAGACTGATATGTAGTGGAGCATTTGAAGTGAAGTTTATTGGGTTGTGGCTTATTCCGCAAGCATATGAATATAACATGTGAGAACGACGGACGAAGTTACTGCCTTATCATCAAGGAGACCCTCATAAGCATCAAGCTGTTGCAGATTTAAGAGCCCTGGCCCTTTTCAATTGAAGAAGGCTCACCAGCTTCTCATGGGGACGCATTGCCTCTTTCACCAATGGCAATTCGGTTAGAGCTTTCAGCCAGGAGGTCACCCTCGGATACTTCTCATGGTCCAGAAATTTTACACCGAGGACTTCTTCCTGAGTTTTATGAGCACCCAATATCGAACAGACAACAATGTCCAGGAGACCCACGTTGTCGCCGTCGATAAATGGCGGTCCCCCGGCATAATTGCCATTGATTCCCTCTTCCAGCACCTTCAGTTTCTCGTGCACTTCCTTGACAGCTCTCTCTTGCGCTTCTCCATCAGTTTTGAGCACAGAGAATATGGCCTCAAACAACTGCAGTTGACAACTTCTAATCATAAACTTGCTTGAACTCTAGTTTGATCTCAACTTTGTTTTAACCTGTCAATTTTGCAAAGAGGAAATCTTTCGTCGTGACAAATGCTCCTCTTAAAATTTTGAGAATTTCTCATCCACGATGAGTAACAACACATTAGGCAGTAGCCTACCTATCTCAAGGTAATAACAATTGAAAAAAATACAGCAGGTCACGTGGACACGTTCTCGAGATTTTATTGGGAATAATGAAAACTTTATCCTCATTTCCTTACCCCATGTCTTATAATTATCTACATGTATTTGCTGCATAATTTTACAAGTCAAAGATTATCACTACGAACAAGTGCACTCACTCATTGATAAATCATGTAATGCTGCGGACGAAAATGCATACTCTGTTTTTCCCGTGACGATGGAGTAACGCAAGAAATGATCATTTACACGCTGAGAATTTTCATCAACATTTTGCTGGAAAATCTACACTAACCTGCTGGTGGAGAAAGCTGGCCCAGAAGCGAACTTTTGCTCTTTCATGGGGATCTGTGCGGGCGTCTCTATCTATGAGATTCAGATTGGACGTGGAGGTCTCATGGGCTTAGTGCTTTAATAGACAATGCATTGTTCTATTCAACGTTGAATCGAAAGCATCTTTGGCTTGTTTGACAAGAACCATGGAAGCTTTTTCACGAAAGCTAGTAGGTATTCTCTGCACAAAATTGACCGTATACATAATAAAGAATTTTATCACCTTGAATGCGCACACAAATTGATTCATCAATTTCTTGGTTGATGAACTAGATCCTTCACGAAATTTCTTCGCTGCCTATAACGACAAAGTCCCTCTCTTTCATTTTCTTTTTCCTTTGTTGAACCTCCCAATGGGGAATCATTAAGCTCCAGAAGCATTTATCTCAAGTGTCCGATTTGGATGCAGTCAAACGAAATGGCACTTTGGAACACATCATAGACATTAGCGAGGCTCCATTTAGCTGAAGTATCGGGCACAAGACCATTACAATCAAAAGTTTGAGTCATCACATATGGAATAACTAAGAGTTGTTTATCAAATGTATCGATGTTAAGATGTACCATGATGATTGACTTAATATATTGCGATGTAAATGAGTGATTGAATAGAAACAGCATGGCAGATTTACTAGTCAAATCCACCTGATGGAGAGCCCATAGATTATCATTCAAGGTCTTCAAATTACAGATTTCATTCTCTTTCGAATAAGAACAAATTTGGCTAACCTAAGAGGATGTCTTGTCCTTAGAGCAATTCCACTGGGGCATAGGTAAAGGTAAGCATAGTTTGGGTTGAGCCACTCGACCAACACATAGAGTGTTGGTTCTCAATTTTTGAGATTGGAGACCAACCCTGTTGGGCCTGGGACCAAGGATCAGACCGAGTCTATGGGTCAATCGAGACCAACCGATTATTTTTTTATTCTTTTTTTGTATTCCTTGAAAGGACATATATATTCTTTTAAATTACATATTCATTAATAATGCGACTTTGAATAATCAAACTATGAACACTGGTACATATTAAACATAAATCTAAGATTAGGTAACAATATAAATCTGCATTTGCGATTGTTGAGTTGCATTCGTGAGACAGACCAAGAGAGGCGAGTCATTTCACTAGCTGAGTTGCACTCATGAGGAGAGGCCAGAGGCTAGAGGCGAGAGAAGAGAGGCGAGCGGTGAGTAAGGTGAGGTTAGAGAGACAAGTGGTGAGTAAGGCGAGTGAATAGGGTTTCTATTTTTTTTCATTTGAGTTTGCACTGGGTTTCTACCTTCTAATTTACATGACAAAACCACATAAGAAAGAAAAAAGGTGGAGGCGCAAGGGTTTAGAGTTGAAAAAATATATAATATATATTATTTATTATATATGTATGGTTTGGATTGGACCAGTTTTAAAGTCTCAAGACCGAGAACTAATCTACATAGTGTAGGGTCTAGGGGTCCTAGTACCAAGGATCGACCTAATCAGGATGGGAATTAGACCGAGACTAGTTGGATTGGGCCAGTTTATGGTTAGTTTAGGGTTGACCCTCGACCAATACTCACCCCTAGGCACAAGAGCATATCTATATGAGTGTGCAAGAACTCATCTGACAAGACTAACTTGGAAAATGGAAAGAATGTTTTTTAGGCAATTCACATTGAAAACATCTCTAGTGATACGAAGATCAGCTATCCAATAGGCATGATCTAAATTGACTTCAATTGGCCCAGTTCATCTGACTTCAGACAGAAATCTTTTCCCCACGTTGAACTTTATTGATCAAAGCTAGATCCTTCGTTGTGTTCGGTGAAGTCGTAAGTTGTAGGTAGCCAGATTTCTATGTAGCTAGTAGTATCAATAATTAATAGCTACATAATGTAGCACAGTAGGATGGATCAAATAGCTAGTTCAGTAGCTAGTTCAGTGTTATCATAGTAAGAGAATTGAAAAAGAGACGTAGATGTAGTGAAACATTTAAAGTAAACTTTAGTGGGCATCAGCTTTTTTTCTCAGATACATTCAGAAGACAAAGAAGCGCAATCAAACATGATATGTAAGATTGACTGACAAAGTTCCCACCCTTATTATCAAGGAGACCCTTATAAGCATTAAGCTGCCGCAGATTTAAGAGCCCTAGCCCTTATGAACTGAAGAAGGCCAACCATCTTCTCATGAGGAGGCGCTGCCTCTTTCGCCAACGGCAACTCAGTTAGAGCTGTCACCCAGGAGGTCACCCTTGGATACTTCTCCGGGTCCAGAAATTTTATACCAAGGACTTCTTCTTGAACCTTATGAGAACCCAATGTTGAGCAGACAACAATGTCTAGGAGTCCCACGCTGTCGCCGTTGACAAATGGGGATCCCTCGGGGAAACTGCCCTTGATTCCCTCTTCCAACACCTTCAGTTTCTCGTGCACTTCCTTGACAGCTCTCTCTTGTGCTTCTCCATCAGTTTTGATCACAGAGAACAGGGCCTCAAACAACTGCAGTTAACAACTTCCAAACTTAAAACTTGCTTGAACTCTGGTTTCATCTTACTTTTGTTTTATCGGTTGATTTTGCAAAGAGAAATTATTTCGTCGTGACATAATTTTGAAATATTTTCATGCTCCATGAATGACAATTAGGCAGCAGCCTACCTAGGTAATGACAATTAAAGACAGCAGCATGTGGATACAACTATTGTATCAGCGTCATCTTATGATCCTAGCTACAGAAAGCTCCCTCGGTCATGGCCAGATTTTACTGGGAAAAAAGAAAATTTGTCCTCAATTCCTACTCCATGTCATTTAATGGGTTATCACTACGGAAAAGTGCACAAACTGATTGATAAACATGGTAAATCATGTAGAGATGCGAACCAAAAGGCATAATCTGTTTGTGCTATGACGGTGGATTAATGCAAGAAATGATTATGTGCACGTTGAGGAACTTCCTCAAACATTTTGCTAAAAAATTTGCACTGACCTGCTGCTGGAGAAAACCAGCCCAGAAGCGAACTTTGGCTCTCTCGAAGGGATCTTGGGGCAAGAGGTGAGGACCCTCCGTCCAAGTCTCATCGATGTACTCGATAATGACCAGTGACTCGGCGATGGGCTTGCCATTGTGAACAAGAACAGGGACTTTCTTGTGAACAGGATTGTACCTCAAAAGTGCTTCACTCTTGCTCGTCAAGTCTTCTTCCACGAACTCATACTTGATCCCTTTCACTTTCAGAGCTAGCTCCACCCTCTTACTGTACGGACTACCCCACATTCCGTGAAGAACTACTTTGCCCGCCATCTCTCTCACTCTCTCTCTCTCTCTATGGGCGTCTCTCTCTGAATTTCAGATTGGGTGTGGAGGTCTCATGGGTTCAGTGCTTTAATATACATGGAGCCGAAAGCATCTCTGGCTTGTTTTCCAAGAACTACCCCATTATTAAAGCTTTCTGACGATAGCGAGAGGCTTTCTCTGCAAGAAATGGAGATGAACTATTGAACCGAGAGTTTCTTGGACGGTATACAATTGAGAGAAAATTATCTGCTGTGGAACCTTTCCATTAAAAAATGAAAAAGAAAAGGAGAAAAAATGTCATAAGATGAGATCCTTCTTCCTCCTTGTTGACCCAGATCGTTTCTTGAGGACCACGAAACTCCCGTCGAGCTTAAGCATGATTTTTTGCCTTAATGGAGCCTTGCTAACGTCCATGACGTGTTCCAATATGTCATTTTGTTTGACTGCATCCACTATTGACGCTTGTGATAGATGCTTTTGCATATGAATGATCCTCCATTGGATAAGTACAGATTATTAATTCCGTCGAAAAGTTCTACTTAAAATTACTCCCCCTGTGTGTACTTACAAGAATTTTTAAAACCAAGCTAAAAATTAGATAACAATTACGATTTGGAATCTTGACACAAGCTATACTAGGAGCGAATTGATAAATTGGAGGACCAAAGTGTAATTCTCCTTTTAAATTTCATACCATGCTTACGCTCGAGATGAGGTTTCGCGGTTTCTTGATAAACAAGAACGATCTGGGTCAAGGGGGAAGAAAGATCTCATCTTCTGACATTTTTCCTCCTTTTTTTCTTTTCTTTTCCACTTTTAAATGGGAAGGTGATGAATACATTGAGTTGAATCCAGAGCTGATAATTTTCTTTTATATGTGTTCTGTCTATATCTTGCATAGAATACCTGCCACATGCTCTCGTCAGAAAGCTTTAATAATGGCGATGGTTCTTGTCAAACAAGCCGAAGATGCTTTTGACTCCACGCTTCATTGAACAACGTTTTTTATATAAAGCACTAAACCCATGAATCCTCCACGTCCACTCTGAAACTTAGAGATAAATGAAAGGGTTAGTAATAACACCTAGAAAGGGTGAATAGGTGTAGACAAAAATTCTTGCAAGATTTAGAAGTAATAAATGTTTCTAGAAAATAATGAATTCAAGCTTTAGCAGTTAGACGGAACTGCAAAATAAAGGAGATGAGGGAAGAGAATAAGAACACAAGGTTTATAGTAGTTCGACTTAGATCAAGCCTACGTCCACTCTCCCGCGCTGACAGTCGACTGGCTGGATTTCACTAGAAGTCAAAAGAGATTTTACATTAGAGTGATCTCGACTTCACTGTGAAGAGTCTCTATTGGTCTCTTACAAAGTCTCACAAGAACTTCTCTCTTTTGTTTACAACTTTGAGCTCAGCGAATGAAATAGCAAGGAACTAGAAAGCTTTAGACTTAGAAATTTTTCTCGCAAGCACTCTCTCAAACAACTAACGAGTCCTCCTTATACACTCCTTCATGCCTTCACAACCGTCGACACTTTCTAAAGGAATTTTTCCAATCTACCCGTTGGACAAAATCAATTAAGGTGATCTCGAGTCATTAGATGAGCTATGATGAGAGCCCGTCAAACCTGTTCGCCCATACAATCAGGATTTTGGTTTCCATAAATAGAACCTTCCAAATTTACTTCGCTTTTCAAAAGATCTTCAAATCGGAATTGATTCTGATAAAGATAATCAATCAAGTAGGTGCTATATCCAGCCTTAAAATCATCCATAAATCTTTCGAATCGAAACCTTGAAGATAATCCCGCATATGGATAAATCTTTCTTCTACGTTGTGATAACAAAGTCACCTCCTTTAATTTTTCTTTCTTTCTTTGTTGAACCTTCCGATGGAGGGCTATAAATATGCAAAATCATCCATCTAAAGCATCCCTATTGAATTCAGTCAAAGGAAATGGCATTTTGCAACACATCATAGACATTAGTGAGGCTCCATTTACCTAAAGCATTGATCTTACACAGTTACAATCATTTTCGGTTCATGATATGTTAAACAACCGAGAGCTATATGTCAAATATATCGATATTCTGATGTACTATGATGATTGAATTCGTAATTTATATGTGGCTGAGAGTCTGATGGTCTCTCAAAATAATGAAAATGCATGATTTCCTAAATTTTAGAAAACAACGTGATAGACATGTTGTCAAATTGACCTAATGTAGAGCCCACGGATTATCAATCATAGTCTTCAAATTATTTGATTTCATTCTTTTTCCTAAGAGAACAAATTTGGCTAGCCTAAGAAGATGTTGGCACAAGATATGAGGAATCAATCTAAAAAAGGACTAGCTTTTCTTTTTTATTTTTTGTTCTAAAAATAAGGACTAGCTTGGAAAGAAAGTTACTCGGCAACTCACATTAAAAATATCCCTAATAGTAAAGATCAGCCATCCGACAATACATGATCTAAATTGACTTCTAGTAGTCCAGTTCAACTGAATTGAAGCAAAATTTTTTTTCCCAGCAATGGGCTAGATTGTTCAAAGAGGGAAAAATAAATTGTAACGTTGGAGTTGATGGCCAAACATGGTCGTCAGAAAATGTTGGGTATTTACATTGCAAGATTGACAAAAGCATGTGATGATCTTCTTGCGTAGTTAGATCCTTGGTCATGCTAAGTGGAGTTGCAAGTTGCAAGCAATCGGTTTTTTACACAACTAGTGAAATCAATCATCAATACCAACATAATATAGCATGGAAGGATGGAATGATTGACTAGTTTAGTGCTATCACAGTAAATGAATTGATAGAGAAGACTGATAATTGTGGAACATTTGAAGTGAAATTTATTGGGCTGTGGCTTATTCCTCAAGCATATGTATATTACATAGAAGTGCAATTGAATATAACATGTGAGAATGACGGACGAAGTTACTGCCTTATCATCAAGGAGACCCTCATAAGCATCAAGCTGTTGCAGATTTAAGAGCCCTGGCCCTTTTCAATTGAAGAAGGCCCACCAGCTTCTCATGGGTGAGAAGATGAACAAGATGAATGAAGACTGAAGAATTATTATTAAACTTTATTCTCTCTCTGTATCTTCACACAATCTGCTGTACATCACAGAGCAAGCTCTGTTTTTCACTTTCTCGTGAACTCAGCGAAGCTCCTCAAAGGCACACTCAAGAAGAAGCAGAAAAGTAACCCTAAAAGAAAAAGCAAGTAAACTATTTCTAATCTGTTTTAACTGAAAAACGAAATTGCAGCACACGTGTAAAATGAAGTCAAATAGTCTCCCCTGTCTTGGGTGCTTTGATGTGGCTTTCCCAGTCAAATAGTCTCCCTTGACTTGTGTGCGTTGGCTGAGTTGTTCTTCTTTCCTTAACACCCCCCTTCAAATTGGGAAGGGTTAAAAATCCCATACCCAATTTGGTTCTAATAGTATAGTGAGCGAAACGTGATAAGGACTTAGTAAAGATGTCAGCAAGCTGAAGATGACTTGGAATATATCGAACATTTATAGAACCTGAGGATACTTTTTCACGAACAAAGTGAAAATCAACTTCGATATGCTTAGTGCGAGCATGTAGGATGAGATTAGCTGTAAGAGAAATAGCTGATTTGTTATCACAGAACAAGAGTGTGGGTGATATGAGATGTATACCAATATCTCGTAGGACAAAGCTAATCCAAGTGAGTTCAGCAGTAGTTGATGCAAGTGCTCGATATTCAGCTTCTGTGGAAGAGCGTGATACGGTAGGTTTGTTTCTTGGCTGACCAAGAAAGAAGATTAGAGCCAAGATAAGTGCAAAAACCAGTAGTAGAACGTCTCGTGTCAGCACATCCAGCCCAATCAGCATCTGAGTATCTAAAGAGGGCTGTAGAACTGTTAGAATGAAGGAAGATCCCTAGATGTGCTGTTCCTTTAACATACCGAAGGACTCTTTTCAATTTATGAAAGTCTGCAATTGTTGGATGCTGCATTTTCTGGCATAGCAGATTCGTTGCATAGGCAAGATTAGGTCGGGTGAGCGTCAAATATTGAAGACCGCCTACTATACTTCTATACTCAAGTGGATCAGCAAGCAAAGTATCATCATTTGTCATAGCAATTGATCTAAGTGGCAAAGGAGTTGAGACAGGTTTGCATTCTGTCATGTGAGCTTTGTTAAGTAGATCAATGGCATACTTAGTCTGACAAAGAAATAGATCTTGAGAAGTAAGTTTGGCTTCAATTCCTAAAAAATAATGAAGATACCCGAGATCTTTCATGTGGAATTGAAGACTCAGTTTCTTGATCAATGTAGCTAGAAGCTGAGCTGAACTGCCGGTCAAAAGTATGTCGTCTACATAGAGTAATAACAGTATTGTATTTGAACCAGTATGAAGAATAAAGAGAGATGGGTCAGCTGTACTGCAGAAGAAGCCATTTTCAAGAAGAAAATTACTAAATTTATCAAACCAGGCACGTGGTGCTTGACGAAGACCATATAAAGACCTCTTGAGAAGACAAACACACTGAGACTTTTGAGGATGTATAAATCCAGGTGGCTGCTCCATATACACTGTCTCATTTAAGACTCCATGGAGGAAAGCGTTTTTAACATCAAGTTGATGTATTGGCCAATTTTTCATCATAGCCACAGAAAGTACTATACGAATGGTAGCATGTTTAACAACAGGACTGAATGTTTCAGTAAAGTCAACTCCCTCTTCTTGATGAAACCCTTTGGCAACTAACCGAGCTTTTAATCTGTCGAGACTACCATCAGGTGCTAATTTGGTTTTAAACACCCATTTACAGCCTATAACATTCATCTGGTTAGTTCTGGGAACTAGTATCCAAGTCTGATTTTCATACAAAGCAGTCATTTCTTCTTGCATTGCTTTGTACCACCCTTCATCAGCTAAGGCTGATTTAACTGATCGTGGTTTCAGAGGCACTTTATATTCAGCCAAACATTCATATTTAGGATTTGGTTTTGTAATACCATATTTCAGTCGAGTATGCATATGATGAACAACAGTAGTACCGTGAGGATTAGATATAGAATTGTGTTGGCCTTGATCAATGACAATGTCAGTTGGTGTGACACTTGTGGAAGTAAGACCCGGTTGTTCTTCAGCAACTGAATCAGATTGCATCTGTGTGAAAGATGAAATTTGTGGCATACCAACGGAACCAGATTGCATCTGTGTGAAAAATGAAATTTGTGGCATACCTACAATGTATGATGTATTAGTGTGATCATCTTCCAAAGTAGGACTATACTGGAAATTTGCTATATGGTCAGTAAAACCATTGTTTACTGGTGTTGCACTTGGAGAATCAAGAAGTTTAACTTCTTCTGCCCATTGTTTGTACATAGTAGTATACTGTTCATAGTCAGTTGTCAATTTCTTTGTGAATGGAAAGAAATTCTCATCAAACACAACATGTCTACTGATATATATATACGCCCATCAGTAGGTACAAGACAGCGATACCCTTTATGGCGTTCATTATATCCCAGGAAGACACAAGTAAGAGATCTAGGATCGAATTTATGTTGCGTATATGGTCTAAGACAAGGATAACATGCACATCCAAAGACCCTTAGATGTTCGTAGCTTGGCTGATGATGATGAATTTTGCTGTAAGGTGAGTCCAGTTGTAACTTTGGTGTAGGAAGAATATTCACAATATAGTTAGCTGTCATGAAGGCATCTACCCAAAATTTCAATGGAACTCTAGAGTGATACATCATAGCTAAACCCAGTTCAACTATATGACGATGTTTCCTTTCTGAGATTCCATTCTGTTCAGGTGTATGTGGGCAAGACATGAACTGTTTGATGCCACAATTCCTTAAATGATTATGGAATCTGTTGCTTATGAACTCTCCTCCTCCATCACAATGAAAAATTTTGATTCTATGATTGAATTGCCTCTCGACTAGTTTCTGAAACTCAACAAAGATATCATAGAATTCTGACTTCAGCTTCATTGGATACAGCCAGCTATAGCGGGAAAAATTGTCTACAAAGATGACATAGTACTTAAATTTCTGAAAAGAACTAACTGGTGATGGACCCCAAATGTCACAGTGTATCTTTTCTAAAGGAACATTGGATGTAGTGTCTAATAAAGGAAAAGGTAAAGCTGTACTCTTTGCTATTTGACAGCTTCTACATATAGTCTGTGCTGTTGCATTACAGTAAATCAACTTCTGATTCTGTAGATGCTTTACTATTTTCGAGTTTGTGTGAGCCAATCTCTGGTGCCACACATCTTCTGCTACAGCTCTGTGTCTTTGAGTGAAGAATGCTTCTGTAGTTTGTGAGTCCACTCGGTAAAGTCCTCTAATTTTCCTTCCGAGCTTCATTGTTGTATTGGTGTGATTGTCCTTTACATAGACACCAGTTTTATCAAAGACAAATGAACAAGGATAGTCATCCGTTAGTTTAGAAACTGAGAGAAGATTCTTCTTTATTTCTGGAACAATCAGTACATCATTAAGAGGTAATGAGTTGTCCTCAGTATTTATCAAAGTATCACCAACGTAAGTAATAGGCAGACATGACCCATTTCCTATCATGACAGTATCAGTTCCACTATACTTAGAGAGTGTATGAAGAATACCAGGATTTGCACTGATGTGAGCTGTAGCACCGGTATCTGGATACCACTCATTTCCTTTTGGATCCTCGAGATGCATCGCTGCCAATGCTGTTGGAATATCTTCAGCTTGATATGAGTTATCAAATCGATACCAGCAGCGAAGTGCATCATGTCCTGGACGTTTACAAATTTGGCACTCCAGTCGACCACTTCCTGTTATTTTCTCATCCTGCAGATGTTTATTGAAGGTTAGAGTCGAAGATGGATAAGTTTTGATGTCCTGATACCTTTGTGAGTAACTTGCATATGGTCGAAACCCCTAACTAGATCCAAGGAAGTCATTTTTCTGTCTAAACTGCTGATCCCCTTGATCCTGAATCAAGGTGTTTGTTCTGTAGTTCTGACTTCTTTCAGAATATCCATAACCACGACCTCTACCATTAGTAGCACGTCCTTGACCATAGTTACGTCCCCCTCTGTAATTGCTTCTTTGTACTGCAAAACCAGAGTTCTGAGAGATATATTCTCTATCAGTGTTTCCTTTCTGCTGTATTTCAGATTGTCTTTGTCCAAAATAAGCTAGATTGGGGTTATACTGGTTCCTGGAATAGTTCTGCAGTCTTGTTTCCAATCTTTCTAATTGTGCTATTACCTCATCATATTCTGGTTGAGGTTTCAAGCAGTATATAGTAGTTCGAAAATTTTCATACTCAGAACCCAGTCCTTCCAAAACACCAAACATTTTAGTTATCTCATCTACAGGCTTTCCTATAGCATTTAGCTGATCACAGATGGATTTGTATTCTCTAAGATAAACAGAAAGAACTCGATCTCATTTCTGGCAAGCTTGTAATTTTCCTCTCAGTTCAAACTCTCTAGCAACTGACTTCTGTGTAAAATGATTAAGAAGAGTCTGCCATACCTCATAGGATGTTTCTAAGCCAATAATCAAGCTCAAAATGTTTTTAGATACAGCTCCACTAATCCATGATGATACAAGCTGATCAGTTTTTGTCCAATCTGTGTAATATGGATTTATAGCTTCAGTTTCACACCCAGCAACTTCAATTTGTAACATTCGAGGAGGTGATGGAATTTCACCATTAATGAAGCCAAAAAGTTCTTGGCTTCGAAGAAATCTGTGAAACTGTGCTTGCCATAACAGAAAATTATCTTCAGCAAGCTTGATTGTGACAAAATTGGAAATATTGACATGTATTGGGAAAGGGTACTTCTGTGTTCTCGCTGCCATCTTCGTGTTCTCACAGCTTTGAAGAAGACGATGATAATGGTGATGTTAAAAACACTTTGAAATCTCCAAATCAACAAACGAGAATGATCAATAGCTACTTTGATAAGCTTCTTTGAGCAAACAAGACGAAATCCAGCACTTTGCTAATTTCGAATCAACCGACAAACGAAAAACCAAGATACTGCGATATGACCTTTGCTCAAGATACTGCGAAGCTGGTGGTGCTGGGAAATGGCTTCGGTTGAATCTCAGATCTCTACCCTCGAAGCCGAGTTGAGACCTTCAAAAAACTCGCCTCACTCGTCCGCTTCCTCCGACAGCAACCAGAACGCCATAGAGCACCATCGCCATAGAGCACCGCCTTAACCAGGCTCGCCTCGTTCTGGAGTACCAGCAGCTGCGCGACCACTACGATCTCTGCCGCGCTCACCTCAACGACCTCACGGAGGAGATCGACTGGAGTACCAGCAGCTGCACGACCACTACGATCTCTGCCGCGCTCACCTCAACGACCTCACGGAGGAGATCGACTCGCTGCGCCGCGAGAATCCTTGATTTCTGAGAGTGGGGCCTTCGAGTTTGCGCGGCTCCGCTTGGCGAACTCCGAGCTCGTGAAGAGCGATCGAGAAGAAGAGAGATCCACCGAGAAACCCTCAGAACCACCAGAACAGAGAGCGATTGAGAGCCCCCTCGCGATCCCTGACCATCAATCTTCGATTTCCAAGGGTGATCCGCCAAACCAGATTCGCCACCGTTGTCAGTTAGATCCGGTACTCAGAAAACCAGATCCACCATATCCAGCAAGCAAAGAACCACTTCTACAGCACCTTCGATTTGATTTCACAAGATGATCGACCAAGCTCTGATACCATGAGAAGATGAACAAGATGAATGAAGACTGAAGAATTATTATTAAACTTTCTTCTCTCTCTGTATCTTCACACAATCTGCTGTACATCACAGAGCAAGCTCTGTTTTTCACTTTCTCGTGAACTCAGCGAAGCTCCTCAAAGGCACACTCAAGAAGAAGCAGAAAAGTAACCCTAAAAGAAAAAGCAAGTAAACTATTTCTAATCTGTTTTAACTGAAAAACGAAATTGCAGCACACGTGTAAAATGAGGTCAAATAGTCTCCCCTGTCTTGGGTGCTTTGACGTGGCTTTCCCAGTCAAATAGTCTCCCCTGTCTTGGGTGCTTTGACGTGGCTTTCCCAGTCAAATAGTCTCCCTTGACTTGTGTGCGTTGGCTGAGTTGTTCTTCTTTCCTTAACAATGGGGACGCATTGCCTCTTTCACCAATGGCAATTCGGTTAGAGCTTTCAGCCAGGAGGTCACCCTCGGATACTTCTCATGGTCCAGAAATTTTACACCGAGGACTTCTTCCTGAGTTTTATGAGCACCCAATATCGAACAGACAACAATGTCCAGGAGACCCACGGTGTCGCCGTCGATAAATGGCGGTCCCCCGGCATAATTGCCATTGATTCCCTCTTCCAGCACCTTCAGTTTCTCGTGCACTTCCTTGACAGCTCTCTCTTGCGCTTCTCCATCAGTTTTGAGCACAGAGAATATGGCCTCAAACAACTGCAGTTGACAACTTCTAATCATAAACTTGCTTGAACTCTAGTTTGATCTCAACTTTGTTTTAACCTGTCTATTTTGCAAAGATGAAATCTTTCGTCGTGACAAATGCTCCTCCTAAAATTTTGAGAATTTCTCATCCACGATGAGTAACAACACATTAGGCAGTAGCCTACCTATCTCAAGGTAATAGCAATTGAAAAAAATACAGCGGGTCACGTGGACACGTTCTCGAGATTTTATTGGGAATAATGAAAACTTTATCCTCATTTCCTACCCCATATCTTATAATTATCTACATGTATTTGCTGCATAATTTTACAAGTCAAAGATTATCACTACGAACAAGTGCACTCACTCATTGATAAATCATGTAATGCTGCGAACGAAAAGGCATACTCTGTTTTTCCCGTGACGATGGAGTAACGCAAGAAATGATCATTTACATGCTGAGACTTTTCATCGAACGTATTGCTAGAAAATATACACTACGGTTGCGCATGGTAACGTTTCTATTTCTTAAAATTTCTGTTCTTTTGTTCCCCGGAACAAAAAAAGAACAGAAACCCGTTTGATAACGCCAAGTTATTTTTCTATTCCCCAAAATAGAAAGTTAGCGCATGAATAGATTTAGATTAGAAACGAGAAATAAAAAAGAAAAGTTGCTTCTGTTCCCGAGAACAATTTCTAAAAATAAGTCAATTTTTTTTTCTTTATTCTTCTCTCTTGCCATAGTCACCTTCAACCGCTACGAGCCACCGCCGAGCGCCGGTCGCCGGCGGCGGCGGCCGCCTACTACCGGCAGTTGGCGGTTGGCGATCCGTGAGTAATAATAAAAAACGAATAAATACAAAAAAGAAACCGTTGCGTTACTAAGCGCATTTATATTCTTTTTCTATTTCAAGAATAGAAATTTTGTGTAGTTACAAAATATATTCTTTTACTCAGAAATTGTTCCCCGGAATAAAAATAGAAAAAAAAACTATTTCTGAAAAAAAACTCTTTCCTAGCCAAGAAGCTAACCTGCTGGTGGAGAAAGTTGGCCCAAAAGCGAACTTTTACTCTTGCATGGGGATCTTGGGGCAAGAGGCGAGGACCTTCTTTCCAAGTCTCATCGATGTACTCGTAATGACTAGCGACTCGGTGATGGGCTTGCCATTGTGAACAAGAGCAGGGGCTTTCTTGTGAACAGGATTGTACTGCAAGAGCGCTTCACTCTTGTTTGTCAAATATTCTTCCGCGAATTCATACTCGATCCCTTTCACTTTCAGAGCTAGTTCTACCCTCTCGGTGAACAGACTAGCCCACATTCCATGAAGAACCACTCTGTTTTCTTCTCGTGCGATCTCTCTCTCTCTCACTCTCTCTCTCTTTGTGTCCCTGTGGGCGTCTCTATCTATGAGATTTAGATTGGACGCGGAGGTCTCATGGGTTTTAGTGCTTTAATAGACAATACGTCGTTCTATTCAACGTTGAATCGAAAGCATTTTTGGCTTGTTTGACAAGAACCATGGACTTAATAATAGCTTTTTCACGAAAGCTAGTAGGTATTCTCTGCACAAAATTGTCCGTATACATAATAAAGAATTTTATCACCTTGAATGCGCACACAGACTGATTCATCGATTTCTTGGTTGATGAGCTAGATCCTTCACGAAATTTCTTCGCTGCTTATAACGACAAAGTCCCTCTCTTTCATTTTCTTTTTCCTTTGTTGAACCTCCCAATGGGGAATCATTAAGCTCCAGAAGCATTTATCTCAAGTGTCCGGTTTGGATGCAGTCAAACGAAATGGCACTTTGGAACACATCATAGAACATTAGCGAGGCTCCATTTAGCTAAAGTATCGGGCACAAGGCCATTACAATCAAAAGTTTGAGTCATCACATGTGGAATAACTAAGAGTTGTTTATCAAATATATCGATGTTAAGATGTACCATGATGATTGACTTAATATATTTCAATGTAAATGAGTGATTGAATAGAAACAGCATGGCAGATTTACTAGTCAAATCCACCTGATGGAGAGCCCATAGATTATCATTCAAGGTCTTCAAATTACAGATTTCATTCTCTTTCGAATAAGAGCAAATTTGGCTAACCTAAGAGGATGTCTTGTCCTTAGAGCAATTCCACTGAGGCACAGGTAAAGGTAAGCATAGTTTGGGTTGAGCCACTCGACCAACACGCAAAGTGTTGGTTCTCAATTTTTGAGATTGGAGACCAACCCTATTGGGCCTGAGACCAAGGATCAGACCGAGCCTATGGGTCAATCGAGACCAACCGATTATTTTTTATTCTTTTTTTATATTCCTTGAAAGGACATATATATTCTTTTAAATTACATATTCATTAATAACGCAACTTTGAATATTCAAACTATGAACATTGGTACATATTAAACATAAATCTAAGATTAGGTAACAATATAAATCTGCATTTGCGATTGTTGAGTTGCATTCGTGAGGCAGACCAAGAGAGGCGAGTCATTTCACTAGCTGAGTTGCACTCATGAGGAGAGGCCAGAGGCTAGAGGCGAGAGAAGAGAGGAGAGCGGTGAGTAAGGTGAGGGAAGAGAGACAAGTGGTGAGTAAGGCGAGTGAATAGGGTTTCTATTTTTTTTCATTTGAGTTTGCACTGGGTTTCTACCTTCTAATTTACATGACAAAACCACATAAGAAAGAAAAAAAAAAGGTGGAGGCGCAAGGGTTTAGAGTTGAAAAAATATATAATATATGTTATTTATTATATATGTACGGTTTGGATTGGACCAGTTTCAAAGTCTCAAGACCGAGAACTAATCTACATAGTGTAGGGTCTAGGGGTCCTAGTACCAAGGATCGACCTAATCATGATGGGAATTAGACCGAAACTAGTTGGATTGGGCCAGTTTATGGTTAGTCTAGGGTTGACCCTGGACCAATACTCACCCCTAGGCACAAGAGCATATCTATATGAGCGTGCAAGAACTCATCTGACAAGACTAACTTGGAAAATGGAACGAATGTTTTTTAGGCAGTTCACATTGAAAACATCTCTAGTGATACGAAGATCAGCTATCCAATAGGCATGATCTAAATTGACTTCAATTGGCCCAGTTCATCTGACTTCAGACAGAAATCTTTTCCCCACGATGAACTTTATTGATCAAAGCTAGATCCTTCGTTGTGTTCGGTGAAGTTGTAAGTTGTAGGTAGCTAGATTTCTATGTAGCTAGTACTATCAATAATTAATAGCTACATAATGTAGCACAGTAGGATGGATCAAATAGCTAGTTCAGTAGCTAGTTCAGTGTTATCATAGTAAGAGAATTGAAAAAGAGACGTAGATGTAGTGAAACATTTAAAGTAAACTTTAGTGGGCATCAGCTTTTTTTCTCAGATACATTCAGAAGACAAAGAAGCGCAATCAAACATGATATGTAAGATTGACTGACAAAGTTCCCACCCTTATTATCAAGGAGACCCTTATCAGCATTAAGCTGCCGCAGATTTAAGAGCCCTAGCCCTTATGAACTGAAGAAGGCCAACCATCTTCTCATGAGGAGGCGCTGCCTCTTTCGCCAACGGCAACTCAGTTAGAGCTGTCACCCAGGAGGTCACCCTTGGATACTTCTCCGGGTCCAGAAATTTTATACCAAGGACTTCTTCTTGAACCTTATGAGAACCCAATGTTGAGCAGACAACAATGTCTAGGAGTCCCACGCTGTCGCCGTTGACAAATGGGGATCCCTCGGGGAAACTGCCCTTGATTCCCTCTTCCAACACCTTCAGTTTCTCGTGCACTTCCTTGACAGCTCTCTCTTGTGCTTCTCCATCAGTTTTGATCACAGAGAACAGGGCCTCAAACAACTGCAGTTAACAACTTCCAAACTTAAAACTTGCTTGAACTCTGGTTTCATCTTACTTTTGTTTTATCGGTCGATTTTGCAAAGAGAAATTATTTCGTCGTGACATAATTTTGAAATATTTTCATGCTCCATGAATGACAATTAGGCAGCAGCCTACCTAGGTAATGACAATTAAAGACAGCAGCATGTGGATACAACTATTGTATCAGCGTCATCTTATGATCCTAGCTACAGAAAGCTCCCTCGGTCATGGCCAGATTTTACTGGGAAAAAAGAAAATTTGTCCTCAATTCCTACTCCATGTCATTTAATGGATTATCACTACGGACAAGTGCACAAACTGATTGATAAACATGGTAAATCATGTAGAGATGCGAACCAAAAGGCATAATCTGTTTGTGCTATGACGGTGGATTAATGCAAGAAATGATTATGTGCACGTTGAGGAACTTCCTCAAACATTTTGCTAAAAAATTTGCACTGACCTGCTGCTGGAGAAAACCAGCCCAGAAGCGAACTTTGGCTCTCTCGAAGGGATCTTGGGGCAAGAGGTGAGGACCCTCCGTCCAAGTCTCATCGATGTACTCGATAATGACCAGTGACTCGGCGATGGGCTTGCCATTGTGAACAAGAACAGGGACTTTCTTGTGAACAGGATTGTACCTCAAAAGTGCTTCACTCTTGCTCGTCAAGTCTTCTTCCACGAACTCATACTTGATCCCTTTCACTTTCAGAGCTAGCTCCACCCTCTTACTGTACGGACTACCCCACATTCCGTGAAGAACTACTTTGCCCGCCATCTCTCTCACTCTCTCTCTCTCTCTATGGGCGTCTCTCTCTGAATTTCAGATTGGGTGTGGAGGTCTCATGGGTTCAGTGCTTTAATATACATGGAGCCGAAAGCATCTCTGGCTTGTTTTCCAAGAACTACCCCATTATTAAAGCTTTCTGACGATAGCGAGAGGCTTTCTCTGCAAGAAATGGAGATGAACTATTGAACCGAGAGTTTCTTGGACGGTACACAATTGAGAGAAAATTATCTGCTGGGGAACCTTTCCATTAAAAAATGAAAAAGAAAAGGAGAAAAAATGTCATAAGATGAGATCCTTCTTCCTCCTTGTTGACCCAGATCGTTTCTTGAGGACCACGAAACTCCCGTCCAGCTTAAGCATGATTTTTTGCCTTAATGGAGCCTTGCTAACGTCCATGACGTGTTCCAATATGTCATTTTGTTTGACTGCATCCACTATTGACGCTTGTGATAGATGCTTTTGCATATGAATGATCCTCCATTGGATAAGTACAGATTATTAATTCCGTCGAAAAGTTCTACTTAAAATTACTCCCCCTGTGTGTACTTACAAGAATTTTTAAAACCAAGCTAAAAATTAGATAACAATTACGATTTGGAATCTTGACACAAGCTATACTAGGAGCGAATTGATAAATTGGAGGACCAAAGTGTAATTCTCCTTTTAAATTTCATACCATGCTTACGCTCGAGATGAGGTTTCGCGGTTTCTTGATAAACAAGAACGATCTGGGTCAAGGGGGAAGAAAGATCTCATCTTTTGACATTTTTCCTCTTTTTTTTTTTTCTTTTCCACTTTTAAATGGGAAGGTGATGAATACATTGAGTTGAATCCAGAGCTGATAATTTTCTTTTATATGTGTTCTGTCTATATCTTGCATAGAATACCTGCCACATGCTCTCGTCAGAAAGCTTTAATAATGGCGATGGTTCTTGTCAAACAAGCCGAAGATGCTTTTGACTCCACGCTTCATTGAACAACGTTTTTTATATAAAGCACTAAACCCATGAATCCTCCACGTCCACTCTGAAACTTAGAGATAAATGAAAGGGTTAGTAATAACACCTAGAAAGGGTGAATAGGTGTAGACAAAAATTCTTGCAAGATTTAGAAGTAATAAATGTTTCTAGAAAATAATGAATTCAAGCTTTAGCAGTTAGACGGAACTGCAAAATAAAGGAGATGAGGGAAGAGAATAAGAACACAAGGTTTATAGTAGTTCGACTTAGATCAAGCCTACGTCCACTCTCCCGCGCTGACAGTCGACTGGCTGGATTTCACTAGAAGTCAAAAGAGATTTTACATTAGAGTGATCTCGACTTCACTGTGAAGAGTCTCTATTGGTCTCTTACAAAGTCTCACAAGAACTTCTCTCTTTTGTTTACAACTTTGAGCTCAGCGAATGAAATAGCAAGGAACTAGAAAGCTTTAGACTTAGAAATTTTTCTCGCAAGCACTCTCTCAAACAACTAGCGAGTCCTCCTTATACACTCCTTCATGCCTTCACAACCGTCGACACTTTCTAAAGGAATTTTTCCAATCTACCCGTTGGACAAAATCAATTAAGGTGATCTCGAGTCATTAGATGAGCTATGATGAGAGCCCGTCAAACCTGTTCGCCCATACAATCAGGATTTTGGTTTCCATAAATAGAACCTTCCAAATTTACTTCGCTTTTCAAAAGATCTTCAAATCGGAATTGATTCTGATAAAGATAATCAATCAAGTAGGTGTTATATCCAGCCTTAAAATCATCCATAAATCTTTCGAATCGAAACCTTGAAGATAATCCCGCATATGGATAAATCTTTCTTCTACGTTGTGATAACAAAGTCACCTCCTTTAATTTTTCTTTCTTTCTTTGTTGAACCTTCCGATGGAGGGCTATAAATATGCAAAATCATCCATCTAAAGCATCCCTATTGAATTCAGTCAAAGGAAATGGCATTTTGCAACACATCATAGACATTAGTGAGGCTCCATTTACCTAAAGCATTGATCTTACACAGTTACAATCATATTCAGTTCATGATATGTTAAACAACCGAGAGCTATATGTCAAATATATCGATATTCTGATGTACTATGATGATTGAATTCGTAATTTATATGTGGCTGAGAGTCTGATGGTCTCTCAAAATAATGAAAATGCATGATTTCCTAAATTTTAGAAAACAACGTGATAGACATGTTGTCAAATTGACCTAATGTAGAGCCCACGGATTATCAATCATGGTCTTCAAATTATTTGATTTCATTCTTTTTCCTAAGAGAACAAATTTGGCTAGCCTAAGAAGATGTTGGCACAAGATATGAGGAATCAATCTAAAAAAGGACTAGCTTTTCTTTTTTATTTTTTGTTCTAAAAATAAGGACTAGCTTGGAAAGAAAGTTACTCGGCAACTCACATTAAAAATATCCCTAATAGTAAAGATCAGCCATCCGACAATACATGATCTAAATTGACTTCTAGTAGTCCAGTTCAACTGAATTGAAGCAAAATTTTTTTTCCCAGCAATGGGCTAGATTGTTCAAAGAGGGAAAAATAAATTGTAACGTTGGAGTTGATGGCCAAACATGGTCGTCAGAAAATGTTGGGTATTTACATTGCAAGATTGACAAAAGCATGTGATGATCTTCTTGCGTAGTTAGATCCTTGGTCATGCTAAGTGGAGTTGCAAGTTGCAAGCAATCGGTTTTTTACACAACTAGTGAAATCAATCATCAATACCAACATAATATAGCATGGAATGATGGAACGATTGACTAGTTTAGTGCTATCACAGTAAATGAATTGATAGAGAAGACTGATAATTGTGGAACATTTGAAGTGAAATTTATTGGGCTGTGGCTTATTCCTCAAGCATATGTATATTACATAGAAGTGCAATTGAATATAACATGTGAGAATGACGGACGAAGTTACAGCCTTATCATCAAGGAGACCCTCATAAGCATCAAGCTGTTGCAGATTTAAGAGCCCTGGCCCTTTTCAATTGAAGAAGGCCCACCAGCTTCTCATGGGTGAGAAGATGAACAAGATGAATGAAGACTGAAGAATTATTATTAAACTTTCTTCTCTCTCTGTATCTTCACACAATCTGCTGTACATCACAGAGCAAGCTCTGTTTTTCACTTTCTCGTGAACTCAGCGAAGCTCCTCAAAGGCACACTCAAGAAGAAGCAGAAAAGTAACCCTAAAAGAAAAAGCAAGTAAACTATTTCTAATCTGTTTTAACTGAAAAACGAAATTGCAGCACACGTGTAAAATGAGGTCAAATAGTCTCCCCTGTCTTGGGTGCTTTGACGTGGCTTTCCCAGTCAAATAGTCTCCCTTGACTTGTGTGCGTTGGCTGAGTTGTTCTTCTTTCCTTAACACCCCCCTCAAATTGGGAAGGGTTAAGAATCCCATACCCAATTTGGTTCTAATAGTATAGTGAGCGAAACGTGATAAGGACTTAGTAAAGATGTCAGCAAGCTGAAGATGACTTGGAATATATCGAACATTTATGGAACCTGAGGATACTTTTTCACGAACAAAGTGAAAATCAACTTCGATATGCTTAGTGCGAGCATGTAGGATGGGATTAGCTGTAAGAGAAATAGCTGATTTGTTATCACAGAACAAGAGTGTGGGTGATATGAGATGTATACCAATATCTCGTAGGACAAAGCTAATCCAAGTGAGTTCAGCAGTAGTTGATGCAAGTGCTCGATATTCAGCTTCTGTGGAAGAGCGTGATACGGTAGGTTGTTTCTTGGCTGACCAAGAAAGAAGATTAGAGCCAAGATAAGTGCAAAAACCAGTAGTAGAACGTCTCGTGTCAGCACATCCAGCCCAATCAGCATCTGAGTATCCATAGAGGGCTGTAAAACTGTTAGAATGAAGGAAGATCCCTAGATTTGCTGTTCCTTTAACATACCGAAGGACTCTTTTCAATTTATGAAAGTCTACAATTGTTGGATGCTGCATTTTCTGGCATAGCAGATTCGTTGCATAGGCAAGATTAGGTCGGGTGAGCGTCAAATATTGAAGACCGCCTACTATACTTCTATACTCAAGTGGATCAGCAAGCAAAGTATCATCATTTGTCATAGCAATTGATCTAAGTGGCAAAGGAGTTGAGACAGGTTTGCATTCTGTCATGTGAGCTTTGTTAAGTAGATCAATGGCATACTTAGTCTGACAAAGAAATAGATCTTGAGAAGTAAGTTTGGCTTCAATTCCTAAAAAATAATGAAGATACCCGAGATCTTTCATGTGGAATTGAAGACTCAGTTTCTTGATCAATGTAGCTAGAAGCTGAGCTGAACTGCCGGTCAAAAGTATGTCGTCTACATAGAGTAATAACAGTATTGTATCTGAACCAGTATGAAGAACAAAGAGAGATGGGTCAGCTGTACTGCAGAAGAAGCCATTTTCAAGAAGAAAATTACTAAATTTATCAAACCAGGCACGTGGTGCTTGACGAAGACCATATAAAGACCTCTTGAGAAGACAAACACACTGAGACTTTTGAGGATGTATAAATCCAGGTGGCTGCTCCATATACACTGTCTCATTTAAGACTCCATGGAGGAAAGCGTTTTTAACATCAAGTTGATGTATTGGCCAATTTTTCATCATAGCCACAGAAAGTACTATACGAATGGTAGCATGTTTAACAATAGGACTGAATGTTTCAGTAAAGTCAACTCCCTCTTCTTGATGAAACCCTTTGGCAACTAACCGAGCTTTTAATCTGTCAAGACTACCATCAGGTGCTAATTTGGTTTTAAACACCCATTTACAGCCTATAACATTCATCTGGTTAGTTCTGGGAACTAGTATCCAAGTCTGATTTTCATACAAAGCAGTCATTTCTTCTTGCATTGCTTTGTACCACCCTTCATCAGCTAAGGCTGATTTAACTGATTGTGGTTTCAGAGGCACTTTATATTCAGCCAAACATGCATATTTAGGATTTGGTTTTGTAATACCAGATTTCAGTCGAGTATGCATATGATGAACAACAGTAGTACCTTGAGGATTAGATATAGAATTGTGTTGGCCTTGATCAATGACAATGTCAGTTGGTGTGACACTTGTGGAAGTAAGACCCGGTTGTTCTTCAGCAACTGAATCAGATTGCATCTGTGTGAAAGATGAAATTTGTGGCATACCAACGGAACCAGATTGCATCTGTGTGAAAGATGAAATTTGTGGCATACCTACAATGTATGATGTATTATTGTGATCATCTTCCAAAGTAGGACTATACTGGAAATTTGCTATATGGTCAGTAAAACCATTGTTTACTGGTGTTGCACTTGGAGAATCAAAAAGTTTAACTTCTTCTGCCCATTGTTTGTACAGAGTAGTATACTGTTCATAGTCAGTTGTCAATTTCTTTGTGAATGGAAAGAAATTCTCATCAAACACAACATGTCTACTGATATATATACGCCCATCAGTAGGTACAAGACATCGATACCCTTTATGGCGTTCACTATATCCCAGGAAGACATAAGTAAGAGATCTAGGATCGAATTTATGTTGCGTATATGGTCTAAGACAAGGATAACATGCACATCCAAAGACCCTTAGATGTTCGTAGCTTGGCTGATGATGATGAATTTTGCTGTAAGGTGAGTCCAGTTGTAACTTTGGTGTAGGAAGAATATTCACAATATAGTTAGCTGTCATGAAGGCATCTACCCAAAATTTCAATGGAACTCTAGAGTGATACAGCATAGCTAAACCCAGTTCAACTATATGACGATGTTTCCTTTATGAGATTCCATTCTGTTCAGGTGTATGTGGGCAAGACATGAACTGTTTGATGCCACAATTCCTTAAATGATTCTGGAATCTGTTGCTTATGAACTCTCCTCCTCCATCACAATGAAAAATTTTGATTCTATGATTGAATTGCCTCTCGACTAGTTTCTGAAACTCAACAAAGATATCATAGAATTCTGACTTCAGCTTCATTGGATACAGCCAGCTATAGCGGGAAAAATTGTCTACAAAGATGACATAGTACTTAAATTTCTGAAAAGAACTAACTGGTGAGGGACCCCAAATGTCACAGTGTATCTTTTCTAAAGGAACATTGGATGTAGTGTCTAATAAAGGAAAAGGTAAAGCTGTACTCTTTGCTATTTGACAGCTTCTACATATAGTCTGTGCTGTTGCATTACAGTAAATCAACTTCTGATTCTGTAGATGCTTTACTATTTTCGAGTTTGTGTGAGCCAATCTCTGGTGCCACACATCTTCTGCTACAGCTCTGTGTCTTTGAGTGAAGAATGCTTCTGTAGTTTGTGAGTCCACTCGGTAAAGTCCTCTAATTTTCCTTCCGAGCTTCATTGTTGTATTGGTGTGATTGTCCTTTACATAGACACCAGTTTTATCAAAGACAAATGAACAAGGATAGTCATCTGTTAGTTTAGAAACTGAGAGAAGATTCTTCTTTATTTCTGGAACAATCAGTACATCATTAAGAGGTAATGAGTTGTCCTCAGTATTTATCAAAGTATCACCAACGTAAGTAATAGGCAGACATGACCCATTTCCTATCATGACAGTATGAGTTCCACTATACTTAGAGAGTGTATGAAGAATACCAGGATTTGCACTGATGTGAGCTGTAGCATCGGTATCTGGATACCACTCATTTCCTTTTGGATCCTCGAGATGCATCGCTGCCAATGCTGTTGGAATATCTTCAGCTTGATATGAGTTATCAAATCGATACCAGCAGCGAAGTGCATCATGTCCTGGACGTTTACAAATTTGGCACTCCAGTCGACCACTTCCTGTTATTTTCTCATCCTGCAGATGTTTATTGAAGGTTAGAGTCGAAGATGGATAAGTTTTGATGTCCTGATACCTTTGTGAGTAACTTGCATATGGTCGAAACCCCTAACTAGATCCAGGGAAGTCATTTTTCTGTCTAAACTGCTGATCCCCTTGATCCTGAATCAAGGTGTTTGTTCTGTAGTTCTGACTTCTTTCAGAATATCCATAACCACGACCTCTACCATTAGTAGCACGTCCTCGACCATAGTTACGTCCCCCTCTGTAATTGCTTCTTTGTACTGCAAAACCAGAGTTCTGAGAGATATATTCTCTATCAGTGTTTCCTTTCTGTTGTATTTCAGATTGTCTTTGTCCAAAATAAGCTAGATTGGGGTTATACTGGTTCCTGGAATAGTTCTGTAGTCTTGTTTCAAATCTTTCTAATTGTGCTATTACCTCATCATATTCTGGTTGAGGTTTCAAGCAGTATATAGTAGTTCGAAAATTTTCATACTCAGAACCCAGTCCTTCCAAAACACCAAACATTTTAGTTATCTCATCTACAGGCTTTCCTATAGCATTTAGCTGATCACAGATGGATTTGTATTCTCTAAGATAAACAGAAAGAACTCGATCTCATTTCTGGCAAGCTTGTAATTTTCCTCTCAGTTCAAACTCTCTAGCAACTGACTTCTGTGTAAAACGATTACGAAGAGTCTGCCATACCTCATAGGATGTTTCTAAGCCAATAATCAAGCTCAGAATGTTTTCAGGTACAGCTCCACTAATCCATGATGATACAAGCTGATCAGTTTTTGTCCAATCTGTGTAATCTAGATTTATAGCTTCAGTTTCACACCCAGCAACTTCAATTTGTAACATTCGAGGAGGTGATGGAATTTCACCATTAATGAAGCCAAAAAGTTCTTGGCTTCGAAGAAATCTGTGAAACTGTGCTTGCCATAACAGAAAATTATCTTCAGCAAGCTTGATTGTGACAAAATTGGAAATATTGACATGTATTGGGAAAGGGTACTTCTGTGTTCTCGCTGCCATCTTCGTGTTCTCACAGCTTTGAAGAAGACGATGATAATGGTGATGTTAAAAACACTTTGAAATCTCCAAATCAACAAACGAGAATGATCAATAGCTACTTTGATAAGCTTCTTTGAGCAAACAAGACGAAATCCAGCACTTTGCTAATTTCGAATCAACCGACAAACGAAAAACCAAGATACTGCGATCTGACCTTTGCTCAAGATACTGCAAAGCTGGTGGTGCTGGGAAATGGCTTCGGTTGAATCTCAGATCTCTACCCTCGAAGCCGAGTTGAGACCTTCAAAAAACTCGCCTCACTCGTCCGCTTCCTCCGACAGCAACCAGAACGCCATAGAGCACCATCGCCATAGAGCACCGCCTTAACCAGGCTTGCCTCGTTCTAGAGTACCAGCAGCTGCGCGACCACTACGATCTCTGCCGCGCTCACCTCAACGACCTCACGGAGGAGATCGACTGGAGTACCAGCAGTTGCACGACCACTACGATCTCTGCCGCGCTCACCTCAACGACCTCACGGAGGAGATCGACTCGCTGCACCGCGAGAATCCTTGATTTCTGAGAGTGGGGCCTTCGAGTTTGCGCGGCTCCGCTTGGCGAACTCCGAGCTCGTGAAGAGCGATCGAGAAGAAGAGAGATCCGCTCCAAACCGAGAGAGATCCACCGAGAAACCCTCAGAACCACCAGAACAGAGAGCGATTGAGAGCCCCCTCGCGATCCCTGACCATCAGTCTTCGATTTCCAAGGGTGATCCGCCAAACCAGATTCGCCACCGTTGTCAGTTAGATCCGGTACTCAGAAAACCAGATCCACCATATCCAGCAAGCAAAGAACCACTTCTACAACACCTTCGATTTGATTTCACAAGATGATCGACCAAGCTCTGATACCATGAGAAGATGAACAAGATGAATGAAGACTGAAGAATTATTATTAAACTTTCTTCTCTCTCTGTATCTTCACACAATCTGCTGTACATCACAGAGCAAGCTCTGTTTTTCACTTTCTCGTGAACTCAGCGAAGCTCCTCAAAGGCACACTCAAGAAGAAGCAGAAAAGTAACCCTAAAAGAAAAGGCAAGTAAACTATTTCTAATCTGTTTTAACTGAAAAACGAAATTGCAGCACACGTGTAAAATGAGGTCAAATAGTCTCCCCTGTCTTGGGTGCTTTGACGTGGCTTTCCCAGTCAAATAGTCTCCCTTGACTTGTGTGCGTTGGCTGAGTTGTTCTTCTTTCCTTAACAATGGGGACGCATTGCCTCTTTCACCAATGGCAATTCGGTTAGAGCTTTCAGCCAGGAGGTCACCCTCGGATACTTCTCATGGTCCAGAAATTTTACACCGAGGACTTCTTCCTGAGTTTTATGAGCACCCAATATCGAACAGACAACAATGTCCAGGAGACCCACGGTGTCGCCGTCGATAAATGGCGGTCCCCCGGCATAATTGCCATTGATTCCCTCTTCCAGCACCTTCAGTTTCTCGTGCACTTCCTTGACAGCTCTCTCTTGCGCTTCTCCATCAGTTTTGAGCACAGAGAATATGGCCTCAAACAACTGCAGTTGACAACTTCTAATCATAAACTTGCTTGAACTCTAGTTTGATCTCAACTTTGTTTTAACCTGTCTATTTTGCAAAGATGAAATCTTTCGTCGTGACAAATGCTCCTCCTAAAATTTTGAGAATTTCTCATCCACGATGAGTAACAACACATTAGGCAGTAGCCTACCTATCTCAAGGTAATAGCAATTGAAAAAAATACAGCGGGTCACGTGGACACGTTCTCGAGATTTTATTGGGAATAATGAAAACTTTATCCTCATTTCCTACCCCATGTCTTATAATTATCTACATGTATTTGCTGCATAATTTTACAAGTCAAATATTATCACTACGAACAAGTGCACTCACTCATTGATAAATCATGTAATGCTGCGAACGAAAAGGCATACTCTGTTTTTCCCGTGATGATGGAGTAACGCAAGAAATGATCATTTACATGCTGAGACTTTTCATCGAACGTATTGCTAGAAAATATACACTACGGTTGCGCATGGTAACGTTTCTATTTCTTAAAATTTCTGTTCTTTTGTTCCCCGGAACAAAAAAAGAACAGAAACCCGTTTGATAACGCCAGTTATTTTTCTATTCCCCAAAATAGAAAGTTAGCGCATGAATAGATTTAGATTAGAAACGAGAAATAAAAAAGAAAAGTTGCTTCTGTTCCCGAGAACAATTTCTAAAAATAAGTCAATTTTTTTTTCTTTTATTCTTCTCTCTTGCCGTAGTCACCTTCAACCGCTTCGAGCCACCGCCGAGCGCCGGTCGCCGGCGGCGGCGGCCGCCTACTACCGGCAGTTGGCGGTTGGCGATCCGTGAGTAATAATAAAAAACGAATAAATACAAAAAAGAAACTGTTGCGTTACTAAGCGCATTTATATTCTTTTTCTATTTCAAGAGTAGAAATTTTGTGTAGTTACAAAATAGATTCTTTTACTCAGAAATTGTTCCCCGGAATAAAAATAGAAAAAAACTATTTCTGAAAAAAAACTCTTTCCTAGCCAAGAAGCTAACCTGCTGGTGGAGAAAGTTGGCCCAAAAGCGAACTTTTACTCTTGCATGGGGATCTTGGGGCAAGAGGCGAGGACCTTCTTTCCAAGTCTCATCGATGTACTCGTAATGACTAGCGACTCGGTGATGGGCTTGCCATTGTGAACAAGAGCAGGGGCTTTCTTGTGAACAGGATTGTACTGCAAGAGCGCTTCACTCTTGTTTGTCAAATATTCTTCCGCGAATTCATACTCGATCCCTTTCACTTTCAGAGCTAGTTCTACCCTCTCGGTGAACAGACTAGCCCACATTCCATGAAGAACCACTCTGTTTTCTTCTCGTGCGATCTCTCTCTCTCTCACTCTCTCTCTCTCTCTTTGTGTCCCTGTGGGCGTCTCTATCTATGAGATTTAGATTGGACGCGGAGGTCTCATGGGTTTTAGTGCTTTAATAGACAATACGTCGTTCTATTCAACGTTGAATCGAAAGCATTTTTGGCTTGTTTGACAAGAACCATGGACTTAATAATAGCTTTTTCACGAAAGCTAGTAGGTATTCTCTGCACAAAATTGTCCGTATACATAATAAAGAATTTTATCACCTTGAATGCGCACACAGACTGATTCATCGATTTCTTGGTTGATGAGCTAGATCCTTCACGAAATTTCTTCGCTGCTTATAACGACAAAGTCCCTCTCTTTCATTTTCTTTTTCCTTTGTTGAACCTCCCAATGGGGAATCATTAAGCTCCAGAAGCATTTATCTCAAGTGTCCGGTTTGGATGCAGTCAAACGAAATGGCACTTTGGAACACATCATAGAACATTAGCGAGGCTCCATTTAGCTAAAGTATCGGGCACAAGGCCATTACAATCAAAAGTTTGAGTCATCACATGTGGAATAACTAAGAGTTGTTTATCAAATATATCGATGTTAAGATGTACCATGATGATTGACTTAATATATTTCAATGTAAATGAGTGATTGAATAGAAACAGCATGGCAGATTTACTAGTCAAATCCACCTGATGGAGAGCCCATAGATTATCATTCAAGGTCTTCAAATTACAGATTTCATTCTCTTTCGAATAAGAGCAAATTTGGCTAACCTAAGAGGATGTCTTGTCCTTAGAGCAATTCCACTGAGGCACAGGTAAAGGTAAGCATAGTTTGGGTTGAGCCACTCGACCAACACGCAAAGTGTTGGTTCTCAATTTTTGAGATTGGAGACCAACCCTATTGGGCCTGGGACCAAGGATCAGACCGAGCCTATGGGTCAATCGAGACCAACCGATTATTTTTTATTCTTTTTTTATATTCCTTGAAAGGACATATATATTCTTTTAAATTACATATTCATTAATAACGCAACTTTGAATATTCAAACTATGAACATTGGTACATATTAAACATAAATCTAAGATTAGGTAACAATATAAATCTGCATTTGCGATTGTTGAGTTGCATTCGTGAGGCAGACCAAGAGAGGCGAGTCATTTCACTAGCTGAGTTGCACTCATGAGGAGAGGCCAGAGGCTAGAGGCGAGAGAAGAGAGGCGAGCGGTGAGTAAGGTGAGGGAAGAGAGACAAGTGGTGAGTAAGGCGAGTGAATAGGGTTTCTATTTTTTTTCATTTGAGTTTGCACTGGGTTTCTACCTTCTAATTTACATGACAAAACCACATAAGAAAGAAAAAAAGGTGGAGGCGCAAGGTTTTAGAGTTGAAAAAATATATAATATATATTATTTATTATATATGTACGGTTTGGATTGGACGAGTTTTAAAGTCTCAAGACCGAGAACTAATCTACATAGTGTAGGGTCTAGGGTGTTGGATAAAATCCCTTAAAGTATTTTGAAGTTGACAAAACAAGTTTATCAGTCTAGTCTGAAGACTTACAGATTCTATTGACAAAGTCTGAAGATCAAAGTCTGAAGATCAAAGTCTGAAGACTTACAGATTCTATTGACAAAGTCTGAAGATTAAAGTCTGAAGCTAGCAAGACTCAAGACTTATATTTTGAAGTCTACTCACAAGGACAGTTTCCAGGACGACGTTTATTCTGATCTTATACGATCCTTCTTCTAACGTCTGATGGATATCTTTCTACTGGATTCAGCACTAAACTATCTAAGTTTTATATGGAATATGTTTAGATTCCTTGACGACTTCGCAACTTATATTTGGAAGGATCTACTTATGGAAACCGAGATCCTGATTGTATGGGCAAGCAGGATTGATGGGCTATCAACACTTACCTTAAAGAGCTCGAGATCTCTCTAATTGATTCTGTCCAACGGGTTGATTGGAAGAACTTCTTTGGAAGGTGCCAACGGTATTGAAGGCATGAAGAAGTATATAAGAGAGATGCTCTAGTTGTTGAAGTGTGGTGATAGAAGAATTCCAAAGTCTGAAATCTCCTTTACTACTTTGCGATGTCATTCTTTGAGCGTTACATGTAATCAAAAGAGAGATCATATTGTAGACCTTGAGGAAGTGTAGTAGAGTAATCTACACTGTGGACTCAAGAGCGAGAGATTGTAATCACTCTTATTGATTCTTAGTGAAATCCAGCCAGAAGGGCTGTCCGTGCGGGAGAGTGGACGTAGGCTTGATCTAAGCCGAACCACTATAAATCTGGAGTCTTGATTCTCTATCCTTAATCCTTTATATTGTTATTTGCTTTCATTTGCTGCAATCGTTAACTTTACATTATTCACATCTTATTTGATTTGGATTGTTAAAATTGTGATAAACACCTATTCACCCCCCTCTAGGTGCTAATACTAGTTCTAACAATTGGTATCAGAGCTTGTGTGCTTGTTTGTAAGAAGTGTCTTTACTTCTAAGTAAAAGATCTATGGCTAGTATGCTGCCTACAGGGTTGGTTGAAGGACAAAGCAATACCAGACCTCCATACTTTGATGGAAAAGATTACAGCATATGGAAAAATAAGATGAAGGCATTCCTAAGATCGAAAGATCCTTTGGAATGGGAAGTTGTCGATAAAGGAATTATTCCTGTTGCTGAATCAGACTCAGAGAGAGGAAAAGAACCTGTTGTTCCTATTCTTTTGACTCAAGAAGAAATTATCAAAAGACAGACTCTCGACGCCAAGGCTATTTACTCTTTATATTGTGCTTTATCCCCTACTGAATATAATAGAATATCTTCTTGTGATACAGCAAAAGAAGTATGGGACAGGCTTCACATTACCTATGAAGGAACTGATCGTGTGAAAGAAACAAGGATCAACATTCTCTTGGGACAATATGAAGTTTTTAAGATGAGATCAGGAGAATCAATTACTGACATGTTTAGTCGCTTTACTGAAATTGTGAATGGTCTTGAATATCAGGGACATCCAATCTCAGGACATATGAAGGTCAACAAACTTCTTCGTGGACTCTCAAAAGACTGGAATCACATAAAAACCTCAATAAGAGAGACACAGAGGATTGCTCCACTTTCTGTAGATGAATTAGTTGGAACTCTTCAATCCTATGAAGTAGAACAGAACAACGAAGAGGAAGACTCAAAAGGTAAGAAATCTATTGCCTTAAAGTCTAATGACTATTCTGATGTTACAGATTCTGAAGAAGATCTAGATGATGAAGAACTGGCACTTATGATAAAGAGATTCAGAAAGCTGAACAGAAAAGGAAGGAAATTCAATTGGAAGAAACAAAATTCTTAAAGGTTTCAAAACCGGTCAACAGAGGAAGATGATACGAATAAAGAAGTGACTTGCTTTGAATGCAAGAAAAAGGGACACATCAGACCTAACTGTCCTCTGTTAAAGAAGAGAAAAGGGAAGTCTGAGAAAAACAGGAAGGCACTCAAGGCAGAGACTTGGAGTGATACTGAATGTGAAGATAGTGACAATGATTATGCCAATATTTGTTTAATGGCACGATCAGACTCAGACTCAGACCTTGATTCAGACTCAGACAGTGAACTCGAGGTAAGTAACTTGAAAATTCCTGTTAAAGGTTCTAAATACATTGATGAATTGTGTCTTAGTCTGAAAACCTCTCTTAAGAGGATCTCCGAATTAAAAAGGGAAAATTCTACTTTGAAACATAAGGATAAACTTATGAAAGAAAAGGTTGAAAAACTTGAAAAAGATGTTGTTGTTATTAAAGAAAACTCAGACAATATGTTAAATGAAAATAATCTTTTGAAAAATGATATGGCTAACATATCAAAGAGATTTTCAAATGGTTCTGAAAAACTGGACAAGATTCTTTCGATACAAAGACCATATTTTGACAAGTTGGGTCTTGGTATGACTTCTGAAACTATTCCACTAATTGATTTTCCAAAGGTAAAAGAAAGAATTAAACAAAGACCAGCTAGAACTGTTTACAAAAATCATTTTCAGAAAGTCTTTGTAAAATCTGTTGGTAGAAGTGCTCTAAGATGTTCCAAGTGTAAAAGCTCAGAACACTTCGAGAAAGAATGTCCTTTAGTTTGGAGACCTGTTAAAAGGAGTTGGGCTAAGACCGTCTATTGTACTAACACTTCTGGACCCAAGATGGTATGGGTACCAAAAAGAGCTTGAATTTTTGTTAATTGCAGGTTACTATCAAAAAGAAGATAAAATGGTATCTTGATAGTGGCTGCTCAAGACATATGACAGGGGACTCAAACTGCTTCATAAAACTTATCCAGATAGACGGAGGAAAAGTTTCTTTTGGTGGTAACAATAGAGGGAAGATTACTGGTCGAGGAACAGTGAAGATTGGGAGTTTGTCAATCAATAATGTTTCATTAGTTGAAGGATTAAATTACAACTTGCTTAGTATAAGTCAGTTGTGTGATTCTGGTTTCAAGATCAACTTTCAGGAAGAAACGTGCTCTGGAATCAGTAAAGACCTTACTCAATCTTTTACTGGTCGAAGACATGGAAATATCTATCTTCTGGATGTGAATCAAGAAAGATCACAATGCTTAATATCAATACAAGATGAAGCAAATCTATGGCACAAAAAGCTAGGCCATATCAACATGAAGCAAATCAACAAGATCTTTACAAAGAAACTTGTTCGAGGATTGCCTACTTTGAATTATTCAAAATCTGATCTATGTACACCATGTGTACTGGGTAAACATGTTAGAAATTCTTACAAATCTATAAATAAAGTTTCCACTAATCATGTATTGCAGCTTTTGCATATGGATTTGTTTGGACCTACCAGAACGAAAAGCATTGGTGGTAAAAGGTTCTGTCTGGTAATAGTGGATGATTATTCACGATTTACTTGGGTCTACTTTCTTTCAAGTAAGTCAGAGACTTTCTCTCTTTTTTCAAAATTTGCTAAAAAGGTGCAGAATGAGAAAGGTCATACTATTACAAGCATTCGTACAGACCATGGAGGTGAGTTTGAAAATCAAGAATTTGCTAACTTGTGTGATGAATTTGGTTTTCAACATAAATTCTCTTCTCCATATACACCAGAACAGAATGGGGTTGTGGAAAGGAAGAATAGATCTTTACAAGAAATGGCAAGAACTCTTTTAATTGGAAATCATGTTTCTTCAAGGTTTTGGGCAGAAGCTGTTTCAACTGCTTGCTATATTATAAACCGAGTGTTTTTAAGACCAATTCTTGAGAAAACTCCTTATGAAATTTTTAAAGGGAAGAAACCAATAGTTTCATATTTTCAAATATTTGGTTGCAAATGTTTTATTCTAAAAAATGCTAATGATCGTGTTGGTAAGTTTGAAGAAAAATCAGATGAAGGATTCTTTCTTGGATACTCTACAACAAGCAAAGCCTTTAGAGTGTTCAACAAAAAGACTCAGACTGTGGAAGAATCAATGAATGTCAAATTTCAAGACTCTCCACAAGTTCAGCAGATACAGACTGAAGACTCAGAATCTGCTCTAGACACTGCTAAAGCTAACTCCACTGAAGCAGTTGCTAATTCAAAATCAGTACAACAAGCTACTGATGAAGAATCTACTCAAGAAGAAGATCAACAATCTATCAGACTGAACAGTAACTAGAAGCACAAGTCCAGTCATCCTGAAGAACTCATTATTGGAAATATTAATGAGGGAATTCGAACAAGATCCAAAAGGCGAGAGGAGTCTAGTGCTGTTGCTCTTATTTCTGAAATAGAACCCAAAAATATCGAAGAAGCTTTAGCTGATGAAAGCTGGATTGAAGCAATGCAAGAAGAGCTCAGACAATTCAGTATTAATGACGTATGGGAATTAACTCCCAAACCAAAAGGTAAATCAATTGTTGGAGCTAAATGGGTTTTCAGGAACAAAGTTGATGAAAAAAGGCAAAGTAACGAGAAACAAAGCAAGACTCGTAGCTAAAGGATACACGCAAGAAGAAGGGATAGACTACGATGAGACTTACGCTCCAGTAGCAAGGTTAGAAGCAATCAGATTATTACTTGCTTTTGCTTGCTATAAGAATTTCAGGTTGTATCAAATGGATGTCAAAAGTGCATTTCTGAATGGAATTATTCAAGAAGAGGTCTACGTAGAATAGCCTCCTGGTTTTGAAGATTCAAAGAAACCAGACTCTGTATTCAGACTGAAGAAAGCTTTATATGGACTAAAACATGCTCCTCGAGCTTGGTATGAAAGGCTAAGCAATTTCTTAATTCATAGTGGCTTTTCTAAAGGTAATGTAGACACTACTCTGTTCATTAAAAAGGAAGGTAAAAGTTTTCTACTTGTTCAGATTTATGTAGATGACATCATATTTGGATCATCTAATGAGACTTTGTGTAAGAAATTTTCTAAGTCTATGCAGGATGAATTCGAAATGAGCATGATGGGTGAACTATCCTTTTTCCTTGGTCTTCAAGTCAAACAACTAAAGGAGGGAATATTCATTCATCAAGAGAAATATGCAAAAGAACTTGTTAAAAAGTTCGGTCTGGAAAATTGCAAGAAGACTGATATACCAATGTCAAGTTCCTTGAAGATAGACAAAGATGAAGTAGGGAAGAAAATTGATCAAAAATTATACAGGAGTATCATTGGCTCACTCCTTTATCTTACTGCATCCAGACCTGACATATTATTTAGTGTTTGCATATGTGCTAGATTTCAATCTGACTCTAGAGAATCTCACTTAAGCGCTGTTAACGTATTATTAAATATGTTGCTACTACTGCTAAGATCGGTCTTTGGTATCCCAAAGAAGGAGACTTTACACTTCTTGGCTATTCAGACGCAGATCTAGCAGGTTGTAGAGTTGAAAGAAAAAGAACTTCAGGTACTTGTCAATTGCTTGGAAACAGGGTGGTATCCTGGTTTTCGAGGAAACAAAGTACTGTGGCTCTTTCAACAGCTGAAGCAGAATACGTTGCTCTTGGAAGTTGCTGTTATCAAATATTGTGGATAAAACAACAACTGCAAGACTTTGGCATTGAAGACTCTTGCACAGAAATTAGGTGTGACAACACCAGTGCAATCAATCTTACAAAGAATCCCATTCTACATTCAAGAGCAAAACATATTGAGATTCGACATCACTTTATAAGAGATCATGTTCAGAACAAAGAAGTCTTGATACAATTCATAGACTCAAAGAATCAACTGGCAGACATCTTTACAAAGCCACTTGAGAAAAGCTTGTTTGAGTCTATTCGCTCAAGACTCAATATATTATCTCTTGAAGAATACTAGAGTTCAGACTCAGTAACTAAAGTCTGACAGTGCATCAGACTCAAAGGATCGAGAATATGAATCGACACGTCTGTAAGTTTCTTTACTTAAACTGTGTTATTAATAAGGTAAGATAATCTGTCTAATTGTAAATTGGTTATTATTTTCAAAAGAAGTGGTTATCGTTTTATTAAGGCAGTTATTTTTCAAAAAGGAAAATTCAAAATTTCCAAAATATACGACGCTTCGTTTTTTCCCCGTTATCTTTTATACATCTTCTCTCCTTCGTTTTCACTTTACTCAGAAACCCTAGATCAAAAGCTTTTCACTGCTCTGCAATTTTTCCTCCCAAACTACATTGTTTCAAAGTTCTCAACTTTCTTGCGAAACAAGTGAGAAAGTCTTTCCAAAGAAAAGCACAATGTCGTATCAGAGGAAATCTTCCAGAATAGCAAACAAGGGACCACAAGGCTCTGGTGAGGGGCCTACGCATTTTGATCTCACTGAGGAAAGCGACATTCCTTCTGAGCAGTCTCAAAAGCAGTCATCTCCAACTAGACCTCAAGATGAAATGGTTTATGAAGACATCGAACCAGTAAGAACTCTAAAACCTGCCTTTGTTTATAAACTCTACTCTGCATTAAAGGAAGGGTCTGCTATGACTTTTGTGGATGAGTTTCTGAAAGAGAAGGGGTATAGAAACGAGACGCACTTTCTTACTGTGATGGAAAGGTCTGGAGTTGTGCCTGAGGGAACGGCTGCAAGAGCGTTTGCAAATTTCCCGAGTGACCCTAGGTTTAGTAGCATGAATCAGCCTGAGGGCAAGGATGATGATGAGAAGATGTTCATGCATTTTAAACCATGGATGGGTGTGGCTGCGAGCCTAAGAGGGAAGAAGAATGAATTGTTCCGTTCAGACGGACACAGGAAGAAATATGAAAAACTGCTGAAGCGTGGGGTGATGAACCCAAGAACTGTTGATTTTGACTTTCTGGATTTGTTGAGTATAGGTCTGCGAGAGAAATTCGAAAAGCTCCAACTCTATCAATTCTGCACAGACTGTGACACTGCACATTCTGAATTGACTGCCTATTTCTACTCCAATATCAGCTTCATTGATGCAAACAGTTTTACCTTCAGTGTGAGAGATAAGGAGTATGTCATTGATTGTGATATTCTGGCTGATGTGCTTGGTGTGGAAAGAAGAGCTTTCCAACCAATTGGTGTGTCTGTAAGTTCTGCTACGCTTGAGCTAGCAAAGGACAGAATTGCAGAAGGAAGACTGTCTTATTCCAGAATGAATGCAACAAACACTTTGCTGCATAAAATTGTAATCAACTGTCTAAGACCCAAATCGACGTCTAAGACAGATGTTTCAATTTCTGAAGCGAAGTTGATGTTTGCCATCAAGATAGGTGTGAACTTCTCTTTACCACATACCATCATCTTTCACATGTATAGATGTATGGTTAAGGACAAAGGAAAGCTTCCCTATGCTGCTCTTATCACTCGTCTCTTCAAACATCTACACATTCAACCTCCTCACATTTTCACAGTGAAGACCATTGATAAAATGGTCATCGGTTTGGGGATGATTACCAAGATGCGTTTGAAGGAGCTTAGCAAGAAGCTGGAAAAGTTCAAGGAAAAGACTCCTGCCAAGCTCAAACCAGACTCATCAGCAGCTAAAAGGAAAGGGAAAGAAGCTGTGGCTAGTTCCACCAAGAAGCGAAGGGCAATCATCCTGGAGGATGAAGATGATGAGGATTCGATTCCTATCTCTACTCTAATCTCTCAATTTGCTGCATCTATTCCAACTGTTCCTGAACTTAAAGTTGCAGAGGAAGAGAAGAAAGAGGAAAAGGAAGAGAAAGAGAAAGAGGAAGAGAAAGAGGAAGAGAAGAAAGAGGAAGAGAAAGAGGAAGAGAAAGAGAAAGAGAAGAAAAAGGAAGAGAAGACAGAGGAAGAAAGAAAGGAAGAGGGAGAGGAAAAGGAAGAAAGAAATGAAGAGAAAGCAGATGAACCTGAAAGAACAAATTCTCCAGCAGAAAAGGAGGATTTACAACATTCTGTAACTGAGGAATCGCCTCAAAAAGAAAAATTCTTTTCTCCACCAGAAGACATGGAGACAGGGGGAGATAAAGAAAGCGAACACACACCTCTTCGGCTGACTTTCAGAGAAGAGGATGATCAAATAGGTGTTAGCCGATCACCTCCTGATGCTGAGGATATTCATGCTGCAAAGTTTCCTGAAGGAGAGGCATCATCTCCACACAATGAACCTCCTTCTGACATTCCTACTGGCTTGACTCCACCGTCAGACCGAGCTGAAACAAGCACTCAGACTGACAACTCTGGAGAGTTTCGAAGGCTGCTTGAGATCATCTTGGATCTAAAAGGTCAAATTTATGCCATGGGATATGAATTTCAGACCTTGTAGAATGAAAATCATGCAATGTTCATCACTTTGCATGATCAGATTAAAGATGTTCAGCGCCAGATTCAAGAAACTGCAAAGGGCACTACACTCACCCAAGTACAGGCAGATTTGAGGAAGTTGGAAGACACTGTAAAGTCTATGGAAGACTTTCAACTTGTTCGCATTCCTCGAGCTCCTTGATTTTTTTAATGCTGACAAAAAGGGGGAGAAGACCTTGCAGATTTTTTTGATGATTTTTGATCCAAACTTTTTCTTTTATTGCTTGCTATCTTGACTTTGACTTAAACTTGCAGTTTTTTTTATAAGTATGTTCTCTATGGCAATACTTTAAGCTTCGTAAATTTGATAGTACTGTCTGCTTATGACTAATGAGGTTTCTGTGAATGCATATCTATGTACAGGGAAAGTCTGAGTACAGGATATCTGTGTACAGGATAACTTCTACTATCTTATTTAAATCTTTTATGATGCTTGCTTAAAAGTTGTATTGCAGGGCGATAATATTCAAATCTGCAGGAAAGTTTTGTCACCATCAAAAAGGGGGAGATTGTTGGATAAAATCCCTTAAAGTATTTTGAAGTTGACAAAACAAGTTTATCAGTCTAGTCTGAAGACTTACAGATTCTATTGACAAAGTCTGAAGATCAAAGTCTGAAGATCAAAGTCTGAAGATTAAAGTCTGAAGCTAGCAAGACTCAAGACTTATATTTTGAAGTCTACTCACAAGGACAGTTTCCAGGACGACGTTTATTCTGATCTTATACGATCTTTCTTCTAACGTCTGATGGATATCTTTCTACTGGATTCAGCACTAAACGATCTAAGTTTTATATGGAATATGTTTAGATTCCTTGACGACTTCGCAACTTATATTTGGAAGGATCTACTTATGGAAACCGAGATCCTGATTGTATGGGCGAGCAGGATTGATGGGCTATCAACACTTACCTTAAAGAGCTCGAGATCTCTCTAATTGATTCTGTCCAACGGGTTGATTGGAAGAACTTCTTTGGAAGGTGCCAACGGTATTGAAGGCATGAAGAAGTATATAAGAGAGATGCTCTAGTTGTTGAAGGGGGCGGATAGAAGAATTCCAAAGTCTGAAATCTCCTTTACTACTTTGCGATATCATTCTTTGAGCATTACATGTAATCAAAAGAGAGATCATATTGTAGATCTTGAGGAAAGTGTAGTAGAGTAATCTACACTGTGGACTCAAGAGCGTGAGATTGTAATCACTCTTATTGATTCTTAGTGAAATCCAGCCTGAAGGGCTGTCCGTGCGGGAGAGTGGACGTAGGCTTGATCTAAGCCGAACCACTATAAATCTGGAGTCTTGATTCTCTATCCTTAATCCTTTATATTGTTATTTGCTTTCATTTGCTGCAATCGTTAACTTTACATTATTCACATCTTATTTGATTTGGATTGTTAAAATTGCAATAAACACCTATTCACCCCCCTCTAGGTGCTAATACTATTCACCCCCCTCTAGGTGCTAATACTAGTTCTAACAATAGGAAGAAATTTGATACTAAGTCTCAGAAGTGCATCTTTATCATATATGGTTGTGATGAGTATGGCTATAGGTTTTGAGATTATGAGAATAACAAATTCATCAACAATCAGAATGTATATTCAATGAAGAAAATATATATAAGATCGTCACATAGAGTATGAGAAGGTAGCAGAATTAGAATATGTTGAGCTGAACATAATGCTTGTGAAGATGGTTCTAGTAGATTAGAGTGTATTTGAAGGAGAGATTCAAGATGCCTATTATCAGTGAGAAGGCAATTCAAGAGGAGCGCAACAATTCGGAGTAGATTAACGACCCTAAATTACTTGTCTTGAGGAGGCCTACACTTGTGAGAAAGCCAAATGTAATTTTTTATCAATTAGTTAATATTGTTCTAAGCCATGTCTTATATACAGAGTTGGGAGAACTGAAGACTTATGATGAGGCAAAGAAAGACACATTTCACATGCAATGAGACCATGCTATGAAATATGAGATGGACTCATCACTTCAGAAGAATATTTGGGAGTAAACCAAGTTCTCCAAATGTAAAAAAGTTTTGTTAAACAAGTGAATATAGTGGAAAAAAAAATTAAATAGATGGTAATATTAGATACAAGGCCAGACTTGTGGTCAAGGGTTTTTTTCGAAAAAGAGAGAGAAGGAATCGAGTACTTTGAGATATCTTCATCCATAGTGAAAATGACATCAATTGGAGTTCTTTTGAGTACAGTTGTAGTGGAGGATCTTCATCTTGAGCAGTTAAACATGAAAACAACATTTTTACATGGCGACGTAGATGAAAAATTATACATGGCGCAACTTAAAGGTTTCAAAGTCAAAGGTAAGGAGTACATGATATATCGTTTGAAAAAAAGCTTATATGGCTTGAAGCAAGCTCCATGGAGATGGTACTTAAAGTTTGATGGTTTCATAGCAGAAAACAGATTTTCACACTGTGAGACTGATTATAGTGTTTATTTTTGCGAATATGACGATAGTGATATTGTTTGATGGTTTCATGCAAGAAAACTGATTTCCATATTGTGAGGCTGATTATTGTGTTTATTTTTGCAAGTATGTCGATATTGATATCGTCTATCTCTTTTTATATGTGGATGACTTGCTTGTTGTTAGCTCTAATATGAAGAGAATCGTAGAAGTGAATAAGATGTTAGCATCATGGTTGGCTATAAAAGACTTGTGAGAGACCAATATTATCTTAGGCATGAAAATCGTCAGGGACAGGAAAATAAGAAATTGTGGCTGTCGCCAAGAAAACTATAAGAACAAGGTATTAAAGAGATTTAATATGGATAAGACAAAACCGGTTGCGACTTTGCAAGCGAGTCACTTCAAACTTTCCAAGGACATCCATCAAAGTACTTAGGTTTTGAAAGATGAGATAGCGGTAATTTCATATGCATCAATAGTGAGTAGTTTGATTTATGCCATGGTGAGCAAGATACTAGACATTGTATAGGCAATGAGAGTTGTGAGTATGCAGAACTCAAGTAAAGAGCATTGGAATGCAGTAAAATGGATATTGATATTCTAGTAGGTACATTAAATTATTTTCTTTATTATGGTGGTACATCTCTAGAATTACGGGGTTCTATAAATGCAAATCACTCTAGTGACTGATATAGTGGTAAGAGTCCATTGAATATGTCTTTATAGTTGCGAGTAAAAAAGTGAGTTGGGTAGCTCAATTACAGAACATAGTGGCTTTATAAATGACAGAAACAAAATACACGATGATCATGGAAGCCTCCAAGGAAATCATGTGGTTACAAGATTACATGGATGAGCTTTATCGAAAGTAATCAGTCAGTACACTATGGAGTGACAGTCAAAGTGTAGTGCACTTAGCAAATAATGCAGCTTATCACTTATGAATTAGACATATTAAGAAGCATTATCATTATATCATGTCAGAATTATCACTCAAAGACTAGACATATCAAGAAGCATTGTCACTATATTATTTCAACATTGGAAGATAATTAGCTAAAGTTATAGAGGATTGATGGCTCTAAGAATTCAGCTGACATGTTTACCAAGATAATAGATAGAGAAAAACATAATTTATGCACCATTTCCATTGGTATTACTCTATGTTGATTGGTGAGGAGTATCGCAGAGACACAAGTTTTTCAGTTACTAGCTTTTAAAGGAGATGGGTGCAAAGTTGCTTAGTGCATCGAATATATTTGTCTTTAAGTGAGAGATTATTAGTAGATGAAGCCAAATCTTTTTTAGGGTTTTTTTTTTTTTTGTCTTTTTCGTTAATTTTGCTTTTAGGTTAAAAGCTACACTTTTATATTAGCGATAATTATATGTTAACCATTTAGATGTTGAAAAAGAAAATAGAGAGGAAATAAAAATAATAAAATAATAAAATAATAAAAAAGAGAAGAAAAAAGTGAGTTTTTTCCTTATAAGAGTTCTAAATCTCTTTGTATCTAATCTTGAGAGAAGATCATCACTATATTCAAACTTTCTTTGAAGTTTAGTGAATTTGTAGAGTACCTCTATGTGGAGACGGAACTTAGGATTGGGTGAAATTCGATAACAATTTTTATAGTGTGTTCTTCTGAATTTGTTCTTTAATATCATATTCTGCCTGGGCGAATTATTTGCTAACATTATTTTTTTGGAATCAATGTATGAATCCTTAACACAAATCTTATTAGCCAAGCTGAGAGGAAATACTTATCGCTAGTGCAAGCAGAAGTTCATGCTAGGATCAAACCCCTTCGTACAATAATCCTTATAGCTTTCGGCTAAACAAAATGATCTAATTTACGAAAGATTGAGATGATTGGGCACATCTATCTCTTCCCAGGAAATTATAGCTTCATAGATACCGCAAGGTACGACTCAATTTTATTTATGCCAAATAAAAATTGGTAAGTTATTACGAGTGGCGGAATCATATACTTTTTTTTCCTTTTTGTATTTGCCAGAACATTATAAAAATGGTGATAGGTAACTCCCATAAGAATTGACAACATAAATCTAGCGCAGTAATTAATTGAAGACAAACCAGTAAACCACTCAAATTAAGGTTGGAAATTTAATATAATGGTGCATTTATTTAGTAGAAAATAAATAATTTAGAAAATATATATTTTTAAAATAATTGTCTATTTTACTTATAAAAATGAATTAACGAAAAAATATTTTCATCATTCACGAAAATTTTTAGGCATAAATATTTGTTCATGATGAATATATTTTTTTATTGATTAATTATTTCAAGCGATCATTATTAGGAAAATATTTTCCAAATTATCTATTTTTCACAAAATAAATGCAGCCTATGAGTTGTTAAATTTAAAACGTTAGTAAGTTATGCAGATAGATAATTTAGTGTTATGAAACAATTTTGAAACAATCAAATAAGTACTTATTTATTTTCAAGACAATGTAATAGACTTAGATAAGTCACATGATTAAAGGTTAATAACCTTAAACTAGTTGGTAGCTTATCGAAAAAATTCTAGTAGCTGACTTAAATTAAGATTGGTAGTTCAATAAAAAAATTTAACTTTAAATGTTGGTATCTATTGGAAATAAAAACTGGTAATTTGGATACAATCAAGTAAAGGTTACGAAAAAAAGAGTTGGTAATATAAAGTAATGGTAGAGTGATCATATAAAAGTTGGTTAATTGCTCAAATTAATGTCATTAAATTGATAGTAGTGTTAGTAGTTTGATATAAGAGTTCGTCCCTCTAAATCTTTGTGAACTAGTTACGATAACATTTGAAATTTGAAAACAATAAAATATTTTTTTTTTGTCAGAACAATCAAATTAATATGTTAGGGTTAACTTTGTAAGTTACTGAAATATATTTACTCAAATATAAATGGAAATCAATAAAAAATAAGTTTGTATGTCACTCAAATTAGGGTTTAACTTTAACTACTGGGTTTGCTCCAATGGCTACCCTTTCAACTTGGAAGGGGTAGGTGGGGGGTTCGAATCCCCACCTTCTCAGGGGGGGTTGGGGTGGGGACGCTGTAGTTTCAGGAATGGGTTTCGACTCCCACGCCCTGCAAGGAGGCATGGCAAAAATCTGAGAGTGAGCGTTAGAATAGGAATGGAGTAGAACCGACAAAAAAAAACAATTAGGGTTAACTTTGTATGTTCTCAAAGCATATAATTGCTGGGTTTTTAAACTGTATTTGGAAGGAAGAGTAAATTATCTTATTCTTTTTCCTTTCAATTGTTGAATGTGCTTAGATTTCATCACTTGCAGCAGAGGTACAAGATGTGCTATTTTCTTTGCCTAATTGCAAGTCTCCGACTCTGCATGCACAAGTGGAGAAATGACATTTTCCTAGTATAGCGAAGTTGTTCCTTATAATAGGGTGAATCGTCTAGTTCCAATTAAAAGAGAAAAAGAAGACATTCGATCTCATTTTTTCTTCCTACTATATCATTGACGCGCATGCGCACCTTATAACAAGAGTTTAGCATAAAGCTCACCAACTGGGGCTTGGTCAAGTATTAGCATTAGGCCGAGCGCCGGGAGTTTAGATGGTGATGGCAAATGGCTTGGTCAAATTCAAGCTTGGCCCGTCGTCTCATCATTTAAGCAGGCGCAAGTGTTTGTTATCTCTCGTGAGACGCTGATTTGAATAATTCATTAGCATATCTTCTTCTTCTTTTTTAATCCAAAAGTAAACGTGGATGATCACATTGCTTTTTCCAAATTACGTTTCAATAACTAATCCACCACTTTCGGGCGTTGTTCGGCAAGGCTATAAAGTCCGGCCCAGCCTAGTTGATCCCGTGGCGGCCCTTTACGGGCCAATTCGTATCTCTCTTCCTTCCTTATTTTGACTCTCGCCTGTTCCTCTTCTGCAACTTTCTCCGCGAATGCTCAGACACTTCACTCCCGCTCTTCCCTTCTTCGTCTCGCTCTTCAGCTATGGAGACGAGGCAGGGTCGAGAAAGTTCTCTTTTTTTCTTTATTCAGTGTGTTCGTTTCTTCAATGACGGCTTGCTGTGCTTGTCCTTTGAGTTATTGGCCTTATCTCGTTTTACTTCTTTCGATTTTCCTAAATGTGCTAAGCTTCCTTTTTCGCCATAGGAACCACTGTGATGCCAATCTAGCTCAAATTGCGTTTGATGGAGAATTGGATGAATATAGAGATAAAGTGCTTGAAAGTCTAAATGAGAAGGTGCCGTCCAACTAAGGAGTTGGTCTTTTACACAGAAATGAAGAGTAAATGATGGTGATGCGAGTGGAAATCTAGAGATGACTTAGTTGAGAGTAAAGAATTCCAAGCTGGCATTAGTTGAATGAAGGGATTTTATTTATAGGCATAGTAGGTTCTTATCTACTTCTCGACCAGGTTGTTGCCTTACGAGAATTTTTCCATAACTTAGCCGGACAGTCATCTACCCCGACCGTAAGTGTACCCTCCTCCTGTATTGCCTTCTTGTTGCCCTTCTTCGTACACCAGTTAAAGTGTCCATGAAAATAATTAACATGAATTGGAGGGGATGCCATGTATTCTAGATAGACTAGCTGTGTCAGATGCAGAAATGCTTGATGCCCACTTGGAGTTGGCAGGTTTAGCCACTGCAAAGTACTATCTAAAAGTCATCAAGCATCTAAAAAGATCTTAGATTCCTGATGATGACTCTCATATTGTAATTTTACTACTGACTCCTCTTCTTTTACTAATTGAGCTTCTTTTGCTGACTGAGTGTCCCTACATGGAGAGATTTATTGGATACTGAAATATAGACTGTAGGAGGAAAGTTTCTCACATTTTGTATTGCTTGAAGTTTCATTTATCTTCTTCTCATTACAGAGGGGTATTTCATCACATCATTTTGATTCTTCAAGTTCCCTTGGGGGGAGTTTAACTTTTGAATAGGATATATCTTGAGCTATGCTGCGTACTTGTATGACAATCTGGTCGAGAGGGACATAGGGAGGAATTGGACAAAGCCAAGAGACAAGGAGGAAAAGGAGCTGCATCCAAGTATGTTAAAATCCTATATGACTTAATCTTTTGGTAATTCAAATTAGTAAGAACTTAGGATTGAATGCCTAGTTTTGGTAGTTCTTGCTGTCTATTCTCACTGGAAAACTTTAAACAGGAGATTTTTTTTTTTATTTTTTTTTTGCCTTGAAAAATCTGAATGCTTCACTCGTCATATCGTCTTCTGGATATGGAGAACGTTTTGAGTGCTCTATAGTACTTGAGCCAATCCGTGAATGGTTTCTGTTAATTTCCTAAGTTATAAATACTAGTACACTTGCAATCCTCGCCTGGAGAAAGCTTTCATGCATCCAATACACCTTGAGTTTCCATAGTGGATCAACAAGATTTGTGTTTTGATTCAGATATTGGATTGGAGCCTGCAAACGAGATATAGATTCCCACACTTTAGATGAACTACTAGCCCAAAGATATCCTCTATCAAGTGACCGAGATCTCTCTCTGTTATTTTGTACAAATATGACGTTTTGCCTCACTTCACAAATTTTGATTAACATCTTGTCGGTTTACTTTTATTGGGAATATATTATTCTCTCTCTCTCTCTCTCTCTCTCTGTTCTTTTTTGTTTATCATGAACTCACTTTCTTTGCACATTTCAATGCGTGTCATCAATACTGGCTCTTCTGCCTCTTCTTAATCATATTAATCTACTCCAGGTAAATGTATAACATGATTCTTCTGGCGTCCTGATGGCAAGGTTGTTTTCTTGGGACTTGAAGCCTGTACAGTTTTACCGCATGATGTCGAAGTAAGTTTTCTGAGGATACTTGAATGTTACCCTCATTACTTTTCAACTAGAAATTCCTCTTCCAACAGTCCTTTATTATTAGAATGTGTTCTTCTCTTATCTCTCTTGGGAAAGATTCTGAATTGCTCAAAATCTGCATGATGCAATGCAAATAACAAACTTGCTTAGCAAACATTCAGCTATTAATAGAAATGGCAATCCATGTTGATTGGTCATGTCCGTCAATGTCAAATTCACAATGGATTGCTAGATAGGTCAATCCGAGCATAATAAGATTAACACAAATTTTTATTAGAAAACTCTACTTGAACATCACCCTTTTTGTTGAAACGGTCAACAAATTACAAGAGATGAATAACCTGTTTACCTAATTAGATTGAATTGCATGGGTCATTCGTATCCTAACATGACCGACATGGCATATGTACAGTATGCATATTGTCATCAATGTCAAATTAGTTTGAAAAGAAACTAGTCATAAGCTTACAAAATCCTAGGTTTACATGAAATGTTACATTTATATGGTGTGATCAAATCGTAATATGTAACCACTATGGAAACACAAAATTCATGTATGATTATTATTAGAGAACTTGATGAACTAAGCATAAACAGGTCATGATAGGTCAGGTTGATAATCAATTTGGCATTATTGTTTCGAAAGATAGATTACATGAGTCAATTTGTGTTTTGCAGTTTGAAGTTTGAACCCGGAACAATATTGGTTTATTAATTTTGTCAACTGCTAAGTAGGTAGCCACAATTTCGATATGACATGTGTTGACACCTAAAATTTTGGGGTTCATTTTGCTAAATAATAAAAAAATCACATGGCATATAGTTTAGGAAAATTTTATTATTTGTTAAGATTTAGGTAATATACACTGAGGGATGCATATTTTGCGCAAAAAGGAAATTTGTTTTTGATCGAATAAAAAATATATTGCGCAGGGTGGAATGATTTATTCAATGGAATTTTACGCGAGCAAAATTGGCAGTGAAATATATCCCGAAGATACAATTTTTTGGCTTATAAAAGGGGTCACGTACGATCATTGTTAGGGGGCTCTCTTTCCGAAAAAAAAAGCACAAAAAGAAAAAAAAGGTGAAAAGTGAGTGGGTAAAAAAAAAGTAAAAAAGAAAGGGAAAAACCCCCCCCCACGCGACTGTTCATCTTCCTCGCAGGGGGGGTCTTCGCCGGAGCCTCGACGACACGCCGCCGCTCGCCTTGGCCCGCGACCCGCCGCCTCTGCCTCGTCCGTGCCGCCCCGACGCCGAGCCCCACCGCCGCGAAGCCCCATCGCGACCTGCACCCGCCCGCCCAGCCACCGCTCGCCTGCACCAGATCCGGACGCCAAGCCCACCGGTCGCCACCGCCTCTCCGTCCGCGAAGTTGCGCCACGCGTCCGAGCCACCGGCGCACCCGCGCTGTCACCGCGAGCGCCGGCAGCCCCAGAGTCCGCACCGCCCTTCGCCCGACTTCGCCTTCCTCCGCCCGTCGGCTGCCGCCATCCTCGCCTGCAGATCCGAACCCGACGACGCGTGCCGCCCGACGCGGAGACTCACTGCCGCCGTCCCGACGTTCGTCGCCGGCTTTCGCCAGATCCGCAGAGAGCCCGCCAGATCGCGAGCCCCGCCACCCAAAGCCCATCGCCTCGACGTCGAAGCCCCGCGCCGTGACGCGCCTCTGCACCCCCGCCGCCGCAAGGGTAGCGCCGCCCAGCTGTGACGTCGCCCTTCGCCACCGCCCGAAGCCCGACGCCACCGGATCCGCCGTCCCACCGCTCGGAACCTCGCGGAACCCTAGCCGGCGACCGAGCTCTCCGACTCTGACCGGCTGCCCCTTGGAGACCTGTGAACCGTGCGTGGGAAGGAAAAAACAAAGAAACAGAAAAAAGAAAAAAAGAAAAAAAGAAATTAGGTAGTTTCTTTTGTTTTTTTTTTTACTTATTTACTTATAGTCTTTTTTATATATATATATTTTCCTTACAATTTTTTTTTTTTTAGTGAAATTGTTCCTAAATATATGATTGATATTCTGACATGAAAGTGCCCCTCAAATTAGGGATTGTCAGTCCGATTTTCGCGCCCGAAATCCGACTCGCAATTACTTAAAAGATTGCCAATCCGATCTCCCGCCCGAGATTCGATTCGTGATTTTTGTGAAATTGGCCAACCCGATCTCATGCGCGAGATATGGTTTGTCAATTTGGATATCAATGTTGCTTGATTTGCTATGGTGTCATTTAAATTAATTAAAGAAAAATCAATCAAAAGATGTAGGTTAGAATTAGGGCTTGCATGTTTAGAATTGAAATTTCATTTTAAATAAAAAAATCGAAAATCAAATCATTTAGTTTAGGTTGCTAGATTTATTTTTTAACTTGGATTGCATGTTTAATTACTTGGCAATTATTAACTTCGAAATTAAAAAAAGAGGAAAAAAGGAAAAAAAAATCATTATGCATATGTCATGTAGAATTAGGAGGCATATTTTGCACGTCATTGCATATTAGGGTAAGATTGCATGTTAAATTTTATTTCCTAGTTAATTATAAGTTTAGATTAAAAAAATCTTAAGTAGATTGCATTTTTTTTAGGGATTTCTAAGTTAGGATAATATTCCAGTTTAAATTAGGATTTGACATAACTTCATTCCTAATTCGAATTAGATGACGTTTTAATTTAGGTAGATAATTTCCACTTTTTTTTATAATTTCGAATTTCATAAAAAAAATCCAAAAAATGTCTTAGGATAAATTACTTCCTTTTTTAGGGTAAATTGCATTTTTTTAGGAAAAAGAAAAAAAATGTCATGAACATGTTATTTATGATTAGATTAAATGAAGTGCACGTCATTTAGTTTTTAGTCTCATTTATTTAGAAATTGCCTGTCAATAGAATTAGGTCATTTAGATTGCATCTAATTATTGCATTCCTTTAGGATTTACTCTATTCATGTCATATAATTTAGATCATATTTTCATGTCATATAATTTAGATCATATTGCCATGTCATGTAATTTAGGTCATGTTGCCATGTCATATTAGATTACTAGCATGCATTGCAATAGATTAAGTTCCCATTAAATAACGTGAAAACCAAAAGAGAAATTGCGTGTTAATTAGAAATCATATCTAGAGTTGTTGATGTGGATTTTAATTTAACATTGCAGATGCCTTCGTTGCTTTGAGGTAAGTTTGCGATTTATTTATTGTTTATCTGGGTGTTAAATTAGTGAATTGCGCACCCGCATGATCACCTCATATGTTAAGGAAATAGATTTAAAATCAATCCAAACTGCTTGCCAAACATTTTTTTAAAGAATGGTACCGAAAGGGCATTAGAGAAATCTAGTGTAACCAAGTCCCCGTACCCATAGTCTCTGGTTCGTAGGAGTAAAGTAAACCTCCCGTTGCTTTACTTGGGTTTCTAATCGACCCACCAAAAATTGATTAGTGGCGACTCCTAGTTAAAAATCAATTGCACGTTAAGAACTCAAACCTAAGTCGCGAATTGGTATGGGCTTGGGAGAGCCCGAGTTAAGTTTAGGCTTAACAATCCATTAGCCAAACCCTATGTGGTTCACACCTGAAAAAAATTGGTCGCGACAGCTTGGCGACTCCACTGGGGACTTGAGTTAAAACTCTTAGTGGACTTAGGCCAATTTTCTTTTTCTTTTGAAAAATGTTTTTGTTTGGCAGCGAGGATTCCAGGTACGTCCCTAACATTTAAGGTGTTAAATGTTTTTGCAGGATGGGAGGTATAAGGGGAAGTGTTTGCTAACCTTTGTTTTGCAGGGAGGTGTAGGAATGTATGGTTTATTTTCATGTTGAAGTGTTGCTTGATATAAACTGTTGTGCATGCTTTTCATCTACACTACACTTTTGCACACACAACCTGCTGCCGGACCTGGGCCGCATAGGATTATTTAGGATGGTGTTGAGATGGATACCACTCCGACCGCATGCTCGCGGTACGAGTCGCCCATCTCAATTCCGAAGTTTCTTTCATGGTGTCAAGAGTACCCACCTCGGTCCGCATGCCCGCGACCCGGGTCGGCTCTTTGACCAAGCCGGAGTCATGAGGACCCGACATAGTCCACAAGCCCGTGGCTAGTCCGATCATCCTTGTGGCTCCACTTTGATAAGCCTTATAGATTAGAAATCGAGCCACTTACCATGCGTATGTCTATGTGATTGCTCACCATTGGTAAAGTAAGTTCTCTAAATTTTTGCTTTTGCAATTTACTTACTTTATCGCATTATTTTTGTCGGTCCATGGCATTAGGATTGTCCTGAGTCTTGATCAATATACAATGGGGACTTCGGACATTCGAATTATTCTCCCTCCAAAGGAAGAGCTTAGCACTTGGTGGGACAAGTTAGATCAAGATGGCCGTCAGTTCATAGAGTCGCATATTGGTCGCCTACTTCCACTGCTGCGCATCAATATCCATGGCGGCCTGATCCAAGCACTCGCCCATTGTTGGTGCCCCGAGACCTCTACCTTTATCTTCGGCGGTAAGCATGAGCTCACTCCCACCTTGGAAGAATATAGCATTGCCATAGGGAAATCCTTGAAAGCTGAATTGATTAATCCGCCTATCGGAATAGATCCTGTTATGGCCTTATCTGATTTTCTAAGAACTAAGGAAGACAACATAAGAAAGGTTTTAAAGGCTCACCGTAATGCATGTCCTTTATCTCTTCTGAAAGAATATTTTGAAAAAGGGACCTCATTTCAAATGCGTAGAGTTTTCCTTTTAGCTTTCTTTGGGTTTATAGTATTTCCTTATTGCAAGAATGCTATTAATCCTTTGATTGCTCATTTAGTTAGACAAGTGTTGGAAAGAAAAAAATTTTGTAAACACTGTCCTGACTGAAACTTTTCTTTCCCTCACTCGATTCAAAGGAGATGGGGATAAGACTCTCCATTCCTCTCCTGAACTTTTACAAATCTGGTTCCTTTCTCATATAAAGGAATTTGGTGGTTTAATGACTATACATGATGTTAGTAATTCAAATCACCCTATTATGAGATTTGAAAACAATCAAAAACATGCACTGGATTATCATTATTCTAGGTGGCTAGCTTTCATGAAAAAACCAACTTCCAAGGGTTTCCTATGGCATGCTATGTGGTTCCAAGTTCGGGTGGCAAGACTCATGTGTGGAGGTGTTGGCCCAATCCCCCTATTGGGATTCACTGGAGCATTGGAGTACTATCCAACTAGAGTGACTCGTCAGTATCAAGTCGTGCAAGAGCTTCCCCTGACGTTACAAGCGGATCCGCTCCAAGTTAGCTTCGTTGATGGAAGCCAAGGCCATGAAGATTCTATTCTCACTATCAAATCGATGTGAGATATGTGCCATCCACGAAAGCTCAAATGGCCCGAGGAGGAGTTGGAGGGCAAAGAAAGAAAATACTATGCCTCAACTAAGTACATCCGACAACACAAGATTCCTGAGGAGCTGCTTCCGAAGATACCGGAGGCATCAGTGAAGATCACCAACCGTGCTGAGAATAAATGCCTCAAAAGAGTTGCTGAAAAAGCTCAAGAGGAGAATAAACGATTGCGCCGAATGGTGTCCCAAGTGTATATTGATCAAGCCAGATGAAATGCTTGAATCAATATTGCTACTTTCATGTTTAAGATTAATGTTTAGAAAGTTGAGTCGTTTACTTTCTTAGTTCATTTGTTTAGAACATTCCAAGTTGCTATTTTGATAAGCTTGTCAAAAACTCCATTAATGAATAAAGGTTCTAGACTGTTGCCATGGGCTGACGTATTCCATATGAGATACTTATTTTTGTCCATTTCTTCAATTTAGGTGATAACGGATCCTCCACGTTCACCCATTATCACGCGATTAAGAGCTAGAATGGCCAACCAAACTGAAATGTGTGATCGTATCTCCGCTATGGAAGACCAACTCCGACAGTTGCTCGCCTCTATGCAATTCATGTCAGCTCAAATCCAATCCCTCCGAGCGGATTTGACTCTTGCACCTGCTCTCCCCGAGACAGTAATACTGAAGCAGTCAAGCAAGACCCAAATGAGCTCTGATGACATGCCTGACCTGGAAGATGACCCGCTGTTGGTCACTGCCGAAAAATTAAGCCTGACAAAGTCCCTAAGATGAGACAAGATGAAGTGGAAGTCATAGACACTCTGGGGCAGCCTAGTGGCAAGTTTGATTACTTGGTGAAGTATTCGGCCCCTCCCAGTTACTACATTGATCCTCGTGAGATAATCCCAGATGGATGGGGTGGCATGGATGATCCGATACCCCCGAAGGCAGAAAACCCTGATAATGATCTGGAAGGAGTTGCAAGCTTGTTCGACGATCTCATCATAGGAGCTATCAATGAAGGACCCTCAGAAGAGATGGGCTTTGGCCCACAAGAGTAACTCTTTTACTATTTTTGCATATTCCCCTGCGTGGGAATTTTTATTGTTTTTAGAGAGATGTTTTCACTTTCCTTTTAATTCTTAAGTGTTGCATTTTTTAAATGTAATTTATTGATGAATTTCAATAAAATTACAAATTTTATTTTGAGGGCATGATGAGGTACTCCAAACCAGTCCAATGACGATATCCAACCATGAAAAAGATCATCCACGAAGAAATCCTGAGGGCTGGACTTTCTCATGCTTCCTCCTAATTTTTTTTTTCAAAAACAAAAAACACTTTATTGTTTTTTTTTAAAAAAAAAAATCATTTTTCAAGCAATTTCCAAAAGCATGCATTAGGTTACCCTTGTTTGTTTTTCTAACTCATTTACTTCATGTCTCAGAGCATAACAGAGAGGCATTTGAAAATAATGCGTCAATTTCCAGTGATAGTTCGCCCGTTGATTTGGGAACATACATCCGAAGGAAAATAGACATGAGGGCAAAGGATCATTTCCTAGCTGATTGTAATGACATCTCCCAAGAGTGAAGAAAATCATCTTGATTCCAAAGTGTGATATGTGGCACAACAATTCGTGCGAGATGTCATTCTCGAAGGCCAAATGAAGTTTCTCATTTCCATGAGAAAATAATGGAACAAATCAAAAAATGACAAATTGGGGCACTACAGATTCTAGTAGTGACATGACCGAGACAAAATCTCGATCCGAGCTAGAATGGTTGTACAATTTGAATTTACTCTAATGTTGCATAGTATTCTATTCATGCACGTTCTCTTGTGCAGGGGCAAAAGCGGATCTCCACTTTTGATGGATAGAGATGATCCAAGGACATCCATTGCTGAGGCAATTCTTTTATGGAGCAATTCCCCTGAATTAGTGTTTAAAACTATGTTTTGAGTGCGATAAATTGTTTGCTTTGAAGTCACAAAAGCTTTTCATGCTTAAAGTTGCTGGACTCTTTTGAAAAGAGAATTTCCATAGTGATTTTACCTGTTTGATTCACCAATTTCATGTTGAGGTTTGTCAAGATGGACAATAGAGTGACATCAATGCTTAAAAATGCTGAATGAGACGTATCAGGATGATGAAAGGCAAACCATATCCTATACACCGTCCCTTACTTATACACTTGTGAGGTGAGTGTAGGAAGTTCCATATCCATAAGGTAAAGAGTTCTCTCGTAAAAGGTACGGCAACTGAAATGATGAGAGGCAATTCATTTCTCTATCCCAAACACTACAAGTAATCCATTGCTTAACCCTTTTGAGCCCATACACTTATGGATGTTCTTTTCAAATTACCCCTGTCAAGAATCACCCCACATCGGGGCAACTAAGAGATCAAATGGTATCATGAGGTGAGGAAAATGAATTGAAATTTTCTTGCTCTCACTTGCATCAATCTTCAAGTTATGCTATTACATTGAATTCATGTGTTAATTTAAGTGCCTTAGGATGACGAAGAGCATTCCTTTCTCTATCCTATACACTTATATCCTTTGCATAGCCCACTTGAGCCTGCAATTTCATTTCTTTAAACCCAGTTGATGATTATCCCCCACACCGGGGCAAGGCAAAACCAATTAATGATCAACCCCCACACTGGGGCAAGGCAAAAGGCAGATGATGACTCTTGAAAGGTTATAGTGTCATTTAAAGTGTAATTGCTTGACGCATGCATTATGCGCAAGAATTGAATTCAAAATAGAACTAACGGGCATGAAAAAGCAGTGTGCTTGGTAAAAGCAAGGCCGATGCCCATGAAAAAGTGAAGAAAAAATGCATGAGAACTGGGGGCATAAAAAGCAGTGTGCTTAATAAAAGCAAGGCCAATGCCCATAGATGAAAAAAGAAAGTCAAGATAGGTGACTATCAATTGTAAGAGTTGAATCCCAATGGAGCAATACTCAAAGAACTCAAATGCTGAGTTTTTACAATCAATGGGGCACTTCATGAAGACAATCCCCGATGGTGAAAAAGAAAACTGGTGGCAATGCCAAGATGATCATCAACTCTCACCCTCTACACACTTTTTGAGCCTAATGATCCTTTCATTTCTCAACCCGTGAACTCAGCCTACGTTACGTCCCTTATAAAAGTCTCTTCAGATTATGGCATTTGAATTAGCGTATGGATTCACATGTTTTTAAGCATTGCTCGAAGAAGTGCGAGCAAAATTATTTCTTTCTCATTTTGCAGGGTTCTTGACTTGTGAACCCGGAGATGATTGTGGAATTGTTCTTTCAAATAGCCTTGACTCAAAGAGTCCCCTTTGTTAAAGCCGTTGACCGAGCCCACATTACGGTCCCTATTAAAGACGTCTCGGATTGGTAAGGTCGTACCGCTTGCGAGAATACTCGGACCCTTGTTGATATGATGATATTGAGATTGAGTGATTCTCACAAAATAGCCATTCTAAATGAGAGTGAGTGAAAATCCTTTCTAACTGAAAGTCTCTCATTTAGTATTTTAAGAAATCCATGTTATTGCCTTGAACGACAATTATCTCCTGTGGAAATTTGAGTGATGCAAATATGGTAAAGTCATTACGCATAAACCTTGATTGAATGGATGGAAGCCCCCACTGAACTTTGGAATGTGCATTCTAGAGTAGCTCAGATTGTCTATCTCTTTGATGAATGTATATCAGTTTTTGCTCTAAATCATGTCTGTCAGGTAATTCAAGTTCCTTTTAGAATGTCTCATGATATTATGAGATGAAAAACCTCTACCATGAGGTGAAAGACCTCCACGGGATATCTAAATTCCAGAAGACATATCCCTAAAAATCAGAGATATCACCAGGTAAGTATATCTCTACCCATACTCTGAATACTTGTCATTGTGCAGGTATTCTCTCTCAAGTGCATCGACACATGACTTGGTCAAGCTGTCCAGTTATATCGACCTGGCGTGCTTTCGTAGCCCAAAGCCCATCTTTACAGGAGACATATCCCCAAGAAGTAGAGATGTCACCAGGTAAGTATATCTCTATACCCCAAATACTTGTCATTGCACAGGTATTCCCCTTTTGAATACACCGACACCCGATTGAGTTGTCCCCAAAGATTTTTCTCCAAGTTGCAACGCCGGGCGACCGAAGAATGGTTCGATTCCTAGCCAAGCAAAATCTCCGTTTAGGCGACCGTAGAATGGTACGGGTCCTAAACAACATTTATTGCTCTAACAGGCGACCGTAGAATGGTACGGGTCCTGGAAAGTAAACCCTCGTTTAGGCGACCGTAGAATGGTACGGGTCCTAGACAACACATATTCCTTATTCAGGCGACCGTAGAATGGTACGGGTCCTGGAAAATGAATATCCGTTTAGGCGACCGTAGAATGGTACGGGTCCTAAACAACATTTATTGCTCTAACAGGCGACCGTAGAATGGTACGGGTCCTGGAAAAGCAATCTCCCCATTCAGGCGACCGAAGAATGGTTCGGGTCCTGAAAAATCAATTTTTCGTCAAGGCGACCGTAGAATGGTACGGGTCCTGGAAAATGAATCCCCGTCTAGGCGACCGTAGAATGGTACGGGTCCTAGACAAAACTTTTCTGTTGTATTGGGCGACCGTAAAATGGTATGGGTCCTGAGAAAGCAACCCTTTTCTGCTGTATTAGGCGACCGTAGAATGGTATGGGTCCTGAGAAAGCAACCCCTTCCTGCCATACTGGGCGACCGTAGAATGGTACGGGTCCTGGGAAAGCAGTTCCTTACAAAATATTTCTGCCGTATTGGGCGACCGTAGAATGGTACGGGTCCTGAGAAAGCAGCTCATCTCTGCCATACTGGGCGACCGTAGAATGGTACGGGTCCTGGGAAAGCAGCATCATCACAAAGTCATGTTACTATTTTAGGCAACCGTAAAATGGTACGGGTCCTGGATAGATAACATCCACTACCTCGAATTACTCTATCCTCCTCAAAGGTAAGTTATTCTAGGTAAGTTCATCTATCATTTGCATTAGTATGTCCATGCACTATATAAATTGCATTAAAAAATGGAATTCATGTTCCAACAAAAAATCATTCATTGCATGAGCATGACCAAAATTTAGGTATCAATTTGTCTTTAAAGGCAATATCTGCGAGCTCACCTTCAAAGAGGGGCAGCTGTTGACACCTAAAATTTTGGGGTTCATTTTGCTAAATAATAAAAAAATCACATGGCATATAGTTTAGGAAAATTTTATTATTTGTTAAGATTTAGGTAATATACACTGAGGGATGCATATTTTGCGCAAAAAGGAAATTTGTTTTTGATCGAATAAAAAATATATTGCGCAGGGTGGAATGATATATTCAATGGAATTTTACGCGAGCAAAATTGGCAGTGAAATATACCCCGAAGATACAATTTTTTGACTTATAAAAGGGGTCACGTACGATCATTGTTAGGGGGGCTCTCTTTCCGAAAAAAAAAAGCACAAAAAGAAAAAAAAGGTGAAAAGTGAGTGGGTAAAAAAAAAAGTAAAAAAGAAAGGGGAAAACCCCCCCCATGCGACTGTTCATCTTCCTCGCAGGGGGGGTCTTCGCCGGAGCCTCGACGACACGCCGCCGCTTGCCTTGGCCCGCGACCCGCCGCCTCTGCCTCGTCCGTGCCGCCCCGACGCCGAGCCCCACCGCCGCGAAGCCCCACCGCGACCTGCACCCGCGCCGCCGCGAAGCCACGCCGCGAGTCGCCTGCACCAGATCCGGACGCCAAGCCCACCGGTCGCCGCCGCCTCTCCGTCCGCGAAGTTCACGCCCGCGTCCGAGCCACCGGCGCACCCGCGATGTCAGCCGCGAGCCGCCGGCAGCCCCAGAGTCCGCACCGCCCTTCGCCCGACTCGCCTTCCTCCGCGCCGTCACTGCCGCCAGTCCTCGCCTGCAGATCCGAGCCCCGACGACGCGTGCCGCCCGACGCGGAGACTCGCTGCCGCTCGTCCCGACGCCCCGTCGCCGCCGCCTTCGCCAGATCCGCAGAGCCCGCCAGATCCCGACGCCGAGCCCCGCCACCGCAAAGCGCCCATCGCCTCGACGTCGAAGCCCCGCGCCCGTGACCCGCCGCCTCTGCACCCCCGCCGCCGCAAGGCCGTGACGCCGCCCGAAGCTGTGACGTCGCCCTTCGCCAGTTCGCCCGGAGCCCTGACGCCACCAGATCCGCCGTCCCGCCGCTCCGGAACCTCGCCGGAACCCTAGCCGGCGATCGAGCTCTCCCACTCTGACCGGCTGCCCCTTGGAGACCCGTGAACCGTGCGTGGGAAGGAAAAAACAAAGAAACAGAAAAAAGAAAAAAAGAAAAAAAGAAATTAGGTAGTTTCTTTTGTTTTTTTTTTTTACTTATTTACTTATAGTCTTTTTTTTTATATATATTTTCCTTACAGTTTTTTTTTAGTGAAATTGTTCCTAAATATATGATTGATATTCTGACATGAAAGTGTCCCTCAAATTAAGGATTGTCAGTCCGATTTTCGCGCCCGAAATCCGACTCGCAATTACTTAAAAGATTGCCAATCCGATCTCCCGCCCGAGATTCGATTCGTGATTTTTGTGAAATTGGCCAACCCGATCTCATGCGTGAGATATGGTTCGTCAATTTGGATATCAATGTTGCTTGATTTGCTATGGTGTCATTTAAATTAATTAAAGAAAAATCAATCAAAAGATGTATGTTAGAATTAGGGCTTGCATGTTTAGAATTGAAATTTCATTTTAAATAAAAAAATCGAAAATCAAATCATTTAGTTTAGGTTGCTAGATTTATTTTTTAACTTGGATTGCATGTTTAATTACTTGGCAATTATTAACTTCGAAATTAAAAAAAGAGGAAAAAAGGAAAAAAAAAATCATTATGCATATGTCATGTAGAATTAGGAGGCATATTTCGCACGTCATTGCATATTAGGGTAAGATTGCATGTTAAATTTTATTTCCTAGTTAATTATAAGTTTAGATTAAAAAAATCTTAAGTAGATTGCATTTTAGTTATGAGTTTCTAAGTTAGGATAGCATTCTAGTTTAAATTAGGATTTGACATAACTTCATTCCTAATTCGAATTAGATGACGTTTTAATTTAGGTAGATAATTTCCACTTTTTTTATAACTTCGAATTTCAAAAAAAAAATCCAAAAAATGTCTTAGGATAAATTACTTCCTTTTTTAAGGTAAATTGCATTTTTTAGGAAAAAGAAAAAATGTCATGAACATGTTATTTAGGATTAGATTAAATGAAGTGCACGTCATGTAGTCTTTAGTCTCATTTATTTAGAAATTTTGCCTGTCAATAGAATTAGGTCATTTAGATTGCATCTAATTATTGCATTTCTTTAGGATTTACTCTATTCATGTCGTATAATTTAGATCATATTTTCATGTCATATAATTTAAATCATATTGCCATGTCATGTAATTTAGGTCATGTTGCCATGTCATATTAGATTAATAGCATGCATTGCAATAGATTAAGTTCCCATTAAATAAAGTGAAAACCAAAAGAGAAATTGCGTGTTAATTAGAAACCATATCTAGAGTTGTTGATGTGGATTTTAATTTAACATTGCAGATGCTTTCGTTGCTTTGAGGTAAGTTTTCTTTGCAATTTATTTATTGTTTATCTGGGTGTTTAATTGGTGGTTTGTGCACTCGTATGATGACATCACATGTTAGGGAGATAAATTAAAATCAATTCAAGTTGCTTGCCAAACATTTTTTTAAGAATGGTACCGAAAGGGCATTAGAGAAATCTAGTGTAACCAAGTCCCCGTACTCATAGTCTCTGGTTCGTAGGAGTAAAGTAAACCTCCCGTTACTTTACTTGGGTTTCTAATCGACCCACCAAAAATAGATTAGTGGCGACTCCTAATTGAAAATCATTTGCATGTTAAGAACTCAAACCTAAGTCACGAATTGGTATGGGCTTGGGAGAGCTCGAGTTAAGTCTAGACTTAACAATCCATTAGCCAAACCCTAGGTGGTACACCCCCAAAAAAAATTGGTCGCGACAACATGATAACCACTTGGGTTCACCCTTAGTTGTCACATGGAAATGTGAGTCATGAATCAAAAAATTAATTCTATGGATAGTGGATCATGAATTTTATCTAATGAATCATAAAATCTGATATAATGTTTGAGATTGGTATTCCATAACAGATGTAAATTAATTGTAAAGTATGGTGTTACTTTTATGGTTAGGTAATAACTAATGATAAAGATATTTAAAAGTCGACCAATGTTATTATTTCTAGGCATGAGATATTTCTACAAATTATTTTTGTCAAATAAGTACTCGTTTGACTGCAATGACACAGATCATGTACATAGTATTGTAATTGGATTCCCATTCATAGAATTTAGTATAAGACAATCAAATCATCCTGTAAGCCTGATGCAGTCGACAAAATCATGCAACATTACTACCAAGTTTTTGGTGAAGATTGAGTTTGAAACTCAAACAAGGATCATCATTCTTCTTGAAGTTTAATCACTAAAATTATGAACTAGGATTTTAGTATTATAAGGAATTACGAAGTTTCCTTTTCTTTTTTTTTTAAAGCTTGAGTAGTAGGATCTTACATATACTTGAATAATGTTTCTTGTTTGGAGGTTTCCCATTTCCGCTAGGAGTAGAACTTTTGGAGAGTCTACAAATATAGTTGTAACTTATTACTTTTCAATAGACTTGATAATTTATTGAACTTGGCAAGTCCTTGCTTTGCAGATTGTATGATGCAATTCATCTTTGGTGTGATGCTTAAGAAACCCTAGGTGTGTTGCTTAGGTAATTTTGTGTGTGATGCCTAAATATTTATTCTTTATTGTGGGACTCAATCCTACATCAAAGCCAAGAAATGTTTTTTTTTACATTAGATTGTTTGATGCATGCGTTAAATTATGAATCAAGGAAATTGATTGACTCATATCTAATCGGTGAAATCAGCGGTGAATTACTTTAATCACATATCATATAGAATCAATATACTCATTTAATAGATTTACATAATTTAGGAGTTGAATCTTATTGATGTGCTCAATTGCATTCTAGTGCAGGAATTTTTTTTTTTTGCTTCACTGCTAATGTTGTCATCAATGATTGAAACTATTTAAATTGTCAACAGTAAATTACAGCATATGTTTACTAGGGTCCAGCTCATTGTGAGAATCTATGGTCTAAGTGGATGGTGTCAGACTGAAGCATTCATATGTGGGATGCTCATTTTGATCAAAATTAATAGCTTCTTTTAATTGTTAGTAAAATTTGTTCAGTGTAGTCAAATCAGGACGGTGATAATTTTGGTGACTCTTTAATGATAGGATTTGTGTGTGCCTCAAGTATGCTTGTGGGTGGAAAAGTTTGTAAATAACTTTTTTTTCAAGCTATAGTTGCTTGGTCATGAGTAGAATGGCTGAGCACATAGCTGAGGGTGCTGCAATTCTGTTTCTTTGAGATTTTCTACCATTTTATTACTAACCATCCACTTCATGGATTGCAATCAATCAATATAGATGGATCTGACGTATGATTCAAATCTAATATAGCACCTATGGGTACATAAGAATTGCTGAGAAGAGAATTTGTTTGTACATAATGAATGTTACTTACCAAAGTAGCTGTCTTTTTGGAACTATGGATAGTGCGGTGCTGCTTTTGATATGCTAGTGGTTGTAGCAGTTATGCACACTGTGCTATACTCATTCTAACATGGTATAAATATTAAGCAGAATGAAAAACTGTTAAGAAGCTTAAAGTCGCATATGGCAGCTATGGTGTGTCTCAACTGGAAGGAGGATGCCCAAGTGAATAGAGTATGGTATCTTTCAACTTAAAAGTTGGTATGACTTCATGATCTTTATTACCAATAGCAGATATCTTATGGCTCACACCTTTCATAATGCTTCATTTGCAGTTAAGTAGTTATCTTAGTGTGGTGTTCTTAAATAATTCTTTTTCAAATATAGAATCTTATTTCACAATACAACAGCTTCAATATGGGTTTATGGAAGATTTTTTGAAAGCGTATTTTTGGTGTCATTTGTAACTTGTTGATTTGTTTGGCTCCTTAGGTTTAATCTCATTATTTTTCGTCTTTCTATTTTCCAATTAGAAAGTAATCATTTATTTGTTTTATAGAACACTTCTAATAACTCTGGCATTTGAGATCACACTACTCAATTCTTCCCCGTCTCCAAAAGTTCCTCGAACGCCTAGACTATACCTGGAGGTGCTGGTTTAACTGACAATGTTCAAGATTCATTTGTAGAGCTCTCAAATTCTTCAACGCAATGTTTGCATAGCCTTTGTAGTGGAGATAAAGATAGGGTTTTGTGCTTTAGTATATTTGGTGTCTTTCCAATTGAAAATATTGTAAGCGTCCTATTTGTTCAAATCAAATATTTAGCTATATGGTCTATCATTTCAGTAAATTAGTCCTTTCCTTATTCTTGCTTCTCATATAGCAGTTTTTCATAATAAAGGGATTTGATGGTAGATTGACAGCAAATCAGTGTTGCCTGGAAAGTAATGTGCTGGTTAAGTAAACAACTATCCTAAGCAAGGTTATACTTGTAAAAGTTCTAGATGTTTATGCCATTTCCTAGGCTAGATTTCACTTCTATTGGTCACTTCAAGGATGGCACCTCTAACTTTGATACTGAACACTTATCTGAAGCTTTTTGTTGTTTGGCCTGTGGTTCGCCTGCCTTGCATAATTTTTGCTCCTCTCCAGACTATTGGGTTTTTGCTCTATGCTAGGAGGATTGAGGAGCCTCTAAAGATCTTCCCCTTTCCAACAATTATAATCCAGGCCAAGGACAATTGTAGAAGCCTTTGTCTAGACTTCATAAGAAAATTTACTTGAAGGGCCAAGATGTTTGTTGAACTTTTGCGCAATATGATGTCGTAAAAACAAATGTGAAAAAATGTACATCGCAAATACAAACTTAAAGCAACATTTACGAAACCAAAAAGCATGCATATAATGAATTACTAATTTGATAAACTTAAAACATGTAAAGTCATGGCATTGCCTTTTGGTAAAAATATTGAGTCGAATTTGATAAAATTATGTTTATTGTTATCAGAGGTCAACTTTATTGCGTCAAACTGATGATGGACTATTGTACATGCAGTTAACATGGTAAATACACCTAATACTCTCCTATTAGAGTGGTAAACATGCATAGGCTGATTTTTTACATTAACGTTTATTACCTCTTAGGTTGGATGCATTTTAGACAAAGTACTCTAACTTACGAACTAGAGTTGATTAGCTTTAGAGAATAATACAGTTAAGCTCTTGAATTAATGTGATAATTTAGCCCTTATAAAGTATTGTAAATCAATAGTATAAATAGGAGTGCTCGTGAAATGCATAAGCACTCCTTTTTTTTTTTACACTTCACAATTTCAAGTATCAACAATTTAGTTTGGATTGTTAGTATTTAGATAGCATTCATAATTATTTTAGCTTGCATTGTTACAAGTGGATATCAGATAAAGCTTCTTTCTATTGAGCATACAAATTGCTCCACATTTTGCACCAACCAAGTTGAATAACAATATTAGTATGCTTAGATATATTTTGAGTGACTAGTAAAACCTATTTAACATATTTTTAAATATAGTTACCCTTGTTATTTAATGGGAATAGATCTATATAAAATAAATTGTTGGATGAGAATAATATGCCTAGGTGTATTTTGGATTGTAAGTAAAACCAATTTTTATATATATATTTTTTTGGTAAATAAAATGGTAGCTAAAGTGCGCAACCACTTTAGGGATTAGAGCGTCAAGGGTTTCTCCCCTCCCAACAAGGGCTTTTTATCAGGATTTGAACCCTTGCCCGTTAACCACTGGGATTCGCCCTAGTGGCCACCCTTCCAACATGGAAGGGGGAGGAGGGGTTCAAATCCCCACCTTCTCAGGGGGGGATGGGGTGGGGACGCGTAAGTTTCAAGAGTGGGTTTTCGACTCCCACGCCCTGCAAGAGGCAGGGCAAAAGTCTGAGAGTGAGTGTAGAATAGGAATAGAGTAGAACTGACAAAAAAAAACCCTTGCCCGTTGGCAGGTGAAGACTGTGCGGGTTAGCATGCTACCACTAGACCAACCCTTTGTTGGTTTATTTTACGTTTTCATTAAAATAGCTACCCTCATTATTTAAGAGGAACCGCATGCATTTATGTTAAAGTATTATTTAAAGTGCAATTTAATCTAAATGAATTAACATTGCACATATTAGTTTCATTCAATAATATAAATATTTGAATTAACATGCATTACAAATTATAGGTGCTGAAGGAATATTGCAACTGCTACACTAAACCAAGCAAAAAAAATTTGAAAAAAATTGAAAATTTTAATTTATCAATTTGGCTTTGTGTTGATTAAGAAATTATGACATAAATAAATTTTATTAACTTCGCAATTAAGTAGAGAAAAAAGTGGTGGGCTAGCTACTCCTTCGCAATAAGAAGTGGACAAAAACTTGGTAGAGATGAGCGGTGGCCTCAGGTTAAGGAAGGACTCTTGGGCCGAGCCACCGAGAGCAGGGGTAGAGATAAACTCATCACATGCAATCTAATTACAAATATGCCCCAGGATGATAAAAACTAGTGAAGCTCCTCAACTTTTTCTTTCCTCTTTTTAGACGGTCCTAATTCTTCAAAAACTCTCAAATTTTAGGGTCAATTTTAATTTTGTCCTGAATTTTTTTTGTTTAAAATCCTCTACTTATAACCAAATGCTATGTCAACCCTCAATTTTTTTTCTCAAATTTTCTATCGAATTTCAAAAATGTGTTCCAAATAACAACAATAATTCTTGAGGATGAGGTCGAGAAAGCAATTTTCATCTTGATAAGGGGGCAGTCTCGGCATTTAGAGATTGAAATTCACAGCCAAAGGAGACAAGAAAATCTGGGTATGAAAAATCAGAGCGTTCTCTGCCAAGTGGACGGGGCATTTTTCCGCGTGCAATAATTGCCAAAGGTAGCTAGAAAAAGAAAAAGATGGAGCTTTTCTTCCTGGCCAAGAAAAGGAGATAGAGAAAGAGAGGGGCCGGGGTTATGGTCAACAAAAGGGAGAAAACTTATACAAAGAAAAACTGATGGAGTGGTCTGCAATAGAAAAGAAAGAAAAGGAGAACAGAGGTAAAAAGAAAAAAAAATGAAGAGAGAATGAGATAAATTGTCGGGGCTTGTGTGAGGAAACAACAGAGAGTAAAAAGTTGTAATTTCACCGAAAGTTTGTTTAATCTACTTTTGTGACATCTACATTTCCTTGTAGTTCACTTTTCCTGTGCATTGAAACTTCTACTAGTTGAAGGCGACAACCATAAATGCATGTTTATTGGTCCGGTCAATAAATTATTAATTTATATCTAGTTCGGCAAGTTTGAATTATTGACGCGTGTCCATTGATTGGATTAGATAAATCAAATCAATAAAAAAACTATATATATAATAGAGTAAAAGCGAAAGCACAAAAAGGCATTTTGACTTATTTATGAGATTTGAAGGAGAAATTAAGACAAAACCAGAGCAAAAAATAAATTCCTCCCATTGTTCTCATTGTGTTATGTTATACACACACATATTTATGCATGTTGATAATTTTTTATGATCCTCAACATGCGTTGATAACATAATTTTTTAGAATAAATTATCGTTAATAATACAACATTTCAGTACTAAATGAAGTTTATTGGTTTGATTGTATAATATATCAGGCTCAAAGTAAGAGGGGTAAATTCCTAGGTGTGATTAAGAGCTTAAACATATTTAATGAAAAACACCTTTTCTGATGGAAAATAAATTAACAAAAGAATGAGGAAAGTTCGTCGGTGGAGGCAGTGGACTAAGCGTGCCCTTTTCATTGTCCTGATGCTTTGTATGTTTTTATCTACTTAGATCACTTGTGTGGAAATTATTGGACGGGACAAATCTCTCTCTGTCTTTGTCTCTCTCCACTTTTCATTTTCCCCTGCAAATCCATGTCACAGGCACATGAGGGAAGCAGTGACAATAGGGGAAAGATAAAAGGATTTGGAACGAGGAAGAAAGAAATGCGCAAAGGAACAAGAAAAAGTTGTCATGGAGTTGAAAAGTCTACCTAGAAAAGAAATTAGACAAGAGGAAAGACAAAGTATACGGAGGAGCATTGATATGTTCAATGTGGTCTCCACCTTAAAAGATATGTAGTGAGGGTTATAGAAATATCTACCCTCTTATTCTTATTCAACATTAGCTGCTTTTTGGTTAGTCCAAGAAATAATAAAATTTATCAGTGGTCAATGCATCTGCACGTTTCTTATCTAGATGGATCGCAAGTTGCTGTCCATGTCCTATTATATATTTATAAAATCTTCTCCCTATATCTGAAATGCTTTTACCAAGAAAACAAAAAAGAAAGAGAAATACGGAGAGCGGGTTATGGTCGGCAAAAGAGAGAAAACTCTAATAAATAAAAACTGAGAAGTGGTCGGCAAAACAAAAGTAAAGAAAGAAAAAGGAGAACAGAGGAGGCAGATTATCGTGGAGCAGTTGAAATGAAAAAAAAAATGAAAAGATAGAGGGAAAGAGAAAATAAAATAAAATATATAAGTGGTTGATGCATCAGCGTATTTCTTGTCCCTATCCATTGCAAACCACTGTCCATGTCCTATTGTATATCTAGAGAATCATCCCACTATCCCATGGTATTTACTAGCAAATTAAAGGTAAATGGCTGTAAAATTTTACGTGTCACTGAAAGTGTTTTTAATCTGTTCTCTACTATAAATCATTTATTAGGGGTGTAATTTAATGCTATTGGCTGCTCTTTGATTTGTCCAAAAGATAACAAAAGAAAAAGTACACCGAAAGTCTTAAAATACAATTTAGGAAGCACCGTAGGGTTTTTAGGGCCCTTGCTTGCTTCCCTTAAGGAGTTGGGATATTAAGCTGCAAGGTTTTCCTCTTAACTTTCTTTCGGTTCTTAATATTTTCCTATTATTGAGAGAACTGTGAATCTCCTAGTAACTCCCGTAATCAATCAAGTGAATGAAGATATTGCAGGAGGATGTCCATATTGTGGATTTTAGGAATAAGCAATAGACCAACTTAGAGTTTCTATCCGAAGACTTTATATATAATAGATTTTAGGATAAGTGATCATCGATAATGTCACATTTCATCGGCGAAATGAAGTTGATCGGTGAGATTTGATAATACTTAATAGGCTCAAAGTCAGAGGGGATAAATTTTGAAGTGGGATCAAGAGCTTAAATACATTCAACAGACACACCTTTTTGCTGGAATTTAAATTAAGAAAAGAAAAGGAAAGCTCAACGGTGCAGACACTGTTCCGATGCTTTCTTTGTATTTATCAATTATGAGCACTTGTCTACTGATAACATAACAGCAGTAGTCTTTTATTTTTGGTTTTATTTTCTTTTTCCATTGCTGCTGCATCGAAACTTTTTTTTTTTGTCGGTCCTACGCTAATCCTACTCTAACACTCATTCTCAAACTTTTGTTCTGCCTTCTTGCAGGGCGTGGGAGTCGAAACCCACTCCTGAAATGAAATATTCCCCACCCCAATCCCCCCTGAGAAGATGGGGGTTTGAACCCCCAACCTCTCCCTTCCAAGATGGAAGAGTGGCCACTAGGGCGAACCCCCAGTGGTTGCTGCATCGAAACTTGCTCGCCCGTTTTCTTCTTCCTAGACAGGATTGACATGGAATAAATGCATGGTTAGTGGTCCCGGTCAATGAAGTGTTAATTTATATCTAGTTTGGCAAGGTTGAATTATTAGTGCATGCCAACTAGTTGGATTAGATAAATCAAACCAATAAAGGAATATATACGATAAAAGTATTTTGATTTATTTATGAGTTTTGATGAAGAAATTAAAGCACAGCCAGAGAAAAAAGAAATTCTTCTCATTGTGCTCGTTACAAAATGTATATACAAAATGTCGATAATTTTTTTATGATCCACGGCATGTGATAATAGCATGATTTTTTAGAATAAGTAATCATTACTAATACAACATTTCAATAGTAAAATGAAGTTTATCAATTTGATTTGACAATATTTAATAGGCTCAAAGTATAAGAATTATATTTCTAAGTGGGATCGAGAGTTTAAATATATTCAATTAGTAAAACTTTATTGATGGAAAATCAATTAAGAAAAGTAAAAGGAAAGTTCAACGGTGCAAGCAATGGACTCAATTCAACAAAGACTCGTCCCAAGTCTATCTCCAATTTTCATCTTCCCAACGAATCCCAGATTTTAGGTGCATCGAAATTTTTACAGATCTTTGGATTCTTGCGCATTGAGATTTCAGCGACGTGAAGGCAACGACTCTAAGCTCGCGGTTGAGAAAGCTTTGACTTATTGGTGCGACTCTAAGCACGTGGTTCCATTATATAAATCAAACCACAAGAGATAAGAAGGCATTTCCTATTTCTTGAGAGGCATTCCGGCTTTTTTCTCCATCAGACTTGAAAGCTAAAATCAAGGGCAGAGTCAGAGCAAAGCCGAAATGCATCGTCCCATTAAAACTAGTGCGGGTAGAAATGCAGAAGATGTTGGTAGTGGCGCCGCTGCTTCGATGATTGCTCCGACAGAAACTAAATCTGTTGCATCTGATTCATTGATCGCGTCGGCTGGAAGCTGCTACGAGGTGTTCTTGAGTTTCAGAGGCCCAGATACTCGAAAAGGCTTCACCGATCACCTCTATCATGGGCTCCTCAATGCTGGAATTTATGCTTTCAGAGACGATGACAAGCTCTGCAAAGGCGAGAACATTAGACCAGAACTTTTGGCAGCCATTAGAAACAGTAAAATCCTAATCCCTATTCTCTCCATGACTTATGGTACAAGCAGTTGGTGCCTGGATGAACTGGTTCAAATAATGGATTGCAAGAATAATAAGAGGTAGATGGTGTTGCCTATATTCTATAAAGTGAAACCAGCTGATGTGGGACATCAAACTGGGAGTTTTGGGGATGCATTTCATAAGCGTGAGAGGCGTTTGCTTGAGAGGCGTTTCAACCCAACGATTTTGGAGAAATGGAAGCAAGCACTTCTTGAAATCAGCAAGTTGAAAGGATATGAAGCCGATGGGTAAAATTTTTCACCAAAACATTCTCTACTTTCTTATAATATGTGTGGGTGTTTACTGGTTGTTTTAATTCTCATCTACTTCGTTTTCGTTTTTTTTTTTTTTCCTTATATATAAAAAACAGTAGGATCTTGTTGATAGTAAGATCCTAACATGCATGAGTTCTATAGGTTATTCTTTTTTCTTTTTCTTTTTTCAGATATTGACCAATCTAATTATATATTTTATTTTATGATTCCATTAGCTTGAATAATAAGATTTTTTGAATGAATTTTTACTCTTATATCCAAAGATTTTGTAACATTATGCCATTTTTTTTTTCATGTTTATAGTGTGCGTTACATTAATTTTCACACAAACTTTTCTAGTTACATATTTATTTGAGATTAATAGAACAACTTATTGGTGATTTTGATTTGAAGTTCATTACATCATAGCATACAACCTTTGCCGTAATTCTTTATCTTCCCAATTTACATAAATTAAATCATTGATATCGTTAATTAGTTGCTATTAGAATTATTTTACAAAAGATATGTTTCATTGGTTACATAGGATGATGGTAAAATGATTAATTTATTAGATATCTGTTTAAATAATTTTCCAAGCATTTCCTATCTTCAACTAGTAATTTCCATCTCACGCACCTGCATAAATAGAAGCAATGTTGTTTTTTGGGTAAAAATTATTCTTCTACTTCCCTATAAACTCAATACTAGATCATTATAATCATAGAACATAGATACTCAAAAGGAAGAAAATAAAGTACAACTTGTTATCATCCCTAGTGGCAATGAAAACTTATAAGAGCACCAATCTAGAATAATACTAAATTCACAACACTAGTAGAAACTTACAAGCATGTAGAATTGCGCAAAAAAGAAGAAATCATTTCAATTGCATTCAGGTAGTTCACAATATCACAATCCAAACAACTTTTCGGATTGGTATTGCAGGACCTGAAATCATCTTGCATCAAATGTTATGAATTGTTTATTGATTGATGGCTAACTCTCATGGTAGGCTGGCTTATTGGATTTTTGCTTATTCAAGCGCTCTAGAGAATTTTCAAAGTCACATTCACGTCATCCCTAATATCTTTAATAAACAACCAGTTTAAAATTTGGTTCAAATCCATAATATCTACAATATTAACGATTCCAAAGCGATAACCTCAAGTTTTTCCTAGATTGATTAATTATGTCGGAGTAACAATGGAATGGGGCATGCCATGTGAAGCAACCACCATCATTTCCCACTTTAGACTTAGCATGTATGATAATATATGGAGGTATGACAACAACGATTTTTTAAAGATTTTCAATCTATTCCCAGATTTATTGTGTTCTTAATAGATAAACAATATGAAATTATTGTTGCCACATATTTGAGCTCTTGTCATGTTTGACAGGTATGAAGCTGAGTTGGTGAAATCAGTTGTCCGAAAAGTGTTGAGCGAATTGAAGAAAAGGTTTGAGTTGGTTATTTCTGATTATTTGATCGGAATTGATAGTCATGTGAATAAGGTTATGGAATTTATGGATAATAAATCTGATGCCACCCTATTTGTTGGCATCCATGGAATGGGAGGCATTGGTAAGACTACTCTTGCCAAAACCATCTACAACAAGCTCTCCAATCAATTTGAGCATCGTAGCTTTATTGCTGATATAAGGGAATCATGGAAGCGTAATGGTGTACATTACTTACAGAATCAGTTAATCGATGATATATTCAATCAAGAAAATGAAGTTTGTAATGCGGATGCAGGGACTAAGTTCATCTCCTCCATGTTTAAAAGTAAAAAGGTCCTCGTTCTTCTTGATGATGTGGATGATGTCGTTCAGTTGAAGAGTTTGGCTGGTAATTGTGATTGGTTTTCTTCAGGAAGCAAGATCATTATTACCACTAGAAACAAGAGGGTTCTTGAAGAAGCTGGGGTGGACCACGACTATGAACATAAGGAAATGGATGAAAATCAATCTTTGATTTTGTTTAGCAAACATGCATTTCGAAGGGACTCTCCTCCAAGGGAATTTGAGGACCTCACTCATGAAGCTGTATCCATCACCGGAGGGCTTCCCTTATCCCTTGAGGTTTTTGGTTCATTATTGTGTGGAAAAGAGTCAAGACAGTGGAAAGATACGATAAAGAAGTTAAAAAAAGTCCCTCCTATGAAAGTGCAAGAAAAGTTAAGAATAAGTTACGAAGCATTGGACTATAGACAAAAACAAATTTTTTTGGATATCGCCTGCTTTTTCATTGGCGTTGACAAGAGAATCCCATCCTACATGTGGGACGCCTGTGACTTTTTCCCAGAGGAAGGAATTGAAGTATTGATATTCATGTCATTAATAAAAGTTGAAAGTGGTCATACGTTCCGTATGCATGACCAATTAAGAGATCTTGGTAGGGAAATAGTTCACGAGGAAAATCAATGGAAGCCTTGGTGCCGTAGTAGGTTATGGGACTATGAGAAAGTCCAAAAAGTGCTAAAGGAAAGTAAGGTAACCATTTCATTTCTTTTTCTCATTTAGTCCATGTTCTACGATTAATAGTAATATTGGTCCACTACTTAGTGCTTTCTCTAGACTGAGCACCTTCACTATTATTGCTCTCGAATATCTCATTGACATGATTAGAAAGTAGGGAGGTTGGTCCCTCTTAGAAAGAATTTCTTTGTATGGTTTCTCTCTCTATATTCATATTCCCTATCATATGAAAGTAGTGTACATTGCAATACACACACATTAAATCTTGTTTGATATATTAGTTAGTAAAATGTCATATTTCACGTATAACTTTTTACTTGATAAATGACCCTCTTCGCTAAGAATTTTTTTGTTTTTCTTTTAAGATGACTATCATGATTTTCACGTTCGCATATGATATAAATCAATACTTTTAATAAAAACCACTTCTTATAATTTATTTTTTCAGCCGGGTTACTTAGCAAGTACTCCCAAGATACCTTTAGACAAAATCTGATTGTCCTTCTTTATTATTGACAAGTACTAGACTGGCTGGAGTAGAGGGCAAGACAGATTGCTCGTCTCAACTAATAAAAAAAGAAAAAGTAAATATCTTGTACGATTGGGCTTGTCAACGAGTTTCGGGGATACACCACTCAAATAAATAGCCAAAGTGCATGCTCTTGAGAAAAAAAAACGAAAGATGAAGAGTAAAAGTTACTCCAAACAAGTCTTTCTAGAAAGATGGTTATTTCAATTATCTGAGTCGATTGCAAGAAATTAATTTTTTTCATCAAAAAGAGTTCGGCCGGGATCTCGTGGCCTCTTCATTTTCCCCCTTCCGTTCCGACTTTTGGAGTAGTCGGAACAGTAATTTCCATTTTGAAGCGTCACGAATGTGTCGAAATAAAAAGGAGTTTTATTTCTAACTTCTTAACCATTTTTTTTTTTGCCTTGAAGTCTCCTTAATAACACCTAATCTGTGGTGAGGTAAGTTTTGCTCGCCGACTCGCTGCTTCCAAGGTTTTTCTCGCTTTTATTTATCCTTTCATCCATGCCGATTTCGCTTGTCCTCCAACGAAGATACTTTTTTCTAGGTGTGTAAAATGCGTTTTGGGCTGTGGCGACGGTGAATTTGTCGTCGGAACATCTGTTTTTTTTTTTTCCACTTTTTTTCCGGTGGTGCATTGTGCAATTCTGATGTTATGATATATAAATCATAACTACTTAGGATATATAAATCATAGAATTATATTCTCTAGATGTTAAAATTAAGATAATAGGACTAATGATGCCCGCATTTCTCATGAAATTTTAGTCATTATTCCATAGTGAGGAATGAAAAGGGACACTAATTTTATGTAATATTACGTTAGGAATTTCACTTACCAATATTCATAGGACAAGGACTGATTTAAAACTTACCAAATAAGATAGGAACAGAAATTCCTTAAATAATATATATATATATATGCATGTGTATACATGTATATGCATATCATCAAGCGTACTTCACGCAATGACTATTAAAAAGAGAAATGTTTTACTTTTTCTTCATAAAAAGTCCGAGAGATAATTACTCAAATTCTATTTTGTATAATTTAGTATGTGATTATAATTGCATTTGTGAAAGTTCAAGAGAAAAAGTATAATTCTATTAAAATTGACAAGCCAAATTTTGATTTTGCACTTTGAAATTTAATTAAATGCACGCATGTCTTAACTAATAATGAAGCTACAGTACCAGAAAGAAGAAGATTACAAGTTGTAAAGCTTTTACTCTATACACTTTGTTAGCCTTTATAAATACTTTTTATTGGCATAAAAAGAAAAATCATATCTATATATTGCTAGTCTGTTGAATGCACAAACGATATTTGATTACTTTAGTTGGATATAGTACTAATGACTCTTGATTCTTGTTTATAGGGAACGGGCAAGATTGAGGGGATTAATCTTAGTGAAGGCAACTCAGAAGTCCTCGGCAAAATAGCTAGGCGAGATGGCAGAATTTACGCAGAAAAACAATTCAAGAATTTGACGAGTCTAAAATTCCTTCACCTAGATGGGGCACATTTAAGTGGAGATTTTAAGGACTCAATGGAGGAGTTAAGATGGCTTCGATGGCCATATTGTCCTGCGAATTTTGAAGTAAACAATTTTGGCGTAAAGGAATTAGCTGTACTCGAATTGGAAGATAGTGAGATAAAAGAGAAATGGGAAGGATGGAATTTTTTCATGGTAAGAACTAAAGTCTTTTTCCCCCCTTTTTATGCTTTCTTTTGAATCGTAATCACACTCACCCCTCGATAATCATTATTATTATTTTTAACCAGATGGCAAAGAAGCTCAAATATCTAAACCTTCGTTGTTGTCGATCCTTGGAAAATACGGACTTCCTCTCAGCTTTTAAGAAGTTAGAGGTTCTCATCCTCAATGGGTGTAATACACTGAAGCGAATCGACGCTTCAATTGGAGACATGGAGGCCCTCCTTCGCTTGGAGCTGGCCATGTGTCTCTACCTCAAGGATCTTCCAGCAGAAATAGGTAAATTAAAATCACTGCAGCAACTCAATCTACGACATGCTACATCCCTTTCTACATTACCAAATGGCATAGGGTCTTTGAAGAATCTAGAGATTCTAGATATTTCTTACAGTTGTATAGAAGAGTTGCCCAACGGTATTGGGAGTCTAAGAAAGCTCCAAGAGTTACATGCTTACGGTTGCAGAAATCTGAAAGGGATAATGGTAGAAAGCATGTGTAATCTTTCTTCCCTACGACGCCTTGATTTTAGAGACTGCAACGAGCTCCAATCGCTACCGGACCTTCCTTCCGGCTTAACATATTTGGGCGTCACCTGTCGAAGTCGCAAATTGCCTTCGCTTTCCAACCTAGCCCATCTCAAGGAACTACGAATTTGGGGTTGCGGATTTCTCCAGTGCATCCAGGAGCTTCCATCAATGCAATTAAAGTGTTCAAAATGCTCCCAACCAATGGACATTGAAGAATCAAAATCAACTCAATCCCTAAACACACCCTTCAAGTTGGAATTCTTGGAAGTCTGGGGCTGTGGATCTATCGAAACGTTGGACATTTCACAGTTTATCCATCTAAGGACATTAGATGCCTACGATTGCAAGAATCTACTTGAAGTTCGAGTTCTTGACAAATTGATATATTTGGAAAGCTTGACCATCACATCCTGCAATTCAATCAAACGGTTGGACCTTCCAAAATTTAAGGGTCTGAAGAAATTGAATGTTCACTGGTGCGACAAATTAGCCGAAATTCAAGACCTTGATAGGTTGGAGTACTTGGAAAGGCTAGATATCGAAGATTGCGCTTCAATTGAAAGGCTAGACCTTCCAAAATCTGGGAGGATGAAGGAATTAAATGCTACAAGTTGCAAAAACTTAGCTAAAATTGAAGGCCTTGATAGGTTGGAGTATTTGGAAAGTTTAGATATCGACCGGTGCACTTTAATTGAAAGGCTAGACCTTCCAAAATCTGGGAGGTTGAAGGAATTACAAGTTGGAGAATGCGTAAACTTAGCCGAAATTCAAGGCCTCGATGGGTTGGAGTATTTGGAAGGGCTAGTTATCTCATGGTGCACTTTAATAGAAAGGCTATACCTTCCAAAATTCGGGAGGCTGAAGAAATTAGAAGTTGGAGGCTGCAAAAACTTAGTCGAAATTCTAGGTCTTGATAGTTTGGAGTATTTGGAAAGTCTAGATATCTTTAGGTGCACTTCGATTGGAAGGCTAGACCTTCCAAAATTCGGAAGTATGAAGATATTATATGCTTACTCGTGCAAGAAATTAGTCAAAATTGAAGGCCTCGATAGGTTAGAGAACTTGGAAGAACTGGATATCTCTAGGTGCACTTCAATCGAAAGGCTACTCCTTCCAAAATCTGAGAGTCTGAAGATATTAGAAGCTAGAGACTGTGAAAACTTGGTCGAAATTTTGGGCCTCGATAGGTTGGAGTCTTTGAAACAACTGAATATCATTGGATGCAAGTCGCTCAAAACAATTCCAGAATTATCTAGAATGCGGGTTTATCGATATTATGAGATTACAGATGGCGAAACGATGGCATTTGACTTAGACTATATGCACAAATCGGATGAGTAATATACTGGAATGATCCACATTTTCTAACGAAGGTACATAAAGCAAGTAATCGACCTATGCTCTTTTGAGATCAAGGCCCATTTTTCATTTGTATCTCCTGCTTGCGATATTTTTCAAGATTTATGATCTTGTCATTATTATTTCCTGGTTGATAGTGTTACCATTGTTTTCTTACTTGAATTCAAGGAATCTAGGGGAGATGGTCATAGAAGTTAATGCGTGCTTTGGCAAAATGGTTCTGCTTGTCATGCCAGTAGCAGAAATAGATGATAAGGCTTTCAAAGTGCATAATTTGTCATTAGTTTTCAAGTAAGATCCTTCATCCTATGCAGAAAAATAGGGATTCTCGACATTTGATTGATTTTGGAATGCTAGAAGTACTGAAAAATTGATGTGTATAGGTTTTTTATAGCATGCCAAAGGTCATTGTATAAGTCGAAGAAAATGCTAAATGAAGGACCCTATATGGTGATCCTTCTAATGTGAGGCTTTAGTTTGCTCTACGCTCATCATGTAGTTCATGACTGCATATTTCTAAGGTACACTTAAGAGTATATTTCAATGCAAAAGGAGTATGTTGATAGGGCATCCTTTATTATGCATGTGCTACTGAGTTGGGATAAAATTTGTCCAACTATTGAGTTTCATACATTTTATCTAACAGAACTGTCTATATTAGTAGATTTGGATAATCGTATCAATCTAGAAATGCTAAATGCAAGCACAAGCTCTTCTCCTAGTGGTGTGGCTATGAGTGAACTAGCAAACATGGTGGAAGCAAAAGCATCATGAATTATTTGGATTGATCGAGAAAATTGCAATTTGAATTTTTCTAACTATGGATCCATGTTCATTTGGTTTGAGTCCAGGGTATACCTACTCCAAGGCTTCCAAAGAATGCATCTTGATGTTTGTAGAGTTGGTAAAGCCATCTGTTGTATACCTGAACTATTGAGCCAGGCAAGACATTAACTAGAATGTCTTTTGACATAATCACATGTACTGTGAAATAATTCCTTATATTGTGCATAAGCTCTTGTTAGTTCATTTACTTGCTGAAAATAAAAACACAGGAAGCATTTCCATAAGTTTCTTGAGGAAAATTTTCAATATCTTATATTCCATTTGAAAACTGTCTTGCATTAATTAATGCATGAATAGCACATAATGATAAGGAAAAGTATCATACTATGTCTCACAAAGCAACCATCTTGAGTTAAATACACTATACTAATTTAATCAAAGCTTTTGTAGTGGATGATGTTAGAAGCCCCATTAGTTGGATCCAAAGAGTTCAAAAAGAATATCAAGTTTGACAAACCGAGTTTCCATAAACTTTGGAGTATTATTATAATTTGTTGATGTTAGTTGCTGGATTGATTTCATCTGACTCACTAGCAGGATTCAGTTATTATTCCACTGGTTGACGTAAATGCTAAAATATCCAAGGGAGCTTTCGCAAGGCACTTCTAAAAGGAATCAACATCATAGAAGCATCAGGAGCTCGATGTTTCTTGAGCTTCTCCAAACCCTGACAATGCATCCTTGGAATGGTAAAAGGTTGCTTGCATGTTGTCATCCCACGTTTCCTCTGCTTTTTTTTTTTAAGCTCTATCCTTCATAAGCCCTCTTTCAGCTCACATTCTTGCGATTTGTTCCAGCATTGGTGTTCCATTTTCAGCTACTCATGGAGCTTTAGCTATGGAGATCGACAAAGGACCATTGTGCATCATGCTTCCATTTCAGCTCTAGTTTGAAAAACCACTAGCTTCTTAGGTTTGGCTCCTAACGTTCTTTTGTGACCTAATGGGCGGTTGACTCAATTGTTTTGACTTGATTTTGTGAAGTTTGCTTGATTTCTGATTGGCAGGTGAAGATGATGGAGTGGAATTCGAAGAAGTGTTGGCTGGTGATGGTCATAGAGGACTCGAAGTTGGTGCTTCATCGCTTCAATTGGCAGAGGCTGTGGACAGTCCGTCCTTGTAATTGCTTTAAAGTGAGAAAGTTTGGTCAGCTTAGTATTCCTTGGATACTGCAAAGTATAGTCAGCTTAGTATTGCCTTCATGTACTCGAGCTGCTATTTTGGCAGGCCTTCATTGGGTTGTGCCATCCATTTGTGTGCTAGAGAATTCTAATACCATGGTGTAATGGAACTTGGTCATTTGTTAAAGGTCAGAACAATATGCTGTCAAGCCTAGTATTGTTTTCATGTGCTCTAGCAATTGAATCATGCTTTAATCCAACGTGACCAAATTACTTGCTAAACTAATGATATGCAACTGTAAATGACTCCTGGTTTCTGGGTTGGTTCTTCATTTCATGTCATCTTGCTACGGTCTCCATAAATACTTAGAGCACTTTAACTAGATAAGGTTGACTCAAGTTAGGGTGGTTTGGTGGTCGTCAACCGTGGTTTTTGTTGGTCCAGCACTATTTTAATTATCCACATGTTAATGGTGCTTAAAATTGACGGGTTGATTGTTGCTTCTCATTGGATTGGAAGTTCTCACTTTTTGAAAGATCAATTCTAATTTCTTGTACTTTTTTGCCTTTGATGTATATTGCCAGGTCAAGTCAGCAAGATGTCTTACACATATTATTATGCCAGAGAATTATTGCAACTTGGAGGATTGGGGACAGTGAATATCTGCAAATGACACTTGTGAGGAATTTCAACAGATGAAACATAGGTATTGGCAAAAGAATTAGAAATGCGAAATGTAATAGAATCTTGTTAATGCATAGAAGTTCTTACCAGAATGCGTCGTTAATTGCTCTTTCATTGTAGATTCTTCTTATTGATGCTATAACTATTTTTCCATGTGTAGGTATTCTTACACATGCCACCTCTGTGGGAGAAATATGAATTATGGGACAAAACATTGCTGTTATCTATTGTTTGAAGTAATTGCTTTTTTCCCCTTTCAAGTTTGGCCTCATTGCTGATATGTATATCAAATGTGAAATTCTTGATCTCTTTGTATGCATAACAGGAGATTAAATATGATTACCGGGGTTCGAAATTGGTTTGTGTGAACATTGCAATCCTTTACTTAAGAGCTTGTGCTTTTGTGTTACCCAACTCATCAATTATTTGAGTTTGTTCGAAGATCTTTCTATCCATTTTCCTATGACCATGAAATTATACAAATATTTTTCATTTCCTTGCCTGAGTAGCCTGAACTTTGAGACTATTGAGAAGGAGAAAAAGAAAAAGAAATCTTTGGGGATGGGGTGTTGTCTTCTGATTTTGTAGTCAACAATGGTTTTTCACTTACCCTCTTCCTAATATTCTATGTTTCATATTTGATCTCAGGTTGATTACTTGACAATGTAATTGGAACTTAAGTTGGGTGACCTTGTCGGGTTGGGCTTTCTATTTTGCTTATGATAATTGTGTATGGAAAACAATATCTCATTTTTCCAGATTAGTGGGAAATAATATTGCCACAATTCCCTCCTACATTTGTTTTAGCATCCACCAGATACATTCCCATTTTGCTATCCTTCTATGAGGTATATACCTTTAATCTGAAACTACGATTTTCTCCGGAGATCTGCATGTGCAGAGCACAACTGCTTTTCTTGCTAATCATTTCTCTGTATGACTCTGCACGATGCCTCTAACTTTGCTTCATCTAATCGGACTCGTGAAATTGGATTTACAAATTATATCTCCTTCCAAATAGTCTTTTTTTTAGATGTTACAAACGGTATAGCAGTGGTGAGGTGATTTATAAATGATTCAGGCAATGTGAAGCAGGGAAGGCCTTTGGAATCGATCTTGTTGTGCATCCCTCGTGATTACTATTGTGTGGATTTGGCTTCATAAAAGGTAAAAGCTAGGTATATAAATGGAAATCAATAAAAAATAAGTTTGTATGTCACTCAAATTAGGGTAAATTTTGTAAGTTCCTGAAATTATGGTTTATAATTTGATGTACGTAAGTTTAAAGCATAATAAGCTACGAAAAATAAATGGAAATCAATAAAAATAAGTTTGTTTGTCACTCAAATTAGGGTTAACTTTGTAAGTTCCTGAAATTATGGTTTATAATTTGATGTACGTAACTTTAAAGCATAAGAAGCTACAAAAATAAAGTACATAATTTGAAAACAATCACAAAAATACTGATAAGTCCATCCAATAAGACTTGGTATCTTCAAGTTATTGGGAAAAGTATCAAAAAAGTCTTAAACCTATTATATTTGTACCAATTTAGGGTGTGTTTGTTTCGCGGAATACATTTTTAGGGAAAATATTTTCCTCATTTTCCGGCGTTTGATTCATTCAGAGAAATGAGTCAACGGAAAACGTTTTCCTAGTCAACGGAAAACGTTTTCCTAGTCAACGGAAAACGTTTTCCTAACAAAGCTTAAATTCAGGAAAATGATTTCCCCTTTGAAACGACCGAAAAACGTTTTCCGAATCTACCAAAACTTAGATTTGATGCTTGGTTTACAAACAATTATTCTTATAAAGGTATATTTTTAAATTTTTATAATTCTTTTTAAAATATTTTTAAAAAATTGAATTTTTAATTTTTTAATATAATTTTTATTTTTAATAATTATTTTTTCTTTTTCTCTTTTCTCTTTTCTTTTTTCTTCTTCTTTGGCTGGCCACCGACCACGACGACGGTCGGCGACTGGCCACAAGCGATATCGAGCTCGCCGGCGTCGGGCAGGGCTCGATCTCGCTAATCTGGCGAGGCTGAGGCCCCACTCCACACCGGCGAGCTCAAGCCTTGCTAGTCATCGGTGAGGCCGAGCCTCGAGCTCGCCGGCGTCAGGCGAGGCTTAATCTCGCCGATCTGGCAAGGCCGAGGCCCCGCCCGACGCCGGCAAGCTCGAGTCTCGCTAGATCCGGCGCCGGTCGGCCGTCGCCTTGCCGACTGCCAACTAAGGAAGGAAGAAAAAGAAAAAAGAAAAAAAATTGAAATATGAAAAATAATTATAATTTCGATTTTTTATAAAAAAAAAATATATTTTTTTTTATAAAGTTAAAAAATGTGATGGACTCAACAAATTAATTTGGAAGTAAGAGGCACACTATTGTTAATTGTTAGGTCAAATGTCATTCAATCATTTTTCAAATGCGATCCAAACACCAGAAAATACTTTCAGTCACGTATTACCAAATAAGGGAAAACTAACCATTTTCCTAGAAAATGGTTTCCCAGAAAACATTTTCCAAAAACGTTACGTTTTCCGTGAAACAAACACACCCTTAGTTTTAAACTTTTCAATTTGACCAATTTAGTTTTAAGCATTTTCACGTTAGTACAAATTCAGTCCATCTAGCCAATTTAGGCTAGAAATTAGTGACATGGACACCAATGATCCCATATGGCATCGCTAGTGCTGACGTGAACATTTTAAAATATTTTTTTACTAGTTTTTCACTAATTTTTTTATTTTTTATTTTTTATTTTATTTTTTTTCCTTTTTCCTTTTTTTTCCTTTCTTTGGACTATGGTCGGTATTGGCCATTGCCAATGACTGGCCATAGGTGATGTCATATAGGATCGCCAATGTCCACGTCTTCGATTTCCTACCTAAATTGGCCGAATAGACTGAATTGGTACCAATATGAAAATGTTTAAGAATAAATTGGTCTAATTAAAAGGTTTATAACCGAATTGGTATTAATACAGTAGGTTTAAAACTTTTCTTGTACTTTTTCCTCAAGTTATTTGGTAACTCAGTTGGGGATGGTTCATAAGTCTTTCAAATTGATTGGTAATTTGACATGAGGGTGTTGATATAACTTCAAAACTACAAAATATGTAAATAAGTTTTGGTAAATTATTACAAAAGTGGAAAATTCAGATATAATCACATAAATATCATTCATTTAATCACAACAGTTTACCACTAAACTTGGTTCTTATGACAGGCGAATCCTATATCCATGATTCCAAACCTCGTACGTCTCTAAAATATCTAGTGAGATTGAGGATTCCTCTCGTTCAGTCTACACAGAGAGACCGTATTTCAAAGGATGGTGCGCTTTGTGGAACTTTCGGGCTGCTGGTGCAAAGAGAAGACCGATACACATTGTAACTTTCTGAGACAAACACACATTGTAACTTCATGAAACAATATTAAGCTGAGCTAAAAGTTTCCAGTTGAACATGCAGAAAGGGAAATTTATTTCAAATATCTGCCCCAGGTGTTGTATTCAATCACATCTCCTACACACGTTAAGCTAAATCCCAGGGTACAAAACGGAGAAAAAGCAGTCACCAGTGTTGACGAAATAATCAGGATTTACACAGACGGACATCCTTGGGAAGGATATCTAAGAATGACCTTGGCCCTTGGAGAACACTTTGGGTGTGACAGAAGAATCCGGGCCACTTCAAGCAGCGGCGACGGTTCAAATGCTCGGGACGATTTGGAATTGGGGCTATTTATCACTATTTTGTCCAGCCAGAGTGCATTCTGGAGGAGAAACTTGAGCAGGGAAATTACAGGCTCCCATGCCAGCAGATTGGCACCGCAATCAACAATCTCAACATGCTTGAGATGCATCAAACACTGATAGATCCTCCACTTTACAAAATTCCAAAATTCTTCTCCAGCAAAGACACGGCAGCCTGCATTCTCTGCATTCAACTCGATCTGCAGATGTACAACATCATGACTAAGGAGGAGATACACATTTGGAACTAGATGAGACAAATATCAAGCTTTGAGAGTATAAAATAGCATTTACTACACCAAGAGAAATATAAATCTATTGAGAATCCAAAATTTCAATTAAATAGACAGGTACAAAAAATGATTTTCAATCACGAGAAAAAAAGAAATGACACGTTTATATGCGGCCTAAGGCTAAAACTCACAATCTGTATATGTTCAAGCAAATCTGGTGTTAAATTAACCCAGTAAAGTGAGAGGGTTCTAGCAGTCGTGTACCGCAGAATTGGGGGTGCAAGTCGCTTGTAAGTATAACTTCTCCAAGAGCCGCGTACTTTCGAGTATTTTCGCTATAGCCTCAGGAACTCTCTCATGGCCTACTGCGCCAAGTAATATCAGATGCCGACATTCTAAGGATGGAAGAAACATGTCTCTCGCCTCCATTAGCGACAGCACCTAAGCACATCATCGGGTTGGAAGAAGCAGAAACTGATCACTTTACTTTCTTTAAGCACTGAAGAAGATTAAACATAAGACATGCTTGCAATTCCAAAGACCTCTCACAATAGCCAACAGACCAAACGAATGAGCAAACAAGGACATCAGATTTTAGTGTTATCGAAGTCATGTAATGCTGGACCCATAAAGGTGATATCAGCTTAGGTGTGTAAAGTTCTTTTATGAAAAGGAAAAGAGCCTTATCCAGCAAAAATTCCATTGGTAAGATGACAAGGTTTCTCTGAAATAACAAGTTATGAGCATGGTATCATCAAGCACCAATAAACAATCTCACAATTTATCCTAATCAAATGGCAGAATGTGTAATGCATGTTTGCAACTTGAACCAGGAATAATAGGGCTAAAAGAATCGGCTTGCACCTGAATGCACCAGCTCCCCATCACTAATTTCGTGACATGATGCAGCCTCTTGAGAAGCCCCTTGAGAAGATCGGCATGAGCCTTAACCTTATCGAGTGCACAAATCTTCATGTTGAAATTTAACTCGGCCTCAATCAAGGAAGATACTTCATCTGGTCTAAACTCTCCCCCTCGAGAATTGCCCAATAGGCGCAATTCGAGAAGATGAGGAGCTGAAATTTTCAACATTGAAGCTTGACCACGAAACTCATGAGAATCAATCACCAACTCTCTAAAACTTTTTGATTCAACCATGATGTGCTTGATGCCCACACAACTTTTTAACTCAAGGAACTCTAGAACAGGGCTGCCACTCAAAACTCTCATCAGCCCATCATCGTTCAACTCCGCATGTTCAATGCGCAATATCTTCAATGAACACCAATTCACAGTGCCACACACCCGAAAACAGCATCGGGATATGCGCAAACTCACCAGAGTTTTGCAGCAAAATAAAATTTGAGGCAATGCATAAATTTTGTGGCGCCGATAATTTAGGGTTACTGATAACTCTTCGACATCATGCTCAACTGCAAACTGGAGCCACCTATCAAGACTTGACCGCATCAAGGCGGGACAAGGAGCATCAAAGAGGAATCTTTTCAACTTATCTGAGGTGCAGTGTAACAGCACTGAGTCGACAAAAGCGATGAAGCCCTTGGATTTCCGACTACCACCGGGGGGCAAAGAGAAACTCATATACTGACTAGAGGTCCAAAGGGAACGCCATTGCTTGGACAAGACACTGGTTTTGATGGTGTCTTTTGTGGTCAAGAAGGAGAAGATATGAAAGATTATGGCATCAGGCAATTGGCTGATGTAATCCACTGCGTTTTGGGTTTCATCTTGATTGGAAGAAGGTAATCGTGCACGTTTGACTGCTGACAATGATGAAAATAAAGGTTGTCATGAAACATGACAAGACTATATAAAATCTGATCAGCACAAAGGGAAATAGCTAAACGCTAAGAAGTTTTCTGGCTTTTTTTTTTAAAAAAAAAAAAATATCAAAGAGCGAATCGAGAGAGCTTGTGAAGGATAGAGATCAAAAACCCTGGAGGAAAGCTTGAGGCTACTTAGGGAACAAAGGCGGTTGAAGAGCAAGACGAAGAATGGAAGAGCGAGAGAGCGACTGATGGTGGGCAAGGGGAGAGAGAGAGAGATTGGATTAGAGGAGTGGAGGCAGACTTATTCAATTAATAGGTGGGCCAAACCAGGCTGCAGCCTTAACTCCAGAAGGAACAATTATTCTGAGTATTCTGAACCAACTACTGTTGATTTGCTTGAGGCTGATCCACAGCTACGGAATTAGGAATTGGTTGGCTTTGGCTTTGAATTTGTGGATGCATAACTTGAGATGACATACAATATATACAAGTTAATCAAGAAACTGGATCACTGCATGCATAGCAGCACTAACTGCATATAGCACAAAAAGATGAAAGGAATGAGGGATAGATGCCCCACGAGTACTGCCTTTAGAGCACTATGTGATTACTCCAACTTAAACTCTCTGAGCAAGTGGAACTAGATGGATAATGGATAGGCAAAAACAGGCAAACGATGACTCACTATCTTTGTGAAGTTCATGTACTTGAATTGATCTTGAAATCTTAAAAGAAAACAAAAACATAAAAGAGAAATGTGAATCATCTTTTGCAAGCATGCATCTTCTGACCCCATAAGAGACTCACTTTTAACCAAAAAAAGAAAATTGAGGCAAAGAAGTGGGAGGAAGTTACAAAAGATGCAAGCGTTTGGCCCTTTCTAGTTAGACTGAAGCTTGCTTCCAGTCTTTGAAAAACTTGTTCTTCACAAATGCATATCTGATTCTGAAAAGGAAAAAACCGAGATCTTTTGGTTTTTAAATCAATAGGTTACAAATGAAACGAAGAAATTCAAATGTGCCACTGCCCATGGAATAAATTTGCATTTGGGGGTTACAGATGAGCAAGATTGGCAAAAGAATTTAACTTCGGAATACTAAAACAAAAAATCAAGTGCCCATGGAGCATTTACCCTGTCAATAAGCAGCACCGCTCATAGTGGGTATATACATGTGTACTATGTAAAGCCTAAAAAGGGACAATTCCAGGGCAAGTCCTAAAATTTGTCACGCTAATGCACTTGAGTCCTAAAACTTTAATTTCGTGCATTTAAGTCATACTAGTTGCAATCGAACGCACTTGAGACATTCCCTTAACTCCATAAATTTTCGGTGGAAGGAAGATGCCGCATGAATTTTTCATTTTCTTTTAATCATACGTGGCCGCTAATAAGAAAAAAAAATGCCACATAGATTTTCCATTCTCTAAAACCTAAAAGCACTAAGGAGCTAACAGAAGTACTAAAGTGGATGAATGTCAAATTTTAGGACTTAAGTGCACAAAATGAAAGTAATTTTAGGACTCAAATGCTCTATATGTCCCCAAAAACAATGTATGTGCAAGCACATTAATGAAAGTACTTGTTTAAAGAAATATACATATCTACAAATATATATGTGGATGACAACACAAAAATTCTAATTTCTACATCAATGGTTTCAAATAACAGGAACTTAAGTTGTACCTGAGTCCTCGCTGCTATTCCCAGCAGAGTTAAATGGCAAAGCATTAGGTATGGTACTCTGATGCTCTGTCTCCATTAACAACATCTTCAGAGATATCTTCCTTAAATAATAGGACTAAAAGGGAAAGGAAGCGGAAATCACTAAATCGCTTCGTAACTGACCAACAAATTAAATAATCAAATTAGAAAGAAAGTGAAGCAGATATCAATTTGAAAATACAACTTAAAACTTAGGTGCAACATCACAGCACTGAGCAAACCTGATTTTACTGGCACAAAGCTAAATTCAGATATTAACAGTTCCAGTTACTATATGAATGCACGCATCATAAAAATTCTCAACAGATTATGCAAATAAAAGAAAGCTTCTCTAAATATTTTAAGCACAAGCCTATCCAGTTTGTTTATCCATCCTCTATCCACGTAGAAACTTGATACAGAATAAGCAATCACTAGCTCCCGGGCAACTTCGTAAAAAGCAATCAACGATAAGATCGAAGAGAATGAAACGCATGTAGTGGACATGGACATCATATAATACCAGGCTCGTTGCAAGAGCATAAACATTTTCCTCAAACCTCACAGCATTTTGCACTTCAGCTGAAATTGTTTCTAGCCAATATATATATTTTCACAATGACAAGTAAGTTTTCATTAAGTACCAAGCAGGTACCACCCCTACAAAATGGATTAAAATAGAAGCCACCCCCATACAAAATAATGCACAAAAAGACTTTACAGCATTTCCAACAAACTAGATGTTTGAAGTTTGGACTTTCCCACATACCAATAGTGAAGAGTGTCCAAACAATTATCCCAAAAAAAAAAAAAATCCCACGAGGATTCAACTCCTTGAAATGCCTTTTTATTCCTCTTTCTTGAAATGAGCCAAAAAACAAGGAGAGGAATCATCTTAGTAATCAGTTTCTTTCTGACACACGAACTGAAAGTCCCTCCCAGGCCCGAAGTTCAAGTCATACTATGCCTAAGGTCAACCAATTTACTCCTAAAATTATAAAAACTGTAGCCAAAATCTTTCTGGTCCAGCTACAATGTAAAACTTAGTGATTCACGATCTCTTCTTCAGTCTTGCACAAAAGGCACCTATAGGCCAGTATTTTTCCTCCCTTCTAACGATTATCTGAGGTAAAAATAAATCCCCAAGCAGCTTGCCAAACAAAAAAAAAACAAAAAATGAAACCTTCAATGGAATCTGAACTTTCCAAATAGATTTTTATGGGAAGAGTGTGCTCTGTTGTCATTGCATCTGAGTAGAACAGAGATTGGAATAGTAGGATTTGACAGAAAAAGTTCCAGAGGTACAACAATTCTACTGTAGCCTAATCGTCCTCACATCTAACATCTCTCAATACAAAAAAAAAAAAAATTGAGAAAGCTTTGAGTTTCTAATCTTGAGCCCTACACAAGTTACTAATTTACGACACTGTTTCTCCATTGTCAGTCTTCCAACAATCAGCTGACTAGCTCTCTTGTTTCTTGCTAATGCACACACATCCAAGAATAAGTCTTTGAAAGCAGTTTTTCCACACCACATCATCCTGCAACATAGTATGCCTACCATTTCCCACTCTAATAGAAAGTCTGTTTTTGAAAGCATCCCATCCTTGCCTAATGCCCTTCCAAAGCCCAATTCCATGTGTTCCTCGACTAGATTTTGTTATCCACTTTGTATCTTCCCGACCAAATTTTGCAACGAGTAAACTCCTACAAGGTCTAGTTTTCTCTGCGATAATTTCCACAACCATTGTCCAAGCAAAGCTTTATATATAAGAACAAACGACTTTACCCCCAACAACAACACCCCACATTAGCAACTCGTTGTGTTACAATACTCCAATTAACTAAATGAAATCTCAGATTGTCATCCCAATCTCCCCAGAGGAACTTTTTTTGTATGCTCTCAAGTCTATTAAGACAAAAATTGTTATGTATTTCCATTAAGCTTAGGCTAATTGGTTTACCAATAATCAGAGGTAAAACCAATTCTGAGAGAGACACAATTAGAAGACTCATGATGGAAGCAACTTGTTGTCACCAGATAGCTGCAAGGGCTACATCAGAGGGACACGTTTTGGTTTCATCGACATGGCCATAGAGGTTTTGTCCCTTGAGAAACGGGATAACTTGTGCTCTCCATAATAAGTAATTGGATGCAGAGAGATGTATGCACCACAAAACAGGCATGAGACACTAAATTGGCCCACTAAGCAATCTACTAAGTTGACTAATTTCTCATTCCACATCGGTACAGTGCAACCACATGTTTGAAACGCCAGTAATTCTTCCAACTACAACATCTAATTCCCCATACGCCTGTTTTACCAGGTTCTACAGCTGCATGGTAATCCATCCACCATTTCAAGTCCTTGTTGGAGAGGTATATCGACAATCTCCTCCATCCGGCATACTCTATCACTCTCAACAAGTCCTTTTTGGTCTGTAACAAATCAAAGAATTTTCTTTGCACAAAAACCCCTTTACCTTGTAGGTATCTCCCGACACAACCAGCCTCAAAAATTGCACACATCAAAGAAGATAAGAGGAAAGAGTCTTCAACATCTCAGAGAAAGCAAAGAGCAGTATAACAGAAGAGGAAAAGAGCCTACGATGTCAATGGGGGTCTTTGTCAATGGCTAGCCAGAGTTCATGGTGGTCAATGGAGGTTAGGGAGGTCGCAGGAGCTGGAAAACAGAAGAGTCGAGAGCTGGAAGAGGTTCAGGAGTTCAGAGTGGTAAGAAAAGAATGAAAGGTCAGAAGACAAGGTTTGCTGAAGATGGTCACAAAATCTAGTGTATAACAGAGCTGAAATCACATAAACCTAATATAGTCATAAAATTCAATAGATAACAGATAAAAAATCCAGTGGAAGTTGCATATTGTTCAACAAATTATGAAAAGCTTTCTCCCAAATAAGAAAGCTAAACTCAGAAATGATTCAAAATAACACATAAGAATTCACAAACCTAAAAAATTTTGGTGACGTCTAATCCACACGCATTAATAGCATCTCCTCCTATTACAAGTGGTACAGGTGGGAGTTCAAGCATTGCACCTCAAGGTAGGCGAAGAAAAAGTTTCTGGTGGAAAACCTTCGGGCCTTCAACCCCTACAACAACTAGAAAAAAAAAATTGAGATTAATATGAAAAAACACAACCTACAAGCAATAAGATGCCTAAGAATCCTTAGGCTCTGGATAAGTAAATTTTTGTCGTCAGCATAACAGGCGATCATCCAGTAACTGTTTTCCTGCCAGAAAGCCACAAGGCCTTACCTCTGCAATTATGTTCATCTACATACTATGTAAAACCCTCCTGGTTGCAAACAAAAACAGAAGATAATTCATTTCAATTAAGAAAGAAATAAAACCATCTTCTTATGCTATATCATCACCAATTTAACAAGAGCTACCGTCCTACATACCCCCTAGATCCCATATTGACAATTAACTAAGACTAAAAACTATTCAACCAGAAAAAAAATACAGCGAAAGCCACCCCAGAATTCATGTTGCCCCTCGACCTAATAACAAGATGATATTGTAAAACCATTACTTCATTAACCTGCTAAACCCTTGGAAATAGTCCCTAAGCAACAATCCATCATAAAACTCCACAATTTTCCCTACGAAAACGATAAAAACCCAAGCAAAAGGAAGGAGCACTCACATCTTGTCGACAATCCTCTCCCGTGATCGAGGCGGCAATTGAACCCTCCAACAGCCCCCATCAAGTGCAGCTCCGGTGCCCCAGCCTCCTCCGCCACCCGGCCGCGTGGGCCTCCAGTTAGCGTCGACCATCATACCCACCAGTCAAAAACCTCAACAACCAACAACCGCACAGGGACTTAGCCAAGCGATAAGAAAAAGAAGACAATCAGCACACGCCCACCCACAAGCAGATCCGAATGGCATAAACCAACACAATCAACGCCGACCCCAAGCAACCCAAACCCACGAATCCTCCCACGTTCCCACAAGAGCCCATCGAAAACCCAAAAGGAACAGTCGATGGATGGCGAAAGAAGAGCGTTGACCTCACCTGTGGGAGGAGACCGCAGAGGTTATGGCAAGAGAACCGTGAAGTGGGTCTCCGTTCATTTCTATTGTACTTTGCCTGAAGAGGATGGACTGGATTCCTGCTTCGTTCATTAGCAAGAGACGACAAAGGTGGCTCGTTGGTCCGATGATTCGATGTCCGAAGCAAAGCTAAGCAAAACAAGCGGAGAAGAAGAATATTCGCCGCCACTGATGTGGCCAGCGGCCACTTGTCTCGTTTTTCTTTGGTCCAGTCGTTCGTGGTCTGGGTCGGGTCACGAGATGGATCGGTCCCGAACAACTCGGCCCAGATCTCTTAGAAAAATTGTTTGAAAAAGTTTTTAGGTTTATTATACTTTTATCAATTTAGTCATAAATTTATTAATTTTATTAATTAAATCCATTTGACTAATTTTGATGAGAGATCTCTGACATCGACCGCCGGTCTTATCCGATATAGTCAATACTAATGTGAATAATTTTTAATATTAATTCATTATTTATTGGATTTTTTAATTATTTTTTAATTTTCTTTTCTTTTCTTTTTATACTTTACTATTTTTCTTCTTTTCTCTTTTTTTTTTTCCTTTTTTTTCCCTTCGCTAGCCATTATCAGGCCTTGTCAATAGCTGGTGGAGGCCATTGGCCTTGGGTGAGGGTCGCCCTTGAGAGTCAACCTTCACCAATTTAGTGAAGGACTGCCCTTGTTGGATTCGGCAAGGGTGGCCCTTGCTAGCCTAGGCAAGGACTACTCGGCTAAGGCCAACGACCTCTACTGACCATCGAGCTTAGCAATGGTTGGCGGAGGGGAAAAGAAAAAAGAAAAAATTGAAAAAAAATTAAAGAAGTAAAAAAATAATGAAAATATTCACAACATATTATAATATTATTAAAAATTATGGTTAATACAATGAAAAACCCTAAATTAGTATATTTATAATAAATTTACTTCAAATTAGTATGACTATAACAAATTTACCTTTCGTTAGATTTTATAAAAAAATTTCGTTGAATTACTAAGTTAGATAACATGTAGCAGTTGATAGATATACCAATTTAATTTGTTTGTAATAAGTGTATTGGTTTATAGTCTTTCATGGTAATAATCCATTTAACAAAAACTAAATCTGTTAAAAATATTTTTAATGGTCAAAAAATTAGTTTTGATTAAATTTGTTACATGTGTACCATTTTGGAGGATTTTGTGGTCAAAAAATTAATTTAGGTAAATCTGTCGTACGTGTGCCAGTTTTAGGTTTTTCATGATATTAAACCAATAAAAATTATTCATATTAGCGTCTGTCATGTTAACAAGTATCCATGTTAGTGATTTCCAATTAAAATTGGCTAGATAAATTCAATTGACAAAACATGAAAATGTTTTATAACTTAATTGGCAAAGTTACAAGGTTTAAGACTGAATTGTTAAAAATGTAAGAGATTTCAGATTTTTTGGATCATTTTCTCAATTCTTTTTAAAAAAGAACATTGGAAATTTCTGAGTAAATTGGAGCATGGTATCTTGACAAGCTTGACCTTGATAATTCTGATCGTGATTTCAATCTTGCCTTTGGCTGTAGGCCAGTTGGTCCGCGGAGACAAATGTGTCGAGATACATGTACATCTCAAACTAAGTTGAATGCCGCTTAGACTTGAGCGACGCATGCTTTAATTGAGTTATTAATCATAGGATTATACTTTAATTGAAAAGAAATATAAAATTCTGTTTATTTAATAGAAAATGGATGATTTAGAAAATATTTCCCTAAAAATAACCACTTAAAATAATTAACCAATTAAAAAAATTTCTTTATGGATGACAATTTATATCTAAATATTTTTGTTGACGATGAAAATTTTTTTTCGTTCATTTATATTTGTAAATAATACAACTAATCATATTGAAGAAAATGTTTTAAACATCATTAATATTTCGCGAAACAATCAAATCTTTAAATTAATATTAATGCAATGACCACTGCAAAGTGATCACTTGAAAATAGCGACTATGGTTGCTTTGGCTTCGTTTGGTAACATTCATATTTTTTCTAATTTCTGTTCTTTTGTTCCCTAGAACAAAAAAAAAAAAAAAAAGAACAGAAATCCACTTACTAACATCAACTAATTTTTTTTATTCTTAAGAAAAGAAAAGTAGTCGGAAACTAGATTTGAAACAGAAATAACAAAAAGAAAAAAAAAATAGCTTATTGTTCGCAAGAATAATTTCTAGAAATCTTTTTTTTCTTCCTCACCATTCGTCGTCCGTCGTTTGCCGCGCCTCACCTCTAGTCCCCGCTGCCATTTGCCAACCACCTACTGTCGGCTGCCATTGCCATTCGCTAGCCACCAACCGTCGCCACCGCCACCACCACAGGCTAGAGGAGGAGCAAGAAAAAGAGAGGGAAAATAGAAAAATCTAAAAAATTTATTAAAAAATATAAGAAATTCTATATTACAAAAAAAAAAAAAAAATGTAATTCATACCAAACGCATTCCTATTCTTTTTTTATTCTAAGAATAGAAATTTTGTATAGTTACAAAATGCATTATTTTACTTAGAAATTGTTCCAAGGAATATAAATAAAAAAAACTAGTTATGAAAAGAAATTGCTTCCTGGAACTGAAATATTATCAAACAGACCCTTTATTGTCTCTCCGAAAGGATTCCCTCCATTTCCTTTTCTCTCATTTTTCTAGTTCTTCTTCTTCTTTTTCCTCATAGAGGTCCTATCCAACGTAATTTCACCTCGTGTGGTTATTAATATGATATATAAAATTAGTTTTTAAATTTAGTGTCCAACTTAAAATGACCACAGTGACCCTTAAATAATTGAATTAAGCAGGTGCCAATGGCTTAACGGTAATATACGAAAGCCATTTGCACTCAAGATTACAAAAATAATTATTCCACTTTCCACTTATGATCCACTTCGCTCCTCTCTTAAAAAATAGTAATTTGTCATTGCTCATGCAACCCATCTCTCTCTTGAAATCGACTTCTTTTTTTTGTTTTCGTAATTTTTCTAATCATTTTTTAACTGGTACTAAATAGTGAATAGTAGGGTATGCAACTGGATCAAGTTTACTCTGAACCAAATCAGACCACCTGGAAAATAGGTCCGAGAACTAGAAAAATGAGAGATATGCCAATCAAACATACGTGTACTTGAAGAAATCTACCTAATCAGCAACTATAATGAAGGCGAAGTTGCGTATTATTTTCTATCAATTGAAGCTTTTTGATTGGAATCTCTAACATGCTATGGGAATCGGTGATTTCAGAGTTCGATTTCTTCTACTATCATTTTGAATGTTTCATTTCTTTCTATATGTGCCAGGATTCGAGAATTTCCCAGTGACATTTGGGTCATCGCAACTTCATGACTTCACCATCACTAGATGTAACGTTCGTGCAATCAACTAAATTAGGGAGTTTAACCCCCACGCGGGCCTCATCGATTAGGGTCTTCTTCTAGGTTGCTCGAGTCACCAATTCCACCGATTCTTTATCTCTCTCTCTCTCTGTGAATGAAGAATATTACAGACAACTCATGAAGAGAGTCGAAGGAGAGGACGTCGGGGACATGGAGGCCACGGAATGAGGAGCGAGGAATGAGGATCAGATTGACCGAGGAGGAAACGATTTGAGGTGGCGTGGAAAACACGACCGAAAGTCACGGGCGGATGCGAACCGATGTCGTCTTATCTTTGGAGACGTGTGGATGGTGCGATGAGGAGGAGCTGCGGGGGCAAGCTCATCCAAGTTCCTTTTTTAATGGATTTGGGAACTAGTTCCATTTTTTGGCAATCGGTTGAAACCGGTCCAGTTCCTAGTTCCAAGTAAAGGCCCACCTGGGAATCGAACTGATTGGCTCGGTTTTGGAACCAGTTTTTACTAGTGTCAAAAAATGATTTGTTAACTGTTTTAGATAAATGAATAGCTTCTTGTAGTAGTTGTGGGAATGGTATTAATATTAGACATAGTTTACTACTAATGTTTATGCAATGTTAGAATTTTTAGTCAAAAGGTTCATGTACTCATTGATTACATGTGCTCAATGTTTCAATACAAATTAGTAGGATTACATTGTTTTTTTCTCGCATATTTATGTAAAATTAGAAGCCTTATAATATATTGGGTGATTGCAAAACAGATTCTAGTGCAGAATGGGTAGACCTCGGAACAGGATCGGAAAAATAGGATAGGTTCCAAAATAGATTATTGTACAAACAATATAGGATGTAGGATCCATAAAAGAGAGACCCAGTTATAACAAAGTATGGTATAGAGTCTAGGTCTGGAACCTATCCACCTTAGAACCGATCACCCCTAGTGAATAGTAGGGAGAAAGACGTTACAAATGCTAGAAGTTCTATAATGCACTCATTTTAGCGCAAAAAATTTCGGTTAGCTCACTTAAGTGCTAAATTGGAAAAAAAGATTACTTAAAGTGTTTTTGACGAGAAATTCCAATCAAAATTATTACATGGATTTTTTAATTAAATGTCAATGCCTAGGTGGCTTTTTGATGGAAAAAAGAAGGAAAGTCCATGTGGACGATTAAGTGGCCTTGATCACAAAACAACGCTGCATTAGTGAAAATCTCTCTCTCTCTAAAGTTTTCTCTCGTTCTCTCTCTTTGTTGTTCACCTTCGCTCTCTTTCTCTCTCATTCAAGCTCTCATGGGGATAAAACCTCCATTTGCAAAGTTGCTACGATCGCCGAATCTTGAAAATCTCGTGGTTCGATACCTTTGTCTTGGAGCGAAATTCATCCTCCAGGCCAGACGATGTGATCGCAGTGAGATCGAACAGGGTTCGACTGGGTCGAATGGATAGGGACTCCTTGTTGTCCTCGTCCAGCTTGGTTGAGATGGAGAGCGAGAGGATGGAGGATTGCATTAGGGTTTACGAGTTCCTTACGTGGGATTGGAATTGTCCTCGACGAGTTGGAGCTTCTAGTCACGGTCTAGGTCATGAAGGAGTGAATTGAATTTCTTCACAAATTGGGGCTGACGATCGAGGACATCAATTTGAGATGACTTCCAAGCTTGGGCGATTGATCACCGCTTCACAAGCCACAGACAAGCTAGGCTTGTGGCCATGGACGAGACCAAAGCGATAGCAGAAGGCGTGAGCAACGATAGAGCAATCCGCGAGATCCGTGGAAAGAGCTAGGCTTGCGGCCCAATCTGGACAAGCAATGACAGAGCCCATTGCGAGCATTGATGGAGGTGTAGCATGGGCTGACCGCAAGCAATGTAGCATGGGCTGACCGCAAGCAATGCCAGAAGGGTTGGAGATGGTGGCTGAATGGGCGGTGCTATGCGAAGGAGGAGGAAGAAGAGAAAAATCAATTTTTTTTATTTTTTTTATTCCTGCTCAACAGAAACAAATATGTAAACAATGTAGTTTTGGGACTATTAGTGCTAACTAGACAAGGTGGCATCAAGTGGGTCGTAAAAATTGATAAAAAAAAATTGCCACGTTGAATTTCTGACTACTTAAATCAAGATTGACACTTAAATGATCTTTTTAAAAATAAAAATAAATGACACTTAAGTAATTTAAAAAAAAAAAGAATATTTGACACTAAAGTGAGTATCATAACTTTTTGAAATCTCCTAGTGTCCTTTTCCTTTTTTTTTTTCTTTTAATAGAGAATTATGACTCATTTGATAGTTATTACTTCCATTGAAGCTAGGGTTTAGGTGGGTTTTGTGGGTTTCTTGTCACTCGTGTTTATTATGGCTTTGGACTCGATAATTTTACCGTGGTAGGTCTATCATTCATGAATAAACCCTAATGGAATTCATAAGATAATCGAGATTTAACAGTGAAGATAATAGGGACGAAGAGAAGAGTTTCCTTGCCGATAAGTTCCAACATATAGCCATCGTGGAACAATAGCTTTGCTGCTATCAATGTGTTCTTTTGGTGACGGCTAACATGTATCCGTTCGATGTTTTCTCGGCCTTTGACTTGATACTAAAGTTAAGAAAACACGAAAGGTTAAAATTCTTTCTCTGTACATGGGCAACTATTACTCGAAAACATCGAGACAAACGAATTCCATTATTTTCTTTTTTGATATCAGTCAAATGGCTCACAATGCGTGCGTCTTCACCTACAGCTGGCTTCAACACAAACAGCAATCTTCTGAGCCATGAGTTCTCCATAGAGCATAACTATGTCTTGGAGCTTAACTATGTCATTACATACCAGTTAAGAAATCATAGCTTCTTCCTCTCAGCTAAGAGGTAGTCATCAAACTGCTTGGCAGCCAACGTCCAATTGCAGAGATGAATCCCATCTATAGCAGAATGATAGTTAGAAAAAAACCTACATTGGAATAGCGCCTCGAGGATCAGTACTAGACATTCGCAGGTTGCTTAATTCATCACGTGTTGCTTTAGATCAGTACCCTATTCTAGGAGCTTTCGATCGATGCTCCTAAATTCACGACTCCCTCTCCCTTGGGGATTATGTCTTTTCCCATAGCCACCGCCACTTCTTCTAGCACATCCGTGAGGAAGGTCTCCTTCCCCTCTCCCTTTTGCCTCTCCCTCTTGCCACCTCTCTATCTCCTCAACTTCAAGACTACTTTGTTGATTTCGCCGACGACGCTATCGACATCCTCCACGGAAGTGAAGAGTTTTGTCCTGTGAGCCTAGAAGTTCAAAGTGTCAGCACCTCGGAAGAATTTGCTCTTCCGGATCCGTTAGCTCGCTCCGGCCCTGGTGCTTCCTCCATATGGTCGGGTACTTCTCAAGTCTCTAAGGCTCCTCTGCTGATGCTTAGAGTAGTTGGCTTATCATAAAGTGATTTTGTGATCAACTAATATCTCTTTTGCATGTCTTCTCTCCTAGTGTAGAGCTAGATCTAGCTCTAGATTTGGGTGTTTCTTTTATTCCGATCTAGTTATAGATGTGGGATTTACAATGCGTTTTGTATACTCTTTCAACCTATTGGTGGTGTTGTCTTTATATAGTGATGGTGTTAAGGACACTGAATCTAGATATGCATTGCCTTTTAGCAAAGCCATAACTACTGGAGAGGGAAATCTCAACGTGTGCTCATCACTGATAATACAATATTTGGTAATTGGTTGCCCGATGTGCTTTGATGCCACAATAGTCCTGTCTTTGTGGAATGGGCAAGTTTTTGTCGGCCCTACCAAATTGATTTATCTTGCATATTTACTTATTTTGTGGATTTGCATTTTTATCTTCAAGTTATGTACTTTTTTTCGTGTGAATTAAAATTTTTCCTTCTAACAAAACAAAATTGGGAGCTTTGATTCTTGCTGTAGATTCAACTGCTCATATTTCTTGCTTTGACGTTTCGCAATGCAGAGGATTTGAAGTCCATCACTCTTTTCCTCCTTTGAATTCAAAGTGTTGAAATACAAAGAGTGAGTTGCATGTTCCTTTATTGACTCATTTCTACCTTACATTGTAGGAGAACTCTCAAGTATTACCAAGGACAAATGCGTCATTTGATAAATCTTGACAAGTGCATGTTACTTTATTTCAATTCCAAAATTTGAATTTTGTCTATTTGATAATCAACCTTACAAAGAGAATTCAAATTTTGCAACACTGCTTTCTTCCCACGTATTTGTGGACGAGTTTCTTCATTATTTTGTGAATAAGTTCTTTCCATTAATTAATAATTCAAGTTTTTTGTAATAAGGTTGTTTTGTAAAATCTTTTAAATTTCAATATTTTGCATACACCAACCTTGTGCACCTTAGCTAGTAACAATAGATAAATAGAATAAATCCCTTAATGGACAGTTTCATCTAAAATTGAGCATATATGCAATAAGAAAACTAAATTGCACTATATGAAAATCCATTAGGATTCTTAATTAGTTATGTTATGGTGAAGGAAACATAAAAGTTATGAAACGATAACGAAAGTAAGTTTTTAAAGGCTCCTAGAAAGCAATCATATACATTCAATACAACTATTTAAAGAAACAAAGGGCTATATATAGACATTTGCATATATTATAGGTTATAGATGTTTCTGCACTATAGATTGAGTTTTTTTTTCCCCTCACATCAACAATGTTTATACTTTGGATTCAAATAATGATTATACACTATCCTCTACAATTTTATATATATAAAAAAAAAATGCATCGTTTCCTTTTTTATTGGTTTCTGCTTGATTTTGGAGGAGGCATATAATCTATCTAAGATTGGTTTTTTGATTGTGTGTAATAACGCTAACTAGTTTTGAGTTAAAAGTTTCAGTTAAATAAATAATTCTTCAATCTCTCTATATTACAAAGGAAATTAAAAGCGTTTTTCAACGTCATCTTTCAACCCAAGAATTTCGATAAAATACTTGCCTACTATAAGACGGAAAGCAAAAATCTATACCAGATAATTGACGAAAACGTAATTTGAAGACAGTCCTTAACGCAAGTCACCCCATCACTTTAAATATCACACACTTGTCATCAATTTCTCAAGGTTTAAAATTACTTATGAGTTTCTCATACTATCATAAATTGGATTCATTTACTAAAATAACCCAAATCACTTCTTTTTTTCTTGTATCAAATGTTCATATGCATGTTTGTGTGTGTTTTATTAGTTGGTTTTTCCAGTAAGGTCAACAAAAGTATTTAATAAAAGTCAAATTCTCCCTCACTATGTTACAAAGACCAAGCTACAATGTTCAGAATCTCATGACAATAATATTCGGAATCCGATTCGTGTAAATTTCCACGATCTGATTTGGATTCTACGTCAATCCACCAACACCTTCTTGATAAACCCTCCAAGTCCCTCAAAAAATCCATTCATCGCGGGGAGACGGGGGCGTCCGATTTCTCTACCAGAGGTGGAGGAGGAGGTTGATCACATCACCCACTTGCCCGACGCCTATAGAAAAACATGCGTCGTCTTCTTTTTTATTGGTTTTTGCTGGATTATGGAGGAGGCATATAATCATCTAAGATTGTTTGTTTCGATCGTGTGTATTAATGCTAACAAAAGTATTTAATGAAAATAAAAAAATCTCCCCCATTTTGTTACTATGACCAAGCTATAATATTCAAAATTCTCATGAAAACAATATTCGAAACCTAATTTGCGTGGATTTCGGATGATCTGATTTGGCTTCTAGGTCAACTCACCAACACCTTCTTCCTAAAACCCTCCAAATCCCTCAAAATCCATTCATGGCGGGGAAACGGCAGCATCTGATTTCTCCACTGCCGCCAGCGGCGGAGGTTGATCACATCAGCCACTTGCCCGACCCCATAATCCACCGCATCTTCTCCTTCTTGCCCTTCAAAGACGTGGTCAAGACCAGCATGTTGTCCAGGCAATGGCGTTTCGCTTGGACCCCCACTCCATACATCGATCTCTCTCCCCGGCCAGACGGTGTCCTTCCTTCGATCGGCAGAGCACTGAGTCTCTGCACAGTTGCTAAGATAGAGAAGTTCCATCTCGATGCTTCTTCTATGTCTGGTTTATACATCCCACTCTATTGGTGGTTTCGCATTGCCGTGGCGCGGAAAGTGGAAGACGCTTCGTTAGGCTTTGGACGCTTGTATCACCCCGTACCTCGAACCTTGTGCGATTGTGCGTCGCTGGTGAGCTTGCGAGTATCTAGATGTCGTTTTCCAAGGGATGCTATCATCAACTGGCCTTCCATTAAGAGATTATATGTATTCACAACGTTCGGTTGCGTAACAAGAAGATTATGAAAATCTTGAGCAGAAGCCCCGTTCTCGAGTCTCTTACATTGCATTGCTTGCCCGGCAATCATGACCTTCGGATTGATTCAAGATCTCTAAGAGAGTTGGTTATCGAAGCCAATTATATTCCGTCGCTCGATATCTTGGCTCCAAATCTGCTTTCATTGCGTCTGTCCGGCGGATTTGTCCTCACAGGCTTTAGACTAAACTTAGTATCATCATTAGCAGAGGCAGAGTTGAACTTTAAGAAGCCAACCGCTTTTCTTGGCTACTTTTCTGACCGGTTGAAGTTCCTTCTTGAGCGGCTGCAAAATGTCACGAAAATCACAGTCGGAAGCAGGTTCCTTAAGGTGTGAGTCTTTTTTCCATTTCATTAAGTATGTTATTGAAGTGTTAAATATGTTATTGAAGTATATTTATGGATATCAGAGAATTCCCTATTAAAAGGTATCATTAGACATTTTTATTTTTTATCTTTCGTTATTTTCTGGGATAGCTAGTATTCCTTATTAGTCAGATTACTTCCTTTTCTTTACATAATGTTCAGCTATAAATACCTGTAAATACAACACAGGAAAATCAGTTATTGAATAAAGATGTAGCCTCGAGTATTCCCGATCTCCCTCTCTCTTGAAAGCAAAGGCTGCTGTGTATGTTATGTCCTTCTTGTCCTTGTGAGCTGGTGCTGATCCATTTTCTCTTAAAGCTTTGTATCAGAAGGCAGAGAATCTTGTCGTGCGCGCATTAGTTTTCATTTCCCCTTATGTTAAATTCATGAAAAGAGCAATCCGGTTTCATGTATTTTCAGTTCGCTCCGCTAAGAACCACCAAATCAATCAAATTCTTAGTATTTCTTATAGCTAAATTAGTCCACTCCCCTTTTTCTTTATCAGCAAAGTGGCCAGTTGCAGTTTTCATGCACATGAATGTTCGTAAAAGCTTATGCTTGATGGTAAATTGTATGTATGATCTTTTCACTCAGTAAGTTGAATGACCGGAACGTATTCTGCCTTTTGATGTTATGTTTTGTTCCACGAGCATCGAACGATGCTAAAGCAGTCGAGTAGTGACCGAGGTGCTTCCTCATTTGTGGAAAAAGATATTCCCTGTTATATCATACATATATGGACCTCAACAGCTAAGTCCATAATAAATGAGCGGTTTTCGTATTAAAGCTTTTTTTTCTTGGTAGAATTAGAAAGTAAAGCAATGGTCGTATCTTGTTCTGCTACTTGGCTCACAATTCAAGTTGTTTTCAGCTTCTATCGGCTGTGGAGGTAAAGGGAAGGCATATTACAGGTTGTAAACGGGACCTTCTAGGGATGGCATACTTGCTGCAGAGTTTTCCGCTCCTGGAAAGGCTAGTCATAAGCAATCCAAAATCCAATAAATTCACGGTATTATTCTATCTTTGAATCTAGACATAGTTACATATGTGCTTTCGGCAGTCAACTTCATATCGGCCCCGTTTGGTTTGGCTTTGGGAATGGGCTTTGGGACTTTACAGTCCCTTGACCAAATGCAAACGCGTTTGGTTCATTTTTTTGGGCGACTTTGGCAAGATGCAATTGCATCTCCAAAGGACTCCAAGGGCCTTTAGCCCAATGTAGCTCTGAAGGTGCTTTGGGAAGTTGCATCTTGGGAATGCAAGTCTTCAGTACTGTTCATCTTCTCCAAACTACCGCCGATCGTAGGCTGACGACCGCCGGCCAAGGGGTCGCGCGCGCCGGCGACGCTTCGGCGATCGCCGCCTAAGGGTCGCCCGACCTCGGCGACCGTCACTCGACCTCAGGCGACGCCTGGGTCGTGCGACCCAAGCAACTGATGGCCTGAATCACATGACCTCGGCGATTGTCGCCTGAAGGTCCTATTGCCTGGGGTCCCCCGACCCCGGCGACCATCGCCTGAGGTCACCCGACCCTGGCAACCATCCAAGGGCTAGATCTGGCCATCCGACCGCCAGATCCGGCAGTCCGGTGGCCGGACTTCAAAAAAAAAAATACAAATATTTTTTTGTTTTTTTAATTTAATAAAAATCATTTACAAATGCAAATTTTACTAAATGATATTTTGGTCAAAGTTGTTTCTCAATGTAAATTTTACCAAACGTTATTTGCATTTCGGAAAACCCTATTCACCCAAAGATATTTGCATTTTTGCAAATGCTTTCCCCAAAAGCCGAACCAAACGGGCCCATCATCTACTTTCGAGCTTTTACCATGAAGTTGCTGAAGTACAATCAAGTATCTCGTTGCGATTTATGTTTTACACACATTTGCACTTACTTTCATAAACGAATTGGTTTGTGAAAAAGCCGGGATGCCTTGAAGCTATATGGAAAAAAGTGTTGGATGTATGCCCTAAAGCTACTATGTAATAGTTACGTGTTAGAGATTCAGTTTTACTATCATTATTATTATTTAATTAATGGCAATGACGTATTCATTCATTTGTCCAATTATTTTATATTTATGAATGATTCCATAAGATCAGTTACAACTAAACCTATTCTTGAAACATCAAGAATATATGTGACGGGTTCATAGTTAGGTTGAATCCTTAAATTGTTCCTAGTCAATGGATTATTAAGTGGATATTTATAATCATGTTGAGACCAGTGTGTTCTTAACTTCACCATTAAATATTGGATACTTAAGAAAATGATGAGTCGCATGTCATTGGGTATTATGATGCCTGAGTTAGAACACAAGTGTTTGTATTAGACAAGTTCACTGAATGTGACGCATATAGAACGATTAGCAATATGGAAGCTTTTAGCATGGTCAATGTCTAATTGTTCATACTTTGGTCTTGTGTAAATAATTCTTAGACCGAAGGCACAGTGTTAACTTGTGTGTCGAACAACTATAAATCAATTAAACACACAAAAACGCCTAAGGTTGGCTCTGATACCACTGTTGGAGTTTCATGAATTATGTATATGTAAAAAAAAAAAATACAACAGAAACAAAGATAATATATTTTATACATGATTCTCTGAATGCGTTGTTCATGCATTTTAATCAAAAATCTGAATATAAAAAAAAGGAGTTAAACGAATTACCTCTCAAAGCGCGCTTTAAACGAATTAGTTCGGATGTTCTTCAGTTCGAGTCCCACAAATGTCGGACCTCTAGTTCGAACACACCAACAATAGACGTTGAATGGAAGAGAGAACTTTCGGATAATAACCACTATGATCGTGCTAGTAATCTCGTGGAGACAATCCGCCGTATCCTTGATATTTTTAGTCACAACCCAAATGAGAGAGAATCCCTCTTCTTTTTCTCGTCTCGAAAAACACAAGAACACGCACATGTTTTTTTCTATTTTCAGCAACCGTTTTTTTTTTTTATGTCCTCAATACAGTATTTTTAAAAAAATAAAAAAATATATATTCTTGAATCAGCAACGGTTGTTGATCGAGGGACGATTAGCAACCGTTGCTGATCATCATGCACGATGATGGACTTCATCATGCATGAATGGTCAACAATTGCTGACCATCATGCACGAAGCAATGGTCAGCAATTGCTAACCAACTGCTCATGCACGATCGTGCATGAACAAACGATCAGCAACGGTTGCTGATCGTCCCTCGATTAGCAACCGTTGCTGATTCGAGAATATATAGTTATTTTTATTTTATTTAAAATGCTGTATTGAGGACATAAAAAAAACGGTTGCTGAAAATAGAAAAAAACATGTGCGTGTTTTTGTGTTTTTCGAGACGCGAGAAAGAAGAGGGATTCTCTCTCATTCGGGCCGTGACTAAAAACATCAAAGATACAGCATATTGTCTTTACGAGATTGCTAGCACGATCATAGTGGTGATTATCCGAAAGTTCTCTCTTCCATTCAACGTCCATTGTTGGCGTATTTGAACTAGAAGTCCGACATTTGTGGGACTCAAACTGAAGAACATCCGAACCAATTCGTTTAAAGTGTGCTTTGAGAGGTAATTCATTTAACTCCATTTTTTTTTATATTCATATTTTTTATTAAAATGCACGAACAACGCATTCGGAGAATCATGTATAAAATATATTATCTTTGTTTCCGTTATATATATATACCTATACATGATTCATGAAACCCCAACAGTGGTATCAGAACCAACCTTAGACGTTTTTCGTGCGTTTAATTGATTTATAGTTCAAAGATATTTTTGCGTTCTAATGGCCAATTTATTTTTGTTAAGAGAATCTCTTGCTCTTGTGTGGCTTATAAAAGTTAATTAATTTATGTGATAAATTTAATCAACTAAGCAAAAATTAGAACTAAATCAATTTTGAATCAAAAATCCGTAACTTGTTATACTTTGTGTTTATATTCTGCGAATGATTCGCAATTGTGAATTTAAAGTTGACAACGCAACTTCCGTTCGGAATCACGCTCGTGAAATTTGTTTCATCGATTTTGATTTCTTGATGTGGTTTGCGTTGTTAGGCTTTAAATTTAATTAAATGCAGAATTTTATTTATGCCTTCCGGAGCTTTAAATTTTAAATTTATGGCTCGCAAGGAAGGGTGGTGATCATGGAAAAATCCCTAATCATTATGATTGTTGTATGGATGAATGTATGATGATTATAGGTATTCTTTTTGGGGTTGTAATTATTAAATGGAGGCTGTGTCCTTCCTTTTATATTTATTTTCATGAAATGTAATTTTAGCATAGTTTAGTATATCAATTGATGATGTAAATGCTACGAGAGAAGAGGAGCCATTAAACCATAGAGCTCTATGGGCCCGGTCTTTGAAGAGTTCAAAGATTCAAGAAGAATTGAAGGGCATGTCTCTATTATTAAAACATTAAAATGGCTAAATGGGTCTCTTTGGCTCGAGACCCATTGAACCATAATTCCATGATCATCACGTAGGATAGATGTTTATGTGATATCTATTTATTTATTGTGTTTATGTTATCATGCATGTTAAACCGGTTAATGTGCAAAGTGAGACCATTAATAACGACCCAAATATCCTTATTAATAATATTAAGTCGAAACAAGTTTCGAATTCATGGCCTTCCATCGTCGTGGTTTGATCCAATATTATAGTGGTTAACTGACCGGCTATGGATATGATGTGGACATCGAGCCATATCGAGGAGGAGGTGCTAAGAACCCATTGTCTATTCCTACTGGTTCGATCACTCGAGCGTGGGCCAAGCAATTTAGGCAAGCTATTGGCATCATGGTTCGTGATCTTCAACGTGGAGATGGCCTTGGATCAAATCTTGAAGAATCTTGGAAATCTTGGTGCAATTTGATTATATGGACACCAAATATTTGACCAAGTCATATATATATATATATATATATATATATATATACTTCTTGTTTAGGAATATTCTAGAATATGACGCATTATATTTCTAGGGTTGGTTTTAGAGTTTGTGTGGCGGATAGAAGACCTATATATAAGACTGACTGAATTTCTTTGGGACAGATATATTTTACTTTGAGAAATAATTGAGAGATTCTCTTTTACTGTTCTTTTGAGGACTTGACCTAATCAAGATTCACTTGTGACGGTCGATTTGACTTATCGAGCGAGATAGCGAATTCTTTCGCTCGTGGCGTCTATAACGTTGGTTGGTTGACACGTGTTCGTCAATAGGTCACGTTCATACCGAGGTTGCCAATCACAGATTTGATTGGAGGTCAAGGTTTGCAATTCGCACCATCTAGGCCTTCGTAGAACGATCCTTCTGCAGCGATTCACATCGGTTTGGTATCAGAGCTTGCTTCTACAAGGTCTATTTATCTTTAATTTTTTGTTTATATTCAGCAATTTGAGATTTATTGAGCTAGGGTTTCGGTTCTAGCCAATTTAGGGATCTTATTGGTTTTGTGTGTCCATACATAGTTGTTTGCTGTTAATTTAAATTTTTTTTTCCTAGCATCTTAAATTGTATCTGAGTTTGTCAAAAAAAAAGAAGAAGAGAAAGTTCTTCAAAAAAAAACGAAAAGAAAGAAAACGCACAAAAAAAAAGTGCGAAAGAGAAAAAAAAAAGATTCGGCAAAAAAAAATATAGCCGAACAAAAAAAAATCAAGAAGGCGACTAATTTGTTAGTGGACCGAATTGAAACAAAATCAGTAGTGATTTGCGTTTCAATTGGAATTTTGAAAGTTGTACTTGTTGGTTTGAAATTGTTACTTGTTGAAACAAAATCAGCAGTGATCTAATCTTGTTTGATTAGTTTGATTGATTGCCGTGATAGGGTTGAGAGATAGGTTTTGAGTCCAATAAAGAGCTTGTGAAAAGAGAATATGAGAGGAAAAAGGCAAGAGTGTGTGAGTTTAATTGAGGGTAAAAAAAAGCCTAGACTTGAGTTAAACATGAGGGGAGTGACAAACACCTTGAGAGAAACACGTGAGGGAGCGATTGGTGAGGATTTTTGTGACTAACATTTATTTGCAGGTCTAAAATATGTCGCGCGAAGAAAGCGTGAATCAAAGGGAGGTTGACTCCATATGAAGGGATGAAGCGCTCGTGGAAAGCATCCAGCAATTGAGGGTCGTAGTGGAGGAGCTTAGTGGCCGAATGATGGAGAATGGTATGAGAGTTGATGGTGACCGAGAGATACCCCGAGGAAGGCCGTAGCATCAGCGAGATGCCTCTAGAACACAACCTAGAAGGCAACGGCATTATGATGATGATGAGGCTGACATGGAGGATGATCGAGATGCTCGATTTGGAAGGTGGAATGGAGCCCGAGAGTTTAGACACCGAGAAGATAATGAACTTGGCAATATTAAGATGAAGATTCCTTCTTTCCAAGGAAAGAATGATCCCGATGCGTATCTAGAGTGGGAGAAACACATGGAGATGGTATTTGATTGCCAACGATATTCTGAGCTCAAAAAGGTAAAAATTGCAGCTGTTGAATTTACTGATTATGCTATAATTTGGTGGGATCAACTTGTGACTAGTAGGAGGCGCAATGGTGAAAGACCGATAGAGACGTAGGATGAGATGAAAGCAGTGATGAGGAAGCGTTTTGTACCAAGTCATTACCATCGAGATTTTGTTTCAAAAGTTACAAAATCTCACACAAAGCAATAAGAGCGTGGAAGAGTATCACAAGGAGATGGAGATTGCCATGATCCGTGCTAATGTGGTGGAGGATCGTGAGGCCACAATGTCAAGATTTTTGAGTGGTTTGAGTCGAGACATAGCAAGGGTGGTGGAGCTGCAACACTATGTTGAATTGGAGGAATTGGTGGACAAAGCCATCAAAGTTGAGCGGCAATTGAAGATGGACCGAAATCACAAAAGTGGAGGAGGTTCCAATCAAAATTGGAGATCCAATTGGAAGAGAGATGAAAAGCCAAATTGGAGAGGAAACAACACCAAAACCGAAACCTCAAAGGAGAAGGAGAGGGATGGTAAAGTTGGAACGAATCCGGCTTCAGGTAAAACCGAAAACCCTAACACTAGAACTCGTAAGATTAAATGTTTTAAGTGTTTGGGCAGTGGTCATATGGCGAATCAATGCCCTAATAGGAGGGTGATGATCATGACTGAACATGGTGATGTTGAGTCCGAAAGTGAGAGAGAAGAAGAAGATGATGAGATGCCACCGTTGGAGGATTGTAGTGATGGAGAAGTGGCTATAAAAGGAGACTTATTGGTGGTTAGGCGTTCTCTGAGTGTGCAAGTAAAAGAGGAGGAGCATCATCAACAAAGAGATAACTTGTTTCATACAAGATGTGTGGTGAATGGTAAGATCTGTAGTATGATAATTGATGGAGGTAGTTGTGCGAATGTGGCAAGTTGTACTATGGTGGATAAGTTGGGTTTGAAAACGACAAAGCACCCTAGGCCTTATAGACTTCAATGGTTAAATGATAGTGGTGAGGTGAAGGTGTCGAAACAAGTTTGAAATCCATTTGAGATAAGGAAATACAAGGATGAGGTAGAGTGTGATGTTGTACCTATGCAAGCAGGTCATGTCTTACTTGGAAGACCATGGCAATATGATCGAAAGGTACATCATGATGGATATACTAATCGTTATTCATTGGTGATGAATCAAAAGACTTATACTTTGGTACCAATGACACCTAGTGAGGTGTATCAAGATCAATTAAAGTTACAACGAGAAGCCGAGAGAGAGAGAGAAAAGGTGAGAAATCCGAGGGCTTGTGTGGTGTGTCTAAGACACAAGGAAAATGAGAGGCCGAGAGAAAGATTGTGGTAAAAACTGAGGGAAAAGAAGAGAGGAAAGAAAAGAGGCAAAATAATTTTTATGCAAAATCAAGTGAAGTGAGGAGAGCCTTAGTTCTAGATCGACCAATGCTTGTACTTGTGTACAAAGAGGTTTTGTTTTCTACTAACGATCTTGACCCAAGTTTGCCTAGTCCTATTGTGTCTTTATTGCAGGAATTTGAAGACTTCTTTCCTGATGAACTTCCTGGAGGGATACCACTGATTCGAGGCATAGAACATCAAATTGACTTGATTCTTGGTGCGTCATTACCTAACCGACCCGCATATCGAAGCAATCCCGAGGAGACAAAGGAACTTCAGCGGCAAGTTAGCGAACTATTGGAGAGAGGGCATGTGAGAGAGTCATAGCCCGTGCGCCATCCCTGTTTTGTTGGTGCCAAAGAAGGATGAAACTTGGCGAATGTGTGTTGATTGCCGAGCAATCAATAACAATACGGTAAAGTTTCGACATCCTATTCCTAGGTTAGATGACATGTTGGATGAGTTGCATGGTTCTTGCATTTTCACTAAGATCAATTTGAAAAGTGGCTATCATCAAATTAGGATGAAAGAAGGTGATGAATGGAAAACTGCATTTAAGACCAAGTATGGATTATATGAGTGGTTAGTCATGCCATTTGGATTAACTAATGCACCGAGCACGTTTATGCGACTTATGAATCATGTTTTGCATGCTTTTATTGGTCGATTTGTGGTTGTCTATTTTGATGATATCTTGATATATAGTCAAACCCTTATGACCATATTGAGCATGTGCGAGCTGTCTTGTAGGTTTTAAGGGCCGAACAATTATACGCTAATCTAAAGAAGTGCTCTTTTGTTACCAACAAATTAGTATTTCTAGGATTTGTTGTTAGTGTTGATTGTATACAGGTTGATGAAGAAAATGTCAAAGCAATTCGTGAATGGCCAACACCTAAGATCGTAGGAGAGGTGCGTAGTTTTCATGGATTGGCGAGTTTTTATCGGCGATTTGTGAGAAATTTTAGCACCATTGCCGCACCTTTAACTGAGGTTATCAAGAAGCACGTGGATTTCACGTGGGGAGAAGAGCAAGAGAAAGCATTTAATATTTTTGAAAGATAAGTTGACTAATGCTCCTTTGTTATCTTTGCCGAATTTCGGTGCTACTTTTGAGATAGAGTGCGATGCTTCTGGTACAGGAATTGGAGCCGTGTTGATGCAAGGAGGGCGTCCCATAGCTTATTTCAGCGAGAAATTGAGTGGAGCAACATTGAATTATCCTACCTACGATAAGGAGATGTATGCTTTAGTGCGAGCCTTGGAAACATGGCAACATTATCTATGGCCGAAGGAGTTTGTAATCCACACCGATCATGAGACCTTGAAGTACTTGAAAGGGCAGCAAAAGTTGAATAAAAGACATGCCAAATGGATGGAGTTCATCGAGACTTTTCCATATGTGATAAAGTACAAGAAAGGTAAGGAGAATGTGGTAGCCGATGCACTTTCTCGAAGGTACGCGATTCTAACTATTTTAGAAGCAAAGTGTCTAGGTTTTGAGCATATCAAGGGCTTATATACTGATGATGATGACTTTGGGAGAGTATATGAAGCATGTGAACACGCTGCATTGATAAATTCTATAGGCATGAATGTTATCTTTTCCGAGAAAACAAACTATGTTTGCCTAAGTGTTCTTTGCGTGAATTGTTGGTGCGAGAAGCGCATAGTGGTGGTTTAATGGGACATTTTGGCATTAGTAAGACTTATGAAGTACTACATGAACATTTTTATTGTCCACATATGAAGAGAGATGTTACACGTGTCTATGAGAGATGCATTGCTTGTAAACAATCAAAGTCTACAACTAAACTGCATGGCTTGTATACACCATTACCTATTCCAACGCATCCTTGGATTGATATTTCTATGGATTTTGTGTTAGGATTGCCTAGGTCTAAGTATGGTAGAGATTCTATTTATGTGGCTGTTGATCAATTTTCAAAGATGGCTCATTTTATACCTTGTCATAAAACTGATGATGCATCTCATGTTGCTAATTTGTTCTTTAGGGAGGTTGTACGTTTGCATGGCATGCCTAAATCGATTGTTTCAGATCGAGATTCTAAATTTCTTAACTACTTTTGGAAAACATTGTGGAAAAAACTAGGAACACGGTTATTATTTTCTACTACTTGTCATCCACAGACCGATGGTCAAACCGAGGTAGTTAATAGAACTTTAGGGGTATTGTTGCGTGCTATTATTAAAAAGAATATAAAATCTTGGGAAGATTGTCTGCCACATGTTGAGTTTGCATATAATAGGAGCGTGCATTCTGCTACTAAATTTACACCATTTGAGGTTGTCTATGGTTTTAATCCGTTAACTCCGTTAGATTTAACCCATTTACCTATTGATGAACATGTGGATTTAGATGGAGCAAAGAAAGCTAAAATTGTCAAGGTGTTGCATGAGAAGACGCGCGCAAATATTGAGCGCAAGACTGAGCAATATGCAAGGCAAGCCAACAAAGGGCGCAAGGAAGTGGTGTTTGAACCCGGCGATTGGGTTTGGGTTCATATGCGCAAAGAGAGATTTCCTGAGCAGCGACATTCTAATTTATTACCGCGAGGGGATGGACCTTTCATGGTTTTGGAAAGAGTTAACAATAATGCCTACAAGCTTGATCTTCCAAGTAAGTATGATGCTAGTGCCACATTTAATGTTTCTAATTTGACTCTTTTCGATGCCAGTGATGATTTGAGGGCAAATCCTTTGCACGGGGGAGGGAATGATGTGGACATCGAGCCATATCGAGGAGGAGGTGCTAAGAACCCATTGTCTATTCCTACTGGTTCGATCACTCGAGCGCGGGCCAAGCAATTTAGGCAAGCTATTGGCATCATGGTTCGTGATCTTCAACGTGGAGATGACCTTGGATCAAATCTTGAAGAATCTTGGAAATCTTGGTGCAATTTGATTATATGGACACCAAATATTTGACCAAGTCAAATATATATATACTTCTTGTTTAGGAATATTCTAGAATATGATGCATTATATTTCTAGGGTTGGTTTTAGGGTTTGTGTGGCGGATAGAAGACCTATATATAAGACTGACTGAATTTCTTTGGGGACATATATATTTTACTTTGAGAAATAATTGAGAGATTCTTTTTTACTGTTCTTTTGAAGATTTGACCTAATCAAGATTCCCTTGTGACGGTCGATTTGACTTATCAAGCGAGATAGCGAATTCTTTCACTCGTGGCATCTATAACGTTGGTTGGTTGACACGTGTTCGTCAACAGGTCACGTTCATACCGAGGTTGCCAATCACGGGTTTGATTGGAGGTTGAGGTTTGCAATTCGCACCATCTAGGCCTTCGTAGAACGATCCTTCCGCAGCGATTCACATCAGGATACATAGGGGTTAATTACCATTCATAAAATTGGACCACTCCATTATGCATGTGATGTTGTAGGGTTGGAGCCAAATGATTTCTAATAACTGTCAAGTGAAGAAATCATTTGTGCTTTCAATACTTGCATGAGACGATTGGCTAGACTTAACTATGATTATGATGCCAATAACTGTTAGGTGAGGCTTTCATGGTCTAGAGGCCGAAGTTATGATTGGGACTCGCATATGATGCGTTGAACAAGTTGGTTCACTCACTAAGTTCATAGGACACCAATAACTGTTAAGTGAGGTGGGCTTTGGGCTAGTGGGACTCCAACCCCCACTAGTAATCTTTACCCAACAAAGATTACTACTTCCCATCTTAAGGAGTATGTAATTCGAATATAAATTTAGTGGGAGGATCTATTTCATTTAAAGGCAAAAATGAAATAGTTATTTTGAAAGATACAACAGTTAACAATTTATTTTCTGCAACAGATATATTATTACTCTGAAAATGGTGACCAGAAACCCACTCGCTTCTATACTTGACAAGAATTGTTTGACTGGACCCAATTTCACTGACTGGGTGAGGAATTTGAGAATTGTTCTCAATTCAAAAAAAAAATGGGTATGTGCTTGATGAAAAGATGCTAGACTCCTTTCTTGAAGGTGGGATCCGAGAGGAGTGTGTCACTTATGATAAGTGGCGTGACGATGACTTAAAAGTTAGTTCATATATGCTTTGCTTCGATGAATAATGAATTACATAAGAAGTATGAATCTATGGAAGATGCTAGGTCAATCATTTTGCACTTAAAGGAATACTTTGATGAGAATGGTCGAACATCTAGCTATGAGATATCTAAGGCATTGTACCATATGAGGATGGTTGAAGGATCATCAGTTAATGATCATGCTTTGAAAATGATCTAGCACATTGAAGAATTGGCTAGGCTGAATCTCATTATGGACAAGAGTTAGCTGTGGATTTGATCCTCCGATCTTTACCTGATTCCTTTTCTAGTTTTATCCAAAACTTTCACATGCATAAGATGGAGAAAACTCTCGCTGAGTTACATAGCATGCTAATAATTTATGAGAAGGAAATGCACAACACGAGACCAAATGTAGTGGCTTTGGCTAAGGCTTCTTCTTCAAAGGGAAAGACTGTTTTAAAGAAAAAGAAATGAAAGAAGCCTATCAAACCTGTTGTGCAACCAAAACCCAAGATTGATAAAGGGAAATGTCATTACCGTGGTGTCAAGGGGCACTAAAGGAGGAACTGTAAGAAGTACCTCGTGAGTTTGAAGGTCAAGCTCAAGGACCAACCTTATGAAGGTATGATGTCTATGCTTATTGAAACTAATCTTATGGTTAGTGTTGAATCCAGCTCATGGGTTCTAGATTCTGCTGCAACTTCACATATTTGTATGTCTTTGCAGAATCTGGAAACAAGTAGGATGCTAGGGCAAAATGATATTGTCCTGACATTTGCCAATGGAGCAAGAGTTGCTGCGTTAGCTATAGGGGCTTTTCGTTTATATTTGCGTTCTGAACATGTATTGGTTTTAAAGAATTGTTTGCATTATAAGAATGTTGTTAGGAACATCATCTCTATACCTCATTTGAGTAAAGAGAATTATGAATTTTCTTTTGTTGATGATGTATGTTCTATTTATCATAATAGAAGATGTGTTGGTACTAGCTTATTAATCAATCATCTATATACCATTACAATGTCCGCATTACCGATATCAATAAGCAAAATATAATTGATATAAATGCCATAACTAATAAACGCTCTAAAGATAGTCCAAATAAAAAGTATGTTTGGCATCTCCGATTAGGTCATATTGGAGAAGACAAAATTAACAAGTTGAGTAATGATGGGTACATTGATCCATCAAATTTTGAGTCATACTCGACTTGTGAGGCATGTCTTCTAGGAAAAATGACCAAAGCGCCTTTTGTGGGACATAGTGTGCGAGTTGCTGACATATTAGGATTAATACATATAGATGTATATGGACCAATTAATGAAACTACTAGAGGTGGTTATAATTACTTCATTACCTTCACAGATGATCAATCATGATGATTATTAATACCTAATGAAGTATAAATCTGAATCCTTTGAAAAGTTCAAGGAATTCAAGGCTGAAGTTGAGAAACAAACAGGAAAATGTATTAAGGCTCTTCAATCAGATTGAGGAATGGCATTTTATCGCAATGGACACCTCCTAGAACTCCAGAATATAATGGTGTATTTGAACAAAGAAATCGTACTTTATTATATATGGCGCGATCTATGATGAGTTACACCGATTTGCCAATGTCCCTTTAGGATATGCCCTTGAGATAGTTGTATATATACTAAACAGAGTACTGTCCAAATGTTCCAACTACGCCCTATGAGATATGGCATAATAGGAAACCTAGTCTTTATCATATTAAGATTTGGGGTTGTCCAGCTTTCGTGAAAATACTGAAAATGGAAAAATTGGAGGCAAGATCTGAACAAGGTCGCTTCATTGGATATCCAAATGAAACTCTTGGATATTATTTCTATTTTCATTCAGACCAAAGAATTTTGGTATGCAAGCACGCTTCTTTTTTGGAGAATCAGTTTGTCCAAGAAGGTGGTGTTAGGCAGTAAATAGTCTTACAAGAAAAAAATAATGAAGTACCAAACAAGTGAGTTCAAATACCAATCTCTGATTCAGTGGGAGCTTCTGATACACAACCTCTTAAGAGAAGTGCGAAAACGTCTCGCCCACCTACTCATTATAGACACTCGGTTGAACATATCGACCTATTATTCATTGTGAATGATAATGATCAACCTGGTGATCCTAAAACCTATTAGGAGGCGATGTCGGACATCGATTCTAGTAAATGGCTAGAAGCCATGAAATCCGAAATGGATTCAATGTATTCCAATGAAGTTTGGACATTAATTGACCTACCTAACGGCATTATACCAATTGGCTGTAAAACGATCTTTAAGAGGAAGATGAATGCTGAAGGTCAAATTTGAACTTACAAAACATGACTGGTGGCGAAAGGATATTGTCAGAAAGAATGAATTGATTATGACGAAACTTTCTTACCTGTGGCCATGCTAAAATCCATTCGGATTATGTTGGCTATAGATGCATACTTAGATTATGAGATATTCCAGATGGATGTCAAAATGGTTTTTCTAAATGGTTTTCTCAAGGAGGATATCTATATGGAATAGCCACGGGGCTTTGAATCCAATAGTGAAAAACGGAAGGTGTGTAAGCTTAAGAAATCTATTTATGGCCTCAAACAAGCCTCCAAAAGTTGGAATATCCGTTTTGATGAGGTAGTCAAATCATTTGGCTTTATCAAAAATCCGGATGAACCTTGTGTATGCAAGAAGATCAGTGGGAGTGCAATTGCATTTTTAGTTTTGTATGCCGATGATATACTTTTGATTGGAAATGATGTACCGATGATATCATGATAAAACTATTCTTGTCATAGAAATTCTCCATGAAAGATTTAGGAGAGGCAACCTACATTTTAGGTATTAAGATCTATAGAGATAGATCAAGATGATTGATTGGCCTCTCACAGTCTACGTACATAGACAAAGTGTTAACGCGGTTTAACATGCAATATTCCAAGAGAGGATTATTGTCTTTTAGGCAAAAGATCTGTCTTTCTGAAGAGATGTGTTCCAACACTCCTAAAGAAAGAGAGCGGATGGCAAAGATACCATATGCATATGCTATTGGAAGCATAATGTATGTTACGCTATGTACTAGACCTGATATTGCGCATGCTGTAAGTATTACTAGCAAATATCAGTCTGATCCAGGAGAAGAGCACTAGATAGCAGTTAAGAATATTCTTAAGTACTTGCAAAGGACTAAGGATTTATTCTTGATATATGGAGAAGGAGAATTTAAAGTTGTAGTTTATACTGATTCCGATTTTCAATCGGATCCTAATTATTATAAGTCTACGTCTGCGTTTGTTTTTATATTCAATGGTGGTGCAGTTAGTTGGAAGAGTTCTAAACAAAGCATAACTACTGATTCCACCACTGAAGCGGAGTATGTAGCCGCTTTTGAAGCAACAAAGGAAGCCACTTGGATGAAGAAGTTTATTTCTGAACTTGGAGTCGTTCCTTCAATTGAGCAACCGATTACATTGTTTTGTGACAACAATGGGGCGATAGCTCAAGCTAAGGAACCAAGGTCTCACCGGAAGTCCAAGCACATTGAGATACGCTTCCATCTCATCAGAGAAATTGTTGGGAGAGGTGATATCGCCTTGTAGTAAATTGCCTCAACGGAAAACGTGGTAGATCCCTTCACTAAGGCCTTACCTCAGTCTTCTTTTGAAAGGCATATTGACAAAATGGGTTTGAGGTACCAAACAAGTTGGCTTTAGTGCAAGTGGGAGATTGTTGGATGTATGCCCTAAAGCTACTATGTAATAGTTACATGTTAGGGATTTCAGTTGTACTATCATTATTATTATTTAATTAATGGCAATGACGTATTCATTCATTTATCCAATTATTTTATATTTATGAATGATTCATAAGATTAGTTGCAACTAGACCTATTCTTGAGACGTCAATAATATATGTGACGGGCTCATAGTTAGGCTGAATCTTTAAACCGGTCATAGTCAATGGATTATTGAGTGGATATTTATAATCATGTTGAGACCGGTGTGTTCTTAACTTCACCATTAAGTATTGGATACTTAAAGAAATGATGAGTCACATGTCATTAGGTATTATGATGCTTGAGTTAGAATACAGGTGTTTGTATCAGACAAATTCACTAAACGTGACGCATATGGAATGATTAGCAACATGGAAGCTTTTAGCATGGTCAATATATAATTGTTTATGCTTTGGTCTTGTGTAAATAATCATTAAACCTAAGGCACAGTATTAACTTGTGTGTCGAACAACTATGGTTCACGGGTGCACATAATGCCGAGTCGTTGATCCGTCTTTATACCTAATGGTCATAGTTTGTTCATATACGAAGTTGCATGTGTATGCAATATGGAATATGTCTCCTTGTTACATGCAAGGTATAATAATGATGTCCTATGCAATCTGATTATGACAATGCATTGAAATCCTCGGCCGGGATTGTAATCGAGAATAAATTGTTTATGTCTTGAATAAAATGCATGTCAATTAGATTTGTACATATAATCGAATTGGTGACTTGACAAATATTCCATGGTCTTTATTTGATCGGGACATAGTAAAACAGAGGGATTGAATTACACTGTAGCCAAAACTGATAGGTTCATTATGTTTTTAAAGCATTCACACTTTCTGGGTAGCCATGACATATTGTTAGATGTCAATCATGGCTTGTAGGACCCAAAGATTAATCGGGACAATTAATTCTCTTCGGAGTACTAATGTGTTAGTATAAGTCTTACTACCAGCTTAGTGATAAACCTAGGGATGTCACACACCATAAACAATAAGGATAACGTGGAACAAGAGAGAAATAATGTTGCAAATGTGTTTGCAATTACTACAATCAAATTGTGTCTACTTGAAATTAAATTAAATGAGATTTAATTTAATTTGTATTATAGTCATGAGCCTACATGCATATGATACACACGTATGCTCAAAGTGAATATATGTTAATGTATTACAAATGCACACATAAAGATTATGTCCTTTATATATATATATATATATATATATATGGATTGATTAACTATTTTTATTTAATTAATTTGCTAACCATGTGCATTTCTTTTAATAATAAAAATCAAATATTGGGGGTGCATGAATGGTCAGCAATTGCTGAGTAACCGCTCATGCGCGATCTGATTCAAGAATAATTTTTTTTTTAAATGCTGTATTGAGGACATAAAAAAAAACGGTTGCTGAAAATAGAAAAAAACGTGTGCGTGTTCTTGTGTTTTTCGAGACGTAAGAAAGAAGAGGGATTCTCTCTCGTTCGGGCCGTGACTAAAAACATCAAGGATACGGCATATTTTCTCCACGAGATTGTTAGCACGATCATAGTGATGATTATCCGAAAGTTCTCTCTTCCATTCAGCGTTCATTGTTGGTGTGTCTGAACTAGAGGTCGGACATTTGTGGGACTCGAACTGAAAAACATCCGAATTAATTCGTTTAAAGTGCGCTTCGAGAGATAATTCGTTTAACTCCTTTTTTTTATATTCAAATTTTTTATTAAAACGCACCAACAACGCCTTTTGAGAATCATGTATAAAATATATCATCTTTATTTTCATTGTATTTTTTTTTATTTCACTTATACACGATTCATGAAACCTCAACAAAAAGTCAATTGTTCTGATGTGATCGTTGATTCATTTGGGTTTGTGAGAATTTACAATGTGTTGTACCAGATCTGACAAGCTTGTTTGTTTTTCAATTATTATGTTTTTGGTGCTTAATGCAACTGCTAGGATATTGCTTCTACCGTCAATGTGCGTTTCCGGTTCAAGAACAAGGATTTGCTGGAGCTCCGTGACTTCGATGAAATGTAATTTTGGCGCTCACAGGAGGAGTTCCATTGTATGGCAAATCATCTTAAAAGATTGAAATTGTCGGGTTCGAATTTGACAATGAGAAATCAAAACTTTTGGTGGTCCTGGCTAAGTTTCTTCTCAAGGAGGCAGTTGGATGGGGGAAGATGATAATCGACTTCCGAATTAAGGAAGTCACGTCAAGGAGTACCCATTAACCCTAATGATCTGATTCAGCTGCAAGAAAGCTATCGGAGAGTTGCCAGAATTGCTGAAGTTATAGTCCATTATCATTTCAATAGACTCCCTTATGAGTTATGCAAGCATAAGCAAAATCCCAGGTATTGGTATAGAAATAAAATTGCTCGTCTATTTTTGTGCCACTTTCGACAGTGTGCGAATAAGTTGGGCTTAACAAATGCTTTGACATCGCTTCATTTTGAGTTTCTTGAGTTTGGGATTTCCTTTGGATCGAGCTTCTCTGACTTCCATTTCCAATTTTTCCTCTAAAGTCCTTAGTTTGCATTACATTTCAAATTATGTATGGTTCAATTATGCGGACGGCTTAATGTAACCAGATGGCAAGACCACTGTGTTTGTTCATAAGGTTGGGAAAATGGTTTACTTGTCCTACAAGGACAGTTTAACTTTCCCTTCTTCTTGGGTAAAGTCGGGAGTTGTCATGTAAATGCTCTGGGGTGGCCTCTAGACTGCAGACGATTGATGATTCGTGCTTAGCCGTTAGCGTCTCGCATAAGTTGGATCATGACCTCCTTTAAGCCACAAGTTAGTCGCGGTAATGAGAGACTCCTTATGGCAAGTGTCAAAAGCATAGGCGATTTGGTCAACGGTAAATGCTCCTATTGGAGTTATCGTGCCTTTGCAACTTATACGTCAAAAATATTACATAGACTGGGTTCATTTAGACCGGCACCATCATAGCATGCCCCTTAATAAACCTATATGATCAATAGCTATGATGGTGTTGGTTCATACAGATTGAACCTGTCAATAATTAATGGGCCCAAGCGATTCTATTTATATTATATGACAATTGACCTTGCCATAAAAGGCATATGCAAACCTATGTAATAAAAAGAATACAAAAGAGGATTTCAATCTCAAACCTTTACCATTAAATGCCATAAAATATTCTTTGACAAATTATAATCTCATAATACTAAACGTGTGATAAAATTTTAACCTATTTTATATAATTAAGATTGGACATGAGAGAATGCTTGCTCCTATGTTTGCTACGTGGCATCTCACCTTTCCTTTATTAACACCACATGGCAAAACACATACATAGTTGCCACATGGCTCGAAATTCGACCAATAAGGTTTTAGCTTATTTATTTAGGGTGACATTAGTCCACCCTTAAATGACTAAATCCACTCCCATTTACACTAAAAAGATAAAATTGCCCTCAATTTTTCAATTGCAATTTAAAGAGATGGCCTTACTCCTCCTCTTTTCTATTTTCTCTTTTTCTATTTAGGATAGTTACCATAATTAAACATTTCACATGTTTTGTCTATGTAAAATTATGTTGCTTAAGTTAAGGAAAAAATACATTCTTTGATATATACTAAAAACATCATGCACAATAAGGCATCTTTAATATTTTTTTCATAAGCAGTTCATAGATGATATTAATTATCAATCCAAAGTAGTGGGTTTCGACTCCCACGCCCTGCAAAGAGGCAGGGCAAAAGTCTGAGTGAAAGTTAGAGTAGGACCGACAAAAAAAAAAAGTAGTGATATTTCACTTGCATTTTCCACAAAAAAAAAAAAAAAATCTTACGTCATATCATGTTTGATTTAATTAAATTTCATCTACTTAACAATTTATCCATAAATTAGATTGACAACATAGAAAGGGACTAAATTTCTGGGAAATTTCTCTTTTTGACAAAATAATTTTTTATGGAAGTAATATCTAACAATAGAAAAAAGAAACATAGTGCCTTCAATATACATGGACATCTGCAATAAATAAAAGCTAAACATATGAAATTCTTAATTATGACAAGTAAATCCTACATAAATATAAAAAACTAAAAGAAAAAGGGAATAAGTTTGGGACCACCCTTTTTAATTGCAACCGAATAATAGAAGGCAATTTTGTCTTTTTCATAAAAATGTGTATTTCAATACCCCGCACTGCAGGACTTCAAGGCAAAAAAACATAAGCAGCTGAATCTACAACAAGAATCAAAGGCTCCTAGATTAGGAATACCAACATGGTACTAATCTAAAGCAACACATGATGAATTAATCACTCTGCGAATGTCTAGTACAGGTCCTTGACGTGCTATTATGATGCAGGTCATTTCTAACTATCATTCCGATATAGATACGATCCATATTGGCAACTAGACGTTCGCCGCCAACCAGCTTGATGGTTACCTCTTAGGTGAGAGCAAGAAGCTGCGATTCTTTAACTGGTATACAATGACATAGTTATGTTCTGTAGAGAACTCATGGCTCAGAAAATCACTGTTCTTGTCGAAGCCTGTTGCAGCTGGACCGATTTCGAAAAAGAACGCAACGGAACACGTTCATCTCGATGTTTTCGAGTAATAATTGTCGCGTGTACAAAGGAACAATTTCAATCTTTCGTGCTGTTTTAACTAGCTTGGAGTTTGCTCATCACAACTCTAAGCTCATCCGATAGACCTCCTTCCAAGTATCTAAGATTAATTCATAATAGGATGCCACCGGAATCTAGTTTTATTTTTTTTTCCCTAGTTAGGGTTCGGCTGTATAGGGATTTTCTTATGTAACCAAGCAATTGATGCCGACTAGTTTGGCAATTATCACCGTATTAGAGGAAGAAGACATCAATCCGTATTCCTTAATACATTTTTTTTTTTTTTACAATTTTCTCACACTGAAAGTCAATTCTCTTTTACTAGTATTAATAAATAAATTAACTTTCGCAATAAGAAATACAATTGGTCCTAATTGAGTGAGTTCATTATTATATTTTAAACTAGACATTAACCTGTATGTCGAGTGGGACCGGAGATATCTGTATAAATTAAAAAGGGAAAATGCTACCTAATCAAAAGATTATAATCTTGTGTTAATGACGAGTAACTTTTTTATTATGATAAAGAGAAACAGAACAGCAGTTCTTGACTTGAAAAGTTAACAATTCTATTAATGGACAAATGTTTCCGGACAAGTGCGTAATTTAATAAGTCTATTTTATCTCTCATGTATTCTAATTTCAAAATATGAATTTATCTATCTTATAAACTACTTTATAAAGAGAATCCAAATTAACTGTTTTTTCCCACATATGTTGACACCTAAATTTTCGTTGACCGTTCAAGCACTTGTTCTTATAAAAATATAAAAAAAAAAAACAGCAAAAACAACCCAAAATATAAAAAATATAAAAAAGAAAGAAAAAGAAAATAGAAGGTCGGGTCAATGCATGCAACCCAACTCGTAACTTCAGCCCAACCCATCTGCCCAACAATTTGGTTCTTTCAAAATTTCAATCGGAGAGCGGGCTCATTAGACCCACGAATTTGAGTCCACATTGTCAGTTGAGGCCCATCGGAATACAAGCAAGGCTCAACAGAATGAAAGAACAAAAAAGCCCAATTAAATAGAAAAGGAGGAATGGCCCATTTCTCGGTAGCGAGTTTCCCTTCTTGCTCTCTCCGGCGATTGAAGGGAGGGCAGCGTGCATGAGGAGAGAGGCTCAATTTCTAAAGGCTGATTTAGTAACCGGCTAATTCTTGATTATTTCTGTTCTTTTATTTTCTTAAACATAAAAAGAAGGTAAAATTCAAAATAAGGGCCCGAAGTATATTTATTTTCTCAAAAAAGGGCCCGAACTAGACCTTGTATCAAATAAGAATCTAAAGTAATTATGGTTGTTTCCAATAAAGACCTAAAGTGACCAGGGTTGTTTCAAATAAAAATTTGACCTTGCCGATGGGCTAATTATTCCAATTGATCAAAGGGCATTTTCGTCTTAATATAATTTTAATTTTAGGGTCCGTTCGTTTCGCGGAAAATAGGCAATTTCTGGAAAATATTTTCCCAGAAGTCATTTTCCAGGAAAATGACAATATTTTCTGGTGTTCGGCTAAAACCTGAAAATGTTTCGGAAAATATTTTCGGGTATTCGTTAAGGAAAATATTTTCCGCTCACTAGATTGGCGAGCGCAAGCGTCAAGCTCAAGGTTCGCTAAATCGACGAGCGATCCATGACAGTTCACCTGGTGATGGCTAATGACTAGTCAAGAAAGAAGAAGATGGGAAACAAAGAAAAAAAAAGAAAAAAAGAAAAAGAAATAGAAAATTTAAAATAATTTGAATAAAAAAAGAAAAATACAATTTAAAAATAATTCGAATAGAAAAAGAAAAGAAGAAGAAGAAATGGGAGGAGGAAATGATGATTTGTAGATGTGTGAGATAAGAGAGATCAAGTGAGGAAAATGTTTTCCACTTTTCAAAAGTGGAAAACATTTTCCTCAAATTTAGAAGACTTGTTCCCTTCCATGGAAAACATTTTCCCTTAGGAATTCATTTTCCGTGAAACGAACGCCGGAAAATCCGGAAAATATTTTCCCGGAAAACATTTTCCGCGAAACGAACGGAGCCTTAATTTATTTTTTATTCTTTTCTTTTCTCTTCTCTTTTTTCATTTTTTTTTCTTTCTTGCGAGGGTTGGCAACCGTGGTTAGGAGCTAGCCAAGGCTTCCAAGTTCTCGCCGGCTATGAGTGAGGCCACCCTCATTAAATCTGGCTAGAGCAGCCACACCTAAGGCAACAGTCACCTCGCCCAAGCAAGGCCATCCCTCACCAATGGCTAGAGAGGGTGGCCTCGTTGGATCGGGTGAGGGCAACCCTCACCAAGACCTCTCTGGGAATTGTCAATGGCTAGTCAACCACCAGCGAAGAAGGAAGACAAACCAAAAAAGGAAAAAAAAATAAAAAAGGGAAAAATTTTTTTAAAAAAAAAAGGTGAATGATGAAAATACCCTTACTAACTAGAAAGTCAAGCCCTTATATGAAACATACATAGCTACTTTGGGTCTTTATTTGAAATAAAATCTACTTTAGGTCATTATTTAAGACAATGATGGCATTTCGGGCTCTTGTTTGATATAAGGTTCAGTCCTTATTTGAGAAAATGAAAACACTTCAAGCCTCTATTTAAAATTTTCCCTAAAAAGAATAGAAATATTTTTAATAACGTCAGCTAATTTTTCTACACCCGAGGGCATATTTGTTTCTAGAAATAGATTTGAAAAAAAAAAAGTAGAAAAAAGTTCATTCATTGTTCCTAAGAACTATTCTAGAACCAAGCCATTTTTTTTTTTTTTTCACTTTTCTTATCTTATTTTTCCTCATCTAGTAGGTTGCTAGGCTCAACAATGGCTGACAATCGGTCAGAGACGAGGTCTAGCAACCTTGTTGTGGCTAGGCAAGGCTTAAACTTGCCGAGGGTTGGCGAGGCTCCCTTAAAACCGACAAGGTCAAGGTCGCTGACTCTCATCTGGCAGGTCATCAGTCATGCCCAAGGCCTGGCAACCAGTTAGAGAAGGAAAAAAGAAAAGAAAAAATGGAAAAATATCATAAAATTATTTTTAAAATTTTTTTTAAAAAAAAAATCTGTCATGAAAAAAAAATAAAGGTCTTAAAAAACGCATTCATGTTCTTTTTTTATTTTATTTCGAGATTATAAATTTTACACAACTACCAAACGCATTCAAATGCTCAACTATTCGGCCCAGAAAAAAAATTAGAAAAAACTATTTCATAACAAATATTAATTCCAAGAATATAATAGATACCAAATGCACCCTAAAAAGTTGAGTCACACGAATTCACAACAATCAAATTAAGGTTATGAAGAAAAAAGTTGGTAATATAAAATAAGTTTAACATTACGAAAAACCCCTAAACAATATTACTCGTGACAAATTTATCTCATACTAATAAATATATTTGTCTATCAATAAATTTCTTTTAAATTGGATTAATATCACTAAAAATCACAAACTGATACATTTATGACAAACGAAGGGTAAATTCCCAAACTAGTATATTCGTCAACTGCCACATATTATCTAACTAACCAATTTGCCGGAAAATTTAACGGAAATTAACAAATGTTAAACTTATCACAAGTACACCAATTTGGGGTTTAAATCTGAGTAAATTTGTTATAGCTATACTAGATTTGGATTTTCTGTGGTATTAACCCTATAAAGTAATAGTAAAGTGATTGTATAAAAGTTGGTTAAGTACTCAAACTAAGTTAAGAGTTTTACCTCTAAATGGTTGTTACATTAGTTACACAAATAAACGTTTGAAATTTGAAAACAATAAAAGTACTATTTTTTGGTTAAGACAAACAAATAAATATTGGTGCGTTAATCAAATATAAAAGGGAAATCAATCAAAAAGAGTCTGCAAATCACTCAAATTAGGGTTAAGTTTGTAAGTTACTAAAATTATGGTTTATAATTCGATGTGAGAGTTCGTAACCTTAAAACAAAATAGGCTACGGAATTAAAAGTTAATAATTTGAAAACAATCACAAAAAATTGGATAAGTTACTCTACTGGCGATGTTTGGTAAGTCTTTCAAAGTAAAATTGGAAATTTGATATGAGAGCGGTGATATAACTCTAAAACTACAAATTATGTAAAAAAGTTTTGGTAAATTATTATGAAATTTGAAAATTCAGAAATAATCAAATAAAAGTTGATAATTTAATCACAACATTTTACCCATAAACTTGGTTTTTATGACAGATAAATCCTATGCCCATGATTTCGACCCTCGTACGTTCATGAATCTTCGAGTGAAACTTTTGGGCCGTTGGTGCAAGACAAGAGGGAGTGCTGATAAACCTGTGTTATTCACTGAGGTCTACATTATTAGCTACTTTGTAAGACAAGACACAATGCAACTTCATGAAACAATGTTAAGCTAAGCTAAAAGTTCCCATTTAAACAAACAGAGGGAATTTTTGTTTCAAATTTTTGCCCTGGGCGTTGCATTCAATCACATCTCCTGTAAATGTTAAGCTAAAATTCGGGGGTACAAAACGGAGAAAGAGAAGTCACCGATGGTGATGAAATAATCAGGATTAACGCACATGTTTAGACGGACATCCTTGGGAAGGACATCTAAGAATGACCTTCGTGCTTGGACAACACTTTGGGTGTGACAGAAGAATCCGGGCCACTTCAACTGCTTGGGACGATTCAGAATTGGTACCATTGATCAATATTTGGTCCAGACAGTGTGCATTCTGGAGGAGAAACTTGAGCAGGGAAAGAACAGATTCCCATAACAGCAAATTGCCACCGCGATCAACAATCTCAACGTGCTTGAGATGCATCAAACACTGGTGGATCCTCCACTTTGCAGAATTCCAAAATTCTTCTCCAGCAGAGTTGTGACGGTCTACACCCTCCGCATTGAACTCAAACTGCAGATATAGAACATCATGACTAAGGAGGAGATACATATTTGGAACTAGATGAGACCAATATCGAGGTTTGACAGTATAAAATAGCATTTACTACAACAAGAAATATATAAATCTATCGAAGAGTCCAAAATGTCAATTAAAAGGTCAGAGGTACAAAAAAGATTTTCAATAACGAGAGGAAAAGAAATGACAGGTTGTATGCGGGCTAAGGCTAAAAATCACAATCTAAATATGTTCAAACAACTCTGGTGTTAAATGAAACCAGATGAACTGAAAGGGTTCTAGCAGTTAAGTACCGCAGACTTAAGTGTGCAAGTCGTTTGTAAGAATAACTTCTCCAAGCGCCGCATGCTTTCGAGTATTTTCACTATAGCTGGAACTCCCTCGTGGTCTGCTGTGCCGAGTAATTTCAGATGCCGACATTGTAAGGATGGAAGAAACACTTCTCTCGCCTCCATCAACGACAGCACCTAAGCACATCGTCGTGGTAGAAGAAGCACAAACTGATCATTTTTACTTTCTTCAAGCACTAAAGAAGATCAAACATAAGACATGCTTGAAATTCCAACGACCTCTCACAATAGCAGACAAACCAAAGGAATGAGCAAACAAGGACATCATATTTTAGCCTTAACAAAGTGAATGTAATGCTGGACCCATAAATGCGATAACAGGTTACAATGTGTAAAGTTCTACTATGACAAGGAAAAAAAGCCCATCCACCGAAAATTCCATTGAAGCTTTATAGGCTAACAATGTTTCTTTGAAAGAACAATTTATGGGCACGGTATCATCAAGCACCAATAGACAATACAAATGGAAGAATGTGTAATGTATGTCCACAACTTCAACCAGAAATAACAGGGCTAAAAAAATCAGCTCGCACCTGAAGGCACCAGCTCCCCATCACCAATTTTGTCACATGATGCAGCCTCTTGAGAAGCCCCATGACTAGATCCCCATGAGCCTTAACCTTGTCGAGTGCGAAACTTTCCATGTCAAAATTTAACTCAGCCTCAATCAAGGAAGATACTTCATCTAGACTGAACTCTCCCCCTTGAGAATTGCCCAATAGGCGCAATTTGAGAAGATGAGGAGCCCAAATTTTCAACATCAAACCTTGATCAGGACGAAACTCATGAGAATCAATCACCAACTCTCTAAAGCTTTTTGATTCAACCATTATGTGCTTGACGCCCCGACAACTTTTCAACTTAAGGAACTCTAGAACAGGGCTGCCACTAAAAACTCTCACCATTCCCTCATCGTATAACTCCGCATATTCAATGCGCAATATCTTCAGTGAACACCAATTCACAGCACTTAACACCGAAAAACAGCATTGGGACACGCACAAACTCACTAGCGTGGTGCAGAGGAACAAGATTTGCGGCAACTCATAAATGTTGTAACGCCAATAATGTGGGGTTATCAATACCTCTTTGATGTCATGCATGATGGCAAACTGGAGCCACGTATCAAGACTCGACTGCATGAAGGCATGACAAGGAGCATCAAAGAGGAATCTTTTCACCTTAACTGCAGTGCAGCTTAACAGCACTGAGTCGACAAAAGCAATGAAGCTCTTCAGATTCGAGCTACTGCCAGGGGGCAGAGAGAAACTCATGTACGGATTAGAGGTCCAAGTGGAACGCCATCGCTTGGACAAGACGCTAGTTTTGACAGCATCTTTTGTAGTCAAGAAGGAGAAAATATGAACGATTATGTCATTGGGCAATTGGCTGATGTAATCCACTTGATTCTGGGTTTCATTTTGATTGGAAGGAGGTAATCGTGCACGTTTCTGATGGCGAAGTCCATTGTTAATACTGGCCATAGATGGAGGAGTCTTCAAGATTTTGCCTTTGCCTGCTGATAATGATGAAGAGTAAGGTTGGCAAGAAATGTGAGGAGACGACTATATAAACTCTGATCAGCACAAAAGGAAATTAACTAAACCCCAAAATGTCTTCTGGCATTTCTTCAAGAACAAAAACATTGAAGAGCAAACAGAGAGAGCTTGTGAAAGATAGAGATCTAAAACCCTAGAGAAAAGCTTGAGGCTACTTAGGCTCTGCATGGTAACATTTATATTCCTCTGTTTTTTTGTTCTTTTGCTTTCTGGAATGGAAAAAGAACAAAAATCCATTTAGTAACGTCAGTTAATTTTTCTAAGTGGTCGGGGATAGATTTGTAACAGAAGTAGAAAAAAGTAGCTTCTTCCTAGAAACAATTTCTAGAAATAAGTTATTTTCTTTCTTTTCTTTTTGTTCTTTTCTTCTTCCTCACAACCTGCCGCCGGCCGGTGGAGAAAGAAGAAGAGAGGGAAAAAAAATATCAAAAAATATTAAAAAATTAAAAGATATTTTACGTCACAAAAAAACTTGTATGTTCCACTATTCATGTTCTTTTTCTATTCTGATAATAGAAATTTTTTCAGTTACCAAATGCGTTGTTTCACTTAGAAACTATTCTAGAGAGTAGAAATAAAAAGAACTATTTCTGAAAAAAAATTGTTCTCAGGAACAGAAATATTACCAAACGCATCCTTAGCGAATGGAGACGGTTGAAGAGAGTAAAAAATTTAAAGAGCAAGAGAGTGACAAAGTCCACTAAAGTGTAAGAATTTGCAGAGAAAATTACCCAAGAGAATTTGCAGAGAAAATTACCCAAGAGGAAGAGGCAAGAGAGAAAATAAGGAAGAGAGAGAGAGAGAGATTTGATTTGGAGTGGAGGCAGACTTATTTGATTAATGGGCTGGCCTAACCAGGCGGAAGCCAAGGAAAAATTATTCTGAGTATTCCAAACCAACTACTGTTGACCTGCTTGAGGCTGATCCACAGCTAAGGCATTAGGAATTGGTTGGCTTTGGCTTTTAATTTGTGGATGCATAACTCGAGATAACATACAAAATCTACATGTTAGTGAATCAAAAAAACTGATCAATACATGCATAGCAGCATTAACTGCAAATAGCACAAGAAGATGAAAGGAATGAGGGATAGATGCACACCGAGGACAACCTTTAGAGCCCTATGTAATTACTCCAACTTGAAACTTTCTGAGCAAGCGATTCTAGATGGATAATGGATATGCAAAAAAAGACAAAAAATTACTCTCTTTTTCTTTTCAGCAAGTACTAAATAAAAATCTTCGTGAAGTGCATGTACTTGAATTAATCTTGAAATCTTAAAGAAAACAAAAACATAAAGAGAAGAGTGAACCATCTTTGGCAAGCACGCATCCTCCAAGGCCATCAGAGAGAGTCACTTCTAACAAAGAAAATTTGAGACAAAGAAGTGGGAGGAAGTTACAAAAGATGCAAACATATGGCCCTTTCTAGTTAAACTGAAGCTTGCTACCACTCTTTGAAAAACTTGAACTTCACAAATGCATATCTGATTCTATGAAAGAAAAAAAAAACAGAGATCTACCCATTTTTAAATCAATAGGTTTCAAATGAAACAAAGAAATTGAAATGTGCCACTGCCCATGGTATAAATGTGCATTCGAGGTTACAAATAAGGAAGATTGGAAAAAGAAATTGACTTCAGGGTAGAAAATCAAAATCCCCCCAACCGGGTTGTAGTGGGTATACAAATGTGTACTATGTAAAGCCCCAAAAAAGGACAATTCCAGGGTCAATTCCTATTTTTGTTATGCTAATGTGCTTGAACTCCTAAAACTTTCTATTCATGCATTTAAGTCAAAACAAATTTTGAAAAGTCAATGCACTTGAGTCATTTTGTTAACTCATCAATTTTAAGGGGACAGAATATGCCACATGACTCATTTAATTATCTTTTAATCCAACGTGGCCGTTAATTAAAAAAAAATGCCATGTAGATTTTGCGTCAACTAAAACCTAAAAGAGCTAACTAATGAGCAAAAGTGGATTACTGTCAAAAATTCTAGGACTTAAGTGCACAAAATGAAATTTTTAAGATTCAAGTGCTCTATCATAAAATTTCTTAGGCTCCTGCTCAAGTACATAGATGAAAATACGTGTAATAAGAAATATACATATCTGTAAATATATAAAGGGATAACAAAACGGAAATTCTAACTCCTACATCAATGGTATCAAGTAACAGGGACTTAAGTTGTACCTGAGTCCTCACAGCTATTCCCAGCAGGATTAGATGGCAGAGCATAAGGTCTGGTACTATGATCCTTTGTCTCTACTGTCAACATCTTCAAAGATATCTTCCTTAAATAATCAGACTAAAAGGGAAAGGAAGCAGAAATCATTAAATTACTTCATAACAGACCAAACAAATTAAATAATCAAATTAGAAAGAAAATGAAGCAGATATCAATTGAAAACTGCAACTTAAAACTTAAGTACAATATCAAAGCACTGAGCAAACCTGGTCTCACTGGTGCAAAGCTAAATTTAAATATTTAAACAGTTCCAGTTACTATATAAATGCACAAATCATAGAAATTCTCGACAGATTACAAGAATAAAAGAAAGCTTCTAAATTTTTTTTAAGCAAAAGTGTATCCAGTTTGTTTATGCATCCTCTATCCACATAGAAACTTCACACAAAATAAGCAAGCGCTAGCTCCAGAGCCACTTCATAAAAAGCAATTAAAGATAAGAGCAAAGAGAATGAGATGCACATAGTGGACATGGGCATCAAATAATACCGTGCTTGTTTCAGCAGCGTAAAAATTTCCCTCAATCCTCAAGGCAATTTTATTGAGTTCTTGCAAACCTTCTCGATTAGAAACAGGAAGATGCCTCAGCAAAGTCTCCAATCTGCGTACCAAAAGAGACTTGCACTTCAGCTGAAATTATTTCTGGCCAATAATTTTTTTTCTCAAAGATAGATAAGATTTCATCCAGAAGTACCGAGGGGGTACTTCCCCTACAAAATGGCTTATTATAGAAGCCAAACCACATACAAATTAACGCACAAAAGACATTGTAGCATTTCCAACAAAACTAGATGTATGAAATTGAACTTTCCCGCTATACCAAAAGTGAAGAAATGAGCCAAAAGACAAGGAGAGGAATCATCTTAGTAATCTGTTTCTTTCTGACACACGAACTGAAAGTCCCTCTCCAAGCCCAAAGTTCATGTTACACTGTGCCTAAGGTCAATCAATTTACTCCTAAAATTGCAAAAACTGTAGCCCTAATCTTTCTGATCCAGCTCCAATGTAAAAGTAAGTGGTTAATGCTCTCTCTTCAGTCTTGCACAAAAAGAACCTATTGGCCAGTATTTTTCCTCTCTTCTAGAGATTATCTAAAGTAAGAATACATCCCCAAGCAGCTTGCCAAGCAAAACATGAAACCTTCAAAGGAACCATGACTTTCCAAATATATTTCCATGGGAAGAGTGTGCTCTGTTGTAATTGCAAGAAGAGAGATCAGAATAGTAGGATTTGACAGAAAAAGTTCCAGAGGTACAACAATTCCACCATAGCCTATCGTCCTCACATCTAACGACTCAAAAAAATTTGAGAAGCTTCAGGCTTCTAATCTTGAGCCCTACATAAGATGTTACTTTACCACATTGTTTCTCCATTGTCAGTCTTTCAACAATCGGCCACCCTAGCTATCTAGTTTCTTGCTAGTGCACACACATCCGGGAAGAAGTCTTTGAAAGCAGTGTCTCCACACCAGATGTCATCATGCAACATAGTATGCCTACCATTTCCCACTCTAATAGAAAGTCTGTATTTGAAAGCATCCCATCCTTACCTAATGTGCTTCTGAAGCCCAACCCCATGTGCTCCTCGACTAGGCTTTGTTATCCACTCTGAATCTTCCAAACCAAAATTTGCAACTAGTGCCATCCTCCAAGGGCTAGTTTTCTCCCCATTAAATCTCCACAATCATTGTCGAAGCAAAGATTTACATACAAGAACCAATGACTTTACCCCCAGCTCCCCCATTAGAAACTGCTTGTGTTACAATACCCCTATCAACTAAACAAAATCCCGGATTGTCATCCCAATATCCCTGAAGAAACTTTTTTTTGCATGCTCTCGAGTCTTTTTGCCACTGAAATAGGGATTGGAAACAAAGAAATAAAGTAAACCAGAAGATTAAAAAGCGCATGCTTCATCTTCATAAGTCTACATCCCATGGACAAATAAGCCATCTTCCAACTACTTAAACTCTTCTCAAATCTTTGTACCATCAAATTACATGCAGCTTTTGCTTTGTAAGTGCATCCCAACTGCAACCCTAGTACTCTATAGGTATGCTGGTAAACTTATAACCACTACTTCCAGACATTTCTTACAAATCTACATTCTTGCCCACAGGAATCAGTTCATTCTTTTCCCAAATTCACTTTCAGTCCTGAGACAGCCTCAAAACATAACAGTATGCTTCTAAGTGTAAAATTTGTTTGACGTCATCCTCCAAGAAAAATATGACATCCTCCGCAAATGAAAAAAGAAATATGAAATCTTCATTACAAGCATTGTCAATTGTGAAACCACCAATCTAACCTTCGTCAGTAGCTTTAATCAGCATCTTGCTCAACACCTTCAAAACCAACACAAACAACAAAAGTGACAGAGGACTGCCTTAAATCTCTAGAATACTTGAAGAGACCTCTTGGACTGCCATTCACCATAACCAAGAAAATCAGTGAAGAAATGCATTTCGAAATCCATCTCCACCATTGGTCACCAACACAAACAACAAAAGAAGAAATACATTCTTCTTTACACATACATTACTCCCATGATCCCTGATCATAGGCCTCCTCCATGTCCAATTTGCAAAGCACTCCTGCTTTTCTTTCCTCGAGACCATTGGCAGTAAGAATAGCATCCAATGTTTGATGAGCTTCCACAAAACTGTCTTGAAAAGATCCCACCAGGTGAGCTAGAACCTTTTCAAATGACCAGCAAGAACTATGGTTAAAATCTTACAGATGCTACCAACCAAGCTTATAGGCTGAAAATCCTTAACGTTCGTCGCACCAGGCTCCTTAGGAATGAGAATTAAGAATATACAATTAAGATTATCTATAAACTTGCCCCCTACTCTGTAACTCCTTTAGAAGGTCATTGCTAACAATCTCCAATTCTTGCGAAAAATTCAAATGTAAATTTATCAGGAACTAGTGCCTTATCTCCATTACACTCCACGATTGCCCTTCTAATCTCTTCCCCCTGGAAAGGCATTTGCAGCATCTCAACCATAGTGGGATCAAGAGAAGCCTCCATTTCCGGTCACTCAAAACATCTCTCCCTGCATGATCAGCATAGAATTCTAGATAATCACGCACTCATGGCGTTTACATGTTCAACAGCCATCCCAAAAACTTCCAACTTACTGAGGAAGTTATATCTTCAATGAGCATTGGCCATCTTTCAAAGGATTACATGTTTCTCTCATCATCATCAAGCCAAATCTCCCAAGACATATGTCTCCAGGAGTTCTCTTCCATTTGAATCACAAGACAAGAGCTCTTTGAATTCCATTCTCCTAAAATGCTCTTCCTCTATTAAAGTCATCTGGATCTCCTTATCCTTAAGCTCTTCAACTTCTTGAATTGTCTCTTTCATATTGTTTCCCATATTTCCAACCTTCTGATGACTTCATGTTTCAGAATATATCTTAGCCCCTTGAGCTTTGAAGCAAAAGTGAAACTGGCCTACACCCTGAAAGAACTATTCTTCCAGTAATTGATAACTACCTACTTGAAATCTTCTAGTTTGAGCCAAATACTCTCAAACTGGAAAGGAGTGGGGGCCCATTCAATGACTCTATCCTCTAACACAATGATATGGTTCACTTGAGGTAACTTTTGACTCGAGTTTGGGTGATACCCTCCCATGTTGTTGAAACTGAGAACCCATCAAAGCGTGAAAAGGATAGCCTCTCCCAGTCCCTGGACCAAGTATACTCCCAACCTACCAACAACAAGCCAATCAGGCAAAAGGTGTCTAAGATCTGCCAAAATTCCCTCATGCAAGCTCTGTCTGTACCAATCCCCTCCTGTTCATGTGGAAACAATACCACGTTGAACTCTCCCCGCACTGCCCATTTACTTCTAATATCAGAAAGCTAATCCCTGAAAGAACTCCTAGCGCTACCCACTCCAGGACCATACACCCCAGTAAACACCCACTCTTCCCCACTTCTGCACCACAAAACAGGCATGAGACACTAAATTAGCCCACTAAACAATCTACTAAGTTGCCTGATTTCTCATTCTACATCACTACAATGCCACCACATGTTTGGAAGGCTGGTACTTCTTCCAACTATGACATCTAATTCCCCATACGCCTGTTTTACAAGGTTCTACAACTGCATGGTAATCCAACCACCATTTTAAAGTCAATATAGAGGTCTCCTCCATCTGGCATACTCTGTCACTCTTAACAAGTCCTCCTTTTTTACCTCTAACACAAGCTCAAAAGATTTTCGTTCCACAAAAAGCCCTTTTACCTTGTAGGTCTCTCACGACAAAACCAGCCTCAATAATCGCACGCAGCAAAGAAGATGAGAGGAAAAGTCTTCAACATCTCAGAGAAAGCAAACAACAATATAAAAGAAGAGGAAAAGAGCCTACATAGCCAATGGGGGGCCCTCATCAATGGCTCGCCAGAGTTCAGGGTGGTCAATAGAGGTTAGGGAGCTCGCTAGAGCTGGAAAACAGAGAGGTCAAGGGCTGGAAGAGAGTCAGGAGTTGAGAGTGGGAAAGAAAAGGATGAAAGTTCAGAAGAGATGGTTTGCCGGAGATGGTCACAAAATCCAGTGTATAACAGAGCTGAAATTACGTAATCCTAACATAGTCATAAAATCCAATGGATAGTAGATAAAAGAATCCGGTGCAAGTTACATATTGTTCAACAAATTACGATTAGCTTTCTCCTAGATGAAAAAGCAAACTAAGAAATGATTCAAAACAACACATACAAGAATTCACAAACCTATAAAATTTTGGCGATACCTAACCCACATGCATCGACAGCATCTCCTCCTATTACAAGTGGTATGGGTGGGAGTTCAAGCATATCACCTCAAGGTAGGTGAAGATTAAGTTTTCTGTGGAAAACTTTTGGACCTTCAACCCCTACAACGACTATAGCGATGCTATTGAATTGGAAAGGGGAAAAACAAATTCAAGATTAATAGAGAATAACACAACTAACAAGCAATAAGATGCTTAAAAATCCTTAGGGTCTGGATAAGTAGCTTTTCTGTCACAAACATAATAGGCGATCATCCAGTAACTGTTCTCCTGCCAGAAAGGCAGATGGCCTTACCTCTGCAACTATGATAATCCACATACTATGGTAAACCTTCCTGGTTGTGTACAAAAATAGGAGATAATCCATTTCGATTAAGAAAGAAATACAACCATCGTCTTATCTTATATAATCACCAATGTAACAAGAGCTACCAGCCTGCATACCCGCTAAATCCCATGTTGAGACTTAATTAAACTATCCAACGAGAAAAAAATTACAGCTAAAGCTACCTCAGAATTCATGTTGTGCCTCAACTAATGACATGACCATATCGTAAAACCATTACTTTAACATACTAAACCCTCGGCAATCGTCCCTAATCAATGATCCATCATAAATTCCACATTTTCCCTACGAAAACGATAAAACCCAAGCAAAGGAAAGAGCACTCACATCTTGTTGACAATCCTCTCCCGTGCCTGGGGCGGCAGTTGAGCCCTCCAATCGCCCCTGTCAAGCAGAGCTCCAGCAACCCCGCCTACTCCACCACCGGGCGGCATCGCCCTCCGGTTAGCATCATCCATCGTATCCACTCCTCAGAAACCTCAACAACCAACGGCCGCACGGGACTTAGCACAAGCTACAAACAACAATCAGCACACACCCATGCATCCTATCCACTCCTCAGAAACCTCAACAACCAACAACCGCACGGGACTTAACAGAAGCAATAAGCACCGATCAGCACGCACCCACCCGCCCCCTCAATACAACCAACGCCGACTTCAAGAACCCAAGCCCACAGATCCTCCCACGTTCCCACAAGAGCCCTCGAAAAACTCAGAAGAGACGGTCGATGATTTGGCCGAATAGCGATGGGAAGAGAGAGAAAGAGAGAGAGACGCGAGCTGAGAAGATCGGGCAAGACAGACCCATCTGTTTAACGTTAGAAGGTAGTTAACGAAGAAGATTCCCCATCATTGATGCTTGGTCGCGTGGTTCGCGGTATGGGGTCGGGTCACGAACTCGGCCCGATTGTATCTTAATAAAAGAAATATAAAGTTAACATTATGAAAAATCTTAAACTAGTATATCCATGATCAAATTAATTTTTTAACTCCTAAAAATACAAACTAGCACAAATTTACTTTTAATTAGTTTCAATTAAATTTTACCGTTAAATTGCTGAATTAGATGACACGGGATAATTGACAAATATGTTAGTTTAATGCGTGATAAGGTTCTAAGCCTCTATTTATCACAAATATACTAATTTGTGATTTTTCATGCTATTAATCTAATTTAATAAAAATTAATGGATGGTAAATACGTTAAAAATGGATCAATTTAGAATTTTTTTATAATAAGAAATTTAATTTGGAGTAAATTTGTCATAAGTGTACTAATTTTCGATTTTTATAGTATTAATCCCTAATTTTAATGTCATGAACTCTGTCAAGTCAAATTCATGCTCTCGGGTCGGGTGACGAGATGACTGGACACAAAAAGCAAAGCAAAGCAGAAGAAGAAAGAGAAGCAGATTCCTCGTCATCGATGCTTTGTCGCCTTGTTTGTGCTCTCGGGTCAAGTAATGAGATGGACCGGTCACGAACTCAGCCCGATTCTATCTTAATAAAAGAAATTTAAAATTAAATATAAGGGTTAATATTATTAAAAACCTTAAACCGATACACCGTGACAAAATTTTACCATCAAATTGCTGAATTTGATAACATGTGACAGTTGACAGGTATGTTAGTTTGGGATTTTTAACCTCCATTTATCACATGTATACCAATTTGTAGTTCTTCGTGATATTAATCCAATTTAATAAAAATTAACTGAAGGTAATTATGTTACAAATATATCAATTTAGGATTTTTGGTAATTAAAAATTTACTTTGAGATAAATTTATTATATGTGTATCAATTTTAGATTTTTATGGTATTAACCCTTAATTTTAATGTCACGACCAATACCGAGTCAAATATGTGGAACCGAAGTGGGAGACAGACGAGAGAATCAGGTCTAGAAGAATGTAGAAGTTCTTATGAAGAATGAAGAGAGCCTTGTTTATCAGGTGAGTTGGGAATGGATTCATATATATCCATTTGAATTGATTCATTTTATAGACAAAAAAAAAACGATTTGTTTTGGGCTTTTCATTTTTAAACCCATTATGGCTAGGCCCGCTAAATATGAGGCGGCCCATGAATCATTTCAATAAATTTGGGTTAAATGATGAGTTTATAAGGCAAATTGAAAAGGGATTTGCCTCAAATCAAAATGATTTCTCTTTTTTATTTTACTACACGGAGATCTATCAAATTTCTATTCAATTTGAAAAGATGCATCGAGCCAATGAGAGCATAAAAATGCAAAGCATATATTCCAAAGGTTGAACTAGACCGAGCAACATGTAATGAGCCCAAACACTTCTAACTCTGTTTATATTATATAATAATATATGCAAATCTCTCTATATAATAAAAAAAAAAATGCAAAGGAGGATTTCAATATCAAAATTTACGATGAAATGAAATTAAATATCCTTTGGTGCATTACAATCTTCTAATATTGATTAAGAGGTGAAATCCTCTCCTATTATATATAAAGGTATACCTGGTATACCTGTGACAATGTAAAAGTTAAGAGATGATAAATAAATAAGCTCAAAAGCTTACTAGTCAAATTCGGGTCACATGGCAAAATAATGTCATATGTCTTGCCATGTGGCAAATGTAGATGAAAAAAGATGTGTCACATGACGATCACAAAAGCAAGAATTGTCTCGGCTCTGGCCTTAATTATATATAGGGTTAATACTCTAAAAAACTCCAAACTAGTATACCTGTGACAAATTTACCCCAAACTATTTTTTTTACCATGAAAAACCCAAAATTAGTATATTTATGATAAATTTACCCCGACTGACCATAAAAAAACCCTAAACTAGTATATTTATAACAAATTTACTACAAACTAATTTATTTGATCGCAAAAAACCACCAAAATGGTAAATTTGTAACAAATATACCCTCCGCTAAATTGGATTAATACCACCAAAAAAATCACAAAAATTGTAGATTATGACAAACGGAACATAAAATCCAAAATTGGTATACCAGTCAACTGTCACGTGTCATTTAACTTAATAATTTGATAGTAAAATTTAACGAAAAACTAACAAAGGGTAAATTTGTCACAAGTGTACCAGTTTGGGATAAATTTGTCAAAAGTATACTAATTTGTGATTTTTTATGGTCAAAAAAATAGTTTAGAGTAAATTTGTTACAAGTATACTAGTTTGGGGTTTTTTAGGGTATTAACCCTATATATAATTAAGGCCAAAGCCGAGACAATTCTTGCTTTTGTGATCGTCATGTGACACATCTTTTTTCATCTACATTTGCCACATGGCAAGACATATGACATTATTTTGCCATGTGACCCGAATTTGACTAGTAAGCTTTTGAACTTATTTATTTATCATCTCTTAACTTTTATGTTTAATTTAAATGTTAGAACGTGGATAAAGCAACAGTTTATAGAAAATTTGTTTTTTCTTGAGTTTAAAATTGGGAAAATGGATAAATTAGAGAAAGTGTCTACAAATATAAATGAAATAATTTTTTATTTCAACAAATTCTCTTTAACCAATAAAAAAAAAGATAGAATAGTAATAAAAAAAAAAAGACATATATTCTCTGCTAAATTAATTTGCATCTTAAAACTCTCTTTCTCCCCAAAAAAATCTATGAATTCATTTGTCATTTTCAACATGCATAAGAGTGTGCTCTTTCTGGTTATCTCCGCATAGTATAAAGCAAATCAAAGGCCGTTTCCAAACAAAAGTAAATTCCATGAAAACCCATTTAGGTTGTAAAGATAAATCACAATCACTCAATATCGAATGATGTCCAAATCGCCATCCAAATGTAAAACAGGATTAAAACAAGATAATTTCTTCAATCTTTAATATTTTTAAATTAGAATATGAATCTTTCTTATCATAGAATAATTTAAGATTATTTTTGTAAACTGACGAAATTATTTTATAATTATGTTTCTATTAGACACATTTCATTTGTTTTTTACATTCTTTTAATGCGCAAAATGTGTCCTCTTTCTCTCATCTAAGGCAATTTAACATCAAAGCTTCGAAAAGATAGCCAGTGAGATTAAGTCTTATTAGCCAGGCTTCGAGGAAATACTCATTGCTAGGGCAAGCAGAAATTAATACCGCAGCCAAACTCCTTCGTACAATAATCCTATAGCTATCCCCTAAATAAAATGATCAAATTTGCAAAACATTGAGATGATCATGTACATCTATCTCTTCCCAAGAAGTTATAGGTTCATAGATACCACAAAGTAGGACTCATTTTTTTGTTTATACATATAAAAGTTGATAAGTTATCACAAGAGTCGGAATCATATACTTCATTTTTCCTTTTTTTCTTCGTCAGAACATCATAATAAATATTGATAGGTTACTCAAATAAGAATTGACAACCTAAATCTAGTAATAAATAATCGAGAAAATCCTCTTAAACCACTCACATTAAGGGTGGCAATTTGATATAAGAGTTGTTAAATTCAAAACATTAGTAAGTTATGCAAATAGATAAGTTACTTATTATGAAATAATTTTGAAACAATCAAATGCATTCTTATTTATTATAAAGATAAATTGAAAAAACTTAGATAAATCAAACGGGTAGAAGTTAAAAACCTTAAACTAGTAGGTAACTTATCAGAAAAAAATTGGCAAGTCAGTTAAATTAAGATCGGTAACTCGATAAAAACTTTAGCTTGAAAATGTTAGTATCTATTGGAGATAAAATTTGGTAATTTGGAAACAATGAAGTAAAGGTTACGAAGAAAAAAGTTGATGATACAAAGTGAAGGTAAAGCAATCGTACAAAAGTCGGTTAATTATTCAAATCAAGGCCATTAATTTGGTATCAAAGTTAGTAGTTTGATATAAGAATTTGTACCTCTAAATCGTTGTTAAATTATTTACGCAAATAAATGTGTGAAATTTTAACACAATAAAATAATGCGCTTTTGTCGGCACAACCAAGTAAACCAAGTAAATATCAATAAGTCACTCAAATATAAATGGAAATCAATCACCAAAAAAAAAGTTTGTATGTCACTCAAATTTGGGTTAAGTTTGTGAGTTACTGAAATTATGGTTTATAATTTTATGTAAGAATTTGTTAATTTAAAACATAATAAGCTACTAATTTAAAAGTTAATAATTTGAAAACAACCACAAAAATATTGATAAGTCAATCCAATAAGATTTGGTATCTTCTAATTATTTGGTAACTTGAATGGGGATGGTTGGTAAATCTTTCAAATTAGAATTGGTAATTCGATACCATAGTGGAGATATAACTCTAAAATTGCAGATTATGTAAATAAATTTCGATAACTTATTGTAGAAGTTGAAAATTTGGAAATAATCAAATAAAAATTAGTAATTTGTTTTTGTAGAAAAATGTTGGTAACTTAGGCTATGCATGATAACGCTTCTTGACTGGGGAAAAGTTTTTTTTTAGAAATAATTCTTTTCTATTTTTATTCCGGAGAACAATTTCTTAGTAAAAGAACATGTTGGATAATTATACAAAATTTCTACTCTCGGAATAGAAAAAGAATAAAAATGCGTTTGGTAACACAACAGTTTCTTTTTTGTATTTATTCGTTTTTTATTCTTGCTCACGGATCGCCGGCCGCCACCGACCGCTGGCTGCCGCTGCCCCCATCGCCGCTCGCCGCCCCTCGTTGCCGCCCACCGCCAACCGCAGCCGCCGCCGTCGCGCCACATCGCCACGCACCCGACGAGCGGCTCGGCGGTGGCTCCAAGTGGTTGGAGGTGGCCACGGCAAGAGAGAGAAACAAAAGAAAAAATAAAAAAGAAAATTGGCTTATTTCTAGAAATTATTCTCGGGAACAAGAAGCAACTTTTTTTTGTTTCTCGTTTATGCTCCAGATCTATTTCTGGGCTCACTTTCTATTCCGGGGAATAAAAAAACAATTTGGCGTTACCAAACGGATTTCTGTTCTTTTTTTGTTCCGGAGGAACAAAAACATTGCCATGCTCTACCTTAATCACAACCTTTTACCAACAAACTTGTTCTTTTATGACAGATAAATCCTACAACCATAATCCAACTCTTGTACTTCCATGGATCTTTGAGTGAGATTGTGGATTCTTCTAGTTCAGTGCACACAGAGAAAGTGTACTTCAAAGAATGATGCGCTTCATAAAACTTTTGGAATGTTGGTACAAGGCAAGAGTGAGGGCTTGTGAACCTGTGCTGTTCACTTAGGAAATCAACCTTACTAGCTGCTCTTCGAGACCGACGCGTTATAACTTCATGAAATAATATTAAGTTGAGCTAAAAGTTTTTAGTTGAACAAACAGAAAGGGGGTTTTTATTTCGAGTATCTTCCCCTGGCGTGGAATTTTGACTAATGGGGAGTGGATGCACATTCCACGAAGGGAATAGCACTGCCTTGCTTTTGATACCAAGTTAGAATTTCTATAAATTTTGACATCAAAATAGATATGGAAAATCATAAGAAATATCCTAAGTATCTATGGGAGATACCTAAATATTTCTAACGCATTTAATCACATCTCCCCTGGATGTTAAGCCAAAACTCAGGGGTTGATGAAAAGATCAGTATTTATGCACACGTTTAGACAAACATCCTTGGAACGGATACCTAAGAATGACCTTCATGCTTGGAGAACACTTTGGGTGTGACGGAAGAATCCAAGTCACTTCCAAACAGCAACCATCCAGATCCAGATGATGGCGATGTTGCTTGAGACCAATAAGGGTCGCTTGTGCCCGGTTGCCAACTATTGTCAAAGCCTAGTGATCGGCAGAGGAAAAAGGAAAAAGAAAAGAAAAGAAAAATAATTATAAAATTAATTAAAAATTCAAAAAAATATTAAAAAAATATGTTCACATGCTACGTATGACGAGCAATATCAAAGCCAATAATTTCTTCTCAAAATTGGCCGGATGGACTATATTTACAAAATTTTTAAAAGTTCTATAATTAAATTGGTCAAATTAAAAAGTTTATTACTAAATTGACACAAATTCTATAGAGTTAGAACATTTTTGGTAATTTTACCTTCATTATCTTCGGAAGTAAACTAAATAAGGATACTCGATTCATTGATGACACCACGCAAGCATGCTATGCGATATCGGCTTTTTACATAGCATGCTTTCTCCCAGTAAGAGGACTGAAAGTTCTACCACCACAAAAGAAAAGAAGAACGACACGTCAGAACGAATCGGTTAATTTGCGACAGGTACATTCAATCACATCTCCTGAAAATGTTAAGCTAAAATTCAGGGCTACAAAACGGAGAAAAAGAAGTCCCCGGTGCTGACGAAATGATCAGGATTTACACAGACGGACATCCTTGGAAAGGATATCTAAGAATGACCTTGGCGCTTGGAGAACACTTTGGGTGCGACAGCAGAATCCGGGCCACTTCAAGCAGCGGTGACGGTTCAAATGCTTGGGATGATTTGGAATTGGTACTGTTGATCACTACTTTGTCCAGCCAAAGTGCATTCTGGAGGAGAAACTTGAGCAGGGGAAGAACAGGTTCCCATGCCAGCAGATTGGCACCGTGATCAACAATCTCAACATGCCTGAGATGCATCAGACACTGACAGATCCTCCACTTTACAAAATTCCAAAATTCTTCTCCAGCAAAGACGCGATGGCCTACAATCTCCGCATTCAACTCAATCTGCAGATGTACAACATCATGACCAAGGAGGAGATACACATTTGGAACAAGATGAGACAAATATCAAGCTTTGAGAGTATAAAATAGCATTTACTACGCCATGAGAAATATAAGTCTATCGAGAATCCAATATGTCAATTAAATAGACAGGGAAAAAAATAATTTTCAATCACGAGAAGAAAAGAAATGACAGGTTTATACGCGGCCTAAGGCTAAAATTCACAATCTGTATATGTTAAAGCAAATCTGGTGTTAAATTAACCCAGTGAACTGAGAGGGTTCTAGCAGCCGTGTACCGCAGAATTGGGTGTGCAAGTTGTTTGTAAGAACAACTTCTCCAAGAGCCGCGTACTTTCGAGTATTTTCGCTATAGCCTCAGGAGCTCCCTCATGACCTGCTGCGCCGAGTAATATCAGATGCCGACATTCTAAGGATGGAAGAGACATATCTCTCGCCTCCATTAGCGACAGCGCCTGAGCACATCATCGTGGTGGAAGAAGCAGAAACTGATCACTTTACTTTCTTTAAGCACTAAAGAAGATTAAATATAAGACATGCTTGCAATTCCAAAGACCTCTCACAATAGCCAACAGACCAAACGAATGACCAAACAAGGACATCAGATTTTAGTCTTATCGAAGTCAATGTACTGCTGGACCCATAAAGGTGATATCAGCTTAGGTGTGTTAAGTTCTTTTATGAAAAGGAAAAGAGCCTTATCCAGCAAAATTTCCATTGATAAGATGACAAGGTTTCTCTGAAATAACAATTATTTGACCATGGTATCATCAAGCACCAATAAACAATCTCACAATTTATCCCAATCAAATGGCAGAATTTGTAATGCATGTCTGCAACTTGAACCAGGAATAATAGGGCTAAAAGAATCGGCTTGCACCTGAAGGCACCAGCTCCCCATCACTAATTTCGTGACATGATGCAGCCTCTTGAGAAGCCCCTTGAGAAGATCGGCACGAGCTTTAACCTCATCGCGCATTTCGAAATTTAACTCGGCCTCAATCAAGGAAGATACTTCATCTAGTCTAAACTCTCCCCCTCGAGAATTGCCCAATAGGCGCAATTTGAGAAGATGAGGAGCTGAAATTTTCAACATGGAAGCTTGAACAAACTCATGAGAATCAATCACCAACTCTCTAAAACTTTTTGATTCAACGATGATGTGCTTGATGCCCACGCAACATTTCAACTCAAGGAGCTCTAGAACAGGGCTGCCACTCAAAACTCTCATCATCCCATCATCATTCAACTCCGCAAGTTCAATGCACAATATCTTCAATGAACAACAATTCACAGTGCCAAACACCCGAAAACAGCATCGGGATATGCGCAAACTCACCAGAGTGTTGCAGCAAAACAAGATTTGAGGCAATGCATAAATTTTGTGGCGGCGATTATTTAGGGTTACCGATACCTCTTCGACATAATGCTCAACTGCAAACTGGAGCCACCTATCAAGACTTGCCGATACCTCTTCAACATCATGCTCAACTGCCAACCGGAGCCACCGATCATGACTAAACCGCATCAAGGCGGGACAAGGAGCATCAAAGAGGAATCTTTTCACCTTAATTGGGGTGTAGCGTGACAGCACTGAGTCAACAAAAGCGATGAAGCCCTTGGATTTCTGACTACCGCCAGGGGGCAAAGAGAAACTCATATACTGACTAGAGGTCCAAGTGGAACGCCATCGCTTGGACAAGACGCTGGTTTTGACGGCATCTTTTGTGGTCATGAAGGAGAAGATATGAAGGATTATGGCGTCAGGCAATTCGCTGATGTAATCCACTGAGTTTCGCCTTTCATCTTGATTGGAAGGAAGTAACCGAGCACGTTTGCCTGCTGATGATGATGAAGAGTAAGGTTGGCAAGAAATGTGACAAAAAGACTATATAAACTCTGATCAGCACAAAAGGGAAATAGCTAAACACTAAGAAGTCTTCTGGCTTTTCATTAAAAAAAATAAAAATCAAAGAGCGAATTGCGAGAGAGCTTGTGAAGGTTAGAGATAAAAAAAACCCTGGAGGAAAGCTTGAGGCTACTTAGGCAACAGAGACGGTTGAAGAGCAAGACGAAGAATGGAAGCAAGAGAACGAGTGAGGTCCACTGGGGTATGACAATTTCCAGAGAAAATTGCAGAGGAACTGCCCACGGGACCCCGGGGGGTGGGGGGGGGTGGGGCGGAACAATTATTCTGAGTATTCTGAACCAACTACTGTTGATTTGCTTTAGGCTGATCCACAGCTAAGGAATTAGGATTTGGTTGGATTTGGCTTTGAATTTGTAAATGCATAACTTGAGATGACATACAAATACAATATATACAAGTTAATCAAGAAACTGGATCAATACATGCATAGCAGCACTAACTGCATATAGCACAAAAAGATGAAAGGAATGAGGGATAGATGCCACACGAGTACTGCATTAAGAGCACTATGTGATTACTCCAACTTGAAACTCTCTGACCAAGTGATACTAGATGGATAATGGATACGTAAAAACAGCCAAACAATGACTCACTATCTTTGTGAAGTTCATGTACTTGAAATCTTAAAAGAAAACAAAAACATAAAAGAGAAATGTGAATCATCTTTTGCAAGCATGCATCTTCTGACCCCAAAAGAGAGACTCACTTTTAACCAAAAAAAATTGAGGCAAAGAAGTAGGAGGAAGTTACAAAAGATGCAAGCGTTTGGCCCTTTCTAGTTAGATTGGATTCTAAAAAGGAAAAAACCGAGATCTTTTGGTTCTTAAATCAATAAGTTACAAATGAAACGAAGAAATTCAAATGTGCCACTGCCCATGGAATAAATTTGCATTTGGGGTTACAGATGAGCAAGATCGGCAAAAAAAATTGAACTTCGGAATACTAAAACAAAAATCCCCCGAAAAAATCATGTGCCCATGGAACATTTACCCTGTCAATAAGCAGCACTGCTTGCAGTGGGTATATAAATGTGTACTATGTAAAGCCTAAAAAAGGACAATTCCGGGGCAAGTCCTAAAATTTGTCACACTAATGCGCTTGAGTCCTAAAACTTTAATTCTGTGTATTTAAGTCATACTAGTTTCAATTGAATGCACTTGAGACATTCCATTAACTCCATAAATTTTAGGTGGAAGGAAGATGCCGCATGAATTTTTTATTTTCTTTTAATCATACATGGCCGCTAATAGAAAAAAAGTGCCACATAGATTTTCCGTTCTCTAAAACCTCAAAGCACTGAGGAGCTAACAGAAGTACTAAAGTGGATGAATGTCAAATTTTAAGACTTAAGTGCACAAAATGAAAGTAGTTTTACGACTCATATGCTCTATATGTTCCCAAAAACAATGTATCATAAAAAAGTACAAGCACATTAATGAAAGTACTTGTTTAAAGAAATAAACATATCTACAAATATATATGCGGATGACAACACAAAAATTCTAATTCCTACATCAATGGTTCCAAATGACAGGAACTTAAGTCGTACCCGAGTCCTCACTGCTACTCCCAGCAAAGGTAAATGGCAAAGCATTAGGTATGGTACTCTGACGCTCTGTCCCCATTAACAATATCTTCAGAGATATCTTCCTTAAATAATAGGACTAAAAGGGAAAGGAAGCAGAAATCACTAAATCACTTCGTAACTGACCAACAAATTAAATAATCAAATTAGAAAGAAAGTGAAGCAGATATCAAAATGAAAATATAACTTAAAACTTAGGTGCAACATCACAGCACTGGGCAAACCTGATTTCACCGGCACAAAGCTAAATTCAGATATTAACAGTTCCATTTAGAATATGAATGCACGCATAATTAAAGCACAAGCCTATCCAGTTTGTTTATCCATCCTCTATCCACGTAGAAACTTGATACAGAATAAGGAAGCACTAGCTCCCAGGCAACTTTGTAAAAAGCAATCAACGATAAGATTGAAGAGAATGAAAAGCACGTAGTGGACGTGGACATCATATAATACCAGGCTCGTTGCAAGAGCATAAACATTTTCCTCAAACCTCACAGCATTTTGCACTTCAGCTGAAATTGTTTCTAGCCAATATATATATATAGATATTTTTTTTTTCACAATGATAATTAAAATTTCATTAGGTACCAAGCGGGTACCACCCCTACAAGATGGATTAAAATAGAAGCCACCCCCATACAAAATAATGCACAAAAAGACTGTAGCATTTCCAACAAACTAGATGTTTGAAATTGGACTTTCCCGCATACCAATAGTGAAGAGTGTACAAACAATTATCCCCAAAAAAAAAAAATCCCATGAGGATTCAACTCCTTGAAATGCCTTTTTATTCCTCTTTCTTGAAATGAGACAAAAAAACAAGGAGAGGAATCATCTTAGTCATCTGTTTCTTTCTGACACACAAACTGAAAGTCCCTCCCCAAGCCCGAAGTTCATGTCATACTATGCCTAAGGTCAACCAATTTACTCTTAAAATTATAAAAAGCATCGCCAAAATCTTTCTGGTCCAGCTACAATGTCAAACTTAGTGATTCACGATCTCTTCTTCAATCTTGCACAGAAAGCACCTATAGGCCAGTATTTTTCCTCCCTTCTAACGATTATCCAAAGTAAGAATAAATCCCCAAGCAGCTAGCCAAACAAAAAAAATGAAACCTTCAATGGAATCTGAACTTTCCAAATAGATTTTTACGGGAAGAGTGTGCTCTGTTGTAATTGCATCTGAGTAGAACAGAGATTGGAATAGTAGGATTTGACAGAAAAAGTTCCAGAGGTACAACAATTCTACTGTAGCCTAATCGTCCTCACATCTAACATCTCTTGATCCCTACACAAGTTACTAAATTGTGACACTGTTTCTCCGTTGTCAGTCTTCCCACAATCAGCTAGACTAGCTCTCTTGTTTCTTGCTAATGCACACACATCCGGGAATAAGTCTTTGAAAGCAGTGTTTCCACACCACATCATCCTGCAACATAGTATGCCTAACATTTCCCACTTTAATAGAAAGTCTGCTTTTGAAAGCATCCCAATTGTCCAAGCAAAGCTTTATATATAAGAACAAACGACTTTACCCCCAACCCCCCCCCCCCTCCCCATTAGCAACTCATTGTGTTACAATACTCCAATTTACTAAGTGAAATCTCAGATCATCATCCCAATCTCCCCAGAGGAACTTTTTTTGTATGCTCTCAAGTCTAATAAGACAAAAATTGTTATGTATTTCCATTAAGCTTAGGCTAGTTGGTTTACCAATAATCAAAGGTAAAACCAATTCTGAGAGAGACGCAATTAGAAGACTCATGATGGAAGCAACTTGTTGTTGCCAGATCGCTGCAATGGCTACATCAGAGGGACGCGTTTGGTTTCATCGACATGGGCATAGAGGTTTTGTCCCTTGAGAAACTGGATAACTTGTGCTCTCCATAATAAGTTGTGGATGCAGAGAGATGTATGCACCACAAAACAGGCATGAGACACTAAATTGGCCCACTAAGCAATCTACTAAGTTGACTAATTTCTCATTCCACATCAGTACAGTCCAACCACATGTTTGAAACACCAGTAATTCTTCCAACTACAACATCTAATTCCCCATATTGACAATTAATTAAGACTAAAAATTATCCAACCAGAAAAAAAACTACAGCGAAAACTAGCCCAGTATTCATGTTGCCCCTCGACCTAATAACAAGACGATATTGTAAAACCATTACTTCATTACTGCTAAACCCTTGGAAATAGTCCCTAAGCAACAATCCATCATAAAACTGCACAATTTTCCCTACGAAAACGATAAAAACCCAAGCAAAGGAAGGAGCGCTCACAGCGCTCACATCTTGTACAATCCTCTCCCGTGATCGGGGCGGCAACTGACCCCTCCAACAGCCTTCATCAAGTGCAGCTTCGGTGCCCCCGCCTCCTCCGCCACCCGGCTGCGTAGGACCCGGCCGCGTAGGCCTCCAGTTAGCGTCGACCATCATACCCACCAGCCAAAAACCTCAACAGCCAACAACCGCAGGGGGATTTAGCCAAGCAATAAGAGAAACAAAACAATCAGCACACGCCCACCCACAAGCAGATTCGAATGGCATAAAACCAACACAATCGACGCCGACTTCAAGCAACCCAAACCCACGATCCTCCCACGTTCCCACAAGAGCCCATCGAAAACCCAAAAGGAACAGTCGATGGATGGCGAAAGAAGAGCGTCGATCTCACCTGTGGGAGGAGACGGAAGAGGTTATGGCAAGAGAACCGTGAAGTGGGTCTCCCTCCATTGCTACTGTACTTTGCCTCAAGACGGTAACGTCACTATTTGTAAATCATATATCACGGGAAAAAGCCACCAAATACCCCAACTTTGTCCAAAATAATAAATTTATCCCAAATTTCTTTTTGTGACATAAATTATCCTGAAATTTGCTAACCGTGACATATTTATCCTAAACTTTTATTTATGACATAAAAAATCCTGAACTTTCATTTGTGTGACACATTTACCCTCGAATCATAAGTGCATTTTGGTCTTTTAGTTTTTTTACTTTCTTTTTCTTTTTTTCTTTGTTTTTTCTTCCCTCCGCCGGTGTCCAACGAGGGCCGCCCTTGCCGGCTTCCCTCCGCCATGGCCAGTGGAGGGAAGAGAGAAGAAAAAAAAATTAAAAAGAAAAATTAAAAACAGAAAAAATAAGACGAAAATGCCCTTAATAAGATAAATGTGTCACAATTTGCAAAGTTGAAAGTTTTTCATATTAAAAAAAAAGTTTAGGGTGAATTTATTACTTTGAGCAAAGTTTGGGGCTTTTTTGTCGCTTTTTCCCTATATCACACGCGTTGGGCCTATATGGTAACCTTTTTTTTCCTCTTAATTTTTATTCTTTTATTCTACGGAACAAAAAAAAATAGAAATCCATTTAGAAAAGTAGCCAACTAATAGATTTAGAACAGAAACGATAAAAAAAAAAAAAAGTGACTTCTTGTTCCGAAGAACAATTTTTAAAAATAAGCCAATTTTTTTTTTCTTTTGTTTTTCTTCTTGCTTGGCCACCGCTAGCCGCTTACAACCCGCCGCCCACTTTTGGTCGTCGGCAGCCACCATCAACTAACCATAGGTCGCCAATTGCCACCACCTCATCACCACCAACCATCGTCGTCACTGCTCGCCAACCACCGGTCACCCCCGCTAGCTGACGACCACCACCAACCGTCGGCAGCCTACTACCGCCACCGCACATCGCCATAGAACCACCACTTGCCACCGCACGACTGCCACCCACAGCCCATTAGTTGCTGGAGGCGATCGCCCATCCACCTCCGTCGGCCGATGGGCTGTGCGATCATGCGACGACGATCGGTGATTGAGCAGTGGCGAGCAACAGTCAACGATCCGCAAGTAAGAAAAAAAAACAAATAAATATAAAAATTTATAAATCATATCATACATATTTATATTATTTTTCTATTTCAAGAATATAAATTTTGTAAAATTATCAAACACGTTATTTTACTTAAAAATTGTTTCTTAGAATAGGAATAGAGAAGAACTATTTCTAAAAAGAAACTATTCTTCGGAATAGAAGCGTTACCATGCACACCCTAAATTGTCTGTAAAATAAATGGAAGGAACCTTTTTTTCTAATTCAAAACCAATTTTCTATTACACCAAAGGTCTTTTATGTCCCACTTTTGCGCTTATGGTCCGTTTGGCAATCATTCTATTGTTGGAAACAATTTCTACTTAGAATTATATATTTTTTTATTCTATTCCTTAGATGAGTTTATGAGCATTCGAACATATTTGGTAACTATGCAAAAATTTTATTTCCAAAATAGGGGGAAAAAAAAGAATGCATTTGATATGACCTTGCAATTTTTTTTATGACGCGGAATTTCTTTTAATTTTTAAATAATTTATGAGATTTTTCTTTATTTTCTCTTCTTTCTTTCTTTTTTTCTTCTTTCTCCCTTAACTAGTCACTTGGCCTCAGTCATGGCCGACAATAAGCTAGGCGAGAGTCGGCGACCTCGCCGGCCATTGCCAAGCCCCACAACCAGCTAGAAGGGAAGAGGAAGGAAAGAAAAGAAAAGAAAAAGATAAAGAAAGAGGGGAAAAAAGAAAATAAACGAAAAGAAAATGACTTGATTCTAGATTTGTTTCGAGGAATAAAGAAGTAACTTTTTTTTTACTTTTTAATTATGTTTCAAATTTACTCTCAGGATTGAAAAAATTAACTAACATTACTAAATGGATTTCTTTTTTTCTTTCTTTTTTTGTTATGAGAAAAAAATAAAAATAATCAAGAATTAACTGGTTACCAAACAAGATCCTAGTGGATTGTATAGTGCCTTCTCATGGGTTTAGTGGGCCGAGCCCTTTAGCTTGCATGGACCCAAAAGGGTGCACTTCCGAGCGTTGTTTGTTATGGTTCAGCCCGACCCAAATGATTGAGATGTCATTTCAGGAAAGCAATGTGATGGACAAGGAAGAGAGGAAAAATATTACTTTTTAATACTTTTTTGTTTGATTCCAAGTCGATGGCAAATGTCAATTTGTAAGTGGATTTAAGTAAATAAGTGTTTGCTTGATCAATTTGCTAACGTGATACTATGATACCACCATATATTTTCAATAAAGCCATATTGGATTCACACAGCTCTATTTGCCCGCCAATATCTAGATTAGTTTCCTCGTAGAGTTTTCACTACTATTTTGGATGGAACTATGATGGAGGGTATATTTGTCATATTGGTACGAGTTTGAGGTTTTTGTTGATCCCAAAAAGTTCAACGAATGGCGCAATAGTGGATGTAGTGTAAGAAAGGAAGAAAAAAAAGGAAAAAGAAAAAATATTAAAAAATATCAAAATATTATTATAAATTGTTAATGTCAATGTTGGTAGTATCACGTAAGATAGCCAGCATTTATGTTGGCAATTTCCAGTTAAAATTGGTTGGATTGATTGATCTAGCGCAAATGTAAAATGCTTAAGACTCAATTGGAAAAAAAAAAGAGTTTAAAATTAAATTAATACAATTGCAATAGATTTATGATTTTTTGGTAATTTTCATTTTATATTTTATGACTTAAGGATGCTATCAAGTAAATTTGAGTGTGCAAAATATGGTTAGTAAGAAATATAAGTTCTTACATACTTCAAAATGTTCAAGATGTGAAAGTTGGAGGTCATCTAAATAGAAAAAGGAAAGATAGAAAAAAGGAGGAGTAGTGTCATCTCTTTAAACTACAATTGAAAGATTGAGGGCAATTTTATCTTTTTAGTGTAAATGGGAGTCGATTTAGTCATTTGAGGGTAGAGTAACGTCGCCCTAAATAAATAAGTTAAAAGCTTATCAATCGAATTTCAGTTGAATTTCGAGCCATGTGGCAAAACTATGTAGGTGTATTGCCATGTGGTGTTAATAAAGGAAAGGTGAGATGCCACGTGGGGAAACATAGGAACAAGCATTCTTTCATCTCCAGTCTTAATTATATAAAATAGGTTAGGATTTTATCACACCTTTAGTATCATGAGATTACAAGTTGCCAGAGGATGTTTTCTGGTGTTTAATAGTAAAAGTTCGAGATTGAAATCATCCTTCACATTCCTTTTATCACATAGAGAGATTTGCATATGCCTTTCATGGCAAGGTCAATTATCATATAATATAAATGGAATCACTTGGGCCAATAAATTATTGAAAATGCTATAAAAGCTATTTATAATTTGTTGAGCAATGTGCAAGTTGCACTGGATTATTTTATCTGTTATCCGTCGGATTTTATGACAATGTTAGGAATATGTAATTTCGTCGGCTCTGTTAATACACTGGATTTTGTGACCATCCGGCGAACCTTTTCTTCTGAACTTTCATCCTTTTCTACCCACTCTCAACTCCTGACCCTCTTCCGGCTCTTGACCCCCTCTCGTTTCCAGCTCCGGTGACCTCCCTAACCTCCATTTACCACCGTGAACTCCGGCGAGCCATCGACGAAGGCCCCATTGGCTATGCAGGCTCTTTTCCTCTTTCTTTATAAGCTTCAATGGAAGTAATAACTATCAAATGAGCCATAATTCTCTACAAAAAAAAGGCAGAAGGACACTAGGAGATGCCAAAAGTTGTACACGGTAAAAAAAAAATTTCAAATTATTTAAGTGTCATTTATTTTTATTTTTAAAAATCATTTAAGTGTCAATTTTGATTTAAGTAGTCAGAAATCCAACATGGCAATTTTTTTATCAATTTTTCCGACCCACTTGACTCCAGCTTGCCTAGTTAGCACTAATAGTCCCAAAACTACATTGTTTACATATTCCGTTCCCATTTGTTCCCATTGAATGTAAGACGACATATGAACATAAAGTGCATAAACTCAATCCACGCAAAAATGTTTTCACTTGTTTACATGTTCTACATTCTCTATTGAAACATAATTAACTTTGAAGACAAATTACAGGTGACTACATATGGAGGTTTCACTATTGGGATCGCAATTGACCATTGCATGGTAGATGGAGGGTCAATGGTGGATTTAATGAACGCATGGGTTAAAAAAAGGACGCATTTAATCACATCTCCCATGGATGTTAAGCCAAAACTCAGGGGTTGATGAAAAAATCAGTATTTATGCACACGTTTAGATGAACATCCTTCATACTTGGAGTACACTTTGGGAGTGACAGAAGAATCTAGGTCACTTCCAAGCAGCACCCATCTAGATCCAGGCGAGGGTGACGTTGCTTGAGACCTATAAGGGTGACCCTTGTCAATCGCTTGTGCCCGGTTACCGACCATTGTCAAAGCCCAATGATCGACAGAGGAAGAAGGAAAAAGAAAAGAAAAGAAAAATAATTATAAAATTATGATAAAATTAATCAAAAATTCAAAAAAATATTAAAAAATTTGTTCACGTGAGTGCAACCATGCTACATACGACGGGCGATATCAATGCCGATAATTTTTTATCAAAATTGGCCGGATGAACTATATTGACAAATTTTTTTAAAGTTCTATAACTAAATTGGCCAAATTAAAAAGTTATGAAAATATCACCAAAAACCCCAAACTTTATCAAAGTGACAAATTTACCCAAAACTTTTTTTTTTTTGTGATATAAAAAACCTCAAATTTTGCTAATTGTGACATATTTACTCCACCAATGACATTTTTGTCTTATTTTTTCTATTTTTCCTTTTTTTTTTTCTTTTTTTTCCTTTTTTCTTCTCTCTTCCTTCTGCCATGGCCAGCGGAGGGAAGCCGGACTCAGGCGAGGGCGGCCCTTGCCGGCGTCGGGCGAGGGTCACCCTCGCCTGAGTCTGGCAAGGGGTGCCCTCACCAAGCCCTCGCCGGCGTCGGGCGAGGGTTGCCCTCGCCAAATCTGGCCAGGGCCGTCAGAACGACACTTGAGAACGAAAGTTCTCCCAGTAAGAGGACTGAAAGTTCTACCACCACAAAAGAAAAGAAGAACGACACATCAAAACGAATCGGTTAATTTGCGACAGGTACATTCAATTACATCTCCTGAAAATGTTAAGCTAAAATTCAGGGGTACAAAACGGAGAAAAAGAAGTCACCGGTGTTAGACGAAATGATCAGGATTTACACAGACGGACATCCTTGGAAAGGATATCTAAGAATGACCTTGGCCCTTGGAGAACACTTTGGGTGCGACAGAAGAATCCGGGCCACTTCAAGCCGCGGTGACGGTTCAAATGCTTGGCATGATTTGGAATTGGTACTGTTGATCACTATTTTGTCCAGCCGAAGTGCATTCTGGAGGAGAAACTTGAGCAGGGAAAGAACAGGTTCCCATGCCAGCAGATTGGCACCGTGATCAACAATCTCAACATGCTTGAGATGCATCAAACACTGATAGATCCTCCACTTTACAAAATTCCAAAATTCTTCTCCAGCAAAGACGCGATGGCCTACACTCTCCGCATTCAACTCAATCTGCAGATGTACAACATCATGACCAAGGAGGAGATACACATTTGGAACTAGATGAGACAAATATCGAGCTTCGAGAGTATAAAATATCATTTACTACACCATGAGAAATATAAGTCTATTGAGAATCCAAAATGTCTATTAAATAGACAGGTACAAAAATGATTTTCAATCACGAGAAGAAAAGAAATGACAGGTTTATATGCAGCCCAAGGCTAAAATTCACAATCTGTATATGTTCAAGCAAATCCGGTGTTAAATTAACCCAGTGAACTGAGAGGGTTCTAGCAGTCGTGTACCGCAGAATTGGGTGTGCAAGTCGTTTGTAAGAATAACTTCTCCAAGAGCCGCGTACTTTCAAGTATTTTCGCTATAGCCTCGGGAACTCCCTCATGGCCTGCTGCGCCAAGTAATATCAGATGCCGACATTTTAAGGATGGAAGAAACATATCTCTCGCCTCCATTAGCGACAGCGCCTAAGCACCTCATCGTGGTGGAAGAAGCAGAAACTGATCACTTTACTTTCTTTAAGCACTAAAGAAGATTAAACATAAGACATGCTTGCAATTCCAAAAACCTCTCACAATAGCCAACAGACGAAACGAATGAGCAAACAAGGATATCAGATTTTAGTCTTATCAAAGTCAATATAATGCTGGACCCATAAAGGTGATATCAGCTTAGGTGTGTAAAGTTCTTTTATGAAAAGGAAAAAAGCCTCATCCAGCAAAAATCCCATTGATAAGGTGAAAAAGTTTCTCTGAAATAACAATATATGAGCATGGTATCATCAAGCACCAATAAACAATCTCACAATTTATCCTAAGCAAATGGCAGAATGTGTAATGCATGTCTGCAACTTGAACCAGGAATAATAGGGCTAAAAGAATCGGCTCGCACCTGAAGGCACCAGCTTCCCATCACTAATTTCGTGACATGATGCAGCCTCTTGAGAAGCCCCTTGACAAGATCCGCATGAGCCTTAACCTTATCGAGTGCACAAATTTCCATGTTGAAATTTAACTCGGCCTCAATCAAGGAAGATACTTCATCTAGTCTAAACTCTCCCCCTCGAGAATTGCCCAATAGACGCAATTTGAGAAGATGTGGGGCCGAAATTTTCAACATCGAAACTTGACCACAAAACTTATGAGAATCAATCGCCAACTCTCTAAAACTTTTTGATTCAACCATGATGTGCTTGACGCCCTTGCAACTTTTCAACTCAAGGAACTCCAGAACAGGGCTGCCACTCAAAACTCTCATCATTCCATCATCGTTCAACTTCACATAATCAATGCGCAATGTCTTCAGAAAACACCAATTCACAGTGCCGAACACCCAAAAACAGCATTGGGACACACGCAAATTCACCAGTGTGGTGCAGCAGAACAAGATTCGCGGCAACAGAAAATCTCTGTTGCGCCAGTAACGCAGGTTTACTGATACCTCTTCGACGCCGTGCTCGATGGCAAACTGGAGCCACCTATCAAGACTTGATTGTATCAAGGCGTAACAAGGAGCATCAAAGAGGAATCTTTTTGCCTTAATTGCAGTGCAGCGTAACAGCACCGAGTCAACAAATGTGATGAAGCTCTTGAATTTCAGGCTACTGTGAACGGGCAAAGAGAAATTCATATACTGATTAGAGGTCCAAGTGGAACGCCATCGCTTGGACAAGACGCTGGTTTTGATGGCATCTTTGGTGGTCATGAAGGAGAAGATATGAAGGATTATGGCGTCAGGCAATTGGCTGATGTAATCCACTGAGTTTTGCCTTTCATCTTGATTGGAAGGAGGTAACCAAGCACGTTTGCCTGCTGATGATGATGAAGAGTAAGGTTGGCAAGAAATGTGACAAAAAGACTATAGAAACTCTTATCAGCACATGAGGAAAGTAACTAAACCCTAAAAAGTCTCCTGGCTTTTCTTCAAGAAAAGAAAAAAAGAAAAATGAAAAGCAAATCGAGAGATAGCATGTGAAGGAATTGAAATCAAAAACCCCAGAGGAAAGCTTGAGCTACTTAGGGAATGGAGGCGTTACAAAGAATGGAAGAGCGAGAGAGCAATGAAGTCCACCGGAGTATGAGAATTTGCAGAGAAATTGCAGAAGAGGAACAAGCGGGAGAGAAAATGAGGAAGAGACAGAGGGAGAGATTTGATTAGAGGAGTGGAGGCTTAACTTATTTGATTAATGGGCAGGCCATACCAGGCTGAAGCCTGAACTCCAGAAGGAACAATTATTCTGAGTTTTCCAAACTAACCACTGTTGATTTGCTTGAGGCTGATCCACAGCTAAGGAATTAGGAATTGGTTGGCTTCGGCCTTGATTTTTTGGATGCATAACTTGAGATGATATACAATATATACAAGTTATGTTAGTGCATCAAGAAGCCGGATCAATACATGCATAGCAGCAGCAAATGCAAACAGCAAAAAAAAATTAAAGGAATGAGGGATAGATGCACCCCGAGGACGACCTTTAATTACTTTAACTTGAAGCTTTCTGAGCAAGTGACACTAGATGGATAATGGATATGCAAAAACAGACAAACAATTACTCACTCATTTTCTTTTCGGCAAGTACTAAATAAAAATCTCTGTGAAGTTCATGTACTTGAATTGATCCTGAAATCTTAAAGAAAACAAAAATAAATAAAAATAAATAAAAAAATAAAAAAATAAAAGAGTAATGTGAATTATCTTTTACAGGCATGCATCTTTTGACGCTGTAAGAGAGACACAGAAATTTTGAGGCAAATAAGTGGGAGGAAGTTACAAAATATGCAAGTGTTTGGCCCTTTCTGGTTGAACTTGTTCTTCACAAATGCATATCTGATTCTATGAAGCAAACAACCAAGATCTTATGGTTCTTAAATCAATAGGTTACAAATGAAACAAAGCAATTCAAATGTGCCACTGCCCATGGTATAAATGTGTATTTGAGGTTACAAATGAGCAAGAATGGCAAAAAGAAATTAACTTCGGGGTACTGAAATGAAAATCCACCAAAAGTTCCATGTGCCAGTGGAGCATTTACCCTATAAATAAGCAGCACGGCTTGTCGTGGGTATATAAATGTGTACCATGTAAAGCCCAAAAAAAAAGGACAATTCGAGGACCCGTCCTAGAATTTGTTATGCTAATGTGCTTAAGTCCTAAAACTTTCATTTCATGCATTCAAGACACAATACTTGCAATTGAATACACTTGATTCATTCCATTAATTCTGACAATTTTAAGTGGAAGGAAGATGCCACGACTTTTTTTATTATCTTTTAATACTATGTGGCCTTTAATAAATAAAAAAGCCACGTAGATTTTCCGTCCACTAAAACATAAAAGAGATAATGGAAGAGCTAAAGTGGATGGCTATCACAAATTTTAGGACTTAAGTGCACACAATGAAAGTTTTAGGACTCAAATGCTCTATCATAACAATTTTTAGGACTTAAGTCCCTCAAAAACAATGAATCAAAAAAAAAAAAGTAGTGCAAGCACATGAATGAAAATTTCTGTAAGACGAAATACACATATACATAAATATACAAGGGGATAACAAAACAGAAATTCCAATTCCTATATCAATGGTATCAAGTAACAGGAACTGAAGTCGTACCCAAGTCCTCACTGCTATTCCCCGCAGAGTTAGATGGCACATTAGGTAAGGTACTCCGAGACTTTATCCACATTTTCAACATCTTCATAGATATCTCCCTTAAATAATAAGACTAAAGGGAAAGGAAGCAGAAATCACTAAATCACTTCATAATGGACCAACTAATTAAATAATCAAATTAGAAAGAAAATAAAGTAGATATCAATTTGAAACTACAACTTAAAACTCAGTACAATATCACAGCACTGAGCAAACCTGATATCACTGGTGCAAAGCTAATTTTAAATATTTAAACAGTTTCAGTTACTACATAAATGCACGCATCATAGGAATTCTCAATTAAAGAACGCTTTTCAAATTCTTTTAAGCACAAGCCTATCCGGTTTGTTTATGCATCCTCTATCCACATGGAAACTTGATACAGAATAAGTAAGCACTACCTCCCGGGCAACCTCATAAAATGCTATCAAAGATAAGATCAAAGAGAATGAAATGCGCACAGTGGACATGGACATCATATAATACCTGGCTTGTGGCAGAAGCGTAAAAATTTCCCTCGAACTTCATGGCAATTCTATTGATTTCGCGCAAATCCTCTGGACCAGAAACAGGAATACATCTCTTCAAAGTCTCCATTCTGCATATCAAAAGAGATTTGCACTTCAGCTGCAATTATTTCTGGCCAATCATTTTCTCGTCAATGATAAATAAGATTTCATTAAGAAGTACCAAGGGGGTACCACCCCTAACAAAATGGCCAAAAACAGAAGACACCCATATACAATATAATACACAAAGACTTTCCAGCATTTCCACCAAACTATGTGTGACATTGGACTTTCCCAATACACCAAAAGTGAGAGTGTACAAACAATTATCCCTAAAAAATCCCATGAGGATTCAACTCCTTGAAATGCTCTTTTATTCCTTTTTCTCCAAATGAGCTAAAAGAATAAGGAGAGGAATCATCTTAGTAATATTTCTTTACGACACACGAACTGAAAGTCCCTCTCCAAGCCCAAAGTTCATGTCATACTGTGCCTAAGGTCAACCAATTTACTCCTAAAATTGCAAAATTGTAGCCCAAATCTTTCTGGTCCTGCAACATTGTAAAACTTAATGATTCATGCTCTCTTCTTTAGTCTTGCACCAAAAAAAAAAAAAAAAACCTATTAGCCAGTATTTTTCCTTGCTTCTAAAGATTATCCGAAGTAAGAATACATCCCCAAGTAGCTTGCCAAGCAAAAAATGAATCCCTCAATTGAAACTCGACTTTCCCAATAGATTTCCATGGGAAAAGTGTGCTCTGTTGTAATTGCATCTGAGTAGAAAAGAGATCGGAATAGTAGGCTTTGACAGAAAAAGTTCCAGAGGGACAACATTCCTCCATAGCCTATCATCCTCACATCTAACATTGCTCGATACAATAACTCAAAAATATTCAAGAAAGCTTCGAGCTTCTAATCTTGAGCCCCATGTAAGATATTAATTTACCACGCCGTTTCCCTGTTGTCAGTCTTCCAACAATTAGCCATGCTAGCTCTCTTGTTTCTGGTGCACAACATCTGGGAATAAGTCTTTGAAAGCAGTGTCTCCACACCACATGTCACCCCGCAACATAGTATGCCTACCATTTCCCACTTCAATGGAAAGTCTGTTTTCGAAAGCATCCCATCCTTGCCTAATGTGCTTCCAAAGCCTGACTCCATGTGTTCCTCCATTAGATTTTGTTATCCACTCTGCATCTTCCAAACCAAACTTTGCAACGAGTACCTCCCTTCAAGGGCTAGTTTTCTCCCCATTAAATCTCCACAACAATTGTACAAGCAAAGCTTTATATATAAGAACCAATGACTGTACCCCCAAACCCCCCCCCCTCCAAAAAAAAGGCAACTGATTGTGTTACAATGCTCCAATTAACTAAATGAAATCTCGGATTATCATCCCTCCCCAAAGAAACTTTTTTTGTATGCTCTCAAGTCCTTCTGCCAATGAAATAGGGATTGGAAACAAATAAAGAAACCAAACCAGAAGATTAGAAAGCCCACACTTCATCCACATAAGTCTACCTCCCTTGAACAAATAAGCCATCTTCCACCCACTTAAACTCTTTTCAAATCTCTGTATCATTAGATTCCACACAGCTTTTGCTTTGTAAGTGGATCCCAACCGCAACCCCAAGTACTTTATAGGTACGCTGGCAACCTTACGAGACATTTCTTGCAAATTTACATTCTCACTCATAGGTGTTATTTCACTTTTTTCCCAAATTCACTTTTAGTCCCAAGACAGCCTCAAAACATAACAGTGTGCTTCTCAAGTGTAAAATTTGTTTGATGTCATCCTCCAAGAAAATTATGGCATCATCCGCAAATGAAAAAGGAATTATGGAATTCTCATTAGAAGCATTGTCAACCGTGAAACCACTAATCTAACCAGTAGCTTTAATCAGCATCTTGCTCAACACTTCCATATCCAACACAAATAACAAAAACCGAGGACTGCCTTAAATCTCTAGAACACTTGAAGAAACAACTTGGACTGCCATTCACCATAAACAAGAAAGTCGATGAAGAAATGCATCTTAAAATCCATCTACACCACTGGTCACCAATAGCCATTCTTCTTTACACATACAACAAAAACTCCCATGATCCGTGATCATAGGCCTTCTCCATGTCGAATTTGCAAATCACTCCTGCTTTTCTTTCCTCAAGACAATCATCCGCCTCATTGGCAGTAAGAATAGCATCCACTGTTTGACAAGCTTCTATAAAAACAATTTGAAAAGGTCCCACAAGGTGATGTAGAACCTTTTCAAATGACCAGCAAGAAGCTACCCGCCAAGTTTTTGGCTGAAATCCTTAACATCCGTCGCACCAGGCTCCTTAGGAATGATAACTAAGAATGTACAATTCATATTATCTACAAACTTCCCCCCTACTCTGGAACTCCTTTAGAAGGTCTTCACTAACATTCTCCAATTCTCCTGAACAATTTCAACGCAAATCCATCAGGACCTAGTGCCTTATCTCCATTACACTCCAAGACTGCCCTTCTAATCTCCTCCTCTACAAGAGGCATCTGCAGCATCTCAACCATATTGGGATCAAGGGAAGCCTCCAAACTTATGGTCTCCCAAAACATCTCTCCCTGTATAAATCAGCATAGAACCACACACTCATGGCATCCATGACTTCAACAACCATCCCAAAAACTTCCAACTCACTAAGGAAGTTATATCTTCTATGAGCATTGCCCATCTTACGAAAGGACTTCATGTTTCTATCACCCTCATCAAACTAAATCTCCCGAGAAATATGTATCCAGGAGGTTTCTTTCATTAGAATCAACAAAGTAAGAGTTTTTTTCAATTCCATTCTCCTAAAGCGCTCTTCCTTCATTAAGGTCATCCGGTCTCCTTATCGTCAAGCCTTTCAACTTCCTAAATTCTCTTTAATTTTGTTTTCCGCATTTCCAACCTTCTCATGACTTTTTTGTTTCAGAATATACCTTCGAAGCAAAAGGGAAGCTGGCATACCCTCTCAAAGAAATATTCTTCCAATAAATAAGAACTATCTCCTCGAAATCTCCTACTGTGAGCCACATATTCTCAAACCAGAAGGAAGAGGGGCCCCATTTAATACCTATCTCCTCTAACACAATTGGATGGCGGACGGTGGTCACTCAAGGTAACAAATTTTGAATCTAGCTCAGATCGATATCCTCCCATATTGTTGAAACTAGGAACCAATCAATGCATGAAAAGGATAGCCCCTCCCTGTCCCTGGACCGAGTATATCCCCCACCTACCAACGACGAGCCAATTAGGCAAATGGTATCTAAGATTTGCCGAAATTCCCTCATGCAAGCTAAGCCAGTACCAATCCCGTTCTGTTCATGTGTACATAATACCATGTTGAAGTCTCTCCCAATCACTGAAGGCACTCCCCATTTACTTCTAACATCAGAGAGCTAATCCCCGAAAGAATTCCCAGCGCTACCCTCTCCAGGACCATACACCACTGTAAACACCTGCTCTTCCCCATTCTCTGCACCACCAAACAGGCACAAGATACTAAATCGGCCCACTAAGCAATCTACTAAGTTGAATGAGTTCTCATTGCACATCACTACAATGCCACCACATGTTTGAAACACCGGTAATTCTTCCAGTTCCAACTACAGCATCTAATTCCCCATACACCCGTTTTACCACGTTCTACAACTGCATGGTAATCCATCCACCATTTCAAGTTCTCAATAGAGAGGTATATCGACAATCTCCTCCATCTGGCATACTCTGTTGCTCTTAAAAAGTCCTTTTCAGCCTATAACACAAGCTCAAAAGAAAACCCCTTTACCCTTGTAGGTCTCTTACAACAAAACCAGCCTCAACAATTACTCGGCAAAGAAGATAAGAGGGAAAGAGTCTTCAACGTCTCAGAGAAAGCAAACAGCAGAGAAAAGAAGAGGAAAAGAGCCTACATAGTTAATGGGGCCTTTGTCAAAGGCTCAGCAGAGTTCATGGCGCCCAATGGAGGTTAAGGAGGTTCTCGGAATAAATGAATTGGTCCCTGGTTCGTTCCGCCATCCCACCTACTAGGACTTGGGTCTCTTTCTTGGGCGGGGCATAGAGGGTCAAGAGCTGGAAGAGGGTCAGGAGTTAAGAGTGGGCAAGAAAAGGATGAAAGGTCAAAAGAAAAGGTTTGCCGGAGATGATCACAAAATCCGATGTATAACAGAGCTGAAATTACATAATCCTAATATAGTCAAAAAATCCAATGGACAGCACATAAAAAGATCCAGCGGAATTTGCATATCATTCAACGAATTATGAATAGCTTTCTACCAGATAAGAAAGCAAACTGAGAAATGATCCAAAATAACACACATAAGAATTCACGAACCTATAAAACTTTGGTGACACCTAAACCCACACGCATTAATAGCATCTACTTCTATTACGGTGGCACAGGTGGGATTTCACCCATTGCAACTCAAGGTAAGTGAGAAAACGTTTCCTGTGGAAAACCGTTGGGCCTTCAACAGCTATCACTACTTCAGTGAGAATATTGAATTGGAGAAGGGAAAATCAGATGATACATCCATGTATCTCTTCCAGTAAGAGCTTATATAAACTAAATATATATGAGATTAATAAAAAATAACGCAACCTACAAGCAATAATACGCCTAAAATTACTTAGGCTCTGGATAAGTAAATTTTTGTCATGAGCATAACAGCCATCATCCAGTAACTGTTCTCCTACCAGAAAGCCACATGGCATTACTGCTGCAATTATGTTCATCCACATGCTATGATAAACCCTGCTGGTGAAAGAAGACGATCCATTTCAAACAAGAAAGAAATATAACCATCTTCTTATGCTACATAATCGCCAATGTAACAAGAGCTACTGGCCTACATACCCGCTAAATCCCATATTGAAACTTAACCGAGACTAAACCATCCGACGAGAAAACATTACAGCGAAAGCTACCTCAGAATCCATGTGGCGCCTCAACCAAATAACATGACCATATGTGCTAAACCCTTGGGAATCATCCAAGCAACGCCATCATAAAACCCCACATTTTTCCCTATGAAAAGGATGAAAACCCAAGCAAAGGAAGCGGGCACTCACATCTTGTTGACGGTCCTCTCCCGTGAGTTGGGCGGCAGATGAGCCCTCCAGTCGCCCCCATCAAGCGCACCTCCAGCGCCCCCGCCTCCGCCCCCGCCACCCGGCGGCAGCAGCATCGGCCTCCAGCCAGCGTTATCCATCAAGTCCGCTCCTCAGAAACCTCAACACCCAACAACCGCACGGGACTCAAAACACAAAGCAATAAACAAGAAACCAGCAGACACACCCACCCACCCCAGCACAACCAACGCCCGCCTCCAAGAACCCATACCCAAAAGTCCTCCCCCCTCGAGAACCCAAAAAGAAGGGTGCGTCGGTCTCACCTCTTGGACGAGAAGGAATAACTTATCCGCCGAAATGCGATGGGAGGAGGGAGAGAGAGGGGGAGACGCAAGGTGAGGCGATTGGGCAAGAGAATCCATCAAGCGGGTCGCTTTTCATTACCATATTCTTCGAGCCTGAAGAGGGTGCATTGGGTTTTTGGGAGACTTTTTGTTTAATGCATAAAAAGAGCTGACGAGGTGGGCGATGAGTCGATGACTCGATGTACAGAGCAAAGCGAGAGGAGAAGGAGGAAGAGAAGATGAAGAAGATTTGCCGTTACTGACGCGGCCACCTTGTCTGTTCTGTTCCCCTTTTTGTCTTGTCGTTCTCGGGTCGGGTCGGGTCGGGTCACGACCTCCTCAGCCCGATTCTTTTCAGCCATGAGTTCGAAATTTTTAAGTAAATTAGAGCATTGAATCTTGGGAAAATTAAAAAAAAAAAAAAAAGCCCGAAGTGCCCACATTTTTTTATATAAGAGCCTAAAGTGAAAAGGGCATGGTTAAGGTTCGTCATTTTCCTTTTTTTATTCTTTCCTTCTTCTTCTTTTTTTCTAGTCATTCTTCCTTATTTATTGGTGCCCAGTTGGCCGCCAGTAATGTATAGAGGGTTGGGCGAGGGTCACCCTCACTTAATTCGGTGAGAGCCACCCTTGCGGCACTCAACGAGGTCAGCCCTCGTCGACAGGACCAGTGAGGGCTCAACGGTCCTCACCTGTTGTTAGATATTTCAGTAGTTTTGAAATATTTATTAGAAATTATGATCGTCATGAAAGTCATCATTTTTGTAATGGTTTTTTCAACAGTCATATAACTGCTTTCTAATGGTTGTATAACAGTCGTCTAACGGCTTTATAACTTTTGATTTATTACTTCATAAACTCTTCATTATTTTATAACGGCCATCTTTTTAATTACCAATTGATTTATGATGATCTCCTAACGACTCTCTCTTTTCCTTGTTTAAATATAAATTAAACTTCAGACCACAATCTTAGTAGATACAATATGTTCTCACATATTTCTTTTTTTTTTGTTGGGTTATACACAAAAGATGTTATGTTTCTTTCTAATATTCAGTGCGGAGTATAGAAGAAGGTCTGTTGTATCTTGGAATGATAGCCGCCGAAGCCTTTCGCTACTCCGAGGGGCGGAATTATTCTTAAGGACAGTGTTTGCACGCCTCAGACATTTCATTTTATTTTCTAATTTTTTGTAATGTATTTCCAATAATTATTATTATTTTATGTATTCTAATACTTTTTCCAACAACTTTAAGGATAATGCCTATGGATTCCCAAGTTGAAATTGCTGTAGCTACCACCATCACTATTGGAATTGAAAGAGGACTCCGAGATGGTGAATAACAAGTTTTGCATATTCGTCGATGGTTTGCCGTGCGACATTGCTGAGCATTAACAAAAAAGAGCTTTTGATCATTTTGGTAAAGGTAATGAAGTGCAAACTTGATTCGTACCTATTTGCTGCTTATTGTTCATCATCATGCTACACCATATACATCGCCACCGTTTCTGCAAGTCTATTTGACTAGCCGACTCCTAATGGTATCTAAAAAGCTTGAACTCCTAATTCGATTATCATCTTGCAAATCTTCTTTTTCCTGGTGGAGAGTCAGATTCAGTTAAATGGCAAATGAATTTTATGGGATTATTGTTATGTTTTCAGGGGCAATCTTAAATCACGTAATGCCAAGTTGACAGAAATTTTGTTATTTCTTTTGGCATCTAGCATGTGCATTTCACATGAATATTCTAAGTTTTATTTACTGTCATGTTTGTCTACATTAGCTTTGGATGGTTGGTGAAAAGATTCACCGCCATATTTAATATAATGGGCATTATTTTGTTTTATAACATGAACATGCATATCTATATGTTTGATATGATGTTTATACATGTTGTATCACTTGTTGTGACATGGTGAATGTATGTATATGTTATGGGCTCTAGCCATGGGTTGTTTTGCTCTTCTCATTGATATTCTCATTGCTAGCAATGCCTCATTCATCTAGATTATTTTGTAGTTGATATGAAATGGGGCATGGCTAAAAGCTATATGTTCTCCACTGTCTAGGATGCCTCGCTATGATCTAATTAAGGCATGTATTAGAAGGATACAACGATGTAACTAGATTTCAAATTCAAATGAGACAAAATCCATTAATGGATATATGTTCACCTTTGTGGAGGTGATATTGCTTGGAAATAAAACTGATGGTTTTATTAATTATGGTGATGGGCCTAAGTTGGTCCGTCCGCCCATGTTGGGCCTAAAAGCCTGGCCCACAAGATTAGGGCCCATGGATGAAGGAATATGATGAAGGGATACGTTTCTTTTTGGAGGGGACGTATATAAGGGGAAATAAAGAGGGAGGAACGCACCTTTTGGTATAACGTACATTCCTCCTCCCTCTCTCCCTCAAAAACATTCCAAAAGAAAGAATAGTGCGCAAGAGGCGACACCCATCTTCCCTTCAAGGCAAATTGACGTCATCGGATCGAACGGGATCAGTTTCTCTTCCTCATGGCATTGGTGTTTAATCTGTGGCTAACAAGGTACGTTCAATTATGTGATGTGCCTTAAGATCGGTGATGCATGTTGATTTTCTCGGGCTCGTCTTTCGCATAAGTTTAGGGGTTCGATTTAGTGTCGAATCCAGTTTTTAGGAATCAAATATTCCCAACATTGGTATCAGAGCCTCGTTCATGTTTTTCCCGACCCCTTTCATGTTTATGGATGATTTTTTATCATTTTTTTGTGAAAATTAATTGGCCGACACCAATCGGGACTGAAAAATCCCGACACCCAAGCACTATTCATCCATTTTTTTTGAGTTTTTGTAAGTCAAAATCCATTTCTGAAGGCTCTAGATGGAAGGTCTCGTTGAGACGATCGCGACGAGTGGTGGAACGCCGCCAAAAGCCGCCGGACGTGCCCCCACGCGCAGCCGGAACGAATCGGCGTCTTTGGCGCGTGCAACGCACACGCCGATTCGCAGGGGAAGGCGCGTGCGTCACACGCGCGCGCAGCTGCACGCGTGCCGATCGGACGACCCGACCGGCCAACCGGTCCGACTAGCGACCGACCGACCCGACCCGACCCGACAACCGACCCGTCCAACCCGGTTGACCGTTGACCGAGCCGTTGACCGTTGACAACCGTTGACCGCGACCGTTGATCGAAAAAAAGAAAGAAAAGGATTTGTTTCTTTTCTTTTTTTCAATTAAGTCTATGTGGATTATATGTAATCCCTAATTTGTTCTGCATTTGTTGCAGGAACAATGCCTCCCCTTCAGTTATGCACTCTTATTCGCGTAATTACCGATAAACAAAAGGAAAGGCTTTCTAAGTTGATAGCTGACCTGATTATCAATGGGAGAGTGGTGACTTAATTGATCATGTTCTTGAAGTCAACGGGAAGATACAAAAGGTCATATGGAATGGTCGTCCCATGCCATAGTTTGAGATTGTGCGATTTTTCATGAACACTCTTCCACAAGAATGGAAAGGAGTGTTGAATCGCATATGGGATGTCAACAAAGCTACTTCATATAGGAGTATTGTGATGTCTTTTATAGATGATTATTACATGATTGTTACAAAAGAAAATATTAAGAAATTGAAGAAAAAATGATATTTCCCTGTTCACTTTTTGAAGTGGTGTTAGTTGTTTTTGGCTGGTCTTTATTAAGTGTGCTTTGTGGACATCTTATGTAATGTTTCCTACCTGGTTATCGTTGATGTAGCAACTGATATATAAGTTGTATTATGTGAAAGCATTATTATTCTATTGAATGTCAAATATTATTTGCTTTATGTTATTGTTGACTGCTGTGGGTAGTTTATAGAAGTTTTCTGTAGCTTCATAGAATTTATTTTGCATGGACAATTATATTAATGATAGTTTTAAGTTAGGATTTTTTGGAGGATGATTAGAAACATAGTGACCTTTTGATTCTGAAACCTTACTTGAAAATGTTCATTAATATGATGGGTCTGTGCAAAGTAGATGCATAAATGATAGTCATTAATTATTCGTGCATATATGTATGATGTGTTCAGATCAATGGCTTCAGCCACAAAGAGCATAGTTGCTGAGCTGAACAAATGTGAAAAGCTCAATGGTGATAACTATGAAATCTGGCACATGAAAATCCAATATGTGCTAGAAGAGCAAGAGGCACTAGAAGCTATTAACCTAACCATGGTAGAACCTGAAGAAGGAAACACTGCGCAGCATAAGAGAGATCAGGATGCTTTTGCTGCATGGAAAAGAAAGAACTCCATTGCTCGCATTACGTTGCTGAGTAGCATGGAAAATGATGTCATGCGAGAGTTCATGTGTTTTGAGAATGCCAAGGAAATGTGGAAAGCATTAGCAGTAATGTTTGGTCATACTTCGGTAACCAGACTGAGACAACTCACTATTAGGTTTGACTCTTATAAGAAGCCTCATGGTCAGACCATGAAGCAACACCTTAGAAAGATGTCAAACATGATAAATGAGTTGAAAGATACTGGCCATGTCCTAACTGATGAGTAGCAAGTGCAAGCAGTGATTCGTTCCTTGCCTCAGAGTTGGGAGCATATGAAGGTGCATCTGACCCATAATGAAAATATCAAAACCTTTGAGGATGTTGTGCGTCATCTTGAGCTGGAAGAGGACCGCCTCTTGGTGGCTAAGCCGGAAGCTGAAATTTATCATGCTGATTCTAGCTCACATGGAGCTTCGAGCTCTAAGTGCAAACGTCCTAATTGGTTCGATAAAAGGAAAGGCAAGGGAGCAGGTCCTTCAGGGAAGAAGCCAAAGGTTGACCAACATGACAGAGGAAAATGTCCTCGAATGAAGAAGCTGACAAGGGTGAAGTGTTACAATTGTGACAAGAAGGGTCACTATGCTCGCGATTGTCGTGAGCCAAAGAAGGTATACACCTCTTGTGTTTTTCAGAACTTTGCCTATGTATCAAGTTCTATATTTTTGATTGAGTGTAATCTTTTGTGGACTGTAGATTCAGGAGCGACATACCATGTAGCGAAGGATAGAGAATCCTTCATGGAATTTCGACGAGTACCAACTAGAACTAAGTGGATCTATGTAGGAAACAACTTTAGAGCTGAAGTAAAAGGAATTGGCACATGTCAACTGAACATGCGTGGTGGACGCACTTTATTCCTACATGATGTATTGTATGCTCCGGAGATTCGTCGAAATTTAGTGTCTGTTTTATTGTTGGTCAAGCTAGATTTTAATATGAACTTCCATAATAGATGTGTGGATTTGTTTTTGGATACAAATTTCTATGGTTGTGGTTATTTTCTGGATGGTTTCATTGTATTAGATATTGACTATGTTAATGCAAATGTTTGTTATTCCCTTCTCACGTATCCTAATTCATATGATAATGATGTGAATGTGTGGCATGCTAGACTTGGTCATATTGGCCAAAAACGTATGAATAGACTAGCCAAAGAAGGCTTGCTAGGCAACATTGAAAAAATCGATTTGTCTATATGTGAGCATTGCCTGGTAGGGAAAACGACAATGAAACCATTTGGAAAAGGTAAAATAGCTGAATTTCCTCTGCATTTAATCAATTCTGACGTCTGTGGTCCAATGAATGTGAGAGGATGGCATGTGGCTATTTATTTCATCACTTTCATAGATGATTATACTCGATTCGGATATGTCTATTTGATTTCTCATAAATCTGAAGCAATAAGTTGTTTCAAAAGGTTTATGAACTTGGTAGAAAATCAATTAGACAAGAAAATAAAAGTATTAAGATCTGATCGAGGTCGAGAATATTTATCTAATGAGTTCAGAAAATTATGTGATGAAAAATGAATATAAAGACAGTTGTCTATTCCATATACTTCTCAACAAAATGGTGTTGCGGAGAGAAGAAATAGAACCCTACTGGAAATGGTTAGGTCAATAATGGCGCATGCTAACTTACCTATCACCTTTTGGAGTGATGCATTGTTAACTGCTGCATATATACTTAACCAGGTGCCTTCCAAATCAGTTACTTCTACTCCATATGAGTTATGGACATGTAGGAAACCGGACTTAAGTTTTCTTAAACCATGGGGTTGTGCTGCCTATACTCATGAGCCCTCTCACAAGTTTGGGAAATTAGGTTCCAGAGGAAATAAGAGTATTTTCATAAGATACTCCGAACACTCGAAATGGTATGTGTTCATAGGTGAGCAGGAAAATGGGAGTATAATTGAATTTGAATCACGAGATGTCACATTCTTAGAGAATGAATTTCCTAAGAAGGACGAAATATGTGAAGAATACTCCATATTTGAAACCTTGGATCAAGATAATGATATTAGTGGAGTTCGTCCAAGTGGAAGTAATATGAGAAGTGATGAATTGAATTCAACTCATTCTCAATTACAACCACATGATAAGACGACATCATCATTATCTAATCCTAGTGGGAGCATCATGGGGAATGATGTGCAAAGTGTACAATCTCTCATACGGCGAAGAAGTTGCAAAAATATTTCCCGTCGACGTTTTGACATTGAAGGGAAAACTTTTATGATTGCCCTACAAGATGAGGATGAGCCAAGAAATATACATGAGGCTCTAAGTTGCCCTAGTAAGGAAAAATGAATACATGCAATGGGAGAGGAAATTGAGTCAATGAAGTCAAACCATATTTGGGAACTGGTTGATCTTCCAAAAGGACGCAAAACTATTGGGAACGAGTGGGTTCTCAAAATAAAGCGTAAAGCTGATGGCTCGATAGAGAGATATAAAGCTCGCCTTGTGGCGAAGGGGTATAATCAACAAGAAGGAATTGATTATGAGGAAACATTTTCTCCTGTTGTGAGATTTACCTCGATTCGCATTATTCTGGCAATAGTGGCAAGTATGGATCTTGAATTACATCAAATGGATGTAAAGACTGCTTTTTTCAATGGAGAATTGGATGAGGAAATATATATGGAACAACCTGTTGGTTTCATTACAAAATGCCAAGAAGAAAATGTATGTCGACTTTTGAAATCGATATATGGTCTTAAGCAGTCGTCAAGACAGTGGTATATACGTTTTCATAATGCCATAATGGCATATGATTTTACAATGATTGATGAGGATCATTGTATATATATCAAAAGATCCAAAGATCAATTTGTGATCATATCATTATATGTTGATGATATACTAATTGCTGGAAGCAATATGGAGTTTGTTAATACTGTTAAGAGTTGGTTATCTTCCAACTTTGAGATGAAAGATATGGGTGAGGCTGCATACATCATTGGAGTTAAGATTTCAAGAGATCGTTTGAAGAGGTCGTTATCTCTTTCGCAAGAAACATACATAAATAAGGTTCTTGAACGATTTCGTATGCAAGATTGTAAACCCATTGATACTCTTATTGCAAAAGGTGAAGGATTGAGCCATAAACTATGTCCAAGAACTCCACAAGAGAATGAACAAATGCAACATGTTCCTTATGCTAGTGTTGTTGGGAGCTTGATGTACGCTATGATGTGTACAAGACCTGACATATGTTTTGCAGTTGGAATTGTGAGTAGATACCAATCTAATCCAGGTCAAGCACATTGGAAAGCTGTTAAGAGAATACTGAGGTATCTAAAGGAAACTGCTGATTACAAGCTGAATTACCAAGGAAAGGATCTGCGACTTGAAGGCTATTCAGATGCTGATTGGGGAGGAGATTCAGATGAAAGGAAATCTACCTCTAGATTTGCTTTCTTGCTGAACAATGGCGCCATATCATGGAGCAGTAAGAAGCAAACGTGTATAGCCTTGTCCACGATGGAAGCTGAGTTCGTGGCATTATCAGCAGCGGTACAAGAAGGAGTTTGGCTTAAGAGATTTTTGGATCATTTATGTGTTATTGAGAAAGCTGCAAATCCGTTATTGGTTAACTGTGATAGCCAAGCAGCTATAGCGTACACCAAAGATCCAAAATATCATGGCAAAACCAAACATATAGATACCAAGTATAATTTTGTAAAAGATATGGTTTCACGAAAGGATGTGAACTTACAGTACATATCTACGCATAGAATGGTAGCGGATCCTATGACAAAACCAATACCTAGAGATGTGTTTTGTGGTCATGTAAAATCTCTAGGATTGCGTAGAGTCTGATGTATTGGATATTGTAATTTCCCTGAGTTGTTCACATTTAATGAATTTGTGTTTTCATATTAATGCCTATGAATATTTGTTTTGACATTTATGCATCTTAATGATCAGTGCGTTACATTAAGTTGAGAAAGTATGTCGGACAAATAAGAGATTAGCCCACTCACACGGGTAATCGCCTCTATTTACTATGTGATAGATAGAGATGAGGCAGTTTTTAAGCTTATTATCTAGGTGATAATCGAGAGCTCAAGCTTAAAATATATATGTCGCCTTAACTGAGTGTTAAGATGAGGACATGATATGTACTATGTCCGAAAGTAAAATACCCCACATATTTTACTTTGTCTGTCTAAGATGCCAGATATGAGTTCTGATGAATTTTGTGAATGAGTAGGTACGTGAACTCAAGTTAGACATTGGGTATGTCTGAACTATCATCTGTACGGTATTTATGGTGTAGACATACGCTCCATGGGAAAGGAGTTAATACCGTAATACGTATTTCATACTACGTATGCATGAGACGACCAATAAGAGTGGCAAAAGTTTGATCTCAACTTTTATGCCGTATGAGACTCTTGAGGAAAAGAGTTCCTCAATTTAGTGCCCTCATGACTTTTACTTATTCTCAAGATTTCTATTTAGTGTTTGCTATCTTATAATGTTGTCAATGGTCATGAGATGATTCGATCTAATGGGACATTTCTAGAAAAGCAAGTTGAACTGAAATTGAGAGTTTGAAGGAAAGAGGAAGATCGGATTTGGAGAATCACATTGTAGTTTTATATTCACTAGTCGACCAATTATGATTGTCTTTGGGATAATCATAATTGTGAATACAATATATATATTTATATATATCATTGTTTAAAAGAGATCAAGAGAGATATAAATGTGATCGATCGATCTAAGGTACTGCATACTAAATCTACTCGGAATGTGATGCCCATTATGAGCTACTATATATTCCTAACAGATGTATAACAACGAGCTCTCAAAGTATGATGGTCGCACGGATTATTCACCGGTATGAATGTTGAAAAGAGGTAAAGAGGATCCTGTTTGGCCCACCATGTGCGAGTGGGAGATGATGATTTTATTAATTATGGTGATGGGCCTAAGTTGGTCCATCCGCCCATGTTGGGCCTAAAAGCCCGGCCCACAAGATTAGGGCCCATGGATGAAGGAATATGATGAAGGGACACGTTTCTTTTTGGATGGGACGTATATAAGGGGAAATAAAGAGGGAGGAACGCACATTTTGGTATAACGTACGTTCCTCCTCCCTCTCTCCCTCAAAAACATTCCAAAAGAAAGAATAGTGCGCAAGAGGCGACACCCATCTTCCCTTCAAGGCAAATTGATGTCATCAGATCGAACGGGATCAATTTCTCTTCCTCATATCGGCATTGGTGTTTAATCTGTGGCTAACAAGGTACGTTCAATTCTGTGATATGCCTTAGGATCGGTGATGCATGTTGATTTTCCCGGGCTCATCTTCCGCATAAGTTTAGGGGTTCGATTTAGTGTCGAATCCAGTTTTTGGGAATCAGATATTCCCAACAAAAACAAATTGGTGGAGGAAATGGCAATCCTGCTAAACCAAAAGTCGACTTGGTTGAAGCAGATGATTTGATGAAGTAATTGCTATGGTCATTCCCATGCCAATATATGGCTAATCGAAATTATGGGTGGTAGACTCAAGTGCTACCAGGCATATATGTGTAAACAAAATGTCTTATTCTCTTAAGCTCCAATGGGGGAATGACAAGAAAATATTCACTATATTTTGGTAAATTGAGAACTATTCAAGTTCTTGAGAAAAAGAGAAAATTCTTCTCACTCATATATGAAAATGAGGCTAAGTAGTTGAGAAACTCTTAGCAGATATTCCTTTGGGAATAAATTGACACCTTATGTGTCTAAGTATCATGATTGCCAAGTGGCAATAACCATTGCAATGAAAAATTTTCAACGGTAAAAATGGACACATCTGTTTGAAGGATGATGTGATAAAGCATGCTTAATGATGGAATTATGTCCATTAATTATATGAAGTCAGAAATGGATTTTGGCCAATCCTCTAACTATACATCGAGGGGAATGGACAAGCCAACTGAAGAAAATCAACAATGATGGTAACCCAACCTATGTGATTGGCGATCCCATGAATTAGGTTCATATGGGTAATAACAAGTCATTTGTTGATCTAGTGCACTATTAAAAATTATTGTCCATCCTAAGGTGAAAATAGTGCAAAATTACAAGGAAAAAGAGATTGAGCTAAGCTCTTAATGAAATTCCATAACCATTATTGGTGGTGTATTAATCTGTAATATACACTTGATGGAATCACCTATATAAGTGTGGAGTGGGGCTGCTCCTATGAGATTTTTTGGCGAAAATCTCTAAAGCACTTATGAATAAACCAAGCACGCGCATTGCCTATTAGTGCAAAACCGCGTTGAACAACAAAGTTTGTGGGAGTGTAATGTGATTGGTGAAAATTATAATTCACAAAATGAAATTCTTGGTTCATAGAAGTTTCAAACTTCACCAATGATTTCGTGAATTATATTTCATTTTTTCTAGGGTTGGTTCATAGCCTAACAAGCACCAATTCCGATGCATTACTCTCCAATAACCCAGCATTATTTTATTTTTCTTGTCAAAACTTTCTGAAATATGTGGGGGATTGTTAGATATTTCAGTAGTTTTGAAATATTTATTAGAAATTATGATCGTCATGAAAGTCATCATTTTTGTAACGGTTTTTTCAACAGTCATATAACGGCTTTCTAATGGTTGTATAACAGTCGTCTAACGACTTTATAACTTTGATTTATTACTTCATATACTCTTCATTATTTTATAAAGGCCATCTTTTTAATTACCAATTGATTTATGATGATCTCCTAACGACTCTCTCTTTTCCTTTTCCTTTTGCCGGGTTATACACAAAAGTTGTTCTGTTTCCTTCTAATATTCAGTGCGGAGTATAGAAGAAGGTCTGTTGTATCTTGGGAGGATAGCCGCCGAAGCCTTTCGCACCGAGTTTCGTACTCCGAGAGGCGGAATTATCCTTAAGGACAGTGTTTGCACGCCCTCAGACATTTTATTTTATTTTCTAATCTTTTGTAATGTATTTCCAATAATTATTATTATCTTATGTATTCTAATACTTTTTCCAACACCTGTTGCTAGCACTGGGCATCGAGCCCTCACATGGGGCCAGTGAGGGCCAACCTTGCTGACGACCGCAAGGGGCGGCCTCTCCCACAAGGCAAGGCTGTCCCTCATCAGAGGGCAAGGCAAACCTCGCTAGATCAACCGAGAGCGAATTAGCCCAACTTTATCCTGTTGAACGAAAGTTGATCTTGCACCGTTTTGTAATAGCTACATGAAAATAGCCTTATATATTATGAAGACTATTTTGAAATTAGGATAAAACTTACGTTCTAATATATTGGAAATTATTTTCCATTTGAAAAAGTTACTACAATTACATGAAAAGTGACCCGCCCTGCATAATATGAAATCTCAATAGAAATTCGACCCTAGACCTTCTTGAAGGCCATCCTCGTCTCATGCTCACCCCCGGTCATAATTAGATCGTCCCCCAACAAAACACGGTTGTCTAGGCATTGCCTATGCAACCATTGACCAGAGTTGGTTGGCGTGGCGCGGTTGAAACAGATCCACGGTAGCCTCTGAAGATTCATTTGAGATGAGATAAGATGAAAGAGAGAGCTCGTTCGAAATAGTTTAGTCATATATCCTGGTATCCGCAGAAGAATCATGTGGGCATCATCAAACTCCCTGACTTTGTTTCTCCTCATATCTGCCAGCAATCCCTTGTGGCTGGACAGCAGGAAGGCGTTGCCTGACATTCAAATTGCAATTTTGTGCAATGTGTTCTAGGGAACCATTTTTTTCTTAGCACTTGCCCTCTATTAATCACATATCCTTTATTGAAGTCAAGTTTAAGCAGGCTTTGGATTTTTTTTATCGGTGATAATAATCAAGAGTTTGGCTTTGTTTCTTTTTTTTCTTTTTACTAATTAAACAAATTGGAATTCATTTTTCCCCAGACTTCAAATAGTGATTGCCACCTATATGGATTTTGAACCAAATACTGCCGTTTAAGCATTAAACTTTCTATAAAGCCCGCGACTACATTAATAACCCGTGCGTCAAAGGGACGAGTCTTCTCTTCCAAGTTTCGATATTTGTCAATCTCATCGGCAACCATCGCGTCTTCATAAAGTCTGAATAGGATAATGTCGAAACAAGCTGACTTTAATTTCGCTTAAGGCCGCATTTAACTTGTTCTGTCTTGGGTCCCAACGATGGAGCCATAGTTGTGTATCTTCTTTCTTCAAGAGTGTTATTGCACTTAGGATGATACCATTTTAACATCCTCTTCAGATGTTTGTGTTGCTCTGAAAGCCTTCTGCAGTCAATCCATGGCATTTTCAGTACACACAGATGCAGTCATATCATATGACTATGAGATTCCCCTTTTCTTAGGATGAACATTCTCTCATAGTAGTGCCGAAGTGAAACCCCGTCGGTCACTTAGGTGTGCCATTACCAAATCGAATGAAGTATTCCGATTTTCAATACGCGCATTCATCACCATCGAAAGAAAACCACAAAAGGATATTCAATTCATTGATGATACCGAGCGAGCGAGCTATGCGATATCAGCTCTATAAAGCATCCTTTCTCCAAGTAAAATGTGACCTAAGTTTCTATCACTGCAAAAGATAAAGAAGAATGAAATTTCAAAATGAATTGGTTAATTTACAAAAGGTACGGGCATCGAAATAGATCATGCCACTTTCAATGTTACTCAACAAAATGAAGAATACAGCAACCCGCTTTTATTGCAGCAGTTACCAATATGAATTGTCCTACCTCCCAAATCAAGAATGATATCTACCCCCAAATTATGAACACTCCATCCTAGAAGAAAGTATCTATCGTGCTATTTCCATGTAAATCAATCAATATATCCTACATGAGAAGGGAGAAGGAAGTCGATATTCACACGTGCAAGTATTGATCACCGTTTCATAAATAGTACTTGCATTAAAGATGAGAGTTGTAATCGTGCCCAGATGGAGTTGGGGTGATAGTTGGTCTTGGCCGCATCATGGGCTGAGGAAAATTTGTTCTCATAGCACCATTTATTGGTGAAGGAAATGGATTCTTGAAAAAAGAACCGATGGAATGTTCGAATATCGAAAATAAATATGGAAATAGGCCCATGAAACATGTAATACCGATCCAAAAGCATATCATAGAGACGGACATACCTTGTTGCTACAAATTAAGTACTTGTTGCAGTCTTAGAGGAATTTATCAAAGACTTTGGAGTTCAGTTCTTCGAGAGTTTACTGTTGTCTTAACAGAAAAATGTACATTATGTCTTCTGCAGTTAACCTTCCCTTTTCATTTTTTCTTTTTATATATAGTAGTTAATTTTTATTGAAAAAATAGCCGTTCTTTCTCTCTCATGGCCTCTTTCTTTATGGGCCAAGTTTGGCTCAACATAGGCGAATGGGCCTAACTTGACCCATCAAATGAAAAACCCATCATCTCCTACTTGCACATGGTGAGCCGCATCTCTACAATGTTCATACCAATAAATAATTCATACGACTAACATACTTTAGGAGCTCGTTACCATATATTTATTAGGAATGGGTATCATGTTTTCGAGTATATATAGTACGCAGTACCTTAGATCAATCGATCACATCAATCTCTATTTAATAATAATATATTATATTCATAATTATAATTATCTTAAAATAATCATAATCGGTTGACCAGTGAATACAAAACTAGAACGTGATATCCTAAACTTGATCTTACTCTTCTCATGAAACTCTTAATTTCAGTTTAATTTGTTTTTTTAGAAATGTCCAATTAGATCGAATCAATTCATGATCATTGGCAACATTCTAAGATAGCAAACATTGAATATAAATCTTGAAAACAAGTAACAGTCACAAGAGTACTAAATTGATGATTTTTCCTTAATAGTCTCATATGGCATAAAAAGTTGAGATCAAAACTCTTGATACTCTTATTGATCATCGTATGCATACGTAGTATAAAATACGTATTACGGTATTAACTCATTTTTCATGGAGTGTATATCTTCAATTTTAATATCTTATAGATAATAGTTCAAACTTGTCTAATATCTAAGTTGAGTTCACGTATCTACTCTTTCAAAAATCCATCAGAATTCACATCTGGCATCAAAGACAAATAAAGTAAAATTTGTAGTTATTTTACTTTTGGACATAATATATATTATGTCCTCATATTAACACTCAGTTAAGGCGACATCTATATTTTAAACTTGAGCTCTCGATTATCACCTAAATAATAAGTTTAAAAACCATCTCATCTCTTTTTATCACATAATAAATAGAGGTGATTACTCATGTGAGTGGGCTAATATCTTATCTATCCAACATACTTTCCCTATATATAATGCATTAAGTATTAAGATGCATAAACATCAAACAAAAACTCATAGGCATCAATAATAAAACACAAATTCATTAAATGTAAACACTTATGGAAAATTACAATATTCAGTACATCAGCCTCTACACAATTCTAGAGATTTTACATAGTCACATGACACATTTATAGGTATCGGCTTTGTTATAGGATCTGTTATCATCTTATGCGTAGAAATATAATATGTTCGTACAACCATATCTTTGATAAAGTTATAATTGGTATTTATATCTTTGATCTTGTTATGATATTTCAGAATCTTGATATACGCTACAACTGCTTGACTATCATTATTAACCAATAATGAGCTTGCAGTATTCTCAATAACACATAAATGATCCAAAAATCTCTTAAGCCAAATAACCTGTTGTAAAGTTGCTAATAATGCCACGAACTAAATTTCCATCGTGGAGAAGGCTATTGCATGTTTGTTTCTTACTGCTAAAAAATATGGCGTAATTATTCAGTAAGAAAACAAATTCAGAGGTACATTTACTTTCTTCTAAATCTCTTCCCTAATCAGCATATGAGTAGCCTTCAAACCGTAATCCTCTTCTTGATAACTCAGTGTATAATAAGCAATTGCCTTTCAACTGCAATAATATTTTTTTGACGACTATCCAATGTGTTTGACTTAGATTTGATTGATACCTACTTACCATTCCAATTGTAAAACGTATGTAAGGTCTTGAACACATCATAGCGCACATTAAACTTCCAATAACACTAGCATAAGAAACACATTACATTTGTTCCTTCTCTTGTGGAGTCTTATGACACAATTCATGGCTCAATTCTTCACATTTTGCAATAAGAATATCTATGGATTTGTAATATTGCATACGAAATCGTTCAAGAATCTTGTTTATATATGTTTCTTGCGAGAAAGACAATAATCTCTTCGAACAATCTCTTGAAATCTTAAGTCCAAAAATATATGCAGCCTTCCATATCTTTCATCTCAAAGTTGGAAGACAACCAACTCTTAACAATATTAACAAACTCCATATTGCTTCTAACAATCAGTAAATCATCACTATATAATGATATGATCATTATTTCATCTTTAGATCTTTTGATATATACACAATGATCCTCATCTCATCATTCATTATAAAATCATATACCATATGATATTATGAAAACGTATATAATATTGTCTCGATGACTGCTTAAAGTAATCTATTGACCTCAAAGGTCGACATACATTTTGTTCTTGACATTTTGAAATGAAACCAACAAGTTGTTCCATATAATTTTTTTTTTCTAATTCTCCATTGAGAAGAGAAGTCTTTACATCTATATGATATAGATGTAAAGACTAGTGTTGATGATGAATCGATTGTCTATTCGAAGGCCAAAGGCTATACTTATTCACCCCTGTTTCTTTTACAAGTACGTAGAATCATGGCTACTGTGCATTTTAATTGCCCTGTAAAGATAGATACTGCTATGACAAATGTATTCGACGTAAATACTAACATTACTTATCACAAGATATCCTCCTTTGTGTGGATAGAAAAAGGCTTGGATGAGTTTGTCCTAATGCATTTCGAACCATGGTGTAGGTTGTATGAAAATACTTGGATAGGACCTCTCCATGGATTCGATAGCCCAAATTAGATTCTTAGTAATAACGAGGGTCCATCCGAGTGTTCGGACTAAGCTCATATGTATTAGCCAAGTAGTAGTACAAGGGTTCCTAATTTTGGTTAGCACCCACCATAGCGGAGACAGGGATACCCCAAGCTACTTTTGTGTATGTGAAATAGGCTTGTAATCATCACTACTTATGTAATATATGAAGTATGTTAGTGTGTTTGTATCTCACGTTCCCATGTTATTTGTGTTGGGGATTGTATGTTTACGCTTTTTACATGTGCATAAATAAGAAGCAAATGAATTCGGAACAGCGACAAAGCTTGGGATGTCACAAAATAACCCATAGCTCAACCTCTGAGTAAAGGGGGTTGTGACAAAATATGTCAAAAAGAAAGATATCAACATCAACATGAAATGAAATATTTACAATAAAATATCTCAAACCAATCTAAGAAAAATAATAATAAATAAAATCAAAGATACTCATTTATCTCATATACAGGGAAAGATTTTTCTAATCTTTTAGTAAATTTCTCTGAGAATTTTATAAGCACATTTTTTTTGGTCAATCCTAGTTTATTCATACTCTAACTCTCACTCTCAGACTTTTGTCATGCTTCCTTATAGGGCATGAGAGTTGAAACCCACACTAAAAACTAAATCGTCAACACCCCAACCCCCTTAAGAAGGTAGGGATTCGAATCCCCCACCTCCCCCTTCCAAATTGGAAGGGTGGCCACTAATTTTATAGGCAAATTGGACAACCATGGAAAAGCATAAGGAAATCCCTTAGGAATTCTCCAAGCCGCATTCATTCAGCGCCAAATGACACTCAACCCGAGGGTTGAAGTCTTCGTTGCCTCAATCCTACAGTATTCTCTCACAAAATTCATTGCAAGCTTCTTATAATCCGAGACCACTATGAGCTCCCATAAGTGATTTAACACTGCTTGTCATTCTGATAGAAGAGTATTCATTAGGGTCAATACCTTTTGAAAATCCGGTATAAGGTAACCATTCTAGATAATTCATTGTATCATCTAGTTGACCCTAACCATATATGAAACTATATCACCATCATTCTATTGATAATTAGCCAATTTCACAATTAGCCCTTCAAGTCTCGCTTTCTACTCATCCGTTCTCGCAAAAATATAGGCATGTGTACTAAACGCATCATCGTTCCAACAACAAATGCAAAACAAAATGGATTATATATAATCCATAATGAAATAACTAAAAAACCTCTCCATTTTTTTTCAACAGTCAACGAATGACCGGTTCAGGTCAACGGGTCGGCAAGGGGCAAAACAGTAATATCAAAGAAAAAACAAGGGGATAATTGTAAAAACAATAGACGGGGCAAAATGGTAATAATGCAAAAAATCCAGTGGTAAAAGCGTAAATTCACTCAAAGCATGTGCCATGCATGCGCCAGCGGGTACCACGCACTTGCAGCACATGCGCCTGTGGTTTACCCCGCATGCGTACAGCACACACACCGACGCCGCCTGCACTTTTTGCCGCCAATGGGAGCGCGTCTAGCGACCCCAGTGACGTGCCACTAGTCATTTTTCTCGTCTCGACAAGAAGAAGGACCCTACGTTATCAAAAATAATTTTTGATTCACGTAAAATCAAAAGGAGGGGCGAACAATATGCAGATGTTGTGATTTTCGTCCCCGAGTGTCCGACAACGACATTTCTCAAAATTTCGGCCAAAAACAAATTATAAACGTCAATAATGATCGAGAAATATGAACAACATTGCTCTAATACTAATAAAAGAAACGGATTCTTGAAAAACGAACCAATACTGGAATGATCGAATATCGAAACAAATGCAAAAATGGACCCCGAAAAAATGTAATAACGATCGAAAGACATATCACAAAGACGGACATACCTTATTTGCCACAGATTATCGAAACCTTCGGAGTTCAATTTTTCAAGAGAGTTTACTATGGTCTTAACTGGAAAAATGTACGTTCTATCTTCTACAATTAATGTTCCCTTTTCGTTTTTTTCTTTTTATTTATAGCAATTAATTTTTACTGAAAAAATAACCGCTCTTTCGCGCTCATGGGCTCTTCCTTTATGGGCCACGTTTGGCCCAACATAGGCCAACGGGCCTGACTTGGCCTATCAAATAAAAAAACCCATCAATTGGAGCTCCTAGCCGCCAACGTATAGGATCTATTTGAACAAGAAAAAGACTGATATTCAACTTCTAGAGTTGATGTTAGGGTGAAAATGGCACAAGAAAATCGTTTTGCACTCTGTACTATCTAATCACAACTTTGAGCACGATTATCCAAAAATTAACATATTGTTTAGATAGATATCCGGAAGAACCCAGTTGAAATATATGAAAGGGAAGATGATCACATGGGGTTTAGTTTGAGTCTAATTACCTGTGAGGTGGATAAGCAACTGAACCCACAAGCCTTGTGTCACGGGCCGAGAGTTTCCTTGGCCTTGGAACGACCCGTGAGGCGCCTGGCGAGCGGAATACGCCAGGCCAGCCTTCCTTCTATAAATTATCCCATCCATCAGTACGGTGAATACACCTTCGTACGAGACCTAGCCACGCCCAGCTTTACTCGGGCGTCTAGTCCATCGAGTAAGACAGCAGATCCATTTAGGTACGACAACTGGTTTCGGCCTGCCATGGCCTCGTCAGGAGAGCGGCATCAGCTCCCGACCAGTTTGTACACGGGAGGCCTACCCCGTCTTCAGAGCTCCTAAGTGATATAATCCTTCTATCCTAGAACTCCTAGCACCAACCGTCCTGACGCCACTCCCACGGACCAGTTGTGTTCTACCCTTCTGCCTCACACCCTTCACTCGATAACCCCGAGCTCCACCCACAAGGTCACGAGTACGGGAAGATTCACGGACCGTGACATTCTCCCCCACTCATTTCCGCAACGCCCTCGTTGCGGGCTGTTCCGTCGCTTCGCCCAACAGAACAGACTCACCCCTCCGTAGCTTGCTTCCCCCGATCAAAGCTGTTCACAAAACTCCAGTCACTTATGCTTCCCGACAAGTGTGGCCCCGGCCAACTGCACTCTTATGGCAGCACCTTCTTCCGCCTACTAAGCTCCTCCTGATCTCAGCATGCCAACGGAGGTCTCCTTGGTGGAAACGTGATCGCAGACCTCTTCTTAAGATTCACCCACTCATCTAGGAACGTATCCCCATTCAGTGAGCAATTCGGTTCCGTCCTATGCCCCCATTGCCATCCCAGAAGCTAGACGAGAGCCGCACGTTGTCCGAGCCCCCTGGCCCCGGCGATCACTCTCCGCCCTTGTAGGACCGGGAAGACCACAGGCTTTTCCCCGAATCACCCACCTACTGAAGGGATCACTGCTCTGATACCACTTGTCACGGGCCGAGAGTTTCCTTGGCCTTGGAACGACCCGTGAGGCGCCTGGCGAGCGGAATACGCCAGGCCAGCCTTCCTTCTATAAATTATCCCATCGATCAGTACGGTGAATACACCTTCGTACGAGACCTAGCCACGCCCAGCTTCACTCGGGCGTCTAGTCCATCGAGTAAGACAGCAGATCCATTTAGGTACGACAACTGGTTTCGGCCTGCCATGGCCTCGTCAGGAGAGCGGCATCAGCTCCCGACCAGTTTGTGCACGGGAGGCCTACCCCGTCTTCAGAGCTCCTAAGTGATATAATCCTTCTATCCTAGCACTCCTAGCACCAACCGTCCTGACGCCACTCCCACGGACCAGTTGTGTTCTACCCTTCTGCCTCACACCCTTCACTCGATAACCCCGAGCTCCACCCACAAGGTCACGAGTACGGGAAGATTCACAGACCGTGACACTTGCCTGTTGGCCGTTCGCCATCTGATACAGGGAATAATAATGAGGTAAGTACGCTTCCTCTCACCAAAAAGGTTAAAAACCAAAGTGAGTTCCGCAAAACTTGCAATCAAACAATCTAAACCTGCATATATTTCTGTGTTTCGGCGAACGACACCATTCCAGGAGCTTGATTAATGATTCCCCTATACTGCGGAGACGCCGTTGGTGCAGCATTCAATGTTCAAAATCTCATGACAATAATATCCAAAATCTGATTTGTGTGCATTTCGATGATCTGATTTGGCTTCTATGTCAATCCACCAACACCTTCTTAAACCCCTCCAGGTCCTCAAAATCCATTCGTGGCGGGAAGTATTAATGTGTAATTTATATATATCGTGAGATATTTCTATAATTATGTTTCTATCTCTACATTAGTTACTCCTATAAAGATATATCATACAACCCTGATTAGGGTTGGGCCACCATAGACGCTCTGTCTTATTTTCTCTAGGACTCTAAACATCAACGTGGAGATGGCGTCTGCGGCAAAGGAGGTTGATCACGTCAGCCGCTTGCGGGACGTCATAATCCACCGCATCTTCTCCTTCTTGCCCTTCAAAGACGTGGTCAAGACCAGCGTGCTGTCCGAGCAATGGTCTTTCACTTGGACCTCCACTCCATACATCGATCTCTCTCTCCCCTTTGGGTGTTGTTCCTTCGATCGACAGAGCGGTGAGACTCTGCACTGCTTCTAAGATAAGAGAGGTTCCAACTCGATGCCATTGTCATCAGCGAGATCGACAGGGCACAGTCTCTGCGCTGCTTCTAAGATTGAGAAGCTCGATGCTAATGTCATCATCGCTGAAGATGATTCGTTGGTCTCGTTGGGCTCTGAACGGATCTCTCACGAGTTACCTCGAACCTTGTGCATTGCGCATCGCTGGTGAGCTTGCGAGTATCTGGACGTCATCTTTCAGGGGATGCTATCATCAACTGGCCTTCTCTTAAGAAATTGCGTATTCACGACGTACTGTTGGATAATGACCAGATTATGAAAATCCTGAACGGGTGCCCCGTTCTCGAATCTCTTAAGCTGCGTTTCTCGCCCCGCCATCGCAACCTCCGGATTGATTCAGGATCTCTAAGAGAGTTGACGATTGAAACCGATTATTATCTTTCGTCGCTAGATATTTCTGCTCCGGATCTTCTTTCATTGCGTTTGTCGGGCGAATTTGTCCGCAGAGGCTTTGGACTAAATGGAGTATCCTCGTTAGCGGAGGCAGAGTTGAACTTTACCAAGCCAAGAGAAGCACCTGTTCAGCTTGTGAAAAGGTCAGGTGTCATCTTTTCTGACCAGCCGACCTCCCTTGGTGAGTATCGCCAGCATGTTCATTTTTCTGACAGGTTGAAGTTCCTCCTTGAGAAGCTACAACATATTGCGAAGATCACAATGGGAGACTGGTTCTTTGAGGTGCGAGTTGATTTTGTTTGGTCTTTTTTCCATGGGTATTTTAGTGAAGTATATCTATGGAAACCAGAGAATTCCCTATTAAAAAATATTGTCAGATATATTTTATTATAATTCGTAATTTTCTGGGATAGCTAGTTTCCTTATTTGATTAAGATAATGCTCGGTCGTAATTGCCCGTAATACCGACACAAGAAAATCACGTGGAGTATTGTCTATCTCCCTCTCTCTTGATAGCAAAGGCTGCTGCTGCATGTCATGTTCTTCTTGTCCCTGTAAGCTGGTGTCGATCCATTTCATGCACATGCATGTACGGAAAAGCTTATGCTTGATGATAATCTTATATCTGACTTTTTCACTCAATAACTTGAATGGCCCGACCCAATTCAGCCTTTCGATGTTATGTTTTTTCCCACGAGCATCGCGTGATTCTAAAGGATTAGTTGATCAAGCAGTGACCGAGGTGATTCCTCATTTAAGAGATATTCAGTCGTATGTAGTCCTCAACAGCTAAGTTCATAATAAAATGGGCTGCTCTTTTGTATTGAAGCTTTTATTCTTGGTAGAGATAGAAAGTAAAGAAATGGTCACGTATTGTTTTGCTTCTTGGTTCACAATTCAAGTGGTTTTCAGGTTCTATCTTCTACGAAGAGAATGGGAATACCGTACCTATCATCGAGATGGCGCAATATCATAGTGCATACCGCGGTTTGTTAATGTGACCTTCTGGGGATTTCATACTTGCTGCAGAGTTCTCCGCTCCTGGAAAGGCTAGTCATATGCAATCCAAAATCCATGAAATTGACGGTATTAATCTATCTTTGGCTCTGGACACATTTACATATATGTTCTCCATGGTTAGCCTCGTAACATTTACTTTCGGGCTTTTTACCATGAAGCTGCTAAAGTACAATCAAGTCTCTTGTTGCCATTGATGTTTTACACGCGTCTGCATTTACCTACATAAACAAATCGGTGTCTAAAAAAGCTGGGATGCTTTGAAGCTACAAGGGAAAACGTCGATTGTTCAGTAGCAAAGGATGTGATCATTGATTCATTTGGGTCCATGAGAACTTAAGATGTATCGTACCAGATCAAACAAGCTTGTTTGTTTTACTTTTTCTTTTTGTACTTAATATCACTGCTATGTTATAATTTCTCTTAATTAGCTCCGAAAAAGTTACCGTCCATGTGTGTTTTCAGTTCAAGAACAGGGATTTTTCGAAGCTTTGCCCCTTTGATGAGAAGCAATTCTGGCGCTCACAGAAGGAGTTCTATTGTGTGGCAAATCATCTTAAAAGGGTTGAACTTGTCGAGTTGGAATTTGACGATGAGAAATCAAAACGTTTGCTTGATCTGGCTAAGTTTCTTCTTCAGGAGGCAATTGGATTGGAGAAGATGATAATCAACATTGAATTAAGGACATCGCCTCGACGAGTACCCACCGACCCTCGTGATCTTTGGGGCTTTCATGATGTGATTCACCTGCAAAAAGGCTGTCGGAGATCTTCCCAAAATGCTAAAGTTATAGTAAATTATTGTTTCGACAGACTCCCTTATCACAAGTACACGTGATGCATTTGGTTCGGTTTTCAATTTAAGGTTGGCAATTTGATATAAGAGTTGTTCAGTTTAAAACATCAGTAAGTTACGCAAATAGATTAGTTAGTTATTATAAAAATTCAGAAACAATCAAATAAGTACTTATTTATTTTCAAGACAATCGAATAAACTTAGATAACCGAACAAAAAAAAAAGAATAAACTTTGATAAGTCAAACAAGTAAAAATTAATAACCTTCAACAAATTGGTAACTTACTGGAGAAAAATCGGTGACTCGCTTATATGAAGATTGATAATTCGATAAAAACTTTAGCCTTAAAAGATTGGTATGTATTGGAAATTTAAAAAAAAAAAAAAAAGAGGGTGATTTGGAAACAATCAAATAAAGGTTACGAAGAAAAAAGTTGATAACATAAAGCAAAGGTAAACAATCGTATAAAAGTTACGAAATTAAAAGTTAATAATTTGAAAACAATCACAAAGATATTTATCAGTCAATCCAATAAGATTTGGTATCTTCAAATTATTCGGTATCTCAAATGGAGATCGTTGGTAAATCTTTCAAATCAGAATTGGTAATTTGATACAAGAGTGGAGATATAACTCTAAAACTGCAAATTATGTATATAGATTTTGGTAACTTATTACAGGAGTTGAAAATTCGGAAATAATCAAAGACTAATTAGTAATTTTTTTGGATAATCAAACAATAATTAGTAATTCTTTTGGTCAAACTAATGTTAGTAACTCAATCACAACCTTTTACCAACAAACTTGTTCTTTTATGACATAAATCTCACAACTATAATCCAACTCTCGCACATCCATGAATCATTGAGTGAGGATGTGGATTCCTCTGGTTCAGTCCACAAAGACAGTGTATTTCAAAGGATGATGCTGCGCTTTGTAAAACTTTTGGGATGTTGGTGCAAGACAAGAGTTAAGTGCCTGTGAACCTGTGTTATTCACCTAGGTAATCAACCTCATTACCTGCATTCTGAGACAGACATGCATTGTAACTTCATGAAACAATATTAAGCTGAGCTAAAAGTTTCCAGTTGAACATACAGAAAGGGCAAGTTTTATTTCAAATTCCTGCCCCGGGAGTTGCATTCAATCACATCTCCTATAAATGTAAAGATACAAAACAGAGGAAAAGACATCATTGGTGTCGATGAAATAATCAGGATTTACGCACATGTTTAGACGGACTTCCTTGGGAAGGATACCTTAGAATGACCTTTGCACTAGGGGAACACTTCGGGAGCGATAGAAGAATCTTGGCCACTTCAAGCAGGCCCCATGGATCAACTGCCTGGGACGATTTGGAATTGGTACTATCGATCACTATTTTTTCCAGCCAGAGTGCATTCTGGAGGAGAAACTTGAGCAGGGAAAGAACAGGTTCCCATGCCAGCGAATTGCTACCGCGATCAACAACCTCAACATGCTTGAGATGCATCAAACACTGGTAGATCCTCCACTTTGCAGAATTCCAAAATTCTTCTCCATCAAAGTCACCACGGCCTACACTCTCCGCATTGGACACAGTCTGCAGATATAGAACATCATGACTAAGAAGGAGATACAAATGTAGAACTAGATGAGACAAATATCAAGATTTAATAATATAAAATAGCATTTACTACACCAAGAGAAATATAAATTAATTTTGAGAATCCAAAATGTCAATTATAAGGATAAAGGTACAAAAATCATTTTCAATCACGAGAAGAACAGAAAAGACAGGTTTATATGGGGACTCAGGATCTACATATGTTCAAGCAAATCTGGTGGTAAATTAACCAAGAGAGTTCTAGGTTATGTACCATGGAATTGAGTGTGCGAGTCATTTGTAAGAACAACTTCTCCAAGCGCGGCGTACTTTCGAGTATTTCCGCTATAACAGGAACTCCCTCATGTCCTGCTGCGCCGAGTAGTATCAGATGCCGACATTCTAAGGTTGGAAGAAACTCTTCTCTCGCCTCTGTTAACGACAGCGCCTAAGCACATCATCATGGTGGAAGAAGCAGAAACTGATTACTTTTACTTTCTTGAATCACTAAAGTACATCAAACGTAAGACATGCTTGCAATTCCAACAGCCTCTCACAATAGCCAACAGACCAAACAAATGAGCAAACGAGGACATCGGATTTTAGTCTTATCTAAGTCAATGTAATGCTGGACTCATAAAGGTAATATTAGCTTACAATGTGTAAAGTTCTATTATGAGAAGGAAAAAAGTCTTGTCCAGCAAAAATTCCTTTAAAGCTCCATACAATGACATCGTTTCTCTAAAATAACAATTTATGAGCACGGTATCATCAAGCACAATGAACAATATCACGATTTATCCTAAGCAAATGGCAGAATGTGTAATGTATGTCCACAACTTGAACCAGAAATAACAGGGGTAAAAAAATCAGCTCACACCTGAAGGCACCAGCTCCCCATCACCAATTTCGGGACATGATGCAGCCTCTTGAGAAGCCCCCTAACAAGATCACCATCATCAGCTGCAAAGCCTTCCATGTCGAAATTTAACTCAGCCTCAATCAAGGAGGATACTTCATCTAGTCTGAACTCTCCCCCTTGAGAATTGCCCAACAGGCGCAATTTGAGAAGATGAGGTGCTGAAATTTTCAACGTCAAACCTTCATCATCACCAAACTCATGAGAATCAATCACCAACTCTTTACAACTTTTTGATTCAATCACGATGTGCTTGACGCCCAGGCAACTTTTCAACTCAAGGAACTCTAGAACAGGGCTGCCACTCAAAACTCTCACCATCGCACCATCGTTCAACTCCGTATGTTCAATGCGCAATGTCTTCAACGAACACCAATTCACAGTGCCGAACACTGAAAAACAGCATTGGGACACACGCAAACTCACCAGCGTTGTGCAGCTAAACAAGATTCGTGGCAACACATAAACTTTGTGGCGCCAGTAATGCAGACTCACTGATACCTCTTCGATGCCGTGCTCGATGGCAAACTGGAGCCAGCTATCAAGACTTGATTGCATCAAGGCGAGACAAGGAGCATCAAAGAGGAATCTTTTTGCCTTAATTGCGGTGCAGCGTAACAGCACCGAGTCAATGAAATTGATGAAGCCCTTGCATTTCCGGCTACTGCCAGGGGGCAAAGAGAAACTCATATACTGATTAGAAGTCCAAGTGGAACGCCATCTCTTGGACAAGACGCTGGTTTTGATGGCGTCTTTTGTCGTCATGAAGGAGAAGATATGAAGGATTATGGCGTCGGGCAATTGGCTGATGTGATCCACTGAGTTTCGGCTTTCAACTTGATTGGAAGCATGTAATCGAGCACGTTTGCCTGCTGATGATGATGAAGAGTAAGGTTGGCAACAAATGTTACAAGAGGACTATATAAACTCTTATCAACAAATAAGGAAAGTAACTAAACCCTAAAAAGTTTCCTGGCTTTCCTTCAAAAAAAAAAAAAAAAATGAAAAGCGAATTGAGAGATAGCATGTGAAGGATTGAGATCGAAAACCCTAGAGGAAAGCTTGAGCTACTTAGAGAACGGAGGCGTTACAAAGAATGGAAGAGCGAGAGAGCAATGAAATCCATTGGAGTATGAGAATTTGCAGAAAAAATTGCAGAAGAGAAACGAGCGGGAGAGAAAATGAGGAAGAGAGAGAGGGAGAGATTTGATTAGAGGAGTGGAGGCTAACTTATTTGATTAATGGGCAGGCCAAACCAGGCTGAAGCCTTAACTCCAGGAGGAACAATTATTCTGAGTATTCCAAACTAACTACTGTTGATTTGCTTGAGGCTGATCCACAGCTAAGGAATTAGGAATTGGTTGGCTTTGGCTTTGAATCTGTGGATGCATAACGTGACATACAATATATATAAGTTATGTTAGTGCATCCAGAAACTGGATCATACATGCATAGCAGCAGTAAATGCAAATAGCACAAAAAGATTGAAGGAAAGAGGGATAGATGCACCCCGACGATGACCTTTAATTACTTTAACTTGAAACTTTCTGAGCAAGTGATACTAGATGGATAATGGATACGCAAAAACAGACAAACAATCACTCACTCATTTTCTTTTCAGCAAGTACTAAATAAAAATCTCTGTGAAGTTCATGTACTTGAATTGATCTGGAAATCTTATTAAAAAAAGAAGAAGAATAAAGTGAATTATCTTTTGCAAACATGCATCTTTTGACGCCATAAGGAGAAACTCACTTTTAAAAAAGAAATTTTGAGGCAAAGAAGTGAGAGGAAGTTACAAAATATTCAAGTGTTTGGCCCTTTATATTTGAACTTGTTCTTCACAGATGCATATCTGATTCTATGAAGCAAACAACCAAGATCTTACATTTCTTAAATCGATAAGTTAGAAATGAAACAAAGAAATTCAAATGTGCCACTGCCCATGGTATTAATGTGTATTTGAGGTTACAAATGAGCAAGAATGGCAAAAAGAAATTAACTTTGGGGTACTAAAATGAAAATCCACCAAAAATTCCATGTGCCAGTGGAGCATTTGCCCTATAAATAAGCAGCACGGCTTGTCATGGGTATATAAATGCGTACCATGTAAAGCCCAAAAAGAGGACAATTCCAGGGCCAGTCCTAATTTTTGTTATGCTAATGTGCTTAAGTCCTAAAACTTTCATTTTGTGCATTCAAGTCACAATACTTGCAATTGAATACACTTGATTCATTCCATTAACTCTGTCAATTTTAAGTGGAAGGAAGATGCCACGACTTTTTTTATAATCTTTTAATCCTATGTGGCCATTAATAAATAAAAAGTCATGTAGATTTTCCGTCCACTAAAACATAAAAGAGCTAAGATGACTATCACAAATTTTAGGACTTCAGTGCACACAATGAAAGTTTTAGGACTCAAATGCTCTATCATAAAAAATTTTAGGACTTAAGTCGCTCAAAAACAATGAATCAAAAAATAATAATAATAATAATAATAATAATAATAATAATAATAATAATAATAATAATAATAGTGCAAGCACATGAATGAAAAATTGTGTAAGAGGAAATATACATATATGTAACTATACAAAGGGATAACAAAACAGAAATTCCAATTCCCATATCAATGGTATCAAGTAACAGGAACTTAAGTCATACCGGAGTCCTCACTGCTATTCCCTGCAGAGTTGGATGGCGAAGCATTAGGTACAGTACTCTGAGACTTTGTCTCCATTGTCAACATCTTCAGAGATATCTTCCTTAAATAATCAGACTAAAAGGTAAAGGAAGCAGAAGTCACTAAATCACTTCATAATAGACCAACTAATTAAATAATCAAATTAGAAAGAAAATAAAGTAGATTTCGATTTGAAACTATAACTTAAAACTCAGTACAATATCACAGCACTGAACAAACCTGATATCTCTGGTGCAAAGCTAAATTTAAATATTTAAACAGTTCCACTTACTATATAAATGCACGCATCATAGAAATTCTCAATAAAAGAATGTTTTCCAAAAAAATTTAAGCACAAGCCTATCTGGTTTGTTTACGCATCCTCTATCCACATAGATACTTGATACAGAATAAGTAAGCACTACCTCCCAGGCAACTTCATAAAATGCTATCAAAGATAAGATTGAAGAGAATGAAACGCAAATGGTGGACATGGACATCATATAATACCTGGCTTATTGCAGAAGTATAAATTTTTTCCTCAAACCTCACGGCAATTTTATTGAGTTCGCGCAAACCCTCTGGACCAGAAACGGGAAGATGTCTCTTCAAAGTCTCCATTCTGCATATCAAAAGAGATTTGCACTTCAGCTGCGATTATTTCTGGCCAATCATTTTCTTGTCAATGATAAATAAGATTTCATTAAAAAGCACCAAGGGGGTACCACCCCTAACAAAATGGCTAAAAACAGAAGACACGCATAAACAATATAATGCACAAAGACTATTTCTAGCATTTCCACCAAACCATGTGTGACATTGAACTTTCCCGCTATACCAAAATCATCCCTAAAAAATTTCCACGAGGATTCAACTCCTTGAAATGCTCTTTTTTTCCTTTATCTCCAAATGAGCTAAAAAACCAAGGAGAGGAATAAATTTAGTAATATTTTCTTTATGACACACGAACTGAAAGTCCCTCTCCAAGCCCAAAGTTCGTGTCATACTGTGCCTAAGGTCAACCAATTTACTCCTAAAATTGCAAAAACTGTAGCCCAAATCTTTCTAGTCCAGCTATATTGTAAAAATTAATGATTCATGCTCTGTTGTGTAGTCTTGCACAAAAAAAACTTATTAGCTAGTATTTTTCCTCGCTTCTAAAGATTATCCGAAGTAAGAATACATCCCCAAGTAGCTTGCCAAGCACAAAATGAATCCTTCGATGGAAACTTGACTTTCCAAATAGATATCCATGGGCAGAGTGTGCTCTGTTGTAATTGCATCTGAGTAGAAAAGAGATCAGAATACTAGGCTTTGACAGAAAAAGTTCCAGAGGTACAACAATTCCTCCACAGCCTATCGTCCTCACATCTAATATCACTCGATACAATAACTCAAAAATATTTAAGAAAGCTTCGGGCTTCTAATCTTGAGCCCTATCTAAGATATTAATTTACCACACCGTTTCTCTGTTGTCAGTCCTCCAACAATCAGCCATCCTAGCTCTCTTGTTTCTAGTGCACACACATCCGGGAATAAGTCTTTGAAAGCAGTGTCTCCACACCACATGTCACCCCGCAATATAGTATGCCTACCATTTCCCACTTTAATAGAAAGTCTTTTCGAAAGCATCCCATCCTTACCTAATGTGCTTCCAAAGCTTGACTCCATGTATTCCTCCATTAGATTTTGTTATCCACTCAGTATCTTCCAAGCCAAACTTTGCAACGAGTAACCCACCCCCCTTTTTTTTCTCTTTCCAAGGGCTAGTTTTCTCCCCATTAAATCTCCACAACCATTGTACAAGCAAAGCTTTATATACAAGAACCAACGACTTTAACCCCCAACCAATCCCCCCCCCCTCCCCCAAAAAAAAAGAAGCAAATGATTGTGTTACAATACTCCAATTAACTAAATGAAATCTCGGATTGTCATCCCTCCCTAAAAATACTTTTTTTGTATGCTCTCAAGTCTTTTTGCCACTGAAATAGGGATTGGAAACAAATAAAGAAAGCAAACCAGAAGATTAGAAAGCCCACACTTCGTCCACATAAGTCTACCTCCCTTGAACAAATAAGCCATCTTCCACCCGATTAAACTCTTTTCAAATCTTTGTATCATTAGATTCCATGCAGCTTTTGCTTTGTAAGTGGATCCCAACTGCAGCCCAAGTACTTTATAGGTATGCTGGCAACCTTACGACCAAGAATCCGAGACAGTTCTTGCAAATTTACATTCTCGCTCAAAGGAGACCGAGGACCAACCGCACAATGTAGGGTCCAGGGGTTCTAGGACCAACGAGCAACCCAACTCCCTTGGGAATCAAACCAAGACTGACCAGGTTGGGCTGGTCCAATGCTCACCCCTGCAAGCTTCCACAAAAGCAATTTGGAAAGGTCCCACAAGGTGAGGTAGAACCTTTTCAGATGACCAGCAAGAACTATGGCTAAAATCTTATAGACACTACCCACCAAGTTTTTAGCTTAAAGTCCTCAACATCCATAGGCTCCTTAGGAATGATAACTAAGAATGTACAATTTAGATTATCTACAAACTTCCCCCCTACTCTAGAACTCCTTTAGAAGGTCTTCACTAACATTCTCCAATTCTCCTGAACAATTTCAACACAAATCCATCAGGACCTAGTGCCTTATCTCCATTACATCCCAAGACTGCACTTCTAATCTCCTCCTATTCAAAAGGTATCTGCAGCATCTCAACCATATTGGGGTCGAGGGAAGCCTCCAAAATTACGGTCTCCCAAAACATCTCTCTCTGTATAAATCAGCATAGAATTCTACATAACCACGCATTCATGGCATCCACATCTTCAACAACCATCCCAAAAACTTCCAACTTACTAAGGAGGTTATATCTTCTATGAGCGATGGCCATCTTACGAAAGGACTTCATGTTTCTGTCGCCCTCATCAAACCAAATCTCCTGAGAAATATGTATCCAGGAGGTTTCTTCCATTAGAATCAACAAAGTAAGACTTTTTTTTTTTTCAATTCCATTCTCCTAAAGCACTCTCCTCCATTAAGGTCATCCGGTCTCCTTATCGTCAAGCTTTTCAACTTCTTAAATTGTCTCTTTAATTCTGTTTCCCACATCTCCAAACTTCTCATGACTTTATTGTTTCAGAATATACCTTCAAAGCAAAAGGGAAGCTGGCACACCCTCTAAAAGAAATATTCTTCCAATAATTAAGAACTACCTCCTTGAAATCTTCTACTGTGAGCCACATATTCTCATACCAGAAGGGAGAGGGGCCCCATTTAATACCTATCTCCCCTTAACACAATTGGATGGTGGACGGAGGTCACTCAAGGTAACAACTTTTGAATCTAGCTCGGATTGATATCCTCCCATATTGTTGAAACTAGGAACCAATCAATGCATGAAATGGATAGCCCCTCCCCGTCCCTAGACCTTCCAACGACAAGCCAATTAGGCAAATGGTGTCTAAGATTTGATGCGAGCTATGTCAGTACCAATCCTGTTCTGTTCATGTGTACATAATACCACGTTGAAGTCTCCCCCAATCACCGAAGGCACTCCCCATTCACATCTAACATCAAAGAGCCAATCCCCAAAAGAACTCCCAGCACTACCCTCTCCAGGACCATACACCACTGTAAACACCCGTTCTTCCCCATTCTCTGCACCACCAAACAGGCACGAAAACAATAAATTGGCCCACTAAGCAATCTACTAAGTTGAATGAGTTCTCATTGCACATCACTACAATGCCAGCACACGTTTGAAACACCGGTAATTCTTCCAGTTCCAACTGAGAAATGATGCTATTACATAAACCTTTTCTTCACTGAATAGCTTTCTCCCTAATAAGAAAGCAAACTGAGAAATGATCCAAAATAACACACATAAGAATTCACAAACCTATAAAACTTTGGTGATTCCTAAACCCACACACATTAATAGCATCTACTTCTATTACAGGTGGCACAAGTGGGATTTCACCCATTGCAACTCAAGATAAGTGAAGAAAAGGTTTCCTGTGGAAAACCTTTGGGCCTCCAACACCTATTACTACTTCAGTGACAATATTAAATTGGAGAAGGGAAAAGCAGATGATGTGTCCATGTATCTCTCCCAGTAGGAGCTTATATAAACTAAATATATACGAGATTAATAAAAAATAACGCAACCTACAAGCAATAAGATGCCTGAAAATCCTAAGGCTCCGGATAAGTAAATTTATACAACCATCTTCTTATGCTACATAATCGCCAATGTAACAAGAGCTACCGGCCTACATACCCACTAAATCCCATATTGAAACTTAACCAAGACTAAAGCTACCCCAGAATCCACGTCGCGCCTCAACCTAATAACATGACCATATTTGCAAAACCCTCGGGAATCGTCCCCAAGCAACGATCCATCACAAAACCCCACATTTTTCCCCTACCAAAAAGGATGAAAATCCGAGCAAAGGAAGCGGGCACTCACATCTTGTTGACGATCCTCTCCCGTGATTCGGGCGGCAGCTGAGCCCTCCAGTCGTCCCCATCGAGCGCAACTCCAGCGCCGCCCCCGGCTCCTCCGTCCCCACCCGCCGGCGGCATCAGCGGCCTCCAGCCAGCGTTATCCATCAAGCCCGCTCCTCAGAAACCTCAACACCCAACAACCGCACCGGGACTCAAAACACAAAGCAAGAATCAAGAAACCCGCACACACCCACCAACCCACCAACGCCCGGCTTCAAGAAACCCTACCCACGAACCCTCCAGCCCTCGAGAACCCAAGAAGAAAAAGAAGGGCGTCGGTCTCACCTCTCGGAGGAGAAGGACAAACTTTCCGCCGAAACGCGATGGGAGGAGAGAGGGAGGGACACGCAAGGTGAGGCGATTGGGAAAGGGGATTCATCAAGTGGGCCGCTTTTCATTACTATATTGTTCGCGGCCGAAGAGGGTGGATTGGGTCTTTTGTATAACGCATAAAAAGGAAGAGAACGAGGTGCGCGAGCGAAGCGAAACGAGGAGGCGGAGGAGGACGAAGAGAAGATCAAGACGTCACTGACGTGGCCACCCTTGTCTGTTTGCCATTTTGTCCTGTCGGTCTTGGCCTCGGTCTCGGGTCGGGTCGGGTCGGGTCGGAGATGTGTCGGGTCACTGCTCTTCGGTCCGATTCTTTTCGGCCGTGACTTTGAAATTCTTTTTTAAGTAAATTGGAGCATTGAATCTGGACGGGCACGGGCTCCACTTGTCTTGAGAAAATCTGGATAATTTTAAAAATATATATATTTTTCTATAAATAATAACTTATATAACAAATTTACCATAAATAATCACAAAAAATTTCATAATTAGATTGTCCCCCAAAAATGACTCAATCATCTAAGCATTGCTTACGCAACTAGTGATGCGTGACACAGTTGAAGTCGGTCAACAATAGCCTCTAAAGATTCATTTGAGATAAGATAAAAGAGAGAACTCATTCGAGATAATCTAGTCATTTATCCCAATTTCCATAGAATAATCACGTGGCATCACCAAATTCATTGACTTTGTTTGTTCTCATTTCTGCCAACAACCCTTGGGGTCAGAGAGCAAGGCAGTATTGTCTAACATTCGTCATTGCCATATGTTCAAGGAAAATTACTAAAACAATCATAAATCTATTATAATTTTTCCAATTCAATCCTTTTTTTTTCTTTTGCTAATTCAATGCTAAACATTTTTACAATTATGTTAATTCAGTCCATTTAGCCAAATTTGATTGGCCTATGCCAACCATCTAAGCAACGCCGACGTGACAATTTTTTAATGATATTTTATTTTTCAGATTTTTTATTAATTTTTATTTCTTTCTTTCTACTTCTTCTTCTTCTGGTCAATCGCTAGACCAACCAAAAGCTATAGTCGGTGAGGCCTCACTGTCGCTAGGCAAAGTCAAGCTCGCCTTCGCCATGGTTGGGCGAGACTTGGCCATCGTAGGCAAGCTTGCCAAGCGTGGCGATGGCAATGAGGGCAAGTTCGCCTAGCACTACAACGGTGAGGCCTCGCCAACCCTAGCCTCTGGCCAATCTAGCTAGAAGAAGAAAGAAAAAAAATCAATATATAATTCAAATAAATAAAATATTATAAAAAAATTGCAACATCTGCATCAGCTGGACAGTCGACATCCACATTAATGCCAACCAGCCAAATTTGGTCGAACAGACTAAATTGACATAATTGTTTTAGGACTGAATTAGCCACAAAAAAAAAATTGACTAAATTGGAAAAATTGCAATAGGTTTAAAATTGTTTTCGTAATTTTCTTTAATGTTATCTAAGGAACCATTTTTTTCTTACCACTAGCCATCTATTAACACATCCTATATTGAAGTCAAGTTTAAGCAGGTTTTGGACTATTTTATCAGTGATAATAATCATGAGTTCAGCTTTGTTTTTGTTTTGTTTTGTTTTTTTTTTTTGGACCTTTGTGTTGATAGGTCAAATAGTTGTTTTTTGCTAAAAGATAAAGTGAAATTATTGTTAATTAAACAAATTGGAATTCATTTATCCCCAAACTTCAAATATTAATTGCCACCTCTAAAGATTTTGAACCAAATACTGCTGTTCCAGCCATGAATTCCCAACAAAACGCGCAACCACAATAATAACTCGCACGTCGAAGGTACGAGTCTTCTCTTCCAAGTTTCGATATTTGTCAATCTCATCTTCCAAGTTTCGATATTTGTCAATCTCATCGGCAACCATTGCATTCTTCACAAAGTTTGAATAGGATAATGTCGAAATTCTCTACTTTTGAGAAATGACAAGTCGGTGTGTCTGTCGTGTCATGTCGCGTGTCCATGTCGGTGCAACCTAGTATACCATTACCAAATCAAATGAAGTACTCCAATTTTCGATACGCGCATTCATCACCATCGAAAGGAAACCACGACTACCGCTATGGTTCTATCACCACATAAGATAAAGAAGAATGAAATTTCAAAATGAATTGGTCAATTTACAAATGGTACAGGCATTGAAATAGATCATGCCCCTCTCGATGTTACTCGACAAAATGAAGAACACACCAACCCGCTTTTATTGCAGCAGATACCAATATGAATTGTCCTATCTCCCAAATCCAGAGAATGATATCTACCCCCCAAATTATATGAACACCCCATCCTAGAAGAAAGTATCTACTGTGCTATTTCCATGCAAACCAATCGATATATCCTACACGAGAAGGGAGAAAAGAGAAGGAAATCGATATTCACACGCGCAAGTATTCATCACGGTTTCATAAATAGTCCTTGCGTCAAAGATGAGAAGTCGTAGTCGTGCCCGGATGGAGTTGGGGTGATGGATGGTCTTGGCCGCATCATGGGCTGAGGAAAATTTGTTCTCGTAGCACCATTTATTGGAGCTCCTGCCCCACCAACGTAGGACCTATTTGAACGAGAAAAGAGACTGATGTTCAGCTTCAAAAGTTGATCTTTAGGGTGAAAATGGCACAAAGAAAATCGTTTTGCACTCTGTACTATCTAATCACAACTTCGAGCGCGATCATCCGAAAATTAACATATTGTCTAGACAGATATCTGGAAGAACCCAGATGAAATATATGAAAGAGGAAATGATCACATGGGGTTTAGTTTGAGTCTATTTTACCTCTGAGGTGGATAAGCAACTGAACCCACAAGCCTTGCCTGTTGGCCGTTTGCCATCTGGTACAGGGAATAATAATGAGGTGAGTACGCTTCCTCTCGACAAAAAGGTTAAAAACCAAAGTGAATCCCGCAGAACTTGCAATCAAACAATCTGGACCTGCATATGTTTCTGTGTTTCGGCAAACGACACCATTCCAGGAGCTTGATTAATGATTCCCCTATACTGTGGAGACGCCGTTGGCGCAGCATTCAAGCTTGGCTGAGGTACGTTCACATTATGGTATTGGACTCCATTACCGAGGAAGGACTGTTGTTGAGGTAGGATAGGAAGTGGTTGCTGTTGTTGGATAGAGAATGGAGACACTAGGTTGGACTGCACAAAATCAAGGACATTAAGAACCAAAACCAACTCGCTTCCTATAGAAAGCATAATAGTATCGAGAAAAAACTCAAATAAATGAACAGATCCATCCGTTCAAATAAATGATGTAGATCCATCCGTAAGTTTTCCTTTTCACATGAGGGAATACTGGCGGTTACCTTCTCTGGAAGGTATGAAGTCGCTCTCTGGGAATTTACTTGTGGATGCTGAATACCAGATTTTGCCAGCATATTTCTTTCTGCTGCTACTGTTGAATTAACATTCCCGGGTACTGATTTTGCTGGTGCTGCTGCAACTTGAACAGGGTACAAAGGTATATACTGAGGGAAGACATACAACATCAGACATCATTACTCAGATAAGTAGGGAAGGAAACATACATTGAGCTTCTGCTAAAGAATTGCCACTGGCAGAGTCCAAATGAGAGCCATTTGATTTACTATCGTCAATGCAGAGCAAATTGAAGAGCTCGGTAGCATAATCAACTTTGGCAGGCGGAACAACTGGGGGAAGATTTGCTTGCTTTTCTGTAGACTCAGCCTCAGGAACTTCTGATTTAGGTTTCTGCGCCCCCTTTCTCATAGACTCAACCTTGGAACCTTCTGGTTTAGTTTTCTCTACCTCTTCTTGTGGCTTGGGTTTGGCAACTACCTATGCACAGCACCAGTTGTCTTAGCACTATAATTCCAAACTCCTTTAATTTGACTATTGCTAAGTTAGAATGACATGTACATTTCCTAGAATTGCTTATTTTGTGTTGATATTACTCAAATATCGAGTACTAAATGCAGCTCAAGTGTCAATATAAGAAAACATTTTCAGCAATTTTGAAAGTAATGATTCTCAAACAATAATAAGTAAAAAGGTACCCACATTCTTTAGTTTTCTTTCTCTGTAAAATTATGTTTTACTCGTCCACAGGATACTCGAATTTTGATATGACATAAGGAGGGCGAAGAGCAAATAGGATTTGCTCACACTACTAATGGAAAATTTCAAGGCCCAAAATCATAATGCCAATGAACTTAAAACCATTTCATAATACAAAATAAGGGTCTCTTTGTTTTCAGGTAGATATAGGAATGGATCAAACCTTAAAATAAGAGGATCATTATTCCCATCATTCCACAGAATCAGCCCTGGATCATGTCTTAGGCATACCGTTTTAAACGAGAGAAGCACATCTCAAAAGAAGATGCAACAAAACCAAGTGTCAAAACGGAGTTTACCTGTTGTGTTACATTAGCAGGTGCTGAAGTACTATTCTTTGAGGCAGTTGCTCTAGCTTCTCCATTAGATATATGAGAAATTTTCTTCTCAGCTGGAGGGTGCTCTATCCTATTTGAATAGCCACTTCGGCGACCATTATCAGGTGATGACTCATAGACAGGTGTTTTAGCTCCGCTTGTATTTTGTGGTGATATCATTTTTTCATTTCGAGATACCCATCTTTTCTCAACATACCTGGACCAAAGGGATCACCAAATGAGATTTCAGCCATTTACATGTATGGAAAAAAGGCCCTACAAAATGAGGCAAAATCTCGATTATCTGGTACCCATGAACTTTATGAAGGCATACTTTGCACGAATGAAGTTCTCATTTCCAACTCTGCTGTAGTTTGGAGGCAACTCTGCTTCCCAATAGCTGTTCGCTTTCTCATTTCCCATAGCTAATAAATAAATAAATAAATAAAGTCTTAGGATCACACCATTAACATTACATTATTTTAACAAAGTTAGTAATAGAACAAAATGAGTGAAATCATCAGGAAAGCTTACACTGAATGAAAGCAACCTGTTCAGGAAGCCACGTGTCTAAAGTAGCAGATCTCACCTAAATCAAAGTAAGTTAAATTGTGAGGCCTACATTTTGGCAAGAACACATGCTTTTGATGAACATAGTAAGACTTTGTAGTGTACTGCTATGACCATCAAAATAGCAATGAGAAGAGTATGTACTTTTGTTATGTGTACTCCAAGACTCCTATGTATCCCAGAACATTGCAGGCATATAAATATGCCCAGATTCACACTAGCCCATCGTGGGGCTCTGCATATCAAAAAAGTCAGATTCGTTGGTTAGCCAGAAACAAGCAAAACAGTGGCAGATGTCACATGAATGACAAGTTAGTGCCCATAGATTAGAGACTAATCTATGGGCACCCGTATGACACAACTTCATAGCAGCCATCAAACAGGACACCTACCTGCTTCTGCAGTCAGCACATTCCCTGTTCTCTGGTAATTTAAGCAGAGCCTCCAATATCTGTAATTACATGAAGCAAAAGTCCTCCATAAGTATATGGAAAGCTTGAAACAGGCTAGAAGGCAGTTTGGCTCAAAGGATACTTATCACATCCACATATGAGGCCCGGTTTCTACAAGTACTAGGAACGTCGTTAAATTATTTCTTCTCCAGTTGTGCACACGAAAGTGGTTGTAAAATCATTTTACCAGAGATTGATCCTCTGACACATCTATGTACGTGAGGATTTACACACACGATGTATCTGTTGCATTTGTATGTACACACACTCTCACTTGTATGTATAATTGCAAGGATGTCTACACAAACAGGACAGATATACATTAAATGTTGTTGACTTTTAAGAGCATAAAAAATGCAGACAGCAGAACAGATTCAAACCTTATACCCAGCTAACTAGTTCAACATGAACAACCTTAATAAATTCAGATTACAGGCAGTTCAACCAATTAGGACTGAAGGATGTCGCAGTTCTTCACAAGTTGGTCAATAGACAATGAACAAAGCAGAAAGTCAATTATAATAGACAGCTGCGTATCGTATTAGAATAACTCATCCACATACCCATAATTGACTTATTAATGACACACAGCTCAAACCGTGGGCCTATGCTGAAGAATAATAGTGACCATCGAATCACCAAATGTCACCAACTGCTTGAATAGAGCTACTTTTATATAATCTTATTGGATACGAATTTCACAACTCAGCACTAGAAGCTCCATTGAACAACGAGACGAGACGGAGAACTACCCCACTAAAAAGACAACTCGTTCAAGCAAAGAAACTCAACATAAAACCCAAAAAGAAAAAATAGGGTGTTCCATTTCAGTGGTTCGCCTTTTGGTCAAAGAACATTTCTCCGAACAGACAAACTATGTAATCATAAATTGCAATCAAGTTCAAAAGTTCTGGGAGAACCGGATTAACTGAGAAAATATTGAAGCAAATCTCTGCTTTAAGCACCCAATGCCCCCGTTAGAGTCAACAAGCAATCCAAGAACCAGATAAAACCACGCCATAACGCAACGGTTTCGGATTGGAGCAAAAAGCTACATCATATGAAGCATGATATTGAATCCCAAATGAGCAAAAAACAAGCTAATACATAGAATCAAAGACTCATCAGCAGAAAACACAAATCAGAACTCAAAACGTCGCGATCATCCAATCTTGAAAACTCAACTCAACCTCCATTACATGCTGTATCACAAGAAACCTTGGAGAAAGTCGAGAAAGAATCAAGAACCAACCCAAAACCAGCAGACCCACGAACGAAGGAAATCGACCCAGCCCAAAAGCAAGAAGCTTCGAAGAGTCAAAAAGCTCGTCGTGGAAAGCCGATGAAAGTTCAAAAGGACCAACCTTTCTGTGCTTCTCGTTAAGCTCCTTGGTAACGCGGGCCTTCCCGTTCATGCCTGCGACCAAACTTCCACTTTCTGCGCAGGAACTCGTCCCCTGTTCTTGATGAGAATCCCACAGAGAAAGAGAGATAAAGAGAGGGAGAGATGGCAAAGTGGGTTCTTTTCTTTTCCTTCGTCTTTGTTTGACTTCTACTTATTCTCTCTCTCTCTCTCTCTCTCTGTCTTTGCGTGGTGGGATCAAGTTTTTTGATGTGAATGGCGGAGGTGTCAAGATTCTTCCTCCTTCTGAGAAAAAACAACAACTTGGGTCTTTACAAGAACACACGCGTCGATGTGACAGCATGGGCCATTGCCGTCACCTCGGTTCGTCCACTTTGAATTTTCTCTTCTTCTCTCTCTCTCTCTCTCTCGTGGAGGCGGCAAAGGCGAAGGGAGAGGTGAGGAAAAATTGGCTGGCTGGGCTGACTCTGCCGTGCTTTTATTCTTCTAGTGGGAAAACAGCACGCGTCTTGCCTTCTTTCTCTGGACGGCCGCCATCTTCTTCTCCTTTTCCTTTTCCGTATGTCATCACGTTCATTTACCTTTCTTCCGTCGACCATATTCGCTATAAAGTTTCCTGGACCAGATCGACCCGCGCTAAGATCAACCGACGCCATGCCTCAGCCCAAAGAAAGCAACAGGTCCATGGAGGACCCTAAGCCCGCCAGCAGGTGACGGTAGCAAACCCGGCCGGTCACCGATGATGGCGAAACACAATGCAACAACGACGAATCATCATCGATGAGCATCGACGGTGACTATGACATATGTGCCGATGCAATCTCAATGTTTTGCTGGTGGGGTAACATTGGATTTTTGAATCTTGACATTTGGATCAACGTCCTGATCACATGTCCAGAGGATGGGTAATATCACTTTCACGTATATTTTCTTCGAAAGAGAATCTTCCAAAGTCTTTTACTTTGATAGCGAGACGAGGCAAGACTAACGACAGCCCCGCCTGGCCCCACCCCATCTTATGGGGCCAGACTAAGACAAATTTGCTTCGCTATAATAACTCTTTGGTTGCATTTAGTAATCTGGATAAAATTTATTTAATCCGTCTCACATTTAGTGTCGGACCGGGACATAACAAAATTAGATATAGGAGGTATATAAGCCAGTAAAATTATTTTGGGAGATGAGATAAAAGTGAATAGGAATTTTAATATTTAAAATAAGAAAGTTATTTTCTCGAATGATAAACTTTTTAAATTGACAAAATTGAAAATATATTTCAATTCTAATATAAGAAATTTAAAATAAAAATTTAATTTTTTGAATTTAATCTTATTTTTTTATTCGATTTTAATTATATCTAATAATATAATTCAATATATATATATATATATATATATATATATATTTATTATCTATATAAGGTATTTTAGTATTTTAGGTATATTAGTACGCTAAACTATTTAATAAAATTTTATTAAAAAACGATGGAAGAGCAGAAAACAAATAAAAAATAAAATAATTAAAAAAAGAGATAAAAACAAAAAAATAAAAAAAAAATAAAGTAAGCAAAAGTGTTGTCAAAATCTTTCACCATTTTCACTTGTGAACTTTTAGATTTATCTACATTAATATGTCGTTTATACTAAAATATGTACATGATATGATATAAATATGTTTGACTTTATTACAATGATTTACTAAACAGTATATATGATTCTATCTAATCATATCCCAATTAGAAATTGAGATAATCAAACTTTTGTGCCTTGTGCCCATTTGCACCTAAACTAAACTAGATATTAACATTTAAGTGGACCCTCTTTGCATTTGTTAAAGCCATGACATATGGTGTTTATGCACATTATTTATGTACATACTATAATTAATATCTTCACATCGATTTTCTCGGAAAAAGTGCCAAGAAAGCTCTAGACTCTATGTACGCGATCTAATTAGAATTTTTATTTTTATTTCGGTAAATAGAATTGAACTTTTGTTTAAGAATGCGATTGTCTACGTCTAACCATCATTATCTATATTTGGTTACGTCGCATTAAAAGATGAACATAACACTATTAAATTGCACTTTCCAATGTAAGTTCAAGACTCGAATGTGTTTTTTAGGAGTGAGCATGGTCCAGGTTGGGCCAATCCACCTCTAACCCTAAGACCAACCAGCACAGTGTCAGTTTTCAATTTTTGGAATCGAGGACCGATCATATTGAGCCTGTTACCGAGGACCGGACCTATCCAATGGATTTGGTTCAGTTCCAGGGTTAACCCAGGACTGATTGATAATTTTTTTGTTTCACTTTTTGCACTTCTTGAAAATGCGACCAAGGATCGAATTAATCCAATGGGTTCGGCAATGAGCAAAGTCAGTGAAGAGAGGTAAGCAGCGAGTGGTGAGTAGCGCAAATGACCAAAAGCGAGGGAGGCGAGTGTCGTATGGTAAGCGAAGAAGTTGTTTATTTCGATTTTAGTAAGTTGAAGATTAAGAGGACAAAGAAGATGTAATAGAACGAGCACTAGAAGAGAATATCATGAGGAGCTATTTATGACTCCTCATGGAGACATTTTCCTCATTTGTAAATATAATTAAATAATAAAAGTCTAAATTATTAAAAAATAATGTAAAATTATTTGGACTCCTCATTTCACTAAGAGCCGTTTAATACTATTGAAGTCAAACCCTATATAAAATAAAATATAAATAATATATTAGATATATAATATATTTTAGATATTATATATATTAAATAAACTCAGAGTTAATTCGGATTGGACCGAAAGATCAAGGATCCGCCTGCATAATACTAGCTCAGGATCTCAGGACCAAGAATCGACTCAATCCATCGAATACAAGGTTGGGCTGATCTAAGTCGGTACAGGTTGACTCTGGACCGATGCTCGTTACTCACCCTTGTGACTTTATATACGTGCCGGGCAGATTCCTCCGTAATTCCCCACATATCTTGCCAGCGGAGGGTGCTGTTGCCACGTCAGATCCGTGTCGAAACTCAGCCGTGCTCGGCGGCGCGTGAAGAACTTGGAGGCGGCGCTCGTTTTTCATTGTTTGTCCCTGGCGAGACCTTCGTCGAGATAGGCAACGGGAAGAAGCTTCCGGGGAACCTCGCCGATCTTCCGATCGATCTTGCGCTCGATTTCGATCCTAATTTCCGTGATCTCAGTGAGTTCCCATCGCTCCCTCGAGTGACTTTGCGCTAGCTTCTTTTCCTTCTTCCGTAGAATAATCCTAGAAACCATCGAGCTCGAATTCATGGAGATCGAACGTACTGTGCGGTGCCGTTCAAATTTTTGCTTATTTTTGTTATCATTTGATGCGATTGAAGAAACTCCAAATTGGGTTGGATTTGATTCGGGGCCTGACGAACTTCACGTGCATCGGCTGTGGCGGGTTGATCATGCCCCCGAAATGCTCGGTCGACTGATCCCGTTCTTGAATTCGTATGTGTAATCGTTTCTTGGGGAGGAAGTAGAAGACACGTAGTTAGTTGGTATTGGGTGTTCTGGCATACCCATTGTGAAGTGTAAGGGGCTTGAAGTGATGTTGAGGAGGAGGGGCCGTTGTCGACCGAGTGGAATGTCTGTTCTTTTCGGTTTCTCTGTAATTGTCGATAGGACTCGGTGTTTATCTTGTGGTAACATGACATGAAGAGAGGGTGCTTACAAAGGGTCATGTTGGGCTGCCATGCTTTTATTGAGATGAGATGAGAAGCAGAAAGCAGTTCTGGTTACACTCGATTTGGCGGGGTGCTCTGTTCACGTGCATCCCGTTCATCCCATTCCCGTGATTATTGTCCACTTAGAACTTCCGCACGCATTGATTCGATTTGTAATGCTTCTGTTGATCCCCAAGTCTCCTGCGTGTGTTTTGCGTTTCGGGATGTGCCCATCTACAGGCTTGACCATTTGTACTTTACCCATAATCTGCAAATATGGGGTCGGAGGACTTATGAGATTGATTTTGCAGGTCGTGATTTTAGCACCCGATACTGCTGCTGAATAATGGATTTAAGCACGCTAGACCGTGGGCAGATCACTGTCCTTGGATCTGCGTTCTGCGTAATGCTTACCCTGCATTTCACGGTTCAGCTCCTCTCGCAGCATCTCTTTTACTGGAAGAACCCCAAGGAACAAAAGGCCATAATTATTATCATCCTTATGGCGCCCATATTTGCAGTTGACTCTTTTATTGGCTTTTTGGATATAGACGGGAGCAAAGCGTTTTTCATGTTCTTGGATGCAATTAAGGAATGTTATGAAGCTCTGGTGAGTGTGGTGTGCTTGCAGGTATGGGTGCTTTACCATATGCCTTTTCCTTTCATGACAAGTGCTTGACTTTCTATGCGCAGGTGATTGCCAAGTTCATGGCTCTGATGTACAGTTACTTGAACATTTCCATTAGCAAAAACATAGTACCTGATGAGATCAAGGGAAGGGAAATTCACCATTCCTTCCCAATGACACTTTTCCAGGTGCAGACCTTTTCTTCTTCTTCTTCACTGTAGTTCAGCTTGTAAACTGCTGACAGTAGGACTTTTTCCTAGCTCTGGGTTTTCCAAAGCTGAGAGTGTGGCATTCAACTTAATGTTCATAACCTGTGCATAACGCTTTAACTGAGAATTGGTTGGAAAAGACCCCTAATGGAGATTTTATAATCCCCTCTTGTTTTTGAACAACCATCTTCTCGTGGTTATACATTAATCCCAATTATGAGCTAAAGTGAGGATCTTTGACCCTTTTTTTCTTGGGATATTGAGAAGGCGGCACACACAGGACAAATTCTTAGATATTTGTTCAAACTCTGACTGGAATATTCATAAACCAGTTTTAAGTTGTTACAGAATACGTTTTGTTGACATGATTATCTTTCAACTTGCAGCCTCGCACAGTTCGGTTAGACCATCATGTACTTAAGCTCCTCAAATACTGGACATGGCAGTTTGTTGTCATCCGTCCTACATGTTCCATTTTAATGATTACACTCCAGGTTCTTGGGATGTACCCCGGTTGGTTAAGTTGGATATTCACCATCATTCTTAACGTTTCTGTTTCACTGGCCTTGTATTCCCTGGTGGCCTTCTATCACGTGTTTGATAAGGAGCTGGCACCACACAAGCCTCTTACGAAATTCATGTGCATCAAGGGCATTGTCTTCTTCTGCTTTTGGCAGGTAAATCCTTATCCTCTTTCTTCTCCCACTTTATCCACTTACCTTGATCTTTTAACCAATTTACGTTATTTGGCTTCGCAAAAAGGCTCTTTGATTGATCTCTTAAGACTTGGAAATGGGAACTAAAGAAGCTACAGTGATCATAGTATGTAGTTATGGATGTGACGTATACAGTTGATTAACTTCGAAGCTCATATTGGAAACCCTAGATAGATGTCCATGAAACATCTTGTTTTTCCCCCGAGTCGTTCCAGGAGCATAAATATTAGTGCCCCATGGTCCTGGTCCCTGGGCTGTATGGCTCTGAGAATTGAAGCCTTAATTTATATTTCACCACATAGGAGGAGTCTCCTCCCTGAGAATTCAGCCTGGATTTTTCTTTCCCTCCCTTTCTTTTAAAATTAAAAGGTCATTCTGTCTCTTCCATGTGAGTAACCTTCAATCCTGTTTACCGGAAAGCGGCACTTGTTTGTCATTGGCATTGTTTGATTTCTTGCAGGGAGTGGTGCTTGAAATACTAGCTGCAGTTGGAATCCTTAAATCGCATCATTTCTGGCTGGATGTAGAGCACATTGAAGAAGCAATTCAGAATGTCTTGGTTTGCATGGAGATGGTTGTGTTCTCTGTACTCCAGCAGTATGCGTACCATGTTGCACCTTATAGTGGGGAGACCGAATCCAAGCTGAAGCTAAAGAAGAATGATTGATGTGAGTGGACCCTGAATCTCATCAGACCACATACATGTACACTGTGTTCAATTAGGAAGTATTATCAGAGTATTTTTCAAATGAATCGAGAGACAGGCGCAGAATGTCATTGGTTAATGTTTTTGTCTATATGCCTGTTCTGTCTTGAAGTACTGTAATTTCGTACTTTTGATTCTCGGTGTACAAAATATAGACAAAAATCTATTACTGGTCGCTTGAATCTCAGGTTGTTTGAGATGCAAGGATGTACTAGACCAGCACAGTTCCTTTTCATGCATTTCCATTTTCTTCCCCGCTGCGATTTGTTGCATGCAGCTTGCTTGAAATGTCCTTGCCATGTACTCTCTTCTTTGGCTCAAAATCTTGCCCCAGAATCTTTAATTACCTTGAGCAAGGACGCACGGATCATAGTTTTTCATTACGCTTGCCTGACTTGAGGACCACCGTTGGATATATCATGTAGACTGGCTATAACTGACTTGCATTTTGATGATTAAGGGCATGTATGGTAATCATTATGTTCTCGATAACAATTTCTGCTTAGAAATCATTTTTTTTATTATGTTGGTGTTTCGTAATTGCACAAATTTTTTATTTTCAGAATAAAAATGTGTTTGGCGTGACTCTCAATTTTTTGTGATTTAGATTTAATAATTTTATGAGATTTTTCTTTCTTTTTTCCTTTTGTTCTTCTTCCTCCTTTAGTGGGTTGCCAGCCTTGGCCATGGCTGACAACCGGCCAAACGAGAGCTGGCGACCTCGCCGTGGTTGGGCAAGGCTCCAACGAGGTCGCTGGCCATGGCCAAGGTCGGCGACCGGCTCAAAGGAAGAAGAAAATAAAAGAAAAAAAAGATAAAATTGCTTGATTCTTGGATTGTTTTCAAGAATAAAGAAGTAATTTTTTTTTCTACTTCTTAATTCTGTTCTAAATCTATTCTCGGGAATAAATTTATTCTCGAATGTAGAAAAATTAGCTAACGTTACCAAATATATTTTTGTTCTTTTTTTGTTTCGATGAACAAAAGAATAGAAATGACCAATAATTGACCGGTTACCGAATAAGCCTAAGGTAACAAATTTTATTCAAACTTCTATAAAAAGGGGCTTTGTGTTCCGTTAAGGTTGTGCAATCACCACAAGCAAAGAAATGAGTTTAGCCATCAGACAAAAGACAGCGATTCCACTAGGTTCAGCCAGCGAACAACAATTCATACTGCTGCCCCACTAACTACATCATCACTCGGTTCTCCGAACAAATCATGTTGTGTTGTCTAGCTGTGATATATCTCATATGAAGAGACGTTTTAGTTGCTTGTATCGTGACGGGGCTATTGTGACAGGCTCGCCAACCTTGGATCCTTGATCGTAGTGCAGAGCCGGCCATCTTTTTCTATAAAAAAAGAGTGAGCTTAATACTGGCAAAGTAACAAAATTTTATGTTTTTTTTTTGTTCGGAAAGTGACAAACTAAGTTAAATCACAAGTTACTTACAAAATATTTAGTCTTATTTCCTACTTTTTGAAGTCTACCTATTCGACTGACAAAAAAAAGAAGAAGAAGTCTACCTATTCTGAACATAAATTGCATGATTCGAAGAAATTTAATTGAGAATATGAATGAGCATAATTCTGTTTAAAAGTCCATATAATTTGAACCTAAAACATAGCAAAATTTTTGGGTACAAAATTCATTAACTCTACAACTTACGACTTCAATGTGTTTTGCTACTTTGTTCTTTAATCTCTCAATTTAATTATTATCTGAATAACTGATGAACAAAGATAGTATGATTTTCACGTTAGTCGATTTTAGAAAAGATTGAAAAGATAATTTGATTAAAATGGACATGACATTTAATAAGGAAATCCGTAACCATTGAGATTAGATCTCATTGAGACTCTATCTTTGTGCGAACTATGGTGGTCGCGGTCCATTGCCATGACCATGAGGGAGACATCGCTTGTGTGGTGGTTCTCTTAACACATAGCCTCGATCATGGACCGGACAATCCTTGGATAGCGTAGCTTCGCCCGTGTCCGAAGGGCTTGAAAGCAAAATCAAGAAACTTGGGCAAAAGCATTTATTCATACGATCTGATTAGATTCAATTGGTCTTAAGCCAAGCAAACCAAGATCGCCCCCAAAACAAAAAAAACAAAAAACAAAAAATAGAGATAAAATGCATTACAAGTTTTAAAACCCGTAAATAAAGTACAATTTAATCCTAAAATATTCAAAAAACGCAATTAAGTCCTAAAATTTGTTGTGAAAATGCAATTAAGTTCTAAAATTTTCAAAAAATGCAATCACGTCTTATAATTTGTGCAATTGGTCAAATCAAATGCTTTTGTTGATAACACTTTTTGTAAAATATTCGATTGCACTTTCGTAATAAGTTTCATGACTTCATTATATTTGTTTTTTTGAAAATTTTAGGACTTAATTATACTTTTATGACAAGTTTTAGGACCTAATTGTACTATTTGAAAGTTTTAGGACTTGATTATATTTTTATGATAAGTTTTATGACCTAACTACACTTTTTGAAAATTTCAGGATTTGATTGCACTTTTATGATAAATTTTAAGATTTCAGCCTACTTTACTTGTGGGGAGGCTTAGGTAGCAAATTAGACCCAATGCCGGCCCATTCATCAATGGCATCTAGATGCAAGGATTTTGCCTTTTCAATTTATATAAATTTTTATTTCCATGCCGATTTTTTTATTTATTTGATTCCTCAATTTTTATCTACTCCGATCTTTCGATATCGACCATCATTAGGATAAATGTGTGCATTCACCCATACATAATAAAAATGTTAAGTCATGAATTCGAGAGATTTATGATCTCATTTTATTCTATTCTATTTAAATTCTTGCTAGGACAAATCGAATGTCTAAATATTGGTAAATTTCGACCCCAGAAAGAAAAAAAAAAGTAATTGGAAATTGATTTTATAAAAACATCAAATGATGGGTACGCTGGTGGAGAAATCATTCCTTGCCTTCGTTCTTTTTCTTTTGGTTTTACGATTCGCGAGAAGACGACGACGCCCTCACTCGGTTTAACCTCCCCCTCTCTTCTCTCTCTCGCTCGCTCGCGGGGCTCGGCCATTCAGCTACGGAGGAGGCTCCCGGAATCTCGACCTCGCCGTCCCTGGTCTTGGGTTTCAGGTGACGCATCATCTCTCTCTCTCTGTGTTCGTTTGCGGAAGTGGGTCGAATTGGGTTCGTGGCTTGAGGGCGTTGGACCATTTCTCGCGTGCTGTCTCGGCTACCCATCTGCTGAATGTTTCGAGGGTTTGGATTGTAGCATCTTGGTTCGTCGCGTGAATTGGATTGGATTGATCGGTGGGGTTAGGGTGGAATTGGTGAGTTCCAGTCGGGTGGTTGGGTTTGAGGGTGCATTTGTTTTGTTTTTTTTGTTTTTGTTTTTCTTCCTTAGTGGGGATGAAATCGTGGGTTCTTGGCGTCATTGGCGGTGCATCGGTTGTGTCATATACTGGTTGAGCCCCTTAACCCCTTCGACGATGTTTGTATGCGGTTGATTAAACAAGTTGTCGTGTATATGGATTGACCTCTTAATCCTCTTAAGTATCATTTAGATGAAAATAGTAAAGCAAGTTATCATATTATAGTGATTGTATCATCGTATAACACATGTACACAATGTTCACATACATTCCAACACCCTTCTTTATAATTCTAGGGAAACCGCTCATAACACGTAACAAGTTTAATAGATGTGTTGTACTTTATTTAGATTAATATGTCTTAGGCATGGAATTTGGAAATGTTATGATTGCAGATGTAGAAATACGAGTTGCTTTTAGGAGTCTAAGGAGATATTGCTCTTCATGCTTGGGATAATTCCATCTTTTTGGTGGGCATTAAAGATATTGTTTTGAATTTTGGTGAGGATGAGAGAAGATATGAATTGATGCTTGTATAAATGCTTTTCTATCGTTTATGACTTGCATTTGAATTCTAATTCCTCTTTTAACTATTATGGAGTCTAAGAGATTGCTCTTCATTCTCGTGATAATTTCATGTAAATACATGCTTGGAGATAAACATTCTATCTTTTCATGACTTTGACCTTGTACTCTAGGAAGTAGCATTTGTATAAAAAAGAATGGCAGCCTCAACCTCAGGTCCAAACTCCCTCAAAGAATATTTAAAGCGGTATGAAAATACTGCAGATCAAGAAAAGAAGAAGAAGAAGAAAAAGAAGAAACCGAGAACAGACGCTGCTGGGGTTTTAGTTGTGGATGAAGATCCAGTTTGGCAGAAGCCTGTAAATGTCACAGAAGAAGAAAATAGCGACGATTCAGCTGGTAAAAAAGTGATTGTGCTCTTCTTGATGTCGAAAGTCTCAATAGATGTACTTTTTTTGGTCTTTGAAAGAGATAAGAAATAAAGTTAATGGTCACTGATGTTCACGCTTGTATGTTCTGTTTCATAGATGAAGCAAAGCCCCAGATTGATGAAGATATTGAAGTGAAGCGACTGAGAAGGCTGGAGCTTCTCAGGTCCAGACGTCCTTTTCACTCAATTTCTGATGATGGGAGCGGTTGGGTTTCACTTTCTTCAAAAGCCTCCAACTTAGTTAATCAAAATGCCGACATGTCCCCGCCTCGTTTAAGGTCTCGAAATGACACACCTTCACCAGAACGTGGACTAGAGCCTTCAGATCCTGCTGATGCTGCTCTGTCACCACCACGTCGGAGACGGCAAGATACTCCCTCACCTGAACCTGGTGCAGAACTTACGGATTTAAATGCAATAAAGTCTGATATGTCCCCTCCTCGTCGGAAGAGGGTGCGCCATGATTCTCCCTTACCAGAAAGAATTTCTAAGTCTACGAGTTCCATCATATCAGATGTTGATATGTCTCCACCTCGTAGAAGGAGGGCTACATCGGATGCACCATCACCTGAACCACATGTAGATGATGCAGATTTTGGCAGAAAAGACACTGATTTATCACCTCCAAGGCAACATCGGCAACGTCATAGCACTCCTCTCGATCCTGATTTACGAAGTTCACCCTCTGTTGGCCCTTATTTTGATGGTTCAGATCTGGTGCTGCGGAGGAAAAGCCGGAAGGGTGGTGGGAAGCAATCGTCACCTGATCATCCTGCAGGTCGTCTATCAGAGGAAATTGACGTTTCACTTCCTTCTGCTTCTGATCTATCTCCACCAAGGAAAAGTAGGAAGAATTTGTCTGGTTCAGCGGACACAAAAGAGGGAGCACAAACTGGACTAATTTCTGGTAAAGACATCAGCAAGGCCATGACTAAAATCAAGAAGGATGAGTGGCTGAGGTCTCTCTCTCTCTCTCTCTCTCTGTTTTAATTGGCACACAGTGAGCATGAACTCTGTAATGTAGATAGGGAAAATTCCTGCTTTTGAGAATGATTTTGATAGGGAGAGTATTAGCTGATGCTTCTATGTAAATGCATCAGTGTTTATTAGCTTCTCGTTGCAGCTGAGATGCCTGATGCACAATATTTACCTGTATGCATAGGCTCACTTGATCATCTCTGGTAGCTGCGTCAAAATATCTCAGGCATTGCTGCCATTATTTTGATGCTGGAGGCCTTAATAGCCAAATTCATCCCATAATGACCCATTGCTGGCCTTCCTGCAGCAACTGGAAGATTTTTCACTGGAACTTTAGCATTTCTTATCCACGGAGCTTCTTTGGTTTGAAAATTTTCCCGTTGACCTGGTTTTTTCGAATTGGCATTTTACTCTTCTCAGTTTTGTTGTAATAACCTATTGTCAATAGCTAGAAAGTACTTGTGCATCTGTTTTTATGGCATGGGTGCCATTTGACTCTTTATGCACGGTTACTCTATTTTGAATAACTTCATAGTTGGTACTTTGGTAGCTATTGTGCATTTTTCACATGATGCATTTTGTAGCCATCGAGTTCAACATTCAAGATTTATTCTACTAGCATATACTGTTCTTCTTTACCTTTTTAGCATCTTTTCTGTTAGCAAAGTAGCTTCTGCTCGGAGCTTCTCTGAGAACAATATTTGCATGCCCTCTCAGGTTTAACGCATTGGATGCTTCTGAAACTGGTAAAGGAGCTGAGGCTGTATATCGGGATAAATTGACAGGTAAATATTGATTAATGGAATTTTTAGCGGTGCACATGCCTTAAGTCATGGCCTGACTTACAGTTCTACAGGAAGACGCTTATCCAAGGAGGAGGTCCTAAAGTCACAACAGAAAGTAGAAGAAAAGCCCAAGGTATTTTTTAGGAGGCACTCGCAGCAATCTAATGCGTTCATGATTTCTATTTCATCACCTTCTGTAGTGGATTGATGTCAAAGTTCTGAGTTGACTTTTTAAGTGAGCGGAAACATAAAACTTTATCATAAATGTTGAAAATATAGCTGTATGCCTGTTTGGTTGTTATTGTGCCTGTCATAGCAGATATCAGAAAATGTGGGTGTATAAACTTACAAATTACTTATATTGATATTCTTCTTATCATGGTAAACTCCACAAAATTTGTTATTTCCCTTTCTCTTCAAAATTGTTAAGTGAACTGACTTTGAAAAAGGTATGTGGATCATAGTTTGACACCATGGCCAAACCTTGGAAGAGTCAGTAAATAAACAAATCCATACCTGGCATGATAAATTAATCTGTCCCTTTACTTTATTAATTATTGCTGTTATCATGAAATTTAAATAATCATGTTTGTTTTCATTTTGTGAGATATCTCCCTGTTAAGGTCCAGTTGCATGTGAATCTTTTAGTTCTTCTAATGTGTTCCCTTTTTCAGGAAAAGAAACTGGAGTGGGGCAAGGGTTTGGCACAAAAACGGGAAGCAGAAGGGAGGCTGCATGAACTAGAAAGTGAAAAGGACAAACCATTTGCTCGGACTAGGTAAGAGACAGCAAAAGAGAAAAAGATGAGGAGTTTCTGATATCTCTTTCCTATTTTATAACTGGAAAGCTGGCGAGATATTCATGAACAACAAAAAACGCAGAATTACTTCTGATTTTATCTTCCATTTCCTCTGCATAATGACACAGAGCATGTTAAATACTTCTATTTTTCGTTATGAACAGTTGAAAATAGTCCTTAAAAATCTACCAATCTGTAATTTGGCAAACTTGCTTTTCTCTAGGAAAAAGACAATGATGAAATTGCTTTTAAAAGGGTGAGGACGTAGAGAAGGGAAATATGAGACTATTTGGCCAGACAACACTTGTAGAGGAAAGAGTGGAACATAATTAGTCCTGGAGTCTTGCCCTTTGGACCATACCTTCTTTCCTAATTCACAATTTCCAAGATGATATTTCTTATCTTTTGCATGGATCATCAAATGACTTTAGCTGCATATCATATTTATGTAATATGTGCATTGCTTTCTGTGGTGCATTTTGTCCAATCTTACTGGGTGGAAACTGCATGTGGCATTAAGTTATCACCTGACATTGTCAAGTTACTGTCAGATCTGTTGCCTTAACTGCCACCTTCACCGCTGCAATTACCACCACCACCACTGCCACCGCCGCCACCACTACCACTGCCGCAACCACTGGCACAGCCACCAACACTACCACCATGACTAGCTCTATTACACTTTTCCTTTTCTCCTTAGCATACAACATCTTTAACATGCTCACATATAATGGTTCTTGTTGCTGTCTACAAGGAGTACCACTGCATTAACTGTTTAAATAGGAAGCTGTATGTGGCATGTTTCTCTTAGGAGGCACTGGCATGCCTTTATTAAAGCTGGGGAGATATTGTTTAGACATAATCCATTAGACTAAAGGATGGGCAAGCTGGTAGGTTATGATGCTTGAAAGCAGAAGTTCTTCAAGCTTTCATATTGCTAATTTTGGTTCTGACTTCATTTTTAATTGGCAGAGACGATCCAGAACTTGATAATATGCTGAAGGACAGACTTAGATGGGGAGATCCAATGGCACACTTAGTAAAGGTAGTTCATCGAGTTACTAATGCTAGCATCGACAATTTACAATTCAAACGGTTATTGATTTAACAAGTTTTTTCCTTTCCTATGGTACAGAAAAAACATTCAGAGCCAGCGCTTGCTGATTTTGGGGCTGATGAGAAGATGAAGGAATCGGGGTTTGTAATTCCTCAGGAAATTCCCAGTCACAGCTGGCTGAAAAGGGGATTGGACGCTGCCCCTAATCGATATGGTATAAGACCAGGAAGACACTGGGATGGAGTCGATCGTAGCTCTGGTAGGTTCTTATTTTTGCACTTCATGCTTCTTGTATAATCCTGAAGGCTGAAAACATTTATTGCAGTCCTTGCCCTGGGAAGGAAGGAGATTTTTTTTGGTAGATTTAGAGTATGGAAGCATGCTTAGCATACGGTGCTCACTTTGTTTAATCCTGTCTCCCACATTAACGCAGGTTATGAGAAGGAACTATTCAAAAGGACGAACGAGAAACGAGCATCAGAGAGAGAAGCTTACCTGTGGTCTGTGTCGGACATGTGACTGTGCCCATGCAATAAGATCCAAGGCTTCCTCATCTTACATTTTGGCATTGTAAGTCTGACTGAAATCGAGTAAATGTTCACTCCGCCTTTGTTTTCAAGATAAAATTGATGGGATAGTGCATTGTTGTTTTCGGTGCACCGAAGGTGGCTCCTCTGTTTGTTTGAAACTCTGACCAATGGATTTGCTAATTGCAGAGTACACCAGACTTGTAAATTGTCTTCTTTCCTTTTTTTACTTTTTATTTTTTTGGTAGGGAGAAGATGAGAGAACCTTTAGGAGAAAAAGAGAGAAATACATACTTTGTTTTGCATTACTGGACTTTGCTATTGATCTTCATGAATGCAATGAACAGATAGGTCTCAAAGCGTTGCATAGACTAATAGCACACGTGAGGATGCAGATAGGTTTTGATGATCGAGTATGCTTTGTGTTCATATCATATGAGTTGTCTATATATCCAATTGGGCAAAGCATTGCGTTGCTGTAAAACTTGCTTTTCTTTTTCTAATGATATGTAAGGGTTCATCAAGAAGGTACCAGGCAGACACTGCCGCCGAACAAAACGGCTTCAGATGGCAGCCACCATGTACTAAATCTTGCACCAGACTTCCTTTCCGGCGATGGCTATAGAAGAACTTTGTATCCATGCTGTTCTCTAGTCACGACGCCAACGACAACATCAGGGAAGGTGCGGTATCTTGCCGATATGTTTACTATCCAGTATAAGCCGGTGTGCTTCTGCCCCTTTGAACAGGGGAATATACTTGAAAACCGCAGGCCTTTTATGCCACCCGCCACCGCCGGCCAAACATTCTCCTCCTCCTCCTCCTCCTCCATGACCATGCCGTTATCTTCGCGACTTCTGGTGTCGTAGGCCTGTGGCTGCAAGTGCATTGCAATGCCATTGTAACATTGTATGAGGCAAAATTCAACTAGCGGAGTTATTAGAAGAGAAAGTGATGCGTATCGAAACGAAGCATGTTTCAATGAAATTGGATATGCCGATGCTCTCTAGCAAGCGCGTCAGATGAATGTGAAATGCGTTTATTTTCATTCACGAAATGAAATTACTTTATGTTAAAATATGCGAAGTAAGTCGTTAGAGCAAATCCGGGGAACATATTACTACTCAAAAGCAAATAAAAATTGTTTGTCACGTTAAAAACTTCTCACTTACGAAAAAAAGAAAAAAACTAAATAAGATATGGTATCTAAAGGTGACAATGAAAAATGTTTTATTATGCACCATTGTATTGTATCGAAGAAGGCGATAATATGCACGATACATGTTCGATACATGTTCGATTTTCATGATATTAAGTTTGAAAAGGCTTGAGATTCTTCGCCTCGTTCATATGCATGCCCACATCTTTATACAATTAACCACATTGGGTGAAGATCGGGATTCATTCATTTCAAGATGGATCCCGTGCTCTTGAAAATGGGGGTTTAGCTCATTTGAGTTCTTGTCCGTCTCTTTTCTCGTCCCTTTTCCCAAGCTCAAATCCGATTAATAGGTTTTAAGATTTGACTCCACTTTCGACTGGTCATTGCTTTTCTTCTTCCCCCTCTTTCTTGTCGGGGGCTCACCTTGTCCTCGCTCGAAATGTGACGACAGATCCTAGCGGGCAAATGATCGATGACCAACCTTCGACACTTTCGCAGAGGCAAGGATTCTCAATCGATAAGGTACTTTCCTAGATGTATTTAATGAAAATTATAATTAAGTAATAAGATTCGTTGGAATGTTAAGTATCTTCATCCCATTGGCTGACCGAACATCTTTTTCTTGGATTCCAACCGAGCGCCGCCGTCAAGCATTGACTCCCCCATTTTTGACCTCTTGATTTGTTTTATAAAAAAAAAAAAAAAACCTAGGGAGGTTGAAATCCCATAATTACCCTCCCGTTGGCTTCCTGGCCGAGTTCAAGAGCCGAGGGCTCAATGGTCTCTTTGTGTCCCAAGCGCTGCCCTCTGGACCTTCGCGTGTGGAAGGCGAAACGCGAGATGTTTGCAAATATGTACTTTTCCTTCACCGCGTGATTCCTCCTCCTCCTCCTCCTGCTTCCTTCTTCTTCTTCTTCTTCTTCTTCTTCTTCTTCTTCTTCTTCTTCTTCTTTTTTAAATTATTTTTATATTTATTTATTTAAGTAGCAATTCGATAATTATATTTCATTTGGTTTCAAGATCTTTTGCATTTTTAATTTTGTTAATTATGTAATATTTGGATATACGCTTATCGAATATGACTTATTCAGACTTGAGCTGACTCTTTAAGCTTCAAACAAAGAGAGATTTCCTACTCTTTTTTTTTTTCATTATTGATACGTGAAAATTCAGCAAAATCAGCCGTACATTATATTCCCTCGACATACAAGTGAATAAAATAACCTCGAGAAAAAAAAGCTGTCTTTCTATGCATGTCGCTCTCGATATTCGATCTCGAGTCACAAAGTGGCGAAAATTCCTTCGACTGTTTCGAGGTAAGTCGTCAATTTCAAATTCGTGATATCTCTTTATAAAATGTCATTGATATCGAGATTTAATTTGGCATTTTGAGGAAAGAGAAAATTTATATGGAACTTCCTCAAGGATTACAGAGACAAGGGAAGAATAGAGTATGTTGTCTTCGGAAATCCCTTTATGGCCTCAAAGAGGCCTCTAGGCAATGGTGTGCCAAATTCGCCAATGCACTCGTAGCTGTAGGTTTCAGGCAATTCAAATATGATTATGCCTTATTCACATGGACAAAATTTATGTCATCCATCTTCTTGATGATATATGCTGATGATATACTTATTATGGGAAATGACAAAACTACCACAAAGAGCTTTAAGGAGTATTTACATTCCACTTTTCATATAAAAGATCTGGGATCACCTAAATACTTCATTGGAATTGAAATTACCCGATCCGATCAAGGGATTTCTCTCAGCCAACAAAAGTTTGTTCTAGAGATTGTATCAGAAGCAAGTCTATCATGATGAAAACCAACTATTATTCCAATTATGCAAAACACAAAGTTAACTACGGCAGATTACGATGCGGGAATATCTCAAGATGATGATCCTATACTTCGAGATCCGTCGAGTTATCAAAAGCTTGTTGAAAAACTTATATATTTGACCATGACTAGACTTTGTTGACACCTAATTTAAATTTAGGAATTAGAAATAGAGGATAATCTTTGATTAGAGGGAAATTTTGAAACAAAATTTTGAAATTCAAAAAGTAAACGGCCGTGTGATCTTGGAGCCACTTTGTTGTTGAGAAGTTGAGGGAAAATCTCTACCGGCGGAAACAAATTCGAGTCTTCCCTTTATAAATGGAAAAGTTCGAGACGTGGAAGGGGGCTCCTTATTTTTACTTTCGTAGGAGGGCAGCTTCTCTTCATTTGAAAGTCCAAAAAAAAGTGAAAGAAGGGAAGAGAGAGAGCGGAACCGTCCGTGCAGTCTTCTTGAGAGAGAGAGGGAGAGGGTCTGATTTTCTTTCCTTCTGCAAAAGAAGTGCTGCAGAAAGCAAAAAGAAAAAAAAGCTGCAAAGGAGAAAAGTCAAGGTCAGTAACGTCAGAGGCAGAAAAAGTGAAAAGGGGGCAGAGAGTGGACGTGCAGCAGAGCAAAAAAAAATAAAGAAAAAGAGAAAAGGGGACTATTCATCATCTCCTTCGTGGAAGCCATCCGACACCGCCCTTTGTTCACTGCTGCCCAGATCGTGTTCCTGCGCTGCCGGTCTCTTCGCGACCTCTGCCTCCACCCGCCGGTCACCTCCGCGCCGTCTCTCGCCTGCTCCGCCCCAGGCCCGATTCCATCAAGCCACAACCCACGACTCCGAAGTCAGCCGCGACCCGGGCGCCTCGACGCCACCTCCGCTGTCGGTCTTGCAGTCCACGACGCCCGCGTCTGCAGCTTCATCGCCGAAGCTCGCTGCTGCTGTCCTCCGCCAGACGACCCAACGCCGTTGCCTCCTGCTCGCTTGTCACCGCGCCAGAGTGCCGCCCGATTCGACGCACCCCTGCGCCGAAGCTTGATGCCGTCGCCGCCCAGCAGTTAGAGAAGCCCCGACGTCAGCCGAGCCCCGCACCGCGGCCAACGTCCGCCTGCGACTTCCGACCCGACACCGGTGGATTCCGAGTCTCTGTTTCTGCACCGGAGCGACCGCTTGCTATTGCCGTTCCGCACTGCCACCGTCTGAAGCCCGCCACGCCTGAGGAGCACCCGAGCTTCAGATCACCGCCCCGAGCAACGCGACGCCTTTGCCCTGACGCCGCGACCCGTCTGCCCTCGCGGTTTCCCAATCGTCCGCCGGTCTGCTCGCCGCCGCACCACCCTTGCCGGAGCTCTGCCGGTGACCCCCTTGTCGCCGACGAAACGTGCTGCCCCCTATTTCCCTTAGGTTGTTCATTTTCTTTTATTTTTTATTATTTATTTTATTTTATTTTACTTTTAGTTAGTTTTATTATTAGTTTTTAAGTTGAATATTGTGAGGTAACTTTTAGGTTATAATTCATATAGGCATTATCCATAGGAATTGTCCCTAAAATTACTATAGTTATTAATTTGATCCGAGAGACATCGGGTCACTTTTTTAATTATACTAATTTTGGGTTTGTTTTGGTAGAATTTCAATTGTTAAATTACAATAATTATTTAATTTGGTCCGTAAGACTTCGGACCAAATTTTTAATTATTTTGATTCCCTCGTTGTGATTTATAGAGTTAAAATAATTGTTAACTTAATCCGTGAGACAACGGATTATCTTTTCAATTATTTTAACTCTTATATTAGTTTTTATGTAAAAATAATTGCTTGCTTAAAAAATGAAAAATTAAAAAAAAAGGAAATAGTGAAAAGTTAAAAATTTGCATGAGCATATAGGTCATATAGGACATGTAGGTTTAGATTAACCTTTAGGATTATTTTTAGGATTTCATCCTTAGTTGTTTGCATGTTTTTATAATATGAAAAGATAATAAAAAAGGTTAAAAAGAATAATGGTTTTCTAAAACAAATGGGGTTTAAATCAAATTAATCCCGAAGTTGAATTAGGAAATCATTCCATTTTGAATAGCTTAATTAGTTTTTTTTTTTATTTAGATAAAAAAGTTAGCATTGCATCATAGAAATTATTCGGCCTTTTTAAAAATAAAAAAAATAAATAAAAAGAGAAAACACAAAAGTTATTTTCTTGATTAATTAATAAATTAGTTCATAATTAATCCCATTTAATATCATCATTATTTAATATAGGTTGCATACATAAAAAAAAAATCACAAAAAGAACATGCATATAGAATTAATGTCATTCATCCCATGTCATGAAACACATGCATATTAGAATTATATAAATTAGATTGCATACATATAGTTCATATTAGGCCATGTAAATTGCGTTTCACATATCATTAAAGTAGAATTCATGCATATTAATTTTAGATTAAGATTGCATATAATTATTTTTTTTTTAAAAAAAAAAGAAAAAGAAAAATTATGTGTCATGTCATTTAGAAATCATGTTTAGGGCATGCATTTTTATTAACATTTTTTTAAATGTTTTCCTAGAGAGTGGACTTTAATAAAGTTGTGGTTTATAATTTCTTAGCATATTAATTTATTGAATGTTATTTAATTGATTGTGTACCCGCATGACCACCATTTGCATGTTAGTATCTTAAGTTAAAATTAATCAAGACTGCCTGCAAAAATGTTTTTTTTTTTAAGGCACCGAAAGGGTGTTAGATTAATCTAGCGTAACCATGTCCCCGAATCTATTAAATCTCTGGTTCGTAAAAGGTAAAGTATTCTCCCATACTTTATCTGGGTTTCTAATCAGCCCTAATTGGTTAGTGGCGGCTCCAATTTGAAATATAATTGCATGTTTTAATGGGTCTTTTTCTTAGTATCAAGTCGCGATTGGTAGGGCTTGGGAGAGTCCGCACCAAATCTTCGGACTTAGTAATCCATTAACCTAGTTTTTAGGTGATTCACCCTCGAAAAAAATCAGGTCGCGACAGACTTGATATATCTTATGTAGTCCAAACTCTCAGTCAGTTCATGCATAGTCCGAAATAGTCCCATATGAATGTCGCTCTAACGGACGTAATGTATTTGAAGAAATGCCCAAGACTTGGGGTACTTATTTATAGGAAATGCAACATGGAAATGACAACTTATTGTGATGCAAATTATGCGACTTATCCCATGAGCCGAAGGTCTATCACAGGTTTCTACATTAAACTGGGGGAATCTCTACTTTTGTGAAAAACAAAAAAGCAACCAATCGTCTCACTATCTTCAGCCGAAGTAGAATATTGAGTCATGGCAAAGACCACTTGTGAGTGGATATGAGGTTTGCTTCGGGAGCCTAGGGTGCAAGTAAAAGGACCAACCAAGTTATTTTGTGACAATGATGCAGCTATCAAACTTGTAGCAAATCCTATAGTGCATGAAAGAACAAAGCACATAGAAGTGGATTGCTATTTTACTCGAGACAATATTCAAGAAGGAATAATTGACACGAAGCATATCATAACAATAGAACAATCGACTGATGTTTTCACCAAATCCCTATGCTAGAGACAACATGCAAATCTATTAAGCAAGCTAGGTGTCTTTGATATCTATAAACCACCAGCTTGAGGAGAAGTGTTGAAAGATATGCTTGAGATGTGCGATATCCATTTGAATTCAGACTGATTTATTATATCAATCAAATTTGATTCTTGGGATATTTTTTTTCCCTTACATCATGCACTATAATTATGGAGCTTTACACACTTTAGCAATTAATGAAAGAAATACAAAAAATCTTCCCCTAAAATCTGTTCTTCGTGCTCTTCCTTTGTCTTCCTCAATTCCTTTCACCACCATGGGCTGTCATTATCATGAAACTACAGTCAAGTTAAATGAAACTATGCATTTATAGAAACCACTAAAGCTGATTTGGTTTATCTAGAAGAAAAGGAGTGAATTTATTCGTATAGAGGATGAAAATAGCTCGCCTTAATTCAAAATAATCCTCTTTGAATTCATCCTGGTTCATAGCAGCCGTGACAGAGGACGACTAGTCGATTGTAAGGAATGGTCAACAGAGGACGTAATCAATCTGGGCATTTGACGCAAACGCTGACGTTGTTGCTGGAATTTTCACCAAAAAAGAGTTGCTGCAAATGAAGTATCTTTGTCACTAAAACATTATTAAATGAAAGCCAGCCCCTCACGTGAGACTCCTTAATAAAGACCAAGCTCGAAATTGGCAAATATGAAAAATCTGAAGTCCCTCGTACTGTCAATCAGAAAATTTACAGCTTAAAAAGGAACACGTTCTAAACTTATGGATGTCACATAGCTAAACCCAACATAGCAAGTTCAAATCCACCTTACAAGAGCGAAAGCTTAGTAAAATAAAGAAAAGAACCGAAGAGAATCTGGAAAAACCAATGAATTTGAAAAGTCTATATCCAGGTTGGAAATTTTAATTTCACTCTTTTTGAAATAGAAACCGAAATTTTCTGGAAATGGCTCACGTTGCATTTTTTATTGCCCCCCATTCCGTGGCTCTAATTTTCATTCAATGATGCTTCTGTAGCATTCGTAAGCAGGTACGTGATAATCAAAAGACGACAAGTTTGCCACTCCATAAATAGGGAGCACAAGATAAGAGACTCCTCATCCCAAAAGCACACGTGCGCACTCACAAGCTCGAAGTAGAACACGACCATGGAGGAGGTGGTGATAGTCGGTGCCGGCATCGCAGGTGTGGCGACGGCAGTGGCCCTTAAGAAGGTCGGTGTCCGAGCCCTCGTCCTTGAGAGATCGGAGGAGCTCCGAACGACCGGTGCGGGTCTCGGTCTCTTTGCTAATGCGTGGGTTGCGCTCGATGCACTCGGGGTTTCGGACAAGCTCGCAGCCCTGTACACTCCTCTGGAAAGGTGAGGTCCTTGTTCGCTCTTTGCACTTGAAAACAGATGTCTGATTATTGTGGAATGTTTTATCGTTTCGAAGTATTAAAACCCGGTCCAATCTTTAGTTCAACAATCATGTACAGATCGAGAGTTTAATGAGTGATTTCTCTGCTATTAAAGATGACAGCACTCAAATTTGATCGATGCTGAATTAGTGTAAGGATCTTTTAGAAGATATTAAATACTCCTAATCTTGTGCTAGCTCGTTGGGGGATAAAACCAACTCAAAGTAAATCACTTTTATAGTGAAAAGTAGTTAAAAAAATCCAAATTCATTTCAAGCGCAGTGACTAGATCTTCATATGATGCTATGAAATTAAGTTCATGAACTTTCATTTCGATCATTTAATGCAATGACTTTTATTCGGGGTTATTTGCAAACGATGTTCATTAGGTATTAAAAAAGTTGGTCAAAAAGTGGTTATACATCTTCCATGGGGAAAAAATCATGAAAATTGAGATCATTGCCAGTTGTAAAGTGCACCATGAAATTTACCTATTGAGGTTGCTAATGCGATTAATGCTTAGAATAAAATAACTAATTAGATATTCATCAAATGAAGGGAAAAGTGCAATATCATTGAGAAAGAGCAATAGGCTTTTCAAGCAAAGATATATTGAGTAGAAAGATAAGCTCTACATTGGTTTTGTACTATGTTAAATTGATTTTAGGATTCGCTGTTTTGGGAGCTTCTTAAATCGGTTATTGATCTAGGATGCTGGACCTTGATCTGTCCTACAATTTCTCAATGATGAAAAAAAAATAATTTTATTTATTAATATTCTTTTTTTTTTGTTTTGTACTTGGTCAGGGGATACATAACTGATCTCAAGACTAAATCGATTCAAGAAGTGCATTATCCAAGCAACAGGTGAATCTCAAATTTCCTTTCATTTATGCTACCTACCTTTCCATCATCTTTTTTTCCTTAATATACCATTTAATGTTTCAGGCTGATTAATTTATTGTAATTGGTTACTTTATGTTTTATTTTGCACAAAATGATACAAACGACCGTCAGAAATATACCATGAATGGGACTATTAGCCCCTATTTTGACAACTCATCTTTTAAGAAGATCATCAATAATAATAGAGTTTGAAAATATAATATTCCTTTTGTTAGATAGAATTGGGAAATTTATTCTATTATGTTATTGAAAATATGTCTAGAATTTGAGACTCGTAAAGAGAACTCGATCCAACTAGGTTTCCTAGATTAAGTAAAATTCCCTAAGAAATTTCCTATTTTGGATCTAATTCTTTTCTATATAAGAAGGGGTCTTTTTCGTGAAGAGCAACCCCCATTGAGAGAACAATGAGAGTGTTTAAAAAATTCAATTGTAATTATAATTTTCGTTAGTGGGTCTTGTGCCATTTTCTTGTGTGGAGTAGATCTCATTGACTGAGTCACGTAAATTCAATATTCAATTTATTTTCTTGTCCTATTTATCTTATACTTCGATTGCTTTTTTTTTTCTCCCACAACAAATGTTATTATTTTATGCATGTCATTTCGTATTCCAAGGATAGAAAATCATTCCATCTGGATTGAGCAGGAATGGAGTCCAACCGAGAGCGGTCCACCGAAAAGTCTTGTTGGAAGTTCTGGCGGAGGAGCTTCCTCCAAATAGCATTCGATTCTCTTCCAAGATAACTTCCATCGAAACCCAAGTAGAACACGGCTTGTCCACTTGTATTGTCATGCTCGATGATGGGACCATCATAAAGTCTAAGGTTCCCTACAATTTCTAGAGAACCTTCTTTTGAATTCAAATATGATTAGGTAACTTATCGACTTTAACTTATCCACATTGAAAATATTATAAATGTAGGTTGTTATAGGATGTGATGGCGTGCACTCTATCGTGGCCCGTTGGCTTGGACTTCGCTCGCCGGTCTATTCAGGCCGGTCGGCAGTGCGCGGATTGTCCGTGTTCCCAAAAGGTCATGGTTTTGACCATGGCCATGTGATTCAATTTGTGGATGTGGGCAAGAGGGCAGGTTTTATTGCTCTCAATGATAAGGAATTGTATTGGTTCTTTGCGGCCACGTGTCCTCCTAAAGGTACCATGTATACTACATTTTATCTTCCGCTGAGGTTCCCAACACAATGCCTCCTTCAATACTAGCTTATTAATCCTGCTTGATCCCTAACACTTCCATTCATAAAGGTATGGAAAAAGGAGCAGATCCAGAAATGATACAAAGGGAGGTGATGGAAATTTTGGCAAAGGACTTCCCACCTGTGTACCTCGATGTCGTCAAGAACTCCGATCTTTCGAGTTTGACATGGGCGCCACTGATGTTCCGATATCCTTGGGACATCCTGTTCGGAAACCTATTCCGATCATGCGTCACGGTGGCTGGAGACGCTATGCACCCGATGACTCCCGACTTGGGCCAGGGGGCATGTTCGGCTCTTGAGGATGCGGTGGCATTGGGTAGGCACCTTGGGGACTCAATTGCCAAGCACAGCAAACTGGTGACCCAAGACATGGGAATTGCTATAGAGAGGTACACAAAGGAGAGGAGATTGAGGGTGGCGACACTGATAACAGCATCGTACTTTTCGGGATGGGTGCAACAAGATGGGTCTAGTCGATTCATGAGGTTCCTAAGATATGTATTCTACTGGCTCCTCTTGAGTAGAGTGGTGAAAAGTATTGCAGAATATGATTGTGGGAAGCTTCATGGTGTCTCCCCTTTGCCTTCATGTGAATCTGGAAGCTCCATCTAGTTGTGGAGTTGCAATCGGATTTTGGTATTCTATTTTGTTTAATAATCGATGATGAGTTCATCGTATTGTTTGTCTCAGGATTGCACTTGTTTTTCTTTTTTTCTTTTTTATTTCGTTTGAATCTTTTCAATTGATGATCAGGAGCATCATAGGATTAGGTTTGGTCAGATGTTTCTAAGTTTGGGTTGACATTCTTAATTGATACTGTACTTTTCTTGACGTATTTAATAAAAGTTACAATTAAGTAACAAGATTCGTTGGAATGAAGTGCCTTCTGTCATTGGCAGACCGAGTATCTTTTTCTTAGATTAAATCAAGCACCGCCGTCAAATATTGTCTTCTCCACTTTTGACCAGGTGATTGCTTTTTTTTTTTCCTTGAGCCGAGCGGGGGGATAACGAGGTGGAAATCCCATAATTACCCTCCCGTTGACCTCTTGGCCGACGTGAAGAGCCGAGGGCTTAATGGTCTCTTGGCGTCCTGGGCGCCGCGTCCGGACCTTCGTGTGCGGAAACATGAACTTTTCCTTCTTCGAGTGATTCCTTTTTTTTTTTTTTTTTGTCAATTACGTGAAATTTAAATAAAGGCTGACCAAATATAACTTGTTCGCCCCTTCTTTAAGTTTCAAACAAAAAGAGATTTCCCAATTTTTTTTTTCATGAACGGTGCGCTAAAATTCAGCAAGTCATACATCGTATTTACTTTGACAGTATAAGCGAATAAAATAACCTTGAGAAAAAAAGATGACTTTCCATGCATGCTTGGTCTTGATACTTGGCCCTTTGGAGCGCTTGTTACCAAGTCACGAGGAAAACTCCTTCGACTGTCATGAGGCAAACCATCAAGTTCAAATTCATGATCTCTCTTCATAAAATTTCATGTGATATTGAGATTTAATTTAACATTTTGAAGAAAGGAGATATTTAGCATCAGAGGACTTTTTTTTTTTTTTTTTCTTTCTTTCTTTCCTAACCTGACGATCCAAGATCAATCCGTCTCTTGCTCCCTCCCCCTGCTTCCTTTGATTTTCCTCTATTGTCTTACCATTTTTTCGTTGTTTCACGCCATTCAAGTGCGCGGGTAATGCCGCGTCAATCCTATCCAAAACCATTAAATATCCGACCCACGTGCGGGCGCCGCTCGTGCGTGTGTTTCACACGCAAAGATTGACGTTAGAAACCCTGGGGCCTGACTTGACCCGACTCGTTGACCTGCCCGAACTGGTCAATTGGTCGGACCGGATGGTTGGACCGGACAGTCGAGCCGAGAACCAGTCGGACCAGATCTGAGGGGTCTTTACAGTCGCGCGTGTGCTCCACGCGTCGCATACTCGGGTGGCGCGTGCGGGCTCATGGAGCCTCCATTTGGCACGTGGTTTGCGGCTATAGGTTTGCTTGTATGATCATTCTCTATGTTGTGATGTACTTATTTTACATGTTTGATGATTTTATAGATATGAAAATACATACGAAATCCTAAATACGTGTATTTTTAGTATATTTTAGCGTTTTTTTTTTTTTTGTATATTTCTATGATTTTGGAAATATAGATATTAGTTTACAGGTATGTTATCATATAAAATTAAAAAAAAATGTTATTCATTGATAATATATATAAAGTATAAAGTAATGTAATTAGCATGATATGTGATTTTAATGATATATTGCGCCTATCACTAAGGTTAAAATCAAATGTATATGGTGTATGTGAGAAGTAAAGTTTATATCCCGATATAAGAAAGTTTCAAGAATTCAATTGAGTTGACCCACCCACCGGAAGCCCCTGCATCCTTTCTCCCTTTGATTATATTTTACTTTATTTTTATTATTTTCCTCTTCGCCTTCTTCCTTTCGCTCTGCCGTGACAACAACAGATGTACATCAACTCAGACTCGCCGTCAACTTTAACCCCCGTGAATCGCCTTCCACCACTGCCTCACCTCCATCTTGGTCCTCCGTTGTTCGGGCTCGAGCCTTGGGTGTTGAATCTAAGTGGTCGGCGGAGGGAGCGGGCGAGGCGGCGGTGCGGCTTGTCCACGCGGTGGGGGGCCTCGACCTCCACCGGCACAGGGGGCGCGGGAGGAGTTGGACAAGGAGGAGGCGGGCGGAGGAGAAGCGGGCGAAGATAGACGAAGTCGGAGGCGACGCACTGGAGGCGGGCGGGTCCGAGCTCGGGATGGTGGTGGCCGGCGGGGTCTCGGGAGGAGCAAGAGAGTATTTCGAAAAGAAAGAGAGAGAGAGGGGGGGAGAGAGGGAGAGGGAATGCAGGGGTGGGCCCAACGTGACACGTGTCGCCCGTTGAATGGGCTTGTGTGGAACTGACGTGGCAGCAACCTAATATTTTCTCGTATACGTAGCTCGGGATTGTTGCACCTTGTCTGAAGCTCCTGAGATATTGGACCCTCTCTCTCCTCTGCCTCAACTCAAGCTCAAAAGCTCGAAAGCTCGAAATCTCTTTGCCCTGGTTGAACTTGGAAACTGAAACCTCCATAGCCATCGCCTTGCGGTTTAAGCATTCGCTCTGCTGCCTCTGGCCCTTCCTTGGCATGCGAAATTCCTTAGTAACATGGCTTTAGATGAATAAGGTGGTGGCTCTCAAGAACTGACAAGGTTGGAGCTATCCTTGTTTCTTTCCTTGCTAAACCATGTAGAGACCCATCTGACCTTTTGAGACGGTAAAGATCGGATTTTGATGAAGCATTAGGAGAGAAGCTCTCTGTTTTTTTAATACTGATCACGGGTAGTGATCCTTGTAGTGGTGTTACCAGGTGGTTGTTGCGAATGCTTGCTTACTTGCGACTTTGTCAATGTCCATGCATATTTACAAGCTTGTTGCTTCCAATACAAGTCCTTGAACCTGATGAAACGTCCGAGTTTTTCTATGCCGAACGAGGATTTTCAAAGGACAGGATACTAAGCAAGAAGGGCCGACTTTTCTTTGTCGCTGTCTTTTGGTGTTACTGACCATTCGCATTTACATTGTTAGGGGGGCCACTATTGATTGATTGTTGATGTTTCTAGATGCAGAGCTCCCTGGTTAGATCTGCACTTGATTTATTTGACCTCTCTGTAGTTAGTCTATTAAATATTCCACATGGGATTACGAATGCACTCTCAAACAGTATTTAGCTAATGACTCTTTATGTGATGCACCTTGAGGAACCGATAAAGTTCCTAGGTGAAAAGAACTCCCGTTGTTTCCTTTTGTTCTGCTTTTGTCTGGGTTTTCATCCTGTTACAGAGCAGGTGAAAGGAAACCATTTGTGCCTGTTGATATTCTTTTTTCACTGTTCTCGATCATAGCATCCCATGAAAACACCCAGGCATATGCTGACACTTGGTGAGATTTGCATTTAGTGGATGTTTGGAAGGTTGTCAAATAAGATTGTCAAAATCATCAATTTGGCTGTTGCACAAAAGAACAAGCCTCTGATTGAAGAAAATGCTCATTGTTGTTGCCTCCACATTTTCAATCATTAATGATCAGCAAGATTTTACGGCTTCATTTCTCAGTATCTTATAGGCATATCAGAAGAAGAGAGAAAACGCCTTTTACACTATATTGTCATTGGAGGTGGACCAACTGGGGTGGAGTTCAGTGGTGAATTAAAAGATTTTATCATGAAAGACGTCCGTGAACGTTTTCCTCATGTTAAGGATTACATTCAAGTCACCCTTATTGAGGTACTCAGACACACTTGCATACAGCATTAGTTCCGAAAAATTGTAAATAACATGCAATGACAAGTACACCCTTTAATAGGCAAATGAAATCCTGTCAGCGTTTGACGTTGGCTTAAGGCAGCATGTGATGAATCATCTAACAAGGGTAAGTTGATTTTCTTTCTCAAGTTACTGTCATCTTTTCTAACAGTTCATTTTGGTGCTGATTTAATGCTTTCAATGCTAGGCTGATGTTCGTCTTAAAAGAGGTGTGGTGAAAGAGGTGCATGCAAAGAAAATTGTACTGAGTGATGGTACAGATGTTCCATATGGCCTCCTAGTTTGGTCCACTGGCATTGGACCCTAAGAGTTTATCAAGTCACTTGATCTTCCCAAATCCCCTGGTGGAAGGTGAGGATAAGAACTTTGTGACGATCTCATTTTAGCATTTCACCACCTTCCAATCGAATGATTTGTCCTCTCAACTGTTTTAGGATCGGGGTTGATGAATGGTTGAGGGTAGTGGAAGATGTGTTTGCGCTAGGAGATTGTGCGGGTTTTCTTGAATAGACAGGGGGGTTGGTTCTTCCCGCTTTAGCTCAGGTTCAGTCACCCTGTTTAATTCCTTTAAATACGTCTCATTGTAGCTTTTGGTTTGATCTACAATCTTCAACTTTATTTCCTTGCTCTACTTTGTATAAGAAGTGGCATGATCCTTCCATTTGAACTTGGAAGTGGTCATTCACTATTGCTTTCTCATTGCATAAAGGCTCAGTTTCCTTCTTTCTTTGGAAATAACATGAATGCTAATTTCTGAAACAGGTTGCGGAAAGGGAAGGGAAATTCTTGGAGGAGCTGTTTCGTAGGATAGGGAAGCAAAATGGAGGGAAAGCATTTTTACTTGAAAGACATACCTCTAGGAGACCCATTTGTGTACAAACATTTGGGAAGCATGGTTTATGTTGGGCGTTACAAGGCGCTTGTCGATTTACGCCAGTCTAAGGTACATAACATGCTACCATGACATACTAATGATTTTCTTTCTTAGCACCTAGATTTTGATGCGCACGTACTTTTATAATTCGCTGAATTAATGACTGTCACTTATGCAAACATTCTTTATGCAAGACACAAAGGGAATATCGCATGCGGGATTTGTGAGTTGGCTGGTTTGGCGTTTTGCTTATCTCACGAGGGTAGTCAGCTGGAGGAACAGATTCTTATGTCGCGGTAAACTGGGCGACAACTCTGGTTTTTGGAAGAGACAACTCAAGAATAGGTTGACAATGATGGAGATGCATTTTATGATACATTGTGCTCTTTCTAGGTGGAACGTTCATTTATTTGTCAGGTATTTAGCATGGCTAGTAAAATAACGATGGTTTTGCACCAATTTTTGGTTTGTAACTTTGGTGTTGTTAGTTGTCGAGCGCCATTTAACCGGCCGATCTGGTCCTTAGTTGCATGGAACTCGGTAGTGGCTAGGCCTAAGGTGGAGTAAGTTCTGATTCCTAGGTGGAATGGGATCATTGGTTCATACATCACTATAGTTATTATGACTATTCGTTCGCTCACTCAACATTCATCAGTCCACAAGGAAAGTAATAACAACTCAAAAGATTCACCGAAAACAGAGTTTATGTACGTAATGAAATCAATATGGAAGATATAACTTTGGTTCTGCTACTTAGGATGATTGTAATGTAACTTCTGGTCAACACCTAGTATGAAAACAAGAAGCCGCAAGTATGAAGAAGCAACGAGAAGCTGTTGAAGACAAAAGTGTCCCAGTTGGAATTTGCCTCTGGAACCTTCATAAAATGAAACAAAAGGAGAAAGAAGTTTCGGTCAAAAAGTTCGGGCACACGTTATAATAATATTGTATCCTCTCACAAGCAGAGAGTGGAGTCTTCATGAAGCAGGGGCAACACGTTGGTCAAAAAGAAAGAAAAGGAAAGTCCAAGATAGTCTTCATGCATTGATTAGCCATCTGTTAACAAATTGAAGTTGGCAAAGAAAGAGAAGAAAATTCGTGGCTGGATTCTTTCACATTGAAGTCGGTTGGACTTCAAGAGGCGGCGGAACTCTAAATATGGCAGTACGTGAAGCATTTGAAGTTAGGCTAAGAAAGAGCCTCAGGCTTAACAGCCTCAAGCCAAGGCAGGCAAAGAACCTCAGAGAGAGAGCCTCAGGCCACGGAGAGGACCTCATGCCACACGCAGGCGGAGAACCGCAAGCTAGAGAGGAAGCTACCAGGTGCAAAGATGAGCTTCAGAGAAGCCACACGCATGAGAGCTTCATAATGGGAAGTCACCAGGTGCAAAAAGTGAGCTTCAAGAGAGTAAGGCACCGCAGCCTAGAGAAAGTTGCTCTATGTGAGCGAGTTATCCCTCCGTGAGCGAGAAGGCAAGATAGAATAGCTGAGTATATGTGCTTGTATTAGCTAGTTTGTTTTGAGTGAATATTTTATATGGTGAGAGAGTCTATTGTAGTACTTGTTTTTGATTGATTACACGGAGTGCTATATTTGTAACGTAGTCTAGCATATCGAGTGTGTTTTTAGTTGTTTATTACAATTTTCTCATGTTACCACCACAATGCTTCTGCATACCTAACAAGTGATATTTGAGCAAATGGTCACATATCCAACAATTCTTGCTACTTGGGATGATAGTATTGCAGCACAACGTACACTAAATAATGCTTTCAAGCATTACAACAAAAGCTAGGCTTGAAAGAGCCGACCCATTGGAAGATATGCTCCAGATGTGCGATATCCATTCGGATTCAGATTGATTTATTATATCAATCAAAAATTAGATTTGATTCTTGGGATATTGTCTTTCCCTCCGTTTGTATACATCATGTACTATAATTACAGAGCTCTGTACACTTTAGTAATTAACGAAAGAAATACGTAAAATCTTCCCCTAAAATCTGTTATTCTTGCTCTTCCTTTGTCTTCCTCAATTCCTTTCATGGTATTAGAGCAATCGTGCTCCTAATTTTCCTTCCGCCCCTTTATCAATTAATTGCTTGCAGGTCTTCCTCGTTCTTGCAACAAAGGACATACTAACTTGAAAAACAGCATTAGCACTCTGGTGAAGGAATCAGTTTCCTGAAACCACAAAAATGAGCAAGAAAAAGAGATTTTTTTTTTACCATCACCATGACCTAGAATCAGCCGTCGGATTCTGAAGAACATATCCCATAAGAGATAATGCCAGAAGCTTCGGACATTCAAGATCTTGCCTTAAACCCACCTACTGGAATCGTTGGAAGCCAAGAGCAGCCCATTCGGGCCCAACACCATCTCAGGCCCAACCGAATCTAGGGCAACCCTTTATAGGCCAACCATTCCAGTGGCTGCCCGTTCAGATGCAGCCTAATCCTTGCTATTATGGGCCAAGCCCAAACACCTCATGACCAGGAAATCAAAGCCACGAAAATAGTACCCAGTCCAATGGTGGTTTGCCAGCCGTGAACAGGGCAAGCCCAACCATTGGGATGGGATCCTTCAATGCGGGGCGACCGACTGGGTTGAAATATTTGGGTGCGGGTTTTCATAGTGCGGAGCAGAAAATCAGGTCAAGCAATTCGGGTATGGAATGAAATCCCTACTCATTTCTGCCACCATGGTTCTTGCCATATTCAATCTTAGCCATGACTAGTCACCTGGAGCTCGGTGACCCCTTATTTGTCTCCACTACCAATGGACCAGAAATTTGACTAACCACCCACCAGTTAATCGGATCAGAAAATTACTCGACTTGGGCACGAGAACTTCAGCGAGCTCTCGTTACGAAGGCTAAAGATAGTTTTATTGATGGGACCATTTTGATTCCAATAGATGAAATGATGATACGATAATGGGGAAAATGTAATCATCTAGTGAGAACGTGGATCGAACATTGTGTTTCCCCTGAAGTTGCAGCCGGGCTTTCCTCCCACAGAGGACTCAAAAATCATGTGGGACAACATAAAGGAGATGTGTGGGAAGTTAGACCAATTTAAAATCTTCTCGCTCACCCAGGCACTCTCAGATCTGAAGTAAGGAAACATGTCTATTACGACATGCTTCAAAAACATTTTTCAAAAAGATGTCAGCTCTTTAAAATGAATTGAAGGCAGCGGAGGAGAAGCTCGAGGGACTCGAGACAACTCTACAACAGTACAAAGCGATGAAAGAAAGAGAGAAGGCAACAAGATTTCTTATGATTTTGAATGAATTTTTCTTGACTTTCCAATCTCAAATCTTGGTGATGGATCTGGTATTGCTGCTTGGACGAATATACCGGTTGGTCGTTTAGGAAGAAAGCCAATGGCTTACTTCGCCAGAGTATGCGAAAGGAGTTGATAGGATCGCGCTTGCGGCTCGCCGTGAACGGAGAGAGGTTGTGTACAAAAATCTAAACGAAGGAAAGAGTACAGTATTAGGGTTTGCTGAAACAAGAACCCTTAAAAGGCAAGGGATGGACAGTTCAGATCGCACCCAATGATCAGATTGCTTATGGTTGGCCGATCTTTCTCCAGAATTAGACAATAGATACGGTAGTAGAAGTAAGGCGTCCAATGGCCAAATCTTTGCCATGTCATCCAAGAATTTTGGGCAGAACTCAAAGGGAAAAGGTAAATTGTTTTGTGAATACTACAAACGTCCGCATCACACTATCGATAATTGCTGGAAATTGCATGGTAAACCCGGAGAGAAGGGAAACTAGGCCAACTAGTCCAAATGCTAATTAGCCCATCATGTATGGACAATATCAATGGCTTATGCATGCATTACAGAATTTGGACACTTCCAACAAAGGGGAAAATTTCAGGTATTTCTCATTACTTGATAATTTTTTTGTAAGAAATGCTTGAATAATTGATTCTGGAGCTAGTGATCACATTATTTGCGATAAATGTTACTTTTCTTTTATCCATGAAAAATTACATTTGCCTATTTTTGTGTGACTGCCAAACGGAAATATTACTCATGTCACAATGATGGGCACATTAAAACTCAGTTCCCAAATCACTCTACAAATGTCCTTTATGTCCTCGAATTCCAATTCAATCTTATTTCCATATCTAAAGTTTGCAAAGAAAATTCATACCAGGTCCTCCTTGATTCTGATACTTATTTTTTTCAGGCATTTTCGACTAGCAAATTGATGGGCTTGGATAGTCTCTCTGAAGGACTATTTTTTTGGACCAGCTTTCCAAGCATTTTAGATTTGTCTTGCATTTCCTTGAATAAATAATCATTTTGTAATGTGACTACCAATAATAAAAATTTTCTTATACATTGTAGAATGGCCCATAGTGCTTTATTTCCTTATCCTCAGTGCCATATTTGTACGCTTGCAAAATAGTCATGTGTTCCCTTTCCATTTAGCAAGACTCGTGCCAGTGATGTTTTTTTTTATTAATTCATGTTGATATTTAGGGACCTTATCATTCACCACATCATGATGGGTCTCGTTTTTTCATGACAATTGTGGACGATTACTCTTGTGCCACATGGGTTATCCTGATGCAATCAAAACATCAAGCTTTCTCCCATTTAAAATTTATTCATCTCCTTATCAAAGAACCAATTTGGGAAATCTACTCAGCGCATTCGCACTAATAATGAGAAAGAATTTTTCAACAATCATCGTCCCTCTCTTTTCTCATCTCATGGCATCCTACATAAGAATTCTTGGACCTACACTTTGTAGCAAAATGGGGTAGTGGGACGCAAACATTGCCATCTTTTGGAAGTTACATGTGCACTGAAATTCCAAGCCTCCATTCCAGAAACCTTTTAGGGAGACTATGTGGTCACGGCCGCTTACCCGATCAATCGCATGCCCACTCGAATCCTCGATAGACAAAATGGGTCCCCATGCCCAAAGTAGTATATTTATGAGATATCCAAATTTAAAGAAAGGATATCGTGTCTTTAAGCCTTCCACAAGTGAATTTTTCATAAGCAGGGACGTTTCTTTCCATGAGGGCATCTCTTTGTTTCGTGAAAATTTGTTGTCAAGATTCAAGCAACCGGGGGGATTCTCATCTATTTTATCTGAGGATGCACTATCTGCAAATCCAAAGTATGTTCAAACTATTCCTTCAGCACTTGCTCCAATTCCATATGAGAATATTGCTCCAGTTCCAACATTAGAACAAGCAACTACTAATATGCCATTGAAGAAGTTTCTAGTTCTTCACCAAGGTCTTTTAATGATGAACTAAAGACTATGTTTGTGTTGCATTCAACTCACCAAGTATTAATTACCCAATCTTATCCTATGTTTCTTTCGATCAACTTTCTCTAGAACATAGGTGTTGCATCAATCGTATATTAGAAGAACGAGAACCCGCTAATTATGATGGCATCCACTTATCCACGATGGCAAAAAGCTATGGAAGCAAAATTACAAGCCTTAGCTAAAAAACAAACATGGGAGCCCTCACCGAAAGCCAATTGGATGCAAGTGGATGTACAAAATCAAGTATCGAGCATATGGCTCTATTGAACGTTACAAGGCTTGATTGGTGGCTAAACGTTTCACACAGTAGGAAGGTTTCGACTATCATAAGACCTTTTCTCTAGTGGCCAAGAATGTCACCGTTTGTTCTTTCTTATTAGTTGCAACTCTTCATGATTGAGAATTACACCAAATGGACGTCAATAATGCTTTCCTTCACGGTGAATCGGATGAGGAAATTTATATGGAACTTCCTCAAGGATTATAGAGATAAGGGGAGAATAGGGTATGTCGTCTTCAGAAATCCATTTATGGCCTCAAAGAAGCCTCCCGGCAATGGTATGCCAAATTCACCAATGTTCTCATAGCTGCAGGTTTCAGGCAATCCATATATGATTATGCCTTATTCACATGGACAAAATGTATGTCATCCATCTTCTTGATGATATATGTTGATGATATACTTATTATGGGAAATGACATAACTGCCATAAAGAGCTTTAAGGAGAATTTACATTCCACTTTTCATATAAAAGATTTGAGATCACCTAAATACTTCATTGGAATTGAAATTACCCGATCCAATCAAGGGATTTCTATAAGCCAAAGTTTGTACTGGAGATTGTATCAGAAGCAAGTCTATTAAGATGCAAACCGGCTATTATTCCAATTAAGCAAAACACAAAATTAACTATGACAGATTACGATGCGGGAATATATTAAGATGATGATCCTATACTCCAAGATTCGTCAAATTATCAGAAGCTCATTGGAAAACTTATATATTTGACCATGACTAGACTTGATATATGTTATGTAGTCCAAACTCTCAGTCATTCATGCATAGTCCGAAGCAGTCCCATATGAATGCCATTCTAAAGGTCATAAAGTACTTGAAGAAATGCCTAAGACTTGGGATACTTCTTTCTAGGAAATGCGACATGGAAATGACAGCTTATTGTGATGCAGATTATGCGACTTATCCCATGAGCCGAAGGTCTATCACAAGTTTTCTGCATTAAACTAGGTGAATCTCTACTTTTGTGAAAAACAAATAAGCAACCAATTGTCTCACTATCTTCCACTGAAGCAGAATATTGAGCCATGGCAAAGACCACTTGCGACATAGTGTGGATACGAGGTTTGCTTTGGGATCCTGAGGTGCAAGTAAAGGGACCAACCAAGTTATTTTATGACAATTATGCAGCTATCAAATTTGCAGCAAATCCTATAGTGCATGAAAGAATGAAGGATATAGAAGTGAATTGCCATTTTACTCCAGACAAGATTCAAGAAGGAATAATTGAGACAAAGCAAATTGGAACCATAGAACTAACTGGCAGATGTTTTCACCAAACCCCTATGTCAGAGCAAGCTACGTGTCTTGGACATCTACTAGCCACCACTTTGAGGGGAATGTTGAAAGATATGCTCGAGATGTACAATATCCATTTGGATTCAGACTGATTTATTATATCGATAAAAGATTAGATTTGATTCTTGGGATATTTTCTTTCCCTACATTTGTATACATCATGTACTATAATTACAGAGCTCTATACACTTTAGTAATTAATGAAAGAAATTCAGAAAATCTTCTCCTAAAATTTGTTCTTCTAGCTCTTCCTTTATCTTCCTCAATTCCTTTCACGACCATGGGCTGTCATTATCATGAAAAGCAGAGTCATGTGCAGTCACAATAAGCCCGTTCATATTTAAGGAATTTGTTTAAAATTGCAAAGTGCCATGCTAGATAGCTACTGTTGAGGTCAAAATTAGCGTCCCGCCGTCATTACTGAAGAAGCATGCAACATCCTCGTTGCTCAAGCAGTAATGCGAGATGGCTCTATAGTCATGCATCATTGGTTGTGTGAATGGGACATCTCATGAACGTAGCATAGGCAGTATTGTGCTTAGCCATTTTGGCCACGACTCTTCAAAAGCAAAGTTGTACATCATTGGCCATGTGAATGGGGCATCTCATGAACGCAGCATAGGCAAAATTGTGCCTGTGCATTTGGCCACGACACCCTTCAAAAGCGACCATATTGGCGAGGACGCAACTGAAATGATCATCAATTATTATTTTTGGAATTCCGATGGTTCTGACGGTCAAATTTGATCTCCAAGAAGGGTCGGCTTCCCTCTGCTTGAATCCAATTCCCACTCAACAGAGCTTAGAAGCAAAGCAAATCTGATAAGATAATGAGCTCTTGTCTGCTGGATAAATGTGAAAAGCCGAACCAAACTTACCTTTTTTTTAGGGCCTGCTTTCTATAACAACCGACTTGTCATTCAACATGAAGTTTCTCAAAAATAGGAGGAAACTAGAAGGCAAGATCGGCCAAAGACAAGGCTCCTTTCAGAACATTAGTTGTTTCGAACGAATCCTCCCGAACAAAGTAAGGGATCTGGTTCTCAGACCAAAGAAGGTCCGTACAAGAATTTCTTAATGGGGATCGGTCCGTGCAATCCCTGCCCTTTGGAACTGAATGATGAGGCATCCACCAGAACCCCCATTTTCAAAACATCAGATCCTGAAACCGCCGGTGCTCTCCGATTAGCATTGCCGGATCATTTCCACTTTCGGCACCACTGTGTTGATGAGGTCCTCGAGGCGGTGTGGTTGAGTTTGGTCCAGCATGGCGTGGAGTTATCTCCTCTCGTGCTCTTGAAGCATCTGCATCTGCCTTGCCCGTGCTGTTACGGGCCAATAGAGATAATGTAGGGTCGGCACGCCCCGTCATTTCCTCTGGCAAAGAGTGGGACTCTGAAGATGCTACAGCTCAATCCATTTTGGTGCTGCCTTCGTATCTTCCGACACTGAAGCCAATAAGTACCGCCTCATGAGCTCGATCCCATGTTCGCCAAAGTTGCTGGACGACCTCCTTGACCATCGTCCATGCCGAGTTAAATTGTAGAATCAATGTGAATTTCTTGCTGATACTTCAATAGCTAGAGAGAGAATTGAAAGGACATTAGAAGTTTAGCTTTATCCAAGAAAAATGGTGGGGACATGCAGAGATTTTAAAAAGGTTGAGGAACAAGCTGTATCGCCAAGTCCTCGATAACTTTATGAGTGGTCGGATGGCTGGTTAAATTATTTAATTTGGTAAAATTAAATAATATTGATCTATTTTTTAACCCAAAGTTGACCATATTTTGACTGGGCCTAACTTTCCTGTTCATCATCTCATTGACTTGATTTTTACCCCTACAAAAAGCTCCTACCCCGATTGTTTAAAAAAATGCGATTTGATTTCAAAAGAATAATAATATTACTTTTTTTTACCTAAATTTGGGAAAATTTTTATCGGTCATATCCTTGTACAATTGCCCTAAGCCAAAATATATATTTTCAACTATCCCAACTTTCATGTTTGAATGTCGAAAAGTGCACTTTCGCGTTTGAATGTTGAAAAGTGCTACGAAATTGAGGAAATCTTCATTGTATTTGACAAATCTTGTATGGACCCGAGAACACTTCAAAGTCTTAAGAAATTGGTACTTCATGATCTTCCGAAATTGAGAAATATTGCCCTGCTCATTGGTCTGTCTTTATTTAATGAGGGTTGAGATAGCTTCATATCCATCTTTCTTGAAACCTCCCTTTAGCTAGAAGAATACGGGAGAAGTGCCAAAAAAGTCCTAAACCTTTTTTTTGGTGCCGATTCAGTCCTAAACCTTTTTATGTTGTGCCAATTCAGTCCTAAACCTTTTTATGTTGTGCCAATTCAGTCATTTCCGGCCAATTTTGGCCAGATTTTGCTGACTGGACGCTGGCCGGCTGACGTGGCCGGCCGAAGAAAATTTTAATATTATTTTTTATTTTTATTTTTATTTTATTTATTTTATTTTTTGTCTTTTTCCTCCGGCCGGTCACCGAGGTCCGGCGATTGGCCAAAGCCGAAGGCCGGCGAGGGCGAGGTCGACCTCGCCGGCCACCTCGCGGGCAAGGCCGACCTCGCCGGCCATGGGCGAGGGCAAGGCCGGATCTGGCGAGGTCGAGCCTCGCCAGCCATGGGCACCGGCCATGGGCGAGGCTCCCCCTCGTCGGATCTGGCGAGGTCGAGCCTCGCCAGCCATGTGCGAGGCTCGCCTCGTCGGATTCGGCGAGGCTCAACCTCGCCAGATCCGGCGAGGGCAAGCCTCCCCCATGGCCGGATCTGGCGAGGTCGAGCCTCGCCGGCCATGGGCGAGCGAGGCCCTCGCCCATGGCCGGCGAGGTCGGCCTTGCCTGCGAGGTGGCCGGCGAGGTCGGCCTCGCCCTCGCCGGCCTTCGGCTCTGGCCGGTCGTTGGACCTCGGTGACCGGCCGGAGGAAAAAAACAAAATAAATAAATAAATAAATAAAATATTAAAATTTCTTCGGCCGGCCACGTCAGCCGGCCGGCGTCCAGTCAGCAAAATCCGGCCAAATTGGCTGGAAAGGACTTAATCGGCACCACATAAAAAGGTTTAGGACTGAATCGGCACCAAAAAAAGGTTTAGGACTAATTCGGCACAAAGGCAAAAGATTTAGGACTTTTTTGGCACTTCTCCCAGAAGAATACTATCAATCTAAGATCCATTGACGATGAATAAAGATGGTGGTCTGCATAAGTGTGGCAAGACGATAATATTGAACAAAAGCTTACGATCCTTTTACAATTTCAGTTTGTCTTTCTCTATAGGAGCTCTCTACTATTTGAACATCTTGTCTGTTGTTGTTGTACAGGTGATGAAAACCATCTAATTGGTAAAAAAAAAAAAAAAAAATTTGATATTTGTGTATTTTTTAGCTAGATTTGACTATATTTTGACCATGCATAAATTTTTTGCATCTACGAAATGTCCAGTACTGTGGTTCGATATGAAAAAAAGTGTTGGAATCGTAATGGTCTAGGTTTAACACAATCTCATTACATTAAAAACGAATTGAGAGGTTAAAAGGTTCTAATCAAATATGCAGATAATCCATATCTTCCACACATAAATTTTAGAAAGAATACTAAAAACAATATTAGGCAATTGGAGTATTCTCAAGTAATCGACAATATCCTGTATATCACGAATTGCACTAGACTAGATTTAGCATACTTGGTAGGAATATTGAGTAGATATATAGGTAATCCTAGTCACCAGCATTAGACTACTTTGCTGAGAGCGTTAGATTATCTAAAAACAAGTAAAGACTATGTTTTGTAATAAGACAAATATCCTATTGTGAAAGGCTATAGTGATGCCAACTCGAGAATTATAATTAATCGAATTGACTAGTGGATATGTGTTATGTTAGAAGGTTCCGTAGTATCATAAAAATCCTCAAAACAAACTTTTATAGGATGCTCCATGATGGAATCAAAGTTTGCTACTTTAGATAAAGCTACTGAAAAAGTACAATGACTTTGATAGTTTTTAGAGGTTTTGTTGTGGCCAAAAGTTGTACTTGCAGTATGCATTCACTATGACAATCTAGCAGCAAATGCAAAGTCACATAATTGTAATATATAATAGTAAGTTTAGATACATTAGTTGTAGACATAACACTGTAAGGTAGGTGCACTTAAATGAAGTAATTTCTTTGGACTTTGTAAAGTCAAAGCAAAACATTGACAAAAGGTTTTTTGAAAAGCAGATAAACTAGGTATTGAGGGGAATTCAATTAAAAGCCTTAACTCAATAAAGAGGTTCTCAAGTCTAAACATGACCTAACTATGGAAGATCTCATAGACTAGGGTCAAAAGGACAACCTGGATTTTGGAATTCTAATGTGAGCATTGTCTCCCATACTTATGATACAACAATGCTTTCGGTAGTGTTTTAAGGATACACTATGCATTTAATGATTCACATAGCTTGGAGTTCAATATCCTAATAATATATGGTAGGATACATTTGATAGGAATGTGCCTATATACGTAGAGTTGGTTAACTCTATGAAACTATTTAAAGGCTATATATATATTTTTTAAATACGCATAAATTCCGAGAAGTTTAAGGCTAAAAGAATGAACACAACTAAAAATCAGTCTTGATTCGGAGATATTTTGTGTGAGGTTTATTGTCTAGGTTTACACAAACAACTAGCAAGTCAAGGCTTAATCCATTAGCTAATTAAGTAAGTCTGATATTTTCTAACCACCTTTACATCATCAGTTTGACTTCGACGGAAAACCATAGTCAAGTTAAATGAAACTATGCATTTATAGAAACCACTAAAGCTGATTTGGTTTATCTAGAAGAAAAGGAGTGAATTTATTCGTATAGAGGATGAAAATAGCTCGCCTTGATTCAAAATAATCCTCTTTGAATTCATCCTGGTTCATAGCAGCCGTGACAGACGACGACTAGTCGATTGTAAGGAATGGTCAACAGAGGACGTTTAGTCAATCTGGGCATTTGACGCAAACGCTGACGTTGTTGCTGGAATTTTCACCAAAAAAGAGTTGCTGCAACTGAAGTATCCAAAATACTCTTTGTCACTAAAACATTATTAAATGAAAGCCAGCCCCTCACGTCAGACTCCTTAATAGAGACCAAGCTCGAAATTGGCAAATATGAAAAATCTGAAGTCCCTCGTACTGTCAATCAGAAAATTTACAGAAGGAACACGTTCTAAACTTACGGATGTCACATAGCTAAACCCAACATAGCAAGTTCAAATCCACCTTACAAGAGCGAAAGCTAAGTAAAATAAAGAAAAGAACCGAAGAGAATCTGGAAAAACAAATGCATTTGAAAAGTCTATATTCAGGTTGGAAATTTTAATTTCACTCCTTTTGAAATAAAAACCGAAATTTTCTGGAAATGGCTCACGTTGCATTCAATCATTGCCCCCCATTCTGTGGCTGTAATTTTCATTCAATTATGCTTCTGTAGGATTCGTAAGCAGGGACGTGGCTATCAAAAGACGACAAGTTTGCCACTCCATAAATAGGGACCACAAGATAAGAGAATCCTTATCCCAAAAGCACACGTGCGCACACTCACAAGCTCGAAGTAGAACACGACCATGGAGGAGGTGGTGATAGTCGGTGCCGGCATCGCAGGTCTGGCGACGGCAGTGGCCCTTAAGAAGGTCGGTGTCCGAGCCCTTGTCCTTGAGAGATCGGAGGAGCTCCGAACGACCGGTGCGGCTCTCGGTCTCTTTGCTAATGCGTGGGTTGCGCTCGATGCACTCGGGGTTTCGGACAAGCTCGCAGCCCTGTACACTCCTATGGAAAGGTGAGGTCCTTGTTCGCTCTTTGCACTTGAAAACAGATGTCTGATTATTGTGGAATGTTTTATCGTTTCGAAGTATTAAAACCCGGTCCAATCTTTAGTTCAACAATCATGTACAGATCGAGAGTTTAATGAGTGATTTCTCTGCTATTAAAGATGACAGCACTCAAATTTGATCGATGCTGAATTAGTGCAAGGATCTTTTAGAAGATATTAAATACTCCTAATCTTGTGCTAGCTCGTTGGGGGATAAAACCAACTCAAAGTAAATCACTTTTATATTGAAAAGTAGTTAAAAAAAAATCCAAATTCATTTCAAGCGCAGTGACTAGATCTTCATATGATGCTATGAAATTAAGTTCATGAACTTTCATTTCGATCATTTAATGCAATGATTTTTATTCGGGGTTATTTGCAAACGATGTTCATTAGGTATTAAAAAAATTGGTCAAAAAGTGGTTATACATCTTCCATGTGGAAAAAATCATGAAAATTGAGATCATTGCCAGTTGTAAAGTGCACCATGAAATTTACCTATTGAGGTTGCTAATGCGATTAATGCTTAGAATAAAATAACTAATTAGATATTCATCAAATGAAGGGAAAAGTGCAATATCAGTGAGAAAGAGCAACAGGCTTTTCAAGCAAGATATACTGAGTAGAAAGATAAGCTCTACATTGGTTTTGTACTATGTTAAATTGATTTTAGGATTCGCTGTTTTGGGAGCTTCTTAAATCGGTTATTGATCCAGGATGCTGGACCTTGATCTGTCCTACAATTTCTCAATGATGAAAGAAAATAATTTTACTTATTAATTTTTATTTTTTGGTACTTGTTCAGGGGATACATAACTGATGTCAAGACTAAATCGATTAAAGAAGTGCATTATTCAGGCAACAGGTGAATCTCAAATTTCCTCTCATATATGCTACCTACCTTTCCATCATCTTTGTTTCCTTAATTTACCGTTTAATGTTTCAGACTGATTAATTTCTTGTAATTGGTTACTATATGTTTTATTTTGCACAAAATGATACAAACGACCATTAGAAATATACCATGAATGGGACTATTAGACCCTATTTTGACAACTCATCTTTTAAGAAGATCATCAATAATAGAGTTTGAAAATATAATACTCCTTTTGTTAGATAGAATTGGGTAATTTATTCTATTATGTTGTTGAAAATATGTATAGAGTTTGAGACCCGTAAAGAGAACTCGATCCAACTAGGGTTTCCTAGATTAAGTAAGATTCCACAATAAATTTCCTATTTTGGATCTAATTTTTTTCTGTATAAGGAGTCTTTTTCTTGAAGAGCAACCCCCATTGAGAGAATAATGGGAGTGTTTAAATAATTTAATTGTAATTATAATTTTCGTTAGTGGGTCTTGTGCCATTTTTCGTGTGGAGTAGATCTTACTAACTGAGTCACGTAAATTCAATATTCAATTTATTTTCTTGTCTTGTTTATCTTATACTTCGACTGTTTTTTTTTTTCTCCCACAACAAATGTTATTGTTTTATGCATGTCATTTCGTATTCCAAGGATAGAAAATCATTCCATCTGGATTGAGCAGGAATGGAGCCCAAACAAGAGCAGTCCATCGAAAAGTCTTGTTGGAAGTTCTGGCTGAGGAGCTTCCTCCAAATAGCATTCGATTCTCTTCCAAGATAACTTCCATCGAAACCCAAGTAGAACACGGCTTGTCCACTTGTATTGTCTTGCTTGATGATGGGACCATCATAAAGTCTAAGGTTCCCTACAATTTCTACAGAACCTTCTTTTGAATTCAAATATGATTAGGTAACTTATTGACTTTAACTTATCCACACTGAAAATATTATACATGTAGGTTGTTATAGGATGCGATGGCGTGCACTCTATCGTGGCCCGTTGGCTTGGACTTCGCGCGCCGGTCTATTCAGGCCGGTCGGCAGTGCGCGGGTTGTCCGTGTTCCCAAAAGGTCATGGTTTTGACCATGGCCATGCGATTCGACAATTTGTGGATGTGGGCAAGAGGGCAGGTTTTGTTGCTCTCAATGATAAGGAATTGTATTGGTTCTTCGGGGCCACGTGTCCTCCTAAAGGTACCGTGCATACTATATTTTATCTTCCGCTGAGATTCCCAACGATCATGGCTCCTTCAATACTAGCTTATTAATCCGCCTTGATCCCTAACGCTTCCATTCATAAAGGTATGGAAAAAGGAGCAGATCCAGAAATGATACAAAGGGAGGTGATGGAAAATTTGGCGAAGGACTTCCCACCAGTGTTCCTTGATGTCGTCAAGCACTCCGATCTTTCGAGTTTGACATGGGCGCCAGTGATGTTCCGATATCCTTGGGACATCTTGTTCGGAAACCTAGTCCGATCAAACGTCACGGTGGCTGGAGATGCTATGCACCCGATGACTCCCGACTTGGGCCAGGGAGGATGTTCGGCTCTCGAGGACGCGGTGGCATTGGGTAGGCACCTTGGGGACTCAATTGCCAAGCACAGCAAACTGGTGACCCAAGACATGGGAATTGCTATAGAGAGGTATGCAAAGGAGAGGAGATTGAGGGTGGCGACACTGATAACAGCATCGTACTTGTCGGGATGGGTCCAACAAGATGGGTCTAGTCGATTCATGAGGTTCCTAAGAGATGTCGTATTCTATGGGCTCCTCTTGGGTAGAGTGGTGAAACGTATTGCAGAATATGATTGTGGGAAGCTTCCTGGTGTCTCCCCTTTGCCTTCATGTGAATCTGAAAGCTCCATCTAGTTATGGAGTTGCAATCGGATTTTGGTCTTCTATTTTGTTTAATAATCGATGATGAAATTTATTGCAATGCATAACACAAAAGTTCATCGTATTGTTTGTCTCAGGGTTGCACTTGTTTTTCTCTTTTTCTTTTTTATTTCGTATGAATCTTTTCACTTGATGATTCGGGAGCATCATAGGATTAGGTTTGGATCGGATCTTTCTAAGTTTGGGTTGACATTCGTTTGATGGTGTGGTAGATATGTGGATTCTCAATTGATACCGTACTTTTCTTGACGTATTTAATAAAAATTATAATTAAGTAACAAGATTCATTCGAATGAAGTGCCTTCTGTCATTGGCAGACCGAATATCTTTTTCTTAGATTCCAACCAACTGCCGCTGTCAATCTCATTTAGTTCAAGTTACTTGGCAAAATATCAACATTTTCAATGCTAAAAGCCCAATGCACCTTAAGACCAGCTTTGAGCATTGGGCATTCTGGAGATGCAAGTTGTCACTGTTCATCTTCTTCCCCTTTGTCTTTGTCTTTCCTGGAGTCGAACTTCTCCGGCAGCTGTCATCGCCGGCTGGGAGTCACGTGTCCCTGGTGACCACCGCCTGGGGTGGCGTGACCCGCGACCTAGGCGGTGTCGCCGGGCACGCGTTAGCCAAGCGATGCCGCCTGAGGTTTGCGAGTCCTGAGGTCGCGACCTAAGGCCGCCAGATCTGGCGATCCGACGGCCAGATCTGGCCTCCGCGACCTCAAGCCGCTAGATCTGGCCGTTCGGCCACCGTATTTGATTTTCAGACTTAAAAAAAAATAATAATAACAAAAGCCGTTTACAAATGTGAGTTTTGTCAAGCGGTGTTTATGCTAAATTACTTTTCAATGCTACAATTTATCAAACGGTGTAACATTTCGGAAAATTCCTTTACCTCAAAGGTATTTGCATTCTCCCAATGGCATTTCCCTTAAGTCGAACCAAACGGGCCCATCTTCCCCACTTTGACCTCGTGATTGTTTTTATTTTTATTTTTTGGGGCTGAGGGGGGACAAGGAGGTGGAAACCCATAATTACCCTCGCGTTGACTTCTTGGCCGAGGTGAAGAGCCGAGGGCTTAATGGTCTCTTGGCGTCCTGGGCGCCACCCTCCGGAGCTTCGTGTGCGGAAGGCGAAACGCAAGAGCACAGACGTTTGCAAACATGGACATTTCCTTCTTCGCGTGATTCTTCTTCTTCTTCTTCTTCTTCTTCTTCTTCTTCTTTCTTCTTCTTCGTCCTCGTCCTCCTCCTCATTCTTCATTCTTCATTCTTCTTCTTCTTCTTAAGTAGCAATTCGATAATTATATTTCATTTGGTTTCAAGATCTTTTATTTTATTTTTGTCAATTACGTGAAATTTAAATAAAGGCTAACCAAATATAACTTGTTCACCCTTGACCTGCTTCTTTAAGTTTCAAACAAAAAGAGATTTCCCACTTTTTTGTTTTTTGTTTTTTTTTTCATGAACGGTGCGCTAAAATTCAGCAAGTCATACATCGTGTTTACTTTGACAGTATAAGCGAATAAAATAACCTTGAGAAAATAAGATGACTTTCCATGCATGCTTGGTCTTGATACTTGGCCCTTTGGAGCACCTGTTACCAATTCACGAGGAAAACTCCTTCGACTGTCATGAGGCAAACCATCTGAGTTCAAATTCATGATCTTTTCATAAAATTTCATGTGATATCGATATTTAATTTAATATTTTGAAGACGGGAAATTTAGCATCAGAGGGCTTTTTTTTTTTTTTTTTTTTTTTTCTAACCCGACGATCCAAGATCGATCTGTCTCTTGCTCCCTCCCCCTGCTTCCTTTGATTTTCCTCTATTGTCTTACCATTTCTTCGTTGCTTCAGGCCACTCGAGTGCACGAGTAATGCCGCGTCAATCCTATCCAAAACCATTCAATATCCGGCCCACACGCAGGGCGCCGCTCGTGCGTGTGTTGCACACGCAAGGGCTGACGTCAGCGACCTTAGCCCTGACCCGACCCATTGACCCGCCCGAATTGGTCAACCGTGGACTGGACCGGACGGTTGGACTGGACGGTTGAGCTGAGAACCGGTCGGACCAAATCTGAGGGGTCTTTACGGTCGTGCGTGTGCTCCACGCGCCGCGCACTTAGGCGGCGCGTGCGGGCACATGGAGCCTCCGTTTGGCGTGTGGTTTGCGGCTACAAGTTTGTATGATCATTTCGCTATGTTGTGGCATGTTTGATGATTTTATAAATGTGAAAGTACTTACGAAACCCTAAATACATGTATTTTTAGCATATTTTCGCGTATTTTTCTTATATTTTTCTGCAATTTTGGAAATACAAGTGTTGGTTTATAGCTATGTTATCACATAAATATTATAAAAGTGTGATTTATTGATAATATATATAAAGTTTAACTTTTATTAATGAATAAATCAGTGTCATTAACATGATATGTGATTTTAGTGATATATTGCCCTCATCACTAAAGTTAAAATTACATCTATATGGTGTATGTGAGAAGTAAAGTTTATATTCCCAATATGAGAGAGTTTCAATGATTCAATTGAGTTGTGACTGCCAAAGTGGCATGCTCACATTCGGACCCACCTGTCGGAAGCCCCTGCATCCTTTCTCCCTTTGATTATTTTTTACTTTTTTCCTTCATTTTATTTTTTTATTTTTATTTTTTTTTCTCTTCACCTTCTTCCTTTCGCTCTGCTATGACGACAACAGACGTACATCAACTCAGACTCGCCGTCAACTTTAACCCCTGTGAATTGCCTTCCACCACCACCTCATCGCCGTCTCAGTCCTTCGTAGTTCAGGCTCGAGCCTCCGGTATTGAATCTAAGCGATCGGTAGCGGCGTCGGGCGAGGCGGCGTCGTGGCTTGTCCACACAGCGGGGGCCTTGACCTCCACTGGCATAGTGGGCGCGGGAGGAGTTGGATATGGAGGAGGTGATAGAGGCCAGAGGAGAAGCGGGCGAAGATGGAGGCGACGTGCCGGAGGCGGGCGGGTCCGAACTCGGGATGGCAGCGGCCGGCGGGGTCTTGGGAGGAGCGAGAGAGTATTTTGAAAAGAAAGAGAGAGAGAGAGAGGGAGAGGGAATGCAGGGGTGGGCCCCAACGCAACACGTGTTGCCCGTTGAACGGGCTTGTGCGGAACTGACGTGGCAGCAACCTAATATTTTCTCGTATATATAGCTCGGGATTGTTGCACATTGTCTGAAGCTCCTGAGATATTGGACCCTCTCTTTCCTCCGCCTCAACTCAAGCTCGAAAGCTCTTTGTCTTGGTTGAACTTGAAACCTGAAACCTCCATTGCCATCGCCTTGCGGTTTAAGCATTCGCTCTGCTGCCTCTGGCCCTTCCTTGGCATGTGAAATTCCTTAGTAACATGGCTTTAGATGAATAAGGTGGTGGCTGTCAAGAACTGACAAGGTTTGAGCTATCCTTGTTTCTTTCCTCGCTAAACCATGTAGAGACCCATCTGACCTTTTGAGATGGTAAAGGTCGGATTTTGATGAAGCATTAGGAGGGAAGCTCTCTGTTTTTTTAATAACGATCACGGATAGTGATCCTTGTAGTGGTGTTTCCAGGTAATTGTCGTGAATGCTGGTTCACTTGCGGCTTTGTTGACGTTGATGCATATCTTACAAGCTTGTTGTTTCCAATAGAAATCCTTGAACCTGATGAAACGTCCGAGTTTTTCTATGCCAATTGAGGATTTTCAAAGGAAATGATACTAATCAAGAAGGGCCGACTTTTCTTTGTCGCTGTCTTTTGGGGTTACTGACCATTCACATTTATATCGTTAGGGGGGCCACTACTGATTGATTGTTGGTTTTTCTAGATGCAGAGCTCCCTGGTTAGATCTGCAGTTGGTTTATTTAACTTCTCTGTAGTTAGACTAATAAATATTCCACATGGGATTACAAATGCACTCTCAAACAGAATTCAGCTAATGACCCTTTATGTGATGCACCTTGAGGAACTGATAAAGTTCCTAGGTGAAAAGAACTGTTCTTTCCTTTTGTTCTACTTTTGTCTGGGTGTTCATCCTGTTAAAGAGCAGGTGAAAGCAAACCGTTCGTGTCTGTTGATATTCTTTTTTCACTGTTCTCGATTATGGCATCCCATGAAAACCTCCAGGCACGTGCTGACACTTGGTGAGATTTGCACTTCGTGGATTTTTGGAATCTAGTCAAACGAGATCGTCGAAATCATCAATTTGGCTGTTGCACAAAAGAACAAGCCTTTGATTGAATGAGTCAGTTACAAATCATGCCTTTCCTCCCAGAAATAGAGGCCTTTTTTGTTGTCTTTTATTGGCTTATAGAAAACCACAAGAAATTTTCTCATTGTATGTGCCATCAGTTGATGACCCAAGCTAAGTTGGCTTCTGGTTTTTGTCCCAGAAGTCATTGAAGAAATAGTTGTCACAGCCCAATTAATTGTCTTCATTTTGCTTGGACCAAACTCCAATTGTTCTACATGTTGTCTTTATCTCCTGATATCATATAGTGATTGCATAATCTTTCTCTATATCTTTCTGCTTTTCTTATAGCATTAAGCCCAAGCCTCTCTTTTTTCTCGGGTGTAATTTCATCAATAGGCCTAAAGATCCAGGCTATTGACTTGCATTTGAATTATTAGTTTACTCTATGGCATTTGCAAGAATTGTTCGGGGCAACCTGAGAAGAACAGGAGGTGCTGTTGGGAGCCTTGCAGATGGAAAAGAAGAAATTTTTAGAGGAGTACTTGCGAATTCATTTTCCTTTTCTTCTTTCAAAGTGTCCCCACGAGAAGTGATTTTTTCGACCGCTTACCATCGAGTAAGTTAGATTGTGCTAGTAACTGGAGCGGAGGAATTAGGACAACCCCACTTGATCAATTTCCTGTCGCCGAGAGGGCATTGGCAGAGTCCGATTCTGAATATGAGAGGGACAGATATCCAGGTCTTGAACCGACTAAGCCTGGAGAAAAACCAAGGGTGGTCGTTCTTGGTACCGGTTGGGCGGCTTGCCAGTTTATGTACGGGCTTGATATGAGCATATATGATATCGTGTGCGTTTCCCCCCGAAATCACATGGTTTTCACTCCCCTTCTTCCATTGACATGTGTTGGAAATTTGGAGTTCCGTTCGGTTGCAGAGCTCGTGAACCGGATACAGCCTGCTCTTGCGGCAACTCCCAATTCGTACTTCTATTTGGCTTCCTGCACTGGAATTGACACTGCCAAGCATGAAGTAAGTTTAATATCTGGCTATTGTATTTTGATCTTGATGCTCATATAGTTTTTCCTCCAAGAATGTGGTCAGTTCCATTTAATTTTGCATGTATTGATTGACTGGAATTTTCCTCCATCTTCTTCAAGTAGCAATGAACAAACATCAGAAATTTACGATATACCGAGTGACAAACATTGAGATGGATTGTCCACACTTTTGCATTTGTGTTGAGGTCCCGGCTATAAGAATTCTGTCTGTGATAAGTGAAATAACTAACATATATCGACATGCATTGTCCACATTGTTGGACATGTCGAAAAGCAATTTAGGTACATACTACATAGTGAGATAAGGTTAAATTTCATTTCTTCAAGGTGATGGAACTGAAGATGCACTAGTAAGAAATGTCAAATAACACTAGGTTTCGCAATTCTGCTACGTTATCCCTGTCTGTTTGTCTCTTTTGGTAAATCTCATTCCATATTGACCAGGTGTACTGTGAAACGGTTGGCAACGGCAGACTGCCTCAAGAGCCTTACCAGTTTAAAGTCGCATACGACAAGCTGGTCATTGCAGCCGGGGCTGAGCCCTTGACTGTCGGTACAAAGGGTGTTAAGGAACGTGCCTACTTCCTTCGTGAGGTGAATGATGCCCGAGAAATCACGAAGAAGCTTTTGTTGAACCTCATGCTCTCTGAAAATCCAGGTAGTTTAATTCTCCTGCCTTATGAATTTCACTTAAAGAGCAACCTTCAAAGCCACAGGAATAGAAGAAAATGCTCATTGTTGCCGCCTCCACATTTTCAATAATTAATGATCAACGAGATTTTACGGATTCAGTTCTCTGTATCTTATAGGCATACCAGAAAAGAGAGGAAACGCCTTTTGCACTGTGTTGTCATTGGAGGTGGACCGACTGGGGTGGAGTTTAGTGGTGAATTAGTGATTTTATCATGAAAGACGTCCGTGAACGTTTTCCTCATGTTAAGGATTACATTCAAGTCACCCTTATTGAGGTACTCATACACACTTGCATACAGATGATAGCACCGGTCTGGAAAAATTGTAAATAACATGCAATGACAAGTACACCCTTTAATAGGCAAAGGAAATCCTGTCAGCGTTCGACCTTGGCTTAAGGCAGTATGCGACGAATCATCTAACAAGGGTAAGTTGATTTTCTTTCTCAAGTTACTGTCATCTTTTCTAACAGTTCATTTTGGTGCTGATTTAATGCTTTCAATGCTAGGCTGATGTTCGTCTTAAAAGAGGTGTGGTGAAAGAGGTGCATGCAAAGAAAATTGTACTGAGTGATGGTATAGATGTTCCATATGGCCTCCTAGTTTGGTCCACTGGCATTGGACCCTAAGAGTTTATCAAGTCACTTGATCTTCCCAAATCCCCTGGTGGAAGGTGAGGATAAGAACTTTGTGATGATCTCATTTTAGCATTTCACCACCTTCCAATCGAATGATTTGTCCTCTCAACTGTTTTAGGATTGGGGTTGACGAATGGTTGAGGGTAGTGGAAGATGTGTTTGCGCTAGGAGATTGCGCGGGTTTTCTTGAATAGACAGGGAGGTTGGTGCTTCTTGCTTTAGCTCAGGTTCAGTCACCTTGTCTAATTCCTTTAAAGACGTCTCATTGTAGCTTTTGGTTTGATCTACAATCTTTAACTTTATTTCCTTGCGCTACTTTGTATAAGAAGTGGCATGATCCTTCCATTTGAACTTGGAAGTGCTCATTCACTATTGCTTTCTCATTGCATAATGGCTAAGTTTCCTTCTTTCTTTGGAAATAACATGAATACTAAGGGCGCGTTTGGTAATCATTCTATTCCATGGAACAATTTTTTATGAGAAATGATTTTTTCTGATTCTGTTCTCGGAAACAATTTCTGAGCAAAATAACGTGTTTGATAACTTCCCTAAATTTGTATTCCCGAGATAGAAATACATTTGGTAGGATTCATAGATTTTTTTTTAATTTTTAATTCTTTTATTATATATATATATATATATTTTTTTTTTTCTTTTTCTCTTTGGCCAGTCGCTGTGTGAGGTTTGGCGAGCTTGCCAAAGGCCAGCCTGGCCATGGTGAGGTTGAGCCTCACACCAGCTAGGGAGGCCGAGCCTCGCCGTGGCTATGTGACGCTCAGCCTCGCCTTAGCTGGGTGAGGTCGACCTCGCCCAGATCTGGCGAGGTTGAGCTCGCCCAGCCACTGGCGAAACTCGGCCTTGCTAGATCTGGGTGAGGTAGACCTGGCCTAGCTCAGGCGAGCCTGAGCCTTGCCGTGGCTTGGCGTCTCTGGGGGCCGATGATGCTCCGGCGAGGTCGCTGTCCCTCGTTTAGCCGGTGAAAGAGAAGAAGAAAAGAGAAGAAAAAAGAAGAGAGAGAAAATATATTCTAAAAATTGTTCCCGAGAATAAGAAGTTATTTTTTTCCACTTCTTGTTTCTGTTTCAAATCTATTCTTAGGAACAAAAAAAATATATTTTCTATCAAATAGGTTTATATTGTTCTTTTGTTCCTCGGAACAAAAGAACAAAAATAGTTGTTTCGGGGAACATAAACAAATTTTAACAAATAGGCCTAATTTCTGAAACAGGTCGTAGAAAGGGAAGGGAAATTCTTGGAGGAGCTGTTTCGTAGGATAGGGAAGCAAAATGGAGGGAAAGCATTTTGCTCGAAAGTCATACTTCTAGGAGACCCATTTGTGTGCACGCATTTGGGAAGCATGGCTTCTGTGGGGCATTACAAGGCGCTCGTTGATTTACACTAGTCTAAGATACATAACATGCTACCATGACATACTAATGGTTTTCTTTCCTAGTACTTAGATTTTGATGTGCACGTACTTTTATAATTCGCTGAATTAATAACTATCACTTATGCAAACATTCTCTATGCAGGCACAAAGGGAATATCGCATTCGGGATTCGTGAGTTGGCTGGTTTGGCGTTTTGCTTATCTCACGAGAGTAGTCAGCTGGAGGAACAGACTCTATGTCGTAGTGAATTGGGCGACAACTCTAGTTTTTCGAAGAGATAACTCAAGAATAGGTTGACAATGATGGAGATGCATTTTATGATACATTGTGCTCTTTCTGGGTGGAAGGTTCATTTATTTGTCAGGTATTTAGCATGGCTAGTAAAATAAAGATGGTTTTGCACCAGTTCACATTTTTGGCTTGTAACTTTGGTTTTGATAGTTGTTGAGCGCCCTTTAACCGGCCAATCCGATCCTCAGTCGCATGGAACTCAGTAGTGGCTAGGCCTAGGGCGGAGTAAGTTCTGGTTCCTAGGTGGAATGGGATCATTGGTTCATACATCAGTATAGTTATGATGATTATTCGTTCGCTCACTCAAGGTTCATCTGTCCACAAGGAACGTATTAATAACTCAAAAGATTCACTGGAAACAGAATTTATGTACGTGATGAAATCAATATGGAAGATGTAACTTTTGGTTCTGCTACTTGGGATGATACTAATGTAATTTCTGGATCCTGTTGGAGTCAACACCTAATATGAAACAAGGAGCTGCAAGTATGAAGCCGTTGAAGACAAAAGTGTCCCAGTTGGAATTTGCCTTCGGAACCTTCATAAAATGAAACAAAAGGAGAAAGAAGTTTTGGTCAAAAAGTACGGGCACACGTTATAATAATATTGTATCCTCTCACAAGCATAGAGTGGAGTCTTCATGAAGCAGGGGCAACACGTTGGTCAAAAAGAAAGAAAAGGAAAGTCCAACACAGTCTTCATGCATTGATTAGCCATCTGTTAACAAATTGAAGTTGGCAAACAAAGAGAAGAAAAGTTGTGGCTGGATTCTTTTACATTGAAGTCGGTTGGACTTCAAGAGGCGGTGGAACTCCTCTACATATGGCAGTACGTGAAGCATTTGAAGTTAGGCTAGGAGAGGGCCTCAGGCTTAACAGCCTCAAGCCAAGGCAGGCAAAGAACCTCATGGAGAGAGCCTCAGGCCATGGAGAGGGCCTCATGCCACACGCAGGCGGAGAACCGCAAGCTAGAGAGGAAGCCACCACGTGCAAAGATTAGCTTCAGAGAAGCCACACGCATGAGAGTTTCAGGATGGGAAGTCACTGTTAGGACTAGAATTAGCACCTAGAGGGGGGTGAATAGGTGTTTAAAGCAATTTTAATAATTTAATCCGAATGAGAGGTTAATGAATTAAAATCAACAATTGCAGCAAATGAAAGCAGTTAAAGATAAAAGGATTAGGAATATAAAATCAAGACTCCAGATTTATAGTGGTTCGGCTTAGACCAAGCCTACGTCCACTCTCCCGCACGGATAGCCCTTATGGCTGGATTTCACTAAGAATCAATAAGAGTGATTACAGTCTCACGCTCTTGAGTCCACAGTGTAGAAAGCTCTACTACACTTCCTCAAGGTCTCACTACAATATGATTTCTCTTTTGATTACATATATCGCTCGAAGAATGATATCGCAAAATAGAAAAAGGAGATTCAGACTTTGGAATTCTTCTATCCGCACCCTTCAACAACTAGAGCATCTCTCTTATATACTTCTCCATGCCTTCCATACCGTTGGTACCTTCCAAAGAAGTTCTTCCAATCAACCCGTTGGACAGAATCAATTAGAGAGATCTCGAGCTCTTTAAGGTAAGTGTTGATAGCCCATCAATCCTGCTTGTCCATACAATCAGGATCTCGGTTTCCATAAGTAAATCCTTCCAAATATAAGTTGCGAAATCTTTAGAGAATCTATACATATTCGAATACGAAAGTTAGATCTTCTAGTGCTGAATCTAGTAGAAGGATATTCTCTAGCCGTTAGAATAAAAATCATATAAGATCAGAATAAACGTCGGTCTGGAAACTGTCCATGTGAGTAGACTTTGAAACAAGAGTCTTGAGTCTTGCTAGCTTCAGACTTTGATCTTCAGACTTTGTCAAAAGAGTCTGTAAGTCTTCAGACTAGACTGATGAAAATATTTTGTCAACTTCAAAATACTTTAAGAGAATTTATCCAACAATCTCCCCCTTTTTGATGGTGACAAAATTTTCCTGCTGATTTGAATATTATTGCCCTGCAATACAACTTTTAAGCAAGCATTGATATCTCATAAGGGATTAAAATAAAAATAGTAGAAGTTATGCTGTACACAAATATCCTGTACACAGACTTACTCTGTACACAGATCTGCATTCACCGAAACCTCATTAGTTATAAATAGGCAGTACTATCTTTATCTAAATTAAAAGCTTAAAGTAATGCAATAACGAGCACACATTCAAAAACTGCACACAATTAAAAAACTCAAGATAAAGTCAAAGTAACAACTAAGAATGTTTAAAAATTTGAAGATAAGAAGATAAGATTTGGTGTTTGGATAGAGTCTGAAGTTGAAATGCTTGAAAATCTGCAAAGTCTTCTCCCCCTTTTTGTCAGCATAAAAAAATCAAGAAGCACGAGGAATGCGAACAAGTTGAAAGTCCTCCATAGACTTGACAGTTGCTTCTAGCTTCCTCAAATCTTCCTGTACTTGGGTGAGAGTAGTGCTTTTTGCAGTATCCTGAATCTGACGCTGAACCACTTTAAGCTGATCATGCAGAGTGATGAATATTGCATGATTTTCATTCTGCAAGGTTTGAAATTCATATCCCATGGCATAAATTTGGCCTTTGAGTTCCAAGATGATTTCAAGCAGCCTTCGAAAATCTCCAGAATTGTCAGTCTGAGTGCTTGTTTCAGCTCGGTCTGATGGTGGAGTCAAGCCAGTATGAATGTCAGTAGGAATTTCAGTATGTGGAGATGATGCCTCTCCTTCAGGAAACTGTGCAGCATGAACATCTTCAGCATCACGAGGTGATCGACTAACACCTGTTTGTATATCTTCTTCTCCAAAAGTCAGTAGAAGAGGGGTATGTTCTCTGTTTGTATCTCCCCCTATTTTCATGTCTTCTGTAGGAGAAAAGAACTCTTCTTTATGAGGAGTTTCCTCAGTGACAGGCTCTTGTAGATCCTCTTTCTTTGCTGGAGAAACTGTGTTTGCTGGTTCCTCCGCTTGATCTGCTTTTTCTTCTTCCTCTCTTTCTTCCTCTTTCGTCCTTTCTTTCTCTTTTTCTTCCTTTCTTTCTTTCTCTTTCTCTTCCTCTTTCTCTTCTTCTTTCTTCTCTTCTTCTTCCTTTCTTCATTTCTTTTCCTCTTTCTCTTCTTCTTCCTCTTCTTCTTTCTCTGTTTCTGCAAATTGTTGTTCTGGAACAGCTGGAGTAGATGCAGAAAATTGAGAAACAAGAGCAGAGATGGGTAAAACATCCTCATCATCTTCATCTTCCAAGATGATTGCCCGTCTCTTCTTGGTAGAACTAACCACTGGTTCCTTCCCGTTTCATTTGGCTGCTGATGAGTCTGGTCTGAACTTGATAGGAGTCTTCTCCTTGAACTTCTCTAACTTCTTGCTGAGTTCTTTCAGACGCATCTTGGTAATCATCCTCAGCCCGATGACAATTTTTATCAATGGTATTCACATAGAGAATGTGAGGCGGCTGAATGTTTAGATGTCTAAAAAGACGAGTGATAAGAGCAGCATAAGGAAGTTTTCCTTTGTCCTTTGCCATGCATCTGTACATGTGAAATATGATGGTGTGCGGCAAAGAGAAGTTAAGACCAGTCTTGATTGCAAACATCAATTTAGCCTCAGAGATGGATACATCTGTCTTAGATGTTGATTTGGGTCTAAGACAGTTGATCACAATCTTGTGAAGCAAAGTATTTGTTGCATTCATCCTGGAGTAGGAGAGACGACCTTCAACAATTCTGTCTCTTGCAAGTTCAAGAGTAGCATGGCTCACAGACACACTTATTGATTGGAAAGCCCCTCTTTCCACACCAAGTACATCTGCCAAAATGTCCTTATCAACAACATACTCTTTATCTCTCACGCTGAAAGAAAAGCCGTTTGCATCAATAAAACTGAGATTGGAATAGAAGTACGCTGTTAATTCAGAATGTGCCATATCGCAGTCAGTACAGAACTGATAAAGTTGAAGTTTTTCAAACTTCTCTCTCAGATTTATGCTCAAAAGGTCCAGAAAATCGAAATCCACAGTCCGTGGATTCATCACCCCACGCTTCAGCAACTTTTCATACTTCTTCCTATGTCTGTCTGAGCGGAACAGTTCATCCTTCTTCCCTCGAAGGTTTGCAGCCACACCCATCCATGGTTTAAAGTGTATGAACATCTTTTCATCATCATCCTTTCCCTCTGGCTGATTCATACTACCAAACCTAGGGTCACTGGGAAAGTTTGCAAAGGCTTTTGTAGCAGTTCCTTCAGGAACAACCCCTGATCTTTCCATGACGGTGAGAAAATGAGTCTCATTTCTGTAACCCTTCTCTTTCAGAAATTCATCAATGAAGGTCATGGCAGAACCTCCTTCCTTTAATGCATAGTAAAGCCTATAAACAAAGGCATGCTTAAGAGTTCTTACTGGTTCAATATCTTCGACAACTGTTTCTGCATCTTGAGGGCGATGACCTTGAGGTCTAGTTGGGGAAGACCGCTGATGAGATCGTTGAGGAGTTTGCTCAGATGGAAAGTCGCTTTCTTCGGTCAGATCGAATTGCGTTGGCCCCTCACTAGATCCTTGTGGTCCCCTGTTTGCTATTCTGGATGACTTCCTTTGATACGACATTGTTGCTTTCTTTGGAGAAGATTTCTCACTTGTGTCGCAAGAAAGTTAAAAACTTTGAGACGAAGAAGTTTTGGAGAGAAAAAATACAGAGCAGTGAAAAGCTTTTTGTTCTAGGGTTTCTAGGTAAAGTGAAAACGAAGGAGAAGAAGTGTATAAAAGATAACAGATACGGGGAAAATCCAAGCGGCGCAATTTTTGGAAATCTTAAGAATTTCCTTTAAAAAAAAATAAATGCCTTAATAAATCGATAACCACTCCTTTTTAAATGTAACTGCCTTAATAAGCTCAATTAGAGATAAATAGACAGTCTTACCTTATCGATATGACAGTTTAAATAAATAACTTACAGTCGTGTCGATTCGTATTCTCAGTCTTCAACATTTGAGTCTGATGCTTTATTAGACTTTAGTTTCTGAGTCTGAGCTTCAACATTCTTCAAGAGATAATATATTGAGTCTTGAGCAAATAGACTCAAACAAGCTTTTCTCAAGTGGCTTTGTGAAGATGTCTGCCAGTTGATTCTTTGAGTCTATGAACTGTATCAAGACCTCTTTGTTCTGAACATGATCTCTTATAAAGTGATGTCGAATCTCAATATGTTTTGCTCTTGAATGTAGGATAGGATTCTTTGTAAGATTGATTGCACTGGTGTTGTCACATCTTATTTCTGTGCAAGAGTCTTCAATGCCAAAGTCTTGCAGTTGTTGTTTTATCCACAGTATTTGAGAACAACAACTTCTAAGGGCTACGTATTCTGCTTCAGTTGTTGAAAGAGCCACAGTACTTTGTTTCCTTGAAAACCAAGATACTGCCCTGTTTCCAAGCAATTGACAAGTACTTGAAGTGCTTTTTCTTTCAACTCTACAACCTGCAAGATCTGCGTCTGAATAGCCAAGAAGTGTAAAGTCTCCTTCTTTTGGATACCATAGACCGATCTTAGCAGTAGTAGCAACATATTTAATAATACGTTTAACAGCACTTAGATGAGATTCTCTAGGATCAGATTGAAACCTAGCGCATATGCAAACACTAAATAATATGTCAGGTCTGGATGTAGTAAGATAAATAAGTGAACCAATGATACTCATGTATAACTTTTGGTCGATTTTCTTCCCTGCTTCATCTTTGTCTATCTTTAAGGAACTTGACATTGGTATGTCAGTCTTTTTGCAATTTTCCAGACCAAACTTTTTAACAAGTTCTTTTGCATATTTCTCTTGATGAATGAATATTCCCTCCTTTAGTTGTTTAACTTGTAGACCAAGGAAAAATGATAGTTCACCCATCATGCTCATCTCGAATTCATCCTGCATAGACTTAGAAAATTTCTTGCACAAAGTCTCATTAGATGATCCGAATATGATGTCATCAACATAAATCTGAACAAGTAGAAAACTTTTACCTTCCTTTTTAATAAACAAAGTAGTGTCTACCTTTCCTTTAGAAAAGCCATTATGAATTAAGAAATTACTTAGCCTTTCATACCAAGCTCGAGGAGTTTGTTTCAATCCATATAAAGCTTTCTTTAGTCTGAACACTGAGTTTGGTTTCTTTGAGTCTTCGAATCCAGGAGGTTGTTCCACGTAGATTTCTTCTTGAATAAATCCATTCAGGAATGCGCTTTTGACATCCATTTGAAACAACTTGAAATTCTTATAGCAAGCAAAAGCAAGTAGTAATCTGATTGCCTCTAACCTTGCTACTGGAGCGTAAGTCTCATCATAGTCTATCCCTTCCTCTTGCGTGTATCCTTTAGCCACGAGTCTTGCTTTGTTTCTCGTTACTTTGCCTTTTTCGTCAACTTTGTTCCTGAAAACCCATTTAGCTCCAACAATTGATTTACCTTTTGGTTTGGGAGTTAATTCCCATACGTCGTTAATACTGAATTGTCTGAGCTCTTCTTGCATTGCTTCAATCCAGCTTTCATCAGCTAAAGTTTCTTCAATATTTTTGGGTTCTATTTCAGAAATGAGAGCAACAGCACTAGACTCTTCTCGCCTTTTGGATCTTGTTCGAATTCTTCATTAATGTTTCCAATAATGAGTTCTTCAGGATGACTAGACTTGTGCTTCCAGTTACTAGTCAGTCTGATAGATTGTTGATCTTCTTCTTGAGTAGATTCTTCATTAGCAGCTTGTTGTACTGAATCTGAATTAGTAACTGCTTTAGTGGAGTTAGATCTAGCAGTGTCTAGAGCAGATTCTGAATCTTCAGTCCGAATTCGCTGAGCTTGTGGAGAGTCTTGAAATTTGACATTCATCATTCTTCCACAGTCTGAGTCTTTTTGTTGAATACTCTAAAAGCTTTGCTTGTAGTTGAATAACCAAGAAAGAATCCTTCATCTGATTTTTCTTCAAACTTACCAACACGATCATTTGCATTCTTTAGAATAAAACATTTGCAACCAAATATTTGAAAATAAGAAACTATTGGTTTCTTTCCTTTAAAAATTTCATAAGGAGTTTTCTCAAGAATTGGCCTTAAAAACACTCGGTTTATAATATAGCAAGCAGTTGAGACAACTTCAGCCTAAAACCTTGAAGAAATTTGATTTCCAATTAAAAGAGTTCTTGCCATTTCTTGTAAAGACCTATTCTTCCTTTCCACAACCCCATTCTGTTTTGGTGTATATGGAGAGGAGAATTTGTGCTGAAAACCAAATTCATCACAAAATTTGGTAAAGTCTTGATTTTCAAACTCACCTCCATGGTCTGTACGAATGCTTGAGATAGTGTGACCTTTCTCATTCTGCACTCTCTTAGCAAACTTTGAAAAGAGAGAGAAAGTCTCTGACTTACTTGAAAGAAAGTAGACCCAAGTAAATCGTGAGTAATCATCCACGATTACTAGACAGAACCTTTTTCCACCAATGCTTTGTGTTCTGTTTACCCAGTACGCATGTTGTACATAGATCAGACTTTGAGTAATTGAGAATAGGCAATCCTCGAACAAGTTTCTTGGTAGAGATCTTGTTGATTTGCTTCATATTGATATGGCCTAGCTTTTTGTGCCATATATTTGCTTCATCTTGTACTGATACTAAGCACTGTGATCTTTCTTGATTCACATCCAGAAGATAGATGTTTCCATGTCTTCGTCCAGTAAAAGATTGAGTAAGGTCTTTACTGATTCCAGAGCACGTTTCTTCCTGGAAGTTGATCTTGAAACCAGTATCACACAACTGACTTATGCTAAGCAAGTTGTAATTTAATCCTTCAACTAAGGAAACATTATTGATTGACAAGCTTCTAATCTTTACTGTTCCTCGACCAGTAATTCTTCCTTTGTTGTTACCGCCAAAGGAAACTTTTCCTCCGTCTATCTGGATAAGTTTTATGAAGCAGCTTGAGTCTCTTGTCATATGTCTTGAGCAACCACTATCAAGATACCATTTAATCTTCTTTTTGATAGTAACCTGCAATTAACACAAATTCAAGCTCTTTTTGGTACCCATACCATCTTGGGTCCAGAAGTGTTAGAACAATAGACAGTCTTAGCCCAGCTCTTTTTAACAGGTCTCTAGACCAAAGGACATTCTTTCTCAAAATGTTCTAAGCTTTTACACTTGGAACATCTCAAAGTATTTCCGCCAACAGGTTTTACAAAAACTTTATGGAAATGATTTTTGTAAGCAATTCTAGCTGGTCTTTGTTTAATTCTTTCTTTTACCTTCGGAAAATCAATCAGTGGAATAGTTTCAGAAGTCATACCAAGACCTAACTTATCAAAATATGGTCTTTGTATCGAAAGAATCTTATCCAGCTTTTCAGAACCATTTGAAAATCTTTTTGATATGTTAGTGATATCATTTTTCAAAAGGTTGTTTTTGTTTGAAATACTGTCTGAGTTTTCTTTCACAGCAACAAAATCTTTTTCCAGTTTTTCAAACTTTTCTTTCAAAAGTTTATCCTGTTGTTTCAATGTAGAATTTTCCCTTTTTAATTCGGAGATCCTCTTAAGAGAGGTTTTCAGACTAAGACAGAGTTCATCAATGTATTTAGAAACCTTAACAGGAATTTTCAGATTACCAACCTCGAGTTCACTGTCTGAGTCTGTGTCTGAATCAAGGTCTGAGTCAGAGTCTGATTTTGCCATTAAACAGATATTGGCATAATCATCGTCACTTTCTTCACATTCAGTATCACTCCAAGTCTCTACTTTGAGTGCCTTCCTGTTTTTCTCAGTCTTTCCTTTTCTCTTCTTTAACAGAGGATAGTTGGGTCTGATGTGTCCCTTTTTCTTGCATTCAAAGCAAGTCACTTCTTTGTTAGAATCCTCTTCCTCTGTTGGCCTGTTTTGAAACCTTTGAGAATTTTGTTTCTTCCAATTGAATTTCCTTCATTTTCTATTCAATTTACTGAATCTCTTTATCATGAGTGCCGGTTCTTCATCATCTAGATCTTCTTCAGAGTCTGTAGCATCAGAATAGTCATTAGACTTTAAGGCAATAGATTTCTTACCTTTTGAGTCTTCCTGTTCGTTGGTTTGTTCCACTTCATAGGATTGAAGAGTCCCAACTAGTTCGTCTACAGAGAGTGGAGCAATCCTCTGTCTCTCTCTTATTGAGGTTTTTATGTAATTCCAGTCTTTTGAGAGTCCTCGAAGGAGTTTGTTGACCTTCATATGTCCTGAGATTGGATGTCCCTGATATTTAAGACCATTCACAATTTCAGTCTAGCGACTAAACATGTCAGTTATTGATTCTCCTAATCTCATTTTGAAGACTTCATATTGTCCCAAAAGAATGTTGATTCTCGTTTCTTTCACACGATCAGTTCCTTCATAGGTAATGTGAAGCCTATCCCAGACTTCTTTTGCTGTATCACAAGAAGATATTCTGTTATACTCAGTAGGGGATAAAGCACAATATAAAGAGTAAATAGCTTTGGCGTCAAGAGTCTGTCTCTTGGTGATTTCTTCTTGAGTTAGAAGAGTAGGATCAACAGTTTCTTTTCCTCTCTCTGATTCTGATGCAGCAGCAGGAATGATTCCCTTATCAACCACTTCCCATTCCAAAGGATCTTTCGATCTTAGGAATGCCTTCATCTTATTTTTCCATATGCTGTAGTCTTTTCCATCAAAGTATGGAGGTCTGGTATTGCTTTGACCTTCAACCAACCCTGTAGGCAACATACTAGCCATAGATTTTTTACTTAAAAGTAAAGACACTTCTTATAAGCAAGTACACAAGCTCTGATACCAATTATTAGGACTAGAATTAGCACCTAGAGGGGGGGGGGTGAATAGGTGTTTAAAGCAATTTTAATAATTTAATCCGAATGAGAGGTTAATGAATTAAAACCAACAATTGCAGCAAATGAAAGCAGTTAAAGATAAAAGGATTAGGGATAGAAAATCAAGACTCCAGATTTATAGTGGTTCGGCTTAGACCAAGCCTACGTCCACTCTCCCGCACGGACAGCCCTTTTGGCTGGATTTCACTAAGAATCAATAAGAGTGATTACAATCTCACGCTCTTGAGTCCACAGTGTAGAAAGCTCTACTACACTTCCTCAAGGTCTCACTACATTATGATCTCTCTTTTGATTACATATATCGCTCGAAGAATGATATTGCAAAATAGAAAAAGGAGATTCAGACTTTAGAATTATTCTATCCGCACCCTTCAACAACTAGAGCATCTCTCTTATATACTTCTTCATGCCTTCCATACTGTTGGCACCTTCCAAAGAAGTTCTTCCAATCAACCCGTTGGACAGAATCAATTAGAGAGTCTCGAGCTCTTTAAGGTAAGTGTTGATAGCCCATCAATCCTGCTTGCCCATACAATCAGGATCTCGGTTTCCATAAGTAAATCATTCCAAATATAAGTTGCGAAATCTTTAGAGAATCTATACATATTCGAATACGGAAGTTAGATCTTCTAGTGCTGAACCTAGTAGAAGGATATTCTCTAGCCGTTAGAATAAAAATCATATAAGATCAGAATAAACGTCGGTCTGGAAACTGTCCATGTGAGTAGACTTTGAAACAAGAGTCTTGAGTCTTGCTAGCTTCAGACTTTGATCTTCAGACTTTGTCAAAAGAGTCTGTAAGTCTTCATACTAGACTGATGAAAATGTTTTGTCAACTTCAAAATACTTTAAGAGAATTTATCCAACAGTCACTAGGTGCAAAGGTGAACTTCAAGAGAGAGAGGCACCGCAGCCTAGAGAAAGTTGCTCTATGTGAGCGAGTTATCCCTCCGTGAGCAAGAAGGAAAAATAGAATAGCTGAGTGTACATGCTTGTATCAGCTGGTTTGTTTTGAGAGTATTTTATATGGTCAGAGAGAGTCTATTGTAGTACTTGTTTTTGATTGATTACACGGAGTGCTATATTTGTAACGTAGTCTAGCATATTGAGTGTGTTTTTAGTTGTTTATTACAATTTTCTCATGTTACCACCACAACACTTCCACGTACCTAACAAGTGATATTTGAGCAAAGGGTCACATACCCAACAATTCTTGCTACTTGGGATGATAGTATTGCAGCACAACGTACGCTAAATAATGCTTTCAAGCATTACAACAAAAGCTAGGCTTGAAAGAACCGACCCGTTGGAAGATATGCTCCAGATGTGCAATATCCATTCGGATTCAGATTGATTTATTATATCAATCAAAGATTAGATTTGATTCTTGGGATATTTTCTTTCCCTCCGTTTGTATACATCATGTACTATAATTACAGAGCTCTATACACTTTATTAATTAATGAAAGAAATATGTAAAATCTTCCCCTAAAATATGTTGTTCTTGCTCTTCCTTTGTCTTCCTCAATTCCTTTCATGGTATTAGAGCAATCGTGCTCCTAATTTAGCTTCCATCGCTTTATCAATTAATTGCTTGCAGGTCTTCCTCGTTCTTGCAACAAAGGACATACTAACTTGAAAAACATCGTTAGCACTCTGGTGAAGGAATCGGTTTCTTGAAACCACAAAAGTGAGAAAGAAAAAGAGATTTTTTTTTTTTACCATCACCATGACCTAGAATCAGCCATCGGTTTCTGAAGAACATATCCCATAAGCGATAATGCTAGAAGCTTCGAACATTCAAGATCTTGCCTTAAACCCACCTACTGGAGTCGTTGGAAGCCAAGAGCAGCCCATTCGGGCCCAACACCATCTCAGGCCCATACGAATCTAGGGCAATCCTTTATAGGCCAACCATTCCAGTGGCTGCCTGTTCAGATGCAGCCTAATCCTTGCTATTATGGGCCAAGCCCAAACACCTAATGGCCAAGAAATCAAAGCCACGAAAATAATGCCCAGTCTAATGGTGGTCTGACAGCCGTGAATGGGGCAAGCCCAACCATTGGGATGGGATCCTTTAATGCGGGGCGACCGACTGGGTTGAAATATTTGGGTGCGGGTTTTCATGGTGCGGGGCAGAAAACCAGGTCGAGCAATTTGGGTATGGGAGGAAATCCCTACCCATTTCCGCCACCAAGGTTTTTACCATATTCAATCTTAGTCATGACTAGTCACCTGGAGCTCGGTGACCCCTTATTTGTCTCCACTACCAATGGACCAGAAATTTGACTAACCACCCACCAGTTAATCGGATCGGAAAATTACTCGACTTGGGCACGAGAGCTTCAGTGAGCTCTCGTTATGAAGGATAAAGATAGTTTTATTGATGGGACCATTTTGATCCCAATAGATGAAAGGATGATACGATAATGGAGAAAATGTAATCATCTAGTGAGAACGTGGATCGAACATTGTGTTTCCCTTGAAGTTGCAGCCGGGCTTTCCTCCCACAGAGCACTCAAAAATCATGTGGGACAACATAAAGGAGATGTGTGGGAAGTTTGACCAATTTAAAATCTTCTCCCTCACCTAGGCACTCTCAGATCTGAAGTAAGGAAACATGTCTATTACGACATGCTTCAAAAACATTTTTCAAAAAGATGTCAGCTCTTTAAAATGAATTGAAGGCAGCGGAGGAGAAGCTCGAGGGACTCGAGACAACTCTACAGCAGTACAAAGGGATGAAAGAAAGAGAGAAGGCAACAAGATTTCTTATGATTTTGAATGAATGTTTCTTGACTTTCCAATCTCAAGTCTTGGTGATGGATCTGGTATCACTGCTTGGATGAATATACCAGTTGGTCGTTCAGGAAGAAAGCCAATGGCTTACTTCGCTAGAGTATGCGAAAGGAGTTGATAGGATCGCACTCGCGGCTCACCGTGAACGGAGAGAGGTTGTGTACAAAAATCTAAAAGAAGGAAAGGGTACGATATTAGGGTTTGCTGAAACAAGAACCCTTAAAAGGCAAGGGATGGATAGTTCATATCGCATCCACTATCAGACTGCTTATGGTTGGCCAATCTTTCTTCAGAATCAGACAGTAGATACGGCAGCAGAAGTAAGGCATCCAATGGCCAAATCTTTGCCACGTCATCCAAGAATTTTGGGCATAACTCAAAGGGAAAAGGTAAATTATTTTGTGAATACTGCAAACGTCCGCATCACACTATCGATAATTGCTGGAAATTGCATGGTAAACCCGGAGAGAAGGGAAAGAAGGAAAAAGAAATTTTAGTTGCTTACCAGGACACTAGGCCAATTGGTCCAAATGCTAATCAGCCCATCATGTATGGACAATATCAACGGCTTATGCACGCATTACAGAATTTGGACACTTCCAACAAAGGGGAAAATTTCAGGTATTTCTCATTACTTGATAGTTTTTCATCAAGAAATGCTTGAATAATTGATTTTGGAGCCAGTGATCACATTATTTGCGATAAAGGTTACTTTTCCGTTATCCATGAAAAATTACATTTGCCTATTTTTGTGTGACTACCAAATGGAAATATTACTCATGTCATAATGATGGACACATTAAAACTCAGTTCCCAAATCACTCTACAAATGTCCTTTATGTCCCCGAATTCCAATTCAACCTTATTTCCATATCTAAAGTTTGCAAAGAAAAATCATACTAGGTCCTCTTTGATTCTGATGCTTATTTCTTTCAGGCCTTTTTGACTAGCAAATTGATGGGCTTGGATAGTCTCTCTGAAGGACATTTTTTTTGGACCAGCTTTCCAAGCATTTTAGATTTGTCTTACATTTCCTTGAATAAGCAATCACTGTTTAACGTGACTACCAATAATAAAATTTTTCTTATACATTGTAGAATAGCCTATAGTGCTTTATTTCCTTATCCTTAGTGCCATATTTGTACGCTTGCAAAATAGTCATGTGTTCCCTTTCCATTTAGCAAGACTCGTGCCAGTGATGTTTTTTTTATTAATTCATGTTGATATTTAGGGACCTTATCATTCACCACATCATGATGGGTCTCATTTTTCATGACAATTGTGGATGATTACCCTTGTGCCACATGGGTTATCCTGATGCAATCAAAACATCAAGCTTTCTCCCATTTAAAATTTATTCATTTCCTTATCAAAGAACCAATTTGGGAAATCTACTCACCACATTTGCACTAATAATGGGAAAGAATTTTTCAACAATCATTGTCCCTCTCTTTTCTCATCTCATGGCATCCTACATAAGAATTCCTGGACCTACACCTTGTAGCAAAATGGGGTAGTGGGACACAAACATTGCCATCTTTTGGAAGTTACATGTGCACTGAAATTCCAAGCCTCCATTCTAGAAACCTTTTAGGGAGACTATGTGGTCACGGCCGCTTACCCGATCAATCGCATGCCCACTCGAATCCTCGATAGATGAAATGGGTCCCCACACCCAAAGTAGTATATTTATGAGATATCCAAATTTAAAGAAAGGATATCGTGTCTTTAAGCCTTCCACAAGTGAATTTTTCATAAGCAGGGACGTTTCTTTCCATGAGGACATCTCTTTGTTTCGTGAAAATCTGCTGTCAAGATTCAAGCAATCGGGGGGATTCTCATCTATTTTATCTGAGGATGCACTATCTACAAATCCAAAGTATGTTCAAACTATGCCTTCAACATCTGCTCCAATTCCAAATGAGAATATTGCTCTAGTTCCAACATTAGAACAAACAACTGCTAATCTGCCATTGAAGAAGTTTCCAGTTCTTCACCAAGGTCTTTTAATGATGAACTATCATCCTTTCCACTGATGCAAAATCCTCCATGGTGTTTCAGGCACCCCACACGTCCACTAATGTGGACTGAAGACTATGTTTGTGTTACATTCAACTCACCAAGTATTAATTACCCAATCTTATCCTATGTTTCTTTCGATCAACTTTCTCTAGAACATAGGTGTTGCATCAGTCGTATATCAGAAGAATGAGAACCCTCTAATTATGATGGCATCCACTTATCCACGATGGCAAAAAGCTATGGAAGCAAAATTACAAGCCTTAGCTAAAAAACAAACATGGGAGCTCTCACCGAAAGCCAATTGGATGCAAGTGGGTGTACAAAATCAAGTATCGGGCAGATGACTCTATCGAACGTTACAAGGCTTGATTGGTGGCTAAAGGTTTCACACAGTAGGAAGGTTTCGACTATCATAAGACCTTTTCTCTAGTGGCCAAGGATGTCACAATTTATTCTTTCTTATTAGTTGCAACTCTTCATGATTGAGAATTACACCAAATGGACGTCAATAATGCTTTCCTTTACGGTGAATCGGATGAGGAAATTTATATGGAACTTCCTCAAGGATTATAGAGATAAGGGGAGAATAGGGTATGTCGTCTTCAGAAATCCATTTATGGCCTCAAAGAAGCCTCCAAGCAATGGTATGCCAAATTCGCCAATGTTCTCATAGTTGCACGTTTCAGGCAATCCACATATGATTATGCCTTATTCACATGGACAAAATGTATGTCATCCATCTTCTTGATGATATATGTTGATGATGTACTTATTATGGGAAATGACATAACTGTCGTAAAGAGCTTTAAGGAGTATTTACATTCCATTTTTCATATAAAAGATCTGAGATCACCTAAATACTTCATTGGAATTGAAATTACCCAATCCAATCAAGGGATTTCTCTCAGCCAACAAAAGTTTGTACTGGAGATTGTATCAGAAGCAAGTCTATTAAGATGCAAACTAGCTATTATTCCAATTAAGCAAAACACAAAATTAACTATGACAGATTACGATGTGGGAATATATCAAGATGAAGATCCTATACTCCAAGATTCGTCAAATTATCGGAAGCTCATTGGAAAACTTATGTATTTGACCATGACTAGACTTGATATATGTTACGTAGTCCAAACTCTCAGTCATTCATGCATAGTCCAAAGCAGTTCCATATGAATGCCGTTCTAAAGGTTGTAAAGTACTTGAAGAAATGCCTAGGACTTGGGATACTTCTTTCAAGGAAACACAAAATGGAATTGGCAGCTTATTGTGATGCAGATTATGCGACTTATCCAATGAGCCAAAGGTCTATCACAAGTTTTCTGCATTAAACTAGGTGAATCTCTACTTCTGTGAAAAACAAAGAAGCAATCAACTGTCTCACTATCTTCCGCTGAAGTAGAATATTGAGCCATGGCAAAGACCACTTGCGACATAGTGTGGATACGAGGTTTGCTTTGGGATCCTGAGGTGCATGTAAAGGGACCAACCAAGTTATTTTATGACAATTATGCAGCTATCAAACTTGTAGCAAATCCTATAGTGCATGAAAGAATGAAGGATATAGAAGTGAATTGCCATTTTACTCGAGACAAGATTCAAAAAGGAATAATTGAGACAAAGCAAACTGGAACCATAGAACTAACTGGCAGATGTTTTCACCAAACCCTTATGTTAGAGACAAGACACATAACTATTAAGCAAAGATTAGGTTTGATCCTTGGGATATTTTCTTTCCCTACATTTTGTATACATCATGTACTATAATTACAGAGCTCTATACACTTTAGTAATTAATGAAAGAAATTCAGAAAATCTTCTCCTAAAATTTGTTCTTCTAGCTCTTCCTTTGTCTTCCTCAATTCCTTTCACGACCATGGGCTGTCATTATCATGAAAAGCAGAGTCATGTGCAGTCACAATAAGCCCGTTCATATTTAAGGAATTTGTTTAAAATTGCAAAGTGCCATGCTAGATAGCTACTGACCTCAAAATCAGCGTCCCGCCGTCATTACTGAAGAAGCATGCAACATCCTCGTTGCTCAAGCAGTAATGCGAGATGGCTTTATAGTCATGCATCATTGGTTGTGTGAATGGGACATCTCATGAACGTAGCATAGGCAGTATTGTGCTTGGCCATTTTGGCCACGACTCTTCAAAAGCAAAGTTGTACATCATTGGCCATGTGAATGGGGCATCTCATGAACGCAGCATAGGCAAAATTGTGCCTGTGCATTTGGCCACGACACCCTTCAAAAGCGACCATATTGGCGAGGAGGCAACTGAAATGATCATCAATTATTTTTTTTGGAATTCCGATGGTTCCGACGGTCAAATTTGATCTCCAAGAAGGGTCGGCTTCCCTCTGCTTGAATCCAATTCCCACTCAACAGAGCTTAGAAGCAAAGCAAATCTGATAAGATAATGAGTTCTTGTCTGCTGGATAAATGTGAAAAGCCGAACCCAAACTTACCTTTTTTTTAGGGCCTGCTTTCTATAACAACCGACTTGTCATTCAACATGAAGTTTCTCAAAAATAGGAGGAAACTAGAAGGCAAGATCGGCCAAAGACAAGGCTCCTTTCAGAACATTAGTTGTTTCGAACGAATCCTCCCGAACAAAGTACGGGACCTGGTTCTCAGACCAAAGAAGGTCCGTACAAGAATTTCTTAATGGGGATCGGTCCGTACAATCCCTGCCCTTTGGAACTGAATGATGAAGCATCCACCAGAACCCCCAGTTTCAAAACATCAGATCCTGAAACCGCCGGTGCTCTCCGATTAGCATTGCCGGATCATTTCCACTTTCGGCACCACTGTGTTGATGAGGTCCTCGAGGCGGTGTGGTTGAGTTTGGTCCAGCATGGCGTGGAGTTATCTCCTCTCGTGCTCTTGAAGCATCTGCATCTGCCTTGCCCGTGCTGTTACGGGCCAATAGAGATAATGTAGGGTCGGCACGCCCCGTCATTTCCTCTGGCAAAGAGTGGGACTCTGAAGATGCTACAGCTCAATCCATTTTGGTGCTGCCTTCGTATCTTCCGACACTGAAGCCAATAAGTACCGCCTCATGAGCTCGATCCCATGTTTGCCAAAGTTGCTGGACGACCTCCTTGACCATCGTCCATGCCGAGTTAAATTGTAGAATCAATGTGAATTTCTTGCTGATACTTCAATAGCTAGAGAGAGAATTGAAAGGACATTAGAAATTTAGCTTTATCCAAGAAAAATGGTGGGGACATGCAGAGATTTTAAAAAGGTTGAGGAACAAGCTGTATCGCCAAGTCCTCGATAACTTTATGAGTGGTCGGATGGCTGGTTAAATTATTTAATTTGGTAAAATTAAATGATATTGATCTATTTTTTAACCCAAAGTTGACCATATTTTGACTGGGCCTAACTTTCCTGTTCATCATCTCATTGACTTGATTTTTACCCCAACAAAAAGCTCCTACCCCGATTGTTTAAAAAAATGCGATTTGATTTCAAAAGAATAATAATATTACTTTTTTTTACCTAAATTTGCGAAAAATTTTATCGGTCATATCCTTGTACAATTGCCCTAAGCCAAAATATATATTTTCAACTATCCCAACTTTCATGTTTGAATGTCGAAAAGTGCACTTTCGGGTTTGAATGTTGAAAAGTGCTACGAAATTGAGGAAATCTTCATTGTATTTGACAAATCTTGTATGGACCCGAGAACACTTCAAAGTCTTAAGAAATTGGTACTTCATGATCTTCCGAAATTGAGAAATATTGCCCTGCTCATTGGTCTGTCTTTATTTAATGAGGGTTGAGATAGCTTCATATCCATCTTTCTTGAAACCTCCCTTTAGCTAGAAGAATACTATCAATCTAAGATCCATTGACGATGAATAAAGATGGTGGTCTGCATAAGTGTGGCAAGACGATAATATTGAACAAAAGCTTACGATCCTTTTACAATTTCAGTTTGTCTTTCTCTATAGGAGCTCTCTACTATTTGAACACCTTGTCTGTTGTTGTTGTACAGGTGATGAAAACCATCTAATTGGTAAAAAAAAAAAAAAAAAGAAAATTAAAATTGATATTTGTGTATTTTTTAGCTAGATTTGACTATATTTTGACCATGCATAAATTTTTTGCATCTATGAAAAGTCCAATACTGTGGTTCGATATGAAAAAAAGTGTTGGAATCGTGATGGTCTAGGTTTAACACAATCTCATTACATTAAAAACGAATTGAGAGGTTAAAAGGTTCTAATCAAATATGCAGATAATCCTTATCTTCCACACATAAATTTTAGAAAGAATACTAAAAACAATATTAGGAAGTTGGAGTATTCTCAAGTAATTGACAATATCCTGTATATCATGAATTGCACTAGACTAGATTTAGCATACTTGGTAGGAATATTGAGTAGATATATAGGTAATCCTAGTCACCAGCATTAGACTACTTTGCTGAGAGCGTTAGATTATCTAAAAACAAGTAAAGACTATGTTTTGTAATAAGACAAATATCCTATTGTGAAAGGCTATAGTGATGCCTACTCGAGAATTATAATTAATCGAATTGACTAGTGGATATAGTGTTCCGTAGTATCATAAAAATCCTCAAAACAAACTTTTATAGGATGCTCAATGATGGAATCAAAGTTTGCTACTTTAGATAAAGCTACTGAAAAAGTACAATGACTTTGATAATTTTTAGAGGTTTTGTTGTGGCCAAAAGTTGTACTTGCAGTATGCATTCACTATGACCATCTAGCAGCAAATGCAAAGTCACATAATGTAATATATAATAGTAAGTTTAGATACATTAGTTGTAGACATAACACTGTAAGGTAGGTGCACTTAAATGAAGTAATTTCTTTGGACTTTGTAAAGTCAAAGCAAAACATTGACAAAAGGTTTTTTGAAAAAGCAGATAAACTAGGTATTGAGGGGAATTCAATTAAAAGCCTTAACTCAATAAAGAGGTTCTCAAGTCTAAACATGACCTAACTATGGAAGATCTCATAGACTACGGTCAAAAGGACAACCTGGATTTTGGAATTCTAATGTGAGCATTGTCTCCCATACTTATGATACAACAATGCTTTTGGTAGTGTTTTAAGGATACACTATGCATTTAATGATTCACATAGCTTGGAGTTCAATATCCTAATAATATATGGTAGGATACATTTGATAGGAATGTGCCTATATAAGTAGAGTTGGTTAACTCTATGAAACTATTTAAAGGCTATATATATATATTTTTTAAATACGCATAAATTCCGAGAAGTTTAAGGCTAAAAGAATGAACACAACTAAAAATCAGTCTTGATTCGGAGATATTTTGTGTGAGGTTTATTGTCTAGGTTTACAGAAACAACTAGCAAGTCAAGGCTTAATCCATTAGCTAATTAAGTAAGTCTGATATTTTCTAACCACCTTTACATCATCAGTTTGACTTCGACGGAAAACCATAGTCAAGTTAAATGAAACTATGCATTTATAGAAACCACTAAAGCTGATTTGGTTTATCTAGAAGAAAAGGAGTGAATTTATTCGTATAGAGGATGAAAATAGCTCGCCTTAATTCAAAATAATCCTCTTTGAATTCATCCTGGTTCATAGCAACCGTGACAGAGGACGACTAGTCGATTGTAAGGAATGGTCAACAGAGGACGTTTAGTCAATCTGGGCATTTGACGCAAACACTGACGTTGTTGCTGGAATTTTCACCAAAAAAGAGTTGCTGCAACTGAAGTATCCAAAATACTCTGTCACTAAAACATTATTAAATGAAAGCCAGCCCCTCACGTCAGACTCCTTAATAAAGACCAAGCTCGAAATTGGCAAATATGAAAAATCTGAAGTCCCTCGTACTGTCAATCAGAAAATTTACAGAAGGAACACGTTCTAAACTTACGGATGTCACATAGCTAAACCCAACATAGCAAGTTCAAATCCACCTTACAAGAGCGAACGCTAAGTAAAATAAAGAAAAGAACCGAAGAGAATCTGGAAAAACAAATGCATTTGAAAAGTCTATATTCAGGTTGGAAATTTTAATTTCACTCCTTTTGAAATAAAAACCGAAATTTTCTGGAAATGGCTCACGTTGCATTCAATCATTGCCCCCCATTCTGTGGCTGTAATTTTCATTCAATTATGCTTCTGTAGGATTCGTAAGCAGGGACGTGGCTATCAAAAGACGACAAGTTTGCCACTCCATAAATAGGGACCACAAGATAAGAGAATCCTTATCCCAAAAGCACACGTGCGCACACTCACAAGCTCGAAGTAGAACACGACCATGGAGGAGGTGGTGATAGTCGGTGCCGGCATCGCAGGTCTGGCGACGGCAGTGGCCCTTAAGAAGGTCGGTGTCCGAGCCCTTGTCCTTGAGAGATCGGAGGAGCTCCGAACGACCGGTGCGGCTCTCGGTCTCTTTGCTAATGCGTGGGTTGCGCTCGATGCACTCGGGGTTTCGGACAAGCTCGCAGCCCTGTACACTCCTATGGAAAGGTGAGGTCCTTGTTCGCTCTTTGCACTTGAAAACAGATGTCTGATTATTGTGGAATGTTTTATCGTTTCGAAGTATTAAAACCCGGTCCAATCTTTAGTTCAACAATCATGTACAGATCGAGAGTTTAATGAGTGATTTCTCTGCTATTAAAGATGACAGCACTCAAATTTGATCGATGCTGAATTAGTGCAAGGATCTTTTAGAAGATATTAAATACTCCTAATCTTGTGCTAGCTCGTTGGGGGATAAAACCAACTCAAAGTAAATCACTTTTATATTGAAAAGTAGTTAAAAAAAAATCCAAATTCATTTCAAGCGCAGTGACTAGATCTTCATATGATGCTATGAAATTAAGTTCATGAACTTTCATTTCGATCATTTAATGCAATGATTTTTATTCGGGGTTATTTGCAAACGATGTTCATTAGGTATTAAAAAAATTGGTCAAAAAGTGGTTATACATCTTCCATGTGGAAAAAATCATGAAAATTGAGATCATTGCCAGTTGTAAAGTGCACCATGAAATTTACCTATTGAGGTTGCTAATGCGATTAATGCTTAGAATAAAATAACTAATTAGATATTCATCAAATGAAGGGAAAAGTGCAATATCAGTGAGAAAGAGCAACAGGCTTTTCAAGCAAGATATACTGAGTAGAAAGATAAGCTCTACATTGGTTTTGTACTATGTTAAATTGATTTTAGGATTCGCTGTTTTGGGAGCTTCTTAAATCGGTTATTGATCCAGGATGCTGGACCTTGATCTGTCCTACAATTTCTCAATGATGAAAGAAAATAATTTTACTTATTAATTTTTATTTTTTGGTACTTGTTCAGGGGATACATAACTGATGTCAAGACTAAATCGATTAAAGAAGTGCATTATTCAGGCAACAGGTGAATCTCAAATTTCCTCTCATATATGCTACCTACCTTTCCATCATCTTTGTTTCCTTAATTTACCGTTTAATGTTTCAGACTGATTAATTTCTTGTAATTGGTTACTATATGTTTTATTTTGCACAAAATGATACAAACGACCATTAGAAATATACCATGAATGGGACTATTAGACCCTATTTTGACAACTCATCTTTTAAGAAGATCATCAATAATAGAGTTTGAAAATATAATACTCCTTTTGTTAGATAGAATTGGGTAATTTATTCTATTATGTTGTTGAAAATGTGTATAGAGTTTGAGACCCGTAAAGAGAACTCGATCCAACTAGGGTTTCCTAGATTAAGTAAGATTCCACAATAAATTTCCTATTTTGGATCTAATTCTTTTCTGTATAAGGAGTCTTTTTCTTGAAGAGCAACCCCCATTGAGAGAATAATGGGAGTGTTTAATTTAATTGTAATTATAATTTTCGTTAGTGGGTCTTGTGCCATTTTTCGTGTGGAGTAGATCTTACTAACTGAGTCACGTAAATTCAATATTCAATTTATTTTCTTGTCTTGTTTATCTTATACTTCGACTGTTTTTTTTTTCTCCCACAACAAATGTTATTGTTTTATGCATGTCATTTCGTATTCCAAGGATAGAAAATCATTCCATCTGGATTGAGCAGGAATGGAGCCCAAACAAGAGCAGTCCATCGAAAAGTCTTGTTGGAAGTTCTGGCTGAGGAGCTTCCTCCAAATAGCATTCGATTCTCTTCCAAGATAACTTCCATCGAAACCCAAGTAGAACACGGCTTGTCCACTTGTATTGTCTTGCTTGATGATGGGACCATCATAAAGTCTAAGGTTCCCTACAATTTCTACAGAACCTTCTTTTGAATTCAAATATGATAAGGTAACTTATTGACTTTAACTTATCCACACTGAAAATATTATATATGTAGGTTGTTATAGGATGCGATGGCGTGCACTCTATCGTGGCCCGTTGGCTTGGACTTCGCGCGCCGGTCTATTCAGGCCGGTCGGCAGTGCGCGGGTTGTCCGTGTTCCCAAAAGGTCATGGTTTTGACCATGGCCATGCGATTCGACAATTTGTGGATGTGGGCAAGAGGGCAGGTTTTGTTGCTCTCAATGATAAGGAATTGTATTGGTTCTTCGGGGCCACGTGTCCTCCTAAAGGTACCGTGCATACTATATTTTATCTTCCGCTGAGATTCCCAACGATCATGGCTCCTTCAATACTAGCTTATTAATCCGCCTTGATCCCTAACGCTTCCATTCATAAAGGTATGGAAAAAGGAGCAGATCCAGAAATGATACAAAGGGAGGTGATGGAAAATTTGGCGAAGGACTTCCCACCCGTGTTCCTTGATGTCGTCAAGCACTCTGATCTTTCGAGTTTGACATGGGCGCCAGTGATGTTCCGATATCCTTGGGACATCTTGTTCGGAAACCTAGTCCGATCAAACGTCACGGTGGCTGGAGATGCTATGCACCCGATGACTCCCGACTTGGGCCAGGGAGGATGTTCGGCTCTCGAGGATGCGGTGGCATTGGGTAGGCACCTTGGGGACTCAATTGCCAAGCACAGCAAACTGGTGACCCAAGACATGGGAATTGCTATAGAGAGGTATGCAAGGGAGAGGAGATTGAGGGTGGCGACACTGATAACAGCATCGTACTTGTCGGGATGGGTCCAACAAGATGGGTCTAGTCGATTCATGAGGTTCCTAAGAGATGTCGTATTCTATGGGCTCCTCTTGGGTAGAGTGGTGAAACGTATTACAGAATATGATTGTGGGAAGCTTCCTGGTGTCTCCCCTTTGCCTTCATGTGAATCTGAAAGCTCCATCTAGTTATGGAGTTGCAATCGGATTTTGGTCTTCTATTTTGTTTAATAATCGATGATGAAATTTATTGCAATGCATAACACAAAAGTTCATCGTATTGTTTGTCTCAGGGTTGCACTTGTTTTTCTCTTTTTCTTTTTTATTTCGTATGAATATTTTCACTTGATGATTCGGGAGCATCATAGGATTAGGTTTGGGTCGGATCTTTCTAAGTTTGGGTTGACATTCGTTTGATGGTGTGGTAGATATGTGGATTCTCAATTGATACCGTACTTTTCTTGACTTATTTAATAAAAATTATAATTAAGTAACAAGATTCATTCCAATGAAGTGCCTTCTGTCATTGGCAGACCGAATATCTTTTTCTTAGATTCCAACCAACTGCCGCTGTCAATCTCATTTAGTTCAAGCAATTTGAAAAGTTCCTTGGCAAAATATCAACATTTCCAATGCTAAAGCCCAATGCACCTTAAGACCAGCTTTGAGCATTGGGCATTATGGAGATGCAAGTTGTCATTGTTCATCTTCTTCCCCTTTGTTTTTGTCTTTCCTGGAGTCGAACTTCTCCGGCAGCCGTCACTGCTGGCTGGGAGTCGCGTGTCCCTGGTGACCACCACCTGGGGTGGCGTGACCCGCGACCCAGGCGGTGTCGCCGGGCACGCGTGAGCCAAGCGCCGCCGCCTAAGGTTTGCGAGTCCTGAGGTTGCGACCTAAGGCCGCTAGATTTGGCGGTCCGACGGTCAGATCTGGCCTCCGCGACCTTAGGCCGCTAGATCTGGCCGTCCGACCGCCGGATTTGATTTTCAGACTTAAAAAAAAAAAATATAACAAAAGCCAATTACAAATGTGAGTTTTGCCAAACGGTGTTTATGCTAAGTTACTTTTCAATGCTACAATTTATCAAATGTTGTAACATTTCGGAAAATCCCTTTACCTCAAAGGTATTTGCATTCTCTCACTAGCATTTCCCCAAAGTCGAACCAAACGGGCCCATCTTCCCCACTTTGACCTTGTGATTGTTTTTTTATTTTTTGGGGCTGGGGGCGAGGGGACAAGGAGGTGGAAATCCCATAATTACCCTCACGTTGACTTCTTGGCCGAGGTGAAGAGCCGAGGGCTTAATGGTCTCTTGGCGTCCTGGGCGCCGCCCTCCGGAGCTTCATGTGCGGAAGGCGAAACGCAAGAGCACAGACGTTTGCAAACATGGACATTTCCTTCTTCGCGTGATTCTTTTTTTTTTTTTTCTTTTTTTAAGTAGCAATTCGATAATTATATTTCATTTGGTTTCAAGATCTTTTATTTGATTTTTGTCAATTACTTGAAATTTAAATAAAGGCTAACCAAATATAACTTGTTCACCCTTGACCTGCTTCTTTAAGTTTCAAACAAAAAGAGATTTCCCACTTTTTTGTTTTTTTTTTTTCATGAACGGTGCGCTAAAATTCAGCAAGTCATACACCGTATTTACTTTGACAGTATAAGCAAATAAAATAACCTTGAGAAAATAAGATGACTTTCCATGCATGCTTGGTCTTGATACTTGGCCCTTTAGAGCACCTGTTACCAAGTCACGAGGAAAGCTCCTTCGACTGTCGTGAGGCAAACCATCTGAGTTCAAATTCATGATCTTTTCATAAAATTTCATGTGATATCGATATTTAATTTAACATTTTGAAGACGGGAAATTTAGCATCAGAGGATTTTTTTTTTTTCTCTTTCTTTTCTAACCCGATGAACCAAGATCGGTCTGTCTCTTGATCCCTCCCCCTGCTTCCTTTGATTTTCCTCTATTGTCTTACCATTTCTTAGTGCACGAGTAATGCCGCGTCAATCCTATCCAAAACCATTCAATATCCGGCCCACACGCAGGGCGCCACTCGTGCGTGTGTTGCACGCACAAGGGCTGACGTCAGCGACCCTGGCCCCGACCCGACCCATTGACCCGCCCGTACCGGTCAACCGTGGACCGGACCGGACGGTTGGACTAGACGGTTGAGCTGAGAACCGATTGGACCAAATTTGAGGGGTCTTTACGGTCGTGCGTGTGCTCCACGCGCCACGCACTTAGGCGGCGCGTGCGGGCGCATGGAGCCTCCGTTGGCGTGTGGTTTGCGGTTACAGGTTCGTATGATCATTCTCTATGTTGTGGCATGTTTGGTGATTTTATAAATGTGAAAATACATACGAAACCCTAAATACATGTATTTTTACTATATTTTCACGTATTTTTCTTGTATTTTTCTGTGATTTTGGAAATACAGGTGTTGGTTTACAACTATGTTATCACATAAATATTATAAAAGTGTGATTCATTGATAATATATAAAGTTTAACTTTTATTAATGAATAAATCAATATAATTAGCATGATATGTGATTTTAGTGATATTGTCTCATCACTAAAGTTAAAATTACATCTATATGGTGTATGTAAGAAGTAAAGTTTATATTTCCGATATGAGAAAGTTTCAATGATTCAATTGAGTTGTGAACAGTCACATTCGGACCCACCCGCCGGAAGCCCCTGTATCCTTTCTCCCTTCGATTATTTTTTACTTTTTTTTTCCTTCATCTTCTTTTTTTCTTTTTATTTTTTTTCTCTTCACCTTCTTCCTTTCGCTCTGTTGTGACGACAACAGACGTACGTCAACTTAGACTCGGCGTTAACTTTAACCCCCGTGAATCGCCTTCCACCGCCGCCTCACCGCCGTCTCGGTTCTCCATAGTTCGGGCTCAAGCCTCTGGTGTTGAATCTAAGCGGTCGGCGGCGGCGGCGGCGGGCGAGGCGGCGGCGCGGCTTGTCCACACAGCGGGGGCCTCGACCTCCATCGGCTTTGTGGGCGCGGGAGGAGTTGGATATGGAGGAGGCGATGGAGGCCGGAGGAGAAGTGGGCGAAGACGGAGGTGACGTGCCGGAGGCGGGCGGGTCCGAACTTGGGATGGCGGCGGCTGGCGAGGTCTTGGGAGGAGCGAGCGAGCGAGAGAGAGAGAGAGAGAGAGAGAGAGAGAGAGAGAGAGAGAGAGAGAGAGAGAGAGAGAGAGAGAGAGAGAGAGAGAGAGAGAGAGAGAGAGGGTTTAACCCTCCACGTAGGCGAAATGTATCTCCATTCAAAAGTTGACACATGGCAAATTCGGGCCCATCTGTCAGAGTCCACTCTCTCTCCATTAACTCCGTCTCTCTCCCCTTTACTCTCTCTCCTCCCCTTCGTTTCTGCCCACGACTCTTTCTCCCCCTTTTCTCTCTCCACTTCTCTTTTCTTTTTTCTTGCGTTTGCCATGGCTCGAGCTCGAGTCGGCTCATGGCCGCTTCAGGTCGAGGGATGGCGCACCACCACGAGGCATCGGCGTCGGCGTGAAGCCTCCCGCCTCCGTCGGTCCATGGTCCGGACCCTTTCGGTGTCTCCACCTTTGAATTGCGAAGAAGAACAGCGTGGCGACGACCAGCGAGTTGGCCATAGTGGCCGCCACTGCCTTGACGATCATCTTGCTTGAGGAGATGACGAGTTCGGCGCCGGCGCTTGGAGCGAGTCTATTACGGAAGGAGGAAGAGAGCCGGGGGGGGGGGTCGGCTGCTTCGGGTGGGGATGCGCTCCACGCCAGAGTGGCGGTTGGCGACGCACCAGGACTGGATGAGGCGGCGGAGGGTGTGGTTGGGGATGAGGGTGAAGTCGAGGATCGGGGCACGGGTGACGGGGCAGGTAGTGTTGCTGGCGGCGATCCAGGGCTCGATGCTGGACCGGTCGTAGGTCTGCCCCGTCGACACCGTCACCGAGTCCAGCATCAGCTCCAGCGAGATGGGGCACCGAAAGTGGTGCGGGATCTGAACGCCCACCATGTCCAGCGGCTCCAAGCTCAGCCACCACGAATTTTTCTCTCTCTTGGAACGGCGGAAAAAAGCTCACTTTTGTTCGTTACTGCACTCCCTCTCTCTCTCTAGAATGTGGGCACTGGATGAAGCGAAGGGTCGACACTTGCAGAGCGCACAGATGGGCACTGGCGAAATTCCTTCTCCATTTGCGAGAGGACGCTAGTTTCTTCTTTATTCGGGAGCAGAAGACAGAAAAAAAGGGAAGAGAGAGAAAGAGGGAGGGAGAGAGGACATATGGTTTTTGTGGGCAGAAACGGAGGGGAGGAAAGAATAAAAGGGAGAGACGGAGGGTTAACGGAGGAAGTTAAGACTGACAGGTGGGCCCAAATTTGCCACGTGTCGACTTTTGAATGGCGATACATTTCGCCTACGTGGAGGGTTAAACCCACCCAATATTTTCCCGAGAGGGAATGCAGGGGTGGGCCCCCAACGCAACATGGGTTGCCCTACAAAAAGCTCCTACCCCGATTGTTTAAAAAATGCGATTTGATTTCAAAAGAATAATAATATTACTTTTTTTTTTACCTAAATTTGGGAAAATTTTTATCGGTCATATCCTTGTACAATTGCCCTAAGCCAAAATATATATTTTCAACTATCCCAACTTTCATGTTTGAATGTCGAAAAGTGCACTTTCGCGTTTGAATGTTGAAAAGTGCTACGAAATTGAGAAAATCTTCATTGTATTTGACAAATCTTGTATGGACCCGAGAACACTTCAAAGTCTTAAGAAATTGGTACTTCATGATCTTCCGAAATTGAGAAATATTGCCCTGCTCATTGGTCTGTCTTTATTTAATGAGGGTTGAGATAGCTTCATATCCGTCTTTCTTGAAACTTCCCTTTAGCTAGAAGAATACTATCAATCTAAGATCCATTGACGATGAATAAAGATGGTGGTCTGCATAAGTGTGGCAAGACGATAATATGAACAAAAGCTTACGATCCTTTTACAATTTCAGTTTGTCTTTCTCTATAGGAGCTCTCTACTATTTGAACATCTTGTCTGTTGTTGTTGTACAGGTGATGAAAACCATCTAATTGGTAAAAAAAAAAAATATGATATTTGTGTATTTTTTAGCTAGATTTGACTATATTTTGACCATGCATAAATTTTTTGCATCTACGAAATGTCCAATACTGTGGTTCGATATGAAAAAAAGTGTTGGAATCGTAATGGTCTAGGTTTAACACAATCTCATTACATTAAAAACGAATTGAGAGGTTAAAAGGTTCTAATGAAATATGTAGATAATCCATATCTTCCACACATAAATTTTAGAAAGAATACTAAAAAAAATATTAGGCAATTGGAGTATTCTCAAGTAATCGACAATATCCTATATATCACGAATTGCACTAGACTAGATTTAGCATACTTGGTAGGAATATTGAGTAGATATATAGGTAATCCTAGTCACCAGCATTAGACTACCTTGTTGAGAGTGTTAGATTATCTAAAAACAAGTAAAGACTATGTTTTGTAATAAGACAAATATCCTATTGTGAAATGTTATAGTGATGCCAACTTGAGAATTATAATTAATCGAATTGACTAGTGGATATGTGCTATGTTAGAAGGTTCCGTAGTATCATAAAAATCCTCAAAACAAACTTTTATAGGATGCTCCATGATGGAATCAAAGTTTGCTATTTTAGATAAAGCTGCTGAAAAAGTACAATGACTTTGACAATTTTTAGAGGTTCTGTTGTGGCCAAAAGTTGTACTTGCAGTATGCATTCACTATGACAATCTAGCAGCAAATGCAAAGTCACATAATGTAATATATAATAGTAAGTTTAGATACATTAGTTGTAGACATAACATTGTAAGGTAGGTGCACTTGAATGAAGTAATTTCTTTGGACTTTGTAAAGTCAAAGGAAAACATTGACAAAATATTTATTGAAAAAGTAGATAAACTACGTATTGAGGGGAATTCGATTAAAAGCCTTTAACTCAATAAAGAGGTTCTCAAGTCTAAACATGACCTAACTATGGAAGATCTCATAGACTAGGGTCAAAAGGACAACCTGGATTTTGGAATTCTAATGTGAGCATTGTCTCCCATACTTATGATACAACAATGCTTTATGTAGTGTTTTAAGGATACACTATGCATTTAATGATTCACATAGCTTGTAGTTCAATATCCTAATAATATATGGTAGGATACCTTTGATAGGAATGTGCCTATTTACGTAGAGTTGGTTAACTCTATGAAACTATTTAAAGGCTTTTTTTTTTTTTAAATACGCATAAATTCCGAGAAGTTTAAGGCCGAAAGAATGAACACAACTAAAAATCAATCTTGATTTGGAGATATTTTCTGTTAGGTTTATTGTCTAGGTTTACAGAAACAACTAGCAAGTCAAGGCTTAATCCATTAGCTAGTTAAGTAAGTTTGATATTTTCTAACCACCTTTACATCATCAGTTTGGCTTCGACGAAAACCATAGTCAAGTTAAATGAAACTATGCATTTATAGAAACCACTAAAGCTGATTTGTTTTTTTTTTTTTTTTGTCAGAACAAGGTAATATTATTATTACTACTGAAAAGTAGAAGGAGCGTTTTGCATAATATCGAAGGACAACATTTCACACAAAAACAAAGGAGGATTAATGACCCAATCCGTCGAGAGCGAATCGGCCTGATGGGCCTTCGCAGCCCGGTCCACAACCTTGTTCATTTCCCTCCTGCAGTGGTCAATCCTGAGATTAGGGCAACATTGAAGTAGCACCATGCAGTCTTCGATCAACGATTTGATCTCCTAAGGCGGCAGTTCATGGTTACGCATCACCTCAACAAGAAATGAGCAATCGGTTTCCAAGGTCATCCGATCTGAATTTTTCCCCCTGTGCAGCAAGAACTGGAGTGTGTGGTTTAACGCCGTTGCCTCTGCTTGCAGGGCAAAGGAAGCGACCACCGATCGAGCAAAGCCATCGATTAAAAGGCCTGATGAGCTTCGACAGACACAAGTGATTGATGCTTCTCCGCTTTGAGGCTGGTAAGCTGTGTCAATATTTAGTTTCAGTTCTCTTTGATCTGGCGGACGCCAAAACGAATGCTGATCTGGTTGCTGTGTTCTCTGTCCCTGTTTTTGCTGAGATGGACTCCGGTTTGCTATGGTGCTGGCTATGGCTGTCTGCACTATGCGGTTCGGTTGGGGTTGCTGCTGGCAAAATATGAAGTTATTGCGGGCCTTCCAAATGTGCCATAGGATGGATGCGATCGTTTCCAAGTCAGGTGAGTCACCTTTGTGTTCTGTTAGTCTGACCAGCCATGCTTCTATCCGATTTACTCCTCTGATATGATGCTGGATGTTGATTTCTGGATGTTCCCATATTTGTTGTGTCCAATGGCAAAACAAGAACATATGTTCTGGTGATTCAATAGCCTGATCTTCGCATAAACTGCATATGGGATCTTGTATAATGTGTCTATGATGAAGGTTTTCTCGAGTAGGCAAAGTGTTATGACATACTGACATAGAAAAGAACGTATTTTTGGTGATGAGTTCATGTTCCATATTTCATTCCATAGTCTACGAGGTATCTAAAAAGTGGAGGACGCTTGATTTTGGTTGTGATTGACTTGTTGCTTCCTTAGAATATTATAGCAGCTTTGTATTGTGAAAGAGCCGTTTTGTTTGCCTCTCCAGATAAGTCTATCCTTTGTATGTTGTGGCCGAATTGGGATAGACATAATCTCTGCTACTATATGACTATCAAAATTCTGTCTTAGAAGAGAAATATTCCACTCTCATTGCTGTTCTGGACCATTAAATCTGCGACCTTTTCTGGTTCTCCTCTAGGTGCTGGTCCCCCTATGATTTCGGAAGCCAACCATCTATCCTGTCGAATGTTGATATGAGTTCCATCCCCCATACACCATTGCATGTGTTCCTCAATCGAATCCCATCCTATTAGTAAGTTTTGCCAAGCCCATGAGGGTCGAGCACCTTTCGAAGCATGTCTGAAATCTTGAAAAGGAAAATACAGTCCTTTCAATACTCTACTAGATAGAGATAAAGGTTGCTGTGATAGTCTCCATGCTTTTTTGCCTAGTAAGGCTTTATTGAAATCAATAAGGTCTCGAAAACCCAGACCCCCCTCATCTTTTATGTTTTTAAGTGCTTCCCACTTCATCCAATGAATACCAGAACTATTGTTACTAGATTTCCACTAGAATCTCGATATTTTCTGTTCAATTATCCTACAAATGGACACTGGTATCTTGAAAATGGACATAGCATAACTGGGAATTGCGTGCACTACAAATTTAATCAAAACTTCCTTGCCCCCTTTTGATATCAACCTCTCTTTCCAGCCTTCAAGCTTAGATTGCACCCAACCCAATATCCACGAAAACATTTCCTTTTTAGAGTGTCCCCAATATGAAGGTATACCAAGATACTTGCCAGTTTTGGCTAGCAATGGGACTCTAAGTTCTCTGGTTAAATTCTCTTGCAAACTAATAGGACACAGCTTACTAAAAAACATACCCGATTTGTTGCAATTCACTATTTGTCCTGTGGCTAAGCAGTATTCATTGATCACATTAGCTAAATTCTGGCACTCTAGGGTCTTTCCTGCTAGGAAGAAAATAGCATCATCTGCGAAAAACAAGTGGGATAGGACAGGGCACCAGCGGTTTAATTTAATACCTTTGAGACTCCCCATTTCCATTGCCTGGTTGATAAGCAAGGATAATGCATTGGCCATTAATATAAATAGATAAGGCGTTAGAGGGTCTCCTTGTCTCAGACCCCATTGTGGCACCCGAGAATTTCAACAACCCTCGGATATGCAATGGACCGAGATTGAGTGACGGGAGTATCATTGGATTATGATATTGGCATTCCACACGAACATTAGTTCGTATTGTCGTAGAACTAATACATTTCATTTAGTAATGGTTGAATCGTCAAGAAAACCACCATTTTGTCGAAAGGCTTTCATAGGTTTAAGTGAGATAAACTCCATCCGTATATTTTGCCAACCTCACGAAAATAATAACACGTCACGGATTAACGAATTTGTTATTGGACTTCGTCATCGACACCGATGATTGGATCTTGTCGTACCAACATCATATTCGGCGCTACTTTGGACCCCGCTGATGTATGTACATGTTCCTTTCGGTGATGCCACACGACTATATTGTTTGAATGTATATGGAATAAGGGAGGAATTTGGATTTTTATCAATTGAATTTATGAGAATCGAGGAAACGGAATTCGGCCATACGAATTCACGTCCATGCGTGACTATACATTCACGTAAGAATCCCCCCATGTCCATTGACCTGCCATGCACGGTCATGTGACCAATCTCATCCTTACGGTCGCAAAGTTTTTGTCTTAGAGCAATGAAGAAAATTAATCATCATGCGGCACTTTGAGCCCGTCGAATGAGGAGTGGAATTCACCGGTCAACAATTGAGGAAAATAGTTGACCAAAGGGCTCCTACCGTTGGACACATCACGGCATGCAGATGGAGAGGTGGCCATCGAAGCTTTTTGGGGATGGCCACGTCTTCAACAGCTGCCCGCTTCTCCTACATGCAATTGACAAATTAGTCAACTAATGTGTGGAATTGTTGACCCAGGCTTGGCTGATGACGTCCACGTAGCTTGATGTGGGGCTGCCAACGGATGCCAAGGGGGTCTTCAACGGAGGACACGCCTCCCCCATCTGTCCATTTAGCTTAACTGATTTTTAGAGGAAACAAAATAAGGCTCGGTTTTGAGAGAAGAAAGGGACTAACCGAGCAGATTTGTGTAGCGAGAGGGAGAGAGAACAGAGGGCAGTGAAGGAAGAGGGAAAGGAGACCGCCCTCCGTCCGTGCTCGTGCGAGCTGCCACCGTCGTGTCTTCGCCGCCATTGAGCCGCACCACCAAACCAAACCCTTCGCCGTTAACATCATAGGACCTAAGGCAAGTAGAAGTTCATCAATCTATGTTGTGCATGCTGTGATTGTCTTGAGGAGTGCAAATAGATTTGAGAAATGTCGGGATGAAGGTTGAATAGTAAATTGTTGGTGATGAAAGTGAATTTGGAACTAAGAAGCCGAGATGATACTTTGGCATTTCTATGTGTTCTTTTAGGGTCTTCTAATCTAGAATCATAACAATAGATTTTATGAACTTTAGAAGTAAATTAGACAGGTATAGGTATGAGATTTTCTTGTTACTAATGCTGTCCAGAGAAATTCATACGTAGTCAGTGGCTACGATGCTTGTTTTTAGAAGTTTTAACATGAATTCAGCTTTTATTTCTTCATGAGAGTTACGTGGAATTGTCTAGATTGTAACATGTATTCACACTAGGTTTTCTGTATTAGTATAATGAATACAAAATTGATTTCGGTGTGTGTTGTTTGCTGTTCGTGAGTAAAACCAGAAGAAAATTCAGAGTGTATAGTAAAATTCTTATAGAATTTTTGGGAATTGGTTTGGGCAGTATGTTTTTAGCGAAAGCGTGACATGCATTTGTATGTACATTATTAAGTTTTTATTTTAGTCAAAGAGGTTAAGAGGCGTTATGTTATTGTCATTAAAATTTTGGTGGTTCTTGTTTTCAAATTACTTGAGCATACTTCCGAAACCGAGTGCATCTTAGTTATCATGTAGCAAGTGAAAGTCCATTAATCTATATCATGTTGTGCCATGATCATCTAGTGGAGTCCGATAGGCTTGGAGAGGTTTGGGTTGTGATGTCGGATGCTGGATTTTTTTTTTTTTTTTGAGTAGAAGTGGCCCTCTATAAATTAGTAAACTGATTTGTAGTGAAACCATATGACCTTTGATGATTCCCTGAATTTTCTGTAATTTTGTAGATAGAATTGGACTTTGATTCCTTGATAAAATTTTTAGGGCACATCCTCGTGAACAACATATCAAAAATTCCGAATAAATGAAAAAGGAATGACCGCCAAAACGATTTTTCTATGAAAACAGCAAATCTGGAAAATTTACAGAATATTAGCTAGGAATATCGAAATTTTTGTCCTCGGTACGTAAGGAATCTGACTTGGTGTATGACACTTGTTCCTTTAGGTCTCATGGATAACGTGTCAAGATCTCAGAATTTTCTGAGTTCATTTAGAGGTTATTCCGAAATTTTCATTAAAACTGCACATTTTGGTTTTTAAGCTGTTTTACTCCGACTTTGCTCAACTGATTTCAAAAGTGAATGCATCTTGAGTTGTTATGTGACATGATGATACCGGCATTGGCATATCATGCAATATTGAGATGTGATGAGACTCAAGAGACATTTTGTCATTGCATTGAAAAGTGTTTTTGGAAATTAAGATGTTAATTGCTACCGTTGGACCCTCGGGTCAACGATGCCCTGGGAGTCGGGATGCCCAGAGGTTCGAATGAGTCGATGCTCTTTGGATGCCTAGTTGTATTATGAATACATGGCCAAAGGTTTACCCCGGGAGTGTCGGGATGCCCGGTTGTATTATGATACATGCCCGGAGGGTGAGGGTTGTATTATGCCTTTGGATGCCCGGTTGTATTTTGAATACATGCCTGGAGGCTTTCGTGACGCCAGGTTGGGTGCGAAATCCCAGAAGGATGCAAACATTGGTCCTTTGGGGGGGATAAAACCGTTTGAATAATAAAATGGATGATTCTACTAAGTGTGAGTGTGGTCTGGTTATAGGACTAAATTGCATGGCATGGAATGGGAACTGTCATAACAGTTTGGCCCTATGATCGGGACTGTGTAACTGGACATGATGCATCTTGTTTGTTGGAACTGCACTGGTCATTGCACTAAAAGTTTTATGGTTCCGATGCATACTCATTCCTTGATGAACTGTTTTTGTCTATTTTGCATGAATCTAGATATTGACGACTGCTGAGTGGTTGTACTCACCCCGTTTGGGGACTAACATTTCAGACTAGACAAGATACATCTGCCGCCACCTCCACCAGCAGATGGACCGGAAGGAACTTTTGGACGCCGACACTAATCGATGGACTTTAAGTATATGACTGTTGGAAAAGATGTCGATCATCTTTTGAAATATAGCCGAGTATAGAAGACTACGGCATTTTGGTGTACCGACGAATGATGTCCATCCGGTTTAAGTAAATAAAAGTGTTTGGCTTTATCTTATAAAATTTTTAGTTGGTGTGCATCGTTTTATGAATATAGGGAGGGGAGTTGTTGCATACGCTTTCGCCATATTTCTGCGTAGGGACCGATATAAATGATATAAACCCCCAGGATTTATGGATTTATCAATTTTTTTTATGGTATTGGAGTAATAGACTTTAAGGTAAAAAGAAAGGTAAGTGCACTACGACGACCCCAACGGATTGGGGGCCGTTCGAGGGGTGCCACACCCACGACGGATGAAAATAGGGTAGAGCTTCACCATTGAATTTTACACTCAAGGAGACTGTCGAAATACATTGCAAAACCCAATGAACCCATCGGTCATGAAATCCCATTTGGAGAAGATAGTCTCTAAGAAAATCTCACTCGACCCTGTCGTAAGCCTTTTGCATGTCTAATTTAAGCACCGCCTAAAACTGTTTGGTCCTTTTCCAAGTCCTGATGTGGTGAAGGACCTCTTGGACCACTATGATGTTATCTTGAATTTGGCGCCCGCTGACGAAAGCGCTTTGTTCTGGCACTATTAGCTTTGTTAGCAAAGGCTTGAGTCGATTAACAAGGACTTTAGAGATAATTTTGTAAATAAAGTTGCACAGATTTATTGGTCGAAATTGATCTAGCCTTTCTGGATTGGATGTTTTTGATATCAGGGAAATGTGAGTCCTATTATATTCCGATAGCATCACACCTATCTGAAAAAATTGTTGCACGGCCATGTAAACATCATCATGTACTATATCCCAATGAGAATGATAAAAAAGCCCATTCAAACCATCAGGGCCCAGTGCTTTAGTGCCGCCTAATTGAAAAACTGCAAGGCATACCTCTTCTCTAGTAACCTCTGCTACAATTTCTCATTCATCTCCGCTGATACTATTGGATTGCATTTAACGATGGTAGGGCTGTAGTCTCAGTTCCCTGTTGTATATAATTGCTGGAAAAAGGATGACATCATCTCCTTAAGCTGTTGCTGATCTCTAACCCATCTAAGTTGATCATCTTGTAACATGCATATTCTGTTTCGCTGTCTTCGTTGAATAGTTGATGCATGAAAAACGTGCGTATTTCTATCCCCCACTTAAGCCAATTAACCCGTGAGCGCATAGCCCAAAATTGTTCCTCCTGTTGCCATAATGTTTGAATTTGCTGTTTTAGATTGGCTATTAACTCTTGGTCGTGCTGTCCATAGGGTTGATTTATTAAAGATTGAAACTGATACTAAAGGAGACTTATCTGCTCTCTAGCATTGGCAAATTTCGAACGGCTCCACGATGAGAGGGCAAAGGAAGTAGCTCGGAGCTTTTTGAGTAAAGTCACTAGACCAATTTGCCGAGAAGCCTAGGACTTAGCTACTATGTCTCAACACTCCTTGTCCTGAAGCCAATAAGATGACAAGCCAATAAGATTCGAAGTAAAAGGTGCGTTGTTTTCTAACACCAGAAGCTTCAGTTGACAATAGAAGAGGGCTATGGTCAAAAGCAATTGCTGGCAAAGCCAAGACTTCAGCAAAAGGGTAGGTGATTCTCCATTCCTTGGTACATAACATTCTGTCCAACCATTCTTTGACAATATTTTCACCATCTCGATTATTGGTCCATGTGTAGGCACAACCTTTGTTGCCCAAGTCCATTAAAGAGCAGTCATTGAGGAGTCTTCAAAATGACTACATGCGGTAAGGTTTGGCAAGACGCTTACCCATTTTCTCCCATGGATACAAAATATTATTGAAATCGCCGACACACAACCAAGGTAGAGCATTCTCATTACTTATTAGTCTTAATTCTTCCCAAAACTGTTGTCTGAGATGAGTGACTGTTGGCGCATGTAAATAGGTAAGGCGCATTACAACTGCCGCCTCCAAATCTGTACAGATCAAGTAAAAAAAGATTGAAGACTGATGAACCAAGTCCATGGAAACCTTACTATTTCAAAAAAGTGCTAGCCCACCTGCCAAACCGACCAGGTGTTTGATTAAACAGTTAGAGAATTTCAGCATCTTCTGCAGGTAAAGAAGCTGCCTTTCTTGGTTCTTTCTCTCCCCTCGAAACAAAATGTTAGGCTTTTCTTGGGTCACTAGGACCCTAAGAGCTCGAACTGTCAGGGGATTGCCTGAAAGCTGATTTGGTTTATCTAGCAGAAAAGGAGTGAATTTATTCGTATAGAGGATGAAAATAGCTCGCCTTAATTCAAAATAATCCTCTTTGAATTCATCCTGGTTCATAGCAGCCGTGACAGAGGACGACTAGTCGATTGTAAGGAATGGTCAACAGAGGACGTTTAGTCAATCTGGGCATTTGACGCAAACACTGACGTTGTTGCTGGAATATTCACCAAAAAAGAGTTGCTGCAAATGAAGTATCCAAAATACTCTTTGTCACTAAAAATTATTAAATGAAAGCCAGCCCCTCACGTGAGACTCCTTAATAAAGACCAAGCTCGAAATTGGCAAATATGAAAAATCTGAAGTCCCTCGTACTGTCAATCAGAAAATTTACAGAAGGAACACGTTCTAAACTTACGGATGTCACATAGCTAAACCCAACATTGCAAGTTCAAATCCACCTTACAAGAGCGAAAGCTTAGTTAAATAAAGAAAAGAACCGAAGAGAATCTGGAAAAACCAATGAATTTGAAAAGTCTATATCCAGGTTGGAAATTATAATTTCACTCTTTTTGAAATAGAAACCGAAATTTTCTGGAAATGGCTCACGTTGCATTCAATTATTGCCCCCTATTCCGTGGCTGTAATTTTCATTCAATGATGCTTCTGTAGCATACGCAAGCAGGGACGTGGCTATCAAAAGACGACGAGTTTGCCACTCCATAAATAGCGACCACAAGATAAGAGACTCCTCATCCGGATAAAACACAAAAAGGACACGTGCGCACACTCACAAGCTCGAAGTAGAACACGACCATACATGGAGGAGGTGGTGATAGTCGGTGCCGGCATCGCAGGTCTGGCGACGGCAGTGGCCCTTAAGAAGGTCGGTGTCCGAGCCCTCGTCCTTGAGAGATCGGAGGAGCTCCGAACGACCGGTGCGGCTCTCGGTCTCTTTGCTAATGCGTGGGTTGCGCTCGATGCACTCGGGGTTTCGGACAAGCTCGCAGCCCTGTACACTCCTATGGAAAGGTGAGGTCCTTGTTCGCTCTTTGCACTTGAAAACAGATGTCTGATTATTGTGGAATGTTTTATCGTTTCGAAGTATTAAAACCCGGTCCAATCTTTAGTTCAACAATCATGTACAGATCGAGAGTTTAATGAGTGATTTCTCTGCTATTAAAGATGACAGCACTCAAATTTGATCGATGCTGAATTAGTGTAAGGATCTTTTAGAAGATATTAAATACTCCTAATCTTGTGCTAGCTCGTTGGGGGATAAAACCAACTCAAAGTAAATCACTTTTATAGTGAAAGTAGTTAAACAATCCAAATTCATTTCAAGCGCAGTGACTAGATCTTTGATGCTATGAAATTAAGTTCATGAACTTTCATTTCGATCATTTAATGTAATGACTTTTATTCAGGGTTATTTGCAAACGATGTTCATTAGGTATTAAAAAAATTGGTCAAAAAGTGGTTATACATCTTCCATGGGGAAAAAATCATGAAAATTGAGATCATTGCCAGTTGTAAAGTGCACCATGAGATTTACCTATTGAGGTTGCTAATGCGATTAATGCTTAGAATAAAATAACTAATTAGATATTCATCAAATGAAGGGAAAAGTGCAATATCATTGAGAAAGAGCAATAGGCTTTCCAAGCAAGATATATTGAGTAGAAAGATAAGCTCTATATTGGTTTTGTACTATGTTAAATTGATTTTAGGATTCGCTGTTTTGGGAGCTTCTTAAATCGGTTATTGATCCAGGATGCTGGACCTTGATCTGTCCTACAATTTCTCAATGATGAAAGAAAATAATTTTACTTATTAATTTTTATTTTTTGGTACTTGTTCAGGGGATACATAACTGATGTCAAGACTAAATCGATTCAAGAAGTGCATTATCCAGGCAACAGGTGAATCTCAAATTTCCTCTCATTTATGCTACGTACCTTTCCATCATCTTTTTTTCCTTAATATACCATTTAATGTTTCAGGCTGATTAATTTCTTGTCATTGGTTACTTTATGTTTTATTTTGCACAAAATGATACAAACGACCGTCAGAAATATACCATGAATGGGACTATTAGCCCCTATTTTGACAACTCATCTTTTAAGAAGATCATCAATAATAGAATTTAAAAATATAATATTCCTTTTGTTAGATAGAATTGGGAAATTTATTCTATTATGTTGTTGAAAATATGTCTAGAATTTGAGACTCGTAAAGAGAACTCGATCCAACTAGGTTTCCTAGATTAAGTAAAATTCCCTAAGAAATTTCCTATTTTGGATCTAATTCTTTTCTATATAAGAAGGGGTCTTTTTCGTGAAGAGCAACCCCATTGAGAGAACAATGAGAGTGTTTAAAAAATTCAATTGTAATTATAATTTTCGTTAGTGGGTCTTGTGCCATTTTCTTGTGTGGAGTAGATCTCATTGACTGAGTCACGTAAATTCAATATTCAATTTATTTTCTTGTCCTATTTATCTTATACTTCGATTGCTTTTTTTTTTTCTCCCACAACAAATGTTATTATTTTATGCATGTCATTTCGTATTCCAAGGATAGAAAATCATTCCATCTGGATTGAGCAGGAATGGAGCCCAACCGAGAGCGGTCCACCGAAAAGTCTTGTTGGAAGTTCTGGCGGAGGAGCTTCCTCCAAATAGCATTCGATTCTCTTCCAAGATAACTTCCATCGAAACCCAAGTAGAACACAGCTTATCCACTTGTATTGTCATGCTCGATGATGGGACCATTATAAAGTCTAAGGTTCCCTACAATTTCTAGAGAACCTTCTTTTGAATTCAAATATGATCAGGTAACTTATCGACTTTAACTTATCCACATTGAAAATATTATAAATGTAGGTTGTTATAGGATGTGATGGCGTGCACTCTATCGTGGCCCGTTGGCTTGGACTTCGCTCGCCGGTCTATTCAGGCCGGTCGGCAGTGCGCGGATTGTCCGTGTTCCCAAAAGGTCATGGTTTTGACCATGGCCATGTGATTCAACAATTTGTGGATGTGGGCAAGAGGGCAGGTTTTATTGCTCTCAATGATAAGGAATTGTATTGGTTCTTTGCGGCCACGTGTCCTCCTAAAGGTACCATGTATACTACATTTTATCTTCCGCTGAGGTTCCCAACACAATGCCTCCTTCAATACTAGCTTATTAATCCTGCTTGATCCCTAACACTTCCATTCATAAAGGTATGGAAAAAGGAGCAGATCCAGAAATGATACAAAGGGAGGTGATGGAAAATTTGGCAAAGGACTTCCCACCCGTGTACCTCGATGTCGTCAAGAACTCCGATCTTTCGAGTTTGACATGGGCGCCACTGATGTTCCGATATCCTTGGGACATCTTGTTCGGAAACCTATTCCGATCATGTGTCACGGTGGCTGGAGACGCTATGCACCCGATGACTCCCGACTTGGGCCAGGGGGGATGTTCGGCTCTTGAGGATGCGGTGGCATTGGGTAGGCACCTTGGGGACTCAATTGCCAAGCACAGCAAACTGGTGACCCAAGACATGGGAATTGCTATAGAGAGGTACACAAAGGAGAGGAGATTGAGGGTGGCGACACTGATAACAGCATCGTACTTGTCGGGATGGGTGCAACAAGATGGGTCTAGTCGATTCATGAGGTTCCTAAGATATGTATTCTACTGGCTCCTCTTGAGTAGAGTGGTGAAAAATATTGCAGAATATGATTGTGGGAAGCTTCATGGTGTCTCCCCTTTGCCTTCATGTGAATCTGGAAGCTCCATCTAGTTGTGGAGTTGCAATCGGATTTTGGTATTCTATTTTGTTTAATAATCGATGATGAAATTTATTGCAATGCATAACACAAAAGTTCATCGTATTGTTTGTCTCAGGATTGCACTTGTTTTTCTTTTTTTCTTTTTTATTTCGTTTGAATCTTTTCAATTGATGATCAGGAGCATCATAGGATTAGGTTTGGTCAGATGTTTCTAAGTTTGGGTTGACATTCTTAATTGATACTGTACTTTTCTTGACGTATTTAATAAAAGTTACAATTAAGTAACAAGATTCGTTGGAATGAAGTGCCTTCTGTCATTCGCAGACCGAGTATCTTTTTCTTAGATTAAATCAAGCGCCGCCGTCAAATATTGTCTTCTCCACTTTTGACCTCGTTATTGGTTTTTTTTTTCCTTGAGCCGAGGGGGGGATAACGAGGTGGAAATCCCATAATTACCCTCCCATTGACCTCTTGGCCGAGGTGAAGAACCAAGGGCTTAATGGTCTCTTGGCGTCCTGGGCGCCGCCCTCCGGACCTTCGCTGGGCGGAAGGCGAAACGCAAGAGCACAAACGCTTGCAAACATGGACTTTTCCTTCTTCGAGTGATTCCTTTTTTATTTTTATTTTTAAGTAGCAATTCGATAATTATATTTCATTGGTTTCAAGATCTTTTATTTTATTTTTGTCAATTACGTGAAATTTAAATAAAGGCTAACCAAATATAACTTGTTCGCCCCTTCTTTAAGTTTCAAACAAAAAGAGATTTCCCACTTTTTTTTTTTCATGAACGGTGCGCTAAAATTCAGCAAATCATACATCGTATTTACTTTGACAATATAAGCGAATAAAATAACCTTGAGAAAAAAAGATGACTTTCCATGCATGTTTGGTCTTGATACTTGGCCCTTTGGAGAGCCTGTTACCAAGTCGCGAGGAAAACTCCTTCGACTGTCATGAGGCAAACCATCAAGTTCAAATTCATGATCTCTTCATAAAATTTCATGTGATATTGAGATTTAATTTAACATTTTGAAGAAAGGAGGTATTTAGCATCAGAGGACTTTTTTTTTTTCTTTCTTTCTTTTCTAACCTGACGTTCCAAGATCAATCCGTCTCTTGCTCCCTCCCCCTGCTTCCTTTGATTTTCCACTATTGTCTTACCATTTTTTCGTTGTTTCACGCCATTCAAGTGCACGGGTAATGCTGTGTCAATCCTATCCATAACCATTAAATATCCGACCCACGTGTGGGGCGCCGCTCGTGCGTGTGTTTCACATGCAAGGATTGACGTTAGAAACCCTGGGGCCTGACTTGACCCGACTCGTTGACCTGCCCGAGCTGGTCAATTGGTCGGACCGGATGGTTGGATCGGACAGTCGAGCCGAGAACCAGTCGGACCGGATCTGAGGGGTCTTTACAGTCGCGCGTGTGCTCCACGCGTCGCATACTCGGGCGGCGCGTGCGGGCTCATGGAGCCTCCATTTGGCACGTGGTTTGCGGCTATAGGTTTGTTTGTATGATCATTCTCTATGTTGTGATGTACTTATTTTACATGTTTGATGATTTTATAGATATGAAAATACATACGAAACCCTAAATACGTGTATTTTTAGTATATTTTCGCGTATTTTTTTTTTTTTGTATTTTTCTATGATTTTGGAAATACAGATATTAGTTTACATGTATGTTATCATATAAATATTAAAAAAATGTTATTCATTGATAATATAAGTAATGTAATTAGCATGATATGTGATTTTAATGATATATTGCCCCTATCACTAAGGTTAAAATCAAATGTATATGGTGTATGTGAGAAGTAAAGTTTATATCCCGGTATAAGAAAGTTTCAAGGATTCAATTGAGTTGACCCACCCACCGGAAGCCCCTCCATCCTTTCTCCCTTTGATTATATTTTACTTTATTTTTATTATTTTCCTCTTCGCCTTCTTCCTTTCGCTCCGCCGTGACAAGAACAGATGTACATCAACTCAGACTCGCCGTCAACTTTAACCCCGTGAATCGCCTTCCACCACTGCCTCACCTCCATCTTGGTCCTCCGTTGTTAGGGCTCGAGCCTTGAGTGTTGAATCTAAGTGATCGGCGGAGGCAGCGGGCGAGGCGGCGGCGCGGCTTGTCCACGCGGTGGGGGGCCTCGACCTCCACCGGCACAGGGGGCGCGGGAGGAGTTGGACAAGGAGGAGGCGGGCAGAGGAGAAGCGGGCGAAGACAGATGAAGACGGAGGCGACGCATTGGAGGCGGGCGGGTCCGAGCTTGGGATGGTGGTGGCTGGCGGGGTCTCGGGAGGAGCAAGAGAGTATTTCGAAAAGAAAGAGAGAGAGAGGGGGAGAGAGGGAGAGGGAATGCAGGGGTGGGCCCAACGCGACACGTGTCGCCCGTTGAATGGGCTTGTGTGGAACTGATGTGGCAGCAACCTAATATTTTCTCGTATACATAGCTCGGGATTGTTGCACCTTGTCTGAAGCTCCTGAGATATTGGACCCTCTCTCTCCTCTGCTTGAACTCAAGCTCAAAAGCTCGAAACCTCGAAATCTCTTTGCCCTAGTTGAACTTTGTAGTTCTTTCAGCTGGTACATCCATGATGGGGTGCGAACGGAACGCACTGGTTCACCTTGATGCGTTACGATGGAAAGTCACCAATGGAGGGGTACGAAGGGAGACGTATAAAATCTCCCGAACACAACCGTTGGACGTGTTGTCAATTCATTCACACCAAAATCTCTCTCAAAATTCCATCTTCAAGATAGGCAGGATTCAATCATCAATTTGAAGAAAGGTTTGCATTTACGCCGTGGAAATCGGGTGTTTTCCTTGTGATTGCATCCAGACCAACATGAGGCATTGTTGTTCATGATTGGTTCGCAATTCAACATTCGATCCGGGACTATTTGCTGTTTGCGCATTGGAATCAAGTAAGTCGTCTTCCGCCGACTAGAATTCCTTCATTGGTATCAGAGCCCGATCGTGATTTCTGCCTTGTTTTTCATTGAATTTTCCCGTTTACCTTTTGATATTGAGATCAAGAGTATCAATTCTACACTGTTTGGATGTCTAATGGTCGGAATTACCATCTGAAAAACTCGAATTTTCAATCGGAGTGAAGAACGGACTCGGCATCGCGAACACCCGTACGGTTTTGGCCATTTTTCGATATAATTTTTGGGCCAATTTTTTTTTTTTTTTGAATATACGGGATGAAAGTACTCGTCGAGACGAGTCCAACGGTGGGTCGAACGCCGACAGACGACGCCGGACGCTCCCACACGCGCGGCCAGAAGCCGCGGCGCGTGGGCGCCACGCGCTGCACGTGTTGGGCGCGCTGGTGGGCGAACCGGTGTGTGACGTCACGCGCGCGTCGGCGAACCGACGCGTGCGGAAGTCACCGATGACGTCACGGATGACGTCACCGTCGACGGTTGTTGGCCGGCCGGCGACCCGTTGACCCGACCCGAGACCCGACCCGTTGACCGGTCAACGGTCGGACCGGCCAACGGTCGAACTGGTCAACGGTCGAACCGGTGACTGGTCGGACCAGCCAGGAGCCTTTTGGCTCGCTGGCGCATGCGCCACACGCGCCGCACACTCAGGCGGCGCGTGGGGGCGCGTGCGGGCTCCGATTGGAGCGTGGTTGGTGGCGTTGGGTTCGTATGGATGTCCTCTATACTGTGGAATAATTATTTTTCTTTTTTGGATTTTATAAATGTATGAAAATGTGTAGGGAACCCTATGTACGCGTATTTTTTTTTTTGGGTTTAATGCATAGTTTATTCATTTGTAGCTTGTATTTTCTTGTAGTTTAGGAAATACAATAGCTAGCTTATGTGCAAGTGATGTTACATATGCTGTGTAAAGTTTAGTTCAATGATATGAAGTATATAGTTTTAATATACTTGCAATTTTCTAGTTGCTAGAAAATTAGAACAATGGTAGGAAATCCATTACATGTTGAATTGCTTTTTTAATTATAGTTGAAGCATGATTGTTGTTTATATGTTGGTTATTATCATGCTATGGTTTTGTGTTAAGGAAAGATGTAGAAATTACATGAGGTCATGTAATTATTTTTCCTAGTGGGAGTTCGTAGGTTGGTAGAATTCGAAGGAATCCTCACCTAGAACTCAAAATTTGTGCAAATTAAAATAATTAATGATAATTGAACAATCGTACATAGAAATTGATTGGGAACATAGTGAACTTTTGTTTCTGTGTCTTTTGTTGAATTATTATTATTTTATTTTGTTTTTGCTGAAAATTAAATATGTGTGTTACTCTGAAAAATGTGCTAGTATTGATTATGCGTCTATTATGTTAATGTGTTATAGAAATTGATTATGGCATCGGCATCCAAGACCATTGTGGCTGACCTCAATAAGGGTGAGAAGCTAAACGGTGACAATTATGATATTTGGCACCGAAAGGTTCAGTACATCCTTGAGGAATAAGAGGTTTTGGAAACCCTCAACCACACCATGGATGAACCTGAGCATGGAACTTCAGCTCAACACAGGAGAGATCTAGAAGCTTATCAAGCTTGGAAAAAGAAGAATAGCATTGCTCGCATCACGTTGCTGAGCTGTATGCAAGATGATCTCATGTGTGGGTTTGAAAGTTATGATAAAGCTCAAGCTATGTGGGTTGCCTTGAAGGATAAGTTTGGGGGTACATCTGCCACTAAGCTGAGGAGACTCACCATCAAGTTTGACACTTTCCGAAAGTGCTCAAATGTAACAATGAGGCAACATCTTCGGGAGATGTCAAACATGATCCGTGAGCTGAAGTCGGCAGGTCACTCCCTTACTGATGAACAACAAGTTCAGGTTGTTATTAGGTCTCTTCCTGATAATTGGGAACATATGAAGATCAATATGACGCATAGTGAGAACATCGTCACTTTTGATGATATTGCGCGTCATTTGGAATTAGAGGATGAGCGCCTAGAGGCTGCAAGATCCTCTACCCATGCTTATGTTGCTGAAACGAGTTCGCGCAAAGCTTCGGGCTTCAAGCGCAAGAGGAACCTTCAGTTCAACAACAAAGGGAAGATGACTGATCAGGGACCCAAGAGGGCTAAGACCTTCCGACGCAAGAAGCGTGGTGGGAAGAAGGACAAGGCCAAGATGGAGTGCCACAATTGTGGCAAGCTGGGTCATTTTGCTCGTGAATGCACTGAGCCGAAAACGGTACCCTATTACTCCATTACTATGATTAATGCTTTTGTTTCTAGTACGGTAATGCTTGCTGAATCTCATCCAATGTGGACTGTAGACTCGGGAGCAACGCACCATGTAGCTAGAGACCGAGAAGCATTTGTGGAGTATTGTCGGATACCGCCTGGAAGAAGATGGATATATGTTGGGAATAACTCAAGAGTTGAAGTGAAGGAAATCGGCATATGCAAATTAATCTTGCGTGGTGGTCGAAACCTATTCCTGTATGATGTCCTTTATGCTCCAGATATTCGACGAAACTTGGTCTCTGTAGTTGTTCTTCTTAGCTTAGGTTATGTATTGAATTTCCATGGTGATTGTGTTGATATTTTGTATGGAACAGTTTATTATGGTTCAGGTCATGTATTGAATGGTTTTATGGTGTTAAACATTGACTATGATCAGTACAATGTTAATGTTGATGGTTGTTTTTCTTTAATTGCGTCTTCTGATAACATTGGGACTGATGCAAATACTTGGCATGCTAGATTATGTCACATTGGGTTGCAAAGAATGCAAAGATTAGCTAGAGAAGGCCTTTTAGGGTCACTCACTAATGTTGATCTACCCGTATGTGAACATTGTCTAGCGGGAAAAGCAACTAGAAAACCATTCGGTAAAGGGACTAGAGCTGAATTTCCATTGCAACTCATACATTCTGACATTTGTGGTCCTTTGAATGTGAGGGCGAGGCATGGAGCCTCATATTTCATTACTTTCATAGATGACTTCACGCGTTTCGGTTATGTCTTTTTGATCTCCCATAAGTCCGAAGCATTAGAATGCTTTAGACGATATATAACGATGGTAGAGAATCAGTTGAACAAAACAATAAAGGCATTGAGAACCGATCGCGGACGTGAGTATCTATCGGAGCAATTCAAGGCTCTTTGTGATGAAAAGGGAATTGTAAGACAATTGACTATTCCTTAAACTCCACAACAAAATGGGGTAGCTGAGAGAAGGAATATAACCCTATTGGAAATGGTGAGGTCTATGATGGCGCAAACAAATTTACCTATCTCCTTTTGGGGAGATGCATTATTGACTGCTGCCTATGTACTTAACCGAGTGCCCTCAAAATCGGTCACTTCCACCTCTTATGAATTATGGATTGGAAGAAAACCAGACTTAAGTAGTCTACGTCCATGGGGATGTGCAGCTTATGTTCATGAATCTTCCCATAAATATGGCAAATTAGGCCATAGAGGGAAGAAATGTATCTTTATAAGATATTCTGAACACTCCAAAGGGTATGTGTTCATAGGTGAACAAGCTGATGGAAGTGTGACCGAAAAGGAGTCACGAGATGTCACGCTCTTGGAGAACGATTTTCCTAGTAGAGGTGAGATTGATAAAGATTTCCAATTATATGAGATGGAAGATCCTAATAATACACCCACTAATGTTATGGAGGGGAATGGAGATTTACCTCAACATGAAAGACCTAGTGGGAGTGTAGCATCGTCTGGCGAATTGAATTCAAGAGAAATTCAGTTGCGTAAAAGTAATCGTAAAAGTATTCCTCGTCGTCGTTTTGAGATTGAAGGGGAAGCATTTATGATTGCTCATAAAGATGATGCCGAGCCTAAGACTGTTCAAGAGGCTCTCTCACCCTCTGATAAGGAAGAATTGAGAAAAGCTTTGGAAGACGAGATAGAGTCAATGAAGACAAATCATGTCTGGGACTTGGTTGATCTACCACCCAATCGTAAGGCCATTGGAAACAAATGGGTCTTTAAGATTAAGCAAAGGGCAGATGGATCCATTGAAAAGTATAAGGCTCGTCTTGTGGCGAAAGGTTATATTCAACAAGAGGGTATAGACTACGAGGAAACTTTTTCACCAGTTGTAAGGTTTGCCTCAATACGTCTTATTCTAGCCATCGTTGCACATTTGGACCTTGAATTACATCAAATGGATGTAAAGATGGCATTTCTCAATAGAGAACTAGATAAGGAAATTTATATGAAACAACCATTAGGTTTCATAGCTAAAGGTCAAGAGCATAAAGTTTGCAAACTTCATCGCTCAATATATGGCCTTAAGCAATCATCTAGACAGTGGTATCTTCGTTTTCATCGAGCCATAACAACTTATGGTTTTACGATGATCGAAGAGGATCACTGTGTATATGTCAAGCGGTCTGAAGATAAATTTGTGATTTTATTACTTTATGTGGACAATATTCTGTTGGCTGGAAATGACAAAGTTATGGTAATCACCATAAAAGAATGGTTGTCCTCCAATTTTGAAATGAAGGACATGGGAGAAGCTGCTTATATATTAGGAGTTAAGATCGAAAAAGATCGATCAAGGAAACTCCTTACTTTATCACAAGAATATTATATTATGAAGATTCTTGAACGTTTCAATATGCAGCATTGTAATCCCATTGATACCCCTGTCATGCAAGGCGAAGGCCTAAGTACTGAGATGTGTCCTAAGACTCCAGAAGAAATTAAAATAATGGAAACTGTTCCTTACGCTAGTGCGATCGGAAGTTTGATATATGCTATGATGTGTACTCGACCCGACATATGTTATGCCGTGGGATTGGTGAGCCGATTTCAATCAAGTCCCGATTCAGCACACTGGAAAGCAGTAAAGAGGATCCTGAGATACTTGAAGGGCACTATGGACTATCGACTTTGTTACCAAGGGAATGATTTACGCCTATTAGGTTATTCAGATGCTGATTGGGGTGGAGACCTTGATGAGCGTAAATCGACTTATGGATATGCGTTCTTGCTCAATGGAGGTGCAATTTCTTGGAATAGCAAGAAACAAACATGCACAGCCTTGTCAACTATGGAGGCTGAATTTATTGCGTGTTCTGCCGCAGTGCAAGAAGCAGTATGGCTAAAACGTTTCTTTGAAAATTTAGCCACTGTCACTGAGATTCCAAGACCGGTGACAGTTTATTGCGATAGTCAAGCAGCCATTGCCTATGTGAAAGATCCCAAGTATCATGGAAGGACGAAGCACATTGACATAAATAATAACTTCATCAGAGATATTATAGCGCAGAAAGAAGTGATTCTACAATACATTTCAACCAATAGAATGGTTGCTGATCCATTTACGAAGGCTATTCCTAGAGACATATTTTTGACCCACAGGATGTCACTAGGTTTGCGTAGGATGTGATATGTGTTATTGTAGAGGATCATTGTTTTATATATTTATGGACATATGTATTGTACTTGTTTGTTTATTAATGACTTGATGTTTTATCAAAAAGTACAAATCCATTATGAGACTAGCACAAGCACACATATATAATTGGAAAGTATGTCAGCAGATAATGATTGGCTTACTCACACGAGCAATCGCCTCAAGTGCTATAGTTAGCACGTTGAGATGAGACGTTATGTACAAATAAATGCTAAAGAGCAAGTCTGGTACATAAAATATGTCGCCTTGATTGGAGTCAAGATGAGGTCTGTGATTTGTTCAAGACCGAACATGATAGTCCCACAATCATGTATGCCTGTAAAATGCCGGATGCGAGTACTTAATTGGGCGCTATAGAAAGCGAGCTAATATATCACTCGAGTTAAACATGAGTACGTGAGAAGCACGTGACTATGTTTAGGCTAAGATCCGTATAGTGGATATATTTAAGAAATGACATACGCTCTTATAGAAAGAGAAAGCCACTATAGCATGTAATTCATACTACATGTGTATTGTTTGACCGACAAGGGAAGGTGAGTAAAATCATCCATATTTACTCATTGTGTGAGCCCTTGAGGTAATTTATTATTTACCTCAATTCGTGCCCTATGTTACTTCTGACTATGTTCTCGAAATGAAAGATCAATGTTGTTACTTCAGCATGTTACGGGCGGTCATGAATAGATATGGCCTATGGGACGTGTCTAGGAAAGCAGTTGTCTAAAATTGAGAGAGACATGAGTGCGAATGAAGACTATTGTTTGTTTTACATCTGTCACATGTATTTACTGGTCGACCAATTATATCGTCTTATGTGGTTGCGGATATAATTGTAAATACATGGTGTTTTAGAGAATAATCAAGTATACCCTTTAAGGGATAGGTATACTTGAATTGATGTAACAAGATATGTCTGGGGCACTGTGAGACATCGATTGTTTATTTTTCTTTTCGGGTTGTAGCCATTATGTCATCCCTAACAGGTGCATAATTTGAGCTCCCAAATGCAGGTGTACTCACTGGTCGCACGGCTTACTTGCCAGTATGAATTGTTCTGTAAAGTTGATGAATGATTGAATGCCTTGCCTTATATTCTTGATAGAGCGCTATCAGGTCCATCATGTCCGAGTGGGAGATGTAGTTCTTTCAGCTGGTACGTCCATGATGGGGTGCGAACGGAACGCACTAGTTCACCTTGATGCGTTACGATGGAAAGTCACCAATGGAGGGGTACGAAGGGAGACGTATAAAATCTCCCGAACACAACCGTTGGACGTGTTGTCAATTCATTCGCACCAAAATCTCTCTCAAAATTCCATCTTCAAGATAGGCATGATTCAATCATCAATTTGAAGAACGGTTTGCATTTACGCCGTGGAAATCGGGTGTTTTCCTTGTGATTGCATCCAGACCAATGTGAGGCATTGTTGTTCGTGATTGGTTCGCAATTCAACGTTCGATCCGGGACTATTTGCTGTTTGCGCATTGGAATCAAGTAAGTCGTCTTCCGCCGACTAGAATTCCTTCAAACTTGGAAACTGAAACCTCCATAGCCATCGCCTCGTGGTTTAAGCATTCGCTCTGCTGCCTCTGGCCCTTCCTTGGCATGCAAAATTCCTTAGTAACATGGCTTTAGATGAATAAGGTGGTGGCTCTCAAGAACTGACAAGGTTGGAGCTATCCTTGTTTCTTTCCTCGCTAAACCATGTAGAGACCCATCTGACCTTTTGAGATGGTAAAGATCGGATTTTGATGAAGCATTAGGAGAGAAGCTCTCTGTTTTTTTAATACTGATCACGGGTAGTGATCCTTGTAGTGGTGTTACCAGGTGGTTGTTGCGAATGCTTGTTTACTTGCGACTTTGTCGATGTCCATGCATATTTACAAGCTTGTTGCTTCCAATACAAGTCCTTGAACCTGATGAAACGTCCGAGTTTTTCTATGCCGAATGAGGATTTTCAAAGGACAGGATACTAAGCAAGAAGGGCCGACTTTTCTTTGTCGCTGTCTTTTGGTGTTACTGACCATTCGCATTTACATTGTTAGGGGGGCCACTATTGATTGATTGTTGATGTTTCTAAATGCAGAGCTCCCTGGTTAGATCTGCACTTGGTTTATTTGACCTCTCTGTAGTTAGTCTATTAAATATTCCACATGGGATTACGAATGCACTCTCAAACAGTATTTAGCTAATGACTCTTTATGTGATGCACCTTGAGGAACTGATAAAGTTCCTAGGTGAAAAGAACTCCCGTTCTTTCCTTTTGTTCTGCTTTTGTCTGGGTTTTCATCCTGTTACAGAGCAGGTGAAAGGAAACCATTTGTGCCTGTTGATATTCTTTTTTCACTGTTCTCGATCATAGCATCCCATGAAAACACCCAGGCATATGCTGACACTTGGTGAGATTAGTGGATGTTTGGAAGGTTGTCAAATAAGATTGTCAAAATCATCAATTTGGCTGTTGCACAAAAGAACAAGCCTTTGATTGAATAAGTCAGTCACAAATCATGCCTTTCCTCCCAGAAATATAGGCCTTTTTTGTTGTCCTTTATTGGCTTATAGAAAACCACAAGAAATTTTCTCATTGTATGTGCCGTCAGTTGATGACCCAAGCTAAGTTGGCTTCTGGATTTTGTCCCAGCAGTCATCGAAGAAATAGTTGTCACAAGAATAGAAGAAAATGCACTTAAGGAGCAACCTTCAAAGCCACATGAATAGAAGAAAATGCTCATTGTTGTTGCCTCCACATTTTCAATCATTAATGATCAGCAAGATTTACGGCTTCATTTCTCAGTATCTTATAGGCATATAAGAGAGAAAACGCCTTTTACACTATATTGTCATTGGAGGTGGACCAACTGGGGTGGAGTTCAGTGGTGAATTAAAAGATTTTATCATGAAAGACGTCCGTGAACGTTTTCCTCATGTTAAGGATTACATTCAAGTCACCCTTATTGAGGTACTCAGACACACTTGCATACAGCATCAGTTCCGAAAAATTGTAAATAACATGCAATGACAAGTACACCCTTTAATAGGCAAATGAAATCCTGTCAGCGTTTGACGTTGGCTTAAGGCAGCAAGCGACGAATCATCTAACAAGGGTAAGTTGATTTTCTTTCTCAAGTTACTGTCATCTTTTCTAACAGTTCATTTTGGTGCCGATTTAATACTTTCAATGCTAGTCTGGTGTTCGTCTTAAAAGAGGCGTGGTGAAAGAGGTGCATGCAAAGAAACTTGTACTGAGTGATTGTACGGATGTTCCATATGGCCTCTTAGTCTGGTCCACCGGCGTTGGACCCTCAGAGTTTATCAAGTCACTTGATCTTCCCAAATCCCCCGGTGGAAGGTGAGGATAAGAACTTTGTGACGATCTCATTTTAGCATTCCACCACCTTCCAATTGAATGATTTGTCCTCTCAACTGTTTTAGGATCGGGGTTGACGAATGGTTGAGGATACCTTCAGTGGAAGATGTGTTTGCGCTGGGAGATTGTGCGGGTTTTCTTGAACAGACAGGGAGGCCGGTGCTTCCCGCTCAGGTTTAGTCACCTTGTCTAATTCCTTTAAAGACGTCTCATTGTAGCTTTTGGTTTGATCTACAATCTTCAACTTTATTTCCTTGCTCTACTTTGTATAAGAAGTGGCATGATCCTTCCATTTGAACTTGGAAGTGGTCATTAACTATTGCTTTCTCATTGCATAAAGGCTCAGTTTCCTTCTTTCTTTGGAAATAACATGAATACTAATTTCTGAAATAGGTCGCGGAAAGGGAAGGGAAATTCTTGGAGGAGCTGTTTCGTAGGATAGGGAAGCAAAATGAAGGAAAAGCATTTTTGCTTGAAAGACATACCTCTAGGAGACCCATTTGTGTACAGACATTTGGGAAGCATGGCTTATGTTGGGCATTACAAGGCGCTTGTCAATTTACGCCAGTCTAAGGTACATAACATGCTACCATGACATACTAATGGTTTTCTTTCCTAGCACCTAGATTTTGATGCACACGTACTTTTATAATTCGCTGAATTAATGACTGTCACTTATGCAAACATTCTTTATGCAAGACACCAAGGGAATATCGCATGTGGGATTTGTGAGTTGGCTGGTTTGGCATTCTGGTTATCTCACGAGCGTAGTCGGTTATCTCACGAGCGTAGTCGGCTGGAGGAACAGATTCTATGTCGCGGTGAACTGGGCGACAACTCTGGTTTTTGGAAGAGACAACTCAAGAATAGATTGACAATGATGGAGATGCATTTTATGATACATTGTGCTCTTTCTGGGTGGAATGTTCATTTATTTGTCAGGTATTTAGCATGGCTAGTAAAATTACGATGGTTTTGCACCAGTTTTTGGTTTGTAACTTTGGTGTTGTTAGTTGTCGAACGCCATTTAACCGGCCGATCTGGTCCTAGTTGCATGGAACTCGGTAGTGGCTAGGCCTAAGGTGGAGTAAGTTCTGATTCCTAGGTGGAATGGGATCATTGTTCATACATCACTATAGTTATTATGACTATTGGTTCGCTCACTCAACATTCATCTGTCCACAAGGAAAGTAATAACAACTCAAAAGATTCACTGAAAACAGAGTTTATGTACATAATGAAATCAATATGGAAGATGTAACTTTGGTTCTGCTACTTGGGATGATTGTAATGTAACTTCTGGTCAACACCTAGTATGAAAACAAGAAGCCGCAAGTATGAAGAAGCAACGAGAAGCTGTTGAAGACAAAAGTGTCCCAGTTGGAATTTGCCTCAGGACCTTCATAAAATGAAACAAAAGGAGAAAGAAGTTTCGGTCAAAAAGTACGGGCACACGTTATAATATTATTGTATCCTCTCACAAGCAGAGAGTGGAGTCTTCATGAAGCAGGGGCAACACGTTGGTCAAAAAGAAAGAAAAGGAAAGTCCAAGATAGTCTTCATGCATTGATTAGCCATCTGTTAACAAATTGAAGTTGGCAAAGAAAGAGAAGAAAATTTGTGGCTGGATTCTTTCACATTGAAGTCGGTTGGACTTTAAGAGGCGGCGGAACTCTAAATATGGCAGTACGTGAAGCATTTGAAGTTAGGCTAAGAAAGAGCCTCAGGCTTAACAGCCTGAAGCCAAGGCAGGCAAAGAACCTCAGAGAGAGAGCCTCAGGCCACGGAGAGGACCTCATGCCACACGCAGGCGGAGAACCGCAAGCTAGAGAGGAAGCTACCAGGTGCAAAGATGAGCTTCAGAGAAGCCACACGCATGAGAGCTTCATAATGGGAAGTCACCAGGTGCAAAAAGTGAGCTTCAAGAGAGTAAGGCACCGCAGCCTAGAGAAAGTTGCTCTATGTGAGCTAGTTATCCCTCCGTGAGCGAGAAGGGAAAATAGAATAGCTGAGTATATGTGCTTGTATCAGCTAGTTTGTTTTGAGTGAGTATTTTTATGGTGAGAGAGAGTCTATTGTAGTACTTGTTTTTGATTGATTACACGGAGTGCTATATTTGTAATGTAGTCTAGCATATTGAGTGTGTTTTAGTTGTTTATTACAATTTTCTCATGTTACCACCACAACGCTTCCGCATACCTGACAAGTGATATTTGAGCAAAGGGTCACATACCCAACAATTCTTGCTACTTGGGATGATAGTATTGCAGCACAACATACACTAAATAATGCTTTCAAGCATTACAACAAAAGCTAGGCTTGAAAGAGCCGACCTGTTGGAAGATACGCTCCAGATGTGCGATATCCATTCGGATTCAGATTGATTTTTTATATCAATCAAAGATTAGATTTGATTCTTGGGATATTTTCTTTCCCTCCGTTTGTATACATCATGTACTATAATTACAGAGCTCTGTACACTTTAGTAATTAATGAAAGAAATACGTAAAATCTTCCCCTAAAATCTGTTCTTCTTGCTCTTCCTTTGTCTTCCTCAATTCCTTTCATGGTATTAGAGCAATCATGCTCCTAATTTAGCTTCCGCCCCTTTATCAATTAATTGCTTGTAGGTCTTCCTCGTTCTTGCAACAAAGGACATACTAACTTGAAAAGCAGCGTTAGCACTATGGTGAAGGAATCAGTTTCTTGAAACCACAAAAGTGAGCAAAAAAAAGAGATTTTTTTTTTTTTACCATCACCATGACCTAGAATCAGCCGTCGGTTTCTGAAGAACATATCCCATAAGAGATAATGCCAGAAGCTTCGAACATTCAAGATCTTGCCTTAAACCCACCTACTGGAGTCGTTGGAAGCCAAGAGCAGCTCATTCGGGCCCAACACCATCTCAGGCCCAACCGAATCTAGGGCAACCCTTTATAGGCCAACCATCCCAGTGGCCGCCCGTTCAGATGCAGCCTAATCCTTGCTATCATGGGCCAAGCCCAAACACCTCATGGCCAGGAAATCAAAGCCACGAAAATAGTGCCTAGTCCAATGGTGGTCTGCCAACCGTGAACGGGGCAACCCAACCATTGAGATGGGATCCTTCAATGCGGGGCGACCGACTGGGTTGAAATATTTGGGTGCGGGTTTTCATAGTGCGGGGCAGAAAACCAGGTCGAGCAATCCGGGTATGGAAAGAAATCCCTACCCATTTCCGCCACCAAGGTTCTTGCCATATTCGATCTTAGCCATGACTAGTCACTTGGAGCTCGGCAGCCCCTTATTTGTCTCCACTGCCAATGGACTAGAAATTTGACTAACCACCCACCAGTTAATCGGATCGGAAAATTACTCGACTTGGGCACGAGAGCTTCAGCGAGCTCTCGTTACGAAGGATAAAGATAGTTTTATTGATGGGACCATTTTGATCCCAATAGATGAAAGGATGATATGATAATGGAGAAAATGTAATCATCTAGTGAGAACGTGGATCGAATATTGTGTTTCCCCTAAAGTTGCAGCCGGGCTTTCCTCCCACAGAGGACTCAAAAATCATGTGGGACAACATAAAGGAGATGTGTGGGAAGTTAGACCAATTTAAAATCTTCTCGCTCACCCAAGCACTCTCAAATTTGAAGTAAGGAAACATGTCTATTACGACATGCTTCAAAAACATTTTTCAAAAAGATGTCAGCTCTTTAAAATGAATTGAAGGCAATGGAGGAGAAGCTCGAGGGACTCGAGATAACTCTACAGCAGTACAAAGCGATGAAAGAAAGAGAGAAGGCAACAATATTTCTTATGATTTTGAATGAATTTTTCTTGACTTTCCAATCTCAAATCTTGGTGATGGATCTAGTATCGCTGCTTGGACGAATATGCCAATTGGTTGTTCAGGAAGAAAGCCAACGGCTTACTTCGCTAGAGTACGCGAAAGGAGTTGATAGGATCGCGCTTGCGGCTCGCCGTGAACGGAGAGAGGTTGTGTACAAAAATCTAAATGAAGGAAAGGGTACGGTATTAGGGTTTGCTGAAACAATAACCCTTAAAAGGCAAGGGATGGACAGTTCAGATCACACCTAATGATCGGACTGCTTATGGTTGGCCGATCTTTCTCTAGAATCAGACAGTAGATACGGTAGTAGAAGTAAGGCATCCAATGGCCAAATCTTTGCCACGTCATACAAGAATTTTGGGCAAAACTCAAAGGGAAAAGGTAAATTATTTTGTGAATACTGCAAACATCTGCATCACACTATCGATAATTGCTGGAAATTGCATGGTAAACCCAGAGAGAAGGGAAAGAAGGAAAAAGAAATTTTAGTTGCTTACCAGGACACTAGGCCAATTGGTCCAAATGCTAATCAGCCCATCATGTATGGACAATATCAACGGCTTTTGCACGCATTACAGAATTTGGACACTTCCAACAAAGGGGAAAATTTCAAGTATTTCTCATTACTTGATAATTTTTTTGCAAGAAATGCTTGAATAATTGATTTTGGAGCCAGTGATCACATTATTTACGATAAAGGTTACTTTTCTGTTATCCATGAAAAATTACATTTGCTTTTTTTTGTGTGACTGCCAAATGGAAATATTACTCATGTCACAATGATGGGCACATTAAAACTTAGTTCCCAAATCACTCTACAAATGTCATTTATGTCCCCGAATTCCAATTCAACCTTATTTCCATATCTAAAGTTTGCAAAGAAAATTCATACCAGGTCCTCTTTGATTCTGATACTTATTTTTTTCAAGCCTTTTCGACTAGCAAATTGATGGGCTTGGATAGTCTCTCTGAAGGACTATTTTTTTGGACCAGCTTTCCAAGCATTTTAGAGTTGTCTTGCATTTCCTTGAATAAACAATCATTGTGTAACGTGACTTGTAGCACCCCTCGACGGCCCCCGATCCGTTAGGGTCGCCACAGTTCGCTTACCTCTCTCTTTCCTTAATAACATGTCACTCTGATACCATTTCAATTGCAGCGGGTCCATACAACCTGGGGGTTTACATCTTTTAGATCGGTCCCTTGCACAATTCATATAACGGAAGCATAACCAACAACTCACTTCCCTATATTCAGAAAACAGTGCACACCAACTAAACATCTTTTATAAGTTAAAGCCGAACACTTTTATTTACATAAAGTAGATGGACATCTTTAGTCAGTACATCAAAATGCCATGGTTTTCTATACTTGGCTATACTTCAAAAGATGACCGACATCTCCTCCAACAATCATATACTTAAAGTCCATCGAATTAGTGTCGGCGTTCAAAAGTTCCTTCCTTTGCTATCCTCCTCCTTGTGGTCATATCCAACCACTTGATCCATCTACTGGTGGCAGTGGCAGCAGAGGAATCTTATCTAGTTTGAAATGTTAATCCCCAAAAGGGGTGAGTACAACCACTCAGCAGTAAAGATCCACCAAACTACTCAATGCGTTAAACAGAACAATCAAGGTATCATGAACAAAGCACATATCATCCATGCATTCAAGCATACCTTACCTTGCAGCCATGCATATATCACCATGCCATATGTGCATATACCACCATGCACTTATCATCAAGCATTCATGCATATATCACCACGCCATATGTGCATATATCACCATGCACTTATCATCAAGTATTAATGCATATACCACCATGCCATATGTGCATATATCACCATGCACTTATCATCAAGCGTTCATGCATATGTCTTCATGCCATATGTGCATATACCACCATGATTCATATCATCCATGCTATCAAGCATACATCACCATGAGATCCATTCATACCTTCATGATCGCATTTTCAATATCAAATAGCATCTATTTACTTTCATAAGCAGATCATGCATCATGCCATATGTATACACCCATGCACATGATTCACTTTCAATTCTTATTTTTTTCACAAGGATCTCATCAATTTTTCTTCCCAGGGACCAATGTTTGCATCCCACAATTTATCGCTCGCACGCAACCTGGCATCGCGAGGAACCTCCGGCACACACCTCCGAGCATCCGGCACACACACTCCGGGCATCTCGCATCCCAACTAGCATCACGAGGAATCCTCCCGGCACACACCTCCAGGGCTTCTGGAATTACGTACCGACATACCACCAGACATTCCCCCTGGAATTACGTACCGTATAACACCGGGCATCTCGAAACTCCCGAGGACATCCGGCTCACACCTCCGGGCATCCGGCACACACACTCCGGGCATCCCAATACTCCCGAGGCATCGTCGGCTCACACCTCCAATGGCCTTCTTATCATTACAATGCATACTCTCATATATCATTCTCCAATTTCACATTTGATGTAACAATGCCAATGATTGAAATCAGCCTTTTTTAAAAATCATATGATATGCATTGGAAAAATATCATTTGATGCAATAGTTTGAAAACTTCATTGAATTCATAAAAATCCATCAATCTTTTGATGTCATATGATATGCATGAATGTCACCACATCATAGCACGAATAACAACCCAAAATATCACAATTTATATAACAAATCAAATAATCTTTAAATAGAACAGTTTTCAGCTTTAAACAGAATGCGTTTTGCTTGTGAAAAATTCTGGAAAATTTGTAAACGATGAAAATAAATTCTGAAAATTTAACACATTGTAGATAAGGTCTAAAGAAACACTTTTCATGAAGAACACCCTATCAAAAAAATATTCACAGAAAACGTATAGATCCATGCATCACAGAAAAAGGGATTTTCAGCCTTACCTATGCATAGTTTCGAAAACAATTTCGATTGAACCCTTAAATGAACTCAGAAAATTCTGAAATTTGGACAAGTTTTAATTAAGATCTAGAGGTACAAGTTTCATGAAGAAATCAAGGTCCAATTCGTTCTGAATTAAAATTTAAAAGCGATTTACTTTTCCTGTTCTCAGTACCGTTTTCCAGATCTACCCGTGTTGAAGAAAAAATCGTTTCCTTAGTCATTACTGATCCATTTATTCTGAAATTTCAGTATGTTGTTCCTCAAGATGTTATCTACAAATATTATCAAGAGCACAAAGTCAAATTCGAACTGGAACATTTTATAAAATTAATAGAATCGTAAGAGGTCAAAGAGCAGTTTTCCAGATCTAGTCTTTTCGAAGAAAAAGGGTTTTGCCACTCAATACTTGTCCATTTAATCTCAAATTTTAGTATATTAACCATCAAGAAGTCCTATACAACGTTCATTAAGAAGTTGAAGTGAAATTCTAAGTAGAACATTGCATGCAACCCACGAACTCACCAAAGGACAAACTGTTTCTTCAGAAAACAGAATACAAGACTTAGAACACAGCTATTTCATCTTAAAAAATACTCACCTCTACTCCATTCGAATTTCAGCATACATCACACATCATCACAGCAAGTAAACCACAGCAACAAAGTGTAGATTTAACGGACTCTACTTGCCTTAAGCCCAACGCAACCACAGCAAACAAAACAGAGAACTCGGGGTCTCGGACATGGCTCGGCGACGGCGTGAGGTGAGACGCGGCTAAAGCGAACGGCAGCAGCAAAGGTCAGACGATCAGCAACGGCGGAGGGCTAGTCCTACTCCCTCTCTCTTGCTTGCTCGCTCGCTTGCTCTCTCTCATGGATTCTCTCTCACTCACAGCTTTTTCGCTCAAAATCCTCCTTCTCTTTCTCAAAACACACGAGCACTTGTTTCTTTTTAAATTATTAACTAAGCTAATGATTTCCTTTTGCATGCAGGAGTTCGGTGGAAGCAGCAAAGAGAAACAGGTGGGGATGGCGTGTCCTCCGTTGAATACCCCTTGGCATCCGCTGGCAGCCCCATTTCCAGCCACGTGGACGTCATTAGCTAGGCCTTGGTCAACAATTTCCTCCCATTAGTTGACTAATGTGGCGACTAATTGAAGAAGTAGTGTGGGGCTGTCTTGGGCCGGTAGGTTGCGGTATTATTCTTAATATCCAGCCCATACTTGCTCTAAACATTCGCCTTAACCTCCGTATATCTATGAGTTGAATGTAGTCCATTCACAGGGCTGTGTGTGTGGCCATGTCGAGTCCTCACTCATGGCTCAATCCCCTCCCCAATATTTGTCTCTTAATTTCAGCAAATGCAAGTGCTGAAAATCATTACCTTCATGACTACACGGGGTCGCAACAATGTATCAGGGTTCGGTTAGTAGGGTACATAATTGGATGGCCAGAAATCAATATGGAAAAATATCTTGTCGACATATCTTATGGTACTCCCTCGGCCTTATTAGTGATAGCATGCAAGGATGGGACTATGCCTTATGCGAAGATCAATATATTTCTAAACGTGGCTCATTGGTCCAACGATGGAACCAAACAATAATCGTGCAAAAATACTGATGACACCATCCAACAGTACTTCTATTGATTAGTCATGGTCATCGTACATTCGAGGGTTGTCGAAATTCTCAGGTGTCACATGACTACCAATAATAAAAAATTTCTTATACATTGTAGAATGGCCCATAGTGCTTTATTTCCTTATCCTCAGTGCCATATTTATACGCTTGCAAAATAGTCATGTGTTCCCTTTCCATTTAGCAAGACTTGTGCCAGTGATGTTTTTTATTATTATTATTATTAATTCATGTTGATATTTAGGGATCTTATCATTCACCACATCATGATGGGTCTCATTTTTTCATGACAATTGTGGACGATTACTCTTGTGCCACATGGGTTATCCTGATGCAATCAAAACATCAAGCTTTCTCCCATTTAAAATTTATTCATCTCCTTATCAAAGAATCAATTTGGGAAATCTACTCAGCGCATTCGCACTAATAAATTCAATCATTGTCCCTCTCTTTTCTCATCTCATGGCATCCTACATAAGAATTCCTGGACCTACACCTTGTAGCAAAATGGGGTAGTGGGACGCAAACATTGCCATCTTTTGGAAGTTACATGTGCACTGAAATTCCAAGCCTCCATTCCAGAAACCTTTTAGGGAGACTATGTGGTCACGGCCGCTTACCCGATCAATCACATACCCACTTGAATCCTCGATAGACGAAATGGGTCCCCATGCCCAAAGTAGTATATTTATGAGATATCCAAATTTAAAGAAAGGATACCATGTCTTTAAGCCTTCCACAAGTGAATTTTTTGTAAGCAAGGACGTTTCTTTCCACGAGGACATCTCTTTGTTTCGTGAAAATTTGCTGTCAAGATTCAAGCAACTGGGGGGATTCTCATCTATTTTATTTGAGGATGCACTATCTGCAAATCCAAAGTATGTTCAAACTATTCCTTCAGCACCTGCTCCAATTCCAGATGAGAATATTGCTCCAGTTCCAACATTAGAACAAGCAACTGCTAATATGCCATTGAAGAAGTTTCCAGTTCTTCACCAAGGTCTTTTAATGATGAACTATCATCCTTTCCACTAATGCATAATCCTCCACGGTGTTCCGGGCACCCCACACGTCCACTAATGTGGACTAAAGACTATGTTTGTGCTGCATTCAACTCACCAAGTATTAATTACCCAATCTTATCCTATGTTTCTTTCGATCAACTTTCTCTAGAACATAGGTGTTGCATCAGTCGTATATCAGAAGAACGAGAACCCTCTAATTATGATGGCATCCACTTATCCACGATGAAAAAAAGCTATGGAAGCAAAATTACAAGCCTTAGCTAAAAAAACAAACATTAGAGCCCTCACCGAAAGCCAATTGGATGGAAGTGGGTGTACAAAATCAAGTATCGAGCAGATGGCTTTATTGAACATTACAAGGCTCGATTGGTGGCTAAAGGTTTCACACAGTATGAAGGTTTCGACTATCATAAGACCTTTTCTCTAGTGGCCAAGGATGTCATAGTTTGTTCTTTCTTATCAGTTGCAGCTCTTCATGATTGAGAATTACACCAAATGGACGTCAATAATGCTTTCCTTCACGGTGAATCGGATGAGGAAATTTATATGGAACTTCCTCAAGGATTATAGAGATAAGGGGAGAATAGGGTATGTCATCTTCAGAAATCCATTTATGGCCTCAAAGAAGCCTCCAGGCAATGGTATGCCAAATTCACCAATGTTCTCATAGCTGCAGGTTTCAGGCAAACCATATATGATTATGCCTTATTCACATGGACAAAATGTATGTCATCCATCTTCTTGATGATATATGTTGATGATATACTTATTATGTGAAATGACATAACTGCCATAAAGAGCTTTAAGGAGTATTTACATTCCACTTTTCATATAAAAGATCTGAGATCACCTAAATACTTCATTGGAATTGAAATTACCCGATCCGATCAAGGGATTTCTCTCAGCCAACAAAAGTTTGTACTGGAGATTGTATCAGAAGCAAGTCTATTAAGATGCAAACTAGCTATTATTCCAATTAAGCAAAACACAAAATTAACTATGACAGATTACGATGCGGGAATATATCAAGATGATGATCCTATACTCCAAGATTCGTCAAATTATCAGAAGCTCATTGGAAAACTTATATATTTGACCATGACTAGACTTGATATATGTTACGTAGTCCAAACTCTTAGTCATTCATGCATAGTCCGAAGCAGTCCCATATGAATGCCATTCTAAAGGTCGTAAAGTACTTGAAGAAATGCCTAGGACTTGGGATACTTCTTTCTAGGAAATGCAACATGGAAATGGTAGCTTATTGTGATGCAGATTATGCGACTTATCCCATGAGCCGAAGGTCTATCACAAGTTTTCTGCATTAAACTAGGTGAATCTCTACTTTTGTGAAAAACAAAGAAGCAACCAACTGTCTCACTATCTTCCGCTGAAGTAGAATATTGAGCCATGGCAAAGACCACTTGCGACATAGTGTGGATACGAGGTTTGCTTTGGGATCCTGAGGTGCAAGTAAAGGGATCAACCAATTTATTTTATGACAATTATGCAGCTATCAAACTTGCAACAAATCCTATAGTGCATGAAAGAACGAAGGATATAGAAGTGAATTGCCATTTTACTCGAGATAAGATTCAAGAAGGAATAATTGAGACAAAGCGAATTGGAACCATAGAACTAACTGGCAGATGTTTTCACCAAACCCCTATGTCAGAGACAAGACACATAACTATTAAGCAAGCTACGTGTCTTGGACATCTACTAGCCACCACTTTGAGGGGAATGTTGAAAGATATGCTTGAGATGTGCAATATCCATTTGGATTCAGACTGATTTATTATATCAATCAAAGATTAGATTTGATTCTTGGGATATTTTCTTTCCCTACATTTGTATACATCATGTACTATAATTACAGAGCTCTATACACTTTAGTAATTAATGAAAGAAATTCAGAAAATCTTCTCCTAAAATTTGTTCTTCTAGCTCTTCCTTTGTCTTCCTCAATTCCTTTCACGACCATGGGCTGTCATTATCATGAAAAGCAGAGTCGTGTGCAGTCACAATAAGCCCGTTCATATTTAAGGAATTTGTTTAAAATTGCAAAGTGCCATGCTAGATAGCTACTGTTGAGGTCAAAATCAGCGTCCCGCCGTCATTACTAAAGAAGCATGCAACATCCTCGTTGCTCAAGCAGTAATGCGAGATGGCTTTATAGTCATGCATCATTGGTTGTGTGAATGGGACATCTCATGAACGTAGCATAGGCAGTATTGTGCTTGGCCATTTTGGCCACGACTCTTCAAAAGCAAAGTTGTACATCATTGGCCATGTGAATGGGGCATCTCATGAACGCAGCATAGGCAAAATTGTGCCTGTACATTTGGCCACGACACCCTTCAAAAGCGACCATATTGGCGAGGAGGCAACTGAAATGATCATCAATTATTATTTTTGGAATTCCTATGGTTCCGACGGTCAAATTTGATCTCCAAGAAGGGTCGGCTTCCCTCTGCTTGAATCCAATTCCCACTCAACAGAGCTTAGAAGCAAAGCAAATCTGATAAGATAATGAGCTCTTGTCTGCTGGATAAATGTGAAAAGCCGAACCCAAACTTACCTTTTTTTAAGGGCCTGCTTTCTATAACAACCGACTTGTCATTCAACATGAAGTTTCTCAAAAATTGGAGGAAACTAGAAGGCAAGATCGGCCAAAGACAAGGCTCCTTTCAGAACATTAGTTGTTTCGAACGAATCCTCCCGAACAAAGTAAGGGACCTGGTTCTCAGACCAAAGAAGGTCCGTACAAGAATTTCTTAATGGGGATCGGTCCGTACAATCCCTGCCCTTTGGAACTGAATGATGAGGCATCCACCAGAACCCCCATTTTCAAAACATCAGATCCTGAAACCGCCGGTGCTCTCCGATTAGCATTGCCGGATCATTTCCACTTTCGGCACCACTGTGTTGATGAGGTCCTCGAGGCGGTGTGGTTGAGTTTGGTCCAGCATGGCGTGGAGTTATCTCCTCTCGTGCTCTTGAAGCATCTGCATCTGCCTTGCCCGTGCTGTTACGGGCCAATAGAGATGATGCAGGGTCGGCACGCCCCCTCATTTCTTCTGGCAAAGTGTAGGACTCTGAAGGTGCTACAGCTCAATCCATTTTGGTGCTTCCTTCGTATCTTCCGACATTGTAGCCAATAAGTACCGCCTCATGAGATCGATCCCATGTTCGCCCACGGTTGCTTGACGACCTTCTCGACCATCGTCCATGCCGAGTTAAATTGTAGAATCAATGTGAATTTCTTGCTGATATTTTAATTGCTAGAGAGAGAATTGAAAGGACATTAGAAATTTAGCTCAATCCCATGTTCGCCTACGGTTGCTTGACGACCCCCTCGACCATCATCCATGCCAAGTTAAATTGTAGAATCAATGTGAATCTCTTGCCGATATTTCAATAGCTAGAGAGAGAATTGAAAGGACATCAGAAATTTAGCTTCATCCAAGAAAAATGTTAGGGACATGCAGAGATTTTAAAATGTATAGGAACATGCCGTATCGCCAAGTCCTCGAGAACTTCATGAGTGGTCGGATGGCTGGTTAAATTATTTAATTTGGCAAAATTAAAATAATATTTATCTATTTTTTTACCCAAAGTTGACCATATTTGGCTGGGCCTAACTTTCCTGTTCAACATCTCATTGACTTGATTTTTACCCCTACAAAAAGCTCCTAACCCGATTTGTTTAAAAAAAGCGATTTGATTTCAAAACAATAATAATATTGCTTTTTTTACCTAAGTTTGGGAAAATTTGTATCGGTCATATCCTTGTACAATTGCCCTAAGCCAAAAAAATATATTTTCAAATGGTTTGACTAACCAACTATCCAACTTTCGCGTTTGAATGTCGAAAAGTGCTACCAAATCGAGGAGATCTTCATTGTATTTGACAAATCTTGTATGGACCCGAGAACACTTCAAAGTCTTAAAAAGTTAGTACTTCATGATCTTCTTAAATTGAGAAATATTACCTTGCTCATCGATCTATCTTTATTTAAAGAGGGTTGAGATAACTTCATATCCATCTTTCTTGAAAATTCACTATCAATCTAAAATCTACTGACAATAAATAAAGATGGTGGTTTGCGTAAGTGTGGCAAGACAATAATATTGAACAAAAGCTTACGATCTTTTTACAATTTCAGCTTGTCTTTCTCTATAGCTCTCTACTATTTGTACATCTTGTATGTTGTTGCTGTACAGGTGATGAAAACCATCTTATTGGTAAAAAAAATTAAAATTGATATTGGTGTATTTCTTTTTATCTAGATTTGACTATATTTTGACCATGCATAAATTTTTTGCATCAATGAAAAGTCAAATACTGTGGTTCAATATGAAAAAAGTGTTGGAATCACGATGGTCTAGGTTTAACACAATCTCATTACATTGAAAATGAATTGAGAGGTTAAAAGGTTCTAATCAAATATGTAGATAATCCTTATCTTCCACACATAACTTTTAGAAAGACTACTGAAAACAATATTAGACAACTGGAGTATTCTCAAATAATCGACATCATCCTATATATCACGAATTACACTAGACTAGATTTAGCATACTCAATAGGAATATTGAGTAAATATATAAGTAATCCTGGTCACCAGCATTAGACTACTCTGTTGAGAGTGCTAGATTATCTAAAAAGAAACAAAGACTATGTTATGTAATAAGACAAATATCCTATTGTTTTAAAAGGCTATATTGATGCCAACTTGAGAATTATGATTAATCAAGTTGACTAGCGGATATGTGTTACGTTAGGAGGTTCCATAGTATTGTGAAAATCTAGCAGATATGATAAGAGGACGACTAGTCGATCGTAAAGAGTGGTCAATAGAGGACGTTTGGTCAATCTGGGCATTTGACGCAGACACTGACGTTGCTGCTGGAATTTTCACCAAAAAAGAGTTGCTGCAATTGAAGTATCAAAATGTCACTAAAAATTTGTTAAATGAAAGCCAGCCCCCTCACGTAAGACTCCTTAATAAAGACCAAGCTCGAAATTGGCAAATATGAAAAATCTTACTATCAATCGGACAATTTCAGCTTTAAAAAGTACAGTTTTTAAACTTATGGATGTGTCACAGCCTGAAAGAGTGACGATCCAAGAGGTTTCTATGGTTCGGCCGTGCCACGTCTTTGGATCAAGCGACCCTCGGTTTGTATCCCTGACACATAGGGTTTTCTCGAGTCTTCTAGAATACTCCTGGGGGCGGGCGATACTGTAAATGTATTCGTATGTAATTAATGCGGGTAGTTGGTAGTTGGGGAGATCTAATCTCCACCGTTAGATCGAGGAGAGATCTACAGATACGACTTGCCTTGTCTTTGTATAAAAAGGGGTCTTCTCCCCCTTATTTGTATAATTTCATTCTCAAGTGAAATACAATCAAGAGCTTCTCTCTCTAAGAGTTTCTCTCTCTAAGATCCTTGTGAGTGAGTGTGAGAAAGGCTGACTTGGGAGAAATTCCTAGGACCGACGGGGGCAAGGGAACGCTAGATTGATCGGGCCGTGACAGATGTCACAAAGCTAAACCCAACAAAGCAAGTTCAAATCCACCTTACAAGAGCGAAAGCTTAGTGAAGTAAGAAAAGAACCGAAGAGAATCTAGAAAAATAAATGAATTTGAAGAGTCTATATTCAGGTTGGAAATTTTAATTTCACTCTTTTCGAAATAAAAACCGACATTTTCTGGAAATGGCTCATGTTGCATTCAATTATTGCCCCCCATTCCGTGGCTGTAATTTTCATTCAATGATGCTTCTGTAGCATACGTAAGCAGGGACGTGGCTATCAAAAGACGACAAGTTTGCCACTCCATAAATAGCGACCACAAGATAAGAGACTCCTTATCCCAAAAGCACACGTGCGCACACTCACAAGCTCGAAGTAGAACACGACCATACATGGAGGAGGTGGTGATAGTCGGTGCCGGCATCGCAGGTGTGGCGACGGCAGTGGCCCTTAAGAAGGTCGGTGTCCGAGCCCTCGTCCTTGAGAGATCGGAGGAGCTCCGAACGACCGGTGCAGCTCTCGGTCTCTTCGCTAATGCGTGGGTTGCGCTCGATGCACTCGGGGTTTCGGAGAAGCTCGCTGCCCTGTACGTTCCTATGGAAAGGTGAGGTCCTTGTTCGCTCGTTTTTTTTTTTTGTTTTTTTTGGTCGAAGGTAGTACTTGCATTTCATTCTTTAAAACGAGAATTACATGGAAAGGATAAGTTGAAATCAGAACATAAAATATTCCAAAGGGGTTGCGGGGGTTTACGCTGCCATGTTGAGGGAAGGGTTTTTAGGCGAAAAGCTTTTGCTACCCAATCTGCGGCGTGATTTGCACCTCTCGAACAGTAAATTACACTTACGTGGGGGCATTTGGGCTAAAATCTGCTGGCATTCCTTGTTCGCTCTTTGCACTTAAAAACAGATGTCTGATTATTGTGGAATGTTTTATCATTTCAAAGTATTAAAACTCGATCTAATCTTTAGTTCAACAATCATGTACAGATCGATAGTTAAATGAGTAATTTCTCTGCTATTAAAGATGACAGCACTCAAATTTGATCGATGCTGAATTACTCTAAGCATCTTTTGGAAGATATTAAATACTCCTAATCTTGTGCTACCCCCAACTCAAAGTAAATCACTTTTATAGTGAAAAGTAGTTACAAAAATCCAAACCCATTTCAATCGCAGTGACTAGACCTTGATATGGTGCAATTAAGTTCATGAACTTTACTGACCAAAAAAAAAAGTTCATGAACTTTCATTTCGATCATTTAATGCAATGATTTTTTTTTTTTGGGTTATTTGCAAACGATGTTAGTTAGGTTTAAAAAAAATTGGTCAAAAAGTGGTTATACATCTTCCATGGGGAAAAAATCATGAAAATTGAGATCATTGCCAGTTGTAAAGTGCACCATGAAATTTACCTATTGAGGTTGCTCATGCGATTAATACTTAGAATAAAATAACTAATTAGATATTCATCAAATGAAGGGAAAAGTGCAATATCAGTGAGAAAGAGCAACAGGCTTTTCAAGCAAGATATACTGAGTAGAAAGATAAGCTCTACATTGGTTTTGTACTTTGTTAATTTGATTTTAGGATTCGCTGTTTTGGGAGCTTCTTAAATCGGTTATTGATCCAGGATGCTGGACCTTGATCTGTCCTACAATTTCTCAATGATGAAAAAAAACAATTTTACTTATTAATATATATATTTTTACTTGGTCAGGGGATACATAACTGATGTCAAGACTAAATCGATTCAAGAAGTGCATTATCCAAGCAACAGGTGAATCTCAAATTTCCTCTCATTTATGCTACCTACCTTTCCATCATCTTTGTTTCCTTAATATACCATTTAATGTTTCAGGCTGATTAATTTCTTGTAATTGGTTACTATATGTTTTATTTTGCACAAAATGATACAAACGACCGTCAGAAATATACCATGAATGGGACTATTAGCCCCTATTTTGACAACTCATCTTTTAAGAAGATCATCAATAATAGAGTTTGAAAATATAATATTCCTTTTGTTAGATAGAATTGGGAAATTTATTCTATTATGTTGTTGAAAATATATCTAGAATTTGAGACTCGTAAAGAGAACTCGATCCAACTAGGTTTCCTAGATTAAGTAAAATTCCCTAAGAAATTTCCTATTTTGGATCTAATTCTTTTCTATATAAGAAGGGGTCTTTTTAGTGAAGAGCAACCCCATTGAGAGAACAATGAGAGTGTTTAAATAACTCAATTGTAATTATAATTTTCGTTAGTGGGTCTTGTGCCATTTTTCGTTATTTTCTTGTCCTGTTTATCTTATACTTCGATTGCTTCTTTTTTTTTTTTTTGCTCCCACAACAAATGTTATTATTTTATGCATGTCATTTCGTATTCCAAGGATAGAAAATCATTCCATCTGGATTGAGCAGGAATGGAGCCCAACCAAGAGCAGTCCATCGAAAAGTCTTGTTGGAAGTTCTGGCTGAGGAGCTTCCTCCAAATAGCATTCGATTCTCTTCCAAGATAACTTCCATCGAAACCCAAGTAGAACACGGCTTGTCCACTTGTATTGTCATGCTTGATGATGGGACCATCATAAAGTCTAAGGTACCCTACAATTTCTAGAGAACCTTCTTTTGAATTCAAATATGATGAGGTAACTTATCGACTTTAACTTATCCACGTTGAAAATATTATACATGTAGGTTGTTATAGGATGCGATGGGGTGCACTCTATCGTGGCCCGTTGGCTTGGACTTCGCCCGCCGGTCTATTCAGGCCGGTCTGCAGTGCGCGGGTTGTCCGTGTTCCCAAAAGGTCATGGTTTTGACCATGGCCATGCGATTCAACAATTTGTGGATGTGGGCAAGAGGGCAGTTTTTATTGCTCTCAATGATAAGGAAGTGTATTGGTTCTTCGGGGGCACATGTCCTCCTAAAGGTACTATGTATACTACATTTTATCTTCCCAACCATGATGGCTCCTTCAATACTAGCTTATTAATCCGCCTTGATCCCTAATGCTTCCATTCATAAAGGTATGGAAAAAGGAGCAGATCCAGAAATGATACAAAGGGAGGTGATGGAAAATTTGGCGAAGGACTTCCCACCCGTGTTCCTCGATGTCGTCAAGCACTCCGATCTTTCGAGTTTGACATGGGCGCCACTGATGTTCCGATATCCTTGGGACATCCTATTCGGAAACCTAGTCCGATCAAACGTCACGGTGGCTGGAGATGCTATGCACCCGATGACTCCCGACTTGGGCCAGGGGGGATGTTCGGCTCTCGAGGACGCGGTGGCATTGGGTAGGCACCTCGGGGACTCAATTGCCAAGCACGGCAAACTGGTGACCCAAGACATGGGAATTGCTATAGAGAGGTACGCAAAGGAGAGGAGATTGAGGGTGGCGACACTGATCACGGCATCGTACTTGTCGGGATGGGTGCAACAAGATGGGTCTAGTCGATTCATGAGGTTCCTAAGAGAAGTATTCTATGGGCTCCTCTTGGGTAGAGTGGTGAAAGGTATTACAGAATATGATTGTGGGAAGCTTCATGGTGTTTCCCCTTTGCCTTCATGTGAATCTGAAAGCTCCATCTAGTTATGGAGTTGCAATCGGATTTTGGTCTTCTATTTTGTTTAATAATCGATGATGAAATTTGTTGCAATGTGATGCGTGATGGGGTGAGTGATTCCGGAAATGAAATTTTTCAGAAGGAATTTTTGTGGTTAAGTGTATGGAGTAGTGTATATGGTAAAGAAACAAAAAGGAATAAGCAAAGATAGAACGATCTCCTTCCAAGGTATAAAGGCCACGCCACCAACCGAGGATGAGGATCGAGATCTACGAAGTTCACCACTAAGGCCTAAAGCTTCCACCAGTCAAGGATAAAGGACTTCGGGATAGGAGAAGCTCACCACTAAGGCCTAAAGATTCCACCAGCCAAGGATAAAGGGCTTCTTGGCTCACCACCAAGGAGTGATCTACGCTCCAAGGATAAAGAAACTGAAAGGAGTTATCCACTCTCCGAAGGAGTTCACTCAAGCAGAGGAAAGCTCACCATTTCATTCATAAAATTCGTATATCCCATACATTGGATAGTTTTCCCCTGTTTATAGGAGGATTTTAGCAGTAGGAAATATTAAAAACAGACTTTAATGACCTAGGAATTTAAACCTTCGACTCTTGAACTGCATAACAATAAATACACCTAGGAACTTATGAAATGCAATTAGTAGTACGGGAACTTGCATTCGTTGAACTTTTAGCTTGCCGTAATCTTGAACCGTTGGCCTTCCGCATTCTTCGACCGCATTCGTAAACCTTTAGCCTTCCCAAAATTCGAGCTCATCCCTTGACCAAAAACAAATTCTCCTGAAACTTCATCAATTGGTCATGCAAGACGTCTAAAATGGCCTCCCATTGCTAGTTATCGACATACCACAAAATATCGATAAGTAATTAACATTATTCATTCAAAATGATCCATCGAAGCACATAATGCCCAATTTCTTTATTGCCTTGGATAAGCATTGATGGTTCTGAGTTGGTCGATGGACCTACGTTGGATGCTCCCGCATCATCCTCCCCGGGTTGTTTGAGATTTGTCCTCAAATCTAGAAAGTTTTCATCCTCTAAGTAAGGAGAAAGGTCTCCCACGTTGAATGTTGCCGAGACTCCAAATTCTCCAGGAAGGTCTATCTTGTAAGCATTGTCACCAATTCGCTCAATAACTTTAAAGGGACCATCAGCTCTAGGCATGAGCTTGTTCTTTCGTCGAAATGGAAATCTCTCCTTCCTCAAGTGAAGCCATACAAGATCACCCGGTTGAAATTGAGTCTTCTTGCGATGTTTATTAGCTTTCTTCTTGTAAGATTCGTTGGCCTTTTCGATCTTGGATCGAATTTGCTCATGGAGCTTCTTCATCGATTCAGCTCTTTTCTTGCCATCAAAGCTTACTTGAGAGTTAGATGGAATTGGAATCAAATCAATGGGCGTGAGAGGATTAATTCCATACACAACTTCAAATGGCGATCGACCAGTAGTATAACTCGGTGATCGATTGTAAGCAAATTCAGCATGTGCAAGCTTTAAATCCCAATCTTTCAAAGATTTACTCACCATACCACGAAGAAGAGTGGTTAGAGTATGATTTGTTACCTCCGTTTGGCCATCGGTTTGTGGATGATAAGCCGTGCTGAATAAGAGTCTTGTACCAAGCATTCTCCATAGAGTCCTCCAGAAGTAGCTTAAGAACTTGGAATCACGATCCGACACAATGGTCTTTGGTACTCCATGAATGCGAATAATCTCTTTGAAATATAATTCAGCAATATGAGATGCATCGTTGGTCTTGTGACATGGCACAAAATGAGCCATTTTAGAGAACCGATCGACGACCACCATGATAGCATCTTTTCCTCTTTGAGTTCTTGGTAGAGCCACAATGAAATCCATGCTAACATCTTCCCAGGGCTGCAATGGTACTGGAAGTGGAGTATACAAACCTTGATGGAAATGGCTTTTTGATCTTTGACAAGTTGCACACCTTGAGATGATAGCATGCACATCTCCACTCATCTTTGGCCAATAGAAATGCTCTTGAAGAACCTCAAGAGTTTTGTTAATACCAAAATGACCAGCCAATCCTCCACCATGCGCCTCTTGAATCAGCAATTCGCGAAAAGAACTCTTCGGCACACATAATCGATTTCCTTTAAAAAGAAACCCATCTTGCAAAGAATATGTACCTTGAACTCCCCGCTTGCAATTGTTGATGATGGATGAGAACTCCGCATCTTCAGAATAGAGTTCTTTCATTGATTGAAATCCAAGAATCCTAGAGTCCAGAACAGCAAGCATAGAATATCTTCTTGATAAAGCATCTGCTACAACATTTGTGTGGCCAGGTTTATATTTTGAGACAAAAGAAAAGGATTGAAGAAATTCTACCCATTTTGCATGTCTCGAATTAAGCTTGCGTTGGCCGCTAATAAACTTAAGCGCCTCATGATCAGAATGAAGGACAAATTGCTTTGGCCTCAAATAATGACTCCAATGATCAAGAGCTTGAATAATGGCATAGAACTCTTTGTCATAAGTTGAATAATTCCTCTTGGAATCGGTTAACTTCTCGCTGAAATATGCCAATGGTTTTTGTGCTTGGACAAGAACAGCGCCAATACCAACTCCGCTTGCATCACACTCAACTTCAAATACTTTATCAAAATCAGGAAGTGCAAGAATAGGGGACTCACAAAGTTTCTGCTTGATTACCTCAAAGGCGTTACGAGCAGCCTTTGTCCATTCAAAAGCACCCTTCTTCATGCATTCAGTTATTGGAGCCATGACGGTACTAAAGTTTTTGACAAAACGTCGATAGAAAGAAACAAGGCCATGAAAACTTCTTACATCAGAAATGGACTTCGGAACCGGCCAAGTCTTCATAGCCTCCACCTTGGTTTGATCAACAGATATTCCATCTTTGGAAACCACATAACCAAGAAACACAATGCTTGGAGAGAAGAACTCACATTTCTCCATTTTAGCATATAGTTTTCGTTCTCTCAAGACATCAAATACTTGTTTTAAATGGGAGATATGCTCCTCCTCATTCCTACTATAAACAAGAATATCGTCGAAATAAACAACGACAAATTGACCAATAAAGGAACGAAGAACCTCGTTCATAAGTCTCGTGAAGGTACTTGGAGCATTAGATAATCCGAATGGCATAACCAACCACTCATAAAGGCCTCCCTTGGTCTTGAAAGCCGTCTTCCATTCATCACCTTCTCGCATTCTGATTTGATGATAACCACTCCGCAAATCTATCTTTAAAAACATAGAAGAACCATATAATTCATCAAGCATATCATCAAGTCTAGGTATAGGGTACCTATACTTAATGGTGATGTTGTTGATGGCCCGGCTATCAACACACATTCGGTATGTACCATCCTTCTTAGGTACAAGTAGAGCCGGAACAGAACATGGACTCATACTTTCTCGAACGTATCCTTTGACGATAAGTTCATCGACTTGTCTTTGCAACTCCTTAGTTTCCTCTGGATTGCATCGATAAGCTGGCTTGTTTGGTAGTGGAGCACTGGGGATCAAATCGATTTGATGCTCAATACCTCTTATGGGAGGTAATCCAGGGGGCAAATCCTCTAGGAACACATCTGCAATTTCTTTCAACAAGCAATGCATATTTGGATTTATGGGTCGCTCAATCACACTCTTTTTCTCGACCACAAGCAAAGCAAATACATTCTTTTGTTTGCTAATGGCTCTCTCAACCCGTGTCTCACTCAAGAACATATTTTCCTTACAAGTGTTTCCCTCCCTAGGTTGATTATTATGTATTGAAGAAGGATTCAAGGGTAAAAGAGTGATGTATTTATGTTCCTTATGAAAAGAGTATGTGTTTTTCTGACCATCATGCATAGCATTTATATCAAATTGCCACGGTCTACCCAATAACAAATGGCATGCCTCCATAGGAATCACATCACAAACAACCTAATCTCGATAGTTCTTCCCAATTGAAAATGATATAAGAACTCGTTTGGTTACCTTGAGTTCATTCCCTTGATTGAGCCATTGGAGCTTGTATGGTTGATGATGTTTCATTGTTGGAAGCTTTAGCTTGTCGACAAGAGTTGTCGAAGCAACATTGGTGCAGCTCCCACCATCGATGATCACCGAACACACCTTTCCGTTAATAGTGCAACGGGTGTGAAATATATTCTCCATTTGCTCTTTATTAGGAGAAACTTCAACATGCAATGCTCTTCGGATGATCAACAGCTCGCCATCATCAGCTTTCTCCACAACTTCTTCTTCCCGATCAGATTCAGAAATATTTTGGTCTTGATTGCCCTCAGCCTCTTGAAGCGATGAATTGATCTCCTCAATTTCTTGAAGAGTCATAACTCTTCGATTTGGACAATTTGCTTATAAATGCCCAAAACCATGGCACTTAAAGCATTTCCTTGCATCGCCTTCAAACTTCTTTTGCACTTCTTTGGAAGTCTCTGCAATTTTCCCTTGTTTTTGTCTTTTGTCGACGTACTCTCGCCTTTGCTTGACGAAGCACCCTTAAAATAGGATGTCGCCTTTGTTGAGGTTCTGAAGGAAAACCTCTTGCTCTTCAATTGTTTTTCGACTTTTATGGCTAATTTGCATATGTCTTCAAAAGACCAATAAGGTTGAAGTTCAACCATATCAGCAATTTCTCGATTCATGTCGCCAAGGAAACGAGCGATAGTTTGCTCAGGAACTTCTGGAACTTCACTCCTCATTTTGAGTTGTTCAAACTCACGAATGTATTCTTCAACACTCATCCCTTGTTGTCTTAGGGAATTCAATTTGAGGAATAGATCTTGCTTATAGTTGTCGGGCAAGAACCTCTTCTTCATCAACATTTTGAGTTTTTCCCAAGACTTGATTCGGCCTTTTCCTTCCCTTGCTCGTTGATGCTTTAGATTCTCCCACCATAGAGAAGCATATTTTGTCAGCTTTAGGATAGCAACCTTACATTTCTTCTCATCCGAATAGGACTTGAAGTCAAAAATTCGTTCGGTTTTGTGTAGCCAATCCACAAAGTCGTCCGGATTGAGATTTCCGTCAAACTCAGGGACCTCCACTTTAATGTCTCTTTCATCCTCCTTATGCCTCCCTCTTCGTCTGCGTCTTCGAATTTGAGATTCAGAATCACTTGTGTGCAGAATCGTTCGGTTGTCTCCAGTGGACTCGGAATCGCCATCAGAATTTTGACGAGATTCAGAATCGTCACGTCGTTGCCGTTCATTGGGACGTCTTCCTAGCCGTCCTTGTCTCGCCGGATTCTCTAGAAGATTGAGGACTCACTCCATTTGTTGCTGAAGATTTTCGATTGCGCGATCTCGCCTTTCATTGTGCGCTTGCTCCAAAGTCAAGCCTCTTCGAACTTGATCATCCATAAGGAATTTGTAATAGAAGAAACAAAGGAATCACTCAAATGAGTTGAACCTTGAGCTCTGATACCAATATTGATGCGTGATGGGGTGAGTGATTCCGGAAATGAAATTTTTCAGAAGGGATTTTTGTGGTTAAGTGTATGGAGTAGTGTATATGGTAAAGAAACAAAAAGGAATAAGCAAAGATAGAATGATCTCCTTCCAAGGTATAAAGGCCACGCCACCAACTGAGGATGAGGATCGAGATCTACGAAGTTCACCACCAAGGCCTAAAGCTTCCACCAGCCAAGGATAAAGGACTTCGGGATAGGAGAAGCTCACCACCAAGGCCTAAAGATTCCACCAGTCAAGGATAAATGGCTTCTTGGCTCACCACCAAGGAGTGATCTACGCTCCAAGGATAAAGAAACTGAAAGGAGTTATCCACTCTCTGAAGGAGTTCACTCAAGCAGAGGAAAGCTCACCATTTCATTCATAAAATTCGTATATCCCATACATTGGATAGTTTTCCCCTGTTTATAGGAGGATTTTAGCAGTAGGAAATATTAAAAACAGACTTTAATGACCTAGGAATTTAAACCTTCGACTCTTGAACTGCATAACAATAAATACACCTAGGAACTTATGAAATGCAATTAGTAGTACGGGAACTTTCATTCGTTGAACTTTTAGCTTTCCGTAATCTTGAACCGTTGGCCTTCCGCATTTTTCGACCGCATTCGTAAACCTTTAGCCTTCCCAAAATTCGAGCTCATCCCTTGACCAAAAACAAATTCTCCTGAAACTTCATCAATTGGTCATGCAAGACGTCTAAAATGGCCTCCCATTGCTAGTTATCGACATACCACAAAATATCGATAAGTAATTAACATTATTCATTCAAAATGATCCATCGAAGCACATAATGCCCAATTTCTTTATTGCCTTGGATAAGCATTGATGGTTCTGAGTTGGTCAATGGACCTACGTTGGATGATCCCGCATCACAATGCATGACACAAAAGTTCATCGTATTGTTTATCTCAGATTGCACTTGTTTTTCTTTTTTTCTTTTTTATTTCACATGAATCTTTTCACTTGATGATCGGGAGCATCATAGGATTAGGTTTGGTCAGATCTTTCTAAGTTTGGGTTGACATTCATTTGATAGTGTGGTAGATATGCGGATTCTTAATTGATACTGTACTTTTCTTGACGTATTTAATAAAGTTATAATTAAGTAACAAGATTCGTTAGAATGAAGTGCCTTCTGTCATTGGTAGACTAAATATCTTTTTCCTAGATTCCCACCAATGTTGTCAGACAAATCACGCAACCCCAAGATCTTCATAACCAAAACAAGAACATGCATAATTAAGTAGAAAGATTAACGCACCTGTTTTGGAATCCATTGTTCTTGAAGTGGAAGCGGAAAACTGATGTTCCACACGCAAGTCATTCTCCTCTATTTCCCTCCATATCACTGGCTTAATGAGACGGCCCCCTCACCCTTTAGCGTTAGGTTAACGCTTCTTATGTGAGGATACATGTGAGAATTAGGGTTAGAGGAGAGACTTGAGCACTATTTATAGAGTTTCCAGCTAGGCCATCTCATTACGGGCCAGGCTCAACTCAGCTCACACTAGCCAGCCCCATATTAAACTAATTAAAAAACATTCTATCTCACCTTAGACCAACCCTGTTTTACAATAACCGTAAAACGTAAAATTACAATATCAATTAATGTAGTCTATATTAGAAAAACTCTTACATTCTCCCACTTGGACTATATTAATTGAAATTGTACTGTATGTGCGCACATTGATTTAGAGATAATTCTTAGTAGTCAAACCTATCCCATAAAGTCTCAAACTGCATGTATACACACATAACCTTCCATGATCACAAGTGCTTTCAACTTTATTGATATGGATTTAATATAGTAGTGTGTCAAATGGATAACATCTTTCATAGAGAGATCCCATTTGTCAGTCATAATTCTCTTACCTTAAGTGTCACAAAAAACTTATGCCATTAGAGAATGTCTTTATGGTTCCAATGAACCCACATATGCCTTGTCCTTACGGTTAACCTTTCTTTATGTATAACAAGGCATATGCATAATGCTAATAATCGGATGCCCCTAGCCTTCACTCAAGGTTTATACAATATTTTGAAACTTTATTAATATGTATTCAACATAATAACAATACATTCAAAAATATTTTATTGAATGCAAAAGTTGATACATATTAAACCGTTACAAAGTGTAACGAACACAGATGAAACTTTTATCAGAGTAAAGCCAAAATAGCTCCCACTAAAAAATAGCATCTCATGATGCTCCTAGGCCCATGCTAATGACATGTCGCTCAAATACACATGGGCATAAGCCTTTAGTTAGTGAATCTGCAACCACATCATTTGTGGAAATATATTATATTATAACGTCACATTTCTATACCGTTTCTTTATGGTAAAAAAATTAATTGTCAAATATTTAGACCCCTTGAGACCTCTATTGTTAATAAATACTACAAATTTATTGTCTCAATACAACCATATGGGTCAATCCATAAAATTAAAAACGGCCAACTCCTTAATGAGGTTCCGGAGCCTAATAGCCTAAGTAACAACATAAAAGAATGTTACAAACTCCACTAACATAGTAGACATAAAACTTTATTTACTGCACTTCCTGCTAACATAAATATGTATTCCGTTATTGATCACATGTGATCCTAACAACCAACAAAGTTTACATCTGAATACCCTACTAGCTGTAAGAATTGAACATGTCTGTAAATTAACATACAATCTCTTGTCCTATTTGAGTACCTTAAAACCTTCTTGGTAGTCATTCAGTGACCACGTCCTGGATTTGACTGATATCTGCCTAGAAGTCCCGTTGCAAAGACGATATTTAGTCTAGTTCAAATTCGAGCATACATTCTACTTTTAAGTGCACTGACACAAGGTACACACCATTTAACTAGATTTTCTCAACATCTAAATAAAGATAGTGTAATGGATTCGGTCCATCACCTTTAACAACAGGAGCAATTCCTGGCTTGCAATGATATATATTGAATCTTTTCAAAATACGATCAGCAAATGTTCTCTGAGATAAATCTAATAAAAAATGACGAGAATAATCCTTACGGACCTTAGTGCAAAGAACAAGAGATGCCTTAAGGTCACTACTTGTAAGTAAAATATCATGTACATAGAGTATGAGAAAAATAAATTTCCTCCCACTGACCTTGCAGTATATTGAATTACTTTGTTCCCAATTGAACAAAATAACAACATTATGAAACTTTAATAATATTTTCTGGAAATTTGCTTAAGACCATGAATAAGACTTTTAAGTCTATACGCAAGTTTACTTGAATCATTTGCTGCAAAATCCTCCAGTTGAACTATATAGATTTTGTATCTATTTGGCGTAACTCTATATCAAAATAAACTATTAATACCACGTTCACTCTGAAAAAATCTTTAAAAGATACAAGAAAGAAATAATTATTTCTTCACTATAAACTATCCACCCCTCTTTTAGAGTGAAAACTTTAGCTATCAATTTGGCTTTAAATTCCACAATCTTTCTTTGAAATCCTTTTAGTTTTGTATGCCTATTTGCAACTAATGAACTTGTGATCTTTAGACAAGTCAGTAAGTTTCCAAATACTATGATGTTTCATAAATTGCATATCGCCTTTTATGTTATCTAATCATATACTTGATCGAGAAAAAGAAAACAACATTTATATATATGTCGCTAAATTAACCATGTAGTGGATATTGTAACCATGCTCTCACAAAAAGACTAAATAGTCTGATGGTATAACCGATCGTCTTTCCTTAGCAAATCTCCTGAATAAAGCTATAACCACTTCATTATGCACTTGAGAGGTTTTAGAAATTTTATCATAACTATATCAATAATAGTACCTTGAACCTCAACAAGTTTAGTCTATGATACAAGAGATTCCACAATTATCTGTACCACAATTGTCTATATAAGTAAAGATAAAGACACAGTGATCTTTCATCGTACTATTATCCTTAATAGTTTGAGAGCCAACTATCCTCTACAACTATGTCGAACTCTAAAAACTTTACCGTCTGTGATTTCATAATTCAAAAGAAGTTTATGAAAGAACTTTGGTAAAAACATGTTTTTGTATGTGCAAAGAGTTGCTTTCAAAATATCAACCCACATAAAATTGGATAAATTAGTCTTACAAATCATACTTATCACCATATTCATTATGGTGCACTTATACCTTTCGGCCAAATTATTTTGTCAGGATTTTCAGGCATAGTAAATTAAGTTACCACCCCAGAATTTACCAAGTATTTAACAAATGACCCTTTAAGCTATTCCGCATTGTCATATTTGCCAAAATACCCACGGTCACTATTAAGTCTGACAACCTTTAAGACTAACTCTAACTGATTTATTCTTTACCTTGATAATTTTAGTTCCACGCTATTCTATAGAAATCTTTAGATAACCTTTAAGAGTAGACATAATATCAACATTATCACATTTTCTACTCTTCCTTTAGACAAGTGTGAGATTATTCCTTAGACAAAAAACTTTTGGAAACAACTTTTCCAACCATATACGAGATGTATATATTATGTTAAAAAGTCCTTGCAAATGTAGCATAATTTTAGTATTAAACAATGCATAATTTCAAGCCACTAAGGCTTCTATGATCTTTTAGCAGTGCAGTCAGTAGACAAGCCACTTTTCAAGTGTTCCTGAATAGAACGCTTCATGGACAGTAAGCAAATTCTATTGCTATTTTCCCAAGCAGCAAATCATATGTCCACAACTTAAAATTTGAAGCAGTAAAAATCTCAATAATATTAGAGTTATTAATTACAGAAAATGTGACTAAAATAACAAGTAGTGTATATAATTAGCGTTATGTGAGCACTGTGTAACTTGACGTACAAGTACACATCCAGAGAGTTACATGCATAATCATATAATTACCTTTGGACAGAATACATGACATGCAGTTATACACTCCCTACATGATAGCGGTTATGAGAATATATTCTAATCTTCGTGAATTCATCACCTTTGGGTATATGAACCACTAGGATCGGTCACTCCTCCACCACACCATCATATATCCCTCCATGAACTAATACGCAATCACCTTTTTTTTGGGAATATGACTAAAATAACAAGCAATGTATATAATTAGCATCATGTGAGCACTGTGTAACTTGACGTACAAGTACACATCCAGAGAGTTACACGCATAACCATATAATCACATTTGGGCAGAATACATGACATGCGGTTGTACACTCCCCACATGATAGCGGTTATGAGAATATATACCAATCTTCATGAATTCATCACCTTTGGATTTGTGAACCACTAGGATCAGTCACTTCTCCACCATACTATCATGTATCCCTCCATGAACTAATACACAATCACCATCTTTGGGAGTATGACTACGCATTAGACCAGGAGACATCCCAATCAATATACGAGACCAAAATTTCTCAAATCCAATCAAGCGTGCCACTTTGGCGGTCACTACTTAATTGAATCTTTGAAACTCTCTCATACGAGGGATATAAACATTACTTCTCACATACACCATATACATGTGATTTTAACTTTAGTGATAGGGGTAGTAAATCACCAAAATCACATATCATGTTAATTACACTACTTTATTCATCAGGGAAAATCACCGATCATAGCAATACAAGAAACTTCTCATAACATAGAAGAAATCGTCTCTTGTGCACCCAAATTATAGATTACCAGAACAACATAAAGAAGAATGCTCATATAGAGGATCTATCACAAGTTAACATCAAGCAATACAGGGTACCTCAGATCAACAAGCCTGACGACTGATTCACTATAGCTCATGAGTTTCATAAGGCAAAACATGACTCCAAGGCCAATAGCTGATTTATTAGCAAATTTTAAGTAACAAATTATCACTGCATCAATCAGTGGCCTATAAATTGAGTTAAAACACAGAACCAAATATCTAAACTATAATGGTAGATACTATTGCTCTGCGTAAATATTGTCATACTTCTTAACCATAAAAAAATGTTCAACTTGATAGACATTAACAAGTGACCAGATGAGTTTAGATGCAATATGCAATAACTTAACTAACATGCATTACCCACATTCAACAAATGTGTTAATTAGTACAATCAGTTTGGTCACGAGTTTTTAAAACGTCCATCATTCAAAGGTTACCAGCGTGTAAATTAAAATGCTTGAGCAACAAAAGTTTCATAGCTTTTACTGTTTCTCATCACCTCAATACATAGCTCAATTATTATCCCATAATGGTTATATCTCATTAAGCCAACTTCAGTTCACAATAAAGTTTAATTTTTATTAATAAATCAACACCTTTATAATGTTTATGAGATAACATACCTGTAACCCAACACTTGTATTTCTAAAATCACAGAAAATACAAGAAAAATATGCAAAAATACACTTAAAATACACGTATTTAGGGTTTCGTATGTATTTTCACATCCATAAAATTATTAAACATGTAAAATAAATACACCACAACATAGAGAATGGTCATACGAATCCAACGCCACCAACCATGCACCCATCGAAGATCCCACGCGCTCGCACGCATCGCCTGAGTGCATGGCATGTGGGGATCAAGCGCGAGCGAAGGGTTCGGTCAAAAACCGGTCCGATTGGTGGCAGTCCAACCGTTCAGTCCAGCCTCCCGGTCCAACCGGTTGATCGGTCCGAGTCGGGTCAACGGTCAACCGGTTGGGTCGACCGTTGACGTCATCGGGTCGATTTGCGAATCACTGATGTCATCGTGACGTCAACCTCCGCGCGTGCAAGCTGCGCCCCGCGCATGTGGGCACGTGAGTGCTCATGGGGTGCGTGCTCGACTCCCTGGTGGTGCGTGGCCGCACATGGGGGTGCTTGCGGCCCCCTCCGGCAACGCCCTGCCCACGGATTTTCTCGTATCATCGAGTCTAGTCCGAATTTGTGATTTAATTTTATTTTTATTGAACAAAAAATCACGAAAATCACAAATTATGGCAAAAATTTTATGCGTTCGAGTTCTAGGATTATGGAGGCTCTGATACCACATGTTGTCAGACAAATCACGCAACCCCAAGATCTCCATAACCAAAACAAGAACATGCATAATTAAGTAGAAAGATTAATGCACCTGCTTTGAAATCCATCGTTCTTGAAGCGGAAGCGGAAAACTAATGTTCCACACGCAAGTCCTTCTCCTCTATTACCCTCCTTATCACTGGCTCAATGAGACGGCCCCCTCACCCTTTAGCGTTAGGTTAACACTTCTTAAGTGAGGATACATGTGAGAATTAGGGTTAGAGGAGAGACTTGAGCACTATTTATAGAGTTTCCAGCCAGGCCCCTTCATTACGAGCTAGACTCAACTCGGCCCACACTAACCAGCCCCATGTTAGACTAATTAAGAAACATTTTATCTCACCTTAGACCAACCCCGTTTTACAATAACCGTAAAACGTAAAATTACAATATCAACCAATGTAATCCATATTTGAAAAACTCTTACAACCAAGCGCCGCCGTCAAACATTGTCTTCCCCACTTTTGACCTCGTGATTGGTTTTTTTTTTTTTTGGGCCGAGGGGGGAGGTGGGAATAAGGAGGTGGAAATCCCATAATTACCCTCCCGTTGACCTCTTGGCCGAGGTGAAGAGCCGAGGGCTTAATGGTCTCTTGGCGTCCTGGGCGCCGCCCTCTGGACCTTCGTGTGCAGAAGGCGAAACGCAAGAGCACAAACGTTTGCAAACATCGACTTTTCCTTCTTCACGTGATTCCTTTTTTTTTTTTAAGTAGCAATTCGATAATTATATTTCATTTGGTTTCAAGATTTTTTATTTTATTTTTGTCAATTACGTGAAATTTAAATAAAGGCTAACCAAATATAACTTGTTCACCCTTGACCTGCTTCTTTAAGTTTCAAACAAAAAGAGATTTCCCACTTTTTTTTCATGAATGGTGCTTTAAAATTCAGCAAGTCATACATCATATTTTCTTTGATAGTATAAGAGAATAAAACCTTGAGAGAAAAAGATGATTTTCCATGCATGCTTGGTCTTGATACTTGGCCCTTTGGAGCGCCCGTTACCAAATCACGAGGAAAACTCCTTCGACTGTCGTGAGGCAAACCATTGAGTTCAAATTTATGATCTCTTTTCATAAAATTTTATGTGATATCGAGATTTAATTTAACATTTTGAAGAAAGGGGAAATTTAGCATCTAGGGCTTTTTTTTTTTTTTCTTTCTTTTCTAACCCGACGATCCAAGATCGATCTGTCTCTTGCTCTCTCCCCCTACTTTCTTTGATTTTCCACTATTGTCTTACCATTTCTTCGTTGTTTCAGGCCATTCAAGTGCACGAGTCATGCCACGTCAATCCTATCCAAAACCATTCAATATCCAACCCACACGTGGGACGCCGCTTGTGCTCATGTGTGTGTTGCATGCACAAGGGCTGACGTCAACAACCCGGAGCCCGACCTAACCTGACCCGACCCGTTGACCCGCCCGAACTGATCAACCGTGGACCGGACCGGTCAACCGGTTGGATCGGACAGATGGACCGGACGATCAGGTCGGGAACCTGTCGGACTGGAATTGAGGGGTCTTTATGGTCGCGCGTGTAGCGCACTCAGGCGGTGCGTGCAAGTGCGTGGTTTGCGGCTACTAGTTCGTATAATCATTTTCTATGTTGTGGTGTATTTATTTTATATGTTTAATGATTTCATAGATGTGAAAATATATACGAAACCTTCAATATATGTATTTTTAGTATATTTTTGCGTATTTTTTATGATTTGGAAATACATGTGTTGTTTTACATGTATTTTATCACATAAATATTAGAAAAGTGTGATTTACTGATAATATATATAAAGTTTAACTTTTAATAATGAATAAAACAGTGTAATTAGTATGATATGTGATTTTAGTGATATATTACCCTTATCACTAAAGTTAAAATCACATGTATATGGTGTATGTGAGAGAGAGAGTTTCAAGGATTCAATTGAGTTGTGACTACCAAAGTGGTACAGTCACATTTGGACCCACCCATCGGAAGCCCTTGCATCCTTTCTCCCTTTGATTATTTTTTACTTTTTTTCCTTCATTTTTTTTTCTCTTCACCTTCATCCTTTCGCTCTGCCGTGACGACAACATACGTACATCAACAGAGACTCGCCGTCAACTTTAATCCCCGTGAATCGCCTTCCACCACCGCCTCATCGTAGTTCGGGCTCGAGCCTCCAATGTTGAATCTAAGTGGTCGGCGAAGGCAACGGGTGAGGCGGTGGCGCAGCTTGTCCACATGGCAGGGGCCTCAACCTCCACCGGCGCAATGGGCGCAGGAGGAGTTGGATAGGGAGGAGGCAATGGAGGTTGGAGGAGAAGCGGGCGAAGACGGAGGCGATGCGTCGGAGGCGGGCGGGTCCGAGCTTGGGATGGCAGCGGCCGGTGGGGTCTTGGGAGGAGCAAGAGAGTATTTCGAAAAGAAAGAGAGAGAGAGAGAGAGGGAGAGGGAATGCAGAGGTGGGCCCCCAACAAGACACGTGTTGCCTGTTGAATGGGCTTGTGCAGAACTGACGTGGCAGCAACCTAATATTTTCTCGTATATATAGCTCGGGATTGTTGCACCTTGTCTGAAGCTCCCGAGATATTGGACCCTCTCTCTCCTCCGCCTCAACTCAAGCTCGAAAGCTCTTTGTCTTGGTTGAACTTGAAACCTAAAACCTCCATTGCCATCGCCTTGCGGTTTAAGCATTCGTTCTGCTGCTTCTGGCCCTTCCTTGGTATGCGAAATTCCTTAGTAACATGGCTTTAGATGAATAAGGTGGTGGCTGTCAAGAACTGACAAGGTTTGAGCTATCCTTGTTTCTTTCCTCGCTAAACCATGTAGAGACCCATCTGACCTTTTGAGACGGTAAAGGTCGGATTTTGATGAAGCATTAGGAGGGAAGCTCTCTGTTTTTTTAATAACGATCATGGGTAGTGATCCTTGTAGTGGTGTTACCAGGTAATTGTCGTGAATGCTTGTTCACTTGCGGCTTTGTTGACGTTGATGCATATCTTACAAGCTTGTTGTTTCCAATAGAAATCCTTGAACTTGATGAAACGTCCGAGTTTTTCTATGCCGATTGAGGATTTTCAGAGGACAGGATACTAAACAAGAAGGCCCGACTTTTCTTTGTCGCTGTCTTTTGGGGTTACTGACCATTCGCATTTACATCGTTAGGGGGGCCACTATTGGTTGATTGTTGGTTTTTCTAGATGCAGAGCTCCCTGGTTAGATCTGCAGTTGGTTTATCTAACTTCTCTGTATTTAGACTAATAAATATTCCACATGGGATTACAAATGCACTCTCAAACAGTATTCAGCTAATGACCGTTTATGTGATGCACCTTGAGGAACTGATAAAGTTCCTAGGTGAAAAGAACTGTTCTTTCCTTTTGTTCTACTTTTGTCTGGGTGTTCATCCTATTACAGAGCAGGTGAAAGCAAACCGTTTGTGTCTGTTGATATTCTTTTTTCGCTGTTCTCGATCATGGCATCCCATGAAAACCTCCAGGCATATGCTGACACTTGGTGAGATTTGCACTTTGTGGATTTTTGGGATCTAGTCAAACGAGATTGTCGAAATCATCAAGTTGGCTGTTGCACAAAAGATCAAGCCTTTGATTGAATGAGTCAGTTACAAATCATGCCTTTCCTCCCTCCCAGAAATATAGGCCTTTTTTGTTGTCTTTTATTGGCTTATAGAAAACCACAAGAAATTTTCTCATTGCATGTGCCATCAGTTGATGACCCAAGCTAAGTTGGCTTCTGGTCTTTGTCCCAGCAGTCATTGAAGAAATAGTTGTCACACACCGATTACTTGTCTTCATTTCGCTTGGACCAAACTCCAATTGTTCTACATGTTGTCTTTACCTCCTCCTGATATCATGGAGTGATTGACAGTCTTTCTCTATATCTTTCTGCTTTTCTTATAGCATTAAGCCCAAGCCTCTCTTTTTTCTCAGGTGCAATTTCATCAATAGGCCTAAAGATCCAGGCTATTGACTTGCATTTGAATTATTAGTGTTTTACTCTATGGCATTTGCAAGAATTGTTCGGGGCAACCTGAGAAGAAAAGGAGGTGCTGTTGGGAGCCTTGCAGATGGAAAAGAAGAAATTTTTAGAGGAGTACTTGCGAATTCATTTTCCTTTTCTTCTTTCAAAAGTGTCCCCACGAGAAGTGATTTTTTCAGCTGCTTACCATCGAGTAAGTTAGATTATGCTAGCAGCTGGAGCGGAGGAATTTGGACAACCCCACTTGATCAATTTCCTGTCACCGAGAGGGCATTGGCAGAATCCGATTCTGAATATGAGAGGGACAGATATCTAGGTCTTGAACCGACTAAGCCTGGAGAAAAGCCAAGGGTGGTCGTTCTTGGTACCGGTTGGGCGGCTTGCCGGTTTATGAACGGGCTTGATATGAACATATATGATATCGTGTGCATTTCCCCCCGAAATCACATGGTTTTCACTCCCCTTCTTCCATCGACATGTGTTGGAACTTTGGAGTTCCGTTCGGTCGCAGAGCTCGTGAACCGGATACAGCCTGCTCTTGCGGCAACTCCCAATTCGTACTTTTATTTGGCTTCCTGCACTGGAATTGACACTGCCAAGCATGAGGTAAGTTGAATATCTGGCTATTGTATGTTGATCTTGATGCCCATATAGTTTTTCCTCCAAGAATGTGGTCAGTTCCATTTAATTTTGCATGTATTGATTGACTGGAATTTTCCTCCATCTTCTTCAAGTAGCAATGAACAAACATCAGAAATTTACAATATACCGAAAGACAAACATTGAGATGGATTGTCCACACTTTTGCATTTGTGTTGAGGTCCAGGCTATAAGAATTCTGTATGTGATAAGTGAAATAACTAACATATATTGACATGCATTGTCCACACTATTGGACATGTCGAAAAGCGATTTAGGTACATACTACATAGTGAGATAAGGTTAAATTTCATTTCTTCAAGGTGATGGAACTGAAGATGCACCAGTAAGAAATGTCAAATAACACTAGGTTTCGCAATTCTGCTACGTTATTCCTGTCTGTTTGTCTCTTTTGGTAAATCTCATTCCATATTGACTAGGTGTACTGTGAAATGGTTGGCAACGGTAGACTGCCTCAACAGCCTTACCGTTTTAAAGTCGCATACGACAAGCTGGTCATTGCAGCCGGGGCTGAGCCCTTGACTGTCGGTACAAAGGGTGTTAAGGAACATGCCTACTTCCTTCGTGAGGTGAATGATGCCCAAGAAATCAGGAAGAAGCTTTTGTTGAACCTCATGCTCTCTGAAAATCAAGGTAGTTTAATTCTCATGCCTTATGAATTTCACTTAAAGAGCAACCTTCAGAGCCACAAGAATAATAGAAGAAAATGCTCATTGTTGTCGCCTCCACATTTTCAATAATGAATGATGTAGCGAGATTTTACGGATTCAGTTCTCTGTATCTTATAGGCATACCAGAAGAAGAGAGGAAACGCCTTTTGCACTGTGTTCTCATTGGAGGTGGACCAACTGGGGTGTAGTTCAGTGGTGAATTAGTGATTTTATCATGAAAGACGTCCGTGAACGTTTTCCTCATGTTAGGGATTACATTCAAGTCACCCTTATTGAGGTACTCATACACACTTGCATACAGATGATAGCATCAGTCTGGAAAAATTGTAAATAACATGCAATGACAAGTACACCCTTTAATAGGCAAAGGAAATCTTGTCAACGTTCGACATTGGCTTAAGGCAGTATACTACGAATCATCTAACAAGGGTAAGTTGATTTTCTTTCTCAAGTTAATGTCATCTTTTCTAACAGTTCATTTTGGTGCTGATTTAATGCTTTCAATGCTAGTCTGATGTTCGTCTTAAAAGAGGCGTGGTGAAAGAGGTGCATGCAAAGAAAATTGTACTTAGTGATGGTACGGATGTTTCATATGGCCTCCTAGTCTGGTTTACCGGCATTGGACCCTAAGAGTTTATCAAGTCACTTGATCTTCCCAAATTCCCTAGTGGAAGGTGAGGATAAGAACTTTGTGACGATCTCATTTTAGCATTCCACCACCTTCCAATCGAATGATTTGTCCTCTCGACTGTTTTAGGATCGGGGTTGACGAATGGTTGAGGGAACCTTCAGTGGAAGATGTGTTTGTGCTGGGAGATTGTGCGGGTTTTCTTGAACAGACAGGGAGGCCGGTGCTTCCCGCTTTAGCTTAGGTTCAGTCACCCTGTTTAATTCCTTTAAAGATGTCTCATTGTAGCTTTTGGTTTGATCTACAATCTTTAACTTTATTTCCTTGCGCTACTTTGTGTAAGAAGTGGCATGATCCTTCCATTTGAACTTGGAAGTGCTCATTCACTATTGCTTTCTCATTGCATAATGGCTCAGTTTCCTTCTTTCTTTGGAAATAACATGAATACTAAGGGCGCGTTTGGTAATCATTCTGTTTAAGGGAACAATTTTTTATGAGAATGATTTTTTCTGATTCTGTTTTTGGAACAATTTCTGAGCAAAAGAACATATTTGATAACTTCCCTAAATTTCTATTCCCGAGATAGAAATACGTTCGGTAGGATTCTTAGATTTATTTTTAATTTTTAATTCTTTTATTATATTTTCTTTTTTTTTTTCCTTTTTTCTTTTCCTTTTTCTTTTTTTCTTTGGCCGATCGCTGGGCGAGGTTTGGCGAGCTTGCCGAAGGCCATCTTGGCCACGGCGAGGCCGAGTATCACGCTGGCTAGGGAGGCCGAGCCTCGTCGTGGCTGTGTGACGCTCAGCCTTGCCTTGGCTGGGTGAGGTTGAGCTCACCCAGATCTGGCGAGGTTGAGTTCGCCCAGCCACTGGTGAAACTCGACCTCGCTAGATCTGGGCGAGGTAGACCTGGCCCAACTTAAGTGAGGCAGAGCCTCGCCGTGGCTCGGCGTCTCCTAGGGCTGGCGACACTCTGGCGAAGTCGCTGTCCCTCGTTTAGCCGGTGAAAGAGAAGAAGAAAAGAGATGAAAAAAAGAAGAGAGAGAAAAATAGATTCTAGAAATTGTTCCTAGAATAAGAAATTATTTTTTTCCACTTTTTGTTTCTGTTTCAAATCTATTCTCGAGAAGGGAACAAAAGTTTTACCAAATAGGTAACAAAAGAACAAAATTAGTTGTTCTGAGGAACAGAAACAGATTTTAACAAATAGGCCTAATTTCTGAAACAGGTCGCAGAAAGGGAAGGAAAATTCTTAGAGGAGCTGTTTCGTAGGATAGGGAAGCAAAATGGAGGGAAAGCATCTTGCTCGAAAGACATACTTCTAGGAGACCCATTTGTGTGCAGGCATTTGGGAAGCATGGCTTATGTGGGGCATTACAAGGCGCTCGTCGATTTACACTAGTCTAAGGTACATAACATGCTACCATGACATACTAATGGTTTTCTTTCCTAGTACGTAGATTTTGATACGCACGTACTTTTATAATTTGCTAAATTAATAACTGTCACTTATGCAAGATTCGTGAGTTGGCTGGTTTGGCGTTCTACTTATCTCACAAGAGTAGTCAGCTGGAGGAACAGACTCTATGTCGCAGTGAACTGAGTGACAACTCTGGTTTTTCGAAGAGACAACTCAAGAATAGGGTGACAATGATGGAGATGCATTTTATGATACATTGTGCTCTTTCTAGGTGGAAGGTTCATTTATTTGTCAGGTATTTAGCATGGCTAGTAAAATAAGCTAGTAAAATAAAGATGGTTTTGCACCAGTTCACATTTTTTGGCTTGTAACTTTGGTTTTGATAGTTGTTGAGTGCCCTTAACTGGCCGATCCGGTCCTCGGTCGCATGGAACTCAGTAGTGGCTAGGCCTAGGGCAGAGTAAGTTCTAGTTCCTAGGTGGAATGGGATCATTGGTTCATACATCAATATAGTTGTGATGATTATTCGTTTGTTCACTCAAGATTCATTTGTCCACAAGGAAAGTATTAACAACTCAAAAGATTCACCGAGAACAGAGTTTATGTACGTGATGAAATCAATATGGAAGATGTAACTTCTGGTTCTGCTACTTGGGATGATACTAATGTAATTTCTGGTTCCTGTTGGAGTCAACACCTAATATGAAACAAGGAGCCGCAAGTATGAAGCTGTTGAAGACAAAAGTGTCCTAGTTGGAATTTGCCTCTAGAACCTTCATAAAATGAAACAAAAGGAGAAAGAAGTTTCGGTCAAAAAGTACGGGCACACATTATTATAATATCGTATCCTCTCACGAGCAGAGAATGGAGTCTTCAAGAAGCAATGGCAACACGTTGGTCAAAAAGAAAGAAAAGGAAAGTCCAAGATGGTCTTCGTGCATTGATTAGCCATCTGTTAACAAATTGAAGTTGGCAAACAAAGAGAAGAAAAGTTGTGGCTGGATTCTTTTACATTGAAGTCGGTTGGACTTCAAGAGGCGGTGGAACTCCTCTACATATGGCAGTACGTGAAGCATTTGAAGTTAGGCTAGGAGAGGGCCTCAGGCTTAACAGCCTCAAGCCACCGCAGGCAAAGAACCTCATGGAGAGAGCCTCAGGCTAGGGAGAGGGCCTCATGCACACACAGGCGGAGAACCTCAAGCTACAGAGGAAGCCACCACATGCAAAGATGAGCTTCAGAGAAGCCACACGCCTGAGAGTTTCAGGATGGGAAGTCACCAGGTGCAAAGGTGAACTTCAAGAGAGAGAGGCACCGCAGCCTAGAGAAAGTTGCTCTATGTGAGCGAGAAGGGAAAATAGAATAAGGGTGCGTGGTAAAATTTCTTGGCTGGAGAAGAGTTTTTTTCTAGAAATAATTCTTTTTTATATCTATTCCGAAGAACAGTTTCTGAGCAAAAGAATCCGTTTGATAACTGCACAAAATTTTTACTCTTGGAATAGAAAAAGAATAGACATGCGTTTGGTAACGCAGCGATTCTTTTTTGTATATATTTATTTTTTATTTGTTTTTTATTCTTTTTTGTATTTATTTGTTTTTTGTATTTATTTTTTATTTGTTTTTTATTCTTTTATTTGTTTTTTATTATTTTTATTTGTTTTTTATATTTTTTTGTATTTTTTTGTTTTTTATATTTTTTTTGTATTTATTTGTTTTTTATTTGTTTTTGTATTTTTTTTTTCTTGCGTTTTTTATTTGTTTTTTGTATTTATTTGTTTTTTATTTGTTTTTGTATTTATTTGTATTTTATTTTTTTATTTTTTTATTTTTTGTATTTATTTGTATTTTGTATTTTTGTATTTTCTTGTGTTTGTTTTTTATTTGTTTTTTTGTATTTATTTGTTTTTTTATTTGTTTTTTTATTTTTTTATTTTTTTATTCTTCCTCACGATCGGCGGTGGCCGGCAACCAGCGGCAACGGCAGGTGGCGGTCGGCGGTGGCTCCGGACGGTTGGAGGTGGCCACGGCAATAGAGAAATAAAACAAAGATAAAAAAGAAAATTTGCTTATTTCTAGAAATTGTTCCCGAGACAAGAAGCAATTTTTTTTTGTTTCTCGTTTCTATTCCCGGGCTAACTTTTCTATTCCGGGGAATAGAAATTAACTTGGTGTTACCAAACGAGTTTCTGTTTTTTTTTTTGTTCCGAGGAACAAAAGAATAGAAATTGTGAGAATGAGAAATGTTCTCATGCAGCACCTAACTGAGTGTACGTGCTTGTATCAGATGGTTTGTTTTGAGAGTATTTTATATGGTTAGAGAGAGTACATCATAATACTTGTTTTTGATTGATTATTCCGAGTGCTATATTTGTAACGCAGTCTCGCATATTGAGAGTGTTTTTAGTTGTTTATTACAATTTTCTCATGTTACTGCTACAATGCTTACGCGTACCTGACAAGTGGTATTAGAGCAAAGGGTTACATACCCAACAGTTCTTGCTACTTGGGATGATAGTATTGCACCACAACGTACACTAAATAATGCTTGCAAGCGTTACTACAAAAGCTAGGCTTGAAAGAGCCAACCTGTTGGAAGATATGCTCAAGATGTGCGATATCCATTTGAATTCATATTGATTTATTATATCAATCAATTATTATATTTGATTTTTGGGATATTTTCTTTCCCTCCGTTTGTATGCATCATGTACATAATTATAGAGCTCTGTGCACTTTAGTAATTAATGAAAGAAATACAGAAAATCTTCCCTTAAAATATGTTCTTCTTGCTCTTCCTTTGTCTTCCTCAATTCCTTTCGTATCAGAGCAATCGTGCTCCTAATTTAGTTTCTATTCCTTTATCAATTGATTGTTTGCCGGTCTTCCTTGTTCTTGTAGCAAAGGACATACTGACCTGCAAAACAGTGTTAGCACTCTGGCGTAGGAATTAGTTTCTCGAAACCACAAAAGCGAGCAAGAAAAACAGAGTTTTTTTTTTTACCATCATCATGACACAGAATCAGCCATCAGCTTCTGAAGAATGTATCCAGAAGAGATAATGCGAGAAGCTTCGAACATCCAAGATCTTGCCTTAAACCCACTTGCTGGAGTTGTTGGAAGCTAAGAGCAACCCATTCGGGCCCAACATTTTCAATGGCCACCATCCCAAGCCCAGCTGAATCTGGGGCAACCCTTTATGGGCCAACCATTCTAGTGGTTGCCCGTTCAGATATAACCCAATCCTTGGTATTATGGGCTAAGCCCAAACACCTCATGGCCAAGAAATCAAAGCCATGAAAATAGTACCCAGTCCAATGGTGGCCCGCCAGCTATGAATGGGGCAAGCCCAACCATTGGGAGCATATCCTTCAATGCGGGGCAATCGATTGAGTTGGGGGTGCGGGTTTTCATCGTACGGGACAGACAATCGAGTCGAGTAATCCAAGTATCGGAGGAAATCCTACCCGTTCCCATCGCCTAGGTTCTTGCCGTATTCGATCTAGGCCATGGCTTGTTGCCTGGAGCCTAGTGACCCCTTTTTTGTCTCCACCGCCAATGGACCAAAAATTTGACTAATCACCCATCAGTTAATCAGATTGGAAAATTACTCAACTTGGGCATGAGAGCTTTGGCGAGCTCTCATTATGAAAAATAAAGACGGTTTTATCGATGGGACCATTTTGATCCTGATAGATGAAAGGATGATATTGTAATGGAGAAAATGCAATCAACTAATGAGAACGTGAATCGGAAATTGTGATTCCCCTAAAGTTGCAACTATCTTCCCTCCCACAGAGGACTAAAAAATCATGTGGGACAACATAAAGGAGATGTGTTGGAAGTTAGACTAAGCAAAAATCTTCTTCCTCACCCAGGCACTCTAGATCTGAAGCTAGGAAACATGTCTATTACGACATGCTTCAAAAAGCTATCAGCTCTTTGGAATGAACTGGAGGCAATGGAGGAGAAGCTCGAGGGACCTGAGACAACTCTACAACAGTACAAAGCAATGAAAGAAAGAGAGGAGGCAACAAGATTCCTTTTGATTTTAAATGAATCTTACCTGATGTTCTGATCTCAAATCTTGGCAATGGGATCGTGCTCGTGGCTCGTTGTGAATGGAGAGAGGCTATGGACAAAAACCTAAACGAAGGAAAGGGTGCGGCATTAGGGTTTGCTGAAACAAGAACCCTTAAAAGGTAAGGGATGGATGACTCAAATCGCACCCAGCGATCAGACGACTTGTGGCTGGCCGATCCTTCTCCAGAATCGGATAGTGGATACGGCAGCGGAATTAAGGCGTCCAACGGCTAGATCTTTGCCACGTCATCCAAGAATTTTGGGCAAAACTCAAAGGGAAAAGGTAAATTATTTTGTGAATATTGCAAACGTCCGCATCACACTATCGATAATTGCTGGAACTTGCATGGTAAACCCGGAGAGAAAGTAAAGAAAGAAAAAATAATTTTAGCTACTTACCAAGTCATCGGGCCAACCGGTCTAAATGCTAATCAGCCCATCATGTATGGACAATATCAATGGCTTATGCAGGCATTACAGAATTTGGACACTTCCAACAAAGGGGGAAATTTCTCAAGTATTCCTCATTGTTTGATAAATTTTATTTCGAGAAATGCTTGGATAATTGATTTAGGAGCCAGTGATCATATTATTTGCGATAAAGATTTCTTTTCCATTATCCATGAAATATTACATTTGCTTATTTCTGTGCAACCGCTAGATGGAAATGTTATTCATGTCATAATGACAAGCACGGTAAATCTCAATTCCCAAATCGCTCTGTAAAATGTCCTTTATGTCCCCGAATTCCAATTCAACCTTATTTCCATATCTAAAGTTTGCAAAGAAAATCCATGCCAGGTCCTCTTTGATTCCGATACTTGTTTCTTTCAGGCTTTTTTGACTGACAAATTGATGGGCTTGGATAATTTCTCCGAAGGACTATTTTTTTTTTTATCATCTTTTCAAGCATTTTAGATTTGTCTTGCATTTCCTTGAATAAACAATCACTGTGTAACGTGACTACCAATGATATAAATTTTCTTATCCATTCTAGAATGGGCCATGGTGCTTTATTTCCTTATCCTTAGTGTCATATTTGTCCGCTTGCAAAGCAATCACATGTTCCCTTTCCATTTAGCATGACTCATGCCAGTGATGTTTTTTCATTAATTCATGTCGATGTTCGCGGACCTTGTCATACACCACATCGTGATGGGTCTCGTTTTTTCCAGATAATTGTGAACGATTACTCACGTGCTACATGGGTTATCCTAATGCATTCAGAACATCAAGCTTTCTCCCATTTAAAATTATTCATTTCCTTATCAAAGAACCAATTTGGGAAATCTATTCAGTGCATTCACACTAATATTGGGAAAGAATTTTTCAACAATCATTGTGCTTCTCTTTTCTCATCTCATGGCATCCTACATGAGAGTTCTTGCACCTACACCTTACAGTAAAATGGGGTAGTGGAACTCAGACATCGCCATCTTTTGGAAGTTGCATGTGCACTGAAATTCCAAGCCTTCATTCTAGAAACCTTTTAGGGAGACCGTGTGGTCACGGCCGCTTATTTGATCAATCGCAGACCCATTTGAATCCTCGACGGACGAAATGGGTCACCACGCTCGAAGTTGTATATTTATAGGATATCCAAATTTAAAGAAAGGATACCGTGTCTTTAAGCCTTCCACAAGTGAATTCTTCATAAGCAGGGATGTTTCTTTCCATGAGGACATCTTTTCGTTTCATGAAAATTTGCTCTCAAGTGAAGATTCAGGCAACCGAGGGGATTCTCGTCAATTTATCTAAGGATGCACTATCTCCAGATCCAGAGTATGTTCTAACTATGCCATTAGCACGTGCTCCAATTCCAAATGAGAATATTGCTCCGGTTCCAACATTAGAAGAAGCAACTGTTAATATGCCCATTGAAGAAGCTTCTAGTTCTTCACAAAGGTCTTCTAATGATGAACCATCATCCTCTCCGCTAATGCACGATCCTCCACGGTGTTCTAGGCACCCCACACATCCACCAACGTGGACTAAAGACTATATATGTGCTACGTCCAACTCACCAAGTATTCATTACCCAATCTTATCCTATGTTTCTTTCAATCAACTTTCTCCAGAACATAGGTGTTGCATCAGTCATATATCATAAGAATAAGAACCCTCTAATTATGATGAGTTGATCCACGATGGCAAAAAGCTATGGAAGCAGATTTACAAACCTTAGTAGATAATCAAACATGGGAGCTTGTGACACTACCTCCTCATAGAAAGCCAATTGGATGTAAATGGGTGTACAAAATCAAGTATCGAGCATATGGCTCTATTGAATTTTACAAGGCTTGATTGGTGGCTAAAGGTTTCACACAGTAGAAGATTTCGACTGTCATAAGACCTTTTCTCCAGTGACCAAGGATGTCACAGTCTGTTCTTTCTTATCAGTTGCAACTCTTCATGATTGGGAATTACACCAAATGGACGACAATAATGTTTTCCTTCACGGTGATTTGGATGAGGAAATTTATATGAAACTTCCTCAAGGATTAGCGAAGATAAGGGGGAAATAGGATATGTTGTCTTCGGAAATCCCTTTATGGCCTTAAAGAGGCCTCTAGGCAATGGTATGCCAAATTCGCGAATGCTCTCATTGTTGCAGGTTTTAGGCAATCCATGCATGATTATACTTTATTCACATGGACAAAAGGTATGTCATCAATCTTCTTGATGAAATATGTTGATGATATACTTATTATGGGAAATGATATGACTGCCATAAAGAGCTTTAAGGAGTATTTACATTCCACTTTTCATATTAAAGATTTGGGATCACCTAGATACTTCCTTGAAATTGAAATTACCCGATTCAATCAAGGGATTTCTCTCTGCTAATGAAAGTTTGTACTTGAGATTGTATCATAAACAAGTCTATCAGGATGCAAACCAGCTGTTATTCCAATTGAGCAAAACACAAAGTTAACTACGGCAGATTACGATGCCAAAATATCTCAAGATGATGATCCTATACTCTGAGATCCATTGAGTGATCAGAAGCTTGTTGGAAAACTTAAATATTTGACCATGATTACACAATCCAAACTCTCAGTCAGTTCATGCACAGTTCGAAGCAGTCTGATATGAATGCCGCTCTAAAGGTCGTAAAGTACTTGAAGGAATGCCCAGGACTTGGGAAACTTCTTTCTAGGAAATGCAACATGGAAATGACAGCTTATTGTGATGCAGATTATAAGACTTGTCCCATGAGCCGAAGGTCTATCACAGGTTTCTGCATTAAACTGGTGGAATCTCTACGTTCATGGAAAACAAAAAAGCAACCAACCGTCTCACCATCTTTAGTCAAAGCAGAATATTGAGCCATGGCAAAGACCACTTGTGAGATAGTGTGGATACAAGGTTTGCTTCAAGATCTTGGGATGCAAGTAAAGGGACCAACAAGGTTATTCTGTGACAATGATGTAGCTATCAAACTTGTAGCAAACCTATAATGCATGAAAGAACGAAGCATATAGAAGTGGATTGTCATTTTACTCGAGACAAGATTCAAGAAGGAATAATTGAGACAAAGGGAATTGGAACCAATGAACAACCTGCAGATGTTTTTACCAAACCCGTATGTCAGAGACAACACGCATATCTATTAAGCAAGCTAGGTGTCTTGGACATCTATAAGCCACCAGCTTGAAGGTGAGTGTTGGAAGATATGCTTGAGATGTGCGATATCCATTCGGATTCATATTGATTTATTATATCAATCAAAGATTAGATTTGACTCTTGGGATATTTTCTTTTTCTACGTTTATATACATCATGTACTATAATTGCGGAGCTTTGTACACTTTAGTAATTAATGAAAGAAATATAGAAAATCTTCCCCTAAAATCTGTTCTTCTTGCTCTTCCTATGTCTTCCTTAATTCCTTTTACGACCATGGGCTGTCATTATCATGAAAAGCAGAGTCGTGTGCAATAACTATAAGCCCGTTCATATTTAAGGAATTCGTTTAAAATTGCAAAGTGCCACGCTAGATAGCTACTGTTGAGGTCAAAATTAGTGTCCTGCCGTCATCACTGAAGAAGCATGCAACGTCCTTGTTGCTCAAGCCATAATGCGAGATGGCTTTACAGTCATGCATCATTGGCTGTGTGAATGGGACATCTCATGAACGTAGCTAGGCAGTATTGTGCTTGGCCATTTGGCCACGACTCTTCAAAAGCAAAGTTGTACATCATTGGCCATGTGAATGGGGCATCTCATGAACGCAGCATAGGCAAAATTGTGCCTGCGTATTTGGCCACGACACTCTTCAAAAGTGACCATATTGGCGAGGATGCAACTGAAATGATCATCAATTATTATTTTTGGAATTCCGATGGTTCCGACTGTCGAATTCGATCTCCAAGAAGGGTCGGCTTCACTCTGCTTGAATCCAATTCCCACTCAACAGAGCTTAGAAGCAAAGTAAATCTGATAAGATAATGAGCTCTTGTCTGCTGGATAAATGTGAAAACCCGAACCCAACCTTACCTTTGTTTTAGGGCCTGCTTTCTATAACAACCGACTTGTCATTCAACATGAAGTTTCTCAAAAATAGGAGGAAACTAGAAGGCAAGATCGGCCAAAGACAAGGCTCCTTTCAGAACATTAGTTGTTTCGAACGGATCCTCCCGAACAAAGTACGGGACCTGGTTCTCAGACCAAAGAAGGTCCGTACAAGAATTTCTTAATGGGGATCGGTCCGTACAATCCCTGCCCTTTGGAACTGAATGATGAGGCATCCACCAGAACCCCCATTTTCAAAACATCAGATCCTGAAACCGCCGGTGCTCTCCGATTAGCATTGCCGGATCATTTCCACTTTCGGCACCACTGTGTTGATGAGGTCCTCGAGGCGGTGTGGTTGAGTTTGGTCCAGCATGGCGTGGAGTTATCTCCTCTCGTGCTCTTGAAGCATCTGCATCTGCCTTGCCCGTGCTGTTACGGGCCAATAGAGATGATGCAGGGTCGGCACGCCCCCTCATTTCTTCTGGCAAAGTGTAGGACTCTGAAGGTGCTACAGCTCAATCCATTTTGGTGCTTCCTTCGTATCTTCCGACATTGTAGCCAATAAGTACCGCCTCATGAGATCGATCCCATGTTCGCCCACGGTTGCTTGACGACCTTCTCGACCATCGTCCATGCCGAGTTAAATTGTAGAATCAATGTGAATTTCTTGCTGATATTTTAATTGCTAGAGAGAGAATTGAAAGGACATTAGAAATTTAGCTCAATCCCATGTTCGCCTACGGTTGCTTGACGACCCCCTCGACCATCATCCATGCCAAGTTAAATTGTAGAATCAATGTGAATCTCTTGCCGATATTTCAATAGCTAGAGAGAGAATTGAAAGGACATCAGAAATTTAGCTTCATCCAAGAAAAATGTTAGGGACATGCAGAGATTTTAAAATGTATAGGAACATGCCGTATCGCCAAGTCCTCGAGAACTTCATGAGTGGTCGAATGGCCGGTTAAATTATTTAATTTGGTAAAATTAAAATAATATTTATCTATATTTTTACCCAAAGTTGACCATATTTGGCTGGGCCTAACTTTCCTGTTCAACATCTCATTGACTTGATTACCCCTACAAAATGCTCCTAACCCGATTGTTTCAAAAATGCGATTTGATTTCAAAACAATAATAATATTGCTTTTTTTTTTATCTAAGTTTGGCAAATTTTTATCGGTCATATCCTTGTACAATTGCCCTAAGCCAAAAAATATATTTTCAAATGGTTTGACTGAGCAACTATCCAATTTTCGCGTTTGAATGTCGAAAAGTGCTACGAAATTGAGGATATCTTAATTGTATTTGACAAATCTTGTATGGACTCGATAACACTTCAAAGTCTTAAAAAGTTGGTACTTCATGATCTTCCAAAATTGAGAAATATTACCTTGCTCATTGGTCTATCTTTATTTAAAGAGGGTTGAGATAGCTTCATATCCATCTTTCTTGAAACTTCACTCTCAATCTACATTGACGATAAGTAAAGATGGTGGTCTGCATAAGTGTGGCAAGACAATAATATTGAACAAAAGCTTACGATCTTTTTACAATTTCAGTTTGTCTTTCTCTATAGCTCTCTACTATTTGTACATCTTGTATGTTGTTGCTGTACAGGTGATGAAAACCATCTAATTGGTAAAAAATTTAAATTGATTTGTGTATTTTTTTTTTTATCTAGATTTGACTATATTTTGACCATGCACAATTTTTTTGCATCAACGAAAAGTCCAATATTGTGGTTCGATATGAAAAAAAGTGTTGGAATCACGATGGTCTAGATTTAATACAATCTCATTACATTGAAAAGGAATTGAGAAGTTAAAAGGTTCTAATCAAATATGCAGATAATCCTTATCTTCCACACATAACTTTTAGAAAGAATACTGAAAACAATATTAGGCAACCCGGAGTATTCTCAAGTAATTGATAGCATCATGTATATCACAAATTGCATTAGACTAGATTTATCATACTCAATAGGAATATTAAGTAAATATATAGGTAATCCTAGTCACCAGCATTGGATTGCTCTGTTGAGAGTGCTAGATTATCTAAAAAGAAGTAAAGACTATGTTATGTAATAAGAGAAATATCCTATTGTTTTAAAAGGCTATATTGATGCCAACTTGAGAATTATGATTAATCAAGTTGACTAGCGGATAAGTGTTACGTTAGGAGGTTCCGTAGTATCGTGAAAATCTAGTAGATATGATAGAGGACGACTAGTCGGTCATAAAGAGTGGTCAACAGAGGACGTTTGGTCAATCTGGGCATTTGACGCAAACACTGACGTTGCTGCTGGAATTTTCACCAAAAAAGAGTTGCTGCAACTGAAGTATCCAAAATGTCACTAAAAATTTGTCAAATGTAAGCCAGTCCCCTCACGTAAGACTCCTTAATAAAGACCAAGCTCGAAATTGGCAAATATGAAAAATCTTACTGTCAATCTGACAATTTACAGCTTAAAAAGGTACACGTTTTAAACTTATGGATGTCACAAAGCTAAACCCAACAAAGCAAGTTCAAATCCACCTTACAAGAGCGAAAGCTTAGTAAAGTAAAGAAAAGAACCGAAGAGAATCTGGAAAAACAAATGAATTTGAAAAGTCTATATTCAGGTTGGAAATTTTAATTTCACTCCTTTTGAAATAAAAACCAAAATTTTCTGGAAATGGCTCACGTTGCATTCAATCATTGCCCCCCATTCGGTGGCTGTAATTTTCATTCAATGATGCTTCTGTAGCATGCGCAAGCAGGGACGTGGCTATCAAAAGACGACAAGTTTGCCACTCCATAAATAGCGACCACAAGATAAGAGACTCCTCATCCCAATAAAACACAAAAAGGACACGTGCGCACACTCACAAGCTCGAAGTAGAACACGACCATACATGGAGGAGTTGGTGATAGTCGGTGCCGGCATCGCAGATCTGGCGACGGCAGTGGCCCTTAAGAAGGTCGGTGTCCGAGCCCTCGTCCTTGAGAGATCGAAGGAGCTCCGAACGACTGGTGCGGCTCTCGGTCTCTTCGCTAATGCGTGGGTCGCGCTCGATGCACTCGGGGTTTCGGACAAGCTCGCAGCCCTGTACGTTCCTATGGAAAGGTGAGGTCCTTGTTCGCTCTTTGCACTTGAAAACAGATGTCTAATTATTGTGGAATGTTTTATCATTTCGAAGTATTAAAACTCGGTCTAATCTTTACTTCAACAATCATGTACAGATCAATAGTTTAATGAGTGATTTCTCTGCTATTAAAGATGACAGCACTCAAATTTGATCGATGCTGAATTAGTGTAAGGATCTTTTAGAAGATATTAAATACTCCTAATCTTGTGCTAGCTCGTTGGGGGATAAAACCAACTCAAAGTAAATCACTTTTATAGTGAAAAGTAGTAAAAAAAAAATCCAAATTCATTTCAAGCGCAGTGACTAGATCTTCATATGATGCTATGAAATTAAGTTCATGAACTTTCATTTCGATCATTTAATGCAATGATTTTTATTCGGGGTTATTTGCAAACGATGTTCATTAGGTATTAAAAAAATTGGTCAAAAAGTGGTTATACATCTTCCATGGGGAAAAAATCATGAAAATTGAGATCATTGCCAGTTATAAAGTGCACCATGAAATTTACCTATTGAGGTTGCTAATGCGATTAATGCTTAGAATAAAATAACTAATTAGATATTCATCAAATGAAGGGAAAAGTGTAATATCAGTGAGAAAGAGCAATAGGCTTTTCAAGCAAGATATACTGAGTAGAAAGATAAGCTCTACATTGGTTTTGTACTTTGTTAATTTGATTTTAGGATTCGCTGTTTTGGGAGCTTCTTAAATCGGTTATTGATCCAGGATGCTGGACCTTGATCTGTCCTACAATTTCCCAATGATGAAAAAATAATAATTTTACTTATTAATATTCTTTTTTTTTTTGTTTTGTACTTGTTCAGGGGATACATAACTGATGTCAAGACTAAATCGATTCAAGAAATGCATTATCCAGGCAACAGGTGAATCTCAAATTTCCTCTCATATATGCTACCTACCTTTCCATCATCTTTGTTTCCTTAATTTACAGTTTAATGTTTCAGACTGATTAATTTCTTGTGATTGGTTACTATATGTTTTATTTTGCACAAAATGATACAAACGACCATCAGAAATATACCATGAATGGGACTATTAGACCCTATTTTGACAACTCATCTTTTAAGAAGGACATCAATAACAGAATTTGAAAATATAATACTCCTTTTGTTAGATAGAATTGGGTAATTTATTATATGATGTTGTTGAAAATATGTATAGAGTTTGAGACATGTAAAGAGAACTTGATCCAACTAGGTTTCCTAAATTAAGTAAAATGCCACAAGAAAATTCCTATTTTGGATCTAATTCTAATCTATATAAGAAGGGGGTCTTTTTCGTGAAGAGCAACCCCATTGAGAGAACAATGAGAGTGTTTAAAGAACTCAATTGTAATTATAATTTTCGTTAGTGGGTCTTGTGTCATTTTTTCGTGTGGAATATATCTCACTGACTGAGTCACGTAAATTCAATATTCAATTTATTTTCTTGTCTTGTTTATCTTATACTTCAACTGCTTTTTTTTTCTCCCACAACAAATGTTATTATTTTATGCATGTCATTTCGTATTCCAAGGATAGAAAATCATTCCATCTGGATTGAGCAGGAATGGAGCCCAACCAAGAGCGGTCCACCGAAAAGTCTTGTTGGAAGTTCTGGCGGAGGAGCTTCCTCCAAATAGCATTCGATTCTCTTCCAAGATAACTTCCATCGAACCAAGTGTATAGAACACGGCTTGTCCACTTGTATTGTCATGCTTGATGATGGGACCATCATAAAGTCTAAGGTTCCCTACAATTTCTAGAGAACCTTCTTTTGAATTCAAATATGATGAGGTAACTTATCGACTTTAACTTATCGACTTTAACTTATCCACACTGAAAATATTATACGTGTAGGTTGTTATAGGATGCGATGGCGTGCACTCTATCTTGGCCCGTTGGCTTGGACTTTGCTCGCCGGTCGGCAGTGCGGGGATTGTCCGTGTTCCCAAAAGGTCATGGTTCTGACCATGGCCATGTGATTCAACAATTTGTGGATGTGGGCAAGAGGGCAGGTTTTATTGCTCTCAATGATAAGGAATTGTATTGGTTCTTTGTGGCCACGTGTCCTCCTAAAGGTACCATGTATACTGCATTTTATCTTCCGCTGAGGTTCCCAACCACAATGCCTCCTTCAATACTAGCTTATTAATCCTCCTTGATCCCTAACACTTCCATTCATAAAGGTATGGAAAAAGGAGCAGATCCAGAAATGATACAAAGGGAGGTGATGGAAAATTTGGCGAAGGACTTACCACCCGTGTACCTTGATGTCGTCAAGCACTCCGATCTTTCGAGTTTGACATGGGCGCCACTGATGTTCCAATATCCTTGGGACATCCTGTTCGGAAACCTATTCCGATCAAGCGTCACGGTGGCTGGAGACGCTATGCACCCGATGACTCCCGACTTGGGCCAAGGAGGATGTTCAGCTCTCGAGAACGCGGTGGCATTGGGTAGGCACCTCAGGGACTCAATTGCCAAGCACAGCAAACTGGTGACCCAAGACATGGGAATTGCTATAGAGAGGTATGCAAAGGAGAGGAGATTGAGGGTGGCGACACTGATAACAGCATCGTACTTGTCAGGATGGGTGCAACAAGATGGGTCTAGTCGATTCATGAGGTTCCTAAGAGATGTATTCTATGGGCTCCTCTTGAGTAGAGTGGTGAAAGGTATTGCAGAATATGATTGTGGGAAGCTTCATGGTGTCTCCCCTTTGCCTTCATGTGAATCTGAAAGCTCCATCTAGTTATGGAGTTGCAATCGGATTTTGGTCTTCTATTTTGTTTTAGAATCAATGATGAAATTTATTGCAATGCATAACACAAAAGTTCAGTATTGTTTGTCTCAGGGTTGCCTTGTTTTTCATTTTTGTAATTCTTATGGATCTTTTCATTTGATGATCAGTTGCATCGTGGGGATTAGATTTGGGTCAGGTCTTTTAAAGTTTGGCTAAAATCAAAACACGAAACACAACAATAGGTACAACCTATCCCTACATTGTTACATAAACTAATCAAAGAGCACTTTAGGTGCATTAACTATTAATGTGTAATTTATATATAATTTACCGTTTTTTTAATAATTATGTCTCTATTTGTGTCCAAACTGTAATTAGTCACTCTTATAAATACATGTGATATAATCTTAATTGGAGATAAGCCACCACAAACACTTTACTGTTATCTTCTCTCTGATTCTAAATATCAACAGGTATCTATTAAGGAAAACATATCAAAATTTTCAATATCTTTACCCCAAATCAAACTTCCTTTGCTTCATTTACTATCTCAACATATCCAATACATCTCCAAATTGTTCTTTTTCTCTGATATCTCTTTACCTATAATTTTTTTTTTCATTTATCGTTATTATTTCTTTGATTCTAAATATCAACATGGTATCTGTTTGGGAAAACATATCAAAATTTTCAACTTCTTTACCTCTAATCAAACTTCCTTTGCTTCAATTACTATTTCAACATATCCGATACATCTCCAAATTGTTCTTTTTCTCTAATATCTCTTTACCTATCATTTTCTTTTTTGGTTAATCGCAATTTCCCATTACCTCTTAATAATATTGCGTCCCTTTTCACCTCTTCTTCCTCTTCTCCGTTGCTCCGATCTTTGCTGTTGCCGCTCAAATTACAACCATGCAATCATCCTCACCATCATAAGTCTTGACTCCATCAAACTCGATGCTGAAAATTACCTTTTGTGGAAATCTCAATTTATGGAAATCTCAATTTGAAGCTATTCTAATTTGCAATGATTTGATGGTTTATGTGGATGCTCTTTCCACGTCGGTCGAAGCTTATCAATGACCAGAATGGGACTGTGGTGGTTAATATCTCCTATTCCACTTGAGTCATAACAAATCAATGCGTTTATAATTTGATTAATTTGACTCTCATAGTCGAGATTTTCTATGAAGTTCACAACCTTTGGACATTCTGGAGATTAGGGCTGCTCTAGGACAGCACTCTATTGAATGCTGGGCGGCCAGGGAAATTGGACAAAATCTTGACTTTTAGAATAATGTCAAGAAACCTGATTAGATAATGTCTGATTATTTTTGACATCTTAAGTCAATTGTGAACTCTCTTGATGTAATTAATTGCTCCATCTCTAATAAGGACATGGTGATTCAAGCCTCAACGGGCTTCCGTGTGAGCATGATCCTTTTTTCACCATAGTCACAAATGGCTCTACAATTCTTCTTCGTTCTCATCTAAGAGGAATGATTTTCCTGGAAATTGAATGCATCATCTTTATCCGATATTTATCATGCTTTGATTAGTCATGCCACTTCACCTAACCCATTGTTTTGAGGACCTCAAGGTGGACATAATTCTAGAGGCCAAATATACGGACGGGGAAAGGTGAATGGTTTTTGAGTGGTCAACCGAGTTGGTGATTTTCCTATGATTAGTTTAGTTCACAATCAGTATCGACCCCCTTTGCTTATCACTCCCCCATCTTCTTTAGTCAACCTCGTGGTGGTTCGAAGCCCTATCGTCCCCCATTCACACAGGGAAGCAATCTTGGATCTAGGTCTCATCTTACTTGTTTGATTTATAATGGGGTAGGACACACTGCGATACAATATCAATGATGATTCAACTATGCATTTATTGCCACCGATTTATCGAACTCCTTCTCAACTTTCTCGATTAGTGAAACCTATGATCCAATGTGGTATCTTATTATTCTAAATTCTAGACCCTTTTATGATTTGACAAAAGTCTTAGTTGGTAATGGTCATTTATTGCGTATTTAGTTGATAAAACCTTTTCACGTACTGATTCTCAATCCTTGTTGTTATCTCCAAGTATCATGTCCTTAATTTTAGTTACAATCTCTTCTCAGTTACTCAACTTTGTAGTAAAAGTCATTCTGTTATTAATTTTTGTTATACATAAATTTTGGCAACCTAGTCATCCATTATTCCATAGAAACTAAGGAATTAATTTTTAACGCCTAAACAAAAACATTAGAATTAAATTGTATATGACATAATTTTAGAGTGCTGGACACCTAGAGTGCCAAAACTTGGCATGGAGGGACACTTAACTGCAAAAATTTAAGAAAGTAACACTTAAGTGCCAAAATCAGAGGAAAATGGATCATTTAAGTGCCACTCCGGCAAAAATTCGGCCAAAATACTGATGTGGCGATTTTCCGACGAAATAAGTGCAAAATGGCATCGTTTTGCACGCCCACGTGGCTAGACAATACAAAAACAATGTTGTTTTAGTGCTGACATGGTAAAAAATTAATGTAAAATTAATTAAATTAAATTTAAAACTAAATTTATTTAAAACATTTAAAAATAAAAATAAAAATATTAAAGAAATTAAAAAAAAAAGGGCCAACCCTCCCCCCTCTGTCGCTAGCCCTTCCCGGCAGCGGCGAGAGCTTAGCCCTCAACCGCCCCCTTCTTCTTCTTTTTAATTTTTTTTTTGTATTTATATTTGTATTTTTAAATGTTTAAAATAAATTTAGTTTTAAATTTAATTTAATTAATTTTATATTAATTTTTACCATGTCAACACTAAAACGACGTCGTTTTTGTATTGTCTAGCCACGTTAATGTGTAAAACGACTCCGTTTTGCAAGTTGTTTTGCATTTATTTCGCTAAAAAATCGTCACGTCAACATTTTGGTCGGATTTTCGCCGGATTGACACTTAAGTGATCCATTTTGTTCCAATTTTGGTACTTAAGTGTCACTTTCCTAACTTTTAGTACTTAAGTGTCCCAAGTTTTGGCACTTGGACTGTACTTCTGTCCATAATTTTAGGAGCATTCATTGTTTAGTTTATATTTTTTGACTATTGCATTTGCATTGGACCAACGGATCTAGGCTTTAATTTAGCAAGTTGGATTAAATCCACAGTGAGAAAGAAATTGGCCGAGTCCATTATTTCTTTGATGGCTGAAATTATGTGCACAATGATTTCATCAAAATATCTTTTCGCATAGAATTGACATGCGAATGATATTGAGGGAGGCCGAATCCTTTAGTTGTGGGAAAGAAATAAAGGACCAAAAAGGAAAATTTGCAAGTTTGTCTCTCCATGCAAGGAAAATATATATAGATTGCAAGGAGATGATTAGTCGACAAGGGCCATATTGAGTAATATATTTCTTATTTTAAAACAAGAAAGAGTGCGCTGTGAAGGAAAATCTCACATGTCCATGGTCATGAGTAGAAAGGAAGGTAAATAAAATAAAATTTAGGCTTAGTTCGTTTACGATTTTCAGATTTTTCGACGTTCGTTTCACGGAAAATGAATTGTTCGATGAAAACATATTCCAATAAGGAAAAAAAAGTCTTCTCGAAAAGAGAAAATGTTTTTCACTTTCGAAAAGTGAAAAACATTTTTCCCACTTGCTCTTTTTTTATCTCGTGCCCCTATAAACCTTCACTTCTTTCTTTCTTTCTTTTTTATATTTTAAAAAATTCAAATTATTTTTAATTTTTAATTTCTCTTTTTTTTTTCTTTTTCTCTCCTTTGTTTTCCTTTTCTTCTTTCTTGGCCACAAGCGAGCTTTGGCTCATCACTCGCTACATCAGCAAGCACAAGATTCAAGCTCAGCAAGGCTCAAGGTTGGCAATCTTAGAGCTCCCCAATTTGGCAAGGCTTGTAATTGGTGAGCTCGAGCCTATGGTGAGCCTTGAGCTCGCCTGCCTCGAGCCTTGCCAAATTGACCAACCAAAGGTTCTCGCTTGCAGATCGAGTGAGCCTTGACCTTAATGCATCTGGTGAGTGGCGAGCGAGCTTACTGGAGGTGGGTGAGCCTCATGCTAGCCAATGAGTTGGAGGCTCGCTTGTGGCTGGTCACTAGCCATCGATAAGGCCAACTAAAGAAGAAGGAGAAAACAAAGAAAAGAAAAATAAAAAAAAAATAAAAAAAAAATAAAAAGAAAGAAAAAAACTTAATAACCAATTTTAAAAAAAAAATTAAAAATTGATTTTTTTTAAAATAAAAGATAACAAAATTCGATTTTAAAAAATAAAAATATAACAATTATTGAAAAAGAGTGTATAGCGAAAAAGACTTTTCTTACCAAATAGCAAAAAATATTTTCCGTTTTATTTTCAGATTTCATCTAAACACTAAAAAATAATTACATTTCTAAAAAATGACTTTTTATAAATATTTTTCATAAATATCATATTTTCTGCGAAATTAATGAAGCAAAAGTGATTGTACCATGCGAGACGTGATTGGAGAGAGAGTGGAAGTGAGGTTCTCGGCCAGCCCTTCGACCGAGAAACCCCTGGCCGGTTTTCTTCCAGGACGATGGCTGTGATGATCCTGCTGTTATCCCTTGCCTGGCACCTCTTCCTACTGACCGACGGTCGTTCTTTCCTCACCGACGACGAAGCTTGTTGCTGCTACGACCGAGCCACTCGCGACGAGTCGCTGTTTTGCTTGCTATTCCGACTACCTGGGTCCAACGTAAGCTGCTGCACCGCACCTCCTGCCTCTGGATGACGACCCGCTGCTGCTTCTCACTGTCGCAGAGTCGTTGCCTCCGCGTCCTCACACACGAACCGCTGCTGCAACTGCAGTCTCTGATAAGCCTAGTCCATCTTCTGGTCACGCCCTTCGCGCCCTGCGACGTCCTTGCTGCTCAACGCGAGTAGCTGTCCTGAGTCCTGCCACTGTTTGCTGCCTCTGTCGCCGCTCGCCTGCACCAGTGACGACAAAGCTGCTTTGATCCGCTGCCACTCATGACCCGCGACGACAATCTGCTGATCTGTGTAGTCCCTTGGCCGAACCTGTTGCTGCGCTGTTCCTACCGGCGGTCCCTGAAGCTGAGCTTGAGGCCGCCTAATCGCGCTCCACGCTATCGCGAGGTCCTAGCCTGATCGAATCCGTGTTGCTGCCCTCCCCTTACGTTTTGCAGGTTTCTTAAGCGGTCCCAAAGCTTCCTCGCTGTTCATCAAGGCGGGAGCAGCCACGTCTTCGTCCCATTAATGAGATCAATTCACGAATCAGACCATCGTGATTCACCATCTGACGCCCGATTGCTTGTTGACCACGGCGAGTCCCCGTCGTGATTCGTGAGTCCTTGTTCATATATCTAAATTTGGAAGCCAATATTTAAATTAAGCAAAATATTTTCTAATTTGATTTTTGAGTATTTCATTTCCTTATTTAAAATATTGTTGATGTATATGATTGAATTTTCGGATGTATAATGCTATTTAAATTATTGAGTATCCTTTAAATTATGGACTATTTCCTAATTTCACAACCTGTTATAATTGTCAATTTGATCTCACGCCTAAGATATGATTCTCGATTGCATGAAAAATCGTCAATCCAATCTTATTGAGATATAATTCGCAATTTCGTAAAAAAAATTGTCCAATTCGATCTCATGCCCAACATACAATTTGTCAATTTGTTTCAAAGTTAAATGGATATGTATAATATCTTGTGTGATTTGGTGTCGTATTTGATGTGGATATGACATTTGTTTGATTTGAATTGATTTTGCTTCCATAAAAGAAAGCCCAAAAAAAATATTGGAATTTGATTTTATTCTTGTTGATAATGTTCCTAATTTTGGACTAGATTGCATGTTATTAGGCACTTTATTTATTCCGAATTTTTTAATAAAAATCCAAAAAAAAATTACTTTAGGATAAATTAGACTCCCTTTCTTAGAATAGATTGCATGTTTAAATATTATGAATTTTATTAAAAAAGAAAAGATAGCGAGTGCTATGTAGGATTAGTTTGCATATCACGGGTCATTGAGTAAATTGCATGTCTAGGAATCATTTAAATTAAAGCGCGTGACATGCTAGAATAGTTCAATTAATTTTCATTCGCCATCAAATTAAGTCTTTTAATTAATGTTGCGTGATATATAGTTTTCATGATAAGCTGCATGCTACATGTCATTTTAGTTACACATTTTTTGTATGTCATTGCATTACATTGCACATAGATTAGGTTTCATTTAAATAAGTAAAAAAAACCCAAAAAACAAACATCTGAGTGAAATTGCGTGTTGATTGAAAATCATATCTAGGATTATTGATATATTTTTGTTGCTTTAAAGTAAGTATTTACTCTCTATGCTTGCAATTTATTTACCACTTTCCTTTATTGAGTGTTAAATAATGGTTGCGCATATCCAGAAATTGGACCAAATGAAGTCATGATATTTTCATGTCATGATTGGACTTAATAAATTAAGATGATTTAAAAGCTCTTGAGGTCAAATATTTTAAATAATCTAATTTGGCAAAATTATGAAAACTAATATCTATCTGTTTTCCTACTCAAATTTGGCCAAATTTTGATTGGGCATAACTTATGTTCAGCGACTCAATTTTTGTGCTATGGAAAAAGTTTCTTACCCAATAATTTCAAAAATGCGATTTGATATTTTAAAAAGTAGAGTCAATACATGTAATGAAATCAATATGGAAGATGCAACTTTGCTTCCCGCTACAAAGGTTGATGGTGGCCTCGTTTGGTTCGATTTTGGGGAAATGTCGTGGGGAAAATGCAAATATTTTTGGGTTAAAGGGATTTTCCAAAATAGAAATAGTGTTTGGTTAATTATATTTTTAAAGTGTATTGGTCTCTAGTTTAAATCCATTTGGTAAAAACTACATTTTGTAAATATTTTTTGCTAATTTTTTTTTAAAAAAATAAACAATATATATTTTTAGAATAGGTCAGCCACCACTGTGGGCCAAAACAACTAATGGCCAACCGCTAGCGGCCAAATTTAGCCGTCGGACATCCTTACCCGATGTTGCCTAACCCAGGTGACGCTTGACATTGCGCAACCTAGGCAGCCACCACTTGGGTGGCCACCTAGGTCACTGTGACCCAACCGATACCGTCACCTAGGTGGCCGCTTGAGTCGCCTAACACCAAGCGACGCTGACCTAGGTCGCAGCCACCCAGGCGATGCCTGAGGTTGCGCGACCTTAGGTGGCGGTCGCTGGGTGGTCACAACCCCCAAGCGACAGTCGTCCGTGTCGCATGGCCCCTTAGGTGATGGTCATTGTTGCACGCTACCCCTTGGTCGGCGATTGGCCTCCATTTGGCTTCTCCGACCAAACCCATGGAGAAGATGAATAGTGAACTTGCATTATGAAAATGCAATTTGCCAAAGGACCTCCAAACCTGCTTTTGGCTAAAGGCCCTTAGAGTCTTTTGGAAATGTAATTGTTCTCAAAACTGAGCAAAAGATGAAACAAACTCTACTTGCATTTGGCCAAGGGACTGTAGAGACCCAAAGCCTTTTCCAAATGTTGAACCAAACGGGGCAATTTGAATATTTTTCTATTATTTTCTTTTTTATTTGTCAGAAAAAAATGAGAAGTTAATTTCCTATTTTTGTAAAAAAAAAAAAAAAAGGAGTTCTAATCGAAGCAATTGGATGTACGACTTGGGTCTATATGACATGACCGATCAATAGAAATACTCCAACACTCCACCTTTGTCATATATTCCATACATCACACTAGATAGATATCATATTCATGCAATACGATTCACTTTCAAGATGCCTTGGTGGTGAAATGGTAGACACGCGAGACTCAAAATTCAACTAGTCCTCGTGTTCTTTGAATGGATCTCTTAATTGTTGAGAGGGTTACCCAAAAGCAGTATATAAGGCGTATCCAGTAAAACTTACAAGTAAACCAGATATAGAGATGACGACTCCATTTGCTAGCCTCACGGATAATTTCATTACCCTCACGAGCAAGATCACGTCCCTCATTACGAGCTTGTATGCATTTGTAAGACGGTGTATATTGTTTGAATCATGCCTGACAGTATCACTACAAGCCTGAAAAAAAGGGCCATGTGTTGTCATGAAAAGCATTTAGAAGTGCCCAACAAAGATAAGCCCATCCATACTTAAGAGACTTATTTATAATTGCAAATTGCAACGCTAGCTCCTGTTGGCCTTAAAAAAAGCGTCTTTGCAAATTTCACCGAAATGTCCTTGTTGCTCATGCCGTGATTTGAGATGACTTTGCAGTCAGCAAAAATTGGACATCATCGGCCGTATGAATGAGGCATCCCATACCCGTGTGCTTGGCCAAGACACTGTTCAAAAGCAATCATACTAGTGAGGATGCAATTGAGATCATCATCATATATTGCTATTTTTGGAATTCTAATGGTTCTGCGTTTTCTGTCAAATTTGATCTCTAGGAAGGTGCTGGCTCCCTTTGTTTGAATCCGATTCCCACTTGACGCAACTCGAAAGCAGAACTGATCAAATGACAAGATTAGTTCTCGTCTATTGGATTGTCTTGTTGATCCAAAGGTATCAAGCTCAGACGATATAAATCGAGTAAATACACTCCTTTTAGATTGGTCCATCTTTGCCAGCTCCTTTCTCGAAGATGGCGAACAAATGCAAGGCGAGATCGGCCAAGAACATTCGTCGTTTCAAACAAATCCTCAATAACAAAGTACAGGACCTGGTTCTTAAGTCGTAAAAGGTCCTGCACAAGAGAATTAGACACGAATGAACTGATTATTAGCATATTGTTGGGCAGTATGTAACCTGCAAATTCACGGAGGAACTCAATGACGAAGCATCCGTTAGGAACCATCATTTTCGGAAGAAGTATACCCCAAGTACCAAAACTTGGCACGAAGAGACACTTAAAGTGCCATCTCTGGCGAAGCCCACCGGAAATCCTATGTGGCAATTTTTTATTTTATTTTTTGTCTACGTGGCTCACCAGAGTGCTAACTCAACAAAAAAAAAAAGGCAAAAATGACGTCGTTTTTGTGCGGATTCGAATTTTAATATAAAAATTCATTTAATTTAATTATAAAAATAAATAATAATTATTTAAAATTTAACTTTAAAAAGGGAGAGGGAGAGGGGGGGGGGAGAGAGAGAGGAGGCAACGGCTGAGGGCTGGGGCGAGGGTTGCAACCCTCCCCCAAATCTGGGAAGGGTTGGCAGCCCTCACCCTAGATTTGGGCGAGGGCTCGTGGGCCCTCGTTGTCGATCGCTTGGGGTAGGGGTGAGCGGTTCCAAGTACTAGTTCGGTTCCGTTTGGAACTTGGAACCTATTCTCGGGTACATGTTTCTCATTTTTTGGACCTGGAACTTACCCGTCAAAACCAAAAACCTAGAACCTACCCTGTAACAGATTCTAGGGTCGGTTCCAGGTTCCAACATGTTTTTTTTTTTTTTTTTTTCATTTTTAGATTTGAACTATAACGTACGCGCATACTCTACGGTAACTTCCCACATCTTAGCAAACATACCAGTGCCAAGAATCCAGACATACATAATCAAAACCAATAAGAAGTTTCCAAAGAGGAAAGGAGATGCTTGAAATGAAAACCCGGTGCTTCCTTAGCTATTTACAAGTGGTCCATTGGCACTTTTTAACAAATTCTTTCGGAAAATTATACAGAGGCCATATGAAAATTTACAAGTAAACATCTGTATATTGTAAAATGGTTTCATGTATTTCGTATTAAAGAAAAGTCAAAGTGCATGCACTACAAAATTTGAAAGAAAAAAGGAAAAGATAAAACATTAAGTTGCATTTGCCTTAGTTGTTTTAGAGCAATAACCATTTTTTCTTTGTTTTCACGTAGTTTGTTTAATTTTTGAAAGTTCGTCAAAAAAAATAATTAAATGTGAGTTTACATGTCTGTATTTGTACACGGGAAGGATAAAAAGTTTGTAGATCATCGTGCAAAATCCAAGATTTAAGAAAAGCAAAAACTAATAAGTTAAAAAACTCGCAAAGACGCCCCTTCTGGTTACCCCAAGGCCCCCCACCCTCCTGGTTCTGCAAAATTTTGCGAACATGCCTCCTCTGGTTCCACGACATTTTGTGTGTAGATTCAAGCGAAAACTCCAACGACTGTCATTCGACGATAGTTTCGGAGCTAAGCCCTATCGGAGAATAATTCAAATGTATATCGTGTATCCTAATGCTACCCTCATAGGAAGATTACAGAATGAGGAACGCCTAGAATATAACATGGGAAGTACTTTATAGGTAGTGCGGTTGGAAAATTTAGAAAAAAAAAAGGGGAATGTGGGATTCGGACATGGGATTGGTTGGCTTTGGTGGCGTATTAAAATGGATGTTGATGCGGTCGTTGGCCTTATTGTAAAGCAATGTAATTAGAGAATGATGATGTTTAGTGTATATTCTCGTTGTATACATTTCACTTTTTGATAACTAGTGTTTAAGATGAGAAATTTAGTTTTGGCGACTAGCGTCCGGCGAGGGCGGGTGGTGTCCAGCGGCGGCGTTGAGGGCGAGCGGCCTCAATGAAAGTGTGAAATTAGAGTGAAGGGAAATTGTGAACACTGAACCGGTTGAGAGATTTGAGGCTTCTTTTCATTTGGACTTTGGAGCTCTAACCAGTTCCGGTTCCGGAACCGGAATTGCCGATTCCTGAAAAAAAAAAAAAAAAAAAAAAAAGGAACCGGGAACCAAAACCGGTCCTTTTAGAACGGAGAACCGCGCTCACCCCTAGGTTGGGGTCGTCGGGCCCTAGCCAGGGGCAAGCGACCCCGGCCGACACTTCCCCCACCGTTGCCAACCCTTGGCGGGGGCAGCGGTGAGGGCTCAATTCTCAGCCACTGCCTCCTCTCTTCCCCCCCTAAATTTAATTTTAAATAATTATTATTTATTTGTATAATTTTATTAAATTAATTTTTATATTAATTATTTACCACGTTAAAAAACAAAATTACGTCATTTTTGCTTTTATTTAGCCACGTCAGTGTGCAAAATGACGTCGTTTCGTATTTATTTTGCTGGAAAATTGCCACATCAGCATTTTCATCGGATTTTGGCTAGATTGGAACTTAAGTGGTCCATTTTGCTCTAATTTTGACACTTAAATATCTTTCCGTGTCAAGTTTTAGCACTTCTTATGTCCAAACTCCATCATTTTCACTAGGTCAAGTCCATTGAAATTGTCAGTGCTCTTTGAATAGCACTGGTGGGATTATTTTCTCTTTAAGTAGGGCCACATGGATGAGGTTTTCAAGGCGAACACCGTGCAGATGAGTTCGCCCCAGCATAGTGTGGAGGAATGTCCATTTGTGCCCCTAAAGCATGTGCAATTGCAATTCTACATGGTGGTACCGGCCATTAGAGACGATGCGGGGCTGACACGCCTCGGCAATACCGCTGGCTATGGCCTGAGGGACTCTGAAGAAGATGCTACATCTGATTCAATCTACCATCTCAGCGCTATATTGTATATTTGATATTCTTGTAGATGGCAACTCTTGGCTAAGTAATTTAGAAAATTGGAATGCTCTGACTCTTATCAGGTCCATTTCATATCATATAATTGGCAAAGATTTTGAAATATAATATTTGTACATTTTTACGCAAATTTGGACAAGCTTTAATTGGACATCGCTTTTCTATCCGGCGTTTCATTGACTCAATTTTTGCACCCATGGGAATCTCGTGAACATTGTTTCGAAAATACGTTTTGATTGGGAAAAAAAATGGAAGTGGTGTTAGTGCATATGAATTGGGTTTGGGTTGACATGGGTGGAGAGAAGGGGGGAAATAAGCAGTGTTAGTTTTTCTTTTTTTACATGATACATTTCATGTGAACTTAATACCTTAGGATCAACAAGACAATTATCTAGTAGACGAGAGGTCGTCTTATCATTTGATTAGATCTGCTTCCAAGCTTTGTTGAGAGGGACTTGGATTCAAGCAGAGGCAAGCCAAAACCTCCCTTGGATCAAATTTAACAGCGGACACAAAGTAATTACTAGTCCTGTGGGCGCGCAAAATGAAAGCAAGATGCTATTATTTTCATGCATGAGATGAAAGTATTTAACGTTAAATATACAAAGCAAGTAGTCAAAGCCAATCTAGAAAACAGATTATTACTTTGAAAGCAAATTAAAAAGTTAAACAGTACTTGTTTATGGGGAAAAAAAATTAGACAACCTATGGTATCTAAAGGGGACAACGAAGAGATTTCATCATGTGCTAATGTGTCGTATTGAATTAGACAATTATATCGATTTGATCAGCGAATTAAATAAGTCGATATTTGCTGGAGGCAGCCAGGGTAAGTTAAAGGTGTTTTGATTTGTCTGTCGTTGCTTGTCTGCTCTTTGCACTCCAGAAAGACAGCTGAGCGTATGCCTCAGGTGGGCAGAGTCAAAGCAGGTCGGTCATCGTCACGCTCCGATCCGACGGTCGATGTCGACAGGCTTCAGATCGGACGGCCCACAAAACGCAGGATTCGACGGTCGAGAGACACGGGGTAACTTTGCCTTGTATCATGGGGTTGACTGTGCCCTGTATTATCGGAGACAACCTAGCAAACCGGTCAAAAATGCCGACGCGTTTCCGGGATTTCTGGCACGCGAGTTGAAGCTGAATGGAAGTGGGAAGGCGTCATCTGACATGACGTGAAACAACTCTGCTTTGGTCCCAGGTTTTCGGGCACGTGCCAACGACGTAATTTGAGTTCATTAGACCTAAGAAATCATGAAAAGCCTGTTAATTTCATGATGATCCTAGAATTGACTCCACACGACATTCACATTCCAGCCGGTTTAATTTCTTAAAGCAGGGATGGCTTTAAATCACAAAGCACGTGTTTGATTTATGTGATATTAAGTTCGAAAAGATTCGAGATTGGTCACATGCTTAGATAAATGTTCACTCATCCATCTAATTAGCGATGTAATTGGGTGAAGATCAGGTATTTGCTCATTTCGAGGTGGATCCTTGTTTTCCAAAAACGGGGTTTTAGCTCATGTTAGCTGGATCCGGACTTTTTCTTCTTTCTCCGAAGTTCAAGTTCGATTAACATGCCTTAATTCAACATAACTTTCAACTGGTCATACATTTTCTTCTTTTCTTCTTTCCTTTCTTCCCGTCAACATCTTACCTTGTTTTCAATCTAAATGTGACAACAAATTTTTAGCATTTGAAATTCAGGTGATCACATGGTCGAAGATCGCTCTTCTTTGTAAGACTCAAGCGGCACCATTTGATGCTTTTGTAGTGGAGACATGGATGCTCAATTGATACATACTTTCCTCGATGTCCTTAAATAAATCTCAACCGTTAATCTTTTCACCGACGATATTCTAATCAACCAATAGAATTTGTCGGAATAAAGTATCTTCGTCCCATCGCCAGACCGAATATCTTGGACTGTAACCCAGCCGCAGCCGTCAGAAAACATGTTTTCCCCATTTGACCTCGTGATTTGTAAAAGCAGGGAGTCTGAAAACCCAAAATTACCCTCCCGTTGACTTCTTTGCCGAGGTCAAAAGTCGAGGACTCGATGGTCTCTTCGCCCTCCTGAGCACCGCCTCCGGAATTTTCTGCGGACGGAATGCGAAACGTTGCAAATGCGCATTTTCCTTCCCCGCATGACTTTCTTTGAAGTGACACTTCCTTAATTATTTTTTTATTCGGTTTTGAGATCTTTTTTGTTTTGTTAATTACATGACACTTAAAAAAAAGCAAAAAAAAAATTATTTACATTTTCAAAAAAGACCAAAAAATCCAAAAAAAATCCCATTTATGGTTTTTTTTTTTGTCAATCATACTATAATCTTATTCTACACTCACTCTCAGACTTTTGCCCTACCTCTTGCAGGGCGTAGGAGTCAAAACCCACTCTTGAAACTTACGCGTCACCACCCCATCCCCCTTGAGAATGTGGGGATTTGAACCCCTCACCTCCCCCTTCTATGTTGGAAGGGTGGCCACTAGGGCGAATCCTAGTGGTTAAATCCCTTTTATGTTTTTTTTTTTTTGTCAGTCCTATGCTAATTCTATTCTAACACTCACTCTCAGACTTTTGCCCTACCTCCATGCAGCGCGTAGGAGTCGAAACCCACACATGAAATGAAATCTTCCCCACCCCCAACCCCCCTCGAGAAGATGGGGACTTGAACCCCCAACCTCCCCCTTCCAAGATGGAAGGGTAGCCACTGGGGCGGACCCCCAGTGGTTAATCCCTTTTATGTTCAAAAGATAGAAAAAGACTCAAAAAAAAAAATATATTTTTCCTCCACAAAATGCATGGAAAAATCCCTCAAATCCAAAAAGCCTCAAAGTTTAAACAATATTAGATACCGGAAGAGCATTAATAATTAACTAATGTAATCAAGTCCTCGAACCTAGTTTCTTTGGTTGCGTAGAAGTGAATATTCATCTCGATATTTCGCTTGGGTTTCTAATCGACCAATCCCAAATTGATTAGTGATGACTCCTTAACTTATAGGTTAAAATATCGAACCATTAAGTCGTGAATTTGTGGGTTTGAGAGAGTCCTGACTGAGTCTAATAGACTTAGCCGAACCATTTGCCTCTGCAGAGGCCCCCTAATCGGGCATCGAAAATAGAGGTTGCGACACCTATCATCTTCTTTTTTGGTTAATCCCAATTTCCCATTACCTTCTAATAACATTGCGTCCCTTTTCACCTCTTCTTCCTCTTCTCTGTTGCTCCAATCTTTGCTGTTGCCGCTCAAATTACAATTATGCAATCATCCTCACCATCTCTCATTCTTCTCACCATCACAAGTCTTGACTCCATCAAACTTGATGCTGAAAATTACCTTTTGTAGAAATCTCAATTTATAAAAATCTCAATTTGAAGCTATTCTAATTTGCAATGATTTGATGGTCTATGTGGATGCTCTTTCCACGTCAATCGAAGCTTATCAATGACCAGAATAGGACTGTGGTGGTTAATACCTCATATTCCTCTTGAGTCATAACAAATCAATGCGTTTGTAATTTGATCAATTTGACTCTCATAGTCGAGATTTTCTATGAAGTTCACGACCTTTGGACATTTTGGAGATTCGAGCTGCCCTAGGACAGCACTTTATTGAATGCTGGGCGGCCAGGGAAGTTGGACAAAAGCTTGACTTTCAAAATAATGTGAACAAACCTGATTAGTTAATGTATGATTATTTTTGACATCTTAAGTCAATTGTGAACTCTCTCGATGTAATCAATTGCTCCATCTCTAATAAGGACATGGTGATTCAAGCCTCAACGGGCTTCCGTGTGAGCATGATCCTTTTTTCACCATAGTCACAAATGGCTCTACAATTCTTCTTCTTTCTCATCTAAGAGGAATAATTTTCCTGGAAATTGAATGCATCATCTTTATCCGATATTTATTATACTTTAATTAGTCATGCCACTTCACCTAACCCATTGTTTTGAGGATCTCAAGGTGGACATAATTCTAGAGGCCAAATATACGGACGAGGAAAGGTGAATGGTTTTTGAGTGGTCAATCGAGTTGGTGATTTTCCTATGATCGGTTTAGTTCACAATCAGTATCGACCCCCTTTGCTATTCACTCATCCATCTTCTTTAGTCGACCTCATGGTGGTTCGAAGCCCTATCATCCCCATTCACATAGGGAGGCATCTTGGATCTAGGTCTCATCTTACTTGTTTGATCTATAATGGGTAGGACACACTGCACTACAATATCAACAATCATTCATCTATGCATTCATTGCCACCAATTTACCGAACTCCTTCTCAACTTTCTCAATTAGTGAAACTTATGATCCAATGTGGTATCGTATAATTCTAAATTATGGACCCTTTTATGATTTGACAAAAGTCTTAGTTGGTAATGGTCATTTATTGCTTATTAAGTTGATAAAACCTTTTCACGTACTGATTCTCAATCTTCTTGTTATCTCCTGACTATCATGTCCCTAATTTTAGTTACAATCTCTTCTCAATTACTCAACTTTGTAGTAAAAGTCAATGTGTTATTAATTTTTGTTAACACATAAATTTTGGCAACCTAGTCATCCATTATTGCATAGAAACTAAGGAATTAATTTTTTAAGCCTAAACAAAAATATTAGAATTAAATTGCATAGGACATAATTTTAGGAGCATTTATTGTTTAGTTTATATTTTTTGACCATTGCATTTGCGTTACACCAGCAGATAAGTTTGAATTGATGGTTCTGGGCTTTAATTTAGCAAGTTGGATTAAGCCCATGATGAGAGAGAAATTGGCCGAGCCCATTATTTCTTTGATGGCTGAAATTATGTGCACAATGATTTCATCAAAATATCTTTTCGCATAGAATTGACATGCAAATGATATATGAGGGAGGCCGAATCCTTTAGTTGTGGGAAAGAAATAAAGGACCAAAAAGGAAAATTTGCAAGTTTGTCTCTCCATATGCAAGGAAAATATATATAGATTGCAAGGAGATGATTAGTCAACAAGGGCCACATTGAGTAATATATTTCTTATTTTAAAACATGAAAGAGTGCGCTGTGAAGGAAAATCTCACATGTCCATGGTCATGAGTAGAAAGGAAGGTAAATAAAATAAAATTTAGGCTTAGTTCGTTTATGATTTCCAAAATTTTCAACCTTCGTTTCACGGGAAATGAATTGTTTGACGAAAACATATTCCAATAAGGAAAAAAAAGTCTTCTAGAAAAGGGAAACTTGCTCTCTTTTATCTCGTGCCCCTACAAACCTTCACTTCTTTTATTTTTTTATTTTTTATAGTTTAGAAAATTCAAATTATTTTTAATTTTTAATTTCTCTTTTTTTCTTTTTCTTTTTCTCTCTTTTGTTTTCCTTTTCTCCTTTCTTGGCTACAAGCGAGCTTTGGCTCGTCACTGGCTACATCGGCGAGCACAAGTGTCAAGCTCAACAAGGCTCAAGGCAGGCAATCTTAGAGCTCCCCAATTTGGCAAGGCTTGTAATTGGTGAGCAAGAGCCTATGGCGAGACTTGAGCTCGCCTGCCTCGAGCCTTGCCAAAGGTTCTCGCTTGCCGATCGAGTGAGCCTTGACCTTAATGCATCTGGTGAGTGGCGAGCTTGAGCTTACTAGAGATGAGTGAGCCTTATGCTAGCCAATGAGCTAGAGGCTCGCCTGTGGCTGGTCACTAGCCATCGATAGGGCCGACTAAAGAAGAAGAGAAAACAAAGAAAAGAAAAATAAAAAAAAATAAAAAAAACTTAATAACCAATTTTAAAGAAAAAATTAAAATTTATTTTTTTTAAATAAAAGATAACAAAAAATCGATTTTAAAAAATAAAAATTTAACAATTATTGAAAAAGAGTGTATAGCGAAAAATATTTTCCGTTTTATTTTCAGATTTCACCTTAACACCGAAAAATAATTACATTTCTGAAAAACGGTTTTTTATAAATATTTTTCAGAAACGCCATGCTTTCTGCAAAATCAATGAAGCAAAAGAGATTGTACCGTGCGAGACGTGGTTGGAGAGAGAGTGGAATGAGGTTCTCGGCCAGCCCTTCGACCGAGACACCCCTGGCCGGTTTTCTTCCAGGACGATGGCTGTGACGATCCTGCTGTTATCCCCTTCCCTGGCACCTCTTCCTACTGACCGACCGTCGTGCTTTCCTCACCGACGGCGAAGCTCGTTGCTGCTATGACCGAGCCACTCACGACGAGTCGCTGCTTTGCTCGCTATTTCGGCTACCTAAGTCCAACGTAAGCTGCTGCACCGCACCTCCTGCCTCTGGATGACGACCCGCTGCTGCTTCTCACTGTCGCGGAGTCAGTTGCCTCCGCATCCTCACACGCGAACCGCTGCTGCAACTGCAGTCTCTGATAAGCCTAGTCCATCTTCTGGTCACGCCCTTCGCGCCCTGTGACGTCCTTGATGCTCAGCGCGAGTAGCCGTCCTGAGTCCTGCCACTGTTTGCTGCCTCTGTCGCCGCTCCCCGCCTGCACCAGCGACGACGAAGCTGCCTTGTTCTGCTGCCGCTCCTGACCCACGACGACAAGCTGCTGATCTGTGTAGTCCCCTGGCCGAACCTGTTGCTGCGCTGTTCCTGATCCGCGACGACACCCGGCGGTCCCTGCAGCCGAGCTTGACGCCGCCTAATCGCGCTCCACACTATCGCGAGGTTCTAGCCTGGTCGAATCCTTGTTGCTGCCCTCCCCTTACGTTTTGCATGTTTCTTAAGCGGTCCCAAAGCTTCCTCGCTGTTCATCAAGGCGGGAGTAGCCACGTCTTCGTCCCATTAACGAGATCAGTTCACGAATCAGACCATCGTGATTCACCATCTGACGCCCGATTGCTTGTTGACCACGGCGAGTCCCGGTCGTGATTCGTGAGCCCTTTGTTCATAGATCTAAATTTGGAAGCAAATATTTGGATTAGGCAAAATCTTGTCTAATTTGATTTTTGAATATTTTGTTTCCTTATTTAAAATATTGTTGATGCATATGACTGAATTTTTTGGATGTATTATGCTATTTAAAATATTGAGTATCCTTTTAAATTATGGATTATTTCCTAATTTCACAACCTATCATAATTGTCAATCCGATCTTACACCTAAGATATGATTCTTGATTGCATGAAAAATCGTCAATCCAATCTTATGCCCGAGATATGATTCGCAATTTTGTAAAAAAATTGTACAATTCGATCTCATGCCCAACATATAATTTGTCAATTAATTTCAAAAGTTAAATGGATATGTATAATATCTCGCATGATTTGGCGTCGTATTTGATGTGGATATGACATTTGTTTGATTTGAATTGATTTTGCTTCCATAAAATAAAATCCAAAAAAATATTGGAATTTGATTTGATTCTTGTTGATAATATTGCTAATTTTGGATTAGATTGCATTGTATTAGGCATTTTATTTATTCCGAATTTTTTTAATAAAAATCCCAAAAAAAAAATTAGGATAGATTAGACTCCCTTTCTTAGAATAGATTGCATGCTTAAATATTAGGAATTTTTAATTTCGAATTTTAATAAAAAAGAAAAGATAGCGAGTGCTATGCAGGATTAGTTTGCATAGTAAATTGCATATCTAGGAATAATTTAAATTTACATGTTAGAATAGTTCCATAAATTTTTGTTCGCCATCAGATTAAGTCTTTTAATTAATGTCACGTGACATATAGTTTGCATGATAGGCTGCATGTTGCATGTCAATTTAGTTACGCATTTGTTGTACGTCATTGCACTACATTGCACATACATTAGGTTTCATTTAAATAAATGAAAAATCCAAAAAAAAAAACATTTGAGCAAAATTGCGTGTTGATTGAAAATCATACTAGAATTATTGATCTGCTTTCGTTGCTTTAAAGTAAGTATTTCCTTTCTATGCTTGCAATTTATTTACCATTTTCTTTTATTGAGTGTTAAATAATGGTTGCGCATATCCAGAAATTGGACCAAACGAATAGTCATGATATCTTCATGTCATGATTGGACTTAATAAATTAAAATGATTGAAAAGCTCTTAACCTCACAAGGTCAAATAATTTGAATAATCTAATTTGGTAAAATTATGAAAACTAATATCTATCTGTTTTCCTACTCAAATTTGGCCAAATTTTGATTGGGCATAACTTATGTTCAGCGACTCAATTTTTGCGCTATGGAAAAAGTTCCTTACCCAATAATTTCAAAAATTCGATTCGATATTTTTAAAAGTAGAGTCAATAGATGTAATGAAATCAATATGGAAGATGCAACTTTGCTTCCCACTACATGGGCTGATAGTGGTCCTGTTTGGTTCGGTTTTGGGGAAATGTCATTGGGAAAATGCAAATAACTTTGGGTTAAAAGAGTTTTCCAAAATGCAAATAGTATTTGGTTAATTATATTTTTAAAGTATATTGGGCTTTGGCTTAAATGCCATTTGGTAGAAACTACATTTTGTTAATAATTTTTGCTAATTTTTTTTTAAAAAAATTAAAATATATATTTCTTTTAGAAGACGTCAGCCACTACCGTGGGCCAAAACAATTAACGGCCAACCGCCAACGGCTAGATCTGGTTGGTGGACAACCTTACCTGATGTTGCTTGACCTAAGCAATGCTGGACATCGTACGACCCAAGCAGCCATCACCTGGGTGGCCACCTAGGTCATCGCGACCCAAGCAATACTGATGCCTAGGTGGCCACTTGAGTTGCTCGACCCCAAGTAATGCTCGCTTGGGTCGCAGCCACCCAGGCAACGCCTGAGGTCGCGTGACCTTAGGTGGTGGTTGCCGAGTGGTCACGATCCCCAAGCAATGGCTGTCCGCATCATGTGGCCCTTTAGGTGATGGTCACTGCTGTGTGCTACCCCTTGGCCAACGGTCAGCCTCCATTTGGCTTCTCTGACCAAACCCATGGAGAAGATGAAGAGTCAACTTGCATTTTGAAAATGCAACTTGTCAAAGGACCTCTACATTTTCTTTTTGCGAAAGGCCCTAAGAGTCCTTTGGAAATATAATTGTATTTCCCCAAAACTGAGCAAAAGACGAAACAAACTCTACTTGCATATGGCCAAGGGACTATAGAGACCCAAAGCCTTTTTCAAACGCTGAGCCAAAGGGGGTTAGTATTGCAAGACAGTTTATATTGTTTGAATCATGCCCGATAGTATCACTATAAGCCCGAAAAAAAGTGGCCATGTGTTGTCATGAAAAGCATTTAGAAGTGCCCAACGAAGATAAGCCCATTCATACTTAAGAGACTTATTTATTATTGCAAAGTTCAACGCTAGCTCCTGTAGGCCTTGAAAAAAGCGTCTTTGCAAATGTCACCGAAAAGTCCTTGTTGCTCATGCCATGATTTGAGATGACTTTACAGTCAGCAAAAATTGGACATCATCGGCCGTATGAATGAGGCATCCCATACCCGTGTGCTTGGCCAAGACACTTTTCAAAAGCAATCATACTGGTGAGGATGCAATTGAGATCATCATCATCATATATTGCTATTTTTGGAATTCTAATGGTTCTGCATTTTCTGTCAAATTTGGTCTCTAGGAAGGTGCTGGCTTCCCTTTTTTTGAATCCGATTCCCACTTGACGCAACTCGGAAGCAGAACTGATCAAATGTCAAGATTAGTTCTCGTCTATTGGATTGTCTTGTTGATCCAAAGGTATCAAGCTCAGACGATATAAATCGAGTAAATACACTCCTTTTAGATCGGTCCATCTTTGCCAGCTCCTTTCTCGAAGATGGCGAACAAATGCAAGGGGAGATCGGCCAAGATCATTCGTCGTTTCAAACAAATCCTCAACAACAAAGTACAGGACCTGGTTCTTAAGTCGTAGAAGGTCCTGCACAAGAGAATTAGACACGAATGAACTGATTATTAGCATATTGTTGGGCAGTATATGTATCCTGCAAATTCACGGAGGAACTCAATGACGAAGCATCCGTTAGGAACCATCATTTTCACAAGGTCAGGTCCGCTGAAATTGTTGGTGGGATCATTTTCTCTTTAAGTGGCGCTACATGGATGAGGTTTTTAAGGCGAACACCGTGCAGTTGAGTTCGCCCCAGCATAGTATGGAGGTATCTCCACTTGTGCCCCAAAAGCATGTGCAATTGCAATTCTACATGGTGGTACCGGCCAATAGAAACGATGCGAGGCTGACACGCCTCGGCAATACCTCTGGCTATAGCCTGAGGGACTGTGAAGAAGATTCTACATCTGATTCAATCTACCATCTCCGCGCTATATTGTATATTTGATATTCTTGTAGATGGCAACTCTTGGTTAAGTAATTTAGAAGATTGAAATGCTCGTCTCTTATCAGGTCCATTTCATATCATATAATTGGCAAAGATTTTGAAAAATGATATTTGTATATTTTTATGCAAATTTGGACAAACTTTAATTGGCCGTTACTTTTCTATCCGAGATTTCATTGACTCAATTTTTGCACCCACGGGAATCTCATGACCATTGTTTCAAAAATGAGTTTCAATTTGGGAAAAAAAATGGAAGCGGTGTTAGTGCATATGAATTGGGTTTGGTTTGACATGGGTGGAGAGCAAAAAGGAAATAAGCGGTGTTAGTTTTTCTTTTTTCATTTGATACATTTCGTGTGGGCTTAATACGTTAGGATCAACAGGACAATTATCCAGTAGATGAGAGGTTGACTTATCATTTGATTAGATCTGCTTCCGAGCTTTGTTGAGAGGGACTTGGATTCAAGCAGAGGCAAGCCAAAACCTTCCTTGGATCAAATTTAACAGCGGACACAAAGTAAATACTTGTCCCGTGAACGCGCAAAATGAAAGTGAAATGCTATTATTTTCATGTATGAGATGAAAGTATTTAACGTTAAATATGCAAAGCAAGTAGTCAGAGCCAATCTAGAAATCAGATTATTACTTTCAAAGCAAATAAAATTGTTTGTGAAGTTAAATAGTACTTGTTTATGGGGAAAAAAATTAGACAACCTATGGTATCTAAAGGGGACAACGAAAAGGTTCATCATGCACCAATGTGTCGTATTGAATTAGACAATTATATCGATTTGATCAGCGAATTAAATAAGTCGATATTTGCTGGAGGCAGCCAGGGTAAGTTAAAGGTGTTTGATTTGTCTGTCGTTGCTTGTCTGCTCTTTGCACTCCAGAAAGACAGCTGAGCGTATGCCTTAGGTGGGCAGAGTCAAAGCAGGTCGTCATCGTCACGCTCCGATCCGACGGTCGATGTCGACAGGCTTCAGATCGGACGGCCGACAAAACGCAGGATTCGACGGTGGAGAGACACGGGGGAACTTTGCCTTGCATCATGGGGTTGACTGTGCCTGTATTATTGGAGACAACCTAGCAAACCGGTCAAAAATGCCGACGCGTTTCCAGGATTTCTGGCACGCGAGTTGAAGCTGTGAATGGAAGTGGGAAGGCGTCTCATTTGACATGACATGAAACAACTCTGCTTTGCTCCCAGGTTTTCGGGCACGTGCCAACGACGTAATTTGAGTTCATTAGACCTAAGAAATCATGAAAAACCTGTTAATTTCATGATGATCCTAGAATTGACCCCATACCGCATTCACATTCCAGCTCAACCTCTTAAAGCGGGGATGGCTTCAACAGCACACGTGTCTAGTTTAAAATCACAAAACATGTGTTTGATTTATATGATAGTAAATTCGAAAAGATTCGAGATTGGTCACATGCTTAGATAAATGCTCACTCATCCATCTGATTAGTAATGTAATTGGGTGAAGATCGGGTATTTGCTCGTGTTACGAGGTGGATCATTGTTTTCCAAAAATGGGGTTTTAGCTCATGTGAGATGGATCCGGACTTTTTCTTCTTTCTCCGAAGCTCAAGTTCAATTAACATGACTCGATTCAATGTTGCTTTCAATTGGTCATATCTTTTCTTCTTTCCTTTTTTCCCGTCAACATCTTACCCTGTTTTCAATCTAAATGTGACAACAAATTCTAGCATTTGAAATTTTGGTGACCACATGATCGAAGACCGCTTTTCTTGGTAAGACCCAAGCAGCACCATTTGATGCTTTCTTAGTGGAGACATGGACCCTCAATTGGTACAATGCTTTCCTCGATGTCCTTAAAGAAATTTCGATGGTTAATTTTTTTCACTGACGATATTTTAATTAACCAATAGAATTTGATGGAAAAAAGTAGCTTTCTTAGTGGAGACATGGACCCTTAATTGGTACGATACTTTCCTCGATGTCCTTAAATAAATCTTGACGGTTAATATTTTTCACCACGATATTCTAATTAACCAGTAGAATTTGATGGAAATAAAGTATCTTCGTCCCATCGCCAGACCGAATATCTTGGACTGCAACCCTGCCGCAGCCGTCAAAAAACATGTTTTCCTCACTTTGACCTCGTGATTTGTAAAAGCAGGGAGGTCTGAAAACCCAAAATTACCCTCCCGTTGACTTCTAGCTGAGGTCAAAAGTCGAGGACTCGATGGTCTCTTCGCCATCCTAAAGCGCCGCCTCCGGAATATTCTGCGGACGGAATGGGAAACGTTGCAAATGCGCATTTTCCTTCCTCGCATGTCTTTCTTTGAAGTGACACTTCTTTAATTATTTTTTTATTCAGTTTCGAGATCTTTTTTGTTTTGTTAATTACATGACATTTAAATATAAGCTTGCCATCTATATATAATTTGTTCAGCTTTGACCAGATTCTTTAAGGTATACGTGGCAGAATCAACTATACACATATCAAATTTTTTGGGACAATATGAGTAGACAAAATAACATCAAGAAAAAGATGATTTTTCTACGAGTATGGTCCCGAAACCGACCTCTTGGAGCACGTGTCCTAACCATTGTAGCGTGAGTTATCTAGTTCCATCTTATTATTAAGTTTCTTGAGATGTAAAGTAATATTGAGATTTAACTTAGATCAGTAAGAGTCTTGTCACATTATTTGAAGAAAAGGGGAATTTAGTCTAAGATGCTCTTTAATATTGAGATTTAACTTAGATCGATAAAAGTCTTGCCACGTTATTTGAAAAAAAGATGCTCTTTAATATTGAGATTTAACTTAAATTGGTAAAGGTCTTATCACGTTATTTGAAGAAAGAAGGAATTTATCCTAAGATGCTTTTTAATATTGAGATTTAACTTAGATCAGTAAAATTCTTAACACGTTATTTGAAGAAAGAGGGAATTTAACCAAAGATGCTCTGTTTTTTTCTTTCCTTTTCTTCTTTCTTTTCTAACCGCAACGAGGAGGCTTCCAAGATCTCTCTCCCACCTTCCTAGTTCCAACAACTTTCCTTGCGTCACAAGTCGGCTCCTTTGATATTTTACTATGTCTTCATTATTTTAAACGTTTTTAAGATCTTTCTCTCTCATGCTTGCTGTAACTCTCTCTCTTTCTCTCTCTCATGCTTTCTGGGTTCTTTCCGCTAACCTAGGACGGACGCCATACATGTATATATAGCATGGTGCATTGTCTGAACCTCCTGATATATTGGACTCTCTCTTCTCCGCCTCAACCTGAAAGCTCAAAAGGTCTTCCTTCTACACCGAACCAGGTACGGAGAATGCTCTTTTCTTGGTTGAACTTGGAACCTCCATTGCTGTTTGCCTGTGGTTAAGCATGCTTGTTTTCTGATTCTTGTTCTGGGTGCTCTGCTGCCTCTGGCCATTCTTTTACATGCGGAATTCTTGGGTGATATGGTTTAGATGAATAAGGTGGTGACTGGCAAGATCTGTGAGGCTTGAGCTTTTCTTGTTTCTTTCCTTGCTAAACCATGGAGACCCAACTGACTTTTTGAGATGGTTTTAACGTCCGTTGCACTGGAAAGATCTGATTTTGAAGAAGCATAACGAGGGAAGCTCTCTGTTTTTGCTCCTGATCATTGGTAGTGATCGTTGTAGTGGCGTTCGAGGTGATCCTCGCAAATGGTTGCTTACTTGCGACTTTTTGTTGACGTTGATGCATATCTCGCAAGCTTCTTTCTTCCAGTAGAAATGCTTGAACACGATGAAAATGTCCAACTTTGATTATCTGCCAATCGGGGTTTTTCAAAGGACAGGATACTAAACTAAAAGCACCTACTTTTCTTTGTCGCTGTCTCAGTTACATTAAGGCACTGCTATTAATTGGTTGTTGATTTTTCTTGAAACAGGGCTAACTCGTTAGATCTGCCGTTGCTTTATTTTACCTCTTTGTATTTTGTCCATTTCATATCAACGTGTGATTACAAATGCACTATTGAACAATATTCAGCTAATGACCCTTTGTGTGATCTAACCTTAAGGAACTAATAAAATTTCTAGGTGAAAAGACCTCCTGTTCTTTCCTTTTGTTCTGCTTTTGTCTGGGTGTTGATCCTATTACAGAGCAGGTGAAATGAACTCCATTCTTATAATTCACTCGTGAAGAGAGGAATTTACAGCTTTAATTGTTTAAAGGAAACCGTTTGTGTCTGTTGATATTCTTTTTTCGCTGTTCTTGATCATGGCATCCCATGAAAACCTCCAGGCATAAGCTGACACTTCGTGAGATTTGCATTTGGTGGATTTTGGAAGCTAGTAAAATGAGATTGTTGAAATCATCAATTTGGCTGTTGCAGGAAAGAACAAGCCTTTGATTGAATGAGTCAGTTAAAAATTATGCCTTTCCTCCAAGAAATATGGACCCTCTTTTTTGTCTTTTAATGGCTTATAGAAAACCACAAGAAATTTGCTCATTGTATGTGCCATCAATTGATGACCCAAGCTAAGTCGGCTTCTGGTTTTTATCCCAGCAGTCATCGAAGAAATCGTTGTCAGACACCTATTAATTATCTTCATTTCCCTTGGACCATACTCCAATTGTTCTACATGTTGTCTTTACCTCCTCCTGATATCATGGAGTGATCAGATTGTCTTTCTCTATATATTTCTGCTTTTCTTATAGTTTAAGCCCAGGCCTCTCTTTTTTCTCAGGTGCAATTTCATCAATAGGCCTAAGGATCCAGGCTATTGACTTGCTGAAGTATTAGTGTTGTACTCAATGGCATTTGCAAGAATTGTTCGGGGCAACCTGAAAAGAGCAGGAGGTGCTATTGGGAGCTTTAGAGATGGAAAAGAAGAGACTTTTAGAGGAGTACTTGCGGATTCATTTTCCTTTTCTTCTTTTGAAAGTGTCCCCACGAGAAGTGATTTTTTCGGCCGCTTACCATCGAGTAAGTTAAATCATGCTAGTAACTGGAGCAGAGGAATTAGGACAACCCCACATGATCAATTTCCTGTCGCTGAGAGGGCATTGGCGGAGTCTGATTCTGAATATGAGAGCGACAGATATCCGGGTCTTGAACCGACTAAACCCGGAGAAAAGCCGAGGGTGGTTGTTCTTGGTACCGGTTGGGCGGCTTGTCGATTTATGAAGGGGCTTGATATGAACATGTATGATATTGTGTGCATTTCACCCCGAAATCACATGGTTTTCACTCCCCTTCTTCCGTCAACTTGTGTCGGAACTTTGGAGTTCCGTTCGGTTGCTGAGCCTGTGAGCCGGATACAGCCTGCTCTTTCTGCAACTCCCAATTCGTACTTCTATTTGGCTTCCTGCACTGGAATGGACACTGCCAAGCATGAAGTAAGTTGAATATCTGGCTGTTGTATGTTGATTTCGATGCTCATATACATTTTCCTCCAAGGACGTGATCAGTTCCTTTTCATTTTGCATGTGTTGATTGACTGGAATTTTCCTCCGTCTTCTTCAAATAGCAATGAACAAACATCAGAAATTTACAATATACTGTCTGACAAACATTGACATGGATTGTCCACACTTTTGCATTTGTGTCGAGGTCCCGGCTATAAGAATTCCGTGTGTGATTATCTCGCAAGTCAAATAAACTAACATAAATCAACATGCATTGTCCACACTGTTGGACATGTCGAAAAAATATTTTAGGTACATACTACATAGTGAGATAAGGTTAAATTTAATTTCTCCAATGTGATGGAACCAAAGATGCACCAATAAGACATGTCAAATAACACTAGGCGTTGCAAATCTGCCACATTATTCCCTTTTTGTGTGTCTCTTTTGCTAAATCTCGTTGCCTATTGACCAGGTGTATTGTGAAACCTCTGGCAATGGCGGACTGCCTCAAGAGCCTTACCGGTTTAAAGTCGCATACGACAAGCTGGTCATCGCAGCCGGAGCTGAGCCCTTGACTTTCGGTGTTAAGGGTGTTAAGGAACACGCCTACTTCCTTCGGGAGGTGAATCATGCCCAAGAAATCAGGAAGAAGCTTTTGTTGAACCTCATGCTCTCTGAAAATCCAGGTACCTCTATTCTCCAACCATATGTATTGTGCTTACAGAGCAACATTCCAAGGTCTCAGGAATAGAAGAAGATGCTCAGATGCTCATTGTTTTTGCCTCCACATTCTCTGTAATTAATGATTAGCGAGATTTTACGGCTTCAATGGAGATTGGGGTGTGATTCCTTCTCTGTATCTTATAGGCATATCAGAAGAAGAGAGGAAACGCCTTTTACACTGTGTCGTCATTGGAGGTGGACCAACTGGGGTGGAGTTCAGCGGTGAATTAAGTGATTTTATCATGAAAGACGTCCGTGAAAGTTTTCCTCATGTTAAGGATTATATTCAAGTCACCCTTATTGAGGTACTCATACACACTCACATACATATGCTAGCATCAGTTTGGAAAAATGTAAGTAACGTGAATTGACAAGTACACACTTTAACAGGCAAACGAAATCCTGTCGTCTTTTGATGTTGGCTTACGGCAGTATGCGACGAATCATCTAACAAGGGTAAGTTGATTTTCTTTCTCAAGTTACCATCATCTTTTCCAGCAGTTCATTTTGGTACTGATTTAATGCTTTCAATTGCTAGTCCGGTGTTCATCTTAAAAGAGGTGTGGTGAAAGAGGTGCATGCAAAGAAAATTGTACTGAATGATGGTACGGATGTTCCATACGGCCTCCTTGTCTGGTCCACCGGTGTTGGACCCTCGGAGTTTATCAAGTCACTTGATCTTCCCAAATCCCCTGGTGGAAGGTGAGGAAATAAGATTTCTTCTCTCCTTTGTCATCTAACTCTACAATAGCAATCTCGAGATCAGAACTTTGTGACAATCTGATTTTAGCATTTTACCACCTTCCAAATCAAATGATTTGTCCTCTCAACTATTTCAGGATCGGGGTTGACCAATGGTTGAGGGTACCTTCAGTGGAAGATGTGTTTGCGATGGGGGACTGTGCGGGTTTTCTTGAACAGACAGGGAGGCCGGTGCTTCCTGCTTTAGCTCAGGTTCAGTCACCCTGTCTAATTCCTTTAAAGATGTCTCACTGTAGCTCTTCATTTGATCGACAATCTTCATCTCCTTGTTCTACTTTGTACAATATGTGGCATGAATCCTTCCATTTGAAATTGGAATTGGTCATTCACTATCTCTTTCTCATTGCATAAAGGGTTTCTTTCCTCGGAAATAACATGAATGTTGATTTCTGAAACAGGTCGCGGAAAGGGAAGGGAAATTTTTGGAGGAGCTGTTTCGTAGGTTAGGGAAGCAAAATGGAGGGAAGGCATTTTGCTTGAAAGACATACCTCTAGGAGACCCATTCGTGTACACGCATTTGGGAAGCATGGCTTCTGTTGGGCGTTACAAGGCGCTTATTGATTTACGCCAGTCTAAGGTGCATAACGTGCTACCATGCGACACTTACGGTTTTCTTTCCCAATACCTAGTATTCTCTGATTCATGGAATCAATCGTCGTCACTTATGCAAACATTCTTTTGTGTAGGACGCGAAGGGGATATCACATGCAGGATTCGTGAGCTGGCTAGTTTGGCGTTCGGCTTATCTCACGAGGGTAGTCAGCTGGAGGAACAGGTTCTATGTTGCAGTGAACTGGGCGACAACTCTGGTATTTGGAAGAGACAACTCGAGAATAGGTTGACAATGGTAGAGACGCATTTTATGATGCATTGGCCTCTTTTTTGGGTGGAATGATTCATGTATTTGTAACATAAGTATTTAGCATGGCTAGTAAAATAACGATGGTTTTGCACCAATACACCTTTTTTGTCGTGTACCTTTGGTTTTATTAGTTGTAGAACACCATTTAACCGGCTGATCTAGTCCTTAGTTCCATGGAACTCGGTAGTGGCTAGGCCTAGGGTGGAGTAAGTTCTGGATTCCCGAGCGGAATGGGATCACCAGTTTGTGCTCTCCCTTAGTGATCACCCCTTTAGTAATGATAACTGTTAATCCACATACTCAAGATTGATCTGGTTAAGGAAAATATCAACAACTCAAAAGATTCACTAGAAACATAGTCTATATATATGGAATGAAATTGGAAGACGTAGCTTTTATATGCTTCTTGCTACTTGGGATGATAGTATTGCAACACAGCATACACCGTTTGAATGATGCCTACAAGCGTTACTACAACAGCTAAGCCTGAAAGAGCCAACCATGGGTTGTCATGAAAAGCATTTAGGAGTTGTGCCCAGCAAAGATGAGCCCGCTCGTACTTAAAAGACTCATCTAAAAATGAAAAGTGCGACGCTAGATAGGTCTCACGGACGTCTATTCTAGCGTCCTTGCAGACGTCATCGAAGAAGCGTGCAACATCCTGGTTGCTCATACCATGATTCGATATGACCTTACAGTCACGCAAAAGCTGTACGTCATCAGCAGTGTGAATGAGGCATCCCATGAATGCAGCATAGGCGGTTATGTGCCCGTCCTTTTGGCCACGACACTGTTCAAAAGCAACCATATTGGGGAGGATGTAATTGAGGTCATCATCTATTGCTATTTGTGGAATTCTGACGGTTCTGCGTCCGCTGTCAAATTTGATCTCCAGGAAGGTGCTGGCTTGCCCCTGCTTGAATCCAATTCCCACTCGATGGAGCTCGGAGGCAGATCTAATCGACTTACAGTATAAAGTCTTCTTTACTGGATTGTCTTGTTGACCATGAGGTATTAAACTCAGACGAAATGAATCGAGTAAATGCACTCCTTTTATATTGATCTGTCTTTCCAAGACATAGCCGGGTCCTAAATCGAAACAGCTGAAGAAATGGGAGGCAAGATTGGCCAAGGACCACGTTGCTTCTTGAACATTCGTTGTTTCAAACAAATCCTCGAGAACAAAGTATGGGACCTGGTTCTCAAGCCGAAGAAGGTCCCGTGCAACAGAATATAACACGTATAAATTATTTAATGGGGGATCCATCCCTATGACCCCTGCCGATTGACGGAGGAACTGAATGATGAAGCATCCATCAACAACCATCATTTTCACAAGATCAGGTCCGCTGAAACACTCGGTGCTCTCCGAATAACACTGCCGGATCATTTCCACTTTCAGTGCCACTGTATTGATGAGGTCCTCGAGACCGACGCCGTGCGGTTGAGTTTGGTCCAGCATGGTGTGGAGGTATCTCCGCTTGTGCTCCTGAAGCATCTGCAACCGCGGTTCCCCATGTTGGTATGGGCCAATAGAGACGATGCGAGGCCGAGATGCCTGGGCAATTCCTCCGGCAAGTGTCTGAGGAACTCTGAAGATGCTACAGTTGCTTTAGCCTGCTGATTCAGTCAACAATTTCGGCGCTGCCTCAATATCTTGTGACATGGAAGGCAATAACTGCTGTTTCATGAGCTCGATCCCATGTTCCTCAGCGGTTGCTTGACGACCTCCTCGATTGTTGTCCATGCCGAGTTAAATTGTAGAATCAACGCGAATTTATTGCTGGAATTTCAATAGCTAGAGAGAGAATTGAAAGGATACGAGAAGTGTAGACCGTGAAGAATCTGAGGGACATGTAGATATTTCAAGAGGGCATGGAACAAGCCGTAGCGGCGAGTGCGGGGATGGTCTCAGTGTAGCAGAGGAGAGAGAAGGAAGAGCAAGTGTAGCGTGAGAAAATATTGGCTGCAGCTCTGACTCCAGCGTGTCTTCCTCCGAGTCCATTCACCGAGCGACACGTGTCGCCCGGCAGCCACGCTGGAGTCCGAGCGCATCCTTTTTATTATTTTCGGTAAAATAATCCTCTTTCTCTCTCCTCTAGCGCCTGTACACTAGCCCTGCGCTCTCTCTCTCCTCTACAGAGTCTGCACGCATTTATTGTATTCTCTTTCCTCTTCCCTCGTTCTTTCCTCCCGAGTAGAAGAAAAGCCATTCCAAGCTAGCGAAGCTTTCAAATTTTGAATCTCTGGTTTCGCTCTCGTTTGCGTTCCCTCCCGTTCACTCTCTCCCGTGGTCGCTCGCTTTCTGCTCCGACACTCGCTTGGGTCACTTCTTCGTTCTTTGCTCCGGCGCTCGCTCAGTGCTCGACCATGCACGTCCGGTTCCGCTCGTTCTCCTCCGCCAGTTCTTCCAACTCCTTCATCGCCTCGACAATCGAGTGCTCGGCTGCGAGCTCCTTCACCAGCTTCAAGACGCAACCCTCTCGAAGGACGACTTCAGGGTCGGGATCCGGTCGACGCCATTCTTCGCGTTGCTGACGCACCACGCCTGGATGAGCCGGAGGAGCGTGTGGTTCGAGGTGAGGCCGGAAGCCCTTGGCAGCGGTTGGTTAGGCAAGTGGCGGCCGCGCCATTGCTGGAGGACTTGGACAGCCACTTCTCGGTGCTCTCGCGCTCGTAGGTTATGCCTGTCTCGGTCGACACGGGGGCCCTCATGATCTGCAGGGATATTGGACAAAGGAAGTACCGAGGGATCTCGACGTTGCGACCCTCCATGAATCGATGTGGCGACTCTCAAATTGAAGAGGGGGAGAGAATGTCTTGAAGTTGAAGTCGTTCTGTATATTTTCTAAAGATGGAGTTAATTATATGGCGGTATGTTCAAATATCATGAACTGCAAGTTGTCGCTTGCAAAAAGTTTAACTAGGCAAATCTTGTGGGTTCAGGTTTGATTGGAGAGTGTTTTACGTTCTTTTCTGGACTTTCAAGTCTTGTTTGATTGTTTTAGGGATTTTTTTTTTCTTTTGGGTCGGGATTGAAACTGCAGGAAAATCGCATCCTTGTTTTGCTTGTTACAATTGGCTTTGCCTTTTCTCGTAAAGTTCAACATTCTGGTTTCGCATTTTTGGCTCCTTTTTTACCAATTCCTAATACTGATTAGTAGTTGCAGTTAAAAGTTTGATTTTCTTACCATAGACAGAAACAAAAATTCGATTTTGCTTTGATTGGCAATTCTTTTCTTGCCCAAAAGAATTCAAGAGAAATTCTCGTTTGGATTTCATATTCCTTAAAATGAAGAGATTGTGGAATGAAGACTTCAACACAGGTACACTGTATGGTAGACTGGTGCAAACAAAACTCAACTTCATCATTGATGAACTAAATCCAGCATAAGATACAAAAAAAAAAAAAAAGCACTATTCTCGCTCAAATTGAATTGTGCCAGGATATTATTAGCCCCCACAATGAACTCAACCATAAGAACAGACAGTAAATACATCAAGATTACTACAGGTTACTTGACTGTAGGCACAAAACTTGCAAGATACAACTATTTCAAACTTGCGCTGAAATGCTCATGAGTTCTGAGAAGACGGGCACGAAGAAAATACTCCAATATGCTTAGAACAAAAGTTTTCGAGCATGTTGTATTTAGTTCACAAATGGAGTTCTTGGACTTCTATATGTTTACATATTCAACGACATACAAAGAATTACACGGACAAAAGAAAGTAACAAGAAAAGAAACCGCAATAGTAGGACAGAGGAGAGTGTGAAGGAATGCAAACGCAGCCCCCGAAAAGAGCAACTCCATCCACCCCAAATGAAAAATTTGAACAGGATGACTCCACTCTCTGTACAGACGCCCAAAGAATGTCACGTATAATTAACTCCGTCTTTAGAAAATATACAGAACGACTTCAACTTCAAGACATTCTCTCCCCCTCTTCAATCTGAGAGTCGCCACATCGATTCATGGAGGACCGCGACGTCGAGATTCCTCGGTACTTCCTTTGTCCAATATCCCTGCAGATCATGAGGGCCCCGTGTCGATCGTGACGGGCATAACCTACGAGCGCGAGAGCACCGAGAAGTGGCTGTCCAAGTCCTCCAGCAACGGCGCGGCCGCCACTTGCCTAACCAGCCGCTGCCGAGGGCTTCCGGCCTCACCTTGAACCACACACTCCTCCGGCTCATCCAGGCGTGGTGCGTCAGCAACGTGAAGAATGGCGTCGACCGAATCCCGACCCTGAAGTCGTCCTTCGAGAGGGTTGCGTCTTGAAGCTGGTGAAGGAGCTCGCAGTCGAGCACTCGATTGTCGAGGCGATGAAGGAGTTGGAAGAACTGGCGGAGGAGAACGAGCGGAACCGGACGTGCATGGTCGGGCACTGAGCGAGCGCCGGAGCAAAGAACAAAGAAGTGACACCCAAGCGAGTGCCGGAGCAGAAAGCGAGCGACCACAGGAGAGAGCGACCACGGGAGAGAGCGAGAGGGAACGCAAACGAGAGCAAAACCAGAGATTCAAAATTTGAAAGCTTCGCTCGCTTGGAATGGCTTTTCTTCTACTCGGGAGGAAAGAACGAGGGAAGAGGAAAGAGAATACAATAAATGCGTGCAGACTCTGAAGAGGAGAGAGAGCGCGCAAGGCTAGCGTACAGATGCTAGAGGAGAGAGAAAGAAGATTATTTTACCGAAAATAAAAGGGATGGGCTCGGACTCCAGCGTGGCTGCCGGCCGACACGTGTCGCTCGGTGAATGGACTCGGAGGAAGACACGTTGGAGTCAGAGCTGCAGCCAATATTTTCTCGTGTAGCGGAGGATAGGGACAACGACGAGGAAGATGACAGAAAGTAGAACTAGGTCCTAGGACGCCACGTTTCGTCCGTTGAATGGGCTAGCCTGCCCTGGTCCCACTTCTCTCTCTCTCTCTCTGTTATTTCTCTCTTCCTTCTCTCTCTTCAAAAGAGGACTTTTTGTCTTTTGGGGTTGGAAAAGAGGACTTGACTTACATGCAGACAAGTCGTTGTCGAGGGGGACCTATCCAAAAATGCGTGGGGCCGAACGAAGCAATTTGCATTGATGGATTTTGATTAGCCATTTTCATGGCAGGAAGACTAAAAGGTAAATCTATAACTTAAATTACCCAAAAAATTAAAAATAAATATCACAGTAAGCAATTCTTTTGTTTATGCTTAGGGAGTATATATAAATCTTATAAAAATAATTACAGATCAACACATTTGGAATCAATGAGTAAGATTGGATAGGGCTTTTCCTACCCCTTATATGAGTAAGGCTACTCATATCTTTACTAGATCGACAAAATTGACCCTAATGGTTTCAATCTCCTTCGACTTACATGCAGACAAGTCGTCGAGGGGGAAATATCCAAAAAGGCGTGGGGCCAAATGAAGACGAGTTAGCGAACACATGATTCACTCATCTCGACAAGAACACGTGCAGGGCCAAACTAAGCAATTTGCATTGATTGATTTTGATTAGCCATTTTCATGGTAGGAAGACTAAAAGGTCAATTCATAACTTAAATTACCAAAAAAATTATACATATAAATCACTGGAAGCAATTCTTTTGTTTATGCTTAGGGAGTATATATAAATATTATAAAAATAATCATAGATCAACACATTTGGGGATCAGTGACTAAGATTGGATAGGGCTTTTCCTACCCCTTATGCGAGTAAGGCTACTCATATCTTTACTAGATCGACAAAATTGACCCTAATGGTTTCAGTCTCCTTTGACATAATTATTTTCTTTCTATGATTTTTTGTGAATTTTAAACTTTTTTTTTATGCCATGGAACCACTGTACAGCCAACAGCCGGCGGCGTAAACTAGGGGGAGCACTAGCGCGGGGTCCACCTCTTGTAAACCAGGGGGAGCACTAGTACGGGGTCCACCTCTCACGGTACTCCACTTAAGTCGCACAATGGGCGCGCGGAGTTTCGAAGGGCGGGACGGGGTAGGGCGCAAACCAACGAGTCCACCGTGGGATGGGTGTGAATTTTAAGTTTATTGTTATCTAGAAAATAAAAGAAAATTAATATTTCCTCCATCATTGATATCATAACAACAATTGGAAAACACGTGCTCATAGAAATTTAAAATGACCGGTTTGAGAAGTTTAGTTGAGGACAAGAAGGCACGCGAAAGAAAAAATGCAAGTAGTTTAAGAAGAAAGACAAAAAAAAAATCGAAATTTCATAATATGAATGAATATGAACACCAATCTCTTCACAGCCCATTTATTTAGGGAGGTGCTAAAGAAATGACACATTTTTTTAGGAACTACGGTCGGCATGAGGCAAAGAAGGCACGCAAAAGACAATATGTAAGTAGTTGAAGTCAATGATTTAGCATAGAAAAAAAACGAAAAAAAAAGTCGAAAATCATTATGAATCATCCCACTTTTGTAAATAAGATGTGTGTCACGACCTCTCTTTTTCCGTCCCGGGGGAAAAGAAAGAATGGTTTAGGGGTATTTGCCTAAAGAGGTGGACCAATGGCCCTAAATTAGGCGCGGGCTCTCCCAAGCCCATACCTCGCGCGACGTTGGATTTTGTTTTTTTTGTTCTTAACAACCTAAATATTTCTAGGAGTCGCCACTAGCCTATTAGGGTCGGCTAGAAACCAATCGAGGCACGGGAGTGTTGTCTCGATTCATACACAACCAGAGATTTCTAGGAACGGGGACTTGTTTACGCCAATGTTTCTATTAGCGCCCTTGCGGTACCACTAACTTGGAAGGTTTTAATCTAAATGGCCACACAATCTTGATTACCAATTATAATCTTTAAGAAACCGCTAAGTGTCCATGCAAATGTTTTTGTAGTTTTTTTTTAATGTCTAGACTAATCCTAACATAATTTAGAAGAGAAATTTACACTCAAATTAATGAAAAGCGGTGCATAAGTAAACATCCAAGAAATTGAAATAACTTGAAAATAAATGCGAAAAATGAAAACCCGATACAAGTCGGGCAAATAATATTACATGGCCTTGTTATCACGCCCCGGGACAGGACCCCCGTGAGCAAAATGAGAATTTAAATATGCATGAAATTATTCTAAATGCATGAAGTTACTCTAATTAATTATAATCTACGCAAAATAGATTATTTACAAAAATGGTTATAAAATACCAAAATATCATTAAATTAAGAAAATGACCTTTTAAAATTGGGAAAATTTCCTAGATGTCATTTCTATCATAACTTGATACCATCCATCATTTTTACAACTTTTTTGAAATTTTCATTTTTTTTATTTTTTTAAATTTTTATTAAAAAATAATTCCTTAAACCGATATATGCCAATTTACACTAATATGGGACTGCCCAGTACATGAATAATAAGAACCGAGCTCAAATCGATCGTTTGAAGATCGAAATTTGGTTTGTGCATTTCTTCGAACACTTGGCGTGCATCAATCTACTCAAATCAGCTTCGTCGGGCCATGTTTGTGGCCTTCAATCTCAACTCACAAGCAATCTCATGTGGAAATAAAGTATCAAGATTATACTACCACATGTAAGGAGCAAGATTAGACATAAATCATAGCTTAAAACACAAAAGAACTAAGCTAAAATCATCCCCAAATATGCGGGTTTGATCTGATTTCACAAATCTGGGTTTGAACCCAAGTCAAACAAACAGTTTGCATGCCCATGTTCAAGCCCCGACACTTATCACATGCAAGATCTAAGGGAAACGCTACTTAATCCGAGTGAAAGTAGGTAACATGAGCTTTTAAATGCAACAAAAATCATAGAGAATGGCCCACCGAAAGACATCAAAACGACCTCTCCAAGAAGCACACATGCAAAACTCTTGAAGAGATTCCAACACTTAGAAACATTTCCACCTCGAAAATCAGTCCTCCGGACTAGTTTTCCTCTTGATTTTCGTGATCAAAACATGTTCAAAATTAAACCAAAATACATCTAGGATGCTTACCTTGCTTCCTAGTTTCCCTTTCAAGTGACTCTTGGCCAAGGAAACCAAGAAATTATCCTCGGGAGGCACGTGGAAGTTGGCTTCTTCAACTGGAAAACCATATCTGCAAAGAAAGAACTGATAACGAAGGTTTTCATTAACCTCCAAAATTAGACTCCGTGACTTTTTTTGTTGGAAAAATAAATACCAAACAAAGCTATATGTATTATACTTTGGTTTTGAACTCATTTTTTTCCTCATTTGTCTCTCAACTTTCTCAAAAACACTCGCTTTCTCTCACTCGTGACCAACTGGGCTCAACACTTAGAAAAATTCAGACTTTCTTTGGCCCGCCAGGAGGGTAGTTTTTCGGGGGGCTTTAGGAGGCCTTCCCGATCTCCATTTGGGACGTGCGACCTATGGTTGGAAAGATATTTGAGTGAAGTTTCACTCTCTAGTTGAAGGTTTTGGCTAATTTTGGCTGCAAGTTTGTGAAAATTGAACTTTTCTCCCTCAAGGTCGGTCTGGAATTTCTGGGTTTTTGCTTTCTGGAGTTCTTCTGAAGGTGTCTTTGGGGAACGATCCCGAGCTCTCTCCTCTCCTTCTCGTCTCCTCTCTCTCCTCCTCCGAAAGAGCTTGCTTCCGTGATCTTATCCCCTGAAATCATCAATCCCTTGGTCGGCTTTTTGTCCACCTACCAAGCCTGCCAACTGAGCTAGTTCACCCACTCTCTGACTTAGCCAATTTTTCCAACTTCTGCAGCTGTTGAGTGTCCGGATTTGGTGCGATTTTCCCGTGCCTTCAGCAGCTTATCCCTAGCCGATTTTCGTCTACTGGCACTCTTCATTATGGTCTTCAATCACGTGCAAAGATCAGGCTTGATGGGCGGCTGAGTGGGATATGGTGGGGCCACCAAGTTGCTTACTCAGCAACTCCGAATTAAGGCTAAACCGTGGGCTGGGTTTTGGTAGCTTGTTTGAGTGCTTTAATCCATCAATTTGGCTGCATTTTTTGATCAATTAGCAAGCTCATGTATAGTATTTTAAGATCCTAGCCATTTTTCACAATTGTACTCACTCAATTTTGCAAGAAAGTCCCTCAAAATTGGCTATTTTCTTATCCAAAAATACCAATTTCAATACAAACTTGGTCTTTTTGGCCCGATTTAATTGATTCGAGTTGGCCCAAGTTCAATTTCAACTTAATTGGTGACCAAGATGATGATTTAAGGGTTCGGGCAAAATCTTGCAAAATTTGCGAATTGGTCCCTCAACTTTTGGAAATTGCAATTTGGCCCCAATTTGCCATTTTAATTCCAATCTGACCTCCTGGGGTTGGCTAGTCACATTTAGATCATTGGCCCCAACTTTTTTTTCTTTTTTCGTTTTTTTTTAAATCTTTTTTTAATATATATTTTCAATTTTTTTCATCTTTTTTTTAAAAAAAAAATTTAAGTAAAAACATCTTCCATTTAAAACACCATATTAAATGCCTAGATAATCTATATGCAAGAATTTAACTTGGAATATTTTTGTGGAAAAACAAGTTCCCATTTTTTTGGAAATGATTTTTGGATAAAAATTTAGGTGTCAACAGCTGCCCCTCTTTGGAATGAAGCTCAAAGGGATTTCTTTCAAAGATAAGGTGACACCTAACTTTTTGTTTTTTTGTTTTTTGTTTTTTTTTTCAATAGTAAAAATGAAAATGCAAGTGAGTTTAATGTAAATAGCATAGTTTAGGGACGTACCTATGAATACTTTGAAAAGTGTGGTTTAAGGCAGTCCCACGAACCGTGTGGTTTAAGGCAGTCCCACGAACCTTGTGGTTTAAGGCAATCCCACGAACGGTGTGGTTTAAGGCAGTCCCACGAACCTTGTGGTTTAAGGCAATCCCACTAACCATGTGGTTTAAGGCAGTCCCACGAACCATGTGGTTTAAGGCAGTCCCACTAACCGTGTGGTTTAAGGCAGTCCCATGAACCTTGTGGTTTAAGGCAGTCCCACTAACCGTGTGGTTTAAGGCAGTCCCACTAACCTTATGGTTTAAGGCAGTCCCACTAACCGTAAAGTGTATGGTTTGAGGATGACCAAGAACCTCTTGAAAATACATGGTTTAAGGCTGACCCATGAACCATTTGAAATTGCAAGGTTTAAGGATAACGGCGAATCTTTTGAAAATACATGGTTTAAGGCTAACCCATGAACCCTTTGAAATTGCAAGGTTTAAGGATAACCAAGAACCTTTTGAAAATGCATGGTTTAAGGCTAACCCATGAACCCTTTGAAATTGCAAGGCTTAAGGATAACCAAGAACCCTTTGAAATTGCAAGGTTTAAGGATAACCAAGAACCTTTTGAAAATGCATGGTTTAAGGCTAACTCATGAACCCTTTGAAAATGCATGGTTTAAGGATAACCAAGAACCTTTTGAAAATGCATGGTTTAAGGCTAACCCATGAACCCTTTGCAATTGCAAGGTTTAAGGATAACCAAGAACCTTTTGAAAATGCATGGTTTAAGGCTAACCCATGAACTCTTTGAAAATGCAAGGTTTAAAGATAACCAAGAACCCTTTGAAATTGCAAGGTTTAAGGATAACCATGAACCCTTTGAAAATGCATGGTTTAAAGATAACCAAGAACCTTTTGAAATGGTTTAAGGCTAACCCATGAACCCTTTGAAATTGCAAGGTTTAAGGATAACCAAGAACCTTTTGAAAATGCATGGTTTAAGGCTAACCCATGAACTCTTTGAAAATGCAAGGTTTAAAGATAACCAAGAACCCTTTGAAATTGCAAGGTTTAAGGATAACCATAAACCCTTTGAAAATGCATGGTTTAAGGATAACCAAGAACCTTTTGAAAATGCATGGTTTAAGGCTAACCCATGAACCCTTTGAAATTGCAAGGTTTAAGGATAACCAAGAACCTTTTGAATATGCATGGTTTAAGGCTAACCCATGAACTCTTTGAAAATGCAAGGTTTAAAGATAACCAAGAACCCTTTGAAATTGCAAGGTTTAAGGATAACCATGAACCCTTTGAAAATGCATGGTTTAAGGATAACCAAGAACCTTTTGAAAATGCATGGTTTAAGGCTAACCCATGAACCCTTTGAAATTGTGTGGTTTCACTGGAGGAACCTGTCATTCGAGAATATTCTGAAATGGATACTGCACATCAAATAGAATTCATTATGACAAGTATTCTAGTATCGAAAGCGTACTAGATGAGATCGATTTCAGCACGTGTCATCAGAAACAAATATCAAAAGTGTATCGATAATGAGAATGCAATGATTGCATAAACAAATCAAACTAATCTCGACCACTTGACAAACTCATACAATTGCCATCACGCTCGGATGATATCATAAATCGTCAAATTCTCTTGGGAGAAAAATCCTTGTTGAAATGACCTTGACTTATGAGAAAGGTCTGTTAAGTATGCCGAGCAAAGACACCTAGTCAGAAAGGGCTTCTCGCATATTCTCAAGAAAAGGGCTTTTTGATCCCATCTATTCATCTGGGAAATAAACTGATCACTCAATCTCACTCTTCTAGTGTGCAAGGCTTTGAATCATTCGCAATAAGTACACATTGACCAATCTAAGAGGTCTTTTAGAAGGACCGTAGTGCAGGTTTGGTCATGGTTTTAGCAATGGATAAACATCATTGGTTATGAAATGAATTAATCATTGATCAACATCTTCGCCAGGTTTACAAGTCAAGAAACCTTAAGATGAGATAAGACAACCTTGATCTCACTTCTTCAAGCGGCATCTTCTTTAGAAATCCTAATTTCCACTCGAATTATCCCAATCTGAAGAGACTTTGGGAATAGGTTGTAATGTTGGTTCGGTGAAAGGCTCAAAAGGCTTAGATCTTTTTGTTGATGGGGAATTTGAGAGTTGGTGATTATCATGGCATCATTACCATATCATCCGTTTTTCTCTTTTTTTTAAAAGCACTCGACTTTTAAAATTCAAATTGTTTCGATAGTCCTTTGACTAATCATCTTAACATAATGGCTTTTGCATTTGCAATGATTTTCTTTTCAATGCAAGCATTTTTTTTTTTTGCCATTTTTGCTTTCATAGAGATATTTCTCTTGATGCAATTGTTTTTCTTCCACTCTCTCTCCCTTTTTTTATTTTTTTATTTTTAATTTTAATTTTTTTAATTTTATTTTTTATTTTTTTGGGCATTGGCCTTGCTTTTACCAGGCACACTGCTTTTTCATGCCCCTTAATTTTCACTTGACTTTTGTTCTTTTGAACTTTTTGAGCTCTTGGGACTTTCAAGATGCTTTCCATATTCTCATGTAAACACCAATTGCATTGGTAAATCATGTGCCTTGCCCCCAATGTGGGGAGATAATCACCACTCGGGTTTTAGAAATGAATAGTTAGGCTCAATATGGTTTAAGCAAAGGGTATCGGTGTTTGGGTAGAGAAAAGAATGCTCTTCTTCACCTTGGGATGCTTCGAGCTTCCATAAGAATTCACCTGAAGTTACCACAAAAAGATTTATGCAAGTGAGAGCAAAGAAACCTTTCTCATCTTTCCTCTCCAAATAATATCAACCCAAACCTCCATAATTGCCCCATCGTGGGGTGGTTCTTGACAGGGGTATTTTGTAGAAAATCTTCACATCAAAAGGCTCAAATGGGCTAGCTATGTGGTGTGCATGATAGATGAAAGAAATGCCTCTCATCATCTTGATCTATGTACCGATTGCGAATGAATTCATTGAACCTAAACAACACGGGTTTTCTTTTTCACTCGAATCTCAGAGTGCTTAAAGGACATGTTTGAAAATGGGTTGCCTTTCCTCATCCTAAGTGTTTCTCGCTTGGCATAAGCAACATCGCCTTTCATTTTTGTTGAGATCATCTAAGTGGATTAATCTCCATAGAGAACTTTGATTCCAAATGAGTGATCCATCGAGTGGATGGACAATTTAAAGGTAAAAAAGATTTTTGCAAACCTTATGGAAAATTTGTTTCTTCAATTTCCATTTTTTGCGCTTGTTTCTAGAAAAACACTAAATGTTCTTTTTTTGCGATGGAAATTCTCCATTTATTTTCCACTTGATTTTGAGAATAATGGTACTTACCTTTGCCTTAGTAGTCAGGCGACCCTACGAAGAACAAAAGGGAAAGTGTTAGTATATGAATCCTCAGGGATCGTAAAACTGGAGACGATACAACATTACCCTTGGTCAGTTTCACCATTTGACGGCAGACAGCAGCATGAACCTATTGTTTTAAGACTTGAAGAGATTCTCAAGTCTTTGGTCTCATTAGTTCAAGCATTTTCCTCATTTTGCAAAAGTAAGAGATGCAAAAAGTTTTTTTATATTTTTATTTTTTTACATGGCAACCTTGTTGCCGTTTCTGGGGATCGAACCCCGTACCTCTCGGACCCATTCATTCATTCCCCATACCACCAAGCCGAAGCGCCGGTAGTGTCCATGGGGCCTTTCCTTTTTTTATTTAATTGAACTGGCTCTTGAACTCCACCAAGTTAGGTGAATTTGACATGTGTTACCTCCATATGCTTGCTTGGTCCATATAGATTATGCTTCAGTCAATTTCTCGAGTTTGTTCCTCGAATACCGATGCTTCCTGTCAAACAAGGGAACTACGTCAAAAATGAAGTTTAGATGAGGCATTTTGGAAACAATACCGAATACCCTTCTCCTATATCTGACTTTAAATGTCTTGTGTTTCATCTTCATGTGCCTTTGCTCCTCAGGTGTTAACATTTCCTTGAAGATATGTGAGGGCATTGCTCCTTGTATGTTTTACTCCATTTATTCCATCAAAATGGATGGTTGGGCCTTAGCATGCCTTCTTGGTATAAGGTGTTGCTTCAGTGGTCAATGTACACCTTTTCCTACAAGAGATGGGGCATGTTACTTATATTCCAAAATTGAATTGGACTAATTTAGGAACGATACTCCCTTTTTGTGCTGAATCAATTAACTGTGTTTCATCTTGCTCATGGGTGAGAGTTACTCTACTTTGAGTGACTTGCCCCATTTATCAACTGCAATGAAAAAAGATGTAATATGTTATTTTCATATTCGACATGATTCATTTTAGGAACAATATACTCCCTTTTACAGCACATATGATGACTGTGTTCCATCCCGTTTTCTTGGCTATGGAGACAGATTCGCTCTCATGATTGACAGCAATTCACTTGACAAATGTCTATTCCATTTGAATATTTCCCTTTTTAGAAGTCGGGTGACTCAGGCATTGCGTGCTCCCGATCCATTTAGTGGACATCTGCCCCAATTAAAATTTCCCTTTTTAGGCTAGGTGATTTTTCGCCATTTTTGCTGTGTCAATGCATTTCCCACTTCACAATCTGTAAGCATGGGTGCTATGTCAGTTTATAAATGAGTTGTTTTGACTTTTGGAACGAACACACCATTTTCTTTTAGAGATCGTATGATTCTGAACCAGGTTGTTCTCCCCCTGTAGTCTTATTGCTTGCCAGTAATTTGCCTTACTAAAATCTTTTATTTGAAGGCAACATTTGATGACTGATTCTTGTTTGTGTACATCTACATCTTGAAGTGTTGTCTTGCAGACCCCCAATAATCATCTCCATACAGGATTGGATGCCAAGAAACCATTGGAAGTGTAGGGATTGCAGTTGCTTCTTGTTTTTTGTCTTTCTAGAGGAAGTAAATGTTAATCTTGAACAAAACCGTCAGTTTGCCCCCTTAAAGCATCGTTCTGCGGATCAACCATTCTCGTCCTAGCTTTAAAGTCCACTTTTGGCATGGTCAAGCAAAAAGAGTTCAAGGAATAGTTGTCACGCATGACCTGCGAAAGGAAGATAATGTCAGTACATGAATGAAAAATTGATCTTTCAATAAAGCCGCCTCTTACAATGAAATCAAGGCGACGATACCTTCTTTGTACTATCCACTTAGAAGAACTTGGTATTTCATCAAGATTTTATTAGTAAGAGGAGATTTCATTAAAAGATCGATCCACGACTATCAATTGAATGCCCATTTTGTTCCAAAAGTTTCATACACAAATGGGGCATTGATTTTGAAAGATTAATTTGTAATTTCACTCATGCAAAGGTGAGGTGATTTTGAGAAATCAATACACAAAATGTAATTTGAATTTTAATTTCGAAGTGTGACCAATAAAGAATTTTATTGGAAATTTGATTTTAATTCTATGTCCCCAAAATGTGATCTTGACTTGGAAGAATTTCTCTACAAAATGTGACTTTGGGTTTGTAATTGAAAATTTAAACAAAAACATATGTTCTAATCTAGGCCAGATCAGATGCATTTGAAATCAAGAGTGAGTGGCAAGCCTATATTTTCAAGGGCATTCCATTGATTTCCGTGAATCTCAAAAAATGAAAATTTCAATCCGAAGTGAGCAAGTAGATGGAGAAATCGTACTTACAGTGAGTGAAGAGACATTTTTTTTTCAACCACATAGACATGCGGATGTAAACTTGTGAGGTTTGACGCATAAAGGTGGAATTCTAAAGGCTTAAGGTCCCCATTTTGATTAGATCAAAAGAGTTTTCCCCACTCCGCACTTGCGTCGGACGGTTCTCTTTATCATTAATCATAATGAGCGGGACCAAAAGTGGATAACCATGGGTCATTCCCCGCACGGGTTCCATCTTTTGGCACCTCCTATGGGCTTTCTAGTGCGATCGGGGTTTTAGATCGCGGGTTGTGTGTGTAAATGTGTAGTGCAAGCATGAAGGCACGCACACCAATTGATATCCAAACAACACTTCAATTTCATCCATATAGACATACATTCCTACACCTCTCTGCAAAAGAAATGGGTCAACAGACACTCCACCCCTTATTACTCCAAACCTACAAAAACATTTAACACATTGTTAGCGGACTAACCTTATTTTCCACGCGACTTTGACACGCGCTATCAAATGAAGACCATGTTAGTGAACAACTAATCAAGTTATTACGGCCTAAGTCCTCTAAGGTTCGCAACCAAGTCCCCAGTGGAGTCGCCAAGCTGTCACGACCTCTCTTTTTCCGTCCCGGGGGAAAAGAAAGAATGGTTTAGGGGTATTTGCCTAAAGAGGTGGACCAATGGCCCTAAATTAGGCGCGGGCTCTCCCAAGCCCATACCTCGCGCGATGTTGGATTTTGTTTTTTTTGTTCTTAACAACCTAAATATTTCTAGGAGTCGCCACTAGCCTATTAGGGTCGGCTAGAAACCAATCGAGGCACGGGAGTGTTGTCTCGATTCATACACAACCAGAGATTTCTAGGAACGGGGACTTGTTTACGCCAATGTTTCTATTAGCGCCCTTGCGGTACCACTAACTTGGAAGGTTTTAATCTAAATGGCCACACAATCTTGATTACCAATTATAATCTTTAAGAAACCGCTAAGTGTCCATGCAAATGTTTTTGTAGTTTTTTTTAATGTCTAGACTAATCCTAACATAATTTAGAAGAGAAATTTACATTCAAATTAATGAAAAGCGGTGCATAAGTAAACATCCAAGAAATTGAAATAACTTGAAAATAAATGCGAAAAATGAAAACCCGATACAAGTCGGGCAAATAATATTACATGGCCTTGTTATCACGCCCCGGGACAAGACCCCCGTGAGCAAAATGAGAATTTAAATATGCATGAAATTATTCTAAATGCATGAAGTTACTCTAATTAATTTTAATCTACGCAAAATAGATTATTTACAAAAATGGTTCTAAAATACCAAAATATCATTTAATTAGGAAAAATGACTTTATAAAATTAGGAAAATCTCCTAGATGTCATTTTTGGCTTAATTTGATAACATCCAACATTTTTTGATATTTTTGAAATTTTCATATTTTTCATATTTTTTATTATTTTTTTAAAAAATATTAATAATAGTTCCTTAAACCGATCTATGCTAACATGGAGTAACACAGCACATGAATATCACAATAATCAAGCTCAAATCGACCGTTTGAAGATCGAAACTTGGTTTGCGCATTTCTTCGAACACTTGGCGTGCATCAATCTACCCAAATCAGCTTCGTCGGGCCATGTTTGTGGCCTTCAATCTCAACTCACAAGCAATCTCATGCGGAAATAAAGTATCAAGATTATACTATCACATGCAAAGAGCAAGATTAGACAGAAATCATAGCTTAAAACACAAAATAACTAAGCTAAAATCATCCTCAAATATGCGGGTTTGATCTGATTTCACAAATCTGGGTTTGAACCCAAGTCAAGCAAACAGGTTGCATGCCCATGTTCAAGCCCCGACACTTATCACATGCAAGATCTAAGGGAAACACTACTTAATCCGAGTGAAAGTAGGTAACATGAGCTTTCAAATGCAACAAAAATCATAGATAATGGCCCACTGAAAGACATCAAAACGACCTCTCCAAGAAGCACACATGCAAAACTCTTGAAGAGATTCCAACACTTAGAACAATTTCCACCTCGAAAATCAGTCTTCCAGACTAGTTTTCCTCTTGATTTTCGTGATCAAAACATGTTCAAAATTAAACCAAAATACATCTAGGATGCTTACCTTGCTTCCTAGCTTCCCTTTCAAGTGACTCTTGGCCAAGGAAACCAAGAAATTATCCTCGGGAGGCACGTGGAAGTTGGCTTCTTCAACTGGAAAACCAAATCTGCAAAGAAAGAACTGATAACGAAGGTTTTCATTAACCTCCAAAATTAGACTCCGTGACTTTTTTTGTTGGAAAAATAAACACCAAATAAAGCTATATGTATTCTACTTTGGTTTTGAACTCATGGTTTTCCTCATTTGTCTCTCAACTTTCTCAAAAACACTCGCTTTCTCTCACTCGTGACCAACCGGGCTCAACACTTAGAAAAATTCAGACTTTCTTTGGCCCGCCAGGAGGGTAGTTTTTCGGGGGGCTTTAGGAGGCCTTCCCGATCTCCATTTGGGACGTGAGACCTATGGTTGGAAAGATCTTTGAGTGGAGTTTCACTCTCTAGTTTAAGGTTTTGGCTAATTTTGGCTGCAAGTTTGTGAAAATTGCACTTTTCTCTCTCAAGGTCGGTCTGGAATTTTTTGGGTTTTCTTTTCTGGAGTTGCTTCTGAAGGTGTCTTTGGGGGACGACCGTGTGCTCTCTCTTCTCCTTCTCGTCTTTTCTCTCTCATCCCTCAAAAGATCATGCTTCGTAGATGTTATCCACCGAAATCATCAATCCCTTGGTCGGCTTTTTGTCCACCTGCCAAGCCCACCAACTGAGCAGTCTACCCACTCTCTGACTTAGCCAAAATTCTGAAATTTTGCAGCTGTTGAGTGTGCGGGTTTTGCTGCGACTTTCCCGTGCATTCAGCAGCTTATCCCTGGCCGTTTTCCGTCCACTGGCACTACTCATTATGGTCTTCAATCACGTGTAAAGATCAGGCTGGATGGGCGGCTGAGTGGGATATGGTGGGGCCACCAATTTGCTTACTCAGCAACTCCGGATTGAGGCTAAACCGTGGGCTGGGTTTTGGTAGCTCGTTTGAGGGCTTTAATCCATCAATTTGGCTGCGATTTTTATCAATTAGCAAGCTCATGCATAGTAATTTAAGATCTCTACCAGATTTCGAAATTTTGCCCAACCAATTTTGCAAGAAAGTCCCTCAAAATTGGCCATTTTCTTATCGGAAAATACCCAATTCAATACCAACTTTGTCTTTTTGGCCCGATTTGATTGATTCGAGTTGGCTCAAGTTCAATTTCAACTTAATTGGTGACCAAGATGATGATTTAAGGGTTCGGGCAAAATCTTGCAAAATTTGCGAATTGGTCCCTCAACTTTTGGAAATTGCAATTTGGCCCCAATTTGCCATTTTAATTCCAATCTGACCTCCTGGGGTTGGCTAGTCACATTTAGATCATTGGCCCCAACTTTTTTTTCTTTTTTCGTTTTTTTTAAATCTTTTTTTAATATATATTTTCAATTTTTTTCATCTTTTTTTAAAAAAAAAAATTTAAGTAAAAACATCTTCCATTTAAAACACCATATTAAATGCCTAGATAATCTATATGCAAGAATTTAACTTGGAATATTTTTGTGGAAAAACAAGTTCTCATTTTTTTGGAAATGATTTTTTGAATAAAAATTTAGGTGTCAACAATGTGGATACAAAGTAATTACTTATCATGCGAATTGCGGTGGGTGATTGGCTCACAGCAGCGGCTGCTTGTGCTGGTGGGGACTTCTCGGCTCGAGTCAGTCGGTGACCGGCAAAACTCACGACACGGCCGTCAAGGGTGAGGCAAGGACAAGCGACAATGGGCAAACTCGGGCAACGACGAGAACAGAAAGCCTTTGGGATTACTGGGGCTCCATGGTGCATGGACAGTCACCGGAAAACATTAAGTGAGGAAAACCACAACTTTTGCTGCCTTCTTCCATCTAAGTCTGGACAAAGACCAAAAGACAACAACATCCACCGTCTTCTGCCTCCCTTTGCAAGGTCACGTTGTGCGCCCACTATTCTTTTCACTCGCAATTTGGTGTCTTTTCGTTTGACCGAGTCTCAAGCTCCACTCAATCTCCTGAAGAACACGTTGAGGTACAGCAAGCTGCCGTTGCCGATCGTCGGGCGAGGACTGGACACCACGAAGTTGATGGATTTTTATGTTAATCTCTCCGTACGGTGAAGACTCCTTTTGGCGTCTTCTGCAAAGTGGCGAACCTCCAAGGGGGGCGTGAAGCTCCCTCTTCAATGCTCTCAATTGTGGCTGCTCTTTATTCTACGAAGCTCTCTCTCCTTTCCCTCTAAAAAGTGCCGTGTATTTTCAATACGTGTGGCCACACTGTGGCCTCCTTTCAGTGTGGCCGTATGAAGGAAGACTACACGAAGGACTCCCCACTTTTTACGAGCGTCGCTTCCCCTCTTTATATAGGCCAGGATATCAAACTTTGGACAAGGAAAAGAAATATATTCTTGCATTCCCTCTCATCAAGTGAGATTCACTTTTCGCTTCTTTCCATTCTTTATTACTTTGCCAATATTGCGTGAATTGACCTGAGAATCATGCATAAATTATTTCCTCTTAAAATAATGTCGGTCAATTTCTTGGCCCCCATGTTGACCGAATTATGGCAAAGTGCATAATTTTCCTTCATTGTGCAAATCGGTGGCCGCTTACACATTGTCCTTTCTTTGCATTTGTTCCCTCAAATAGGTGAGCATGCACGAATATATCAGTGCCAATGTGATGGAAATCGACTTTTAACAATTTAGGACACCCATGTAAATGTAATATCAATCACCATAGAGGAATTATCGACTTATCCAAAGTTTAATGCTATTGTGGACTTCAATATTCAAAGCCATTCACCTAAATCCATTCATTGCCGGTCCAACAAATATGCAATTAAATGAAATATGCTCCTAATGACTATATGTTATGCAATTTAATTATAATATTTTTGTTTAGGGGTTAAAAATTAATCCCTAATTTTTAATGCGATGAACAACTAATCGGGTTGCCAAAATTTAGGTGTCAACATGAAGTAGGATTCGTGAGTTGGCTGGTTTGCCGTTCAGCTTATCTCACAAGAGTGGTCAGCTGGAGGAACAGGTTCTATCTTGCAGTGAACTGGGCGACAACTCTAGTATTTGGAAGAGACAACTCGAGAATAGGTTGACAATGGTAGAGACGGATTTTATGATGCATTGGGCTCTTTTTGGGTGGAAAGGTTCATTTATTTGTAACACAAGTTTTTAGCATGGCTATAAAATAATGATGGTTTTGCACCAATACACCTTTTTTGTCGCGTAACTTTGGTTTTATTTAGTTATAGAACACCATTTAACTGGCCGATCTGGTCCTTTGTTTTACGGAACTTGGAAGTGGCTAGGCCTAAGGCAGAGTAAGTTCTAGATTCCTAGGCGGAATGGGATCACTGGTTTGTGCTCTCTCCTAGTGATCACCACTTTAGTGATGATAACTGCTAATCCACATACTCAAGATTGATCTAATCACAAGGAAAGTATCAACAACTCAAAAGATTCACTGAAAACAAAGTCTATATATATATATATATATAATGAAATCAATATGGAAGATCTAGCTCTATATGCTTCCTGCTACTTGGGATAATGGTATTGCAACACAGCATACACTGTTTGAATGATGCCTACAAGCGTTACTACAATAGCTAAGCTCGAAAGAGCTGACCATGGATTGTCATGAAAAGTATTTAGGAGTTGTGCCCGGCAATGGAAAGCCTGTTCGCACTTAAGAGACTCGTTTAAAATTGCAAATTGCGACGCTAGATAGCTCTCTTCAATGAGCTCGAAAGGAGCAGCCTTACGGATGTCATTGAAGAAGCGTGCAAATTCCCTATTGCTCATGCCATGATTTGAGATGACTTTACATTTGCGCAAAAGTTGTACATCATCAACCGTGTGAATGAGACTTCCCATGAACATGGCATAGGCACTTACATGATTATCATTTCGGCAGCCACAACACTGTTCAAAAGCAACCATATTGGGGAGGATCCAATTGAGGTCATCGTCATCTACTGTTATCTTCGGAATTCCAATAATTCTGCGTTTTCTGTCAAATTTGATCTCCAGGAAGGTGCTGGCTTCCCTCTGCTTGAATCCAATTCCCACTCGACGCAACTCGGAAGCAGATCTGATCATAGGAAAAGATGAGCTCTTGTCTACTTGATTGTCTTGTTGATCTGAAGGTATTAAGCTCAGACGAAATTCGTCGAGTAAGTGTACTCCTTTCCGTTTTATCCGTCTTTCCCTGACATTGCCAGGTCCTTTCACGATGCAGCTGAAGAAATTGAAGATAAGATCGGCCAAGGACGAGGTTCCCTCTGGAACATTCGTCGTTTCAAACAAATCCTTAAGAACAAAGTAGGGTACCTGGTTCTCAAGTCGTAGAAGGTCCTGCATAACACAAGCTTTCACATATGTATTACATAATAGGGGCCTGTTCAGATGAGGTACGGCCCTCCCTACTTGACGGAGGAGCTCAATGATGAAGCATCCATCGAGGACCATCATTCTCACAAGATCAGGTCCGCTGAAATTGTCGGTGCTCTCCGAGTAGCACTGCCGGATCATTCTCTCTTTTGGGGCCACTACATCGATGAGGTTTTCAAGGAGGACACCATGCGGTTGAGTTCGGCCCAACATAGTGTGGAGGTATCTCCACTTGGGCCCCTGAAGCATTTCCAATTCCGATTCTCCATGATGGTACGGGCCAATAGAGACGATGCGAGGCCGGCATGCCTCGGCAATACCTCCGCCAATCGCCTCAGGGACTCTGAAGATGCTACATCTGCTTCCGCCTGCTGATTCATTCAAACATTTCAGCGCCGCCTCAATATCTTCTGACATGGAAGGCAATAACTGCTGCTTCATGAGCTCGATCTCATGTTCCTCGGCCGTTGCTTGAGGACCTCCTTGATTGTCGTCCATGCTGAGTTAAATTGTAGAATCAACGTGAATTTCTTGCTGGGATTTCAATAGCTAGAGAGAGAAACGAAAGGATGTCAGAAGTGTAGTGTATCCATGAAAAATATGAGGGAGATGTAGAGATTTTAAAAGGTCATGGAACCAAGCTGGAGAACCAAACTAAAGAGGGCTTGTCTTCGTCCCGGAAAAATCATCGAGGGCTTTTATGAGCGATCGGATGGCTGATGATTACCGTCAAATGTTAGCTGCTGATCGACAATCATCGTCACCCGTTGGATCGAAAATGGACTTACAGTCAGCCGCCTCTCTTTCGGTCTTGTTTTTTTCCTAAATAAATTAACGTCGCAACAACGATTGGAAATCACGTGCTCACAGAAATTTAACATGACAGGTTTGAAAGTTAGGCGAGGATAAGAAGCTACACGAAGACAAAATGCAAGTAGTACAAAAAGAAAAATAAATAAAAACAAATTGAAATTTCATAATATGAATATATATGAACATCAGTAGTCTCTGCATTGCCCAATTATTTAAGGAGGTGCCTTAGAATCAACACATTTTTTTTTGTCTTTTGTGTGCCTTCTTCGCCACGCATTGATTGTAGTTCCTAGAGCAAGTAGTACAAAAAGAAAAATAAATAAAAACAAATTGAAATTTCATAATATGAATATATATGAACATAGTAGTCTCTGCATTGCCCAATTATTTAAGGAGGTGCCTTAGAATCAACACATTTAAGGGGTGGGGACGCGTAAATTTCACGAGTTGGTTTCGACTCCCACGCCCTACAAGAGGCAAGGCAAAAGTCTGAGAGTGAGTGTAGAATAGGAATAGAATAGGACTGACCAAAAAAAAAAAAAGTAGCTAAAGTCAACGATTTCTTCGACCCAAAAAAAGTCAATGATTTAGTACAGAAAAAAAGGAAATAAATCGAAAATCATTATGAATCCACTTCTGTAAATTAAGATGTGGATATAAAGTAACTAATTATCCTCAAGTGCTTGCATATCTAAATATACACATACACACATTCTCGACAAAACAAAATTAAACTAATTAATTGATGAATGCATTGCTACTACTGTAGATTGGCTCCAAATGAACTTATAAAATTCGAAAATCATGAGAAGACTCTTCCATATCTAAGGTGATGTGATTTTGAATCTTGCACAATTTACTTTCAAGTGAAACTATATATTAAATTGCACTCATATTTTCAGGAATTAATCAATTATTCGAGCAATTTAAGTAAGAAAAAAATAATTTCTGATGTAAACTGAATAGACTTGCCATTATTTGCTTGTGTAGATTTTTTAAAATGTTTTAGTGCTGCATATATGTATACGTTCATATTGTACCCAGCAACGTTTTGGAAGAGTATCACTCTCTAAAAGTCACTTTTTTTTTTTTTTTTTACATTTCCTATAATTATAATTGTTTATCTTACAATGTCAAAACTACGACACTTTAAAGAATTCCTTTTGCTATATTTTGATAATATTTTGATATGTTTAAGTTTTCTGACTTGAAGATTCTTAGAAAATAGTGACTTTCAAATTAATTGCAATGGACCGTTTTATAGACAAAAATGAAATCGGAGATTAAATAATTGTTGACCGAGTTGATGAAAGCTCTAAGATGAAACTGTGATTTTGTAGAAAGTTAAAGTTTGTAAAATGATCTTCTTATCTATTACTTTATAAATAAATATATATATATATATATATATATATATATATATATATTTTAAAAGAGAGCCCATTCAAATTTCATGTTCTTTAATAGATATAAGGAAAGCCGAAAATCAGACTTGTATATTAGTTCGGAATGGCTATTTTGACTAATGATCTTTGTACCATGCTTAACAAGAAAAGTCGGTACAATGGAGTTTTATGATCGAGCGATATCACCCCAAAGCTCTATTCCCTTGCATTTCCTTTAATGATAATTTGACAACATTAATCAGTTAAATAAGTTCATTATCTCTTGATCTAGTATATCTTCCCAGAACAATCTATAAACATCAATTCGCATGTTATTTAATAGCCAATAAATCTAAATCACCAATTAAGAACTTTATTTGGTTTTTTCTTATCTGATCTATTATCTCATATATATTATGTGAAAGTGCGTATTTGCCCATTAATAACGTGGGCGGTTGAGCAATTAGTGCTTGTCCTTGAAATATGTCATTATTATTTTCAGTATCATTAAGGGAAACAAAGTCCCCGCATCTCGAGATAGCAATTTATAGTAGTTAAGATGTTTATGTGAGGGCGATAGGCAAAGACGCTCGTATCGAAAACTTGATGTAATTTGATGTCTCTAAGAGCGTGTATAATAATCATTTTATTTATAGACAAATCTATTTTTCAGTTCCTAAGAACATATTTGAAATAAAAATCTATTTGATAATACAATTTCATTTTTCTATTTTTGAAACAAATCTTTAGTCTATAAATAATTTTGGAATAGAAATGAAAAGTAAACAAATTTCTGCTTATAAAAACTCTTTCTATCACTTACCCTTGCCTCTCTCTACATGCAGTCATTGCCTATCGATAAATGGAAAAGAGCATAAGAGGGAGAAATTTTTATATGATTATCAAATGAGAAATTTTGTGACATTTTCAAATGCGTATAAATATTTAGAAAATTGTTAGGGAATAAAAAAAATTTCTAAATAAAAATTTATTCCACGGACAGGATGGTTGCCATGGAACAACCGAACAAGCTGCAATGGCGAACCCTGAAGATGGTTCCATTGTAGCAGAGGTCAAGAGGAGAGAGAAGGACGAGAGAGAGAAGAAAAGTCATCCAAAAACGCGTGGGCCAAATGAAGACGAGTGAGCGTACACGTGATTGACAGGAAAACGTGTGGGGCCGTACGACGCAATTTGCATTGATTGATTTTGATTAGTCATTTTCATGGCGGGAAGACAAAAAGGTCAATTCATAAATTAAATTACCCGAACGGTTAGAAAGATAAATCACTAGAAGCAATTCTTTTGTTTTTGTTTAGGGAGTATATATAAATCTTATAAAAATGACTACAAAATCAACGCATCCAGCGACCAATGACTAGGATTGGCCAGGGCTCACTCCATCCCTTATACAAGTAAGGCCACTCAACCTTAATGATTTCCATTTTGCACAATCTTCTTTGACATTATTATTATTTTTCTATGATTTTTCATGTAATTTAAACTTATTGCAATCTCCTCCATCATTATAACAACTCATTTATTTTCGTCTATCTAGTCTCAAAAGCTCACTTTTTCAATGAACTTTTTATTGTTCAGTTTCATTAATCCAATATATATATATATATATATATTGAACCTGTTGATTTACTATGTCAAAGACTTTTTCTTTTTTCCTTACTACTAGTAAGATACTTTCAAGTGAGCATTTAAGATGTTATAGGAGTATCTACAAAAACCTAAAGACATTGATACGGAGAAGTGATCCACATGAGCCATTTTGATATTTTTTACATAAATACTCTGCGAATAATGTTAATTTTTGTCAATCCCGAATGAATGAAATTTCACTAACATTTTAAAAAGGTTCTCCACATGAGGCCTTGAGGCCCCACTAGTTGTAGGATTTGGCGAGGGCCTAGGGGAGGGCAATGACCCTCCTCAGCCAAAATGAAAGAAAAGAAAAAGAAAAAGAAAGAAAGAAATAATAAAATTCAACTTTTTAATAAATTGTAAGAATTTTTAATATTAGCAATTTCCAGTGAAATTGATCAAAATGACTCAATTGATAAATTATGAAAATATTTATGACTAAATTAGCATAATTAAAATATTTAGAAGTGAATTGATATAATTGTAATAGGTTAAAAATTTATTAGTATTTTTTCCAAGAAAAAAGAGAGAAGTCCCACCACACCTCATACCAGAGCTGCAAACACCGATTAACAATTCTTGAATAATTTTGGTGTGATTCAAATATTGACGAAGGTCGGCATGCAGCATTTTGGATCCATTAAGAAATGAAAGAGTTAGTCGAGAGGTAACAAATATAAAAAAAAGTAAAGGGAAAAAACCACCAAAAATCCTGAACTTTGCTTTAAGTGACACATTTATCTCAGATTTTTTTTTTTTTTGTGATGTGAAAAACTCCAAACTTTTTAAACTCCAACACATTTACCCCATCGATGGCATTTTTATCTTTTTTTCTTCTTCTTCTTCCCTCCGTTGACCATGCAGAGGGCGAGAGGGCGACCCTTGCCCGATGCCGGCGAGGGCCTAGCGAGGGATACCTGACGCTGGCGAGGGCGGCCCTAGCCAGCCTAGGCGAGGGCGGCCCTCGCCTGACACCAGCAAGGGCAACCCTCGCCGAATGCCAACTTCCCTCCGCTGGCCAGCCATGGCGAATGGAGGGAAGAAGAAGAAAAAAAGAAAAATTGCCCTAAAATTTTGGGGTATAAAGTTCAGGATTTTTTGTGTCACAAAAAAAAGTTTGGAGTAAATGTGTCACAGTTGGCAAAGTTCAGGATTTTTCACGTCACAAAAAAAAATTAGGATAAATTTATCATTTTGGGCAAAGTTTGGGACTTTTCGTAGTTTTTTCCTAAAAGTAAAAAGTCCAAAAACCGAAGGGCCTCACTTCAATAGTAGTGAATTTGAAGGGCACGCTGAAAATTTTGTGCTCCATATAACTTGTCGCCATCAAGCGGAGCGAGTATTCCTATGAAGCTTTTTCAACATCTCTCTAAAGCATTTTGCTATGTACTTTCTTCTTTTGGTCAAAATCTTGGCCCAGACACTTTAATTACCATGTCCTTTCGATCCACGAGGGTTAGTAGTTCTCTTGACTTTAATTCAATAGCATACCAATTTCGAGTATCAGCCGGCTAACTCCATACATAAATGGCTGCTGCTAAAACTCTTCGAGCAGGCATCAAGGAGGATAGTGTTCCGACAACCTAGACATGGCAGCTCGGGCAGCCATACAGCTAGCGAGATAGTTTTGTCAGTGATGCGAGGGATAGCTTCAAGAACAAGGACGGATGGATTATATTATTTGTTATGCTTGCTTGACTTGAGGCCCCATCTTGGGATATGCTATGTAGAATGGCCTTGAGTGACTCTCATCTTGAGGGTTAAGGTAACAATTTTTGATACCAAACGATATGAAACATCTACAGGGAGAGGCTGTATGTTCTGTTTAGGAAAAACATAGAGAAAATTCTTGATCGATTCGACCCAATGCCATCGAATGGTAAACATAATATCATGTGCTAGTACTTTTTCCCTCTTTTCTGGATAGGTTATGCAATCATCACAAGCAAATGGGCTCAGCCATCAGACGAAAGACAAGAATTCATGCTAATGCCGACAAGAAACCCACATTACTACAAACAATGGGTTTAGCCAACGGACAACAATTCATACTAATGCCCCAACTAACTACTTTATCGCTTGGTTCTCTGAACAACTCTTGTTGCATTGCCTAGCTTTGGTATATCTCGTATGGATAGACTTTCTAGTTGCCAACATCTTGATGAGGCTTCGGCAACATGCTCGCCAATCTTGGATCGTTGGTCGTGGGTGGTGCGGAGCTGGTCGCCTTTTCCTGCGAAAAAAGACTTGCTTGACACTGGCCTAGCAACAGACTTCCAACTTAAATCATCAAGAGATACCCGCAGCAATGCAATGTTGCCGGTGAATGCTAGTAAGTTACTTCTATTCAACACAGCCTTCAGATCTATGTTTTGCTGCTAGTCTGACTTGACTCTGAAGATCATCAACGGAAGGAATATTCTGAGAATGCAGCAAGTCATTCTTAGCCGAATTTCATTGCATTTTCAGTGACAACCTAAGTCAAACCACAAATTACCTGCATTATATCCACTCTTATTTCCAACAAGATTAGGCAAGCCCGAAGCATTCTGAAGAAGAGTTACCAAGAGGAATGCTTGAGGCAAATTGCTAAGTCTAGCTTGAGTGCAAAGAGCCAAGAAAGTTTGAATTGGAGAAGAACCTCGTGTTATTCAAATTTCTTCCAAAAGATATAAAAAACATGGAGGTAATACCCTTGGCGGAAATCAAAATCCAAAACATATTTCGCCCCGTTCTCTAGCAACTCAAGCTTTTAGTTCCATGCAAAATTGCGTTACTCAAGGAATGCGATCCAATTCCTACATTTTTCATGTTTGGAGAGAAAGCAAAGTATAATTTTATGGATAATCCTCAATAAGGGCTGAATTGTATTACCTAGCAATAGTTAGCATTGAGATTCCACTCGTGCGTTGGAAAAACTATCAAAAACACAACTCCATCATTGTCGCCACCACCGTTGTTGGTTGCCACTAGTAGCTGGTCCCCAATGGCCAACTCAATTGCCAAGACAATCACCGATCACCAGTCACCGCTGAGAAGTTTTCTTTTCTAGAAGGCCAAAATTTTTCTTTTTGTCATCCAAACAATTGAACACGAATCTTATTTCAGGGAATGACATTACTTGGAATATGATTGCACCTGAGGATTCCATGCTCATGGAACCGATCCAGGGTCCAAGAAGAAATTTCTTGGAGGACTTCAAGGCGTTGCGAAATAGACAGACCAACACACCGGAAGCAAGGAAAAGCGAAGAGATTACTGGTCGAATGAAGCCAAACGCTCGCCGTCGGAATGGCATGCTTGGTTCCTTCGCACTGCCGTGCTCGTTTTGTCCCGTTCATTTTTATCACAAGCTGCATGCAACAAGCAAAGTGAGAGATGGACAAGAGAACTAGGGTCTGCATGACAACTCTTCTGTTCCTCAGAATTTCTGTTATTTTGTTCCCCGGAACAAAAAAATAACAGAAATTCGTTTAGTAATGCAAAATTGTTTTTCTATTCCCCATAATAGAAAGTTAGCCTAGGAATAGATTTGGAGTAGAAACAAGAAACAAAAAAAAGTTGTTTCTTGTTCCCGGGAACAATTTCTAGAAAAAAGCCAATTTTCTTTTTTCTTTTTCTTTTATTCCTCTCTCTTGCCATGGCCACCTTCAACCGCTCGGAGCCACCGCCGACCGGTGGTCACTGCCGCCTGCCGCTCGCTGCCACTGCACAACCGCCGGCCACCAATCGTCACCGCCGCCGCACAGCCCATCGGCCACCACCTCCCGCAGCCAGCGGTCGGCGATCGTCGGCGGCCGATGGGCTATGCGGCGGCGGTTGGCGATGACGGTTGGCGGCCGGCGGTCGTGCAACGGCGGCGGCGGCACGCGGCGACGGGCGGTGGCGGGCGGCGACGGGCGACGGTTGGCGGTCAACGATCCGTGAGCAAGAATAAAAAACGAATAAATACAAAAAAGAAACCGTTGCGTTACCAAACGCATTTCTATTATTTTTCTATTCCAAGAGTAAAAATTTTGTGTAGTTATCAAACACGTTCTTTTACTCAAAAATTGTTCCCCATATTAGAAATAGAAAAGAAGTATTACTGAAAAAAAAAAACTCTTCCCCAGCCAAAAAGCGTTGTCATGCGCAGTCCTAGTGTCTGATTGCGGATATATGAAAGAAGGAAGAGGACGATCGCTACATCAGATCACATGAAATATTTCATGGGTCATAGTGCTCCCACATCGCCACCGCATTACAAAATCTTTTGAATGTGGTTGAATGCTACGATATCGGGAGGGCAAATGAGAAGCCTTAAAGATATAAATTGCACTCTCTGCCGATATCCCAGGATATTTCCTAAAAGAACTTGAAGCTGGCAAAAGTATTTTGGCTCCATGGAGATGCAATCATGCCTGGCCTGACCCCTATCGATTCCCAAAACTTATGTCGTAGACTTGATTCGTGTGACATTTGCGAAATCTCTACCATCGAATGCAGTCAACTTCGGTTGAACTCGTCCTATGTAAATAGTAAAGGTGTCAAAATTGTTGTCAAATTACTGCTCCGAATAGGGTAGAACAATGAAGACAGATCTTTTGAGTACTCAAGTCGGACTTTGAGGCGTCATATTACTTTCTTTAAGAATTTATTTGCCCCACAAAGTTGCTAATGATCACTAGCAAATATCCTCCAGGATACAACAAAGTCTCAAATTGAGAATACTAGATAGTAATTCTAGTATTTCTCCAGGATCTCTCTAGGAAACAATTGAAAGGATAGCTGTCGTTTTTTCAGAAAGAATACTCGAAAAAATGAAAAAATGATCACACTGATTCTTCCTCAATCTGACAAGTATATATAAAATAGTCTTAAAAAAAAAACGAAGACAACTCTTCGTGAAAAGTTGTGAAATGAACAAACACATTCTTTTGAAAATTTGCTCAAATGAATAAAGGTGTCTATTCGTAAGAAGTTAAAACCGAACAAATGCAACCCTTCGAGAAATGTCGCAAATTGAACGGGCATTTTCTTTCAAAGGTTGTCTTGAAAAGACACAAACAAAAAATTCGGAATAAAATAATAATTATTATTTAATAAATAAAATTTCGAAATTATTATTTATTAATTAATTAATTTCCGAAAATTCTCAATAGTCAAAAACAACCTTTGAATTTATTAAACTTAATAAGACAACCGTATGAAATAAAATAAAATAAAAAGACAAAATGATTAGTGCTAATTAAATCGCTAAGTGCTAAGTGCTATTCGCGCACCCGCACACGGGTATGGTGGGGTCTATCCCTCCCCAACCATTCATTTAAATTCACAAAGGAAACTTCACACTTATAAATTAGCCCATTTCCTCCCATTTTTCCTATGTGGGACAAAGAGAAAAGCACTTTAGTTTGTTTTACAAACAAACTTCCAACAATCCCCCACTTTATTTGTAAAACAAAGATTTCAAAATAAAATTATATATATTAAACCGTATAGCCAAGATTTCAGTGAGATTAATATACATACATAAAGGACTCTTTCGAGTTAAACCTTTACTTAGTGCAAGTACATCAAAGCTCTATCAAAGTGACAAGTAGCTCGACTTTAAACTTGTGCTTTTATGTAATAGAACCGGACATACCGCACATACACTAACCTCTTGTTTTAGCGAGAAGTTCTATATTACTCCGCACTATTATGGCCTTATGCTTGATCCTATTTCACGAGCTCTCTAGAAAGCAACCCTAACTTTCGTAAGAAGCGGCACCACTTCTAAGCTCATATAGGTGAAGTATCTACCATGTGTTTCTGTTACTATCAACACATTACAAGTTTGTACTATACTTCATTGAGAATTCAATTCAACCTACAAAACGTAACAGACGATACTGACTTCTTACATCAGGGCTACGTCAGTATCAACAATCACATTCAATAACTTGTTCTTACCCATTAAACCTTGTAACTAGTAATGTTCTAGAAAAAGGTTGAGTTACCATTATTGGTGATTTCAATTATAGAGTTTCAGCCCCATTTCTTGTGAGGTTATTATTACCATATGTCTTGGTAAAGCCTTTGTCAAAGGATTGACAAGATTATTACTTGACTTCACATAGACAATTGTTATGGTACCATCTTTAATCAATTGTCTGACATATTCATATCTTAGACTAATATGTCTAGACTTACCATTATAGTTGCTATAATAGGCTCTTGCCAAAGTAGCCTGACTATCACAGTGGATAGAAATAGGAGGCATAGGATTAGGCCATAATTTGATATCCAACAACAAATTCCTAATCCATTCAGCCTCTTTCCCAGTTGCCGCTAAAGCAATAAATTCATATTCCATTGTTGAGTGAGTTATACATGTCTGTTTATTGCTTGCCCAAGATACAGCACCTCCAGCTAGTGTGAAAATCCATCCAGAAGTGGAACACTCATCTCCTACACTTGTAATCCAACTAGCATCGGTGTATCCTTCTAATACAGCCGGATAATTATTATAGAACAATCCTAAATTTTTAGTTCTCTTAAGATAACCAAAAATTCCGGTATTAACTCTCCAATGTTCTATACTTTGATTACTAGTATACCTACTCAACTTGCATACAAAATAAGCAATATCAGGTCTAGTACAATGCATCGCATACATTAAAGACCCTATAGCACTTGCATATTTTAATTGTGCCACCACTCTACCAGTATTGTGATTCAATTTAATACTGGAATCAAATGGAGTACTTATTTCCTTGAAACCAAGATGTTGAAATTTATTTAATAACTTTTCAACATAACTACATTGGCTTAAAGAATAACCCCCACTATGTTTCTTAACTTTAATACCTAAAATAGTATCTATTTCACCCAAATCCTTCATTTTAAACATAGAAGTTAGATACTTCTTAGTCTCAATAATTCCAATCATATTCATTCCAAAGATAAGCATATCATCAACATACAAGCACACTAAGACACCATAGTCTTTAGTGAATTTAGAGTATATACACTTATCAGCACTACTATTGATGAAACCATTGGACAATATGACCGAATTAAACTTTTCATGCCACTTCTTAGGAGCTTGCTTAAGCCCATAAAGAGACTTAATCAATTTACATGCTTTTCTTTCATTTCCAGGAAGAACGAAACCTTCTGGTTGTTCCATGTAAATTTTCTCATTTAAGTCTCCATTTAAGAAAGCAATCTTAACATCCATTTGATGAACACAAAGATCATAAATGGAAGCTAGAGCAAAAAGAACTTGAATAGAAGTTATACATGCAACAAGAGCATACGTATCAAAATAATATATTCCTTCTTTTTGTTTATATCTCTTGGCCACAAGCCTAGCCTTAAAAGCTTGAATAGAACCGTTAGGATGATATTTTCTTCTAAAAACCTATTTGCACCCAATAGGTTTTGATCCTTTTGGTAAATCTACTAATACCCAAGTATTATTGGACATAATTGAGTCAATTTCATCATTCACAGCTTCTTTCCAAAAGGAAGCATCTCTAGAAGACATAGCATCATCAGAGCTTATAGGATCATCTTCTAAATTTAATACTAAAAGGTATTTATTTATCACGTTATTATCTCCATCTCCTTCAACAAGAAAAACATGAGTAATAAAATAAGGACCTAAGTCTTTTAGTTTCCTAACTCTAGTACTTCTCCTTGGTTCAATCATGTCTCTAGAATCATTTGTTTCTTTCTCTTGAGAATCTCTTTGAGTTTCCATGGATTTTGAATTATTTTCAATAATTTCAGAACTTGTGAAACATCTATTCTCAAAGAATTCAACGTCTCTTGATTCTACAATGACATTGGACTCTAAATCAAGAAGTCTATAAGCTTTACTGTTTTTAGCATATCCAACGAAAACACTTTTGATAGCTCTAGGACCGAGCTTTGTTCTCTTAGGATCCGGTACTCGGTAATATGCCAAACACCCCCACACTTTAAGATATAACAAATTTGGCTTTCTACCTTTCCATACTTCATAAGGGGTTATGTCATTTTTATTGGAATGTATTCTATTATGAATATAGCATGCGGTAAGTAATGCTTCTCCCCAAAGATTACTTGGTAACTTTGAATTTGAAAGCATACAATTAACCATTTCTCCAAGAGATCGATTTTTCCTTTCAGCCAAACCATTTTGTTGTGGAGTATATGGTGCTGAAGCTTGATGAATAATACAATGTTCTTCATAAAAAGAAGAGAATTCATTTAAGAAATATTCTCCACCTCTATCTGAACATAGAACTTTGATTTTCTTTTCTAATTGATTTTCTACTTTAGCCTTATATTTCTTAAACATGGTAAATGCTTCATCCTTCTATCTCATGAGATAAACATACAAAAACCTACTGCAATCATCCACAAAGGTAATAAAATACCTTTTACCTCCACGTGTTAGCATACCATTGAATTATTATATCACTATGAACCAAATCTAATAAATTCGAATTTCTTTCAACACTAGGAAATGATTTCTTAGTAATTTTGGACTTAGCACATATTTCACATTTATCATATTCACCATTGAAATTTATCAAGTCTAACTTCTTCATATTCTTCAAATAACGAATATTTATATATGCTAACCTACTATGCCATAAAAATAAAGACTCAACAGTATAAGAAGAACTAGCAATATTATTATTGATACTCAGTTGATACATGCCATCATTGGCATAACCCTTTCCAACAAACAACCCATTCTTCGATTGGATAACCTTGTCAGATTCAAATAAAACCCAAAACCCCCTCTTACAAAGTAAATCAATAGAAATAAGGTTCTTCCTAATTTCGAGTATAAATAACACATTAAGAAAAGTAATCTTCTTTCCAGAAGTGAAGTCTATCTCCACCGTGCCTTTTCCAGCAACCTTTGCAATAGCATTATTCGCCATCAGGACCTCTTGAACATCCGAGTCAACAATCTCCTCAAATTGCTTGAACATGTATTTGTCCTTATACACATGGACCGTTCTCCAGAATCTAACCACCAACTAGATTTGACAGTGGTAGAATTAATTTCAGAAATCACAGCCATTGTATCATTAATTTCAAAAACTTTCATGTTCGAAAACATGGTTGAAATCATGGCCACATAATTTTCTTCAACCAAATTTGCATCTGCCTTCATCGTTGGAATATTCTTGTCCTTCAAAATGCTCTTGTGGTGAATGCATTCATTGGTGTAGTGTCCCTATTTACCACAGATAAAACAGCAACCCTTTTTCTTCTTTTGCGTTCTCTTAAATTTATGTCCTCTGACTTATGCATCAGCCTTTTTCCATAGTCTTTCCAACTTGAAGGCAATTTTGCAATAATTGCTCCAACTTGAAAGGCTTCTGGAATATCAATCTTGAGGGCACAAATTTTATTCACAAGTACTTGCAATTCATGGACTTGTTCCAGCAAGGATTTAGTATCAATAAATTTGAAATCAAAATACTTTGCGATTAGATACTTGTTGGTACCTTGCTCCTCCGCTTTGTACTTGAATTCCAGCGCATTCCAAATTTCTCTAGCCGACTTCATTTCGGTGAATAAGTCGTACAAGCGATCGGATAGAGTATTCCGAATGTGTCCTCGACAAAGTAGTTTGTCCTCTGCACGTTTCTTCTTCTCTTTATTAACCCTTTCAATGGCTTCCGCACTTGGCTCTCCTCCTTCGATAGTAGGCTTCGGATCTTCTATAGGCACCAAGTTAGGATCCAGTATGTAGGAAATCTTTAGAGCAGTAAGTAAGAACATCATCTTGTCCCTCCAGTGAGCAAAGTTGTTCCCATCGAATCGGTCTAGTTTGACCATGTCTTGATTCATCACTTTGATTGTCTCTGACTCCATTGTTGCGAAATAAATCCTTAAAATTGTTGTCAAATTACTGCTCCGAATAGGGTAGAACGATGAAGACGGATCTTTTGAGTACTCGAGTTGGACTTTGAGGCGTGATATCACTTTCTTTAAGGATTTATTTGCCCCACAAAGTTGCTAATGGTCGCCGGCAAATATACTCCAAGATACAACAAAGTCTCAAGTTGAGAATACTAGATAGTAATTCTAGTATTTCTCCAGGATCTCTCTAGGAAACAATTGAAATGATGGCTGTCGTTTTTTCATAAAGAATACTCGAAAAGATGAAAAAATGATCACACCGATTCTTCCTCAATCTGACAAGTATATATAAAATAGTCTTAAAAAAAAAAAAAACGAAGACAGCTCTACGTGAAAAGTTGCGAAATGAACAAACACATTCTTTCGAAAATTTGCTCAAATGAACAAATGTGTCTATTCGTAAGAAGTTAAAACCGAACAAATGCAACCCTTCGGGAAAGGTCGCAAATTGAATGGGTTTTTTCTTTCAAAGGTTGTCTTGAAAAAACAAACAAAAAATTCGGAATAAAATAATAATAATTATTTAATAAATAAAATCTCGAAATTATTATTTATTAATTAATTAATTTCCGAAAATTCTCAATAGTCAAAAACAACCTTTGAATTGATTAAACTTAATAAGACAACCGTACGAAATAAAATAAAATAAAAAGAAAAAAGGATTAGTGCTAATTAAATCTCGGGCGTGCTAAGTGCTAATCGTGCACCCGCACGCGGGTATGGTGGGGTCTATCCCACCCCAACTATTCCTTTAGATTCACAAAGGAAACTTCACACTTATAAATTAGCCCATTTCCTCCTATTTTTCCTATGTGGGACAAAGAGAAAAGCACTTTAGTTTGTTTTACAAATAAACTTCCAACAACAAAATAAGTTGAAGACCTAATTAAACTCGTGTCTAGACTCTGATGAGCTTTGAAAATTACTCATCTTAGCTCCATAAACAACCTTTTTTTGAGTTGTGCGATATCAAATTAATTCGGTTTATCGATAGAACTTGTACCAAATGACAAGCACAAGTAGTGAGAACTCTGTAGAAAACGTTTGCAATAATACAATATCTCCTTACATAGGGTCAAATCAAGGACTATATAACCTCATTCAATACTAATAAAAACTATTAGATGCAAGTTTGAAAATCGCAATTTATTCATCAATTATAATAAATCAATTTTGTTTGGCTAAGTGACGAACCGTATTGCTATTGCAACTTCACTAATTTGTCGTGATGAATTCAACACAGAAAAATAATTCGCCACGACAAACTGGAAACAAAGGAAAATATTGTCCAATATCTCACAAAATTCTTCGCTCATACACATTGCGGGTTCCCTCCTGTAGTCACTCATCTCAATCCCGATCCCTCCTTTAGAAACGAGACGACAGAATAAGTTTCGAGTTCTATCTGCCGTAACCCATCTCAATCCCTCCTTTAGTAACATAGTTGTCACTAACGAATCTAGACCAGTACCAGTGCTTCTTCCACACCATGCCCATCTCTTCGATCGGGATGTCCTTCGTCTTGGGCAAGAAGAAGTAGTTGAATATGGACATGTCAAGCACGAAGAAGGTGAAGAACAGGAACAGCCCGAACTTCATGTGGCAGAGCATGTTGAGGAAGACCCAAGCCACCATGAACGCGAAGACCATGCTGACCAAGATGCTCTGGGCGGCCGACTGGATCTCCAGGGGGAAGATCTCCCTCAGCACGAGCCACCCGAGCGGCTGATTCTTGTTCTGGGTGCTCTGCTGCCTCTGGCCATTCTTTTGCATGAAATTCTTGGGTAATATGGTTTAGATGAATAAGGTGGTGACTGGCAAGATCTGTGAGGGTTGAGCTCTTCTTGTTTCTTTCCATGCTAAACCATGGAGACCCAACTGACTTTTTGAGATGGTTTTAACATCCATTGCACTGGAAAGATCTGATTTTGAAGAAGCATAACGAGGGAAGCTCTGTGTTTTCGCTCCTGATCAGTGGTAGTGATTGTTGCAGTGGCGTTCGAGGTGATCCTCGCCAATGGTTGCTTACTTGCGACTTTTTCTTGACGTTGATGCATATCTCGCAAGCTTCTTTCTTCCAGTAGAAATGCTTGGACACGATGAAAATGTCCAACTTTGATTATCTGCCAATCGGGGTTTTTCAAAGGACAGGATACTAAACTAAAAGCACCTACTTTTCTTTGTCGCTGTCTCAGTTACATTAAGGCACTGCTATTAATTGGTTGTTGATTTTTCTTGAAACAGGGCTAACTCGTTAGATCTGCCGTTGCTTTATTTTACCTCTTTGTATTTTGTCCATTTCATATCAACGTGTGATTACAAATGCACTATTGAACAATATTCAGCTAATGACCCTTTATGTGATCTAACCTTAAGGAACTAATAAAATTTCTAGGTGAAAAGACCTCCTCTTGTTTCCTTTTGTTCTGCTTTTGTCTGGGTGTCGATCCTATTACAGAGCAGGTGAAATGAACTCCATTCTTATAATTCACTCGTGAAGAGAGGAATTTATAGCTTTAATTGTTCAAAGGAAACCGTTTGTGTCTGTTGATATTCTTTTTTCGCTGATCTTGATCATGACATCCCATGAAAACCTCCAGGCATAAGCTGACACTTCGTGAGATTTGCATTTGGTGGATTTTGGAAGCTAGTAAAATGAGATTGTTGAAATCATCAATTTGGCTGTTGCAGAAAAGAACAAGCCTTTGATTGAATGAGTCAGTTACAAAATATTCCTTTCCTCCAAGAAATATGGATCCTCTTTTGTCTTTTGATGGCTTATAGAAAATCACAAGAAATTTGCTCATTGTATGTGCCATCAATTGATGACCCAAGCTAAGTCGGCTTCTGGTTTTTATCCCAGCAGTCATCGAAGAAATCGTTGTCAGACACCTATTAATTATCTTCATTTCCCTTGGACCATACTCCAATTGTTCTACATGTTGTCTTTACCTCCTCCTGATATCATGGAGTGATCAGATTGTCTTTCTCTATATATTTCTGCTTTTCTTATAGTTTAAGCCCAGGCCTCTTTTTTCTCAGGTGCAATTTCATCAATAGGCCTAAGGATCCAGGCTATTGACTTGCTGAAGTATTAGTGTTGTACTCAATGGCATTTGCAAGAATTGTTCGGGGCAAGCTGAAAAGAGCAGGAGGTGCTATTGGGAGCTTTAGAGATGGAAAAGAAGAGACTTTTAGAGGAGTACTTGCGGATTCATTTTCCTTTTCTTCTTTTGAAAGTGTCCCCACGAGAAGTGATTTTTTCGGCCGCTTACCATCGAATAAGTTAAATCATGCTAGTAACTGGAGCAGAGGAATTAGGACAACCCCACATGATCAATTTCCTGTCGCTGAGAGGGCATTGGCGGAGTCTGATTCTGAATATGAGAGCGACAGATATCCGGGTCTTGAACCGACTAAACCCGGAGAAAAGCCGAGGGTGGTTGTTCTTGGTACCGGTTGGGCGGCTTGCCGATTTATGAAGGGGCTTGATATGAACATGTATGATATTGCGTGCATTTCACCCCGAAATCACATGGTTTTCACTCCCCTTCTTCCGTCAACTTGTGTCGGAACTTTGGAGTTCCGTTCGGTTGCTGAGCCTGTGAGCCGGATACAGCCTGCTCTTTCTGCAACTCCCAATTCGTACTTCTATTTGGCTTCCTGCACTGGAATGGACACTGCCAAGCATGAAGTAAGTTGAATATCTGGCTATTGTATGTTGATTTCGATGCTCATATACATTTTCCTCCAAGGACGTGATCAGTTCCTTTTCATTTTGCACGTGTTGATTGACTGGAATTTTCCTCCGTCTTCTTCAAATAGCAATGAACAAACATCAGAAATTTACAATATACTATCTGACAAACATTGACATGGATTGTCCACACTTTTGCATTTGTGTCGAGGTCCCGGCTATAGGAATTGTGTGTGTGATTATCTGGCAAGTCAAATAAACTAACAAAAATCAACATGCATTGTCCACACTGTTGGACATGTCGAAAAAATATTTTAGGTTCATACTACATAGTGAGATAAGGTTAAATTTCATTTCTCCAATGTGATGGAACCAAAGATGCACCAATAAGACATGTCAAATAACACTAGGCGTTGCAAATCTGCCACATTATTCCCTTTTTGTGTATCTCTTTTGCTAAATCTCGTTGCCTATTGACCAGGTGTATTGTGAAACCATTGGCAATGGCGGACTGCCTCAAGAGCCTTACCGGTTTAAAGTCGCATACGACAAGCTGGTCATCGCAGCCGGAGCTGAGCCCTTGACTTTCGGTGTTAAGGGTGTTAAGGAACATGCCTACTTCCTTCGGGAGGTGAATCATGCCCAAGAAATCAGGAAGAAGCTTTTGTTGAACCTCATGCTCTCTGAAAATCCAGGTACCTCTATTCTCCAACCATATGTATTGTGCTTACAGAGCAACATTCCAAGGTCTCAAGAATAGAAGAAGATGCTCAGATGCTCATTGTTTTTGTCTCCACATTCTCTGTAATTAATGATTAGCGAGATTTTACGGCTTCAATGGAGATTGGGGGAGTGATTCCTTCTCTGTATCTTATAGGCATATCAGAAGAAGAGAGGAAACGACTTTTACACTGCGTCGTCATTGGAGGTGGACCAACTGGGGTGGAGTTCAGCGGTGAATTAAGTGATTTTATCATGAAAGACGTCCGTGAACGTTTTCCTCATGTTAAGGATCACATTCAAGTCACCCTTATTGAGGTACTCATACACACTCACATACAGATGCTAGCGTCAGTTTGGAAAAATGTAACATAAATTGACGAGTGCACACTTTAACAGGCAAACGAAATCCTGTCATCGTTTGATGTTGGCTTACGGCAGTATGCAACGAATCATCTAACAAGGGTAAGTTGATTTGCTTTCTCAAGTTACCATCATCTTTTCCAGCAGTTCATTTTGGTGCTGATTTAATGCTTTCAATCGCTAGTCCGGTGTTCATCTTAAAAGAGGCGTGGTGAAAGAGGTGCATGCGAAGAAAATTGTACTGAATGATGGTACGGATGTTCCATACGGCCTCCTTGTCTGGTCCACCGGTGTTGGACCCTCAGAGTTTATCAAGTCACTTGATCTTCCCAAATCCCCTGGTGGAAGGTGAGGAAATAAGATTTCTTCTCTCCTGTGTCATCTAAGTCTGCACGAGCAATTTCATGATAATAACTCCGTGATAATCTCATTTTAGCATTCCACCACCTTCCAATTGAATGATTTGTCCTCTCAACTGTTTCAGGATCGGGGTTGACGAATGGTTGAGGGTACCTTCAGTGGAAGATGTGTTTGCAATGGGGGATTGTGCAGGTTTTCTTGAACAGACAGGGAGGCCGGTGCTTCCCGCTTTAGCTCAGGTTCAGTCGCCTGTCTAATTCCTTTACAGATGTTTCACTGTAGCTCTTCATTTGATTGACGATCTTCAACTTTATCTCCTTGCTCTACTTTGTACAAGATGTGGCATGAATGCTTCCATTTGAAACTGGAATTAGTCATTCACAATCTCTTTCTCATTGCATAAAAGGGTTTCTTTCCTCGGAAATAATATGAATGCTGATTTCTAAAACAGGTCGCGGAAAGGGAAGGGAAATTCTTGGAGGAGCTATTTCGTAGGATAGGGAAGCAAAATGGAGGGAAGGCATTTCGCTCAAAAGATATGCCTCTAGGAGACCCATTCGTGTACAGGCATTTGGGAAGCATGGCTTCTGTTGGGCGTTACAAGGCACTCATCGATTTACGCCAGTCTAAGGTGCATAACGTGCTACCATGTGACACTTACGGTTTTCTTTCCCAATACCTAGTACTCTCTGATTCATGGAATCAATCATCATTACTTATGCAAACATTCTTTTATGCAGGACGCAAAGGGGATATCACACGCAGGATTCGTGAGCTGGCTAGTTTGGCGTTCGGCTTATCTCACGAGGGTAGTCAGCTGGAGGAACAGGTTCTATGTTGTAGTGAACTGGGTGACGACTCTGGTATTTGGAAGAGACAACTCGAGAATAGGTTGACAATGGTAGAGACGCATTTTATGATGCATTGGGTTCTATTTTGGGTGGAAAGGTTCATTTATTTGTAACACGAGTATTTAGCATGGCTAGTAAAACAACGATGGTTTTGCACCAATATACCTTTTTTTTTTCGTGTAATTTTGGTTTTATTAGTTGTAGAACACCATCTAACCGACTGATCCGGTCCTTAGTTCCATGGAACTCGGTAGTGGCTAGGCCTAGGGTGGAGTAAGTTATGGAATCCCGAGTGGAATGGGATCACCGGTTTGTGCTCTCCCTTAGTGACCACCCCTTTAGTAATGATAACTGTTAATCCACATACTCAAGATTGATCTAGTCAAGGAAAATATCAACAACTCAAAAGATTCACTAGAAACATAGTCTATATATATGGAATGAAATTGGAAGACGCAGCTTTTATATGCTTCCTGCTACTTGGGATGATAGTATTGCAGCACAGAATACACCGTTTGAATGATGCCTACAAGCGTCACTACAACAGCTAAGCCTGAAAGAGCCGACCATGGGTTGTCATGAAAAGCATTTAGGAGTTGTGCCCAGCAAAGATAAGCCCGCATACTTAAAAGACTCATCTAAAAATGAAAAGTGCGACGCTAGATAGGTCTCCCAACTGTATACACTGATGTCTTTGCATAGGTCACCGAAGAAGCATGTGACATCTTGATTGCTCTTACCATAATTTGATATGATTTTACGGTCACGCAAAAGCTGTACGTCATCAACAGTGTGAATGAGGCATCCCATGAATGTGACATAGGCGCTTATGTGCCCGTCCCTTTGGCCACGACACTGTTCAAAAGCAACCATATTGGTGAGGATGCAATTGAGATTATCATTTATTTTTATTTGTGGAATTCTGACGGTTCTGCGTTCACTGTCAAATTTGATCCCCAGGAAGGTGCTGGCTTGCCCTTGCTTGAATCCAATTCCCACTCGACGGAGCTCGGAGGCAGATCTAATCAAAGGACGGTATGAAATCTTCCCTTCCGGATTGTCTTGTTGACCCTGAGGTATTAAACTCAGACGGAATGAATCGAGTAAATGCACTCCTTTTTTATTGATCTGTCTTTCCAAGACATAGCTGGGTCCTACATCGAAACAGCTGAAGAAATGGGAGGCAAGATTGGCCAAGGACCACGTTGCTTTTGGAACATTCGTTGTTTCAAACAAATCCTCGAGAACAAAGTATGGGACCTGGTTCTCAAGCCGAAGAAGGTCCCGTGCAACAGAATTCAAGACGTATAAATTATTTAATGGGGGATCCATCCGTATGACCTCTGCCCATTGACGGAGGAACTGAATGATGAAGCATCCATCAACAACCATCATTTTCACAAGATCAGGTCCGCTGAAACACTCGGTGCTCTCCGAATAGCACTGCCGGATAATTTCCACTTTCAGTGCCACTGTATTGATGAGGTCCTCGAGGCCGACACCGTGCGGTTGAGTTTGTTCCAGCATGGTGTGGAGGTATCTCTGCTTTTGCTCCTGAAGCATCTGCAACTGCGGTTCCCCATGGCGGTATGGGCCAATAGAGACGATAAGAGGCCGAGACGCCTCGGCATTTCCTTCGGCAAGTGCCTGAGGAACTCTGAAGATGCTACAGCTGCTTTCGCCTGCTGATTCAGTCAACAATTTCGGCACTGCCTCAATATCTTGTAACATGGAAGGCAATAACTGCTGCTTCATGAGCTCGATCTCATGTTCCTCGGCGGTTGCTTGAGGACCTCCTTGATTGTTGTCCATGCCGAGTTAAATTGTAGAATCAACGTGAATTTCTTGCTGGGATTTCAATAGCTATAGAGAGAAACGAAAGGATATCAGAAGTGTGGCGTATCCATGAAAAATATGAGGGACATGTAGAGATTTTAAAAGGTCATGGAACCAAGCTGGAGAACCAAACTAAAGAGGGCTTGTCTTCCTCCCGGCAAAATCATCGAGGGCTTCGTAAGCGATGGCTGACGATGACTGTCAACTTTCAGCTGCTAATTGACAATTTTCGTCCCCCCATTAGATCGAAAATGGACTTATAGTCAGCCGCCTCTCTTTCTGTCTTGTTTTTCTCCCAAATAATTATCGTCGCAACAACGATTGGAAAAAAAACACGTCCTCATAAAAATTTGACGTGACCGGTTTGAAAAGTAAGGCGAGGATAAGAAGCCACACACAAAAAGAAAGACGAAAAAAAATAAATTAAAATTTCATAATATGAATGGATATGAACATCAGTCTCTGCATTGCCCAATTATTTTAGGAGGTGCCTTAGAAACAACACATTTTTCTAGGAACTACGGTGGGCGCGTGGCGAAGAAGGCACACAAAAGACAACATGTAAGTAGCCAAAATCAATGATTTAGTACAGAAAAAATAAGGAAAAATATAGAAAATCATTATGAATCTACTTACTTTTGTAAATTAAGATTTGGATACAAAGCAACTACGTATCTTCAAGTGCCTGCATATTTATATATACACATACAAAAATTCTGGAAAAAATATATTAAGACTAATTAATTGATGTATGGATTGCTACTACTATGGATTGGCTCCAAATGAACTTATAAAATTCAAACATCATGAGAAGACCCCTCCATATCTAAGGTGATGCGATTTTGAATCTTGCACAATTTACTTTTAAGTGAAACTATATATTAAATTGCACTCATATTTTCAGGAATTAATCAATTATTCGAGCAATTTAAGTAAGAAAAAAATAATTTCTGATGTAAATTGAATAGACTTGCCGTTATTTGCTTGTGTAGATTTTTTAAAACGTTTTAGTGCTGCATATATGTATACGTTCATATTGTACCCAGCAACGTTTTGGAAGAGTATCACTCTCTAAAAGTCACTTTTTTCTTTTTTTTTTTTACATTTCCTATAATTATAATTGTTTATCTTACAATGTCAAAACTACGACACTTTAAAGAATTCCTTTTGCTATATTTTGATGATATTTTGATATGTTTAAGTTTTCTGACTTGAAGATTCTTAGAAAATAGTGACTTTCAAATTAATTGCAATGGACCGTTTTATAGACAAAAATGAAATCGGAGATTAAATAATTGTTGACCGAGTTGATGAAAGCTCTAAGATGTAACTGTGATTTTGTAGAAAGTTAAAGCTTGTAAAATGATATTCGCATCTATTACTTTATAAATAAAGTATAATTTATGTTTTTTTTAAAAAGAGAGCCCACTCAAATTTCATGTTCTTTAATAGATATAAGGAAAGCCGAAAATCAGACTTGTATATTAGTTCGGAATGACTATTTTGACTAATGATCTTTGTACCATGCTTAACAAGAAAAGTCAGTACAATGAAGTTTTAAGATGTTTATGTAAGGGCGATAGGCAAAGATGCTCGTATCGAAAATTTGATGTAATTTGATGTCTCTAAGAGCATGTATGATAATCATTCTATTTCTAGACAAATCTATTTTTTAGTTCATAAGAACATATTTGAAATAAAAATCTATTTGATAATACAATTTCTTTTTTCTATTTTTGAAACAAATATTTAATCTATAAATAATTTTTGAATAGAAATAAAAAGTAAAAATAAAACTCTTTTTATCACTCGTCGTTACCTCTCGCAACATGGAGTCGCTGCCCATCAATGAATGGAAAAGAACGTAAGAGGGAGAAATTTTATATGGTTATCAAATAAGAAATTTTGTGAAATTTTCAAATACATATAAATATTTAGAAAATTGTTAGGGAATAAAAAAAAAATCTAAATAAAAATTTATTCCACGGACAGGATGGGTTGCCATGGAACAACCGAACAAGCTGCAATGGCGAACCCTGGAGATGGTTCCATTGTAGCAGAGGTCGAGAGGAGAGAGAAGGACGAGAGAGAGAAGAAAAGTCATCCAAAAACGCGTGGGCCAAATGAAGACGAGTGAGCGTACACGTGATTGACAGGAAAACGTGTGGGGCCGTACGACGCAATTTGCATTGATTGATTTTGATTAGTCATTTTCAGGGCGGGAAGACAAAAATGTCAATTCATAAATTAAATCACTAGAAGCAATTCTTTTGTTTTTGTTTAGGGAGTATATATAAATCTTATAAAAATGACTACAAAATCAACGCATCTGGCGACCAATGACTAGGATTGGCCAGGGCTCACTCCATCCCTTATACAAGTAAGGCCACTTGACCTTAATGATTTCCATTTTGCACAATCTTCTTTGACATAATTATTTTTATTCTATAGCCTTTCATGTAATTTAAACTCATTGCAATCTCCTCCATCATTATAACAACTCATTTATTTTTGTCTATCTAGTCTCAGAAGCTCACTTTTTCAGTGAACTTTTTATTGTTCAGTTTCATTAGTCCAATATATATATATATCAAGCCTGTTGATTTACTATGTCAAAGACTTTTTCTTTTTTCCTTACTATTAGTAAGATACTTTCATGTGAGCATTTAAGATGTCATAGGAGTATCTAAAAAAACCTAAGACATTGATACGAAGAAGTGATCCACATGAGCCATTTTGATATTTTTTACATAAATACTCAGTGAATGATGTAAATTTAGTCAATCTCGAATGAATGAGGCTCCAAAGGTGACGGCGGAGGCGAACGGGCTCGGGACTCAGCAGCTGTGACCGAGTGGGGGTCTTGGGGGAAGCGACGTGCCAGAGGGCAGACTAAATAGCATTTGCGACCGACGGAGGCTTTGGGGAAGGGGAAGGGGAAGGGGCAGGGGGAGGCGGACGGGAAGATGGAGCGGTCGAGCGTGCTGGAGAAAGAGAGAAGATATCTTCGTTTTTTTCCTCTCAACCCAGCGAAGGAGAAGACTTGCTTGAAAATTGAAATGGGGAGAGAGGTTTTGAGTGGCAAAAGCATTAATTATTGCTTCTGGATACTCTCTTTTCAGCCGGCCATCACGGGGAGAGAGAAAAAGAAACCTCCAACTTTTTATTTTTCTATTTTCCAGCTAGTCCAAGTCTAACGACACGTGTTGACTAGTTAGTGGAGCCACTCAAGCTTGCGTGTGCCACGTAGGACGATGACGTGGTGATTTCTAACCACTAAATATTTTCTCCGAAAGAGACGGCTGATAGCTCGATGATTGAAGGCCAACCCATGGCGGTCCAAGGCAGATGTAACTTAGTTTAGCTTAGTTCGGTATGGTTAGACTCACAACTTTAGGCCCTAATTAGATTAGACTTTAAACAAGACTAAGAATCACTCTTTTAGAATAATGGTTATTTAGCTTAGGTTAGTCTAATCATGGATTAAAATCAGTAGAGTTAGGCTCGCCTTAGTCTAGCCCAACTTTTGGAATTAGTTTTTAATGTTAAGCTCACGGGGTTACTATCCCGAGGCTCATGACGAGGTCATGTGGTATTCTTTGTCCGATGTTGCATCAGCTTTATTTTCTCATACTTTACTCAAAAGTTGTCAGTTCGATTGAGTGTTTACTAATCCGGCTACTTTCAATATCTGGATGTTTACTTATCGCACCACTTTATAATAAATTGAGTGCTATTTCCTTTTTTAGAATAGGTTAGGGTTAGTTTAGAATCCTAATGAAAACAAAGATGTTTGCATGCTCATGTAGAGGCTTTGAGAGACCTTTTTGGATTTTAGTCAACATAACCAACAGTGTATGATCACTTAGACTAAACAACCAGCTAGTTAGGTATCGAAAAGATACTAATAGTAACATTAATGTAATCAAGTCCCTATGCTTAGAAGATCTAGTTGCATAGGAATTGAGAATCTCTAGTTGCATAAAAATTGAGACAACATTCTCGCATCTTAATTGGGTTCAAGCTAACCCCAACAGGCTAATAACGACTCCTACACATACTTGGGTTGTTAAAGAATGTTAAAATGAGAAATTCAAATGTCGCGCGAGGTATGGGCTTAGGAAATCCCGTAATTAAACCGATGGCCTATGGGCTCGCCTTTTAAACAATACCTATAGACCTTTTCTTTTTTTGCCTCAACACATGTCATGGAAAATTTAGGTCACAACACTTACCGTTAAATTATCTTCTTAATATCTTCACCATCATCATTATTATATTAAAGATTTTGGCCATAAATGAGGAGTATTTCAGTATTATTATTTGTTTTTCGAATCTAATCTAACTAATTCCAAAGATTAAAATGAAATATCAAAATCTAATTAATATGAGATTATAGGTATGAGAAATTTATATGAGGGGTTAGAACTCATGATAAGGTGACTTTAATAATTTAATATTGGGTAATTGTACTGATGGCATCAAGATCTTTCCAAAACGGGGAATTAATATGTGATCCTCCACATAACTTAGTGGCTACATAATTGCCTCCTTACAAGTACCACAATATATAGCTAAACGATGAAGACAGACACACGAACATATAATTAGGAGAAAAGGAGCGACTCGTAGTCTCACGATGGTCGTACTTTGTGTATATATCTTTTAATTATTCTCATGCAATCGGATAAGAAGCGTGAGATGCGAGCCCGCATAATCCGTAAGAACTTTCGCCACCTCTTTGAATCCTCATGTAACCATCTTCACCCCAACTCTCGCCCCAGGAGTTTCGGATCTTCCAGAACTTTCCTTCCTCACTCGTCCCATACCCGACCACAACGACTGCATGGTTCAGCTTCTCGCCACATTCCCCATTGAACACTCGGCCCCTGTAGTGTCGGAACTCCTGCCCACTTCCGGCGATTCTGACCGAGACCGGCTGCTGTGCAACTGCCTTCAGGAGCTCGTCCTTACCAGGCTGCACGTCTGCAAAATCCGTAATCTGCGCCACCTGTTGGGCCTCTTTCGTTGAGTCACAAGTCCCTTTCATCTCTTGGTACGTGTATGTATCCTCAGAGGTGAGTCCTTGATTTTGGATGATGTACCGGAAAGCATTGACAGTAAGACCGCCCTCGCAGCCATTGTTTTCATTATCGCAATCGATTAGTTGTTGCTCGGATAGTACCGGCAGTTTACCGCTTTTGATCTGCGTGATTCCTTCTACTGCTGCGACTGCTGAGAATGCCCAACAGGATCCTGCATTCATAAAATTTGTCGACATGGTAAATACAAAGTATTTTTCACATTTTGTTACCGTTGGTATCTGAATTCTCGACAAAGCTAGGCTCCAAAACTTATTTCTAAATAGAAGTCAAACTTGATATCACAATCGGATGCATACAGGACGTTTAGATTCTTACCACATTGGCCTTGGTCCTTGATTGGATTTGTGGCGCCTTTCTCCACCCAATCGATGCTCTCAGGAACATCCCCACTCGGATATTGTTGGCTCAATGACGCATTTCTGCGGGACTTCACTTGCTTGGACGCCAAGTATCCCGTGTGGCTCTGAATGAATTCATCATCAGTCAAGTCCGAGAATTGGTTGATGCCTAACTTGAAAGTCCGATTCCCGGATGCATTGAAATCCTCAATGAACTGCAAGTGTTTCTTGAAAATCGCCCGGCGTTTCTCCTTCTCCTCTTGGTCCTTGTATGTCCGACCATATTTGGCCATCCATTGCTCGTGCTGCTCGGCAATGTTGGATTCATGCAATGTGCGGACTGAAGTGGCATGCCATGCCCAAGCGTTAAGAATTAGAGCAAGGGCAACGATGAATTCACTCTTGAGAGAAAATGCCATTGCACAATTGTAAGTGTGAGTGTGTTTCTCAATGTAATACTAAGAAGTGGATGATAAGATACCTGTGCTGGACATGAATATATATAGTCTTGCTTGTGATAGCCGTACTGCATAAGGCATGCAAAAAGTCTACGTTAACTGTAAAGTGGAACTGTTAAAAAAAAATCTGTAAAGTGGAAAATTTGGTTCCATACTCTGCGGAGATACAACTAACAAAGCCGTTCTTGTCCGAACATGCGAAACTTTAGGGACAGCCGTGGAGAGAACTGCCGAATCATTTTTACTTTCGGCGCCACCATGTCAATGAGTTCCTCAAGGCCGACACCCTCCGGTTGAATTCGGTCCAGCATGGTTTGGAGGTATCTGTAGGATGCAAATTGCGCAACCCCAAGATCTCCATAACCAGAACAAGAACATGCATAATTAAGCAGAAAGAATTAACGCACCTGTTTTGGAATCCATCGATCTTGAAGTGGAAGCGGAAACACAATGTTCCACGTGCAAGTCATTCTCCTCTATTGCCCTCCGTATCACTGGCTCAATGAGGCGGCCCCCTCACGTTTAGCGTTAGGTAAACCCCTTATGTGAGGATACGTGTGAGAATTCGGATTAGAGGAGAGACTTAGCGCTATTTATAGAGTTTCCAGCTAGGCCCCTCATTACGGGCCAGACTCAACTCGGCCCACACTAGCCAGCCCATATTAGACTAATTAACAAACCTTCTATCTCACCTTAGACCAATCCCCGTAAAACGGTAAACGTTAAACGGTAAATTACAATATCAATTAATGTAGTTCACATTAGGAAAACTCTTACAGTATCTTCCCTTGTACTCCTGAAGCCTCTGCAACTGCGGTTCCCCATGGTCGTACGGGCCAATGGAGACTATTCGAGGCCGGCATGCCTCATGAGGAACTCTGAAGATGCTAGAGATATGTTGGCCTGCTGATTCATTCAACCATTTCACCTCTGCCTTCATATCTTCTGATATGGAAGCCAATGCCCCCAGCTTCACGATCTCGATCCTATGTTCGTCGGCGTTTGCTTGTTGACCTCCTTGATTGTTGTCCATGACGAGTTATATTGTAAAATCTGTGTGACTTTCTTGCTGGAATTTCAATAGCTAGAGAGAGAATTGAAAGGATATCAGAAGTGTAGTGTATCCATGAAAAATGTGAGGGAAATACAGAGATTTTAAAAGGTCTTGAACAAGCTGTAGCGGCAAGTCCCGGTGACGGTCATATGCTACATGGTCTAATTTATTTATGAATTTAATAATTGAAAACTAAAGGGGGCTCGTCTCACATGCGGAAAAGTTGCGGACGGCTTTATGAGCCGTTGGATCGCCGACGATGACTATCAACTGTCGCCTGTTTATCGATCTATCATCATCAATCGTGAGATCAAATATGGACTATTGGCAGGCGGCTCTCTTTTGGTCTTCTTTTTCTCCTAAATAAATTATAGTCGCTACGACAATTGGAAAACCCATTCTCATAGAATTTTTTTTTAAAATAAATTAATTAACTAGTGTTAGTTGTATATAAGACTGGTTTGAAAAGTTTGTATATTAAGGATGAGCGAGGACAAGAAACCACACGAAAGACAAAATTGAGTTGAATTCACACAACACAGTTTTTCTTTTTCTTTTTTAATGTTTGGATATATCTTAAATGATATATTAAGTTATATACTAACGAATGATAAATTAAATTAGGTTATACATAAATTTGTTATTGTGGGCATATTTATCTTTGGAATTCTCGAAATTCCAAGAGTAACGAACAGACCCCAATAAGGAGACATATCCAATACAATTTCGTTGGTTAACGGCATAGGAAAACGTTCTGATTCCTAGAGTTCTCTTTGTCAGGGATGTATATCTAGGAAATTTTGCATATGTCCCTCAATTCTCCATATCTCTCTTAATCATACCTATATCTCTTGCTTGCACATTTCATGATTGATTATGATTGTTGCGATATTTTATTATTTTATATAGTCATCTCATAAAATCTATAAATAGACAGAAAAAAATGTCAGAAAAGTCCTAAGGTTTAGAGCTAATTTAGTCATAATTCTTTTAATTGCATCAATTTAGTCCTAAATTTTTTAACCTAGCGTCAATTCAGTCTTTTCCGTTAATTTTAGTCAAATATTACTAACATGGATGGCGGTCATCTTATATGACACGACTGGCATTGATGTAATATATGGCACGACCGGCATTGACGTAAACATTTTTAAAAAAAATTTTAAATTTTTCTTTCTTTTTCTTCTTAAAAAAAAAAAACAGGACGAGGGTAGCCTTGCCAGATTTGGGGAGGCCGGCCCTTGCACATGCTTGGTCAGTCCCGGCGGCATCACCAACCATCAAAGGAAAGAGGAGGAAAAAAAAGAGAAAGAAAGAAAAGAAAGGAAAAAAAAAGAGAAAATAATTAAAAAATTCCAAAATTTTCAAAATATTATTAAAAATGTTCATGTTAGCGCCAATCATGCCACATAGGACAACAAAGTCCACATTAGCAATATCCGACTAAAATTAGCAAAAAAAATTTTAATTGGCTCTAGATCAAAAAGTTTATAATTAAATTGACATAATTAAAAGGTTTAAGAATATAATGGCACCAATGCAATAGGTTTAAGATTTTTCTAACACTTTTTCACAAATAGGCTCATACACTATTCATCACTATATATTATAATGCATATAAATTACACAATTCTCTTTGTAGTATACCACGCAACCATGTCAGCCTCTTGCAAAGACACTAGCCACTTTAGCCTATTCTACAGTTGCATAGCCTCAACCACAACCATGCTAAGCCTACACAAGTTTGCCAGTTTTCTCTTTAGCAAACCAATGACAACATAGCCTGCAGGACTTGTTCTCTAACGTTGATCAGTCTTCCATAAAGGCACATCCACCTGAGCGCTTTTTTCAATCTTTTCTTTAATCCACAAATGACTACTTTTGCGTCACTTGGAGTTCGAGGGATGTTATATATATTGGATATTTTCCGTAATTCCCCCGATTCTTCATATCTCTTGGAATTATGCAAATATCTCCCCATATTTCTGATTGATTGTAATTGAGATCTTATTATCTAACATAGTCATTTCATAATGCTTATAAATAGTGCCACGCACTCTACATCATAATATGGTATTACATGAAATTTACACAATTCTCTCTTCGGCATTATTTTTATCTTGGTGTCGAAAATAGACAATCTTGAGAAGTTTTACCATACCCAATGCAAATCTTAGAGGAAAAGTGTCAAAAAAGTCATAAACATTTTGCATTTGTGTCAATTTAATCTTAAACCTAATAATATTAATTTAATCCTAAACTTTTTGATTTGCGTCAATTTAGTCCTAAACCTTTTTTATGGTGCAAATTTAGTTCTAAGCTTTTTGAACTAGTGCTGATTTAGTCATAAACCTTTTAGTTTGGTGCCAATTTAGTTCTTCCGACTGATTTTAACTGGATTTTGTTGATGTGGACACCAGCCCGCTAACATAGATAATTTTTAATAATATTTTAATAACTTTTCATTTTTTATCATTTTTCTGATTTTTTTTTTAATTATTTTTCTAATTTCTTTCTTTCTTTATTTTTTTTTTCCTTTCTTTTTTCTCTCTCCTCCCTTTCTTCTTCCTCTTGGTGGCAGCTGGCCGGTAGGCAACAATCGGCCATTGGCTAAGGCGAGCCTTAGATCCTAGGCAAGGCCGACCAACACTTTCTTTCCCTTTGGTTTCTTCCTCTCTTTTTTTCTTTATTCTTGCCTTGCTCCTTTTGCTGGAAAATGAAATTCTTATTCCTTGCACGAAGATGAAGAAAAGCAAGCACTAGACAAAGTTAATTAATCTCCAATTTGACCATCTTATTCAAACATAGGAAAATGATGAGTAATCGATAACCCAATCTTACTTTATCTAATGAATTTCACTATGCAAAAATGCTTCAGGCTGATTTTCTTGACATATACAATTTCTTCTGTCAGGTAATTATGTGAATGACTTTATCTGAACCGGAAAAGATCCAAAATAATAACAAAATTGAGAAAGAAAGTATGTGTATCTCTCATAATAGAATGCGGAAACAAGAATTGAGGATGAGATAACATTTTTAATGGAAATTGTTTCAGTTGGACAATAATTAAGGAATTTCTCGAGAATCCCCTCGTTTTGGCGTGAACCAACTAGAATTTAACTAGTCCGAGGAGCTTACATTGAATCAGTCAGAATCCCAAGCAGGTAGCGAAATTCCTTGTCAGGTAAGTTCCGACCCGCACGAAAGGCGTAATGATCTGGGCACCCACCTCTTTCCCCAGCTTGTGAGTGAGTTGCGACACTTTAGCTTTGCGTCCATGGTACAATTTTAGAGGAGCTTTCTTTTGACTATAAGCTCCCTCAAATCAAAGTTTGGCGAAGGTATGACATAACAGTTTTTCGCACGGGATGAGATTATTGCACAGATTACTACAGTAAGTTGCTATTCGTATAATTTTTCATCGACACAAAATAGACGTTTTGACCCCAAACATAGCATGGCTGAGTGAAGTCTTAGGCTCTGTTTGTTTCGCGAAAAATATAACATTTCCAAAAAATGTTTTCCAAGAAGTCATTTTCAAAAAAATAACTATATTTTTCAGTATTCAGCTAAAACCTGAAAATGGAATAGAAAATATTTTTCATTGTTCAGTATTTTATTTGATTTTTTGGGAAAAACTACTAAAAAATCAAATTTTAATTTTTTTAATCGAATAATTTTTTTTAATCTTAATTGTTATGTATTTTTTAAACATTGAAATTTAATTTTTTTTTTAAAATCTAATTTTTATTATTTTAAATTTTTCCTTTTTTTCTTTTTTTCCTTTTTTTTTCTTCCTCCTTCATCCACCGCTGCGTGCCTCAGCGACGGCCGATTGCCTAGTGACTGACCAAGACTCGAATCGATGAGCTTGAGGCTCGGTTGATCCATGCAAGCCCGAGCTCCGCCGAGGCTAGCGAGCTCAAGCCTTGCCGTCACCAGATTTGGCCTTGGGCGAGGTGGAGCCTTGCCCGCCTCACCACAGGCCGGCAAGGAGTTCAGGCTCGCCTGGTTCGGCAGAGCTCGGGTGCACTGCTTTTCTGCCTCGACGACTCCTAGTGGATTGTCTTTGCTCAGTTGCACAAACACAAATTAGAAAGAACGACACAGGACTTGTTAGAATTAACTTTCATATGTTCAAGGTCCAGTGCTATAATGATACTAGCCTCTTTGCTTGTTGGTGGCGATTATTGTGACCACCTTGGGAATTGACACGTCGACATGTGTTTTGTTTTTTTTTTTTTCTTTTTTTGGGTCACAGACATGTCTTTTGTTGAGACGCGTCTGATTTCTATTTTTTTTCCCTATGCCTTTGACCTTTCTGTCGCATTATAGAACCTGTCCAACTTTCTGCTTTTTCCCGAATGCGTCTCCAGATCGGTCGCGAGGGAGAGATCCTCAAAAGGAGAGAGATGCGCGCATAGAAAAGTACCGATCGAGCTTGGCTTAGTTCCGATCAAACTCTTTTACAGGAATTAGGCCCTATTGAATTTGCCTGTGACAATTATACAGGAGCGTTGACGTACAGATAATTAATACATTAAGTTAAATCTAACAATACTTGCAATATGCATGTGACAATCTATCTCGCCTTTTCAATTGTTAATTAACAAATGAAGTATTAGATGCACATTGTGCGAATACTTTAAAATTAGTCCGAATGCAAATTCTCGTAGGAAAATTTCAAATAAGATTCTCAAATGCCATCAATTTTTTAAATAAGAGCCGAAGTAAACATTGTTTTAAATAGGCATTCGAAATGTCCAAATGGTCTCAAATAAGGAGAAAATTACCAAAAAAGTCTTAAACCTATTGATTTAGTCATAAACTTATTTTTTTGGCCAATTAAGTCATAAATCTTTTGTAAACGTTTCAATTAAGTCCTTTTAGTCAAAATTGGCTAGCTGCCAACCGGCATCGACGACAATTTTTTTAATAAAAGATTTTTTTTTTCAAATTATTATTATTATTATTATTATTATTATTATTATTATTATTATTTATCTTTTTTTCTTCCTTCCTCCTTCTTCCTTTGGTGGTCGTCCAAAGGGAAGGGTTGGCTAGTCGCTGGATTAAGGTAGTTGAGCAAATTTGGCTTGGTGAGTCGTAAGCACTTACCCGGGCATTGCGAATTAAAGTAAATTTGGCTTGGCGAGGTGTCTAATGCGAGCATGTGGAATCTTTTTCTTCTTCTCCTCCTCCTGCTTCTTCTTCTCCTTCCGCTTCTCGTTCTTCTCCTTCCGCTTCTCGTTCTTCTCCTCCTCCTTCCTTCTATTCACCGGGCAAAGTGCTCTTTCTCCCTTTCTTCCCTTTTATCTCGCAATGGTCTTCTCTTTCTTTTTCTTCTTGCGGGCCCATCCTTTGACCAGATCAAAATATTCTCCTTCTCCTCCTTCTCCTCCTCCTCCTTCTCCTCCTCTCTATTCACTGGGCCAAGTGCTCTTTCTCCCTTTCTTTCCTTTTATCTTGTGATAATCTTCCTTTTCTTTTTATTTTTCTTCTCGTGGGCCCATCATTGACTAGATCAAAAATTGCACATGTAGAGATTTTAAAGAGTTAATATCTGATAATTTTCAAATTAATAGATTTATGATAAATTTATTTAAAATTAATTTTATATTATAATTTTTTTTTTTAAAATCGTTACATGTATCAATTTGGTGATGTCAAATCTTTATTTCCCTCAAATTCTTGAACGCCCATCAAGCAAAAGGAGTTGTACAAAGTGCGTTGGCTGGACCGTGGAAAAACGAGAGATGAGATGGAAAAGTTACGAATTGCACTCGCAGAGCAGCATTCCAAACCAAAGGTTCAGGAGGTGCTGATGTGCACATTTTTTAAGGAACTGCGATCGGATCGAAGATCCCACAAAAGACAAAATGTAAGCAAGTGAAGTCCATGATTTAGGACAGAAAGACAAAATAAGTGAATCTGAACATCGGTCTTTCCACAGCCCAGTCGTCGAAGGAGTTGCCGAGACAAAGACATTTTAAAGGAAGTGCACGTTTGGTGAGGACAAGTAGCGCCACAAACGACAAAATGTAGGTTGGTGAAGTCAATAATTCAGTTCAAAAAGAAAGAGAAAGTTTGAAATTTCAATTAAAATGTGCACATGAAGCAATCAGGTATCTTCAAGTGGTTTCAATATTATTTTTACAAATGCCAGCATACTCCAAAAAACAGGATCGAACTAATTAATGGATGTACGCATAGCTACTGCTACATATTGGCTCCAAAATAAACTTATAAAACTCAAACATGATGAGGACACTACCATAGAGAAAATTCCAAATAAAGACATGAACTATTCTCATTTTCTCAAATAAGAACTTGAAGGAATTATAACTACTTCAAATAAGGGTTTAATCTTACAAGCTTGTCAGCTAGCGAAAAATTCTGACCAAGCACCTGTTTTTTTATCCAAACACATTTTTAATTTAAATTTTAATTAAATTAGATTAAAAATATAAAAAGATAAAAGTTATTTTAAAAAAAAAAGCAAAAATACAGGTGAGAGGGTATTAAATAAAATAAAAAATTAATTAAAGGCTTCTTCGACTCCTTTTATTAAAAAAAATTATAAATTAGAAATTGGATTAGGAAAATGCAATTTCTTGTCTTTTATTGTAATTAGTTCCCAAGCTTGGTTGCATGTTGATTGGTTGGTTCGTCTAAATTGCATGTTTAAATTAAATTTTGCATGTGAATGATTAGATACACGTTAGAACCTTAATGCGTGTCTTTCGGTGGGCAGTCTGGAAGGTAATTAGAGTTTAGTTAGGGTTGATTATCTTAACCTACTGTTTTGCTAACGCAAATGGCGATTAATGATTATTGGATTCATAGTTGTGGTATTGGGGAAAATGGAAACGCAAGTTTGCCTTCAAAGCCAATCCTGAGGCAATTGGGGATTGAGTGAAGTTTGGTGATTGCTTACTTTGATTTATGACATATTCTGATTGATGATGAATGAATGGATAAGAAGCGACATCTCGAGAAACGGCCGATAGCTCGATGATTGAAGGCCAACCCATGGCGGTCCAAGGCAGATGTAGCTTAGTTTAGCTTAGTTGAGCTTAGTTTAGTATGGTTAGACTCACAACTTTAGGCCCTAATTAGATTAGACTTTAAACAAGACTAAGAATCACTCTTTTCGAATAATGGTTATTTAGCTTAGGGTAGTCTAATCATGGATTAAAATCAGTAGAGTTAGGCTCACCTTAGTCTAGCCCAACTTTTGGAATTAGTTTTTAATGTTAAGCTCACGGGGTTACTGTCCTAGGGCTCATAACGAGGTCATGTGGTATTCTTTGTCCGCATCAGCTTTATTTTCTCATACTTTACTCAAAAGTTGTCAGTTTGCTTGAGTGTTTACTAATCTGGCTGCTTTCAATATCTAAATGTTTACTTATCACGCCACTTTATAATAAATTGAGTGTTATTTCCTTTTCTAAAATAGGTTAGGGTTAGTTTAGAATCCTAATGAAAACAAAGATGTTTGCATGCTCATATAGCGGCTTTGAAAGACCTTTTTGGATTTTAATCAACATAACCAACAATGTATGATCACTTAGACTAAACAACCAGCTAGTTAGGTACCGAAAAGATACTAATAGTAACATTAATGTAATCAAGTCCCTATGCTTAGAAGATCTAGTTGCATAGGAATTGAGAATCTCTAGTTTCATAAGAATTGAGACAACGCTCTCGCATCTTAATTGGGTTCTAGCTAACCCCAACAGGCTAATAACGACTCCTACACATACTTGGGTTGTTAAAGAATGTTAAAATGAGAAATTCAAATGTCGCGTGAGGTATGGGCTTAGGAAATCCTGTAATTAAACCGATGGCCTATGAGCTTGCCTTTTAAGCAATACCTATAGACCTTTTTTTTTGCCTCAACGCATGTCACAGAAAATTTAGGTCACAACACTTACCGTTAAATTATCTTCTTAATATCTTCATCATCATCATTATTATATTAAAGATTTTGGCCATAAATGAGGAGTATTTCACATGATAGTATTATTACTTGTTTTTCGAATCTAATCTAACTAATTCCAAGGATTGAAATGATATATCAAAATCTAATTAATATGAGATTATAGGTATGAGAAATTTATATGAGGGGTTAGAACTCATGATAAGGTGATGCTAATAATTTAATATTGGGTAATTGTACTGATGGCATCAAGATCTTTCCAAAACGGGGAATTAATATGTGATCCTCCAAATAACTTAGCGGCTACACAATTGCCTCCTTACAAGTACCACACTATATAGCTAAACAATGAAGACAGACACACGAATATATAATTAGGAGAAAATGAGCAACTCGTAGTCTCACGATAGTTGTACTTTGTGTATATATCTTTTAATTATTCTCATGCGATCGGATAAGAAGCTTGCGATGCGAGCCCGCATAATCCGTTAGAGCTTTCACCACCTCTTTGAATCCTCATGTAACCATCTTCACCCCAAGTCTCTCCCCAGGAGTTTCGGATCTTCCAGAACTTTCCTTCCTCACTCGTCCCATACCCGACCACAACGACTGCATGGTCCAGCTGCTCGCCACAATCCCCATTGAACACTCCGCCGCTGTACTGTCGGAACTCCTGCCCACCTGCGGCGATTCCGACTGAGACCGGCTGCTGTGCAACTGCCTTCAGGAGCTCGTCCTCACCAGGCTGCACGTCTGCAAAATCCGTGATCTGCGCCACCTGTTGGGCCTCTTTCGTTGAGTCACAAGTCCCGTCCATCTCTTGGTACGTGTATGTATCCTCAGAGGTGATTCCTTGGTTTTGGATGATGTACTGGAAAGCATTGTCAGGAAGACCACCCTCGCAGCCATTGTTTTTGGTATCGCAATCAATTAGTTGTTGCTCGGACAGTACCGGCAGTTTACCGCTTTTGATCTGCGTGATTCCTTCTACTGCCGCGACTGCTGAGAATGCCCAACAGGATCCTGCATTCATAAAATTTGTCGACATGGTTGTTACCGTTGGTATCTGAATTCTCGACAAAGCTAGGCTCCACAACTTATTTCTACATAGAAGTCAAACTTCATATCACAATTGGATGCATACAGGACGTTTAGATTCTTACCACATTGGCCTTGGTCCTTGATTGGATTTGCGGCGCCTTTCTCCACCCAATCGATGCTCTCAGGAACATCCCCACTCGGATATTGTTGGCTCAATGACCCATTTCTGCGGGACTTCACTTGCTTGGACGCCAAGTATCCCGTGTGGCTCTGAATGAATTCGTCATCAGTCAAATCCGAGAATTGATTGATGCCTAACTTGAAAGTCCGATTCCCGGATGCATTGAAATCCTCAATGAACTGCAAGTGTTTCTTGAAAATCGCCCGACGTTTCTCCTTCTCCTCTTGGTCCTTGTATGTCCGACCATATTGGACCATCCATTGCTCGTGCTGCTCGGCAATGTTGGATTCATGCAATGTGCGGACTGAAGTGGCATGCCATGCCCAAGCGTTAAGAATTAGAGCAAGGGCAATGATGAATTCACTCTTGAGAGAAAATGCCATTGCACAATTGTAAGTGTGAGTGTGTTTCTCAGTGTAATACTAAGAAGTCGATGATAAGATACTTGCGCTGGACATGAATATATATAGAGCCTTGCTTGTGATAGCCGTACTGCATAAGGCATGCAAAAAGTCTACGTTAATTGTAAGGTGGAAAATTTGGTTCCATACTCTACGGAGATACAACTAACAAAGCCGTTCTTGTCCGAACATGCGAAACTTTAGGGACAGCCGTGGAGAGCACGAGTGCTTCCTGTACATCATCCACCACCACATTGGATAACCGGTGTTGTACTAGAATTTATCAGATTGCCTCAAATCAACTCACACCATGTCATTCTACCCCCATAATCACCTCCGTGATATCTTCAGTGGGATCCTTATCTAGCAAGTCGCGCTGTTTTGAGCACTCCATAACATTTCTTCCGGTTGAACAAACTCTATGCATGTCGACATCTCATCTGCAAATAATTTCATATGTTAGAATTCAATGAGAGATGATGATGAAGAGAAAAGACTATTACTATCTTGTCAGGACCCCGACTCCATCTTTAGGGTCGCGAGCAACAAGAGTTATTTTCTCGACGTACTAGACTCATCGTCGATCCGATTTTTTTTATCTTGTTATCATGCACATGCGAAAATGTGAATAAATAACTCTCCGGACAAATAACAGCCGGAAGACTTGGACATACATCATACAAGATTTTGATAGATAAGTTTTAAATTTCGGCAGAAAATCTAAATCGACTTTGAAATTTGAAATTACTTATCGAAAAACTGTCATGTCACGTGAAAGTATAATTTATTTGTGAGATTCTTAATTGAAAATAGAAGATGGCTTGACTTTCATGCATAAAAGTCCTAGAGGGCTTCATAGCCATCAACGGTCAGTGTACGCTGGCGTGCATGTCTAGAAGAAAGGACATTTCCGCGCGTCATTTCCGCCTCGAAGAACACGAGTGACCGCAGACGCGGTTCATTCGTCGTGGCAAGAAAAGCGTGGGGCCAAATGAAGCAACTTGCATTGATGGATTTTGATAGCCATTTCCATGTTGGGAAGACAAAAAGGCAAATTTTCGTAACTTAAATTACCTAAAAAAATTAAAATAGAATTCACAAGAAGCAATTCTTTTGTAAATATAAATCTTAGAAAACCAATTACAAATCAACACGTGATCTGATGGGACTATCTCCGTCCCTATGTGAGTAAAGCTTAGGGGTGAGCATAGTCCGGGTTAGGCCGGTCCACCCCCTAACCCTAGGACCAACCCGCACATTGTCGGTCTTTAATTTTTAGGACCAAGGACCGACCCTATTAAACTTGGAACCGAGGACCGGACCGACCCAATGGGTTCGGTCCGGTTCCAGGGTCAACCCGGGAGCAAACGATAATTTTTATTTCATTTTTTGTACTCCTTAAAAAAACGATTGAAGATCGAATTGACCCAATGGGTTGGGTCCGATTTCCAGGTCAACCTAGGACCAACTAATAATTTCTTATTTCATTTTTTTTACTCTTTAAAAGGGCAACCGAGGACCGTACCGACCTAATATTTCGATGATAAGCGAGGTCAGCTAAGAAAGGCAAGCGGTGAGGTTCAAGTGGGGTGAGCGTCGAACATAATAAGCGTCGAATGTCAAGCGGGAAGTAACAAGCCAAGCAAGTATCGAGCGGCAAGCGACATGAATGACCTAAAGCGAGCAAGACGAGTGTCAAGTGGCAAGCGGAGAAATTGTTTCTTTCGATTTTGGCAAAGTGAAGACTAAATTGACAAATAAGACAGAAGAGAACGAATATAGAGGAGGATGCCATAAGGAGCTGTTTATGCCTTTTTAAATTATGACTCCTCACAAAAACATTTTCCTCCTTCGTAAATTATGACTATTGACACTGTAAAAGACATTAAAAATCTAAGTTATTAAAAAATAACGTACAATTACTTGAACTCCTTACTAATGAGCTATTTAATGTTGTTGACCCTATTTATTTTAAGGTTTTCCCTATATAAAAAATTTATAAATAATATTATATATATAAAATCAGGGTTGGTCCGGGTTGGACCGATCTAGAACTCTCAGGACCGAGGACCGACCCGCACAGTGCTGGTCCAAGAATTCTAGGACCAAGGACCGACCCGGTCACCCTGGGAATCGGACCAAGACCAGCAGGGTTGGGCCGGTCTAGGGTCGGTCCAAGGTCGACCTGGACCGATGCTCACCCCTAGTAAAGCTCACTCAACAAAGAGAAAAACTCACAAAAAATCACAAACTTTACCATTTGTAATGCATTTATTCAAAAAATTTTTATACTTATGTGAGATATTCATCCTCAAATTTTTTTGTGACACCAAAAATTTCAAACTATTTTTATGACATCAAATTTTTAGAGTCAATGTGTCATACTAATGCAAATTTGAGATTTTTTTTGTTACAAAAAAAGTGTGGAGGTAAATGAGTCACATTATACTAGTTTGGAGTAAATTTGTCACATAAATATAAGTTTGAAGTTTTTGGTGTCAAAAAAATTTAAAGTAAATGTGTCACAATTGTCAAAATTTGAGGACTTTGGTGGCTTTTACCCTTTTGATCAACCTTAATAATTTACATATTTGCATAACTTCTATGGTTTTTTTTTTTTTTGTAAAATTTAAACTCATTGATATGTAGAAAATAACTAAAAAATAGTCTTTTATCCATCATTGTGATCATAATGGCCAATTTATTCTTTGTCCATCCTATCTCAAAAGCTCACCGTTTTAGAGAACATTTTATTTTCCCATTTCATTATTCTTTAAAAAAAAAATCAAGCTCGTTAATTTACTATGTCAAAGAATTTTTGTTTTTTCCTTATTATTGACGAGACACTTTTATATGAGCATATAAGACATCATAGGAGTATCTAAAATATACTAAATGCATTGATAAGAAAAAGTCATCCACATGAGGCATCTTGATATATAATTTTTTGTAAATACTATGTGAATGGTATAATTTCTTTTTCCAATCCCAAATGAATGAAATTTTGATGTCGTTTTAAAGGAGTTCTTATTTTATGCAAAATTTTGCTATAACTAAATTTCATATTTTAAAGCTTCACATAAGGGAATGTAACAAAGATTTTTTTTTTTTTTTAAATCTCCAAAGAGATCTCTTGTTTTTTTTTTTTTTTTTGCATCAATCATCACGTTAGATATATATGTATCTAAAATAAAATTGGTACGGAAGAATTTGATGGTGATATACACAACAAAAGTATATAAACATGGGCAAAAAAACAAAAAAAAAAAGTATATAAACATGTGAAAGTTGTTTTCGTTAATTTTTTTTCTAGATTCTAATTGGTTTTGAGTCTGTATGGCCGGTGTGAGATTTTAGGATTTGGTGATTGTCAATTTTGGGAGGAAATATCATTTCCTGTAAATAGGAACACAAGGATAATGGACAAAATACAAAGCATGCTTTCGGTATTTCTGTGGGCTTCTAATTTATGGATCTTCCCATAAAAGAAAGTGATCGAATACATGGGCCTTGATCCAAAATGATTGGCTGGCCCGATGAAATTATATGTTGATACTTAGTGAGACTTGGAATCTTATACAAAATAGCCCAATAGGAATTCATTTAGTTTTTATATTTACCTATTATAATACACTTTTGAGCTAAGCGTACAACAATTAACACCTAGGCAACTCCTGTCAGAAAAACAGTTTTTTAGCTGGAGGTGGTACCATGCGATAGTAACATGAGATTATTGAATACGGTTAAGAGTCATACTTAATGTAAACTGAATAAAAAACAACACATCTATCTTAGTATGATATAAATTGATTTGATCGATATTTCGATAATTATAACTTAGTTGTGAAAGTTATGCCAACTTCATTAGAAAAAGAAGTTAAATTAGTTCTTGAGGAGTTCTTTTGACTAAACTTTTAAGATAAGAAATTTCTGTCTTTACGTGATGACATAAGCCCGGGCTAATTGTGGAAGTAAAAATGAAGAGTGAGAATACCTTGAGACAGGGAGTTTGAAACGAAAGAGTCCATGGAAATTGCAATCAATCCTCCAATTAATTCACCTATCATGGACTCATCTGTTGTCATTTTCCCACAAATCCAAGCCCAACTCTACCTTCCCCCTTTTTTCTCTCTCTACCCGACCCAACCGCCGCCCTCAGCCCCTCCGCCACCATGCCTCCTACCACCTCAGCAATGGCAACCCCCGAGAGTGCCGCCATTTTTGCACCGGTGTCGAGCTCGTCTCGTCCTTTGCAATTGCTCGCACGCTTGCTCATCACCGCCATTGTGCTACTGCCATTGTTCACTCGTCTAGTCCTAATATTAGGATTTTGCTTTAGGGAAATTACTTTCATAATTGTCTTTGATTCCATTGTTTTATTGCTTATAGTGGAGCAAATGATGCTGCAAGAGACTAAACACAGAAATAATCTATCTACCGAAATGAAGAGTTCTGGATCCATTGTGCAACAGCCCTTCGACTTTGAGAATTATAGATTTTCCCGAACTTTCATTTCTATTGCATAATCGTTAGTTTTCCATTTGCACAGTTGTTACTAGAACATGGACTAACTCATTTTTCTTGACCAAAATAACCTCTATTAGATTTTCTTAACTTCATTTATCATGCATTATTCTTTGTTTTCTTAACTTCATTAACCATGTAGCATAGGCTATTTTCGTCAAGAAGAATAATTGGTCCATATTTTAGTAACACCTAATGACTACTTAAACGGATAAACAAGCGGCTGCAGCAAGAATAAGAAGTTCAATCGTTAATCTATAACATTTCAAGTTTTAGAGGCGATTGAGCATCGTTGTTAAAATTCAGGGACGAGATCTAGAACTTTTCAGAGTTTGAGAGTTATTACGCAAAGCGCCAATTAATGGGGATTTGAGCAATTATTGCCATATATATGGGTTGGTTTTTGCCCGATCTTTTCTAAAGGCCATCTTTTTACATGTAAAAGAAAAAAAAAATCTCGTTTTTTATCAAATGGCAACAAGTTGTTAAGCAATATGTTTGATGAGTTCATGCTACTAAATTGGGGGAAAATTATCCAAAAAGTCCTAAAAATATGGTACGGTTGCTAATTCAATTCCAAAATTTTTAATCATATTGATTTAGTCTTAAACCTTTTTACAACTTGCCAATTTCGCCATAAGCCTTTCAATTATGTCAATTTAATCCTAAACATGTTAATGATTTGCTAATATAGTCCTAAACCTTGCAATTAGACCAATTTAATCTTAAACATTTTCAAATTGATATAAATTTAGTCAATTTGGCCAATTTTGATCAAAAGTTGTTGATGTGGACATTGGTAATCCTCAAGGTATGGTAGGCGCTAATGTTGACATTTTAATTTTTTAATATTTTTTCGTTCTTTTTCTTTCCCTCTTTTCTTTCGGTTCCCAACACAAGCCACGGTCGAGGAGGGCAACGGCGAGGCCGACCCTCGCTTAGACAAGGCCGACCCTCATCGGCAAAAGGAGAAGGGAAATAAACAGAAGAAAGGCCTTTTACAGTGTGTTGTTATTGGCGGTGGACCAATTGGGGTGGAGTTCAGCGGTGAATTAAGCGATTTTATCATGAAAGACGTCCGTGAACGTTTTCCTCATGTGAAGGATTACATCTAAGTCACCCTTATTAAGGTACTCATATACACTTGCATAAAGATGCTCACATCTGTTTGGAAAAATGTAAACGACACTATTTGACAAGTACACCCTTTAATAGGCAAACGAAATTCTGTCGTTTTTCAATGTTGGCTTACGGCAATATGTGATGAATCATCTAACAAGGGTAAGCTGATTTTCTTTCTCAAGTTACCGTCATCTTTTCCAACAGGTCATTTTGGTGCTGATTTAATGCTTTCAATTGCTAGTCCGGTATTCATCTTAAAAGAGGCGTGGTGAAAGAGGTGCATGCGAAGAAAATTGTACTGAATGATGGTACAGATGTTCCATACGGCCTCCTAGTCGAGTCCACCGATGTTGGACCCTTAGAATTTATCAAGTCACTTTATCTTCCCGAATCCCCCGGCAGAAGGTGAGGAAATAAGATTTCTTCTCTTCTTTGTCATCTAAATCTGCAATAGCAATTTCATGATGAGAACTCTGTGACAATCTTATTTTAGCATTCCACCACCTTCCAATCGAATGATATGTCCTCTCAACCATTTCAGGATCGGGGTTGACGAATGGTTGAGGGTACCTTCAGTGGAAGCTGGGGGATTGTACGGGTTTTCTTGAACAGACATGGAGGCCAGTGCTTCCTCCTTCAGCTCAGGTTCAGTCACCCCATCTAATTCCTTTGAAGATGTCTCATCGTCGCATTTCGTTTGATCTGCAGTCTTTAACCTTATCTCCTTGTTCTACTTTGTACAAGATGTGGCATGAATCCTTCCATTTGAACATGGAAGTGGTCATTCACTATCGCTTTCTCATTGCATAAAGGCTCAGTTTTCATGTTTCCTCGGAAATAATATGAATGCTGATTTCTGAAACAGGCTGCCAAAAGGGAAGAAATTCTTAAAGGAGCTGTCTCGTAGGATAGGGAAGCAAAATGGAGGGAAAGCATTTTGCTCAAAAGACATACCTCTAGGAGACCCATTTGTGTACAGACATTTGGGAAGCATGGCTTCTGTAGGGCGTTACAAGGTGCTCATCGATTTACGCCAGTCTAGGGTACATAACATGCTACCATGACATACTAACGGCTTTTTTTTCATAGTACCTAGATTTTGAGATGCCCCTTCTTCCATGATTCACAAAAACAATAGTCATCACTTATGCAAACATTTTTTTAAGGTAGGACATGAAGGGGATATCGCACCCAGTATTTGTGAGTTGGTTGGTTTGGCATTCAGCTTATCCTACGAGGGTAGTTAGCTGGAGGAACAGGTTCTACATTGCAATGAACTGGACAACAACTCTAGTATTTGGAAGAGACAACTCGAGAATAGGTTGAAGATGCCAAAGCTACGTATCTTAGCTGCTTCACACTTGTCTTGAAAGTTTCTCACTTTGAGGATACATTGTGCTCTTTTGGGTGGAAAGGTTCATTTATTTGTCACGCAAGTGTTAAGCATGGCTAGCAAAATAAATGTGGTTTTGCACCAGTTTACCTTTTCCTTATTTGTTGTGTAACTTTGGTTTTATCAGTTGTAAAACGCCATTTGACTGGCCGACCCATCCTCAATTCTATGGAACTTGGTAGTGGCTAGGCCTAGGGCGGAGTAAGTTCTAGATTCATAGGCGGGGGATGTTAAGCATGGCTACCAAAATAAGGATGATTTGCACTAGTTTACCTTTTTTTTTTTTTTTTGGGTCGTGTAACTTTAGTTTTATCAATTGTAGAACACCATTTAATCGGCCAATCCGGCCCTTAGTTCTATGGAACTTGGAAGTGGCTAGGCCTAGGGCGGAGTAAGTTCTAGATTCCTTGGCAGAAGGAGATCACCAATTCGTGCTCTCCCCTAGTCACAATCACTTCATCGATGATAACTATTCATCACCTATCCAAGATTAATTTGGCCACAAGGAAAATATCAACAACTCGAAATATTCATGTCGCGACCAATTTTTTTCGGGTGTAAACAACCTAGGGTTTGGCTAATGGATTGTTAAGCCTAAACTTAACTCGGGCTCTCCCAAGCCCATACCAATTCGCGACTTAGGTTTGAGTTCTTAACATGCAAATGATTTTCAATTAGGAGTCGCCACTAATCTATTTTTGGTGGGTCGATTAGAAACCCAAGTAAAGCAACGGGAGGTTTACTTTACTCCTACGAACCAGAGACTATGGGTACGGGGACTTGGTTACACTAGATCTCTCTAATGCCCTTTCGGTACCATTCTTTAGAAAAAATGTTTGGCAAGCAACTTGAATTGATTTTAACTTTCCTAACATGTGAGGTGATCATACGAGTGCGCAAACCACCAATTTAACACTCAAGAAATCAAATAAAATAATGCAGGACTTACCTCAAAGCAACGAAAGCATCTGCAATGTTAAATTAAAATCCACATCAACAACCCTAGATATGGTTTCTAATTAACAAGCAATTTCTTTTTTTTTGTTTTCACTTTATTTAATGGGAGCTTAATCTATATGCAATGCATGCTAGTAATCTAATATGGCATGGCAACATGGCTTAAATTACATGACATGGCAATATGATCTAAATTATATGACATGGAAATATGACCTAAATTATATGACATGAATAGAGTAAATCCTAAAGAAATGCAATTTACCCTAAAAAGGAAGTAATTTATCCTAAGACATTTTTTGGATTTTTTTTTATGAAATTCGAAATAAAAAATGTGAGAATTATTTAGCTAGGTTAAGATCCTATTCAATTTATATTAGGAATTAGGTTAAACTAAATCCTAATTTAAACTAAAATCTTATCTTAACCCAAATAATCTTAGAATGCAATCTATTAAAAAAAGATCTATCTAAACTTAAACATTAACTAGGAAGTAAAATCTAACATGCATTCTTACCCTAATATGCAATGACGTGCAAAATATGCTTCCTAATTCTACGTGATATATGCATGATAATAAAAAAACTAATCCTAATTCGAACATTTTTTTATTTTTCTTTTAATTTCGAAATTTAAAAAGTGTCAAATAATTAAACATGCAATTTAAGCTAATGAAACAAAAATCTAAAATCCTAATTTTTTTTATTTCGAAAATTCATGATAAATTAAATGTTTAGTCTAAATATGCAAATAACCCTAAAACATGCAATATCCTAATTCAGGCATATCTCAAGGCAAATAAAAAACAATCAAGTTCATTCAAAATCCCCAAAAAGGATATCACACATCATTTAAATCAAGGGATAATATTTCGCTAGTAAAATCGATAAATTGATCTTAAGCCTTAAAGATCAAAATATCAATTTTATTCCCACTTGATTAATTATTTCATCTAAAGCCTTATAGATGAAATAAAAAACCTTAATGCGGTTGCGAATTAGGTAATGCATTGAGATTTTCAATTATGCATAAATAAGTATCTCAACCAAGAAAATAACATAAGGAGATAATGAAAAAAATAAAGAAAAAACTAAACTTGCCTAATAAAGAAAAGGGAAAATACCTAATTTAACTTTCTCTTTTCCTCTTTTTTTTTTGAGAAAAAGAAAAAAAACTTGGCCGGTTCGGAGGTCCGGCGAGGGTGAACCAGCAGCAGGCAGGGAGGTCGCGGTGGTGCGACGCGGAAGTGGCCGCTGCGGCGGTGGTTCGGCAGGGACGCGAAGCGGCGGCGGGCGAGGGTGCTCGCGATCGTCGTGGGTCTGGCTTCTGGACACGGGCGGCTCGCGAAGGGGGTGCACGATCAGCTCGAGCTTGGTCGCAGCGGGGCTTCGCGGAAGGAGAGGCGGTGTCGGGGCGGCGCAGCAAGACTTTGGTCGGTGTCGTGGGCGCGGGAGCTCGGCTCCGACGGCTGCGGGTCACTCGCGGAGGAGGCGCGGCGAGGCGGTACGCTGGTCGCTAATCTTCGACTCCAGATCTAGATCTGGCGGAGGGTCCATGCGATGGCTAAGGCGGAGCGGCGCGAGGCGGGGCTGGGCGTCGCTCGGGGCGATGCGATTGAGACTCCGGCGCGGCTGGCTTCAATCGTCGGACTAGCAGAGGCACGGCGGCTCCGAGCGTCAGACGGGCGGAGGGACGGCGGCGTGGGCTTCGCGACTCACGGCGTGGCGGAGGGACTTCGCCGGCTTCACGGCGGCGTCGGTCCAGGTCGCCGGTGGTTCGACCGCCGGCGTGGATACCCCTTTTCCCCCCGCGAGGAAGATGAACAGTTGCGGGTTCGCTTTTTTTCTTTTTTTTCACTTTTTCACTTCACTCTTTTTGCTTTCTCTTTTTTTTTTACCGAAAAGAGAGATCCCCTTTTTCCATCGTACGCGGCCCTTTTTATACACCAAAAAAAAACATACTTTTGTGGTATATTTCATTGCCAATTTTGCTCGCGTAAAATTCCATTAAATATATCATTTCACCTCGCGCAATATATTTCTTTATTCGATCACAAACAAATTCCCTTTTTGCGCAAAATATGCATCCCTCAGTGTATATTACCTAAATCTATAAAAAATCTTAACAAAAAAATAAAATTTTCCTAAACTATATGCCATGTGATTTTTTTTATTATTTAGCAAAATGAACCCCAAAATTTTAGGTGTCAACAGCTGCCCCTCTTTGAAGGTGAGCTCGCAGAGGTTGCCTTTAAAGACAAATTGATACCTAAATTTTGGTCATGCTCATGTAATGAATGATTTTTTGTTGGAACATGAATTCCATTTTTTAATGCAATTTATATAGTGCATGGACATACTAATGCAAATGATAGATGAACTTACCTGGAATAACTTACCTTTGAGGAGGATAGAGTAATTCGAGGTAGTGATGTTATCTATCCAGGACCCGTACCATTCTACGGTCGCCTAAAATAGTAACATGACTTTGTGACGATGCTGCTTTCCCAGGACCCGTACCATTCTACGGTCGCCCAGTATGGCAGAAATGAGCTGCTTTCTCAGGACCCGTACCATTCTACGGCAGAAATATTTTGTAAGGAACTGCTTTCCCAGGACCCGTACCATTCTACGGTCGCCCAGTATGGCAGAAAGGAGCTGCTTTCTCAGGACCCGTACCATTCTACGGTCGCCCAATACGGCAGGAAAGGGTTGCTTTCTCAGGACCCGTACCATTCTACGGTCGCCTAATACAGCAGAAAAGGGTTGCTTTCTCAGGACCCGTACCATTCTACGGTCGCCCAATACAGCATAAAATTTTTGTAAGGAACTGCTTTCCTAGGACCCGTACCATTCTACGGTCGCCTAGATGGGGATTCATTTTCCAGGACCCGTACCATTCTACGGTCGCCTGAATAAGGAATAAGTGTTGTCGAGGACCCGTACCATTCTACGGTCGCCTTGACGGAAAATTGATTTTTCAGGTTCTGAACCATCCTTCGGTCGCCTGAACGGGGAGATTGCTTTTCCAGGACCCGTACCATTCTACGGTCGCCTGTTAGAGCAATAAATGTTATTTAGGACCCGTACCATTCTACGGTCGCCTAAACGGAGATTTTGCTTGGCTAGGACCCGAACCATTCTTCGGTCGCCCGACGTTGCAATCTGGAGAAAAATATTTGGGGACAGCTCAATCGAGTGTCGATGAAAATGACTCTAGGCTACAAAAGCACGCCAGGTCAATATAAATGACACCGGGCTACGGAAGCACGCCGGATCGAGCACGCCAGGTCGATATAACTGGACAGCTTGACCAAGTCATGTGTTGATGCACTTGAGAGAGAATACCTGCACAATGACAAGTATTTAGAGTATGGGTAGAGATATACTTACCTGGGGATATCTCTAATTTTTAGGGATATGTCTTCTGGAATTTAGATATCCCGTGGAGGTCTTTCACCTCATGGTAGAGGTTTTTCATCTCATAATATCACGAGACATTCTGAAAGGAACTTGAATTACCTGACAGACATGATTTAGAGCAAAACGCTGATATACATTCATCAAAGAGATAGACAATCTGAGCTACTCTAGAATGCACATTTTAAAGTTCAGTGAGGTTTTCATCAATTCAATCGATGTTCATGCATAATGACATTTGCATCACCCAAATTTCCATTGGAAAGAATTATCGTTCAAGACAAATTTCATGACATGGATTTTCTAAGAATACTAAATGAGAGACTTTCAATTAGAAAGGACTTTCACTCACTCTCATTTAGGAGGCTTTTTATGAGAATCACTCAATCTCACTATCATCATACCAACAAGGGTCCGAGTATTCTCGCAAACAGTACGACCTTACCAAACTGAGAGGTCTTTAATAGAGACCGTAATGTGGGCTTGGTCAACGGCTTTTTAAAAAAAATGAACTCTTTGAGTCAAGGCTATTTGAAAGAACAATTCCACAATCATCTCCGGGTTTACAAGTCAAGAACCCTGCAAAATGAGAAAGAAATAATTTTGCTCGCACTTCTTCGAGCAATGCTTAAAAACATGTGAATCCATACGCTAATTCAAGTGCCCTAATCTGAAGAGACTTTTATAAGGGACGTAACGTAGGCTGGGTTCATGGGTTGAGAAATGAAAGGATCATTAGGCTCAAAAAGTGTGTAAAGGGTGAGAGTTGATGATCATCTTAGCATTGCCACCAGTTTTCTTTTTCACCATCAGGGATTGTCTTCATGAAGTGCCTCATTGATTGTAAAAACTCAGCATTTGAATTCTTTGAGTATTGCTCCATTGGGATTCAACTCTTAGAATTGACAGTCACCTATCTTGACTTTCTTTTTTCATCTATGGGCATTGGCCTTGCTTTTACTAGGCACACTGCTTTTTATGCCCCTAGTTCTCATGCATTTTTTATTCACTTCTTTTTTCATGGGCATCGGCCTTGCTTTTACCAGGCACACTGCTTTTTCATGCCCATTAGTTCTATTTTGAATTCAATTCTTGCGCATAATGCGTGCGTCAAGCAATTACACTTTAAATGACACTATAACTTTTCAAGAGTCTTCATCTGCCTTTTGCCTTGCCCCAGTGTGGGGGTTGATCATCAACTGGTTTTGCCTTGCCCCAGTGTGGGGGATGATCATCAACTGGGTTTAAAGAAATGAAATTGCAGGCTCAAGCGGGTTATGCAAAGGATATAAGTGTATAGGATAGATAAAGAAATGCTCTTCGTCATCCTAAGGCACTTAAATTAACACATGAATTCAATGTAATAGCATAACTTGAAGATTGATGCAAGTGAGAGCAAGAAAATTTCAATCCATTTTCTTCACCTTATGGTATTGTCTTACCCTCCAATTTGCCCCAATGTGAGGTGGTTCTTGACAGGGGTAATTTGAAAAGAACATCTATCAGTGTATGGGCTCAAAAATGGTTAAGCAATGGAACACCTGTAGTGTTTGGGAGAGGAAAATGAATTGCCCCTCATCATTTCGGTCATCGTACCTTTTGCGAGAGAACTCTTTACCTTGTAGATATGGAACTTCCTACACTCATCTCACAAGTGTATAAGTATGGGACTGTGTATAGAATAGGGCTTGCCTTTCATCATCCTGACACGTCTCATTTCGCATTCTTAAGCATTGATGTCACTTTATCGAATTGTCTATCTTGACAAATCTCCACATGAAATTGGTGAGCTAAATCAATATGAAAATTCCCTTTTCAAAAGAGTCTAGCAACTTTAAGCATGAAAAGAGTTTGTTACTTCAAAACAAACAATTTATTGCACTCAAAACATGGTTTTAAGCACTCATTTAGGGGAATTGCTCCACAAAAGAATTGCCTCAGTAATGGATGTCCTTGGATCGTCTCTATCCATTAAAAGTGGAGACCCGCTTTTGCCCTTGCACAAGAGAACGTACATGAATAGGATACTATGCAATATCAGAGTAAATTCAAATTGCACAACCATTTTAGCTCAGGTTGAGATTTTATCTCTGTCGGGTCACTACCGAAATCTGCCATGCCCCAAATTTATCATCTGCAAGGAAAAGAATAGAATGTCAATTCCAGAATTAATTATATTCATGAACACAATGTATCCATTTCATTCAAGATGGATTATCCTCTTTTGATTTGTTCCATTATTTTCTCATGGAAATGAGAAACTTCATTTGGCCTTCAAGAATGACATCTCACACAAATTGTTATGAGATGTGCCACATATCACACTTTGGAATCAAGATGATTTTCTTTACTCTTGGGAGATGTCATTACAATCGGCTAGGAAATGATCATTTGCCTTCATGTCTATTTTCCTTCGGATGCATGTTCCCAAATCAATGGGCAAACTATCACTGGAAATTGACGCATTGTTTTCAAATGCCTCTCTGTTATGCTCTGAGACATGAAGTAAATGAGTTAGAAAAACAAACAAGGGTAACCTAATGCATGCTTTTGGAAATTGCTTGAAAAATGATTTTTTTTTTTTCGATGAAATGCTTTTTGTTTTCGAAAAAGTTTTTGGGAGGAAGCATGAGAAAGTCCAGCCCTCAGGATTTTTCCGTGGATGATATTTTCTTTTCATGGCTGGATATCGTCATTGGACTAGTTTGGAGTACCTCATCATGCCCTCAAAATAAAATTTGTAATTTTATTGAAATTCATCAACAAATTACATTTATTAAATAAAAAATGCAACACTTAAGAATTAAAAGGAGAGTGGAAACATCTCTCTAAAAACAATAAAAATTCCCACGTAGGGGAATATGCAAAAATAGTAAAAGAGTTACTCTTGTGGGCCAAAGCCCATCTCTTCTGAGGGTCCTTCATTGATAGCTCCTATGATGAGATCGTCGAACAAGCTTGCAACTCCTTCCAGCTCATTATCAGGGTTTTCTGCCTCCGGGGGTATCGGATCATCCATGCCACCCCATCCATCTGGGATTATCTCACGAGGATCAATGTAGTAACTAGGAGGGGCCGAATACTTCACCAAGTAATCAAACTTGCCACTAGGCTGCCCCAGAGTGTCTATCACTTCAGCTTCATCCTGCATCATTCTTGGAGGACCGGAGAATATTTCGTGAATGCTCGGGGGTAGTGGGTTTTGCCTCCCTCGCCTTTGGTCAGGTGGCGGGTTCCGCTCTCCCTGTCTTCGTCCTTCAAAACTTTCCCCTCCTCTTCCAGCAGCATGGGGCCTTTGAGGGACTTCATTTAGACTTTGAATACTCTGACTATTTCTTCCAAGGCCACTACCAGGAACAAAACCATTCACATCCATCATCCTTTCCATCATAAGGGCAGCATTTGAAGCTTCAGAAGTGGGTGGTGGTGAGCCTTGAGATGCATGTATGGTGGACACCAACTCAAATGAGTGGTAACTTGATTCGGATTCAATGTCTGGTCCCATGATAGCATTGACCATATCCTCATGCTTCAGTGGCGGATCTTTCTGGATGTTCGGCCGAGCAGTTTGAAATGAGAAGGCTTTTGTGTCCAAGAGATTTTGGATCTTGTGCTTGAGGGTGAAACACTCATCAGTTGAATGCCCCAATTCACCGCTATGGTAGTCACACTTCTTCGTCGGGTCGTAACTGCGATTGCTTTCACGGTTAGGACGCTTTGGTTCACTAGTTAGCAAACCATTCTTTCGGAGGATTGTCAGCACTTGGGATGGAGATCCAGGGAGAGGAGAGAATTGCCTTGTATTATTTGCTTGGGCAAATGGTTGACGGCCAGCAGTTTGTGGCTGTCTTGGATTCATCTGGATAACCGGGGCATGTTTGACACTTTCTTGACTATAAGTCATGTTCACATCCTCAGCCGCTTCCTTCTCCTTCTTGGGAGTGAACCTTTTACTAGATGGCTCAGTAAACCATCCTTCCCTTATCCCTACTTCGAGTTGTTCTCCCACGGGAATAAGCTGATTGAAGTTTTCAACGTATGTGCTGGCCATCCTGTTACGGAACTCAGACGGGAGGGTTTTGACAAACAACTTCATCAACTCCTTGTCAGTAGGCTCGGGAGTGATTTGAGCTGCTAGATTTCGCCATCTCACGGCATACTCTTTGAACGACTCGTTCCTCTTTTTCTCCATCCTCTCAAGATCCTCTCGGGAAGGTGCAATATCCATATTGAACTTGTATTGCTTGAGAAATGCGTTGGTCACTTCATTCCAGGTGTCAAGAAGATTCACATTTTTCATGACATACCAGTTTAGTGCAGGTCCAGTCAAACTCGCATGGAACGATTGGATCATGAGAGGCTCGTTCTTGACATATTGGGCCATACGCACGTGATACATCTGCAAATGAGCTTTTGGGCAGGAAGTACCATTGTACTTCTCAAAATCCGGCATTTTGAATTTCTTCGGCATGTTGACCTTCTCATACACAGACAGATCGAACGGGAGTGAATTCTGTGACTCTTGCAGTTGTTTCAATTTTTCCTCCAGCTTTGTGAAGCGTTCATCATGTTCAGTCTTTGGAATGCTGTCAGGCTTGGTCTTTCTAACAATGATTGAGTCATCGTCCAAACCGGGCATGTCATCGTCAACCTTGTTTGTTTGCTTCGGGATAGCTATTTGAGGAAGAACAGGTGCAGTTGTTGGATTTACTTGGAGGAATTGGAGTTGATCCGTCACAAGCTGTAGAGAGGCGAGCACTTGTTGGAGTTGAGTTTCCACAGCAGACATACGATCACGCATTTCTGATTGGTCAGCCATTCTAGCTCTTAATCGCGTGATAATGGGTGAACGTGGAGGATCCGTTATCACCTAAAATATGAATACACATAAGCACTTTATAAAAAATAATGCCGGTCCATGACGAGAGTCTAACTGTTTTTATTCATTAATGAAATTGTTTGACATTAACGATGTAAAGAAATTTGCAAAGCCCTAGACAAATAAACTAATGAAGTAAATGACTCAACTTGCTAAACATTAAGCTAAAAATCAAATAGGTTCAAGCCATTTTATTTGGCTTGATCTATAAACACATGGGAAGTCAACGCTCGACGCAATTGCCTCTTCTCCTTGGCATCCTTCTTGGCTTGCTTCTCAAGCTCTTCAATCTTCCTCTTGTGACGATTAAGCTCCGCTTGTCGAGTGGGCTTTTCGGTCACATTTGGCACCTTTGGGAGATACTCGGTCGGGATCTTGTGCTGGCGGATGTATCGAGCCGTGGCATAGTAAGTCTTTTCTTTCCCTCCAAGCTCATCTTCAGGCAAGCTCAACTTTTGATTGCGACATGCGAGCCAAGCTCGTTTGATACAACAAAGTTCCCTTTTGTGATCACCATCTTTGGTAGTGAATCGAGCTTGGAACAAACCCAACTTGAGAGGGGGTGGCAGGTCTTGAACAACTTGATATTGACGGGCCACACGGAGTGGGTAGTATGAGGTGGCACCGGTGATCCCCAATAGCGGGATCGGTTCATTATCACCATGAGAGAGACGTGCCTCAGAGACTTGGAACCATTTAGCATGCCATAGGAAAATCTTGATATTTGGATTTTTCAACAATTTGATCCATTTTGAGTAAGAAAGATTTGGAGTTCGGTCTTGATGATTTTTAAATACCTCAATAGGGTGATGAGAATCAGTGACATTTATAATATTCATGCGAATATCGATTTTACTCATATGAGAAAAGAACCAAATTTGTCAAAGTTCAATTGGTGCACGAAAGGTTTTATCCTCATCTTCCTTAAATCGGGTGAGTGACAAGAATGTTTCAGCTAGAATATTGTTGACAAAACTAACCCTGGCACACACTTGTTTGACTACCCATGCAATAGAAGGATCAATAGCGCCTTTACGAAGAGGAAAAACAATAAACCCGAAGAAAGCTAGGAGGAAGATCCTACTTTTTAAGAGAGTGTTAGCACTAGCAAAACTCTGATCTAGGAAGGAAAAAGGACATGCAAGACAATTATCTTTCAGCACTCTTTTTATCAGATTTTTATCCATTCTAAGAAAATCAGACAAAATTGATTCCGGTTCTAATCCAAAGGGTGGATTTATTAATTCCAATTCCAAGGGTTTTCCTATGGCAATGCTGTATTCTTCCAATGTCGGAGTCGGCTCGTGCTTACCAAAGATGAACGTTGATGTTTTGGGGCTCCAGAAATGAGGAAGTGCTTGCATGACGCCACTCTGGACATCAATGTCGAGGAGGGGAACAAGGCGACCAAGTCTATCTTTCACATAGCTTTGACCATCGTGGCCCAGACGATCCCACCATGATTTGAGTTTGACCTTTGGTGCAGGCAAGAATCGAATGTCGGATCTTCCCATTGTTTATAGACCAAGACTCGACCAACCTAATGTCATGGACCGACCAAAGACATAATAAAGTAAGTAAATTGCAAGAATAAAGAGTAAGGAACTTACTTTACCAGACGATTCAAGCAAACACATAGACAAGCGCATGAAATGTGGGGTTCAATTTCCAACTAGGAAGGTTAAGCAAAATGGAGTTAAAAGGGTGGGATGACTTAGTTGCAGCCTCGCATACTAAATCAAGTCCTCCTAACTCCGGCTCAGTCAAGAATGATACCCCAATGCGACGCAGCCTCGCGGGCAGAGGTAAACATTCTTGACACCAAGAAAGAAACTTTCGGGATTGAGTTGGGCAACCTCTACTACGCGGCCTCGCGGTCAAAGTCGTATCCAACTCAATACCATCCTAAATACCCTAGTGCGGCCCAGGTCCGGCGGCAGGTTGTGTGTGCAAAAGTGTAGTGCAAATGCAAGGCATGCACGACAATTTAATATCAAGCAACACTTCAACATGAAATTAAACCATACATTCCTTCACCTCCCTACAAAACAAGGGTTAACAAACACTTCCCCTTATACCTCCTAATCTGCAAAAACATTAAACACCTTAAATGTTAGGGACGTACCTGGAATCCTTGCTGCTAAACAAAAACATTTTTCAAAAAAGAAAATTGGCCTAAGTCCACTAAGAGTTTCGACTCAAGTCCCCAGTGGAGTCGCCAAGCTGTCGCGACCAATTTTTTTCGGGTGTAAACAACCTAGGGTTTGGCTAATGGATTGTTAAGCCTAAACTTAACTCGGGCTCTCCCAAGCCCATACCAATTCGCGACTTAGGTTTGAGTTCTTAACATGCAAATGATTTTCAATTAGGAGTCGCCACTAATCTATTTTTGGTGGGTCGATTAGAAACCCAAGTAAAGCAACGGGAGGTTTACTTTACTCCTACGAACCAGAGACTATGGGTACGGGGACTTGGTTACACTAGATCTCTCTAATGCCCTTTCGGTACCATTCTTTAGAAAAAATGTTTGGCAAGCAACTTGAATTGATTTTAACTTTCCTAACATGTGAGGTGATCATACGAGTGCGCAAACCACCAATTTAACACTCAAGAAATCAAATAAAATAATGCAGGACTTACCTCAAAGCAACGAAAGCATCTGCAATGTTAAATTAAAATCCACATCAACAACCCTAGATATGGTTTCTAATTAACAAGCAATTTCTTTTTTTTTGTTTTCACTTTATTTAATGGGAGCTTAATCTATATGCAATGCATGCTAGTAATCTAATATGGCATGGCAACATGGCTTAAATTACATGACATGGCAATATGATCTAAATTATATGACATGGAAATATGACCTAAATTATATGACATGAATAGAGTAAATCCTAAAGAAATGCAATTTACCCTAAAAAGGAAGTAATTTATCCTAAGACATTTTTTGGATTTTTTTTTATGAAATTCGAAATAAAAAATGTGAGAATTATTTAGCTAGGTTAAGATCCTATTCAATTTATATTAGGAATTAGGTTAAACTAAATCCTAATTTAAACTAAAATCTTATCTTAACCCAAATAATCTTAGAATGCAATCTATTAAAAAAAGATCTATCTAAACTTAAACATTAACTAGGAAGTAAAATCTAACATGCATTCTTACCCTAATATGCAATGACGTGCAAAATATGCTTCCTAATTCTACGTGATATATGCATGATAATAAAAAAACTAATCCTAATTCGAACATTTTTTTTTTCTTTTAATTTCGAAATTTAAAAAGTGTCAAATAATTAAACATGCAATTTAAGCTAATGAAACAAAAATCTAAAATCCTAATTTTTTTTATTTCGAAAATTCATGATAAATTAAATGTTTAGTCTAAATATGCAAATAACCCTAAAACATGCAATATCCTAATTCAGGCATATCTCAAGGCAAATAAAAAACAATCAAGTTCATTCAAAATCCCCAAAAAGGATATCACACATCATTTAAATCAAGGGATAATATTTCGCTAGTAAAATCGATAAATTGATCTTAAGCCTTAAAGATCAAAATATCAATTTTATTCCCACTTGATTAATTATTTCATCTAAAGCCTTATAGATGAAATAAAAAACCTTAATGCGGTTGCGAATTAGGTAATGCATTGAGATTTTCAATTATGCATAAATAAGTATCTCAACCAAGAAAATAACATAAGGAGATAATGAAAAAAATAAAGAAAAAACTAAACTTGCCTAATAAAGAAAAGGGAAAATACCTAATTTAACTTTCTCTTTTCCTTTTTTTCCTCTTTTTTTTTTGAGAAAAAGAAAAAAAACTTGGCCGGTTCGGAGGTCCGGCGAGGGTGAACCAGCAGCAGGCAGGGAGGTCGCGGTGGTGCGACGCGGAAGTGGCCGCTGCGGCGGTGGTTCGGCAGGGACGCGAAGCGGCGGCGGGCGAGGGTGCTCGCGATCGTCGTGGGTCTGGCTTCTGGACACGGGCGGCTCGCGAAGGGGGTGCACGATCAGCTCGAGCTTGGTCGCAGCGGGGCTTCGCGGAAGGAGAGGCGGTGTCGGGGCGGCGCAGCAAGACTTTGGTCGATGTCGTGGGCGCGGGAGCTCGGCTCCGACGGCTGCGGGTCACTCGCGGAGGAGGCGCGGCGAGGCGGTACGCCGGTCGCTAATCTTCGACTCCAGATCTAGATCTGGCGGAGGGTCCATGCGATGGCTAAGGCGGAGCGGCGCGAGGCGGGGCTGGGCGTCGCTCGGGGCGATGCGATTGAGACTCCGGCGCGGCTGGCTTCAATCGTCGGACTAGCAGAGGCACGGCGGCTCCGAGCGTCAGACGGGCGGAGGGACGGCGGCGTGGGCTTCGCGACTCACGGCGTGGCGGAGGGACTTCGCCGGCTTCACGGCGGCGTCGGTCCAGGTCGCCGGTGGTTCGACCGCCGGCGTGGATACCCCTTTTCCCCCCGCGAGGAAGATGAACAGTTGCGGGTTCGCTTTTTTTCTTTTTTTTCACTTTTTCACTTCACTCTTTTTGCTTTCTCTTTTTTTTTTACCGAAAAGAGAGATCCCCTTTTTCCATCGTACGCGGCCCTTTTTATACACCAAAAAAAAACATACTTTTGTGGTATATTTCATTGCCAATTTTGCTCGCGTAAAATTCCATTAAATATATCATTTCACCTCGCGCAATATATTTCTTTATTCGATCACAAACAAATTCCCTTTTTGCGCAAAATATGCATCCCTCAGTGTATATTACCTAAATCTATAAAAAATCTTAACAAAAAAATAAAATTTTCCTAAACTATATGCCATGTGATTTTTTTTTATTATTTAGCAAAATGAACCCCAAAATTTTAGGTGTCAACAATTCACTGAAAACATAGTCAATACAGATTATGAAATCAATATGGAGATGTAGTTTCTAAATGCTTCCCGCTACTTTGGGTGATAGTACTGCAGCACAGTGTACACTGTTTGAATTAGGCCTACAAGTGTCACTACAACAGCTAGCTTTGAAAGAGCTGACCATGGGTTGTCATGAAAAGCATTTAGGAGCTGTGCACAGCAAAAATAAGCCCGTTCATACTTAAGATACTCATTTAAAATTGCAAAATGCGACGCTAGATAACTCCCCTTTACATCGAAATAAACATCCTTGCAAAGGTCACCGAAGAAGCGTGCAACATCCTCATTGCTCATGCCGTGATTCAAGATGACTTTGTGGTCACGCAAAAGTTGTACATCATTGGCCGTGTGAATGAGGCATCCCATGAACATGGCATAGGCAGTTATGTGCCCGTCCACTTGGCCACGACACTGTTCAAAAGCAACCATATTGAGGATGATGCAATTGAGATCTATTTTTATTTTTGGAATTCCAATGGTTCTGCGTCTACTGTCAAATATGATCTCCAAAAAGGTGCTGGCTTCACTTCGCTTGAATCCGATTCCCAATCGACGGAACTCGGAAGCAGATTTGATCATATGATAAGATGAACTCTCATCTACTGGATTATCTTGTTGATCTGTAGGTATTAAACTCAGACGAAATAAATCGAGTAAATGCACTCCTTTTGGTCTTTCCCCGACAATAGCAGGTCCTTCTAGGAAGCAGCTGAAGAAACGGAAGGCAAGATTGTCCAAAGACGAGGTTCTTCCTAAAACATTCGTCGTTTCAAACAAATTCTCAAGAACAAAGTACGGGATCTGGTTCTCAAGTAGTAGAAGGTCCCGTCCAAGAGAAAGTAACTCGAATGATTTGGAATTGATTGATAGGATTCTGTCGGGCGGTACAAATTCTGCAATTTGACGGAGGAATTCAATGATGAAGCATCCATCAAGAACCATCATTTTCACAAGATCAAGTCCATTGAAATTTTCAATGCTCTCCGAGTAGCACTGCCGGATAATTTTCTCTTTTGGTGCCACTACATCAATGAGGTTTTCGAGGCGGATACCGTGCGATTGAGTTCTTTCCAGCATAGTGTCAAGGTATCTCCACTTGTGCACCTGAAACATTTGCAGCGATTCTCCATGGTGGTACGGGCCAATAGAGACGATGCGAGGCAGGCACGCCTCGGCAATTCTTCCGGCGAGTGCCTGAGGGACTTTGAAGATGCTACGACAACTTTCACCTGCTGAATCATTCAACAATTTCAATGCCGCCTCAATATCTTTTGACATGGAAGGCAATAACTGCTGCCTCATGAGCTCGATCTCATGTTGGGTGGCTGCTTGATGCCCTCCTCCATTGTTGGCCATGGGCAAGTTAAATTGTAAATTCAACGTGAACTCTTGCTGAAATTTCAACTTCTGGATACAGAATCGAGAGGATATTAGAACTGTAGTGTATCCATGAAAAATGTGAGGGACATGTTGTCACACCTGAAATCCTACAAAAATAGGGGAATCTCGTGACCGTCCTTTCTGTTGAAGGACGCAACCTTAACCTATACCCAAAATCTGACTCACAATCTTACTATCGACAACTGCTAACTTGGGAAACCTAAAAATATCTAGAAGGAAGGGATGACAACTACAAGCTAGTGAGTGTGTTTCTCAGTGTAATACTAAGAAGTGGATGATAAGATACCTGCGCTGGACATGAATATATATAGTCTTGCTTGTGATAGCCGTACTGCATAAGGCATGCAAAAAGTCTACGTTAACTGTAAAGTGGAAAATTTGGTTCCATACTCTGCGGAGATACAACTAACAAAGCCGTTCTTGTCCGAACATGCGAAACTTTAGGGACAGCCGTGGAGAGCACGAGTGCTTCCTGTACATCATCCACCACCACCACATTGGATAACCGGTGCTGTACTAGAATTTATCAGATTGCCTCACTCAACTCACACCATGTCATTCTCCCCCCATAATCACCTCCATGATATCTTCAGTGGGATCCATATCTAGCAAATCGTGCTGTTTTGTGCACTCCATTTCTTTTTCTTTTTTTCTTTTTTAACCTCATTTTTCTGCTGTTTTAAGCACTCCAATCCTCCATTTCTCCTTTTGCAAAAGTAATGAAAATGATCTCCGCTGCATCACCCGCCACCATCTGCTTCAGCGTAGTCCCGATGCCAAGCCAGCTGACTAGAGGAGAAGTCGAGAGCTGAGGGCAGATCTGGAGATCCGCAGGAGTTACTAGCGGCCACCCTCCGACCCCGACTGCAGCGACGCCTGGGCCCGACGCTGTTACTGCTCATCCTCCCGACACCGTGCCGAGTTACTCGCCGCCACGTCCGCCGGCCTTCGACACGAGCCTCGCCGTGCTGCTCGCTGGCCCGTCGGTGTCGCCTCCATCTCGACTCCATCCCCGGCAGCTGTCCCCTATTGCTGCCCGACTCCGTCGGTGTCGCCTTCGATGCAGCCGCTGCCCGTCCTGGTCGGTGTCTTCTACGTAGGACGCAAGGGGAATATTGCACACGGCATTCGTGAGCTGGCTAGTTTGGCATTCGACTTATCTCATGATGGTAGTTACTTGGAGGAGTAGGTTCTATGGTGAATTGGGCGACAACTCTGGTATTTGGAGCAGACAACTCGGAATAAGTTGACAAAGACAAACTTGCACACACTAGCTGCTTCACGCTAGTCTTGAAATGTTAATATTTTGATACCTTGTGTTTTTTTTGGGTGGAAAGGTTCATGTAAATGTCACACAAGTATTTAGACTCTGGCTAGTAAAATAAAGATGGTGTTGCACCAGTTCACTTGTTTCTGTCATGCAACCTTGGTTTTCTTAGTACTAGAACGCGGTTTAGTTAATTAAACTTCATAAATCGAAAATCTTGGGAGAAAATTGCACTGTCTCTAACTGGCCGATCCAGTCATAAATTCCATCGAATTGGCTTAGTCGCTAGGGCTAAGCCTGGGTAAGTTTCGGATTCCTGGGGAACCAGATCGCCTGTGCATGCTCTGCCCCCAGTGATGAGCACTTTGACGATGATAACTATTTGTCCACCATTTCAAAGATTGATTTGGCTCCAAGGAAAATATTAACTCAAAAGATTCACTGAAAACAGAGTCAATACTTGTAATGAAAAATATGGAAGATGCAGCTTCTAGATCCTTCCTGCTATATGCGTTGATGGTATTGCAACATAGTGTACACAGTTTGGATCGCACCTGTAAGCATCACTATGGCAGCTATAGTCGACCATGTGTAGCGACAAGGAGTATATATGAGTTGGGTGAAGAAAACACAGATCCGTTGATTCCTAACATATTTTGTTCACTCCCACAATCTCCGACTCTAGGTAACTCCTCGTGACGTCCCAACTAGTGTCCTTGCTGACATGGCGGAAGAAGTTTGCAACACCCTCCTTGGTCACGCCGTTAATCGACATGACTCTACGGTCGCACAAAAGTCGTGCATCGTCAGCTGTGTCAATGAGTAATCCCATGAACATGGCATAGGCAGTGAAGTGTTTGCCGCAAGAGACAAAACACTGTTCAAAAGCAACTATGTTGTGGAGGATGCATAGGAGAGTATGATTGATCGTTAGTTTTGGAATATGCAGGATTCCACTTTTGGAGTCAAATTTGATCTCCAGGAATGTGCTGGCTTGGCTCTGCACAAATGCAATTCCAGCTTGATTAAGCTTGGAAGCAGAACCGAGCAATTCCAAGGACGAGCTCTCCTCTGATGGGCTATAGTTTTTTCCCTTCGCAGGAATTAAGCTCTGACGAAATAAATCAAGCAAATGCTCAGTTCCGAGACGGCCGTCTCTGTCCAAGAAACATTCGGGTCTTTCCATAATGCTGCCAAAGAATTTGAGGGCAAGAGTGGTAAAGCTGGTCTCTTCTTTCCCAACATTCGTTGTTTCACATAAATCCTCAAGCACAAAGTACGGGATCTAGTTCTCAAGCCGTACAAGTGTTAGAGAAATCTTCTTAAAGTGTTTTAAAGTCGACAAAACGTTTCCATCAATCTAGTCTGAAGACCTGCATACTGTATTGACAAAGTCTGGAGACCTCCAGACTCAAGATTCAAAGTGTACTTTCATGGACAGTTTCCAAACCGATGAAGTTAAAGTTCTATTTGGATAAATTCAAGTATGGTTTTGATTCGTATGGTTAAGGATTATCTCACGACTGGAATTAACACTTCAAAATCTTTTATTTGTATTTGAATAATCTAGATTCTCTAGATCCGCAAATTATACTTGGAATGTTCTACTTATGGAAATCAAGATCCTGATTATACGGGCAAGCGGGATTAATGGGCTATCGTCATTTTCCTTGAAGAACTCGAGATCTCTCTTAATTGATTATGTCCAACGGGTTAATTGGAAGAACTTCTTTGGAAGGTGTCAACGGTATTGAATGCATGAAGAAGTATATAAGGGAGACGCTCAAATTGTTCAAGAGTGCCTGATAGAAAAATTTCAAAGTCTGAATCTCTTTGTTCTTTTGCGATCCTATTATTCGAGCTATACTTGTAATCAAAAGAGAGACTGAATTTTGGTGAGACCTTGAGAAAGTGTATTAGAGTCTCTATACTATGGAATCAAGGGCGTGAGACTGTAAATTTTCTTTTTGATTCTTAGTGAAATCCAGCCAGTGGGCTGTCCGTGCGGGAGAGTAGACGTAAGCTTGGTCTAAGCCGAACCACTATAAACTTGGAGTCTTGATTCTCTATTCCTAATCCTTTTACTTTACATTGCATCTATTATTGCTTTCAATCTCTTAGTCTATCATTCGTTAAAAATTAATTTATTCTGTCACGATTCGTAAAATCTTCTTGATCACCTATTCACCCCCCTCTAGGTGCTCGTACTAGTTCTGTCAACAAGGTCCTTCACAAGAGAAACGAGCGTGTATGAATCGTTTGCTAGGATATCCTCGGACTGTCTGTCTCCTTTGATTTGACGGAGGAACTCAATGATGAAGCATCCGTCAACAACCATCATTTTCACAACATCAGATTCTGTGAAATTGTTGGTGCTCTCCAAGTAGCACTGCCGAATCATTTTTACTTTCGGCGCCACCATGTCAATGAGTTCCTCAAGGCCGACACCCTCCGGTTGAATTCGGTCCAGCATGGTTTGGAGGTATCTTCCCTTGTACTCCTGAAGCCTCTGCAACTGCGGTTCCCCATGGTTGTACGGGCCAATGGAGACTATTCGAGGCCGGCATGTCTCATGAGGAACTCTGAAGATGCTAGAGATATGTTGGCCTGCTGATTCATTCAACCATTTCACCTTTGCCTTCATATCTTCTGATATGGAAGCCAATGCCCCCAACTTCATGATCTCGATCCTATGTTCGTCGGCGGTTGCTTGTTGACCTCCTTGATTGTTGTCCATGACGAGTTATATTGTAAAATCTGTGTGACTTTCTTGCTGGAATTTCAATAGCTAGAGAGAGAATTGAAAGGATATCAGAAGTGTAGTGTATCCATGAAAAATGTGAGGGAAATATAGAGATTTTTAAAAGGTCTTGAACAAGCTGTAGCGGCAAGTTCTGGTGACGGTCGTATGTTACATGGTCTAGTTTATTTTTCTGAGTTTAATAATTGAAAACTAAAGAGGGCTCGTCTCACATGCGGCAAAGTCGCGGACGGCTTTATGAGCCGTTGGATCGCCGACGATGACTATCAACTGTCGCCTATTTATCGATCTATCATCATCAATCTGTTAGAACTAGAATTAGCACCTAGAGGGGGGTGAATAGGTGTTTAAAGCAATTTTGATAAATTAATTCGAATAACTTAAAACCAACAATTGCAGCAAATGAAAGCAGTTAAAGATAAAAAGGATTAGGGATAGAGAATCAAGACTCCAGATTTATTACTGGTTCGGCTTAGACCAAGCCTACGTCCACTCTCCCGCACGGACAGCCCTTCTGGCTGGATTTCACTAAGAATCAATAAGAGTGATTACAGTCTCACACTCTTGAGTACACAGTGTAGATTACTCTACTACACTTCCTTAAGGTCTTACTACAATATGATCTCTCTTTTGATTACATGTAACGCTTGAAGAATGATATCGCAAAATAGAAAAGGAGATTCAGACTTTGTAATTCTTCTATCCGCACCCTTCAACAACTAGAGCATCTCTCTTATATACTTCTTCATGCCTTCAATACCGTTGGCACCTTCCAAAGAAGTTCTTCCAATCAACCCGTTGGACAGAATCAATTAGAGAGATCTCGAGTTCTTTAAGGTAAGTGTTGATAGCCCATCAATCCTGCTCGCCCATACAATCAGGATCTCGGTTTCCATAAGTAGATCCTTCCAAATATAAGTTGCGAAATCTTTAGAGAATCTATACATATTCGAATACGAAAGTAAGATCTTTTAGTGCTGAATCCAGTAGAAAGATATTCACTAGTCGTTAGAATAAAGATCATATAAGATCAGAATAAACGTCGTTCTGGAAACTGTCCATGTGAGTAGACTTTGAAATATAAGTCTTGAGTCTTGCTAGCTTCAGACTTTGATCTTCAGACTTTGATCTTCAGACTTTATCAATAGAATCTGTAAGTCTTCAGACTAGACTGATAAGAATGTTTTGTCAACTTCAAAATACTTTAAGAGAATTCATCCAACAATCTCCCCCTTTTTTATGGTGACAAAACTTTCCTGCAGATTTGAATATTATTGCCCTGCAATACAACTTTTAAGCAAGCATCATAAAAGATTAGAATAAAAATAATAGAAGTAGAAGTTATCCTGTACACGGACTTTCCCTGTACACAGATCTGCATTCGCCGAAACCTCATTAGTCATAAACAGACAGTACTATCTTTATATAATTTAAGAAGCTTAAAGTATTGCCACAGTGAGCACACATTCAAAAACTGCACACGTTAAAAACTCAAGTCAAAGTCAAGATAGCAAAAAAATATAAAAGATAAGATTTGGTTTGTTTTGAGAACAGAAAATCATTCGAAAATCTGCAAAGTCTTCTCCCCCTTTTTGTCAGCATAAAAAAATCAAGGAGCTCGAGGAATGCGAACAAGTTGAAAGTCCTCCATAGACTTGACAGTGTCTTCAAGCTTCGTCAAATCTTCCTGTACTTGGGTGAGAGTAGTGCCCTTTGCAGTATCCTGAATCTAACGCTGAACATCTTTAAGCTGATCATGCAGAGTGATGAACATTGCATGATTTTCATTCTGCAAGGTCTGAAATTCATATCCCATGGCATAAATTTGGCCTTTGAATTCCAAGATGATTTCAAGCAGCCTTTGAAAATCTCCAGAATTGTCAGTCTGAGTGCTTGTTTTAGCTCGGTCTGATGGTGGAGTCAAGCCAGTATGAATGTTAGCAGGAAGTTCAGTGTGTGGAGATGATGCCTCTCCTTCAGGAAACTGTGCAGCATGAATATCGTCAGCATCAGGAGGTGATTGACTAACACCTGTTTGTGCATCCTCTTCTCTAAAAGTTAGTAAAAGAGGGGTGTGTTCTCTGGCTGTATCTCCCCCTGTTTCCATGTCTTCTGGAGGAGAAAAGAACTCTTCTTTCTGAGGAGTTTCCTCAGTGACAGGCTGTTGTAGATCCTCTTTTTCTGCTGGAGAATCTGTTTGTTCTGGTTCATCTGCTTGTTCTGCTTTTCCTTCTTCCTCTTCCTCTCTTTCTTCCTCTTTCTTCTCTTCTTCTTTCTCTTCTTCTTTCTCTTCCTTTTTCTCTTTCTCTGCAAATTGTTCTGGAACAGTTGAAATAGATGCAGCAAATTGAGAAACAAGAGCAGAGATGGGTATAGCATCCTCATCATCTTCATCTTCCAAGATGATTGCCCTTCTCTTTTTGGTAGAACTAACCACTGGTTCTTTCCCTTTTCTTTTGGCCACTGATGAGTCTGGTCTGAACTTGATAGGAGTCTTTTCCTTGAATTGCTCCAGCTTCTTGCTAAGCTCTTTCAGACGCATCTTGGTAATCATTCTTAGCCCGATGACCATTTTATCAATAGTCTTCACAGTGAGAACATGAGGAGGTTGAATGTTTAGATGTCTGAAGAGACGAGTAATGAGAGCAGCATAAGGAAGCTTTCCTTTGTCCTTTGACATGCATCTGTACATGTGAAATATGATGGTGTGCGGCAAAGAGAAGTTAAGACCAGTCTTGATTGCAAACATTAACTTGGCTTCAGAGATGGATACATCTGTCTTGGATGTTGATTTGGGTCTCAGACAGTTGATCACAATCTTATGCAGCAAAGTATTTGTTGCATTCATTCTGGAGTAGGAGAGTCGACCTTCTGTTATTCTGTCTCTTGCAAGTTCAAGAGTAGCATGGCTTACGGACACACTGATTGATTGGAAAGCCCCTCTTTTCACACCAAGTACATCAGCCAGAATGTCCTTATCAACAACATACTCTTTATCCCTCACGCTGAAAGAAAAGCTGTTTGCATCAATGAAATTGAGATTGGAGTAGAAGTACGCCGTTAATTCAGAATGTGCCATATCACAGTCAGTACAGAACTGATAAAGTTGAAGTTTTTCAAACTTCTCTCGCAGATTTATGCTCAATAAGTCCAGAAAATCGAAATCCACAGTCCGTGGGTTCATCACCCCACGCTTCAGCAATTTTTCATACTTCTTCCTATGTCCGTCTGAGCGGAACAGTTCATCCTTCTTCCCTCGAAGGTTTGCAGCCACACCCATCCATGGTTTAAAGTGTATGAACATCTTTCCATCATCATCATTTCCCTCAGGCTGATTCATACTACCAAACCTAGGGTCACTGGGGAAGTTTGCAAACGCTTTTGCAGCCGTTCCTTCAGGAACAACCCCAGACCTCTCCATGACAGTGAGAAAATGAGTCTCGTTTCTGTAACCCTTCTCTTTCAGAAATTCATCCACGAAGGTCATAGCAGAACCACCTTCCTTTAATACAGAGTAAAGCTTGTAAACAAAGGCAGGCTTAAGAGTTCTTACTGGTTCAATATCTTCATAAACCGTTTCTGCATCTTGAGGGCGATGTCCTTGAGGTCTAGTTGGGGAAGACCGCTGTTGAGATCGTTGAGGAGTTTGCTCAGTAGGAAAGTCGCTTTCGTCAGTGAGATCAAAGTGTGTAGGCCCCTCACCAGATCCATGTGGTCCCCTGTTTGCTATTCTGGATGACTTCCTTTGATACGACATTGTGCTTTCTTTGGAGAAGCTTTCTCACTTGTGTCGCAAGAAAGTTGAGAACTTTGAAACGAAGAAGTTTTGGAGAGAAAAATACAGAGCAGTGAAAAGCTTTTGATCTAGGGTTTCTGGGTAAAGTGAAAACGAAGGAGAAGAGGTGTATAAAAGATAACAGCTACGGGGGATAATCCAAGCGTCGTATATTTTGGAAATCTTAAAATTTCCTTTTTGAAAAATAACTGCCTTAATAAATCGATAACCACTCTCTTTAAATATAACCGCCTTAAAAAATAGATAGATAATCTTACCTTATCGATAAGACAGTTTAAGTAAATGAACTTACAGTCGTGTCGATTCGTATTCTCAGTCTTTAACATTTGAGTCTGATGCTTTGTCAGACTTTAGTTACTGAGTCTGAGCTTCAGCATTCTTCAAGAGATAAAATATTGAGTCTTGAGCGAATAGACTCAAACAGGCTTTTCTCGAGTGGCTTTGTGAAGATGTCTGCCAGTTGATTCTTTGAGTCTATGAATTGTATCAAGACCTCTTTGTTCTGAACATGATCTCTTATAAAGTGATGTCGAATCTCAATATGTTTTGCTCTTGAATGTAGGATAGGATTCTTTGTAAGATTGATTGCACTGGTGTTGTCACATCTTATTTCTGTGCAAGAGTCTTCAATGCCAAAGTCTTGCAGTTGTTGTTTTATCCACAGTATTTGAGAACAGCAACTTCCAAGGGCTACGTATTCTGCTTCAGCCGTTGAAAGAGCCACAGTACTTTGTTTTCTTGAAAACCAAGATACTGCCCTGTTTCCAAGCAATTGACAAGTACTTGAAGTGCTTTTTCTTTCAACTCTACAACCTGCAAGATCTGCGTCTGAATAGCTAAGGAGTGTAAAGTCTCCTTCTTTGGGATACCAAAGACCGATCTTAGCAGTAGTAGCAACATATTTAATAATACGTTTAACAGCACTTAAGTGAGATTCTCTAGGATCAGATTGAAACCTAGCACATATGCAAACACTAAATAATATGTCAGGTCTGGATGTAGTAAGATAAAGAAGTGAACCAATGATACTCCTATATAACTTTTGGTCGATTTTCTTCCCTGCTTCATCTTTGTTGATCTTCAAAGAACTTGACATTGGTATGTCAGTCTTTTTGCAATTTTCCAGACCGCACTTTTTAACAAGTTCTTTTGCATATTTCTCTTGATGAATGAATATTCCCTCCTTTAGTTGTTTGACTTGTAGACCAAGGAAAAAGGATAGTTCACCCATCATGCTCATCTCGAATTCATCTTGCATAGACTTAGAAAATTTCTTGCACAAAGTCTCATTAGATGATCCGAATATGATGTCATCAACATAAATCTGAACAAGTAGAAAGCTTTTACCTTCCTTTTTAATGAACAAAGTAGTGTCTACCTTTCCTTTAGAAAAGCCACTATGAATTAAGAAATTACTTAGCCTTTCATACCAAGCTCGAGGAGCTTGTTTCAATCCATATAAAGCTTTCTTCAGTCTGAACACAGAGTCTGGTTTCTTTGAATCTTCAAATCCAGGAGGTTGTTCCATGTAGACTTCTTCTTGAATAAATCCATTCAGGAATGCGCTTTTGACATCCATTTGAAACAACCTGAAATTCTTATAGCAAGCAAAAGCAAGTAGTAATCTGATTGCTTCTAACCTTGCTACTAGAGCGTAAGTCTCATCATAGTCTATCCCTTCTTCTTGCGTGTATCCTTTAGCCACGAGTCTTGCTTTGTTTCTCGTTACTTTGCCTTTTTCGCAAACTTTGTTCCTGAAAACCCATTTAGCTCCAATAACTTATTTACCTTTTGGTTTGGGAGTCAATTCCCATACGTCGTTAATACTGAATTGTCTGAGCTCTTCTTGCATTGCTTCAATCCAGCTTTCATCAGCTAAAGCTTCTTCAATATTTTTGGGTTCTATTTCAGAAATAAGAACAACAGCACTAGACTCTTCTCGCCTTTTGGATCTTGTTCGAATTCCCTCATTAATGTTCCCAATAATGAGTTCTTCAGGATGACTAGACTTGTGCTTCCAGTTACTGGTCAGTCTGATAGATTGTTGATCTTCTTCTTAAGTAGATTCTTCATCAGTAGCTTGTTGTACTGATTTCGAATTAGTAACTGCTTCAGTGGAGTTAGATCTAGCAGTGTCTGGAACAGATTCTGATTCTTCAGTCTGAATTTGCTGAACTTGTGGAGAGTCTTGAAATTTGACATTCATTGATTCTTCCACAGTCTGAGTCTTTTTGTTGAACACTCTAAAAGCTTTGCTTGTAGTTGAGTATCCAAGAAAGAATCCTTCATCTGATTTTTCTTCAAACTTACCAACACGATCATTTACATTCTTTAGAATAAAACATTTGCAACCAAATATTTGAAAATAAGAAACTATTGGTTTCTTTCCTTTAAAAGTTTCATAAGGAGTTTTCTCAAGAATTGGCCTTAAAAACACTCGGCTTATAATATAGCAAGCAGTTGAAACAGCTTCTGCCCAAAACCTTGAAGAAATTTGATTTTCAATTAAAAGTGTTCTTGCCATTTCTTGTAAAGACCTATTCTTCCTTTCCACAACCCCATTCTGTTCTGGTGTATATGGAGAGGAGAATTTGTGTTGAAAACCAAATTCATCACAAAATTTAGCAAAGTCTTGATTTTCAAACTCACCTCCATGGTCTGTACAAATGCTTGAGATAGTGTGACCTTTCTCATTCTGCACCTTTTTAGCAAACTTTGAAAAGAGAGAGAAAGTCTCTGACTTACTTGAAAGAAAGTAGACCAAAGTAAATCGTGAGTAATCATCCACAATTTCCAGACATAACCTTTTTCCACCAATGCTTTTCGTTCTGGTAGGTCCAAACAAATCCATATGCAGAAGCTGCAATACATGATTAGTGGAAACTTTATTTATTGATTTGTAAGAGTTTCTAACCTGTTTACCCAGTACGCATGGTGTACATAGATCAGACTTTGAATAATTGAGAATAGGCAATCCTCGAACAAGTTTCTTGGTAGAGATCTTGTTGATTTGCTTCATATTGATATGGCCTAGCTTTTTGTGCCATAGATTTGCTTCATCTTGTACTGATATTAAGCACTGTGATCTTTCTTGATTCACATCAGAAGATAGATATTTCCATGTCTTCGACCAGTAAAAGATTGAGTAAAGTCTTTACTGATTCCAGAGCACGTTCTTCCTGAAAATTGATCTTGAAACCAGAATCACACAATTGACTTATGCTAAGCAGGTTGTAATTTAATCCTTCAACTAAGGAAACATTATTGATTGACAAACTTCCAATCTTTACTGTTCCTCGACCAGTAATTCTTCCTTTGTTGTTACCACCAAAGGAAACTTTTCCTCCGTCTATCTGGACAAGTTTTATGAAGCAGCTTGAGTCTCCTGTCATATGTCTTGAGCAGCCACTATCAAGATACCATTTAATCTTCTTTTTGATAGTAACCTGCAATTAACACGAATTCAAGCTCTTTTTGGTACCCATACCATCTTGGGTCCAGAAGTGTTAGAACAATAGACAGTCTTAGCCCAGCTCTTTTTAACAGGTCTCCAAACCAAATGACATTCTTTCTCAAAATGTTCTAAGCTTTTACACTTGGAACATCTCAAAGCATTTCTGCCAACAGGTTTTACAAAAACTTTCTGGAAATGATTCTTATAAGCAATTCTAGCTGGTCTCTGTTTAATTCTTTCTTTTACCTTCGGAAAATCAATTAGTGGAATTGTCTCAGAAGTCATACCAAGATCTAACTTATCAAAATATGGTCTTTGTATCGAAAGAATCTTATCCAGCTTTTCAGAACCATTTGAAAATCTTTTTGATATGTTAGTGATATCATTTTTCAAAAGATTATTTTTATTTGAAATACTGTCTGAGTTTTCTTTCACAACAGCAAAAATTTTTTCCAGCTTTTCAAACTTTTCTTTCATAAGTTTATCCTGTTGCTTCAATGTAGAATTTTCCCTTTTCAATTCGGAGATCCTCTTAAGAGAGGTTTTCAGACTAAGACAAAGTTCATCAATATATTTAGAGACTTTAATAGGAATTTTCAAGTTACCAACCTCGAGTTCGCTGTCTGAGTCTGTGTCTGAATCAAGGTCTGAGTCTGAGTCTGATTTTGCCATTAAACAGATATTGGCATAATCATCGTCACTTTCTTCACATTCAGTATCACTCCAAGTCTCTGCTTTGAGTGCCTTCATGTTTTTCTCAGTCTTCCATTTTCTCTTTTTTAACAGAGGACAGTTGGGTCTGATGTGTCCCTTTTTCTTGCATTCAAAGCAAGTCACTTCTTTATTAGAATCATCTTCTTTTGTTGACCTGTTTTGAAACCTTTGAGAATTTTGTTTCTTCCAATTGAATTTCCTTCCTTTTCTGTTCAACTTTCTGAATCTCTTTATCATGAGTGCCAGTTCTTCATCATCTAGATCTTCTTCAGAATCTGTAGCATCAGAATAGTCATTAGACTTTAAGGCAATAGATTTCTTACCTTTTGAGTCTTCCTCTTCGTTGGTCTGTTCTACTTCATAGGATTGAAGAGTCCCAACCAATTCGTCTACAGAGAGTGGAGCAATCCTCTGTGTCTCTCTTATTGAGGTTTTTATGTAATTCCAGTCTTTTGAGAGTCCTCGAAGGAGTTTGTTGACCTTCATATGTCCTGAGATTGGATGTCCCTGATATTCAAGGCCATTCACAATTTCAGTAAAGCGACTAAACATGTCAGTTATTGATTCTCCTGATCTCATCTTAAAGACTTCATATTGTCCCAAGAGAATGTTGATCCTCGTTTCTTTCACACGATTCCTTCATAGGTAATATGAAGCCTATCCCATACTTCTTTTGCTGTATCACAAGAAGATATTATGTTATATTCAGTAGGGGATAAAGCACAATATAAAGAGTAAATAGCTTTGGCGTCGAGAGTCTGTCTCTTGGTGATTTCTTCTTGAGTCAGAAGAGTAGGTACAGTAGTTTCTTTTCCTCTCTCTGATTACGATGCAGCAGCAGGAATGATTCCTTTATCAACCACTTCCCATTCCAAAGGATCTTTCGATCTTAGGAATGCCTTCATCTTATTTTTCCATATGCTGTAATCTTTTCCATCAAAGTATGGAGGTCTGGTATTGCTTTGACCTTCAACCAACCCTGTAGGCAACATACTAGCCATAGATCTTTTACTTAGAAGTAAAGACACTTCTTATAAACAAGTACACAAGCTCTGATACCAATTGTTAGAACTAGAATTAGCACCTAGAGGGGGGTGAATATGTGTTTAAAGCAATTTTGATAAATTAATTCGAATAACTTAAAACCAACAATTGCAACAAATGAAAGTAGTTAAAGATAAAAAGGATTAGGGATAGAGAATCAAGACTCCAGATTTATAGTGGTTCGGCTTAGACCAAGCCTACGTCCACTCTCCCGCACGGACAGCCCTTCTGGCTTGATTTCACTAAGAATCAATAAGAGTGATTACAGTCTCACGCTCTTGAGTCCACAGTGTAGATTACTCTACTACACTTCCTTAAGGTCTTACTACAATATGATCTCTCTTTTGATTACATGTAACGCTCGAAGAATGATATCGCAAAATAGAAAAGGAGATTCAGACTTTGGAATTCTTCTATCCGCACCCTTCAACAACTAGAGCATCTCTTTTATATACTTCTTCATGCCTTCAATACCGTTGGCACCTTCCAAAGAAGTTCTTCCAATCAACCCGTTGGACATAATCAATTAGAGAGATCTCGAGCTCTTTAAGGTAAGTGTTGATAGCCTATCAATCCTGCTCGCCCATACAATCAGGATCTCGGTTTCCATAAGTAGATCCTTCCAAATATAAGTTGCGAAATCTTTAGAGAATCTATACATATTCGAATACGAAAGTAAGATCTTTTAGTGCTGAATCCAGTAGAAAGATATTCACTAGTCGTTAGAATAAAGATCATATAAGATCAGAATAAACGTCGTTCTGGAAACTGTCCACGTGAGTAGACTTTGAAATATAAGTCTTGAGTCTTGCTAGCTTCAGACTTTGATCTTCAGACTTTGTCAATAAAGTCTGTAAGTCTTCAGACTAGACTGATAAAAATGTTTTGTCAACTTCAAAATACTTTAAGAGAATTCATCCAACACAATCGTGAGATCAAATATGGACTATTGGCAGGTGGCTCTCTTTTGGTCTTCTTTTTCTCCTAAATAAATTATAGTCGCTACGACAATTGGAAAACCCATTCTCATAGAAATCTTTTTAAAAATAAATTAATTAACTAGTGTTAGTTGTATATAAGACTGGTTTGAAAAGTTTGTATATTAAGGAAGAGCGAAGACAATAAACCACACGAAAGACAAAATTGAGTTGAATTCACACAACACAATTTTTCTTCTTTTTTTTAATGGTTGGATATATCTTAAGTCATATATTAAGTTATATACTAACGAATTATAAATTAAATTAGGTTATATATAAATTTGTTATTGGGGCCATATTTATCTTTGAAATTCTCGAAATTCCAAGAGTAACGAACAGACCCCAATAAGGAGACATATCCAATACAATTTCGTTAGGTAATGTCATGGGAAAACGTTCTGATTCCTAGAGTTCTCTTTGTCAGGGATGTATAACTAGGAAATTTTGCATATGTCCCTCAATTCTCCATATCTCTCTTAATCATACATATATCTCTTGGTTGCGCATTTCATAATTGATTATGATTGTTGCGATATTTTATTATTTTATATAGTCATCTCATAAAACCTATAAATAAATAGAAAAAATGTCAGAAAAGGTTTAGGGCTAATTCAGTCATAATTCTTTTAATTGCATCAATTTAATCCTAATTTTTTTGACCTAGCATCAATTCAGTCTTTTCTGTTAATTTTAGTCGGATATTACTAACATGAACACCGGTCATCTTATATGACATGACCGGTGTTGATGTAATATATGGCATGACCGGCATTGACGTAAACATTTTAAAATAATTTTTAAAATTTTTCTTTCTTTTTTTTGAACCAGGACGAGGGTAGCCTCGCCAAATTTGGGGAGGCCGGCCCTTGCACATGCTTGGTCGGCCTCGGCGGCATTACCAACCATCAAAGGAAAGAGGAGGAAAAAAAGAGAGAGAAAGAAAAGAAAGGAAAAACAAAAGAAAATAATTAAAAAATTCCAAATTTTTTTTCATAATATTATTAAAAATGTTCATGTCAGCGCCGGTCATGTCACATAGAACAACAAAATCCACATAAGCAATATCCGACTAAAATTAGCAAAAAAAAGGAAATTAATTGGCTCTAGATCAAAAAGTTTATGATTAAATTGACATAATTAAAAGGTTTAAGATTATAATAGCACCAATGCAATAGGTTTAAGATTTTTCTAACACTTTTTCACAAATAGGCTCATACACTATTCATCACTATATATTATAATGCATATAAATTACACAATTCTCTTTGTAGTATACCACGCAACCATGTCAGCCTCTTGCAAAGACACTAGCCACTTTAGCCTATTCTACAGTTGCATAGCCTCAACTACAACCATGCTTAGCCTACACAAGTTTGCCAGTTTTCTCTTTAGCAAACCAATGACAACATAGCCTGCAGGACTTGTTCTCTAACGTCGATCAGTCTTCCATAAAGGCACATCCACCTGAGCGCTTTTTTCAATCTTTTCTTTAATCCACAAATGACTACTTTTGCGTCACTTGGAGTTCAAGGGATGTTATATATATTGGATATTTTCCGTAATTCCCTTGATTCTTCATATCTCTTGGAATTATGCAAATATCTCCCCATATTTCTAATTGATTGTAATTGAGATCTTATTATCTAACATAGTCATTTCATAATGCCTATAAATAGTGCCACGCACTCTACATCATAATATGGTATTACATGAAATTTACACAATTCTCTCTTCGGCATTATTTTTATCTTGGTGTCGGAAATAGACAATCTTGAGAAGTTTTACCATACCCAATGCAAATCTTAGGGGAAAAGTGTCAAAAAAGTCATAAACATTTTGCATTTGTCAATTTAATCTTAAACCTAATAATATTAATTTAATCCAAAACTTTTTGATTTGTGTCAATTTAGTCATAAACCTTTTTTATGGTGCAAATTTAATTCTAAACCTTTTGAATTAGTGCTAATTTAGTCCTAAACATTTTAGTTTGGTGCCAATTTAGTCCTTCCGGCTTATTTTAGCCGGATTTTGTTGACGTGGACACCAGCTCGCTAACGTAGATAATTTTTAATAATATTTTAATAGTTTTTTCGATTTTTTTATCATTTTTCTGGTTTTTTTAATTATTTTTCTAATTTCTTTCTTTCCTTTTTTTTTTTCCTTTCTTTTTTCTCTCACCTCCCTTTCTTCTTCCTCTTGGTGGCGGCCGGCCAGTAGGCAACAATTGGCCATTGGCCAAGGCGAGCCTCAAATCCAAGGCAAGGCCAACCAACACTTAGGTAAGGGCAGCTTCGGTGAGGCTCCCCTCACCTAAGCCAAGGCGGCCTCACCGGGCACCACCCAGGAGAGGGCACCGCCCAACCAGGTGAGCCCTCGCCGGGGCTGCCCTTACCTAGGCACGGGTCTACCTCGCCTAGGCCAGATCCAATGAGGCTACCCTAGCCTAGGCAAGGGCCGGCCTCGTCGGATTTGGCGAGGGGAGCTCTCACCAGGGTTGCCTTCGCCCATGCGTGGGTCGACCTCACCCAGGCCAGATCCAACGGGGTCGACCCCACTTCTGAGTGCATTTTCGTTTGTCCTTTTCTCTCTTTACTCTTGCCTTGCTCCTTTTGTTGGAAATTGAAATCCGGATTCTCTCCCCCGCATTATTTTAATATTGATGCCAGAAATAAACAATCCCGAGAAGTTTTATCGTAGCCAATGCACTCCCAAGCGCATTTCCCTTTGGTTTCTTCCTCTCTCTTTTTTTTCTTTATTCTTGCCTTGCTCCTTTTGCTGGAAAATGAAATTCGTATTCCTTGCACGCAGATGAAGAAAAGCAAGCACTAGACAAAGTTAATTAATCTCCAATTTGACCATCTTATTCAAACATAGGAAAATGATGAGTAATCGATAACCCAATCTTACTTTATCTAATGAATTTCACCAAGCATAAATGCTTCAGGCTAATTTTCTTGACATATACAATTTCTTCCGCCAGGTAATTATGTGAATGACTTTATCTAAACCGGAAAAGATCCAAAATAATAACAAAATTGAGAAAGAAAGTATGTGTATCTCTCATAATAGAATGCGGAAACAAGAATTGAGGATGAGATGACATTTTCAATGGAAATTGTTTCAGTTGGACAATAATTAAGGAATTTCTCGAGAATCCCCTCGTTTTGGCATGAACCAACTAGAATTTAACTAGTCCGAGGAGCTTACATTGGATCAGTTAGAATCCCAAGCAGGTAGCGAAATTCCTTGTTGAGTAAGTTCCAACCCGCATGAAAGGCGTAACGATCTGGGCACCCACCTCTTTCCTAAACTTGCGAGTTGCGACACTTTAGCTTTGCGTCCATGGTACAATTTTAGAGGAGCTTGCTTTTGACTATAAGCTCCCTCAAATCAAAGTTTGGTGAAGCTATGACATGACAAAGTTTTTCGCACAGGATGAGATTGCTGCAAGATTACTATAGTAAGTTGCTACTCGTATAATTATCCGTCGACACATAATAGACATTTTGACCCCAAAAATAGCATGGCTGAGTGAAGTCTTAGGTTCCGTTTGTTTCGCAAAAAATATAACGTTTCCAAAAAATGTTTTTCAATAAGTCATTTTCAAAAAAAAAAAAATGACTATATTTTTCAGTATTCGACTAAAACCTGAAAATGGAGTAGAAAAAATTTTCCACTGTTCGGTATTTGATTTGATTTTTTGGAAAAAACTACTAAAAAAATCGAATTTTAATTTTTTTTATATTTTTTAAAAATTGAATTTTATTTTTTTATATTTAAAAATCTAATTTTTTTATTTTAAAAGTTTCCTTTTTTCTTTTGTTTTTCAATTTTCCTTTTTCTTTTCCTTCCTCCTCCCTCCACCGCCGTGTGCCTCAGCAACGGCCGATTGCCTAGTGATTGACCAAGACTCGGATCAACAAGCTTGAGTCTTGGTTGATCCATGCGAGCGCGAGCTCTGCCGAGGCTAGCAAGCCCAAGCTCCATCAAACTGGGCGAGCTCGAGCTTTGCCATTGCCATATTTGGCCTCGGGTGAGGTGGAGCCTTGCTCACCACAGGCTGGCGAGGAGTTCAGGCTCGCCTGGTTTGGCAGAGCTCGGGTGCACTGCTTTTCTGCCTTGACGACTCCTAGTGGATTGTCTTTGCTCTGTTGCACAAACACAAATTAGAAAGAACGACACAGGACTTGTTAGAATTAACTTTCATATGTTCAAGGTCAAGTCAGATGCATCCTCAATATGAAAAGCCTTCGCCAAAGCCACACTGTTTTGAGTGAAAGAAATGTAAAATTACATGCGGATAATGATGTGATGGATTTTGGTTCCTCTCGACGGGGGGACGAGGACTCCATCGCTATACCACATTTGCCAGTGGGTGGGGGTACCACCCACATTACGTGCCATTCTGATGTACGCTTGCTCTCCCCGACTGGATTTTCTTGCCAGCGTTTCATTTTCTCATCGTGGAATGTCGTTTGCCAGCCAAATTCAGATTTAGAAAAAATGATGACAACTGTGGTGAAATTGGAACTCGACCCATGTGAAATTCGATCGGTCTCAGCGATATTTTAGGTGGGGAGGCAAAAAAAATTTACTCTGAGAAGGAATAAGTCAAATCAGCTCAAGACGGGCTTTCTTCGTATCTGGGATAAGCCACCAAATTATCCATTTCCATTATTATCGGAGAAGGAATCATCAACTATGCCGGTCATCTTTTCTTCATTTTATGATAGAGTAATTCTTTTTTTTCCTCTTTCATTTTTTTTTTTTTTTTCTGATTTCTGCTTCAGTTAATGTCCGTTTTCACATATTCCGGTAGTCAATGTATGTAAAAATAACCTTTGTGAGACAAACCATATTTTCCTAAAAGTTTAAACTATTAGAAAGTGGGCCGTCAATGTATTTATGGCATGTGATTTTAGAGGATAATTGCGGAAAAAGGAAAATAGACAGAATAATGAGAATAACGAGTAGGAGAAAATTGAGGAGTGTAGGGATTTAAATCCTTGACCCGTGCTTTGATATTAGAGGTTTGTCTTATACCGTGTTAGACAAATTATCTTAAAAGTTCGAATCGTTAGAAAATGGGCCAGCAATGGTATTTTATAGTATATGATTTGACAATGTTGATATACGGTAATTATAACAACACAATTTGAATATACATCGATAAAGTGAAGACCTAAGTTTGTGCGTTGCTGCATTTTATGCATTCCGAGAAGGCTTGAAATCAATAAAAAGTCATGACATGTGCTTATATGCTTGCATAATTTGCAAATTTTGAGGAATATGACAATTACCAAAGGCTATTAGTTGAAAGATTTATCGAGTAGAAATAATCTCATGCTTTAAACTTGCATCCTATATTGAAATATCGTGTACGAATTTATTTATTTTTCTGAACGCGATTTAGCAAAAAGCTATATGACGGTACCGCTTGAGATATACATGAAATGATGAGGATGATATTTAAAGTGAATTTGATGGTGTGCAACAGCATTAATCTACTCGTAGCCCTGTAATTTCTTGAAAAACTGCAAAACAAAAAGTTCTGGGGGAAATGTGTCTCGATTTCAAGTGCCCATGATCGAAGGAAAATATATCTCAATGATAAGTAAATGATTCGAATGTTAAAAGAAAAACAGAGAGAAAAGAAATAGTGTCTATGCATTATGTTTGGCAGGTCTGTAGTTTACAGGTTCTCATCTATTTGTTGTGAAATTATGATAAAAATAAACTAAGATAAAAACTACATCGTTTAATGGGTGAAATATAATGAACCGTGAATCAACAAAATGAATAGAGATGTATCGAATCGATGGTTTCCAAAATAACTACCCATTATTCACTTACAATTCGGTATTTTATCGATTTAACTCAACGGATACGTATCGTTAAGATCAAGTGTCATAACATGTCGATAACCATGTCCCGAGCATTGCTTGTATATATCCAGTGCTATAATGATACTAGCCTCTTTGCTCGTTGGTGGTGATTATTGTGATCACCTTGGGAATTGACATGTCGACACGTGTTTTGTTCTTTTTCTTTTTTCTTTTTTTGGTCACAGACGTGTCTTTTGTTGAGAAGCGTCTGATTTCTATTTTTTTTCCCTATGCCTTTGACCTTTCTGTCGCATTATAGAACCTGTCCAACTTTCTGCTTTTTCCCGAATGCGTCTCCAGATCGGTCGTGAGGGAGAGATCCTCAAAAGGAGAGAGATGCGCGCATAGAAAAGTACCGATCGAGCTTGCCTTAGTTCCGATCCAACTCTTTTACAGGAATTAGGCCCTATTGAATTTGCCTGTGACAATTATACAGGAGCGTTGACGTACAGATAATTAATACATTAAGTTAAATCTAACAATACTTGCAATATGCATGTGACAATCTATCTTGCCTTTTCAATTGTTAATTAACAAATGAAGTATTAGATGCACATTGTGCGAATACTTTAAAATTAGTCCGAATGCAAATTCTCGAAGGAAAATTTCAAAAATAAGATTCTCAAATGCCATCAATTTTTTAAATAAGAGCCGAAGTAAACATTGTTTTAAATAGGCATTCGAAATGTCCAAATGGTCTCAAATAAGGAGAAAATTACCAAAAAAGTCTTAAACCTATTGATTCAGTCATAAACTTATTTTTTTGGCCAATTGAGTCATAAATCTTTTGTAAATGTTTCAATTAAGTCCTTTCAGTCAAAATTGGCTAGCTGCCAACCGGCATCGACGACAATTTTTTTAATAAAAGATTTTTTTTTTCAAATTATTTTATTATTATTATTATTTTTTATCTTTTTTTCTTCCTCCCTCCTTCTTCCTTTGTGGTCGTCCAAAGGGAAGGGTTGGCTAGTCGCCGGATTAAGGTAGTTGAGCAAATTTGGCTTGGTGAGTCGTAAGCACTTACCCGGGCATTGCGAATTAAAGTAAATTTGGCTTGGCGAGGTGTCTAATGCGAGCATGTGGAATCTTTTTCTTCTTCTCCTCCTCCTGCTTCTTCTTCTCCTTCCACTTCTCGTTCTTCTCCTCCTCCTTCCTTCTATTCACCGGGCAAAGTGCTCTTTCTCCCTTTCTTCCCTTTTATCTCGCAATGGTCTTCTCTTTCTTTTTCTTCTTGCGGGCCCATCCTTTGACCAGATCAAAATATTCTCCTTCTCCTCCTTCTCCTCCTTCTCCTCCTCTCTATTCACTGGGCCAAGTGCTCTTTCTCCCTTTCTTTCATTTTATCTTGTGATAATCTTCCTTTTCTTTTTATTTTTCTTCTCGTGGGTCCATCATTGACTAGATCAAAAATTGCACATGTAGAGATTTTAAAGAGTTAATATCTGATAATTTTCAAATTAATAGATTTATGATAAATTTATTTAAAATTAATTTTATATTATAATTTTTTTTTTTAAATCGTTACATGTATCAATTTGGTGATGTCAAATCTTTATTTCCCTCAAATTCTTGAACGCCCATCAAGCAAAAGGAGTTGTACAAAGTGCGTTGGCTGGACCGTGGAAAAACGAGAGATGAGATGGAAAAGTTACGAATTGCACTCGCAGAGCAGCATTCCAAACCAAAGGTTCAGGAGGTGCTGATGTGCACATTTTTTAAGGAACTGCGATCGGATCGAAGATCCCACAAAAGACAAAATGTAAGCAAGTGAAGTCCATGATTTAGGACAGAAAGACAAAATAAGTGAATCTGAACATCGGTCTTTCCACAGCCCAGTCGTCGAAGGAGTTGCCGAGACAAAGACATTTTAAAGGATGTGCACGTTTGGTGAGGACAAGTAGCGCCACAAACGACAAAATGTAGGTTGGTGAAGTCAATAATTCAGTTCAAAAAGAAAGAGAAAGTTTGAAATTTCAATTAAAATGTGCACATGAAGCAATCAGGTATCTTCAAGTGGTTTCAATATTATTTTTACAAATGCCAGCATACTCCAAAAAACAGGATCGAACTAATTAATGGATGTACGCATAGCTACTGCTACATATTGGCTCCAAAATAAACTTATAAAACTCAAACATGATGAGGACACTACCATAGAGAAAATTCCAAATAAAGACATGAACTATTCTCATTTTCTCAAATAAGAACTTGAAGGAATTATAACTACTTCAAATAAGGGTTTAATCTTACAAGCTTGTCAGCTAGCGAAAAATTCTGACCAAGCACCTGTTTTTTTATCCAAACACATTTTTAATTTAAATTTTAATTAAATTAGATTAAAAATATAAAAAGATAAAAGTTATTTTTAAAAAAAGCAAAAATACAGGTGAGAGGTTATTAAATAAAATAAAAAATTAATTAAAGGCTTCTTCGACTCCTTTTATTAAAAAAAATTATAAATTAGAAATTGGATTAGGAAAATCCAATTTCTTGTCTTTTATTGTAATTAGTTCCCAAGCTTGGTTGCATGTTGATTGGTTGGTTCGTCTAAATTGCATGTTTAAATTAAATTTTGCATGTGAATGATTAGATACACGTTAGAACCTTAATGCGTGTCTTTCGGTGGGCAGTCTGGAAGGTAATTAGAGTTTAGTTAGGGTTGATTATCTTAACCTACTGTTTTGCTAACGCAAATGGCGATTAATGATTATTGGATTCATAGTTGTGGTATTGGGGAAAATGGAAACGCAAGTTTGCCTTCAAAGCCAATCCTGAGGCAATTGGGGATTGAATGAAGTTTGGTGATTGCTTACTTTGATTTATGACATATTCTGATTGATGATGAATGAATGGACAAGAAGGGACATCTCGAGAAACGGCCGATAGCTCGACGATTGAAGGCCAACCCATGGCGGTCCAAGGCAGATGTAGCTTAGTTTAGCTTAGTTGAGTTTAGTTTAGTATGGTTAGACTCACAACTTTAGGCCCTAATTAGATTAGACTTTAAACAAGACTAAGAATCACTCTTTTCGAATAATGGTTATTTAGCTTAGGGTAGTCTAATCATGGATTAAAATCAGTAGAGTTAGGCTCACCTTAGTCTAGCCCAACTTTTGGAATTAGTTTTTAATGTTAAGCTCACGGGGTTACTGTCCTAGGGCTCATAACGAGGTCATGTGGTATTCTTTGTCCGCATCAGCTTTATTTTCTCATACTTTACTCAAAAGTTGTCAGTTTGCTTGAGTGTTTACTAATCTGGCTGCTTTCAATATCTAGATGTTTACTTATCGCGCCACTTTATAATAAATTGAGTGTTATTTCCTTTTCTAAAATAGGTTAGGGTTAGTTTAGAATCCTAATGAAAACAAAGATGTTTGCATGCTCATATAGCGGCTTTGAAAGACCTTTTTGGATTTTAATCAACATAACCAACAATGTATGATCACTTAGACTAAACAACCAGCTAGTTAGGTACCGAAAAGATACTAATAGTAACATTAATGTAATCAAGTCCCTATGCTTAGAAGATCTAGTTGCATAGGAATTGAGAATCTCTAGTTGCATAAGAATTGAGACAACGCTCTCGCATCTTAATTGGGTTCTAGCTAACCCCAACAGGCTAATAACGACTCCTACACATACTTGGGTTGTTAAAGAATGTTAAAATGAGAAATTCAAATGTCGCGTGAGGTATGGGCTTAGGAAATCCTGTAATTAAACCGATGGCCTATGAGCTTGCCTTTTAAGCAATACCTATAGACCTTTTTTTTTGCCTCAACGCATGTCACAGAAAATTTAGGTCACAACACTTACCGTTAAATTATCTTCTTAATATCTTCATCATCATCATTATTATATTAAAGATTTTGGCCATAAATGAGGAGTATTTCACATGATAGTATTATTACTTGTTTTTCGAATCTAATCTAACTAATTCCAAGGATTGAAATGATATATCAAAATCTAATTAATATGAGATTATAGGTATGAGAAATTTATATGAGGGGTTAGAACTCATGATAAGGTGATGCTAATAATTTAATATTGGGTAATTGTACTGATGGCATCAAGATCTTTCCAAAACGGGGAATTAATATGTGATCCTCCAAATAACTTAGCGGCTACACAATTGCCTCCTTACAAGTACCACACTATATAGCTAAACAATGAAGACAGACACACGAATATATAATTAGGAGAAAATGAGCAACTCGTAGTCTCACGATAGTTGTACTTTGTGTATATATCTTTTAATTATTCTCATGCAATCGGATAAGAAGCTTGCGATGCGAGCCCGCATAATCCGTTAGAGCTTTCACCACCTCTTTGAATCCTCATGTAACCATCTTCACCCCAAGTCTCTCCCCAGGAGTTTCGGATCTTCCAGAACTTTCCTTCCTCACTCGTCCCATACCCGACCACAACGACTGCATGGTCCAGCTGCTCGCCACAATCCCCATTGAACACTCCGCCGCTGTACTGTCGGAACTCCTGCCCACCTGCGGCGATTCCGACTGAGACCGGCTGCTGTGCAACTGCCTTCAGGAGCTCGTCCTCACCAGGCTGCACGTCTGCAAAATCCGTGATCTGCGCCACCTGTTGGGCCTCTTTCGTTGAGTCACAAGTCCCGTCCATCTCTTGGTACGTGTATGTATCCTCAGAGGTGATTCCTTGGTTTTGGATGATGTACTGGAAAGCATTGTCAGGAAGACCACCCTCGCAGCCATTGTTTTTGGTATCGCAATCAATTAGTTGTTGCTCGGACAGTACCGGCAGTTTACCGCTTTTGATCTGCGTGATTCCTTCTACTGCCGCGACTGCTGAGAATGCCCAACAGGATCCTGCATTCATAAAATTTGTCGACATGGTTGTTACCGTTGGTATCTGAATTCTCGACAAAGCTAGGCTCCACAACTTATTTCTAAATAGAAGTCAAACTTCATATCACAATTGGATGCATACAGGACGTTTAGATTCTTACCACATTGGCCTTGGTCCTTGATTGGATTTGCGGCGCCTTTCTCCACCCAATCGATGCTCTCAGGAACATCCCCACTCGGATATTGTTGGCTCAATGACCCATTTCTGCGGGACTTCACTTGCTTGGACGCCAAGTATCCCGTGTGGCTCTGAATGAATTCGTCATCAGTCAAATCCGAGAATTGATTGATGCCTAACTTGAAAGTCCGATTCCCGGATGCATTGAAATCCTCAATGAACTGCAAGTGTTTCTTGAAAATCGCCCGACGTTTCTCCTTCTCCTCTTGGTCCTTGTATGTCCGACCATATTGGACCATCCATTGCTCGTGCTGCTCGGCAATGTTGGATTCATGCAATGTGCGGACTGAAGTGGCATGCCATGCCCAAGCGTTAAGAATTAGAGCAAGGGCAATGATGAATTCACTCTTGAGAGAAAATGCCATTGCACAATTGTAAGTGTGAGTGTGTTTCTCAGTGTAATACTAAGAAGTCGATGATAAGATACTTGTGCTGGACATGAATATATATAGAGCCTTGCTTGTGATAGCCGTACTGCATAAGGCATGCAAAAAGTCTACGTTAATTGTAAGGTGGAAAATTTGGTTCCATACTCTACGGAGATACAGCTAACAAAGCCGTTCTTGTCCGAACATGCGAAACTTTAGGGACAGCCGTGGAGAGCACGAGTGCTTCCTGTACATCATCCACCACCACATTGGATAACCGGTGCTGTACTAGAATTTATCAGATTGCCTCAATCAACTCACACCATGTCATTCTACCCCCATAATCACCTCCGTGATATCTTCAGTGGGATCCTTATCTAGCAAGTCGCGCTGTTTTGAGCACTCCATAACATTTCTTCCGGTTGAACAAACTCTATGCATGTCGACATCTCATCTGCAAATAATTTCATATGTTAGAATTCAATGAGAGATGATGATGAAGAGAAAAGACTATTACTATCTTGTCACGACCCCGACTCCATCTCTAGGGTCGCGAGCAACAAGAGTTATTTTCTCGACGTACTAGACTCATCGTCGATCCGATTTTTTTTATCTTGTTATCATGCACATGCGGAAATGTGAATAAATAACTCTCCGGACAAATAACAGCCGGAAGACTTGGACATACATCATACAAGATTTTGATAGATAAGTTTTAAATTTCGGCAGAAAATCTAAATCGACTTTGAAATTTGAAATTACTTATCGAAAAACTGTCATGTCACGTGAAAGTATAATTTATTTGTGAGATTCTTAATTGAAAATAGAAGATGGCTTGACTTTCATGCATAAAAGTCCTAGAGGGCTTCATAGCCATCAACGGTCAGTGTACGCTGGCGTGCATGTCTAGAAGAAAGGACATTTCCGCGCGTCATTTCCGCCTCGAAGAACACGAGTGACCGCAGACGCGGTTCATTCGTCGTGGCAAGAAAAGCGTGGGGCCAAATGAAGCAACTTGCATTGATGGATTTTGATAGCCATTTCCATGTTGGGAAGACAAAAAGGCAAATTTTCGTAACTTAAATTACCTAAAAAAAATTAAAATAGAATTCACAAGAAGCAATTCTTTTGTAAATATAAATCTTAGAAAACCAATTACAAATCAACACATGATCCGATGGGACTATCTCCGTCCCTATGTGAGTAAAGCTTAGGGGTGAGCATAGTCCGGGTTAGGCCGGTCCACCCCCTAACCCTAGGACCAACCCGTACATTGTCGGTCCTCAATTTTTAGGACCAATGACCGACCCTATTAAACTTGGAACTGAGGACCGGACCGACCCAATGGGTTCGGTCCGATTCCAGGGTCAACCCGGGACCAAACGATAATTTTTATTTCATTTTTTGTACTCCTTAAAAAAACGATTGAGGATCGAATTGACCCAATGGGTTGGGTCCGATTTCCAGGTCAACCTAGGACCAACTAATAATTTCTTATTTCATTTTTTTTACTCTTTAAAAGGGCAACCGAGGACCGTACCGACCCAATATTTCGATGATAAGCGAGGTCAGCTAAGAAAGGCAAGCGGTGAGGTTCAAGTGGGGTGAGCGTCGAACATAATAAGCATCGAATGTCAAGCGGGAAGTAACAAGCCAAGCAAGTATCGAGCGGCGAGCGACATGAATGACCTAAAGCGAGCAAGACGAGTGTCAAGTGGCAAGCGGAGAAATTGTTTCTTTCGATTTTGGCAAATTGAAGACTAAATTGACAAATAAGACATAAGAGACCGAATCTAGAGGAGGATGCCATAAGGAGCTGTTTATGCCTTTTTAAACGCCGTAAAGACTCCTCACAAAAACATTTTCCTCCTTCGTAAATTATGACTATTGACACTGTAAAAGACATTAAAAATCTAAGTTATTAAAGAATAATGTACAATTACTTGAACTCCTTACTAATGAGCTATTTAATGTTGTTGACGCTATATATTTTAAGGTTTTCCCTATATAAAAAATTTATAAATAATATTATATATATAAAATCAGGGTTGGTCCGGGTTGGACCGATCTAGAACTCTCAGGACCGAGGACCGACCCGCACAGTGCTGGTCCAAGAATTCTAGGACCAAGGACCGACCCGGTCACCCTGGGAATCGGACCAAGACCAGCAGGGTTGGGCCGGTCCAGGGTCGGTCCAAGGTCGACCTGGACTGATGCTCACCCCTAGTAAAGCTCACTCAACAAAGAGAAAAACTCACAAAAAATCACAAACTTTACCATTTGTAATGCATTTATTCTAAATTTTTTTATACTTATGTGAGATATTCATCCTCAAAATTTTTTGTGACACCAAAAATTTCAAACTATTTTTTGACATCAAATTTTTAGAGTCAATGTGTCATACTAATGCAAATTTGAGATTTTTTGTGTTACAAAAAAAGTGTGGAGGTAAATGAGTCACATTATACTAGTTTGGAGTAAATTTGTCACATAAATATAAGTTTGAAGTTTTTGGTGTCAAAAAAATTTAAAGTAAATGTGTCACAATTGTCAAAATTTGAGGACTTTGGTGGATTTTACCCTTTTGATCAACCTTAATAATTTCCATATTTGCATAACTTCTATGGTTTTTTTTTTGTAAAATTTAAACTCATTGATATGTAGAAAATAACTAAAAAATAGTCTTTTATCCATCATTGTGATCATAATGGCCAATTTATTCTTTGTCCATCCTATCTCAAAAGCTCACCGTTTTAGAGAACATTTTATTTTCCCATTTCATTATTCTTTAAAAAAAAAATCAAGCTCGTTAATTTACTATGTCAAAGAATTTTTTTTTTCCTTATTATTGACGAGACACTTTTATATGAGCATATAAGACATCATAGGAGTATCTAAAATATACTAAATGCATTGATAAGAAAAAGTCATCCACATGAGGCATCTTGATATATTTTTTTTTGTAAATACTATGTGAATGGTATAATTTCTTTTTCCAATCCCAAATGAATGAAATTTTGATGTCGTTTTAAAGGAGTTCTTATTTTATGCAAAATTTTGCTATAACTAAATTTCATATTTTAAAGCTTCACATAAGGGAATGTAACACAATTTTTTTTTTTTTTAAATCTCCGAAGAGATCTCTTTTTTTTTTTTTTTTGCATCAATCATCACGTTAGATATATATGTATCTAAAATAAAATTGGTACGGAAGAATTTGATGGTGATATACACAACAAAAGTATATAAACATGGGCAAAAAAACAAAAAAAAAAAAGTATATAAACATGTGAAAGTTGTTTTCGTTAATTTTTTTTCTAGATTCTAATTGGTTTTGAGTCTGTATGGCCGGTGTGAGATTTTAGGATTTGGTGATTGTCAATTTTGGGAGGAAATATCATTTCCTGTAAATAGGAACACAAGGATAATGGACAAAATACAAAGCATGCTTTCGGTATTTCTGTGGGCTTCTAATTTATGGATCTTCCCATAAAAGAAAGTGATCGAATACATGGGCCTTGATCCAAAATGATTGGCTGGCCCGATGAAATTATATGTTGATACTTAGTGAGACTTGGAATCTTATACAAAATAGCCCAATAGGAATTCATTTAGTTTTTATATTTACCTATTATAATACACTTTTGAGCTAAGCGTACAACAATTAACACCTAGGCAACTCCTGTCAGAAAAACAGTTTTTTAGCTGGAGGTGGTACCATGCGATAGTAACATGAGATTATTGAATACGGTTAAGAGTCATACTTAATGTAAACTGAATAAAAAACAACACATCTATCTTAGTATGATATAAATTGATTTGATCGATATTTCGATAATTATAACTTAGTTGTGAAAGTTATGCCAACTTCATTAGAAAAAGAAGTTAAATTAGTTCTTGAGGAGTTCTTTTGACAAAACTTTTAAGATAAGAAATTTCTGTCTTTACGTGATGACATAAGCCCCATTTAATTTCGGGCTAATTGTGGAAGTAAAAATGAAGAGTGAGAATACATTGAGACAGGGAGTTTGAAACGAAAGAGTCCATGGAAATTGCAATCAATCCTCCAATTAATTCACCTATCATGGACTCATCTGTTGTCATTTTCCCACAAATCCAAGCCCAACTCTACCTTCCCCCTTTTTTCTCTCTCTACCCGACCCAACCGCCGCCCTCAGCCCCTCCGCCACCATGCCTCCTACCACCTCAGCAATGGCAACCCCCGAGAGTGCCGCCATTTTTGCACCGGTGTCGAGCTCGTCTCGTCCTTTGCAATTGCTCGCACGCTTGCTCATCACCGCCATTGTGCTACTGCCATTGTTCACTCGTCTAGTCCTAATATTAGGATTTTGCTTTAGGGAAATTACTTTCATAATTGTCTTTGATTCCATTGTTTTATTGCTTATAGTGGAGCAAATGATGCTGCAAGAGACTAAACACAGAAATAATCTATCTACCGAAATGAAGAGTTCTGGATCCATTGTGCAACAGCCCTTCGACTTTTGCACAGTTGTTACTAGAACATGGACTAACTCATTTTTCTTGACCAAAATAACCTCTATTAGATTTTCTTAACTTCATTTATCATGCATTATTCTTTGTTTTCTTAACTTCATTAACCATGTAGCATAGGCTATTTTCGTCAAGAAGAATAATTGGTCCATATTTTAGTAACACCTAATGACTACTTAAACGAATAAACAAGCGGCTGCAGCAAGAATAAGAAGTTCAATCGTTAATCTATAACATTTCAAGTTTTAGAGGCGATTGAGCATCGTTGTTAAAATTCAGGGACGAGATCTAGAACTTTTCAGAGTTTGAGAGTTATTACGCAAAGCGCCAATTAATGGGGATTTTAGCAATTATTGCCATATATATGGGTTGGTTTTTGCCCGATCTTTTCTAAAGGCCATCTTTTTACATGTAAAAGAAAAAAAAATCTCGTTTTTTATCAAATGGCAACAAGTTGTTAAGCAATATGTTTGATGAGTTCATGCTACTAAATTGGGGGAAAATTATCCAAAAAGTCCTAAAAATATGGTACGGTTGCTAATTCAATTCCAAAAATTTTAATCATACTGATTTAGTCTTAAACCTTTTTACAACTTGCCAATTTCGCCATAAGCCTTTCAATTATGTCAATTTAATCCTAAACATGTTAATGATTTGCTAATATAGTCCTAAACCTTGCAATTAGACCAATTTAATCTTAAACATTTTCAAATTGATATAAATTTAGTCAATTTGGCCAATTTTGATCAAAAGTTGTTGATGTGGACATTGGTAATCCTCAAGGTATGGTAGGCGCTAATGTTGACATTTTAATTTTTTAATATTTTTTCTTTCTTTTTCTTTCCCTCTTTTCTTTCGGTTCCTAACACAAGCCATGGTCGAGGAGGGCAACGGCGAGGCCGACCCTCGCTTAGACAAGGCCGACCCTCATCGGCAAAAGGAGAAGGGAAATAAACAGAAGAAAGGCCTTTTACACTGTGTTGTTATTGGCGGTGGACCAATTGGGGTGGAGTTCAGCGGTGAATTAAGCGATTTTATCATGAAAGACGTCCGTGAACGTTTTCCTCATGTGAAGGATTACATCTAAGTCACCCTTATTGAGGTACTCATATACACTTGCATAAAGATGCTCACATCTGTTTGGAAAAATGTAAACGACACTATTTGACAAGTACACCCTTTAATAGGCAAACGAAGTTCTGTCGTTTTTCAATGTTGGCTTACGGCAATATGTGATGAATCATCTAACAAGGGTAAGCTGATTTTCTTTCTCAAGTTACCGTCATCTTTTCCAACAGGTCATTTTGGTGCTGATTTAATGCTTTCAATTGCTAGTCCGGTATTCATCTTAAAAGAGGCGTGGTGAAAGAGGTGCATGCGAAGAAAATTGTACTGAATGATGGTACAGATGTTCCATACGGCCTCCTAGTCGAGTCCACCGGTGTTGGACCCTTAGAATTTATCAAGTCACTTTATCTTCCCGAATCCCCCGGCGGAAGGTGAGGAAATAAGATTTCTTCTCTCCTTTGTCGTCTAAATCTGCAATAGCAATTTCATGATGAGAACTCTGTGACAATCTTATTTTAGCATTCCATCACCTTCCAATCGAATGATATGTCCTCTCAACCATTTTAGGATCGGGGTTGACGAATGGTTGAGGGTACCTTCAGTGGAAGCTGGGGGATTGTATGGGTTTTCTTGAACAGACATGGAGGCCAGTGCTTCCTCCTTCGGCTCAAGTTCAGTCACCCCATCTAATTCCTTTGAAGATGTCTCATCGTGGCATTTTGTTTGATCTGCAGTCTTTAACCTTATCTCCTTGTTCTACTTTGTACAATATGTGGCATGAATCCTTCCATTTGAACATGGAAGTGGTCATTCACTATCGCTTTCTCATTGCATAAAGGCTCAGTTTTCATCTTTCCTTGGAAATAATATGAATGTTGATTTCTGAAACAGGCTGCCAAAAGGGAAGAAAGTCTTAAATGAGCTGTTTCGTAGGATAGGGAAGCAAAATGGAGGGAAAGCATTTTGCTCAAAAGACATACCTCTAGGAGACCCATTTGTGTACAGACATTTGGGAAGCATGGCTTCTATAGGGCGTTACAAGGCGCTCATCGATTTACGCTAGTCTAGGGTACATAACATGCTACCATGACATACTAACGGCTTTTTTTCATAGTACCTAGATTTTGAGATGCCCCTTCTTCCATGATTCACAAAAACAATAGTCGTCACTTATGCAAACATTTTTTTAAGGCAGGACATGAAGGGGATATCGCACCCAGTATTTGTGAGTTGGCTGGTTTGGCATTCAGCTTATCCTACGAGGGTAGTTAGCTGGAGGAACAGGTTCGACGTTGCAATGAACTGGACAACAACTCTGGTATTTGGAAGAGACAACTCGAGAATAGGTTGAAGATGGCAGAGATACGTATCTTAGCTGCTTCACACTTGTCTTGAAAGTTTCTCACTTCGAGGATACATTGTGCTCTTTTGGGTGGAAAGGTTCATTTATTTGTCACGCAAGTGTTAAGCATGGTTAGTAAAATAAATGTGGTTTTGCACCAGTTTACCTTTTCCTTATTTGTTGTGTAACTTTGGTTTTATCAGTTGTAAAATGCCATTTGACTGGCCGACCCATCCTCAATTCTATGGAACTTGGTAGTGGCTAGGCCTAGGGCATAGTAAGTTCTAGATTCATAGGCGGGGGATGTTAAGCATGGCTACCAAAATAAGGATGGTTTGCACTAGTTTACCTTCTTTTTTTTTTTTTGGGTCGTGTAACTTTAGTTTTATCAGTTGTAGAACACCATTTAATCAGCCAATCCGGCCCTTAGTTCTATGGAACTTGGAAGTGGCTAGGCCTAGGATGGAGTAAGTTCTAGATTCCTTGGCAGAAAGAGATCACCAATTCGTTCTCTCCCCTAGTCACCATCACTTCATCGATGATAACTATTCATCACCTATCCAAGATTAATCTGGCCACAAGGAAAATATCAACAACTCGAAATATTCACTGAAAACATAGTCAATACAGGTTATGAAATCAATATGGAGATGCAGTTTCTAAATGCTTCCTGCTACTTTGGGTGATAGTACTACAGCACATTGTACACTGTTTGAATCAGGCCTACAAGTGTCACTACAACAGCTAGGCCTAAAAGAGCTGACCATGGGTTGTCATGAAAAGCATTTAGGAGCTGTGCACAGCAAAAATAAGCCCGTTCATACTTAAGATACTATTTAAAATTGCAAAATGCGACGCTAGATAACTCCCCTTTACATCGAAATAAACATCCTTGCAAAGGTCACCGAAGAAGCGTGCAACATCCTCATTGCTCATGCCGTGATTCAAGATGACTTTGTGGTCACGCAAAAGTTGTACATCATTGGCCGTGTGAATGAGGCATCCCATGAACATGGCATAGGCAGTTATGTGCCCGTCCACTTGGCCACGACACTGTTCAAAAGCAACCATATTAAGGATGATGCAAATGAGATCATGATCTATTTTTATTTTTGGAATTCCAATGGTTCTGCGTCTACTGTCAAATATGATCTCCAAAAAGGTGCTGGCTTCACTTCGCTTGAATCCGATTCCCAATCGACGGAACTCGGAAGCAGATTTGATCATATGATAAGATGAACTCTCGTCTACTGGATTATCTTGTTGATTTGTAGGTATTAAACTTAGACGAAATAAATCGAGTAAATGCACTCCTTTTGGTCTTTCCCCGACAATAGCAGGTCCTTCTAGGAAGCAGCTGAAGAAACGGAAGGCAAGATTGTCCAAAGACGAGGTTCTTCCTAAAACATTCGTCGTTTCAAACAAATCCTCAAGAACAAAGTACGGGATCTGGTTCTCAAGTCGTAGAAGGTCCCGTCCAAGAGAAAGTAACACGAATGAATTGGAATTGATTGATAGGATTCTATCGGGCGGTACATATCCTGCAATTTGACGGAGGAATTCAATGATGAAGCATCCATCAAGAACCATCATTTTCACATGATCAGGTCCATTGAAATTTTCAATGCTCTCCGAGTAGCACTGTCGGATAATTTTCTCTTTTGGTGCCACTACATCAATGAGGTTTTCGAGGCGGATACCGTGCAATTGAGTTCTTTCCAGCATAGTGTGGAGGTATCTCCACTTGTGCACCTGAAACATTTGCAGCGATTCTCCATGGTGGTACGGGCCAATAGAGACGATGCGAGGCAGGCACGCCTCAGCAATTCCTCCGGCGAGTGCCTGAGGGACTTTGAAGATGCTACGACAACTTTCACCTGCTGAATCATTCAACAATTTCAATACCGCCTCAATATCTTTTGACATGGAAGGCAATAACTGCTGCCTCATGAGCTCGATCTCATGTTGGGTGGCTGCTTGATGCCCTCCTCCATTGTTGGCCATGGGCAAGTTAAATTGTAAATTCAACGTGAACTCTTGCTGAAATTTCAACTTCTGGATATAGAATCGAGAGGATATTAGAACAGTAGTGTATCCATGAAAAATGTGAGGGACATGTTGTCACACCTGAAATCCTACAAAAATAGGGGAATCTCGTGACCATCCTTTCTGTTGAAGGACGCAACCTTAACCTATACCCAAAATCTGACTCCCAAAAGTCCTGGTTGATAACACAATCTTACTATCGACAATTGCTAACTTGGGAACCTAAAAATATCTAGAAGGAAGGGATGACAACTACAACCTAGTGAGTAGCATAAGCAGATTGAGTAATCACTATGCATATATACAAAGCAATATTAGAAACTCATACTTCAATCTCAATATATAATATTTCAAATCAAATAAGAGTTGTTTTATTTCAACAAAACTTTATGCAAATAAGAAATAATCATTTAATCACAATCACAATTCAAATATCAATTGTCTAGTCCATTAATCAATTTTTATAAAAATCACTTCAATGATCCATTTCATCGATCAATCTCAAATCACACATCAATAGCCTATCCATTGACCAATCTTTTGTTCAATATACGACTATGGTTAGGACACAATGCTCGGTGACAAAGTGACCAAGATTTTCCCCTTGACAAGATCTCCATCTATCATTAGTCAATAGCTTGACCTAAAAGATATCATAAACTGGTATGCATACCCAAAAACCCCTAACGAGGTTCACAGTCATATTGAACATCAAACAATCATCTTCCAATATAAAAAATTCAATCAAGAATCAATCTCACAAACCATAAAATATTTTATAACCTGAAACAAATAATATTTTTGCTACACATCTCATCCCTTACATACATACATGCATGCATATATGCGTACATGTCTCCACAATAACTTAGTATAGCACGTTTTCTAAAATATTCATAAATAACCAAGGAGTAGATGCTTGATCTCGGTTTTTATGCAACAATAATGCCATTTCTTAACTCATACCATATATAATTCATATTACTTTCAAAATATGAATTTACAAACTCAAAAAAGAGATGGTACCCTTACCTAGAAATGCCTACCATCAAACAACAAAAATTACTCGAACCGTTGAACTCGCAATCCTATTAAAGAGGTGAAAATAATGTTAAAATCAAGTAAAAAACTACTTTACTATAACTCAGCTAAACTAAGTTTAAACGCTAATAAAACTACTCAAACGCACTCACAAATCGCTTGCCCAAAGCCATTATTCAAAGTCATTGCAATGCGAAGTTTGAGAGTTGAACTTGATCGCACCGTAACTTTTTCATCGGATTTTATTTCAAGCGAACTTATGGTCAAAAGAAATATCTTTCGAAATACTAGAAAACTCATAATTTGGTCGACCCAAAATAATACATCGTAGTTCAAACTTTGCTTAATCCCAAATTTAACCCCTAATTCCAAAAACTTTTCTGATTGGAAGAATGAAGGGTGTAAGCACTTACCCGAGCATTGCGAATTAAAGTAACTTTGGCTTGGCGATCACTTCTCCTCCTCCTCCTTCCCTCTATTCACGGAGCGAAGTGCTCTTTCTCTCTTTCTTCCCTTTTATCTCACAATGGTCTTCTCTTCCTTTTTCTTCTTGTGGGCCCCATCAACCTCCTCCTCCTCCTCCTCCCTATTCACCGAATGCTCTTTCTCCCTCCTTCTCCTCCTCCCTATTCACCGAATGCTCTTTCTCCCTTTCTTTCCTTTTATCTCACGATGGTCTTCCCTTTCTTTTTATTTTTCTTCTGGTGGGCCCCATCATTGACTAGGTCAAAAATTACACATGTAGAGATTTTAAAGAGTTAATTTTGAAAAACCTCAAATTAATATATTTAAGATTAATTTTTTTCATAAAAATTTTAAATCAATATATGTATCAATTTGGTGATGTAAAATCTTTATTTCCCTCAAATTCTTGAATGCCCATCGAGCAAACGGAGTTGTACAAAGTGCACTAGCTGGACCGTAGAAAAACGAGAGATGAGATGGAAAAGTTATGAATTCCACTTGCAGAGCAGCATTCCGAAGTTTAAGGAGGTCCTGAGGTGCATATTTTTTTAAGGAATTGCGATCGAATCGAGGACCATAAGACCCCACAAAAGACAAAATGTAAGCATGTGAAGTCCATGATTTAGGACAGAAAAAAATATGAAAAAATCGAAATTTCATAAAAGAAGTGAATCTCAACAACGGTCTTTCCATAGCCCAGTCGTCCAAGGAGTTGCCGAGATAAAGACATTTTTAAGGAAGTGCCCGTTTGGCGAGGACAAGTAGCGCCACAAAAGACAAAATGTAGGTTAGTGAAGTCAATAATTCAGTTCAAAAAGAAAGAGAAAAATCGAAATGTCAATTAAAATGTGGACATGAAGTAACCACGTATCTTCAAGTGGTTTCAATATTATTTTTACAGATGCCCGCATACTCCAAAAAATAGGATCGAACTAGTTAATGCTTGGCTCCAAAATAAACTCATAAAGCTCAAACATGATGAGGACACTCTACCATAGAGAAAATTTCAAATAAAGACATGAACTTCATCATTTTCTCAAATAAGAACTTGAAGGAATTATAATTATTTCAAATAAAGGTTTAATCTCACAAGCTCGTCGGTTGCAAAATATTCCGACCAAGCAGGGGTAATTTCATCCAAACACACTTTTAATTTTAATTTTAATTAAATTAGATTAAAAATTATGAAAAGATAAAAGTTATTTTTTTAAAAAAAGCAAAAATACAGGCGAGAGGTTATTAAATAAAATAAAAAATTAAATGAAGGCTTCTTGGACCCCTTTTATTAAAAAAATATAAATTAGAAATTGCATTAGGAAAATGCAATTTCTTGTCTTTTATTGTAATTAGTCCGCAAGCTTGGTTACATGTTGATTGGTTGCTCGGCAATGTTGGATTCATGCAATGTGCGGACTAAAAGAGTGAGTGTGTTTCTCAGTGTAATACTAAGAAGTGGATGATAAGATACCCGCGCTGGACATGAATATATATAGAGTCTTGCTTGTGATAGCCGTACTGTATAAGGCATGCAAAAAGTCTACGTTAATTGTAAGGTGGAAAATTTGGTTCCATACTCTGCGGAGATACAACTAACAACGCCGTTCTTGTCCGAACATGCGAAACTTTAGGGACAGCCGTGGAGAGCACGAGTGCTTCCTGTACATCATCCACCACCACCACATTGGGTAACCGGTGCTGTACTAGAATTTAGCAGATTGCCTCAATCAACTCACACCATGCCATTCTCCCCCCACAATCACCTCCGTGATATCTTCAGTGGGATCCATATCAAGCAAGTCGTGTTGTTTTGAGCACTCCATTTCTTTTTTCTTTTCTTTTTTAACCCCATTTTTCTGCCGTTTTAAGCAGTCCAATCCTCCATTTCTCCTTTTGCAAAAGTCATGAAAATGAGCGCCATTATGATGTACTATGTGTTGGATGAAATTCCTTAAAGTATTTTGAAGTTGACAAAACAGGTTTATCAGTCTAGTCTGAAGACTTACAGACTCTTTTGACAAAGTCTGAAGATTAAAGTCTGAAGCTAGCAAGACTCAAGACTTATATTTCAAAGTCTACTCACATGGACAGTTTCCAGGACGACGTTTATTCTGATCTTATACGATCTTTATTCTAACGACTGGTGGATATCTTTCTACTGGATTCAGCACTAAACGATCTAAGTTTTATATAGAATATGTTTAGATTCTTTGACGACTTCGCAACTTATATTTGGAAGGATCTACTTATGGAAACCGAGATCCTGATTGTATGAGCGAGCAGGATTGATGGGCTATCAACACTTACCTTAAAGAGCTCGAGATCTCTCTAATTGATTCTGTCCAACGGGTTGATTGGAAGAACTTCTTTGGAAGGTGCCAACGGTATTGAAGGCATGAAGAAGTATATAAGAGAGATGCTCTAGTTGTTGAAGGGTGCGGATAGAAGAATTCCAAAGTCTGAATCTCCTTTTCTATTTTGCGATATCATCCTTTGAGCGTTACATGTAATCAAAAGAGAGATCATATTGTAGACCTTGAGGAAGTGTAGTAGAGTAATCTACACTGTGGACTCAAGAGCGTGAGACTGTATTCACTCTTATTGATTCTTAGTGAAATCCAGCCAGAGGGGCTGTCCGTGCGGGAGAGTGGACGTAGGCTTGATCTAAGCCGAACCACTATAAATCTGGAGTCTTGATTCTCTATCCCTAATCCTTTATATTGTTAACTGTTTTTACTTGCTGCAATCGTTGATTTTAAATTATTTATATCTCATTCGGTTTAAATTGTTAAAATCACTTTAAACACCTATTCACCCCCCTCTAGGTACTAATACTAGTTCTAACAATTGGTATCAGAGCTTGTGTACTTGTTTATAAGAAGTGTCTTTACTTCTAAGTAAAAGATCTATGGCTAGTATGTTGCCTACAGGGTTGGTTGAAGGTCAAAGCAATACCAGACCTCCATACTTTGATGGAAAAGATTACAGCATATGGAAAAATAAGATGAAGGCATTCCTAAGATCGAAAGATCCTTTGGAATAGGAAGTGGTTGATAAAGGAATCATTCCTACTGCTGCATCAGACTCAGAGAGAGGAAAAGAACCTGCTGTTCCTACTCTTTTGACTCAAGAAGAAATCACCAAGAGACAGACTCTCGACGCCAAAGCTATTTACTCTTTATATTGTGCTTTATCCCCTACTGAATATAATATAATATCTTCTTGTGATACAGCAAAAGAAGTATGGGACAGGCTTCACATTACCTATGAAGGAACTGATCGTGTGAAAGAAACAAGGATCAACATTCTCTTGGGGCAATATGAAGTTTTTAAGATGAGATCAGGAGAATCAATTACTGACATGTTTAGTCGCTTTACTGAAATTGTGAATGGTCTTGAATATCAGGGACATCCAATCTCAGGACATATGAAGGTCAACAAACTTCTTCGAGGACTCTCAAAAGACTAGAATTATATAAAAACCTCAATAAGAGAGACACAGAGGATTGCTTCACTTTCTGTAGATGAATTGGTTGGGACTCTTCAATCCTATGAAGTAGAACAGACCAACGAAGAGGAAGACTTAAAATGTAAGAAATCTATTGCCTTAAAGTCTAATGACTATTCTGATGTTACAGACTCTGAAGAAGATCTAGACGATGAAGAACTAGCACTTATGATAAAGAGATTCAGAAAGCTGAACAGAAAAGGAAGGAAATTCAATTGGAAGAAACAAAATTCTCAAAGGTTTCAAAACAGGTCAACAGAGGAAGATGATACAAATAAAGAAGTGACTTGCTTTGAATGCAAGAAAAAGGGACACATCAGACCTAACTGTCCTCTGTTAAAAAAGAGAAAAGGGAAGACTGAGAAAAACAGGAAGGCACTCAAGGCAGAGACTTGGAGTGATACTGAATGTGAAGATAGTGACAATGATTATGCCAATATTTGTTTAATGGCAAAATCAGACTCAGACTCAGACTTTGATTCAGACACAGACTCAGACAACGAACTCGAGGTTAGTAACTTGAAAATTCCTGTTAAAGTTTATAAATACATTGATGAACTTTGTCTTAGTCTGAAAACCTCTCTTAAGAGGATCTCCGAATTGAAAAGGGAAAATTCTACATTGAAACAACAGGATAAACTTATGAAAGAAAAGTTTGAAAAACTGGAAAAAGATTTTGCTGTTGTGAAAGAAAACTCAGACAGTATTTCAAATGAAAATAATCTCTTGAAAAATGATATCACTAACATATCAAAGAGATTTTCAAATGGTTCTGAAAAGCTGGATAAGATTCTTTCAATACAAAGACCATATTTTGATAAGTTAGGTCTTGGTATGACTTCTGAAACTATTCCACTGATTGATTTTCCGAAGGTAAAAGAAAGAATTAAACAAAGACCAGCTAGAACTGTTTACAAGAATCATTTCCAGAAAGTCTTTGTAAAACCTGTTGGTAGAAATGCTCTGAGATGTTCCAAGTGTAAAAGCTTAGAACACTTCGAGAAAGAATGTCCTTTGGTTTGGAGACCTGTTATAAGGAGCTGGGCTAAGACTGTCTATTGTACTAACACTTCTGGACCCAAGATGGTATGGGTACCAAAAAGAGCTTGATTTCTGTTAATTGCAGGTTACTATCAAAAAGAAGATAAAATGGTAACTTGATAGTGGCTGCTCAAGACATATGACAGGAGACTCAAGCTGCTTCATAAAACTTATCCAGATAGACGGAGGAAAAGTTTCATTTGGTGGTAACAACAGAGGAAAGATTACTGGTCGAGGAACAATGAAGATTGGAAGTTTGTCTATCAATAATGTTTCATTAGTTGAAGGATTAAATTACAACTTGCTTAGCATAAGTCAGTTGTGTGATTCTGGTTTCAAGATCAACTTTCAGGAAGAAACGTGCTCTGGAATCAGTAAAGACCTTACTCAATCTTTTACTGGTCGAAGACATGGAAATATCTATCTTCTGGATATGAATCAAGAAAGATCACAGTGCTTAATATCGGTACAAGATGAAGCAAATCTATGGCACAAAAAGCTAGGCCATATCAACATGAAGCAGATCAACAAGATCTCTACAAAGAAACTTGTTCGAGGATTGCCTACTCTGAATTATTCAAAGTCTGATCTATGTACACCATGCGTACTGGGTAAACAGGTTAGAAACTCTTACAAATCGATAAATAAAGTTTCCACTAATCATGTATTGCAGCTTTTGCACATGGATTTGTTTGGACCTACCAGAACGAAAAGCATTGGTGGTAAAAGGTTCTGTCTGGTAATAGTGGATGACTATTCACGATTTACTTGTGTCTACTTTCTCACAAGTAAGTCAGAGACTTTCTCTTTCTTTTCAAAATTTGCTAAAAAGGTGCAGAATGAGAAATGTCACACTATTACAAGCATTCGTACAGACCATGGAGGTGAGTTTGAAAATCAAGACTTTGCTAATTTATGTGATGAATTTGGTTTTCAACATAAATTTTCTTCTCCATATACACCAGAACAGAATGGGGTTGTGGAAAGGAAGAATAGATCTTTACAAGAAATGGCAAGAACACTTTTAATTGGAAATCAAGTTTCTTCAAGGTTTTGGGCAGAAGCTGTTTCAACTGCTTGCTATATTATAAATAGAGTGTTTTTAAAACCAATAGTTTCTTATTTTCAAATATTTGGTTGCAAATGTTTTATTCTAAAGAATGCAAATGATCGTGTTGGTAAGTTTGAAGAAAAATCAGATGAAGGATTCTTTCTTGGATACTCTACTACAAGCAAAGCTTTTAGAGTGTTCAACAAAAAGACTCAGACTGTGGAAGAATCAATGAATGTAAAATTTCAAGACTCTCCACAAGTTCAGCAGATACAGACTGAAGACTCAGAATCTGCTCCAGACACTGCTAGATCTAACTCCACTGAAGCAGTTGCTAAATCAAAATCAGTACAACAAGCTACTGATGAAAAATCTACTCAAGAAGAAGATCAACAATCTATCAGACTGAACAGTAACTGGAAGCACAAGTCCAGTCATCCTGAAGAACTCATTATTGGAAACATTAATGAGGGAATTCGAACAAGATCCAAAAGGCGAGAAGAGTCTAGTGCCGTTGCTCTTATTTCTGAAATAGAACCCAAAAATATTGAAGAAGCTTTAGCTGATGAAAGCTGGATTGAAGCAATGCAAGAAGAACTCAGACAATTCAGTATTAACGACGTATGGGAATTAACTCCCAAACCAAAAGGTAAATCAGTTATTGGAGCTAAATGGGTTTTCAGGAACAAAGTTGATGAAAAAGGCAAAGTAACGAGAAACAAAGCAAGACTCGTGGCTAAAGGATACACGCAAGAAGAAGGGATAGACTATGATGAGACTTACGCTCCAGTAGCAAGAAGTCTACGTAGAACAACCTCCTGGTTTTGAAGATTCAAAGAAACCAGATTCTGTATTCAGACTGAAGAAAGCTTTATATGGACTGAAACAAGCTCCTCGAGCTTGGTATGAAAGGCTAAGTAATTTCTTAATTCATAGTGGCTTTTCTAAAGGTAAGGTAGACACTACTTTGTTCATTAAAAAGGAAGGTAAAAGTTTTCTACTTGTTCAGATTTATGTTGATGACATCATATTTGGATCATCTAATGAGACTTTGTGCAAGAAATTTTCTAAGTCTATGCAGGATGAATTCGAGATGAGCATGATGGGTGAACTATCCTTTTTCCTTGGTCTACAAGTCAAACAACTAAAGGAGGGAATATTCATTCATCAAGAGAAATATGCAAAAGAACTTGTTAAAAAGTTCGGTCTGGAAAATTGCAAAAAGACTGACATACCAATGTCAAGTTCCTTGAAGATAGACAAAGATGAAGCAGGGAAGAAAATTGACCAAAAGTTATACAGGAGTATCATTGGCTCTCTTCTTTATCTTACTGCATCCAGACCTGACATATTATTTAGTGTTTGCATATGTGCTAGGTTTCAATCTGACCCTAGAGAATCTCACTTAAGCGCTGTTAAACGTATTATTAAATATGTTGCTACTACTGCTAAGATCGGTCTTTGGTATCCCAAAGAATGAGACTTTACACTTCTTGGCTTTTCAAACGCAGATCTTGCAGGTTGTAGAGTTGAAAGAAAAAGCACTTCAGGTACTTGTCAATTGCTTGGAAACAGGGCAGTATCCTGGTTTTCAAGAAAACAAAGTACTGTGGCTCTTTCAACAGCTGAAGCAGAATACGTTGCTCTTGGAAGTTGCTGTTCTAAAATATTGTGGATAAAACAATAACTGCAAGACTTTGGCATTGAAGACTCTTGCACAGAAATTAGATGTGACAACACCAGTGCAATCAATCTTACAAAGAATCCTATCCTACATTCAAGAGCAAAACATATTGAGATTCGACATCACTTTATAAGAGATCATGTTCAGAACAAAGAAGTCTTGATACAATTCATAGACTCAAAGAATCAACTGGCAGACATCTTCACAAAGCCACTTGAGAAAAGCTTGTTTGAGTCTATTCGCTCAAGACTCAATATATTATCTCTTGAAGAATGCTGAAGCTCAGACTCAGTAACTAAAGTCTGACAGAGTAACAGACTCAAGGTTAAAAGACTGAGAATACGAATCGACACGACTGTAAGTTTCCTTAATTAAACTGTCTTATTGATAAGGTAAGATTATCTGTCTATTTTAAGTCAGTTATTATTTTTAAAAGAAGTGGTTATCGTTTTATTAAGGCAGTTATTTTTTTCAAAAAGGAAAATTCAAGATTTCCAAAATATACGACGCTTGGTTATCCCCCGTACCTGTTATACTTATACATCTCTTCTCCTTCGTTTTCACTTTACTCAAAAACCCTAGATCAAAAGCTTTTTACTGCTCTGCAATTTTCTCTCCAAAACTTCTTCGTTTCAAAGTTCTCAACTTTCTTGCGACACAAGTGAGAAAGTCTCTCCAAAGAAAAGCACAATGTCGTATCAGAGGAAGTCTTCCAGAATAGCAAACAGGGGACCACAGGGATCAGGTGAGGGGCCTACGCACTTTGATCTCACTGAGGAAAGCGACATTCCTACTGAGCAAACTCCTCAACAATCTCAACAGCGGTCATCCCCAACTAGACCTCAAGAACAGGGCCCTCAAGATGCAGAAACGATTTATGAAGATATCGAACCAGTAAGAACTCTAAAGCCTGCCTTTGTTTACAAACTTTACTCTGCGTTAAAGGAAGGTGGTTCTGCTATGTCTTTTGTGGATGAGTTTCTGAAAGAGAAGGGTTATAGAAACGAGACGCACTTTCTTACTGTCATGGAAAGGTCTGGAGTTGTGCATGAGGGAACGGCTGCAAGAGCATTTGCAAATTTCCCGAGTGACCCTAGGTTTAGTAGTATGAATCAGCCTGAGGGAAAGGATGATGATGAAAAGATGTTCATACACTTTAAACCATGGATGGGTGTGGCTGCAAGCCTTAGAGGGAAGAAGGATGAATTGTTCCGCTCAGACGGACACAGGAAGAGATATGAAAAATTGCTGAAGCGTGGGGTGATGAACCCACGAACTGTGGATTTCGATTTTTTGGACTTGTTGAGCATAAATCTGCGTGAGAAATTCGAAAAGCTCCAACTTTATCAGTTCTGCACAGACTGTGACACGGCACATTCTGAATTGACTGCTTATTTCTACTCCAATATCAGTTTCATTGATGCAAACAGCTTTACTTTCAGCGTGAGGGATAAAGAGTATGTCATTGATAAGGACATAATGGCTGATGTGCTTGGTGTGGAAAGAGGGGTTTTCCAACCAATCGGCGTGTCTGTCAGCCATGCTACTCTTGATCTAGCAAAGGACAGAATTGCAGAAGGAAGACTCTCTTACTCTAGAATGAATGCAACAAATACTTTGCTGCATAAGATTTTAATCAACTGTCTAAGACCCAAATCGACATCCAAGACAGATGTATCAATTTCTGAAGCCAAGTTGATATTTGCCATCAAGACTGGTGTGAACTTCTCTTTACCACATACCATCATCTTTCACATGTATAGATGCATGGTTAAGGACAATGGAAAGCTTCCTTATGCTGCTCTCATTACTCGTCTCTTCAGACATCTACATATTCAACCTCCTCATATTCTCACAATGAAGACTATTGATAAAATGGTCATCGGGCTGAGGATGATTACCAAGATGCGTCTGAAAGAGCTTAGCAAGAAGCTGGAGAAATTCAAGGAAAAGACTCCTGTCAAGATCAGACCAGACTCATCAGCAGCCAAAAGGAAAGGGAAAGAACCTGTGGTTAGTTCTACCAAGAAGCGAAGGGCAATCATCCTGGAAAATGAAGATGATGAGGATGCAATTCCTATCTCTACTCTTATTTCTCAATTTGCTGCATCTATTCCAACTGTTCCAAAACATCAAGTTGCAGAGAAAGAGAAAGAAAAAGAGAAAGAGAAAGAGGAAGAGAAGAAAGAGGAGAAAGAGGAAGAGAAGACAGAGGAAGAAAGAGAGGAAAAGGAAGAAAGAAAAGAAGAACAAGCAGATGAACCAGAAAGAACAGATTCTCCAGCAGAAAAGGAGGATTTACAACACCCTGTCACTGAGGAAACGCCTCAGAAAGAAGAATTCTTTTCTCCACCAGAAGACATGGAGACAGGGGGAGATAAAGAAAGAGAACACACACCTCTTCGGCTGACTTTCAGAGAAGAGGATGCTCAAACAGGTGTTAGTCGATCACCTCCTGATGCTGAGGATATTCATGCTGCACAGTTTCCTGAAGGAGAGGCATCGTCTCCACACACTGAACCTCCTGCTGACATTCATACTGGCTTGACTCCACCTTCAGACCGAGCTGAAACAAGCACTCAGACTGACAACTCTGCAAATTTTCAAAAGCTGCTCGAGATCATCTTGGAACTTAAAGGTCAAATTTATGCCATGGGATATGATTTCAGACCTTGCAGAATGAAAATCATGCAATGTTCATCACTTTGCATGATCAGCTTAAAGATGTTCAGCGTCAGATTCAGGATACTGCAAAGGGCACTACTCTCACCCAAGTACAGGAAGATTTGAGGAAGTTGGAAGACACTGTCAAGTCTATGGAAGACTTTCAACTTGTTCGCATTCCTCGAGCTCCTTGATTTTTTTTTATGCTGACAAAAAGGGGGAGAAGACTTTGCAGATTTTTGATTTTCTGTTCTCAAAACCAAACCAAATCCTATCTTTTTATCTTTTTATTGCTTGCTATCTTGACTTTGACTTGAGTTTTTAAACTTGTGCAGTTTTTGGAATGTGTGCTCTCTATGGCAATACTTTAAGCTTCGTAAATTTGATAGTACTGTCTGTTTGTGACTAATGAGGTTTCGGTGAATGCAGATCTATGTACAGGAAAAGTCTGTGTACAGGATATCTGTGTACAGGATAACTTCTACTATCTTATTTAATCTTTTATGATGCTTGCTTAAAAGTTGTATTGTAGGGCGATAATATTCAAATCTGTAGGAAAGTTTTGTCACCATAAAAAATGGGGAGATTGTTGGATGAAATTCCTTAAAGTATTTTGAAGTTGACAAAACAGGTTTATCAGTCTAGTCTGAAGACTTACAGACTCTTTTGACAAAGTCTGAAGATTAAAATCTGAAGATTAAAGTCTGAAGATTAAAGTCTAAAGCTAGCAAGACTCAAGACTTATATTTCAAAGTCTACTCACATGGACAGTTTCCAGGACGACGTTTATTCTGATCTTATACGATATTTATTTTAACGACTGGTGGATATCTTTCTACTGGATTCAGCACTAAACGATCTAAGTTTTATATAGAATATGTTTAGATTCTTTGACGACTTCGCAACTTATATTTGGAATGATCTACTTATGGAAACCGAGATCTTGATTGTATGGGCGAGCAGGATTGATGGGCTATCAACACTTACCTTAAAGAGCTCGAGATCTCTCTAATTGATTCTGTCCAACGGGTTGATTGGAAGAAGTTCTTTGGAATGTGCCAACGGTATTGAAGGCATGAAGAAGTATATAAGAGAGATGCTCTAGTTGTTGAAGGGTGCGGATAGAAGAATTCCAAAGTCTGAATCTCCTTTTCTATTTTGCGATATCATTCTTTGAGCGTTACATGTAATCAAAAGAGAGATCATATTGTAGACCTTGAGGAAGTGTAGTAGAGTAATCTACACTGTGGACTCAAGAGCGTGAGACTATATTCACTCTTCTTGATTCTTAGTGAAATCCAGCCAGAAGGGCTGTCCGTGCGGGAGAGTGGACGTAGGCTTGATCTAAGCCGAACCACTATAAATCTGGAGTCTTGATTCTCTATCCCTAATCCTTTATATTGTTAATTGTTTTTACTTGCTGCAATCGTTGATTTTAAGTTATTTATATCTCATTCGGTTTAAATTGTTAAAATCACTTTAAACACCTATTCACCCCCCTCTAGGTACTAATACTAGTTCTAACACTATGTACTATCTACTTAGACTTGCTTCATCTTGGAAACAAATGTTGTTAATTCTAGTAGACTGAATCTAGACATTTTTCTTCTCACCTAAGTGCCGGGATAAGTACACTATCAGTGCCAAAAGTTGTGTACGGCACTCACTTTGGTGCCAAAAGTTTCCGTTGGATCACTTAAGTGCCAAATCGGAGAAAAAACGATCACTTTGGTGCCACCGGCGAGAGATTTCGGCCAGATTAATTACGTGGCTTTTATATTTAAAAAAAAAGTTGCGGTGGCTTTTAAACGACGTCGTTTTCCATCCTCCTCAAGAAACGACGTCGTTTTGCCGTCATATGTGGACATCCTCGCAAAAATGACGCCGTATAGCTCATATGTGGATTGAAATTAGGGTTTCTTTGTCTTCGCCGCTCAGCCACCGTCGTTCACCCGCCATCACTTGGCCACCGTTGCTCGGCCACCATCATAGTTGCTCGACCAGGCGAGTGAGGAGAGACTGAGATTGTTACTCTCCTTCTTCTTCTTCTCTGGAATGTTGCTTTGTTTCTCTGCTTTCATCTGAACTCTTCTTAAGATTGCTGTGGAAGATGGCTGTCAGAGTAGGTGGCTTTGCCAAATCTATAGCTCCTTGATGAAAAACAGAGGGAGGAATCAGCCGTGAAAGCCTCAAAATTTACACGACCGCCATCGTCAAGCGCTTTGAAACTCTTTAGATCAACATTTTTCATAGATCAAGAACGAAGACGGATCCAAATGGGAAAACGTCGGAAGAAAATCCAGTTTCACCCGAAGGGCGTTGTCGATGTTGTCGGAGAGTTGAGATAGATTGTGGGCGATAGAGTCGAACCCTCTGAGCAAGAGCATCGAGTTCTCCTTCATCCCATTGCCTCCATCTACTCTGCCACCAGCGGCCCGACGGCGGTCTTGATTCTCGAGGAGAGCGTCGACACGGCACCGTAGGCTGCTCTAAAAATGCTTATCAGAGGAGGGGTTGAACAGGGGGGAAGCGGAAAGGGTAGGAGAAGAGCCCATGGCGAAGCCGCCGCTGCCCGCGCCGTCCTACAATCGATCAACACATGATGATCTCGCTTGAATAACCCAAACGGCATCATTTTGTTGTTTGGATGCCGACTCAACTTTCCGACGAGCCATGTCAGCTTAAAAAATTAATAAAAAAGTTCCACGTCGGATTTCTAGCTAAATTGATCGGCGTTAGCATTGAAATGATCATTTTTCAAATTTGTTGGCACTTAATTGATCTAAAATAAACTTTTGGCACCAAAGTGAGTGACGTACACAACTTTTGGTACTGATAATGTACTTACCCCACGAGTTTGCATCCCTAAACCGACGGTCAGACGGAGTGGGTCAATGCACTCTTGGAAATTTATCTCCAACATTATGTGAGTACAACGCAAGCGAATTGGGCAAAGTTGATCGACGTAACCTAGTTCTCCTATAATTTGCAGCAGAGGGAGTTGACCGGTCATAGCCCATTCAAGATCGCGACCAGGCAGCAACCACAAACCCCGAGTGCAATCGCGTCGAGTTATCGAGGGAGTAGTCCGCTCGCGTGCAAATTCGCCAAGGATTGGTAGGAGTAGGTCGACTTAGCGTGGGTGTGTCTACACAAGGCCTCTAAGCGCATGAAGAAGTGGGTCAACAAGAAGCGACGGCACGTGGAGTTCAAAGTCGGAGATTCAGTGTTGGCCAAGCTACACGCGTTTCTCCGATACAAAGACGTGCATAAGGGGTTGATTCGTTGCTATGAGGGGCCATTTCGCGTGCTACAATGGGTCGGAAAGGTCCCATACAAGCTGGAGTTGCCACAAAAATTCAAGGTGCATCCGATTTTCCATGTCAATATGCTTAAGCCTTTCTAGGTTTATGAGGAGGATCCGAATTGAGGAGAGTCACAACGGGCGCCACTCAGGGCAAAAACCTCGTATGATCGAGAAGTTGAGAGCATAATGGCAAATTGAGTCATACGAAAGTGATACTGTGTGCCGAAGCGGGAATACTTGGTTCAATGGAAGGGTTTTTTGGAGAGCGAAGCTAGTTAGGAACCTGCGGAAGGTCTTTGGCAGTTCAAGAAGGAGATCGACGCTTTTCATGCCGAAGACGCGATGAGGGTGTCACCTGATTAGGTGGGGGAGAATGTCACGGCCCGAAGGAAAGCCGATCAAAAAGGGTTCTAAACAACGGTCGTGACAAATCCGTGGAACAAGTGACCCTCAACTTGTATCCCCGAGTGCTAGGGTTTTCTCGAGTCTTCTAGAATACTCCTAGGGGCGGGTGATACGGTAATTATACACTCATATAATAAATGCGGGTAGATGGTAGTTTGAGAGATATGATCTCCACCGTTAGATCGAGGAGAGATCTACGGATACGGTTTGCCTTGTATTTGTATATATAGGGGTCTCCTCTCCCTCACTGTACTCATCTCATTCACAAGTGAAATACAATCAAGAGCTTCTCTCTCTAAAGTTTCTCTCTCTAAAGATCCTTGTGAGTTGAGTGTTGGAAAGGCTGCTTGGGAGAAATCTTAAGACCGCACGGGTTAGGGAACACTAGATCGATCAACTTGTGACACTAGAAATAAACAATTCTGAGAAGTTCTATTGTAGCCAATGCATTTTCAAGTGCATTTCCCTTTGGTTTCTTCCTTTTTATTCTTTATTCTTGCCTTGCTCCTTTTGTTAGAAAATGAAATTCGTATTCCTTGCATGAAGATGAAGAACAAAACAAAGTTAATTAATCTCCAATTTGACCAGCTTATTCAAATATAAGAAAATGACAAGTAATCAATAACCCAATCTTACTTTGTCTAATGAATTTCACTATACAAAAATGCTTCAGGCTGATTTTCTTGACATATACAATTTCTTCCGCCATGTAATTATGTGAATGACTTTATCTTAACCGGAGAAGATCCAAAATAATAACAAAATTGAGAAAAAAAAGTATATATATATCTCTCATAAGAGAATGCGGAAACAAGATTTGAGGATGAGATGACATTTTTAATGGAGATTGTTTCAGTTGGACTATAATTAAGGAATTTCTCGAGAATCCCCTTGTTTTGGCGTGAACCAACTAGAATTTAACTAGTCCGAGGAGCTTACATTGACCCTAGCAATTACCTCTGTCCTAAGCTTGTGAGTTGTGACGCTTTAGCTTTGCGCCCATGGCACAATTTGAGGGAAAATTACCAATAAATTCTTAAATTTATTATACTTTTATCAATTTAGTCCTATATTTTTTAATTTGACTAATTAAGTTTTAAACGTTTAGATAATTTGCCAATGTGATCCATCTGACTAATTTTGATAAAAAATCACTGAAGTGGACACTAGACATCCCAGGTAACATGATTAGCACTGACATGAATAATTTTTTATAAGTTATCAATAATTTTTCTAAATTTTCTTTTCTTTTCTTTTCTTTACCTTTTTGTTTCCTTCCCTTTCTTTTTGCCGGTGGTCAGTGAAGCTTGGCATGGGCAAGGGCAAGTGCTGGTGAGGGCTAGTGTGAGTGCCACTGAGGAACCTTTCGCCAAATTTGGCTAGGCCAACCCTTATTGGGCCTTTCCTAGGCATGGACCGGTCTTGCAAAATTTGGTCAGGCCGATCCTTGCCAAAAGAGGTCAACTCTCACCACCTTATGGTTGGCGACCGACACAAAAAAGGGAAAGAAGTAGAAAAAATTAGATAAATTACTTAAAAATTATAGAATTGACTATGTCGACATCGATTATACTGTGTGGATGGTCAGCATCCATATTTTGGCAAATCATTAAAAGTGTTGGGTTTTTATTTTTTTGTTGGTAAAAAACAAATTAGGATTTAATTGGCCAAATTGAAAATTTTAGATTATTAGCATAAGTGCAACACATTTAGAACTTTTTTGGCAATTCGCCTGCCATTTGATATTCCATAATAAGAAAGGAAAAAAAGGGAGAAAAAGAGAATAGATTTGAAATTAAATGGGCGGGTAAGGCAATTTCTACATCATTTCGCATGTTTCTTGACTTGTAAACCCCAAGATGATTGCGGAATATCACTCATTTTTCAAAAACCTGGACTCAAAGAGTCCCATTTGTTAAGCCATTGACCAAGCCTACATTACGGTCCCTATTAAAGACATCTCAGATTGGTAAGGTTGTACCACTTACGAGATTGCTCAGACCCTTGTTTGGCATGGCAATGGTGAGATACAATGATTGTCAAAATCCTACATTAAAGGTCAGGATAAAATGACCCATTTAATGAGAATGAGTGAAAAGCCATTTCAGACTGAAAGATCCCTCACCTGACACATCCATGACACTCGTGTGTTCAAATTGGAATGTTCTTTTGAAAATCTTTCCCAATGGAAATTAGGTGATGCAAGATTGATAGAAATCATCATGCATGAATCTCCCTTGAATTAATGCATGTTTGTGATTACAAATGCATGTTGCCTCTCCTATAACCATGTTTTGCAAGAGACATACACCGAGGATCAGAGATATTACCAGGTAAGTATATCTCTATCTATACCTTAAATACTTTTCATTGCACAGGTATTCCCCCTTAAGTGCACCGACACTCGACTCGATTGAGCTGTGCCCTAGATATTTTTCTCCAGATTCAATCTGATTAAGGTGACTGAAGAAAGGTTTGGGTCCTGGTTAGATGATCTATGTTGCAACGCTGGGCGACCGAAGAAAGGTTCGAGTCCTAGCTACGCAAAACCTCATGCTAGATGACCGTAGGATGGTACGAGTTCTAGACAATATTTATTACTTTAACAGGTGACCGTAGAAATGTACAGGTTATGAAAAAGCAATTTCCCCATTCGGGCGACCGTAGAAAGGTACAGGTCCTGAAAAGTGATTTCCTATTCAGGCGATCGTAGAAAAATACAAGTCCTGAAAGGTGAATCCCCATTTAGGCGACTGTAGAAAGGTACGGGTCCTAGACAACATTTATGCTATAACAGGCAACCGTAGAAAGGTACGGATCCTGGAAAAACAAGTTTTTCATTCAGGTGACCATAGAAATGTACAAGTCCTGGAAAATCAATTTTTTTTCGTCAAGGCGACCCTAGAAAGGTACGGGTCCTAGACACAACCAAACACTATCATACTGGGCGACCATAGAAAGGTACGGGTCCTAGGAAAGCAGTCTCCTTACAAAGCCTCGTTACTATTCTTGGCGACCATAGAAAGGTACGAGTCCTGGACATGTAACACCAACTACCTTAAATCATTCTACCCTCCTTGAAGGTAAGATATTCCAGGTAGGTTCCTTTGACATCTCAATCTGTATCTAGATATCTTGATTATTTTCATCAAAACATTTCACTTTGGATGTGAATGTTTTTTTATCTTGCTCGTTAAACCTTAGTCTGGATCTAGGTATTTCGAACTCCAGGATTTTGACATCTCAGTCTAGATCTGGATGTCTTAATTCTTTTCGTTAAACATTTCACTCTGGATGTGAATGTTTTTCAATATTTCTCGTTATACCTTAGTCTGGATTTAGGTATTTCGAGTTCAAAAATTTTGACATCTCAATCTGGATCTGGATGTCTTAATTATTTTCGTCTAAACATTTCACTTTGGATGTGAATGTTTTTTCAACCTTTCTCGTTATACCTTAGTTTGGATCTAGGTATTTCGAGCACAAAATCTTGACATCTCAGTCTAGATCTGGATGTCTTAATTCTTTTCGTTGAACATTTCACTCTGGATGTAAATATTTTTCAATCTTTCTCGTTATACCTTAGTTTGGATTTAGGTGTTTCGAGTTCCAAAATCTTGACATATCAGTTTGGATCTGAATGTCTTAATTCTTTTCGTTAAACATTTCACTTTGGATGTGAATGTTTTTCGAGCTTTCTCGTTATACCTTAGTCTGGATCTAGGTATTTCGAGTTTAAAAATCTTGACATCTCAGTTTGGATCCGGATATCTCAATTATTTTCGTTGAACATTAAATGTTCTTCTCAGTCTCGATGTCTCAATTTATTACCCGTTAGACGCTTCAAGGAACCTGAGTGAAAACTGGGTACTTGTGAAGTAAATGGAGATTTATCATGTACCTCAAGATGCTCTACCGCACTGATTGGTAAGTAACTGTAGGTACGTTCTTTCCTTTCGCATCATGCATTCGCATTAGCATTTCCATGCATCATATGAATTGCATTTTAAAATGGGAATTCATTTTCCAACAAAAAAAATCATTCATTGCATGTGCATGGTCAAAATTTAGGTCTCAATTTGTCTTTGAAAGCAACCTCTACGAGCTCACCTTCAAAAAAGGGGCAGTTGTTAACACCTAAATTTTGGCGACCCGTTTAGTCATTCATCGCATTAAAAATTAGAGGTTAATTTTATCCCTGAAAAAATATTAATTGCATAGCATATAAATTTAGGTACATTTACTTTGCATTTTTTGCATTTATTTATTGGACCGGTGGCGGATGGGTTCGAATTAGTGGTTTTGAGCTTTAACTTGGCAGACCAGACTAAGCCCACGAAGTGAGCAAATTGGCCTAAGCCCGTTTTCTTTAATAATAAAAATTATATCGTGAAAAATAGGAATTTGAAATTTTTCCGGGATATGACGAATTTTTTGGATAGGGTAGATGTGAAAAGCAAATATTGCATTTGGAAAGGCGAATTGCGTTTGGAAAAAGAATCTTCGTGGATATTGATTTGGAAAAACTAAAAAAAAAACCCTAATCGGTGGCCTATATAAAGGTAAAATGCATAGGGTTTCGAGGGGGCCACACATATTGAATACACGACCACAATTCACATAAGGAAAGGAGAGTGCTGCTGTAGCTCTTACGGGGAGAGAGAGCAATAGAGAGAAAGTTCACACTAATTCTTCCTCGACATGTCTTCATCCATGCAGAAATTTTAATTCAAGTGAGGCTTCGTGCTCCCTCCACCTCACGTTGTTGCACCCTCTGCAAGCTGTGACACACGGTCCGCTCAATCCCGTGACACCTCAACATCCCAGAGAACTTCGGAGCCCTTCTTGACGCCAATTCTGCAGATTCAGCGAACAAGCCTGCAAGCTCCTCAGCAAAAGCCAGCAAATTGTTCCTTCTTTGTTTCTCAGCGCACTTCAATTCATAGAGTTCATTGTGCTCTTCTTTTTGTAGGTTTTTCCGGTGATCATCCACACACCAAGAATCTCACCAATCACCGCAAAGCAGCCAAGCCCAGCTTCACCGAACAATCCCAATTGCATGTAGCTGTGCCAGAAGTGTGATCCGTGAATATGGCGGTGAAGAATTACTTAGGGAGTGCACTTGAATTATTCACAAACAATAAGAACCCACGTGATGATTATGTGTAAGAGGGTTCGGTGGGTGCAGCAACTCATGGTCTTGCGTGCTCAATAGATGCGACGTACCCAATTGAGATCGCCTCTTCTCGACGTGCACCATCATTCTCGGCTGTGAGCCTTCATTGTGACCCACCACCATCGTCCTTGAGCCCTGCCGCGTCGAGCCTTCATGGTTGGTCTGCTCTATCGTTCAGATTTTGGGGAAAAAATTCAAATTTAGGTAGAGATTTATTTTATTTTATTAGGTAGGTTTATTTTATTAGGTAGATTTATTTTACCAGGTACATTTATTTTACCTTATTTTAGTTTTGATATTTTGTCTCTTTGTTTGAAATATTTCTCAATGCATGATTGAAGTTCCCGATGTACAGCTTTAATTCGCAACCGCACACAAATTTTTATTCCATCTATAAGGCTTTAGATGGAATAATTAATCACGCGGAAGTAAAATTGATATCTTGATCTTTAAGGCTTAAGATCAATTTATTGATTTTATTAGCGAAATAATCAAGTTTGAATTTCAATTCAAATGGTGGATAACATTTTCATTGACCATGGATGAGTTGGTGTTTATCTCTTAATTGTTTTGTTTATCTTGAAAATACAAAAAAAAAAAAATGCATTTGCATTCCATGTATATTAGAATTGTTGCATGATAGGTTAGTTAGATTTTTTAAATGAACGTATCTAGAATAGATAATATCTCACTTTAGTTAGATTTTTATTAAATTTAATTACGAATTTTCATAACAAAAAATACAAAAAATCAGGCACATGTCGTGTAGGATTATGTTTATGAAATGCTCGTCATATAGTGATTGTTGCTAGGTTCATTTAGTTAGAAATTGCTTGTCATTAGAATTAGGTCATTTGGTTAATTTAGATTGCATATTTAATTGTTGCATTTCTTTAATTTTGAATTTCATGGAAAATACAATTTTATTTTTTTTAGAATAAATACATTTCATGCTTCAGGATAGATTGCATGCTTATTTATGTCATATCATTTAAGTCATGTTGCCATGTCATATCATTTCATTTAGATTAGAAGCATTGCATTGCATTGCATATGAATTATATTCTCATTAAATAAGTGAAAAAAAATTATGTGTTAATTAGAAATAATATCTAGGATTGTTGATGTGAATTCTGATCTAACATTGCAGATGCTTTCGTTGCCATGAGATAGGTCTTGCAATTTATTCATTGCTTTATCTGGATGTTAAATTGGTTATTTTTGCACCAACATGATAATCTCACATGTTAAGGAAGTGAATTAAAATTAATTCAAACTGCCTGCAAAACTTTTTTTTTTTCAAAATAAAAAGAAAAAGGTACCGAAAGGATATTAGAAAAGTCTAGTGTAACCAAGTCCCCATATACAAAGTCTCTAGTTCGTAGAAATAAAATAATTTTCCCATTATTTTACTTAGGTGTCTAATCAACCTACCGTAAACTGATTAGTGGCGACTCCCTTTTGCATGCTAGATATTTAAACCTAAGTCGCGAATTGGTATGGGCTTGGGAGAGCCCGAGCTAAGTTAGACTTAGTAGTCCATTAGCTTAATTTTAGATGATGAACCCGAAATTTTGGTCGCGACAGGTATCAAAAAAAATTTGAAGTAAATGAGTCACAATTGACAAAGTTTCATGGCTTTGGTGGCTTTTACCCTTTTGATCAACCTTAATAATTTCCATATTTGCATAAGTTCTATGGTTTTTTTTGTAAAATTTAAACTTATTTCTATATAGAAAATAAATAAAAAATAGTCTTTTATCCATCATTGTGATCATAATGGCCAATTCATTCTCTGTCCATCCTATCTCAAAAGCTCACTGTTTTAGAGAACATTTTATTTTTCAATTTCATTATTTAAAAAACAAAGATCAAGCCTGTTAATTTACTATGTCAAAGAATTTTTGTTTTTTCCTTATTGTTGACGAGACACTTTTACACGAGCATCTAAGACGTCATAGGAGTATCTAAAGTATACTAAACGCATTGATAAGAAAAAGCATCCACATGAGCCATCTTGATATTTTTTTTGTAAATACTCATGAATGATATAATTTTTTTTTGTCAATCCCAAATGAATGAAATTTCACTGTCATTTTAAAGGAGTTCTTATTATATGCAATTTTTTCTATTATTAAATTTCATCTTTTAAAGCTTCACGTGAGGGAATGTAACAAAGATTTTTTTTTAAATAAAAAAAAATCTTCAAAGAGATCTCTTGTTGTTTTTTTTTTTTGCATCAATCATCACGTTATATATATATATATATATCTAAAAAACAATTGGTAATAAAGAATTTGATGGTGATATACACAACAAAAATATATAAACATGGGCAAAAAAAAAAAACAAAAGTATATAATTATGTGAAAGTTGTTTTAGTTAAATTTTTTCTAGATTCTAATTGGTTTTGAGTCTGTATGGCCGGTGAGATTTTAGGATTTGGGTGATTGTCAATTTTGGAAGGAAATATCATTTCCTGTAAATAATAACACAAGGATAATGGACAAAATACAAAGCGGAGCAAATGATGCTGCAAGAGACTAAACACAGAAGTCGTCTGTCTACCGAAATGAAGAGTTCTGGATCCATCGTGCAACAGCCCTTCGACTTTGAGAATTATAGATTTTCCCGAACTTTCATTTCTATTGCATAATCGTTAGTTTTTCCATTTGCACAGTTGTTTAGTGTTACTAGAACATGGACTAACTCGTTTTTCTTGACCAAAATAACCTCTATTAGATTTTCTTAACTTCATTTATCACGCATTATTCTTTGTTTTCTTAACTTCATTAACCATGTAGCATAGGCTATTTTCGTCAAGAAGAATAATTAGTCCATATTTTAGTAACACCTAATGACTACGTAAACGGATAAACAAGCGGCTGCAGCAAGAATAAGAAGTTCAATCGTTAATCTATAACATTTCAAGTTTTAGAGGCGACTAAGCATTGTTGTTGAAATTCAGGGACGAGATCTAGAACTTTTCAGAGTTTGAGAGTTATTACGCAAAGCGCCAATTAATGGGGATTTGAGCATTTATTGCCCTATATATAAATAAAATCGCGAGAATTAAAAATAATATAAAGACAAAAAGCAATATATAAAATATAAAGGAAAAGTATGCATAAGCAAAAACCAACCATAAAGGTGGTATGAACTTGTATTGAATAAACTGAAAGTTTACATGTATTGAAAGAACATGTATTTAAAGAACATGTATTGAAAGATGCAGAAAATTAAAGCATCAAGTCATCCACTAGGGCGGTAATCCGCACTCCAGAGATTATCGATGTTTGTATTACAAAAGATGGTTAACCAACTATCATGTAAGTTGGTAACCCTGTATTAACTATGCTAGATGTATTTGAAAAACAAACTTACTTTGTAACAAGGGATACAAGGTAAGAGAGCATGGAGATGGAAGAGATGAGGATGAGGAAAGAAAGGATGAGGGTTTACAAGAGGGAGAGGGAAGGAGAAGAGAGAAATCTGGAAAATTTCGAGGCCCCTTCACTATTCACTATTCACTTTATAATGTTCACTCAGTACTGTTCACTTTACACTGTTCAGCACTGTAGCACTTTCACTGTAGCACCACTATAAATACACTCCTCCGGCACAAGAGAAGGGGCCTCGAAATTTTCCAGATTTCTCTCTTCTCCTTCCCTCTCCCTCTTGTAAACCCTCATCCTTTCCTTCCTCATCCTCATCTCTTCCATCTCCAAGCTCTCTTACCTTGTATCCCTTGTTACAAAGTAAGTTTGTTTTTCAAATACATCTAGCATAGTTAATACAGGGTTACCAACTTACATGATAGTTGGTTAACCATCTTTTGTAATACAAACATCGATAATCTCTGGAGTGCGGATTACCGCCCTAGTGGATGACTTGATGCTTTAATTTTCTGCATCTTTCAATACATGTTCTTTAAATACATGTTCTTTCAATACATGTAAACTTTCAGTTTATTCAATACAAGTTCATACCACCTTTATGGTTGGTTTTTGCTTATGCATACTTTTCCTTTATATTTTATATATTGCTTTTTGTCTTTATATTATTTTTAATTCTCGCGATTTTATTTAGATCTTATACACTCTCAATATCTCTCTTATACTCTCTTGTTCTCTCATATAGCACTCAGATCCTAACCCCTTTATGGTATCAGAGCCAGTGGGAAGATATAGATAGTCTTTGTGAGAACATACTCATAGATCGAGAGCCATTTGTTGGCATCCTTCTTGCTTCTACAGAGTGGTCCAGGCCGTAAGACCCTGAGTGGCTGTCAGACCGTTGGTTTAGCTCTGTAACGGTTCCTAAGAAGGATTAGTTCCGATCTTAAGTATGAGCTTACTTAGAAGATCTACATCTTCCTCTAGTTCTCTATCACAAATGGACTCAGATCCAAGTCCTATACATAGAGAAGAAGTAAGGATAGAAGATTTCAACAAATCTATAGAAAATTGGGAAATTCCTAAAATACAACTTAAGGAAATATACAAACAATCAAAATTGAAATTTTTCAAAAAATCAGACTATGTCATATCCACCGAAGAAAGAGATGTTCCTCTTTCTAATTCCTATGAAAAAATACATCTTTTAAACAAAGAGTCTATCCATAAGCATAAACAAAAATACAATTACATTCATATAGGATTAGTCCAAGTAGGAGTCAAGCCTCTCACTAAAGAAGGTCTTAATACTTCTATTCTCTTAGTTTTAAGAGATTCACGTCTCTTAAATTATGATGAGTCTATTCTAGGTACTGTGGAGATAAGTCTCTGCAAAGGACCTATACATTTTGACTGTTATCCCAATTTCTCTGTTTCTCTCAAAGATAAGAACATTCTTAGAGCCTTAACACTCCAAATCAAAACACATAATTACAAAGTAGCATATGGATCTATTCCTTTAGCCCTTGTCTATAGAATTCACTACAAAGCCATGTCCTCCGCTTTTGGAGAAAATGCTTTCAAACATAGTCCACGAGGAGAAACACTTCTTCTCCAAACTGACATTTCTAGAGCTAATACGACAATTCCTAGATCTATTAACTGGAACCAGGTTACTTTACCAGAACAATGGGAATTAGAAAACCAAATTCCCCAACAAGTTGTTCAAAATACAGACCCGACTAATGTCATTCAACATCCAGAAGGAAGAGTGACCATTAGATTCCCTAGAAGATCATTTGATTCTAGATCTAGTCCTTCTTTTCATAATTCTTATACAAGATCCGTAGATCTAAATCCTAATCTTCCTCCTATAATCACAATTCCTCCCAGTACTCATAGAAACACACCTCCGCCTAGTGTGCATAGAGACATTCCTACACGTGATACAACACCTTTACCTCCTTCTACTAGTAGAAGTAATAATGAGTCACCTCTTGAACCAGAAATTAGTGGTTTAGATAATAGATCAGGAATTTCCAGGCCTGTTTACCAACAAAACCAGCCTGAACCAGCCATAGAAAATACAGATTCCCCGCATCATTCTCCCACTTATTCTCAAATGATAGATGCTGAGCTTAATGTTCTAGAAAAACAATTTGAACCAAACAGAGCTTTTCTTAACAAAGAATTTAATTCTGAAAACAACAAACACATCAGAGAATGGTTCTTCAAAACATTTGCTGATAAAGCAAAAAATATCAAGCAAAAATATTACGACTACATGTACGAATATGAAGTCCATATATTTTTCTTTGATTGGTTAGAAGAACAATTCCTTGAACCAAAAGAGATTGTTGTTTTAGACCATCATTATAAGTGGAAACTGGATAATGGCGAAACCATAGAATCCAACCATCCACCCCTTAGGAGAATAAAAATACAACATGGAGAAAGCGAAGTTACTGCCACTCCTTTTAGAGTTCCAGACAAAGGAGACTCCCTATACACCCACAAAGTCATTGAACAAAACAATTTTACTAATCAACATCTAGCAACCATAGGAAAACAATTAAACAGGATAGAATCCACCATACAAAATCCTACCCACGTAACCACTCCACCTGTTGACACACTCAAAAAACCCATTTTCAAAACCTTTGAATTCCCAAAAAACCTTAGTCCGGAGTTTGCCAGAGCCATAGAACAAAAGAAAAAACTCCTAGGGAAAGCAAAGCTAGAAGAACCTGCTCCTATACTAGACACCCCTAAATTTCAAGGACTAATTATTAATGACACCCCTGATCAACCTACTATTAGTACCTTGACCAAACTCTCCAATGACTCTGACAATGAATCTATCCCTGAAGTAAATAGACTCAATTGGAGACATCCTCAAAAACTTTATTACAGTAGAGCAACCCCACCCGACATAGCCCAAGAAGAATCATCGCAAAAAATACAAAATAAATACTCTCCAGACACCATTTATGAATGGAATATAGATGGTGTTGCCGAAACCAATATCATGAACATTCTTAACAACATGGTAATGCTTGCTAATGCCTATAAAACACAACAAGATGTTTCTGATCATGCTGTTGATAATCTTTTAGTAGCCGGTTTTACTGGACAACTAAAAGGTTGGTGGGATAATTATTTGACTGAAGAACAAAAAATACAAGTCTTAACTGCTTATAAAATAGACGATTTTGGACAACGCATGGATGATGATCAAGGACGTCTCATCCAAGATGCGGTTAACACCCTTATTTACTCCATTTCACAACACTTCATAGGAGACCCTTCACACATTAGAGATAGGAACCAAGATCTCTTATCTAATATGCGTTGTAAATCCCTAGGAAGATTTAGAGAATACAAAGAACTTTTCCTTCAAAGGGTTCTTGTTAGACCTGACTGCAATCAACCTTTTTGGAAAGAAAAATTCTTAGCTGGTTTACCTCACATCATAGGTGACCAAGTTAGAGATAGAATTAGAGAAGAATACAGTGGTCAAATTCCTTATGATCTCCTTTCTTATGGAGAAATAATCTCTTATGTTTACAGACAAGGTACCCAAATGTGCAATACTATCAAATTACAAAGACAGCTCAAGGAAGAACAATCTCTCACCAATCGTAGTCTAGGAGATTTTTGTGCTCAATACGACCCCTCTTATAATGAAAAAACAAAATCGAAATGTAAAGGAACTTGTCCTCCTGAAAAAGAAACAAAAAAACATCACAACAAACCTCCGCCTCGTAGGAATAAACAAAGGCATCAGAATAATCAAAATAGACCCCATACTGATAAGAAAAATTTTAAAGACATTAAATGCTATTCTTGTGGTAGAAAATGTCATATTTCAAAGTATTGTAGGATTAATAAAAAACTAAATGAACTTTCTCTCGATGACAATACTCTTAACCAATTAAACAACATCTTCATAGAAAATGGTGATACTTCTTCTGATGAACTTCTTGAGGAAGAAGGTCTTCAGATCAATGAAATAGATTCCTCCTCCGATTCTGATTATGAAGACACCTCTCCAGAAAAACCCATTCCTGAAATAAACATGTTAACAAAAGAAGAAGAATTTCTCCTTAGCACTGCTGATAAGATCACTAACCCTGAAGCCAAGAAAGAATACCTTGATAACCTTCATTCTTCCATGAACATTGCCACTAATTCCTATACTTCCTACAACCTCAAAGACATTCTTAATAAAAACAAAAAACCCCTTTCTAGGCCCATAAACATTAATGATCTTCAAAATGAAATAAAACAACAAAAATTAGAAATACAAGCCCTCAAATCAACACAGATAGAAATGAAACAAGAAATTTCTGCTATAAAATCTCTCGTTATAAAAGGAAAGACTTTAGAAGATCAAAATGAAATCACTAATACTTCCGAGTCTACTGATCCAGCCTTTCTTATGTTATTAACAGAAATAACATCTAGAAAATGGATCATTAATATTTTGATAAAAATCAACAATGAGTTTACTATTGAAACAACAGCACTCTTTGATACAGGAGCTGATCTCAACTGTATTAAAGAAGGCCTTGTTCCTACTAGATACTTTGACAAAACATCGGAATCCTTAAAATCAGCCTCAGGAGACAAACTAAATATACAATACAAGCTACCTGAAGCTTCAATAATAAAAGATCAAATGTCCTACAAAACATCTTTTCTTTTAGTCAAAAATATGAGACAACAGGTAATTCTTGGAACACCTTTCATACAATTAATTCAACCTTTCTCAGTTACTAATGAAGGTATTGAAACTCATGCTTTAAACAGAAAAATCACCTTCAATTTCATAACAAAACCACAAAAGAGAAGCTTAAACATTTTACAAGAACATTCTATTTCTGAAATCAATTGCCTTATAAAAGACAAAGAAAACCAGCTTGAATTCCTAAAGGAAGACCTAGAATTCAAAAGAATAGAAGAACATCTTATAAAACCAAATATTATAGAAAAAATAACTTCTCTACAAAAACATATAGAAAAAACCATATGCTCTACTTTACCCAACGCTTTTTGGGAAAGAAAAAAGCATATTGTCGATTTACCCTATGAACATGATTTTTCAGAAAACAAAATACCTACAAAAGCTCGTCCTACACAAATGAACCAAGAAGTTTTAAAATTCTGCCAAGAAGAAATACATGACCTTTTAAAAAAGAAACTCATAAGAAAAAGTCAATCACCATGGAGCTGTTCAGCTTTCTATGTCAACAAAAATGCTGAACTAGAAAGAGGAGTTCCCAGATTAGTTATTAATTATAAACCTTTAAATACAGCCCTTAGATGGATAAGATATCCAATACCCAACAAGAAAGATTTGTTGAATAGATTATGTAGGTCAAAAATATTTTCTAAATTCGACATGAAATCAGGATTCTGGCAAATACAAATCAGTGAAAAGGATAAATACAAGACAGCCTTTACAGTCCCTTTTGGCCAATATGAATGGAATGTTATGCCTTTCGGCCTCAAAAATGCCCCTTCAGAATTTCAAAGAATTATGAATGACATCTTCAATCCCTACTCTGAATACATCATAGTTTATATAGATGATGTCCTAGTTTTCTCCTCTAATATAGAACAACACTTTAAACATTTGTCTACTTTCATAAAAGTTATCATACAAAATGGTCTTGTTGTCTCTCCTACTAAAATTGCACTTTTCAAAACCAAGATTAGATTCCTAGGCCATTACATTCATTTAAACACCATAACTCCTATAGAAAGATCAATTTCCTTTACTGATAAATTCCCTGATGAGATTAAAGACAAAACACAGCTACAAAGGTTTTTAGGAAGTCTCAATTACATTTTGGATTTCTTCCCTAATATAAACATCCTTTGTAAACCTTTACACCAAAGATTGCAAAAAGATCCTCCACCATGGACTTCTGTCCATACTAACATAGTCAAACAAATTAAGACTCATGTTAAAGAAATACCATGCTTACATCTAGCTGACCCTTCTACATTCAAAATAGTTGAAACCGATGCCTCGGAAATAGGGTATGGCGGTATTCTTAAGCAAGTCAAAAATAACAAAGAACAAGTTGTTCAGTTTATTTCAAAACATTGGAATTCTACTCAACAAAATTATTCAACGATCAAAAAAGAAATACTTGCTATAGTTTTATCCATATCAAAATTCCAAGGAGATTTGTTAAATCAAAAATTCCTCTTGAGAATTGATTGCAAATCAGCCAAACACGTTTTACAAAAAGACGTATTAAACATTGCATCAAAACAGATTTTTGCCAGGTGGCAAGCCATACTTTCAGTATTCGATTTTGACATTGAATTTATAAATGGTTCTTCAAATTCATTACCCGATTTTCTCACAAGAGAATTTTTACAGGGGATACCCTCATCATGCCAAGATCAACCAAAAACAAAAAAGACAAAGGCAAAGACAAAGTCATTGCCGAAACCTCCAATACACTACCAAAGCCAACCGGCTTAACACCCCTCAAGACATGGCTTCAAATGGCAGAAAACAACCAACCATTCTTACAACAATACCAAACAACAAATACACCATTGAAACATGAACCTCTATCATCTGACTCAACATCCGCCCTCAAACAGCTAGCAGACATACTACCCCAAGAAACACTTCTTTTACTTGCCAAATCTTTAAAGAAAGAACCATCCAGTGCCATTGAGGTAAGCAACAATCCTTCCCCACTGGTTACACAATACAAAAGAATTTCGAATGAGGTGGTTATTAGGCCTCAGGCAACCCCTCAATCTCAAAGATCGAAATTTTTCCCCAAAACATCATTTCAGAAAATATTAACTGTAGAAGATGGATTCTTCGATAAGGATCCTATCAATTTTGCAAAAAACATCTTTCCAAAAAACTGGTTATTCAAACCACACAATACAAACAAAACCCTTGCTTATTATGAACAGATCCTTGTGGAGACAGAATCAGCAAGATTTACCCATTTTGCTGACAAAAACAATACAGAAAACATTTTATACTCCACTATATCCATCAGTAAAGTCATACACCCCTCACACTGGGGAGCCGCACCTCATACACCCAGAAAATTCCAAACCAGACTTACCCAAAGTCTACCATATTCTACCTCATACACCTACTGGGACTACCAACAAGCTTGGTGGAATGTTTTCTTCAGACAAAATACAAATTTCCAACACACCTGGTTGTTATTTTTTAAAGATAACTTCCCAAGACAAAGTGTACCAAACTGGTTTGACGCTTGGTGGGATCTCTTTGGTCCTTTGGACATAATACTACACCCCACAGTCAAACAAGGTTACAAAGCTTTTAGCGAAAACTTCGTACCAACACCACATGATATAAGGTTTCCATGCCTTATGCATTTCTTCATAATATTCAGAATCTCTTGGGTAACAGCCTGGGAATTTGAATACAATACATCCACAAAACCTGGAGTACCGGTCCTTGTCCGGAAATACAAGACAAAATGGTGGGATGGATTCAAACACATTGAACAAGGATCCGAAGCTGCGGTTAAAACATGGTTAAACAGCCAGAAAAACATGATAACCACAGTCCCATCAAATACATCCTTTTTACAGGAGAAATCCATGGCAAGTGCAGCGCTTGCTGCAGTCCAGACCAGACAAGAATACTGCAACACTCTCAGAACAATGCTATCAGAAGCGGAAGGATCACAATGTGGATCTTCCAAATCTCAAGACAATACAGACGGATCCTCACAGTCACATCACAGTGGAAACACCAATGAAGACGACTGCTACGGGATCAACCTAGACAGAGATTAAAATCAAGACATCACATGCCGACACTGTTGCGAGCGGTGCAAAGGCTATACATCGTAGCATACACTGTTCACTATTCACTATTCACTTTATACTGTTCACTTTACACTGTTCAGCACTGTAGCACTTTCACTGTAGCACCACTATAAATACACTCCTCCGGCACAAGAGAAGGGGCCTCGAAATTTTCCAAATTTCTCTCTTCTCCTTCCCTCTCCCTCTTGTAAACCCTCATCCTTTCCTTCCTCATCCTCATCTCTTCCATCTCCAAGCTCTCTTACCTTGTATCCCTTGTTACAAAGTAAGTTTGTTTTTCAAATACATCTAGCATAGTTAATACAGGGTTACCAACTTACATGATAGTTGGTTAACCATCTTTTGTAATACAAACATCGATAATCTCTGGAGTGCGGATTACCGCCCTAGTGGATGACTTGATGCTTTAATTTTCTGCATCTTTCAATACATGTTCTTTAAATACATGTTCTTTCAATACATGTAAACTTTCAGTTTATTCAATACAAGTTCATACCACCTTTATGGTTGGTTTTTGCTTATGCATACTTTTCCTTTATATTTTATATATTGCCTTTTGTCTTTATATTATTTTTAATTCTCGCGATTTTATTTAGATCTTATACACTCTCAATATCTCTCTTATACTTTCTTGTTCTCTCATATAGCACTCAGATCCTAACCCCTTTATATATATATATATATATATATTTTTGGTCGGTCCTACGCTAATCCTACTCTAACACTCACTCTCAGACTTTTACCCTGCCTCCTTACAGGGTGTGGGAGTCGAAACCCACTCCTGAAATGAAATCGTCCTCACCCTAATCCCCCCTGAGAATGTGGGGATTTGAACCCTCAACCTCCCTCTTCCAAGATGGAAGGGTGGCCACTGGGGCGAACCCCCAGTGGTTATTTATTGCCCTATATATATATATATGGGTCGGTTTTCGCCCGATCTTTTCTAAAAGCCATCTTTTCACATGTAAAAGAAAAAAAAAATCTCGTTTTTTGTCAAATGGCAACAAATTGTTAAGCAATATGTTTGATGAGTTCATGCTACCAAATTGGGGGAAAATTATCCAAAAAATCCTTAAAATATGGTACGGTTGCTAATTCAATTTTAAATATTTTAATTGTACTGATTTAGTCTTAAAATTTTTTACAACTTGCCAAATTAGCCATAAGCCTTTCAATTATGCCAATTTAATCCTAAACATTTTAATGATTTGCTAATGTAGTCCTAAACATTGCAATTAGACCAATTTAATCTTAAACATTTTCAAATTGATACAAATTCAGTCAATTTGGTCAATTTTGATCAAAACTTGTTGATGTGGACGTTGGTGATCCTTAAGGCATGGTCGGTGCTAATGTTGACATGGTCTGAGAGGGCAAAGGCGAGGCCGACCCTCGCTTAGACAAGGCCGACCCTCATCGGCAAAAGGAAAAGGGGAATAAACCAAAGAAAAAATTCAAAATAATTATTAAAAATGTTTACGTTAGCATTGACATGACCACCGATGTCCACATTAGCAACTTTTGGTTAAAATTGACCGGATTGATAGAATTTGTATTAATATGAAAAGGTTAAGACTAAATTAGTCAAATTAAAAGATTTAGGATTGTATTGGTACTTTTCCCAATTATTTTATGCTCACAGTACGTCGTAAGATAAGGTAAATTTCATTTCTTCAGCATGATGGAACCGACGATATCTGGTAAGAAATTTCAAGTAACAATAATTGTTGTTAGTGCATTATGTTTTTCCTCTCTAGTTTTCTCTTTTGCTAAATTTCGTTCCCCATTCACTAGGTGTCCTGTGAAATGGTTGGCGACGATGAACTGCCTCAAGAGCCTTACCGGTTCAAAGTTGCGTACAGCAAGCTAGTCATCGCAGCCAAAGCCAAGCCCTTGACTTTTGGTATAAAGGGCGTTAAGGAACACGTATACTTCCTTTGTGAGATGAATCTTGCCCGAGAAATCATGAAGAAGCTTTTGTTGAACTTCATGCTCTCTTAAAATCCAGGTACTTCAATTCTCCTACCTTATGAATTGCACTTGCAGAGCAACATTCCAAAGTTTCAGGAATAGAAGAAGATGCTCACTATTTCTCAATGATTAACGATCAACAAGATTTTACGGCTTCATGGACAATGGGGGAGCGATTCCTTCTCTGTATCTTATAGGCATATCAGAAGAAGAAAGGCCTTTTACACTGTGTTGTTATTGGCGGTGGACCAACTGGGGTGGAGTTCAGCAGTGAATTAAGTGATTTTATCATGAAAGACGTCCGTGAACGTTTTCCTCATGTGAAGGATTACATCCAAGTCACCCTTATTGAGGTACTCATATACACTTGCATAAAGATGCTCACATCTGTTTGGAAAAATGTAAACAACACTATTGGACAAGTACACCCTTTAATAGGCAAACGAAATTATGTCGTCTTTCAATGTTGGCTTACGGCAGAATGTGATGAATCATCTAATAAGGTTAAGCCGATTTTCTTTCTCAAGTTACCGCCATCTTTTCCAACAGGTCATTGTGGTGTTGATTTAATGCTTTCAATTGCTAGTCCGGTATTCATCTTAAAAGAGGCGTGGTGACAGAGGTGCATGCGAAGAAAATTGTACTGAATGATGGTACAGATGTTCCATACGGCCTCCTAGTCTGGTCCACCGGTGTTGGACCCTCAGAATTTATCAAGTCACTTTATCTTCCCGAATCCCTCAGCAAAAGGTGAGGAAATAAGATTTCTTCTTTCCTTGGTCATCTAACTCTGCAATAGCAATCTCAAGATAAGAACTTTGTGACAATCTGATTTTAGCATTCCACCACCTTCCAAATCAAATTATTTGTCCTCTCAACTGTTTCAGGATCGGGGTTGACAAATGGTTGAGGGTACCTTCAGTGGAAGATGTGTTTGCGCTAGGGGACTGTACCAGTTTTCTTGAACAAAAAGGGAGGCCGGTGCTTCCTACTTTAGCTCAAGTTCAATCACCTTATCTAATTCCTTTAAAGATGTCTCACTATAGCTCTTCATTTGAACGACAATCTTCATCTCCTTGTTCTACTTTGTACAAGATGTGGCATGAATCCTTCCATTTGAAACTGGAATTGGTCATTCACTATCTCTTTCTCATTGCATAAAGGGTTTCTTTCCTTGGAAATAACATGGATGTTGATTTATGAAACAGGTCGCGGAAAAGGGAAGGGAAATTTTTGAAGGAGCTATTTCGTAGGATAGGGAAGCAAAATGGAGGGAAGGCATTTTGCTGGAAAGACATACCTCTAGGAGACCCATTCGTGTACAAGCATTTGGGAAGCATGGCTTTTGTTGGGCGTTACAAGGCGCTCGTCGATTTACGCCAGTCTAAGGTGCATAACGTGCTACCATGTGACACTTACAGTTTTCTATCCCAATACGTACTCTCTGATTCATGGAATCAATCGTCGTCACTTATGCAAACATTCTTTTATGCAGGACGCGAAGGGGATATCACACGCAGGATTTGTGAGCTGGCTGGTTTGACGTTCGGCTTATCTCACGAGGGTAGTCAACTGGAGGAACAGGTTCTACGTTGCAGTGAATTGGGCAACGACTCTGGTATTTGGAAGACAACTCGAGAATAGGTTGACAATGGTAGAGACACAATTTATGATGCACTGGGCTCTTTTTTGGGTGGAAAGGTTCATTTATTTGTAACACATGTATTTAGCATGGCTAGTAAAGTAACGATGGTTTTGCACCAGTACACCTTTTTTGTCGTGTAACTTTGGTTTTATTAGTTGTAGAACACCATTTAACCGGCTGATCCGGTCTTTAGTTTCATGGAACTCGGTAGTGGCTAGGCCTATGGTGGAGTAAGTTCTGGATTCTCGAGCGGAATGGGATCACCGGTTTGTGCTCTCCCTTACTGATCACCACTTTAGTCATGATAACTGTTAATCCACATACTCAAGATTGATCTGGTCAAGGAAAGTATTAACAACTCAAGATTCACTAAAAACATAGTCTATATATATGGAATGAAATTGGAAGATGCAGCTTTTATATGCTTCCTGCTACTTGGGATGATAGTACTACAACACAGCATACACTGTTTGAATGATGCCTACAAGTGTCACTACAACAGCTAAGCCCGAAAGAGCCAACCATGGGTTGTCATGAAAAGCATTTAGGAGTTGTGCCCAGGAAAGATGAGCCCGCTCATACTTAAAAGACTCATCTAAAAATGAAAAGTGCGACACTAGATAGGTCTCACCGATGTTTATACTAGCGTCCTTGCAGACGTCACTGAAGAAGCGTGCAACATCCTGGTTGCTCATACCGTGATTTGATATGACTTTACAGTCACGCAAAAACTATACGTCATTAGCAGTGCAAATGAGGCATCCCATAAATGTGGCATAGGCAGTTATGTGCTTGTTTTCCGTTTGGCCACGACACTGTTCAAAAGCAACCATATTGGGGAGGATGCAATTGAGACCATCATCTATTACTATTTGTGGAATGCTGACGGTTCTGTGTTCACTGTCAAATTTGATCTCCAGGAAGGTGCTGGCTTGCCCCTGCTTGAATCCAATTCCCACTCGACAGAGCTCAGAGGCAGATCTAATCAGAAGAAAGTATGAACTCTTCTCTACTGGATTGTCTTGTTGAACATGAGCTATTAAACTCAGACGAAATGAATCGAGTGAATCGAGTAAATGCACTCCTTTTATATTGATCTGTCTTCTTTCCAAGACATCGCCGGGTCCTACATCGAAACGGCCGAAGAAATTGAAGGCAAGATCGGCCAAGGACAACGTTCCTTTTGGAACATTCGTTGTTTCAAACAAATGCTCGAGAACAAAGTATGGGACATGGTTCTCAAGCCAAAGAAGGTCCCGTGCAACATAATTTAACACGTATGAATTATTTGATGGGGGATCCATCCATATGACCCCTGCCAATTGATGGAAGAACTGAATGATGAAGCATCTGAGAGGACTAGTAACAACACCTAGAGGGGGGTGAATAGGTATTTAAATGAAACCTTGGCAAAAGCATGCGGAATAAAATAAGTTGTGAGCAAAGTCTGAAGAACAGCAGACTTTGAGCGAGATCAGACTTTAACACAATAAAGAGTTTAGAGAAGAGAATAAGAACACAATGTTTATAGTGGTTCGGCTTAATCCAAGCCTACGTCCACTCTCCCATGCTAACAGCCTTCTTAGCTGGATTCCACTATGCAATCAACAAGAGATTACAACTTTGAGTGCAAACACTTAGTAGTAGATCACACTATCTCACTAAGTCACTCTTTTGGTATTTCTCTCAAGATCACAAATGTTTAAGCTCACCAAAGACAAGTGTATGATAGAAGATCGCTCAGACTTTGGAATTATAAATTCTACACTCCGTCTCTTACTTGCTCATCGGTCCTTCATCTCCTTAAATACTCCTCCACTTCCAAACTAGCCGTTGGACAGCATCTTGAGGATCGTCTTCCAATATACCCATTGGACAGCCCTGTATCTAGAAGATTTGGTAGCCGTTGAGTGACAAAAGTAGAATTTCAAATTAATTCCGATCGCCCATACAAACGGAATCTTGGTTTCCATAAGTAAAGCTTCTTCGTATAGAAAGTTATTGTCTTCAAAATTTAATTGTCAATCAATTAGATTGAGTCAATCAAATCAATCTTGATGTAGAATCCAAACTAGATCACTAGCCTTTATATGATTGGGCTTGAGTTACGTTCTGTTGAGTTCTGGATGTAAAGTCTGAGAGCAATAGACTTTACAATCTGAGTCTGAGTGCGATATACTTTATACTTTACAATCTGGGTCTGAATAGATTTAGCTTTAAGATCTGAACACAGTCTGTTATATTCTGCTTCAGCATAGAGTCTGTCTTCTTGTTCTTCATTCATGTTCAGTCTAGAATTTGTCAGAGTTGACAGACTTCTAATGTAGAACAGACTTTGACACTAAAGTCTGACAGTCTTCAGACTTTGACACAGAAAACTGGAAATCTTCAAAATATACTTTGGATATGTGTTCCGTTCAGTCTTCTGGCCATCTTCAGACTTTGACAATATCCTTTACATGTTCTATCATCTGCATGGTCTATTACTTAACCATTAAACACATTAGTAGCCTTTGATTTATTTTGTCATCTTCAAAACATCATAAGGGATTTCCCTAATAGCATCCATCAACAACCATCATTTTCAGAAGGCCAGGTCTGCTGAAACGGTCGGTGCTCTCCGAATAGCACTACCGGATTATTTCCACTTTCGGTGCCACTGTATTGATGAGCTCCTCGAGGCCAATACCGTGCGGTTGAGTTTGGTCCAGCATGGTTTGGAGGTATGTCCGCTTGTGCTCCTGAAGCATCTGCAACTGCGGTTCCCCATGGTGGTATGGGCCAATAGAGACGATGCAAGGCCGAGACGCCTGGGCATTTTCTCCAGCAACTGCCTGAGGAACTCTGAAGATGCTACAGCTGCTTTCGTCTGCTGATTCATTATTCCATTTCGACGCTGCCTCCATATATTCTGACATTGAAGCCAATGAATCCCGCCTCATGAGCTCGATCTCCCGCCTCATGAGCTTGATCCCATGTTCCTCAGCGGTTGCTTGACCAACTCCTCCATTGTTGTCCATGCCGAGTTAAATTGTAGAATCAACGTGAATTTCTTGCTGGGATTTCAATAGCTAGAGAGAGAATTGAAAGGATACGAGAAGTGTAGTGCAACCGTGAAAAATGTGAGGGACATGTAGAGATTTTAAAATGTTATGGAACCAAGCTGGAGCGGCAAGTCCTGGTGACGGTCATATGCTACATGGTCTAGTTTATTTCTGAGTTTAATAATTGAAAACTAAAGAGGGCTCGTCTCAGATGCGGCAAAGTTGCGGATGGCTGTGTGAGCCGTTGGATGGCCGACGATGACTATCAACTGTCACTTGCTGATTGATCGATCATCATCAATCGTGAGATCAGATATGAACTATTATCAGGCGGCTCTCTTTTGGTCTTCTTTTTCTCCTAAATAGATTATAGTTGCTACGACAATTGGAAAACCCGTTCTCATAAAAAAAAAATTTAAAATAAATTAATTAACTAGTGTTAGTTGTATATTAAGACTGGTTTGAAAAGTTTGTATATTAAGGAAGAACGAGGACAAGAAGCCACACGAAAGACAAAATGTAAGTTGAATTCACACAACACCTTTTTTTTTTTTTATGGTTGGATATATCTTAAGTGATATATTAAGGTATATACTAACGAATGATAAATTAAAGTAGGTTATATATAAATTTGTTAGTGTGGGCATATTTATTTTTGGAATTCTCGAAATTCCAAGAGTAACGAACAGACCCCAATAAGGAGACATATCCAATACAATTTCGTTAGGTAATGGCATAGGAAAACGTTCTGATTCCTAGAGTTCTCTTTGTCAGGGATTTATATCTAGGAAATTTTGCATATGTCCGTCAATTCTCCATATCTCTCTTAATCATACCTATATCTCTTGGTTGCGCATTTCATGATTGATTATGATTGTTGCGATATTTTATTATTTTATATAGTCATCTCATAAAACCTATAAATAGACGGAAATAATGTCAGAAAAGTCCTAAGGTTTAGGGCTAATTTAGTCATAATTCTTTTAATTGCATCAATTTAGTCCTAAATTTTTTGACCTAGCGTCAATTCAGTATTTTCTGTTAATTTTAGTCAGATATTACTAACATGGATAGTGGTCATCTTATATGACACGACTGGCGTTGATGTAATATACGGCATGATTGGCATTGACGTAAACATTTAAAAATAATTTTAAATTTTTTTTTTAAACCAAGACAAGGGTAGCCTTGCCAAATTTGGGGAGGCCGGCCCTTGCACATGCTTGGTCGGCCTCGGTGACATCACCAGCCATCAAAGGAAAGATGAGGAAAAAAAGAGAGAAAAAAAAGAAAGGAAAAAAAAAGAAAATAATTAAAAATTTTCAAAAATTTCAAAATATTATTAAAAATGTTCATATTAGCGCCAAGCATGCCACGTAGGACAACAAAGTCCACATCAGCAATATCCGACTAAAATTAGCAAAAAAACTTAATTGGCTCTAGATCAAAAAATTTATAATTAAATTGACATAATTAAAAGGTTTAACAATATAATGACACCAATGCAATAGCTTTAAGATTTTTCTAACACTTTTTCATAAATAGGCTCATACACTATTCATCACTATATATTATAAATGCATATAAATTACACAATTCTCTTTGTAGTATACCACGCAACCATGTCAGCCTCTTGCAAAGAAACTAGCCACTTTAGCCTATTCTACAGTTGCATTGCCTCAACCACAACCATGCTTAGCCTACACAAGTTTGCCAATTCTCTCTTTAGCAAACCAATGACAACATAGCCTGCAGGACTTGTTCTCTAACATCGATCAGTCTTCATAAAGGCACATCCACCTGAGCGTTTTTTTCAATCTTTTTCTTTAATCCTCAAATGACTGCTTTTGCGTCACTTGGAGTTTGAGGGATGTTATATGTATTGGAGATTTTCCATAATGCCCTCAATTCTTCATATCTCTTGGAATTGTGCAAGTATCTCCCCATATTTCTGATTGATTGTAATTGAGATCTTATTACCTAACATAGTCATTTCATAATGCTTATAAATAGTGCCACGCACTCTACATCATAATATAGTGTTATATGCGGTATTATTTTTATCTTGGTGTCAGAAATAGACAATCTTAGGGGAAAAGTGTCAAAAAAGTCCTAAACATTTTGCATTTGTGTCAATTTAATCCTAAACCTAATAATATCAATTTAATCCTAAACCTTTTGATTTGTGTCAATTCAGTCCTAAACCTTTTTTATAGTGCAAATTTAGTTCTAAGCCTTTTGAACTAGTGCTAATTTAGTTCTAAACCTTTTAATTTTGTGCCAATTTAGTCCTTCCAGCTTATTTTAGCCGGATTTTGTTGACGTGGACACCGGCCCGTTGATGTAGATAATTTTTAATAATATTTTAATAATTTTTCAATTTTTTTTTATCATTTTTCTGATTTTTTAATTATTTTTTTGATTTCTTTCTTTCTTTTTTCCTTCTTTTTTTCCTTTCTTTTTTCTCTCTCCTCCCTTTCTTCTTCCTCTTGGTGGCGGCCGGCCGGTAGGCAACAACCGGCCATTAGCTAAGGTGAGATGGAGCCTCGGGAAAGGCCGGCTTCAGATCCTAGGCAAGGCCGACCAACGCTTGGGCAAGGGCAGCTCCGGCAAGGCTCCCCTTGCCTAGGCCAGGGCGGCCTCACCGGGTGCTGCCAAGGAGAGGGCACCACCCAACTAGGTGAGCCCTCGCTGAGGCCGCCCTTACCTAGGCATGGGTCTACCTCGCCTAGGCCAGATCCAATGAGGCTACCCTAGCTTGGGCGAGGGTCGGCCTCGTTGGATTTGGCAAGGGGAGCTCTCACCAGGGTTGCCCTCGCCTAGGCGTGGGTCGACCTCACCCAAGCCAGATCCAATAGGGTCGACCTTCGTTGGGGCTCGACCTTTTCCTGGCCAGGTGAAGCCAACTTGCTTGGGCAAGGACGGTGGTTGGTCGTCACTTGCTAGCTGGCCTCTACCAAGAGGAAGAAGAGAGGGAGGGGAGAGAAAAAAAAAAAAAAAAAAAAAAAAAAAAAGAAAAAAATCAGAAAAAAATTTAAAAATCAGAATAATAATAAAAAAATTGAAAAATTATTAAAATATTATTAAAAACTATTCACATCAGTTGGACGGTGTCCACGTTAGCAAAATTTGGCTAAAATTAGCCAGAGTGATAAAATTGGCACTAAGCTAAAAGGTTTATGATTTAATTAGTACTAGTTCAAGAGGTTTATGACTAAATTTGCACCATTAAAGGGTTTAGAACTAAATTGACACAAATATAAAAAGTTTAGAATTTTTTTTTTACACTTTTCCCCACTTCTGAGTGCATTTTCCTTTTGTCTTTATCTCTTTATTCTTGCCTTGCTCCTTTTGTTGGAATATGAAATCCGGATTCTCTCCCCCACATTATTTTAATAAACAATCCCCCCGCCCCCGCGCATTATTTTAATATTGATGCCAGAAATAAACAATCCCGAGAAGTTTTATCGTAGCCAATGCCCTCCCGAGCGCATTTCCCTTTGGTTTCTTCCTTTTTTCTCTTTATTCTTGCCTTGCTCCTTTTGTTGGAAAATGAAATTCGTATTCCTTGCGCGAAGATGAAGAAAAGCTAGCACAAGACCAAGTTAATTAATCTCAAATTTGACCATCTTATTCAAACATAAGAAAATGATGAGTATTTAATAACCCAATCTTACTTTATCTATTGAATTTCACTATGCAAAAATGCTTCAGGCTGATTTTCTTGACATATACAATTTCTTACGCCAGGTAATTATGTGAATGACTTTATCTGAACCGGAAAAGATCCACAATAATAACAAAATTGAGAAAGAAAGTATATGTATCTCTATGTATCTCTCATAATAGAATGCGGAAACAAGATTTGAGGATGAGATGACATTTTTAATGGAAATTGTTTTAGTTGGACAATAATTAAGGAATTTCTCGAGAATCCCCTCGTTTTGGCGTGAACCAACTAGAATTCAACTAGTCTGAGGAGCTTACATTGAATCAGTCAGAATCCCAAGCAATTACCTCTTTCCCAAGCTTGCGAGTTGCGACACTTTAGCTTTGCGTCCATGGTACAATTTTAGAAGACCTTTCTTTTGACTATAAGCTCCCTCAAATCAAAGTTTGGCGAAGATACGACATTACAAAGTTTTTTGCACGGGATGAGTTTGCTGCCCAGATAACTACAGTAAGTTGCTATTCGTATAATTTTTTGTTGACACAAAATAGACGTTTTGACCCCAAACATAGCATGGCTAAGTGAAGTCTTAGGCTCTATTTGTTTCGTGAAAAATATAACATTTCCAAAAAATGTTTTCCAAGAAGTCATTTTCAAAAAAATGACTATATTTTCAGTATTCGGCTAAAACCTGGAAATGGCATAGAAAATATTTTTCATTGTTCAGTACTTTATTTGATTTTTTGGGAAAAACTACTAAAAAATCAAATTTTAATTTTTTTAATCTTAATTGTTATGTATTTTTTAAACATTGAATTTTAATTTTTTTATTTTTAAAAATCTAATTTTTATTATTTTAAAATTTTCCTTTTTTTTTATTTTTCCTTTTTCTTTTTCTTCCTCCTTCCTTCGCCGCCGCGTGCCTCAGCGACGGCTGATTGCCTAGTGACTGACCAAGACTCGGATCGATGAGCTTGAGGCTCGGTTGATCCATGCAAGCCTGAGCTCCGCCAAGGCTAGTGAGCTCAAGCCTTGCTGTCACCGGATTTGGCCTTGGGCGAGGTGGAGCCTTGCCCGCCTCACCACAGGCCGGCGAGGAGTTCAGGCTCGCTTGGTTCGGCAGAGCTCGGGTGCACTGCTTTTCTACCTCGATGACTCCTAGTGGATTGTCTCTGCTCTGTTGCACAAACACAAATTAGAAAGAACGACACAGGACTTGTTAGAATTAACTTTCATATGTTCAAGTTCCAGTGCTATAATGATACTTGCCTCTTTGCTTGTTGGTGGCGATTATTGTGACCACCTTGGGAATTGACATGTCGACATGTGTTTTGTTTTTTTTTCTTTTTTTGGGTCACAGACATGTCTTTTGTTGAGACGCGTCTGATTTCTATATTTTTTCCCTATGCCTTTGACCTTTCTGTCGCATTATAGAACCTGTCCAACTTTCTGCTTTTTCCCGAATGCGTCTCCAGATCGGTCGCGAGGGAGAGATCCTCAAAAGGAGAGAGATGCGCGCATAGAAAAGTACCGATCGAGCTTGGCTTAGTTCCGATCAAACTCTTTTACAGGAATTAGGCCCTATTGAATTTGCCTGTGACAATTATACAGGAGCGTTGACGTACAGATAATTAATACATTAAGTTAAATCTAACAATACTTGCAATATGCATGTGACAATCTATCTTGCCTTTTCAATTGTTAATTAACAAATGAAGTATTAGATGCACATTGTGCGAATACTTTATGTGAAGATGGAGAACCAAATGGAGATATGAAGATGAGCAATAAGCAGATGAAGATAAAGAACATAATCTAGTGTAGAACAATCAATTCTGAAAATGCTTCATGTTTCGTTGTATTAACAAATCATTGAAGTACAATGTATCTAGAACATCAATGAATAAAGATCCCCTGTTCTACTTCCTCTATTCTGTCTTACTTGTATCTTCAGTAGCCTTTGATCATCCTTCAGAAACTTTTCTGTAACACCGAACATCCATGGAGGATTTCTATTTCTTCTCTCTCTCTCTTTTCTGTCGAGCACTTCTTCTTCTTCTTCTTTTTCTGCGTACCTTTCTCTAACCTCACGTCTCTAGTTATATGAAAGACAAACTACTAACTGAAAAACTCAATGTAGTTTGTTTAGTAAAAACAGACTACCACTAACAGATTATAGCTTATAACACACGTGTTAATTTTGCATATCTTGGCGATCCATGTCATTCTCTACTTCAGGTGTCTCCTTCATTGATGTCGAGCCAAGCTGGTCTTCATCATAAGTTCTTCACCGTTAATCATCTTTTATGTATCACCAAGTCCTCTGTTTTCTTTTGTTGATTGTTTTTCAACACGTGCCATTGCTGTTTTTCTTCTTCTTCAACTCATGTTCTTTTATATTTAACATTCCCCCGCAAATTGGGAAGGGTGAATGATCCCATTCCCAATTTGGTGCGAAGAGACATATGAGCTGATCGGGAGATGGGTTTAGTGAAAATGTCAGCTAACTGAAGGTGACTGGGAATATGGTGGATCTGAATGGAACCAGAAGACACCTTTTCACGAACGAAGTGAAAGTAAACTTTGATGTGCTTTGTACGAGCATGTAAGACTGGATTTGCTATGAGAGAAATAGTTGATCTGTTGTCACAAAATAAAGATGTAGCTGCTGGAAGAGGGATACCAATATCACGTAAGACAAAGCTGATCCAAGTTAGTTCAGCTGTGGTAGAAGCTAGTGCTCGATATTCTACTTCTGTGGAGGACCTTGAGACAGTGGATTGTTTCTTGGCTGACCAAGAAAGCAAATTAGAGCCAAGAAAGGTGCAAAAACCTGTAGTAGATCGGCGAGTGATAGGACATCATGCCCAGTCAGCATCTGAGAATCCATAGAGACTGGTTGAACTCCTGGAGTGGAGATAGAAACCAAGATGGACAGTCCCTTTGACATATCGAAGGACTCATTTTAATTATAGAAAGTCTGCCACTATTGGATGTTGCATCTTTTGACAGAGAAGATTTGTTGCAAAAGCTAGATCTGGTCGAGTAATTGTTAAGTATTGGAGACCACCTACCAGGCTTCTGTATTCAACAGGATCAGTGAGCTGAGTTTCAGCATTGTCCATGAGAATTGATCGAGGTGGCAAGGGTGTTGAGATTGGTTTGCAATCTGTCATATGAGCTCGTTTGAGTAAGTCAACAGCATATTTCGTTTGACATAGAAATAAATGCTGTGATGTGCGTTTGGCTTCAATGCCTAAGAAATAGTGAAGATATCCAAGGTCCTTCATATGGAACTGAAGGCTGAGAGTCTGAATTAATGTGGTTAGAAGTTGAGATGAGCTACCTGTCAAGATGATATCATCGACATATAGCAATAGTAATACTGTATGTGACTCAATATGAAGAACAAATAAGGAAGGATCAGCTGTACTACAGAAAAAAACCAATTTCAAGAAGGAAGTTACTGAACTTGTCGAACCAGGCTCTTAGAGCTTGTCGAAGGCCATATAGGGACTTGTGAAGTAGACAGACATGGCTTGATTTTTGAGGATGTATAAAGCCAGGAGGTTGTTCCATGTAGACAGTTTCATTCAAGTCTCCATGAAGAAAGGCATTTTTCACATCAAGTTGATGTATTGGCCATTGTTTTGTTAGAGCTATGGACAGTACTATGCGAATTGTAGCATGTTTCACAACAGGGCTGAAGGTCTCAGTAAAATCAAGTCCTGCTTCTTGATGAAAGCCTTTAGCTACTAGTTGAGCCTTTAGTCTGTCTAGAGTCCCATCAGATGTCAGTTTGGTCTTGAAGACCCACTTATAACCTACCACATTCATCTGGTTTGTTCTTGGAACCAGTGTCCAGGTATGATTGTCATACAGGGCACTCATTTCTTCTTGCATTGCACTATACCAAGCTTTATCAGCCAATGCTGACTTAATGGATCTTGGTTCCATAGGAACTCGATACTCAACTAAACAAGCATATTTTGGATTTGGTTTGATGATACCTGTTTTGAGTCGAGTCTGCATATGATGAACCACATGATTACTTTGAGAAGAAGATAATCCAGGATTGTGTTGTTTTGGTTCAAGGCTAATATTAGTAGATAGTTCAGATTGTGAAGATGGAGAGCCAGATACTGGTTGTGTTTCTGTGATGAGTTCATTCTGCATTGGTGCTGATGAAGCAACTTGTGGCATCTGTTCATTGTAATAACTATCCATTGTAGGATGATACTGACTTTTGCATGCTGACTGATGAGGAGAACTAGTGATTGTTGTGTCAGTACTTGGAGGTTTGAGTAACTGAACTTCTCCAATCCATTGTCTGTATAAAGGTGTGTACTGTCCATATTCATTGATCACCCTCTTGGTGAAATGAAAAAGTGTTTCATCAAAAATCACATGCCTACTGATATATATGCGATTATCAGTAGGTACAAGACATCTATATCCTTTATGCAGGTCACTGTATCCTAGGAATACACAGGTAAGAGATCGAGGATCAAATTTGTGTTTTGTATATGGTCTTAAGCATGGATAACATGCACAACCAAACACCCTCAAATGATTATACTGTGGCTGACTATTATGAATCTTATTATAGGGTGTATCCATCTGTAGTTTTGGTGTTGGACGTATATTTACAAGATAATTTGCTGTGACAAAGGCATCCACCCAAAATTTTAGTGGAACCTTGGAGTGATATAACATGGCTAATCCCAGTTCTACAATGTGACGATGTTTTCTCTCTGGAATCCCATTCTGTTCTGGAGTGTGTGGACAAGATAGATGTTGTTTTATGCCACAGTTTTGTAGATGACATTGGAATCTGTTACTGACAAACTCCCCTCCTCCATCACTTTGGAAAATTTTGATTTGATGATTGTACTGTTTCTCAACTAATTTCTAAAATCGAACAAAGATATCATAGAACTTAGACTTCAACTTCATAGGATATAGCCAGCTATATCGTGAGAAATTGTCAACAAAAATCACATAGTATCTAAACTTCTGAAAAGAATTGACTGGTGAGGGTCCCCAGATGTCACAGTGAATCTTTTCTAATGGCTAGTTTGATGTAGAATCTGATAATGGAAAGGGTAGAGCTGTACTCTTTGCTATTTGACAGCTGCTGCAAACATTGGAAGAAGTTGAAGTAAATTGGATCAGCTTCTGTTGTTGTAGATGTTGCACTGTCTGAGAATTTGTATGAACTAGCCTCTGGTGCCATATGTCTTTATCAACAGTTTTCTGTCTTTGAGTAAAGAAAGCTGCAGTTGTCTCTGTATCAACTTGATAAAGACCTCTAGTCTTCCTTCCAAGCTTGACTGTTACTTTGGTATTGTTGTCCTTTACATAAACACCAAGTTTGTCAAAGATAAAAGAGCAAGGATAGTCATCTGTGAGCTTTGAAACTGAAAGAAGATTCTTCTTTATTTCTGGAACTATGAGAACATCATTAAGTGGTAATGTATTACCTTCTGTATTTAAACAAATGTTACCAATATGTGTAACATGTAAGCACGATCCATTTCCTACCATCACAGTATCAGATCCTTGGTATTTAGAAAGAATATGAAGAATACCAGGATTAGGCTAATGTGGGCTGTAGCACCAGTATCAGGGTACCATTCACTTCCTTTTGGATCTTCAATATGCATTGCTGTCAATGCTGCTGGAACATCTTCTACTTGATAAGAATTGTCAAAGCGATACCAGCATCGGAGAGCATCATGCCCAGGACGTTTACATATTTGACATTCCAATCTAGCAGAACTTGTGTCTTTCTCATCCTGCAGATTTTTACTTGAATTTAATGAGAAAGAAGGATAAGATTTGGTATTCTGGTACCTTTGGGAGTAGTTGGCATAGGGTCGAAACCCCTGATTAGAAGCAGAGAAATTATTTCTTTGTCTGAAGTGTTGATCTCCTTGCACTTGAATTGGTGCTTCTCCTCTATAGTTCGGATTTCTTTCAGCATAACCAAATCCTCGACCTCTATTAGTAGCAGTTCTGCCACGACCATAACTGCGGCCACCTCTGTAACTTCCTCTTTGAGCTATAAATCCAGAGGTTTGAGGAACATACTCTCCATCAGTATTCTCTTTAGGCAGTATCTGAGATTGTCTCTGTCCAAAATAGGCCAAATTTGGATTGAACTGACTTCTAGGATAAGTCTTCATCCTTGACTCAAACCTTTCTAGCTGAGCAATAACCTCATCATAATCAGGTTGAGGCTTTAAACAATATATGGTGGTTCAAAGATTTTCATATTCAGGACCTAAACCTTCCAGCACACCAAAAAATTTGGTTATTTCATCCACAGGTTTGCCTATTGCATTCAACTGATCACATATAGATTTGTATTCTCTAAGATGGGCAGAGAGAGTTTGATCAAGCTTTTGGCAAGATTGTAGTTTCCCTCTGAGTTCAAATTCTCTAGCAATTGATTTATGTGTAAATCGCTTTAGAAGAGTCTGTCATACTTCAAAAGATGTATCTAAGCCAATTATTAGACTCAAAATATTCTCAGTGACAACTCCATTAATCCAAGATGATACCAACTGATCTATTCTTGTCCAGTCAGCATAGTCAGGATTAACTAGTTCAGATTCACAACCTTCAACATCATTTTGCAGCATTCGAGGAGGTGAAGGAATATCACCATTAATGAAACCAAATAGTTCTTGGCTTTTCAGAAATCGTTGAATCTGAGCTTGCCATAATAGAAAATTTCCTTCGGTAAGTCTGATTGTGACAAAATTCGAGATGTTCACATGTATTGGAAAAGGATACTTTGGTGTTCTTATTGCCATTGTCACACAATTTCAGCTTGAGAGAGAAGATATCAGTAATACTAATGAATCCTTATAGGATTTGAAGTTGCTATTGCTTCAGGTTCTCCATTTTGACATGAATAGCAACTTCTGAATAAAATTTTCTTCATTCGATACAGAGAATCAACCTTGCTCTGATGCCATGTGAAGATGGAGAACCAGATGGAGATATGAAGATGAGCAATAAGCAGATGAAGATAAAGAACATAATCTAGTGTAGAACAATCAATTCTGAAAATGCTTCATGTTCTGTTGTATTAAAAAATCATTGAAGTACAATGTATCTAGAACATCAATGAATAAAGATCCCCTGTTCTACTTCCTCTATTTTGTCTTACTTGTATCTTCAGTAGCCTTTGATCATCCTTCAGAAACTTTTCTGTAACACCGACATCCATGGAGGATTTCTATTTCTTCTCTCTCTCTTTTCTGTCGAGCACTTCTTCTTCTTCTTCTTTTTCTGCGTACCTTTCTCTAACCTCACGTCTCTAGTTATATGAAAGACAAACTACTAACAGAAAAACTCAATGTAGTTTGTTTAGTAAAAACAGACTACCACTAACAGATTACAGCTTATAACACACGTGTTAATTTTGCATATCTTGGCGATCCATGTAATTCTCTACTTCAGGTGTCTCCTTCATTGATGTCGAGCCAAGCTGGTCTTCATCATAAGTTCTTCACCGTTGATCATCTTTTCTGTATCGCCAAGTCCTCTGTTTTCTTTTGTTGATTTTTTTCAACACGTGCCATTGTTGTTTTTCTTCTTCTTCAACTCCTGTTCTTTTATATTTAACACTTTAAAATTAGTCCGAATGCAAATTCTCGTAGGAAAATTTCAAATAAGAGTCTCAAATGCCATCAATCTTTTAAATAAGAGCTGAAGTAAACATTGTTTTAAATAAGGATTTGAAATGTCCAAATTGTCTCAAATAAGGAGAAAATTACCAAAAAGTCTTAAACCTATATTGATTCAGCTATAAATTTATTTATTTGGTCAATTGAGTCTTAAATCTATTGTAAATGTTTCAATTTAGTCTTTTCAGTCAAAATTGGCTAGTTGCCAACCGACACCGACGATAATTTTTTTTAATAAAAGATATATATATTTTTTTAAATTATTTTATTAATTTTTTTTATCTTTTTTTCTTCCTCCCTCCTTCCTTTGGCGGTCGTCCAAAGGGAAGGGTTGGCTAGTTGCCGGATTAAGGTAGTTGAGCAAATTTGGCTTGGCAAGGTGTAAGCACTTACCCAGGCATTGCGAATTAAAGTAAATTTGGCTTGGCAAGGCGTCTAATGCGAGCATGTGGAATCTTTTTCTTCTTCTCCTCCTCCTGCTTCTTCTTCTCCTTCCACTTCTCGTTCTCCTCCTCCTCCTTCCTTCTATTCACCAGGCAAAGTGCTCTTTCTCCCTTTCTTCCCTTTTATCTCACAATGGTCTTCTCTTTCTTTTTCTTCTTGTGGGCTCATCCTTTGACCAGATCAAAATATTCTCCTTCTCCTCCTCCTCCTCCTCCTCCTTCTCCTCCTCTCTATTCACTAGGCCAAGTGCTCTTTCTCCCTTTCTTTCCTTTTATCTTGCGATAATCTTCCTTTTCTTTTTATTTTTCTTTTGTGGGCCCCATCATTGACTAGATCAAAAATTGCACATGTAGAGATTTTTAAGAGTTAATATCTGAAAATTTTCAAATTAATAGATTTATGATAAATTTATTTAAAATTAATTTTATATTATTTTTTTTTTTTAAATCAGTACATGTATCAATTTGGTGATGTCAAATCTTTATTTCCCTCAAATTCTTGAACGCCCATCGAGCAAAAGGAGTTGTACAAAGTGCGTTGGCTGGACCGTGGAAAAATGAGAGATGAGATGGAAAAGTTACGAATTGCACTCGCAGAGCAGCATTCCAAACCGAAGGTTCAGGAGGTGCTGATGTGCACATTTTTTAAGGAACTGCGATCGGATCGAAGATCTCACAAAAGACAAAATGTAAGCAAGTGAAGTCCATGATTTAGGACAGAAAGACAAAATAAGTGAATCTGAACATCGGTCTTTCCACAGCCCAGTCGTCGAAGGAGTTGCCAAGATAAAGACATTTTAAAGGAAGTGCACGTTTGGCAAGGACAAGTAGCACCACAAAAGACAAAATGTAGGTTGGTGAAGTCAATAATTCAGTTCAAAAGGAAAGAGAAATTTTGAAATTTCAATTAAAATGTGGACATGAAGCAATCATGTATCTTCAAGTGGTTTCAATATTATTTTTACAGATGCCCGCATACTCCAAAAAATAGGATCGAACTAATTAATGGATGTACGCATAGCTACTGCTACATATTGGCTCCAAAATAAACTTATAAAACTCAAACATGACGAGGACACTCTACCATAGAGAAAATTCCAAATAAAGACATGGACTATCCTCATTTTCTCAAATAAGAACTTGAAGGAATTATAACTACTTCAAATAAGGGTTTAATCTCACAAGATTGTCAGCTAGCGAAAAATTCTGACCAAGCACCTGTTTTTTTATCCAAACACATTTTTAATTTAAATTTTAATTAAATTAGATTAAAAATATAAAAAGATAAAAGTTATTTTTAAAAAAAGAAAAAATACAGGTGAGAGGTTATTAAATAAAACAAAAAATTAATTAAAGGCTTCTTCGACTCCTTTTATTAAAAAAAATTTTAAATTAGAAATTGGATTAGGAAAATGCAATTTCTTGTCTTTTATTGTAATTAGTTCCCAAGCTTGGTTGCATGTTGATTGGTTGGTTAGTCTAAATTGCATGTTTAAATTCAATTTTGCATATGAATTATTAGATACATGTTAGAACCTCAATGCGTGTCTTTCGGTGGGCAGTCTAGAAGGTAATTAGAGTTAGTTAGGGTTGATTATCTTAACCTACTGATTTGCTAATGCAAATGGCGAGTAATGATTATTGGATTCATAGTTGTGGTATTGGGGAAAATGGAAACGCATGTTTGCCTTCAAAGCCGATCCTGAGGCAATTGGTGATTGAATGAACTTTGGTGATTGCTTACTTTGATTTATGACACATTCTGATTGATGATGAATGAATGGACGAGAAGCGACATCTCGAGAGACGACCGATAGCTCGATGATTGAAGGCCAACCCGTGGCGGTCCAAGGCAGATGTAGCTTAGTTTAGCTTAGTTCAGTATGGTTAGACTCACAACTTTAGGCCCTAATTAGATTAGACTTTAAACAAGACTAAGAATCACTCTTTTAGAATAATGGTTATTTACCTTAGGTTAGTCTAATCATGGATTAAAATCAGTAGAGTTAGGCTCGCCTTAGTCTAGCCCAACTTTTCGAATTAGTTTTTAATGTTAAGCTCACGGGGTTACTGCCCTAGGGCTCATAACGAGGTCATGTGGTATTCTTTGTCCGATGTTGCATCGGCTTTATTTTCTCATACTTTACTCAGAAGTTGTCAGTTTGCTTGAGTGTTTACTAATCCGGCTACTTTCAATATCTGGATGTTTACTTATCGCACCACTTTATAATAAATTGAGTGTTATTTCCTTTTCTAGAATAGGTGACATCTGAAATAGAGTGGATCAAAGAAAGCTGTTTTTTCCCCTCAACAAACAAACGAACCCTACAATCTTTGTCAACCTCACAGAGTGAGGATTTGCTTAGCAAAAAGATCGAGTTCACATTCATGATGAGTTGCGCAATGAACCAAAGAGAAGATGAACCCAGCACTTAGTAGATAAGTAGATATTTGAAATCATGTGGCTTAAAGAAAGCTTCTGTTTTTTTTTTTTGGATCATTGTTTTCCTTAATGGAAACATATGAGCCCTGCAAATCTTTGCCAACTTCACAAAGTGAGGAAGCAAAAGATCGAGCTCACATCCATGATGAGTTGCGTCATGAACCAAAGCGAAGCTGAACCTATGTAAAGGGCACCTAACAGATATTTGAAATCGAGTGGGTTAAAGAAAGCTTCTGTTTTCTTTTTTCGGATCAGTTTTTTCTTAAGCCAAAAAGACTCCTAACCAAAGAGCAACAAGAAGCCATACTCATATAATCAGCAGTTGACCAGTGATGAACTTATGAGAGAATGAAAGGGTTAACTGGATATTCAGATATCAATGCCAACAAGTTTGTGCACTTCAATTTAATATGTCCAAGTTTCAAAAGCGTATCGTCGATGAAGGCACAACCCAACGGCAGATGGTGGAGAGTAGAGCTGTTAAACGGGTGGGTCGGGTCGGGTTATTAATAGTCCGACCCAAATTGACCCATTAACCCATTTATGTCTAATGTAAATTTTCTGACCCATACCCAACCCATATCAATAAAATATTTTCATATTTAACCAAATTTAGAAAAACTTATTCCTATGCTTTTTTTTTTAAGATTATATTACTAAAATACTTCTAAGCTTATTTCTTATATATATATAATTATTTTTATTTTTTTATTTTTAAAATATAATTTTTCTTTTTTCTTTTTTCTTTTTTGTTCTTCTTCTTCTTGGCCAGTGGCCGACCGCCGGCCACGACGACGGCCGGCGGTCGGCCACAGGCGAGCCTTGAGCTCGCCTGGCTCGCCGACGCCGGCGAGCTCGAGCTCGCCCGACACCGGCTACTGTATATTGATTATACTTTTTCCTGCAAGGATGAGGTCAGTTTTATCTTGCATGTATTGATTGATTATTCCGGATGTGCAGCTGGAATTTCCCTCCATGTTCTTCAATTAGCAATCGACAAATATCATAAATTTACGGTATACTGTGTAAACAATCACCGACATGCATTGTCCATACTTTTGCATTTGCGTCGAGATCCCCAGCTATAAAAGTCCCATTCGCGGGTACTTGGCAAATCAAATATACTAACAAATATCGACATGCATTGTCCAAGTGTCAGACAAGTTGAAGAGTGTTTTAGGTACATGAAATAATGTAAAATTTCATTTCCTCAACATGATGGAACCGAAAATGCACCAGTAAGATATGTCAATTGACACTAGTTGTTGCAAATCCAGTAAGTTTTTCCTTTAGGATTTTCTCTTTTTCTAAATCCCGTCCCTTAATGATCAGGTGTACTGTAAAGTGGTTGCCGACGATGGACTGCCTCGAGAGCCTTTACCAATTTAAATTCACATACGAACAAGCTGGTCATCGCAGCCAGAGCCGAGCCCTCGACTATTAGTTTAAGGGGTCTCAAGGAACAGGCCTACTTGCTTCGTGAGGTCAATCATGCCCAAGAAATCGGGAAGAAGCTTTTGTTGAACTTCGTGCTCTCTGAAAATCCAGGTACCTTATTTCTTCAAACTTGTGAATTGAACTTACAGAGCAACCTTCAAAATTTCAAAAATAGAAGAAGATGCTCATTCTTTTCACCTCCAGTTTCTCAAAGATTAATGATCTAACAAGGGTGTTGATTTTCTTTTTCAAGTTACCGTCTATCATTTCTAGCTGCTCATTTCGCTGCTGATCTATTGCTTGCGATGCTAGTCTGGAGTTTGTCTTAAAAGAGGCCCAGTGAAAGAGGCACACGCGAAGAAAATCACGCTGAATGATGGTACAGATGTTCCATATGGTCTCCTAGTCTGGTCCACAAGTGTTGGACGCTCGGAGTTTGTCAAGTCACTTAAATCTTCCCAAATCTCCTGTTAGGCGTTACAAGGCGCTCCTCGATATACGCCATTATAAGTTACGTGACGTACTTGTTGTAATTATGATTATAATTATGGTTAATGGATCAACGAAAGCCAATGAATTAAGATACGTTTTTTCTATTCACGTATCTCTTTTGGATTCATGTATTTCCTAATCTTTTATGTTCACGTATCTATTGATTTCATGAATTTCCTAGATTCATGTATCTTTCAGTTCATGTACTTATTGAGTTCATGAATCTCTTGAATTCACGTATCTTTGGATACATGAATCTCTTGGATTCACGTATCTCTTTATTCATGAATCTCGTGGATACACGCGTCTATTTAATTCATATATCTCTTTAGTACATGAACTAAAAAGCTCTATAAATAGATATGAGAATAGAGCTTCATAAAAAGAAGGGGTTTTGGTTTTGGTTTTAGTTTTTCCGACTCGATTCCAAAAGGCTTTGATATTCTTTTCTACTCTTCTAATTTTTCTGAGTGTGTTGGTTCAATTGAACGGTTCGATTGAGTCTTGTTTGCATAGTGCTGATCCAAACAGGTTCGAGGTGTTGTATCTTGGGAGGCATAGTTCGTGAATCTGCAGGGCACCTTTGGCAGGAACTAATCGCCTTAAGGAGATTCGATTATCCGTACCTCACCTCCAATTTTATGTTATTTTTCAGTGATATCTTATTTTCTTTTGCTCCAAGATTTGTAAAAGGAATGATATTATAAAGTTGTTATCATCTTCTTTACATTGATGTTCTGATTACAACAAACAGTGTGTATTTTCTGGATTATATTTCCAACAATCTTAAGGCGATTATTTTACTCACTGTGTTTGTTGTTCTTGTCAGATTATTGAGATGGCTGAAAACAATCAAGTGCTATTCAATGTTCATAATGTTTCAGGAGACGTTCCTATGGTCGATTCGACCGTTGCTATGGAAGAAATTCAACCCTCAGGGTTTGAATTTGTAGCAGTTAATGCTACGGGCCCTTGGGCTAACACCAATTTTGGTGGTGCGGGTACAAGTCATTCGACTGGTATACCCGGGACTGTTTTTCAGAACAGTACAGGCCAAATGGCTTTTGGCTCCGTTTCTGGAGGAGTAGTTCAACGAACTTTGCCGACTGTGATGGCAACACCTTCAGTTACAGCTAATGAGAAACCAGAGAAATTCACCGGAGTGGGCTTTAAACAGTGGCAGCAGAAGATGTTCTTCTATCTGACCATGCTCAATTTGACGAAATATTTATCGGAGGTGTGCCCGATAATTAGTCCAGATGAGCAAGTTGTCACGACGCTCGGTGCGTTGGAGGCTTGGAAGCATGGGGACTTCTTATGCCGGAATTTATATCCTTAACTGTTTAGTGAATTCTCTTTATAATGTTTATTGTAATATTGAATCTGCTAAATAGTTATGGGAGTCCTTAGAGAAGAAATACAAGACTGAGGACGCTGGCACCAAGAAATTTGTGGTTGCCAAATTCTTGGACTACAAGATGGTGAATTCTAAATCTGTCATGAGTCAGGTTCAAGAATTGCAATTAATTCTGAGTGACATCTCTGCCGAGGGAACGATTCTTAGTGAATCATTCCAAGTGGTGGCTATGATTGAGAAATTACCTCCGAGCTGGTCAGACTTCAAAAATTATTTGAAGCACAAACGGAAGGAGCTGTGCCTCAAAATAGAGGAGGAGAATACAGTTCAATCAATTTCAAAGAGTTTTGTGCTAGTTTTTGAATAATTCTCCAAACGACTACACCTTATACTCCGCAACAAAATGGAGTTGCTGAACAATTGAACAGGACACTAAAGGAGATGGCTAACGCCATGCTTTTGAGTTCAGGTTTACCTCAGAACTTGTGGGGGGAGGCAGTTTTAACTGCAAATTTAATTTTTAATAAAATACCCTACAAAAGGCCAGGTAAAACTCCATATGAGTTATGGAATGGAAAGTTGCCATCCTACAATTTTCTAAAAGTGTGGGAGTGCATAATGTGATTTATAATGGTAAGTCTAGACACATTCGTCGTAGACACAATACCGTAAAGCAGTTGCTCTCAAATGAAATCATTTCTTTTGACTTTGTAAAGTCAAAGGAAAATATTGCGGATCCGCTGACAAAAGGTTTGTCAAAAGAGCAGATAAACTGCGCATCGAGGGGAATGGGTTTAAGAGCCTTAACCCAATAAAGAGATTCCAGGGTGGAAACCTAACCTATGCGATTGGAGATCCCGTGGACTAGGTTCAATAGGACAACGCAAATTTTGGAAACTCTAGTGTGAGCACTGTCTCCCATTCCTATGATGCAACAGTGCTTTCCTACAGCGTTATTAAGGGTACGCTATGCGTTTAATGATTCCTATAACTTGGGATGTAACATCCAAGTGAGATATGGTAGGCTATCTTCAAAAGGAATGCACCTATATGCATGGAGCTGGCCAACTCTATGAAAATTTTTAAAGGCTTGATTTTCTAAAGCACGCATGAATCCCGAGAGGTTCAGGGCCGAAAGAACGAACACAACCGAGAACCAATCTTGAATTGGAGGTACTCCATGTGAGGTTTATTGTCTAGGCTTACACAAACAACTGGCGATTCAAGGCTTAGTCCATCGACTAGTTAAGTAAGTCCGATAGGCTTTCACTAAAGAAGGTTCAAAGCGAAAGCTACCTATCTTGATGCGGTGTATTTCAACAGGCATGCTCAGATTCCTTCGAATCAAAAATGTTTTGTTGATCCATTAATGTGGGGGATTGTTGTAATTATGATTATAATTATGGTTAATGGATCAACGAAAGCCAATGAATTAAGATACGTTTTTTCTATTCACGTATCTCTTTTGGATTCATGTATTTCCTAATCTTTTATGTTCACGTATCTATTGATTTCATGAATTTCCTAGATTCATGTATCTTTCAGTTCATGTACTTATTGAGTTCATGAATCTCTTGAATTCACGTATCTTTGGATACCTGAATCTCTTGGATTCACGTATCTCTTTATTCATGAATCTCGTGGATACACGCGTCTATTTAATTCATATATCTCTTTAGTACATGAACTAAAAAGCTCTATAAATAGATATGAGAATAGAGCTTCATAAAAAGAAGGGGTTTTGGTTTTGGTTTTGGTTTTTCCGACTCGATTCCAAAAGGCTTTGATATTCTTTTCTACTCTTCTAATTTTTCTGAGTGTGTTGGTTCAATTGAACGGTTCGATTGAGTCATGTTTGCATAGTGCTGATCCAAACAGGTTCGAGGTGTTGTATCTTGGGAGGCATAGTTCGTGAATCTGCAGGGCACCTTTGGCAGGAACTAATCGCCTTAAGGAGATTCGATTATCCGTACCTCACCTCCAATTTTATGTTATTTTTCAGTGATATCTTATTTTCTTTTGCTCCAAGATTTGTAAAAGGAATGATATTATAAAGTTGTTATCATCTTCTTTACATTGATGTTCTGATTACAACAAACAGTGTGTTTTCTATGGATTAATTTACAACAAACAATCTATGTAGCACGAACACTCTCCGGAAGCCTTCGTGTCGTGTCCGACACTCCAACACGTGTCCGACACGTCCCGACACGCGGTCAACGAGTGTCGAAAAATCCGACACGTGGTCAACTCTCTCCGACACGCGAGTCCAGAATTCCGACACGCGATTCCGACACGCACGCGGTCAATTTTAAAAATTTATAATACTTGTGGGTTCAAAATATAAATATACATAAAAGAAGTAATAAAAATGCTATACATATACATGCACGGGGTCAATTTTTTTTTTTTTTTTCAGTTTTGTTTTTTTAGAATTGTTTTTTAGTTTTTTAAAAAGTCTTTTACTATGAAAGAAGTAATAAAAAAATGCTATATATGATAAATAAATAAATTTAAAAATATCATTTTAGCATTTTTCTTTAAACAATGTTTTTTCCCTCTAAGTTTTATGTATTATTGTAACAAATTAAAATAATAAATGATATTATTTAATATTTTTCGTGTAAATTAATTCTAGGCGATTATTATTATTATTTATTTATGTATTTATATATAAAAATATATTTAATATATATCGTGTCGGAACGTGTCGAAATTTTCTATTTTTAAGAAATGTTGTGTCGGCGTGTCGTGTCGTGTCGTGTCTCGTGTCGTGTCCATGTCGGTTCTACATAGACTACAATGCCACACTCATGGTTTTCTTTCCTAATACCCAGATTTTGATGCGCACGTACTTTTGAAATAGTCCTAATTAATAATTGTCACTTATGCAAACATTCTTCTACGTGGGACGCAAGGGGAATATTGCACACCGCATTCGTGAGTTGCCTAGTTTGGCATTCGACTTATCTCATGATGGTAGTTACCTGGAGGAGTAGGTTCTATGGTGAATTGGGTGACAACTCTGGTTTTTGGAGCAGACAACTCGGAATAAGTCGACAAAGACAGACTTGCATCCACTAGCTGCTTCACGCTAGTCTTGAAATGTTAATATTTTGATACCTTGTGCTTTTTTTGGGTGGAAAGGTTCATGTAATTGTCACACAAGTATTTAGACTCTGGCTAGTAAAATAAAGATGGTGTTGCACCAGTTAACTTGTTTCTGTCATGCGACCTTGGTTTTCTTAGTACTAGAATGCGGTTTAGTCGATTAAACTTCATAAATCGAAAATTTTGGGAGAAAATTGCACTGTCTCTAACTGGCCGATCCAGTCATAAATTCCATGGAATTGGCTTAGTCGCTAGGGCTAAGGCTGGGTAAGTTTCGGATTCCTGGGGAACCAGATCGCCTGTGCATGCTCTCCCCCCAGTGATGAGCACTTTGACGGTGATAACTATTTGTCCACCATTTCAAAGATTGATTTGGCTACAAGGAAAATATTAACTCAAAAGATTAACTGAAAACAGAGTCAATACTTGTAATGAAAAGTATGGAAGATGCATAGGAGAGTATGATTGATCGTTAGTTTTGGAATATGCAGGATTCCACTTTTGGAGTCAAATTTGATCTCCAGGAATGTGCTGGCTTGGCTCTGCACAAATGCAATTCCAGCTTGATTAAGCTTAGAAGCAGAACCGAGCAATTCAAAGGACGAGCTCTCCTCTGATGGGCTATAGTTTTTTCCCTTCGCAGGAATTAAGCTCTGACGAAGTAAATCAAGCAAATGCTCTGTTTTGGGACGGCCGTCTCTGTCCAAGAAACATACAGGTCTTTCCATAATGCTGTCAAAGAATTTGAGGGCAAGAGTGGTAAAGCTGGTCTCTTGTTTCCCAACATTCGTTGTTTCAAACAAATCCTCAAGCACAAAGTACGGGACCTGGTTCTCAAGCCGTACAAGGTCCTGCCTAAGAGAAACGCACGTGTATAAATCATTTATTAGGATATCCTCGGACCGTATGTCTCCTTTGATTTGACGGAGGAACTCAATGATGAAGCATCCGTCAAGAACCATCATTTTCACAAGATCAGAATCTTCGAAATTGTTGGTTCTCTCCAAGTAGCACTGCCGAATCATATTTACGTTGGGCGCCACCGTCTCAATGAGTTCCTCAAGGCCGACACCCGCCGGTCGAGTTCGGTCCAGCATGGTTTGGAGGCATCTTCCCTTGTACTCCTGAAGCCTCTGCAACTGCTTTTCCCCATGGTGATACGGGCCAATAGAGACTATTCGAGGCTGGCATGCCTCATGATTTGGAACTCTGAAGATGCTAGAGATATCTTGGCCTGCTGATTCATTCAACCATTTCATCTCTGCCTTCATATCTTCTCATATGGAAGCCAATGCCCCCTCCACGATCTCGATCCTACGTTCGTCGGCAGTTGATTGTTGACCTCCTTGATTGTTGTCCATTACGAGTTATATTGTAAAATCTGTGTGACTTTCTTGCAGGAATTTCAATAGCTAGAGAGAGAATTGAAAGGATATCAGAAGTGTAGTGTATCCATGAAAAATGTGAGGGAAATATAGAGATTTTTAAAAGGTGTTGAACAAGCTGTAGCGGCAAGTTCTGGTGACGGTCGTATGTTACATGGTCTAGTTTATTTCTGACTTTAATAATTGAAAACTAAAGAGGGCTCGTCTCACATGCGGCAAAGTTGCGGACGGCTTTATGAGCCGTTGGATGGGCGACGATGATTATCAACTGTCGCCTGTTTATCGATCTATCATCATCAATCGTGAGATCAAATATGGACTATTGGCAGGCGGCTCTCTTTTGGTCTTCTTTTTCTCCTAAATAATATAGTCGCTACGACAATTGGAAAACCCATTCTCATAGAAATTTTTTTAAAAATAAATTAATTAACTAGTGTTAGTTGTATATAAGACTGGTTTGAAAAGTTTGTATATTAAGGATGAGCGAGGACAAGAAGCCACACGAAAGACAAAATTGAGTTGAATTCACACAACACAGTTTTTCTTCTTCTTTTTTTAATGGTTGGATATATCTTAAATGATATATTAAGTTATATACTAACGAATGATAAGTTAAATTAGGTCATATATAAATTTGTTATTGGGGGCATATTTATCTTTGGAATTCTCGAAATTCCAAGAGTAACGAACAGACCTCAATAAGGAGACATATCCAATACAGTTTCGTTAGGTAACGGCATAGGAAAACGTTCTGATTCCTAGAGTTCTCTTTGTCGGGATGTATATCTAGGAAATTTTGCATATGTCCCTCAATTCTTCCATATCTCTCTTAATCATACCTATATCTCTTGGTTGCACATTTCATGATTGATTATGATTGTTGCGATATTTTATTATTTTATATAGTCATCTCATTAAATCTATAAATAGACAGAAAAAATGTCAGAAAAGTCCTAAGGTTTAGGGCTAATTTAGTCATAATTCTTTTAATTGCATCAATTTAGTCCTAAATTTTTTGACCTAGCGTCAATTCAGTCTTTTCTATTAATTTTAGTCGGATATTACTAACATGGACAGCGGTCATCTTATATGACACGACTGGCGTTGATGTAATATATGGCACGACCGACATTGACGTAAACATTTTTAAATAATTTTTAAAATCTTTCTTTCTTTTTCTAAACAAGGACGAGGGTACCCTCGATAGATTTGGGGAGGCTGGCCCTTGCACATGCTTGGTCGGCCTCGGCGGCATCACCAGCCATCAAAGGAAAGAGGAGGAAAAAAAGAGAGAAAGAAAAGAAAATAATTTAAAAATTCCAAAATTTTCAAAATATTATTAAAAATGTTCATATTAGTGCCAATCATGCCACGTAGGACAACAAAGTCCACATCAGCAATATCCGACTAAAATTAGCAAAAAAAACTTAATTGGCTCTAGATCAAAAAGTTTATAATTAAATTGACATAATTAAAAGGTTTAAGAATATAATGGCACCAATGCAATAAATTTAAGATTTTCTAACACTTTTTCATAAATAGGCTCATATACTATTCATCACTATATATTATAACGCATATAAATTACACAATTCTCTTTGTAGTATACCACGCAACCATGTCAGCCTCTTGCAAAGACACTAGCCACTTTAGCCTATTCTACAGTTGCATAGCCTCAACCACAACCATGCTTAGCCTACACAAGTTTGCCAGTTCTCTCTTTAGCAAACCAATGACAACATAGCCTGCAGGACTTGTTCTCTAACATCGATCAGTCTTCATAAAGGCACATCCACCTTAGCGTTTTTTTTCAATTTTTTCTCCAATCCACAAATGGCTACTTTTGCGTCACTTGGAGTTTGAGGGATGTTATATATATTGGGGATTTTCCGTAATTCCCTTTATTCTTCATATCTCTTGGAATTATGCAAATATCTCCCCATATTTCTTATTGATTGTAATTGAGATCTTATTATCTAACATAGTCATTTCATAATGCTTATAAATAGTGCCACGCACTCTACATCATAATATAGTATTATATGAAATTTACACAATTCTCTCTTCGGCATTATTTTTATCTTGGTGTCAAAAATAGACAATCTTGAGAAGTTTTACCGTACCCAATGCAAATCTTAGGGGAAAAGTGTCCAAAAAGTCCTAAAATTTTTGCATTTATGTCAATTTAATCTTAAACCTAATAATATCAATTTAATCATAAACCTTTTGATTTATGCCAATTCAGTCTTAAACATTTTTTATGGTGCAAATTTAGTTCTAAGCCTTTTGAACTAGTGTTAATTTAGTCCTAAACCTTTTAGTTTTGTGTCAATTTAGTCATTCCAGTTTATTTTAGCCGGATTTTGTTGATGTGGACACTGGCCCGCTGACGTAGATAATTTTTAATAATATTTTAATGATATTTTAATAATTTTTCGATTTTTTATCATTTTTCTGATTTTTTAATTATTTTTCTGATTTCTTTCTTTCTTTCTTTTTTCTTTCCTTCCTTTTTTTCCGTCTTTTTTTTTTCCTTTCTTTTTTCTCTCTCCTCCCTTTCTTCTTCCTCTTGGTGGCGGCCTGCCGATAGGCAACAACTGGCCATTTTTGGCCAAGGTGAGGTGGAGCTTCGGGAAGGGCCGGCCTCAGATCCTAGGCAAGGCCGACCATTGCTTAGGCAAGGGCAGCTCCAGCAAGGCTCCCCTCCCCTAGGCTAGGGTGGCCTCATCGGGCGTCGCCAAGGAGAGGGCGCCGCCCAACCAGGTGAGCCCTCACTGAGGCTACCCTTACCTAGGAACGCGTCTACCTCACCTAGGCCAAATCCAATGAGGCTACCCTAGCCTGGGCGAGGGCCGGCCTCGGTGGATTTGGCGAGGGGAGCTCTCACCAGGGTTGCCTTCGCCTAGGCGTGGGTCGACCTCGCCTAGGCTAGATCCAACAAAGTCGACCCTCTCTAGCTTGGCTAGGGCGAGGTCGAGCCCCAGAGAGGAAGAAGAGAGGGAGGGGAGAGAAAAAAAAATTGGAAAGAAAGGAAAAAAGAAAAAAAATTCAAAAAATCAAAATAATAAAAAAAATTGAAAATTTATTAAAATATTATTAAAAACTATCCACATTAGTTGGCCAGTGTCCACGTCAGCAAAATTTGGCTAAAATTAGCCGGAATGATAAAATTGGCACTAAGCTAAAAGGTTTATGATTTAATTAGTACTAGTTCAAGAGGTTTATGACTAAATTAGCACCATTAAAAAGTTTATGGCTAAATTAGCACCAAATTAAAAGGTTTAGGACTAAATTGGCACCATTAAAAGGTTTAGAACTAAATTGACATAAATATAAAAGGTTTATGACTAAATTGACGCCATTAAAAGGTTTAGAACTAAATTGACATAAATATAAAATGTTTAGAATTTTTTTTGACACTTTTCCCCCACTTTTGAGTGCATTTTCCTGTCCTTTTCTCTCTTTATTCTTGCCTTGCTCCTTTTGTTGGAAAATGAAATCCAGATTCTCTCCTCCGCATTATTTTAATATTGATGCCAGAAATAAACAATCCCGAGAAGTTTTATCGTAGCCAATGCCCTCCCGAGCGCATTTCCCTTTGGTTTCTTCCTCTTTTTTTTCTTTATTCTTGCCTTGCTCCTTTTGCTGGAAAATGAAATTCGTATTCCTTGCACGAAGATGAAGAAAAGCAAGCACTAGACAAAGTTAATTAATCTCCAATTTGACCATCTTATTCAAACATAAGAAAATGACGAGTAATCGATAACCCAATCTTACTTTATCTAATGAATTTCACTATGCAAAAATGCTTCAGGCTGATTTTCTTGACATATACAATTTCTTCCGCCAGGTAATTATGTGAATGACTTTATCTGAACCGGAAAAGATCCAAAATAATAACAAAATTGAGAAAGAAAGTATATGTATCTCTCATAATAGAATGCGGAAACAAGATTTGTGGATGAGATGACATATTTAATGGAAATTGTTTCAGTTGGACAATAATTAAGGAATTTCTTGAGAATCCCCTCGTTTTGACGTGCACCAACTAGAATTTAACTAGTCCGAGGAGTTTACATTGAATCAGTCAGAATCCCTAGCAATTACCTCTTTCCCAAGCTTGCGAGTTGCGACACTTTAGCTTTGCGTCCATGGTACAATTTGAGGGAAAATTGCCAATAAATTCTTAAATTTATTACACATTTACCAATTTAGTCCTAAATTTTTCAATTTAACCAATTGAGTTTTAAACCTTTGGATAATTTGCCAATGTAGTCCATTCGGCTAATTTTAGTCGGAAATCACTGAAGTGGACTCTGGGCATCCTACGTGACACGATTAACACTAACATTAATAATTTTTTACTCCTTTTTGTTTCCTTCCCTTTCTATTTGCCAATGGTCGATGGAGCTTGGCATGGGCAAGAGCAAGTGCTGGTGAAGGCGAGGGCGAGCACAACTGAGGGCCTTTGCAAGATTTGGCTAGGCCAACCCTCATCAGGCCTCTCCTGGGCATGGACTAGTCTCGCAAAATTTGGTGAGGCAGACCCTCGTCTAGGCGAGGTCAACCCTCACCACCCGATGGACGACAACCGACGCAAAAAAGGGAAAGAAGTAGAAAAGAAAAAAATTAGATAAATTATTTAAAAATTATAGAATTGTCTACGTCGGCGTCGGTTTTGCCACGTAAGATGGTTGGCATCCATGATTTGACAAATCATAAAAAGTGTTAGGTCTTTATTTTATTTTTTTGTAAAAAAAAAAAAAGAGTTAGGATTTAACTGACCAAATTGAAAGGTTTAAGATTATTAGCATAAGTACAATACATTTATAACTTTTATGGTGATTCCCCTGCCATTTGATATTCTGTAATAAGAAAGGAAAAAAAAGGGAGAAAAAGAGAATAGGTTGGAAATGAAATGGGCAGAGGAATATTGGCCACCGAAAAAATGACTTTTAGGATAATTATCCAAATCGGTGAAGTCAATAATGAATCTACATACTTTTCTCAATTAAAACGTGGATAGAAAGTGATTTGATATCTTCAAGTGTTCACATTTTCATATATACACATACCCTCGTTTTAGACAAAATGGGTTCAAACCATTTGATTGATGAATTCATTGCTACATGATGAGAAGACTCTTCAGCAATTAAGGTGATGGGAATTTGAATTTGTACAATCTTCTTTCAAGTAAAATGTACTGGTTCACTAGTTCGAAAGAAATCTATTTCTAGAAAATTATTTTTCGACTTTCTGGCATTTGGATGACAAAAAACATTTTCCAGGAGCTAAAAACTAGTTTAGATTTGGGCAAAACAACTTCCACTTCTAATTAGAAGAAAATCACTTTTTCTAAATCACTAAACAAATAAAAACTAACTATTTTCTTTGAAAATAAATTCCATAGAAAATATTTTCCGTTCTCATGAAATTTCCAGTCAAACAAACATGCCTAACTGACAAAAAAAAAAAAAACATGCCTTACGTATATAATTGCACTCCTATCTTTGGAATTAATGAATTTTTCAACCAATGTAAATACAGAAAAAAAAAATCACTTCTTATGTATATTGAATTGAGTTGCCTTCATTCGCTGTTGGAGATTGTTGAAAACATTTTAGGGTTCATTCATTTGAAGGAAAATTATTTTTAGATAATTATTTTCTGACATTTCTGGGGTTTGGATGACAGTAAACTAATGATGTGGAAATCGTTTTCCATAAACTGAAAACAACAAGTTTAAATTGATTAAAATCAACTTCCCCTTCTAGCGAAAAGGAAATCACTTTTCTTAGATCTCCAAAAAAATGAAAATTAATCATTTTCCTTGAAAATGATCTTCATGAATAATATTTTATTTTATTATAAAAAAATTAGTGAAATAAATGCAACATTAGTGCCATATATATGTGTGTGTCCGCGTGCGCACTCTAAAATCAGTTTCGATATTTTTCTACATTTCCTAATATTTGTTTATCTTATGGTTTTAAAACTATGACATTTTTTTGCTACATGTTGATCATCTTCTCAAGTCGCTTCTAATTCCTAAAATGTTTAAATTTTCTGGCTTGAAGATTTCTTTTTATTGTTTTAACAAACTTTTGGAGAGGACTTCGGTACAATGCAAATACTTTTTTTTTGGTCGAAACAATGGTAATACATTTAATGTCGTATTCATTTAGCCATTAACTTATATTGCAAAAGAGATGCGATGTACCATTTTCCATATAAAAAAAAACTACAAAAAGAGAGCGTCCACTCTTCTTTTATTTCTTATTGGGAAAATGAAAAAAAAAAAAAAAGTTGTCTCCTACTCCCTTGCTTTCATATAAAGCTAACATGAGGAAATAGTAACATTCCTTCTTGTTGATTTTTGAATGTGATGGGCGTATTTTAGTGTTCTCTACTGCCTCCTACTCGTTTGATCTCTTATAAAGCTAACATATGGGGAAATAGTAACATTCATTCTTATCAATTTTTGAATGTGATAGGTATATTTTAGTGTTTTGTATTGTTTTCTTACAAAGCTTGAGCATCAATTGCATCAACTATGCACCTAATGTGATGATCAATTACATTCGAATCATCTATGGCAAACCTTAACCGAAATAAGGCCTGTATGGAAATTAAGGAAACTAGTGATTGGGCTGGCAACTAAAGGCCCAACTCAGCCCCTTCTCAGTCCTAATAAGCTTTACGAACTCATCAATAAACAAGATTCAACTGGAATCGATGACTTATCCGTAGAATTCAAGCTAGATACGAAAGAAGTTATTGACGGAGGCCCTCACCAGTTGACAAAGTCCATCAACAAGTCTTCTTCTTCCTCCTCTAGCACTTGCCTTCGTGAGATAGATGAAGGGAGCGGGAGAAACAGGGAAAAATGAGAAAGAGAAAGAAGAGAGGCAAATGGTGGTGGTTTGTCGTAAAACATTGATTGATGTTCGAATACGCCTTTTGCATGTGATTGCTAGGAATTCCCTATTGTTTTTCTCTCTTAAAAGTTAGTTTTTGTTGTAGGAGTCAAAATTATAGCCCCAGCTATGTTGGCTTTGCCAGCAGTGATGCTGCGACTGGGTTTGAGCTGTACAATTGTGATAATGAGGTCCCTCACATCCCTAAAATTTTGGGTCAAAGGAATTGAGGTCTTTTAATACTTTAGAGAAGCTTTCTTTTGACTATAAGCTCCCGTAAATCAAACTTCGGCGGAGACATGACATGACAAAGTTCATCACGCGGGATGAGGTTGCTCGGTTCGCTACAGTAAGTTGCTATCCGTATGATTTTTGTCAACACATAATAGACGTTTTAACCCCAAAAATAGCGTGGCTGAGTAAAGTTTTAGGCTCCATTCATTTCATGAAAAATATCACATTTTTAGAAATATTTTCTAAGAAAATAACCACATTTTCTGGTGTTTGATTGAAATCTAAAAATGGAGTGGAAAATATTTTCCATTGTTTAGTATTTGATTTGACTTTTTGGGAAACATTACTTAAAAAATTGAATTCTAATTTTTTAATAGACCAAAAAAAAATTTAATTTTTATATATTTTAAAAAAAATTGAATTTTTAATTAATTTTTATTTTTAAAAATCTAAATTTTTTATTTTTAAAATTTTCCTTTTTTCTTTCTTTTTTTCTTTTTCTTTTCCTTCCTCCTTCTTCCTCCTCTTCCCTCCGTCGACGCGTGCCTCAGCGATGGACGGCTGCCTAGCAACCGACCAAGACTCGAATTAGCAAGCTCAAGGCTTGGCTGATCCAATCGAGCCCAAGCTTTGCCAAACTAGGCAAGCTTGAGCTTCGCCGAGGCCAACGAGCCTAAGCTCCACCGAACCAGGCAAGCCCAATCTCTACCAAGGGGTAAGCTCACGACTAGCCAATGCGAGCTTGAGCCTCGCCCACATCGGATCTAGTCTCAGGCTAGGCTCGAGTTGGCTTGTGGTCGGTCAAGGAAGAAGAAAAGAAATAGAAAAAAAGAAAAAGAAAAAAGAATTAAAAACTCGATTTTTAAAAAAATATAAAAGTATAATGAAAATGTGTTTGGTGAAAGAAGGTGAGGTGGAAAAAGTTATGGAAAATGATTTTAATTTCCGAAAAATGAAAAACATTTTCCCCACTTTTGAATGTGTTTTTTTTAATAGCAAAAATCGTTTCACTTGACTAGTTTATTTTCTGTGAAAAGAAGTCAGAAAATCTGAAAAGTGTTTTCTCAGAAGTTATTTCTATGAAACAAATGGAGTCTTAGTCAAGGTTTGGTGAAGCGTGTAAGTTTGACATCCAGTAAAATGCTTCTTTGATAGGTCTTTGAGGCATACCAAGCTGCTTAGCGTTTGATTAATGGTGAGTGGTGGTTATCTTGTGTATGATTTGTAAATTCATTTTTTGAAAGTGATATGAAATAGATATATTATAAATTATGAAATACAATAAAATGTATGATTTTATTAAAACCAAAAAGTCATATTTTGTACATATTTATTGCATAAAACTGAGTGGGCATTTACTGCCCTTTGGTTTTTTTTTTTTTTTTGGTCAGTCCTAGTCCACTCTTATTCTAACTCTCACTCTCAGACTTTGACTAGTGCTTTAGCTCAGATCCAGTCAACCAGCCTGATTTCTTTGAAGATTTCTCGCTGTTGTTTTTAGTTTGATCTCCACTCTTTACTTCTCAGGCAAAAATCTTGAACTTTATATCCTTGTCCTACTCTGTACAAGATGTGGCATAAATACTTCCATTTGAACTTGGAAGTGGCTATTCACTATCAATATTGCCCATCACATAAATGCTCAGTTTTCTTCTTTCCTTGGAAGTAATACAAATGCTGATTTCTGAAACAGGTCACGGAAAGAGAAGGGAAATTCTTGGAGCAGCTATTTTGTAGGATAGGGAAGCAAAATTGAGGGAAAGCATTTTGCTCGAAAGACATACCTCTAGGGGACCCATTCGTGTACAGACATTTTAGAAGCATGGCTACTGTAGGACGTTAAAAGGTGCTGGTCGATTTACGCCAGTCTAAGGTACATAACATGCTACCATGCCACACTAATGGTTTTCTTTCCTTATACTTAGTACTTCTATGATTCATGGAATCAATCCTCGTCACTTATGCAAACATTCTTTTATGCAGGACGCGAAGGGGAAATCACATGCAGGATTCGTGAGACATTTCGGAAGCATGGCTACTGTAGGGCATTAAAAGGTGCTGGTCAAATTTACGCCAGTATAAGGTACATAACATGCTACCATGCCACACTAATGGTTTTCTTTCCTAATACATAGTACTTCTATGATTCATGGAATCAATCCTCGTCACTTATGCAAACATTCTTTTATGCAGGATGCGAAGGGGAAATCACACGTAGGATTCATGAGCTAGGTGGTTTGGCATTTGGCTTATCTCACGAGGGTATTAGGTGGAGGAACAGGTTCTACATTGCAGGGGATTGTGATGTGAATCGCTGCGTAAGGATCGTTCTACGAAGGCCTAGATGGTGCGAATTGCAAACCTCGACCTCCAATCAAACTTGTGATTGGCAACCTTGGTATGAACGTGACATGTTGACGAACACGTGTCAACCAACCAACGTTATAGACGCCACGAGCGAAAGAATTCGCTATCTCGCTCGATAAGTCAAATCGACCGTCACAAGGGAATCTTGATTAGGTCAAGTCCTCAAAAGAACAGTAAAAGAGAATCTCTCAATTATTTCTCAAAGTAAAATATATCTATCCCCAAAGAAATTCAGTCAGTCTTATATATAGGCCTTCTAGCCGCCACACAAACCCTAAAACCAACCCTAGAAATATAATGCGTCATATTCTAGAACATTCCTAAACAAGAATATATATATATATATTTGACTGGGTCAAATATTTGATGTCCATATAATCAAATTGCGCCAAGATTTCCAAGATTCTTCAAGATTTGATCCAAGGTCATCTCCACGTTGAAGATCACGAACCATGACGCCAACAGCTTGCCTAAATTGCTTGGCTCGCGCTCGAGTGATCGAACCAGTAGGAATAGACAATGGGTCCTTAGCACCTCATCCTCGATATGGCTCGATGTCCACATCATTCCCTCCCCCGTGCAAAGGATTTGCCCTCAAATCATCACTGGCATCGAAAAGAGTCAAGTCAGAAACATTAAATGTAGCACTAACATCATACTTACCTGGAAGATCAAGCTTGTAGGCATTATTGTTAACTCTTTCCAAAACCATGAATGGTCCATCCCCTCGCGGTAATAACTTTGAATGTCGCTGCTCAGGAAATCTCTCTTTGCGCATATGAACCCAAACCCATTCGCCAGGTTCAAACACCACTTCCTTACGCCCTTTGTTGGCTTGCCTTGCATATTGCTCAGTCTTGCGCTCAATATTTGCGCGCGTCTTCTCATGCAACACCTTGACAAATTCAGCTTTCTTTGCTCCATCTAAATCCAAACGCTCATCAATAGGTAAAGGGGTTAAATCTAATGGAGTTAACGGATTAAAACCATAGACAACCTCAAATGGTGTAAATTTAGTAGCAGAATGCATGCTCCTATTATATGCAAATTCAACATGTGGTAGACAATCTTCCCAAGATTTTATGTTCTTTTTAATAATAGCTCGCAACAATACCCCTAAAGTTCGATTAACTACCTCGGTTTGACCATCGGTCTGTGGATGACAAGTAGTAGAAAATAACAACCGTGTTCCTAATTTTTTCCACAATGTTTTCCAAAAGTAGCTAAGAAATTTAGAATCTCGATCTGAAACAATCGATCTAGGCATGCCATGCAAACGTACAACTTCCCTAAAGAACAAATCAGCAACATGAGATGCATCATCAGTTTTATGACAAGGTATAAAATGAGCCATCTTTGAAAACCGATCAACAACCACATAAATAGAATCTCTACCATACTTAGACCTAGGCAATCCTAACACAAAATCCATAGAAATATCAGTCCAAGGATGCGTTGGAATAGGTAATGGTGTATACAAGCCATGCGGTTTAGTTGTAGACTTCGATTGCTTACAAGCAATGCATCTCTCACAGACACGTGTAACATCTCTCTTCACACGTGGCCAATAAAAATGTTCATGTAGTACTTCATAAGTCTTACTAATGCCAAAATGTCCCATTAAACCACCACTATGCGCTTCTCGCACCAACAATTCACGCAAAGAACACCTAGGCAAACATAACTTGTTTTCACGGAAAAGATAACCTTCACACCTATAGAATTTATCAAATGCAGCGTGTTCACATGCTTCATACACTCTCCCAAAGTCATCATCATCAGTATGTAAGCCCTTGATATGCTCAAAACCTAGACACTTTGCTTCTAAAATAGTTAGAATCGCGTACCTTCGAGAAAGTGCATCGGCTACCACATTCTCCTTACCTTTCTTGTACTTGATCACATATGGAAAAGTCTCAACAAACTCCATCCATTTGGCATGTCTTTTATTCAACTTTTGTTGCCCTTTCAAGTACTTCAAGGTCTCGTGGTCGGTGTGGATCACAAACTCCTTTGGCCATAAATAATGTTGCCAAGTCTCCAAAGCTCGCACTAAAGCATACATCTCCTTATCATAGGTAGGATAATTCAATGTTGTTCCACTCAATTGTTCGCTGAAATAAGCTATGGGACGCCCTCCTTGCATCAACACGGCTCCAATTCCTGTACCAGAAGCATCGCACTCTATCTCAAAAGTAGTACTGAAATTTGGCAAAGATAACAAAGGAGCATTAGTTAACTTATCTTTTAGCAGATTAAATGCTTTCTCTTGCTCTTCTCCCCACGTGAAACCCACGTGCTTCTTGATAACCTCAGTTAAAGGTGTGGCAATGGTGCTAAAATTTCTCACAAATCGCCGATAAAAACTCACCAATCCATGAAAGCTACGCACCTCTCCTACGGTCTTAGGCGTTGGCCATTCACGAATTGCTTTGACCTTTTCTTCATCAACCTGTATACCATCAGCACTAACAACAAATCCTAGAAATACTAATTTGTTGGTAACAAAAGAGCACTTCTTTAGATTAGCGTATAATTGTTCGGTCCTTAAAACCTGCAAGACAGCTCGCACATGCTTAATATGGTCATCAGGGCTTTGACTATATATCAAGATATCATCAAAATAGACAACCACAAATCGACCAATAAAAGCACGCAAAACATGATTCATAAGTCGCATAAACGTGCTCGGTGCATTAGTTAATCCAAATGGCATGACTAACCACTCATATAACCCATACTTGGTCTTAAATGCAGTTTTCCATTCATCACCTTCTTTCATCCTAATTTGATGATAGCCACTTTTCAAATCGATTTTAGTGAAAATGCAAGAACCATGCAACTCATCCAACATGTCATCTAACCTAGGAATAGGATGTCGATACTTTACCGTAATATTATTGATTGCTCAACAATCGACACACATTCGCCAAGTTCCATCCTTCTTTGGCACCAACAAAACAGGGACATCGCACGGGCTAAGACTCTCTCTCACATGCCCTCGCTCCAATAGTTCGCTAACTTGCCGCTGAAGTTCCTTTGTCTCCTCGGGATTGCTTCGATATGCAGGTCGGTTAGGTAATGACGCACCAGGAATCAAGTCAATTTGATGTTCTATGCCTCGAATCGGTGGTATCCCTCCAGGAAGTTCATCAGGAAAGACGTCTTCAAATTCCTGCAATAAAGACACAATAGGACTAGGCAAACTTGGGTCAAGATCGTTAGTAGAAAACAAAACCTCCTTGTACACAAGTACAAGCATTGGTCGATCTAGAACTAAGGCTCTCCTCACTTCACTTGATTTTGCATAAAAATTATTTTGCATCTTTTCTTTCCTCTCTTCTTTTCCCTCGGTTTTTACCACAATCTTTCTCTCGACCTCTCCTTTTCCTTGCGTCTCAAACACACCACGCAAGCCCTCGGATTTCTCACCTTTTCTCTCTCTCTCGGCTTCTCGTTGTAACTTTAACTGATCTTGATACACCTCACTAGGTGTCATTGGTACCAAGGTATAAGTCTTTTGATTCATCACCAATGAATAACGATTAGTATATCCATCATGATGTACTTTTCGATCATATTGCCATGGTCTTCCAAGTAAGACATGACCCGCTTGCATAGGTACAACATCACACTCTACCTCATCCTTGTATTTCCCTATCTCAAATGGAATTCGAACTTGTTTCGACACCTTCACTTCACCACTATCATTTAACCATTGAAGTCTATAAGGCCTAGGGTGCTTTGTCGTTTTCAAACCCAACTTATCTACCATAATACAACTTGCCACATTCGCACAACTACCTCCATCAATTATCATACTACAGATCTTACCATTCACCACACATCTTGTATGAAACAAGTTATCTCTTTGTTGATGATGCTCCTCCTCTTTTACTTGCACGCTCAGAGAACGCCTAACCACCAATAAGTCTCCTTTTATAGCCACTTCTCCATCACTACAATCCTCCAACGGTGGCATCTCATCATCTTCTTCTTCCCTCTCACTTTCGGACTCAACATCATCATGTCCAGTCATGATCATCACCCTCCTATTAGGGCATTGATTCGCCATATGACCCCTGCCCAAACACTTAAAACATTTAATCTCACGAGTTCTAGTGTTAGGGTTTTCGGTTTTACCTTAAGCCGAATTCGTTCCAACTTTACCGTCCCTCTCCTTCTCCTTTGAGGTTTCGGTTTTGGTGTTGTTTCCTCTCCAATTTGGCTTTTCATCTCTCTTCCAATTGGATCTCCAATTTTGATTGGAACCTCCTCCACTTTTGTGATTTCGGTCCATCTTCAATTGCCGCTCAACTTTGATGGCTTTGTCCACCAATTCCTCCAATTCAACATAGTGTTGCAACTCCACCACCCTTGCTATGTCTCGACTCAAACCACTCAAAAATCTTGACATTGTGGCCTCACGATCCTCCACCACATTAGCACGGATCATGGCAATCTCCATCTCCTTGTGATACTCTTCCACGCTCTTATTGCTTTGTGTGAGATTTTGTAACTTTTGAAACAAATCTCGGTGATAATGACTTGGTACAAAACACCTCCTCATCACTGCTTTCATCTCATCCCACGTCTCTATCGGTCTTTCACAATTGCGCCTTCTACTAGTCACAAGTTGATCCCACCAAATTATAGCATAATCAATAAATTCAACAGCTGCAATTTTTACCTTTTTGAGCTCAGAATATCGTTGGCAATCAAATACCATCTCCATGCGTTTCTCCCACTCTAGATACGCATCGGGATCATTCTTTCCTTGGAAAGAAGGAATCTTCATCTTAATATTGCCAAGTTCATTATCTTCTCGGTGTCTAAACCCTCGGGCTCCATTCCACCTTCCAAATCGAGCATCTCGATCATCCTCCATGTCAGCCTCATCATCATCATAATGCCGCTGCCTTCTAGGTTGTGTTCTAGAGGCATCTCACTGATGTTGCGGTCTTCCTTGGGGTATCTCTCGGTCACCATCAACCCTCATGCCATTCCCCATCATTCGGCCACTAAGCTCCTCCACTACGACCCTCAATTGCTGGATGCTTTCCACGAGCGCTTCATCCCTTCGTATGGAGTCAACCTCCCTTTGATTCACGCTTTCTTCGCGCGACATATTTTAGACCTGCAAATAAATGTTAGTCACAAAAATCCTCACAAATCGCTCCCTCACGTGTTTCTCTCAAGGTATTTGTCACTCCCTCACGTGTTTCTCTCAAGGTGTTTGTCACTCCCCTCGTGTTTAACTCAAGTCTAGGCTTTTTTTTTTTTTACCCTCAATTAAACTCACACACTCTTGCCTTTTTCCTCTCGTATTCTCTTTTCACAAGTTCTTTATTGGACTCAAAACCTATCTCTCAACCCTCTCACGACAATCAATCAAACTAATCAAACAAGATTAGATCACTACTGATTTTGTTTCAGCAAGTAACAATTTCAAACCAACAAGTACAACTTTCAAAATTCCAATTGAAACGCAAATCACTACTGATTTTGTTTCAATTCGGTCCACTAACAAACGAGTCGCCTTCCTGATTTTTTTTTTGTTCGGCTATATTTTTTTTTTGCCGAATCTGTGTTTTTTTTTTCTTGCACACTTTTTTTGTGAGTTTTCTTTCTCTTTTTTTTTGAAGAACTTTCTCTTTTTTTTTTGACGAACTCAGATACAATTTAAGATGCTAGGAAAAAAAAATTAAAACTAACAGCAAACAACTACGTATGGAAGCACAAAACCAATCAGATCCCTAAATTGGCTAGAATCGAAACCCTAGCTCAATAAATATCAAATTGCTGAATATAAACAAAAAATTAAATATAAATAGACCTTGTAGAAGCAAGCTCTGATACCAACTGATGTGAATCGCTGCGGAAGGATCGTTCTACGAAGGCCTAGATGGTGCGAATTGCAAACCTTGACCTCCAATCAAACCTGTGATTGGCAACCTTGGTATAAACGTGACCTGTTGACGAACACGTGTCAACCAACCAACGTTATAGACGCCACGAGCGAAAGAATTCGCTATCTCGCTCGATAAGTCAAATCGACCGTCACAAGGGAATCTTGATTAGGTCAAGTCCTCAAAAGAACAGTAAAAGAGAATCTCTCAATTATTTCTCAAAGTAAAATATATCTATCCCCAAAGAAATTCAGTCAGTCTTATATATAGGCCTTCTAGCCGCCACACAAACCCTAAAACCAACCCTAGAAATATAATGCGTCATATTCTAGAACATTCCTAAACAAGAATATATATATATATATATATATATATATATATATATATATATATATATATATATATATATATATATATATATATATATATCTATAGATATATATTTGACTGGGTCAAATATTTGATGTCCATATAATCAAATTGCGCCAAGATTTCCAAGATTCTTCAAGATTTGATCCAAGGTCATCTCCACGTTGAAGATCACGAACCATGACGCCAACAACTTGCCTAAATTGCTTGGCCCGCGCTCGAGTGATCGAACCAATAGGAATAGACAATGGGTCCTTAGCACCTCCTCCTCGATATGGCTCGATGTCCACATCAGATTGGGTGACGACTTTGGTGTTTGGAAGAGATAGCTCGAGAATAGGTTGACAATGGTAGAGATGCATTTTATGATACATTGGGCTCTTTTTGGGTGGAAAGGTTCATTTATTTGTAACACAAGTATTTAGCATGGCTAGTAAAATAACGATGGTTTTGCACCAGTACACCTTTTTTGTTGTGTAACTTTGGTTTTATTAGTTGTAGAACACCATTTAACCGGCCGATCCGGTCCTTTGTTCCGCAAACTTGGTAGTGGCTAGGCCTAGGGCGGAGTAAGTTCTGGATTTCCAAGTAGAATGGGATCACCGGGTTGTGCTCTCCCCTAGTGATCACCACTTTAGTGATGATAACTGTTAATCCACATACTCAAGATTGATCTGGTCACGAGAAAAGTATCAACAACTCAAAAGATTCACTAAAAACAATCCATATATATATGTAATGAAATTGGAAGACACAACTTCTATATGCTTCTTGCTACTTGGGATGATAGTACTGCAACACAGCATACACTGTTTGAATGATGCCTACAAGCGTCACTACAATAGCTAAGCCTGAAAGAGCCGACCATGGGTTGTCATGAAAAGCATTTAGGAGTTGTGCCCAGCAAATATAAGCCCGCTCATACTTAAAAGACTTGTTTAAAAATATATAGTGTGACGCTAGATAGGTCTCATCAGTGTCTACAGTAGCGTCCTTGCATACGTCACTGAAGAAGCGTGCGACATCCTGGTTGCTCATACTGCGATTTGATATGACTTTATGATCACGCAAAAGCTGCACGTCATCAGCAGTGTGAATGAGGCATCCCATGAAAACGGCATAGGCGGTTATGTGCCTGTCCATTTGGTCACGACATTGTTCAAAAGCAACCATATTGGTGAGGATGCAATTGAGATCATCATTTATTGCTATTTGTGGAATTCTGACGGTTCTGCGTTCACCGTCAACTTTGATCTCTAGGAAGGTGCCGGCTTGCCCCTGCTTGAATCCAATTCCCACTCGACGGAGCTCGAAGGCAGATCTAATCAAAGGACGGTATAAACTCTTCTCTACTGGATTTTCTTGTTGACCCTGAGGTATTAAACTCAGACGAAATGAATCGAGTAAATGCACTCCTTTTATATTGATCTGTCTTTCCAATATATCACCGGGTACTACCTCGAAATAGTCGAAGAAATGGGAGGCAAGACTGGCTAAGGACCACGTTGCTTCTGGAACATTCGTTGTTTCAAACAAATCCTCGAGAACAAAGTATGGGACCTGGTTCTCAAGCCGAAGAAGGTCCCGTGCAACAGAATACAACACGTATGAATTGTTTAATGGGGGATCCATCCGTATGACCCCTGCCAATTGACGGAGGAACTGAATGATGAAGCATCCATCAACAACCATCATTTTCACAAGATCAGGTCCGCTGAAACACTCGGTGCTCTCCGAATAGCACTGCCGGATCATTTCCACTTTCAGTGCCACTGTATTGATGAGGTCCTCAAGGCTGACACCGTGCGGTTGAGTTTGGTCCAGCATGGTCTGGAGGTATATCCGCTTGTGCTCCTGAAGCATCTGCAACTGCAGTTCCCCATGGTGGTATGGGCCAATAGAGACGATGCGAGGCCGAGACGCCTGGGCAATTCCTCCGCCAAGTGCCTGAGGAACTCTGAAGATGCTACAGCTGCTTTCGCCTGCTAATTCATTATTCCATTTTGGCGCTGCCTCCATATATTCTGACATCGAAGTCAATGAATCCCGTCTCATGAGCTCGATCCCATGTTCCTCAGCGGTTGCTTGACCAACTCCTCGATTGTTGTCCATGCCGAGTTAAATTGTAGAATCAACGTGAATTTCTTGCTGAGATTTCAATAGCTAGAGAGAGAATTGAAAGGATACGAGAAGTGTAGTGTAACCGTGAAAAATGTGAGGGACATGTAGATATTTAAAGAGGGCATGGAACAACCTAGAGCGGCCAGTGCGGGGATGGTCTCAGTGGAGCAGAGGAGAGAGAAGGAAGAGCAAGTGTAGCAGAGGACAGAGACAAGGACGAGGGAGATGACAGGAAGTAGAACTAGGTCCTAGGGAGCCACGTGTCGTCCGTTGAATGGGCCGGCCTGCGCCGGGTCCCACTTCCCCCCTCTCTCTCTCTGTGTTATTTCTCTCTTCCTTCTCTTTCTTTTTAATTTTTATTTTGGGGTCGGAAAAGAGGACTTGACTTACATGCAGACAAGTAATCGCTAGTTGGGGCGCCTCCGTGGAGTGGGTGGGGGTTGGTGGGGAATATCCAAAAACGCGTGGGGCCAAGCGAAGCAATTTGCATTGATGGATTTTGACTAGCCATTTTCATGGCAGGAAGACTAAAAGGTAAATTTATAACTTAAATTACCCAAAAAATTAAAAATATAAATCACAGTACGCAATTCTTTTGTTTATGCTTAGGGAGTATATATAAATCTTACAAAAATAATTACAAATCAACATATCAAGTGGCCAATGACTAGGATTGGACAGGGATTTTCCTGTCCCATATATGAGTAAGGCTATTCATATCTTTACTAGACCGACAAGATCGATCTTGATTTCTATTTTGTTATCTCCTTTGACATAATTATTTTCTTTTTATGATTTTTCATGAATTTTAAACTTCTTGTTATCTAGAAAATAAAAAACAAATACTATTTTCTCCTTCATTGCTATTATGACGACAATTGAAAAACACGTGCTCATGGAAATTTAAAATGACTGGTTTGAGAAATTTAGGCGAGGACAAGAAGCCACATGAAAGACAAAATGCAAGTAGTTCAAGAAGAAAGATGAAAAAAAATCAAAATTTCATAATATGAATGGATATGAAGGTCAATCTCTTCACAACCCATTTATTTAGGGAGGTGACAAAGCAACCAAACATTTTTTTAGGAACTAAAGTCGGCGCGAGGCGAAGAAGGCACGCAAAAGACAAAATGTAAGTAATTGAAGTCAATGATTTAGTATAGAAAAAAAAAAGAGGCAAAAATCATTATGAATCTACCCACTTTTACATATTTATATATACACATACACACATTCTAGACAAAATAAACTCAGACTAATTAATTGATGTATGCATTCCTACTACTATGGATTGGCTCTTAATGAACTTATAAAATTTGAACATCATGAGAAAACTCTTCCATATCTAAGGTGATGCGAATTTGAATTTTGCACACTTTACTTTCAAGTGAAACTAAATATTAAATTGCACTAACATTTTTAGGAATTAATGAATTATTCGAGCAATTTAGTTAAGAAAAAAATAATATCTGATGTAAACTGAATATACACGAGCACCCACACGTAGATACACATTTTTGAAGTGCGATCGATAAATTAACCATTTTCCATCAAAAGCTACAAGTAAAGAGCATCTACAGTTTTTCATTTCTTTTGGGAAAAAATGCTAAAAGAATAATGATAAGTTGTTGCCTCCGACTCCCTTGCTCTCCGATAAATCTGGCATATGGGGAAATGCTAACATTCGTAGCTATTAGTTTCTTAATGTGATAGGTGTACTTTAATGTTCTGTTGGCATTTTTTCCTCATAAAGCTTGAGCATCGGTTGCATCGACTGTGGAGTGACCAATTAAAGGGAATTCATCTGTCACAAACCTCAATTGAAAATAAAGGCTACCTCCCCGCTCTACGTTTTTTTCTCATATACTATTATTGGGGCCACACATTGCACACATCGTGTTCGTGATAAGCCTTTTTTTTTTTTAAAGAAACGGTGCGCGCGTAATGGGTAATCGTTGTTATTATTAGACGTGTATGAATTATATGGTAAGGTGATGAGGGATGGAATAGTGACTAGATGGGCAATTTCAATTTTGATTCAAGGGTAATGTAGGAAAATGAAAAGTAAGACAAATGAATATTTTGAGGCATATATATAAGTTGGCTCTGTAATTTTTCATTGCTACATATATATAAGTTGGTGACCTCCTTGAGTGTTGTCAATGCTGAGTTAAATTGTAAAATCTATGTGAATTTTAAGGAACTGCGATCGGATCGAGGACCAAAAGACCCCCACAAAGGAAAAAATGTAAGCAGGTGAAGTCCATGATTGAGGACAGAAAGAAAGATAAAAAGATCGAAATTCTATAAAATAAGTGATACTAAGCCTCGGTCTTATAAGAAGTTCCCTAGATAAAGACATTTTTAAAGAAGTGCACGTTTGTTGAGGACAAGTAGCCACACAAACGACAAAATGTAAGTTGGTGAAGCCAATAATTCAGTTTCAACAAAAAAAAAAAAAAAAAGAGTCAATAATTCAGTACACGAGCACCCACACGTAACAAAGTATAGTTTTTTCAATGAAAGAAAGAGGGCTGCTCTTGCATGCGGCAAAGTTGTCGGGTGGTTGACGATGACTGCCTGCTGACTGCTGTTGATTGACGATCATTGCCAGCCGTTGGATAAAAAATGACTAGTGCTAGTTTTATATCAAGACCGGTTTGAAATGTTTGTATGTTAAACGACCATATCGAGGAGAAGAAGACACGCGAAGACCAAATGAACATAGGTTAGTGCATGAAGCAGTTAATTCTATGCTTAATTCATTGCAAGGGACATGTGAAAATGAGAATATTAATACGACATCCATTATATATAATATAATGTATCTTTTTGTACTGAATTATTGACTTCACCAACTTACATTTTGTCTTTTGTGTGGCTACTTGTCCTCAACAAACGCGCACTTCTTTAAAAATGTCTTTATCTAGGGAACTTCTTATAAGACCGAGGCTTAGTATCACTTATTTTATGAAATTTCGATCTTTATATCTTTCTTTCTATCCTAAATCATGGACTTCGCCTGCTTACATTTTTTCCTTTGTGGGGGTCTTTTGGTCCTCGATCCGATCGCAGTTCCTTAAAAATTGTGCACCTCGGCACCTCGGCACCTCGGCACCTCCTGAAACTTCGGGACGCAGCTCTGCAAGTGCAATGCATAACTCTTTCATCACTCGTTTTTTTCACCGTCCAGCTGGCGCACTTGAACAGCTCCTTTTTGCTCGATGGGCATTCAAGAATTCAAAGGAAATGAAGATTGGGCGGCGCTCATGCTCAGGCCCGCAACGATTTCATCCTTCTGGCCTTTCGATGCGGGGCGGAGGCTTCCCTGCAGCACATACAACTGAAGAGAAAGGCTACTAAAAGTGGTCTTTTCACCGAGAACAAACGCATTTACCGTAACGCATTTACCATACGAATGAATTATTACAGCTAAATAATCCCCCTCCACCTTTACGATGCCTAATATTCCTACAAAAGTTTTACATCGTGTCTCATTTGCAATATAAGCTCATCGCAAAATGAATAGAAAATTCAAACATTTTACAAATTAAAAGCGATATCAATATATTATCATGATATAACAAAAATATTCTTCAAACTGTCATAGTCCTAAAATAGTACGATGAATTATTACAGCTAAATATTAGGAAATTTCTGTATTTAACAAACGCTGGTTTTTAAAGAGGGCCACTCTTCCAAAATATTTTAGGATACAAAATGTCTTTATACATATACACAGCACTAAAACGTTTTCAACAATCTACAAAAGCGAATGAAGGCAAGTCGACTCAATTTGCATAAAAAATAAGATCTTTTTTTTCTTTTCTTTTCTTACATTGCTTGAAAAAGTCATTAATCCCGAAGGTGCAAGTGCAATTTAATATGTAGTTTCACTTCAAAGTAGATGACACAAATATAAATTTCCATCACCCTAAATTACAGAAGAGTGTCCTCATCATGTCTGAGTTTTAGAAGTTTATTTTTGGGGCCAATTTGTAGAGTAGCAATTTGTACATCCATTAATTAGTTAGATCCTATTTTTTCGTGTATACATGCAAAAAAATTATCAAAAAAGTCATAAGCATATTATATTAATGAAAGAGGCGGTGACCGGGGACCTCCTACCAGCCTTTTACAAAAAACAAAGGGAAAAAAAGAAAAAAAATTCAGATTTTTTTGAAAAACTAAAAAATTTCATATGAGCATCGACCGTGCCACATAGATGGCTAGCATCCATACCATTAATTTCTGACCAAATTTGGTCGGATGAACTACAGTGACAAATTGTCAAAAAATTTAGGATTAAATTGGCCATATTAAAAGGTTTAAGACTAATTTTGTACAAAGGTAATATTTTTAAGACCTTTTTTTTTTACTAATCTTCCTGCTTAGAGCTCGCCCACATTGGTTTAATATATAGCTGCATGCTCTCGTTGATTAATATACGTATACAGATATATAGACGCATGCCCACACGCGCGCGCGTACATACACATGTTTGAATTGCATTGATAAATTGACCCTTTTCCATTTGAAAAAAAGAAAAAAGAAAAAAGAAAAAAAGAAAGAAGAGCGTCTACATTTTTTCGATTTCTTATGGGAAGAAATGCTAAAGAAATGCTGATAAGTTGTTGCCTCCTACTCCCTTGCTCTTCGATAAAGCTAACATATGGGAAATAGTAACATTCATAGCTATTTGTTTTTGAATGTGATAGGTGTACCTCAGTGTTCTGTTGGCATTTTTTTTTCCTTATAGAGCTCGATCATCAACTGCATCGACTGTGGACCTAGGGTGATGACTAATTAAACTGAAATCATCAATCACGAACCTCAATTGAAAATATAGTCTACTTCCCCACTCTATGCTTCTTCTTATATACTGGTGTTGAGGGGCGCATCAAGCGCAGTGCATGATCATGGATGGGTTGCGTATGAAGAGAAATGAATCATCTTTGAAAGGAATGGCCGATTTGTAATGGGAAATTACTATTGTTATGAGACAATATATGAATTATGTAGTAACTTGATGAAAGAGAGAGCAATGACCTAGCGGGCGGTTTCAATTTCGATGCGAGGGTAACGCAGGAAAATGAAAAGTGGGACAAATCGATGTATAAGTTGGCTCTATAATTTTTGGTTGCATAATTTAATATAGGTAGAAAATATATGGGTGGATTCTTTGTGACTTGGCAAACACACAAAAGCCAATTTTCGAAAGTCGTATGTTTCATATTTTTCATGACAAGTAATTTTTAAACCTTATCCTTTTTGCATCGACTTTCTATTCAAAGAGTAATCTACTAAATATATTTTCTAATGTTTCTCGCTAAATGTGTTGATCTTTACTCTTCAACTTCTCAAGAAAAAAATCTTGAACTTTATTTCCTCGTTCTACTTTGGACTAGATGGGGCATTAATCCTTCATTTGAACTTGGAAGTGGCCATTCACTTTCTCTTTCTCTCGTTGTATAAGGGCTAAGTTTTCTTCTCTCCTAGGAAATACTATGAATGTGAATTTCTGAAACAGGTTGCAAAAAGGAAAAAGAAATTCTTCACGGAGCTCTTTCCTAGGATAGGGAAGCAAAATGGAGGAAAAGTATTTTGTCGAAAGATATACCTCTAGGAGACCCATTTGAGTTACAAAGTGCTCATCAATTTACGTTAATATAAGGTACATAACGTGCTACCACGCCATATTGATGGCTTTCTTTCCTAATAGCCAGATTTTGATGCACGCGTACTTTATAATTCGTTGAATTAATGGTTGTCACTTATGCAGAATGTGAAAGGAATATCGCACGCGAGCTTCACGAGTTGGCTAATTTGGCGTTCGACTTATCTCACAAGAGTAGTCAGCTAGAGGAACGGGTTTTATGTCGCAGTGACCTAAGCGACGACTCCGATATTTGGAAGAGACAACTCGTTTGACAGAAAAAGAAAATAAGAAGAGACAACTTGAGAATAGTTTGATAGAAATAGAGATACATACATTAGCTGCTTCACACTAGGGATAGTGCGGCTGAGCCTCGCCAGATCTGGCGATAGCGACCTCACTAGCCATTGGTGAGGTTGATCGTCGCCTTGCTCTATGGCTAAAATTCCAATGAATTAACTGAGGTCCTAGAGGGAAAAAGGCCAAAGAAATCTTCCCTAGTGTACTTGTCACTACTTCGAGCATAATTGAAGGCGAAGCTAGGAAGTTTTGCCACGATTTTATCATCTACATGTTTTACATGATGCAATCTTCCTCGCCAATACAACAATCGTCTTGGAACAAACAAGGTCAAAGCCAATATGCCAAATATTACTATAAGGGAGATGAAAGATATAGCGAGCATTGTCCAGCCTGTTTTGATTAAACCCTTCCACAATGGTCTCTCTCCCATCTATATCGGCAGGATTCTCTAACGAATCTTGAAATTTCGCTTGATTTTCATCTCCCCAATCCTCTCTCACTCTTTCTCAAAAAGTTTCTATTACTCGAGCATCAATATATATACTCATCAAGCATGGCATCAAAAGTATCATTCACGAAATCACCACACTTAACAATCACAACTAGAAAAAGCATAATAAGAAGGAATCGAATCAAAAGAACCTAGATTTAGGGCAAGACAAGCAAGTACGTTCTCAGCGAAGAGGGAGGCGAACACGAGAGAGCCCAGCGATTGATTTCAGCGAAGAAAGTAGACACCAAGAGAGAGGCGAGCACTAGGAATTGATGAGCGAAGATGGAAGATGACCAAGCGGTGACCAAATAGCCGAGCAATAAAGAGCATCTACACCAGAGGCGTAGTGAAACCAGAGGTGTATTCCACAGGAGCGCAACGAGAAATGGCTTTCGGGTTGTACGGGGGAGCTCGGTTTGATGACAATTGATGAGCGAAGACGGAAGATGACCAAGCGGTGACCAAATAGCCGAGCAATAAAGAGTAGCGACACCAAAGGCGTAACGAAACCAGAAGCGCAGTGAAACCAGAGGCGTATTCCACAAGAGCGTAATGAGAATATGGCTTTTGGGTTGTATGGGGGAGCTTGGTTTGATGACGATTCTTGGTGCGTGCTTGTGGATTTGAGAGAGAAGAAGAAGATGAGAACTTGCAGGTGGGTCAAGCTCGTGGATTTAGAGAAAATAAGAAGACGATAACTTGCGGGTGGGTTGGGAACGGAAGAGGAAAGCATGTTCCAATCTAGGGTTTTCAGCTAAAGGGTTAAACTTGGAATTTCATTAAGTTATGAGGGCAACAATGGCAATCGAACAAAAATTCATTAATTGGCAATCAGCTTACCGAGAATTCTGAAATGCCTTGGGCTTTCAGCATTCAAAAGGCAGACTTTCAGCCAAGGGTGTTTACAAAACAATTTGCCAAACACTTATTTTTAGCCCAAAGGGCTTTGGAGGCCTAAAGTGGCTTGGAAATGCCACATCCAAACGCACCCTACCATAGAGAAAATTCCAAATAAAGACATGAACTATCCTCATTTTCTCAAATAAAAACTTGAAAGAATTATAACTACTTCAAATAAGGGTTTAATCTCACCAGCTTGTCGGCTAGCAAAATATTCTGACCAAGCACTTGTTTTTTTTTATCCAAACACATTTTTAATTTAAATTTTAATTAAATAGATTAAAAGTATATAATAAAAAAATAAAGTTATTTTTAAAAAAATAAAGTTATTTTTAAAAAAATAAAATTTATTTTTAAAAATTTAAAATTTATTTTTTAAAAAAATAAAAAATTCGGGCGAGAGGTTATTAAATAAAATAAAAAATAAAATAAAGGCTTCTTCGACTCCTTTTATTAAAAAAAATTAGAAATTAGAAATTGGATTAGGAAAATGCAATTTATTATCTTTTATTGTAATTAGTCCCAAAGCTTGGTTGCATGTTGATTGGTTGGTTCGTCTAAATTGCATGTTCAAATTCAATTTTGCATGTGAATGATTAGATACACGTTAGAACCTCAATGCGTGTTTTTCGGTGGGCAGTCTGGAAGGTAATTAGAGTTTAGTTAGGGTTGATTATCTTAACCTACTGTTTTGCTAACGCAAATAGCGATTAATGATTATTGGATTCATAGTTGTGGTATTGGGGAAAATCGAAACGCATGTTTGACTTCAAAGCCGATCCTGAGGCAATTGGTGATTGAATGAACTTTGGTGATTGCTGACTTTGATTTATGACATATTCTGATTGATGATGAATGAATGGACGAGAAGCAACATCTCGAGAGACGGCCGATAGCTCGATGATTGAAGGCCAACCCATGGCGGTCCAAGGCAGATTTAGCTTAGTTTAGCTTAGTTGAGCTTAGTTCAGTATGGTTAGACTCACAACTTTAGGCCCTAATTAGATTAGACTTTAAACAAGACTAAGAATCACTCTTTTAGAATAATGGTTATTTAGCTTAGGTTAGTCTAATCATGGATTAAAATCAGTAGAGTTAGGCTCGCCTTAGTCTAGCCCAACTTTTGGAATAAGTTTTTAATGTTAAGCTCACGGGGTTACTATCCCGAGGCTCATGACGAGGTCATGTGGTATTCTTTGTCCGATGTTGCATCAGCTTTATTTTCTCATACTTTACTCAAAAGTTGTCAGTTCGATTGAGTGTTTACTAATTCGGCTACTTTCAATATCTGGATGTTTACTTATCGCACCACTTTATAATAAATTGAGTGCTATTTCCTTTTTTAGAATAGGTTAGGGTTAGTTTAGAATCCTAATGAAAACAAAGATGTTTGCATGCTCATGTAGAGGCTTTGAGAGACCTTTTTGGATTTTAATCAACATAACCAACAGTGTATGATCACTTAGACTAAACAACCAGCTAGTTAGGTATCGAAAAGATACTAATAGTAACATTAATGTAATCAAGTCCCAATGCTTAGAAGATCTAGTTGCATAGGAATTGAGAATCTCTAGTTGCATAAAAATTGAGACAACATTCTCGCATCTTAATTGGGTTCAAGCTAACCCCAACAGGCTAATAACGACTCCTACACATACTTGGGTTGTTAAAGAATGTTAAAATGAGAAATTCAAATGTCGCACGAGGTATGGACTTAAGAAATCCCGTAATTAAACCGATGGCCTATGGGCTCGCCTTTTAAACAATACTTATAGACCTTTTCTTTTTTTGCCTCAACGCATGTCACGGAAAATTTAGCTCACAACACTTACCGTTAAATTATCTTCTTAATATCTTCACCATCATCATTATTATATTAAAGATTTTGGCCATAAACGAGGAGTATTTCACATGATAGTATTATTATTTGTTTTTTGAATCTAATCTAACTAATTCCAAAGATTAAAATGAAATATCAAAATCTAATTAATATGAGATTATAGGTATGAGAAATTTATATGAGGGGTTAGAACTCATGATAAGGTGACTTTAATAATTTAATATTGGGTAATTGTACTGATGGCATCAAGATCTTTCCAAAACGGGGAATTAATATGTGATCCTCCACATAACTTAGTGGCTACATAATTGCCTCCTTACAAGTACCACACTACATAGCTAAACGATGAAGACAAACACACGAACATATAATTAGGAGAAAAGGAGCAACTCGTAGTCTCACGATGGTCGTACTTTGTGTATATATCTTTTAATTATTCTCATGCAATCGGATAAGAAGCTTGCGATGCGAGCCCGCATAATCCGTAAGAACTTTCACCACCTCTTTGAATCCTCATGTAACCATCTTCACCCCAAGTCTCGCCCCAGGAGTTTCGGATCTTCCAGAACTTTCCTTCCTCACTCGTCCCATACCCGACCACAACGACTGCATGGTCCAGCTGCTCGCCACAATCCCCATTGAACACTCCGCCGCTGTAGCGTCGGAACTCCTGCCCACCTGCGGCGATTCCGACTGAGACCGGCTGTAGTGCAACTGCCTTCAGGAGCTCGTCCTCACCAGGCTGCACGTCTGCAAAATCTGTGATCTGGGCGGCCTGTTGGGTCTCTTCCGTTGAGTCACAAGTCCCTTTCATCTCTTGGTACGTGTATGTATCCTCAGAGGTGATTCCTTGGTTTTGGATGATGTACCGGAAAGCACTGTCAAAAGAACCGCCCTCGCAGCCATTGTTATTGGTATCGCAATCGATTAGTTGTTGCTCGGACAGTACCGGCAGTTTACCGCTTTTGATCTGCGTGATTCCTTCTACTGCTGCGACTGCTGAGAATGCCCAACAGGATCCTGCATTCATAAAATTTGTCGACATGGTTGTTACCGTTGGTATCTGAATTCTCGACAAAGCTAGGCTCCAAAACTTATTTCTAAATAGAAGTCAAACTTGATATCACAATTGGATGCATACAGGACGTTTAGAATCTTACCACATTGGCCTTGGTTCTTGATTGGATTTGCGGCACCTTTCTCCACCCAATCGATGCTCTCAGGAACATCCCCACTCGGATATTGTTGGCTCAATGACGCATTTCTGCGGGACTTCACTTGCTTGGACGCCAAGTATCCCGTGTGGCTCTGAATGAATTCGTCATCAGTCAAATCCGAGAATTGATTGATGCCTAACTTGAAAGTCCGATTCCCGAATGCATTGAAATCCTCAATGAACTGCAAGTGTTTCTTGAAAATCGCCCCGCGTTTCTCCTTCTCCTCTTGGTCCTTGTATGTCCGACCATATTGGGCCATCCATTGCTCGTGCTGCTCGGCAATGTTGGATTCATGCAATGTGCGGACTGAAGTGGCATGCCATGCCCAAGCGTTAAGAATTAGAGCAAGGGCAACGATGAATTCACTCTTGAGAGAAAATGCCATTGCACAATTGTAAGTGTGAGTGTGTTTCTCAGTGTAATACTAAGAAGTGGATGATAAGATACCTGCGCTGGACATGAATATATATAGTCTTGCTTGTGATAGCCGTACTGCATAAGGCATGCAAAAAGTCTACGTTAACTGTAAAGTGGAAAATTTGGTTCCATACTCTGCGGAGATACAACTAACAAAGCCGTTCTTGTCCGAACATGCGAAACTTTAGGGACAGCCGTGGAGAGCACGAGTGCTTCCTGTACATCATCCACCACCACCACATTGGATAACCGGTGCTGTACTAGAATTTATCAGATTGCCTCACTCAACTCACACCATGGCATTCTCCCCCCATAATCACCTCCGTGATATCTTCAGTGGGATCCATATCTAGCAAGTCGTGCTGTTTTGTGCACTCCATTTCTTTTTCTTTTTTCCTTTTTTAACCTCATTTTTCTGCCGTTTTAAGCACTCCAATCCTCCATTTCTCCTTTTGCAAAAGTCATGAAAATGGGTGCTGTTTCACACCTATTTTTCTGCCGTTTTAAGCACTCCAATCCTCCATTTCTCCTTTTGCAAAAGTCACGAAATTGATCTCCGCCGCATCGCCCGCCACCATCTGCTTCAGCATAGTCCCAATGCCAAGGCAGAGAAACAATTGAACGTGGTGCCAAGAACGTTCCACTTATCTGTAGTGAGATTTAGCGACAAACTATGACCATGATCTATCTTGGAATCCCTGAAGAGAATATGGTGGAGAAGCGTATTGAAGGGATTCAACGCTACTATCGTTCAAACGCAAGGGTCAACAACTTTACTTGACACTACGTTCATAAACTTGGGATGATCATCAGAAGATCCACTCATGAGTTGGATCTAGATGATCAAGTTAGTATCTGGATGTGGGTTGAACGAAATATGAAATCCATATTCTTCTATCAAACACTTTAGAAACAGATGCTTTCATCTTGGGCATTTAAACAGAAAGGCAATTGCAACAAATGATTCTTTTTGGGCACCGTAATCTCATAGCAGCATATTCGACCTTTGGTATAAAAGAGATGAGTAAGCGAGGCACAGCACATGATATTGTTTCATAGGAGCGACTCCAAGACGGTTGTGGCATCAAGGACGATGGTTTAGATAGCGATGTCAATATGGTGTATAAAACCGTCATAGATCATTCTTGTGCATATTATGACATGGAGAAAGCCTTGGACCAAACTGGCATTGGCTTGACCACTGATTTAGTCGTTGGAGTACTTCACAGGCTTCGATAGGAGGAGATAAGTGAGTCTGTCCATTCTAAATAGTAATGTGGACATTTAATACTCTGGTTATTCTTTTGCAGCGAAAAGAACTCGTTGCTTGGGAAGTTGTAATTCTTCAAAAAGACTGAGTTTTCATGTCTTCCCTAGGAGGAGAAGGCACCAATGCAGATAAGTATATTTATTTAAAATTCACTAAAGAATATGTTGTTTTAGTGTGTTTATACATTAATAATATGCTTATTTTGGAACTTATGTGACTTGAATCATTGAGACTAAGAAGTGTCTAACTTTCATTTTCAAAATGAAAGATTTGGGTGAAATAGATACTTTATTGGGTGTTAAAGTTAAAAAATAGTGGGGGTTATTCTTTGAGCTAAAGTGATTACATGGAGAAGATGTTGTATAGATTTAAACATCTTGTTTTCAAATATATGAGTACTCCATTTGATTCCCAATGGAGAGTTTTTAATGTGAGTGCTATGGGTTTTTAATGTATGCGATATATTATACTATACCTGATATTATTGTTTGTATATGCAAGTTGAGTAAATACTAGTAATCCAATATAGAACATTGGAGGGTTATCTTATTGTTCTATGATAACCCGGCTATATTAGAAGGATACGCTGATGCTACTTGGATTACAAGTATGAGAGAGAAACAATCCGCTACCGGATGAAGTTTCACATTAGGGGAATGTGTTGTTTCTTGGACGAGCAATGAATAAATATACATAACTTACTCAATGATAGAATATGAATTCATTGCTTTAGCGGAAACTGGGAAAGAGGCTCAATGGATTAGGAATTTGTTATTGAATATCAAAGTATGGCCTAGTCATATGCCTCCTATTTCTATCCTTTGTGATAGTCAAGCCACTTTAACAAGAGCTTATAGTAGCATCTATAATGGTAAGTCGAGACATATTAGTCTAAGACATGAGTATGTGAGACAATTGATTAAAGATTGTACCATAACAATTTTCTAAGTGAGATCAAGTAATAATCTAGTTGATCCCTTGACAAAGGCTTTACCAATATACATGCTAATAATGACCTAACAAGAAACATGGCCGAAAACCTTCATTTAAAATCACCAGTAATGGTAACTCGACCTTTTTTCTAGAACATCACTAGTTATAAGGTTTAATGAGTAAAAACAAGTTACTAAATATGATTATTTGATACTGACGTAGCTCTAATATGAGAAGTTTGTATCGTCTGTTACGTTTTTGTAGGTTGAATTGAATTCTTAATGAAGTATAGTACAAACTTGTAATGTGTTGATAGTAACAGAAACACATGGTAGATACTTCATCTATATGAGCTTAGAAGTTGTGTCACTTCTTACGAAAGTTAAAATTGTTTTCTAGAGAGCTCATGAAATAGGATCAAGCAAAAAGCCATAATAGTGCCGAATAATATAGAACTTCTCGCTGAAACAAAAGGTTAGTGTATATGCGGTATGTTCAGTTTTATTATATAAAAGTACAAGTTTAAAGCCAAGCTACTTGTCACTTTGATAGAGCTTTGAGATACTTACACTAAGTAAATGTTTAACTCAAAATAGACCTTTATGTATGTATATTAATCTCACGGATTCTCTGTTTTTGTTTTACAAACAAAAGTGGGGGACTGTTGGTAGTTTGTTTATAAAACAAATGAAGATGTGCCTTATCCCACACCAAAAAAATGTGAGTGCACACGTGGACGAGATTTGACACTAACCAACAATCATTATTTTTATTTATTGAAAATTCGGATTTATTTCTATAAAAATTAAATATAAATCTTATTGAAACAGTGCGACTATTCACAAAAAATTATGGTTTTTTTTTATTATTTATTTAATTCCAAATTTTTTATGTCTTTTCAACATAACATTTGAGACGTACTTGTTCATTTTGCAACATTTCCCGAAATGTTGGATTTGTTCTTTTTTGCAATCTTTCGAAGAGTTGCCTCTATTCGAAAGAAAAAGATAAGTACGTTTGTTTTGAGATCAAATTAACATCTTCTTCCATTTTCATCTTCTTTTGAAAGAAATTACAGCCGTTGTTTTCAATTGTTTCCTATGAGAGACCTTGAAGAAATACTAGAATTGCTATCTAGTATTCTCATTTGAGACTTTGTTGTATCCTGAAGGAAATTTGTCGGTGACCATTAGCAACATTGTAGGGCAAATAAATCCTCAAAAAAAGTTATACCACGCCTCAAAATCCGACTTGATTACTCTAAAAATCCGACTTCATTCTTCTACCTAATTTGAAACCATATTTTCCAACAAGTAGCACTGCCATATCATTTTCTCTTGCTGCGCCACTAAATCTAATGTTTTTGAGGCGGATACTATACGGTTTAATTCGGTCCAGCATAATGTAGAGAAATCTCCACTTGTGCCCATGAAACACCTACAACTGCGATTATCTACAGTGGCACGGGCCAATAGAGACAACGTGAGAGGCGAGTCCATGTAAATTTCTTGTCGGGATTCATTCCTTTCCATCACACAAGGCATTAAGAGAAATCTTACAATCAACTCAGCTTCACAAGATATAACTACACTTAGCAATTGAGGACCATAATATAGAAACGAGTGTAGACAAGAATCAATTCAACCATAAATTGAGAGAGACTCTAGGTCAACAAGAGATGAAACAACAAGCACCGGAACGATCAGTAATTTGGACATAATTTCTTAAGACTCGTCAAATCATTATCAAATCAATTGACAATACGAGCTATATAGCTAAGATGGATCTAACTTGTGCATTTTATCATCGGTGAACTTCTTTAATCTTTCATCCAAAAAAAAAAAAAATCTTTAATAAAATCTAGTAGGTGTATCTTCATCATGTCTCATTATATCTTAAGTAGGTTTTCATTATTATTATTATTATTGTTGTTGTTGTTGTTGTTGTTTTTATTATTATTATTATTATTGTTGTTGTTGTTGTTGTTGTTGTTGTTGTTGTTGTTGTTCTTTTTATTATTATTATTATTATTATTATTATTATTATTGTTGTTGTTGTTGTTGTTGTTGTTGTTGTTGTTCTTTTTATTATTATTATTATTATTATTATTATTATTATTATTATTAGGGAAAATCTCAAATAAGAACCTGGAGTGGGTTCATTTTCTCAAAAAAGGACCCAAAGTGGACACTGTATCAAATAAGGACCCAAAGTGGCTAATTTTGTCTCAAATAAGGACCCAAACTTTCAATCTTATTTACAGCTTGGGGTAGTTTTGTCCAATAATATTTTTTCTTTTATTTTTTTTCTTTCTTCATCTTCCTCACACCTCCTCCTTCGCTCTACATTGCCTCCTTCTTCAACACCATAATCAAGGCCCCTACCAACGACCTCGTGAGCTTCATGTCATCACGTAGTTGGTCTTAGTAACAAGAAGTCGGATTGGAGTTATTTGCTACTAGTCACCTTCTCGGATGCTAAAATCCTCAGTTCCTCAAGATGCATCAAATCTTGGCTCGCTTGTGCTCAACCTAAAGCTTGGATTGACCTCAATTTGACGATGACGATGCTGGATTTTCTATCAGAGGCAGTGGTTGATGAGGTCGAGAGCTCGAATAGGACTTGTTAATGGCGACAATGGGGCAACGAAGTACAACAATTTCTACAGTTAATGATGTCAAATACGACTAATAATCAATCTCAAGATGGAGTATCGATTGAGGAGAAGAGCTGTGTCGATGAGAATGGCAAGAGTGTGAGTGGGTGTCTCCAGACTAGGAATTATTGAAAGGAGCCATTGGCATTGCAAAGGGGAAGGGGGATCTTTGAAAGATTGAATTTACGCAAGAGAGACAAACCCAAATTTGAAATTGATGAGGCAGACTCTTGTCGAGGTTGAAATAGTCACCAGCTGCAACAAAATTGTTATTTGGCGTGAAATTGTTGATCACCAAGTGTTAATTGAATAGAGGCATAAGTTAGTCAAACAAGACGATCTGGCGATGCTTGGATATTGCTACTATGTTGTTGGCAAGCAGGACCGAAAACAACACAAAAAATTGCAGTTGCTGGATTAGCGGAAGGTCCGGAATAAGTGGAGTTTGATGCACTCTCGAGGTGAGAGAAATATGTCGCTAAAGGGATTAGTTGCATAGCTTGGGAGTTGGACAAGAAGTTGAGTCTCAGCAAAAGCATATTCATATTATGGCTTTGAGATCAAAATTCGCAATGAATGTTGGAATAAAAAGAACTTATTTTTTAAAGCTCATTTCGGCTTCTTGGAATTGTTTACAAACCATTTTGAGGAGCGAAATTTAAAATTTTGAACGAGTTAGACTACGTTATAATGGCTCATGTTAAAGAAAACCCAATCTTGGTCATACAAGTAGATGACACAAATAGCCATGGAGGGGTTGATAATGGAGGTGATGTAAAGAGTGAGAAAGATGAAGAAAGAAAAAAGAAGAAAGAGAGAGACAAAAAATAAACAACAATGTTCTTGGACAAAAGTACCCCTGGCTGTGAATAAAATTAGAAGTTTAGGTCCTTAATTGAGAGTAAGTTAGCCACTTTGGGTCCTTATTTGAGACAGTGTCCACTTCGGGTCCTTTTTTGAGAAAATGGCTCCACTTCAGGTCCTTATTTGAGATTTTCCCTTATTATTATTATTATTATTATTATTATGTAGCAGATTTAATTGTAATAAGTAGTAGAGGCATTTTCCTAACTAATTTTATTTTTTTAATATTTTTATTATTTATTTAAAAAGGGACCCGGGTCGGGGACCTCACTAGTGCCTAATGGGTCAGAGCCCAAGACCTATTGGGCTTCGGCTATCTTAAACTGACTCCGGCCCAAATTAACTTAAACCAACTTGAACCCACTAAGCCTACTCTAGCCCAATTGTGGCTCGGCCTAATCAAGCCCGGCCTAACCAGTCTAAGCCCAAAACTGAGGCCCAGGCCCACTCTTCTGTCTTAAGCCGACATTAAGGCCCCTGTGGTCAGCCTAGCCCGATCAGACACCAACCCACTTCTTAGCTAGACCAGCCCAAGGCCAATTACCCAGCAATCCCCAACTCGGCCCAGGACAGTCAGCAGAGTCGACTATCACTCAAGTGGAGCGAACCTTCCGCCGGCGACCAACGTCACCGCCCACAGAATTTAAACAAGAGGTTTCACCTGGCGGCTTGGCCCACTTGCCGTTGCCTTGTTAACAGCTAATGCTGGCCACCGTTTGCAATCCCCACCAAACAAGACCTCGCCGCTCGTCAGACCATGGTCCGATACCGTCTGGGCAACTGAGAAAAGAAAAAAAAAACCACACGCAAAGCTACGACGGCAATGAAACCCCTCAAAAATGAAAACCCTAATGACCGACGCACATTCAAAACAAGCCAAGAGCTAAAGAGGGCGCAGACATTTCGTTGAACATGTGGTAAGTGTTGACCGAAAAGAGAACACGATAAATATCTTATAAAATGTGTCACACAAGTATAAATTTGGGGTTTTTGATGTTATAAAAAAAAAAGGATAAATGTGTCATACTGTATAAGGTTGGGGTAAGTATGTCATATAAGCATAAATTTGGGATTTTTGTGTCACAAAAAAAATAAAGTTTGTAATAAATGTGTAGCAAAATTTGAATTTTTTGTGACTTTTACCCGTTTCTTAACTATTTATCCTTCATATATTCAGTTCAACCGATAAATCCAGCTCGTCTTGACGGTGATGAAGGGAAGAAGAGAGTCGGATGGTGAGGGTGAGGGGCCGGGGGCCATTTTGTTCCCTTTCTCTGCGGGTCTTTTTAAGGGCTAAAAATGGATTTGTTCCATGCCTGTTCTCCGAACATAAAACTGTTCAATTAAGGGGATATGAACTCGATACTAGTGCAAAGGAAAACCACGATAATTTGCTAGATGATTGAAGAATTTCCAAGATATCCGGTGTTGATTGAGCTCTTTCATCGGAGTTTTATCGGACAGGAGAGGATTAATGGGTCGCGGATTGCTGCGAGCTCGAGCGGCCGCCAGAGAGGCCGAGCGGCTTGTGAGCTCGCCTGATCATGGCAAATTCCTAGTCGACGAGATCAATCCCGCAGTTTCTCAAAGGCTGGCAAGTGCCCCAAGTGCGCTCCGCCATCCTCAAGCATTTTGCCATTGAGGTTTGTTGCCGATTCTTCTCACTCTCGAGTGGGATTTTCAAGAGTTATTCTTCCTTTTGTGTTGCTAGATTGAATTGAATTGGGTTCGTCTCGTTTTTCTATTTGACTCTATTTGCCTTGTGTTGGTTTTACAGGCCAATCCCACCCCCAAATTCTCACAGTTAGGGTTCGAACTTTCTACCTCGAACATCTAAAAAAAAAAGAATAAGTACCCAAGAAAAAACTAGATCGATTTTAGTCCGTCCCGATTTTATTTGCAGCAAAAGGCAACATAATAAAAGAAAAGTAAGAACAAGGAGAATCCCATCAAGTGTCCCCAAAGTTCTTTCACTGCACACTATGGTTACAAAGTCAAGAACCTCTCAATTGCAACAAGCCGCTCCTCCTAAAGATTCCCAACACAGATTAAAAGATCTCTCTCTCTAAACTGGGATCTTTCTATGTGATGAACCCAATTCATTTGCCCCACCATCTTCTTGTGTCTGCTCAAACACCGTGGACTCTATCAAAATCATCATGAGAAGATGACATTTATCTTGATGGTATTATCCTACTGAGAAAAATGAGCACCGGCGCATCGAACGTGGACGGCAAACATGGAGGCCAACCAGTGTGCAAGCCCCGCCACTATAGCCACCTTCACCCGGCCTCTCCTCGGGATTGGCCGGCTCATGACGCCTCTTGCAACATCGCAGCCACCAACAATGCTCACTGTCAAACTTCTTGAATCCGCCATGTCCCCGCTCTCTCTCTCTCTCTCTCTCTCTCTCTCTCTCTCTTTTATAGGTTGAAGGTGAGGAATAAACAACTGGGTCATTTTTTTGATTTTGACCCGCATCGGTCGTAATTCCATTTAAAATTTAAAATTTGTATTTTTATATTTAACATAAATTAATTTTATCACACAAAAAAAATCACATCATTATCCCATTACAATCCCATACTGACATGAAATAACAAAATCCAATACTCTTGATCTAAATTTACCTTAGCATTCCGTAATTCCAACACGCGTGGTGGATGATATTAAGATGAATTTGACATAGAAACCTAAAAATCCACTTTTCATTGTCACGTATACATGTTAACAAAAGATACATTTTGGACAAAGATATCAACTTGGGAATTTTTGTGACATGAAGATTAGTTTGAAATTTTTAATGGCATTAACCCTATAATGTGGTACACTATAAGATATCATGACCAGCACTCGAAAAGTTCATAAACGAAAAGTATTAATTCACGTGCTCAATTTTATATCATAACTTGCTGCATAAGACGTTTGCCAAAGTTTTATTAGAGTTCTAAACATAATCCATTGCTTCATTTTTATTTTTATGATTCACAAATAAGCAATTTTGTGATAGGAGAAAGGCCTTGTTTGATTCTACATTTCAAATGAGCTTTGGGATTGTAAAGTCTCTTGGCTAGATGTAAATAACATCATTTGCTTAACTTTGGAGAAATGCAATTACATTTCAAAATGACTCTAAAAGCTTTTAGTCAAAGTAGGTCTATAAGTCCTTTGAGAAGTTGCATTCTTCAAACACAAGTCTTGGTCTTCATTCACTATTCATCTTCTTTATTTTCTCCATGGGTTTGGACGAGGAAGCTGGGGGTAGCGCGGCAACCGCCACTTGAGGGGTTGCGCAACCTCCAACAAAAAGTATATAATTTTTTAAAAAAAAATTAGCAAAAATCGTTTACAAAATGTAATTTTTATCAAATGCACTTAAAATTATAATTTACCAAATACTATTTTCATTTCAGAAAATTCCTTTAATTCAAAGGTGTTTTTATTTTTTTAAGGATATTTTTTTGAAACCGAATCAAACAAGGCCGGAGAATCTATATGGAACTTTGTATAAATATTATTTCGATAAAATATAATTTATGGGATACTGGTCCTTGTCTTGATAAGTGCTTCAAGAGCACGTGGTTTTATTAGTTGTCTATTTTTATTGTGACCGTTTTGAAAGCATCATGATATGGGGCGTCGTCCAACAACGAGGCTGCATTTTAGAGAGGCGTGTCAAATGTAAGATCTAATTTAAGATTCGAATATTGTCTCGTATTTTGTCCCATTTTATAATATTATCATAAGTCAAAGATGGCATATTTCGAACAAAAGAAAAGGATGGCATATCAAGTTCTGTCAAATCATGATCCTATTTAGCTGGCTTGCGTGTCTCAATCTGTCTTTGAGTAGGGCTTCATTAGATGGGGGTGGGGTGTGACATCTGATGAGATAGGAAAGAAGATAAGGGGTCAAGCATCGTAAATTATATAGATGTTATCCACTCGCCTGGGACAGCTAGAGCATTGATCAAATTGCGTTTGCTTCATAGGCTTTGCTGCGATTGTGTCTCGTTGTGTCATGTCTTATAATGGAGAGCAAAATTTGGATCCAAGGAGTCCCTATAATTGCACCTAAATTGATAAAATTTGAGTTGAAATTTGATCATAAATTTTTGAGTATTTGATTATCACCACAGTAATATTAAATTTTCTGAGAAAAAGTTCAATAAGCACTGCACAACTAAACATGCTTTCAAGAAATTACCTCAGCCAACCATTAAGGGAATCTTGCTTTAAGAAAATATGTTTTCTATTGTTCGAGATCCTAACAAATGAGAGCCTCAAAGATCAAATAAGAAGTATATATAAGATACGTACCATCTTAGCAATATTATACGATGGTTTACTTCATATTAATAGTACAGCCGATGCATAAAATATTTTTCCTTAGGATAAAGTGCATGACAAATGCATTATAACACTATGCAATACATCCCTTTTTTCCTTATTTAGAGATTATACAATACAACTATAGCTACGTCAGATAGTTTCGGTTTTTTGTTTGCCTTATGTTGGTTTTACCAACGGATTCCACCCCCAAATTTCTTCAAGTAGATTTCAAACTCTCGACCTCTCACATCTCCAAAAGACTTGCAACAAACTAAAATTGAATTTAGTCCGTCTCAATTATATTTCCGACAAAACTTACAGATTTAAAGAAACTAATAAATAGCCATAGAAAAAAAGAATAAGAAGAATCCGATCAAGTAGCCACAAAATTGTTCACTCTGCAAATTCAAGAACCTCTTAATTACAACAGCAAACCACTCCTCCTAATGCTTTGATGATTACAGGAACATCTCTTTCTCTCTCAATGAGAACTAGCACATCTGTTTCTGAGATTGAGAGAGAAGATGGAGGCAAACAAATGAGCCAACCCACGACAATCGCCACCTTCACTTGGCCTCGCCTTGGGATCGGACGGCTCGAAACCCTCTGCGACAAACGTCTGCCATTGATCTTGCCGCTCCTCGAAACTGCCATCTCCCTCTCTTCTTCTTCTTCTTCTTCTTCTTCTTCTTTTTCTTCTTGGTGCTTGATCGATCCTCTGAAGAACGAAGCTAAATGCTTTCAAATAGAAAAGCCGGTTGGAAGGTTTGAGAAGAGAGAGCTATATGTTGAAGCTATGAGGCTGCTACACTTTGGCTAATCTGGGTCATGACAAAGTTGTTATATAGAGAGGATAGTTTCTGATATGCCCTTCAATTTCGCTATACTTGAAGTGAGGCCCATCTCTTTTGGACTTTTCTGATTTGACATTTTCTAACTGGTTGCCATCTTATCTCATCCTTAGTAAATCCTAAGTGCTTACATAACTCCTTACGCGATTATTTTCCTAAATAATAGCATTAAGCTCATGTTTCTCACTTATAATTAATGCTACATTCGATATATCACTTTCCCCTCGAATTGCTTTACTATTATTTATTTTATTTTATTTTTTTGTGGTAGGAGGAACCAGCTTGCACCGACAGTGCGCCGTAAACCCCCTGGTGACGCTAGCAAGGAAACCACCACCCCGATGCCACACTTAAATTGCCTAATGATTCGCCAGCCTCCTTGCAACTTGCGTTGCAGGGGCTTCGAACTCCCGACCTCCCCGAGAAGGACGTTGTAGAGCCTACCCAGTGGAGCCACCTGAGCCAGTGGTTTGCTTTACTGTTATTCGATACTTATCTTTTGAGCATAATTAGCTTAATTATTGTTACATAAGAAACATGCCTGAATTAATTAGTGATTTCTAGCATGATTGATTAGATAAGAAATTTAATCTATTTACGTTGCTTCAAGTTTAATCGGTAACATTATATCATCGTACATTATAGAAATTATTATGCAAGGCAAAATAATGCACCATCTTCCTCATCTTATGCGTGATTTACCTTATTGCTCGGGTATTGTTCGGGTTGTGAATAATACTTTAAATGTTTATAAGTTCAAAGTCTTTGCGATAGTAATTGCCAACAAAATAGAGGATAGCACACATGAATGAATAAAAACACTTATAAATAATAATATTTCTTTATTTTTTTTTTTTAATTTAAGGAGCATAAACTTTATTCTGCGATGGCAATACTTTTAAATCTGCCGAATACAGCTAATATTTGTACATAAAATAATCCGAATTTATTAGGTAAAGTATCGGGGGATGGGCCATAAATCTCTCTCTTTTTGCACCTTTATTACTTTTAATCATTTATCCATTGATTTTTTATTTTGTTCGATTAAAAGCAATCAGATATGCTTCTCTGTCCTGTGATGTGCTTCGAGAACACGTGGGTCTTCGTTTCGAAAGTTTTTGACCTGTTGGCACAAGTCGTAATCCATATGGGGTCTCCAAGAGGGGCCAAGCTATGACGATTTCTACTTTTCTTATAGTTTAAGCCCAGGCCTTTCTTTTTTCTCAGGTGCAATTTCATCAATAGGCCTAAGGATCCACGCTATTGACTTGCTAAAGTATCAGTGTTGTACTCTATGGCATTTGCAAGAATTGTGCGGGGCAACCTGAGAAGAGCAGGAAGTGCTATTGGGAGCTTTAGAGATAGAAAAGAGACTTTTAGAGGAGTACTCGCGGATTCATTTTCCTTTTCTTCTTTTGAAAGTGTCCCCACGAGAAGTGATTTTTTCGGCCGCTTACCATCGAGTAAGTTAAATTATGCTAGTAACTGGAGCAGAGGAATTAGGACAACCCCACATGATCAATTTCCTGTCGCTGAGAGGGCATTGGTGGAGTCTGATTCTGAATATGAGAGATATCCGGGTCTTGAACCGACTAGACCCGGAGAAAAGCCGAGGGTGGTTGTTCTTGGTACCGGTTGGGCGGCTTGCCGATTTATGAAGGGGCTTGATATGAACATGTATGATATTGTGTGCATTGCACCCCGAAATCACATGGTTTTCACTCCCCTTCTTCCGTCAACTTGTGTCGGAACTTTGGAGTTCCGTTCGGTTGCTGAGCCTGTGAGCCGGATACAGCCTGCTCTTTCTGCAACTCCCAATTCGTACTTCTATTTGGCTTCCTGCATTGGAATGGACACTGCCAAGCATGAAGTAAGTTGAATATCTGGCTATTGTATGTTGATTTCGATGCTCATATACATTTTCCTCCAAGGACGTGATCAGTTCCTTTTCATTTTGTATGTGTTGATGACTGGAATTTTCCTCCGTCTTCTTCAAATAGCAATGAACAAACATCAGAAATTTAGAATATATTGTGTGACAAACATTGACATGGATTGTCCACACTGTTGGACATGTCGAAAAGTATTTTTGGTACATACTACATAGTGAGATAAGGTTAAATTTCATTTCTCCAATGTGATGGAACCAAAGATGCACCAGTAAGACATGTCAAATAACACTAGGCGTTGCAAATCTGCCACAGTATTCCCTTTTTGTGTGCCCCTTTTGCTAAATCTCGTTGCCTATTGACCAGGTGTACTGTGAAACGTTTGGCAATGGCTGATTGCCTAAAGAGCCTTACCGGTTTAAAGTCGCATACGGCAAGTTGGTCATCGCAGCCGGAGCCGAGCCCTTGACTTTCGGTAAATAAAGGGTGTTAAGGAACATGCCTACTTCCTTCGGGAGGTGAATCATGCCCAATAAATCAGGAAGAAGCTTTTGTTGAACCTCATGCTCTCTGAAAATCCAGGTACCTCAATTCTCCAACCATATGTATTGTGCTTATGGAGCAACATTCCAAAGTCTCAGGAATAGAAGAAGATGCTCATTGTTTTTGCCTCCACATTCTCTATAATTAATGATCGGCGAGATTTTATGGCTTCAATGGAGATGGGGGGAGTGATTCCTTCTCTGTATCTTATAGGCATATCAAAAGAAGAGAGGAAATGCCTTTTACAGTGTGTTCTCATTGGAGGTGGACCAACTGGGGTGGAGTTCAGCGGTGAATTAAGTGATTTTATCATGAAAGACGTCGGTGAACGTTTTCCTCATGTTAAGGATTACATTCAAGTCACCATCTCCATTGGGGTGGAGTTCAGCGGTGTATTGAGGTACTCATACCCACTCATATACAGATGCTAGCGTCAGTTTGGAAAAATGTAACATGAATTGACAAGTACACACTTTAACAGGCAAACGAAATCCTATCGTTGTTTGATGTTGGCTTACGGCAGTATGCAATGAATCATCTAACAAGGGTAAGTTGATTTTCTTTCTCAAGTTACCATCATCTTTTCTAGCAGTTCATTTTGGTGCTGATTTAATGCTTTCAATCGCTAGTCTGGTGTTCATCTTAAAAGACGCGTGGTGAAAGAGGTGCATGCGAAGAAAATTGTACTGAATGATGGTATGGATGTTCCATACGGTCTCCTAGTCTGGTCCACTGGTGTTGGACCCTAGGAGTTTATCAAGTCACTTGATCTTCCCAAATCCCCTGGTGGAAGGTGAGGAAATAAGATTTCTTCTCTCCTTTGTCATCTAACTTATGCAATAGCAACCTCGAGATAAGAACCTTGTGACAAACTAATTTTAGCATTCCACCACCTTCCAAATCAAATGATTTGTCCTCTCAACTATTTCAGGATCGAGGTTGACGAATGGTTGAGGCTACCTTTAGTGGAAGATGTCTTTGCACTGGGGGGATGTGCGGGTTTTCTTGAACAAATAGGGAGACCGGTGCTTCCCGCTTTAACTCAGGTTTAGTCACCCTGTCTAATTCCTTTAAAGATGTCTCACTGTAGCTCTTCATTGGATCAACTATCTTCATCTCCTTGCTCTACTTTGTACAATATGTGGCATGAGTCCTTCCATTTGAAACTGGAATTGGTCATTCACTATCTCTTTCTCATTGCATAAAGGGTTTCTTTCCTTGGAAATAATATGAATGCTGACTTCTGAAACAGGTCGCAGAAAGGGAAGGGAAATTCTTGGAGGAGCTGTTTCATAGGATAGGGAAGCAAAATGGAGGGAAGGCATTTTGCTCGAAAGACATACCTCTAAGGGACCCATTTGTGTACGATTTGGGAAGCATGGCTTCTGTTGGGCGTTACAAAGCGCTCGTCAATTTACGCTAGTCTAAGGTGCATAACGTGCTACCATGCGACACTTACGGTTTTCTTTCCCAATACCTAGTACTCTCTAATTCATGGAATCAATCGTCGTCACTTAGACAAACACTCTTTTATGCAGGATGCGAAGGGAATATCGCACGCGGGATTCATGAGCTGGCTGGTTTGGCGTTCGACTTATCTCACAAGGGTAGTCAGTTGGAGGAACAGGTTCTGCGTTGCAGTGAATTGGGCGACGACTTTGGTATTTGGAAGAGACAACTCGAGAATAGGCTAACAATGGTAGAGACACATTTTATGATGCATTGGGCTCTTTTTGGGTGGAAATGTTCAATTATTTGTAACACAAGTATTTAGCATTGCTAGCAAAATAACGATGGTTTTGCACCAATACACCTTTTTTTGTCATGTAACGTTGGTTTTATTAGTTGTAGAATACCGTGTAACCGGCTGATCCGGTCCTTAGTTCCATGGAACTAGGTAGTGGCTAGGCCTAGGGCGGAGTAAGTTATGGATTCCTAGGCGGGATGGGATCACCGATTTGTGCTCTCCGCCCTAGTGATCACCACTTCAGTGATGATAACAATTAATCCACATTCTCGAGATTGATCTGGTCACAAGGAAAGTATCAACAACTCTGAAAATTCACTGCAAATAGAGTGTACATATGTAATGAAATCAATATGGAAGATCCAGCTTCTTGTGTGCTCTTACTTCTAGGGATAATAGTACTGCAACACAGCATACACTGTTTGAATGATGCCTACAAGCGTCACTATAACAGCTAAGCCTGAAAGAGCTGACCATGGGTTGTCATGAAAAGCATTTAGGAGTTGTGCCCAGCAATGGTGAGCCCGTTCATACTTAAGAGACTCGTTTATACGTGCAAACTATGGTGCTAGATAGCTCCCTCCGACATCAAACGGAGCAGTCTTACGGATGGCACTGAAGAAGCGTGTAAATTCATCGTTGCTCATGCCATGATTTGAGATGACTTTATAGTCACGCAAAAGTTGTACATCATGGACCGTGTGAATGAGACATCCCATGAACATGGCATAGGCAGTTACATGCCTATCATTTTGCCCACAACACTGTTCAAAAGCGATCATATTGGGGAGGATCAATCTGAGGTCATCATCATGTAGATGTAGGTTTCTTTTTGGAATTCCAATGATTCTGCGTCTACTGTCGAAGTTGATGTCCAGGAAGGTGCGGGCTTCCCTCTGCTCGAATCCGATTCCCACTCGATGCAACTCGGATGCAGATCTGATCACAGGAAAAGCTGAGTTAGCGTCTACTGTGTTGTTTTGTGTGTTCGAAGGTATTAAGCTCGAACGAAATAAGTCGAGTAAGTGCACTCCTTCCACATTGCTCCCACTTTCCCTGGCATTGTCATGTCCTCTCATGAAGCCAGAGGCCAGTACCTCGACGACAAGATCGGCCAAAATCGTAGTTTCCGTTGGAGAACGCGTCGTTTTAAACAAATCCTCGAGAACAAAGTAGGGGATCTGGTTCTCAAGTAGTAGAAGGTCCCGCATAACAAGAGTCATCTCATATGGATTATCTAATAGGGGCTCGCGATAACCTGGTACGACGTTCGCTTCTCGACGGAAGAGCTCAATGATGAAGCATCCGTCGTAAATCATCATTTTCACAAGATCAGGTCCGCTGAACTTTTGGGTGCTCTCCGAGTAGCACTGTCGGATCATTCTCTCTTTTGGAAGCACTACATTGATCAGGTGTTCGCGGTCGATACCGTAAGGTCGAGTTCGCTGCAACATATTGCGGAGGTATCCACACTTGCGGTTCTGAGACTCCATTAACTCCGGTTCTCCATGATGGTATGGGCCAATAGAGATGGTGCGAGGCTGGCATGCCTTGGCAATACCTCCGGCAATTCCTCGAGGGATTTTGAAGATGCTACATCCGCTTCCGCCTGCTGATTCATTCGAATTATTTTGCGCTGCCTCAATATCTATTGCGATCGAAGACAACAACTGCTGCTTCATGAGCTCGATCTCATGTTCCCCGGCGGTTGCTTGAGGACCTCCTCGATTGTTCATGCCGAGTTAAATTGTACAATCGACGTGAATTTCTTGCTGGGATTTCAATAACTAGAGAGAGAATTGAAAGGATACGAGAAGTGTAGTGTAACCGTGAAAAATGCGAGGGACATGTAGATATTTAGGGGGTGCATGACAAAATTTCTGTTCCAGAAATAGTTTCTGGAACAAAAATAAATTTTACTATTTCTATTTCTAGAAGAGTTTCTAAGCAAAAATAATCGTTTGATAACAACGCAAAATTTCTACTCTAAAAATAGAAATTCGTTTGATAACGACACAAAATTTCTTCCTTTCGGACGGCGGTCGCTCTTTTAATATAAAAAATAAAAATAAAAATGATTTATTAACAAAAATAAATAAATAAATCATAAAAAATAAAATAAGAATATCATTTTATTTAAAATAAAAATATCCTTAAAAATAAATTTATTTTATTTATTCTATTTTATTTTATTTTAAAATGAATAAAAAAATAAAAAAATTATTTGGCAAAATACTCAAGACAAATAAAAATAATTTTATTTTAATAAAAATAATTTCTTTTTATTTATCATAAATAAATTATTTTTAATAAATTTATTTTTAATAAAATAAAAATAAAATGATAAATAAAAATAAATTATTTATTTTTAATCTATTTTAATAATTTTTTTATTTTTAAATGAATAAAATGAATATATTTATTTTTATTTTTAATAAATGATATTTAATTAAATTTATTTTTAATAAATAAATTTATTTCGAATAAATTTATTTATTAAAAATAAAAATAATATTTATAATAAAAATAAAAAATAAAAATGAATAAATTATATTTTTATAATAATTTTTATTTTTATTTATTCATTTTTAAGGATTTTTAAATTTATTCGTAAAAATAAAAATAAATATCATTTTATTTATTCGAATAAATTTCATTTTAAAATTAAGGTTGAGAGAAATAGAATTTGATTTCTGAGAGAACTCCTCCATTTCTATTTCTGGAATAGAAACTTATTCTAGAAATAGAAAATTTGATAAGCGTTATCAAATAAGTTTCTGTTTCAGAAATTAGTATGGAATAGAAAAATCATTTCAGGAAAAAAATTTTGGTTATCATGCACCTCTTAATGGAACAGCCTGGAGCGGCCAGTGCGGGAATGGTCTCAGCGGAGCAGAGGAGAGAGAAGGAAGAGCAAGTGCAGCAGCGGACAGAGACAAGGACGAGGGAGATGAAATGGAGTAGAACTAGGTCCTAGGGAGCCACGTGTCGTCCGTTGAATGGGCCGACCTGCGCTGGGTCCCACTTCCCTCTCTCTCTCTGTTATTTCTCTCTTCCTTCTCTCTCTTCAAAAGAGGACTTGACTTACATGCAGACGTGTCGTCGCTCGTTCGGGCGCCTCCGTGGGATTGGTGGGGGTTGGTGGGGAATATCCAAAAACTCGTGGGTCCCAATGAAGACAAGCGAGCGTAAACGTGATTCACGCATCTTGACAGGGAAACGCGTGGGCCCAAACGAAGCAATTTGCATTGATGAATTTTGATTAGCCATTTTCATGGCTGGAAGAGTAAAAGGTAAATTTATAACTTAAATTACCCAAAAAATTAAAATTATAAATCACAGTAGCAATTCTTTTGTTTATGCTTAGGGAGTATATATAAATCTTATAAAAATAATTACAGATCAACATATCACGCCACCAATTACTAGGATTGGGTAGGGTTGTTCCTACCCCTCATACGAGTAAGGCCACTCATCTCTTTACCACATCAACAAAATCGACCTTAATGATTTCAGTCTCCTTTGACATAATTATTTTCTTTCTATGATTTTTTTGCAAATTTTAAACTTATTGTTATTAGAAAATAAAAGAAAATTACTATTTTCTCCATCATTGCTATTTGGAAAGCACGTGCTCATAGAAATTTAAAATGACCGGTTTGAGAAGTTTAGGCGAGGACAAGAAGCCACACGAAAGATAAAATGCAAGTAGTACAAGAAGAAAGACAAAAAAATCGAAATTTGATAATATGAATGAATATGGACATTAATATCTTGACAGCCCATTTATTAGGGAGGTGCCAAAGCAACGAAACATCTTTTTAGGAACCACGGTGGGCGCAAGGCGAAGAAGGCACACAAAAGACAAAATGTAAGTAGCTGAAGTCAATGATTTAGTACAGAAAACAAAGGAAAAAAATCGAAAATCATTATGAATCTACTTACTTTGGTAAATAAGATGTGGATACAAAGCAATTACTTATCTTCAAACGCTTGCATATTTATATATGCACATACACACATTCTAGACAAAATAAAATCAGACTAATTAATTGATGTATGCAATGCTACTACTATGGATTGGTTATAAATAAACTTATGAAATTCGAACATCATGAGAAGACTTCCATATCTAAGGTGATGCGATTTTGAAATTTGCATAATTTACTTTCAAGTGAAACTAAATATTAAACTGCACTAACATTTTCAGGAATTAATGAATTATTCGAGCAATTTAAGTAAGAAAAAAAATAATTTCTGATGTAAATTGAATAAACTTGCCTTTCTTTGACATATGTAGATTTTTTAAAACGTTTTAGTGCCGCATATATGTATACAGTATACGTTCATATTGTATCCAGCAACGTTTTGGAAGAGTATCACCCTCTAAAAGTCACTTTTTTTTTTTTTTAACATTTCTTATAATTTAGTTGTAATTGTGTATCTTACAATGTCAAAACTACGACACTTTAAAGAATTCCTTTTGCTATGTTTTGATAATATCTTGATATTGCTTCAAATTTTTAAAATGTTTAAGTTTTCTAACTTGAAGATTCTAAAAAAATATTGACTTTCAAATTAATTGCAATGGACCGTTTTATAGACAAAAATGAAATCGGAGATTAAATAATTATTGACCGAGTTGATGAAAGCTTTAAGATCAAACTGTGATTTTGTAGAAAGTTGAAGTTTGTGAAATGATCTTCGCATCTATTACTTTATAAATAAAGTAATTTTTTTTTTTAAAGAGAGCCCATTCAAATTTCATATTATTTAATAGATATAAGGAAAGCCGAAAAATCAGACTTGTATATTAGTTCAGAATGACTATTTTGACTAATGATGCTTGTACCATGCTTAATAAGAAAAGTCGGTATAGTGGAGTTTTGATGATTGAGCGACATCACCCCAAAGCTCCATTCCCTCGCATTTCCTTTAATGATAATCAGATCAAATTAATTAGTTAAATAAGTTAATCATCACTTGATCTAGTACATCTTCCTAGAACAATCTATAAAATATCAATTCGCATGTTATTTAATAGCCAATAAATCTAAATTACCAATTACAAACTTTATTTGTTTTTTTTTCTTATCCAATATATTATCTCATATATATTATGGGGAAAATTCCAAAAGGGAGTTTGAAGTGTCCTCATTTTCTCAACTAAAAGCGTGAAATAGACCTTATTTCAAATAAAACCTGAAGTGTCATTACTTTTTCAAAGAAGGGCTTGAAGTGGTTAAGTCTGTTTCAAATAAGGACCCGACATACCAATGATCAAGGATATTTTTTTCTCATTTTCCGTGTTCCCTTTTTTCTTCCTTTTTTTTTCATTTTTTTTTTCATTTTTCTTTCCTTTTCTTTTTTGGTTCTTCTTCTTCCTCTTCCCTGGTGGCCAGGCAAGCACCGACGATGCCCACAGAGGGCTGGGCGAGGGTCGCTGTCACCTGATTCAACCAAGGCCACCCATGCTGGCCATAGGTGAGGGACAACCTCACCTGGGCAAGGCGACCCTCCCCTTGGGGGAGGCTACCCCTCGCGGCCATCCACAAGGTCGACCCTCATTGGCCCAAGGTGAGGCCAACCCTCACTAGATCTGGTGAGGGTACCCTCGCCGGCTGCCAGCGAGTGCTTGTGAGCCCTCATTGGCCCTTCCTAGTGGCCACTAAGCATCATCAAGCCCTCATCGGCCTTTGCTAGTGTCCCCCGATCGATCCAAAAAAAAAGAGAAAAAATGGAAGAAAATTTGGACAAAAAACCCATTGATCAGTTGAAAAAATTAGACATCCGGCAACCGATGAGGTCAATTCTTTTGTTGAAACAACCAAGGCTACTTCAAACTCTTATTTGAAACAACCAAGACTATTTCAGCTCCTTATTTAAAATAAAGCTCATTCCAAGCCCTTATTCGAGAAAGTGAAGATATATTTTATTTGTTTTTGAAATTTCCCCTATGTCATGTGAAAGTGGGTTTTGCGCATTAATGACGTGGGCTGAGCAATTGGTGCTTGTCCTTGAAGTATTTCGTTATTATTTTCAGTATTATCAAGGGAAACAAAGTCCTTGCGTCTGAAAATAGCAATTCATAGTTGTTAAGATGTTTATGTGAGGGCATTAGGCAAAGACATTCCATATTGAAAATCTGATGTAATTTGGAGCGGTTAAATATAGCTTAGCTTCGAAAATTTTATGTAATTTGATGTCTTAGGACATGTATGATAATTATTCTATTTCTAGTTAGATTTATTTTTCAGTTCTCAAAAATAGGTTTGGAATCGAAATCTATATAATAATAAGACAACTTCGTTTTTAAGTTTTTGGAACAAATATTCAGTCTACGAAAATGAGAAGTAATTTTTTTTTATTTTTTTGTTTTAGGGAAAAAAAAACTCTTTTCTTTATTTGCCCACCGCTAGCTGCCGCCCATCGCCAATCGTTGCCTGTTGATGAATGGAAAAGAGCATAAGAGAGAGAAATTTTATGTGATTATCAAATGAAACAAATTTGTGCTATTATCAAATACTTAAATATGTTTAGAAAATTGTCCTGAGAATAAAAATAAAAAATTATATTTTTGACTGGAAATTTGTTCCACGAACATAATGGTTAACGTTTGCACCGCAAGAGGCCAAGGAACGACTGAACAAGCTGCAATGGCAAACCCTAGAGGTGGTTCCATTGAAGCAGAGGTCCAGACGAGAGAGAGAGAAGAAAGGCAAGCAAAGCAAAGGACATACAAGGACGAGAGAGATGGGACAAGGGCACCACGTGTCGTCCATTGAATGGGCGGGCTCCCGTGAGTCTCACTACTCTCTTATGTTTTAGATAGGGTTAATACCCTAAAAAACCCCAAACTGGTACACTTGTGACCAATATACCCCAAACTATTTTTTTGACCACCAAAAACCCCAAACTGGTATATATGTGACAAATCTACCCTCCGTTAGCTTCCGTTCGATTTTTCCGTTAATTTTGCTGACGTGGTTGCTGACGTGGCAAGCCATGTGGAAATTTATAAGTTTAATACCATTAAAAACCCCAAACTGGTATATTTATGACAAATTTACCCCAAACTGGTATATTTATGACAAATTTACCCCAAACTGGTATATTTACGACAAATTCACCCTAAATTAATTTTTTCGATCATAAAAAACCTAAATTGGTACACGTGCAGCACATTTACCCTCTTTCAATTTTCCCAAATTTGACCGAGTTGTGATGTCCAATCAATTTTATTTTATGGATTACTCTAACATTGCCTCCATATCATTAATACTTGATTTTTTTTTCTTTTTATTGGAATCATTATTAGAAAACTATTCAAAGGCTACCAAATGTGCACTTCATTCTTGTGCCGAGAAGATGCCCATTAACTAAAAGATGGACAGATCGCTTTGCGCACATATACAAAAGAAGTGCACATATTGTGGTTGGACATCATAACTCGGTCAAATTTGGGAAAATTGAAAGAGGGTAAATGTGCCTACCTATCATTTTTATCTATCTATTATTCTGGATTATTACAATATTAATTCCGGGCAGGATCATGTTGAGGCCTACCTAGAATTATCGGCAAAGACAAAAAACTATTTTGCCACCGCCGTCTCGTTGTGGGATGCCGAGTTCTACATCAAAGTGGACGACGATGTTCACGTCAACTTAGGTAAAATAAATCATTCTTGAATTGGAAAAATAATCCACAGGTTTTGATTTTTCGGGCAAATAAAAATTTGATATACCGTTTGGGATGATCGGTTCTGGACTAGGAACCTGAAATTTACATTTTTTTCATATTAAATTCCCAATTTTTAGAGTTGGGAATTCTTTACGTTTCATTTTTTTTAAGTTAATTGCTCTATCACAAGCATTATTTTTTGCAAAGATTCTTTATAACGACATCAATTTTATGTGCCCAAATTTGACCGAGTTGTGAAGCAACCACAATATGTGCACTTCTTTTGTATATGTGCGCAAGCGATCTGTCCATCTTTTAGTTAATGGGCATCCTCTCGGCACAAGAATGAAGTGCACATTTGGTAGTCTTTGAATATTTTCTAATAATGATTCCAATAAAAAGAAAAAAAAATCAAGTATTAATGATATGGAGGCAATGTTAGAGTAATCCGGAAAATAAAATTGATTGGACATCACAACTCAGTCAAATTTGGGAAAATTGAAAGATGGTAAATGTGTCGCACGTGTACCAATTTAGGTTTTTTATGATCGAAAAAATTAATTTAGAGTAGATTTGTCGTAAATATACCAGTTTGGGGTAAATTTGTCATAAATATACCAGTTTGGGGTTTTTAATGGTATTAAACTTACGAATTTCCACATGGCTTGCCACGTCAGCAACCACGTCAGCAAAATTAACGGAAAAATCGAACGGAAGCTAACGGAGGGTAGATCTGTCACATATGTACCAGTTTGGGGTTTTTGGTAGTCAAAAAAATAGTTTGGGGTAAATTTGTCACAAGTGTACCAGTTTGGGGTTTTTTAGGGTATTAACCCTTTTAGATATATATTTTTTCAAATTCTTAGTAAAAAACGCATTGAATGGGCTGGTTTCTTGTCCCGTATACCAGGAAGGCTATTCACATCTTTATTAGACCGATCAGATCGAGCTTAATGATTTCTATTTTGCAATCTCCTTTGACAAAATTATTTTCTTTTTATGATTTTTCGTTAATTTTAAACTTATTTTTATCTAGAAAATAAAAGAAAATATATGGAATAAATATTCCTATTACTATCTCTAACTAAACATGTGTCATCAGAGATAAAATTACGAACGTCCCTGACGCCCACTAAATGAGTAGCATTACTATAACTAGAACTTTCACTCCAACTATGAATCTTTTTATCCGTATCGTTTCTAATCGGATCTTCACTTACACTCGTTTTTTCAATAGGATTACCAAACCTATCAATTGATTTACTTAGCCCACACTTGTATTCTAATTTTCCTTTATACAACATCGAATTGAACCACCATTTTTCCATAGAACTTTCTTACCCCTATTTACGTGAAAATACAATAGATGAATAGTCATTCGATGAAAAATCATTTGAATATTTCATTTTCTATTGGAATAAGCATAGAGATCCAATCACTAGATCATTAACTTATAAAATAAGGAATGAGTATTGAAAAAAAGGATTTTCTTTTGTTTTGTGAGAACCCGGAGTATTACTTCACTATAACTATAGTTATATATGATGGAACTCTTTTTTATTATAGAATATTCTAAATTATTATTATTTATTTGAAATTGAAATAGCGATTTCCTTCCTTCATCTTGTGTCAAATTTGCCTCGAAAAAAAAGAAATATTTGTTCTCTTTTATCAATAACTTTTTTCGTAAAATCTCGTCTATTCCAGTCATTTTCTCCTTCATTGCTATTGTGACGATAATTGGAAAACACGTGCTCACGGAAATTTAAAATGACTGGTTTGAGAAATTTAGGCGAGGACAAGAAGCCACATGAAAGATAAAATGCAAGTAGCACAAGAAGAAAGACAAAAAAAAAAAAAAAAAATCCAAATTTCATAATATGAATGAATATGAACATCAATCTCTTCACAGCCCATTTATTTAGGGAGGTACCAAAGCAATCAAACATTTTTTTATGAACTACAGTCGGCGGGAGGCGAAGAAGGCACACAAAAGACAAAATATAAGTAGTTGAAGTCAATGATTTAGTACAGAAAAAAAAAAGGCAAAAATCATTATGAATCTACCCACTTTTGCATATTTATATATATATATACATACACACATTCTAGACAAAATAAAATCAGACTAATTAATTGATGTATGCATTGCTACTACTATGGATTGGCTCTAAATGAACTTATAAAATTCGAGCATCATGTGAAGACTCTTCCATATCTAAGGTGATGCGATTTTGAATCTTGCACAATTTACTTTCAAGTGAAACTAAATATTAAATTGCTCTAACATTTTTAGGAATTAATGAATTCTTCGAGCAATTTAGTTAAGAAAAAAATAAATATCTGATGTAAACTGAATAGATATGCGCACCCACACGTAGATACACATTTTTGAAGTGCGATAGATAAATTTACCATTTTCGATAAAAAGCTACAAGTAAAGAGCATCTACACTTTTTCATTTCTTTTCGGAGAAAATGCTAAAAGAATAATGATAAGTTGTTGTCTCTACTCCCTTGCTCTCCGATAAAACTGGCATACGGGGAAATGCTAACATTCGTAGCTATTAGTTTCTTAATGTGATAGATGTACTTTAATGTCCTGTTGGCATTTTTTCCTCCTAAAGCTTGAGCATCAGTTCGATCGACTGTGTACCTAGAGTGATGACCAATTAAATAGAATTCATCTGTCACAAACCTTAATTGAAAATAAAGGCTACCTCCCCACTCTATGTATTTTTCTCATATACTATTATTGAGGCCACGCACTGCACACGTCGTGTTCGTGATAAGCCCCCTTTTTTTTTTCTTTTCTAAAGAAACGGTGTATGCGTAATGGGTAATCGGTGTTATTATTAGACGTGTATGAATTATATGGTAGGGTGATGAGGGATAGAATAGTGACCAAATGGGCAGTTTCGATTTTGATTCAAGGGTAATGTAGGAAAATGAAAAGTAAGACAAATGAATAATTTGACGCATATATATAAGTTGGCTCTATAATTTTTTATTGCTACATATATAGAAGTTGGCGACCTTCTTGAGTGTTGTCAATGCTAAGTTAAATTGTTAAATCTATGTGAATTTCTTATTGGAATTTCAATAGCTAGAGCGAGAATTAAAAGCTATCAAAAGTGTAGGGTATCCAGGAAAAACGTGAGGGGCAAGTAGAGATTTAAAAAAGGCATTGAAACAAGCTGTAGCGGTAAGTCCTAGGAAAGATCACATGTAACAAAGTATAGTTTATTTATATCATTGAAAATGAAAGAGGGTGGCTCTTGCATGTGGCAAAGTTGTTGGGTGGCTGACAATGAGTGCCTGTTGACTGCTGTTGATTGACGATTATCGCCAGCCATTGGATAAAAAATGACAAGTGCTAGGTTTATATCAAGGCTGGTTTGAAATGTTTGTACGTTAGAAACAACAATCATATCGAGGAGAAGAAGACATGAGAAAGACCAAATGTATGTAGGTTAGTGCATGGAGCAGTTAATTTTATGCTTAAATCGTTGCAAGGGACACGTGAAAATGAGAATATTAATATGACATTAATACGGATATATATTGTAATGTATCGTTTTGGTGATGTCAAATCTTCATTTTCCTTCGAATTCTTGAATGCCCATCGAGCAAAAAGGAGCTGTACAAGTGCGCCAGCTGGACGGTGAAAAAAACGAGTGATGAAAGAGTTATGCATTGCACTTGCAGAGCTGCTTCCCAAAGTTTCAGGAGGTGCCGAGGTGCACAATTTTTAAGGAACCGCGATCGGATCGAGGACCAGAAGACCCCCCACAAAGGAAAAAATGTAAGCAGGTGGAGTCCATGATTTAGGACAGAAAGAAAGATAAAAAGATCGAAATTTCATAAAATAAGTGATACTGAGCGTCGGTCTTATAAAAAGTTACCTAGATAAAGATAATTTTAAGAAAGTGCACGTTGGGCAAGGACAAGTAGCCACACAAAAGACAAAATGTAAGTTGGTGAAGCCAATAATTCAGTTTCGACCGAAAAAAAAGAGTCAATAATTGTCCTCGCCCAACGTGCACTTCCTTAAAATTATCTTTATCTAGCCAACTTTTTATAAGACCGACGCTCAGTAACACTTATTTTATGAAATTTCGATCTTTTTATCTTTCTGTCCGTCCTAAATCATGGATTTCACCTGCTTACATTTTTTTCCTTTGTGGGGTCTTCTGGTCCTCGATCCGATCGCGGTTCCTTAAAAATTGTGCACCTCGGCACCTCCTGAAACTTTGGGAAGCAGCTCTGCAAGTGCAATGCATAACTCTTTCATCACTCGTTTTTTTCACCGTCCAGCTGGCGCACTTGTACAGCTCCTTTTTGCTCGATGGGCATTCAAGAATTCGAAGGAAATGAAGATTGGGCGGCGCTCATGCTCAGGCCCGCAACGATTTCATCCTTCTGGCCTTTCGATGCGGGGCGGTGGCTTCCCTGCAGCACAAACGCATTTACCATACGAATACGATAGAGAAAGGCCATCACTAATCCCCCTCCAACTTTACGATGCCCAATAATCCTACAAAAGTTTTACATCGTGTCTCATTTGCAATATAAGTTCATCGCAAAATGAATAGAAAATTCAAACATTTTACAAATTAGAAGCAATATCAATATATTATCATGATGTAACAAAAATATTCTTCAAACTGTCGTAGTCCTAAAATAGTACGATGAATTATTACAGCTAAATATTAGGAAATTTCTGTATTTAACAAACGCTGGTTTTTAAAGAGGGCCACTCTTCCAAAATATTTTAGGATACAAAATGTCTTTATACATATACACAGCACTAAAACGTTTTCAACAATCTACAAAAGCGAATGAAGCAAGTCGACTCAATTTGCATAAAAAATAAGATCTTTTTTTTCTTTTCTTTTCTTACATTGCTTGAAAAAGTCATTAATCCCGAAGGTGCAAGTGCAATTTAATATGTAGTTTCACTTCAAAGTAGATGACACAAATATAAATTTCCATCACCCTAAATTACAGAAGAGTGTCCTCATCATGTCTGAGTTTTAGAAGTTTATTTTTGGGGCCAATTTGTAGAGTAGCAATTTGTACATCCATTAATTAGTTAGATCCTATTTTTTCGAGTATACATGCAAAAAAATTATCAAAAAAATCATAAGCATATTATATTAATGAAAGAGGCGGTGACCGGGGACCTCCTACCTGCCTTTTACAAAAAACAAAGGGAAAAAAGGAAAAAAAATTCAGATTTTTTTGAAAAACTAAAAAATTTCATATGAGCATCGACCGTGCCACATAGATGGCTGGCATCCATACCATTAATTTCTGACCAAATTTGGTCGAATGAACTACGGTGAAAAATTGTCAAAAAATTTAGGATTAAATTGGCCATATTAAAAGGTTTAAGACTAATTTTGTACAAAGGTAATATTTTTAAGACCTTTTTTTTTTTTTACTAATCTTCCCGCTTAGAGCTCGCCCACATTGGTTTAATATATAGTTGCATGCTCTCGTTGATTAATATACGTATACAGATATATAGACGCATGCCCACACGCGCGCGCGTACATACACATGTTTGAATTGCATTGATAAATTGACCCTTTTCCATTTGAAAAAAAGAAAAAAGAAAAAAGAAAAAAGAAAGAAGAACGTCTACATTTTTTCGATTTCTTATGGGAAGAAATGCTAAAGAAATGCTGATAAGTTGTTGCCTCCTACTCCCTTGCTCTTCGATAAAGCTAACATATGGGAAATAGTAACATTCATAGCTATTTGTTTTTGAATGTGATAGGTGTACCTCAGTGTTCTGTTGGCATTTTTTTTTCCTTATAGAGCTCGATCATCAACTGCATCGACTATGGACCTAGGGTGATGACTAATTAAACTGAAATCATCAATCACGAACCTCAATTGAAAATATAGTCTACTTCCCCACTCTATGCTTCTTCTTATATACTGGTGTTGAGGGGCGCATCAAGCGCAGTGCATGATCATGGATGGGTTGCGTATGAAGAGAAATGAATCATCTTTGAAAGGAATGGCCGATTTGTAATGGGAAATTACTATTGTTATGAGACAATGTATGAATTATGTGGTAACTTGATGAAAGAGAGAGCAATGACCTAGCGGGCGGTTTCAATTTTGATGCGAGGGTAACGTAGGAAAATGAAAAGTGGGACAAATCGATGTATAAGTTGGCTCTATAATTTTTGATTGCATAATTTAATATAGGTAGAAAATATATGGGTGGTTTCTTTGTGACTTGGCAAACACACAAAAGCCAATTTTCGAAAGTCGTATGTTTCATATTTTTCATGACAAGTAGTTTTTAAACCTTATCCTTTTTGCATCGACTTTCTATTCAAAGAGTAATCTACTAAATATATTTTCTAATGTTTCTCGCTAAATGTGTTGATCTTTACTCTTCAACTTCTCAAGAAAAAAATCTTGAACTTTATTTCCTCGTTCTACTTTGGACTAGATGGGGCATTAATCCTTCATTTGAACTTGGAAGTGGCCATTCACTTTCTCTTTCTCTCGTTGTATAAGGGCTAAGTTTTCTTCTCTCCTAGGAAATACTATGAATGTGAATTTCTGAAACAGGTTGCAAAAAGGAAAAAGAAATTCTTCACGGAGCTCTTTCCTAGGATAGGGAAGCAAAATGGAGGAAAAGTATTTTGTCGAAAGATATACCTCTAGGAGACCCATTTGAGTTACAAAGTGCTCATCAATTTACGTTAATATAAGGTACATAACGTGCTACCACGCCATATTGATGGCTTTCTTTCCTAATAGCCAGATTTTGATGCACGCATACTTTATAATTCGTTGAATTAATGGTTGTCACTTATGCAGAATGTGAAAGGAATATCGCACGCGAGCTTCACGAGTTGGCTAATTTGGCGTTCGACTTATCTCACAAGAGTAGTCAGCTAGAGGAACGGGTTTTATGTCGCAGTGACCTAAGCGACGACTCCGATATTTGGAAGAGACAACTCGTTTGACAGAAAAAGAAAATAAGAAGAGACAACTTGAGAATAGTTTGATAGAAATAGAGATACATACATTAGCTGCTTCACACTAGGGATAGTGCGGCCGAGCCTCGCCAGATCTGGCGGTAGCGACCTCACTAGCCATTGGTGAGGTTGATCGTCGCCTTGCTCTATGGCTAAAATTCCAATGAATTAACTGAGGTCCTAGAGGGAAAAAGGCCAAAGAAATCTTCCCTAGTGTACTTGTCACTACTTCGAGCATAATTGAAGGCGAAACTAGGAAGTTTTGCCACGATTTTATCATCTACATGTTTTACATGATGCAATCTTCCTCGCCAATACAACAATCGTCTTGGAACAAACAAGGTCAAAGCCAATATGCCAAATATTACTATAAGGGAGATGAAAGATATAGCGAGCATTGTCCAGCCTGTTTTGATTAAACCCTTCCACTATAATGGTCTCTCTCCCATCTATATCGGTAGGATTCTCTCACTCTTTCTCAAAAAGTTTCTATTACTCGAGCATCAATATATATACTCATCAAGCATGGCATCAAAAGTATCATTCACGAAATCACCACACTTAAGAATCACAACTAGAAAAAGCATAATAAGAAGGAATCGAATCAAAAGAACCTAGATTTAGGGCAAGACAAGAAAGTACGTTCTCAGCGAAGAGGGAGGCGAACACGAGAGAGCCCAGCGATTGATTTCAGCGAAGAAAGTAGACACCAAGAGAGAGGCGAGCACTGGGAATTGATGAGCGAAGATGGAAGATGACCAAGCGGTGACCAAATAGCCGAGCAATAAAGAGCAGCTACACCAAAGGCGCAGCAAAACCAGAGGCGTAGTGAAACCAGAGGTGTATTCCACAGGAGCGCAACGAGAAATGGCTTTCGGGTTGTACGGGGGAGCTCGGTTTGATGACAATTGATGAGCGAAGACGGAAGATGACCAAGCGGTGACCAAATAGCCGAGCAATAAAGAGTAGCGACACCAAAGGCGTAACGAAACCAGAAGCGCAGTGAAACCAGAGGCGTATTCCACAAGAGCGTAATGAGAATATGGCTTTTGGGTTGTATGGGGGAGCTTGGTTTGATGACGATTCTTGGTGCGTGCTTGTGGATTTGAGAGAGAAGAAGAAGATGAGAACTTGCAGGTGGGTCAAGCTCGTGGATTTAGAGAAAAGAAGAAGACGATAACTTGCGGGTGGGTTGGGAACGGAAGAGGAAAGCATGTTCCAATCTAGGGTTTTCAGCTAAAGGGTTAAACTTGGAATTTCATTAAGTTATGAGGGCAACAATGGCAATCGAACAAAAATTCATTAATTGGCAATCAGCTTACCGAGAATGCTGAAATGCCTTGGGCTTTCAGCATTCAAAAGGCAGACTTTCAGCCAAGGGTGTTTACAAAACAATTTGCCAAACACTTATTTTTAGCCCAAAGGGCTTTGGAGGCCTAAAGTGGCTTGGAAATGCCACATCCAAACGCACCCTACCATAGAGAAAATTCCAAATAAAGACATGAACTATCCTCATTTTCTCAAATAAAAACTTGAAAGAATTATAACTACTTCAAATAAGGGTTTAATCTCACCAGCTTGTCGGCTAGCAAAATATTCTAACCAAGCACTTGTTTTTTTTATCCAAACACATTTTTAATTTAAATTTTAATTAAATAGATTAAAAATATATAAAAATAATAAATTTATTTTTTAAAAAAATAAAAAATTCAGGCGAGAGGTTATTAAATAAAATAAAAAATAAAATAAAGGCTTCTTCGACTCCTTTTATTAAAAAAAATTAGAAATTAGAAATTGGATTAGGAAAATGCAATTTATTATCTTTTATTGTAATTAGTCGCAAAGCTTGGTTGCATGTTGATTGGTTGGTTCGTCTAAATTGCATGTTCAAATTCAATTTTGCATGTGAATGATTAGATACACGTTAGAACCTCAATGCGTGTTTTTCGGTGGGCAGTCTGGAAGGTAATTAGAGTTTAGTTAGGGTTGATTATCTTAACCTACTGTTTTGCTAACGCAAATAGCGATTAATGATTATTGGATTCATAGTTGTGGTATTGGGGAAAATCGAAACGCATGTTTGACTTCAAAGCCGATCCTGAGGCAATTGGTGATTGAATGAACTTTGGTGATTGCTGACTTTGATTTATGACATATTCTGATTGATGATGAATGAATGGACGAGAAGCAACATCTCGAGAGACGGCCGATAGCTCGATGATTGAAGGCCAACCCATGGCGGTCCAAGGCAGATTTAGCTTAGTTTAGCTTAGTTGAGCTTAGTTTAGTATGGTTAGACTCACAACTTTAGGCCCTAATTAGATTAGACTTTAAACACGACTAAGAATCACTCTTTTCGAATAATGGTTATTTAGCTTAGGTTAGTCTAATCATGGATTAAAATCAGTAGAGTTAGGCTCGCCTTAGTCTAGCCCAACTTTTGGAATTAGTTTTTAATGTTAAGCTCATGGGAATACTGTCCTAGGGCTCATAACGAGGTCATGTGGTATTCTTTGTCCGATGTTGCATCAGCTTTATTTTCTCATACTTTACTCAGAAGTTGTCAGTTTGCTTGAGTGTTTACTAATCCGGCTGCTTTCAGTATCTGGATGTTTACTTATCGCACCACTTTATAATAAATTGAGTGTTATTTCCTTTTCTAGAATAGGTTAGGGTTAGTTTAGAATCCTAATGAAAACAAAGATGTTTGCATGCTCATATAGCGGCTTTGAAAGACCTTTTTGGATTTTAATCAACATAACCAACAGTGTATGATCACTTAGACTAAACAACCAGCTAGTTAGGAACCGAAAAGATACTAATAGTAACATTAATGTAATCAAGTCCCTATGCTTAGAAGATCTAGTTGCATAGGAATTGAGAATCTCTAGTTGCATAAGAATTGAGACAACGCTCTCGCATCTTAATTGGGTTCAAGCTAACCCCAACAGGCTAATAACGACTCCTACACATACTTGGGTTGTTAAAGAATGTTAAAATGAGAAATATAAATGTTGTGTGAGGTATGGGCTTAGGAAATCTCGTAATTAAACCGATGGTCTATGGGCTCGCCTTTTAAGCAATACCTATAGACCTTTTTCTTCTTCTTTTTGCCTCAACGCATGTCACGGAAAATTTAGGTCACAACACTTACCGTTAAATTATCTTCTTAATATCTTCACCATCATCATTATCATATTAAAGATTTTGGCCATAAATGAGGAGTATTTCACATAATAGTATTATTATTTGTTTTTCGAATCTAATCTAACTAATTCCAAGGGTTAAAATGAAATATCAAAATCTAATTAATATGAGATTATAGGTATGAGAAATTCATATGAGGGGTTAGAACTCATGATAAGGTGACTTTAATAATTTAATATTGGGTAATTGTACTGATGGCATCAAGATCTTTCCAAAACGGGGAATTAATATGTGATCCTCCACATAACTTAGTGGCTACATAATTGCCTCCTTACAAGTACCACATTACATAGCTAAACGATGAAGACAAACACACGAACATATAATTAGGAGAAAAGAAGCAACTCGTAGTCTCACGATGGTCGTACTTTGTGTATATATCTTTTAATTATTCTCATGCAATCGGATAAGAAGCTTGCGATGCGAGCCCGCATAATCCGTAAGAACTTTCACCACCTCTTTGAATCCTCATGTAACCATCTTCACCCCAAGTCTCGCCCCAGGAGTTTCGGATCTTCCAGAACTTTCCTTCCTCACTCGTCCCATACCCGACCACAACGACTGCATGGTCCAGCTGCTCGCCACAATCCCCATTGAACACTCCGCCGCTGTAGCGTCGGAACTCCTGCCCACCTGCGGCGATTCCGACTGAGACCGGCTGTAGTGCAACTGCCTTCAGGAGCTCGTCCTCACCAGGCTGCACGTCTGCAAAATCTGTGATCTGCGCGGCCTGTTGGGTCTCTTCCGTTGAGTCACAAGTCCCTTTCATCTCTTGGTACGTGTATGTATCCTCAGAGGTGATTCCTTGGTTTTGGATGATGTACCGGAAAGCACTGTCAAAAGAACCGCCCTCGCAGCCATTGTTATTGGTATCGCAATCGATTAGTTGTTGCTCGGACAGTACCGGCAGTTTACCGCTTTTGATCTGCGTGATTCCTTCTACTGCTGCGACTGCTGAGAATGCCCAACAGGATCCTGCATTCATAAAATTTGTCGACATGGTTGTTACCGTTGGTATCTGAATTCTCGACAAAGCTAGGCTCCAAAACTTATTTCTAAATAGAAGTCAAACTTGATATCATAATTGGATGCATACAGGACGTTTAGAATCTTACCACATTGGCCTTGGTTCTTGATTGGATTTGCGGCACCTTTCTCCACCCAATCGATGCTCTCAGGAACATCCCCACTCGGATATTGTTGGCTCAATGACGCATTTCTGCGGGACTTCACTTGCTTGGACGCCAAGTATCCCGTGTGGCTCTGAATGAATTCGTCATCAGTCAAATCCGAGAATTGATTGATGCCTAACTTGAAAGTCCGATTCCCGAATGCATTGAAATCCTCAATGAACTGCAAGTGTTTCTTGAAAATCGCCCCGCGTTTCTCCTTCTCCTCTTGGTCCTTGTATGTCCGACCATATTGGGCCATCCATTGCTCGTGCTGCTCGGCAATGTTGGATTCATGCAATGTGCGGACTGAAGTGGCATGCCATGCCCAAGCGTTAAGAATTAGAGCAAGGGCAACGATGAATTCACTCTTGAGAGAAAATGCCATTGCACAATTGTAAGTGTGAGTGTGTTTCTCAGTGTAATACTAAGAAGTGGATGATAAGATACCTGCGCTGGACATGAATATATATAGTCTTGCTTGTGATAGCCGTACTGCATAAGGCATGCAAAAAGTCTACGTTAACTGTAAAGTGGAAAATTTGGTTCCATACTCTGCGGAGATACAACTAACAAAGCCGTTCTTGTCCGAACATGCGAAACTTTAGGGACAGCCGTGGAGAGCACGAGTGCTTCCTGTACATCATCCACCACCACCACATTGGATAACCGGTGCTGTACTAGAATTTATCAGATTGCCTCACTCAACTCACACCATGGCATTCTCCCCCCATAATCACCTCCGTGATATCTTCAGTGGGATCCATATCTAGCAAGTCGTGCTGTTTTGTGCACTCCATTTCTTTTTCTTTTTTCCTTTTTTAACCTCATTTTTCTGCCGTTTTAAGCACTCCAATCCTCCATTTCTCCTTTTGCAAAAGTCATGAAAATGGGTGCTGTTTCACACCTATTTTTCTGCCGTTTTAAGCACTCCAATCCTCCATTTCTCCTTTTGCAAAAGTCACGAAATTGATCTCCGCCGCATCGCCCGCCACCATCTGCTTCAGCATAGTCCCAATGCCAAGCCAGCTGACTAGAGGAGAAGTTGAGAGCTGAGGGCAGATCTGGAGATCCGCAGGACTTACTAGCAGCCGTTCATCACATGCACTTCTTATGTATAATGATAGGTGTCAAAAACAAGGCAGAGAAACAATTGAACGTGGTGCCAAGAACGTTCCACTTATCTGTAGTGAGATTTAGCGACAAACTATGACCATGATCTATCTTGGAATCCCTGAAGAGAATATGGTGGAGAAGCGTATTGAAGGGATTCAACGCTACTATCGTTCAAACGCAAGGGTCAACAACTTTACTTGACACTACGTTCATAAACTTGGGATGATCATCAGAAGATCCACTCATGAGTTGGATCTAGATGATCAAGTTAGTATCTGGATGTGGGTTGAACGAAATATGAAATCCATATTCTTCTATCAAACACTTTAGAAACAGATGCTTTCATCTTGGGCATTTAAACAGAAAGGCAATTGCAACAAATGATTCTTTTTGGGCACCGTAATCTCATAGCAGCATATTCGACCTTTGGTATAAAAGAGATGAGTAAGCGAGGCACAGCACATGATATTGTTTCATAGGAGCGACTCCAAGACGGTTGTGGCATCAAGGACGATGGTTTAGATAGCGATGTCAATATGGTGTATAAAACCGTCATAGATCATTCTTGTGCATATTATGACATGGAGAAAGCCTTGGACCAAACTGGCATTGGCTTGACCACTGATTTAGTCGTTGGAGTACTTCACAGGCTTCGATAGGAGGAGATAAGTGAGTCTGTCCATTCTAAATAGTAATGTGGACATTTAATACTCTGGTTATTCTTTTGCAGCGAAAAGAACTCGTTGCTTGGGAAGTTGTAATTCTTCAAAAAGACTGAGTTTTCATGTCTTCCCTAGGAGGAGAAGGCACCAATGCAGATAAGTATATTTATTTAAAATTCACTAAAGAATATGTTGTTTTAGTGTGTTTATACATTAATAATATGCTTATTTTGGAACTTATGTGACTAGAATCATTGAGACTAAGAAGTGTCTAACTTTCATTTTCAAAATGAAAGATTTGGGTGAAATAGATACTTTATTGGGTGTTAAAGTTAAAAAATAGTGGGGGTTATTCTTTGAGCCAAAGTGATTACATGGAGAAGATGTTGTATAGATTTAAACATCTTGTTTTCAAATATATGAGTACTCCATTTGATTCCCAGTGGAGAGTTTTTAATGTGAGTGCTATGGGTTTTTAATGTATGCGATATATTATACTATACTTGATATTATTGTTTGTATATGCAAGTTGAGTAAATACTAGTAATCCAATATAGAACATTGGAGGGTTATCTTATTGTTCTATGATAACCCGGCTATATTAGAAGGATACGCTGATGCTACTTGGATTACAAGTATGAGAGATAAACAATCCGCTACCGGATGAAGTTTCACATTAGGGGAATGTGTTGTTTCTTGGACGAGCAATGAATAAATATACATAACTTACTCAATGATAGAATATGAATTCATTGCTTTAGCGGAAACTGGGAAAGAGGCTCAATGGATTAGGAATTTGTTATTGAATATCAAAGTATGGCCTAGTCATATGCCTCCTATTTCTATCCTTTATGATAGTCAAGCCACTTTAACAAGAGCTTATAGTAGCATCTATAATGGTAAGTCGAGACATATTAGTCTAAGACATGCGTATGTGAGACAATTGATTAAAGATTGTACCATAACAATTGTCTAAGTGAGGTCAAGTAATAATCTAGTCGATCCCTTGACAAAGGCTTTACCAATATACATGCTAATAATGACCTAACAAGAAACATGGCCGAAAACCTTCATTTAAAATCACCAGTAATGGTAACTCGACCTTTTTTTCTAGAACATCATTAGTTATAAGGTTTAATGAGTAAAAACAAGTTACTAAATATGATTATTTGATACTGACGTAGCTCTGATATGAGAAGTTTGTATCGTCTGTTACGTTTTTATAGGTTGAATTGAATTCTTAATGAAGTATAGTACAAACTTGTAATGTGTTGATAGTAACAGAAACACATGGTAGATACTTCATCTATATGAGCTTAGAAGTTGTGTCGCTTCTTACGAAAGTTAAAATTGCTTTCTAGAGAGCTCATGAAATAGGATCAAGCAGAAAGTCATAATAGTGCGGAATAATATAGAACTTCTCGCTGAAACAAGAGATTAGTGTATATGCGGTATGTTCATTTTTATTATATAAAAGTACAAATTTAAAGCCAAGCTACTTGTCACTTTGATAGAGCTTTGAGATACTTACACTAAGTAAATGTTTAACTCAAAATAGACCTTTATTTATATATATTAATCTCACGGATTCTCTGTTTTTGTTTTACAAACAAAAGTGGGGGACTGTTGGTAGTTTGTTTATAAAACAAATGAAGATGTGCCTTATCCCACATCAAAAAAATGTGAGTGCACACGTGGACGAGATTTGACACTAACCAACAATCATTATTTTTATTTATTGAAAATTCGGATTTATTTCTATAAAAATTAAATATAAATCTTGTTGAAACAGTGCGACTATTCACAAAAAATTATGGTTATTTTTTTTATTATTTATTTAATTCCAAATTTTTTATGTCTTTTCAACGTAACATTTGAGACGTACTTGTTCATTTTGCAACATTTCCCGAAATGTTGGATTTGTTCTTTTTTGCAATCTTTTGAAGAGTTGCCTCTATTCGAAAGAAAAAGATAAGTACGTTTGTTTTGAGATCAAATTAACATCTTCTTCCATTTTCATCTTCTTTTGAAAGAAATTACAGCCGTTGTTTCCAATTGTTTCCCATGAGAGACCTTGAAGAAATACTAGAATTGCTATCTAGTATTCTCATTTGAGACTTTGTTGTATCCTGAAGGAAATTTGTCGGTGACCATTAGCAACATTGTGAGGCAAATAAATCCTTAAAAAAAGTGATACCACGCCTCAAAATCCGACTTGATTACTCTAAAAATCCGACTTCATTCTTCTACCTAATTTGAAACCATATTTTCCAACAAGTAGCACTACCATATCATTTTCTCTTGCTGCGCCACTAAATCTAATGTTTTTGAGGCGGATACTATACGGTTTAATTCGGTCCAGCATAATGTAGAGAAATCTCCACTTGTGCCCATGAAACACCTACAACTGCGATTATCTACAGTGGCACGGGCCAATAGAGACAACGTGAGAGGCGAGTCCATGTAAATTTCTTGTCGGGATTCATTCCTTTCCATCACACAAGGCATTAAGAGAGATCTTACAATCAACTCAGCTTCACAAGATATAACTACACTTAGCAATTGAGGACCAGAATATAGAAACGAGTGTAGACAAGAATCAATTCAACCATAAATTGAGAGAGACTCTAGGTCAACAAGAGATGAAACAACAAGCACTGGAACAATCAGTAATTTGGACATAATTTCTTAAGACTCGTCAAATCATTATCAAATCAATTGACAATACGAGCTATATAGCTAAGATGGATCTAACTTGTGCATTTTATCATCAATGAACTTCTTTAATCTTTCATCCAAAAAAAAAAAATCTTTAATCAAATCTAGTAGGTGTATCTTCATCATGTCTCATTATATCTTAAGTAGGTTTTCATTATTATTATTATTATTGTTGTTGTTGTTGTTGTTGTTGTTTTTATTATTATTATTATTATTGTTGTTGTTGTTGTTGTTGTTCTTTTTTTATTATTATTGTTGTTGTTGTTGTTGTTGTTCTTTTTATTATTATTATTGTTGTTGTTGTTGTTGTTGTTGTTCTTTTTATTATTATTATTATTATTATTATTATTATTATTATTATTATTATTATTATTATTATTATGTAGCAGATTTAATTGTAATAAGTAGTAGAGGCATTTTCCTAACTAATTTTATTTTTTTAATATTTTTATTATTTATTTAAAAAGGGACCCGGGTCGGGGACCTGACTAGTGCCTAATGGGTCAGAGCCCAAGACCTATTGGGCTTCGGCTATCTTAAACTGACTCCGGCCCAAATTAACTTAAACCAACTTGAACCCACTAAGCCTACTCTAGCCCAATTGTGGCTCGGCCTAATCAAGCCCGGCCTAACCAGTCTAAGCCCAAAACTGAGGCCCAGGCCCACTCTTCTGTCTTAAGCCAACATTAAGGCCCCTGTGGTCAGCCTAGCCCGATCAGACACCAACCCACTTCTTAGCTAGACCAGCCCAAGGCCAATTACCCAGCAATCCCCAACTCGGCTCAGGACAGTCAGCAGAGTCGACTATCACTCAAGTGGAGCGAACCTTCCGCCGGCGACCAACGTCACCGCCCACAGAATTTAAACAAGAGGTTTCACCTGGCGGCTTGGCCCACTTGCCGTTGCCTTGTTAACGGCTAATGCCGGCCACCGTTTGCAATCCCCACCAAACAAGACCTCGCCGCTCGCCAGACCATGGTCCGATACCGTCTGGGCAACAGAGAAAAGAAAAGAAAAAAACACACGCAAAGCTACGACGGAAATGAAACCCCTCAAAATGAAAACCCTAATGACCGACGCACATTCAAAACAAGCCAAGAGCTAAAGAGGGCGCAGACATTTCGTTGAACATGTGGTAAGTGTTGACCGAAAAGAGAACACGATAAATGTCTTATAAAATGTGTCACACAAGTATAAATTTGGGGTTTTTGATGTTATAAAAAAAAATGGATAAATGTGTCATATTGTATAAGGTTGGGGTAAGTATGTCATATAAGCATAAATTTGGGATTTTTGTGTCACAAAAAAAAAAATTGGAGTAAATGTGTAGCAAAATTTGAATTTTTTGTGACTTTTACCCGTTTCTTAACTATTTATCCTTCATATATTCAGTTCAACCGATAAATCCAGCTCCTCTTGACGGTGACGAAGGGAAGAAGAGAGTCGGATGGTGAGGGTGAGGGGCCGGGGGCCATTTTGTTCCCTTTCTCTGCGGGTCTTTTTAAGGGCTAAAAATGGATTTGTTCCATGCCTGTTCTCCGAACATAAAACTGTTCAATTAAGGGGATATGAACTCGATACTAGTGCAAAGGAAAACCACGATAATTTGCTAGATGATTGAAGAATTTCCAAGATATCCGGTGTTGATTGAGCTCTTTCATCGGAGTTTTATCGGACAGGAGAGGATTAATGGGTCGCGGATTGCTGCGAGCTCGAGCGGCCGCCGGAGAGGCCGAGCGGCTTGTGAGCTCGCCTGATCATGGCAAATTCCTAGTCGACGAGATCGATCCCGCAGTTTCTCAAAGGCTGGCAAGTGCCCCAAGTGCGCTCCGCCATCCTCAAGCATTTTGCCATTGAGGTTTGTTGCTGATTCTTCTCACTCTCGAGTGGGATTTTCAAGAGTTATTCTTCCTTTTGTGTTGCTAGATTGAATTGAATTGGGTTCGTCTTGTTTTTCTATTTGCCTTGTGTTGGTTTTACAGGCCAGTCCCACCCCCAAATTCTCACAATTAGGGTTCGAACTTTCTACCTCAAACATCTCAAAGAAAAGAATAAGTACCCAAGAAAAAATTAGATCGAGTTTAGTTCATCCCACTTTTATTTGCGGCAAAAGGCAACATATTAAAAGAAAAGTAAGAACAAGGAGAATCCCATCAAGGGCGTGTTTGTTTGTGTTCTTTATTTCTGTTTATGAACATATTTTTTGTTTTTTTGTTTCCGGGAACAAGAAAAGAACATAAACGCGTTTGTTTGCGTTTTTGTTCTAAATCTGTTCTTTTGTTCCCGGGAACAAAAAAAGAACAGAAACAAGAAACAAAAAAAAAAAGTTGTTTATTATTTCTGGAACAAAAACAAAGAACAATTTTTCTCTCTCTTCTCTTTTCTTTTCTTTTCTTTTCTTTTTTTTCTTCTTTTCTTCTTCTTAAGCCATGGCCGGCGAACCCAAGAAAAAACTAGATCGATTTTAGTCCGTCCGCGAGGCTTCGGGCTCGCCCAGCCAAGGCGAGGCTGAGCCTCGCCGTGGCTGGGCAAGGCCGCCGGCCAAAGCAAGAAAAAAAATAAATAAAAAATAAAGAAAAAATGAAAAAAAAAACATTAAAAAATTAAAAGAAACAAAAAAAGAACATAAATTTACCAACACATGTTTCTGTTCTTTTTTTTTTTTATTTCAGGAACAAGTTTACCAAATGCGCTTTTTTGTTCAAAAACTATTCCCCGAAACAGAAATAGTTTTTTCTATTTCTGTTCCCCGGAATAAAAAAGAACAAAAACACAAACAAATGCACCCCCAAGTGTCCACAAAATTCTTTCACTCCACACTATGGTTACAAAATCAAGAACCTCTCAATTGCAACAAGCCGCTCCTCCTAAAGATTCCCAACAAAGATTAAAAGATCTCTCTCTCTGAACTGGGATCTTTCTATGTGATGAACCCAGTCCATTTGCCCCACCATCTTCTTATGTCTGCTCAAAAACCGTGGCCTCTATCAGAATCATCATGAGAAGATGACGTTTATCTTGATGGTACTATCCTACTGCGAAAAATGAGCACCGGCGCATCGAACGTGGACGGCAAACATGGAGGCCAACCGGTGTGCAAGCCCTGCCACTATAGCCACCTTCACCCGGCCTCTTCTCGGGATTGGCCGGCTCATGATGCCTCTTGCGACATCGCCGCCACCGACAATGCTCACTGTCGAACTTCTTGAATCCGCCATGTCCTCTCTCTCTCTCTCTCTCTCTCTCTCTCAGGAATAAACAACTGCAACCTTGGTTTGACCGTTTGACTCTCTTGATGGGTTTGTGGATTCCTGTTGACCAAGCTGGTATTGCCAACTGTCACGTTGCATGGGCTTTGTCTGATTTGAATTGTTGCGTTTTGACTTTTTGACCTTGTGGGTGTGGCGGGTTTTGATAACATTTTTTTTTTGACCCGCAGCGGCCGTAATTCCATTTAAAATTTAAAATTTGTATTTTTATATTTAACATAAATTAATTTTTATCGCACAAAAAAAATCACATCATTATCCCATTACAATCCCATACTGACATGAAATAACAAAATCCAATACTCTTGATCTAAATTTACCTTAACATTCCACCTATGTCCCTTTAAAATTATGCCTATCAACACGCATGGCGGATGATATTAAGATGAATTGGACATAGAAACCTAAAAATCCACTTTTCATTGTCACGTATACTGTATACATGTTAACAAAAGATACATTTTGGACAAAGATATCAACTTGGGAATTTTTGTGACATGAAGATTAGTTTGAAATTTTTAATGGCATTAACCCTATAATGTGGTACACTATCAGATATCATGACCAGCACTCGAAAAGTTCATAAATGAAAAGTATTAATTCACGTGCTCAATTGTATAACATAACTTGCTGCATAAGACGTATGCCAAAGTTTTATTAGAGTTCAAAACAGAATCCATTGCTTCATTTTGATTTTTATGATTCAAATAAGCAAATTTTGTGATAGGAGAAAGGCCTTGTTTGATTCTACATTTCAAATGAGCTTTGGGATTGTAAAGTCTCTTGGCTAGATGTAAATAACATCATTTGCTTAACTTTGGAGAAATACAATTACATTTCAAAATGACTATAAAGGCTTTTAGTCAAAGTAGGTCTAGAAGTCCTTTGAGAAGTTGCATTCTTCAAACACAAGTCTTGGTCTTCATTCACTATTCATCTTCTTCATTTTCTCCATGGGTTTGGACGAAGAAGCTGGGGGTAGCGCGGCAACTGCCACTTGAGGGGTTGCGCAACCTCCAACAAAAAGTATTTAAAATTTTTAAAAAAATTAGTAAAAATCGTTTACAAAATGTAATTTTTATCAAATGCACTTAAAATTATAATTTACCAAATACCATTTTCATTTCAGAAAATTTCTTTAATTCAAAGGTGTTTTTATTTTTTTAAGGATATTTTTTTGAAACCGAATCGAACAAGGCCGGAGAATCTATATGGAACTTTGTATAAATATTATTTCGATAAAATATAATTTACCGGATACTGGTCCTTGTCTTGATAAGTGCTTCAAGAGCACGTGGTTTTATTAGTTGTCTATTTTTATTTTGACCGTTTTGAAAGCATCATGATATGGGGCGTCGTCCAACGACGAGGCTGCTATTAGAGAGGCGTGTCAAATGTAAGATCTAATTTAAGATTCGAATATTGTCTCGTATTTTGTCCCATTTTATAATATTATCATAAGTCAAAGGTAGCATATTTCGAACAAAAGAAAAAGATGGCCTATCAAGTTCTGTCAAATCATGATCCTATTTAGCTGGCTTGCGTGTCTCAATCTGTCCTTGAGTAGGGCTTCATTAGATGGGGTGGGGGTGTGACATCTGATGAGATAGGAAAGAAGATAAGGGGTCAGGCATCGTAAAGTATATAGATGTTACCCACTCGCCTGGGACAGCTAGAGCATTGATCAAATTGCGCTTGCTTCAGAGGCTTCAGTGCGATGTGTCTCGTCGTGTTATGTCTGGTGAAGGAGAGTAAAATTTGGATCCAACTATCTCTATAATTGCACCTAAATTGATAAAATTTGAGTTGAAATTTGATCATAAGTTTTTGAGTATTTAATTATCACCACAGTAATATTAAATTTTCTGAGAAAAGTTCAATAAGCACTGCACAACTAAACATGCTTTCAAGAAATTACTTCAGCCAACCATTAAGGGATTGTTGCTTTAAGAAAATATGTTTTCTACCGTTGGATCTCCTAACAAATGAGAGTCTCAAAGATCAAATAAGAAGTATATATAAGATACATACCATCTTAGCCAATGCATAAAATATTTTTCCTTAGGATAAAGTGCATGACAAATGCATTATAAGACTACGCAATACATCTCTTTTGTTTCCTCATTTAGAGATTATACAATACAATAGTTTTGTTTTTTTGTTTGCCTTATGTTGGTTTTACCGGCAGATCCCACCCCAAACTTCCACAAGTAGGGTTCAAACTCTCGATTTCTCACGTCTCCAAAAGACTTGCAACAAACTAAAATTGAATTTAGTCCGTCTCAATTATATTTCCGACAAAAAAAAAAAAACATATTTAAAGAAACGAATAAATAGCCATAGAAAAAAGGAATAAGAAGAATCCGATCAAGTATCCACAAAATTTTTCACTCTGCAAATTCAAGAACCTCTAAATTACAACAGCAAACCACTCCTCCTAATGCTTTGATGATTGCAGGAACATCTCTTTCTCTCTCAATGAGAACTAGCACATCTATTTCTGAGATTGAGAGAGAAGATGAAGGCAAACAAATGAGCCAACTCCACGACAATCGCCACCTTCACTTGGCCTCGCCTTGGGATCAGACGGCTCGAAATCCTCTGCGACAAACGTCCGCCATTGATCTTGCCGCTCCTCGAAACTGCCATCTCCTTCTTTCTTCTTCTTCTTCTTCTTGGTGCTTAATCGATCCTCTGAAGAACGAAGCTAAATGCTTTCAAATAGAAAAGCCGGTTGGAAGGTTTGAGAAGAGAGAGCAATATGTTAAAAGCTATGAGAATGACAAAGTAGTTATATAGAGAGGATATTTTCTGATATGCCCTTCAATTTCGTTATACTTGAAGTGAGGCCCCTCTCTTTTGGACTTTTCTGATTTGACATTTTCTAGCTGATTACCATCTTATCTTATCTCATCATTCGTAAATTTAAAGTGCTTACATAAATAATGATATTAAGCTCATGTTTCTCACTGATAATTAATGCTACATTAGATATATCACTTTCCCCTTGCGTTGCTCTACTATCATTCGATACCTATCTTTTGAGCATAATGAGCTTAATTACTGTTACATAAGAAACATGCCTAAATTAATTAGTGATTCTAGCATAATTGATTAGATAAGAAATTTAATCTATTTACGTCGCTTCTAGTTTAACCTGTAACATGATGTCATCGTACATTATAGAAATTAATTATGCAAGGCAAAATAGTGCGTCATTTCCTCATCTTATGCGTGATTTACCTTATTGTTCGGGTATTGTTCAAGTTGTGAATAATACTTTAAAAGTTTATAAGTCCAGAGTTTTTGCGATATTAATTGCCAACAAAATAGAGGATAGCACAACATGAATGAATAAAAACACTTATAAATAATATTTCTTTATTTTTTTAATTTAAGGAGCATAAACTTTATTCTGCAATGGCAGTACTTGTAAATCTGCCGAACACAGCTAATATTTGTACATAAAATAATCCGAATTTATTAGGTAAAGTATCGGGGGATGGACCAGAAATCTCTATCTCGTTTTGCACCTTTATTACTTTTATTCATTTATCCCTTGATTTTTGCTTTTGTTCGATTAAAAGCAATCAGATATGCTTCTTTGTCCTGTGATGTGCTTCAAGAACACGTGGGTCTTCGTTTCGAAAGTTTTTGACCGGTTGACACAAGTCGTAATCCATATGGGGTCTCCAAGAGGGGCCAAGCAATGATGAATTCACCCACCAATTTTTTTCTTGATTCTTTAATTCTAATATTCGGTTTTCACATTGAAGGCACTCATTAGTAATAACTTTTGGTTGGCTTAAAGCCGAACCAAATGTGAACATTGAATCTTTTATTTTCTTGTCTTTGGTCAATGTGAACCGAATATTCAAAAATGTCGATTCTAATGTAAGACTTAAAAATGTCTTATATCTTACGCAATTCAGTCAAACATGGGGGAACTTCTTTGATCAATCTTATGTAGATGTCTTCCCATGTCCTAGTATGTCTGGTTGAGTTATATGGTATTGACCTTAATTACATAGCAAATTTAAATATAAGGAATTATATAAATTGATGCGCGATAGGGAACATTGAAAAAGTTTTAAATTGCTAGAGAATATGTGAATGTGACCTCCATTCTAACTCGATAATTGTGGAAAAGAATCTGCATCATTCTTTTAATACGATCCATGCAATAACTTCACTTATTTAATATTGAACTAATTAAGAATTTGGAGATCTCGAAGATGTTGCCATTATGTTTCTTTATTAGTAAAGTTGAGGGCAGAATCATGAATTAAGAATTATGAGGGGAAGGGATAGGTTAATCGAATTTAGAAATTAGACATGGTCTAACCCTAGATGATACAAATTATTGGTGGTCATGAACACGGATTGAACAAGAAGAATAATATGTTCAATGGCACTGCTCACAATCGGGGTACAGAAACTAGCCTGTGGTTGTGAGCAATGCCGTTAGGCACGCTAGTCCTGTAGTGGGCATTTCATCCATCCTCACTTATCATAAGTGTAGGTGGCTACTATACCAACTTACTTGATGGTAGCCAAAGTAAGCAAGCTTGCGCTGACATGGAGTCTACCTTCCTCACCATGAGACCCTCTAATTCTTTATCTATCTTTATTTTCTCGACAGAAAGGAAATACGGAGGATAGCGCAGGGTCTCCCACCCCAAGGCGATTTTCCTACATGTTTCCTTCTTGAGCCTTTTAAAAACCAACTCAGGTCCGCAATGGACCTTATATGAAATTGATTGATTAAAAATATTTGATAGGGACATCTTTGCAGTTTGTGTCGGACTGTGTTAAGTAGAAAATTAGATTTGGATCTGATCAGGTGTGATTTTATATGGAAAGCCCTATAATTGCACCTAATTTTGTCATATTTTCCCCAAAGATGAGAACACTAGTACGAACATATGTACTAATGCATGACGTTGTGACGTCCAATCTTCGTTTCGAATTCTTGTACGACCAACGAGCAAAAAGAGGGGGACCAATCTGCGTACAAAAGGCGCAAGCTGGACCGTGGGGAAAAGAGAGACGAAAAAGTTATCGGATGAGAATACAAGTACGAAATAAGAATGTTCCCGTAAATGCAAATGTCGCCTTTAGCCTGACCCAAGATCCCATTTCAAGTGAACCATAAAATCGTCATGTCTACAACGGAAACACTCGCTTTGAATAAAACTATATAACATTAATCATTACAGGAAAAAGTTTGATATTGGCACAAATTTGTCTTCGTAACCTTGCCATAGCATTGCAAATTTGGAAAGCCCACAACAATTTAGTCTTCCGCCAGCAGAAGCCAAACTTTGAGCAAGTGGTGCAGACGGCCCTAGCAAATGCCAAGTCGAGTCGGTGCTACAATAGGAAGATGTCGACACGGGGCTCGCAGCAATCATAAATAGATTATCGATGGCGTCCACCGGATCCGGGAGTGTTAAAAGTGAATATAGATGCTGCTTACCTGTCCGATCGCAATGAAGCTTCAATGGCCTGCGTGTGCCGAGACTGCTCTGGCATCCTGATTGACAGATTTGCCAGATCCGTCACTACCTCCTCGGCCCTGCAAGCAGAGGTGCTCGCCCTTAATCTCACTCTTCAATTTTTACTGCAGCAAGAAAAGTAGCAAATCAAATGGTTCTGGAATCTGATTGCTTAGCTCTAGTGGAAGCCATCCAAAACCCTAATCTGACGCCTTGGGAGAACAGAGTCCTTTTTGAGGACAGCATGGCGCTTTTGCTTAGGTTCTCTAATTTGCATATTCAACATTGCAGAAGAGAAGCAAATGCCGTTTCAGACTGGACCGCGAAGGCCCATGGGGCCTCTTTACTTCCTTCTAACTGGCCTTATTTTCCTCCTATCTATCTGCTAGATCTTTATGTACTCGGATATCATGCTGATCGGTTCCTCTACTTTGCGTTCTTAATATATTTACCGTCTTTAGACCAAAAAATAAAAAAAAAAACCTTGCCATAGCATTGAAGGTCCTAATTAACACTTTTGCACAAGCTAGACAGACACATCTCATATTTGTAAAATCATACCAAATCATACCATCAGTAATTGTGCCCCTCCCGAACACTCTTGCTGCGTTTATCCAATATACAAAAAATGAGATACTAAATGACGTGATAGACTACAATTGAGTGTTCAAGTTCGTCCACTTGCTTAATTGTCCACTTACAGTCTGCCATTTTATGTATTATCCCATTCTTAATGCATTTATGCACCAATCTTTAACATGTATAGCATCACTTTTATAACCTATGTAATATGCTAGTGCTTTACATACGCAGTCAGCAAGCGCAATAAGAAAAGAAGAGTGAAATGAGTTGGGGCAAGGACATGGTCAGATGTGCAATTTTCATGGGCTTATGCAATTGGTCAGACGAATGCATTGGAGTCGAGAAGATTCGAGTTTGAATCATAACATGACTCCTGATTAGAGCAAAGCTTGAGAACATATAAAATAGTGTCCATTGTACATGAATGTCAACTACTTTGTTGCTCGACCAGAGAAATAGAGAAGGACAAACCCATAAATCATCTGCAAAAATTACACTTCCTTCGAACAAAAAAAGTGTATAAAATTAAAAAGAAAAACCTGTTAATTACAAGACCAAACGGTTCTATCTTCTACCTAAGATTTCCAAAAACACTAAAAAGGAAAAACAGCAACACCACACCGGTCTCTCTCTCTAGAAGAAGAAGCAAAGTGAATGCTCGGTCACCGAGAAAAACAGAGCAGATCTGTTTTTGAGATGGGGAGAGAAGATGTAAGCAAAAGAATGAGCCCCCACCACGATCCCCACCTTCACTTGCCCTCTCTTTGGGATCAGACGGCTTGAAATCCTCCGCGACACGCCTCCATTGTGTATTGTGAGATTTTGTGGAACTACTGCCAACTGTTCTAAAAGCTTAAGTTATTAAATGAAAGCGTGATTTATTATTTAAATATTCTAACAGTTTTCCTCACGCTTAGTCTGATCTCTTGCCTAGTATTAAGTGTGAAAAATTAATTGAGGAGGCAAATAGGGGCCTGGAAGATTCGAACTTAGGACCTCATTGCTCTGATATCATGTGAGATTTTGTGGGATCACTTCCAACTGTTTTAAAAACTTAAACTGTTAGATGAAGGCGTAGTTTATTATTTAAATATTCTAAGCTCCTCAAAATAGCCATCTCTTTTCTTCTTCTTCTCATTGGTGCTTTGAAGAAGCTTTTGGATATGGAGGTTTGAGAGCAGCGACGTGTTGAAATACTTTAGTGAATACTTGGCCTTTACATGTGGTTACGGGTTCTAACATGGATAACAACCACATGCCCTTCAAATTCACTATAATTGAAGTGAGGCCCTTCGCTTTTGGATCTGTCTATTTTTAACATTTTTTTATGCCTTGTTCGCGAAGTCTCGTGTTGTCTTAATAAATCACCACTAATTAAAAAAGAGGGTTATCTTAATAACCGAAAAAGAAATGCTTACGTAACCAAGTATGTCACACTATGATTCAGATTGTTGGATTACAAAATAACACACTCGGCACTAGCAATGTTAAAACCAAGGACAAGCACCAGTCTAGGTAATTTAAAAGAATATTATCTTAATAAACTTGAAAGTATGCCATAAATGATTTGGGTTGTTGGATAAAAACTAACACTAGGCGCTAGCAATGTTAAATTTAGGGGTTCATCATCGGTCCATGGGACAAAAAAGGAGGTTTATCTTAATAAACTCAAAAACTGCTTTTGTAACCAACTATGTCATACCATGATTAAGATTGTTATATTAAAAATAGCAAACACTGGGCACTAGCTATGTTAAATATAAAGAGGCTTATCTTGCTTACATAATCAAGTATGTCATACTATGATTAACACGCACTTGAAACCAGCAATATTAAAGTTAGGGTTGCCACTAGTTCAGGGGCAAACCTTAGAACCGGACTTGACCAACCCTACTCGGCCGATTCTAGTTCGGTCCCTGTAGAAACCAATCTAGTTTCTGATTCTAATTTTTTTAAACCAGCTATTACTAGTCTAGTTCCTAGTCCTTAGTATAGAATCAGACCAGGTCAAAACACTAAATCGAAAAATCCTATTCCTCTCCTTTTGGTTTTACGTTGCATCTTCTATTATTGTTATCGCCGCTTCTACCTTTTATTTCCCCATTTCACTCTTGCTTTGCTTTGCCCACTTCTTGACACTTCTCCCCGCAAATCCATCTTTCGAAGAGGGTCCACAGGGTAGATTGTTTGAACTGCGAACAATACTTTAAACTTTTATAGGTGCGAGTTTTTGCTTTATTAATTTCGACCAAAATAGAGGATAGAAGACATTAAATTAAGCTTGTAAAGATAACTATACATAATATTTTTTTTCTTTTTGTAATTTAAGGATTATAAAATGCTATTCTGCGAAGGCAGCACTTCTAGATCTGCCGAATACAGCAAGTTTTTGTGCGTATAAATTAATCTGATTTTATTAGCCAATTGCTAGGTGATGGGCCAGACATTTCTTCTTTTTGTATCTTTATTATTTTCGTTTATTTATTTGCTTTTGTACCGGATGTTTCTTATGCTATTCATGAGTGATAACCGACTCCAGAAATTTGTGAAGTTCAAATAATTAATTTATTTTTTATTAATAAAAAAACTCACATATAGCTAGAGCAACCCCCATAAATTGCAAATACTAATTTGTCAAGAATTAATCGGATTGAAACTATAGCTTCATCTTTTGCAAGAATCGAAATACCTGCAAGATCCATGTCATAATTTGTATCACTTAAACATATTATTGGAATTCCCAAAATGATTCATTCTCAAAAAGTTATATGTTCTTCTTGTCAATCAACAATAATTACAACATATGGTACCATGTATTATATATATCTAGATATGTTTGCAAGTGAGATGATATTCTCCTCATCATAGCTGTGTCTCTTTTCGGAAGTTTCGTTCCGTCCTCAAGTTCCTAAACTTGTGAAGTCTTGTTTCCATAATGGACTAATCCGTTAACATACAAACGAGTCATTTTTTCTATAAATATAACTACACTAAGCCCTTGTTGTGGCCTGTGCTACTGAATTTATCCTTGGTCCGAACAATAGAAAATTGTTTTCTCTTACTTGCTCCACCAAAAACTAAATCACAATTTTCCACTAAAAAAGCTAGCAGTTTTAGTAGATGAATTCCTTTACATTCGTGGAAATATAAGGTACTATCCTAGGAGATTATTAAAAACTGTGAGATATGCTTCTCCGTCTTGCGATGGGCGTTCAAGAACGCATGGGCACTTTGTTTCGAAAGTTTTTGACCGGTTGACAGACATCATGATCGATGTGGGGTCTCCAAGACGTACCAAACATAATGATTTCACCCACCAATTTTTTCTTAATTCTTTATCATTTAAATTCGGGGTTTCACATTGAGTGAAACTGATAACGAACTTTTTTTTGTTGGCTTAAAGCAAACCAAATGTGAACACTGACTTAATTACTTAATTAATTAATTTTTTTATTGTCAATTCTAACGTAAGATTGAAACATGTCTTATATCTCACTCAATTCAGTCAAAGACGTGTAACATTCTATCAATCGTATCTAGGTGTCTTCATGATGTCTTATTCTGTCTTAAGCAGGTTTTATTATATGGTATTGACATTGTCATGTAGCCGATTAAATTATAACGAGTCCAATTAGACAAATTCGTTGGCCGACCGTGTAATAGGTATGTTAATAATTCTCAAACTGATTGAGATTATGTGAACATGACCTACATTCAAATTTGATAATGGTTGCAAATAATCAGTATCATTCTTCTTTTCACGTGATCCATGTGACCCTCCACTTAACCTAATTTATATTGAATTGATTAAAGAATTTGAAGATCTTAAACTTGTTGTGTTCTCTTTCTTTATTAAGTCAAGTAAAGGGCGGAATCATTCACTTGAATCCTGTGAAGGAAAGGAACGGATTAATCTAATTAGAAATTAGACATGCTCCAATCTAGACTACATAAATTATAGGTGGTGGTGTGAACACCGATTGAACAAGAAGGATAACATGTTTAATGAACCTTAGGTGGAATGCTTAGTGAAATGTATTTTGCTAGGCACATCTGTGCAGTTGTGTTGGATTGTGTCTACTGGAGAATTAGATTCGGAACTAATCAGTAATTTAACACCAATTTTTCTTTAATTCACAAATGTAATTGCCATGACTTTTACCATTTTTCTATGGAAGGTGTGCAGAAACAATTGAAAAGGTTATCGAAGTTGACGATACTTCTTTTAAAAATCGAGAACTTGTGATGACATGCGTGATAGAGTTTAGTGTGTGAAGCAGTTAAGTCTATGCTTAAATCATTGCAGGGGACATGTAACGTCCATAACGAGAACTTCCGCTTTGAGTCGTGTATCACGGTGAAGAGATTTTCAAAATGCGATGGACTAAGCTATAATCCAAGATGAGCGAATGAACCTCAAAGCTTTTAAGGGCTTAGAGTTTCTTGAGTACTTTAGAATATTCTTAAGAGTAATATGAGAAATGTAGATTATTTTAGAGTATTTTTCTAATTAATGCAATAGTTTGCAAATGGGGAGATGGAATTTTCACTGTTAGATTAATGAGAAATTTACAGTTATAATATATAGCATAAAGGGGTGAGGATCTAGAGTACTATATGAGAGAAAGAAGAAGTATATGAGATATAGAACAGATCTAGAGATATGGAGAGTGTATAAGAACTAAATAAAGTCGCGAGAATTAAAAATAATATAAAGACAAAAAGCAATATATAAAATATAAAGCAAAAGTATGCATAAGCAAAAACCAACCATGAAGGTGGTATGGACTTGTATTGAATAATCTGAAATTTTACATGTATTGAAAGAACATGTATTTAAGGATGCAGAAAATTAAAGCATCAAGTCCTCCACTAGGGCGGTAATCCGCACTCCAGGGATTATCGATGTGTATTACAAGCAATGGTTAACCAACTATGATGTAAGTTGGTAACCCTGTATGAACTATGCTATGCTAGATGTATTTGGAAAAACAAACAAACTTACTTTGTAACCAGGGGATACAAGGTAAGAGGTCTTGGAGGATGATGAAGATGAAAGGGATGAGGATTTACAAGAGGGTGAGGGAAGGAGAAGAGAGAAATCTGGAAAAGTTTCGAGCCCCCTTCTCTTGTGCCGGAGGTGGTGTGGCTGCTGGGTTTACAAGACAGAATAAATACTCTCCAGACGCCATTTATGAATGGAATATAGATGGTGTAGCCGAAACCAATATCATGAATATTCTTAACAACATGGTAATGCTTGCTAACGCCTATAAAACACAACAAGATGTTTCTGATCATGCTGTTGCTAATCTTTTAGTAGCTGGTTTTACTGGACAACTAAAAGGTTGGTGGGATAATTATTTGACTGAAGAACAAAAAATACAAGTTTTAACTGCTTATAAAATAGATGATTTTGGACAACGCATGGATGATGATCAAGGACGTCTCATCCAAGATGCGGTTAACACCCTTATTTACTCCATTTCACAACACTTCATAGGAGACCCTTCACACATTAGAGATAGAAACCAAGATCTCTTATCTAATATGCGCTGTAAATCCTTAGGAAGATTCAGAGAATACAAAGAACTTTTCCTTCAAAGGGTTCTTGTTAGACCAGACTGCAATCAACCTTTTTGGAAAGAAAAATTCTTAGCTGGCTTACCTCAGATCATAGGTGACCAAGTTAGAGATAGAATTAGAGAAGAATACAGTGGTCAAATTCCTTATGATCTCCTTTCTTATGGAGAAATAATCTCTTATGTTTACAGACAAGGTACCCAAATGTGCAATACTATCAAATTACAAAGACAGCTCAAGGAAGAACAATCTCTCACCAATCGTAGTCTAGGGGATTTTTGTGCTCAATACGACCCCTCTTATAATGAAAAAACAAAATCGAAATGTAAAGGAACTTGCTCTCCTGAAAAAGAAACAAAAAAACATCACAACAAACCTCCGCCTCGTAGGAATAAACATAGACACCAGAATAATCAAAATAGATCTCATACTGATAAGAAAAATTTTAAAGATATTAAATGCTATTCTTGTGGAAGAAAAGGTCATATTTCAAAATATTGTAGGATTAATAAAAAACTAAATGAACTTTCTCTCGATGACAATACTCTTAACCAATTAAACAACATCTTCATAGAAAATGATGATACTTCTTCTGATGAACTTCTTGAGGAAGAAGGTCTTCAGATCAATGAAATAGATTCCTCCTCCGATTCTGATTATGAAGACACTTCTCCAGAAAAACCCATTCCTGAAATAAACATGTTAACAAAAGAAGAAGAATTTCTCCTTAGCACTGCTGATAAGATCACTAACCCTGAAGCCAAGAAAGAATACCTTGATAATCTTCATTCTTCCATGAACATTACCACTAATTCTTATACTTCCTACAACCTCAAAGACATTCTTAATAAAAACAAAAAACCCCTTTCTAGACCCATAAACATTAATGATCTTCAAAATGAAATAAAACAACAAAAATTAGAAATACAAGCCCTCAAATCAACACAGATAGAAATGAAACAGGAAATTTCTGCTATAAAATCTCTCGTTATAAAAGGAAAAACTTTAGAAGATCAAAATGAAATCACTAATACTTCTGAGTCCACTGATCCAGCCTTTCTTATGTTATTAACAGAAATAACATCTAGAAAATGGATCATTAATATTTTGATAAAAATCAACAATGAGTTTACTATTGAAACAACAGCACTCTTTGATACAGGAGCTGATCTCAACTGTATCAAAGAAGGCCTTGTTCCTACTAGATACTTTGATAAAACATCGGAATCCTTAAAATCAGCCTCAGGAGACAAACTAAATATACAATACAAGCTACCTGAAGCTTCAATAATAAAAGATCAAATGTCCTACAAAACATCTTTTCTTTTAGTCAAAAATATGAGACAACAGGTAATTCTTGGAACACCTTTCATACAATTAATTCAACCATTCTCAGTTACTAATGAAGGTATTGAAACTCATGCTCTAAATAGAAAAATCACCTTCAATTTCATAACAAAACCACAAAAGAGAAGCTTAAACATTTTACAAGAACATTCTATTTCTGAAATCAATTGCCTTATAAAAGACAAAGAAAACCAGCTTGAATTCCTAAAAGAAGACCTAGAATTCAAAAGAATAGAAGAACATCTTATAAAACCAAATATTATAGAAAAAATAACTTCTCTACAAAAAACATATAGAAAAAACCATATGCTCTACTTTACCCAACGCTTTTTGGGAAAGAAAAAAACATATTGTCGATTTACCCTATGAACATGATTTTTCAGAAAGCAAAATACCTACAAAAGCTCGTCCTACACAAATGAACCAAGAAGTTTTAAAATTCTGCCAAGAAGAAATACATGATCTTTTAAAAAAGAAACTCATAAGAAAAAGTCAATCACCATGGAGCTGTTCTGCTTTCTATGTCAACAAAAATGCTGAACTAGAAAGAGGAGTTCCTAGATTAGTTATTAATTATAAACCTTTAAATACAGCCCTTAGATGGATAAGATATCCTATACCCAACAAGAAAGATTTGTTAAATAGATTATGTAGGTCAAAAATATTTTCTAAATTCGACATGAAATCAGGATTCTGGCAAATACAAATCAGTGAAAAGGATAAATACAAGACAGCCTTTACAGTCCCTTTTGGCCAATACGAATGGAATGTTATGCCTTTCGGCCTCAAAAATGCCCCTTCAGAATTTCAAAGAATTATGAATGACATCTTCAATCCCTACTCTGAATACATCATAGTTTATATAGATGATGTCCTAGTCTTCTCCTCTAATATAGAACAACACTTCAAACATTTGTCTACTTTCATAAAAGTAATCATACAAAATGGTCTTGTTGTCTCTCCTACTAAAATTGCACTTTTTAAAACCAAGATTAGATTCCTAGGTCATTACATTCATTTAAACACCATAACTCCTATAGAAAGATCAATTTCTTTTACAGATAAATTCCCTGATGAAATTAAAGACAAAACACAGCTACAAAGGTTTTTAGGGAGTCTCAATTACATTTTGGACTTCTTCCCTAATATAAACATCCTTTGTAAACCCTTACACCAAAGATTGCAAAAAGATCCTCCACCATGGACTTCTGTTCATACTAACATAGTCAAACAAATTAAGACTCATGTTAAAGAAATACCATGCTTACATCTGGCTGACCCTTCTACTTTCAAAATAGTTGAAACAGATGCCTCAGAAATAGGATATGGCGGTATTCTTAAACAAGTCAAAAATAACAAAGAACAAGTTGTTCAGTTTATTTCAAAACATTGGAATTCTACTCAACAAAATTATTCAACGATCAAAAAAGAAATACTTGCTATAGTCTTATCCATATCAAAATTCCAAGGAGATTTGTTAAATCAAAAATTTCTCTTGAGAATTGATTGCAAATCAGCCAAAGACGTTTTACAAAAAGACGTATTAAACATTGCATCAAAACAGATTTTTGCCAGATGGCAAGCCATACTTTCAGTATTTGATTTTGACATTGAATTTATAAATGGTTCTTCAAATTCTTTACCCGATTTTCTCACAAGAGAATTTTTACAGGGGATACCATCATGCCAAGATCAACCAAAAACAAAAAAGACAAAGGCAAAGACAAGGTCATTGCCGAAACTTCCAATACATCACCAAAGCCGACAGGCTTAACACCCGTTAAGACATGGCTTCAGATGGCAGAAAACAATCAAGAATTCCTACAGCAAAACAAACCAATTATACCCCCAAAAGACGAAGGTCTGGCTATTTATCAAAAACTAGCCAGCATACTACCCCAAGAATCATTAAACATTCTCGCTCAATCTTTACAAAACCCAGTAAAGAAAGAGCCATCCAGCGCCATCAACAACAACCCTTCAGAATTATCAAACACATTAAATATTCTTGTTCAATCTTTACAAAAAACAGCAAAGAAAGAGCCATCCAGTACCATCGATATAAGCAACAATCCTTCCCCGCTGACTGCACAAAGTTTAGCGGAATACAAAAGAATTTCAAATGAGGTGGTCATTAAGCCACAGGCAACCCCTCATTCTCAAAAATCAAAATTTTTTGCCAAAACATCTTTTCAAAAATTATTGACTGTGGAAGATGGGTTCTACGATGAAGATCCTATCAAATTTGCAAAAAACATCTTTCCAAAAGACTGGCTTTTTAAACCTCATAATACAAACAAAACTCTTACTTATTATGAGCAAATTTTAGTGGAGACAGAGTCGGCAAGGTTTACCCACTTTACCGATAAAACCAATACAGAAAACATCCTTTACTCCACCATATCCATCAGTAAAGTCATACACCCCTTACATTGGGGAGACTCACCTCATACACCCAGAAAATTCCAAACCAGACTTACCCAAAGTCTACCTTATTCTTCCTCATACACCTACTGGGATTACCAACAAGCCTGGTGGAATGTCTTTTACAGACAAAATACAAAATTCCAGCATACTTGGCTAGTATTCTTTAAAGACAACTTCCCAAGACAAACCATACCAAATTGGTTCTACTCCTGGTGGGATCTCTTTGGTCCCTTAGAAATCATACTACACCCCATTGTTGAACAGGGTTACCAGACATTTCGCAAACACTATAAACCAAACCCTCATGAATCAAGGTTTCATTGCCTTATGCATTTTTTCATAATCTTCAAAATCTCATGGGTAACAGCCTGGGAATTTGAATACAATACAACCCCCAATCTAATACCATTACTTGTCCGAAAATACAAGACAAAATGGTGGGATGGATTCAAAAGACTTGAACAAGGTTCTGAAGATGCGGTCAAAACCTGGCTAAAAAGCCAAAAGACCCAATTGTCTACACTTCCATCAAATACATCCTTTTTACAGGAGAAATCCATGGCAAGTGCAGCACTTGCTGCAGTCCAGACCAGAGAGGAATACTGCAACACTCTCAGGACAATGCTATCAGAAGCGGAAGGATCACAATGTGGATCTTCCAAATCTCAAGACAATACAGACGGATCATCCCAATCACATCACAGTGGAAATACAAATGAAGACGACTGCTACGGGATCAATCTAGACAGAGATTGAATCAAGACATCACATGCCAACACTATTGAAGCGGCGCAAAGGCTATACGCTAAAGAAACACTGTTCACTATTCATACACTATTCACTTTATACTGTTCACTCAGTACTGTTCACTTTACACTGTTCAGCACTATAGCACTTTCACTGTAGCACCACTATAAATACACTCCTCCGGCACAAGAGAAGGGGGCTCGAAACTTTTCCAGATTTCTCTCTTCTCCTTCCCTCACCCTCTTGTAAACCCTCATCCCTTTCATCTTCATCATCCTCCAAGACCTCTTACCTTGTATCCCCTGGTTACAAAGTAAGTTTGTTTGTTTTTCCAAATACATCTAGCATAGCATAGTTCATACAGGGTTACCAACTTACATCATAGTTGGTTAACCATTGCTTGTAATACACATCGATAATCCCTGGAGTGCGGATTACCGCCCTAGTGGAGGACTTGATGCTTTAATTTTCTGCATCCTTAAATACATGTTCTTTCAATACATGTAAAATTTCAGATTATTCAATACAAGTCCATACCACCTTCATGGTTGGTTTTTGCTTATGCATACTTTTGCTTTATATTTTATATATTGCTTTTTGTCTTTATATTATTTTTAATTCTCGCGACTTTATTTAGTTCTTATACACTCTCCATATCTCTAGATCTGTTCTATATCTCATATACTTCTTCTTTCTCTCATATAGTACTCTAGATCCTCACCCCTTTATGGTATCAGAGCCAGTAGGAAGGTGAAGATAGTCTTTGTAAGAACATACTCTTAGATCGAGAGCCATTCGTTGGCATCCTTCTTGCTTCTACAGAGTGGTCCAGGCCGTAAGACCCTGAGTGGCTGTCAGACCGTTGGTTTAGCTCTGTAACGGTTCCGAAGAAGGATTAGTTCCGATCTTAAACATGAGCTTACTTAGAAGATCTACATCTTCCTCTAGTTCTCTATCACAAATGGACTCAGATCCAAGTCCTATACATAGAGAAGAAGTAAGGATAGAAGATTTCAACAAATCTATAGAAAATTGGGAAATTCCTAAAATACAGCTTAAAGAAATATATAAACAATCAAAATTGAAATTTTTCAAAAAATCTGACTATGTCATATCCACTGAAGAAAGAGATGTTCCTCTTTCTAATTCTTATGAAAAAATACATCTTTTAAACAAAGAGTCCATCCACAAGCATAAACAAAAATACAATTACATTCATATAGGACTAGTCCAAGTAGGAGTCAAGCCTCTCACTAAAGAAGGTCTTAATACTTCTATTCTTTTAGTTTTAAGAGATTCACGCCTCTTAAATTATGATGAGTCCATTCTAGGTACTGTGGAGACAAGTCTCTGCAAAGGACCTATACATTTTGACTGTTATCCCAATTTCTCTGTTTCACTCAAAGATAAGAACATTCTTAGAGCCTTAACACTCCAAATCAAAACACATAATTATAAAGTAGCAGATGGATCTATTCCTTTAGCTCTTGTCTATAGAATACACTATAAAGCCATGTCCTCCGCTTTTGGAGAAAATGCTTTCAAACATAGTCCACGGGGAGAAACACTTCTTCTTCAAACTGACATATCTAGAGCTAATACGACAATTCCTAGATCTATTAACTGGAACCAGGTTACTTTACCTGAACAATGGGAACTAGAAAACCAAATTCCCCAACAAGTTGTTCAAAATACAGACCCGACTAATGTCATTCAACATCCAGAAGGAAGAGTGACCATTAGATTCCCTAGAAGATCATTTGATTCTAGATCTAGTCCTTCTTTTCATAATTCTTATACAAGGTCCGTAGATCTTAATCCTAATCTTCCTCCTATCATCACAATTCCTCCCAGTACTCATAGAAACACACCTCCTCCCAGTGTGCATAGAGATATTCCCACACGTGATACAACACATTTACCTCCTGCTACCAGTAGAAGTAATAATGAATCACCTCTTGAACCTGAAATTAGTGGTTTAGATAATAGATCAGGCATTTCTAGGCCTGTTTACCAACAAAACCAGCCTGAACCAGCACTAGAAAATACAGATTCCCCTCGTCATTCTCCCACTTATTCTCAAATGATAGATGCTGAGCTTAATGTTCTAGAAAAACAATTTGAACCAAACAAAGCTTTCCTTAACAAAGAATTTAATTCTGAAAACAATAAACACATCAGAGAATGGTTCTTCAAAACCTTTAATGATAAAGCAAAAGATATCAAACAAAAATATTACAACTACATATATGAATATGAAGTCCATATATTTTTCTTTGATTGGTTAGAAGAACAATTCCTTGAATCAAAAGAGATTGTTGTTTTAGACCATCACTATAAGTGGAAACTGGATAATGGTGAAACCATAGAATCCAACCATCCACCCCTTAGGAGAATAAAAATACAACATGGAGAAAGTGAGGTTAATGCCACTCCTTTTAGAATTCCAGACAAAGGAGACTCCTTATACACCCACAAAGTCATTGAACAAAACAATTTTACTAATCAACATCTAGTAACTATAGGAAAACAATTGAACAGGATAGAATCCACCATGCAAAATCCTACCCACGTAACCACTCCACCTGTTGACACACTCAAAAAACCCATTTTCAAAGCCTTTGAATTTCCAAAAAATCTTAGTCCAGAGTTTGCCAAAGCCATAGAACAAAAGAAAAAACTCCTAGGGAAAGCAAAGCTAGAACCTGCTCCTATACTAGACACTCCTACATTTCAAGGACTAATTATTAAAGACACCCCTGACCAACCTACTATCAGTACATTGACCAAACACTCTAGTGACTCTGACAATGAATTTGTCCTTGAGATTAACAGACTTAATTGGAGACATCCCCAAAAACTTTATTACAGTAGAGCTATCCCACCAGGAGTATATATATATATATATATGTATGTATGTATGTATGTATGTATGTATGTATGTATGTATGTATGTATGTGTGTGTGTGTGTCTCCCTTTTTCATTTCTATTATCTCATAAGTAATAGAATTCCAGAACTTCTCTTTATGATTCTTATGAGTGTGGTGAGAAAGGGAAGAGATTCCTAAGGTCACATGGGTAAGAGAATACTAGGTCAATCGGCCATGACACATGATTATACAGTATTGCTCGTTAAATAAAAAAGTTTAAAATTTGCAAAAATTCGTCATATTTATCTTGTCATAGCATTAACGGCCCTAATTGTCACATTCGCCCAATACTAGATGGACCTAATTTGTATTTGTGGAACCGCACCACCAGTGATGGTGCCCCTTCTGCACATTCTTGATTTCGCTACATTGCCTTCTCGTTTTCCTTCCTACGAGAAATGCTATATTTATTAATTTTGGATTACAAAATGATATGACAAACTATAGTTGGATATCGACGTTGGTCCATTTACTTAAATGTCCAAATAATTATTATGTATACCCATTTTGCAAACCCTTCTTAATATACCTAGTATTACTCTTATATGCAAAATATACTAGCGATTTGTATACGCAGTGAACATGGGAAAAAAATGAATAGTGAAATGAGTTTGGGCAAGAGACATGGTCAGATTAGCAGTTGCCCCATTTATATTCAGCTCTACATAAACCCAAGAAAGCCACTTACGTGGTGATTTGGATCATGTGCATTAAAAGTACAAAACTTTGTTTCTGGTTTAACTGATTAGTCGATTAATGTATTGGAGTTGAGAAAATTCGAGTTCGAATCATAACACAACTTCAATTTAGAGCAAAGCCTGAGATCATATCGGCTACTTTGTTAGCTCAAATCTTGTCCAATGGACATGAATGTTAACAACTTTGTTGCTCAAAGAGAGAACCGTAAATCATCTTGAAAATTATATCTCGATCTGCAAAAATATGAACAAAATTAAAAAGAAAAAAAACTCTTAATTACTAGACCGTTCTTCCTAAGATCTCCGAGAACAAAAACCAGGAAAAATAGCAGTACAAAACCCATTTCTCTCTCTCTAGAAGAAGGAGAAAAACTATGGCGAGTGCTTGATCACTGCGAAAATTGGGTAGATTTGTTTCTGAGATGGAGAGAGAAGATGGAAGCAAAAGAATGAGCCAACCCCACCACAATCCCCGCCTTCACTTGCCCTCTCTTCGGGATCGGACGGCACGAAATCCTCCGTGACGCGCCTCCACCGTTGATCTTGCCACTCCTTGAATTCGCCATCTCTCTTCTTCTTCCTCTTCTTCTTCTCGGCGCTTTGAAGAAGCTTTTGGATATGGAGCCGGAGATGAGTGACGTGTTGAGGAGCTTTAGTGAACACTTAGCCTTTGCTCGTGGTGAGGGGCTGTTATATAGAGATGGAAGTTTTCCACTACGCCCTTCAAATTCATCGTAATTGAAGTGAGCCCCTTCGCTTTTGAACTCGTCTATCTTGCCGTTTTTGACCTCACCCACCAACTCTTGTGTTGTCTAAACAAATCATTAATAATAATTAAAGAAAAGCATTATCTTAATAAATCCAGGAACTGATTACGTAACCAAGTACGTAAATATCACATGATGATTGAGATGATAGAAAGGTGAGATTGTTGGATTAAAAATTGCGAATGCTTTAGCGCTAGCAATGTAACTTCGACATCTCTTTTTCCTTGTCGTATTGTCATCTTGTACTGCAAATGAGTGATAAATTTGTCGATTATTTTGTTTATTGATGGCTTCTGTTTTAAGCAAAATAATGTGTTATCTTTCCCGTTTTATACATGATTTTACCTTATTATTTGAGCTGCGAATGATACGTTAAAATTTTCTAAATAAGATTTTTTGTGACATTAATCATCATCAAAATAGAGGATGGCACAATATTAAAGAATAAAAGACTCATAAATAATGTTTCTTTATTTTATTTTTTTAATTTAAGGAGCATAAACATTATTATGCGATGGTAGCACTTTTAAATCTGCCGAATTCAGCAAATTTTTGTGCATAGAGTAAAATGAATTTATTAGGCAAAGTAGATTGGGTGATGGGCCAGAAATCTCTTTTTCTCACTGTAGCGTTATTACTTTTATTCATTTATTCATTGCTTTTGCTTTTATTGGATTTAAATCTATGCTTTGTCATGTGATGTGCTTCAAGAACACGTGGGTTTTTGTTTCGAAAGCTTTTGGCCGGTTGACAGTAGTCATGATTGATATGGGATCCCCAAATTGGACCAAACCATGTCCTCTGCTCCAAAATCCCACCCACCAAATTTTTTTTTCTTAACTTTTATTATTTAAATTCGGTTACACATTGGGGCAACTCGTAAAGAATTTTTTTGGCCGGCTAAAAGACAAACCAAATACAACATTGATTTCTTTTCTTTGGTCAAAGTTGTATGAGCTAGTATAAATACCTAAAGGGGTGAATAGGTGTGAAGACAATTTTCGCAAAGAGTAATAAAAATATTTTACTTTTAAAATTGAGTCTAAAGAACAATAAACTTTGAGCAGATTCAGATTTTAGCAGTTAAATAGAACTACGAACAAAATAAAGAAATTTAGGGAAGAGAACAAGAACACATAATTTATAGTGGTTCGGCTTAGATCAAGCCTACATCCACTCTCTCATGCTGACAGCCTTCTAACTGGTTTCCACTAAGAATCAAAAGAGAATTACAATCTATAATCTCAACTTCACAGTGAAGAGTCTCTACTGTTCTCTCACAAAGTTACAAGTCCCTATCTTTTGAATACATTTTTTAGCTCAGTGTAAGAAATAACAAGAGAATGGAAGCTTCAAACTTTAGAATTTCTCTTTCATGCACTCTTTCAAACAACTGGAGAATCCTCCTTAAATACTCCTTCATGCCTTCTCAATCGTTGGCACTTTCCAAAGAAATTTTTCCAATCAACTCGTTGGACAAAATCAATCAAGGAGATCTCGAACCGTTTAAAGATTGTGATGAAAGCTCGTCAATCATGTTTGCCCATATAATCAGAATCTTGATTTCCATAAGTAAATTCTTTCTAAATTTACTTGCCTTCCAAAAATATTTGATGTATCTAAATTGATTACAATAAAGATAATCAATCTTGTAGGTGATATTTCCAATCAAAATACCATATAAAATCCATACGAACCAAACTCTTGAAGAAATCAGGATAATCCCACGTATGGATAAGTCTTCATTCTTCACTTGTGTTCAGTTTGGAATTTGTCAGAGTGAGTAGACTTAAAACAGACTTTGACACAGAAGTCTGGGAGTCTTCAAACTTTGATATAGACGTCTGGAAATCTTCATAACAGAATGTAGATGAGTTTTGTCAGCTTCAAAATATCAAAGGAGTTTTCTCCAACAAACATGAACAATGTCTTTGAAAATGTCAATTGCAACTTAAGATTGTAACATTCGACCAAAAAAAAATCGTAATATTTTATCTTATTATGTCTTAATAGGTTCCTATTTTTATTATGTAGCAGATTTTTTTTGTTATAAGTCCAACAAGGCAAATTCCTCAACCAATAAGGAATTATATAAATTGATTTATAGGAACATAAATATATATATATATATATATTTGAGATTGTGTAAATGTGACCCACAATCTAATAATGCTAATTGTTGGAAAAGAATCAGCATCATTTTTCTTTTCATATGACCATGTGACATTCCACGTAAATTAATTAATATTTAATTAAACACAAATGCAGTCTTCTTTACATTTCCATGTATACTGTAGAGAGAGAGAACTTTAAGATCTCAGGGTTGTTGCCATTCTCTTTCTTTATTACTAAAATAAAAAGGCAGAATCACTAATTATAGTCAGGGAGGACAGGGAGGGATTAATGTAATTAACAATTAGACATGCTCTAACCAAGATAATATAAATTATAGGTGGTTCTAAACACTGATTGAACAAGAAGGAAAACATGTTCGATGAACCTTAGCTGGAATGCTTTGTTTAACTATATTTGCTAGGGACATCTCTGCAGTTTGTATCGGATTGTGTCTAGTGGGAATTAGATTTGGATGTAATCATGTGTAATTTTAAAATTTAAGCCCTACAATTGCACATGAATCTACAGGCTTTCCCTAAAGACAATGCTTTCCTCCATTATTCCCTTTAATTGATTGTAATCGACGGTCCCTAAAAAAACATATTACCAATGGGAGGTCTATGATATAAACTAATGATTTTCAATGGTAGATATACTATCCCACAACACAATCCTTTTCTTGGCCTTATAAGGGATTGCATGTTAGTCTCCATAAACCATTAATTAATATTATAACGCTTTCAGGTCTGAAACTTTCTGATCCATGAAGTAACAAGTGGAGAGGACGAGAAAAAAAGTGTTTAAAAAGTCATATAGAATGTATATATGAATTCGGGATTCTCTCAAACTCTGGTCTCATTCAATTTTTTGGAGAAGTCACTCTTATATAGGCGAAACATCTGCCATAGAATACCAATCATAAACACTATATCAAACTTCCTAATTTTATTAGATTTAATATTTTTAGTCATGACTTATCTTTTCATGTGACAATTATGGGTGACCATGAGTGGTAATCATGTCATGTCATGTAATCTAACAAAACAATTGTCCCAACTTGTTTAGCAACCTGACTTATCTCGACCTGTTTATATTTAGTTAAATAAGTTTTATGACAATAAATTGTCTATGAATTGTTTTTAAGTAATGGTCACAAATTACACCATACAAATACAAGATTTTATGAAACCCAGGACTTTGTAACCATAAGGCTTTAACATTGATGAAGATACGTCGGTCACATTTTGTACACTTGAAGTTTTTATGTAAAACCAGGACTTAGAGTATTTGAATGGTGTAATTTGTGACCGACATAGCATAACTAATACAGTACGTACAATGTGCATATCTTCATCAATGTTAAAGCCTTAAGCTTACTAAGTGCCGATTTTGTCTATTAGTTATGAAGACATTCACATTGTACAACTATAGCCTTTCCAAGGAAAACTATGAAGAGGAAGAAGAGGAGCCAGAAGTAGCATTACATTATGAGAGTTCGCATTAGAAATCTAAGGAAGACCATATATATGCTTGGCAACATTGAGATGGTATTCTGTAGGGCCTAAACCTGCCAACTCCATTGGGAAGTCAAGCCTTTTTGCATCTGACATAGCTAGTCTATCTAGCACAAATGACATCCTCTCCAATTCAAATTCTTTATTTTCATGGACAATTTAACTGGTGTACCCAGAAGAGAAACAAGATGGCAATACAGCAGTATGGTACACTTCCAGTTGGTCTATATGACTGTTGGTTGAGTTAGGGAAAAAATTTCCTGAGGCACCAACCTTGTATGAAAGTTGATAGGGATCTATCACGCCTATGACTAAAGTCCCTCTATTCAGCTGATATCAGTTCGGACTTCTTTATTTGCAACCAAGTCACCTCTAGATTTCCACTGGTATAACCTCCATTCATTCATAGTTTTTTCTGTAAAACACCAACTCTTTAGTTCGACATTATGTTCTCATTTAGACTTTCAAGCACCTCACCCCTATATTTGTCCAATTCCCCATTGAACTCAAATCGAGCTAGGTTGGCAATTACAAAGGTTCTCTCAGGAAACGGAAGAAGAGCAAATTTGGGAAAACCGAAAGAAGTAAAACGAGATAAGGTCAATGACTCAAAGGATGCACCGAGCCATCGTTGAAGAAACAAACACGCTGAATTAAGAAGAGAACTTTCTCTAATCGAAGCAATTACCAAGGAAGACTGTCCACGGCCTCTGCCAATTGAAGCGATGAAGCGCCACCTTCGAGTCCTCCGTGACCATCGCCAACAAATCCTTCTCCGGATTCCACTTCGCCATCTTCGCCTGCCAAACAGAAATCAAGCAAACTTCAAAAACCAAGTTGGAATAATCAAGTTGACTACCCATTTGGTTGCAAGAGAACACCGGGAGCTGAACCTGAGAAGCCAGCTTGTCGAACTGAAGCTGAAACGAAAGCACGCGCTGGTCCTTCATCGGTCTCCATAACTTAAAAGCTCTGCAAGCAGCCGAAAATGCAACACCAATACTAAAACCAATCGCAAGGATGCGAACTAAAAGAGAAGTTGTGAAGGATAGGGCTCCAAACCCAGAGGAAAGCTCGGAGCTAGATAGGGAACGGAGGCTGTTGAAGAGCAGAGATGAAGAATGGAAGAGCGAGAGAGTGAGAAAAGTCCACTTGAGTCCGAGAGTATGCGGAGAAAACTACAAAAAAGGAAAAAGCGGGAGAGAAAATAAGGAAGAGAGAGAGAGACATGATTACAGGGCAATGTGGAATGACAATATGCATACAACCTTAACCATTCCAGGGATGCACTGTCAGAGTTTGGAGAAGTTCAAGAAACATCGAGCTCCTAATCCTTTGATAATTTCGATTCTTTTAGAAGTGCCTGGCAAAAGCTGTCTTGGATGTTTCAGCATTTATATCAACCAATGGAGTAATAACTGAATCCTGCCAGTGAGTCAGATGAAATCAATCCAACAACTAACATTAATGAATTACTAATGATACTCCTAAATTTACGTATCTCTATTTGTTAAACTCGATATTCTTTTCGAACTCTTTGGATCCAATAACGGGGCATCTAACATCATCAACCACAAAATCTTTTATCAATTAAGATAGTGTATTCAATTCAAGATGCTTACTTTTAGGGGACATAGTATGATTCTTTTCCTTATTATTATGTGCTATTCATGCATTAAAATTAATGCAAAACAATTTTCAAATGGCATATAGGATACCGAAAAGTTTTCTTAGGAAACTTGTTGACATGCTTCTTGTGCTTTTCTTTCTAGCAAGTAAATGAACTAACAAGAGCTTATGCACAATATAAGAATTATTTCACAGTACAGCCGATAATGTCAAAAGACATTCTATATGTTTTGCTTGGCTCATAAGTTTAGGCATTGACAAATAGGTATACCAACTCTACAAACATCAAGATGCATTCTTTGGGGTAATCTATCATTAGCCTTGGAGTAGGTGTATCCTTGATTCATACCAAAGGAACATGGATCCATAGTCAGAAAAATTCAAATTGCAATTTTCTTGATTGATCCGAATAATTCGCAATGCTTGTGCTTCTACTTATGCCCTGTTTACTAGTTCACTCATGAAAACACCACTAGGAGAAGAGCTTGGTCTTGCATTTATCATTTCTAAACTGACACGATTACCTTAATCAGCTAATGCAAACAATTATGTGAGATAAAATGTGTGGAACATAATGGTTGGACAAATTTTGTCCCAAGTTAGTAGTGTATGCATACTAAGGGATGCCCTATCAACATGCTTCTTTTGCACCTTAAATTTACTCTTAAGTGTACCTAAGAAACATATAGTTATGAATTGCATGGTGTGCATAGAGCAAATTAAAACCTCACATTAGAACTATTGTCATATAGCATTTCTCGACCTATACAATGACCTTTTGCATGCTATCAAATACTTGTTTACCTCAATTTTTATTCAATACTTCTAGGATTCCAGAATCAATTAAACGTCAAGAATCTTTATTTTTCAGCATAGGATAAATGATCTTACTTGAAGACTAATGACAAATGATGCGCTTAGAAAGCCATTTAGTCTAGTTCCGCTATTGGTATGATATGTGGAATCATTTTGCCAAAGCACACATTAATTTCAATGAACATCTCCCTCGGATTCCTTGAATTCAAGTAAGAAAACAATGATAACACTGTCAACAGGAGATAATAATGACAATATCATAAATCTTGAAAGATAATACAAGCAAAAATGCAAATGAAAATTGGGTCGTAGATCGCAAAAGAGCAAAGGTAACTTACTTGCTTTATGTGCCTTTGTTAGAAAATGTAGATCATTTCCAGTATATTACTCATCCAAGTCGTATGTATAGTTTGATGCAAATTCTATTGTTGTGTTGTATGCAAATGGCTTTTTCTCGATAGATCTATGTTTGCGATAATTCGGGAATTGTTTCGAGTGACTTGCATCCAATAATACTCAACTCTTCCAAAAACTCCAACCTATCGAGGCCTTGAATTTCTGCTAAGTTATCGCAACCTTCAGATCTAATTCTAACTCTCGGAATTTGGAAGGTCTAGCCTTTCAATTGAAATGCACCTTTGGATATATAGCTTTTCTAAAAACTCCAACTCATCAAGATCTTGAATTTTGGTTAAGTTTTTTGCAACCTCCAACTTCTAATTCCTTTAGTCTCCCGGATTTTGGAAGGTCTAGCCTTTCAATTGAAGTGCACCCTTCAATATTTAGTTTTTCCAAAAACTCTAACCAATTGAGGTTTTGAATTTCAACTAAGCTTTCGCAACCTCCAGCTTGTAAATCCTTTAGATTCCCAGACTTCGGAAGGTCTAGCCTTTTAATTGAAGTGCACCCTTCGATATATAGCTTTTCCAAAAACTCTAACCCATCAAGGCCTTGAATTTCGGCTAAGTTTTCGCAACCTCCAGCATTTAATTCAATCATTCTCTCAGATTTTGGAAGGTCTAGCCTTTTAATTGAAGTGCACCCTTCGATATTTAGCTTTTCCAAAAACTCCAACCTATCGAGATCTTGAATTTTAGCTAAGTTTTTGCAACCTCCAGCTTTGAATTCCTTCAGGCTCCTTGATTTTCGAAGGTCTAGCATTCTAATTGAAGTGCACCCTTCGATATATAGCTTTTCCAAAAACTCTAACCCATCAAGGCCTTGAATTTCGGCTAAGTTTTCGCAACCTCCAGCATTTAATTCAATCATTTTCTCAGATTTTGGAAAGTCTAGCCTTTTAATTGAAGTGCACCCTTCAATATTTAGCTTTTCCAAAAACTCCAACCTATCGAGGTCTTGAATTTTAGCTAAGTTTTTGCAACCTCCAGCTTTGAATTCCTTTAGGCTCCTTGATTTTCGAAGGTCTAGCATTTTAATTGAAGTGCACCCTTCGATATATAGCTTTTCCAAAAACTCTAACCCATCAAGGCCTTGAATTTCGGCTAAGTTTTCGCAACCTCCAGCATTTAATTCAATCATTCTCTCATATTTTGGAAGGTCTAGCCTTTTAATTGAAGTGCACCCTTCGATATTTAGCTTTTCCAAAATCTCCAACCTATCGAGGTCTTGAATTTTAGCTAAGTTTTTGCAACCTCCAGCTTTGAATTCCTTCAGGCTCCTTGATTTTCGAAGGTCTAGCATTTTAATTGAAGTGCACCATTCGATATATAGCTTTTCCAAAAACTCTAACCCATCAAGGCCTTGAATTTCGGCTAAGTTTTCGCAACCTCCAGCATTTAGTTCAATCATTCTCTCAGATTTTGGAAGGTCTAGCCTTTTAATTGAAGTGCACCCTTCAATATTTAGCTTTTCCAAAATCTCCAACCTATCGAGGTCTTGAATTTTAGCTAAGTTTTTGCAACCTCCAGCTTTGAATTCCTTCAGGCTCCTTGATTTTCGAAGGTCTAGCATTTTAATTGAAGTGCACCCTTCGATATATAGCTTTTCCAAAAACTCTAACCCATCAAGGCCTTGAATTTCGGCTAAGTTTTCGCAACCTCCAGCATTTAATTCAATCATTCTCTCAGATTTTGAAAGGTCTAGCCTTTTAATTGAAGTGCATCCTTGGATATATAGCCTTTCAATTGAAGTGCACCCTTGAATATTTATCATTTCCAAGAATTTCAACCTACTGAGATCTTGAATTTCAACCAAGTTATTGTAATCACAAACATTCAATATCTTCAAACGCTTGAACATTGAAAGGTCCAACCGTACAATTGAATCATAGTGTGCAATGGTCAAGCTTTCCAAATATATCAATTTGTCAAGACCTCGAACTTCAAATAGATTCTTGCAATAGTCAATGGATAAAGTCCTTAGATGGATAGACTGTGAAACGTCCACTATTTCAATAGATTCACAGCGATGGACTTCCAAGATTTCCAACTTGAAGGGACTGTTTAGAGATTGTGGAAATTCTGATTCTTCAATGTCCGTTGGTGCTAATGGAAGCTCTTGGATGCACTTTTGAATTTTGCATCCATGAAATTTTAGTTCCTTGAGATGGGTTAGGTGGGAAAGTGAAGGCAATTTGCAACTTTGACAAGTGAAGCCCAAATATGTTAAGCTAGAAGGAAGGTCTGGCAGCGATTGGAGCTCCTCGCAGCCAAGAAAATCGAGGCGTTGCAAGTAAGAAAGATTACACATGCTTTCGGGCATTTCACCTTTCAGATTTCGGCAATCTATAGCTTCTAAATTTTGGAGCTTTGTCAGCCTCCCAATACCATTGGGTAATTCTTTTATACCACTGAAAGAAATATTTAGAATTTCTAGATTCTGCAATGATCCTATGCTATCTGGTAATGCATGAAGGTTTTGAGTATGTTGTAGAAGGAGTTGCTTCAGTGCGTTTAATTCACCTATTTCTGCTGGAAGCTCCATAAGACTCCTACAGCAACACAAATTTAAGCGAACGAGGGCCTTCATGTCTCCAATTGAAGAGTCAATTTGTTGCAAGCTATAACAATGATTGAGGATCAGAACCTCTAAATTTTTAAAACCTGAGAGGAAATGCGTATTTTCCAAGGAATCACAATGCGTAAGGTCGAGAAATTTGAGCTTCTCTGCCATCTGGTAAAGAAAAATGATTGTCAACGGGTTAGCCTAGAGTGATTATGATTAAAAAAAACATGAAAGGAAAAAAAAAAGAATTGTTCTTACCATGAAGGAACTCCATCCTTTCCATTTGTCATTTATCATGCTCTGTGACAATTCGAGTACAAGTAATTCCTTTGCATGAAAATTGATTACTTCAAAATTCTTGGGACATTTTTGCCATCGAAGCCATCTTAACCCCTCAATTGAGTCCTTAAAATCTCCACTGAGATGTGCCCCCTCCACTTGAAGGAATCTTAGACTCTTCAAATTCTTGAATTGTTTTTCTACGTAAATGTCGCCATCTTGCTTAGGTGTTTTGCCGGAGCCTTCTACGTTGCCTTCACTTAGGATGACCGCCTCAATCTTTTCTGTTCCCTATAAGCAAGAATCAACATTCATTAGTACTCTATCCCACTAAAGTAATATAATATTATTTGTCCATATTGCTGTTGACATGCATTAATGTATTCAAGAGACTAGCAATGTGAAGACATCATTTTTTTAACATCAATACATAGTATTGACATTTTGAGATTTGGCCATACACATTCAGATCTTAAAAATAATTATGATGAAATTGCTTATAAAGTAAAGACTTTACGACTTGCTACCATACTAGTTAGGACATGCGTGCAATGTACAGAATTTAATCAAATTGCATTGTGCAAAATCATAAGTTGATTTGATCAATTTTAATAGAAATATATATTTTCTCTCTATAAATTTCGTAATAATTTCATGTATATTACTAGACTATGCTACTTATGTGATTAATAAAAAATAACATATACTCTTATTTTCCATTGGAGTAATAACTAATTACAAGAAACCGAATATTGTGATAGCAGTTATATTAATATACTACGTACTTATTATTTTACTAATAGTAATTGAAATATTGTCAATTAATTATTTTACCAATTATATTTAAATATGAAAATAATATTAGTTATATTAATATTCTCTACAACTTATTATATTATCATTAATTTTAGTGTAACTATAGATTACAATTCTATTTAATCATAATCATAAATAACTGAGATATTCAAGTATAATATATATATAACAAACAGCCCCTAATAACTTCGATGTATATTAAAAGAAATAATTGCTGAAAGTGCAAAGCATTTTCGAAATGTGAAAGTTGAAGCTATTCTTGGCTAACCCCCTCCCCTTTCCTTTTTCCCCACTAGAGAGAATAGTAATATTTAATCTATTTTTGAACAAAATGAAGAAATTATTGCTTCATCAGAATAGATGGAAATAGAAAATGTGTCGCCAGATTTCACCCAAAAAAAAAACACTTATGCATGACAAGTCAAGATGTAATAAAAAAAAAAAAAAAGTTCGTGGATTTCATCATGTCAGTTTCAAATTTTGCTAATGTATTCATGTATGCTCATAGGTGGACGACATAATAATTTGGCAAGGAATCAGATCTCAACATCTAAAAGGAATCCAAGGGAAGAATAACTAAAAAATAAATAGATAAATAAAATCTTCAACAGAAGTACTCTATTCACGTCAGTCATTTCCCCCATAAACTTTTCTCTCAAAATATCAAGATACCCTATCTATCTTCAAAATTTCTTTGTGTGGTGTGTAACTTTTTTCGCTTTAAAAATTCGATAGCTATAGTTTGGCCACATCTGAAAATAAGCCCAACCTTTTGTACTTGGAACAAAAGTAGCAAAACCTTTCAAACGTCCATAAAGCCAAACTTTTGGCATTTACGACAAAACTAAAATAACTTTTCAAAGTTAATAAAAATAGCCCAACTATTTAACTATAGAACAAAGCCAACACCTATTACAAATTTCATCCATTATCATCGTTAAATTGCCATGGATACCCTACACTACTCACTGTGCTAATATATTCATCAAACCATGTTCTAAGTAGCACTAATACCGACACGCAATATGCAACATGACATGACACAATATGTCAATACATCATTTCTCAAAAAGCAAAGAATTCCAACACTTTGGAACTTGTTGTATATTAAATGTATATTTGTATATATAATAAATTATCATTTTTATGATTATTTCAATCAAATTAATTTGATTTAAATTCACAAATAATAAATAGTAAAAAACTTTAGAATAAATTTACACTAAAAACATTAATCGACCATTTATTAATGCCATTCATTGTTTTAATCTGACAAATTCAACTATATTCCAATAATTCATAAAACTTGGATAAAAAACAAGCAGTTCATATTTTTGACTCGCTTTTCAGACATGCTAGAAGAGAAGAGAAAAAAACTTGAGGGGATGAATTGTATATCATGAGAAGTAAGAGTCAAAAGAGAAAAGAAGACTAGATTTTTTTATTTCCCCATTTATTATTTTTATTATTTTATTATTTTATTATTTTCATATATATACATTTTGATCCCTTATTTATTGAAAATTTTTAAAATTGACCTCGTATGTCGGAATCACATGCCGGAGCAAAATTCTAAGTATTAGAAAAGTTGACCAAGTATTGGATTTTTCGACACATGTTAACCGAGCGTCGAAGAGTGTTTGAGAATGTCGGACATGTGTCGGAGTGTCCGACACAATACAAAGGCTCTCGGAGAGTGTAGATACTTTCTAGGCCATGTCAACTCACACCAAAAACGATGTTGTGTTTTATTTTATAATCTTGTTAATAAACTTTTCTTAAAAAATTTCTGGCCTTTTTTGTTATATAAAAAAAAAAAATCATTTGTGTTCATGATTAACGAGCTATACAGGATGATGCCGGTCGATTTAAAGTGACAATACGCAGAATTGATGGTGGGTGTTATTTCTGTCCCATGAGTGAAAGGATGAGTTTGAAAGGTAAAGTTATTTCCGTCCTATATGCAAGGATGGGCTCTTTTTATGATAGTACCATGAATTAAGAGTGAATCATGCAAAATTACTGAAATATTATATCAAAATGTACCCTTTTAGTTGCAAAATTTAGTCATACCATTTTATTTGTACATAAAATATAGAGCATATTCATTTTTCTTTTGGTTGGTTTAGTTTATTAATTCATTTAGTACGAAAGACATAATAAATAGACATTGGCTTTGAATTTGTAAATATATGAATTGGCTCGTGAGATTATACATCGGTCGCACATTGAGATTGCAAATAAGTGATAGTCTTTTTAAGATAAATCTCAGATAACTCTACAATAGTTACTAAGAGAGAGCAACCTTCCTACTTTCTAATCACGTCAATGACACATTCAAGGCCAATGATGGTAGAAGGTTCTCTATTCACCAGAGCAAGCAGTAAGCAGTAGACCAACAATATTACTCTATCGGTAGACAAGGACCAAGAGAGCAAAAGAATGAAACGATTACCGAGAGCAAAAGAATAAAATGATTACCTTATTTTCCTTTAGCACTTTCTGGACTTCCTCGGAGTCCCATAACCTACTACGGTTTTGAGGCTCCCGTTGGTTTTCCTCTCGAACTATTTCCCTACCAAGATCTCTTAGTTGGTTATGCATTAGGAGCTCATGATCATCTCCAATTTGTATTAATGACATGAATTTCAATGCTTCAATTCCCTCCTCAGGGAAAAAGCCACAGGCGTCCCACATATAAGATGCGATTCTCTTGTCAGTACCAATGAAAAAGCAAGCGACATCTAAAAATATTTGTCTTTGTTCATAGTCTAATGCTTCATAGCTTGGTCTTAACCTTTCTTGCACTTCCTTAGGAGGCGCTTTTTTTAACTTGTCTATTGTGCCTCTCCAGAATGCTAGTTTTGTTCCCCACAATCTTATACCTAAAACCTTAAGGGATAAGGGAAGTCCTCTAGTGATGGATACAACTTCATGAGTGAGGTCCTTAAATTCCTTTAGAGGTGAGTCCTTTTGAAACGCATGTTTGCTAAACAGAATTAAAGATTGATCACTATCCAATTCCTTATGGTCATAGATATGGTCTGCCCTGACTTCTTCAAGAATCCTCTTGTTTCTAGTGGTAATAATGATTCTACTTCCCAAAGAAAACCAATCATGATTACCAACCAAATGCTCCAACTGAACGACATTATCCACATCATCAAGAAGAATGAGGACCTTTTTACCATTAAACTTGGAGGAGATGAAGTTAGTCCCTTCATCCTGATCATGAACTTCATGTTTCCGCTTCAATAAATCACTGACTAGCTTGTTTTGTAAGTAATGTATATCATTACGCTTCCATGATTCCCTTACATCGTCAATGAAGCTACGATGCTCAAATTGATTGGAGAGCTTGTTGTAGATGACTTTAGCAAGAGTAGTCTTACCAATGCCTACCATTCCATGGATGCCAACAAATAGGGTGGCATGAGATTTATTATCCATGAATTCCATAACCCTACTCACATGACTATCAATTCCGACCAAATTCTTGGAAATAACCAATTCAAACTTTTTCTTCAGTTCACTCAACACTTTTTGGACAATCGAATTCACTAACTTGGCTTCGGACCTATCAAATGTGACAAGAGTTAAAATATGTGACCACAGTAACCATAAATTGTTTATCTGTTGAGAACACGGAATATATAATTCTAGGGATAAACAGAAAAACTTTAAGAATCTTTTTTGCCATACCTCCATGTATCTGCTAAGACTAAAGTGGGAAATGCCGGTGTTTGCTTCACATGGCGTGCCCCATCCAACTATTACTCCAACATAGTTTATTAAGCCAGAAGAAACTTGAGGGTATGCTTATGAATCTTATATATTGGATATAACATGGATTTGAATAATATTTTAAATTTGTTATTAGTTAACGATATTACGGGATGACGCATACGTGACTTTGAAAATTTCTAGAATGTTTGAATAAGTAAAAACCAAATAAGCCAGCCCATTATGAGAGTTAGCCATCAATCAGTAGATGTCATAACTTTTGACGCAAGAGGATTTCAGGCCCTTTAATTCTAATCTGAAAAATCATACAGTGTGATATTGTGAACTACCCAAATGCAATTGAGGGGCTTTCTTCTTGTTTGTGCAATCTACAAGCTTGCAAGTTTCTACTCAGGTTGTGAATTTAGTATCCTTCTATATTGGTGTTCTTATCTGTTTTTATTGCCTCTAGGGATGATTACAAGTTGTACTTTATTTTCTTTTGGAGCCCTTACGTTCTATGATTTCAATTAATCTAATATTGATTTTATATGAAAGTAGAAGAATAATTTTTACCCAAAATAAGAACTTTGCTTCAATATATGCATATGCAATAGAAATTACTTTTTGAAGATGGGAAATTCATTGAAAATCTTATAAGAAAAATAATTCCTTTCTTTCTTTTTCTTTCATCATATCTAACCATTGAAACTTTCTGTTGTAAGATAACTACAATAGCAACTAATCAACGGTATTAATGATTTAATAAATGTTACTTGGGAAGATAAAGAATTATGGCTTGGACAGTCACCGCGCACGGTATATGACGTTATGAGCAATAAATAAAAATCACCAACAAGTTGTACTATTAATCTCAAAAAAATATGTAATTAGAAAAGTAATCACAAAGATTAATGGAGCGTAAACTATGACATGATATAAAAATGACATAATTTACAAAAAAAAAAATTGTATATATGAGTAAAAATTCATTCAAAACTTTTTATTATTCAGGAGAATGGGATCATAACAATAGAATCTATTATTAGATTGGTCAACATCATTAAAGCAATAAACTATAAAAAAGAAAAGAAGAAGAATAACTTGTAGAACACATGCATCGCTGAATCTTATTGCCAATTTGCCATCAAGATCTTACTGTTTTTAATATTATTATTTTTTAAAAAGGACGAAAATGAAGCAGGTGAGAATCAAAATAACCAATAAACACCCACACATATTAAAAGAAAGTAGAGAATGTTTTGGTGAAAACTTTTACCCTTTGGCTTCGTATCCTTTCAAGGTGCCGACTTCAAGGAGTGATTTCTTCCATTTGTCCAAAATCGTTGGGTCGAAATTCCTCTTAAGCAAACGCTCCTCACGCTCATGGAATAAGTCTCCAAATCTCCCAGTTTGATATTTCACTTCAGCTGGTTTAACTTTATAGAATATAGGCAACACTATTTGCCCCTTATTTTTCTTGCCCTCCATTATTTTGACCAGTTCATCCAAGCACCAACTGCTTGTTCCATAACTCACAGAGAGAATAGGGATCAGGATCTTACTATTCGTGATGGCTGTCATAAGCTCTGGTCCGATGTCCTCGCCTTGGTGGAGCTCGTCATCATCTCTGAAAACATCCATTCCTGCATTGAGGAGCCCATTGTAGAGATGATCGGTGAAGCCTTCTCGAGTATCTAGGCCTCTGAAACTCAAAAACACCTCGTAGCAATTTCCAGTTGACGCAGTCAACGAACTAGATCCATCGAAATTAGTTTTTGTAGGAGACAAACTTGATACATCATTACTAGTTTCCATCGAAGACGAACTAGATCTACCGGAATTCGTTTCTGTTGGAGACGAACTAGATGCACCGTTAATAGCTTTTGTTGGAGACGATCGGAGATGAACTAGATCTGGTGGAGTTAGTTTCTAGTGGCGCAGTTGAACCAAATGCTCTTGTATCAGCATCCTGTGCATTTTCACGCACACTAGCTTTCTTCTTATTGAGAAAATAGAACGCAGGCCCGGAGAGAAGGATCAGTGCCACGAGCTCGGCGGAAGATTGCCCAAAAATGTGATGATGTATTTCGTCTTTGCTCTGACTTTGCCCTTGATTTTTGCTTGCAAATCTGATGGAGAAGCAAGCTGGAATGGCTCTCAGGAAATATGAATGCCTTCTTGTTGCCTATTCTCTTGTCATTTGATTTATGCAACGGAACCAGTTGGTAGCCAGAATCGTACCAATAAGTCAAACTTGTCGACTTACAAATAATTCATTCACTGGAACTGCAGCCACATGCTTAGGGTCGTTGCTTTCGTGTGGCTGAATCTCATTGCAATACGAGAATCCAAAGATAAGAGATAAGGTCTGTCGAAATTTCAACCACATGTTTGGAAGATGAAACGTGGATTTGCGGGAAACAATGGAAAGTGGGGGAGAGAGAGAGAGAGAGAGAGAGATTCGTCCGGCCAAGTTGCACACTTTGACAAGCAATGACATTACTTCGTTTATTTTTAACATTACTTTAGCACCCAACGTATTTATCATACACGTGCTCAGGCTAGATGAATACACGATTCAGAGCATCATGACATTGATGGTGGGCACGCTTAGTCCTTTGATGTTGGGTACGCTTAGTCCTGTGCGTGCGTCGTTGAACTTTCCTCTTCTTTTGTTGATTTATTTTCCATCAGAAAAGTTATTTTTGTTGAATATATTTAAGCTCTTGATCTCACTTAAAAATTCACCCCTTTCACTTTGAGCCTATATATATATATATATATATAGTTGTGGGACAAAAACTCTAAATTGATCTGTTGAACTTATTCCTGAAATCTGCAATATTGTATGCACATTATCCTGCAATATCTAAATAACTTGATTGATCATGTGAGTAAGTAGAGGATCTATCGTTTTCTTAGTAACAGGGAATATTATAAAGGGTTAATACCACGAAAAACGTCAAATTAATATATCTATGACAATTTTACCCTCTCTTAATATTTATTAAACTTTATTGTTAAATTGCTGAATTAGATGACACGTAACAGTTGATGGATATACTAATTATAGGTTTTACTCTTCGTTTCAAATTGTGGTTTTTCGTAATATTAATTCAATTTAACGAAAGTTAACAGAGAATAAATTTGTCATGATTCTATCAGTTTGGGATTTTTTGAGATAAATTTACCATAGATGTACTGATTTTGGATTTTTATTAAGTCAAGGAAAACCCTAGTAGCTTGATATCCTGACTCCCAAGGGGAAGCAAGCAAAGGCCCTACATAGTGCTTCCTAAATTGTACTTTTAGGACTTTTAGTGTGCTTCTCCTTCTATTATTTCTTGGACAAACCAAAGATTAGTCAATAGCATTAAATTAGACCCATAGTAAATGTAGTCTATAATGGAAAGCTGACCGAAACAATATTCGGTGACATGCATATCATATTCTTGTGCTAACTAAAATAACTCAAATAACATATCATAAGTCATATCATAAGTCTTGTCTATATTATTTTCTTTTAGAATGTAATTTTTTACACACAGTTGCCTTTATTTTGCTAGCAAATGAATACAATGGAAAAATCTAGTGGGATGATTCTCTAAATATATTATAGACATGGACAGCGACTTGCAATACATCCGGACAAGAGACATGCCTTTACTCATGGGGTTGCAAATTAATGTTGCGAAAATTGGCTGAATGTTTGGATGTGGCCGGCCAGTATGAGGGTAGATATTTCTATATCCTTTACTACACATTGTTTAAGGTGGAGACCACTTTGAACGCATCAATACTCAACATTTATGTTAGGAAAAAGAATACCATAAGTGCCAAAATTTATGTACGGTGCTCGCTTTAGTATCAAAAGAATTTTTTTAGATCACTTAAGTAACATTTTTTTCAAAAAATAATTATTTAAGTGTCAACTTCGATCTTGATTATTGGAAATCCGATATTGTCATATTTTACTAATTTTTCAGTTCTACGTGACTCATTAGTATGCCCAGTCAGCATAACCCCTAAATAACATCATGTAAAAGTTATAAATAATAATCGTTTGAGTGCCAATTTTTTTTTAAGTGTTCAGTGCAAATCATTGTTAAAAAATGTGGTCACTTCAGTGCTAAGCATGCCTCGTAGAAATGCCACATAGATTGGATTTTTTTTTTTAATATTACGCCAAGTCATATAAAATTTTAATTATAAAAGTCACGTATTATATATGGTCGGAATTTCTCGTCGTTAACACTTCAAGGCGCGTTTAGCAACTTTTCAAATAGTGTTTGATTTTATTCTTTTGTTTTAGGGAATAGATTTAGAATAAAAATCAGTTTGATAAATATTGTTGTTTTCAGGAACAAATTTGTTTGTGAGAATAGATTTGGAATAAAATTAAGGAGTAAAAAAAAAGCCACTTATTTATTACTAGAAATAATTCTAGAATCAATCCAACATAAATTTATTTTTCCTCTTTTCTCTTCTTCTTGTTCTTCTTCCTTCTTTCTTCTTCTTCCACCGTCGCAGCCATGAGCCGTTGCCACTGTCCACAATCGCCGATCGTCAACGACTATTGGGGGAGGTCCAGCGAGCTCGCCAGAGACTCGCCAAGCTAGGACGAGATCTAGCGAGTTCATCGAAGGCTTGTCTAGCCATTGGCGAGGCTCGGCCTCCCCAAATCTGGCAAGGCCAAGCCTCGTTAATGGCCAAGTAGGCCTTGTTTATGGCTCCCTTGGCCACTAGTAAGCCTCGCCTAATTGGAGGAGGCTCGCCCAGCCACTAGTGAGCCTCCCCTAATAGGCAAGGCTCTTCACCCAACTACTAGTAAGACTCAGCCGGTGACCGGCCAAACCTTGAAGAAGAAGAAAAAGAAAAAGAAAAGAAAAGAAGAAAAAAAAATGAAAAAGTAATAAAATTATTTTAAAAATTTTAAAATTAGTTTGGAGTAAAAATTTTGAAGACGATACCCAACGCAATTCTATTCCGAGAATAGAAATTTTGAACAATTACCAAACATCTTAAAATACTTGGAAATTATTCCTAGGAGCAGAATAAAAAAGAATCATTTTTAATCAAAAATTGTTTTTCTTTGATTTGGCATTTAATTGATCTAGCAAAAATTATTCCTAATGTTTTTATGCCTTTTTGTCATTCCTCTTGTTTAATTTCTTTTCCTGGTAGACATTTTAATTACACGACGACTCTTTCAAGTTCCTTCCTTGACCTTTGCATAGTTCTTTTCTTCCTTACTCCAAATCCTTGATCTTCCCCCATTTTATCACCCTTCAGCTACATCCTTACAAAGCCCTAACCCTATGCTCATGGTCATTCTCGGCAACCGACGAGCCACCTTCCTCAGATTCACTTGTAAGTTAATGAGAGATGGATTGATTGACACCAGCAATGATCATAGCGTCTCATTTTCGCTCTCGGGATCAAGGCCTACTCCACTAATAGAGTGACTATGGGTATGTTTGGTAACATTTCTATTCCGATGAATAATTTTTTTTTAAAAAGATAATCTTTTTCTATTTTTATTTCCTTGAATAATTTCTGAATATAAAAAAACGCATTTGATAATTATACAAAATTTCTATTCTCGGAATAGAAAAAAAATGGAAATATGTTTGGTACAATCCACAATTTCTTTTGTAACGTAGAATTTATTTTAATTTTTTAATAATTTTTTTAGATATTTCTTTTTTCTCTCTTCTTCTTCTTCTTGCTCCTCCTCTAGCGAGCGGCGACGACCGGTGGCTAGTGAAGGCAGGTTGCAACAAGCGGCCGGGGGCCGACGAAGGCAAGCGACCAACAGCCCGCAAAGGCAGGCAGCAGCAAGCGGCAAGGGGCAGCACACGACGGGGAGGAAGGAAAAAAGAAAAATAAATGACTTATTTCTAAAAATTATTCTTATTAATAAAATGTTACTTTTTTCTACTTCTTATTTTTATTTCAAATATATTCCCCGGCTATTTTTCTATTACGGGGAATAGAAAAATTAGTTGACGTTACCAAATAGATTTCTGTTCTTTTTCTACTCTAGAAAATAAAAGAACAAAAAAAAACAAGGAATAAAAATTTTACCATGAGGCCCTATGTAGATGGACAAAAGTTTTAAAGGCTATGCGAAAACTCTAAATTTTCTTTAAATCAAGTCACCATCAATCAATTTAAAAAGATTGAGCCGATTTGGATCTAGGTGCATGTGTGAAAGCATTGGTCATTTCCAAGCATCCTTCAGTTATGTGCTGGGAGGGTTCAATATCTTCACGACGTCCTTTCGGTAACACATTTTTCAATTAAGTCATTTACAACGCTTATCAAATAATATCCAAACATAATTGACGCAATTTCAATTTTAATCAAAGATGTAATCAAGAAAATTCCCTGTCATTTTATGTCCGGTGTTCTTGGCGCACGCCATGTGTGTTTGTGTTTTGAGAATATGCGATGACGTGTAAAAATTTGCATGAGTCCTAATTTGTGATGTGTGTTCATACTCAATTGACTAATAATGTGTAATCAAATGATGCCTGCTTAAGTTTGAAATTAACCTCAGACAAGAGTATTTTAGTCCTTTGGACAATATTTAGCATGAATAATTGAAAATATTTCAAGAGAAAAGCAATTTTGAAAAATCTTGACATGCGTGGGCCTTGATTCACGATCCAGCGGATCTTAGCTCTTCAGCTTTTGAGATTGCTTCGATTGACTCCTTTTTCATATGGGTTTGCTTCATACCATGGGTTTTCTAATGCAAATATTTAAACATGCAAAATAACAGCCCAGAGGAATTAAGATATCTCTTGTCATTATGCAGAGGAAGAGCAACAATAAAATCACAATTTCTGTATTTTAAAGGGGTCATAAAGGTATTATGACTGCCAACTTATTCATGAAAAATTTAATTTAAAACTGGCACTATAACTCTAATATTAAAACGACAAAAATTTTATTTAGGGTTAACATTAAGAAAAATCCAAAACTGATACAATTATGACAAATTTATCCTAACTAATTTTATGGGTCATCAAAAACCCAAAACTGATATATGTGACAAATTTATTCTAAACTATCTTTCGATCCGACTTCTTCGAGTTATCCGTGCGAGATTCTAACAGTGCTAAGCAGATTCCAGGCAAGCCCAACGACCGTGGAACAGCCTCGACGAACGCCTAAATCGCGACGTAACCATGACAAACTTTGCTGAGTCAAAGTTTTCTTTCTCGCAGGTTATTTGGTGACTCGGGAAGGCTAGCCGCTGCTGCTGTGCCCGCCGTCCGCTGTCCAGATATTCCTTCGCTATCGTTGGCGTCGCCATAGCTGTCGGTTGCAGTCCTTGTATAACACCAACACCGGCCCTGATAGCCTCTCCGTGAAGACCTCTTTTCGCTTTCAGTGCCTGCAGCAGAGCCACACCGAGCGCGACCACCGGCAAGTCCCACCAATCCGCGAGCTACCCATGGGTGTGACCGAGTCCGCGCCATGAACCACCGAGCCGTGAGCCTTGCCGCGGCCAGCGTTACTGTTATCTGAGCCGCCGCTCCATCGTCGGCCACCCTAACCGCCGGCCATCTATTGAGCCAAACACTGCCGTCCACGAATTACCGCCAGTTATCTGTCCGTGATTCTTGTGATCCATTGTCATCCCGAGTTTGGCAACGCTATCCGAGCAATATCGCAAATTAAGCAAGAATTTTCATTTACTTGATTTTTATATATTTTGTTGCCTAATATGTGAAATCGCAATTTTATTTGAACTTTGATTGATGTTATCGCATCCATGAATTCCTTGATATATTATTTTATCCAAAATCTCAAGTAGCCTTTTAAAATTAGGGATTATCCCTAATTTTTAACGTGCAACAAACGTCAATCCGATCTCCCCTCCCCCCCAAAGATACAATAGCCCCGTTTGGTTCAACATTCCCAAGAGGCTTTCAATTTTGAAAGCCCCTCGGGAAAAAATTTAAGTGTTTGGTTCAGCATTTGAAGGTATCCTTGGCCAAATGCTAGCATTTCGGAAATACAAATCCACCTCTACTGTTCATCTGTTGACTTCTTCTTCTTCTTCTTTTTAAACCGATCATCTTCCCCACATGACGGAGTTTCATCGGATTTTATTTTTATTTTTAAAAAAAAAATAATAATAACCCTTTGCAAATGTTAGGTTCACCTTTTTTTTTGTCATTTTTATCTTTTAACAATCAATAGCCCAACTTGTTATCAATACATTAGAATAATCATTAATTAACAAAGATGATTAATACTACAATAATTAAAAAATGAAAACAAACCTAAAAGAATCCTAGGCCAAAAGTTGAGCTTTGCATCTAATTTATAATCAAATTTTTTTAATATAATTTTTAAATGAATTTACTAATATATATCTTTTAAATTACTCTCAACATGAAAATGTAAAAGGTTATATAGTCATTGTTTATTTTTTGTACTTTTAAAAATACTAAAACTAAAAAACTTAATTTTTTTAGCTTTGCATTTAATCTATAATCAAATTCAACAAATTCTTTTAATATAATTTTTAAATGAATTTACTAATATATATCTTTTACATTACTCTCAACATGAAAATGTAAAAGGTTATATAGTCATGTTTATTTTTTGCAATTTTAAAAATACTAAAACTAAAAAACTTAATTTTTTGAGCTTTGCATCTAATTTATAATCAAATTCTTTTAATATAATTTTTAGATAAATTTACTAATATATATCTTTTACATTACTCTCAACATGAAAATGTAAAAAGTTATAAAGTCATTGTTTATTTTTTGCAATTTTTAAAAATACTAAAACTAAAAAACTTAATTTTTTGAGCTTTGCATCTAATTTATAATCAAATTATTTTAATATAATTTTTAAATAAATTTACTAATATATATCTTTTACATTACTCTCAACATGAAAATGTAAAAAGTTATATAGTCATTATTTCTTTTTTTCAATTTTAAAAATACTAAAACTAAAATACTTAATTTGGTCACATTAAAGGGTTTTTCAAATATATGTTTACCAAACAGTCTTGCATTTCCCTAAAGCACATTTCAGTTATAGTTTACCAAACAGTCTAGCATTTTGGAAAACACTTTTACCTCAAAGGTATTTGCATTCTCCCAAGAGTATTACCCCAAAGCTGAACCAAACGGGCCCAATATGCGATTGCACAAAATTGGTTAATCCAATTTCATGTGGGAGATACAATTCGTCAATTTATTTCCAAAATTAAATGAATATCGATAATGTTTTGTGTGATTAAATGCCATGTTTGATGCGGATTTAATTTCTTTCTACATTTGTTTGATTCGAATGGATTTTTTTATATAAAAAAAAAAAGGTCCAAAAAGATTAGATGCAATAAAGTAGAGTTTTTTAGGATAGATTGCATGTTTATTTTGGTTATTTTCCAATTTCAATTTCACAAATATATATATATCATATGCCTATTATGTAATTTAGGTCATGTCATATTGCTAGGTCAGTTAGAGTCTGATTTTCATCAAAAAAGAGAAAATCTAAAGATTTCATTAGAATTGTGTATTAATTAAAAATCATATTTAGAATGATGTTGTGATTTTCTAGCTAAAGCTCTAGATCCCTCCGTTGTTTTGAGGTAAGTATTTCCTCCCTACGCTTGCAATATATTTACTGCTTTACATTATTGAGTGTCAACAATGGACCTCACATGTTAGGAGTAAATTGAAATCAATTCGAGTTACTTGAAAAAAAAATTCTAAAATAAAAGAGGAAAGGTTCTAAAAGAGTGTTAGAAAAATCTAGCATAACCAAGTCCCCGTTTCTATAATCTCTAGTTTGTAGGAGTGAAGTAACTCTGCCATTACTTGGGTTTCTAATTGATCCACCAAAAATATATTAGTAGCGACTCCTAGTTCACGAATTGGTATAAGCTTAGAAATCTCGAGCTAAGTCTAGACTTAATAATCCAACCGAACCCCTAGGTGGTTTGATTTGGACATCACTAAGTTAGGCTTAATAATCCATTTCGGGAAGGTCACGACATTGCATGGTCATGATTAAAAAATTTTGATATCTTATGATCCAACCATTCGATTTGGACAAATATGGCTGCAAAACTCTTGTTGAGTATGACCCATGGTCGACTTTTGACTAAGTAATTTTTTGGTCAATCTTAGTCAAACCTTAGGTGAAAAATTAGGTATTAATATGGACTACTAAAAAACTTACACTAATCACCAAGCATTTTAGGATACATGAAATTATTCTATACTCACACTCTAGAGGCTCAACGTCAATAATGCAACAGTATTTCATCACTACTAAGATAGATCAATACAAATGAATCAAGAAACCCTAACTAAGATTGGAGAAAACGAGAGACAATTTGGAGAAGGTTTTAACAAAACAAAATCGATCAACTCATAGGTCTTGGTCTCATGAACAACATTCTAAAAATTGAGCCAATTCAGACAACATTTAGCCTTTGAATCAAGACCAGAAAGTCACTTCTCCTTTTTCTTCTTCTCGCTCCTCTCTCTCTCTCTCTCTCTCTCCCTCCCCTACTCTTCACTCCACGAATTGCCCCTCTTTATTATTCTTTGGGTTAATATCATGAAAAAACACCAAACCGATGTACCTATGATAAAATTATCCCAAATTAGTATACTTGTGACAAATTAACTCCAAACTAATTTTTTAATCATAAAAAACCACAAACGAATACATCAATGATAAATTTATTTGAAACTAATTTTTTAACTACGAAAAATCCCAAATTAGTATATTTGTGACATATTTACTTCCAATTAACTTTCGTCATATTTTACCACTAAATTTGCTGATATGGATGACACATGATAAAGTGGTATGGTGATGTGACAAGTTCACATGGAAATCCATAGAGTTAATACCACAAAAACCCTAAATTTGTCACAGATGTACCATTAAATTTTTCATAAGTGTAGTTTTAGATTTTTCGTGGTATTTATCTTATAGAAATCTAGAGCTTCTCTGTACAAAATTCTCTAAAAAAATCATTGTTCCTAAGGCCGCACGAGTAAGAAAACGCTAAATCAACCAGCCCATGACACATGATTATGCATAATCGCTTGTTAAGTAAAAGGTTCAAAGTTCGCAATTTGCATATATTTGTCATAGTTACCTTGCTGTAGCATTAAAGGTCCTAATTATCACGCTCCCACAATGCTAGATGGACCCATTTTGTATTTGTAGAACCGTACCACCAGTAAAGGTGGCCCTTCTGCATACTCTTGATTTCGCTCTATTGCCTTCTTGTTTTCCTCCCTACTATATACATACATACATACACGCATGCATACATACATATATATATTGCCAAAATCTCCATCCACAGTCGACCAAATAATTGTGCATACCAATTTTGAATACCAATCTTAACATACCTAGCGTTACTTTTGTAATATGCATAATATGCTGGTGATTTGCATATGCTGCGAACAAGAGAAAGTAAATAAAGAGTGAAATGAGTTTTAAATACCAATTTAATTTTTTTTTGGGTGATTCTTCTCTTGCCCTTGATTGAACGCACACTTCACGAACAAAATCGAAGCATCCTATTGTGAAGCGTTAGCCAATTCTAGTTAGGGACTGTTAAAATATGTCTCGAGTTTGAGTCAAATATGAAATTCAGAATATTCCGAATTGGATATGTTGCGGACGTTCGAAATCGAGCAAAGAAGATCTGAAGATCAACTTCCCAAAGTTTGAATCTGCATTGGAGAATTCGGCCACTGAAATAGGAAAGTTCAACTTTGACTTGGATTTGGATTTTGTTTAAAATATATAGATATATGTTTTGGATAAAATTGTTTTAGATAGGAAATGGAATCCTATTAGAAGTTGGCATAATAATAAGGGTTTTACTTATATATAGACTTGTGGCCGTGGGTGGGAAGCGCCGCGTGAGTGCTTGGTGTTCCGCCGTTGATCATGAAGAGTTGGTCTTGAAGCGCCGTCTAGTTGTCGAGTGCTTGGGAGGGATTTTCTTTGTCGTTCTTACTCGTGAATTACATCCAAGAAGTTTAGTGTTTGTAGCCAATTAAATCTTGAGGTAAGATTTGCGTGTAATTCCTTCGTGAGATTGAGAGATTATTTTAGAGGAATTTTCGGGGCTAAACACTGTGTGAGTTATTGGTTGTAATTGGGGCTTGGGAAACACCGAGAGAGTGTTTGAGTGACTTGAGTGTGTAATCTCCTTGTATCGCTTGATCTATAGTAAAATTCGTTGCTGCTCTCCCCGTGGACGTAGGTCTTTACGACTGAACCACGTAAATCTGGTGTCCGATTTATTTTATTCTTCTATCTATATTATTGTTCGATCGCTCGCCCTTAATCGCAACAATTGGTATCAGAGCCAGGCTTGGCTGAGTTGAAGCGAATCGATGGCGATAGAAGAGGTAAAAGTGAGAATCGACAGATTTGATGGGAAGGATTTTAGTTTATGGAAGATGCAGATTGAAGATTATCTTTACCAGATGAAACTACACTTGCCCTTATCTGGGGAGAAACCAGAGACGATGAAGCAAGCTGATTGGGATTTGCTGGATAGACGAGCTATGGGTGTTATTCGACTGACGTTGGCTCGTAACGTCGCGTTTAACATATTGAAGGAGAAGACCACTGCTGATTTGATGCAAGCCCTGTCAGATATGTACGAGAAGCCCTCTGCGATCAATAAGGTCTATTTGATGCGACGTCTGTTTAATTTGAAGATGAGCGAAGGTGCGTCAGTTGCAGATCATATCAATGAATTCAATGTGATTGTTAGTCAATTGAGTTCAGTTGAGATTGATTTTGAAGATGAGGTACGTGCTTTGATTCTGCTATCCTCATTGCCTAATAGTTGGAATATTACTGTTACTGCTGTTAGTAATTCTCCTGGGTCAACAAGTTTGACATTTGATAGGGTTCGAGATTTAATTATGAGCGAGGATATTCATAGAAAAGAATCCGATGAATCTGTTTCCACTGCTTTAGTAGGTGAAAATAGAGGAAGATCTAAAACACGTGTGGGTAACAGTAGTACTAATATGAACAGACATAGTCAATCTAGAACTGCTAATGTTGTCTGTTGGAGATGTGGCAAGAGGAGGCATCTTAGAAGGGATTGCCTCAAGCTAAAGAATGAGAAGGGTAAGGGAATTATGGTTGATTCTGCAGATAATGTTGCAGTTGTAGCAGATAATGCCGATTATGTCTTCTCTTTCACTGATTATTCATCGTTTGATGGATGGATTATGGATTCTGGTTGTTCTTTTCATGTTACACCAAATAGAAACTGGTTTATCACTTATCAGTGCACGGGTAGTGGTAAAGTCCAATTAGGAAACAACGTTGAGTGCGATGTTGTGGGGGTTGGTGATGTTAAAATCAGAATGCATGATGGTATTGTGAGGACATTGACTGGAGTAAGGCATGTTCCAGAGTTAAAAAAGAACTTAATTTCCTTGGGTGCCCTAGATTCAGCTGGTTGCAGGTATTCTTCAAAAGGTGAAGTTTTGAAGGTTGTTCGAGGTGCCCTGGTGATAATGAAAGGAATCAAGCATGGAGGCCTGTATAAACTTCAAGGTGAGACAATGACAGGTTTCGCCCCGGAGACGTTGGATGCATCTGTTCGAGAGTCTTTTGATTGCTCGAGGAAGACCTGGGTGTTTGTGCCAAGGCACAAGTTTGATGCTGGTGTCAGGATCTTGCAATCAAGAGCTTTGATCGAGATGGAGACTGGTAAGTCGATCAAGCATGTGCAGACTGACAATAGCATGGAGTTCTGCTCGGAGCTGACAAAGAAATTCTGCATGAAAGAGGGTATAGTGAAACGCCACGCTAGTGCCAATAAATCACAACAATTTGCAGAATTGATGAGAAGAACATTACTAGAGATGGCCCGTAAAATTATCTCTAGTGCTGTTATTGCTGGAAGAATTCTAGATGATGTGCTAAGTACAGTAAACTACCTGGTGAATAGATCCCCATCAACTGCTATTGAATGGCAGGCTCCTGAAGAAGTATGGTTAGGTAACGTTGCTGGTTATTCTATTTTTAGAATGTTTAGTTGCCCGTATTATTTTCGAGTGAGTGATGGTAAGCTTGATTGGAGGGTAAGGTGTATATTCCACGGCTATGCACAAGGTGAGCGGGGCGATCAGTTGTGGTGCCCAGATATAAATTCACCTATTAACAGTAGAGAAGTTACGTTTGACGAGTCTCCAGTACTTTTGGCTAGGAGTGATTATAGCAGTGTTCAAACGGATCTGAACGGTGTTCAGCTTGAGGTGGAGTTGCAACCAGAAACTCCTGAGGTAGCGAGTACGAGTACTAGCAAAGTAATCAACACAGATGGTACTTGTAGCGAGGTGGAGCTTATAGAGCCAATGGTTGCTGTAACTGCTGAAATTAACAAGGTACGTATTCGATATCTTGACAGATATGGATGCAACAATGATTTTGTTTTATCTGCGGTTAAGGAGGTTGCATTGGAAAATCCTTGTGAAGCAGTTAAATGTGCATGTGGAGTTGGTATTCTGATGAGGTGCTCGGTTATAGCGAAGTTCAAGCGAGACTTGGACTTGGATAATATATGTGGCGGTTGAGCCCATTGGGGGCTATGGGAAAGTAGCAACAGAGTTTGAATTTTTGCGAAGCGATTGCAACTTGGCTCAAACATCGAGCCAAGGTGGAGATTGTTAAAATATGTCTCGAGTTTGAGTCAAATATGAAATTCAGAATATTCCGAATTGGATATGTTGCGGACGTTCGAAATCGAGCAAAGAAGATCTGAAGATCAACTTCCCAAAGTTTGAATCTGCATTGGAGAATTCGGCCACTGAAATAGGAAAGTTCAACTTTGACTTGGATTTGGATTTTGTTTAAAATATATAGATATATGTTTTGGATAAAATTGTTTTAGATAGGAAACGGAATCCTATTAGAAGTTGGCATAATAATAAGGGTTTTACTTATATATAGACTTGTGGCCGTGGGTGGGAAGCGTCGCGTGAGTACTTGGTGTTCCGCCGTTGATCATGAAGAGTTGGTCTTGAAGCACCGTCTAGTTGTCGAGTGCTTGGGAGGGATTTTCTTTGTCGTTCTTACTCGTGAATTACATCCAAGAAGTTTAGTGTTTGTAGCCAATTAAATCTTGAGGTAAGATTTGCGTGTAATTCCTTCGTGAGATTGAGAGATTATTTTAGAGGAATTTTCGGGGCTAAACACTGTGTGAGTTATTGGTTGTAATTGGGGATTGGGGCTTGGGAAACACCAAAAGAGTGTTTGAGTGACTTGAGTGTGTAATCTCCTTGTATCGCTTGATCTATAGTAAAATTCGTTGTTGCTCTCCCCGTGGACGTAGGTCTTTACGACTGAACCACGTAAATCTGGTGTCCGATTTATTTTATTCTTCTATCTATATTATTGTTCGATCGCTCGCCCTTAATCGCAACAGGGACAGTGCCGATTTATTCTGCGAAGTCACAATGACTCTACTCATTTCGAAGATGCCTCCTAAAAAATCTCTCAATCCCACCCAACCATCCCTCCGTAGTTTCCACACATCATCCATTACAGACAAATATATTTTGTTCTCCATGATGCTTCTTAGGCAGTCTTGCAGCATTTTAAGTGAATCATATTTTTCTTTAGAACTAAGAGACTCGATGATGTCTCTTATCATCTTCTCAATTTCCAATTCTACTAGCATGAATAACCAAATTTTGCAATTAAATGGTTTGTTCATGGGCTTTACTGGATGGTCAGTTAATGTATTGGAGTTGAGAAAATTCGAGTTTGAATCATAACACAACTCCTAATTAGAGCAAAGCCTGAGATCATATCGGCTACTTCGTTGATCAAATCTTGTCCGATGGACATGAATGTAAACTACTTTGTGGCTCAGAGAGAGAGAGAACCGTAAATCATCTGCAAATTATATCTCGATCTGCAAAAATTTGTACAAAAGTAGAAAGAAAAAACTCTTAATTACAAGACCGTTCTTCCTAAGATCTCCAAAAACAAAACCAGGAAAAACAGCAATACGAAACCGATTTCTCTCTCTCTGATCTGTTTCTGAGATGGAGAGAGAAGATGGAGACAAAAGAATGAGCCAACCCCACCACAATCCCCACCTTCACTTGCCCTCTCTTCGGGATCGGACGACTCGAAAACCTCCGCGACACGCCTCCACCGTTCATCTTGCCACTCCTTGAAATCGCCATCGCTCTTCCTTTTCTTCTTCTTCTTCTTCTTAGTTCTTTGAAGAAGCTTTTGGATCTGGAGTTCGAGAGGAGTGATGTGTTGAAATGCTTTAGTGAACACTCGGCCTTTGTTCGTGGCGATGGGTTCTTATATAGAGATGGAACTTTTTCCATATGCCCTTTAAATTTATCATAATTGAAGTGAGGCACTTTGCTTTTCCACTCGTCTATCTTGATGTTTTCGACCTCGGCCACCAACTCTCACGTTGTCTAAACAAGTCATTAATAATAATTAAAGAAAAGGATTATCTTAATAAATCCAAGATTACGTAACCATGTACGTAAATGTCACCTGATGATTAAGATGATAGAAAGGTGAGATGGTTGGATTAAAAATTGCACACACTTTGGCGCCAGTAATGTAACTTTGACATTTTTCTTCCTTGTTGTATTGCCATCTTGTACTACAAATAAGTCACATAATTTGTTGATTATTTTGTTCATTGATGACCTTTGTTTTAAGCAAAATAATGTGTTATCTTCCTCATTTTATGCATGATTTACCTCATTGTTTGAGCTGCAAGCGACACTTTAAACTTTTATAAGTAAGAGTTTTTGCAATATTAATCATCACCAAAATAGAGGATAGCACAACATTAATGAATGAAAACACTTATAAGTAATGTTTCTTTATTTTTATTTTTATTTTAAAAGAAAGAAATTTAAGGAGCATAAACATTATTCTGAGATGGCAGCACTTTAAAATTTGCCCAATGCCGTTAATTTTGGGCATAAAATAATTTGAATTTATTAGGTGAAGTGGATCGGGTGATGGACCAGGAATCTCTTTCTTTCTTTGTAGCTTTATTACTTTTGTTCATTTATTCATTTGCTTTTGCTTTTGTTGGATTAAAAGCTGTCAGGTATGCTTCTTTGTCCTGTGATGTGCTTCAAGAACACGTGGGTTTTTGTTTCGAAAGTTTTTGACTGGTTGACAGAAGTCGTGATCGATGTGGGGTCTCCAAGACGGACCCAACTATTTGAATTCGGTTTCACATTGAGGAAACTCGTAAAGAATTCTTTTGGGTTGGCTAAAAGCCAAACCAAATGTGAACGGTGACTTTCGTTTTTTTTAATTTATTTTCTTTGGTCAAAGTGAACAATGCCTTTGAAAATGTCAATTCCAATGTGAGATTACAACGTTCGACCAAAAAAAAGGTAAGATTTGTAACATGTCTTATCTCTTACTCTGTCTTAAGTAGGTTTCTATTATTATTATGTAGCTAATTTCATTATAATAAGTCCAATAAGGCAAATTCCTCAACCAATAAGGAATTATATAAATTGACTTCAAATTGTTTGAGATTATATAAACGTGACCTCCTATCTAATCAGCATCATTTTTCTTTTTCACATGATCCATGTGACAGTTCACTTAAATTTATAGATATTGACTTATACACATATGCTGTTTTACTTACATTTCCGTGAACAGTGTAGAGAGAGAGAGAGATTTAATCAAAGAACTTGAAGATCTCAAAGTTGTTGCCGTTCTCTTTCTTTATGGCTAAAAGTAAAGGGCAGAATCATCAATTATAGTCAGGGAGGAGAGGGAGGGATTAATCTAATTAGAAATTAGACATGCTCTAACCAAGATCATATAATTATTGGTGGTTCTAAACACTGATTGAACAAGAAGGAAACCATGTTCAATGAACCTTAGCTGGAATGCTTTGTTGAACTATATTTGCTAGGGACATCTTTGCAGTTTGTGTCGGATTATGCCTGGTGGGAATGAGATCTAGATCAAATCAATGTGTAATTATAAAATTTAAGCCCTAAAATTGCACATGAATCTAGAGAGTTTCCCTAAAGAAAATGCTTTCCTCCATAATTCCCTCCAATAGATTTGAAATCGACAGCCCTCAACAAAATCATATTACCAGTGAGGGGTCTTTGGTATAAACTAATAGTATTTAGAGGCAGATATACTATCCCACAACACATGGCCCTTTTCTTGGCCTTATATGGGATTGCATCTTGGTCTCCATAAACCATTAATTTATATCACAAATCTCTCAGGTCTCAAGCTTTCTTATCCATAAAGTGGCAGTGGAGAATAACCCTAAGCTTTTGATGACGTCGAAAAAAGTGTTTAGAAAGCCATAGAAGTATATATGAACTCGAGATTTTTTCAAACTCCGGTCATGCAACTTTCAAGAGAAGTCGCTCTTATATAGGCGGAGCTAATCTAAAAGATGCGCTTTCAAGATAATAGTACATCGTATTGTAAAGACACGACCACATGTGCATTCACGAGATAACTTTATAAGATGAATGGACAATAATAAAAGTTTCTCGGTCGCCTTGACCAAATGCAATGAACCTTGTCCCACAACGTACAATAATACAACAGACTAAACAAACAAACTGTTTAAAGCAGATTCTGATTGAAACGTTCGTGATGGGGCACGATCTCCATCATCTAAGGTAGAATCATCATAAGCTTTTGGACTAGTGCGGCCCCATTGTAGAGATAAATTCCAGCTCTGCTCAACTCGTATTACTCTTGCATATCGTTTTCCAGAACAATGATGGTGCAGTCTCGAGACCAAATGAAAGGATTGCCATCATGGAGAAATTGATTCAAAGGCTGGTAGTTGAGAACATCTGGTTTGCTCAACTTGCTTGTTGATGTAAAAGGTTTTGCATACCCACTAAGAATCTGTCGGTTCAATTAGTCCTTGTCGGACTGCATCTTCGCATTCCTTCTGAGCAAGTTGTTCATGCTCAGGATTCATGCCAGAATTGCTTGCTTTCATTCTTAAACACATACCTACGTTCCTCCGATTAAACTCCCCTAGCTACCATCGTCCTCACTCCTCTGCTTTACTTTCGTCGACTCCGATGTACAGGAGTCGAGGAGATTCGAGTTTGAATGACAACACAACTCCTAATCAGAGCAAGCTTGAGATCATATCAGCCGATGTAAATGTACATTAACTACTTTGTTGCTCAACGAGAGAGAGAGAGAGAGAACTGCAAATCATCTGCAAAATTATATTTCGTTCTGCAAAAAATTGTACAAATTCAAAAAGAGAAACCTCCTAATTACAAGACAAAACCGTCCTTCCTGAGATTCCCAAGAACACTACCAAGGAAAAACAGCAACACAAAACCCATCTATCTCCCTCTCTCTCTAAGAAGAAGAAAATTTATGGAGAGTGGTTGGTCACTAAGAAAACGGAGAAAACTAAGCACGCCTATTCCGGAGACTCAGAGAGAAGATGGAAGCGACGGAATGAGCCAACCCCACCACGATCCCCACCTTCACTTGCCCTCTCTTCGGGATCGGACGGCTCGAAATCCTCCCCGAAACGCCTCCGACGCTCATCTCGCCACTCCTTGAGATCGCCATCTCTCTGCTTCTTCTTCTTCTTCTTCTTCTTCTTCTTCTTCTTCTTCTTCTTCTCGGTGCTTCAAATCGTTCCGCTGAAGATGAAATGGAATCTTCGAAGAAGCTTTTGGGTTTGAGGCTTGAGAGGAGGGATGTGTTGGAAAGCTTTAGCTAACGCTTGCCTTTACTTTCCCGTGATTGGTTGTATTATATAGAGAACGAGTTTTTCCAATATGCCCTTCAAATTCATTATAATTGAAGTGAGGCCCCTTGCGTTTGAGCTCGTCTATTTGACGTTTTTGACCTCGCCCTCCAACTCTCATGTTGTCTAAACAAATCATTAATAATACACAAAAAGTATTACCTAAATACATCCAAAATTGTTTATGTTACCAAGTACGGAAACGTCGCACCATGATTAAGATAATTTAAAGGTGAGATTGTTGGATTAAAAATAGCACACCACTTGGCACTAGCAATGTAACATTGAACATTTCATTTCCCTTGTGGTTACAATTGTGAGGTGAATACACTATAGATTTTGTCTTCCTAAGAAAGCGACAGTGGTGGGGGTGGACATCAAGTTTGGTTTGATTTGGGAACAAAAGTGAATTGAACCAAACCCAATCGGGTCAAGGTCGGCTATATAGATCGATTCTAGAGAGAACCAACATTGAATCGATTTTGTTCCCGACTCCACAAACCTATCAGTGTTAGGCCATTTTGTCTGGTTCCAAGGTTGGAATCACCGATTCATCTGGGAATCAGTCTAAATTGGTTCAATTGATTGAATTCCTGCATTAAACTTGTTTTGAAGCTTCTTTTAGAAAATAAAGAAGACTCTCGCATCCAACAAAAATCAAACTGTAATTTTCGACATGAATAAAAAATAACATAATCATTTATGAAACATATGCTTTTGTAAGGAAATGAGGTAACTTTATTAAACTTTGACGTTTTTTTACACAAAATAATAAATTGGACATGTTCTAGAAAATGGGAATCGGTACAAACAACGTTAGTTTCCATTTCTAAATCAAGGAACAAACACGTGTAAGTTCGCAGCATGATCAAACAAAATTTAATGAATTCACTGTATAAACGATGCTATGAATATAATTATTCACAATGCAAAAAGTTTGGAATCTCATATACTTATACTTGTATTTATATTTTTAATTGCCATGCAATTGAGTAAACCTAATAATATGGATTTTTTTTAGTTTAAAAGAAATAGTAATGAGGAAGGGGGTGATTTCGTCCCAAGAAGTCAGGCAAGTGGAGATCGTGAAAAGACACCACTTCTGCACGCATTATTGCAATAATTCACGTTCACATTGTTCACGTGGGGGTTTGTTTATGACGCGGCCGGTGCATCCCCCCCGTGACGCACTCATTGGGGGGGTGGCTATTAATTTTTGGCCTCATCCTTTGTGGTGTCCACTTTAACTTTTCTTTTCTGTTTTTGGTCTCTTTTCCCGAAATTTTTACAGACTCAAAAATTGGTACCCTTAGATCAAGGGGAAAATAAACTAGGACCTCAAAATCATTCATTTCAATCCATTTCTGTGGCATTATCTTGATAATGAAATCATTACCATGTGGTATGTAATTTAAATGAATGAAATTTGAAAGCTGAAGAGTTTAAATGAGCAATCGAAAAAGTGCGACGTTAAATTAAGTATTGTGCTAATGATTTAAAAGTTTTAGTGTACTTTGAAGAAAATGTCTTATCAATAAATATAGCTAGCATTCATAGGAAAAAGAGAGTTAAATCTAATTCGAATCACTAATATGTATTGTTTTTTTTTTTTTCCGGAAGGTGTCCTCCACTATCTTTTGTAATTTAAAGAGTATACGAACTCTATTCAATTATGGCAGCACCTTTAAATATGCCGAATGCATCATATTATATTACAATGATTAATCTAAATTTATTAGTTAAAGTATTGAGTGATGGGCCAGGCATCTTCTTGTCTCTTTGTACCTTTATTACTTTTTCTTTTTCTTTTCGGTTACTCTCTTTTGCTTTTGTTCGATTAGAATTTATCAAATACGATTCTTTGTTTTTTGTTTCGAAAGTTTTGACCGGTTGATGGAAGTCATGATAGACATGGGTCCCCCGAGACGGTCCAAGTTCCAACCCATATCCTTTACTCCATGATCTCCACCCACCATCTTTTTCTTGAATTCTTTATTATTTCTTGGTTGGCTGAGCGCAAACCAAATGTGAACGCGGACTTTTTTATTTTTTTCTTGTTCTTTGGTCAAAGCGAACGACGTCTAAAAAATGTTAATTCAAACGTAAGCTAGAAACACGTCTTATGTCTTACCCAATTCAGTCAAATATGAGTCAACTTCTTCGACCAAATCTTACGTAGATGTCTTCCCCACATCTTATTCTATCTTGAGTAGCTTTTCATCATATGACATATATATATATATATTTTGGTGAAAGGTAATTAATATATTAAAAAGGATCAAGTGGAAAAAAAAAACACACACACAGCATCAAAGCCTATACTCAAAATAACGGATCATAATAAGTGGAGGGATGCTGAAAAAGCCATAAACGTGGCAACCCACTACCAACTAATAAAGAAAAGCACGACATGAACAACCGGCAAATAATACGGCATATATATACACACACATTAAGAAAAATTCTCAAAATGATTGAGATTATGTGAATGTAACCTCCTTTCTAATATGATAACTGGGGGAGAAGAATTAGCATCATTCTTCTTTTCACATGATCCATGTGACACTCCACTTAATGTAGTTAATATTGAATTAAAGAATTTGAAGATGTCAAATTAGAAATTAAAGTAAGGGGGCAGAATCATCAATTAAAAAGAAGGAAAGGGATGCATTAATCTAATTAGAAATTAAACGTACACTAACCTCGATTGAACAAGAAGCAAAACATGTTCAATGAACCTTAGGTGGAATGCAGTTCCTGTCGGATTGTGTCTTCTGGAAAAACTGATTTGTGTCTAATCATGTGTCATTTTTAAAATTTAAGCCCTATACTAGCACGTAGATCTGCAAAGTTTCCCTGAAGGCTATGTATACAATGTTTCTTTTTTGTCTCCCTTCTCTCTACCTCTCTCTGGCTTAACTCGCCTTGCTACCATCAACATTAATCCACTCCTATGCGAATTATGAATGTTCCTGCAAATGTGAATGCCGCCTTTGCCTCATCCTGAGCTCTTTTCCCTAGCGAGTCAAGTAGCTATCACATTCGTCACGATCGTTCACTTATAAGGTTATCGTCCCCACGAAATAAAAAGTTCGAAATTGACATAAATCGATCATCACAACCTTGCCATAGCATTGAAGGTCCTGATTAACATATTCCCAAAATACTAGATGGATGCATTTCATAATTGTAGAATTGTACCAGCGATGATGATGCCCCCCTGCACACTCCTAGTTTCGCGCTTGCCATATTGTCTTCTTGTTCGTGAGAAATACCACATTTACTGAATTTCGATTACAAAATTGATTTGATATATATGGTAACCTGTGATTGAGTATTGAAGTTGGCCCACTTATTTAAACATCCACTCATCGCCCGGCGCATGACTTTATGTACCAAATTCATATACGGATCTTACCATACCTAATGTTCTCTTGAGATTGTAATGAGTTTGGGCAAAGACATGGTCAGATGTGCCATTTTCCCATTGTTATTCAGCTCTCCGGAAACAATAGACCCAAGAAAGGCACTTAAGTGGAATTTGGATTATGTGGAGTTGACATTCAAAACTTTGATCAAGGATTTGACCGACTGGTCAACCAATGTATTGGGGTTGAGAATATTCGAGTTCGAATCAGAATACGACTCCTAATTAGAGCGAACCTTGAGAACATATCGGGTACTTTGTTTGATGAGATCTTGGCCGATGTACATGAACGTCGACTACTCTGTTGCTCAACACACAGAGAGCCATAAATCAAACCCATGTTTCGTTCTGCAAAAAATTGTAGGAAATGAAAAAGGCAAACACGTTACTTACAAGACCAAACCGTTCTTCCTAAGTTTCCCGACAACACTAACCACGAAAAACAGCAACCCAACACCCATCCCTCCCTCTCGGACCGAGAAAGAAGAAGAAGAAAACCTAATTAGAGCGAAGCTTGGGATCATATCGGCTATTGCGTTGATGAAATATCGTTCGACGTACATGAATGTCAACTACTTTGCTCAACCAGGGGAATAGAGGAGGAGAGATCCGTAAATCATCCGCAAAATTATATTTCCTTCCACAACGATTTGTACAAAATTGAAGAGTAAAACCCTCTTAATTACATCACCAAACCGTTCTTCTTACGATCTCCAAAAACACTGCTAAGGAAAAACAGCAGCACAACGCCCGTCTCTCTCCCTCGTGCTTTGTCACCGAGAAAACTGAGCAGACCTGTTCCTGAGGTGGAGCGAGAAGATGGAGGCAACAGAATGAGCCAATCCCACCACGATCCCCACCTTCACTTGCCCTCTCTTCGGGATGGGACGGCTCGACATCCTCCGCGACATGCCTCCACCGTTCGTCTTGCCGCTCCTTGAAATGGCCATCTCTCTTCTTTCTTCTTCTTCTTCTTGGTGCTTGGAAGGAGCTTTTGGATTTGGAGGCTTGAGAGGAGTGATGTGTCGAATGGCTTTAGGGAGCACTTTGTTTGCCTTTCCTTGTGGTGAGGAGGCGTTTTATAGAGAAGAGTTTTTTCCAATATGCCCTTTGAATTTATAATAATTGAAGTGAGGCCCCTCGTTTTTGGACTAGTCTTTTTTGACATGTTTGACCTCGCCCATCGAGTCTCCCGTTGTCTAAATAAATCACTAATTATAATTTTCTTTTTAAAAAAGAGAGAGATCAACAAGTACGTAATTGTCACAATTTGACCAAGATGATAGAAAATGAGTTTGCTGAATTGAAAATAGCACACACTTTGGTAATATAAGTTTTTGGCGACGGTCAAATTTTGTGGCATAAATCATATAATTAATGGATTCGCAATATAACAAATTTAATGGGATAATTGTTTTTATCAAGGTTCAGTCAAGTTCTCAGGTGATAATATTTATGTATATTAATTCCCATGCGATTGAGTTAACTTGATACGATGGATTTAAGTAAAAATGATGAAGAGAGGGTTGATTTTGTCACATGAATTCAACTGAGTGGACATCATGAAAGATGCCACCTTCCACACATAATGGAACAATTCAGGTCTCTAATTAATAATGTATATTGTTGTCGTGGGTGTTTGTTTCAATTTATGGGAGCGAATATTCGCCTCATTCATCGTGCCACAATTTTTCATCGCCCATTAAAGTTTTATTTCACATTTTGTTCGGTTAAGTTATCCGGACAACTTTATTCTTCGAAAATGGCGAGTGGACATCATGAAAGATGCAACCTTTGCACGCATAATGGAATAATTTAGGTCTCTAATCAATTCATATTGTTCACATCGTTGTTTGTTTATTAGAAAAAGAGCCCCTGCTCTTAACAAATTATGGAAGCAGTTATTCACATCATTCATCATTGTGTCACAACTTTTCCACTGCTCATTAAATTTATTGAGTTTCACATTGCATTCATTTAAGTTAGTCTGACAACTTTAATATTCAAAAATGATGAGTAGCATCATTAAAATGATAAATTCGCTATTGCATGGCATTTCAAATAATGCTGTGATATCTTTTTCGATGAACAAGTCACTAATGTAATTTCAATAAACGAAACTTGAATGTTAAGGAATTCAATGAGTGGTCAATCATGGCAGTCCTTTTTTTTTCCATCAAATCAAGCTAGAGTAAGATTCCTCCACCGAATTGCCAGAAGGTATTACATTATAATGTCAACATTGCATTTGCTGATGCTATCATATCTTTTTTGGTTAGTCTGAAGACTTTAATCTTCGAAAATGGCGAGTACTATTGCATGGCATTTCAAATAATGCTATCATATCTTTTTTGGTGAACAAATCACTCAATAAACGAAACTTGAATGTTAGGGAATTCGATGAGTGGTCAATCATGGTGGTCCTTTCCATCAAATCAAACTAGAGTAAAATTCCTCCATTGAATTGCTATAACCTATTACATTATAATGTCAACATTGCATCTGCTGATGCTAAAAATCAATTCATAAGTTTAGGCTTCAAACCCAGTAGTCACGCGATGCAAGATGACACTCTTTAGCACTCTTTCTTACGTGCAAACTGGCATGAAATCATCTAGAAAAAAAAAAAAAAACAAAAAAAGTGGGATTGAAAAACGGAAAACCATGCATCCTCAAAATAAATTGACTCTAATACATATTTGAAAGATTAAATCCGAAAAGGAAAAACACACTCTCTCAGTTTTTCATGTAGTAATTGTGGGATTAACAACATCATAATGGAATAGAATTCTTCAGAAACATGCGGAATTAGAGTAGCTTGCTAATTGGCATTCAATATTTGGTCAAAAAAGCTTGCATAACCACTGCGTAAATGCGATACTTTTTTTTCTCATAAAAAAATTGCGACTTTTTATATTAATGTATTCAGCTCACGATGCATTGATAGTTAATGCTACATTAGATATATAACCCCTCAAGTTGCTCTACTATGATGCGATACCTCGTAAAGTTAAGTACGTAACTTTCTAATGGATTTCTTTCTTTTGACATAATTAGTTTAATTGCCTATTCATATGATATATGCTTGAATTAATTAGAGATTTTCTAGCATGATCGATTAGATAAGTTTATTTTTACATCATATAAAGTTTTATCTTGAACACAATTATCATGTCATCATATATTCTACAAATTAGATAGAACAACATTGAACGAATGAAAATATTTATGTGTGATATTTCTTTTACTTTTTGTAATTTAAGGAGCACAAATTTTATTCTATGAGCGCGGTGCTTTTAAATCTGCCGAACAAAGCAAATTTTTGTACATAAAATAATCTGAATATATTTGGTAAAGTTTTGGGTGGGGGGCCAGGAAACTCTTTCTTTCCTTATTTATTTATTGCTTTTGTTCGATAAAAAATTATCAGATATGCTTCTTTGTCTTGCGATGTGCTTCATGAACACGTGGGTTTTTGTTTCGAAAGTTTTGACCGGCTGCTAAGTGGTCACGACCGATATGGGGTCTCCTAGACGGACCAAACTATGACGATTTCAACGGCTACAAAATTCTTTAATATTTAAATTCGGCATTATTCTGAGGGAAACTCGAAAAATAATAATAATTTGGTTGGCTAAAAGCCAGACCAAATGTGAACACTGACTTCTTTTTACTTTTCTGTTCTTGGGTTGAAGTGAACAATCTCTTAAAAAATGTCGATTCTAACGTAAGATTGAAACATGTCTTCTTATGTCTTACGCAATCTAGTCAGACATGAGTCAACTTCTTTGATTCAATCTTATTTAGATGTCCTCATCATGTCTTATTCTGCCTTAAGTAGGTTTCATTAAATGGTGACAACATCATTATGTAGCGGATTTAATTATGTTAAGCCCAACTATGCAAATTCCTTCGACTGGTAAATATAATACAAATCCAAGCACAACGTGGTTATAAAGTCCGACTAAAGAACACATATATATACACTAATAGATAAAGGAAAGTCAATCCAAAGATAGATTACGGAAGACCACATCTATATCAAAAAAATATATAAATTCAATAAAGACGCGTTGTGAGATATCATTGTGACATTAAAGAATTCTCAAATCGTATAAGGTAATGGGAACATAACCTCCATTCTAATATTACATTTGGAGGGGACGAACCAGAACCATTCTTCTTTCCACATGATCCATGTGACACTCCACTTAACCTAAGTAATATTGAAGTAATCATAGAGTCTGAAGATCTCAAAGTTGTTGCCTTTCTCTTTTTTAATTAGTAAAGTAAAGGGCCGAGCCATCGATTAAAAATTGTGAAATAAGAAATTAGACATGCTCTTAACTAAAAAATATAAAATGATGGGTGGTCGTGACTTGTGAACACTGATTGAACGATAAGGATAACGTATTCAATGAACCTTAGCTGGAATCCTTTGTTTAACTATTTGGTAGGGACATCTCCGCAGTTTGTGTCGGATTGTGTCTGGTGGACAATTAGATTTGGATATAATCAGGTATAAATTTTAAAATTAAGCCCTATAATTGCCCCTAAAGGCAAACTAATGCATCAATACATAGTAGTGCATCAATTTGCGATGTCAAATCATTTCTTTCGATTTCTTGTGTGCCCCATCGAGAAAAAAGAGCATGATAAAGATGCCACTTTCGCACGCACTACGGAGCGATTCATGTCTCCAATGAATTCGTATTTATTCACGTGGGCGATTGTTCATCAGATGTGTCAAAAGATCCTTTGACGGGACAGGTGCACCCCCCCGGGCAATGTATTGGAGGTGACTATCGGCCTTCATTCTTTGCGGCGTCTCCTCTAGATGTCTTATCGAACAATCGTTTAAATTTCTTGATTTTCAAATTTAGTTTGATTCTATTATCCCATCGGTTTGGATCATTGAAAACGATAAGGTCACTGGATCATTGAAAACGATAAGGTCACGTTATTTCAACGATAAAATCCTTGCTACATAGAGCAAGTAAAAGATGAAACACTAAATTAAGCGTTATACGAAAAATTTCAAATTTCAAATGTACTTTCTTGATGACTGATTGGTGCCTTTAATAGGGGTGAGCAGCGGTCTAGGGTCGACCCTGGACCGACCCTGGACCGGCCCAACCCTGCCGATCCTGGTCCGGTTCTCAAGGGGACCGGGTCGGTCCTCGGTCCTGAAATTTCAGGACCGACACTGTGCGGGTTGGTCCTCGGTCCTAAGAGTTTTGGGTCGGTCCAACCCTGGACCAACCCTGTATATATATATATATATATATATATATTACATTATATTATTTATAATTCTTTTATATATTCAAACCTAAGTAAAATGTTTGTTATAAAACCTAAGAGTTATTGTGAGATGTTCTATCAATAGCACTAATAGTAATTTCAATTTAAAACTTTTGTTGAGTATTAATTATGTGTCGTTTGTTTTGTTTTTAGGTATTTAGAAGTTCAAGTGAATTAACAAGATGTGAAGTTATATATTCATGATTTATATTAAGTATTTTGAACTTTTTATGGTTTAATTGTATTTTACTAATGAATTTTAGCTGCACTTTACTTTTTAATTTGTGTCAAATGGTAGAAGTTTTTGAAGAGTAGAGTAGTATTGCAGTTACTACGGTGATTTGCTAGTTAAGTGGTGTGAAGCTCATTTTTTGATTGAGTGGACTCTACATGATTAAATGCAGGAAAACGCTTTTGCATATGGTGTTATGAATATTAAAGATAGTGATTATAAGAACTTTCCATCTTGTCCCATATCTCGATGAGCGGTTAGCAAGTATGAAATTTATGTGATTGTGTCATCTTAAATTTGCTGAATATGTATTGGTATTTATAGTTTAGTTGCACAATGTCGTATTGTCGATGAATGTGTAATTTGAATTTGTAGGTTTGCTTTTTTAGAGAGTATAAAAAACAAGACAAAAAAAATTATCGATCGGTCCCGGGTTGACCCTGGAACCGGACCGAACCCATTGGGTCGGTCCGGTCCTTGGTCCCAGGCTCAATAGGGTCGGTCCTCGGTCCTAAAAATTGAGGACCGACACTGTACGGGTCGGTCCTAGGGTTAGGGGGTGGCCCGGACCAACCCGGACCATGCTCACCCCTAGCCTTTAATGTGAAGCGTTGTATCATGTTACTCGTATGGAGGCTGCGTCATCTAGATTTTGTAGGATTATTGATTGTAATCGCCAACCTTATCCTATTTAACAGGAGATTAAATTCCTTCGGAAATGGAGTCAATTTCTACATATTTCATGTTCGAGGAGAAATCAAGATATGGATTTTGATTCCATATGAAATAAAATTCCTCAAAAATGCACACGATTGGATTACCTAGCTAAATCATTATTGAGACATTATTTCCATATTTATATAACCACAAAATATGGAAATATAAATATGCTACTTTGTCCCCAAAAAATATATATATAATCACAGAGCCATCAAAGTCCCAATTTCACTATGGATAACTATCGATCACCATCGTCGCCGGTTGTTGGTTACAAAGTCTAGTAGCTATGTTGGTCGCCTATCACTGCGGTTGTAGGTACATAATTATTTTCCAAAAATGCCAAAATATCTTGTCATCCATTTAATAGAAAATGAAACTTAATCCAATGACTTGGACCACTCGAAATGAGAATTCCCCTTGAGGATATTTTTCCACGGAACCAAAAAGAGGCCTAGAAAGTGCAAAATAGCCATCGGATGAAATATTCGATACTTGGTCCAACAACGTCTGCTGGGTCTACTGCTTGGCATTAATTCTATGCAGCGAAATCTTGCACGTCAAGACGAAATTGAAACGATGGGCTGATTGATCTGAAACCGTATTTTTGTTTTGTTATTTTGCCTTGTGGAAACGTTGGTAGCGTCGCTATTTCCAAGATATTCGATTTTTTTATTCGAATACTTTTGGGTAAAATATATGTAAAACTTGAATTTTTTCTTCAGATTTTCCAAATATGTGTATGTAAATATTTCCGTTCTGATTAATCGGAAACATATCATTCACTAACAAGGTGATTCAAAAGATTGTTGCCGCTATCACTAAAAATAATCAAGTGGAAATGATGAGAATTAATAGAAAAATCGACCTTTATTTCTTTAAAATTCAATAGAAAAATATCGAGTATCCAAAATCCTATTTACGAGAACAAATAGCACATATACTACATATCCGCAAGATGAATATGAAATGAAGAAAATACAAGAAAAGCCACCTCCCTCTCCCAAGAAAACAAAAGAAACAAAAAATTTGAAAAAAATATGGTGAAAATTTGGTCACTGAGAAACCTAAGAACCAGCACGTCTGTTCCTGGGATTGAGAGAGAAGATGGAAGATAAGCGATGGGCCAGCGCCGCCGCGATCGCCACCTTCACTTGACCTCGCTTCGGGATCAAACGGCTAGGAGTCCTCCGTGATGCACGTCCGCCGTCGATCTTGGCACTCCTTGGAACCGCCCCCATATCTTTCTTCTTCTTCTTCTTGATTTCCCGGTGTTTGTTCCTCTAGAGATGAAATGGAAGCTTTGAACAAGTTCTTGGACTTGGAGCTTGAGAGGCGTGATGTTTAAAAAGCTTGTTAGTGACGAGTTATATATAAAGCACGAAATTTACAGCGCACCCTTCAAATTCATTATTATTGAAATGAGGTCCTCCGGCTTTTTAGACTTCTCTTTTTGACATTCGTTGCCTTTTCGCCAACTCTTTCATTTTTAATAGATCCAAAATGCTTGCATATCGACCCACGTAAATGTTTGAATAGGGATTTTAGGTCCAGTATATGAGGTGTGGTGGGAATCCTCTCTTTTCACTTTGATGCGAGGTTGGATAGTGAGTTTAGTTTAGGCCATGACGACTGTATCTGCGAACGACCTTTCTTAAGTTGACTCTAACCATCTAATTGAAAATTTTAAGACAAAACTGAGCCGATTCCATCTAAACTATAGGCTGGACCTTAGGAATCATGGTGATCTGGAGTTCGGGTTCCAACGAGGAGAACTTTTAAGGGAAATTGCTATAATCATATGAGATTTATTAACAATGTCATAATAAGAAGTGTGGATACAATGTCAACCTGAAGAAGAAAAATAGGATATATTTAGTTTCCATTTGTTTCGCGAAAAATGAATGATTTAAAGATCATTTTCAAAAAAAAAAAAAATTGCTTGAATCACTTAGGAAAATAAATGAACGAAAATTTGTTTTATCATACACAAAAAAGTTTAGGCATAAACTGTTATTGCTAATGAAAATATTATCCATTAACTAATTATTTCAAGCAATACAAACGATCGTTCACATGGCCATTATTAGGTGTTACTCAATTATGGACTAACTCATCTTCTTGATGAAAATGGCCTATACTTTATGGTTAATGAAGTTCCAAAAAAAAAAAAAAAGAGCATAATGCACGACAAATGAAGTTAAGAAATCTAGCAAATGTTATTTTGGCCAAGAAGAGTGAGTTGGTCCATGTTTGAGTAACACTTAATGATTGTGCAAATGGAAAAACTGATGACTATGAGTAGATAGACAACAACTTCTGTGTTTTTTACCTTACAGCATCATTTGCTCCACTATAAGTAATAAAATAATGGACGGAATAAAGAAAAGAAACCAAAGACCATTACGGAATTGACTAAGTGGAGATTATAAAGATGGCACTTTAGCAAATCACGATGTTAAAGGAGGCATCCAAGTTCTTAAGAAGATGCTGTAACCCAATTCAGGCCCTTTAGTCGCGTGCTTCACATGGGGGATTTGGTTTAATAAGTAAAAAATCAAGGATGACGTATAGCAGATGCAAAGGTCCCTAACTTCATTATATTCAATGTCACTTGTGCGTTTAATTCTCTACCGTGTTTTGGTCATTGTTCTTGGAAGCTTTTTCAATTCCCCATATGGGTTATTAGAGTTAATTCTTCTTTGTGTTTATCAGCTTTTCAAAGTTAAAAAGCAAGATTTGATGGTATTTAGATATTAGTTAGTATCTATCGAATATTTCACTTTTCACATAGAAGATGATACATGGCAATTAAGTTATTCATATTGGTCACTAGATCTCTCTATTTTAGAAGGTCTGATGCCATTGACCAGTAATTTCATCATCCGAAGTGTAATTTTTGGAGGTTGGAAATATGTTCTAAACAAAAGTTGAAAACTTTTAGTAACTTTAACGTATGGTGCAAATATGGAGTTTCACAAGGTTTGACATGACCGTTTGCGAGCTTTACCGTGTAATTTATTTTTGATTGTCACTTTAGCAAAATCTCTAATGTAAGGGCTACGTGAGCGAACAATGGCGGTAGACAGAGAGTGGTGGTAAACGAGCGAGCGCACGAGCAGTTGCAAAGGACGAGACGAACTCAACACTAGTGCTGGGATGGTGGTCGCGGTGGTTGCCATCGCCTAAGGTGGCGGGTGGCACATGGCGGCGAAGGGGCTGAGGGCGGCGATTAGGTCGGGTAGAGAGAGAAAAGAGGCGAAGGTTGAATTTTTTTATTATTTTTTTTTTTGTCGGTCCTACTCTACTCCTGTTCTAACTCTCACTCTTAGACTTTTGTCCTGCCTCTTTGCAGGTATGGGAGTCAAAATCAACTCCTGAAACTAATTTGTTCCCACCCAACCCCCCTGAGAAAGTATGGATTCGAACTCCCCACCTTCCCCTTCCACATTGGAAGGGTGGCCACTGAGGTAAACTCCAATGGTTGGGAAGGTTGAGTTAGGGCTATAGATCTTGTGGGAAAATTATTAGGTGTGGCGAGGACCAAAGTAACTTCTACTTGTATTCACGTGGAGGAGAGATTGCACTTTCCATGAGACTCTTTTGCTTGGAGATCCCCCTCTTATGTGTTCTCACTCTACACTTTTCCTTCCACAAGTCAAAGACAGAATTTTCTGAAAGTTCAGTCAAAAGAACCTTTTCTAGATCGCAGTTGACTCCCCTAGATAGTGAAGTTGGTGTAACTTTCACAACAGAAACGAGAAACCAAGCTATAACAATATGACATGACTTGCTATGTCGATCAAATCAGATGTTACCACTGTGAAGATAGATGTGTTTATTTTTTATTAAGTTTACATTAGTATAACTCTTGACTATGTTAAGTGATCTTGTATTACAGTCGCCCGGTATCACCTTTAGCTAAAAAGCTATATCTAGAAATGAGTTGCATAGGTTTGGGAGAAAGACACTAAAAGTGCCAAAAGTTGTATACTCACTTTAATATCAAAAGTTTTTTCGGATCATTTAAGTGTCATTCTTTAGAAAAATGATCACTCAAGTACCAACTCCGATCTTGGTCATTAGAAATCTGACGTGACTATATTTTGTTAATTTTTGAGTCCTATGTGGTTCATTGGCGTACTCAGTCAACATATAACCCATAAACGACGTTATCTAAAAGTTATATATGGTGATCATTTGAGTACCAAATTTTGTTTAAATTGATGACTCAAATGCTAATTGTTGTTAAAAAAAACGATCACTTTAATGTCAAGCACGCTTTGTGAAAATGTCACGTAGACTAGGTTTTTTAAATAATAGAAAATACCACAAAAAATCCCAAAATTTGCCCAAAGTGACACATTTACCCCAAACTTTTTTTTGTGACATGAAAAATCACAAACTTTCAAACTATGACACATTTACCCCATCAAGGGTATTTTTGTCTTATTTGTTTTTTCTTTTTCTTTTTCTTTTTCTTTTCTTCTTCTTCCCTCTATCGGCCAACCATGGCTGGCGAAGGGAAGCCAACGTTCGACAAGGGCTACCCTCGCCGGTGTCGAGCGAGGGTGGCGAGTAGGGCCGCCCTCACTGGTGTCGGTCAAGTGCCTCCCTCACGCCCTCGCCTGACACAAGCGAGGGCTACCTGACGCCGGCAAGGGCATCCCTCGCCAGGCCCTCGCCAGCGACGAGCGAGGATGGCCCTCTCTAGTGTCGGGCGAGGACGGCCCTTGCCCGACGCCAGCGAGGGCCTGGCGAGGGATGCCCTCACCGATGTCGGGCGAGGATGGCCCTTGCCCAACCCAGTTGAGGGCAACCCTTGCCCGATGCCGACGTGGGCGGCCCTAGCCAGCCCTCGCCGAATGCCGGCTTCCCTCCACCGGCCATGGCTGGTCGAAGGGAAGAAGAAGAAAAAAAATTGAAAAAGTAAAAAGACCAAAATGTTTTATAATTTTGAGGTAAATGTGTCACACGACAGAAGTTCGGGATTTTTTATGTCACAAAAAAAAATTGAAGTAAATGTGTCACGGTTGACAAAGTTCAAGATTTTTCATGTCACAAAAAAAAAAGTTTATGGTAAATGTGTCACTTTGGGCAAAGTTTGGGGTTTTTCGTGGTTTTTTCCCTTTAAATAATATGTCAAGTCATATAAAATTTTTAATTATAAAAGTCACGCATTATTTTTTTGCTGGAATTTTTTCTATTGGCACTTGAGTGAATTTTTTTTTCTTTGATTTGGCACTTAAGCGATCTGCTGAAAATTTTTAGCTTTAAGATAAGTGTTGTGGCACTTCTAGTATTCTTTTGCTCATAGGTGTTTACCGTTTACCATTGTATGCTTATACTCAAAAGTATTATAATGGGTAATATATAAAAACTAAACGAATTCCTATTGGGCTATTTCATACAAGATCCCAAGTCTCATCAAAGCGCGAACATATAATTTCATTGGGCCAGCCAACTATTTGGATCAAGGCCCATGGATTCAATCACCTTCTTTTATTGGAAGATCCAAAAATTAATAGCCCACAAAAATACCGAAAGCATATCTCATATACCGTCAATTATTCTTGTGCTCTTATTTATAATAAAAGAAATCAACATTTTTTTCCAAAAAAACGAATCGTCAATTCCTGAATTCTCACACTGACACTACGGACTTGAAACCAATCAAAAACCAAATATTAAATTCACTATGTTTTCTTTTTTAAATTTAGTTTTTACTCCTATAAAAATTAGCTTTTTGGAGCAGAGAAACTTCAAGAAACCTAGTTCTTTTCTATATTGTCAAGCAAATTTACAGAATAACTGTCAAGTAGAATCTTAAAAAAAAAAAAATTAAACCTCTTTTTAACACAATTACATGTTTATGAACTTTAATACTTGTTGTGTACATCACTATCAAATTCTATCTTATCAGTTGTTTTTATATATTTATGGGATAAGCAGATGCAAAAATAAAAAACCTCTTTAAAGATTTTCCAAAACAAAATCACAGTTGCATTTCCCAACATGAAGCTTCAAAAGATGAGATTTAATTAAAGCAAAAATTTTCATATGCCAGTAAAATTTCATTTATTTGCGATTGACAAATATTTGTATCATTCATGGAGTATTTTACGAAAACAATACCAAGATGCTTCATGTGCATAACTTTTGCATGTCAATGTCTTTAATGTATATCAGAAACTCGTACAAAGTCATAAATGCTCAGGTAAAAGTGGCTCACCGATAGTAAGGAAAAAACAAAAATTCTTTGACATGGTATATTTTTTTTAGACTAATGAAATTGAAAAATAAAAAGCTCGCTAAAAGAGTAAGGGTGCGTTTGGTAACATTTCTGTTTAAAAATTGTTCCAGGGAACAAAAATAAAAATTAAAAAAAACTATTTCTGTTCCAGGGAACAATTTTTTAACAGAATAATGTATTTGGTAAATTTGTTCCTGGAATAGAAAAAGAACAGAAACACGTTTGGTAAACTTGTATAATTTTTTATTTCTTTTAACTTTTTAATATTTTTATTTTATTTTTCCTTTTTCCTTTTTTTTTCCTTTTTTTTCTTTTTTTTCTTCCTTTTGGCTGGTTGCCGACCTCGGCCATGGCCGGCGACCGGCCGACGAGGGCTAGTGGCCTCACCTAGCCACGGCGAGGTCGGGCCGACGGCACTCGACGGCCGGTCGCCGGCCATGGCCAAGGCCGGCGACCAGATAAAGAAAAAAGAAGAAGAAAAGAAAGAGAAGAAAAAAAAAATAGGAGAGAGAAAATTTGTTTCTCGAAAGTATTCCGGGAACAAGAAAGCAATATTTTTTGTTTTTTGTTTTTGTTCCAAAATGAACAAAAGAAAAAAAACACAAACACGCAGGGCCTAACCTCCTTACATGGAAGGGATGAAAAATAAATGAGTTGCCATAATAGCAATGATGGAGAAAAGACTATTTTTTTTCTTTTCTTGATAGCAATAAATTTAAATTTCACTGAAAACCATTAAAAGAAAATAACTAAGCTAAAGGAGACTATGCAAAAAAAGGATACCATTAAGGAAGATCTTGTCTATCTAGTCAAATAAGAGTGGATTTAGTCGTATGGAAGGCAAAAAAAAACCCTAACCAATTCGAGTCACTGGACGCTCCACGTCTCGATTTGTAAATTTTTTTTATGGGAGTTTTATATACTCCTTGAACAAAAACAAAATAATGGCTTCCTGTCAAGATCCATCAATGCAAAAATTGATTCATTTTGGCCCCCACGCGTTTTCGTGTCCAGATGAGTGAACCGCGTCTGCGCTCGCTCTTCCTCGACGAGCAAATTGATGACCTTTTGCCTATATAAATATGTATGGTCGGGCACCAGAGCCGTACACCGACATTTGAGAAGAGATCTTCACGAGATCGCCCCGGCCCGGCGACACGGCCCCGCCGGAGCGCCAACTCGATGTGAGCCCCTCTCGGTACGAGCCCGCTCGGAGTTTGATTTCCGAACGCCGGGCTCGAATCGCCTTCCCCTTCAAAGATCGGTCTCTTACTCTCTCTCCCTCTCTCTTTCTCTCATTTCGTTGAGAAGAATTCTAATAGGTTTTGGAAAGTGATCGCACCAAAAAGTGATCAAGTTGTCAATATGGATAAGCATGTGACTAGAGCGTGACTATTGTCAAGCAAATGCTCAATGGTCAATATCAACAACGACGCACATCAATTATTACTGGCGATCAATTGTCGCGGTATGTATGGCTGACGACGGTTGAGAAAGATATCGATTAATGAGATTGCCAAGCTATCCAGGCATCAAGAGAATAAAGTGATTGAGGTCACGAAGCAATAGGCAAACGTTTTCAAAGGAACATTCAAGGAAAAAATCATGGCATCATGAATGCACGGGCACAAAACCTTCAGGGATGGAGGAACATGGATGCAAATGCTGGACAAAACTGCTCAGGAGCAGTTATGGCACAATCACTGTAAATACTGCCGATCATCAACTTGAGGCCCCCCGACACAAATTAAAGACATCTACTATCTTTTAATTATCTTTAATTATCTTTAATTTCCTATACTGTACTTTTATCTTTCTGACTCGTATTGCTAGTTAAGTTCCGGCATGTTTCTTAGCTGTAATTCTTAGATCCGCACTATTGATAAAATTCTAATGTGTATCTTTTTCATGTGTGTCCCATTGTCAATTGAATTCTGATGTAGCATTTTTGCGTTCTCAATCTCTGTTGTCAATTAAATTCCGGTATAGTTGTTTAAGTTTGGTTTCATTGGAGAGTCTGTATTTTCTATGCCCTAGCTCGATTAAATTCTAGCATTATTTGTATTTGTACAATTCTATTTGAATTAATGTTGTTGATTTCCTTATTACTTGTGATATTTTTTGTCTGGGGTCGGCGCAAAACTTGCGCAAAACCTATCTCCTCCAGATAAATCCGATGAATAAGACTGTCGATGGAAGGTATTTTGTCACGGGAGAAATTATAGCGAAACAATAGGATATTCATCTTGAAACCTTTTTTTTTTTTTTGTCGGTCCTACTCTATTCATATTCTAATGCTCACTCTCAGACTTTTGTCCTGCCTCCTTGTAGGGCGTGGAAGTCGAAACCCACTCCTGAAACTACAGCGTCCTCACCCCAATCCCTCTGAGAAGATAGGAATTCGAACCCTCCACCTCCCCCTTCCAAGTTGAAAGGATGGCCACTGGAGCAAACCCCAGTAGTTATCTCAAAACCTGTTGACCTAGTTGTTTTTGGGCCAAATTCATTGGGAATTACCATTTTGGGGGTGTAGGACCTAAAGTTAATGCCTCAACCACCTTGTGTGAAGCGACGACTCCTAAGTAGTCATGACTCTTGCAGTCTCAAGTGACAGCAACCGTCCTCTCTCTCTCACTGCACACAGAGAGGTTTCAAATTTCAAAGCGCGCTGCCACCATGAGATGGTAATGAGCCTAGACAGTGGTCGCAACCACAAGATACAGCCAGTCGCTCGCTTGCTCGCTCGCTTTCTCTACCATTTAAAAGAAAATGCAAAGGATACTTATTGAATTTCGAACAAGAATACAAGGACCATCGCTGCTATCATTCCTTAAATCGAGGGAAGATCATTTTCAAAAGTAACGACCAAGACTAGGACGAATCATTCAGTTGGGAAAGTACTCTTCTACTTTGGTTTAACATCGTCCCTTCTCTATCCGCTAAATCCAAGAAAAGGAGATAAAGCTGAGTGCTTAAGTACACTGATTAGATCCGACAGATGCCATATTCGAATCAATGCACGTGGACCGCATTTGTGTACTTGTACGAAGGATAGTCGAGCCACAAAGGTTCAACCACTTCATGCTATAATAATGATGATGATGATGATGATGATGATCCCGGCTTGTGTCTTTTCTTTACCCTAAAGTGGGGTGGGTTGGATCGTGCAAAGTGGTCGTGTTGGCTGCGTAACAGCAAATTCTGAAAAAGTTCCATCTCGATGCGAGCGGATTCGGAGTTTGATTTCTGGACGCCGGGCTCGGATCGCCGCACTGTACAAAGATTGGTCTCCTACTCTCTCTCTCTTGTTCATTTAAAAGAATTCTAGTGCGTTTTGAAACGTGTTTGCAGCCAAAAATGACCAAGTTGTCAATACAAATAAGCACGTGACTAGAGCATGAATATTATTGATCACACGACCTGTAATTGACACCCACAGGGATCAATATCAATAGCAATGCACATAAATGTTCATTGCCAATCAATTGTCGATATACGGTGACATATGACTGACGACGGTTGACAAAGGTATTGATTAATGAGATTGGCGAGCTATCAATGCATCAAGAGAAGGTTAGACGCATGGTAAGTATCAATAGGAGAGAAGTTGTCAGAAAAACAAAATGATTGACGTCGTGGAGCAATGGGAGACGTTTTCAATGGAACAACCGTTTAGTGAACAAGATCATGGCATCGTGAAGGTATAGGCACAAAATTTGCAAAGATGGAGGAATATGGATACAACCGTTGGACAAAATGGCTCAAGAACAATTATGGCACAACCACTATAAATACCACTAATCATCGAATGGATACCCTTGACACAAATCAAGCAAATTCACTATGTTTTAGTTATCATCACTTTCCCGCATTGTATTTTTATTTTCCAGACTCATGTCACCAATTAAATTCCAACATGTTTCTTAATTATAGCTCTTAGATCCACATTGTTGATTAAATTCCAACCTAATATCTTTGCGTTCTCAAGTTTTATTGTCGATTAAATTTCACTATAGTCTGTTTATGTTCAGTGTCGTTGTAGAGTCTATATTTTCCAGGTCCTACCATCAATTAAATTCCTATGGGGAATCAGGGCAGAACCTATCCCTTAAAAAAAAAAAACAAAAAACGATTCTTAGTGAAATGTATTTCGTCCAGAGATAAATTCCGACAAAACAATGGGATATTCATTTGATGTGAGTTGAATACCTTAAAAGGATGTTGATCCAGACTTTTGGGGACCAAATTAATTGGGATTCCCATTTTGGGGTGTAGCACATAAAATTAATGCCTCAACCACCTTGGCAAGACGGGACCGCTACCACCCCCGGTGGTCATGTCATTCTCCCCTCCCCCCTTCCTCTCTACACACGCAAGGGTTTCGGATTTCATGGCGTGCCAGCCGCCTTGAGGTGGTCATGAGCCTCGGCAATGGTTGCAATCGCAAGGTACAGCTAGCTGCTCACTCGCCCTAAAAAAATTCATGAACCATTTTGAATATGGGGGTACTTTTGAATTTCGAACAATAATACAAGGACCATCGATGGTATCATCCCTCAAATCAGGTGAAGATCATTTTCCAAAATAACAACGAAGACGGGGACGAATTGTTTAGCAGGGAAAGAACTCTTCTAGTTCAGTTTAAAGATAGTTGATAGATACTTCATCAGCTAAATCTCGGAGGAGATATGTTGAGTGGTTAAGTATTTTGGTAGATTCTACATTCAAATCAATGCACGTGGATCGCATAATTTGTGTACTTCTGCGAAGGATAGTCGAGACACAAAATTTCAACCACTCCGTGTTATAATAATGATGATGATGATATTAATAATAATAATAATAATAATCCCGGTTTATGTCCTCCTTTCTTTTTCCCTAGAGCGGGCTGTGTTGGATCGTGCAAAGTTATCTTAATGGCTATGTAGCCGCAAATTCTGAAAAAGTTCCACCGAAACTGAATGATGGTGATATAAGCAACAAAAAGCCTGCCGCCACGTGAAAAAGGAATCTAAAACTTTTGACCACACGTACATAGAAAATGCCACGGTCGACACAAAAGACTCCTCGAACATCTTGAACGATATCATACACATGTTACTTTTTCGGACAATGATTCACAAATTATGGAAAAAATTACCACATTATTTACCTAATTTTATGCCAATTTTTCACCATGAACCGTTACTACAACTTCAAAAAAGGCAAAAAAAAAAAAAAAAAGCATTTCAACAGTATTGTCATTCCACTCAATGGGCCCCATTAAATCCACTCTAGAAATAAATCCATCATACCCCCATATCAACCCACCACCCCTAGCTATATCCTTTTCGCTCCACTATATAAATATACCTTTTTCCTTGATTTTCAACCACAAAATAGTGCATCGAGAACCAAAGTCTCCTCACGAATTTAATAATAATAATAATAATAATCGAATGAAGAAAACCCATATGTTAATATGCTAGCACACCATTTATTGATAATGACCATATCTTGCTAAACCTTCAAAGACCAGAGTAGTAGAACTATAGAGTCAACTGATCTCAGCCAAGCAGCTTACATTACAAAACAAAGGATCAAAACGATCACATACATAGCATAAGCCATAGCATATAGAGAGTGTTACTAGGAAACCTCCCCCTTAATACATATCTTACCTCACTCACTTCTAACAGTAAGCAATACACTTCTTCTTGCAATCCATCGTGCAGCCGCCGCCGCCGCCTCCGGAGCCATAACCCTTCCCGGAGTGGCTGTAGGAGGTGAAGCACTTGGCCGGGCACGTCAGCTTCTTCTTGTAGCAGGGGCCCTTGTCCTTGCACACCACGGTGGACCTAATCACGCCTCCCTTGGAGTACCCCCCGCCCGGTCCCCCGTATCCGGCCCCGTACCCGCCGCCCATCCCGCTGCCCCACCCGTTCCCGAGCCCGGGTATGTCCCCGAAGCCGCCGCCGCCGCCGCCCGCCCCGAAGAACCCGCGGGGGCCGTTGTCATTCCCGGCCCCCTTTTCCTTGGAGGACTTGCGGTCGGACCCGAACGAGTCGGGCCGGGCCGAGGCGAGGGAGATGGTCGAGATGAGCAGCAAAGAGATGGCCAGGGAGGAGAGAGCGGCGGCGATGGTAGCGGTGGTGGTTTTGTTCTTCATTGCGTTGAGAGCTTCTGGAGTGCGAATTGGTGTGGAATTGATGAGAGGAAATGGGTGATAGCTCTGACGGAGTATTTAAGGGGGGTGGAAGAGGGGAAGAAAAAAGTTAAAAGAGCATTAATGGTGGCATTGAGTTGGAGGACAGTTGAGGGGACTGGCATTGAGAATAGGGTAGGTTGTGCACACTTATTAAGTTCATTTACTGTTACTACATCAGACGTGCTCGCCGTGCAATTAATTATAGAGATAACCAATGAATATATTTGTTTTAATTGTTTTATAGAGATAAAATGTTAGAATAGTGACCACCGCCTACGGTGGCTTAGTTGGATAAGCGCTCCTATGACGTCTACTTAAAACAGAGGAGTTCGAATCCCGTTGATCGCACGGGATCGTAAGCGCGATATCGGGGTGGTAGGTCCTTAGCTAACGTCGCTCTAGGGTTTACTTGCCAGCTACCGGCTGTACAGGATTCTCTGGGATCGTAAGCGCGATATCGGGGTGGTAGGTCCTTAGCTAACGTCACTCCAGGGTTTACTTGCCAGCTGCCGGCTGTACAGGGTTCTCTGGGTATCAAAAAAAAAATGCTAGAATAGTGACATAAATAATTACCAAACTTTGATGTAATGTGTAACTAAGTTTTAGTCCAATGTGCAATATCGTCCCTAAATTATTAATTTGTTCAATATAATTCTTAGATTTTTTGTCAATGTTTTCCCTAAATTTGAATTAATTAAATGATAACATTAAATATTTTTATATAGTCCAGAGTCTAAATTGAGTAAGTATTAAAAGTTCATGAACCGTATTAAACAAATAGAAAATTCATGGGCCACATAATGCATTTAGCCGATTTCGTGGACCATTTATATCATTTTCTCTAAAATATTTTAAGAACTTAGTATTAGTTTACGTTTATAGTTGTGAAAAGATGCGATCATGATGTAATTAAATAGAGCTCGTGATCATTTATATATGTAAGATCCTCATCAAAATGTATAAATATATGTATTAATAGAACGTCCGTTCGTACATTTCTCACTGCTAGAACATAGGTGACGAAATCTATAACAAAATATTGAAATATATCAGGTTATGCTCATGAAATAAGTTCTATTTGGACGGCTTTTTTTTTTTTAAATAAAGAAAGTTTATTTAAATGGTAAACCTTGTGTATAGGATGCAGTTGATGCCAAACCTTTCCATTCATTCTTTTTTTTTGTCAAATAGTTGAATCAAGTCCTTTCACGGAGAATTATTTATCTAACAATAAGAGATAATCTACCTTATAAGCCGCAAAGGGTGACGCGAAAGATAAATGAGAGAAATATTGATTGTGAGGACTCGAATGCTTCTAATTAAAAAAAAAAAAAGTTAAGATTAGGATGCACCAACCAATTAAGACTAGATTTTTTTTTTTTTGTCAGTCATACGCTAATCCTATTCTAACACTCACTATCAAACTTTTACCATGTCTCCTTGCAGGGCGTGGGAGTCGAAACCCACTCCTGAAATAAAATCGTCCCCACCCCAATCCCCATTGAGAATGTGGGGATTTGAACCCTCGCCCCAGTTGTTAATTAAGACTAGATTGCATTAGGCCTTTTGGTGCAACTTTCCCTTTTCTTTCACATATGACTCTTTCCCGAAAGAAGTGAAAAAAAAAAAAAAAGGACGTTTTCTCTTTCATAAAGATAGAAAAATCCTTTTTTGATGGATCAACTCGTATAATTACATCCCATAATCATGTTGTGCTGAATTTCGATTTACTATGAACGTCACATGTTTATTCATAACATACGGTTAAAACCCAAACACAACACGTATATCTAGTGGATTACATGACACGATACATTTAACATGTTTAAGACATAATCTCGTACATACACATGTAAATAAAGAATTCAGGAATACGACTGGCAGGTAAAAGAACAAAAGAATTTCGTTTTTGATTTCGAACTTTTCCTCATCATAATGTTGGGAAGTACTTGAAAGGTTATGAACTAGGGAAACCAATCTTTAAATCCTCATGTGTACCAATTTTAAAAAGTGAAGGATATTAAGGATCTCTCTCTCTCTCTCTTCTCAGAATTATCTTGCCTCCTTTGTCACCAACATGGGGCCCCGCAAACATGGACCTTCAATTGTTTATGACATTAACGCGCAAATACTTTCTCTATACGTACCCATAAGAAATATTTGGATTTTCAAAAGGGTTAATACCCTGAAAAACCTCAAATTTGTACATTTGTGACAAATTTATCCTGAACTATTTTTTTTACCACCAAAAATCCCAAACCGGTATACATTTGACAAATTTACCCCAAACGGGTACACTTGTGACAAATTTACCATCTGTTAGTTTTCGTTAAATTTTACCGTCAATTTATTAAGTTAAATGATACATGACAATTGACCAGTATATCAATTTTAGATTTTATGCTCCATTTGTCACAGTTTATAATTTTTGTGATTTTTTTGTAGTATTACTCCAATTTAGCGGAGAGTATATTTGTCATAAATTTACCAGTTTTTGGGTTTTTTGTGGTCGAATAAATTAGTTTTTGGTAAATTTGTCATAAATATATCAGTTTATAATTTTTTATGGTCAGTTTGGGTAAATTTGTTAGAGGTGTACCAATTTGAGGTTTTTCATGGTCAAAAAAAATAGTTTTTGGTAAATTTATTACATGTATACCAATTTGGAGTTTTTTAAGGTATTAACCTTTTTCAAAACAATGATCACATGCGGTACAAAAAAGAGAAGTGTTTTTTTTTTCCTAATTCCATTGATTAATAATAAGGGCATAGGAGGGTAGTCCCTATCAGTTATGTATTGTACAGTGAAAAATCATTATCACTATCTAAAAGTGAGGTTAACTTAAGTTAATCATGGGTTATGCGCCCATACCCTAGAGCTTAGACAAGTAAAATACATAGATTCTCACATAAACTATCCAGACTTTGGCTACTATATTAGGATGCGCTTATTTTACAAAAATGAATGATTTGAAAAAAACATTTCCTTAAAATCAATCGCTTATATAGCTTGAAATAATTAGTCAATCAAGATATTTTCATCATCAATAATAATTTATGTCTAAAGATTTTTATGGATGATGAAAATATTTCTTCTATTATTCATTTTTGTAAGTCGTACAAATAATTATTTTTAAGAAAATATTTTTAAAAATTTTTATTGTTTATGAAATAAACGCATCTCTCGGATATCAATAGTCTTCGTGGAGAAATCCAAGTGGGCCTCTTCAATTGACATTTGGGGAGCATTAAAGGCTTTAATTTGACTTTGAAAATGATCTTTGAAATATGGGGTTTGGACGGCCCGGGAGATTAATGAAGCCCCATCGCAACATGTCCGAGGCATTAATTGCATCAATAATTAATATTATCACGTGTTTCCATCACCCAACAAGCGCCTATCTAGTTTTTCTCGTGCATTTAAGTGTTTTTCCTATGTTCTAACAAGACAAATTTGTACAAAATCATTCGATTGTACACTCTCGTCCTCCCTCATCATGGATTTATGCATTCATTTCATATGGAGCTCGCTTCGATTCACGACATGGAGAAAGTTCGTGTTAAGGTACATGTACGGGAGTGCGTTCGGCAAAAGAAATTTGATATCGAGAACGTGGTGTAAAGCGAAACAGTCAATATATTTTAATTGACTTATAAATTATTTTGGGGGGGTTAGGGGTTCAAATCCCCATCTTCTCGGGGGGATTGGGGGTAGGGAAGATTTCATTTCATGAGTAGGTTTCGACTCCCACGCCCTGCAATGAGACAGGGCAAAAGTCTAAGAGTGAATGTTAGAGTAGGATTAGCGTAGGACTGACCAAAAAAAAAAAAAAACTAGATATCATATAATGTGAAAATTTCAGATTTTGTAGACAAATATCTTGAAACACGACCCACCCATAGGTAACCGTGATGATTGGGCTTTACTACCTCATCGCCGTCGAGGGAACGAGTTCAAATCTCCGAATGCTCGCGACTTAAGTGGAGGTCCCAGGGGTGGTTTGCTGGGCTAGCCCCCGAGGGTTTACGTCTAAATAGCGACTTGCGACGAAATCTGCGAAATATGCTCGCACTTTAATAACGACTTTCAAACTCAACGTATGGGTTCAACACTGGAGACTTGTAAAACAACAAAACTCTACATCACCCTGATTACAGCATAGAATTTTTGCAATGATCCCTCGAGTCGAGCGAAGAATGCAGAATCTCGGTTTCGACAAAGCATCACTAACCACAGAGGGTAACCGTACAGACAAGTATGAACAGGAGCGAAACCAACCAACTCATCGTGCTTCCGGATTCCGGCTTTACAATGCCGCCCTCATGGCGCCTCTCGCAGCCTCGCGCTTCATCTCATTGCCTTTCCCGCTTCCCCGGAAGTACATGTATACTTGCTGCAACCAAAGGCGTCAACGCGAAATTTGAGTGACTTCGATGAAATCTTTAAATGAAGTCCAGCACGAGGCGCAACAATGCATTCAATAGGTTTTTGTGGCACAAAGAAAGGATAAGAAAGGACCTGAATGACCCAGATGCTAAGCAACGTCTCCAAACAGAATAGCCCGAAGCCAATGAAATAGAAGATCTGTGGAAGGATGAAAGTGCATTAGTCCGATAGGACTTCGCTGGCAGCTTAAAGATCGTTAATTTGGCGAAAAGGTAGACAAGCATTCACAGTGCCCTGAGACAAATGCCTAGAAGAAATAAATGGGAAACTTTACCGCAACTATGGCGCTGTTGCCTGAAAGACTAATTGCTGCCAATATACCCCTGTTTAGAAAATGCAAGGAGGTCAGCAATTCAGAGGAGAGGATATAGTTATGCACTTACTAGTTTAACCCATAAGCCTATTGTGATAACTGCTTAAGCATAAGCAGATAAGCAATTTAGCAGAAAATCTTGCAAAAAGGAGGGAAATAAAGCTAATAAACAGGTTAAGAAAGCGAAGGGACTCTTCCCGGACCGAGCCAACACTTGAAAGAATGTTCAGAATTAGAGAGGATATCTAAAAATGCAAAAGGAACTGAAATCTCCAAGGTACCATATTTTACTGTGACCTCAGACCTTGGTAGCATCCACAATTTACCAAGTAAACACTAAAATCCTCACGAAATGAAGTGGGACGTAAATCATAGATCAGAGTGGCTGGCTTACGTGAGAGAATCTCCTTTGAATATTATTGGGGGAGCAACTGCAGCAAAGATGCAAAAGCCTATATGGAGCTGCAGGGACAAGGACAAAAAAATTTTGATCAGACCAAGAAAAATTGTAAGATAACAAAATGCATTGCAAGTCTGGCTAACTTACCAAGTAAAACATGAAAAACCAGCCATACCTTATAGCACTTTCAGTCCTGCAATGATTTATGCAAATAACATGTCAAATGAAAGAACATGAATAAGTAATAACAACTGAACCAACTGGTTCGAGGATCGGCAATTGGCCAACCGACTTTTTAACAATGTCAGACTCCAATAGAACACGGAAGTGACTATCAGCAAAAAATAGCCAAAGCTGGCATCCTATTCTCTGAGATCATTGCAAAGTCAGGGAGACATAACAGAACATAGTAGAATTGGACAAAAATGGGGCATAAAATAAACCCATATAGGAGTAGTGGGATGACATACCTAAATGCACGGTAAAGTGGGCGATACCACAGAAAGTAAGCACCTGGAGCTCCCATGATGAAGTAGATGAGTGAAAGGAACCAGATTTTAACACCTAAGAACAGAGCCAAGAACTCAAATAAGGGGAAATCTCACAAATTGATTGCCCCAGCATGTGCATGAAGTAAACTATCGTCACTGCAAACCTACCTTCCCCCTTAATCCATGCTGTTGTCACGGCTATTATGTTCCAAAACAGACACAGCACCATTCCTGCATAGTATAAATTTGAATTATTTTGAAGCGTGTGCTGAAGCATACTTATTATTTTATTTAACTAAACTATCAGCAAAGATAACTACAAGAACCACTCAAGCAGTTTTCAAGCATATTTAGCAACTTAATATCTTAAAGAAGCAAGAGTCAATCAGGTCAGGCCCTGCAGAAATGGTCTTGTTAACCCCATTAAGTTAGGGTTAGAGGTTAAGGAACAGACATCTGAGCGTGGATCCAATTCCATGCCATCAAGTGCAAAAACTACCATATTGATCCATATGATTAATTGGATATTTCACAGGCTCAAGATTTACCTAGAAGTCAAATGCCAAACTCTAGGAAAAAGAACAAACTGAATGGTAAAATGTAAAACCTATGGGTACTGATGGCAGCTCATAACACAACATGCAAAACTTAATTAATTTGGGTTTTGACAATGACATTACACATTTACAAGGATACCGGACCCAATCATAATACTCAGCAAACCAGAAGGATATGATATCTTATATATGATTTTGGGCAAGATGACGCCAGAATAAATTTTCAAAAACTCGGTATTTCAGAGTTGAAGAGTACAGCACAAGGCTACTAGCAGTCAAATGTCATGGGTAACATCTTGTCATCTCAAGAAGAGAATTAATCAACTTTTACATACCTAGAAAAGTTGTGAATGCAATATATTGTAACCTCTGAAGATGCATCGGAATTTCATTTGCGATGTCATGGTGGATAATGGGGAGAAACGGTGGCCAATTTTTTTCCTCTATTGCAACACCAGCTGCAAAAAAGATTGCAATTCACATAACCATGTCAGATGAAGAAAATAGCTCAAACGACATTACTCACTGCTTCGAGCAAATGAGGTGAGCAACATCTTGAATATCATAAAGAATATGCCAATCAATTGATCTGAATGTGATAAGATATCCCTTGATAACCCACAGGCCTTCAGATGGAGAATCAACTAATAATTTCCCAAAGGATATAGTAACACACGCCTAGGTTACAGTGATTCCCTAAAGAAATAGGACCAGTGTTCCAGAACTCAATTACCTCGAGCTAAAGCTTCTTCTTTCCGTCGAACTTCCTGCAAGCACGAGGAGCAGAAGAAACACCACATCAGCAGGGTCACTAAGCCAATTAATACAGTGCCTGTTATGTATAACCTAAGAGCCTAAGATTTCCAAACCCTTGTTACATACTATTCTTCTGTTTTAGTGAAATTTCGTAATCATGCTCTTCACCATTAACACTCACTTCCGAATGCTCTTTACATAAGTCAAGTTAAACCTAGTAGAGAATGAGAATCATCAGCCTTCTGCTAGAGAGAAAATGAGTTCGTGGTTGTTATAGCAGAGAATGCATGAAATAGATATCACTAGTCCGCCGGGCACTGTTTTATCGCAAGTTAGCGGTGGATCCTCTCATTTGTCTCTTATTGTTTTATCTTACAATTGATCCTATATCTTCCGTAGATGGCAATCCAAAGAAACGCATGTTCACACTGGAAACTAGAAGTGCAATAACCTGTTCCCTTTTCTTCAGTTCAGCCTCCTTAGCTTGGAGTTCCCTCTCCTTCCTTTTCAAATCCTATATTGAAAATTAGTGACTGATAAGATGCCCAGACAAAATAACTTCCAAATAGAGAAAGACCAAATGAAAATGCACATTTAAATTCTATGACCAACCTGATAACCTGATCCTGCCGTGTCAAGAGGAATATCAATCGTTGCGCCACGATCGTAAAAGTCTGCAGGCTCTGGGGGAAGTGGCGAAAGCCTTGAGTTTGGTAGACCCCCAGTACTCTGGCAAAAAGCCATATAACGTGAGGAACAGATAAAAGAAATAGATAAAACATGCAACTAGAGCAAGATATCGCACCCTAGCGCCGTGATACCAACCGAGAGAGTAAATCAAACGCAGAAGTTCACTTGAATTTTAGCATTTACCGTAGAAAACGCACCCCCGCCATAGTTTGTGGTTGCTTTGGTCCTGACTGCTGGGTCCTGAAAGTCAAAGTCAATCAAGAACAATCTGATCACAAACAAACGGAAAGATGAAAGAATTCATATGCAGATCTAATCAATCAACCGATCACAACACAAATTCAAGCAAGATTCCACTCAACTATCCGGACCAACTAAATATCCCCCACAACTCAAACCCACGAAAAGTCAGGTCCTTCGCCAGGAACCCAAGATCAGAAACCTCAATTACCATTCATCCGTCCCCTCCTCAGCACCAACCGCCCATATCAGTCCTAAACTACCCAATCACCAAACGAAACAGACCCAGAATCCCAACTTGGCAACTGGGTTACCCCCGAATTGCAGGGAAACTCGACGAGGAGGTACTTACAGAGAAAGGGTTGACTTCTTCCTCGTCGAAGGGGTTCTTGTCGTACCGGCCGGCCATGGTCCAAGACGCTTCGCCTCAGCTCTGCAGCCACGGCGAGAGAGAAGAAGTGTGAAACACGTCCGATGGGATCGAAGGGACGAAAACAGGGGAAGGGAGAGAGAGAGAAATTTGCTTACCAAAGAAGGAATTCAAATGCTCGCTGCAGTTGAAAGCTCGAGCCTTTCCTCGAAAGTCAAGCTCTTCTAGAGAGAGAAAACTTGTCTTCGGTCAGCTCGCGGACAAATACGTACGCTTTGAAATGCTAGAGAGAGAGAGAAGTGTCCTAATTTGTTTCTATTTTTTTCATTGTTCCTCCTCTCTCCTTTTTTGTAGTAGAAAATATTCCTATATGTCGTATATAAAGACTTTTTTTGAGGGGGTCGAAATGAAATAAAAAAATTGACGAATTAAAATTTTTCATGTTATTTTATCAATCAACTTCATGAGTCGACTCTCGTTTTTGATAGTATTTTTTTAAACTTTGCCACATCGAAAACACGGATAATGGATGTGTCATTCAGATCATCATGTTTATCCAATAATAGAATTTATCATATTACTTTGTTAATAAACTCCATGCCTTGACTCGTGTTTTAAATAGTATTTTTTTAGGAATGATCACATTGAAAATACATATATCACATGCGTAATTCAGGTCATTATGTTTATTTAATAATCGGGAAATTATACCATCGAATAGTCAAACAGGAAACGAGCAAATTATATATTATAAACGGCGCTTATTTACTAGAGATCTAATGCTAATCTGACGCACCCTGAGATTACCTTTAGACTTTTTCAATTGCATGATCTGATTTTAGCGAAACCCCAATTAATTTCGCGAACATATTAATGAACCCCAAAATTGCATGGACCGATCAATTGTTGCCTAATTCATCATTTACAAAGGGGGAAAATACATAAGCTCAGGTCATTATCTTAGTAGGGCCAGCATATTTCTATAGTGGATGCGTACATCCCAAATGTTCAATTTGCATACCAAAGAAATGATTTTCTGAAAATTGCCATTTTAAATTCATTTTTGAGATTGGAAATGTCTATGCTATTAGAAGGCTACCTTCCTAGAGCTGCTAAAAAAAGACCTGAATGGTCCCATCAAAACTCACCTAACCCATGAGATAGAGCTAATCCATAGCTAATTTATTTTTGCCAGAAAAAAAAAAAAAAAAAGATTATCCCCAGTAGCTACTCTTTTTTATTTTTCTTTTGTTCTGTCCTCCTTTTTAATATTCCAGCCCTTGTGATTTTTGTCTTCTCTTGGAGGTCGTTCCGAATTGGACCCCACTTCTGCATGCAATTCGAAATTACTTATTTTCAAATGAAGAAAAATATTCTCGTGATAATGAAATTATAATTTGTGGAGGAGGGAGGGAACGTCGCCCTTCTCTTTTGACCTCTCCTGCGGAAAGTTGGAACGTGTCATGATCATTTTAAAATCGATTGTCGATGTTGACTTGCCGGCCCGTCATTTCCTCCTATGCTTCCTTTGGTTTTCACCCTTTCGGCGCGGCACCCGCACTGTATTTAACGTTATTGGATATTTGAACTTCAGCTAAATGAAATTTCCGGGAAAATAATTACTAAAAATATCGTAAAATTATTACATAGATGTCGGTTAATCAGGTCCTGAACCTTTGATCCAACTAATTTAATCTTAAATCTTCTGATGATTTGCTAATACAGCTATTATGATCAAAATCGATCAGAAATTACTGACACGGACATCAATTATCTTAGATGATGTGATCGGCATTGATACGGACAATTTTTGTAATTTTTTAAAGACCTCTCTAAAAATATTTTCTTTTTATGGTCGTGCTCAAAACTTAGGCCCTCACCAGCTGAAAAAGTGCAAGCCCACGCCAAAGCTAGGTGAGGACCACCTCTGCAATGGCTGGTGGGGAGGCAATGGCTTCGCCCTCACCCAATGGTCGCGAGACTGTTGGCCACAACGAAAAGAAAAAAAGAAAATAAAAAATATAGGAATAAATTCTGATTTTTATTTTTTAAATTATAAAAATTTCCACATCAATGGCCACGCCACGTTAGTGATTTCCGGTTAAAATTGGCTAAAATATTATTAAAATATTTCAGGTTAAATTAGTCAAATTAAAATGTTTTTGACTTAATTGACATTTGTATAATAATGACCTGCTTGTTTGGGATTTGTTTCTGTTCTCCGGAACACAATTTTTGTTCTTTTGTTCCGAGGAACAAAAAAGGAATAGAAACGCGTTTGTGAGGCCGCCAAAAGGAAGAAAGAAGAATAAATAAATAAAAATTAAAAAATTAAAATAACAAAAAAGTTATACAAGTTTACCAAACGTATTTCTCTTATTTTTTTATTACAGGAATAGAAATTATACAAATTTACCAAACGCATTCTTCTATTCAAAAATTGTTCTCCAGAATATAAATAGTTTTTCTATTTATGTTCCTAGAAACAATTTTTTAATAAAAACGTTACCAAACGGAGCCTAAGTTTATAACTTTTTTAGTAGTCCTCCCAAAATCTCTACAAATGCACAAATCTTTTTGTCTACTCCATTTAAATGAAGTTTTACCCGAGAGTCCTGAATCTATTTTGAATGAGATAAACCTCGATCAAAGGTAAGTCATCCATGCCAAAATCAAAGAATTCACAAAGAATTGCTTCGAACTCGATTTTAAAGTGATAGGATCTTTGGTAACACAAGTACTAGACGTTTTCATCAACTTGGCCAATCCTTTGGCAGTTTCGATGGGGGTGCAAGGATGGGCAAATTGTTTTGAGTGATAATTAGACGATGTTTGGTAGATGAATGATGGTTTACGATCACCATCAAGGCTTAAATGACGCGCCACTTGTCAGGGATAAAGGTTAGGATTGACGAAATTTACTATCAAGGCTTAAAGTAAATCACCGCCAAGGATAAAGGATTTCAAAATAAGAGAAGTTCATCACCAAGGTCTAAAGAAAAATCGCCAGCCAAGGATAAATGACTTCTTAGTTCACCACCAAAAAAAGAACCAAGATAAGAAAAGTTTACCACCAAGGCCTAAAGGAAAATCTACAAACCAAGAATAAGAAACAGTACAACATTTAAATACATGGAACTACTCAAATAATTAAGACATTAAACTATAAAAACTTAATAAAGACCTAGGAACTATGAAATGCATTAGAACACATAGAAACTTGAACTTTGACTCTTCTAAATTCATACTTCAATTTTGGAAGCCGAACAATCATCATAGAAGATCATCAAACAACGATGGAATCGGACAGAATAGCTTCTAGTTGCGAGGTAATCGATTAAGAGCCTTATGGTTGACATCAACCTTGTAAATTGACATCTAGGTTGCCATTTGACAACCACAAAATCAACAACTTATCTATGAAATCGACAAACTAACTCGTACAATCAACATCTTCAACTTGAACCCATCAAATCAAAGTATAGCCAAAATCGGTCTTTATGTATAAAACTAAGGAATAGATTAGTTCAGTCAACGAAACATGAGTGGAGCTTAAAAGTCGACCCGGTACATCGGCATCACACTTGCCCCTTAAGCTCATGCGGTTAACTAACTTTTTTTTTTTTCTTGCATTGGAGTGTCGCCCTAGCATCGTTGACATTATTGGGATGCCATAGGAAAACCCAACCAAATGCAAATGTTCCAGAAGAAAATAAAAAATTGTTATCTTCGACAAACCATCGAAGTCAAACATTGCAATGTCAACATATGACAATAGCCGGCTAAGTTTTTTGGTCAGAGCCGGCTAAGTTTGAGCTCCGTACGTTTGGCCGCATATAAATCAAAAGCCCACCAAAGGCGAACCAAAAGGATTCTTCTCCATTCCTTTTTTTTAAAATTTGAACAAGCTGAGACAATCTGAATGGCACCAAGAATCTTCTCAGCCTGTTCAAATGTGGAACGATGTTGGTAAAGCTCAAAGGCACAGGAACTGTGTTTAATAGTCCCCCATGCATCTTATTATTTGATTTTTCTCCTAAGGATAATTGTCACGAATTACCTCTAAATCTTTGCTCGGTATTCAGCACAGTCCTCCGAACTTTGTTTTGATTTAACTTAATCGCCGAACGTTTTGAATTGGATTGAATATCATCCTACCATCAAAGTAGACTAATGAAAATTGTTGAGGTGTTGAATAATCCCTTTAATTGATTGTTCACTGTACAAATTTGCAAAGAGGCAGGTATCACGAGTATCCATTTTTCTTCTCCTCCCTTCCAACCGTCATGGTCGCCATGCAGTCAAGCTCCACCGCCGGCCACCACTTGACTAGAACAACACCAACTGAGGCGTGGAGCAGAAAGAAAGAGAGAGGACAAGAGAGGGTAGGCGTGAGGTTGAGCACAAGTGATGCATAAGAAGTTGGCATGACGCTTCGCTTACTAAATGATTACATCGAGCGAAATTCCGAGAGCTCAAAGAACCGAATAAAAACTTCAGAAACTACCACTCCACCACTCCACCACCGTTAACATTCTTATAAAAAGAGTCCAAGAACAGCTTGTGCAGGACTAATTTGCCCACCCATTTGATGAGCAGGACCACTTTGCCCCTTCAGCTTCTTTGAAAGTACCAATTTTCATTCACAAAACTGAAATTTTTCAGACTCAGCCATTCATAATTTAATCACCGACCGCAAGGTCTAACAAGCTCCGATGCTCGGGCGCTTTTGAATTGCTTAACTCGGGAATAATGAAAACAACTGAGGCCTAAACCAATGTAAAGGGGTGGCGTTCTGTATAGCCATTTGACATCTGATCGTACAGAACAAGAGTGCTCTCTAATCACAACACTAAGTGCTTGTATGATCGATCATATGGTATACCCGATGAATTCGGAATGTTCCTACACCTGGGGGATTATGCTGGGGCTTGAGAAAGATGTGAAGGGCAAAATTTTTACATGGCCAAGGACCAAAACCGAGCAAGTTGAGAAACAATGAATTTAATTGCCGACGTCCAATGGCATGCTACGAGAACTAAAGAAGATGTTACAGGTATAAATGAGAGTAGAATTGATTTGAGTGTGGATCGCGTGTGGCCAAGATGAACCTAACATTACCAAGCTGTTCCCTGGGGCCATTGGGTTTTGGCATTCATTGGCGATGCCGCCTACTACTACGCTTTCGACGCTTTTCATCTCTTATAAACATGTCTTTAGGAAACGGGTCTATCCAATTCTTGTCCTGCTCTATGGCTTTATTCCACCGCTGTTTAAAGACTTGAAGCTCCCATGTCGATTGTCTCCGGATCTGCTCAGACAGAGGCAAAGTCCAAATAAGAGTCCCGTGTAATTCTTTCTCCCCTCCCAACTAGAGGCACTTAAAGCATTGGAAGAAGTCTTTTTTCTTTCAATACAACCAGATGGAAATGGCCCTGAAGAAGGAATAAATAGCAAAGGAACAGGTCTCACCTCTGCTCGCATATCCACCGATGGAGCGCTGTGTTTCTGCAAGACAAGCAACCAGTAAACTCGTCAGACTCATCACTGAGTGATGAAAATAGCGACTGTTGTGATGTTTATAGTACAATGAAGTTATAGACACACGAATATTTTACCTTTGTTGACTCTTCAGAATTTGAGCCCTGCGTAAAGTAAAATGAAGCACATACTTAGCACAAGAAAACAACAGTTGAAAGATTATAGAGCAAGTGAGCAACTCGAACAGGGAAAAGGCAAGAAGGAAGGAAACCAACCTTTTTCCCAGGTGGACCACCTCCACCTAAAGTTTGTATACCCTTATGAAATATATACTCGCTATCAATAACTCCTACCTTCTTAGTACGGTCTCCCTGTTCCATAAATTACAACAATGCAGAAATTAATACATGAGACCTTCTAGATCCCCCAAAATGAAGCCAATAAAGTCACTCCACTTCCCTATAATTATAACTTAAATCCAACAGGTCAAACACCAGCAATATTGACCTCATGATAAGAGGGAAATATGGGAGGACACATTAGAGCCTATATACTTTCACAACCCAATTCAACAAGGGTATCATAGCTGATTCTGATACAATACAAATTGCTCCAAACATATTGTGGAGATTAAATCAAGAGGCAAAACAATTATGATGCTCAAGGTTTAGAAGAAGAATTCAAAGAAACTACGTGAAAGAAATTTCACTTCTAATAACAAGAAATGCTTTCTGACATTGACATGTTTATAAGCCTCCCAATGATCCGAGTCTACCCTGTAAACATGTCACTAAATCTTCGTTCAGTGGCTGGTAAGAACTAAATTATCAGAAGGAAACAGTTCCACATTGCATGTTAACATTAAGGCTCTGTTTGGCAACTTGCCAAACAGTAATAATTTCTATTTTTTTGTTCCTGGAAGTAAATTTGGAACAAAATCGAAAAGTAAAAAAAATTGATTCTTTGTTCTCGGGAACAATTCTAGAATCAAGCAATCTATTTTCTCCCTTTTCTTTTCTTTTTTCTTGTTCTTCTTCCCTCTTTCTTCCTCTTCAACTACTACCTCTGCTGCCGCCGTTGCCATCCACCGCCGTCTGCCGCCCAGCGAGCTTGTCGGAGGCTCACTAGGCTAGGGCGAGGTCCGGCAAGCTCGCCGGAGCCTCGCCGGTGGCCCGGCGGAGGCGCCTCGTCCAGGCCTCCCCTGGCCACTAGCGAGGCTCGCTTGGCCGGGGCTAGCCGGCAACGCTCAGCCCAACCATGGCTGGGCGAGGCCGCTCGCCCAGCCCTCGCCCAGCTGCCAGCGAGGCTCGGCCGACAAGGCACGGCCTCACCGAGGGCCGACGACGCTCCGGTGAGTCACCGGCCCTCGTCTGGCCAGCCACCTTGAAGAAGAAGAGGAGGAGAAAGAAAAGGAAAAGAAGAAAAAAGAAAAAAGAAAAAAGTAATAAAATAATTTAAAATTTAAAAAAAAATGATTTGAAGTAAAAATTTTGAGAACGGTACCAAATGCAATTCTATTCCGGGAATTGAAATTTTAGACACTTACCAAACGGCTTAAAATGCTTAGAAATTGTTCCCGGGAACAGAAGTCTAACTATTGTGACTCCAGAGGAAAAGTAAAATGCACAAAAATAATAAGAACCTTCATGAGTAGCAATTTTTTCTCATGAAATTTCAGCAATGATGATATGCCAATAAATAAGAAATTAGTGCTTGCTCATACCACTAATTACATTCAAATTCAGGAAGAGTACCCTAACCCACTCTTCCACCAATAGCTCTGGACCCCTAATTAATCTTTCCTATCCTTCAAGGACAAAATGATGCTTCAAAGATGATGCAACAGCCCACCCGAATTGGGAGGTACTTATTCCATGAGTGTTTATGAAAAAAGAAAAGATAATTGGCAAATCATTAATGCAAAGGTTGACGAGTTAAACTCGAGTAATACCTGTGCACAGTACCCAAGTTTCATATCCATTCCCCATCCATGGATTAGATCATTCTGAAAGAGAGTAATCAAAGAGTGATTAATGTTGTGAAAGAAACAGTATAACAAAGACCTAGTTGTAGCTTTCTAGACCAATGGACTCTTAGGAGTAAAAAAAAATTATGTTACTGTATTACATTACTGTATTACACATATGCATCAAATTGTCAAAGACCAAAGGCAATGATATAATCATATTCTGACATATTAAAAAAAAAAGCGAAAGAAACAGAACAAAGCTAGTTTGTAGGAGAGTGATTCCCTCTTACTGGAAAAAGCCATCAATAAAAAGGGAACGAAAGCAAAGCATTTTCATTGCAGTGACCTGATAGATCTTGAATGAGAAAAGTTAAAAGAACCATAAATGTATGGTATAATGCCAGTCTAATTAAACAGAAATGCCAAGGATCCAGGTCACTTTATCTTTGTCAATTATCAAGGCATGGAGGGGTCAATCAACCACCTAGAGATTTAAGCCTGACAGACCTAGCTTGTAATAACAACAAAAGTTACATAAAAGCGAAACTCAAATATTACCCTCATGAACAGACAGAAATAGCAATGACATCTGGGGACCAAAAAATGCGTATTGTACATGAAAAGCTGCTTGCAAATTTGGAAAAATGATCTGAGCATAAGACTTTGCTGAATGCCTTCTCCAAGGATTAATATTTGCGGATGAAGAATTAAGCTCTATAATCAAGTGAAAGCTCTACTGCTTCTACTGTTACATCAGTATTTATTTTAAAAGGATAAACTACCATTGAAACATTAACATGCTTAAATAGTTAAACATAAGTTATGCCAATGAAGATAGGCGAGTAACATAATATTACCTGCAAAAGATGCCAAGTACAAAACCAAGCAGATCTTGAAAAAACTGGAGCCATTCCCTCTACAAATCTACAGTTAGCCAAAGAATGTGTATTACTGTCAAATTCCCAACAAATAATATCTTAAGACGTCGCATTCTGAGTATATCTTATTCACGAAAGACCAATGAATTATGACATTGATGGAGAGACATTGTCCTACAGAGGCTCCTACAAGAACACTGGTCCCACCAACTCCATTAACATTTAAAAAAAAAGGCTTTACTACTGTGGAACAGAATTAGGCCTATGACATTATCCATCAAATCTTTTAGTGAAAAGGAAAAGAACAAGGTAAAAAAGAAGTAACAGTCATCCCATGTGGAACTTACCCAGTGCAGGGTGGCCCCCAACTGACATTTGTGCACTTCGTGCTGCCTCTCACATCATATACCCTCCTGCATCATGCATTTGACTTAAGTACCTTCAAAACTCCGTGCCATAGTAGTATAAGGACCTTACATAACTACATCCCATTCACCTATGAAACTTCTTTGTTCTCGAACGAATGGTTATCCTGTGATGTATATCTGTCGAGTTTGGATGTAAAGCAGGCTGAGATATCTCCAAGCCTTCCGATTTTACTATTTTCAGGTATCTGGGAGCAGCCAAAAAAAGGGAAAACAATCAGAGAAAAATCACAGATCATTTGGGTGTATGAGCTAACCAAACAGAGGGAAAAGGCCACATTAGAACCAGAGAACCTTGAGAAACAGACTAGAAATGTGAGAGAAAATTGCATTCATTTTCATGGAACCCACAGAAAACAAGAAAGTTTACTTGATTTTAAAATACTAAAGATTCCAAAAGATTCTACAAGGGTACACTTACTAAGTAAAATAAATTGCAGAAAAGTTTGCGTGAATAAAAAAAGAGAGAATAGCATGTGAAGAGCAAACAGGTTGGAGATAGCATATGGATAACAATTGCTGGGACATGATGTTAAACTATGCTCATTACTATTACCTCCGTGGATGGAAGTTCTCCACACCTAAATCTTCATCCCAGAGAAATATGTAATCATATGCTGACACAATGCTGGGATGTAGAAAACGCTTTGCAAACCACCTGCAACAGAAAGTTTTATTCAAATGTGAGTTGGAGACACAAAGTTTTGCCTGAGAACCTGCAGAAGCATGTGTTGCTTAAGAATCATGCAAAAAGACTTCTAGAGCAACTCATAAGTTCAGAAAAAAAGAAGAGACAAGGGACAACATCATCATCTCAAACAACATACAGCTAGCCAAGAACAAGAAGAAAGGAATCACAGCTCAGAATAGGCAGCTGTTCTCTCTCGATTCTATTTAAAACTATTTCCAGATATAAGACTTTTGTCAAATGAGTTGCAAATTTATACTCCTATGGCAAGATAAACTTGCTATAAGACTCTTCAAAAGGAATCACAGCTCAGACTAACCAAAGGCAGCTGTTATCTCTAGATTCTATTCAAAACTATTTATAGAAATAAGACTTTTGTCAAATGAGTTGTAAATTTATACTCAAATGGCAAGATAAACTTGCTATAAGACCCTGCAGCTAAATTAACAAAGTTCACTTTGTTTCTGAACCTATAGACATTGCTTAAATTACACACTACACCAGCTTTCCCTTCACAAAGTGCACTAGTTCCTAAGTTTTCGAACTCAACTCACAGAGCATGCTCCTGATAAGTTATCTCAAACTCAAAGTGCTGAAGGTCAGACTCACCATTTGGTTTGGTTTCGAGCAACTATATGAATGGCATTGTTACTCCAGTCAAGATCTCCCCAAGCATCAACTTTGCCGTCATAATGGAATAGCATAACTGTGAAATTGTCTGGACGAAACTGAATTCAAGAAAATTAGGTAGTGAATCTCACTTCAACCATAGCCCATCTTAAATCATAAGCTTGAAAGTATTACCTTTTGGACAATAGCATTGACATTATGCTTTTGCTTGATCCCAACAGCAATTGCCAGTAAGTAACGGTACCTGGGAGTATCTACCTCATTGCTAGAGACATCAACCTAAAATTGTCAAAAGGCCTCAATTCATGTTCCGGGACATGCAATGCAATTGATGATAAAGCCGAATGCACCCCTAGTATCTCAGTATCTCTATATATCATATCAGCTTTTACGGAAGCATTCTATTCACCAAGTCTGACCTTTGACCTCGAACTACTTGTTGACCATAACGGTCTCAACTCCAAATCTGATCTTGCGTGTATGATGCCATGTGGAAGACTTCCTAGTCTCCGCGAAAGACCCTGAGATTCCTACAGGAAACAAAAGGGTACAACAAAAGAGATCATCAAATGCATCATAAGAAGCCATCATCCAGCTCTTAAAATCATCATGAACTTCAGCAGCAACACTAATTCAATTCCAAAGGCAGATGTTCAAAAGTGAATAATGGCGGGCAGAGCTTGTACCTTTAGCGTGTCAAAAGGGTTTAAATTAATTTCCATCTGATAAAACAAAGGAGGCAAAATAAAAGGATTAGTTCACTAAAAGATGCATTGAACAAATCATAACTTCAACTTCACAGGTAAGTGTCGGAAGGTCTAGAGATGACACAGCAACAGCCTAATCAGATGAAATTAAAAATGGCAAGTGGTGAAGCCAGCTACCATGGAAGGGGCCAATTTCAATGAATTCTTTCTAGACATTACATTCTACTATTTTCTATTGCTTCATTTTATCCCTCAAACCATATCGGTGCTGTGGCCTAACTATTAGGCAGACTTAAAGATGCTTAAAAGCCAAAAGAATAAAGGTTGAAGTCCCTTGTTGCCCTGCTAATTTTAATAGATTATATTTTATAAAATTCAAATACTGATAGAGTGAACTCACCTCCGTCTGACGGTATTGATATTTTGTCGTTCTATATACAATAAACAACATCACTACACAGATGATCCCCATAAATGGTAGCTGTTTCATCTTGAACCCGAATAGTCCCTACAGCAATCCATGTTAAGAATTTTGAAAATGAAAATCAAACTTACAAACATGAAAAACCATTCAAAGCCTTCCAAATGTGAACAGGGAATAAATATCAAACTCACCCCATCAAACGATGCATTCTTTTTCCTCATGAGAAGTCTCCATGATTTGATCGACTTCATAGACAACAGATGCTTCTACTTTCTCTCATAACAAAGTTTCCACTGAGGCAAAACAGATACGATCCAATCAGAAATCATTCCAAAAAAGTTTTCATGCTAACAAAACCAACACAGTTCACATCACCAATCTAGCGTTCCCGAAGGTATTAAAATTCATAAATTGGTCACATTTTCCCTCGGAAAATAATCAATTGAGAAATACTAATAGGAAAGCTAGAAATCATCCAAAGTTCACAACTGTAAGTATAAGAAACAAATCATGACCCAACAAAGATTTCTATGACTCACTAAAACAACTTCCAACGACATGATCAGTATTATGGCCTGTTTAAGAAACGTCATAAAAGGAATGAATATATTTGTATGTGAAAGCCCTAGAAGCCCGGTGAATGTCCACATGCTTGAACGATTAACTCAATGCCTAAAAGAAAAAAGTTCCCCTGACAACTTGAGAGCTAAAAAATGCCAGAGACAACCGAAATAACATGTTGGGAATCAAAGGTACCCTCCAGATTTTAGAATCTAAAACCCCCACAAGGCATCAGAAGGCATGCAAATCTGGCACCACACTCAAGAATCTCCTCAAAATCTAATCATGAACAATCCCCGCCCAAAAAGCAAAAAAAAAAAAATAATAATAATAATAAAATAAAAGGCAACCGAGCAAACATTGTAACTAATCGACTCGATTCCTTGCTATCCGAGGAACAAAAAAAGGAACACGCAGCAAGTTCCATGCAGTGTCTATTAAAGATCCGATCATCAAACTCAGAACAAATCACGAAAACATAAGGACGGCCAAAACACAGTAACGAAAAACTCCGCAATCCTCCCGCAAGCAAGTACCGCGTCAAGTTCGTTCCTTTCTTCCTTCTCCGGATCTCAAAGGACTTTTCCCAACCAACCCACCTCCCGAAACGCGAAAAACGCACGAACCCAGAACGACTCTCGCGGAACCCACAACGCCCGCCCCCGAAATCCTCGCCGTCCTCCACCCTCTCTCTCTCTCTCTCTCCTGGGTTCTTGGGATGAAGCTCGATCCCACCTGTCGGAGGTGTCCCGCGAAACGAACACGCGATCGCCAGGGACCGAATCCTGCCCACGATTCGACGGAGGGAAGGGGCGACAGCCGCAGCCGAGGAACGCCCGGAAGCAAGCGATACAGGAAGTTAGAGAGAGAGAGAGAGATATAGAGAGAGAGACGAGAGACGAGAGAATCGGGAGCGCCAGATTATAAAGGGATTCGAAGAGCGTACCGACTACCGAGAGAGGAAGACAGATGAAGAGAGAGAGAGAGAGAGAGCAAAGCGCAAAGCGAAAAGGAGAGAGCTTGCGATTTTGTAAAAATGGTAAATTTCGCCGACGAGGAACAGCACTCTCTCTCTCTCTTCTTTCTCTCTCTTCTTTCTCGCTTGCGTGGCATCTGCTCGGAGGTTGTCCGGGTCGTTGATTTAACCGACAGCTGTTACAATTCTCGTTTCCTGATATTGAGCTGATAATAATTATTCCTTTTTCCACCTTTTCTTTTTTTTTCTGTTTGCCCTTTTTCTACGAGGAAGCCACCTTCAAATTTGGTGGATAATTAAAACCGCGGCTCGGGAAAAGGTTTTGTACGGGGGATTCCGACCTTAAAAAATAATATTATTTATTTATTTATTTTTATTTTTAAATGTGTATTTTTAAAATTTTTAGAAACGATGAAAAATAATTTTGAATTTGCATCCGTTTTTTTTCCCTCCTGCTTCGTGAATTTCATTTAGCTTTTTGTCCCGATGGCTTTATTTTTTTTATTTTTTCATCGAGGGTTGGATGCCGTGGACATGAATCCTAGCGTGAGTTTCATTCTGGATGGTCTTGTCGAGAGCAATGGAAGGGATAGACCTTGGGCATGAACCATGGAAAAGTCATCACGACAAGAAATAATTAGTCAAAGTTTTAAATAGATAGGAAGAGTCTTAGGATAAGTTTGTTTCGTGAAAAATAAATATTTTCGAAAATATTTTGTCTTAAAATAATTAGTCAATGAAAACACTTTCATTATCTATAATAATTTACGTGTAAGTATTTTGTAAATAATGAAAATATTTTTTGTTTACTTACTTTATAATAATACAAACGATCATTTTTTAAAATCATTTATTTTTTTTGAAACAAATATATTCTAATGTGATGTGAAAGAGTAATGAAATTTAATTTTAGAAATTCTGGTGTGATATGAGGCTTTGATGCCATTAGATGGACAGATTAAATGTACAAAATATGTTGTGATTTCAAGCTTTGATACCATTGGACAAACAGATTTAAATGTAGAAACATGGTACAATGAGTGACGAAATTTAAATGTAGAAAATATGGTATGATCTTAGGCTTTGATACCATTGGATAAATAGATTTAAATGTAGAAAATATGGCATGATCTTAGGCTTTGATGCCATTGGACAAACAGATTTAAATGTAGAAATATAGTACAAAGAGCGATGACATTTAAATGTAGAAATATGGTATGATCTCGGGCTTTGATGCCATTAGATGGATAGATTTAAATGTACAAAATACCATTGGACAAACAGACTTAAATGTAGAGATATGGTATAGAGAGTGATGAAATCTAAATGAAGAAAATATGGTATGATCTTAGACTTTGATACTATTGGATAAACAGATTTAAATGTAGAAAGTATGGCAAGATCTTAGGTTTTGATATCATTGGACAAAGAGTAAGGAAAATTAAAGGTAGAAAATATGATATGATGCCACGCTTTGATATCATCGAACAAGGAGTAATGAAATTTAAATGTAGAAAATACATAGGGATGATGGGGCCCACCATATTTCTTTACCTTTGGCCTTCCACCGCTTCTGAATAAACAATTTATTAATTAAAACACTGTCCCGATTTTGAGAATTTTGATAGCAACCTATGGCTAGTGTCCTCTCAAAATTAAAATATCACTAGGACATATTCTTAAGCTCCGTTTGTTAATGTGAAAAATAAATAATTTAAAAACATTTTTGAAAATAATTAGTGGATGAAAAATATTTTCATCATCAATAATAATTTATGTCTAGATATTTACGCATGTAATAAAAATGATTTTCGTTCTTTCATCTTTTAGTATCATATTTTTCCAATTGTTCACTGTTTGCGATGTAGACGAAACCTTAATAGTCGGTATAATTCAAGAAGGATTTTGACATGAGAAGAAAAAAAATTTTTGACCAATGTCTTGTGGCCACGTGCCACCTTCGACCTAAATGTTATCTATAATTAGCGACCATGTTCGAGGGGCAAATAGCGACGACATATTGGGTGACCTACTCGAGAAAAATTGGGCGCCAAAACCAGCTTTGCATTGGGAGGAGTAAGTGAGCTGCCTAGCGGCCACGTAGTGTGATTAAAAAAAAAATTAATTAATTAATTAATTAATTAAATAATTATGGTTATGCTTTGGTAAAGTGACCAGCAACTTTTTTTTTTATTAATTAATTTAGTTTCTTTTATGATTTCTAGAAACCCCATCTCGAAATTAGTATAGAATGTGTCGAAGATATTCTCAATCCTAGTACATATATTTTATTCTCCCCACTCTACAACATTAAAGAAAGAAAACGCATGTTGCAGCCATCATTATAGCGATCGAGTTTTGTCTAATTAGATCATTAGGTTCCGTCAAGACGGGGCAAATTCCCATCTAGACCAAATTTATCGGGGGGTCTGATGAGCGTCGATGAGCCTCCCCTGAATCTTATCGTACTCAACGACCTGAAATTACTTGGCTTCACGATGAATCGGAGTCCTTTTTTAAGTGTTTTAATTTGGAGACGGTGGATAAGATGAGAATAATTTCTCGTCATAAATTCATTATTTCTTTTAATTGATAACAAGTGGTGTATGATCACCAAATGCCACGAAAATGGCACTTTCGAACGCGACAAGACAAAGGAAATTACCAAAAAAGGGGAAAAAAGAGCAGAAAATGTCAAAATTATATAATAATCAAAAAAAATTATTGGCAAATAAATACTTCCGTTGCCCCCCCTTAATTAGTGAAGCATGCCACCGATCTGAGTGCGACGCTCACAGAAAACACGTGAGATCCGGCGAGCGACACGTGCGCTCTATTTGATCAACCCATTTTTCTTGTTTACGATAAAATTGCTAAACACCTATAAAATTGGACTATCCTCTCAATTTTAGGTAATTGGATTTTATTTTATTTTTGCTAACTCGCATGATGTAGGGAGGGAAATTGACATAAGATGACATCATGCAATCTAATTATGACAAAATAAATGTCCCCGTGTAGGTGTGGACCAAAACCCTAGATCTGGATAGATGGAGGTCATATCATTATTGCATACCGTCTAGAATTATGAATCAAAAGACAAAAGTCCAAATTGGGTAGCCTTAAAAAAAATAAAAAAATAAAAATCATTTATTAGGTTCGGTCAAACTAGAAAATCAAAGTTGATTATTTTCCTAATAAATTTCAAGAACGAGCTATAATAGTCCTTGCATTCAAGTGATGGAGATCTTATCATTTATAGTATATCGTCTTGAATTATGAATCAAAAGATAACGGTCCAGATTAGGTAGCCTCAAAAAAATTTCATTGATTAGGAAAATCAAAGCTGACTATTTTCCTACTAAATTTCAAGAACAAGCTATATATAGTCCTTGCATTCAAGCGATGGAGATCGTATCATTTATTGCATACCATCTTGAATTATGAATCAAGAGAATAACAGTCCAGGTTAGGTAACCCCAAAAAAAAAATTCATTGATTAGGTAAGTCAAACTAGAAAATCAAAGCTGACTATTTTCCTACTATAAATTTCAAGAACAAGCTATAACGGAGATCGTATCATTTATTGCATACCATCTTGGATTACGAATCGAAAGGCAGAGGTTCAAACTAGGTAGCCTCGGAAAAATCTCATTGACTAGGTAAGGTCAAACTAGAAAATCAAAGTTGACTATTTTCCATGCTAAATTTCATGAACAAGCTATAGAAAAGTAGACAGTGATGGAGAAGCCTTAGCTTTAGCCCCCCCACACTATCGTTTATTCGGATCCTTGGCTTGCTCCCTGGAGATCTTCTTTTTAGGTCTACGTTTCTTCCTTTTTGCTGGGTGAATTTTAGGGTTTCTCTTTCCTTTCTAGGGTTTCCAGCTAAACTCGTTCATGGCCAAATTCTATCTCTCAAATTCGAACTTCACACGTTGTGGATAATTTTGACTAAACATCCCGGGTGATGTGGACGGTTATGTCGTGCTCGTGAAGAACCTAAAATGACCGCGGTAGTAAGTGGATATTAATGGAGGTCATGGGCGAGAGTCCTTTAAGAGAAACGATAATGACATGCTTCTAGGGAAAAATAATTGGAAGAATTGTCCAAAAAGTCCTAAATTTATTGCAATTTTACAAATTCAATCGTAAACCTTTTAACTTTGCCAATTGAGTCCTAAACATTTTCACTTCTTGCCAATTCAGTCCAGCCGGCCAATTTTGGCTGGAAAATGCTGCCGTGGACGCTGGCAGTGTCACGTAGGGCTACCGACGCTGACGTGGACAATTTTTAATAATATTTTAATATTTTTTTGAATTTTTCCACCTGAAAAGGCTAAGAAAACAGCCAAAAAGGAAAAAAAGAAAAAAAAGGGAAAAAAATAGAAAAAACAATTATAAAAATAATAAAAATTCAAAAAAATATTAAAATATTATTAAAATTTGTCCACGTCAACGCCGGTAATCCTATGTGGCATCGTCGGCGTCCACGTCAACATTTTCCGGCCATATGGACTGAATCGGCAAGAAGTGAAAAGGTTTAGGACTTAATTGGCAAAGTTAAAAGGTTTAGGACTGAATTAGCAAAAGTGCAATAGGTTTAGGACTTTTTGGACAATTATCCCAAAAATAATTTCATGATGAAAACTTCACGTGCATTGTTGCATCTTTCTCTACAAGAGGAGACTTTGCTATAGTTGGTGAGGCTTTTAAAGAAGTGTTATGTAGGTAACCATCGCTCTCATTTGACAACAATCTAATGCCGAAAGAATTCGTCTTACATGCATCGTCGATTGTTCTCGTACATGCAATCTCGGAACGGAAACTCAAGCTGCCGTCACTGTCGTTGTCATCGCCTCTCTTGGAGAAAGAGAGAGATGGTGGCGCAGGTGGAGGGGCGACGATTACGGCGGCGTTGCGACGGCTGGCACCGGTGGTTGGCGAGCGGGGACGGTGGCTACGCGGCGGAGGATGAGGCTGCTTGGGAAGGAAGGAAGAAGAAGAATGGTGGAGAAAAATTGGGAAAGAAAGACAAACGGAAAGCACATGTCAGCAGTTAAAAAGCCCATATGCTGATGAGTCACTTGCCTAAAGTTAGGTTAAATTATTAATAGACTTATTTTAAATTAGAGATATCGATTTTAAAGATCAACAAGAGAACAACCTTACCCTGTAATGTCCCTTCTTACAGGTTTCATCATGAAGATAGATTGGCATAAAGCCATGTTGACTAGCTGATGATTTGTCCGAAAGAGATTAATTTTTTGTATCATGAAGAAAGGCATTAATGTGCACAAGAAATGAGTTTTCTGAATTCTAAATTAAAGAAATCATCGGTACTTGTGATGCACGCATATCGACTAGTCCATATATGGAAATTAGTCGAGCGATTAACATCAAGTCATCAAATCAATTGCTGCATAGCGGAGAAAAGATGAAGAAATATCAATTATTGAGTATGAAAAATCTTTTGACCCTGGTGAAAAAGCTAATGGAGAAAGCTTTTACAAGTCTAATCCATGTGTTTTCCATTGAAAATGGAATAATCACATAATTGCTATGATTGGAAACTATTAAATTGTACCAACAAAATCGAATGAAATACACATGCAGCCCTTAAGTAGCAATTTAAATCCAGGTCTTATTAATGAATGTCTCGAGATATCGATTAAGATCACAGAAAATAGAAATGATGCGTATCGACACAATTTGAAAATCGAGCGATAAACATTTTTCAAAAAAGTCACCCACTTCAAATATAAATATTTATGTTTCGAAGCACAACTAATGAGATTTTTAACACTTTTAAAAATAGTAATGATATATACATAGTGAAAGAGGAATGCGCAATTCTTCATGCGAGTTAGGAAAATATTTCAATTGATGAAATAATATTAAAAAAATAATAATTATTGGACACCCTTCCACAGTAAATATTAGTAATAATATCGTTGCTTGAATTGGCATCCCAGGTTGGTACAGTTCACAATTTCATGAAGTGGGAGGCGTAGACGCATTAGATTAAAATTAATGATTAAAAATTGAATATCAATGATCCAGGAAATTGTCAGTACAAAAGTCCACCCGTGGAAATCCAGTATTTCAAACACGTGGCGGCACCGACAGGTTTTGCCGCCATCTAAGTCGCTGTCTTGAAATGTAATAGTTTAGTTTAAATTTCTCATCTAAGAAATTATTTACACCAGTCAAGTATATCTTTTATTATGTGGGCAAATTGAAATATATAATAATTGCCAAAAGATACATACATACAAGTTACAACCACCTACTCTTTTTACTAATCACCTAATTTTGATCGGGACCGTAAAATACGCAAAATTAAATTATTTCGCGCCGGCAATTTCATCCACCCTTATTTGATGGGTTTTGTTGATCTTCTTTTTTAATAAATAAATTCTACAATATAAAATACCCATTGTAGAAAAAAACAAAAATTCCACGGCAGAGGATGAGAAAAATTGGGTAAGATGGAAAACGAAAAGCACATGTCAGCAGTTAAAAAGCCTATAGGTTGATGTATCTCTTCCTAAAGTTAGGTCAAATTATTAATTAATTTATTTTAAATTAGAGATGTCGATCTTACAAATCATTAAGAGAACAGCCTTCCACTTTAGTGTCCCTTCTTACAAGTTTCATCATGAAGATAGATTGGCAAAAAGTCATGTTGACTAGCTGATGATTTGACTTATAGAGATGATTTTATCATGAAGAAAGGCGTTAATCTACCCAAGGAATGAGTCACTAATATTCTTTATTAAAGAAATCATCGGTACTTGTAATGTATGCATATCGATTGGTCCATTTATGGAGATCAGTCGAGTGATTAACGTTAAGTCATCAAATCAATCGCTGCACAGTGGAGAAAAGATGAAGAAATATTTAAATTATTGAGTATGAAAAATCTTTTGACCTTCGTGAAAAAGTTAATGGAGAAAGCTTTTGCAAGTCCAATCCACGTTGTTTTTTGTTTTTTGTTTTTTTATTGAAAATGGAATTCACATATGTTGGTACGCTTGGAAACTATTAAAATTGCACGATGAAATCGAATGAAATACACCTACGATCCTTATAAATTTGAGTCTCATTATGAGTATTTCGAGACATCAATTAAAATCATTGAAAACATAAACGACGTACATCAACTCACTCTGGAAATTGAACAATCTCACATTTCAAAAAAATCACTCGCTTCAGATATAAATATATATGTTCCTAAGCACAGCTGAGATTTGATAAGTGTTGTAAGGACGCTTTTTAACATTTTAAAAAATAATAATGATATATATGGCGAGAAATGTACAATTCTTTGTGGGAGTTCAGAAAGAATTTAATTAATGAAACATATATATATATAAATAATAATTATTAGATACCCTTCCACAATAAATATTAGTAATAATCTGGTTGCTTGAATCGGAATCCCAGGTTGGTCCCAATCATAATTTCATGAAGTGGTAGGCGTGTAGGCATTAGATTAGATTAATGATAAAAAATTAAATATATAATAATCTAGCAAGTTGTCAGTACCAAACTCCACTCGTGGAAATCCAGTACTTCAAAAAAAAAAAATCCGATATTCAGACACGTGGCGGCACAGACAGGTTTGCCGTACCTAAGCCATTGTCCTTAAGATTATATATATATATAGACACACACATATATATTTAAGTTTGCCCACATAATAAAAGAATTACTTGACTGGTGTAAATAATTTCTTAGACAGCCTTGGGAGATTTAAACTATACTAGTACATCTCAATAAGTGTGAAATCTCATTCGGGTCTGATCATTTTGAGATAATTCTTAATCAACTTCCTACTCTCGTTTCTAATCACCTACTATATCGGGACTGTTAGGTACGAAAAATTAAATTATATGCCGGCAATATAAAGAAAATTCGAGCCGGCAGTTTTTATTTGCCCTCATTTGACGGGTTTCAACGAGCTACTTTTTCAATAAATAAATTCGACAAAATCTAAAATACCCCTTGTAGAAAAAAATAATAATTACTAACGATCCATACTTTAGTCACTTAAAATATTATGTCTAGTGCCCGAAAGATAAGTAGGAAATGACCCAACCATTGGAAAATGTGCAAAAGTGTTCACCACATAGAACTTGTATTCAATGTTTATTTCATTGTTTAGGTAATGGCAAGTGGGGTCGAACCAAGCCTATCCTCTTTTCTCTATTATTGTGACCCGAGTGCCAAGGTATCAACCGGGGATGTTCTTCTTGGGTCTACCTCGAATAATATCTCTCTTTGGTTTAGCTGGGGAAGGTCCATGGAGTAGTTTAGAAGTTGTTCTACTTTATTGAGATAGTGCAGGAGCTATTGACTTCATTTGACTGATATCTCCTGGAATTTCTACATCCAACGGATTCTCGGGAGTCATGATGATTAGATCACGCCTGAACTTACGAATTTTTTTATTCTCATAAAGTGTATCTCGGAGCAAATCAAAGAGCCAGTCAATCAGGGGCTGAACCGAAGGCCAATAATGCTCTTTTTTTTCTGTGAATTAAGATTCGGTTTCTCATGCCCCCAAGTGCAGATCATCTGGGCTTCTAAGGGCGCGAATGATAACTATTCTGGCCAGAAATTAATTTCTGGAAGAGAAATAGATTTTTCTTATTTCTATTTCTAGATGAATTTCTAAGCCAAAATACCCGTTTAATAACGACACAAAATTTCTACTCTAAAAATAGAAATTCGTTTGATAATGACATAAAATTTATTCCTTTCGGACGGCAATGACCAGCGACTAGCGGACGGTGGTCGGCGGCGATGGATGGACAATCGGTTCGTAGTAAGGACGAACAATGAGAAAAGAAATTATTTCTCATTTCTATTCTAGAAATAGAAAAGTAGAAATTTTTTTATTTCTGATTTATATTTCAAACCTATTTCTGGAACAAAAATCTATTTCAGAAATAGAAAAAATGAAATAATTTTATCAAACGGATTTCTATTCCAGAAACAAGTCCGGAATAAAAAAAAAATTATTTCCGAAACAAAAATTTCAGTTTGTCATGCACCCCTAAACGGGTTTTGGCTCACCTTTCCAAGTAAACAAGGCGTTGGAATTTCATACACCTTCGGGTGATCTTCTCGCTCCGTTTCCATCCGTGTTGATGGGTCGAAAGAGAATCGACTGATGCGATGCTTAACCTAATCATCACATTTAACTTAATTACCTTCCAAGGACGCCTTCTTCGATTTTCTCTTCTTTTTAATCCGGTCACGAGGCTTAAGCTACAAGTTTGCCGTGAATTCCACGGTTAGATCAAAGAAAAACTATGTTCAACGCCCCTCTAATTGTCGTGATCATATCAAGATTATTCCAATCTCAATGTCCCGTCGAGGGGGAAAAACAAAATGAAAAAATGGAAAAGCTAAAGAGGGAGATTGCGATTGGTCTTATGAATCCCACGTCAAGCCAAAGAAGGAGATTGCGATTGGTCTTGTGAATCCCACGTCAAGTGGATATAAATTAAGCAGGAGAATGAGAAAAAAATAAAGAATTCAATGAGTAGCGATCCGAGAATGAAAATTAAAAAATTCAATGATTGGCGATCCAAGGTTTTTAGTAGACTTTGATTAGCACATGAGGTGTGAAAAACATGTCATCATCTAATCAATCACTCTCAAAGTTGGACGTGTCCAAGTGAAAGGGCCCATCTTATCGATATATGAACGGTTTGCAAGCTCTCTCTCTCTTTTTTTTTTTCTAATTTATTTTTTATTTCCTTGTCATCAAATGTCTCGTTCGTGATTGGAAAACAACGCCAAGAGTTTATGAACTTCGATTTGATATGAAATGTCATTCTTAAACTTTTAATTCGTTCGATATGATTGTCTAACTAATCACTCTCAAAGTTGGATATGTCCAAGTAAAAGGGCCCATCTTATCAATATATGAACGGTTTGCAAGCTCTCTCTCTTTTTTTTTTTTAATTCATTTTTTATTTCCTTGTCATAAAATGTCTCGTTCGTGATTGGAAAACGATGCCAAGAGTTTATGAACTTCGGTTTGATATGCAATGTCGTTCTTAAACTTTTAATTCGTTCAATATGATCGTCTAACTCCACCTAAATGTTTAGTGTAATCCTTGTACTTTTATCTAATAAGGGAGAAAGTCTTTCTGTTTGAAACATTTAGGGGCCTGTAGTGATTTCCTCTCTTGTTTGATCAAATAAAAGGACTATATTGAAATATTTAGGAAAACTAAAAATATCATATTAAAGAAATTGAAAATCTAAAGATGACATTGCAAATTTGTTTAAAGTTTAGGATTGATTAGTGTTATATTCCTTTGGCGATTTGCCGTGTTAGGGTGCATTTAATTCACTAATGATTTGAAAAATATTTCTCTCAAAATGATCACATGTATCGCTTTACAAAAATGGATAAAAAGAAAAATTCATCGTTCACAAAAATATTTAGACATAAATTATTCTTAGAAATGAAAACATCTTTCATTAATTAATTTTTTCAATCGATATAAGTAATTAGCTTTAGAAAAATATTTTCAAAATTATTAATTTTTCATGAAATAAATAAATAATAAATTGAATTTGCTTAACAGTAAAGCAAATGACAAAATTATGGTTGCATCATAAGCACGTGACCATGATGCTTCAACGGACTTTCGTGGGCTGTTAAATGAAGTGTTTGGTCTGAAAAAAGGTTATTGGTGCTTGGTGAGGAACATATTAAACCCTAGAAAAATTGATATTGAAGCGACCTCCTGTTTCTTTCTTCAATGATGTTTTTTTTTTATACAAAATATATAAATTTCATTAGATCTATTAAAAAAATATTTGAAAGAATCTCCATATCTTTTATGATTGTACAGATATCTTTATTGATCAAATCAGTTATAATTGATATCATAATATCTCGTAAATTTAAAAAGATTTTTTTTATAAACCCAATAAATAGTTCGCGTACTATTCATCAAAATATATAAATTACACAACTCTCTCTTTTGCAAATTCTTATTTCCATCTATGACAGGAATTTCTTTCTTTTTGTTGTAGTGATTTCGATAATGTGATCGGAATATTTCGGCCGTGACGAACACCCAATATAAGGTCAACGAAATTTCACACCATCACAAGCAACTTCTTTGCATCTTTAATCCGAATATCATGTAACATCGTAATTCTGTAATATTAAGTGAAAAATCCTCATTCCTCCTAAATAAAGTTAAGAAAAAAAGTGATATCCTTTTATAAGTGTCTTTCCCGATCAATTTGTAATTTCCTTGGGTTTTATTCTGTGATTTCTTTTTCGTAATTAAGTTTTGTAACCATTCTGGCCAGAAATTGATTTCTGGAAGAGAAATAGGTTTTTCTATTTCTATTTCTAGAAGAGTTTCTAAGCAAAAATAACCGTTTGATAACAACACAAAATTTCTACTCTAAAAATAGAAATTCGTTTGATAACGACACAAAATTTCTTTCTTTCGGATGGCGGTGGACCGACGATCGGCGGTGATGGACGACCGGTGACTGGTGGCAGCAACCAGCGGTGGCAGTCGAATGACGGATGATGGTCAGCGGCGACGGATGAAGGACTGGTTGACGAACAATGAGAAGAATTTTTATTTCTCATTTCTGTTCCAGAAATAGAGAAATATAAAATTTTAGCTTCTGATTTCTATTCCAAACCTATTTCTGGAACAATAATCTATTTCGGAAATAGAAAAATGAAATAATGTTACCAAATGAATTTCTATTCCAGAAACAAGTTTGGGATAGAAAAATTGTTTCTAGAATAGAAATTCTGATTTGTATACACCCCTTAATTCATAAAAACTCAATGGAATTATACTTTCTACTGGGTTGAGCCCAAATGGAAAAATTCAGTCCTCAAGCTGATAATGGTTTTATCAATATTTTCCATGCAGCCCAAGTTTGATGGGCCTAACGACAGTCTTTTTTTGCTCCTTTTCCAATTCTTGTTTGTGGAAGAAGTAAAAAAAAGACAAGGTTATGTGACGTCCTTGTAATGTTTTATCCATCTTTATTTCCCAGACTCAATTATACTTTTCTATTATATTTTGCTGTCAATTGCTTTTTCTTTGTTGACAAAACAACTCACATCATCCGGGTCGATTTTTAACGACTCTCAATTTGAGAGAAAAGACGGATCGAGAAGATCTAGCCTCATATCACCTATGGGTATGGGATGCAGTTCTCCCATCCCTAATATGTCGCCTTCACTCTTTTGGGGACAAAAAATCGAATGTCTATTCGAAACGATGTCGTTTTGAAATATTTAGAGTCCAAACAGACAAAAGACTTCATTAACTGATGTGAGTTCTGAGATATGGACATTCTTATGGCATCCACAACCAAATTACAAGGTACAAAGTTTGAGATTGTATAGAGAATTTAGAGATATTTTGTAGTAGATTTTTTAAAGGGTTTGGAAGTGGAAAAAAAATTGTTGTTATAATAAATTATTGGTTACCTGATTCTCGATAACTTATTGGTAATTAAGCGATACTATTATGAAATTATAAACACTTTTGATAGTTTATATATATTAATTTTTCGTATCTTTTATCCTTTTTTTACCAACGACATAAGCTTACTTTACCAAATTTTTATCAGAGACTTATTAAAGATAATTTACATATTACTGGTGGATTTTAAGAGATAATTTATTGGGATAAAACTTGGTGAGTCACATCAATTTAGCTTAGCAATAGTGTTAGTAAATGTATGGAGTTGCTAACCAAGTCAAATAAAAATTGTTAACTCAATAGAAAAGTTTGTAATTTGAACAAGAAAAAAATTTTGAACGTTGGGCAAGGAATTCAAATAAGAGTTGGTTATGAAAAATCAGTTGATAATTTAATCTAACAAATGGTGATAAATTACTCTAATCTAGGTTGATAATTTCATATAAGAGCTAGTGCGGAGCAAGTTATGCAAATAATATTTAAAATGCGAGCACGAAATTGATAATTTGCAAACTATCAAAATAAGTTGGTAATTTCGTAAAATTATTGGTAAGTTACCGAAGCCCTTTTTTTTAACTTACCAATATTTATTAAAAATTCATAATAATAAAAAAAAGCAGTATATTTCGATAGAAACAATGGAGTTCTGATTGTACAAGTAAGACTTATCTGAATGTACAACAAACGGCAGCCACAAAGCCCATTGTCCCTTCAGGATTACGAGCCCACGAAAATAACAGGAGACAGAAGAAACAAAATAACAGGATCATTAGGCCATTTAAGCGTGGCGTCAGGGCGGTGGTTTCCTGACCAGGGGGTTTACGGCGCACTGTCGGTGCAAGTTGGTTCCTCCTGTCACAAAAAAATAAATAAAAAAATACATGTACTACAAAAAGACCCTAAATCTACAAATTTTTGCATCTAAGTCCATCCTTCTAAAGTAAAAAAAATACATGTTCTTGTTCACCTAGTCCTAACTCTCTTCCTTCCCCTATTAGACCTCACGGATCTTGGGCCATCGTTTGCATTTTTACGTTTCCGCCGCCAATTCGCGATCGGAATTCTCCTGCCAATAGCCGAAGACTCCGCCGATGGCGAAGAGTCGGAGTTGCCTGCGCTCTTGCTTCCCAACGACGCTGTCCAAACCGTGCTGTTGGCATTCGAAGAAGCCCTCGGGGGCAATTTGTGACCCGCCCCGCGACGAGGGGCGCCTCGAGGCCTGACCGGAACGTCGTAGGCGGTGTGGACGAACTCGGTCCCTCTGCAGTGTTGCCTCAGTTTCTGGGTGACGATGTCTCTCAGGAGCATTGCAGACTTGTGCTCCCGTGTCCTTCTGGAGTAGAAGACCAGCGAGTTGTTTACGAGGAGCAAAAGATCTCGGAACACTTCTGTGGAAGATGTCACGGCGAGGCTCGATATTCTCGATTTTATGGTGTGAAAATCCATGTGTTGGCGGATCAATCTCTTGTATCTTCCTCTCTTCTGCGACAGATGAATACGATAGAACATGTAGAGTCAGACGCTTGTTTTTACTGTTCTTACTGTGTTACATGACTAGTCCTAGAGTTCCAGGCGATAACATTGGCATCAAACAAATCATAGAGCGGTATCTAAACTTGACAGGATAAACAGAATTCAGAAGTAGGATTCAAGTTAATCGAAGTAGGATTTGCGGGCAAACATCGACAAGAGCTGGCGTCGAATTATGCACCGAATCTAAACTTCACCTGGCAATTGAGCCGGCGATAGAATATGTTGGCGCTCTTGTGCTCCACGACGGAATCGAAAATCCTCATCAGATCATCAACAGTCTCCTTCCTCCGACCTTTACGACTCTGAGAATCCATCAAAGCGTCGACCGGGCCAATGAATTCGCTTTCTCCTACGCTCCCTTCTTTAATTTGCACAGCACAATTCTTCCTTTTTCTCAGACCTCTCTTCTTCTTAAGGAAGCCTGCTTGACCTCTGCAGAGCTCCTGGAGCTTCATATCGATCTTGCGATCCTTGTCTCGCTTAGACGACTTGGAAGTACGTGGCCTAGTCTCCTTCTCTTCAGCCGAAACTGAAAGCTGAACACGGCCATCTGATGAGGAGTTAGCGGAGACTTCTTGGGTGAAACTGTCTGAGAGAGCACCTTCCGGCGTCGGTCTTCGATATGATTTAGCTCCATACGAGTTCTGAACTGGTACAACCGATACTGTCCGGCTGGAGTCGTAATCGACGTTGGAATAAGGTCCGCTCTCTGCCTTGAGATATTCCAGCTTTGATTCCAGAATCCTGACAGAGAAAAACATGAGTCCACAATCAAAGAGCAACAGGATGACAGACACATGATGTTCCCCTGTCGGACTCGCCATATATCGATTCTATATCTCACTGAAAAACCGACTCTTCCAGTGTCAAAAGGGTGAGCATCGACGTCCACAGAATTTAAGATAGTTAAAATCACAGGGTAACCTCCAACTCGATCTAGAATTCAGCAGATTTCGGGTAATAACTGTTCTTACACATTTCATGTCCTTAATTTCCCTTCAAAGGCGATGGATGCACAAGGACAAGCAAGTCTATAAGGCGACTCGGAAGACAAGATAAACCAAAAAGATGAGATTGCTGACCCAATGGAGCTTTCAGATTGCTCTAACGCTCGCCTCAACTCCGCCATTCGCTGTTCTCGTAACTCTTCGAACCAGGCTCTAAAATAGAAACAAGAAAACCATCAAAGATCAACCATAATGGCGATGAACTTGGTCCCCCAGCTTGTGAAGGCTCGAAGCATTACGATGCTACTACTTTTAGTAACTGATGAAAGGCTCTCAGACAAGCAAATGTCTCTCGCTCCAATCGATCAAAACGCCATCACATTTCTTACACGACCATGGCCACCGTACACTGCTTAAGATTGCAGAAACGAGGATGGTATCGCGACGGCTTTTGAGAAAGAAAAGAGTTCTACTTACGCGTGACCTGAGAATCGCCGTTGCAGGTCCTCATACTTGGCTTTGCAAACCTGCATTACAACGTGGAATTCTCATTTAATATGGACTTAGCGATTGCATTGACTAAGATAAATATTGAAAACGATATTAGACAAAATGAATTTAATGGATTTATCCACTTTAATAGAACTAACTAAGATATTTTAAAGAAAAAAAGTACACACAAACTAAGTAATTGCAAAAGAAAGGCTCATTAATAAAAGTTCAAATGAAAGTAATTAGTTACTCATTGTGTACTTTTAAATGGTTGATCAATGTAAAAATGATTTATTACCACAATTTTTTTTTTATTATAGAGAGAAATGATGTTCTCAACCCAACAAAGGAAATGATTCATGACATCTAGGTGATTTTTCAAAGACTTTTATTGATCAGTCATTTTTTACATTAATTAACCATTGAAAAATATGTTCAATTTTTGGAATTTGCCCTTTTTTGTTATTAAGGTCATTTTCCCTTTAAATTACTAAATTATGTTTCTTTTTCTCAAAATATCTTATCAGGTTTAATATTATAATCATCAAATTTTAACAATTTCTTTTATTTTTTAATATTGTTGTTGATATTTTTCTCTACTACCGATATATCATTTAGCTTATTTTCTCCTCTCTTTTTTTTTTTTTTTCATTTTCCACTCAATTAAGGTAAAAGAAAAATTTCTTCCAAAAAAAAAAAATATACCTTTTTTTCCCAAAAAGTCATGTCAATTGTACATCATAATGGAAATAACAATTGAGGGTCAACAGTTGCAACAAAATGAAAGTTCAGGACAATATTGTGTATCAGTTGAAAGTTTAGAGGCAACTCTAATTTTCTATTGAAACAATTAGATGGACACGCTTGTCTCGGAAGGCATACGTGTGGACACGTCAACTTCAAATTATAAAAAGATTAAAAACAGAAGTTCCAGATTTATTGAATAAGTATGCACAAAAAATATAAAATAAAACAGGAGATGAGAAATTCATACTAATTTAACATAGATTCAATCAACAAAAATAATAAGGGAAACACAACCCAAACAGGAAAAGACCAAACAAGGAAACATGGCTTCTTCTTGGATTAGCATCATCATTACATGCCCTCAAAAATAGAAATCAAATTATATTTTTTCTATAATTTCTTTTATCTTCCTTATTGGTGCACACAAGCTAGAATGACATGGCAATTACATTCTAATAAGGAAATTAGAGAGAGAGAGAGAATTCCCAGGGAACATCATAAGTTTGGTAAACCCTAAAAAGTACAGACATCACATGTAACATTAATGTGATCATAGGAGCTCAGGGAAGAGGATATAGTTTCACCTTTGGGGTGATTTCACACGGCCAAACGATTCGGGCTCGGAGCTCCGACGCGACCCGGCCCCAATCTCCGGTCCCGTGCCGGAGCACGGCGCCGCCGAGCAAGAGCTCGTCCCATGTGCTCCACCTCCCCATCTCCATTGTCCTTGACTCGAATGCACACGCTTTGGGATAGAATAATCCTTTACCTCCCGTTCTCCAATCTTATTGCCTTCAAGTTGGCGATCAAGCGAGTACGTATCATCACCATGCGAAGATCATTCGAGACCCGTTTGACTCCGAACCCGCCTACCTAAAAACCTCAAGCCTCAAAAAAATGTCTGACAAAGCCTTACAAGACCAAAAAATAAAAATAAAAAAATTTGGAAGAGGAAAGAAGGTTTCTGGAGAGAGAGAGAGAGAGAGGGGTTATGTGATTTCTGGGTTTTGATATAAAGATTATGAGAGCTATTTGTTTTATTTATTTATTATTTTTTAACCTTTTTCTAGTTTTTCCTTTCTTGGAGGATAAGTTATTGGTGTTCTATGGCTTAAGGTTGTTAATTTCAGTTATCTATTTTGGGAATCAGTCAACAGAATGACAAGAAAGAATTAGAGGAATTTTAAAGAGGATATATATATATATATATATATATATATATATATACTTTTGCTACTCTGGAATGGATGGCCTCCATTGTCAGCTTCTACGTGAACGTGGAATGCCAATATCACTCTTGCAACTCATGTTGATCATGCATCGGTTTTAATCAGTTGTTCATTTAATTTGTTTTCCCTGGTGTTTTCAGGTTTGTAATATGAATAGTTTCTGCGAATCTGCAGCAAAAACGCATTATCAGATCGATCACAGATACTCGATGCGTCCTGATTTTATATATCCTCTTTAAAACTTGGCATTGTGATCTTCGAATGATGCAAAACTTTCGGTATTTATTTTCCGGGGATGTGACCAAGTTTGTCATCCTCAGGTTCACGTAGAGTTGCAGTAATTGAACAATTAAACAGTCAATTTTATCTAAGAGAATGGCATAGTCGACAAGGCGGCACGTCGTCCAGCTTGTGTGCACCAGCAGAACGGGTTTAACCTTCGGGCTCCGGTAGCATGCACCAACCTGCGGACTCTAATTGCCGCCGTAAATTTCCGAAAGTTACATTCAAGGAGGCAAAGTGAATTTGCAGCATCAACCTAACCATGTATCTCTGGTATGCTCATTCTCAGATGCACCACACTAATTAGGCTCATTCCCACTTCTGCATGAATCCTTTGGCAATGGACCCAATGTGTCAAGGATCAGAGTGATTCCTATAATGTGACTCGGTAAGCTAAGACAATCTGATCTTTAATGGAGGCTTCCTCATGACAAGATACAATTGCATCCTCATTTTACAGTGAAATTCTAACAAGCTAGATGCACAGTAGACAAACTCCTTCGGTTATGATGATGAACAAAGTGGATTTTCATTATACGAGCGAGAAGTACACATGAATTACACGGGAGGCAGAAGTACACATGAATTACATGGGGGGCAGATAGAAGATACAATAAGATACACCATACAACAGAATCAAAGAATTGAGAGATCCTACTCTTTCGGAATATCATGGAGTCATGCCCCGAACAAGGCCTCTTGAGTCTTCGAGCTTAATTTCCATGCGCGTAGTGCTCGGGCATTTGCCTCATGAGAAACCAAGCAAAACTGATCGACGGAAGCGGCAAAATCAGTAACCGTAAAGCCAAACTCCGAGTCAAGGACAGATGGGTGTCCATATACACGAGTATTCTGTTAGATATCATCCAACTGGACTCTGCAGGTAAGCAGAAAAGGGATGCAGATGGTATGGTCCATTAGCACTGTTGAAGGACTAGATTCAATTCCTGAGCACTTCTTGCAATTACACCACCTCTCCTGCAATAGAAGCAACAGGGAAATTTATGTCATGTGGAATCCGCGAATGAGCAAAGGCCATTATTCTCTAGTTTCAATTATAAAATGAAGAAAAAGGAAAAGAAAAGCAAATCAAATTCATCTGGCAACATTCTGCTTTCACCTCAGAATACAAGGTTCACACCAATCATGTGGGTGCGTCAGAACTACAACTTGCCCATTAAGTGTTAAGCATATAATCTGAAGCAACACTGCTCATGAATTCATTAACCAAACTCCAAAGATAAGACGTCATGCAAAACTGTAGAAACAAATGATGGTCCTGATGTTTATGAAACAGTGGGTGGTTACACATCTTCCAAGTTAAAAGGGATGATATAAACTTCATCAACAACTCCCAACATGCCTACCTCACAAGCATAGGTATAATTTTCTGGATCTTTTGCAGCTCTGTAAAACACTGGTTGCAGCACTCTAGCCTGAGATCAAGTATTCAAATCTGTCAGTACCCAGCACCAAGAACACAGCCAAATGAGAGATAGAAAGTGCCCAGTCCAACGAAGAAAACCTTTGCTCAGCATGTAGATCGACACCAACAGTCGGAGGTGCTGAAACTGTTGAGCAAACTAATGAACCAAAAACTGCTACAAGCTTTAGTAGCATCTCGAGAGACACACATGTATGCCTGTAAATTTCGGAAAAAGGGAAAATGTCAAATCAGTTAAGAGGATGTAAAGCTACCAAATCCGGAGACTTACTATCGCTGAAAAATGTACATAATCTATATCAAGGATATCAGCTACACTGCTGATTAAAAGGACTAGGCATCAACCATTTCTTTTAAGCAATCAACACAGAACTTTCAGCACCAGATGCATAATAGAAAAGAACAAATGAAGAGATCATTGCATCATGAAACCTTCAGTAAGCAAACAAGTTAAGGTATCAAAGGTTAAATACACATAAGAATGACAAATTCATGCTAGGTTCTGAAAATACAATAACTAATGATCCAGAATCATGTCATTGCTCCTTTATAGATACTAAAAGCATTCATAACTCCTGTTGTACAGTTCCAGCAATTAGACGGTAAAAACACCATTTCAAACAGATAACTATTTCTAGCAACATAACTAAGCTGACCAGCATATATTTATAACCACATTACCTTTCTACGTTGCTATCCAGTAAACCCACAAGCACAGGAAGCAAGCAAGAAAATAAATCTAAGTTCAGCATCTCCATTTTATCCATAAGGATGCTGATTACATCTGCTTGAACCTGCACCACAATCACAATCACGTGTCTCAGAAAAATAAAGGAAATTATCATACATCAGGGATCTTAGGATAAACTGCATATGATGATACCCACAGAATGATCCGGCAACCTCCTCAATGCGTTCATAGCACCTTTCATATCTTTCCTTTCAAAGAAATGCCGGACTACCTGGAAATACAAGAGAAAATTGTCAAGGCAACTACCAAGTAGAAGTGCAGATAAGAAAAGTGATATATAGTCGGTCAAAATGCCATTTCTATGACTTCTGAACCATCCATTCGGTGATTAGATTTACGCATTAGAATTTAGAAGCATTTGGTCATCACACTTTGCTGCAACTGCAATACTTTCTGCTAATACTATGTCTTTCAAGTATTAGAAATGGTGCCAACATAATTGCAACCCTTAGCTAACCCTACCTGGCAAGTCGTACGATTGTGGTGGGGAATAAAAGACTAGTTATTAGAGGAATAGCCACAGTGTAAGGAGGCCAACATACAAAACGAAAGTATACAGGGACATGCAATATACGAATTAGCCTTACTCAACTATGTAAACATTCAAAAAGAGCTAAACTACCTGTAGTTTTGTCAAGCGAGAACGGAGAGTACTTAAGAAAACTTCATGATTTCCCAGTAGAAGTTCAGTGACATCCTCATGGTTAACAGAGTCTGACTCACTCCCCACATATTGAGGTTCCCCTCTCTGTAGGTTGAGAAACATGATAAGCAACCAGGAAACAAAACACACTATCATGGATTCGATGCTAGCCACTTAAACCATTTAAAAAGGGTTAAAGTTCTACCGTGGTCATTGGAGGTACCGAGTGAGGGGGCACATTATTTAGCGGGTTCTCCACATTGTTAGATAATTGTCTCCTTTCAACCCTCTCAACTGAAACAGTTGATCCTTCATCTGTCGATGGTCCTCTTTGATGAACCATTACAGTAATTGTATCATCAGTACTTTTGAATTTGTCTCTTCTTCGAACATTGCGAACAAGAGCGGAGGGTGCTCTATCCTCCCCCGGTAATGCACGAGAAGAGAAACTAGTTGCCTTATCTTCACTCACATTCAATCCTCCTTTGATTTCCAAATCCTCCATTGGCAAAGAAGAAGTTTTGCCTGATTCATCTGTTGGTAGTTTTCTCTGAGTAGCCATCGCAGGGGATCGACCTACAGTACTTTTAAATCTGTCTCTTCTACGGAAGTTGCGAATAAGGGCAGAGCGTTTGCTATCCTCCTCTGATACTGTCTGAGAAGACAAAATAGTCGCCTTATCTTCACTGACATTTGATCCACGATGAATCTCCAAATCCTCAACTGGCAATGGAGGAGTTTTACTTGATTCATCAGCTGATAATTCTCTTCGAGGAGCCATTACAGTTGACTGATCTTCAGAACTGCGAACAAGGGTAACAGGTGTTCTGTCCTCAGTGGTTACCATATGAGAAGACATACTTGTTGCCTTTTGTTCGATGATGTTTAATCTGTCACTCTTTTCCACATTCTCTGCCAGAGAGGGAGGGGTTTTATCTAACGTGGGATTTTCAGGTGTATTGATTGTTTGATCTTCAGTGCTTTTCAATTTTTCTCTTTTTTCAAACTTCTCAACTAAAGTGCGCGTCCTGCCTGGCACAACTGCAACTGCCAAAACCAAGTTTGAGGGGAAAAGGTCAGTTTTATTCAATAGTTACTAGGAGTTAAACCTAATCGGCAAGCAGCAGCTAACCTCCATTGACAAACTTGACAGAGTTGATTTCTTCTTTGAAACTGACAGTTTGGTCACCTTGAACACAATAACAAATCTATGTCAGCAGATTTTCAGATCTAGTTTACAAAATGGCATCTCAGTCTCCAACAAAACTATTCAACTATGGCATATATACTTTCAAAAGAAGCAACTGCTGTATCTTTACCAATGAAAATTATGCACTGGCTAATTTCTAGATATGCTTTCGTACTTCTACCTCCTACGTAAAACCAGCGGATTAGAACTACATTACCAACGGCATGAACAACCATGGTCTCAGAACAACAGTTACTAGCATTGCAAAATCGATATTTTTGAACTGCAGAAACTGTTACAGAAATGATTTGCTTAAGATTCTTCAGAGAAAATGAAAAGTATGGTGAACACTATTTTAACAATTTCCCCATTAGTCACTCATTGGGTTATAAGCATTGCAAGATATAAGGATTTATCCTATTCTTTCTTCTTTCTTCTTTTTTTTTTTGAAAAATTCATGCAGTAACATCGTTTTGCATTCATTTAATTTGATTCGTATTTTCTATGCAAAGTCGTAGACATGACCCAATGAACCATCAATATTCAAGAGAAATTGCTTACACTTTTCTGTTTTAGGTGTCTGCAGTGGTAGCACCTTTCCAGATTCCGCAGAGAGATTCTTGACACTCGAATGATTGTCTTCACAGCCATCTCTTGCTCCATCTTCAGGTGCAACTTTGATGTTCAAAAATGAATCTACAAGACTTTCAGAACCACTTTTTGCACTGCTAACCACTCCAATTTCAGCACATGCTGATAACCTGTCGACATCATATTTGGTGCTTGACGGCCTCCTTGAATGAGCAGGCCTGAGCAACATGCCTGGTTTAGTCCTTGAAAAAGTAATAGATTCTCTTCGAGATGAGTCTTTTCCATCGGGACTGTCCCTACTAACAACTTTCGGTTGAGTAATAAATTTACTAGGAACATGCCCACTTAATCCATCTGGCGTTTCTGTTACCAAACCCTGCCTCTGTAGTGTCAAATTAGGAGTGTCCTTAAAATCCAGCGGTTGAATCACTTTTGCAGAGTTTGTGGTATCAACACGCTGTGGAGAAACAGGATTTCCACTAGCGGCTGCACAAAGAGGATGGAGCAACACATCAACAACAAGATAATATACTTTAGGATGTAAACCAGTGTTCAGCAATAATACATGCACTACATGAGTATTCTAAAAGAAGCTCCACCTGTAAACGTGTGGAAAGTAATATGTCTGATACGCATTAAAAGTACTCTTAAAGGATCCGGGATGTAAATCATCTCGTATCTCATCAAAGAACCATCAAACAAGTGGGAAACTAAACTCCTTGACGGAGTTAGTGCTTTTTGCAGGAAGAAGACTTGAAACTGTGGGCAAGAAATGATGCCAATTAAAGCCAGCAGACTTCTGTCTTCCAGGAAGAGGATAGGCAGGATTCAAGTCTTTGGGATAAAGAAACTCTCCACCAGAAGTGCCTCCAGTAAAGAATGGAAGCATCAATAATTGAAGATGCAGCTTTGCAAAGTCAGACTCTCAGAGCTTTGTACACTCAAGAAGAACGGAAGAAAAGAATACCAAGTTCAAGGACTACTTATCCTTTACACAAGTTAGAATCTGTCTCTGATTCAAGGTCAAACTTTCCTTTGTGAACACCGACAGCTAGAAAATAACTTGCTGAGGAAAACCCTATGTATGCAAACATTTATGGCTGACAATAGATTAGAACAAGAGAAAAAAAAATGATAATCCTCCACTTTGCCCAAAGTACTTGATGATCAACCCAATCACACTAAATACTATTGTGATAGATGCTCAAAATAACAAACTATTTTTGATATGCAGCTACAGCCTTCTTCCTTACCCTCATCTGATGAGCACTGTATATCTACATTCCATTCAGTAGTACGGGCCATTAAGCTTCCAGTACTTTGCACAGGACCATGTGTTATCATATTGGTATATGAATTTGACAGTATAATAAAAGTACACAAAAACCAACTTACTATCCACATATATATTCTTTATGTCTTTGGTGTCATAATCCGGAGAGGCGCAGCGCATGATTGAAGTTGATCTCATGGTGGTCCCTACTTTAGCTGAGGAACGACTTTCTTGGTGTTCAATTTCATCATCACCACTATCCTTCTGCTGAGGCTTTGAATTAGTTCCATACGGCTCAATAAGCTGAAAAGAGGATGTACCACCATCAGAGAAAAATCCATCTGAACTAACGAACTTGTATAGGAAAAGCCATCTTTACAGGAGAAAAGGGTAGTGGAATTCTAGTGTAGTAAAGATGAAGGTGACTAGTGATTACCGATGTATCCGCTACCCAAACACCAACAGAACTTTGGTAGTATGAGCAACCCAAGAGTTTTCCGTCATGAATACAAATATCAGCAAGGGTTGACCATCCCATGTCAACAGCATCATGGCTGATTACAGGCTCCCATGAGTAAACCTACATTTACCAAGCAAGAAATCACATGTCAGCATCTTCCAAAATGTGATAAAATTCATGATTAGGATGTTTCAGACCTTTAAGCTATCCTCCAAACCACAGAACAAGGTCCTCCCATCAGGATGGAAGGCAATTGCACGTACTCCTGTGGCCTGAAATAAACAATAAAATTCAGTCATGAAGGTAAACCCAGCAATGTTCAGGATCCTATGATTATTATAAAAGATGAGAGATTCGCAAGGGTTCAGTTAAAAACAAGCATCTCGATTATGAGGAAAAATTCCATGTAAGTTTTCACATATATGACACAGGACAATTTGCAACTTCTTATTATGAAATATTCTGACCCCAAAAGCAGGGAGTAGAAAAATCCTAAATAACTAAATTGAAATGATACTGTTAATTCCAAGAAACCTAGCCATTAGATACCTCAGGTCTGGAAGATCCAATTAGTTCAAATGTTTCCAAGTCCCAGAATTTAACCGTTCTATCTGCCGAACCTGGACAAGAAATCATCCATATTGGATTACCGGAAATCAGGAGTACGGACAAATTCAAAAGAATATTTACACTATCCAACTTGTAAAGGAAGAAACAAGAAGAATGCAAATGAAATAGACTGAATTTCACACAAAAGACAGACAATAGTGAACAGTGAAAGAGGATTAGTGAGTTATAATAGTTTGTTGGATTGACAAGTGTAATTAAAGGTCTACTCATCCAAAGGCCAAATGCAGATGGTACTAAATATATTCCGGAGATAATAAGTGTTTCAGGAGCTTCCATCACAAAAAGCCACAAATTTAAGTCTAGACATCATGCATTACTGAATAACTATTAGGTCTTGTTGACGAGTGCCATAAGGCAACTCAATAAGTACCTAAAACTGTTCCTACAATTTTTTTAATGCACACGAAAGTACATAGAATTTGAAACATATTCTTCTAGTATGTCATAACAAAAACACAATTTCAAAAGCATTTGACATACCCGGTCTCAAGTCTCCTAAGGACACTCTTCACATAATCCTAAGTATTTTACTCTAGGTTTTCCATCATTGTGTCTAACAAATTATGCTTACATAATGTCAGAACCAAAAGTAATTTTTTAATGGAAATAATGGATTCAACAAATCTCAATGCGACAATTACCTGTAGCAAGTAGGAACTCCAAGGGATGGAAATCTATAGATCGGATATGATTTTCATGGAACTTAAAATCATGCAAAAGCTTTCCAGCAGTTAGATCCCACACCTGTATGAACAGTCAAATGCTTTACTCGACAAAGGAATAGAGCAATCTTGCCGAAGGCTGTGCCTCACAGGGTAACCAATTTACCTTCACAACATTATCATTTCCCCCTGAAACAACCCAGCGACCATCAGGAGAGAATCTGATGGTGCTAATGCCTCGAGTATGACCCTTGTACGTGTGTATACATCCTTTCTTCCTGATATCCCATATCTTTAGATTTGTGTCAGTGGAACCAGATGCAAAGAACTCTCCAAATGGATGGAAATCCATAGCGGTGCAATTGGATCTGTGTCCAGTAAGACCACGAACCACTACGCTTCAAGAGTAATTAAGAGTGAATTGATATATACTAAAAAACAATAATGACACTGCCATATATGTGATAGACTCCTGCTTGTGATCAAGTGAGTACATATCTAGGTTTCTTATTCAGACAAGCAATAACTCAAATGCTTGACCATTGAAGAATTTAATCAACTTACTCTTTGCTTCTTCCAAGTCCCACAGCTTAATGACACCAGAAGAAGCTCCAGCAAGCACCAACACTTCTGCAGAATTAAAGGCTACGGATTCTACAGGATTTGTATGACCACAAAGGCTCTGCATTGTCAAGCATAAAAACATTATTAATCATTCTTGCAAGCAGATGTTGTCACCACTAATTCGCTCTCTTCCAAATTTTAGGTAATCAAATTAGTTTTCAGTTTTCGTGATATAAATTACAGTTACAAAGAAGGACACGACTGCCATTAAGAGTTAGCATCAGCGCTCATTCTGCCTAAAGACATTTGTTTACAAGTAACCACAGAACTAAGTACTTAAGAAGTAACCTTTCAAATTTGCACTACAGCGAAGAGAAGATTAGAATAGCACAAAGAATTTATCTAGCAGCACATCGATTAGAAGAAAAAGGAAAAGGCAAGATAAAATGCTAACTCAACTAACCATTAAGGAATTTGGCTTGCCGATGGCCCATAGATTGACCTTGTAGTCATCTCCGCCAGTAAGAAAAAGCCGGCATGCCTTCTTTCCGATACTGAGACAGTTGACATTGGACGAATGGGCCACAAATTCCTCTGCGCAAAATCCGAGTCAAAGGAAACAAATCCACCCAACAAGCGATGCATCCCTTTATCCACCACACAAAAACCGAAAACCGCATAGGAAAGAAAAGCATACTGATATTCACAACTATCACCAGAGCCATCGCATTTAGAAAACAAGCAGACCCCTAATTTCCTAACGAGGACTATACCAACCTTTGAGAGGATAAGAACTACCCTTGACACAAAATCTCCCGGCATTGACGAATCTTTCTAGTTACACATTTCCTTCCAGCCCCCCCAGTCAGCAGCACTATAAACACATCCTAACCTCCATGAATTTTCTGACTGCAAAAAAAAAAGGCTATCTTTCTATCTACTGACCCGAAATCAAATCTCACCCTTCCGAGCAAATTACAAAAAGCTTATCGAACTACGGCGACTTGCCCACGAACCCAAAGCACCCACAGATCTCTCCGGACCCAAAAACTCAAACACTTCACCACCCCGCGAGAAGGAACTCCGGAAACCAACGACAACCTCAACATTCAAGAAACGCCAAATTCAAAAAAACGCCAACGAGAAGGATACGCAGCTTGTAGCCCCGCTTGGACATCTTCCTCCCAGCCACTCGGGAGCCAAAACCCAGAGCCCAGAACCCCAAGATTGAGCAGCCGGAACCCAAGACTTTCCTCCAGCCCGAAGGAAGCTCTGGACGCAAAGTCGGTCTCTTTCGGACGAGACGAGAGATGGGGATCGGATGCGCAGAATCGGAAGGGACGAGGGACGAGGGATTCGCGACAAATTCGCGCGTGAGATTTCGACAGTGTCGCCAGGAACGGGAAGGCTCGCTTTCTTGATTCTCCCCTCCTTTGCTTTTTCTTGAGGAAGACAGTCTTCCTTTTAGTCACTTTGCTGCGTCGCCTGAAGCTCTTCTTCAGACCATGATTGAGCCAGTCTAGGCCGCAGAGTGAAATGACCGAATTGCCCCTGGAATTTCCTTCTGGGATTTTCCTGGGCCACCAAAATTGAAATTTTCAGTTATTTTGTTTTATTTTGAAATTAATTAATTAATTAGTGGAAATTCGGGTGACGTGGCTTTGGATTTTCTCTAATTTTCTTTCGGTTTGTTTTTTTGTTAGACTCGTGCACGTCGGTCGGTGGACGAGGCTTTTTTTTTATTTATTTGTTTGGAAAGGAACATTTCTAAGTAGCAGTTAGAATATTATCTTGGGATATGAAGTATGACATTTTCGATGTACCATACTTTTCGAGTGGTTTGGGATTGGATTCCGTAATTTTCCTTTGTTAAAAGTTTATTTTTTCGTCCTTCTACTTTCGGTTTTTTCCTAATCTAAATTCATTTGCGTCTAATTTGACTCGTCAAATCCTTCTATTTGCACAAATTTCCAATCGTGTGTCCATCAATTTCGGTGAGATCCAGTTGAGGTGGTTGACAGACGTTGCCAACCTATGATGTGGGAAAGTTTTTTCAATGCGACTGCTAATGTGGCACCACCTTCGAAATTAGAAAAAGGAAAAAGAAGACAAAGGAGTATCTTCTCTCTCTCACCCACTCAAATAAGTTTCACGGCCATATTCGTTTTTGGTCGCATAGCAAGCTAATTTATGAGCAGCCTATTGGACAAGTAAATTCAAGAGAAAATTCATTTGCGAAAATCCCTAGAATCATCAATAGAAGATGATAGATGAAGATCGTCCAGGGCGTGTAGGCACTGAAGGATAAATTTCCATCGTTCAGGAGTGCGAAAGATTAAAATACACGACTATTTTTCAGGACTCAACTTCATCATGCCGTCAAAAAATGAGGATGGTGAGAAATGTAGAACTAAAAGAGCAAGTAACAGAAAAGAGTGTTTTTTTATGAACGATTGAGGAACAGGTCAATAATTTTGCATAGAGATGATTACTTTATGTTTTGTGTCAAATTTGTGTCATGCGCACATACCATTTTGCTGCCTAATCACCGAGCTTATCCATGGAGTTTATTGAGGAATATTTAATAAAAACGATCCCATCATTTTGAATAAAAAAATTGAATCCGAAAGGGTTTGTGTCTATCTAAAATATTAATGCAATTCACTAATTTTTATCCTTTTTCTGCTTTATATATATATATTTATAGTGACGAGGAAGGTGTCTTGGCTGTGTCTCAGCAAGAGAGATTCACTCAAATACCGATGATATCTTGGGAATGGCCGTGGCTGATTTAATTATTATAATTTAGACTTGTAGAAACCAATACAATCTAAAAATAAAATAAAATAAGCCAATAAAATTTAAATAAAAAAATTAGCTAAGGAACAGGTACACGGGTCAACGCTGTATCTGTCGTCAAAGACACCTTAAAAGCCCCAAAAATTAATATTGTTTTTTTTTTTTTTCTGAATTATGTAAAGTCAGTTGATCCGTGATTCCATTCAATTGCAGAAGCCTCTTTCTCTTTCATGGAAAGTGACCAAATGAAAGGTCGAGCTACCCTACCATTAAACTGCCGCTATTATATCTTTTCTCTTCTTCAATAGTGGAAAATAAATAAATTAATTAATTAAATAAAGATGCCTTAGGACAAAAAAAGAAAAAAAGAGGTTTTTTTTCCCTTCTCGTTGAATCTTTAGGTATAACCACCTGAGGGTCCATTACTCAACTGCCCAATTAAACTTTTTGATTGCTTCGTTTGGCCCAAAACTCATCAAATTAGGAAAGTATACTTGGTTGATGTTTTCTGAAATATAGACTCCGTTTATTTCGTGAAAAATATATGATATGAAATTTTTTTTCTAAAAATGATTTGCTTTTGTATTGCTACAAAAAATGTATGAATGGAAAAATATTTTCATCGCTCATGAAAATATTTAGACATAATTATTATGGATGATGAAAATATTTTCCAAATCATTCATTAATTGTTAAACAAGCAAGCCCTAATGTATGTGAGAATCAATTCCATGAAGATGATTAGGGTGCAAATTCTATGCTTAATTTCCTTAATCCCCCTATTTTGTGAAGACCCATATATATAGTCACCCTTTTCCTCCCGCTTTCAATAAAAGTTGGGCAAAAAATTAATTTGACATAAATTTACAGAACACAAACTTTTTTACACTCTTGACATAATTTTTTTTGTTATAGTTCAATGAAAGCTAAATGAGTCAGTAGGGGCGTGTTGTCGGTTAAATCACTTGGGAAGGGTGGTAGGATGCTAAATTGTTCTTGTTCGCTTAGGATGTTTCAGAGAGTTTCATCGAGCATAGCTCATGCTATTCGCTAATCCTTTTTAGCAGGCTCAGTGTTCGTGTCTCCCGACACGCAGTAACTCATGATTGGCTCGTGTCCCGTCGACAGGTAATTGTCTATTTACGGTTCGCTCCTTACACCAAGATCGCCAAGTGGCATAATATATTGCAAACCAATCTTTTTCTTATCCCCTTGCTATAAACACACCCAATTTTTCACTCATTTGGAGGACATTTCCAACATCTAAATTTCAGTATTCATGTTGGCCTCGGCAACGAACCACTAAAAAAACTTCTGTTTGCTTTTGGTGTTACTGCTGCATGATGGCAAGTGGCAACCCTTCCTCCAACTCAATGATCGCGAGAGGAAACTTCCTCAGCAAGGAGCCATGCAATCTACTTTCCATTGGCTTTTTTTTGGGTCTTGTGTAGACGGAATCGAACAAATCGTAAAAAAGAAGTGCTGTTATAACAAGATCATAATGATGCATTTGGTAACATTTGTGTTTTCATGAGCAATTTCTTTTCAAAAATAATTATTTTATATTTTTATTTTCTGGAACAGTTTTTAAGTAAAATGTCTTTGGTAACCGCATAAAATTTCTATCCCCGAAATAAAAAAATAAAAAATTGGAATACGTTTGGTACAGCCTACAATTTTTTTTGCGTAAGAATTCTTTTAATTTTTTAATAAATTTTCAAGATTTTTCTCTCTTTTTTTTTTTCTCTCTCTTCTTCTTCCTCCTATGGTAGGGGGCGATGGCCTCGGAGGCAATAGACTACAGCGGCAAGCAGCGATGGTGGCGGGCGGTGAGGCTCCGACGACTGATTAGAAAAGGAAAAAATAAGAAGAAAGAAACTTATATCTAGAGATTATTTCCGGGAACAAGAAGTTACTTTTTTTCATTTCTTGTTTCTGTTCTAAATCTATTACTTGCCACCGACCAAAAAAAAAAAAAATCTATTACTTGCCAGCTTTTCTATTCCAAGGAATGGAAAATTTAACTGATCTTATCAAACGAATTTCTATTTCTTATATATTTTGAGGAACAAAAAATCAAAAGAAAAAAAATTGGAACGTTACCATGCAAACCCTAAATTTAATATAAGCCGGGTGATTTGTTGATAAAGAAAAAAAACAAAATCTTGAATATTCTTTTCTTTTCTTTTTTTGTGGGGGTCATTTAGTTATTTTTCAACAAAAGAAGGTGATAAATGACACTGTGCACCATGTTGTCTGCACATCATGAATGCATGTCCCGGTTCGAACATACTTTCTTCCGCTGTTTTTTGACCGTTATAATGGGAAGTTTGATTCGTCGACGCATTTATGAATCGGTCCATGATGTCTTCTTGACATTCGACATGACCGAACGGCACCTAAAATTAAAAGGAAATACGCTCACGGTGACTCGTGAATTTCAAGCCCCGCACGTATAAGTTAATTTGTAAGCTTAGGGCGTGTTTATTTTGGAAAAATCTTTTTCGAGAAATTATTTTTTTAGGAGGATATTTCCCAATTTTCAAGTTAAGGAATTTCATTTTCTTAATTTCAAGTATGTATATTTTCTTTGACTGTAAATAATTTTTTCGACGACTGATTATTTTCAGCAAACCAAATGTATGAAAATCTAGACAATTAATTTGCAAAAAGTTCTTTCAATCAAATATCATAGAACAAGTTGAGCAGTTATTCCCATTTCTAATAGATGGGTTCACACTCTAGCTAAGGAAAGATTCTAATAGATATATGCAGTGTCTTGCTAGGAAAATTACTCAAAAAGTTTTAAACTTATTGCAGTTGTACCAATTCAGTTCTAAACATTTCAGTTATATTAATTGATTCTAAACTTTTTCACAATTAGTCAATTGAGTCCTTCTACCTAATCTTAGCCGAAATTTGTTGATATAGACATTAACTATCTTATGTAGTACGGTCAATGCTGATGTGAATAATTTTTATAATTTTTTTTAAATTGAATTTTTATTATATTTTCTTTCTTTCTTTTTTCCTTTTCATTTTGGTTGCTCGCCGGATGTCAGTTGCTAGCAGGGCTAGCTCGCTGGCCATGGGGACAGTCGGTGAGGGCCCCCTAGCCATTGCTTAGTGGCCAAGGGTTGCTGACCAAATTGAAAGGGAAAATAATAAAGAAGAAAAAAACATGTCAGCACTGATTATGCCATGTAGGACAATCAGCGTTCACGTTAGTGATTTCCGGCCAAACTTGACCAAAAAGATTCAATTGGCAAATTATGAAAATGTTCATAACTAAATTGGCACAATAAAAAAAGTTTATAATTGAATCGACACAATTACAATAGATTTAAGATTTTTTGGTACTTGTCCATGTCTTACTAATTATGATCCCAAAGTCCTACTATATAATGGATGCCCTCAGTCAAAAAAGAAAGAAGAATATACACCCTGTGTTTTTTTGTTTTGAAGTTAATTTAGGTCAGCATTTTTGTACCTATCTAGAAATATTTAATCCAAACTCATACGACATCTTGAAGTTATGTTCGTTCTCATTATGGATATCGTGGAGAACATAATATAACGTTCCATCCTTCCTATTAACCTTACTTATAGAAAAAAGAAAAGTAGGTACGAACCGTCCTTCCTATTAACCTTACTTATAGAAAAAAGAAAAGTAGGTATGAAACGACAATGGTTGCTAAGGGACGGCTGATCGTAATTGAAAAATAGGGCAACAGATGATAATCCACAATGCTTGGTGCGCGAACACTTTCCAAAAGAAACCCAATTCAATTATTTGGATTAAGAAAAATAGATGAATTGAGTGAAACCAAAAAAGAAAAAAACGGGGTAATCAGTAATGGACCCCGATCTAAATCAAGCAGGTTTTCATGCATGAAGAAGATAACGGAGGTTACCATGAAAAAGTGACTCATAAAAATTACGTCACGTGAAACCTAGACAATGAAAAGTTGCACGATAGAAAGGTTCTTGAATATTTGAAAACGAGATAAGATAATTTATTCTAAGAAGCACCTAAAAGATCATGGAAATCAAGAGCACAAAAACAAGATGTCTTAAGAGGCATGATAGCTTTAGTGAAAAGAAGAGGAGAATAATGAATATTCAAGACTTGAGAAGGAGGCAGGGAGATGTCATTATGGAATTAGAAGCGTCCCAAGCAAAAAATGACAGACACGAGCATGATGTGCTTACTTTATTTCTTCTTTACTCATGTTCTCAAAGAGACCACAATGACCTTCTGTCCCCATCCATTGGCCTGTCTCCCATCCACAACATGTGCAAGCAACATGGTCCCTCTTTGCTCTCTCCTCAAGACAGGCTTTTAATATTCTTAATCTCCACACCTTCATTTGTCTTTTTTCTTTCGTTTAAATCTGCTGTCTGCTTTCTCTGATCTGTCGTTTGGTTTGTTTTCCATTTTTTCTCACCTTGGAGTATATGTTTTGATGATGAAAGATGTGCCTAATGATGCGCAATAATTATAACTGACGTGAGAATCGTGCTTGGCCAAACTCAATTATTACATCTGAGAAATGGAAAATGAAGGGGAAAAAGAAAAGAGTTATAAAGATCGACAGCAAGAGATGTAAGTCTCTCACCACAGAAGCTGTTGAAATGAACAAAAGAACTGAGTAAACTGAATCACGGGACAATCCTATGTCCAACAAGCCGAAATAAGATGTTTGTCCATCTGGTGCACAGGAAAAGAATCACAAAACCAAACAATCACAACTTGTCATCAACTGCACAAGACATCTATCTCTAAGTTTCTAAAGAACCCGTCCGTTACATCGATATAAGTTTTGACCCCGACGTGAACATCTGATCCATCGGTCGAACGGAGGAGAGGTTTCCGTAGCTGATACTGCACTGTAATTAAATAATCAAAGTATTCTGGGTTCTGTTGTCTCCTCCATGGCCATTCCTATAGACATTATTAAGTTACCTAATAAACTTCAGTCTCAGGGTGTGATTTTTGAACTTCGCTTCACATCATTCGCAATAGGTCCTGCACAACTTCAGACATCAGTGGCCTGAATTCTGGCTCTCTCTGCAGAAACAATGCATCTGTGTTAACCAAGCGGCCGCCAAAAAAGAACATATATATATGTAATTATGCTTGATTTTGAAAGGATTAGTAAATTGTTTCCCTTGAAAAATTGAAGGCCTAGTCAAACATATTTATGTGGAAGATGCAAAAAAGAGTGAGGCTACTATACCTGCACGCATCGAGAGATTATATCAGCAAAGCGCGACAATGATTTGGTGGGATAGAAACCGCTAAGTGAAGGATCCATCATCTTTGACAGAGCATCGATATCGTGAAGCTGGGGTATTGCCCATCGAACCAGAAATTGCTCCCCTCTAGGTCTTGACCTAATTTTTCAGGAGAAGATATCATGGCAAAAAAAAAGAAGCAATGAAGGTCAAAGACAAGCACCAGATTTCAAATCTAAAATCAACAGAATAGAATAAAAAGGCATGAAAAAGAAAGAAAAGAATAGGCTTTTCTAGGTAATTGTGTACCTGTCAAGTGACTTCCTACTAGTGAGGAGCTCCAACATTACAACTCCAAAGCTATACACATCACTTTGCCAGGAATAGGCACCTGACTCAGATTCTGGGGCGGTGTAACCGTTAGGATTGAGGTGCTCGGAAAGCTGAGATATAAGCAGTCGATGTTAAAAAAACTTAACCAAAACTCGAATTAGCATCTAAAATAAGGTAGATATGGACATGTAGTCATGTTGTTCATGAAAGTTTTGTTGACTTGAATAGTCAGTTTGACCTTCAGTAAATTTCTTCTTGGAAACAATAAACTCTCCAAAAAGTTGAGACAGCAACTTTCTCAGCAAGGATCAATCAACAAAGAAAGGAAAAGCTAATAATTTACAGCTAAAGAAATTTTTACCAAATCAGCCACGAGATCCCCGGTTCAATTTATCCTACTTAGTATCTCTGGGCCTAAAAAACCTATCCACCAATCTTAATTTTCGTCAGCATCTCATCTATGGCTACTTCCAATAGTAACTCCTTATACATCACTCAATGGAATGGAAATATAATGTAATCAACTTAGACAAGATCATGATTCAAGTCAACAAGGTAGGTTTTGTGAAGCGTTACCTGACTTCCAGAGCCAGAAGATATTAGAGAAGCCAGACCACAATCTGAGGCTCGTGCTTCGAGCTTATCATCTAGAAGGATGTTGGCAGAGTTAAAGTTCCGGTACACAACAGGTGGCTGACAAACCTCATGCAGATACCTTCCCACCAAATAAGAAGATACTGTGAGTTTACTGGCCTAATGACTATAATTGGGACGTGAAAGCCCGCCTAGAACATTGAAAACTTAAGACATGAGCAAGGAGGTTAATAAAGAAGTAGCCGTAACAACCATTACTTTTATTGTGCCAATCTCTTCCACCGCAAGCTCACATTTACAATAGATAAAGAAAATTAGTTACTCTACTTACTGCAAGGCTCTTGCAGCTCCAATGGCAACACGAATCCGCGCAGCCCATGAAAGTTTTCCATGGACCTCATCATCCAAATGCAAGGCATCATACAGCGTCCCATTTCGGCAATACTGATAAATAAGTAGCCGCTGAGCATGCTCAGCGCAGTAGCCCACCAGCTCCACAATATTGCTATGCCGAAGCTTATAGATTCTCGACACCAGATCACCAAATTTCTCATCGCTCTGGTGCCTGGAAACCGCAGCCTTTAGCTTCTTGACTGCTAAAAGCTGAAATAATCATAAACAACGAAATCATGATATATTAAATCAGGAATAATGTGAATATAGGAGATTAGATAGAGTTGGCAAGATTGCATCTAAAAGGTGAGAGGAAAAAGAGTTCCATGTTAGTAACAAACAGGCTTGAAAGCTGCCCTCCAGAGAACTCAAAAACAGTGATCAAGTTCAAATGATATTTTACCCTTCCATCAGGAAGCACAGCCTTGTAGACACTTCCGAGTGTGCCTTCTCCAACAAAGTTTTCGGGAGAAAAGCTGTTTGTGAACTCCTGGAGAGATGCTATGCTGTAAAATGGGACTGAAGGTGAAGAGACTGTTCTCTCAGAAGGCCGTCTCTGTACAGTTGGCTGAGCAGAAACAACCGGATTTCTGATAACCTTCCCATCTGGAATGGGTGGCGCAAGAGGAGAAACCACAGGCTGCAAGGGCAAACTGGCGTCTCCTACTTGGTCCTTCCTCTGCCTCGAGCTCAATGCTTTGGTCACATCCATTTGTCTGTTACTTAAACCGGCTCTTCCATGGTCTTCTCCCATCTTGCCTAAAGGTTCTGGAACAGCTTTTCGTGGCAATTCTGATGAAATTTAAACCATCTTTTAAGCTAAACACGAATGTAACAATCAATTTAATAGTAAAAAATTAGGTAATCATGGACTAACGTCTCTCCGTATATATGTTAGGTTGTCGTGATGAATCTTTGCTTTTAGCAGCCCCTTGACTGTTTGCGTATACACCCATGTCATGTCTCTCGCCCGTCTCATTCATTTGCTTCTTTTTGCTGCATCTCCACAAGCATAGGCACAGTAATGTAATCGCAACGACCACCAGAGCCCCTATAACAGCTATCAAAATGACCTTTTTCACCCTCAACCCTCCCTCTGAATGAGCAGATTTTGGTGCCTCTGCTATAGATCTATTTCCATCCTTAGAAGGCACGGTCGGAGAAGGTGGCCGGCCTATGAATGGAGGAGGTGCAGAGGTTGGCTCTGGTGCTGGTGCTGGTGATGGAATTACACTTGTATTAAAAGGATTTCCACCTTTTCTGCATGACCAACACTATGGTGACAATATAGAAAGTACAAAACCAAGTATAGACTAGAAATTGGAAATTGGTTCACACTGCCTGTTAATCACCAGGGTGTGATCATAGCAGCGCTGTTAATTGCCAAAAAGAAGCATGAGGAGAATTCTTAATTACAAAAGGTAAAGAGTTCACCATACTAGTCATTTCTCAAATATCAGTGGCTTTGGAATCAGGCATCATGATTACTTGGTCCATTAAGCAACTCCACCAGATTTGACTATATGTATATGGACACACACCAGAGATGCCACAGGATCAGACAGCGGTATATTTGAAGATGTGAATGTTGAAGAAATTGATAAATTTATTGATAATTAGATATCGCAAGATTACAAACAAAATTTCAAGGAGAAATTTTCCATACATTGAGCATATGTGACTACATCCATTAGTGGGTCCACTTAACCACACTTTGCAACCTCTTCTTGTTAATTACAGTTATTTCCAGTACATTAGTTAAAATTTCCATAAAAACTAATTGTTTCTAAAAGAAGGTGGACCATCAACGATTGTTAAAATTGCATTGCACGAAAATCATTTGAACTTCTTAAATACATTAAACTCTAGCTCTTTTGATGAATGGAGACAAAGTTTGATTGGATTCTCCATAATCTTGAGCTTCAGTGACATGAATATACGTTGTATTGGATGAGAGGAAGGAAGATGAATTTTTCTACAACCCAAGTAAGACCATAATAAGTTCCTTCACTATCTTTTGTTTGTAGTGAAAACACCAAGAAGCTTTTGTTGAGGGGAAAGGATAAAGAAGGAAGATAGATAGAAGATGAAATAGTAAAGAAATAAGAGCACAAAATATAGGATTAATGCTTGTTTAATCTTTCAAATGAATGTGAAAACTGAAAAGATGAGAGAATGATATTCAAATTTGTATCATCATTCTTAAGACCAAAGAATCGGTTGAAGAGTAGGGGGGGGGGGAAGCTCTCCATTCCTAATTCTCCTTGTAGCTAAACCCCCAGAACCACAAGAATCCTTAGTTATAATGAGATTCCAACTCAATAACCCCAGAGATTTTGAGAAGAGTTGCTCTTTGGAGAGCACAATTCGATGAAAGTTGTAAGTTGTGTTTGGGGGGAATTAATTTCTATTCTTGGCTTGTATGGTAGAATGAGCCAGGGGCCAGAGACGCAGTGGTTTACCCTGTCGCAGATGTCAATGGCTTGAGTCCCCTAATCTCCAACTCATGAACCTAGCCGATACAAAGCTAGATGATAGCACCCCTGGGTTTTCTTATACCAATCAGGACTCTACCTTCACCGCTCCCATGCGGATGGTCTCCAGGGTCCATAACCACTCATCTTACTGCATGATGAGGATGCGTTAATAAGCGATACACGACAGAAGGAATTTTTCTTCTCAGACTTCACAAAGCCAAAGAGAGTGTGGAAATATCTTCTCCAATCTAATTATTGTCATCAAATCCCATTATTTTTGTTTAGACAATGAAATTTATTTTTTAAATAAGAGAGAATACTTGAGAATCTAATTTTCAAAAATTTTGTGGTTTAAAATGGATTTAAAGTGCAAGAAGACTTCAAAAGCTTTTTTTTAATTTATTTCAAAATTGGAAGATACCAGTCTTTTGTGTTAAAAAGATTTCAATAACAAGGTATGTGTTTTTTCTCAGGTATTACAACAACAAACAAAAATTAAGAAATGCAATAAGATCTTCCAATTTTAATACTTGCTAACTGGTATTTGTTGAAACTTTCCTAATTTCAATTTAGCCACCATACAAGTAACCATGGTTACGTTTACTTGACATGTGTCACCGAAAATAAGACTTGCTTATGCATGAATTCATGAACCACCTGTGTATAGAAGATAAAACTAAAATTTAATTACAAAAATAAATAAATAAATAAATAAAATTGGAATATAAATTGAAGATTGAAGAATTGGAAACTAGAAATTTAAAATTACCAATTAAAACACCAACAGTTTAGGATCCAGAAGGACACTTACAAATCCTTGACACGAGAAATGGATAGGAAATGAGGGAAGTGTTTATTGTAGGGTTTAGTTCATTCCAAAGTAAGAGTTCACAGGAAACAAAAAGCATATGAAGGCCCACTGTGAATTGTCCGTCGTCTTAAACTTGAAGAATGCTTCCTTTTCTTCAATTCTAGTGATTATTTGAAATGGTGTCGTCAATCTATTTGTCACCCTATTTTTCCACTTTGAATCTCCAATTTTACTATTCTCAGAATCTAGGCATCTCTAGTAATATATATTAGAGATGCAATAGGTCCCAAGGGTACTAGATTTTCAAGAGAGATTATTGAAAAGGCTGATAAATAAATGTATAACCAAACATCACAAAGTACAACAGATTTCATCACAATATCGTAATTTGGAATATCAATGATCAAGACTAATTTGAAAGTGAGTACGAAACAAGCCCAACATTAACATACTTCAGGGGAATACGAGCAGCAAGTGTCAAATTCACCTATAAGCAGCATGTCAGAGTAAACTTACTTGAAAATTGGAATAGTCATCAACTTTGGAGGAATAGGCCCAGAGAATAAGTTATTCTCTATATCCCTACGCAAAAATATATTATTAGTCTTCAACTTATGAAGGCAGCATATATTTTCTAGTGAAGAGAAGTTTCTGTAAGAACTAGAATCTGCAGACAAAGTGAAAGTAGGATCGAGCAAATAGAAGCATACAAATCAATTAGAGGGAGATCCTCTAGAACATTCAGAGTCCCAATGAGTTTATTATTCTGCAAGTGCCTGTAAGAAGAAGATTATATGATCCATTAGAAATATTAAGTGTTTGAAGGAAATGATCCTTTTGTGTAATGATATGTACCCACAATGTGGTAACAGCTGACAGGTTTCCAAATGATGGAGGTAAAGGACCAGTGAGGTTATTACTTGACAAATCCCTGCAACAGAAAGTCAGATCAGAGTGAAACATAAGAAGAAATAAAATAAAAGAAAAACGATAAAACTAGAAATGGTTGGTTACAGATGTGCCAAACTCGTTAGCTCTTCAAACGAGTCCGGAATTATTCCACTGAAATGGTTATTGCCCAACAACCTAAAGAAATAAGCAGTAAATATCAGATGACAAGGAAACATAAAATACAATCCACAACAGAAAGGAAGGCCCAACATGAAGTGTCCCTTTGATAATAATAGCAATTCATAAATGAAAGCTTCTGATGTTAGGAAAACAGAGAAACTTCATTAGCAAAGTTCGCACATACATTGTAAGAATGGTAGGTGGCACATGGGATGGAACACTCCCTCCAATCTGATTGTGGCTGAGATCACTGCTTAAAAATAATTAGAAGGATCAAAAGGTTTGCCAGTAATGCATGTCCACGACTCAGTTTCCTACATATAGAAGTTCGTATCTTCATTCACTCATTCAACATGATGCATGCAAGTTTCAGTAACATAGCAGACACTGCTAATTCCTTCTTCTATGCCCATCATCTATGAGATTTCTCAAGAATCAAGAGTTGATTATGGACCCCTTAATTCTGATGTTGCATTGGAAAGAGCAGATATGAGTTTTCAGCTTCCCAAGGAACCTCATGTCACACACTTCAGTCATAAGAGGTGCAAACTAGATTAAGGCCCGTTGATACTATCTAAGCAGACAGGCAGCAAGGTCATACAGATCTCATGAAACAATGATTGTAATGATGTCAATCAAATATTGGAATGGCAAAAAATTCACTTACATCGACAAGAGTGATGCGAAGTCCAAACTGTTGCCCAATTCTCCACCCAAATTGGCTCCGCTCAGATTTCTGTTCGACTCAAAATGACTTAGTAAATTAAATCAATATACTTGTAAAAGGGAAAGAGAGAAATTGACTTACAGTCCCGTTATGTTTGAGATAACACACTCGACACCTTCCCAATTGTCAACACAGGGATCGCCTCCAACAAGTAACCACCCACGTAGAGGCGGATAGCCCAGTGAAACATACAAGCTATTGATTGCCGACACTGAAAAGCAGAAAGGAGCTAGCATAAGGTACATAATTCAGGTTTCGCAGTTCACAAGTTAAACCAACAGCTGATGATTTACAGAGAAACAGACTACACAAGTCTATGTTATGCATTACTGAAATGCATCTCCACTAGGGCTTGCTTCGGGAAAATTGTTCATTAAGCCGACTATGTCAACTAATAGTGAACAACAACCAAGGACAGAGAAAGGACGGCTCGCAAAGAAAACCAAAGAGATTACACTTGTAAAATGTGGGAAAAAAATGCGAGTGTTTGCCAAGTCAAGCTGCTACAAATCTCGTTCAGCAGTCCTTATTTTGTTTCGCATGAACCAAACAGACATTAAAACGACGAACCCAACGCACGCACGCAATTTCAAAACCCAGATCACGCAATGCAAATTGCCACGAGTGACGATTCACCCACCATCACGAGGATCAGTGAGGCCAGCGCAGACCGACGCCGTGCAAATGAAGAGCATCACCACGAACCGTCGGAAAACCATCTTCAATTTCGCAGAGCCCCCGACGCTCCGGACAGTCCACGCTTCAAAGTTCCCACCTTTTTCCTTCCGTTCTCTTCAGCGCACCTCACTCTCCCAGAAAACAGACAAGAAACGGCCTCAATGGCCAAAACAACGACAACCCAAGAGCCCAAAAGACCACAAAACGCAAAGAAACACTCCACCCAGCTCGCCAACCGGGGTTTTACAAATGAGGAGTGTTCCAGAAGAATGAAGCAAGAAAATCCCAAGAAGGGACGTCACAGGCACAGACCCAGAATGATCTCTCCGCAAGTCTTTGGCGGTGAAGTAGAGGAGGGTAAAGCGAAACAGCCCGCGAGCACAAGGACCGAGACAGAGAGAGAGAGAGAGAGAGAGAGAGAGACCCAGAAAGGCAGCGCACGAGATACGTATTCGGACACAGGCCCCCTGCCGGACCAAAACAAGAAGCTCAGTAAAATGGGAAAGCGAATCAAGGCTAGTGATGTCCCGGTATCCAACCCTTCAATGCGCTTCAAAGGGGAAAGATTCGAGGGTCGTGCGTGATCTGACGGGCTAAGGCAGCAGGAGGGCCGCTTAGGAAAGCAGGTTCTTGATGTCGGGTCGGTACTACTTTAGCTCGAGGGTCGAGTTTCCTCTGTAAAGTCGCGATTTTTAGCACTGCAGCCGCGCGTAGAGAGAGAATAACAAGCATCACATCAGCTATGTCTTTCGCTTTCGGGGACGTCTTTCTTTAATGCTTTTTTCGAACTCGACTGAGGAAAAAGGTCGCACTTTGACGAACAGGACAGCGGGACGAGCGGCGAGGCAACCCACGACTTCGTCCTAGGATGGGGCCCAACGCATTCTCTGTTGGTCTTCCTATGGTCCTCCTATCTATACATATTAATTTGTATGCATATGACTGGGAAATTTCCTTTCTTCCCCTTTTTTGGATTTCGGAGTTAATTTGGGGGTTTTGATTAATTGTTACGGATGACCGGTGACAGTTGACAATTGACTAATCATGATGGCACGACAAGCGCCTCCGTCATGGCATGGACTCTTGCGAGTGACTCGAAGAGAACTACCAACAGGATCTGATCTCGACATCTCTTGCTTTCCATGGCGAAGCCTTCAAGATGCTTGATCACCCGTCGCGACTATTGAAGATTTGAAAATTCTAACCCTTTCTAGATGAATAAGACTAAGAACATGGAAATCAATGCACATACAAGATTTATTGTGGAAGCACCATTAATTATTTACGGTTTTTGGATGATTTGGGATTCTATATGACTATGATATAAAATCGACATGCTAGCTTTATGAGGCTATTGATCACGGACAATCGATTTTGAGGCCTATATGCACGACACGCAAAAACGTATCGGCCACTCGTTTGGAGTGATTCTTACTTTTGACTTTTGACTCTTTTCTAGATTTTGTTATTGACATGCTTTGACATTTTTAAATGTAAAAAATGCTTGAAATCTCCAAAAAGGGTTTTATATTAATTATACGTAGATTTTCATATAATTTTTTTACAACTTTGGAAATAGGAATAATATTTTAAATTTCAATGGAAAAGTTAAAAAGGTTTGATTGTGACTTTTCGAGAGTACCAAAAAACAAATAAGCATGGCTCGAGACTCAAAACTAGAAAAAGTACGCATGACTCTATAAAATCCTACTATGATTTTGATTCAAATCAGTTCGACCAAAGATGAATTATCATGTGAAATTCACATGATCCAAATCAAAAAGCTTTTTTAAGTCTAAAAATTGTAGATAATTCATGAATATGGCAACATTCGAGGATACATAACCACCAACAAAAACAACAATCCTACTCAAAAGGCTATAGCTTAGTCCTTCAGCTAAGAAAGCCAGCATCACCGAGCCATTGGTTCACTGCCATTTCGATTACCGACTGGTATGTATATATATTTAAAAAAAGAAATTCCAACTCAATTTACTTAATAATTTTGTAGTTTTTTCAATTAATATATATGTAGTTTTAAACATTATTGACTAATTTTGTCTCTTGGGTGCATAATATGATTAACTCCTTATTTTTTTGTTCATTTTGATAATCCATTTATTTGCTTTTTCCGTCAAAACAAAATGAACAAACGAAGAGGATGGATGAGACCGTGGTGATGTCCATAAATGTTATGGCGCTTTGTCATAATGATACGAAATTGAGAGCTAATAGCTCGTTTGAAGAGTATAATTAGGTCTCTCCTTAATCATCCCTATAATAAAATTAGGTTGAGGTTGAAAAAAGATGGATCAAACGATTAATGTTTTGACTTATTTGAAGGTTAAGACTTCTAAAATAGAGTCTAATTCTCCACGTGTTCTCGATGTCGAGAAATCATAAAAAAAGATCACACTATGACCTTTGAAGAAATTAAGTTCCTAACTAATGAGTATTATCGATTTGTTTCACCCTATAATTTTCAATCCTTAATCAAAATCAATGGCTCGCGATTCAATCTAAATTTAAGGCCCAACAAGCTTTAGTACTCTACACAAAAACCAGGTTTACCATGATATTAATTCATAAGGATTGGGGACTGGTTCCATGGACCAATCCAGGAACTAGACCAGCAGTCCAATTCGATTCTCGAGTAGGTCCATGAAATCAACGGGCGATTTCCAATTCTAATATTTGGGAACTAGTCCTTAAATGGGCGGTTCTTAATTCCTATCTTGGAATTACCCATTCAAATCATGCTCGCCCCTAGCGTAAACAAGGACGAACTTCTCAATGGTCATTAAGAAAATGAATTAATTATAAAATGAGCATGTTGGTTCGAAATTGGGGGGCTTCCTTCACACATCACACATAATCATCTTTTACAAGTTAACTAGTGGTTAAAAGATCGATATCATGCTCTTCTAATTTCGAACCCATCTAGTGCCCAAAGTGTGCCCCCAAGTCTGTGCATACTTCAGAATATTCAGCAACAACATATCTAAATCGTTGCAAATTACTATAAGGTAAGTAATGTGACATACTAGCAATCCCCATTTCTAAAATAATTTACCTTGGCTCTGTAGCTATACAAATGCATGTAGGTTGGAGGAAGTAATCATGGCGGGTGGAATCTCATTTCTTGTATGCTTCTACCAATCTTGTGACAAACGACCAAATGGTGTTTTTTCAAATTGAAGATCTAATTTGGGTGGTGGGGACAAGTGTGTCGCCACCAGGACTACAATTTTCCTTTTTTAAGGTAGCTAATTCTTACTTGAAGCTCTCGAGCATGTTGACTAATGTGGAACTCCTTATAGAGAAAACGTCATTGTGGAAAATCTCCAGACAGTTTAGCTTTTATAAGTGGGTACGGGCGAACTTGTTTTTTTTTGTCATTTTTTGTTTGAATTATAAGTAGCCGTTGCTCGCAAAACGTCTCCATCGTCCGCTTGCGCACTCAATGGGAAGGCACAATAGTTTTGCCAAACACCATTAACCGCAATCACTTCCTCCTCTCTCTATGAGTCCTCTCCTAGCGAACTTGGGGTCGCCGCCGCCGCCGCCGCCACCGCAGACGTCTCCGGCGACTCCACGACCCAACGAGAGAGAGAGAGAGAGTTTTCTTTCGTGCTTAATTGACAGTTGATGCAAATCCCACGATCCATCAAGCAAGGCCTGCTCATAGAATTCATTATATATTATATATATGACTGGGAATTTTCCCTTTTTCCCTTTTTCCCTTTTTTGAATTTTTGGAGTTAATTTGCGGGTTTTGATTTATTGCTTCAGCTGTCCAGCGCCAATTGATAATTGACTAATCTCGATGGCACAGCGACGCCCCCATCTTGACCACATGGGATGGGCTTTTGGGAGTGACTCAAAGAGAATTATCAATAGGAATTGATCTCAACAACTCTTGCTTTCTCGGACGAAATCTCCAAGATTCGTAGTCAGTCAGCACAACCACCGAAGATTTGAAAATTATAACCCTTTCTAGATGAATAAGACTAAGAACACGGAAATCAATGCACGTACAAGACTTATGGTGGAAGCACCATCAATTATTTACGATAATTGGATGATATTATCAGGATTCTATATGACTATAATATAGAAACGACCTGCATGCTTCGTGAGGCTATGAATCATGGACAATCGATTTCGGGGTGTATGTACACATTACATAAAAGGGCATCGGCGGTTATGTGTGGAGTAATTCTTACTTTCGACTTTTGATTCTTTTCTTGATTGAACAGCGTATTTTGACATTTTTAAATGTAAAAATACTTAAAATCTCCATAAAGGATCATACATTATTTATGTGTGATAATGTGAATGACAAAGGAGAATTAGGCTCTCATGGGGCACAACACAACTGGCATTCTGTGCTTCGATCCATCCATGAGATGCGAGCTCAAATCCTTCAACTTGCCATGCTCTCGGACTTGTCTAGAGCTAAAGGCAAAGGCCCTTTGAATATTTCTCGAGGGATTTACTCGTTGCAACTAGTGTAAATGAGGTCGGTACTGATTTCTTGACAGTCATTTAAAAAAAAAGCGAATTAGATATGAAATGAGCATGTTGGTTCAAAATTGGGGGCCTCTTTCATGCACAATCATCTCTTATGAGTCTTTTTTTTTTGGTCAAAGATCTCTTACAAGTTAACCAGTGGTTAAAAGATCAATATCACGCTCATCAAATTTTGAAACCCATTCAGCGTCCAAAGGGTGCTGCCAAGTTTGTACATATTTTGGAATATACATCAACAACAATATCTAAATCATTGCAAATTACTATAAGGTAAGTAATGTGACGTACTACTAATCCTCAATCCTAAAATCATTTACCTTGGTCTTATAGTTATACAAAATGCATGTAGGTTGGGCGAAGTAGTCATGGTGGGTTGGAATCTCATTTCTTGTATGCTCCTACCAATCTTGTGACAAACGACCAAATGGTGTTTTTCAAATTGAAGATACAATTTGGGTTGTGGGGACAAGCGTATTGCCACCAGGATTACAAATTTTCTTTTCTAAGTTAGCTAACTGTTACATGAAGCTTCCAAGCATGATGTAGACAATTGTAGAAAACCTAGATATCATTTTATATCCTTGCTCCTTATAGAAGAAAACCGTCATTGTGGAAAATCTTTAGACAAGTTAGCTTAAGTGGGTACAGGTGAACTTGTTTTTTTGTTCTTTTGTTTGAATCATAAGTAGCCGTTGCTCGCTGAACGTCTCCATCGTCCACTTACGCACTCAACAACAAGACACAACAGTGTTTGCAAAAACACCCAAAAACCGCAATCACTTCCTCCTCTCTGTACGAGTCCTCGCCTAGTGAACTTGGGGCGCCGCCGCAGACGTCTCCAGCTACTCCACGGCCCAACTAGATAGAGAGAGTTTTCTTTTGTGCTTACTGGACACATGATGCAAATCTAACGGTCCATCAAGTAAGGCCTGCTCACTTAACTACTGGAACCCCAGTGGCCACACTTCCAACGTGGAAGGGGGAGGTGGGGGGTTCGAATCTCTACCTTCTCAGGACGTTGGAGTGGGAGCACTGTAGTTTCAGAAGTGGGTTTCGATTCCCATGCCTTGTAAGGAGGTAGAGTAAAAATCTGAGAGTGAGCGTTAGAGTAGGAATAGAGTAGAACCGACAAAAAAAAAAAAAAAGTAAAGCCTACTCATGGAAGTAGGAGAAGAGAGAATGAGGATTGAGCGCCTCCTAACAAGCATCAATTACTTCTTGTTTTTTTTTTTTTAAGAAAAGAGTCGTCTTTCACTCATGAAATTAAGAGGTTACTTGGCATGGTTTCCTTAAAAATTTCAACAGTTAAAAAAGGATATTGCAGTTTTTATAAGGTGTCTGAGTACCTCCAAAGTTACAACATTATGCACGAAACTATCTCATCTAGATTCAAAAGGGGGATAATTGTTCAAAATGTCCCAAATCTATTGTACAACGTCCAATTTAATCTTAAACCATTTAATTATATTAATTTCACTACTTTTAAACTTTTTCACGATTTATCAATATAATTATTCCATCCAAATTTGGTTGGAAATCATTAATATTAGAACATCAGTCTCCTACATGCCATGAGCAACATTGACATGGATAATTTTTTTTTTAAAATTTACTAGGTTAATACCATGAAAAACTCTAAATTAGTACAAATTTATCAGAAATTAATTTTTTGACCACCAAAAACTACAAAATAATACACAAATGATAGCTTCCGTTGAATATTGCCGTTAAATTGCTGATTTGAGTGCCAAATGGACTTGCTATCAGTTAATGTGTTAATACCACGAAAAATTCTAAACTGATATCATGAAAAACCTCAAACCGATACACACATAACACATTTATCCTCTATTAGGTATCTCAAAAGTTACCGTTAAATTTAGTGAGAACTCTAGATTGTCTTCCTCTTTATTGAGTTCTTCGTTATCGTCTTTGTCTAAGACGGTAGAAATTGCGAACACCATTTAGCAAAAACTATTTAGTGACACGTTTAGTAACTCTAGTGCCACTCATGACAAAATTGCTTGACCAAGCCCCACCATATGGCTTGTGGCATTTCGTGTAAGAACATTAACGACCGATTAGCCATTGTGAGTTTTACTTGACCTTCTATCAATACTTCCTCTTAAAAGTGAGCATAAGCAGTATTTTTTAGCAAGTGGACTGAGCATTTGAGTTGGTAACTTTTCTTCATAAATCTAGGGATTCTAACAATTACAACATTCCGGATTCTATAGTTGAGCCATTTTGTCAAGAGTACTATTAGATTTACTAAAAGTGTCATTAAAGAGTTCTTGTTAAATGGTATTTGCAATTTCGCCGACCTTAGGCAAAGACGGCGATGAAGGATTTGATGGAGAGGAAGACAATCTAGAATTCCTGCTAAATTTGACGGAAATCAACAGAGGATAAATGCATCACGCATGTGCCAGTATGTGATTTTTAGTGATTCAAAAATTAGTTTAGAGTAAATTTATCACAATATATTAATTTGTGATAAATTTGTAATAGGTGTATCAATTTAAGATTTTTCGTAATACTAGCCCATTAATTGATCCGCATGAACTTGTATCCAAATTGGCAATTTAACAACAATATATCACTTGTGTTTTACTTTGAGGTTTTTTAGTCAAAAAATTATTTTTAAGTAAAATTTATTACTAATATATCATTCTTAGGTTTTTTGTGATATTGATATTTTAAACAAAAGAATCGGAAATTTTCTTTCCTTTTTTCTTTTTTCTTTTTTTCTATGTCCTTTATTTGGTTGCTAAGCCATAGAGAGGCCCCCTTGCCTAGGGCGGTCTGGGCAAGGCTGAACCTCATTAAAAGCCGCAAGGGTCAAGCTTTTGCCAGAGGCCACGAGGGCAGTTCTCGCCCACGAAAGAATAATATTGATAAATTATCAAAATGTTTAAGATTATATTGACATAATTAGAAGGTTTAAAAAACTGAATTAGCCACTCCATTAAAGTGTTATAGTTTTAAATCATATATTACTAAACATATAGATTATAATACTTAACAAGCCCAACATTCTGAAAGGAGCCCGACAAAACAAAAACCATTATGACAGGAGCTCTGAATCCACCTTCCTAGTTCCTAGTCTAGTCTCTCTGGTTGCAAAGCCAATTGATTTCTCTGCGACCTGACCTGAAGTGGCAGCAGCTTCGAGGAGGAACCCAGTTTGAAAATCCAAGTGTTTTGAGGATTGGGATCTCAATAACTTTAACACTCAACACAAATCCTGTAATAACCTTATTTACAAATAAAATGAAATGGGATATATGTAAAGATTATAAAGCTTAATGATAGCACCTGCTATGCAATCATAGCACCAAAATCACAAAGATAATAATCCCAAATCAATCTCAATCTTTCCGTAGATTTGGTCTCGCATCACTCATTTAACTACTTAGCACGTTCTCCGATGGAACCCTAAAAATCTGGCCTCTATGATTAAAAAAACAATATGCATTCAACTTAGGACAACTGAATGCATCAAAGTTACTTGACTGAATATTAAGATTTAAATATAAAAACAAGTAATAACGGAAAGTTTGAGTATAAAATTCAATCTCAATCTCAATCTCAAAGTCGGGTCTGAATGATGATCACCTCTGACTCGAAAATAATACCTCTTTTCACTCGAGGGTGTAAAGGTTTCCTCATGAGATTTGTTCTACTTATTTGAACTCGGGTCCTATGGAAGGCAAACGAGCATGAGACCATTGTGCTAGCTGCTCTCTCTACTAATGTCTAATTGGTTTTATCATGTTGTCATTGGTGATTTTCTAAAAGATAGACATGTGAATTTTTTATTAAATAAAGACACGATTTAATATTCTCACGTCCCCCTTGTACAAAGGGTGGACTTTGGTCTAAGGTTTAGGAGTAGGATGTTTAACTTAAGTACCATATAAAATGTTGCAGGATCGCCATCAATTTTTTCAAAAACTTACACCATTACATGAACGCATGATTTAATATTTAAATGCTCGAACAAGTGAAATAACACTCAACCTCAAAGAACCAATTAACGAGAGTTATAGTGGTAAGTAAATCAAGACAAATCAACATGAAAACTTTCCCTACCGCCTCACTTTTTGCACACTCATCATTGCCGCATGCAATGAATTTCTTTTTATGTGGGGCCAAATAAAATTTGTTCTCACTTTTGATTGACTTATTAGTCATATATCACTGTCACATGAGGTAATTATCACATGGAATGCAAAACAGAGGGAAAGAGGTTGTTGTCTTTTAGCTTCTGTTGCTCATTTGTAAGATTTGAGATTCGTCTCTAGATGATAATGCAAATACAAATCAAATACTTGTAATCAAGTAGAGTTAGGTGTTTTTTTCTTTCTTATTTTGTTGACCGAGGAACCGTCGAAAATCATCCTTCGGGAATTACACGACCCTTCAATACCCCGGTGGCACCGTCAGGCCTCGCCGCAAGCCGCTATTTAGACGTAAACCTCGGGGGAGGCTAATCCAGGACCCCAATACCAGAACCCCCACTTAAGACACTTTAGCAACAAGAGGGTTCAAACCCTCGACTTTTGCGATGAGGAAGATAACTCATACCAACTGTGCTGTCCGTGATTGGGTAAGTAGAGTTAGGTGTTCATGGTCATGAACGACAAGAAATGCTTCTCCTTCGGTTTTCCATACCGTGATTTTCTTAAATGACAAGCTTTGTATCCCGACTTACACGAGGAGTGTAGAACGCCGAAACTTCCACATCAATTAAGTGAATCTCATTGCTCAATTCTTATTGTCAAAAAAAGGTCGTGCACTAGACAATGACCGCACCTAGATTCACGCTTCTGCTCTGTCATTTCTTGGGATCATTCTAGACCCTTTCTTACATATGCAGGAAATATATTTTTTATTTGGATTTTCAGTTCTTGAAACTAATCTCCAATTCAGTGTGCGTTTATTTCACTGAAAATTTCATATAAAGACAAATATTTTCCATGATTTAGGAAAAATGATTTCTTTCTTACCGAATGGAAAATCATTTCCTCCAATTTAAACTTGTTGTTTTGAATTTATAGGAAACGCTTTATGTATGTCAATTAATTTTTTGTCATTCGAATACCATAAAGTTGGAAATTTCCCGAAAACAGTTTTCATTAAAAGAAGCGGACCATTAATTCTGTCGTCATCCTTGTTTTTCCGAATGAGAATTGACTTTTAATCCAAAATAGATATTTTTCCATAACTAATTTCTGAAATAGATCTCTCTCTAAGCTATTTACCAAAATAGGTTTGTTATTGCCGTGTCAGTTGTGGTGGAGATTACCTAGTCATCGCCACCTTTATCCTAATCACATTTACTCTATTTTCAAAAGTGTTTAAATTTCTATAACTTTTCCCGATCTTTTCTTTTCTGAAATTCCATCTATCATAAATAATTAAAGTCTCACAAAAAAATATGAATATAAATTTTGAAATACATTTTAGAATAATTTTAATAAGGCAATATTGAATAAATTGTTTCACTTCGAAAATTTAAAGTACATTTAAAAATTAAAAATTAAAATTTAAACAACCTTATAACATGTTTGTTTTATTAAAAATTAGAATTTCACAATATTTGTTGTAGAATTATTTCATTAAGTGAAATTCCTCTTAAAAATATAATTCATTGAATGTGAATATTTCCATTTCTTGAGAGCAATTACAATGAGACTATATCCAATTAAAAAAATTAATTTACCTAGAATTCCTGGTTTGAAAAAAGAAGACAAAGAAACATGAGAGTTTTTGTAAAAAAATCATAATAAGATAGCTTATTTATATGTAGCTTATAGAAGTAAATAAAGTCGGTCCATTTAATTAAATTGAAGTAAACTGAAATATTTTAGATAAACATATGGTAAATATAAAAATTTGAACAAAATCACATGGGATTTTTTTTCCCTACTTTGTTCCCTAACTTTTGTGACTAGATTATCCCCTGTCATGCTGTAGTTATTTACCAATAGAAATAGATACTATGAGCCTATGATATTACGATATTATGATATTTTCCAATTATATAGGTATATTGTGATGCATCAGAATCTGAACCCGTTTTTCTTTCTTTCTTTCTTTTTGGGCTTAGATGGATTAATTTTATTCATATGTTCCGTGAACTAGCTCATATATAAATTAAAATTTATGACATGATAAATATGGTAACACCTTTGATTATGAGGATGACTCTATGTGTCACGTCATTCATTTTAGAATAGATAAACAAACCGATGCGTATTGCAAAAATTCAACGACATAAGTCAAACAAAATGGATATCTTTGATTTTAACTTATATCGGCTATACACAGAATAATCTATGTATTCTTGACATGGATATCTTTTCAAAAAGGTCTATTTTATTACGTATCTCCGTTATTCAATTCAGTGTATAAAACTACATATATATTTATATCAAGGGATAGTTATCTTTGGAATAGGGTATAATCTTCTCTTTCATTTTCAAATTGTAGTTTCGGTGTAATCTTCCTACTAAGTCAATTTTCACTTTTTGTTTTGACCAAAAAAGAAAAAATTCACTTTTAGTGAAAACATTATTATAAGAAGAAGTTTATTAATTGATAAGATATAATAATCTCTAAATCCAATGACCTTTTATGTGTTCGAAACATGCATTTCAAATTCTTTTATCCACATATTGAATTTCGACTTGGCTTTATAATGGGTGCAAAATTTGCTCTGGCTTTGACTATTTATGACAAATTAAATTCTGAAAGAAAGTAAATATCATGCGAAGCGTTAGAAGTTGTACTAGGTTTAAGAGGGTGATGAGCGACCCTAAAGAAGCCTATTTTTTTTTATAATATAGTTTTGTTAGGAATCTATTTTGATGAAAAGGTCAATTGCCATGGTACCAAGCTGCGAGATGACAACATTCTTCAAAGATGGACTATGCATTACTAAATCTCATACAGGGCTTCTCTGCAACTTTGCAGGATGACTCGAACAAATTAGCCACAGGCCCTAACCTCGAGAATCTTATGTACATCAAATACAAGAGCTGAGGAGTAAAAAATAGAGCATCCCAACCTCAATCTCCGGCAGACATGCTCCGGCAGACATGCTTCCGGGTTTGGGGTGCCGCTTCTGATAGTTGGCAACTTGTGCTCTGAACCCATCGTAAATCACCACAATCCTCGCGGCGAAATCGCCATTCCCCCTGTGTCTGCTGGTTATTGAACAGAGGACGAGCTTCTGTTGGAGCTAGTGCTTTGTGCTGGATGATGAGGGAAGGGAAGATGTTGATGGAGAGGCCAGGAGACGCGCTCTGGTGCGCAAGGCACAGGAGCTGGGCGTGCGATGAAGGTCGGAATATTGTCTCCCGGCATAACAACGGAGACGCCGCTCGTGTAGACAGTCATCTGCAAGTACAACATCCATTTAGTGCTATGTAAAGCATGTCAAAGCAAATGTTTTGTGCGCGATGGCGATTAACTAACACAATGGAGCAACAGCTAGATCTAATCAGGCCCTTATACAACAAGGGCTCAATGCAGCAACGTAACAGAAGATCGCATTGGTGCAGCAGCCACTGAGTTTTTCAGTAACAAATTGCAGCTAGATTTGGGTATTTATGTCGACTCTGTATCGGGTATGGAAAGCTTTGGTACTAGGCAGTAAACCAAACAGGACACAAAAAACTTCACAAACAAATCACGGGCATCAGTATAGCCAATATCTTGAACAGAGAGAACATCTGTCAACAAAAAAACGTCCCCCAATAAAACGTCTGCCGAATTGCAATCTAGTATCCCCAGTCATCGCTGTGTTAATATTTCTAAACTGTAGCATAGCAGTAGTTCGAGGGCAGTGAAATCATCTTCTTGAAGAACTACTTCAAACCTGCTTGAAGAACTGCTCAAGTTTTCGCTCTCCTCATACAGAAACAGATCTGTCTTAATTAATTACAATTAACACCCTCTTGGTTTGGAATCGGGCCTAATGTCGTACTGAAAACCCCTACATTTTCATCAATGTCATGCTGCTTTCACGGAATAGACAATTCGACCTCTGCCACGCGCCACCTGCCATCTCCTGATGCAGGTACACAAATATAAAAATGCCTTTTCCGACACATTCTTCATGGTAAAGCAAAGACTTCACTTACTGGCCAGACAAGATGCAAAGTTATGGGCTCTGCCGCGAATAATTGGACAAATTCGGCCAAAAATAATTCATGCTGGACCACTCTATTGGCTTCATAAGTGCTTGAATTCTAGTAATGATGGAAGCTTTACACCACACCTTAACTCAGATTCCAATAGTATAATACCCTACTGCAATAATAAAACCACAAAATGGGACTACTAAAAAAGGCAGTATATCTCATCCCTATCTTGATCGTGCTAGCTGCTGGTTTAGATAAAGCAAGAACTTAAACAAAGATTTGCACTTCACCACAATCATGTTTTCCTTTCTTGGTCAGTGTGAGAAGGAACAGCAGAGGATTAAAAAGGTCCAATCGTCTTCGATCGACATTGATGGTGCTAAATGACCAAAAGATAGTGAGGGAGCACATGAGTTCTTTATACAATGTGGGCATATCACTCTTTAGATTTTCCATATCGCAACGCTGTTGGATCTCTGTTTATGAAAAAGTTCAAGTAACTGGGATAGACAAGGGGAATCATGACAGTGTTAGTGCAAAGCATCAGCTGTAAGCCTTGTAGATAACTTTTTTGCTCACGAGCAATGACAATTTTAGCGCAAAGGGTTCCCTGTTTGACGCCAACATCATCCAGTTGACTAAGAGAAAAAGAACAAGAGAGAGGACAGAAAACAGAAAAAGGAGACGAAGGGGGTAAAACCAAGTTCACCAGTAAAAACAAAAACCACAGTAACATGGGGAGAGAGAGAGAGGGAAGGAGCCTTTGCATCGAGACTTTGTCAGGCCAGTAATGAGAACACCGTGCAGCGAATGAAAAAGGAAAAAGGAAAAGGGAAAAGGGAAAAGCAAATAACATCCAGAAATTGTCAGAAACGATCCCAAACCAAAGAGCAAATCAGCCCCATGGCAATAGCCATCTCCCATGGCCGGGATCCGCTCCCAACATCATCCTTTGGAAACACCCGATTTCCCATTTGGGTCATCAAGAAAATTCACGTCCCGGGGACGAAGAACAGGAACAAGAACAGAGAAGGCAAGAAAAAATCTCTCAGAATGCGAACCCAGCAGAGAGCAGAATGTGCTCCGTCCTCTGCTAAGATCGCAGTTGAAACGTTACTCAGAACATAAACGAGCTCAAAAAGCACTGATCCCGAAAACCAGAGCCAGAAAAGAAAGAGAACGGTGAAAATGGAAGTTCAAGAAACAATGCCTTCGCTTGAACTGAACTAACCTTCGGGGAAGGGTAATTGAGCTTCGGGTTGAACCCCATCTGGGACTCGAGGTCGCCGCCTCCTCCTCCTCCGCCGCCGCGGCCCCCCGGGTCGCCGGCTGCTGCGGCGGCGGAGAACTCCGGCGAGTTGGTCCGGAGGAAGCGCTCGAAGATGGCCATGACCAGGAACATGGAGATGAGGATGGCGGTGGCGACGAACCCGAACGACACGGCGTTGACCGAGTTGTCGAAGTGCCGCCAGTGCTCTTGCCTCATCGCCGGAGCTCCCATCGGCGACCACCCGTCGGACCATTTTGAAGCTTCCATCTCTCCTCGCCGTCGCCGTCGTCCGTGTCACCGCATTGCACCGCCTCCGGCGGGGGAAGAGAGAGAAAGAGAGAGCTTTGGGAGGTGGAGAGGTGCTTGCTTGTGCTGCTTCTCTCTCTCTCTCTCTCTCTCTCTCTCTCTCCTGGAGAGTGCCCTCTTTATGACAACAAACACGGAGGGACACTTCTATAGTCCTCGAAAAAGAAAGGGAGCCAGGGGCTCGCTTTTGCAATTCGCGAACGTGTTGGCGTGTCGTGATCGTGTTCACGAATTGTATCGATTCTAAAATATTATGAATTTTTGCGAAACAGCACGAGTGGTTATCGAGCCTTGCAATTCGAAAGAAATCGTGAAAGTGCAATTGAATTTTAAGATTTTTAAAAAAATGCTTGTCAGGATATAATTGCACGTCATAACGGATTTTAGAAGTCGATTGCACCTTTTTGTTTCGAAAATTTTAAACTCGATGATATTTTGTGATAAGTTTTAGGACTTGATTACACTTTTTGAAAGTTTCATAATTTAATTGTACATTCATAACAAATTTTAAGACTTGATTGTAATTTAGAAATCAATTACACTTTCGCGACAAGTGTTAGGAGTTTCAGCGCATTTTTAAAACATAAGAACATTAGAGATTTACATGTTATGATCTAAATGTATGGTGCCTACGCAACAAGAGAGCCGGTCGCCAAGATATCACTATGAAAGTGGAGGATAAAGAATTTACAATGGTTGAAGTGTTTTCCGGCCTAAATTAGGCCTAAAGAAAACCCTAGAACGCTCACATGTACCAACCGATTATATTATATATGTCTCCTTTTACGAGCTCAAACTTAAGAGGCATTCTCCACGTTTTGCATTTCAGATTATTAAATTAAGATAAAATGTGGTAGTTCGTGTAATATATAAGGCTTATCATATAATGTCATATTTGGATTTTATCTGAACAATTGTATTGTATCCGTATCGCGTGGATAGGTCGTGTCCAACATTACCTGCCCTAAAATTTCAATTATAATGTGTCGTGATTTTAATTTCACGTGCATGTCGTATAAATACTTTAAGTGTCTTTCTTTTTTTTCAAACCAATGCCGCCATAAATCTTTTCAGTGATCCAATGGCCGAAACCCCAAACAACTTTCCCAAGATATAAAAAGCATGATATCATTGAGTAATTGACTTTAACATTTCTATGATGTAATAGACTTGATTTAGGAATTGACGTGCACAGCTTAATACTAAAGGCGAGGGACAACAGATGGAAGCTTTTTCCCAAACATGTCCGAAATATTTTCTCCATAAAAACAAACGAGATATCAAAATTCTTTCAGCACTTGATTGATCTTGTTATATATGATGTCTCATCATTTCATGCACTCCAAGTAATTATTGAAACTCACGAGTTCAATGTTGCAGGACTGATCTCATTATTTCTGGTGGAACGATTTCAATCGGTGGAGAAACTTAAATTTACAAAAAATATAAAGTGGAAGGAGAAATACTTTGCTCGATGAAGTTATAATATATATAAACAGTTTTCTATAGATTTATGGGAAAATGTCACAAATGGTCTATATACTTTTACTTAATGTGCAATTTCGTCCATGAACTTTCAATTTGCTCAATTTGGTCCCTGAACTATTGATAAATGTCTGATATAGTCCTTGAACTTTCGATCGGCTCAATTTGGTCCCTAAACTATTGATAAATGTCCGATTTAGTCATTCGTTACTGTTTTTCCTTCTTTTTTTTTTTGCTTCTTCTCTCTTCCCTCCGCCGGCTTCGGCGGAGGGAAGCCGACGTCCGGCGAGGGTCGCTCCCTCGCAAGATCTGGCGAGGGAGTACCCCGGCATCGGGCGAGGGGCTCCCTCACCAAATCTGCGAGGGAGCCCCTCGCCGGAGCCGGCAGTGGGAAGAGAGAAGACGCAAAAAAGAAGAAGGAAAAACAGTAACGAATGACTAAATTGGACATTTATCAATAGTTCAAGGACTAAATTGAGTTGATCGAAAGTTCAGGGACTAGATCGGACATTTATCAATATTTCAATGACCAAATTGAGCAAATTGAAAAATTTAAGGACGGAATTGCACATTAAGTAAAAGTATAGGGACCATTTGTGACATTTTCCCTAAATTTATTTCTTTTTACTTAGTTCGATCATATTTTCACGACCTACGACAAGCACAAAACTAATCGAAGAAGCCTTTTTCCGTGAGAATTCAGTTGCTCCAAAAGCATCTAATATAACCGTGTTCTCAAAAATTGACGTTTATAATTACAATTTTAAATTGAAAGCTTATTTTTGTTGATCAACGGCTATGATGATTAAGATAAATGAGAATGGTAAATGCATTAACGTAGCATATAGAAGACTATGCCAAACACAACTTTCCCTCTTTTGTTGATTTTATTTGCATTTTATCATTCTTTTCTTGCTTTTTCTTCTATTTCAATTTAGATTTGGGAGCTCTTTTCTTCCGATATGGTTCTTGATTTGAGAGTTTGAAGTCTCTTGATCTAGATCTGAATGTTATCCTCTCCCGATTTAGATTTGAAAATTTAATAAATATATTTTTGGGGATGCGACACCCCTCTACTCTATTTGTGTATAAGTCCTCTGCCCCTAGCTTTAATGATGATCGCTAGAGTTTTTGCGTCTCTTTGAATCATGAAGATTCCTTCCTATACATATTAGATCTGTGTTTATTCAACTTATTTTGATTGTCTCGTAAGGCAGTGGTGTAAACGAAACAGAACCTAGGTGCGTACCACCAATTAGTAACGTCGTTATTATTAGAAAACAAATTTCTAGTATGTGCTCATCACTAAAAAAGAGACGAGATCCAGTGATCGGCCACCGATTATTTTGCTTGACAGATATATTCTTGTGGAACGAGTGTGTGCGTAACTTTATTGGTGCTTCATTGATCCTCACTGTTCTATGAATTTGGCTTTGCATTTCAATATTCTTGTTTTTGTTCGATTTACTTTGCCATTGAGATTATGTATTTATTCTCATGTATCATTTTGAGTAATGAATATAATTTTTTTTGACAAAAGAAAGCCTATTAATCAATCCCTTTCTATTTTTCTTCCAAAATCTGTAAATTAAAAAAAAAAACAATTGTTAGCATATAAAAGTTACGAAAGAAAATTAAGTGCATCCACATGCCAATGTATTAAATTGTGTAAAGTTTCATTTACACGAGCTTACATTATAGTCAAACGGCGAACGTCACAACATTAATAAAGAGTAAAACCAAATAGGCACATAGGGAATTCCATTTGGGAATAAATATAGGAACAAAGCCATGTTTTCCTTCCTCTCTCGCCTTTTATCTTCCTGCCCAAGGCGAAGACAATACTTTTTTTTTTTTTTTTTAATGTTGAAGTCAATACTTGAAAAGGCCTGAACAAATTTGACGGTCAAAACAATCGCTCAAATGGAAAAATTACCAAAAATGTTCAAAAACTATTGTAATTATCTCAATTTAGTCTTAAAATTTTCTTTTTTTTGCTAAACGAGTCATACGCATTTTTGTATTCATGCCAATTCAGTTCATTTGGCAAATTTTGGCCGGAAATCGTTGATGTGGATGCCGACCGTCCTACGTAGTATTATTGGTGCTGATGTGGATAATTTTTTAATAATAATTTAATGCTCTTGTTTATTTTTTTATTTTTCCTTTTTTTTTCTCTTTATTTCTTTCCTTCCCTTTTTTTCCGACCACGAGCCGGAAATTTTGACCATACTTTTTGTGGTACCAACTGTACGAAATGTGGCATTTATCCTTCAATTATAGACCTCAAAGTTAGGAAAATCTTTCAAAAAAGCTACTCGTTTCATGGTTATACTTATATGCCACGTTATGGTTCCATGATAAGTTGAACTTTCAAGTAATTATTCTAAGAAAAGATTGTAAGATTTTCAGAGTAAATCAAAGTTAAAGCAGTTTTTTTCTTTTTTCAGGAACAAAGATTGCTTTGGCCGACCAATGGCGAGGGGACAGGAAATGATAGAAGCCGAATTTATTGACTTGTGCCCTTAGGCTTTGGGGTCCGAACGTGCTACTTGATTTGATGCAATGGGGCTTAATAATTGAACTAAAGAGTGCAAAAAAAAAAAAAAAACAGAGAGAGAGAGAGGAAAGATTATGATGGACTTTTGAAATGTCCGAATTTTTAATTTTCCGGCGAAATTCCAAAGATTATCCGAAATTCAAAGAATTACAAGAAATTCATTTGCGAGGGCTTCGAATATTTTACATTTTGGAAAACGTCGAAATGAGTGTATTATACAAATTGCAAAAGAGTAAAACGTAATATTCATTCCGAATATATTCGAGTAGGTGATTACAAAATTCACTGAAGATCATTGGCTATCATATAGAATTTATCTATTATTCTTTTTTTGTTCATGTTGAGCAAGAAATAAATAAATTAAATTGTTTGCGTCACCATGTTAATATTAAGTAGTATTTGATCAGCACCACATTTTATCACCAGTCCATTCAGTCACTGTTCGACAAGATTCGTCCATTTGGAGCTATTTATACCATAATTGAGGTGGCTTCAGAGCAAGCCAAAACCACTATTAAGGAATAATTTTAAGTGACCTCAATGCTTCGTTTGGAAGTTGGTGGTGAGAAAAGAGCAAATAGGTGAAGAAAAATGTGGATATTTTAATATTTTTTTTCTACATTTTTTTTCTCTTAAGATATTTTATGTTACCCCATTTTCTACACGGCTTCCATTTTCCCTTCCCTCAAATATACGATTTCTTTATAACAACAAAGTTGGATTTTGAATTTTAAAAAATTAAAGCCAAAAGTAAATAATTAGCAAGAAAACTATTACAGACAGCCATTATGGACGTGGTTTACATCGATAAGGTTGTCGTTTGAACACAAGTACCATCTAAATGAATTTGAAATACGAAATTAGTGACGATGGACGTGGTTTATAGACCTTAATTAACAATTTGTCTGTTTTTATGATTGCGATAAATGAAGGGCATAAATGATAATATATATAAAAAAAAGAGAAATTTCTCGTATTGAACGGGTCAAGCCTTGGCGACCAAGCCGGTTTTAGATGTGACTGCAAATAATCGCGTGTCCATAATAGATGAGATTACGATTTGGAATCCTGGACATGTCCACGTTGATATTTCACGGCAAAGGGACACTAACAAGTTGGTGGGGAAATTAATAATTGGCAACACATGGTTGCAACATTCAAAGATGAGGAAATCCCCATCCACCATGCATGTCGTGCCCAAAAACCAGAACAGCCAAAGCCTAGAAAATACACATTTTGCCCTAATTTTCCCCTCTTGGAATTTAATTAAAAGAAAAAGAAAAAGGAGAAGGAAACCAAATGAATGGCTGATTTCGAGACAAAAAGCGATTCCTCACTGGGCCAAATGACAGCTCCAAAACTCAGCTTTTCCATTTGTTGTCGTGGCCCAACCGATAAAAAAATAAACATCCTACCTGGTGAAGCAAGGAAAGTTCCAAATAATCATAAATAAATAAATAAAAAATTCGAATTTTTGTATTTTTTAATTCTCAATTTTCGTAGTGTCCTTCACTCAACGTCCAGAATTTGATGAACATCAATTGCATTATACAGAAAATAATTTAGTTGGTTACAGTAACTTTACAAGCTGTTTGTGCGTCTCGAAATGTGCATATCTTAAAAAAGGCTTTTAAATCATAAAAAGAATGGGAAAACTTCCGTCACGCTTATATGGTTAATAAAGAAAAGTAGGTAACTCCTGAAGTTGTATCACATGGCCGCACGATAGGTCGCTCCCGATGTTATCGATCATCACGGACCCTCTCGCAAATGAAGGCCTAAAAAAACACTCGCCGTCAGCAAACCCAAGCTCGTAAGCCGTCGGCTCGAGAGCAGAGCAAAAGAGCATATGTTAGTATAGATCGGACGGCTAAAAACGAGGATCGACTGTACTCCAGGTGCTCACAATCTGACTTAACCGAGCCACGATCGCAACCCACCGAAACATTCCTTTCACAATCGACCCTAAGCTCATTGAAAATTCGCGAGCCGCTTAGGGAACAAGGGATGGGCGCGGATTCAAAAATGTTCCAATCGGCACTACCAAATCAATCCGGAAAGCATTGATGGTCTCCGGACGTTGCATTGATACCGCATAGTACTTTTGTCCAAGCAAAAATGGGGCAAAGACAAGCCCCCCCACGATCGTACGGCTGCAGTTATCCCCGCGAACAGCGACCGTGTCCGACGACACCGTCGTGGTCGTCATCGATACAACAACACAAAAAAAACGAAGAACCGCTCGGACTTGAATCCTCACATGCGCCGTGTCGGGCCGCTGCCCCCGCCCCCATCACGTCTCCCCAACCTCTTGTCTCCGTCTGGCTCCACCTGCTTCCTTCCCTTGCGTCGGATCATTCAACTGAGTGATTAGATTAAGGCGATCAAATCACGATGTGAAAGATGATGTGTTTAACCCTTTTTTATATTATCAATCTCCACGGATTTAATTTGGAAATACTCCGCCGAAGGGAGAAGTGTCAAAAAGTAGTTTTAAAGGTACTGAGTTGATACCGATTCAATTATAAGCCTTTCGGTTTGACCAATTTAATCATGAATCTTTTGTATTTGTGTCGATTCAGTCCATTTGATAGATTTTGATTGGAAATTGTTGATGTGAACGTTGGCCATCTTACATAACGTGACTGATGCTGTGGATATTTTTTTAAATAATATTTTGGATTTTTTTTATGCTTTTTCCTTTTTTCCTTTTAATTTTTTTGGGGGTTGAGGGCTCGCAAGGGTCGCCAGCTAACCTCGCTGGCCCTAGGTGAGGGCATTGCGGCCCTCACCCAGTGTCGGGCAGGCGACCGTCACCGGCCCTCAACCCAAAATCAAAATGAAGAGAAAAAAAATCATAAAAAATAAATATATTATTGATATATTATCAAAAAAATTTCATGTTAGTTAGTTGATCGTACCACATAGGATAATCAATATCCATGTCAGCGATTTTCGATTAAAATTGGCTAGATTATCAAAATTGACATAAATGTAAAAGAAGTAGGACTAAATTGATCCAATTAATAAAATTTAGGATTGAATTTACACTAATACAATAAGCTACAATAAGTTTAGGACTTTGTTAATACTTTTCCTCTCCACTAAACCCAATTATTTTTCCACTAATTCTTGATAGTGGGGAGACTAGTGCTTTCAGTTTGGTATCCATTAATAGATTTTCTTTTTCTTCATTTTGTAGGGTTTAGAACTCCCTCTGCATGCATGTGCGCACGAAACACATTATTTATTATTCCTTGAGAATTAGGATTGATTTGGCTATCGTTGCATCAATTATTAAAGGGTGGAATATAAAAGTGCTTGGTAGGCTTAGGCTAATAGTATCATTGTAATTATGAGATTATGTCGACTTGTATCTCGAGTCATGGATTCCTTTTAAGTGGTCTCGGCAAAAAGAACATGAAAAGAGACTACCCGCCTCTTAAATCGAAACATGCAAATAAAGGGATAGGTATATTAAAAATCCTTAAACTTATTGTGAAGTGGTGTCGAGTTCTAATACTTATAAAAAAAGTGTTATTAAGTCTTACAACTTATTAAATTAATACAATCAAATGCTTTCGTTAATTTCATTAACTTTGAGTGATCGAAAATATTGACTTGACTTTTTTTGTAATATTTTTTTGAAGGCAAATAATGTTAACATGGTCACTGCATTGGCCAAATAAAAAAATTGAAAACAAATTTGAAGAAAAAGGCCAAAAAGTTTCAGAAAAGGAAAGAACTCACGACGAGACTCGGCCGAAGATCGATGGCCCCGCCACCCACCAATCTCTTCAATGTCCCAAATTTGCTCTGTTTTTTCTTAAATTTTGCACTTTTTTTTCCTTTCCTTAAATTTTTTATCCTTGTTTCTTTTAATCTTTTAATATTGCAGACGATTTACCAGATCCAACTATCTCTTGCCTGGTGACGCTACTTAATCACCTAATTAATATAACTTCGTACAAAACCCACATTAGCAAGTACGTTTGTTTAAATTTTTAATCATTTTTTTTCTTTTTAATTAGCCTTGTTTCTTTTAATCTTTTCTCATCGTGGGGAGTTTACCAGATAAACGTACATTTTGTTTGGTGACACTACTCAATCAACTAATTGATCTATTAAAGTTGGTAAGACGGCCATAGTTTTTTGTTCCGTTTGTTTTATGAAAAATTTGCCATTTCTAAAGAAGTCATTTTTTCAAGAAAAATAACGATATTATCTAGTGTTTGATTGAAATCCAAAAATGAATTAAAAGTTATTTTCCTTTTTCTCGAAGGATAAGCTTGATTTGCGATGTACGATGTTCATGATGTAAGGGACATCCATCTGCCAGAGTCCCAATGACTTGGGCGCGAGAGTTGCTGCTAGGGACATCTAGCCAATGTTTCTTGCACTTGGCCACAATGAATCAAGCACGAGCGCTAGGGACTTGGACTTGAACCCCAGCGTTGGTAACTTCGACACAAGAGTTGGGTGCCCAAGCATGGTCACAAGGGACCAAGGCTTAAGCATCGCGATCTTAGGCTCAACCTGAAGGGACTTGGGACCAGCCTTTATGGACATGGGCCCTACTATTGAGGAACCGGGGCCAAGCACCAGTTGGGTGTGCGAGCTAAATACTAGGGCATGGCGGCCACGGACTCAAGCAAGGGTACTGGAGTCCTACGCTCGGCCTCTAGAGACAAGGGCCTTAACTTGGGTGTAAGAGTTGGGTACCCGAGCATAACCACTTGGACTTGGACGTGAACTAGAGTCTTGGACTTGGCCTTTGTGGACTGAGGCTCGGCCAATGAGTGTCAATGACTTCGGCATGGGGAATCGAGTACCTAGACACAGGCACTGAAGTCTTGCACCTGGCCTTGAGGGACCGAGGTCGAGTAGTCAAGGACCTAAGCTTGAGCTCAATGGATCTAGGCCGAAGGGCCCATTCGCATGGTTGCTATGTATCCAAGCACAGGCATCAAGGTCTCCGGCTTGGCTCTGTGCACCCAAGCCTAAGCTCAAAAGAGCAAGGGATGGTAGCTATGGATTAGGGCATAGGCATTGGGGTTGTGCACCCAATCTTTAGGGACCTAGGCCACTCTATCGAGGAGTGGGGCTCAGTGTCGATGGACCAAAGCTCAAGGGCTAGTGAGTTGGGTGTGGGAGCTGAGTACTTAGGCATCCACTAGTGACCTCGGCTTGAGCACTGACATCATGGGCTCAGGGTCCGGCCTCTATGGACCCGAGCTCATCCTTGATGGATCTAGGTGCAGCTTCTATGGATCTAACTTTGCCTTAATGGATTTGGGCCCAGGCGCCAATAAATTGAACGCGGGTGCAGGGTCCTTGGGCATGGCTACTAGACTTGGAAGTGCATTGCTTGTTTTGAACATGGTTGTGGGAGACTTGAGCTCAGCCTCAATGGATCGAGGCCTAGGTGCTAGTGACTTGGGTGAAGGAACCAGGTATGCGGGCATAGTCACTAGGATAGCCCTGGCATGGGCATTGAAGTCTTGGGACTGGTTTCGAGAGACCTAGGGTTAGCCTTTATGGACCTAGGCTTGGCCACTAAAAAATCGATCTCGACCTTGAGGTATTGGGGCCCACGACCAAGATACCAGGGCATGGCCACCAGAAATCCAAGCACAAGCATTAGGGATGTGGACTTGATTGCTGAAGACCTGAGTAAAGGAATCAAGGTTCTGTGCTCAAGCATATCCAAACTCCTATGTCTAGTCATATTCAAAATGAATTTTTATTTGTAAAAAAATTAATGATATTTTTTTGTGATTAAAAAAAGATTTTTCATTAATTCGTTTTCCTAAGCAACTCAAATGCTAAAAAATGAGGAAAATATTTTCCCATAGAAAATTTTCTAAGAAACAAATATAATAATTTCCTTTTTCTTAGTTTTTGAAGCTTATTACTTACTTGGCACTACATCATCGCCATGCATTTAATGAAAACACTAAAATTGTATTCCAAATCAGTATTTTCTTTCAATCAAATTAGATGGAGTTGAAGGGGGTATTCGATGACATTAATTTGACAAATTTCAAGATTTGATTACGTCTATTTTTGCCTTCTATGCACATCCTTATAATAGTTGTCCTTTTACTTGATTTACAAAATCGTCAGCAAATAGTCTTCATTTTTAGCAACATTCATATTATCCCTTGAAGTTGCTCCCAGGAATATTCCATTAGATGTCGAGAATGTTTATTTGGACAGATTGGACATATCACATTCTTATTAGGACATCTTGCGTATATGCAATGCCAAATAGGCACCTAAGGCCATTAAGCCCAATATTTTGTACCGTAGACACCACATCCGGAGCATAAGAAAATTTAGATCGATCTAAGTCAGCATCTTTCGACAGTGATAGGTCTACGTCAGCACAATCCATCTTAGAATGATCCAAACACCGACAGTAGCCATTTTAAAAGCACATCAATCATTTTGAAAATAGAAATTAAACAACTTTAAATTTTGAGCAGGAATATAGAGACCCTGGTAACAAGATAAGTAAAATTACCTAAAAAATCCCAAATATATTGTAAAGATTTCAATTCAGTTATAAATTTTTTAATTTAGCCAGTGTAATCCTAAAACTTTTGATGATTTTTCAATATAGTATATCCGAGAAATTTAAATCGGAAAAAATTGATGTGGTGGTGCAGTTAACACTGATTGTCGTATATGGCATGGTTAGTGACTGACACATAAAATGGTTGATGCCTGATGTGGAAAGATTGATGCTTGATGTGGAAAAATGAAAAGAAACCATGTGCTTTTGCAATTATTTTTTAGATTTTTTTCCTTTCCTTTCCTTTTTTTTTTCCACACCATTATTCATCTTCTTCGTTATGTCTTCATCTCCTCCCACTTCGTCACTAAGAAGACACAATTGTTCATTTTCTTCTTATATCACCCCACCATAGTTGAAAAGAGCCGGCGAGGGACACTTGAGCCTCAATGATGGTAGGCGAGGATTGCAACTCCCTCGTGCCAAAGATCTGGACAAGGGTCGTCAACCATTGCCGAGACCTCGATAATCCTCACCGGCCCTATCAAGCAACAGTGGGAGGCCATAAAAAGAAGATGAATAGTGAGGAAAAGAAAGGAAAGAATAATAAAAAGTTAGAAAGAGAACGAAGAAGGAGACCATAAACATTGAAAAAGACAAAATCAAAAAAAGAATTGTGCAACCATCTTCAAAAGTGACTTTCGGATGACTTCATTCGACAAAAAATTGTGCAAGGACACAGAAGAACAAGGGACGCGTCACATAATTCCCTACCTTTAATAGGCGTAGAAGATTTTAGTTTCATCACTTCATTCTCAAGTTAAAAAGTGATATGAATTGAAAGTTTAAAGGAGGAGACCGCTTTCCTCCATTCGAGTGAACGGCATTTTCAGGATTTGAGATAATTCCTCCCAACCAACGATGCGATCGAACATTCTCAAAATGATCTAGAAATTTATTCGATCCAATTGAAAATTCCGAGACGACATTGCATCTCAGATTAAAGAAGAGTTCCAAGAATCTAATACCATCGGCCGAAAGATCACGAATGGCATCATCATCGACTCCTTCTCCCTCTCTTTTTTTGGTGCCAGACAAGCCGAAAAACTGTTCATGCACACTCCTGCGCAAAAACGCGTGGGGGGGTCGAAGTGTCGTGGAAAAAGGAAGGAGCTTTCGGCTCCAAAAAAAGGGGCCCGAAAAGCTTCTTCTGACTTCGACCGGGAGCGAAGAAAAGCTGTCGGAACGCGACGCGAGAGGGGGGCGTGCTCGATGCTTTCGTTCTCACGGTGCGTGTGGGTCGGGCGATGTCTGCCCGCGGCCGTGGTCGCCGTGCGAGCAGCGAGGGCCATTGGCTTCGGCTCTCACGTGATCTTCTCACTTTCTCTTCTTTTCATGCGCCTGTAAAAGTCTTCCTTCCCAGCTTGGACCGCCACCCCAACGTTCTGTTCACTCTTCTCTCTGCCCCTGAAGACACGACCCAAAAGGAGAAGAGAGAGAGAGAGAGAGAGAGAGAGAGGACTAGGTCTCGTTAGCCTTTTGGAGGACCACTTTGATGAATTCCTCGTGATGTGGACTCCTTGAGGATTAGTGCTCGTCGGATTAGGAAAGAACCAATTTGACAACCGTGCAAATCGTCTTGCCTATGGGGATGAGTAATTGGGCCAATTCAATCTGCGACAAAACAAAACGCTATGGCCTAGCCTATGGGCCACTTGAAATTGTTGGAGGGGAGGGGCCAATTTCTACGAATCTCCAATTATCCGATTTTCGAGGATGGTGGTCATTTAATTATAAAAGAGCATCTGTTGTCTGTTCATCTGAAATCTTTAAAATAATTGTATGACGATATTATTGATAGAAAGTATAATAAAACATACTAGAACAAATTGAGGACGCGAATCCTCTTTCCTTTGGAGGTAAGCTCAATGTGAGAACAACTGAACTAAACCGGTCTTATCCGATTTATGTGGAGTTGTTTGATACAGAGACCAATTCGGTTCTTGGGTAATAAATTTTGGTAACACCCGTGTAGACTTGGTTCAAAAACCCAAATCCTACAAGTCTTTGAATTGAGAACTTTTTCAAAAATAAATAGGTTGAATTCCAAAATTAGCAGGTCGTATTGGCATTCTAATTAAGAACTTTTGCAGAAACAATTTATATGATCGATCGGTTCGGTTTCAAGATCGACTGGTTCCGTTCTGGATTCCAAAAGCTAAAAACCCGCCGACATGATAGATTCTTGATTCTTGCCCTAGTGCTCGCCCGACCCTAGAATCGATTCCCCATCTTTCCTCGATCCAAAAAAGCATCATGTTCCCGTTCAAAGGAACTTTTGAAAAAAAAACATAGACAGACAAACTTAGAGTCTTGATGCTGGCCTATCACCTAGGGCTAGGTTCCTAATGATCCAGTCCAATCTATCCTTGAAAAAGGACCCAACGAATTGAACAAAGAAAAGAAAAAAAAAAAACAGAGGAAGTTGGTGGGGCCCACCTATGTCCCAAAAGTCCGTGGGCCCCGCCATTTTGCTCGAGAGGCCCAATGCTTTCCAAACAAAGTTGGGCTTCTTCTAATGTCATCATGCTTTGTGTGTAGGGCAAGCACCTCCAATTTGCGGGCAATTTGGGGATGGAAACGTCCTCATCGGAGACTCCGTTGCTGTTTTACCAGGTCGAGTCAAAAGGAATCCGAAACCGGGTCGAACCGTCCGCTCCATTTCGTCCAATGAGTAAACATGAGCCAACTCAAAAATTTTTAGAAAACTTTCGAAAAAGAGTGGAAGTGTCATTATTTTCTCAAATAAATTCATAAAGTGAATATTATTTCAAATAATGGTATAGAATGAACAAATTGTCTCAAATAAAGGTTTGAAGTGGTCACGTTGTGGCCGGCCGGTGCCTATCTCCATCATCAAAGAAGAAGTATTTAAGTAAAAAAAAAATTATAAGTATATTTTTGATTTTTTTCTTTCCTTTTTTTTATGTTTTTTTTTTTCCTCTTTCCCTCCACGGCCATCGCCGACGTCGGGTGAGGGTTGCCCTCACCTTACCACCCCAAGTGAGGGCGAGGTTTGCCATTGCTGGCTTCGAGCTGGCTTCACCTGAGTTTGGCAACCTCCATCATGTCTAGCGGAGGGAAGAGGGAAAAAAAGAAAGAAAAGAAAAAGGAAAAAAAAATTAAAAGATGAAAATTCCCTTTGACTAGTACGGTTAGGTCATTTTTTGAAATTAATACAATCACTTTAGACCATTATTTAAAACAAATTACTTTAGGCTCTTATTTGAGAATACAATGGCACTTAAGGCCTATGTAGCACCAACACGAACATGCGACACGCGTCACGACATGTCGACACGTTATATATATATATATATATAATGCAAAAATAAATAATAAAAAGAGTATAGAATTAATTTATACTAAAAATATTAATTCAACATTTGTTAATATCATTCATTGTTTTAATTTGACAGAGATTGAATAAGAAATTCAAAAATTGCAAACACAAAAGAGTAAATTTGAAGGAACATGTCATGCTTTTTTACATTTGTCAGAAATTAGTGAGATTTTTTATAGTCCCAGATAGAGTTTAGATATCATGATATAGACTGGCTTGGAGTGCCTTTGCAAAATAAGGTTTGAGAAAAATGAAAATCTAGGACAATAATTCTCGAAGTACGACCAAAAGAAAAGGAAATAACTAAATTCGTCATGGAAAATGTAAGAGATAACTCACAAGCTAATGACATAGACCAAAAGAGATCATTTACAGGCGACGCCTACGAGAGGCGGAAAGAAGAAAAAAAAATCACAACTTTAAGTTTGCGAGGGCGGCAGAGCGACACCAATGAGAAGAGGGGCGTTCCATCGTTACTCACGGGAATGTCAAAACTTATAAGTGAGAAACTTGAGAATGAAATTTTTTTTCTTTCCTTTTTATTTTTATTATTTTTATTATTTTTTCATATATTTATATTTTGACTTCTCAAGTATTGAAATTTTTTAAAATTGACCCCGTGCGTGTCGGAATCGCTTGTCGGAATTTCAGACTCGCGTGTCGGGAAGAGTTGACCACGTGTCGGATTTCCCAACACTCGTTGACCGCGTGTCGAAACATGTTGGAGTGTCGGATACGACACGGAGGCTTCCAGAGAGTGTCGGTGCTTCTTAGCTTAGAGCTTGTACTTAAAATAAGGTCCACTTTACTCCCTTATTTGAAAATGATGGTACTTCGGGCTATTTTTAGACTCTTATTCGAGAAAATGAGAGTATTTCAAGCTATTATTTGAAATTTTCAAAAAATGTCTCCCCTCTTTTTTTCAGAGACGGTGCATAGATGTAAATGAAAAAAATTATCAGCTGATAGCTGATATTCGAGAGAAATTTTAATTTCGCCATGACCATTAATTGTTCTCTAGCTCCATTGCTCATGCGATTTTTAACTAAAATTTTTCTCTGAGTTTGATCAAACACCAGCGGCAAAATCAGGTGGAAGTGATAGTACGATGAGACCAAAAACAAGATTTTATGCGACAGAACCTTATAAAGTATGATTCGAGTGCAAAGCGTAGGCTCAGTTGAGACCCTGATGGACCTAGGCTCGTGTCAAGCTTATTACAAGAGCTTAACGACGCAGCAGTGGCTGCAAAGCTCCTTCTCCGCCGCTTCCACGACTGGCTCGAAGCTCGTCCACGCGTCGCGGGTGGTCGCCGACGTGTCGAATTTGCAGGCCATGGCGACGATCCGCGGCGGCTCCCCTGATAACCGATACCCTCGCAAGAAGTACAGGTTAGTCCCGATGGGTGCCGCAGTAAGATAGAGCCTCTTGACCGGTTGTGACAATTCTCGGTGGCATGAGTTCTCGACTTCGTTCCACATGTTGAGCTCTGCATCGTATGCTTCAATGTGGCCTTTCCAAGCTTTCAAGCAATCTCCGAAGCTGAACAGCTTCCCGTCGACCGCGACGATCTGGTTAGGGGGGACGTCCAGTTGCCACATCCTCACCATCAGCTCCCACGTCCCGGTTCTCGGGTCGAAAACCTCGACCGAGCTTCGCTCGGTGATGAACGGGAACGTCCGGTCCGAGTTCAACCGCTCCACGAACCCGCTCACCACATGGATCTTGCCTTGCCATGTCACTCCGACCGATTTGTACCTCATGGTGTTCATGTCGGGCAAAGGACTCCACTCGTCTAGAACCGGATCATACACTTCCGCCGACGAAATCCCCCTAGCACAACCCAAATTCGACTGCCCGCCCGCGACGTAGATCTTGTCGTCCCAAGCGGTACACGCGAAATCCGAACGCGGGGTCCCCAGCGACGCGCACGCGGACCACTGTTCGGTCCTCGCGTTGTACTTCATGACGGTCGAGAGTATCTCCACCTCGACGTCGACCCAGTCGGCTAAAACATCGGAGACGTGAGTCATTTCCTTGTGGCAGAGCCGGCCGCCGATGACGTAGATCGTCTCTCCGACCGACACCATCGCGAAGCCCTTCAAGACATGTCCTTCCACCACGTGAGGGATTAGGCTCACGTAGGACCAAGAATTGGTAGCGGGATCGTAGCGCTCTATCCAATTCGAAGCGGGCTCCGCCTTCAGAGTCGGGTCCTTGAGGCAGAACGGCGCGTAGACGACATGCGCCGAGGAGAGGGAGAACTCCAGGGACGGCGGGGGCGTCGCGGGCCGCGGCGTGGACGTGAGGGAGCTCATCAGCATCTGGAGTGAGAGAGCGAAGATTTTGCCTTGAAGGGAGAGGGTGTGTGCTTCGTGTGGAATGCCAAAGGGAGAAAAACCATATAAAGAGGGAGAGAAGATGATAAAGGGACCCCGGCGGACACAACGATGATCTGATCCCTTGTCATTGACATCGACTATGAAGTGAATCGAGGCAGCGGCAACAAAAGGGTTTCGGAGTTACAATCTAGGAATTTCTCCTAGGGCAAAGATCGTTCTAATTATTGACGGAATTCTTGGGGGGTTGCTGTCCCGTACATTGGACTCTTCATTCCCAAACGAATGGACGAATTGTTGTAATAGCCGGGGGGGAAATTACGAGAGTAATCCCTCCTTTCGGAGGAACCCTCCATGTCATTGTCCCTTACGTTGTACCTAGTTAGGTTTTCCTTGGGGTCGCAGTCCACTCTCTCTCTTTTACTCCAAATAAGCTCAGTTGCCAATGATTGGTGTTGGACTTGTTTCTTTCTGAAGGCTTTTAGCGATTGTCTAGTTTCGGCCGACGATCTCGAAGGTGCACGTTGCACGCCGAGTTTGAGAGATTTTGCCACATACGATCAATCGAGTTTATACCCTCGATTCAATTGGCTACGTTCAAATTCAATTTTGTGAAACATTCCACCTCATAATGGGCTAAAACATCAGACACCTCCCGACCTAGATTTCACTTGGTGTAGGTGTGGTTGTGTTATGGTCTTTCTGTTTATGACTAGAAATTCCAACTCGGGTAGGTAAGCCGGAGGTCCATGAAATACCGCCCTAATTTCATGGAGCAAGTAGTATATTTATGGACTAGGTAAGATGTGAACCAAAGTCCGGGTAAGTGTTCAAACTGTCAATTTTTTGTGCCTAGTGGTATAAGGAATCGGACGTGTTATGTGCATAATCCATGCTCACATTTCTGTTCCTTAATGATTGAGCCAACCACATGGTGCTTATACTATAGTTGTGTGGCGCTATAAAAGTGATATAAGTTTTGTATTTAGTAAGACTTGATTTAAAGGTGCAACATCTTAGACGGCCGCATCAACTTCCTGAAGAAGATTGCTTAATAAACTGTAATCACCATCTCAAATTAAGGAGAGGTTCTACTGAAGTTCCTTTTCACAGTTAAAACTGCTAAGAGAGAAATATACTTAGATAAAATGAGCAATTAGTTTGACCGTATAACATATATAAATGTGAGTGTTGCTATGGTAACGACACCATTGTTCCTATGAGTAATGGTGCTTTTTCGACCACAAATTGCCACCGAAATGGAATTGGCAACCGGAACCATACACCGTAGACAGAGATGGAGCACATATAAAAAGGAATCTCGATAGAAAATTCTCGGATATTGGACGGTTTTCTTTTGACCAAAAAAGAAAATGAAATCGACATGAAGGAAATATAATTACTGCTTGTGAATGTTTTTTAGCACTTTGATTAACTCCTTATATGTGAAATTCAATTATTTTGTAGTGAACCTCGCATAAAACATTTTCACTTATTAGAGATACAATGAAAGTAAAGGAGTGATCCATGTGTTTTTACCTAATTTAATGAGATTTCAAAAAATTATCAAACAAGTGAAAATCCGTATATTCCAGTAAGTTTCTTGTTGGCATTTGTTGAATTTAGCCATGATATACATTTATCTAGTGAAGTTATTTTGATTAGAAAGTTGGTTAGCATGGAGAAAGACTAGGGTTCAAAGAAAAAAATCAATGGGGGAAGGAATTTGATCAAACAAATTCAATATACTTTTATTTTTTTAAAAATTAATTTCATTTTTGGCTAGTCACAAGATGATTATGATTTTGACTTTCAAGTTAACTTGGATTGCTATGACTCGAGCTGAATTTATTGACGACTTAAATTGTGCAAATTAGGTGTCACTTTTACTAGAACTAGAAATCATAGCAGAAAAGTTTAAAGTGAATGAATTAGTGACTTTTAAGATTAGAACTTCTATTAGTTTTAAGTTGGGTAAGACATTACAATTAACAAATTTGAGGAGTGAATGGAAACTCTATTGGATTTTTTTTTTTAATGAAGTTTGTGATCTATCACCAAAAAGTAATTGAGTTTGTGATCTTTCTGGTTTGGTCTTATTTAAACTTATTAATTAGAATTGAAGTAATTTTCTTGTTAATCGTCCATGTGCAGGTGACTTTGATTTTACTTAATTGAGTAAGTAAATTTAGATCTTGCTAGGACATCCTGAGTTAAATTTGTCTTACCTCCTATCGACCCTCACAGTTTTGCTCTTTGACGTATAGGTGGACATTTTCCTAAGAGGTCACCTATCTTGATTATGTTCTCACCTAAGCACGCTTAAAAATTGGAGTTCTAATACTAAGTGTTGCCGTTTTCTTACAAGGCTCGTGAGTTAATTCGAGTTTCACATATATATTCTCAAATAAAAAAGCTTTCCCTTATTTGGTGCACAATTCGGTTCATTCTTGTCTCATTCACCATTTTAAAAGCCTATCAGGAGTTGCTTTTTGTCCAGGCCCCCTAGCCCCAACAATCACTCCATGCCCTTATCAAATCGATTGTTATAGGCCCACTAGCTTTCGCATAATTCGTCATTGAACCACACATCTCCTGCATGGGGTCTTGCTTTGATACCATATTGAACAACCTTCAATTAATTCACTCAAAGTCTTATCCGCTTTGGTCCGTCCCAAATTGAGCCCTGCGATTTTGTCCTTTGGCATGCAGATGGGCACTTTTCCAAGAGATTATGCATTGCCCCTTTGCCATCTTAGAAGCCTGCCAGAAACTGCTCCTTGGCAATAACTTCACGGTCTTGTCGGGCCGAGTCGTTACGATTGGTATGCAAAAATCATGTAGGATACCATTCTAGTTACAACAGCAAGACCAGCAAATAAAAAAAATTTAGTGTAACGCGAAACATCTTGTTTTAGCAACAATTAATGTAAAAAAAAAAAATCTTAAACAGTACCGATAGGTGACAGCGGGAGAACTTCTTGGTGTCAGGTTTGTCTTTGTTTTAGTTGGTGAACGTGCCAATTCAACGGGAGGCACTTAATGAATGAGCACTTAAGGTGGTGAACGTGCCAATTCAAAAAATGGCATGAATTGATGGGCTTTTGTAGCTTGATCCCACCTTATAAAGGTCCACAATTTTCCTCTTCAAAAATGTCGTTCTCCTTCTAAGATGGGCTCAACAAGATGGAATCAAGTCACTCAAGCCCATCAATCCCTGCCATATTTTGAATTTGTGCTCGGGTGCACATGGAATCATGCAAAAAATTGCGGACCTTCATAGAATATTATCCAAAGATAGACACGTGGATTTAACAAAAGACGAGAGGTGGTGATTAGGTTCATTGGAATGAGGTCAAAAGATAAACCATAGGACACCCTACTAATTAAAAAAAAACAAGCAACCTAATCTTTGATTATTCTAATGGTCTCTCGGCTCATCTTCTGAGCGTGCCCATCCCTTGAAGCTACTCTCAAAAGGGACAAAATGAGGAGAGAGTGGGGAGCAGATCTACATGAGAATCTTGAACCCTGTTACGCTTGCAGGGCAAACAATGGGGCAGGATTTGCACCTTTTGATGTATAAAGTGATAATATTTATTGGTGCATGCCCTCTAGTCCTAGGATCTCATACTTGACCCTACTCAAAGTTCATAGGATCTCCCACTCCATGTACCTTTTCATCTTTGCTAGAGACTCGGCCATTATCGAGATTTCAAGGAAGAAATGCAATTGGAATTTACATCACGGCACATATGAAATTTCAGTATAAATAGAGGTTGCCATTGAAAATGGTCGCTATCATATTACTATTTCCTCATGCCCGTTTGACTATGGAACAGTTTCACCTAAAACACTACTCTTTTTTTTTGTTGGTAATTGAACTTAGTGAAAATGAAATTAGGAACACACTGAGCATGTGGATCGTTATGCATCGGTCTTTATAGACTAACATGATCACGAACCATGAAGCAACAAGGGCATATAATACCAACATGTCGACTTAGGGTTGTTGCCAACTTGTAGAACTTGTTATTGCCATTGAAGATCACTCTCGTTTCAACCCGTTTTTGGTCCAAGCAAAGGTCCCCATACATACCAATTATATCCCTTTACATAATTAAATATTTACATTTATTATTAACTTATTAGGGCATGTTGGGCATCTAGCCTACCTAGCTTCTTGCTACGATCTTAAACTTTGATTCCTATTCATCCTGGGATCCTATTGACTTTTTGTACCAAGCAATCTTTTCCCACGTGAACCCTAGGATTCGGTTTCTGGACGCTACTGGGCGTCCTTCTAGCTACATGATTAATTAGTTAACTTCCTGGGCAAGATGCGAGATTTAATTCACAAATTCACAAAATTAGATACACGACAATTTCATGGATACTTCCAAGTCCAATTACTAACTTATGCTATCCTATCATCTTTCGTAACATTTATGCTGAATGCTAAATATTGATATGAAAATTGAGTATCGGACCGTGTCCAAAACTAACTCATAAGTATAGGATAGCACTACGCCGATATGATGATAATTTTTTAACATATGTTAACGTAATCCCAGTAACTCGGTAATCCATAATAGTAATTTTCATAGCATGTACATTAATTGCATCCATATTTTTATAAAATAAAACTTTACTGTCAATAATTGTACTCACGACACATGAGACAACGAAAGAGACTAGAGAGCAGGAAAAGACGCTGCGGGGTTGACGCAGTTTCCGAAAGACTTGTGGCAAAAGACTAAAAGCCAAAATTCCATAAATTTTTGCGCAGAGAAATTTCTGCGAAAGGGGATACATTCCATGACCGGGCACTTTCCAAGTAGATCGAAGTGAAATTACACAAAGTGCTGCAAAAATCCAGCTAATTCTGACTGCGACGTCACTTCAATTTGGCAGATTTTGCCAATGGAGTAGAAAATCATTGCGAGGCCTGAAAATGTTACGTTGGATACCTCTAAATTTAGATAGGTTGGGGCTCATTCTATTGAACGCCCTATTTAAAATTGAGTGCGTGAAAAAACTAACTTCTTTGAAGAGGAATTTGATAGGGTAGTAGTGGGTATTTATGGAAAAAAAAACGTCAAAAATGGTGTGGTGGGTAATTCCAAGTTTTATAAAAATTTTGTAGGGGTGATTATTAGAGATATAAGAAGTGTGGGAGAAATACTAGTTTTGAATTATTATATTTCGACGTAACAGAAAGAGAGTTTATTCAATTCTAAGAATAGTTCCCCTTACCTCTTACTCAAATACCCTTACGAAAATTTCCAAATCATAAAACTGAAGATAAACAAGTAAATAAGTATTGGCTTACGTATAATTTTAAGACTTGTGCAATTTGATTCTCTAACTTTTATTTTGTTCAATTAAATATTTCAAATTTTAGAAGAAACAACTCCTATCGTGCCAGTATTAGTGACTTTGGGAACAAGTCATTGATTGCATAAACTAAAAAAGTTAGAGAATTTGACTACAAAAAAAAAAAATTGGAGGACCAAATTGCACTGATACTAAAACTTAAAGGACTAAATCTGCATTCAACCATTAAGTGATATTTTTTTTTTGGGTCAAACCCCTTAAGTAATCTTTAAAAAGTCATGCATAAGTTTCTTTGTTTTTAAGAATCATATCCCTCTTTAATTCGCTAAATACCTTTCTAAGTTGTCTACCAATAAGAGTAAATGTACAATTAATACTAGTCCGCTTGTTATATCTTTTTTTTTATGACCCGGAAACTCTCTTACAACCGGCAGCCGGTGAGGTAAACCCAAGGTGATGCTAGCGGAGGACCTACCACCCTGACGTCATACTTAAGACACCAAGCGCTTCCACTGGGTTTCGAACTTCTCACATTCAGGGAAGGATCAATGGAGCCCTTATTCAGCATAGTGGTCATTTGTTATATCTTTCCTGTCAAGAAAATCAATTATTTCATTTGTTAGAGACTCAGTATTCATAAAAACTTTTTTCGAAAAAAATTGACTCCAAATATAACGCTAGCCAGGTTCCCTCCTCTTATCATTTTGTAGGGGTGAGGGCAATAATTAGTATAAACCCCACAAAAAGCAAAAAAAAAAGATACTAACATAAGCCAAAAAAGAAGAAGAAGAAGATGAAAATGGCGTTGGGAAAAAGAATGGATGAGGGGGACAAAAAGGAAAAAAAGCAAGAAAAGCTGTAAGAACGAGACAAAAGGGAATTAATGAAAGAATATGGAAAAGCAAGAAATTGCTGGAGAGACGGATACAAAAGGAGGAGGCTCAATCATCAGAATATGTGCAATTTGTAATGAATGAGGACCACCGCCCGATGGTGCTCTTTCTGCTGGAGACAAAGCAGCTACTTGTAAAAAGTGAGAGCTTGATTTTGATTGATCATCCTTCAGCTTCATCGGCCCCCCCCATCTCTTCTGTTCTCTGCTGGAAATATATCGACTACGCTCCATTCAATGGGACGTGATCACCTTCTCATCGGGTCAGATTTCTCTATCGCTCGCTACTGTTTCAAATTTCGCTCTCGTTCTCTTTTGAGGAAGTGTTCTTTAAGATTTGAAATGCTGACCCTTTACACCTTTCTTTGTAAGGGGAGATTTTGCGTGGATCAACTCCATGTAATCAACCTTGAAGACGACAAATTGCTCCTATGGACTTTACGTTTTTCTTAAGTTAGTATGTGTGTTTCTTGAAAAAATTAAGCTTATTTTGGTTTTTAATTTTTGTTGTTTTTAAGTATGACCGTACTGAAAATCTTAAAACTTATCATGAAATTGCAATATGTTCTAAAACTTGTCAAATTAGTGTAATCAAGTCCTAAAACTTGTTAAATTAATGCGATTAAGTTCTAAAACTAATATGGAAGCCAGCTGTTTTACGTGGTACAATTGTCTTATGTGGTACGGACGGTATTGACATAGATAATTCTAACTATTTTATAAAATATCGAATTTATTATTATTACTTTTCTTTTTTTCCTTTCATTTTGGCCAATGAGAGCCGGTAAGCCCAAATCTGGCAAAAGCTTGGGTGAGGACTGCGCCTCGCACCAGTAGCCAATGAGGGCCAACGACGAGAGGAAAATGAAAGGAAGAAAAAATTAATCATACTTTTTTTAAAATTATGAAAATTATCTACACCAGTGTTGATTGTATCACTTAAAATAGTTGATATTCATGTTAGCGGTTTCTGATTAAAGTTGGCTGGCACCCCTTGTCGATCACAAGCGAGGGCCTAGCCCTGGAGACCCTTGCCAAGATGTAGTGACCCTTGCTCGGGTCTAGGTGAAGGGTTGCGAGGCCATCGCCACCGGCCTTCTTCAAGCCCCCTTGACACTTTCCGGCAACGATTTGGCGATGGTGGCAAGGGCTAGCTGCCTTACCCTTGCCCTTTTCTTTATTTCGTATTTTCATAAAATACCTTTCATTTTCATTTCTTTCAATCTAATTAATTTATATCATGGTTAAGATTTTTGCCAAGTCAACGTCGTTTTAGTCTTATATTTCATGTTTTAATAAGGTAACGTCACGTAAGAGGGATAAAATATTAAAAAGAGCTACATCAACATCTTTTCGTCAATACGGTTGAATGGAATTAATGGAATGACTCGACTGCATCAATTGTGACAAGTTCTAAAATCGGATCGCACGTTTTGTAAGTTCCATGATTTTTAATAACATTACCTCTAAAAGGAAAGAGTTCTTGAATTGAAAAAAGGTTTTGAGATCCGATGGCATAAATTTTTAAGGCTTTCAATGATGTATATACCCATAAAAAGAAAGAGATCAAGAGATCATAGAATAAAAAGAGAAGGGGGAATAAAGAGAAGTGGTGGGAGGGAGGGATTCGAAAATTAGGTACTGAGGAACAGGGGATACGTTAGATGCTGCTGCATCTCTTGCGATGGCGACGCAACGCACTCTCTCTCTCTCTCTCTCTCTCTCTCCGCACATCGACATAAATGACCGAATCTGAGCATCCCAAGAAGAGCGAGAAGGAGCGAGAGCAAAAGGCATTCTCTCTCTGTCTCTCTCTACGCCCCCTGCTCAGTGGACTCTGCACTTTCTCTCTCTCTGTCTCTCTCTCTCTCTAAACCTGCAAAAAGCTCGCTTTTACTCTCTCTCTCTCTTTCTCTGTGCAGCAGCTTGGCTGCAGACTTTTAAAGAGACGAGTCTTCACATGACTCCTCCACCTCCACCATAAAACGGACACAAGCTTCCCTCCCACTTCTCTGCAATCTCTCGTCAAACCCTTTTAACTTTAAGAAGGAGGAGGATGGTTGCGTTGGTCGGGAGCTTCCACGAGTGGCTGGCCGAGTACGGCAAGAGGAAGTGGAGGAGCTTCCTGTGGAGGGCCAGAGCCGCCATGAAGAACAAGAACAAGAGGAAGAAGCAGAGGAGCGGCAACAGCGGCGGCGGCGGCGGCAAGAACCGGGTCAACAAGTTCCAGTACGATCCGTGGAGCTACGCGCTCAACTTCGACGACGGGATCGGGAGGATCGAGAGGGCCGACGCCGTCTTCGTTTACGTCTTGTGGGTCAAGCCGGAATGATGCCCGCCGGAGATTAAGGGGGGCAGGACTTCTGGGTCAACTGTTTGACCGTGGGGAAAACAGCAAGAAAAAAAAAACATGTTGACTTTTTTCTCTCTGTTTTCGGCCCACTTTTTCTTTCCCCCCCCCCTTCTTTTCTGGGTTTAGCTTGATATAAATTTTGGTTTTTGGCCATGAAGATAATGCAATTTGCAAGTGAATTGGAAAGCCTTCCTCCTCTGTTTCTCATCACGCTGACCTCGAAATCTCATTCATGTCCTTTCATCTTCCCGTCTTTTTTTTTTTTTTTTCAACCTGTGCCGCCGTGCCGGAACCGGCGCCGGTGCCGGATGAGTGTGGCTCTATAGCTAGAATTGCGAGGTGCAAAATAGATGCGAAGGACCGCGCAAGTTGTACGTGAGTTTTGTCGACGAGTGAGCCAAGAATATCTGAGCTTCGCTGTCTATATTGGAAGTATAAAAATGAGTGTACCGAATGAGCCTAACATACTTTCTTGCAAAAGTAAATTGGTCGAACAAGTGCCGTAAAACACTTTATAAGGAATAGGACAACCCCGACAGCTTTGTAATTTTCTGTGCATTATATTATTATAGAATTGGTTTCTTTGAAAATCCAGGTATTCTTATGCTAAATATGCCTAAGAAATGTTGCGGTCCACTCAACAATAACCGACAACATTTTGCCACTTGGGATGAGTAACTGCAGCCTAAGGTATCATGTCTAGCCAAAATAACATAGCAGTCATTTCGCAAAAATTGTTTCTAAGTTATCTTTCATAGTCACTCGACAAAAATAAACTCTTCCGGCGAATTGGGGAAAGGTTGATGAGAAAAGTTTGGTCTTAGCCATGGAAATCTAAAGAATGCATTTTCAATAGGTTCGTTTCCACTTATGGTGTTTGGTGTTTGATCAAGTTTGCTATCTTTCGAGATGAATGCGAGTATAGAATAAGTATATACCAAATGAACCCAGCATGTAGATTTTGAAAAAAGTAAGCCATGGAAATCTTAGGAGTGCATCTTCACTTTACCTTTATACTTAAAAATTGGTCTTCGGTCAGGTTCCCAATCTTAGCATGTCAACTTTTTGAAAAAGTACATGATAAACAATCGACAAATCCCTTGATTGGCGAGTCATCAAACTAAGCAAAAATTATAATTTTAAGCACAATTAATTGCTTTATGTAAATGGTAATTTACGTTTTTGAGATTGAGGCATACGTTACACAGAAGTCCTAGTCAAACAAAATTAATAATTTCAAGTGTAATTAATTTAAAAGGCAATCGCCCTCGTATGAGTTGGGAGGCAATAATAGACCTAACAAAGCATTACACAAAAATCCCAGCCCACCAAATTCACCAAAGCACATAATCAAAATGAGAACGAAATCACAATGTTTTACCATATTGACAGTACAGAAAGGAGAGCTGAGGAGTCTTCTACTCATTTTCACATGACATGCCAAATGAATTTGCGATCGGGCGAATGGATGAGATTTTCATCATCATCTGTACAGCTGCTCAAGATCAAGACCAATGAGAGCATCCATCCAGAACGTGGGGAACAAGGATGTATTGAAGGTAGAAATGTACAGTCCAAGAAACAACAAATCCCTACTCTAAATGGGAGCACAGAATGATGATGAGAATTTCTCCTATCCTCGTGGCTCCGCCTATTCGCTTTACCCGGGACCTGAATCCTGCACACAAGGGGATATCTTCACGATGCACTGGGATCTTCGAGCTTCGCCGTGGACAAATCTTTTATTCTGGGGTATACAGCTTTCTCGTCGAGTTGGTTCTGGGCCCACACCAACATCTTCAATAAGCTTGGAAGTTTTGGATCTGTGTTTCAAGCAAAACGGACAAAGTTCTCTTGAAATCATTACACGGATGAAACTTACAAGGTGGAGAGCATCATGCATCCTGGTAAAAATGGATTATGCTGCCGATGACGTGAAAAAGTCTCATTGACATGCCCGATTTGAAATAAAAAGCATCTAGCAAAGATATGATTCTTCTCTGCAGGATTTACTAGAAAGCAACTCATCTATGCAAGAGTACTGCTCTGGCATTGGACACTCATGACATTCTCTTCTTTTCCAATATTCTTCTTTTTAGCCAATTCTGACTTTTTCTAGTGACCTAAGCAGTCATAATTCCTGAATCAAGAACTAATAGGATGTCCCAAAAAACTTGTAAACCCCCCCAAAAAAAAAAATGTTCATGCCATGGACACATTGCGTTCCCTAGTCGTGTACACCAGTATTCCCAGCAAAGTACATTAAGGCAAAAAAGGGCGCACAATTAAAGGACTGGCAAATGATCTCCATCCATTATCTGCAGCAATAATAAAAGCAATCACCAATGGCAGCAGGCACGGAAGCAAATTTCCGCACTAACCTTTTTCATGACTCTGGCTAGTAAGTATAGCTGCGTTCACTTCACTAGCTGTCTTCAGGCGCTGTGACATATCTAGAAGGTCCCCCACGGGACAATTGGAGACATCTTCAAAAGCCAGCAGTGCTACGGTCCTCTCCAGCTCTTCTAAGAAGCTTTGCTGAAGAGAATTGAAGTTTTGATAGGTCATCTCTTATGCACATAATGAAAGTTTCTAATAGAAAGTGATTGTATCTCCAGCTTTGCATCTCATCCAAGAGCAACTGAGGAAGGTTTACTTCTAAAGCGACCAAACATACTTAAAATTAACAGTAAGACAAGATAAAAGCACAGATAACTGTGTATGACATGGCAAAGTTCAGAGAGATCAAGAAGTACATTTTCTTCCCCTCTTGGTGCAAGCTCCTCCTGAGCAAACTCAAGAGCCTCTTCTACTTTTCCATTTCGAATCAGTTCTATCAATCTCTGCTGTTGAAGGTGGAAAAAGAGTTGGGGATTTGTATCTAGTATCTGCAAGAAAGAAATAGTGGACATGGAATTAATAGGATGAAAATTGAAAGAAGATCAAATTCGTCTATCAAGATGCAGAACATAAGAATAAATTGAGGTTAGATGGTACCCAACATATACTTTTCAAATTTCCAGTTTAAAGACAATATGTTTATAGGTAGCCTAAAGGCAATATCTCAAGCAATCGTTGCTGAAGATTATCAAGGAAATCCAACAGCTCCACTCCAAATATACAGAACACAGATTTTGATTCACTTAACGTATACTGAATTTTGCCTTTGACTTTCTCATTTTCAGATCGAGATCAACATCAACATATTCTAATTTCACCCAACTCAACTAGCGTCCATTTAAGGTAGATTTCCTCATAAGAGTATATTCGGGTTATGCAAGATGCATTGCATAAGATGTAGCAAAAACATATGCAAATCCTGCTCAGCCTTGTTGAACAAGGAAAAATGCACCTCATACACATCCATGAGCAAATTGTTGGCAGGTGAAAAAAGCCCAACACGAACACCTTTCTCTCTATCTACACAACCAACCAACCTCCCTTGCCACATTTAATTTGAAAACGAGTGGAAAAAGAAGTGGTTGAAAATGGAGCACTGAAAGGAGAGAGTGAGGGTATTATGTGCAAAGTCTACCAATGGTTAGCAAACGTGATATAGCGACTAAACTGAAAGGATTGAACTTGAAATCACACCTACAGGCTTGGAAGGAGTCTAACTGAATTTTCACGAGGAAAGAGACTCGGTGGAAGGTGGCAATTCTAATGCTTTAGAGCAATTACAACAATTAAACCGGCATAAAAACTTGAAGCTGGCAGTGATATCTCACTTTACCATGCCAGCTGAGATGGCATGGCATAAATGATCGAGGGTCTTTGAATGAAGGAAGTGGAAAGGATACGAAATTATCAGATGAAAACACAACATGGCAGGGCTGCAGCAATTACAGAGGGTGAAACTTTTTAAATGGTCTAACAAATTTACTGAAAATAATGCACTGAATTTGAATGGTGGGTATTGAATTGGGAGGATGTGAGATTTGATGGAATTAGTGGGTAGGACTCCCAGTAGAGTCCTTGATAGGAAAATCAAATCCTTGATACAATCTTTTGGTTGCATCAGTGATAAAAGAATTCTGCAAGCCATCTTTCTTGTTTCTTTCCCAAGGACAAGGATATTCTCGACAAGAATCTCGCTAAGGAACAGATTGCATAAACATGGGGATTTCATTAATTCCCTGAATTTGACTTCATTCCCAAACATATTAGGAGCTACAGAGCTATATCAGACTGAACGGTTGGGTGAGGACTGTTTGCAAGATTTTGGCTGAGGCATCCGTCCCCAGATTGAACTAAGTGCTGGTCAAGGCAATCGAGAAGTCCCAAAATGACTCTGTAAAAGGAAAAGGGAATCTAGATGCTAATTTCAATAGCCAATATATGACGGCAGACAGCTGCCTAAGATATCTGGCGAATGTAGCTATGTGCAAGTAGGACATGAAGCAGAGCATGCTCAGAGAAAAGCAAATGATATATGCTTTCATACATTTCATGATAACCAAAAGTAATCCACAGTCAAACAGAGGACATAGCCTTACTTCAGGATTCAAGTCGTTGACTTTCTCAATTGCATCCTCCACATTCCCACACTGCACTGCTTTCTTGACAGCCATGCGGTCGGTGATTGTGGAAAGATCTATATCTGCTGTAATCAATAAGGCACTACACAATTCGAATAACTCACAACACCACCACACCATGAACTAACCCAAACCAACTCGAATGGCGCGGATAAAAAACTGATAATGATAAGGATACGTTCAGTGCCCGACTCCATCCGGAATTTCTCGGCGGCGTCCACAAAGCCCTCGGTGACGAGGAAGTTCATCACCAGCTTGTTCATATCTCCCTTCCTGATCTTCACATCGTTGAGCCTCTTCTCCCAATCCTCCTTAGTAATCATCTTCTTCGACGACCCCTGCGCAAACCCAGAAAAGAAAAACAGAAAAGAAACGAAACCCGGATCAGATAAACCTCGAACGACATGGAGACGGCACAGAAAAGAGATCCAGAACGCCAAGAAATCCGCTCCAACACGCAAAGTGGGAAGAACCCACAAAGAAGAAAGAACCAAGAAGCAGACTTTTCACCACGGTAGAGAGCATCGAGATCGTGGGGGCGAAAAAAGATTCTAGGGGAACAGAATTGGAAGGAAGAAAACGAGAACAACCCTCATAATCAACTTCACCAAGAACGTTACTTGTGCCATTCTCTTCTTCTTCTTCTTCTTCAAGGCCGGTGCACGACGCTCGACGCCACGCGGGATCTCGCCATCCAAAACCCAAATCCCCAAATCCACACCCCGATCGTCTCCTTCAAACTTCGCCAAGATTCTTTGCTTCCGCAGGTGGAGAAGAAGAAGCTGATCTGCAAAGAGAAAGAACAGAGAGAGAGGGAGAGAGAGAGATTAGGGCTCGTTCTTGCACTGTTTCGATGGGCCCTCTTTGTGTTGGGCCCGTGTGGGCCGGCTCAGTTTTGTCTATTTCATGTTAATTTCAACGCACAAGGCAATAACAAATTATTATTGAGACATAATCATGTTTGTTCATAGGTTACCGTAACCAATAATTCCAATAGGCTGCGAAATTTAATTTAATATTTTTGGATCATGTGAAATATTTTTTTAATTGTTAGACCTTACCGAAATTCAATTTTAGTGTCTACGATGTGACATTGAGAAGCAATTCGTATTTTTTTTTTTTTTGGTTATAGTTGAATTTGGAAAGTTATATCGTTTTAAGTCGCTTTATAATGTCTCAAAAGAAAATTTGTAGATTGGGACTGTACTGAAGTGGATGGTATGACATTTGCCTCGATAATTATCCCGAAAATCATAGAACTTACTATTCGATATTGATAGAAATTATTTTGATTGGAAAAAACACAATGACAAAAGATTATTGGAAAAAAAACAATAGCAAAAGATTATTCTGAGAAAAAACTGTTGTGATATGTAGTAAATGTTCTTTTGTCATAACAAGAGCTTACTTCATTTTGTAGTACAAGTTTCTTGCAAAAAAAAAAATACTGAATTATGATTTCATCATCTTATCATTACCTAAATTATCTAAATGAGAATGGGAGTATTTTGTCTCATTATAAACTTGCATGATGCTAAGTTGAAAATATTTTCCATTTTCATAAAAAAATAAAAATTTACTCGAGATCTTTATATCTTGAAACATCTTCAGACTATTCAATATCTGTGGTAAGATAAATAAGTTTTCGCATAAGAACTAAAGAAAGAATAAAGTTGCATTAACTCTATCATAACTTCACATCACAAATGCAAATTAAACGCAATCATTCCTCTATAAAGAATTATTACTATTTTCGCCTAAAACCGTCATGTACATATTGATGAAGACATATCTCTAAGTAAGCTTATTTAGTGCATATTTCATTACCACTTTATTTTTCTTTATAAATTTTTGCAGCTAACTAAGCTTAGAAAACATGCACATATGATACGAAAACTGAAACAATTAATGGGACAAATTCATCATTGAAGTTTATGTCAACTCGATTTATCTCCGAAAAAATTAATTTTCCTATTTAGAGATGAAACTCTCAAGTTGTTATATTCGTATCTCATAATGTATTAGTTCATGCATAATGTATTTCTGGAGAATATACAAAGACCATTGCACCGATGCTAACCCAAGCCATCGCCACCACCGCGATAGCCGTCGCTCCTCCACTAGCCGACCCGTCGACCACCGCCCCCCTCTCTCTCTCTCGACCACCTCGGTCACCTGGCCGCAACCACCTCCGCTGGGCGTAGTCTCCACCACATTTAAGCTCTCTTGATAGCAAAGTCAAGCTACTTGCCGTCAATCGAACGCAGGCTAATTCCTAGATATGGATCAATCTCCTCCATGTATATGATGGATGTACTTAGTTTAGATGAGGCATGTCACCATATGAATTTTCCATACAATTTAAATTTCGAATTAATAAATAATTTAGCCTCATATAATGTACACAGTTTTTTTTTTTTCATTACTACACATAATCAAAAATCTCAATACAGAATATACACTCCTACTTTTGCTGCGCACTCTGATTCAATCCTTAAAGAGATGTTCCGAAGAACTAATTTAAATGTGCTCGAACTCTGAATTTGATCGATCTGTAAAATATTCTAGGATGAGCCTAAACTCAGTAAATGAAAACTCTAGATTTAAAGTAAAAATCGTGCTGACCATTTGACTGGAGAGCACAACAGTGTATTATCAATTAGCGAGTACAATCACATGTCAATGACAATAGGAAAGTCCACATATTATTTAAGTTTGTTGAAAATAATGTAATCCATGAGTTGTACGCAAATGACTACAAACATGTGCACAATGAATAAGAGTACATGCCATGAACAAACATTGCAACGAATGAGAATAGATGCCGGGAGCTAATAACCAGTTTAATGCTTAGATAAACATAGATAATAAGCATACAATCTCATGTGCACAAATACCATGTAGTAGCTCACCTTATACACATGTGAGCTAATATCCAGTTTAACACTTAGATACACATAGATGAGCGTACAATCTCATGTGCACAAATATCACATAGTAACTCATCACTATACACATGTGAGTATCTATTCGCTACTCGTCACTAGTTAGGACTCATATCGACTAATGAGGCATCGCCAACTCATGGGGGGCGGAATCATTAACACATCTTTGTCATGTCTTAGTCCATCCATCACAAGTGTTTTCTATATCAACAAAGGTAATTACACTATTGTACAGTTGCATAACAATAGTCGTCCATACTCATTCTCATTACATTTCCTTTCTTTTCTCGAACTTGGACCTCAACTCCATAACATCACGTAACAGGTTGCTCAAGCTACATCAAGCTATATGAGTCATATTATTTTGTGTATCATCGTAAGATTTCATGTCCTCTCAACTTTAGACAGATCCATGTTAGATGGAAGAACATCCACCTTTTCTCAAAGTCTTATACACATACTCATATAAAAGAGTTCGCTCTCCGCTGAATAGGCTGTGGCAAAGATATCCGTCACATGACATCTCTGACATGCATATCGTCATAACTTAATAATAGTTATGTACAATTTTATTATCACATAGCATCACTGACATGCAAATCGTCATAACATAATAATTGCCAGGTACAATTTTATCATCACAGTCTCTTGGCATTTCTAATATTAACAATGGAAACCAAAAATCCATTTATCATCATTTGCAAACCAACAAACTCTTATTCATAAAACAATCATCATTTAGTACATAGCATCATTACACACAAATCATCACTACATAATAATTATCATATAATCACGGTGCAAATAATATCACACTAATTCCTTGGCATTTTCTGTGTAAATAGTGGGGGAACGAAATAATTAGATGTTTTTCAACTTACAAAATTTTTTCTATTAACTCCATGCCATCATCATTTAGTAGAGAAATTATGCAAATTCATAAATCATTTAGATGAATTTAACCTTAGAAAATCAACTCTTCTATCACTTAGGTCACTCATAAAATTTTCATTTCTAAGATCATGTCTTGATTAAATTCACCTTAATAATCAAAACAGAAATGATTTCCTATAATTCTAGGATTTTATAATTGCCTCAATAAGTTTTTCATGTTATAATTTTTACCTCTAATTTCAATATTCCCTAATGAAGCCATATAAATTAGAATAAATACCTAAGGTATTTCATTTGTTATCTAAGCACACAAATATTTTATTTACACTATAAACAATACCATAAATTTCATGAAATTACCAAAACAACCCACCTTTAATTGTTTGTGCTATTGAATCCAAATTTTGACTAGTTAAATATTTGCCTAATTTAGACAAGCAATTGTGTAATTAAAACCACTGGGATTCGCCCTAGTGACCACCCTTCCAACATGGAAGAGGGAAGTGAGAGGTTCAAATCCCCACATTCTCAGGAGGGGATGGGGTGGGGACGCGTAAGTTTCAAGAGTGGGTTTCGACTCCCACGCCCTACAAGAGGCAGGGCAAAAGTCTAAGAGTGAGTGTAGAATAGGAATAGAGTAGGACCGACAAAAAAAAAAAAATTGTGTAATTAACTAAGAAACAACCATAACGAGTTTTAGAAGACAAAACCTCTAACTTTTTGAAATTACACAATTACCCTTATTCCATGATTCTTAGAATTTCTGAGCGAGTTCATTTCCTTTAAGTAATCTAACTTAATAATTGTTGACACCCAAAAATGCCTGATATTTAATTATTATCGATATGTGATGATTGTTCGAAAGCAACAGAAGTGGACTCGACAACCTCATATGCAACAGTCAAAATTAACAAAGAAAAAAGGAAAAAAAGAGTAGAGAATATACTATCTTGGCATATTTGACTATCCGTGGAGGAAGTTAATTTAATGGATTAAAGATTGATCGATATTACATGCTGTTTGATGACTTGGTGTAAATGTTGGCACATATTGACAAGTGATAAATGATTGCGGATTATTTTGCCCAAGTTGTCGATGAGCATTTTAACTGAGGAGCAAGATAATCCATTCAGAGAATCGCACCAAGGCTCATGCATGTGAAGATTCATTAAGGAGATCATGGAGAATAGCTAGGTAAAAATGAAGACTGAGGTTGCTATTTTGAAGGGAATTGACAACGTAGGAAATGAACAACTTGTTAGAGATAAGGTTGCTATTTTGAAGAAAATTGACAAGGTGGGAATTGAACAACTCCTTAGAAATAAGGCTGGTATTTTGAAGGGAATTGACAATGTCGGAAATGAACAACTCGTTGGAGATAAGGTTGCTATTTTGAAGGAGTTGACAACTTGGTACTATGAGACCATTATTTTCGGAAGCGTCAAACTACAGTTCAACCACGAAAAAACAGCTCCCAGACAGTTATGATAGAATGTCTATAAATACCAAGTTCTATCAATTGGAAGAGGCTCCCTCAACAATCAAAATGTAATCTTTTATTATCTTTACTCTCCTGCATTTTATTTTTCCTTAGTTATAGCTTTCTAATTCGTGTCATCGATAAAATTCCTATGTGCATCTTTTTCCTAATGCTTCATCATCAATTCAATTATGGCATGCGTTTCTATCATGGGGTTATGCCATCGATTAAATTTCGGCTTTACATCTTTGCACGTTTTCGAGCTTTGTCGTTAATTAAATTCCGACATTTCGGGCATGTAACTGCTGTGGAAATGGTTGTATTTTCAAGCCTTGTTGTTAATTGAATTCTGGCACAGTTTGTATGTATAATTTGGTTCGATGTTCAAAATAAAGGTTTGCCATTATTTCTTGTCTACTTGGATAGTTCTTGTCTGGAGTTGCCACAAAACCCATCCCCTCTCATCAAAAGCCGAAGATCGACTTTCAGAAAGGATGTTTTGTCGTCAATTAGATTATGATGAAACAAATGGCACACCAATGGGACCATTGTGGTTGATTTGAGGAGATACAATGGTGAGAACAAGAAATCAACTTGATCACGATAGTGACAACTCTTCATCACAACGTGGTAATAATAAGGTGGGAAAGTCATCAATTGCACTATCGATGGCGGGGCAAGAACAAAGCGGAGATGTCGGTATCTTAAGACAACTCACTGATGTGCAGAGAAGACAATTACAGCCAAGCCCTATAATGTTGGCTACCATGCAACGGCTACCGGAGGAGCATAAGAATGAATTGATTAACTTCATGATAAAATATCTCATTGATGTTATCAAGCCAATTAACATCAATACCTCCCATGAAGTGATGAACAAGCTTGGAACATCGAGTCATTAAATTCAAGTGTAGGCAAGTCCTAATAATATCGTTTTTTTTTATAGAGGTTGTGCTTGTCAGTAGAGGCATTTCGCTTAATCTCATTCAAGTGAGCTTTGGTGGTATCAATTATGGCGATGGCAAGGGGGCATGTGATGACTCTTGGGTTTCCTAGCTTAAAAGAATCGAATGATTAACAAATCATTCGATTCTTTTAAAAGGGGGCATAGGTTGACACCTAAAAGTGTCCGATATTTAATTATTATTGATATGTGATGATCATTCGGAAGCAACAATAGTGAACTCGAAAACCTCATATGCAACCTTCAAAATTAACGAAGAAAAAGGGAAAACAGTGGAGAATATACTATTTAGGCATTTTGATCATCTGTGGAGGAAGCCAATTTAATGGATTAAAGATTGGTCGATATTACATGATGTTTGAGGACTTGAATGTCAATGTTGGCACATATTGACAAGTGGTAAATGATTGCGAGTTGTTTTGCCCAAGTTGTCAATAAGCATCTTAACTAAGGAGTGTCGATGAGCATCTTAACTGAGGAGCAAGATAATCCATTCAAAGAATTGCACCGAGGCTCATGCATGTGAAGATTTATTAAGGAGATCATGGAAAATAGTTAGGTGAAATAAGAGATTGAGGTTGTTATTTTGAAGGAAATTGACAACGTGAGAAATGAACAACTCCTTGGAGATAAGGCTGTTATTTTGAAGGGAATTGATAATGTGGGAAATGAACAAATCCTTAGAGATAAGTTTGCTATTGTAAAGAGAGTTGACAACGTGGGAATATGGGACCATTATTTTCGGAAGCGTCGAACTATAGTTCAATCATGAAGAAACTGCTCCTAGACAGTTATAATAGAAGGTCTATAAATATCAAGTTCTATCAATTGGAAGAGGCCCCCTCAACAATTCAAACGTAATCTTTTATTATCTTTACTTTCCTGCACTTTATTTTTCCTTAATTGTAGCTTTCCGATTCATGTCATCGATTAAATTTTGTTGCTTATATTTAGCCTTATACTTCATCGTCAATTCAATTTTAGCATGCATCTCTTTCATGGATTTCACGCCGTCGATTAAATTTTGACATTACATCTTTGCACGTTCTCAAGTTTCGTCATCAATTAAATTCCGACTCAGTTCGTGCACGTGTATTGCAGTGGAAATAGTTGTATTTTCAAGCCTTGTTGCTAATTGAATTTCAGCATGGTTTGTATGTACAATTTGGTTAGAAGTTCGAAATAAAGGTTTGTCATTATTTTTTGTCCGCTTGGATTTTCCTGTTCGGAGTCGTCACAGAACTCGTCTCCTCTCATCAAAAGCCGAAGAACGACTTTCAGAATAGATGTTTCATCGTCAATTAGATTCTAACGAAACAATAATTAACTAGTAATCATTTTAATTAATAAAGATTACAAGAAGATTTATATGCTGTGAATTTCGTTATTGCCCTTGCATTATACAAAATTATCATTTTATCCCTTTACATGCATAATTTCATCTCTCTAAACTTTTGCTCGTCAAAGTCATAAAAATCCTTTTGAAATCACTTAACCATGTTTTATTAATAAAATATAGTCATGATTTATGGACTGACTTATTACATCTTCCAATGGCATCATGAACATAATGGACTTTTCATGTAATATCAACAACAATCTAAGCTTAAATCAACATTGCATCACGCAATGATACAAAATCATCTAAAACACTCATGCATATAGTCTTGCCTCTAGTTAGCTCATCATATAATCATTAATTCTTTTTAACAATGAGGATCTATAATATTATCCATTCTTTAAACTAAAATCAAATAAGGATCAAGAGTACCAAGTGTTAACCTAATTGAACTCCTAGAGATTCACTACCTTAAATGGAAAGTTTTGAATTAACATAGAGCTTGATCCACCTTTAAGAATTTTGTTTTGATTAAATGGAGCAAACTAACGTGAACTTCTTGATCTTAGCTTGCAAATTTCTAAAAACCAAGGGATTTGGAGTAAGTTTAAGTGATAAGGCTTCTAGTTTTGATAGAGAAGAAAACGAATAAGGGATGAGTTATGTGAAGAAGATGATGAATAGTAAGTAGTAGTGGAAAGAGAGAAAGCACGATTCGCCAATTAGGTGTATTAGTGGGGAGTCTTGATTTGCAAGCTTATCAAGAACATTAATAGGCTAGAGTTAAAAAAAAAATTGATGTCATGCATGATGTCATTTGCTAGAATATAATTTAGGCAAAAAACTAAGGTATGTGGCATCAAGTGGTTTGTCATGTAGGTTTAAGGGCAACATTGTTATTCTTCAAAAGGCATTTTAGATTTCTTTAAATAATTGAGAACTAGGTGTCCATTCTTAGCACCAATAAGTAAGAAAACTATTTTGAAACCACCAAAATTATTAGCAAGAGTAATCTTAACTTAGTGAGTTTCACTTTTGATAACCCCCCTATGTGTTTTTTAGGGCATATCAATTCCACCTGATAGACACTATGTCAACATGATTTTCACCGTCAACAACTTATGCTCCAATTTCTATTCATTTACGCATATTGAAGTTAGTGAAATTATTTTTACTAATTGATTTTTCTAAATTGCAACATATTCTCATGCTTCGGAAATCAATAAAATTTACATTCTTATAAAGTTTGTAATGTTTATAAACCTTCAAAGCATTGTCATCAATTATGACTTTGCGTCACCCTTCTTGACCTTTTAAACAATTTAATAACCCTTTACAAAGTGACATACTTAAAAAATCAAGGCTTGAAAAGCTAATTTTCTAGAAATTTTAGTTTAGAAATTTCAATAATAAAATCGTAATTTGTTGAAGTTATTGAATAATCTGGTCAAACCATTTATCATCTTAATATCTTTAATGATATTAAGAAATGCAATTTCAAGATGTCATAAGGCTGTCATTGATCAATGGTGATGTTGTCTAAATCTAGAGAGAGAGAGAGAGAGAGAGAGAGCCAGAGCTGCAGAGAGCGTTGAGGAAAGGGAGAGAGACAACGATGGCAATAGTAGTAGCGGAGATAGTGCCTATTAGGTGGGTAATAGTGTTGGAGTGGTGATTACAACAATCAGCAGCTTTGACGAGAGCGGGGAATGATAAATGGTCAAAGGGAAAAGGGATATGGCAAGTTGGGTTATATACATGGAATTTGAATTAACTCATAAGATGTGCTTTTAGTGTCACGACTTATTCTAGTGTTGAAAATGCATAACTGATTATGCTCATGTGAGAGAATGAGATGAATCTAAGCAAACAATACCTCGTGTTAGTTGGGAAGATGAAAGACAAACTAAACCGAGAGAGAGAGAGGGGGGGGGGTAAAGATTGTAAAGGAAGCTTTGAATTTTTTATTTTTCTTGATGCTTCTATTGATGTACAAAATGAGTTTAAATAGATACACAATTCCATAATGAGATCAAAATTGATTCCTTAAATCGAGAAAAGAATGTTCAAATTGAGGAAAGAATTTTAAATTCAAAATTTCAATTTGAATTTAGAATTTGGTGAGAAGGGGAAGAGATCAAGTTGCTTGATTTTAGGAAGATATCTTATGAAGAGGGGCTAATAAATAGTGCTAGGGTGTCTTAGTATGCATAATTCTGATAGTGAACAGTTTCTCGTGTTAACTACGAAAATTGATGCATGGCCAAACATGCAAGCTGGTTTCAGTTCAATCATCGAATAGGACATGCCCCACAAAACACAAAATAAAACAATTTTTAGATGCTTCTGATGAGCTCATTTGACGTGAAACATTGATGATGCATGTGAAGTCGTCACTTCGTGGCATCTAAGATTTATTGAAACACGACGTCAATCGAACTTCAAGTATGACCATGTTTTTTTAATCTTCGATGGGTAATCAAAGCAACTACAATCGATCACTCCCTTTCGAGAAAGTCGTTTCACATTGTCTAAAGGTAGAATTGCCGGAACTCCACATGACTCTATAACTAATAAACAATGTAAAAGTTACTTTCTCTTACGGAACTGTAATATAGAAGGGACAGCTCTTTGTAAAGAATTATTTCTTAATCGTAGAATGGACCGATTAAAATGTTGCCCTTCCCTTTACGCGATGCATGTGTTCAAAACCAAATCTTGTTTAATATTAGCACGTTTGATTCAGCGCGTCCAAGGGAGAAGCATGTGATACCATTTTTAATCACGTCTAATCAAGCCGTGATGCACGCCGTTGTATGAATAATGATCAGGGAAATCACATGAAATGATGATGACTATAAGCTGCCGCTACAATTCAAAAGCCCTATATGTTATGTGGCGCAAGCGCAACTATTGACTAGTAAAAAGTACATTCATTTATTTCTCATTGCTAAAATATTATACAGTACTTTTCTATGGAATTTATATGCTCTTTATACACATGCAGTCTCTCTCCACTTGCTAATTTAATTTTCTTGGTTGGACTTCCTAACACTGCCATTTAAACTTCATGATATAGATAGGGTTTTATCTCTTAGCTCCACTTTCAGGGGGACTTATAACGGAGGTAATAGGTAAGAACATATCTTAATAAGACAAAATTTCGGTAACTAATGTAGTCAATCTCGAACACCAAAGGACACGTTCAAAAACATGTCGAGGGAGGTCATAATAATGTGAACTTAAGCATCTGAAAAAGCTCGTTATTTTCATTTGTAAACTGGCTATTGCGACCTTTAGTACAAGATAGAGTTACTCACTTACCTTAAATGGAAGTTTTGAATTAACATAGAGCTTGATCCACCTTTAAGAATTTTGTTTTGATTAAATGGAGCAAACTAACTTGAACTTCTTGATCTTAGCTTGCAAATTTCTAAAAACCAAGGGATTTGGAGTAAGTTTAAGTGATAAGGCTTCTAGTTTTGATAGAGAAGAAAACGAATAAGGGATGAGTTATGTGAAGAAGATGATGAATAGTAAGTAGTAGTGGAAAGAGAGAAAGCACGATTCGCCAATTAGGTGTATTAGTGGGGAGTCTTGATTTGCAAGCTTATCAAGAACACTAATAGGCTAGAGTTAAAAAAAAAATTGATGTCATGCATGATGTCATTTGCTAGAATAGAATTTAGGCAAAAAACTAAGGTATTTGGCATCAAGTGGTTTGTCATGTAGGTTTAAGGGCAACATTGTTATTCTTCCAAATGCATTTTAGATTTCTTTAAATAATTAAGGAACTAGGTGTCCATTCTTAGCACCAATAAGTAAGAAAACTATTTTGAAACCACCAAATTTATTAGCAAGAGTAATCTTAACTTAGTGAGTTTCACTTTTGATAAGTCCCCTGTGTATTTTCTAGGGCATATCAATTCCACCCGATAAACACTATGTCGACATGATTTTCACCGTCAACAATTTATGCTCCAATTTCTATTCATTTACGCATATTGAAGTTAGTAAAATTATTTTTACTAATTGATTTTTCTAAAGTGCAACATATTCTAATGCTTCGGAAATCAATAAATTTTACATTCTTATAAAGTTTGTAATGTTTATAAACCTTCAAAGCATTGTCATCAATTATGACTCTGCATCACCCTTCTTGACCTTTTAAACAATTTAATAACCCTTTACAAAGTGACATACTTAAAAAATCAAGGCTTGAAAAGCTAATTTTCTAGAAATTTTCGTAGTTTAGAAATTTCAATAATATAATTGTAATTTGTTGAAGTTATTGAATAATCTGGTCAAACCATTTATCATCTTAATATCTTTAATGATATTAAGAAATGCAATTTCAAGATGTCATAAGGCCGTCATTGATCAATGGTGGTGTTGGAGAGAGAGAGAGAGAGAGAGAGAGAGAGAGAGAGCCGTAGAGAGCGTTGAGGAAAGGGAGAAAGAGAAAACGATGGCAATAGTAGTTACGGAGATAGTGCCTATTAGGTGGGTAATAGTGTTGGAGTGGCGATTATAACAATCGGCAGCTTTGACGAGAGCGGGGAATGATAAATGGTCAAAGGGAAAAGGGATCTGACAAGTTGGGTTATATACGTGGAATTTGAATTAACTCAAAAGATGTGCTTTTAGTGTCACAACTTATTCTAGTGTTGAAAATGCATAACTGATTGTGCTCGTGTGAGAGAATGAGATGAATCTAAGCAAACAATACCTCGTGTTAGTTGGGAAGATGAAAGACAAACTAAACTGAGAGAGAGAGGGGGGTAAAGATTGTAAAGGAAGCTTTGAATTTTTTTATTTTTCTTGATGCTTCTATTGATGTACAAAATGAGTTTAAATAGATACACAATTCCATGATGAGATCAAAATTGATTCTTTAAATCGAGAAAAGAATGTTCAAATTGAGGAAAGAATTTTAAATTCAAAATTTCAATTTGAATTTAAAATTTGATGAGAAGGGGAAGAGATCAAGTTGCTTGATTTTAGGAAGATATCTTATCAAGAGGGGCTAATAAATAGTGCTAGGGTGTCTTAGTATGCATATTTCTGATAGTGAACAGTTTCCCGTGTTAACTACGAAAATTGATGCATGGCCGAACATGCAAGCTGGTTTCGGTTCAATCATTGATTAGGACATGCCCCCACAAAACACAAAATAAAACAATGTTTAGATGCTTCTGATGAGCTCATTTGACGTGAAACATTGATGATGCATGTGAAGTCGTCACTTCGTGGCATCTAAGATTTATTGAAACACGACGTCAATCGAACTTCAAGTACGACCATGTATTTTTTAATCTTCGATGGGTAATCAAAGCAACTACAATCGATCACTCCCTTTCGAGAAAGTCGTTTCACATTGTCTAAAGGTAGAATTGCCGGAACTCCACATGACTCCATAACTAATAAACAATGTAAAAGGTATTTTCTCGTACCCAACTTTAATATAGAAGGGACAGCACTTTGGAAAGAATTATTTCTTAATCGTAGAATGGACCAATTAAAATGTTGCCCTTCCCTTTACGTGATGCATGTGTTCAAAACCAAATCTCGTTTAATATTTGCACGTTGGATTCAGCGCGTCCAAGGGAGAAGCATGTGATACCATTTTAAATCACGTCCAATCAAAGCCGTGATGAACGCCGTTGTTTGAATAATGATCAGGGAAATCACATGAAATGACGATGATTATAAGCTGCCGCTACAATTCAAAAGTCCTATACGTTATACGGCGCAAGCGCAACTCTTGACTAGTCAAAAGTACATTCATTTATTCTCACTGTTAAAATATCACACATTACTTTTCTATGGAATTTATATGCTCTTTATACACATGTAATCCCTCTCCACTTACTAATTTAATTTTCTAGGTTAGACTTCCTAACATTGCCATTTAAACTTCATGATATAGATAGGGTTTTATCTCTTAGCTCCGCTTTCAGGCGGACTTATAATGGAGGTAATAGATAAGAACATATCTTAATAAGACCAAATTTCGATAACTGATGTAGTCAATCTCGAACACCAAACAACAAGTTTAAAAGCATGTCGAGGGAGGTCATAATAATGTGAACTTAAGCAACCGAATAAAGCTCGTTATTTTCATTTGTAAACTGGCTATTGCGACCTTTAGTACGAGATAGAGTTACTCGGTTTCTTCCGGAAGTCAAAGCGGAGATTGCTAACAGGTACGGATTCCACTGAAATCACTTATTAAAATAGATGTGTAAACACATTTAAGAAAGATCAAGGCCATTCTAAACGATTTGACTACCTAATTTATTAATTAATCCTAGAATACGATGATGGAGTTAATGTGATAGCATGATTCATGCTAATAGCCCATTATCGTATATCTATGTGTTCATACGATAGATTTCGCACGACAGAGATGCCACTAAATGCGTGCAATTGGTAACTACAAAAAAGAAAAAGGAAAAAAAAGACTTTTTCCAAATGCGCTATTATTGGGATCATTTTAAACTGTTCTAAGATGCATTCTAATATTTAAATATTGCACATAATTTGGGAGGCAAATTAAGGGTCTAAAAAGATTTGAATTAAGGACATCGTACTTTGATAAGATGTATACTATTTGATTATTTTAAAAATTTAAATTATTAGATGAAATATCTAAATATTCTAGTAACTATAGCGTGACTTCACGGTCTGCGGTCCAAAATACTATCCGATTTTAGTGTAGGTTTGATAAATGAAATAGTGGTGAATGAGCAAAGCGGGAGATGGAGTTGAGTCTAATGTCTGTAAAAGGCATTTCAATTCCAAGGATGACTTTGAATTTTTTATTCTGCAAACATAGAATGTTGACAATTGGCAAGGAAAGGAAAAAAGAAAGAAAGAAAGAAAGAAAGAAAGAAAAGCGAAGGCTCTTATTTCTATAGTCTTAAAGTAGAAGAGAGATCTTTAATGAAATCGTCAAAATGAAAAATCATCAAAATAAAAGATTTTTTTTTTTTTGGTCTTTCTGCTTATTGTATAATGCCATGAAAATTTAATCGTTCCAAGCCCAAGATACGTGAAATCCCATTCAAGGCAAAATTTAAGCACTAAAACATATATAATTTTCGAAATTTCTATAAATGAATTCATTTCATTATCAGATAGAAGCTTCAATTTCATGATTGCTCGTGAGAAAATTCTCTTGTACTAGCGATGTACTTTATGTAAATCAATATTATTTTCTGTCTTTTTGCAAGAAAACAGTACAGAATCTTCTTTTCCTTTTGAATTCACAACGTGTTGAAATTGGCAGGATCGTAGGGGGAAAACTATGGGGTTCGAGCTAAAATTTGTTAAATAGCAAATTCCTAAAATTTGACATGTACTTGCATGTGGAGACTGTTAAAAAATGGAGGGGGTAATTTCCTTAATTTCAACGAAAACTAACTAAACTTATTTTCGTTTGTATGAAACTCGTTGCATGAATGTAAACTAACCAATCAAAATTCAGATTTTATATTGAACATGTTTTTTGTGGAGTTTAATGAATGACTTACGTTGCAATTGATTCCGAAAGCGACGTTTTACCTTTGAAATTGATTCTGGAAGAATTTCATTTTTTCTTGTATCATGTGCGCATAACGCAATCTCCAAGTTAGAAAAGTGGTACGCCTCAATGAAGCCCTCCAAGAAGGGGTTCTCTTGAAAATATTGAAAATCTTTCCTCCGAATAAGCAAGCTGGGGTTAAATTAATATATAACCTAATCAAAGTGAAAAGTAGTTTAATTTCAAATTAAATGTTTTTGTTAAGTAACGCATTTTAATTATTGCTAATTTGATTTTGTTAATCTCTAGATTAGCATGTAACTATTTTGTGAGAATTATATAATGAATTGCTTGATTTCATCTATATTAAGCCTTGTTGGGACATGGTTTCGGCATTTATACTTAGAAAATGGGAAAAATGATAGAACAATTAAATTAGTAAATTGTGATAATATAATCGTGATATATTTATACGCCTCAAACCAAATCAGAGCAAATCTGAATGACCTAAAGAACATATGATATATCGGTAATATCTTCATACTATCTGAAAAATATCTTTAACACTCCTGTTCAAACTCAAGTTGGTAGTGTAGATTAACTTTAAGGTAGATAGTGCCATAAACCCGTTTGAAGCTAGTGCTTTGATATTAACTTTTCTAGTAGATAGTATGAATATGCAACAAGACTGTTTGAAAAGCAAGCACTATCTAAATGAGCTTTCGGTAGATGTTACGAATATGTGATGATTGATATCGTTTGAAAGCTGATGCCGCTAAAATTTTCTTTTGAATAGATGCTGACATCATTTGAAAACGACCACGGTTCGGTTTAGCTCCCCAGAAGCTGGTTCAAAACTGTAAACACTATTTAAAAAGCATGGCATGAAGGGAATCTTGCGATCACAACTGCATGACAAGGGCCCATGATTGATTGTGTTGGGGCCAATGCAACAAAGTCGATTCATTACGTGGTGAGACTATCTGCCAATACGAAGTGTTGCGAAAAAGAAGAAAAAATTCGAAAGAAAAAATGAAAAGGAAAACCAAAAGGAGGTTTCTGTCTTGTCAGGATGAAGTGTCGCGAAATTGCCGCAATGTCAAACTAGCGTTAGAGAACTTGATTGTCCTATAATGGAATGAGGAAAAATGGCGCGAGTCAAGAGGATAAAAGTTAGGATTGAACCTTTATTACATTAATTGGTGAGAAGAAGAAGATCACAAACAAAGACAAAATGTGAATGGTTTCCATGAATTAGAGCACGATCGTGCCATTATTCAGGATCTTATACCATAGCTGATAACTTATTTGTGATTTTCTATAAACAAATCAATCAAATGGAAAGATAACACCATTCAAAACCGCAATCGAAGACACATCAAGACGCCCCACGCCCCCCGCCCCTTAATCTCTTGTACAAGTTAGGCTCACGCTGGCTTGGATGTTGCTCCACTAATTCTCGTTTGGCCAGTCTTGATTCGCCTCCATCAAGCTCTTGATGATAGCTTCAGAAGCATCCCTCAGGAGCTCTGACCAATCCCTGCAAAGGAGCGGACATGTTAGAATCTGATCTACAAAATGTGCAAAACATTAATTCAAATCACGTTTGTTTGGCACACAAAATCGAATCTTTTTGGAGGGAGTGTTTTGAGGTTAATCAAAGCTAATGTAATAGCTAAAAAGGAAGGGTTCTAGAGCCTCATTTCATATTTGGCTAGAAATTATCAGAGTCAAATCGTTTTACTTCTTATGGTTTCGACTTGGAGTCAATTAGACCTTTTTTATTTTTCTATTTATTGTGTCACCCTTGACCCCTTTAACTTTATGTTATTCTCTCTTAGTCCTTTTTGCAAATAAATATTTTGCAGTGAAAATTGACCTAATGAGAAGAATGTTTTAGAAATCAAGTTTTATTATATATATATTCATGATTGCATTGCTAATTTAGTGAGATTGGTTTCTAGAGACAGTGCTATAATAATGATAATGTATATAGTATCTAAGCTCAAAAATCAACTTTATGCCCCAGTTAAAACGTCTGCATTTTTGTTGAAGTTAATGCAAGAATAAAAAAGTTATCATGATACTTTTTGTTTAGAGGATAATCAATTGGCTTCAGATGGAGCTAAGTAAATAGGAAATGAGAGTGCGTATACCCCATCGAAGAGTCAAAAGTGATTCCCACGATGTTCTTGGCTTCTTCAATGGCCGAATTGAATTTCTCAGTCTCCTCCTCCGAGCAAGTTCCATTATTAAGAGCTCGAAGCTGAGAAGGCTTCACATCACAAAAGATGGGTATGACCTTCTTCTTGGTCTCCATCATTAGGGCGAGCTCGTGCAGGCAGAAGTATGAGTCGCAGTAACTTGGGGAGAACAGGGCGACCCCGATCCTGCAGTCAAGGATTGCCGAGTCGATCTTGTCGAACAGATTGTCCCCAGGGCGCATGCTCCTACTGTCCAAGAAGGGTCGGAGGTCAAGCCTCGTCAGGTAGTCATGCAACAAACCAGCAACGGTCCGCCGGGTGTCGATCCGGCGGTGGTTGATGAACACGTCATAGGATGGCCGGAGGACGGCCTGAACCGGGTTCTTATACCGGATGATGCTCGGGAGCAAGCTCTTGGAGATGGCTAGTGAACGTTGCATGGCGCTCTTTCTTGATCGAGAAGTAATCAGACAAGGATCGATGGCAATGATGAGAGGGCAATCAGAGGTTCTTTTCGATTGCGTTCTTTGTCGGAATTTGCAGGTGTCGTATTCGAGGTTGTTCCGCGAGTTTATATAAGGTTGATGGGAGGGGGGAGGTACGACTGAAGACCCGAAAGGGTGCTGGTTTCGGTTTGATTTCTTGACAGAAGAATTCCACCATTTCTCACTCATCAGATCAAACCCTAAGAAAGTACTCGGCAAGCTGCGGTTTTGCGTTCCAAAGTGCTGAAATTCTTGCTTGGAATTTCGTTTGGACTTCTAGGGCTTACGTGGAACGGTGCACAGAACCCTTCAAACACGGTTTTCTCCTTTCGGGTTGGACTCGGCTGACGTAGACTTGTCGGAGGTTTGTTTAACAGTTTTTATGGTTAGTTGACTCGTTTTGGGATCGAACGGTCAATATCCTCGATTTTGACGTGATGGTATTGCGGCGTTTGTCTCTTGTGTGAAACTAGGTTTTGCTGAGACCCGTGCATACACAAGCCATGACATTTGTGGTTTTGTCGGGCTTAAGATTTATCTTTGGAGAAATTCATGGATAATTTCGCGATGACATTTTTTTTTAGTTCTTTGTCGGATGGTCTTGACTCACGACCACACTTTATAATGTGAAAGCAAATTTGAGTGCTCAATCAACAGTTCTTTTTGCTTTTTATTTATTTATTTATCTACTTATTTATATCTATAACTTTTTTGGGGGGTTTTTGATTTTTTAGTCTTGAAAGCTGTCACCTTCGCCATACTCATCTCCTTTATTAAAGATGCGAGTTAGTGTGCAAGCAGCTTAATGGAAATGGGGATATTACCAAAAAAGAGTTCTAAACCTATTGCATGAATGCCAATTCATTCATAAAAATCTTTTAATTTGGCCAATTTAGCCTTATGTCTCTTGACATTAGCCAATATTATCTTTTAGGTTAATTTTGACTAGAAATTAATGATATGAACGCTGGCCGTCATACATAACATAGTAAGTGCTAACAACCTCGCCAACCACCACTGAAGATCGAGTATGGGCGGAGGAAGAAGGAAAAAAAAAATTGGCCAAAAGGACTACATTAGCAAATAATCAAAAGATTTCATATTAAATTGATCAAATTGAAAATTTTATTATCAAATTGACACTCATACATAGATTTAAAACTTTTTTGGTAATTTTCCCAACAGAAAGGTGATGCAAAGTATGGGTTTCCATAAAGGATTTGAATTTATTATAAGGAAAAAACCACGAAAAATCGTAACCTACGCTTACTATGATACATTTTCTCCAAACTTTTTTTGCGACACAAAAAAATCCTTGACTACACCCACTATGACACATTTACCCGAAACTTATTTTTGTAACACAAAAAACTCCAAATTTATATCCTCATGATACATTTATCCCAAATTTATATTTTTATGATACTAAAAACATCAAACCCGTACTCATTTAACATATTTGCCCCAAATTGTATGTGTCAAGTCGGTACAAGTTCGGGATTTTTTTTGTCAAAAAAAAGTTTGGATAAATATGTCACAATGGATATAGTTTATGATTTTTTGTGACTTTTTCCCTTTATTTTATCAAAGGTAAGAACGCAATTGAAATATTTACTTGATATATATGACTATTCATAATGGATGACAAAGTATGAAAGTCCTGGAGGGATTACCATTCAAAGGTTCTGGATTCATGTAACATTAGAAATACTATTTCACAATATTTTTTTACCCATTTATTTTACAATGGTTACAAGAGAGGATATTTTTCCTTAGTGAATATATTTCCTCAGCTCCTCTTTCCTTCCTTAAAATCGGCGTCGGCTTGCGTGATTGGTTTATAACATCATCAAGATTATGAAAACATGATCCAATTTGTGAGAGAATTAGGCACTTAGTACATGTGATTCCTCACGTTATCATGTGCAAAATATTTCATGTTTGAATGTCCCATCCGAGTTTTCATTCCCACTTTTCTAAGACGTTGAGATTAGTAGATGGGTTCGGAATTGATCTCCCACATTTGTCCTTCTCATAGTAGTAAAAAATTTTATCAAGCGATCCATTGAGTAGCAACCTAATGTTGATAGTTTGTTTGTAAAAAACAAACAAAGAGGTGTTTTGCCCCACATCAAAAGGATGTGAGTGCACACATAGATTAGATTTGGCACTAATTAATGATCATTATTTTTTATTTATTAAAATTTGGATTATTTGGATTTACAATTAGAAAAAGTTAACCATAGTGTTCTTTTGAAATAGTGCGACTATTCACAAAGGAGTTATGATTATTTTTATTTATTATTTTTTTAATTCCGAATTTTTCATATGTTTTTCCAATGAAACAATTGAACTTGTTCATTTTGCAACCTTTTCCAAAGGGTTGCTTCTATTCAAAAGACAAAGATAAGTACGTTTAGTTCTTGGGATCAATTATGATAAAGTCTTTTCAAATTTTCTTTTCAAAATTCAGCAGTCGTTTTTAATTATTTTCCTCAAGAGACCTTGGAGAAATACTGAAATTGTTATATAGTATTCTTAATCGAGAATTTTTTTGTATACTTGGGGCAAATAATTTCTTAAAGAAATAATTTCTTTAAAAGTGAAATCACGCCTCAAAGTCTAACTTCATTATTCTTCATGATCGTTTGTCATATTTTCTCAACACCTAATAGATTATCAATAATGCCATCATGCATTTCGATAAAAGAAGTAAACTTGTTTAGATAAGAATATGTGAGAGAGAGAGAATTGTATAATTCTAGTGTAATCAATAATGAAGAGTACGTGAGGTATAATGGCTTTGACAAGATAGAGATATTATAATCTTAACTATAAACAATCATAATGGTAGAAAAATATAATCTCAGACAATTTTTTTTCACTAATGCGTGACTTTGGAAAAGCTTGGCTATGTCACGAAATTTTCCAATGATAAACTAATTGAAATTGAAATAAAATTGGTTGAATCCCAGTAGAACAGACAGATAATGGAAATTGAAATGAGATGACGGATGGTATTAATTAGGAATCAACTTATTGAACAACATAAAAAACAAGCACTGGAATGAAAATGGTCGAACTAGAAGTTCTTTCCCCCGTCATATGTCTGCCCAAATTGCCACCCAGCAGGCGCCACATTATCAAATTCTATCTTCGTCCCGTCACTCACGGTGACTTGGAATGACAAGCTTTGCCCCGTCAAAACAGTTCCAGTCTGCCAGTTTTGCCCCCAGTCGCGAGTCATAGCAACCCATTGCGTGTTCGAGCCCTTGATGCTCACTGCATTCACGTCGCCGGCGCCGCCGACGTTATAGATCAGCACAAGGGTCCAGTTCGGATTTCCTTTAATCTCGAACTTGACTCCTCCTTTCTTGGAACACAAGACGCGGCGATAGCTGACAGGAATGACGCCGGCCTTGGAGTACGCGATCTTAGTGAACATGGGCATAGACAGGTCGAAATGCTTTTGCGGAGGATTGCACCAGACGTCCTGCGTCTTAGTGTAGTTCGGAGGGCAAAAATTTGTTGCCGTGACTATGATTGAACCAGCCTTGGGAATGCACCACTTGGGGTCGTTGGTACAATAGATCTCGAAACAAGCACCGCAGCTAAGTCCGTCGTTGAAAAGGGCGGTGCTCAGCGCTGTTGTCTCTAGCCCATAACCTTGTTTGTTGAGATCTCCATATCCGCAAGCTCCCTCTGCAGGCAATGACCATGAACGAGAAACAGATCAGTAAACACCAGTGACATGAAATAGCTCAATTATCCATCTGTGTAAAGGTCCCCGCAAAGGAGCACAAGAAAGGATAATAAAATTAGGAAAAGGCTCTCCTTTCTTTCTCCTTGCCAAGAGATTTTACTTACGCATGGTTTCGCTACCGCTCATGTCACCGTAAAAAGTTGCATGCGCATCGAACCAAGTACCATCTATAGCAGAAACTACCACCGCCGTAGCTAGAATGAGGAAGACCTCGTAAACAGCCATGGCAAAGAGAGATAAAGAGCGTAAATCGTTGAAATAAGCTAAAGAAGAGGTACATAAAACAATGAAGAGATTGCCAGTGATATATACTCATTATATTTGCCCAATTTTGGTATTATGGACTTCGAAAGGTAACAGAGATTGCCAGTGATATATACTCATTACATTTGCCCAATTTTGGTATTACGAAAGGTAACAGAGATTGCCAGTGATATATACACGGTATATTTGCCCAATTTTGGTATTATGGACTTCGAAAGGTAACGGAGACAAAACTTGCAAAAGATGGATTATAAGGGAAGATACAACCAGGAAAAAACTGGACATATTTTATGTCTCGCTAATTTGCCGCGACAGAAATGGAAATACAAAAGAATGTCAGTAAGATGATATCCAAATCTCATACTGGCCTTTCACAAATCTTGGTAAGTACATGAAAGAATAAGATTAGGCGATACTCTTGTGAATATATGATTTATCGTAACCCTGGATGGAGTTTACAGCTTTTGAAATTAAAGATGTGTTTTGGTAGCACAGCTTAAAGATGAGAATGCTGCTACCTAATCAGTTAAACCTTCTGAAAATTGGAGGAAGCATTTAATGTGTGAATAATTTTTTATAAGAAAACATCCTTTTAATTATGTACAAGTATATTGCAAATTTGTTAAAATGGCAAGAAGAGAGATTGATCTAACATTCAAGACAACTTTACAGGGAAAATTATCCTAAATATCCTAAGCCTATTTTATAGCTGTCAATTCAGTTCTACACCTTTCATTTATGTTAATTTTTCTTTTATATATATTTGACAACTTGCAAATTTAGTCATAAATTTTTCGATTGGACCGATTTAGTCCTAAAACTTTTGATGATTTGCTAATTTAGTTCTTCACCTTTTAACGCTTTTTCAATTTAGACGCGGAAATTGCTAAGTGGCAATTTAGTCAATGCCAATTGTCCTACGTGAAACATTTGATATTAACGCGGACAAATTTTCAATTTTTTTTCTTTTTTTCCTTTCCTTTTTCTTTTATTTTTTTATTTTTCACTATTTCCCTCCATCGGCCATCACTTGTGCATCATTGATGGCCAGCAGAGGTTGTTGGCCTTAGGCAAGGGCCGCCCTCACTAGCCTCGGGCAAAGACTTTCTATACTCTCTAACTCTTAGGCTGCATTTGATAATTAGAATAAAATTCAGGATAAGATAAAATTTATCCTATCTTGCATTCAATACCCACTTATAACATAATAGAATTTGATATAATTGGGATGTAAACTGGATAAAATTATCCCATGGTGGAGATGAGATAAATATTGATAGGATTTCTAGCATTTATAATGGGAAAGTTATTTTTCTTGAATAACAAATTTCTTAAATTAACAAAATTAAAATTATATTTCAATATTAATATATCTAAACTCTAATATAAGAAAATCAAAATAACAATAAATAATAATTTAGTTATTTTAATTTAAACTTATCTTTATTTATATATTCAAATTTATTCTCTTTTATAATATAAATTCAATATATATGAATAAATATATTTATATTTATTACATATTTTAGGTATATTAGTATAGTTTACTATCTAATAAGTTTTATTAGAGAATGATGGAAGAAGAAGAAAAAAAATAATTAAAAAAAGATAGGAAAATAAAATAGAAAAAGCAACTAAAAATAAAGTAGGCAGAAGTGTCGTGAGAGATTTTTACCATCTCCATTTGTAAAAGTTTCAGTTCACTTATTACTAATATGCTATTTATACCAAACAATATATATAATATGATGTGAATATATTCAATTTTATTACTACAATCACCAAACAATTAATAGGGTATAGTAAAATCCGTGAATTTCATATCCTATCATATCCAGTCTTATCTTAATTAAAAATCTGAATGACCAAATGTAACATTATGTCATATTTATCCACGTACCGTGCCGAAAACTATACATACTTTTGATATCGAGCTTTTCAAATCTTTAAATACCCTTGCTATTAAAACCTTGCTAGTGTCCGGCTTCTTGCTTATACTTTATACATCAGATGTTATAGATATACGGTAAAAGTCCCCTCAAAATACACCATGACAGATCTGCCTTCAAGCAGAAAGCTCGCGCTACCTGGTAGGGATTGCCAGACGCACGCTCTTTGAACCTACAGAGATTTGAATGGATGGCGCACGCACAGGATCGATCAGAATCTGCCGTGTTTTAGCTCATGCACATCTTCACGACAACGAAAGACGCCTGAGCAGCTATTCAGAAGCCTTGACGATAACATCGCAACATCGCTCTCGCCTCCTCCATTTTTTGGATTCTATCCACCCGGCCACCCCTTCGACGCGTTCGCCGCCCTGGCGAAGACGGGGGAGTTTTTCACGTGGTAGTGGTGTGCAGTACGAAATACGTGGTCTCTTCTTTGACTCCAAGAATAATCGTGCAGAGATATTGTCTTCTGTGGCGCCAGTTTACTGGTCCACTCGGCAGATGAAGCCTTGGTTACGCTTGAACGAGTCGTAGACTCGTCTTCTTGGCCGACAGTGCTGGAAAAGAACGTGTTTTTTTGTCTTGGGGCGCTCACTTTTATACCAAGAAAACTAAGACCTTAGGTTCTGTGTAAGATAACCTAAACAAATCACCTAAAACAGGTCTTTGATTTGAGATTATGGTTCAGCTTGCAGTTAATGCACACAGTTTTAGACTAGCAAAGCAAACTTTCCGAGAAGATGTCTATCTGACCCGACAGACAGAATCACTTACTTCATACTTTTTGAAATTTCAAGCGTAACTTATAAGTTACTCTCACGCATTCTCTTGGATCGAGTAATTTTGTAATATATAATGGAGGGAATATATATCGAATATATGAAATCATTCGTATGTTCACATTTGTTAAGTTGTTGCATTGACGACTAGTTTTGTGATCATATTAATTTTCATCTTTGTTTTTTTTCATTTGAGTAAACTCAAGGTACTTTTATATCGTTCCCTTCAAAGAAAAAAAAATAACTCAGACAAGAGAATTCTACATAATTAGGGTAAAAAAAAACTAATAGATTTACTCTTCTTCATCTATCCTTTTTCTCGATCTTCTTTCATTCTCCGCTGGAGATTTGTTTTGCAGAACTGCCTTTCACTTCTTTGACTGGCAGAAAAATTAGTCGATCACATTCTAAGTTCTAACGAGATCACATACGCGGATCTCCACTTCTGAAAAGTGCAAATTTTCGATCGTCTTAGCGCGCAATTTAGCTCATACTCTTTCCAAGATTTATAATCTATGATCTCCGCGCATCGCACAATGCAAATTTTGTACAAGTTGGATGCGGAATTTCAGAATAAAAACAAATCGGTCTGCATCAACTATTGAATCGCTTCTTGTTCTCCTCTCGGCTTGAAAGCGTTGTCAAGGTCTCTTGAAACAGTCCTCTTAAGCCACACGCATTCACACCTTCGTTGTTGAAGGACTTGCTTTGCACTTCACGTACGACCGAGCCAATGTTTTCCTGAAACTTCCCCAAAAAAAACGAACTTTCTCTTTTGGGTCAGTCTCCCGGTGTGAAAAGCTGGCCCGTCGTCCGCCACGTTGAAGAAGCTTTTTCGCCACCTTTCAAATCGGTCAAACCCTACCTTGTGTTTGATAATAACAACTCGAGTTTGGACTGTAGGTTCGAGGGTTTAACCTGTGAGGATTTATTTTCTCTGTCAAAGTGTTTGGAGTAAAAACCAGTCGCAATTTCAGAATATTAAGGAGCGAGAAGAGAACGGAATATGCTTGGAGATCAAGGAAATACATGCCTCAAAAGTCCAAATGAGAGTTAGAAAAATTAGGGTTTCCGTTCTTCTTATTGCCGCGAACTATACACAGAAGTTCTCGAGAAAATCATCCGACCCAACTTCTCTAGCTTTGGAATGAATTGACTCGATCTTGCTGGACCCAAAAGCCCAAATATGTACTTATGGCCAAAAGGAGAGCGTCACGACAGGTTTCTAGAATTTTCCTCTGATTGTTCAATGTCGTCTTTGAATTTTTTTTTTCAAGTTAGTTCAGCGACTTTTAAAAATCTGCTTCACAATTAGATGATACGCTTAGATTGTTAATTACAAGAGGTAGCATCACGAAAGGTCCCTAGAATCTTCTCTGATTATTTAGTGTCGTCTTTGAATTTTTTTTTATTCGAGTTAGTCCATCAACTTTTAAAATCTACTCGATGTAGTACTTTAAAATTAAATGGAACGCCAAATATTAGCAATCTTACCAGACCCAAAAGACTAAATATGGACTTCATACACCAATCACCATATTTCTAGCATTATTCATTTTAAATAATCTACACTTATGTATTCCTGGTTGACTTCCGGGTGTTCTAAACATTTAAATATGTGATTAGATGATACGCTTAAATTGTTAATTATAAGAGGTAACGTCACGAAAGATCCCTAGAATTTTCTCTGATTGCTCAGTGTCATCTTTGATTTTATTTATTTATTTTTGTTCAAGTTAGTCCATCGACATCTAAAAATCTCCTTAAAGTAGTCCTTTAAAATTAAATGGAACGCCAAATATTACCAATCTTACCAGACCCAAAAGACTAAATATGGACTTCATACACCAATCACCATATTTCTAGCATCATTCATTTTAAATAATCTACACTTGTGTATCCCTACTTGATTTCCGGATGTTCCAGACATTTAAATACGTGATTAAATGGTATATTTAGATTGTTATTTCCGAGGGGTAATGTCACGAAAGGTCCTTAGAATTTTCTTTGATTGTTCAGTATCGCCTTTGAATATTTTTTTTTTCGAGATAGTTAAAAATCTACTTCACGTAGTACTTTAAAATTAATTAGAGCGCCATATGTTAGCAATCTTACCAGACCCAAAAGGCCAAATATGTTCTTTATGCATCAATCACCATATTTGTAGAATTATTCATTTTAAAAAATCTACACTTGTGTACTCCTACTTGACTTTCGGGTGTTCTAGACATTTTAATATGTGATTAGATGGTATACTTAGATTCTTGATTATAAGGGGTAATGTCACGAAAGGTTCTTAGAATTTTCTTTGATTGTTTAATGTCGTCTTTGAATTTTATTTTTAACTTTTTTGAGTTAGTCCATCGACATTTAGAAATCTGCTTAATTTAGTACTATAAAATTAAATGGATCGCCATACGTTAGCAATCTTACCGGACCCAAAAGGCCAAATATGTACTTTATACACCAATCACCATATTTCTAGCATTATTCATTTTAAATAATCTACACTTGTGTATTCCTACTTTACTTTCATGTGTTCTAAACATATTAATATGTTATTAGATGGTATGCTTAGATTGTTAATTACAAGAGGTAATATTACAAAAGGTCCCTAAAATTTTCTTTGAATGTTCAATGTCGTTTTTGAATTTTTCTTTTGTTCAAGTTAGTTCACCGACAAGTTGTCGTTGTCCCTAGTGGCAACGGAATTAGGAAGAAGAAAGAAGGAAAAAGAGAAGAAGAAGTAGCATCCACATCGACAAATACCATTAACTTCGCATCGATGTTAGTTCAAGGTCCAAAATCGAGGATCCTATTGAATCTAGTCATAATATCAATATATTGCCAAGTTGGTATCGCTCGGATAATCGATCTCTATTGACGGATAATACCCCTTTGGACATTCACTTGCTTAGGTTCGGACATCATTTTCATACTCTTTTTCATATGAATGCTTCCTCACACAATCTGTTTTTTTCTAAATGAAACTTTGCTTCTTTTATTGCTCAACGCTAAGTATTCATATGCTTAACACAAAGTAATTATCGTTCATATATAAGTCTCATAATTTCAACGTGGATGTCTTGCCTTTTACAAAACTTATGCATTTCATTTTGGAGCTTCCATAACGAAGAGATGCTGGTTTATAAGGAAGTTTTGAGGACGTGTAGAGCTATTTGTGCTTTTTAACTTGTGGCTCTGCAAAAAATTCGGGGAACTCACACTATGTCTTTTATTTAAATCCGAGTTGCTCAAAAAATTCGTGCATAATTATTTTATGATAGGAATTAAAGTAAATTTTTTGCATTTCCAAATTAAGTAAGGAAAGTTTATACGCAAAAGCCAGATGTGACTGGCTATAAAATTAGGGTTCCCACGGAAGGTGTTGCATCTCTTCAAAACTTGTATGGCTTCTTGGGCCTAATTCACTTTGATCTTCCTTCCATTTACTTTGGACTTTTCCGAAAGAAAAGCCCCTCAAGGTAAAGGCCGAACTTGACTTGAAGTTGTGACCCGGATCCGGAATTGAATTGAAGACTGGATTGTTGATTTTCTGTTTTCTTATATATTTTGATGTGGTGAATTAACTTTTGAAATTAACCTAACCTGACTGAAGTGTTCTTCATATATTTACCCTTGATATTTCACAAATACAGCCAATTAAATGCTACTATTGGCATCGAGCTTTAATTTTTGTAACACGGCTGCAAATAGGAGCGGACTTGTATCACAATGTTTGTATCCATAATAGGAAACCCATTTTCAGGAAATCTACTTAAATGACAAAATGTACTTGAACTAGGCTCAAACCGAGATATCTATTTGGACGAAATTCTCTTCACGAGCTCAAACTCAAAACATATTCAAAGATTAGAATTTGTGTTCTTGGAAAGCTATCATATCAGCACGTTTCCTTGACAACGAAAGACGCTCGGACAATTACATCGCAATATCACTCTCAGCTTCCGTTCGATCTCCGTGCACCCGACCGCATCTCCGGACATCATCATTCCCTTGTTGAAAACGAAAGAGTTTTTTTTCCACAAGAGAGAGTAGCAGCATGCAGCCTGACATTTTGACTCGCTCAATGATAACGATCGTAATCCCCTACGTTTTCTCTTCTTCGACGCTTCAAGAATATTCATGCAGAGGCATTTGCCCTAACGCGTCTCTACTTCATTGACCGGCCTGGCGAGTGAAGCCTCGGTTACGCTTGAACGACTCGTAGACTCGTCCTCCCGGCCGACAGTAGCGGAAAAGAACTTTACTTTTTGTCTCGTGCAGCGTTTGCCAAGACCATGAAAAAGAAAATTTCACCTAAAACGGCTCTCGGATTCTACATTAGGGTTGCGATTTTAATACGTAAATTTAGACGAGCATAACCAGAAAAAAAAGGTTTGAAAATATTTAGCGAGACGAAGAAAATTGCTTTGATTCGTGATATTTTGCTAGTCGTGACTTAGAAGTTACTTTTATGTTCTCCCCTGAATCGAGCAGTTTTGAAATATTTCGTTGAAAAAGGAATACGTTGAAATAAGCGTATGATATATTTCGTATGTTCACATTTACAAGATTAAGTTGTTGAGTTTCAAAGAATAGTTAGCTTACTCTACTATTTCATGAATGCTGCATCGACTAGTTGTTTGCCACATTAATTTCCTCGTTGATTTTCTACATCTATATACACTTGATATACTTATTTAAGTAGCTATATAAGATACTAAATTTAGAGTGAACACAAATTTTTTTAATTGGGACTTGAATGCTTTAAAAAAATTGCCCACTTTTTTTAATAGTTCGTTTTAAGAAAAAGCGCCAATCAAAAGTTCTTTGCATTTCTCTAGTCAAATTTTTGGGAAGTGATTGGTCCAATGTCAAAGCACATGATTCGGGTTACTAAACTTATTGACTTTTTCTCCTTCATCAAATTCTTTTCTTGATTTTCTTTCATCCTCCGTTCGAGATTGTTGCTCCTGGTTTGCTCTTAGTTGCAGAATTTGCCGCCCTTCGCTTCTTTGATGGGTAGCAAAACTCCTTCATCACATTCAACTTCTGTCGAGATCATATATGAGAAATCCATGCTCCCGAACAGCGCGAAATCTCGATCGATGTAGCGCGTAGTTCAGCCAGTACTCTCACAAAATCTCCAAATATAAATACATGCAACGAATATATAGTTCGAGAAAATGTGAAACTTCTTCCCCTTTCAGCTCGGTTAAATTGTTCAACGACATCAATTGAGTCGTCTGTTGTTCTCCTCCGGGCTCACACGTATTCCCACCTTCGTTATTGAGGGACTGAAACAGCATCTCAAATGCGACCGAGCCAACAGTTTTTCTTAAAACTCTCGAAAACCCTTTGCGAAGTTGCGATTCTGGGTCGGTCCCAAGGTGTGAAAAGCTGGCCCTTCTTTCCCCCATTTTGAAGAAGCGATTCGTCACCTTTGGAATTGGTCGAACCCTAGCCTGTGTCGATAATGGAAACGTGAGTTTGGACCATCTAGGCTTCAAGATTTTAAATCGGTGTGGCTTTATTTATTTGTCAAAGCGTCTGGAGCATAAAATCAGTCAGACGTTCGGGATGTTGAGAATCCAAAAGAGAGAGGGAAAGTACTTGGAGATCAAGGAAAGAGACACGTGCCTCAGAAGTCCGAATGGAATTTGAAACATTAAGGTTTCCAGAAACATGGAGATGTCCTCGAGGAAATTATCCGACAGCAAATTCTCTAGTTTTGACATATGATTTGACACGATCTTATTGGACCCAAAAGACCAAATTTGTGGTTGATATGCTAAATTTGAGAGCCAAGGGGAAAAGAATGGTCAAATATGTAGTCAATACACTAATCTCCCTATTTCTAGCATTTTCTTTTCAAATAAGGTACAAATGCATATTCCTACATAGCTTTAGGGGGTTCTACACCTTTTGATATGTGATTGGATGGTACACTTCGGTATTAATCACAATGGGCAATGTCACGAGATCTTGAAATTTTTTGTCCATTGTCTAGTGTCGTCTCTGATTTTCTTATGTTGTTCGGTTTAATGTTTGAACTTTTAAAATTTGCCCATCGCATCGCTTTCATCAAATGGAGCACTAGTCCTTTATTTATTTATTTTTATCTCTATGGTGGCCCAAGTCGGCAATCACGAGACAAAACTAGTGAGATGTGACACCAATTCGATGACGATAGTTCTTTTAATAGACCTTTTCATCTAGCCACCGGGCGGCCGATGCCGGCCCATCGAGGTGAATCTGTTATGTGTTGCTAAACATCACCACATGCCAATACCGATGCAATGCCACCATCACTACCACCCATGCCAATACCGGTGCAATGCCACTAACTCTCTCTCTCTCTCTCTCTCTCTCTCTCTCTCTCTCTCTACATTGGCCGGCGTTGTGAGCTCATATTTGTGTAATTGTTGGTGCTAATGAATGGTGGTTGACGAGTTTGGGGTCGGTGGGCCGATCACATGGTGATGGGGACCGAGCTCGCCGTGGGTTGTCTTGTGTGATAAGGGGGCAGTGGCAGAGTTTGGTGGTGGTCAACGCCACCGCCTGCAATCCATTTCTGAAATTAGTTCACGATCTAAAATGAGAAAAGGTTTAAAGACCTTTGGTGTCATTATTTAGTCACCACGTTAAAAATTCCTAAGTTGATGTCTCTTGGATAATTGATCTTTCTTCGAGCACCAATAGTGTTTCCGGTCATGGGTAATACCCCCTCGCAATATCCACTGCCTTAGGTTTGGACGTCAAATTCAATGAATGTTTTCTAATGCAATTTATGTCAAGAACATCGATATTATTTTCCCTCCAATGTAGAGGATCATTTAAATCTGTAGGCCGATCCATTCATATTTCTCTTTTTGTAACGAAACTTTGCTTCTTTAATTGGTCGAAACATTGATATTCATAGGCTTGCAATAAAGTAACTATTGTTCATATGTAAGTTTGGTTATCTCAACGTGGATGTCTTGCCTTAGACAAAACTTATGCAAGTATTACAATCCAGAAAAGCTTAATCACCATCCCACTTAACTACACTATCTGTAAAATAAAGACAAGGCCTTTATGTTTGGTAACTTTCTATAACTACTATTCATCTTGGAGCTTCTATAACGAAGAGATACCGTTGTTTATGGAGAATTAGGGCATGTCTAGAGTGCCTCGTGCTTTCAAGTTTTAATTTTTCATAAATTGTGGGGAAGTCACACTTTTGGTTTTATCCATGCGAAGCACTTGAAACCTTTTAAAATAGGGTTAATACCCTGAAAAACTCCAAACTGGTACATATATGACAAATTTACCCCAAATTATTTTTTTTTACAATGAAAACCCCCAAATTGGTACACCTGTGATAAATTTACCCCGACTGACCGTAAAAAACCCTAAACTAGTACATTTGTGACAAATTTACCCCAAACTAATTTATTCGACCTAAAAAAACCCCAAACTGGTAAATTTGTGACAAATATGCCCTCCAATAAATTGGATTAATACCACAAAAAATCACAAAAATTGTAAAATGTAACAAATGAAGTGTAAAATCCCAAATTGATATACTAGTCAACTATCACGTGTCATTTAACTTAATAATTTGACAGTAAAATTTAACAAAAACGAATAGAGGGTAAATTTGTCACAAGTATATCAGTTTGGAGTAAATTTGTCAAAGGTATACTAGTTTGGGGTTTTTTGTAATAAAAAAATTTGTGGTAAATTTGCCATAGATGTACCAGTTTGGAGTTTTTCAAAATATTAACCCTTTAAAATATTCAGATAATGTAGAAAGTTCATATTATTTTTTTAAATCTATTAGAGTGTGTGTCCTGTCATCTGTCCTGTTGCAAGAAGTTTGAGAAAGCAAAACTTTTGGAGTGCAGATCTCATCGATCCAACAATTTTTTTAGACGATATTTATGTTGATTTTGTATAACTGTTCGGGAGGAAAGTAAAGAGCAGAAGCCAGATGTAAATGTCATTAGGATTACTCTTAGGGAAGCTATTGGATCTCATCAAAACTTGTATGGCTTCTTGGGCCTAAATCACTTTGATCTCCCTTCCATCCACATGGGCTTTGCCAAGAATAAAGCCCACAAGGCTTGAGGCCCAACTTCAGTTGAAGTGTTGGCGTCAGGGTGCGCATGAAAAAATTTCTGGAATAGAAATTGATTTCTAGCAAAAAATTAAGAAGTTAAAAATTTTAGCTTCTAATTTCTTCTCCAAATTTATTCTGGAATAGAAATTTGTTCCAGAAATAATAAAAAAAAAAATCAAATTGCGTTCCAAACGAATCTCTATTCCAAACTTGTTATGAGGAACAGATAAATAGAAAAATAGAGAAGTAGAAATTTTATCATGCATAATATTTATGACCCAAAAACGGAATTGAATTAAAGACTGGAACTACTGATCTTCTTCTTTCGTTGTATATATACTCAGAAAGAATTGAAATGGAAGGCTGGAGTGCGGATTTTCTTCTGGTCTTTTCTCAAGGAAGTTTCGAAACAAAAGCTATCGCGCGATTGTGCAATTTGCTTTAAAGTGAAGGAAGCCCTGTTCTTCATCAGAGAAGCCAAAGCAGTTCAAGGCAAAACCATGTTTTCAGTGTGCTCATTCAAGCCTCATTTAGTCAAAGAGTCCACTCATCTCACCATTTTCTTAGAGCTTCGTCCGTCCTCCAGCTCGAGTCACTGATCAGTAGGTTGAAGACCCATTAGACTTTCCATTGATCTCGCATCTTGCTGAATTAGTTCTTCTCGAGGTCAACCGTTTGTCGAATATATATGCGCTGAAACGGTTTCAATCAAGACGAACTCTTGGTTTCCTGATACAGAGAGCTTTCACAGCACACGACTTCTGATGCTGGGAAGCTGAAAGAGAGGGAGGGAGGGAGGGCGTGCACGAGAGCGATGGAGAGCTTTGATCAGTCCCACATCAGTAGGGAGAGCAGAGGAACGAGCGGGGACGTGGGCTTAAGAAGCAAGGCGTGAGATAGGTTTAAGCATACCTTTCTCGGCCTTTTGGCTAAGATCAAGTGTAGTATCTGTTCTTATCAGTTTAATATCTGATACGTGGGCCATCGGTCCACATGATATTAAATTAATTTCTTCAGGGGGAGAGCCCGTCACGGTAGCTTGCTGCTGGGGCTCTCGAGCGTCGCCTTGGCGTTGCACCATTGCCTTGGCCTGGCGCATCCCACCAATTCTAGTTAAATTTTCTCTATGCAAGAGCAAGAAGTTTAAGGCACAAAACTTTATGTTTGATCTACTTCGTGTGGAATTTCATCACTTGATGACGGAAGGTCCGAAAAGTCATCGACCAGATCATCTTTACCGGTGACAAGGTGCCTTCAGATCTGGGGCGTGTCCTCTCGGTTTGGAGAGGATGAGGCTCTATGACTGCTAATCTCATCGAAGATCTGCATGGCCATGGAGGAAAGAAATAGAGCTCGAGTGTGGACGACCACGAACACAGCTCTGAATATCTAGACGTCCATGGACGCATCGAGACTTGGACGACCATGAATGACGGATCCGGCAAAGTTGATGTTGAGTTGTTCGCGTTGAGGTGCCGCCGAACATGAAGGTCCGGCGGATGGTGGCAGAGAGGGCGATGGAGGAGGCGGAGGTGCTGACGGAGGGAGGGGAGCTGTCTCGCATTTACGTTCCTCTTCTATTTATGTTTAATGTGTCTCGAATCGATTCGGACATACAATTCAAAACGGGCCGAACCGTCAAGATAGTTTTTTACTAACTACCTAAACGGGCATGAAACTTGCGGACCCTGAACATAATACAACTTGATTGATACATATATTTAAGGATCTTATTATTTGATTAAAAAGTTTTTGTTCCAAGACTTTGAGTACACCTAATTATCTTAGAAATATCAATTAATCACGAGATGCTCGATTTACACATTCAATAACCTTCCAGGGAAAACCTGGTACGGGAATGATTTGAAGCGAAAAGTTGTCAACGTTCAGGTCCCCTTTTATGTGAAATCGTTGGTATTCCTTGGTATCTAGGGAAGAAAAATATTTAGTACCAACTTAGGGATGTGAGGCGATGGTATCAACACATTAAAATGAGGAGCGCAATCTTACTGGGCTCCCAGCTAGGGGCCTCTTACGTATTGGGCCCAAATCACTTGGATGTGCAACCCTCTTGGACACCAGCCTAAAGTCAAACAGACAAGACATGAACCAACTTCGAAACCCTAACAAAATTAACATGGAAATCCCTTTCAGCTACGGCAGAGTCAGAAAGTCGTGGCTTCAGTGAAAGAGCTCGTGCTCTCGAAATGACTGTTCGAAAGTCAAACTTAGGATGAGCTATATAAGTCAACTGAAGAGATGATCTAATCGACCCAGTAAAGTTTCCGAGGAGTATTGTAGAATAATGGCGAGCAGCACATGGGCATTCCGATTTCCAAATCATATTTGTGGTCATCATGTGCTCCGAGATTGAGCTGATTTGTCTCATAAACTACAAGTACGCGACATGCATGAGTACCTAGCCAGAAAATTCACAATTCAATTAGTGTAGGAAAGAAGATTAGTGTTGAATGCAAATGCAAAAAGCTTTGACTTGACGCGCGACTCTTGCAAGTTAAAAATATAAAAGAAAAATCATTTGATAGTGAACTTCTACTGTGTGGTTAGTATGTTTGAGAAAGTAAAAAATAAATTCATGCTTAATATTTTGAAGCGTTAACCCTTGGATTAGTAGTGTGATGAATTGGGTCTTTACATGTCAGAAAGAAACTATGAGGGTTGAATTCATTTCCTATTTAATGCAGTCTTTCTCACATAAAGTCTGAGAAATTGATTTGATCTGGTGCGCGAAAATTATTCCGAGATAAATTGACTATTATCCTGAAAAAAAAAGGGTAATAGTAGTAGGTATAATAAAATAAAAGATGTTAAGTATTTAATGCCAAGTCATTTTCCATTACTGGTATTAGGCTTTTTTGTAGGCCATTGCTGCCCCCAGGCACAACAATTGGTGTATGTATGGTAGAAGAAGAACCAATTTCTAGCAAAGAATATAAAATGATGTATTATAATGATATTTGCTGCTTTTCTCTCTTTGGCAACATGTGACTGCTTGACTTGCAAGAGGAGCATTGTGAGCTGGTGGATGCCAGCTTCTTTCCCCTTTTATCAAACAATGAAAAAGCTAGCCCGAATTGTATTTTATTTTTAAAAAAATATTTCTTTAATTCTTTTTTTTAAATCAAGAACTACCTCCAAGTAAAAATCAAACCTAAGACCCTGTTGGATCTTAGTGAGAAAGGACCACCTCACCACACTTGGGTCAAGTTCTAATTCCTCTAATTTTATTTTATTTTTTTATGGTTAAAATGTATATTATGGGAGGAGGATGGGATATCTAAATCATTGTAGTGTGATTATATTCTCTCTCACATAGAGAAAATGAAAGAATAATTTATTACAAGACAGAAGGAAGGTCATGTGTTCATCCAGCTAGACCAGCACATGTAGCTGTGGCATCATGGCATGGTTGGCTTGTTCCATTCCACCCATGTTCACTTGCTCTTCTGGTGTTGACTGTTCTTGAGGTGTCAAACCACATAAAACCAAAACATGCTGGTCCATCATCAATGATGTTGCAGCTTCTGTTCCTGCTTGAGATACTATTAGGAATATGGAATTATCTCACGCCACACATATTAAATGAAAGTTTGATAGATGAGGGAACGCTTGTGACCATGAAATTTCAGATCCACTCAAAGTTGTACTTAATAAAAAAAAGCAGAAAAGTTGAGTGTGAAGGGAAATGATGGGAAAAAAATAGATCGATAGAGAATGAAGTAACTAAAAACAATTTTTAACTCGACGAGAGATTTATAAGATACTTCACAGTTACTTTGATTTCGAATTTCGAACGTAAGAGGACTTGCCACTCGTCTCGATTATCGCAAATAATGATTTTTTGTATCTATAATTATGTGTGGTGATGGAGTTCTTTTCTTAAATATAGCACAAGTTTTTCATGAAAGTCTCTTCATAAAAGTTTGATATTGAAGTGGCCGTTGAGTTTGGTTAATTTATAGTATAGATGCTCCTATCACTTCTACCAAAGATCGAATTGGATTTTATAAGAGATAGTGACAGTTGAATCGGGTCAATTTGCTCAAAACCTTGAAAAATACAAAAACATCGTATAAAAAGCCAACCAATTGTTAATTGAGGCTCCATTTATTTTGCGGAACAAAATGACTTGAAAAATAATTTCTTGAAAAAGATAACCTGTATTGTTTGAAATAATTAATCAGTGAAATATGTTTTCATTATCAAGCGACGAAGATAATTATTTTTAGGAAAATATTTTTCAAATCAATTATTTTCTTTGAAACATATGCACCATGAATCTATCCAAACCGATCCCCCCTAATTCGATTTTTAAAATATCGATAAATTGAGATTTCTATGAACACATTCTTTCTCCTGACCTTGTTAAAAAAAATATCACATGGTCGATCTAGCTTGATCCAGTTGTCGATGACAAAAAGAGGGAAATTGATGATGTTGACTCTCCACCTAAAACAGGTCCACAAGATTTCTGCTGCCGCCCATGAATGAAAAGGAAAACCATTTAATGAAAACGAAAGCGACCTTCTTCTGCGGCTTTGACTCTTCTTCATGAAACAAAATTTCTACGAAAACCTCATATTTCTATGAAATAGACAATATTATTATGGGTTAATATCTTGAAAAACTTCAAACCGGTACACTTGTAACAAATTTACCACAAACTATTTTTCTGACCACAAAAAACCTCAAACTGGTATACCTTTGACAAATTTACCTCAAACTGGTACATTTGGTGACAAATTTACCCTCTATTAGTTTTCGTTAAATTTTACTGTTAAATTATTAAGTTAAATGACGCGTGATAATTGACTAGTATACCAATTTGAAATTTTACGCTTCATTTGTCATAGTTTACAATTTTTGTGATTTTTTTGTGGTATTAATCCAATTTAGCAAAGTGTATATTTGTCACAAATTTACCAGTTTAGGGTTTTTTGCGGTTGAATAAATTAGTTTGAGGTAAATTTGTCATAAATGTACCAGTTTAGGATTTTTTATGGTCAGTTAAGGCAAATTTATCACAGGTGTACCAGTTTTGGGTTTTTTATAGTCAAAAAAATAATTTTTGATAAATTTGTCACGGGTATATCAGTTTGAGATTTTTCAAGGTATTAACCCTTATTATATATTTACCGAATGCTCGACAATTATTTTTAATCAAATTTTGCAAAATGAGAGATGCATGATTCCTGTTTGTCCATAAATACTTTTTGCAATGCTTATCATTTATTTTAAAATTTAAGGATGAACTTTGCGAGATTTAATTTTTTAAGTTACTATTGAGTTTGCTTTTTGTTTCCCTTAAAGGTAAAAAAAAAAAAAGATTAATTGATTGTTATGTCGGCTCCCAGCATCAGTTAGCATATCGCATCAATCCAATTATTTAAATAAAATGTCACTTTATGATCTACATGGACCCCAATGATTGTCTGTCCAATCCCCCACTACTTTATGAATAATTAGACCATTATGAAAACTATGTTTATCTAGCTAAAATAAATAAGCAGGCACAAAGTTTATCATAATTAAGAGTGATCATGACAACTTCACAGTATAAGCTTCACCATGAGTGAGATCATTCAGTAAACTATCCTAAACTTCATTGTGTTTGGAAGAAAATGTACACATGTGACATCTTGACTTATTCCGCTATTTTTTTCGGTCCTTGAGCTCGTGATATAAGTCTTGAATGTAGTGAAGTTCTCTAATCAAATCCCTCTAAGTTGGCATATCTATCACTTACAATCAAAAGTATGATATTGGGAAAATCACTGCCACTGCGACGACCAATTTCCACTTACCAAAAGCTCTGACAGCAATTATATAAAGATACAATTACATAAACGTTTAATGGTTTTTCCTATGCTTTAAGTTGGCACAATTAGCATGTTAACTTTAGTTTGTCGAAATTAGAGATAGAGGGACTTAATTGGAAGAATCCTTCATTTTCGAAGACTCAATTGCAAAAGTTACTTGTTTGAGATCCTCATTGAAGAAATGGTGTGGTTCCAAGGACCAAATGTGCACCTTTCCCAATGTTAAATACGCACGGATTGATTTTAAATAGGGAAAATATCACCCGTGGTCCCTCTACTTTTGTTAAACAAAACCGCTCATTTACCTTTTTTCTTTTTTATTGTCGGCACGGCTTGGAAAGCTAAGTTTTCAATCCGAAAAGCTGGTGTGAATCAACTTAGGAAAAAATTTGTCAAAAAATATATAAAATAACGGGCAATGTAGGAAAATTATTACATCAGAAATAAAATGTGTTAATACCACAAACTATGCTTAGTGACACAAATACCCAAAAAGAGAATTGTGTAACTACAAATCCTTAACTTGCTAGTATGATACAAATACCCAAACTTTTTTTTTGTTACCAAAAATTCCAAACTTATACTATTATGATAAATATACCTTTAATGGAACTGAAATAAAAAACATATATGTTGCATATAAAAGTTTAGATTTTTTTGTGACAAAAAAGGTTCGGGATATTTATGTTACAGTGGATAAGTTCAAGTCTTTATGTTACATAAAAAGGTTTGAGATATTTATGTGGCAATAAGGATAGTTTAGATTTTCTGAAGTACTTGCCGAAACTAAAAAGAAAAAAAACCCTAGCCTCGTCGGCAGTGAGATCACAACTTACCTCCAGGTCTCGATGTTGACTCGAGTTCAATCTTCCATGGTTAGGAGACGCCGAAGCTCAAGTGACCATGGCTGCAAGCTCAAGATATGACAAATTCATGGCTATAAGCTCGAAGCTTATACGGTCATGGCTACCAAGAGCTCGAGCACAACCACTCAATTGTGAAACTCCGAATCAAAGTGTCCATTGCCACTGACACTCCGTATCTAGCACTAATCGCATTAGCATCTTACATTGTTTATGTACTAAATAAGAATACATCGAATCACTATACTTGCTCATAAGTGGAAATTAAATTACCAAATACCACGGTGATATATGCAAATAAGATCGAAATTGTTCGACCACATGATTACACTTTGGTTTCGCCTCGTGATTCTGTAGATCAATCTTTTCGAATTCGACGTTGAGTAGACCTATAATAATCAAGCAGAGTACTAAACAATGATAATTAATTTAACATAGGATGCTTTAGTTAATGTCTGGGGTTTCCTTTAGGGCACATATTTTGATTAGGTAGTTATGATCATGAATGACATGATAAAGGCAAAGGAAAGAAAAGGAACAGGAGAAAATGAAAGTAGGTAGGGAAGAGAGAGAGAGAGAGTGAGCCAATGAGATGCTGTCATCAGCTTTTCTCTGGCATCTCTGGTTGCAGCCTGCTTAAGGAAGAAGGAGAAGAGCAGGAAAGCTCCTCCTCCACACTACCCTGTGAAAAAGTAGGTCCCACCTTCAACCCATCTCACAACACTCCTTGTCAATCTCTCAGTTCAACTCCCTTTGCATGTGCATGCACCTCTCTCTCTCTCTCTCTCTCTCTCTCTCTTCCAGTTCAGAACCGCCAAGTACCTGCAACAACCCACGTTCGTCCAATGTCCTGATGTTCTTGTCTTCTTGACAACTCTCTCTAACTCTCTCTCTCTCTCTCTCAGAGTGTGTGTGTGTGTGTTGAATGTGTGTTGGTGGAATGGACTCGGGAACTGGTCTTGATCATGCTGTGTTTCACCTCACCCCAACTCGGACCAGGTAAAGATTCCATCTTCAATCTCACTCCACTTCTCGCTCTGTGCTCTGCAATTTCCACTGTGTACGGTCACGAACTGCTCCTAATTGCGGGTGATTTCGGATGTGGGTGTGTTCCTACTGCGACGCTTGTAGATGTGATCTGGTGATCTTCTGTGGGGGCACCCAAGAGAAGCTGGCTTCTGGGCTGTTCCAACCCTTCGTCTCCCACCTCAAATTCGTGAAAGACGAGATTTCGAAAGGTGGGTATTCGATCACTCTTCGCCCACCCGCCAGAGATCTCTCCTGGTTCACCAAATCCACCTTCGAGAGGTAATGATTTCTTCTTTTCTTGATTTTGCTGAATTTGATTTCTTGTTCTTTTGATAATTGGATGCTGTAGAGAGTAAATAAGTGCATCGAGTTTGCCATTTGCTTTTTATCTTTTGGGAAATAGTTTCTGACTGATTATATGCAAAGATTTCTTTCTTGTTCTGTATGAACTGAGAATTTGTCCTCAATTTGTTTTCCGACTACCTGTTTGGACGGCGTAAGCGTAATTCCTACCGTAGCCATAATCTTTACAAGCTCCGGTAATAGATCACCGACATTGAAGATTTGTTAAATGCTGTGTTGCTACCACTCGTGACAGGGTCGAAGCAAAGGAGTAAAGGGATTATTTAATACTGATTCACTTTTGTCACAGATTTGTGCGCTTTGTTAGCACACCGGAAATTCTTGAGCGTTTTATTAGCCTGGAGAAGGAGATTGTACAAATCGAGAGTTCACTTCAAGCTTATGACCTGGACATTGCTCATGTAGCTGGAGAAGGAGATGACGGTATGTTCAAGATCTCATGCTTACTTGTTTTTGGCCGAACTTAGTGCCCCACAAGTTTAATTGAGAGAAAATAAAAAATATATATATTTAAAATAAAAAAAAAAAGCATTGTGCTGTGTGGGATATATTTCCCATATTGTGCTTTCGGTGACTCATGAAGGACCTGCTCATCAACAGTAACACACTCCTGGTATTCTCATTTTATCTATTCGATTTGTATGTGTAGGAAGCCCTCCAGCTGCGAATTTAAGCATAGTGAAGTTGCCTGATTCTTCTAAGGTAGTATATTAACTATATTGGATTCAGCCAATTTTTATGCTTGCAAGAAGCTCATTCAAATGCTATGAACTCTTTGGTGTCTACTACAGCTACAGAGTGAAACTGTTGAAGAAAATGATCATCCACAAGAGGAAAACTCGAGGTATTTCTTAACTTTTTCTAATAGTATCTTCTCTTTGTGGTGCTTTTGTGAATAACTTATCACTAATTAATTCAGTCTTTCTGATGGCAAGGCTTCGTCTTCAACACCTTCTGGAATCTCGGAAGGCAATGCTCCTTAAATCACAAGCGATGGCATATGCTCGTGGACGAGCTGCTGGATTTGATATGGACGATATGGATGAACTTATTTCTTTCGCAGATGCGTTTGGAGCATCACGTTTAAGGTATGAACAGGGCTGAAGATGAAGAGATTGTACAGAATGTTTGAGTTCTGAAACAGAACACACAATTTCGTCTAACTGTTTTTATAGTGATGTCTTAATGGTTACAACTTCTCTTTTTTTCTTGACGATAGATTCGCTCATATTTTCCAGCAAAGTTGAAATCTCTTCCTGGCTGCAATAATCTGAACATATGGATTAATTACTGCAGAGAAGCATGCCTTGAATTCAAGAAATTATGCGAGAAAAAGCAAGCAGATGTTCCTTGGATGGAAGAACTATCTGCGATGGAGGCATACGTATCATCAAACCTGTCATTTCCTGCAAATTCTGGGATTATGCTTGCTAATGAAATGAGTGCTCCGGGTCAAGGTGTCACTTTGCACTATCCAAGCGGAGATGGCTCCAATGACACTGTTGCAGCCAATGGGTTTCCTGGTGAACCAAATGTTGAAAATGGGAAAGGTACTTACTCTTGCCAGGCTTGTTTTTTTCATTGCACAATCTTTTCCTTCTTTTCAATCCTCATTGGCATAATTAAGGATATCTTCTTTGTGATAGTGCGATAGAACTTTATTGGTACTCCTTAAGCACATTTTGTCAATCCTCATCAGAATATCACCCACTAAAGTTTGTAGAATATATTTAGGACCTTAATTAGATGCTAGAGATGGTAATGTTGATTTGAACCAAACTTTATTGTTACTCCATCCCTTATCCTGACTTTGTATATTTTTCTGATTTTCAAGAGTATATTGCTAATGCGTAAGTCTTTTGCAGATAAGGGTGTTTCATGTTTCTTTTCTCATACTGTTAATCTTTACATAATATGCTCCGTGGAAGACACAACCTAATTAAACATTTCATGCCTAGTGATTGGGTATCTTATGCCACGACTCACGATTCCAGTAGACCTATTACTTAAGCAGTCATACTATCTTTTTGGTCTAGTAAGGATGGTGATAGGGTTAAAGAGCATTTCAGGGTAGCGAAACATGAATTCAAAGCTGGAAGCAGACGATGCCAATATAGAGAATTTCTATCATGGTCTAAATAAAATGTATTACACAGAATAAGTCTCAATTCATCCTGTTTGTCATGATGGATATTGGTCAGTAAACTGCACTTCATTAAGGGAGGCATTTTGAATTTCAAGTATGAGAAGCAAATTTTCCATCTTATCTTTTAGACCTCCTATGTAAGATTTCTCAGTTCTCTTATTGTGATTGATGATACCACACTCCATACCCTCTATAATGCTTGGACTCCTCTTTTTGTTTGTCAGAACTCTCTTAACCATAGACATATATATTCTGTGTTTTCAAGCTGAACTGTCTTGTGCAGATGATAATGTTTCTCCAACTCCATCTGCCAAAGCTCAAATGCAAATTCCATGGCCACATCAGTTTCCTCCATACATGTACCCTATTCAGCAAATGCCTCCATATCCCGGATATCCGTTCCCTGTTATGCAGTCTGTTCTTCCTAACAATCCAAATGGCAACAACCAATGGCCTTTCAATTCAGAAGCATCATATCCTGATATGAAACGGGAGAAGAAGTCATCCTCAGAGAGGAAGAAGAAAACTTCACATAAAGAAGAAGACGAATATTCTGAAGAAGAAACCCACTCCAGCAACTCCGACAGTGGGGAGGACTCCAGAGAATCTGATTCAACTTCAGTACGGGAGAGGAGGCATTCCTCTGCAGGGAGTACCCATCGTAGAAAACACAAGAAGAAATCCTCTCGGACAGTCGTCATCCGTAATATTAACTACATTTCGTCAAAGGGAAAAGAAGGAGACCCAGATGGGGACTCTGCCGAATATTCTTCTATTGAGGATGAGTTGATTGATGGAGATACTTTGAAACAGAGCGTCGAGGATGTTGTTGAATCCTTGAAGAAGAATCGTAAGACCAAGCGGCATACTCACGGTAAAAAGGACAGAAATGACCAGATTCTTGGGAATGGTACAGTGGATGCTGAGGATAACGATCATGAGGACAACCAATCTTCTCTGGGGAATAAGACAAATGACAACTGGGGTGCTTTTCAGACTCTTCTTATGACATCCACAGACAAAACTAACCAACCACCATACTCTCTGGATGAGCAATCAATGCTCAGAAGCTACGAGAATGAATCTTCTTATACGACTACTCAGACTGTAGAACTGGGAAAAGAGAAAGTGGGAATGAAACTGAAAGCTTCAGAGGATTCGTTTTTGGCAACTGAGGATAGGCGAGGGATGGATGGTAGTATGATCAACTCGATGGATTTTGGTAGCGTGGAGAATCTCCGTCCAGGTTTGAAGAGGGCTGATTGTGGTGATGAGGTAATGTTAATCTCAGGAAGAACTGAGGAATATGGAAAGATGCTGAATCACACCCCTGCTGGCGATGTAGACACGTCTTTGACCAGAATGAGGAAGGGTGAAGATTCCTTTATCGTGAACATGGGGCCATTACAAAGCGGAGATGCAACTCTCAAAGAAATGATATTTGACGGCAACTATGTGTCCATGGAGAATCAATCCCTCGGGCCTGGGAGAGGTAAAAAAGATATTGTCGTTGACGATTCTATCATGATACAATCTCGGCCGACAGTCAATGAGCCTTACAATGATTTCCACTTGACAAGAGACATCAGCATGGTTGCAGAGTTTAATTCCTCCATCCAACATGAAAATGGCACATTAGATAATTCAGAAGATAAGCGTGACTTATCGAAATCCTATGAGCCTGATGATCTTTTCATGATGCTCGATAGGGACTCTGAAGTGGAGCCTGGCAAGCAGTCTTGGTCTATGGACTCTGCGATCAATATTTCGCTTGCAGAAGCTGAAAGGTTCTCTAGAAATGAAGCATGCGATAACACTAATGACAAGAATGCTTTGGATGGGGACACCAACTCTGGGAACAAAGAAGTCCAAGCAAAGAAAGAACCGGGTAAGGATGCGAAATCCAAAGTTGTACAGAGAACCATCGGAAGGAGCAGACCTGACCTAACCAGTAAAACCAAGAAACCGAGTACTATTACTCGACCAATTGTTCAAAAGAGCAAATTGGAAAAGGTACTTCCGAATTTTGGGCTTTACAGTTATCAAATTCTTGATTTTTCTTCTCTTCATCATATTTCGACTGCAATCAACAGATCTAAAAACTTAAGCTGTGAAACATAGAGACAATGCTTGATCATTGATATTTATTTCAGCAGAATCGCTGACTTATTGTGCCTGTAAACAGGAGGAAGAGATTCGGAAGAAGATGGAAGAATTGTTGATTCAGCGCCAAAAAAGAATTGCCGAAAGAACTGCCACGAGTGGATCAACTTCAGCAGGTTCCAAGAAGTCACCCGCTGATAGCAAAACCGCGAAAACGCCCACCAAGGTCGACAAGACTAAGTCTCCATCCACAGGCAGGGTGATAAATAAAGTAAATTCTCAGAACCGAGCCGTGCGCGTTTAGCCATTCATGGCTGCCTTGCCAGAAAGAGGATAGAAAGTCTGATCAGGACACAAATTCATTTGGTATTTAGCTAAGCTTGTTGTGATTCTTTATTACGTGCAGATAAGCACACTGTATAATCTATACTAATAATCGTGGTTTTCAAACTATTGGTGGTCACATTGAGTTTAATAATAGGCATGGAAACTTTACTTGGGGCTGTAATGTATTGATGGAAGTATATTTTATGTATTTATTTATTTTTGGGTTTGTGTACACATTTTGCTTACTTCCAAGTTTCATCTGTAGTATGAATAGCCAATTCAATTCGCTGAAAGCATTATCTATATCTTCATATACCCTTTTTGGAACGTTTTCACTTCTCTCGAATCTGGGAAATAATGTAATGTTTGTTTTTTGCGAATCGAAACCCGAAAATAACGAAAAAATATCACTGAAGCAGCATCAAATTAAGCAGGGAAAAGCTGTGAGCAACTCTCATATTCATCATTAAATGTGACCTGAATTTCGACCTAAAAAGAAAGAAAGAAACTCTACATTTTCAGTTTTATGGTAGGAGATGTCCATAAATCCTTTTCTTTTCATGGAAATAATTGGAAAGGGTAAAGATAACGTTTGCCTCTAACATGGAAGGACAATCTGTATTCCTTGTTTACCGAGTGACAGAAACACTGCTATTCTTTTTTTTCTTTTTTTGGTAAAGGAAACACTGCTATTCTTTATAGGGCATCGCCTAAAGAAGAAATATATCCATCAAGATTTCAATTAGTATCTTCTTTTCCTGATTTATGCATCGGCTCGTCACTATCTCAGATACATGCTGTTAATAAAATTGACCATGTACAGATTCTCATGGAGGTTTCTTGATGTCGACCCATAAGGATTCTCACAAATTCTTATAGGTAATTCGGGATCAAGCGAAAAGTCTAGACAAATAATTATCTGACATACCACGAAATAGAAAGGCGAATAACCCTATAACGGTCCTCGCACGACTCATCAAACACGAGTTGTTGTCATTGTGTTGGTAAAAGGGCACCTACATAACCAACGTTACATCTGCAGCTGCAACTTATGCAAGACATTTGTATCCAAGGTATGATAAAATAGTGGTTTTAGAGTACCTTTCTATGCTCATCTCTCCTATGTAGGTCTGATGAAAATTGAGGACAAAACAAATAGATAGTACAGACAACTACTGTCTGTTTCTTTTCAATCAGCAATAAGGTTCTGACTGCACCATCAAGAAATCTCCATGAGAATCTGCAACTATCAAGTTCTGCCTTCATGCTTGAATTGAACATATTGACATCTAGAAATTTATTATGTTCTAGTGTTTGATGCTTTGTCTAAAAGAGTGTTTCTGTCCCACAGTATCAAAACAGATCGAGACCGGCCATAATTTGAATCCAGGCGCTGGCAACAAAACCAGAAACTTTCTGGGTGAATAAGGAAATTAACTGATGAAGATGACTTGGTGTAACCAGAGAACATTATGGTGACAAAGTGATCTTGTTGCCGCAGGAATTAGATACTCTAATCAGCCGAGGATCAACAAATCAATGGCTTTGAATTCTATGGATCAACGGACAGGTGAATTCATTTTGATGATGAAGCTCAATTCAATGAATACTGTTCCTAGAAAGCTCTTTCTACCAACATCTTGCTGTCGCTTTACTTTTGCAAAATCGCCTTGCCTGGTCCTTTTATCATTGTCTGCAAATCTTTTCCAAAGCAGCCTGAGAGACATTAGACTTTTACTGCACTTGCGAAATTTTCTCAGCAACATCACTTTTTTCTTTTCTGACGACAGAGAAAATGAGTGATCTCAAAAGTAATAACCCCAAGGGCAGGGAGAGACTGAGACTCTTAGAAATGAAGAAAGCAGCAATAGATCAGGTTTTTTGCTATTTCATTAGTACAATGACAAAAGAATCGTCCTGTGAAACTAACATATCATAAGATTTATCCTAAGCCAGGACTTGCTTCAACAGGGAGTGGCCTACTTTTGTACTGCTTTGAAATCTCTAGGGGAGTTCTGGAAGACGAACCATGAATGGATGGCCAAGATGAATTGCAACAAACTTCATGGCAAGCAGAGCATCAATTGGGAAAAGCTTGGTACACTGCAAGTATCTACTTTGCGCAGGCATAAAATTCTCACTGTGATTTTTCAATTTCTCTGACTCCACTTGATGATTTGTTTTTTTTTTCCTATTCGGTTTTTAACTGCAGTTGATGAAGTGTTGGCAACTCTTTATGAACTGATAAAAGCAGCGGCAGAAAGTTCCGAGCAGACGGTTCAACCTGAGCAGAAGAAAGATCACAGTCAACAAAACATCACACCTGGCAAATTCCCCACGGGGTCTCCGCCCTGCCAGACCTCTTGCTTTAGACCACCAACTTTCAATTTGGTATGGAAGACAGCCAGAAGGCCTTTCACTGATGTGTCATTCATCCTGTGTCTTCTCCAGTCTTGCGGTGGTAGCACCAAGTGGAAACTGAGTCCCATCCAGGTGAGAGAAATCAAGGCAAGCAATTCGGAAGCACAACCTGCAGCTGCAGTACAAAGAAATGCAAATGTAGTGGTCGCAAAGGCGGCACCACCACCAGCACCACGATCTGTGCCGCCACCAAGACCCCCACCACCACCTCTTACTACACCCTCAAAAGGTTTGCTTACATCACCGCCGCCACTGCCACCAGTCAAAGGAGGTGCTCCACCGCCTCCTCCTCCACGAACTGCAACAACATCATCATACACCAAGAAAGCAACCACTAGGTTGAGAAGATCAGCTCAATTTTCCAGCCTTTATCGGTTGTTGAAAGTGAAGATGGAGGGGTCAAATCTAGAGGGTAAATCCGACAGCGGAAGAAAACATCATGCTCAGGTTTCTTCTGGTGGAAAGCAAGGGATGGCTGATGCATTAGCAGAGATGACAAAGAGGTACATTGATGTAGCACATAATTAATCTAGATGTATGAACTAAATTGCAGAATGTACTTTACCATTTTATCCTCCCTGTTTCCCTCAGATCAGAGTACTTCCAAAAGATCGAGACAGACGTACAAACACATGGAAAAACGATCATGGACTTGAAAGCTAAGATAAATTCCTTTCACACCAAGGACATGGACGAGCTTTTCAAGTTCCACAACTTCGTTGAATCACATCTCAATAGCTTAACAGATGAAACACAGGTCAACGGATAGGGTCAGATTGTTGCACATTGTTTCCAATACGTAACGATGTGGTCATAAGCTTAACTCTTCTGCACAGGTTTTAGCAAGGTTTGAAGGCTTTCCTGTGAAGAAGCTGGAAGCTTTAAGAGCAGCAGCTGCTCTGTACTCAAAACTTGAGGTGATTGCCATTCACTTGCAGAACTGGGAGATTGTGCCTCCGCTTGGCAAGCTCCTTGACCAGATTGAGAACTACTTCAGCAAGGTAACTTATATTTGCAATCCTTCATATCTTACCTCATGAAAAACTTTCTTTGCTGTTTTTGTCCAAATGCCTCTACCTACATATTAGACTAACTTAAAGGAACTTAAAATGTATATAGATGAAGCGAGAGGTTGACATGCTCGAACAAATAAAGGAAGAAGAGTCCAAGAAGTTTCGGAGATACAATGTTGAATTCGACTTCAATATCCTTGTAAGAATCAAGGAATCAATGGTTGATATTTCTTCGAGGTGCATGGAGTTGGTACTTAAGGTACTCCACAGTCCACATTCAGTTAATGATACTAGAGTCAGCTATGTCAATTTGGAAAGCATTAGAGGAAAAAAACTGCCCTCAAACTTGACCTTTGGGATATCTGATTCAGGAAAGAAGAGAAGCAAAGGAGAAAGAGAAAGAGGACACCACAGCGAGATTGGGAAGGCAAAGAGATGATAACAACAAGATGCTTTGGAGGGCTTTTCAATTGGCTTTCCGGGTGTACTCATTCGCCGGTGGCCATGACGACCGTGCAGACAAACTCAGCAAAGAATTAGCTCATGAAATCGAGACTGGTACTTAGCGTCATCAAATCCCACATTTCTCTAAGTCGCCGTTTTAACCATGCATCATGTTGAAGCGCCTCCTACTAATTCTGTTGATGAGCACTTGACAGTGGACAGATAGGACACAAGTACAGCTGAGAACAAAGGGAGAAAGTATCTTATTCCATCGGATACACAACGTGCCACCGATCCGAGTTGAGACATTTTGATGGACTACTGTTTTCCCTGCAACACACACTGACTTTATTAACATGTAAATGATTTTCTTGACAACATCAATAGTGCAACTTATGCAATACTTTCTCAGTGCCATGAGTCTTCTAAATACGCTTGATTTTGCTGTGGTGCTTACTCATAACACGTCACGAATTATCCGTGAAAACATGACATCCACCGCCACATACCATACAATGTAAAACATGCCGGCAAAGAAATATGTTTGACAGGATATTATCAAACCCAAACTGCATCTGAGCATAGACAGCACCGTAATCGTCATCTCGATTCCATCTCTCTGTTAAGTGACGAAGCGATGATTCCTTATTGTTTCTGTACGAAACGACAGGCCGAGTCTGAGCAGCATAAACTCCATAACTTCAGTCTCTTCCTCCGTTTAGAGAGAGCGCTGGAAACTAACAGCTCTGACGAAAAGGAGAAAAGGAGAACTTGCACCAGTGAACAATAACGTTTGGCATCTTCGCAGCTGAGTTCTCAATTTATCTTTCCTTTACTCCGATCACGTGTGATTCCGGTCCTGAAGCCGATTTTAGGACAAATTTGGATTGCAGTTCTGCCAAGTGACACATTTTTCACTGGCATTTTCGGGTGTCCGAAGATTTGTAATGGTGAAAAGAGAAGAGCGAGGGACCAAGAACGTTCATTGCTCGACTCTGAGGGCATGTCCATAATCAACAAAAAAAAACCCAAGTACCATAGTTCTTTTAGGGTCAGAATGAGAAAACCAAACAGACCCTATGGCTTCTCTGTTGTATACTTGTCAACCTTATCTTGCCTCGAACTTTCACAGTTTGGTTCCCAAGCAATAGCAAGATCAGGTGTTATGGTCGATGCAGAAGAGATCTGCACGTACCCACGAGAGGTATAAAAACTATGATTGTAAAGTTGCGAATTAACAGAGGTGCTACTGTGTTATGCCAAAGGAAGCTGTTCTCCTAAAGATGAATCAACCAAGCTTATATATCAACAACAAGCCACGCAATTGGCGTTTAATGTCTTATCCACTATAACATCGCAAAGCAACTTCATAATCACTCGATGGACAACGCAAACCCGTCGTTACGTAATTATTACCCAATTTGCGAAATTCGAAGTGGAAGAGGTCAATGATTCAACTCTTGGCCCTCAAAGAGGTGGGAACAAGCGATTTTTACGAGGACCACTATGCCTTGGTTTTCTATAAAAGTATGATCAAAGATGGTGTGTGCGCATGTGCGTAATGCAGTTCATCAGTTCTTGATCTCCAAGGCCAGATCACTTGTGACCCATTGACTTTTCTTTCCTTGTAAATTTCCCGGCAAATTGAGTAATCCTTGTACATTAAGCAACCCAGGCTTTGAAGTCGTCCAACAAATCTAGAGAAGTTGACTTTTCCATGAGAAATTGAGAGGGAGTTGCTCAAGGCTTGAAGCGTTTAATTAATACTTTTCCTCCCATATGACACAGTTGCTTCTAAGACCAGAAGGCTGACCAGGACTCTTAAGACCAAAGCGCTTTAATTCATCAAAACCTCTCGAGCTTTAAACATGGCTTCCTCGAGCTGCTCTGGGAAGCAACGCTCATCTACAGCTGAAAAACATGCAGATCACATATATATCAGGTATGACAGTGTCCGATTGAAAAGATGTTTTAATCTCCGATTATCTTTGATGTAAATCAACGACAAAACATGTCACAGGTTATTTTCTAAAGAATCAAAGCTATGTATCAATCATCGAACTCCGAGTCAGTAATCATGCTTGATGATGATAAAATCTGTTGGAAATTCAGCCTGCTCAAATAGCAATTGCTTTTTGCCAAGCACAAGTTAATTAAAGAAAACAGCAATTGCATCAGTACATCAAACAATATAGACAGAGCAGTTGCAGGAGATACTGAATCTGAATTAGACATAAATCAACAGAAGAAGTTGGTGGATTCAACACGTGGATCAAATTTATGGACAGGCAAGTTCATTTGGATGATGAAGCTCCGGCTGAAGACAAATTGATTCGAGAGACAGTATTGAGATAACTCCCCGTTGCTTTACTCCCACAGAAGAACCCGGCCGCCAAGAGCCTTTGAAGGTACTGTCACACTTGAGAAATTAATGTTCAATGGTCCATCTCACGGCTGATGATAGAGGCAATGGATGACTTCCACGGGAATAGGACAAGGAGGAGAGTGAAGCTCATAGAAATGAAGAGAGCGGCAATTGATCAGGTCTTTTGCTATTTCATCAGATTCAAACCATCATGCAGAACAGGGACATCACTTATCAGAAGATTAATGCCAATGGTCAATTTATGTTTCGACAGGGAGTGGCCTCCTTCTGCAATGCTTTAAAATCTATAGGAGAGCTTTGGAAGATGAATCATGAATGGATGGAGAACATCAGGTCTGATGAAGTTGGTGTCATGGAGAGCATCAATTTGGAAAAACTAGGTATGCTGCAAGTCCCAATGAAATTCACTTTGCATTGGCAAGACATTCTTGCCGTGGTTTTTCAATCATCTATTCCAGTTGATGATTCAGTTTGTTTGAGAATTCAGTCCCTAAATTGTTTTCACTTTTCCCTTTTTTTCTCCTGCAGTTGATAAAGTGGTGGAAACTCTTCATGACCTCATAAAAGTAGCAGCAGAAAATTGGGAGCTGATGTATCGAGATGACCATGAGAAAGACCATAGCCAACAAAGCACCACATCTTATGATGTCCTTGGGGAGTCTTGGGCAAACCAAAACTACTGCTTTAATCTCATTCCAACTACTTCCATTTCAGAACTGAAGAAGAGCAGAAAGCCTGATGTCTCATTCGTCCCTTGTCTTGTTAGGAGTCTCAGAGGTGATGCTGTGAAAAAACCGGAGCCCCTTCAGGGAAGATTAGCAGAAGCAAGTAAATCTGGTGCAAGACCAGCAGCTTTGGCACAAAATTCTTCCTTCAGTGCAAAAGCACCACCAACACCCCCACCCCCACCTCCACCTCCACCTCCATCTTCTCCCAATTTAATACTAAATCTTGCAGCTCAGCCAGCTCGACAGCCAGTACCATCCAAGATCTCAGGAACAATGTTGCCAAAGAAACCACTACCACCTCCTCTTGCTCTTCCTTCTCAGGCGGCACCACCTCCACAACCACCAAAATCCAAGATCTCCAGAACTGTGTTGGCAAAGAAACCACCACCTCCACCTCCACCTCCTCATCGGCCAATGACTCCCCTAGAACCGGCACCATTCAAGATCTCTGGAGCTGAGTTGACAAAAAAATCACCGCCGCCGCCACCTCCTCTTCCGGCTGCAAAAGAAGCCCCACCTTCTCCATCTAAACCTGAACCTCCTGTACCAGAAAATGTAGCAACTCAAGGAGCAGTGGATTCAGAACCAGCAGCTCACATGATTGCAGTTGTGACGATAAAAGCACCACCTCCTGCTGCACCGTCTTTACCACCACCTAAATTACCACCAATTGAATTGGTTGGAGGAGAACTGCCCCCATTGCCAACAGTACCAAAGATACCAAGAACTGCACAAATAGCAGCATCGCCACCACTTCCGCCTGCGCCACCTCCCCTTCCTGCACCCTCCAAAGGGTCAATTCCATCACCATCGCCTCAACCACCGGTCATTAAAGGAGCTCCTCCACCACCTCCTCCTTCGCTAAGTGCAACTAAATCCTTGTACCCCAAAAAAGAAATGACAAAATTGAGGAGATCAACACAAATTGCAAGCCTCTATCGGTTCTTGAAAGGAAAAATAGAAGGGTCGAACTTAGAGATTAAACATAACAGTGGAAAAAATCGTCAAGTTGGGGACTCTGCCAGTGGGAAACAAGGAACGGCTGAATATATAGAAGAGATGAAAAAGAGGTAGGCCTCCAGTACCTCAACAAACAGTGATCTATCTAAATGATAGAAGGTAAACATATAAAGTAAATGGAATTCTCTACTTAACCATTTTACGGTTCTTGTCTCCCAGATCAGCATACTACCAAAAAATAGAGAAAGACGTGCAAACGCATGGAAAAACAATCATGGATTTGAAAGCTAAAATAAATTCTTTTCAAACCAAGGATATGATTGAGCTCATCAAGTTCCGCAACTTCATTGAATCTCATCTCGAAAATTTAACAGATGAAACACAGGTAAACATAGGCTTACACAGTTTTTAGCCCCTATCACGCATTTTATCGAGTCCATTATATCAGGATCATAATATAATTTTCTAACATGCAGGTTTTAGCAAGGTTTGAAGACTTCCCCACAAAGAAGCTGGAAGCTTTAAGAGCAGCAGCAGCTCTACGCTTAAAGTTAGAGGCAATTGTAGTTGACTTGCAGAACTGGAAGATTGCACCTCCTCTTGGCAAGCTATTCGACCAGATTGAGAACTACTTCAACAAGGTAATTTCAAATTGCTTCTGTAGTTTCTTGGTGAACAAAACCCTTTTATCAGCTATATTCTAGACACTCTATATTTTAAAGTAACGTAAAGGAACTAAACTACAGATGAAACGAGAAATTGACACGCTCGAACGAATAAAGGACGAAGAGTCCAAGATCTTTCGGAGAAATAATATCGAGTTCGACTTCAGTATCCTTGTAAAAATCAAGGAATTGATGGTTGACATATCTTCAAGATGCATGGAATTAGCACTTAAGGTACTCAAAATAATTTGACCAGTGAGCTGTCTTTGAAATCTACATATTACTCGGGGAAGAGAACATGAGCCCTCAACTGCTCCTTTCTTTTGTGGATCTGACACAGGAAAGCAGAGAAGCAAAAGCAATTGGGAACAAACTGACGTCAACAAAATCACAAACACAAAGAACTGATTACACAAAAATGCTTTGGAGGGCTTTTCAGTTCGCATTCCGAGTGTACTCATTTGCCGGTGGCCACGACGACCATGCTGAAAAACTAAGCAAAGAATTAGCTCACGAGATTGAGACCAGTTCATAGCACCATCAATCATTCGTGCAGAGTCGAATATTGGTCTCGAGCAACATACCACATGGAAGCATCTCCAGCTAGTTCTGCCTATACGGTATATTGTGGGAGAAGCAATTCCATGGACTCTTGTAAATACACTTCATTTTGCAGTTAGCACATCACACATAATTTCAGTCACGGAATATCACAACATGATACTTTATATCTTCGAGTTATCTCGTATGCTACTCAAGATGAACCATAGCTCTATTTCATCGAATCAAAATCGAACATGAGCGAAGATAACAGGGGAAAATAATCTTTCTTCATTCTCTGGTATAGTAGCCAAACAAGCAATAAAAGTTCATCGTTATCGCTATCGCCTTCCAGCCTTTGATCCAGCTAACAGAATGATCCACCGCATCACGTCAGCTCACAGATCCGAAAATTGAGAGCTTATCTTTTACCTCATTTAGCTCGTCTCTTAATTCCTCTATGTGAATCTGGCAATCCACGACGAATCCGTTAGTAGCTTCCTTAAAATCCTTCATTTCACCGGTCTGCGCTCGGTAGAATCCGTCCTTCTCCTTCTCCACCTCCTCAAGCTCCTCCACCTCGCACTTCAACTCCCTAAAATCAAAGCATAAATAAGCCGTAGCATGCGACCAAAATCTTATGATGACAAGTCTATGCTTCACCTCAGTTGCTGCACATTGTTGTCATACTCGGCATCGAGAGCGGCGATCTTAGATTCGAGAACGGAGATCTTCAAGCTCTGCGAAGCCACGCTCCGCTCGAGCCTCAAGCACCTCTCTTGCATTGACCTGATGCCCACGCGCTTCGACTCCAGGACCAGCGATTTGGCGGCTTGCAGCTCTCTCTCCGCCTGCAAAAATTTCAGGCACCTCTCATCCGCTACCGATCCAAACCGATCGCCTCGCGAAAAAAAAGTTCGAGAGATCGCGTCGCGGTGGAGTAGACCTGGAGGAGAGAGAGGCGCTGGTTCCTGGTTCGGTCCAGCTGTTCCAGCCGCTCGCCGAACGCCGCGGAGAGCGACATTTCCCGACGGACCCGAAGCTAATCTCAGGCGGCGGGGACGCCGCGATGCGCTGGCCGGCAAAAGGCTCGTCGAGGCGGCGATTCCGGCGAACCGGCACGGCGGATTCGCGCGATTCTCGCCGGATCCCGTGCTCGGAATCGGAGCAGGACGGAGCAGATTTCTAGGGTTTTCGGCTTCGTGCTGGAGAGGATCGAGGCGCGACGGTTTCTTTACCGTTTCAGCGCCGGAATCCTACGAAGCTGGAGATGAAGCTCTGCACACAGAGAGAGAGAGAGAGAGAGCGTGTGGCGGGAAGAAATTTTCAGATTTACCCCCGAACTTTTGGTTTTTTACATCAAGAGCCCTCAATTATGCCCGTGGTAACAGATTTATCCCTGAATTTTTTTTTCCGATGATGTCAAGTAACTCTAAATTATCTATCCATGCGACACGTTTACCCTTCTTCCATCGAGATTCCGTTAGATGATTTTATTTTTTTTTTGCAATCAAAAAGACATCATTTTTGTTTCACTTAAGCTACATAGGTAACACGTCAATACAATTTGCCTTCCATTTTCTGTGGAGGCAAATTTTTTAACGGTGCTCATCAAAAGAACCTTAATTGAGGCAAAATATGTTGGGCATTAATTTGAGACTTTTAGTGTCGCTCATAAAAAAAAATCGTTAGATTGTTGACGTATAAAATGAACTACCTCCTGGACCCATCAATCATCCAAAATAGGAAAAATCTCAAATAAAAACTTAAAATGCTTTTATTTTCTCAATTAAGGATCTGAAGTGGGCTTTGCTCCAAATAAATGATTGAAGTGTCTTCATTTTCTCAAATAAAAATCTAAAATAGAATTTGTTTCAAATAAAGGCATGAAATAGCTATATCTATTTTAAATAAAAACTTAACTTTCTAGTTGATTAAGGGTATTTTTGTCATTTATGTTTTTTAAAAAATTTCTCTCTTTTTTCAATCTTCTCTTCTTCTTCATCAATGGCCGAGAAGCGGGCTAGGTAAGGGTCGCCCTCGCCTGATCTTGCGAGGGCCACCTTTGCCAGTCACAAGTGAGGGTCACCTCGCCCGAGAGAGGCAACCCTCGCCCTGAGTGAGGCCACCCTCGCCAAATCTGGGCGAGAACGAGGAATGGCCTTGCCTCGGCAAGGAATGGCATTACGTTAGCAAGGCGACCCTCGCTAGCTTTAGGTGAGTCCAACTCTCGTCAGATCTAGGCAAGGGTCACAGCGTCGCCGGGCCCTTGCTGGTGCTCATGAGGAGAGAGAAAAAAAGAATAAGGAAAGAAGAAGAAAAAATAATTTAAAATAAAAATGGTCTTTTGACGAGTATACCCTTTGATCAGCCAGAATATTTGGTCGGCTAGCGATCAACGAGCTCGGACCCTTATTTGAGACTATCATAGCCACTTCAGCCCTTATTCGAGACTAATATGGTTATTTTAGATCCTTAGGACCTCAGCCTTTATTTAGAATTTTTCCCTCCAGCAGGCCTATCGATAAATCGATATGAAATCGACATTCTCCGACCAAAGCGCTTGCGTAGTCAAGCGACGTCCCACGTCGATACTTCGCAGAAGAGTCGGTCGGGCTCGTTTTGGCATGCATCAACTGCAATATACGAGCGATTGACTCGAAGTTATGGCCTCGTTAGCTATATCTAAAAGTTCGGCGGCCCATTATAAATTCAATTAAAATTCGTTAGTCCTTCAGAATTTGGTTCTTGCAAATTCACTGTTTCACGAGCCTTGCCAACTTTTAACGCAATTAAATTTCGCGACGTACCCTCATTCGTCCGACCTTCATCATTTTTTCAGCACTAGGGCACAATTCCACCGCATACCCTAAGTCAAATACGACTTAGTACGTTAGGAGTGTGTAACCGGACCGGGTATACCCTGTTCCCGGACCAGCCCACCCGGAAAACAGGGTCGGGAACCGGTTCCCATTGAAACTGGTCTGGGAATAGGTTCCCAAAATTCATGACCGGTTTAAACCGATCCGGGAACAGGATCCAAGTGATTACCCACCCGGAAACCGGTTCCTAGACCGGTTTTGGAACCAGTTCTTGGACCGGTTTTGTAAGTAGAGGTCCAAAACATTTTTTTTTCTTCTGATTTCTATTTTTACTCTCGCAATCACATGATATTTTTCTTCTTGACTCTCTCAAACACACATGGCACTTCTCCTTTGTCATTCATCTTCCTCACTTGCTTCCCTCCCTCACCGGCTCCTTCTCGCACCGTCTAATGGACGGACGGTGTTTGTCGCCATTGTATATTACATGGATTAGCTCGCCTAATTTCTCTTTTGTATAAAGAGTTATGCTTGAATAAATGAGTAGCTTCATGTAGTAGTTGTGGGAATAAGACTAATATTAGACCCATGTTTGATGTTAATTCTTTGCCTTATGATTTTATTTATTATAATTAGCCCTATGGATCTTTAATTTTTCGTTTATTCCAAATGTTCATGTATTAATTTATTACCAGTGCTTAATGTTTCAATATAAATTATGAGGATTACGTTATTTTCTCACTTATTAATATAAAATCCAAAGTCGTATAGGATATCGGAAGATTGCAAAACAGGTTCCAATGGAAATAGAGTTAACCCTGGAACCGGATCGGAAAAACAGGGTGGGTCGGGTACAGGGTCCAATACAAACAATGTCGAGTATAGGGTCCAGAAAAGAGGAACTGGTTATAACAGGGTCGGATACAGGGTCCAGGTCTAGACCCTACCCACCCTGGACCCGATCACCCCTACGTGAACCTTTTTGGCTGTGAACCTATTAAATTCAGCCCCTTCGCCTATGCAAATGGTCTTAATTTAAAGCAGTTTATATGCAGCACGTCTGATTATGTGGCAAGTCTGATTTAGACATATGACCTTCGGGTCCTAAACAAAATGTACCCCGGCCCCCTCGTCCTTGTCCCCTCAACACCCCAACCATCCGCACCAACCTTAGAAGTAAGCATGCGAATCTTTTTATTTACACATCAATCATGACTTAAAGTGCGTTTATTCGAGAAAAAGTGTTTTCTCGTGATTGATTTTCTAAACTTTCACCCATTTGATTCGTCAAAAATGATTAGTTAATTGAAAACATTGTTCCGTTAAGGAAAATATTCATGCATAAAATTAGAAAATTGAATTCCTAAATTTAAGAAGGTGAAAATATTTTGCGAAAGTGCTTCTTTTGAATTTTTTAATGTTTTATTTTTCTTTTATTTAAAAAATCATTTATTTTTTTTTATTTTTTATGTTCCACTTCTCTTTCTTTTTTTCTTTTCCATCTTCCTCCTCTACTGAACACCCAGCCTCGCGCGACCAGCTACAGGCACAAGCTAGCAAGGGCCAACCTCTAGCGAGCTCGACTTCGCTAGATCCCAACGAGCTCTAGGCGAGCCTCATCGTAGTGAACTCAAACTCACCTAAGGTTGAGCTCACTAGGATCTAGCAAACTCGAGCTCAACTTGACTCAAGCCCAACGAGGCTCGACCTCGCCCAAGGCTAGCAAGGTTAACCCTCGTTGGGCCTCGGTGACAATGGCCTATATCAACCATTGTCGAGATCCAGTGACAGGCAGAGGAGAAAGAAGGAAAAGATAAATAAATAAAATAAACTAAAGCTTAAAAGAGATTTACCCAAAATAAAGTTACGAGATTAAAATCATTTTCTAAATGAAATCCAAACATTAAACAACAATTTCGATCGCATATCACCAAATAAAGAAAAATTATTATTATTCTAAAAGAAAAATCTCAAAAAATATTTTCTTTTTTTTCATGATGTTTTTAGTCAAACTAACACACAATCAATATCGGTCCCCGTTTCGAATTTGTAAAGAGGCCTATCCTCTTCCGAACCCCACCGAACTTCGACCTTGTCTTTAAATAATTGTCGGAGAACAAAAACCGAGCGTGCACGTGGGGGCCCCACGCGACGGTCCAAAACGCCAGTAGTCCGAGCGCGATGTGGGAGCATTTATGCTACAGTTTTTTTTTTTTTTTGTCCCCAATATAAGACAGGCACGTTTCTGGCAGAACTTGCTTGTCCTTTTTTTTTTTCTTCCTTTTTTTTCTTTTTTCGGGTCGAGTTGTTCGAAACCCGGTCGATAGGAGCCGGCGTGCCCATTTGAGCCGGCGAGAATTGAAAGTGGGAAAGCTCGATCGCAATGTTCGTGGGAAGATTGCGGTCTTCGATTTGGAGGGTCTTTGATCCTTGCTTCTTTAGTTAATAGTCGACCGGAGCAGAAAAGTTTTCATGCGTCGGATTTTTTTGACTCTGAAGAACATATTTGAAGCTAAAAGAAATTTTAATCGAAAGTGTTATGTAAATTCAAAGATTTGATTGAATAAATTAAAAGTTTATGATGACATGATTGAGGAGAAAATGCGTACATTCGAGAAGAGTTTAGAGTTTTTTCCATTTTAAAATTGAGCATTTGCCGGAGGAGGATTGGTGCGTGTCTTGCTTGGCTCTTTTCTTATGACGTGGAATCTTTTGTAAGGACCAGCTAAATCAGTTGAAATGTCGCCTTGCTTGGCAATAAATAAATAAATATATAAACAAATAAAAGAAGATAATAATGTAGAGTTTTTCTATGTATAAATAATAAATTAAACCAGGTCAGAATCAAATGTAAGCTTGCTTAGCCTTGTCCCCAAAAGGTTTTTTTTTTTTTTTTTTTTATACAAGAGATGGAATACAAGTCAATGCCACTGATGGAGATGCAACTGATTTTCATTCAATCTCACGAGATTTGATCTGTATGACGACACATTCGATTTATTAATCGAATTGCTTATTGACGAATCGATCGATCGATCGATCTCAAAGTTCGAGATTTATTTAGTATTAATTCGTCAATTTTAGCCATTACTTGAAAAGGGGGGAAAACTCCACTTTAAGGTCACAATGTAGAAAACAAACACATGATGAGGACCAAAATGCAAAGCTGAATGAGGGAAGGGAGTAGGTGCTCCTATTGATTGAAAGATGAGACATCACTTTCACCACTTGAACTTGAAATCGACATGATATGTCAATACTTTCCCCTTATCACAGGCTAACCCCACAAGTCAATTTCAATCCCACCCCCTCAGAATTTATGAAAATTCCTCATCTGCCCCAAAAAAAGGTTCCATCATCATTCATTCCCCAAATCAATGAACCACCACCAAATTCCTCTTCCCTGTGCCCTTTTGACAAGAGAAGAATCAGAACCCATCAACAGAACCAAGATTCTGATTCAATTTATTTGCTGAAAAAGAACAGATTTGAACACTATCCTTTGCAGTGAACTGGACTGAGTTTGTCCCATGTCCACAAGCAAAGCCCTACGTTGTATGCTTAAAATCTATGCTGGAATTGGCAAATTTGCAGCAGTCCTTGTCCTCGTGTATATCTACAGATTGGACGTTGATCTGTTGCAGAAGATGCAGCAATCCGCCATGATGTGATCCACTATGCTCCCCCTCTCCACCCTCAGCTTCCGGCTCTGCTTGTTCCACAGGTGCACCGCGTAGCTCCGGCCCCGGATGTGCCGCAGCTTGCCGTGCAGCCACTTGGAGTGCAGGTGGCCCCGGGGCCCCCGGAAGAGGCTCCGCACCCGGCTCCAGTCGACCGGGTAGAACGCCGACGGGGGCAGCACCGCGAAGTCGCCATACCCGGGGCGCCGCGCCACCCGAGCCACGACCCGCGACACCAGGTAGGGGCCGTTGTGGCCCCACTTGTTGCCGTCGAAAGTGAGGGCGAACTCCTGGATGAACTTGAACAGCAGCGGGTGGCCCTTGTCGAAGGCCAGCACGGCATTGTTCAGGCGGCTCCAGTTCCCGGTCCCGACGTCGAGCGTCTGCGCGCCGATCACGTTCCTCAGCCGGGACATGCTCTTCAGGACCACGACGTCGGTGTCGATGTAGACGCCGCCGAACTTGTACAGCAGGACGAGCCTGAGCAAATTCGATAGGTTCTGGCCGAGGGCGACCTCGCCGGGATCCAGGCGACCTCTCTTCAACCTCTGGAACCATAATTGAGCATGAGTGTTCCTGAACAAGTACCCGAAATTCGGCGAAATCGCGATCGCCTTGAGGCCCTTGTCGCGGAACGGCCGCAGGATGTCGCGGCCCTCGTCCGAATCCAGCGAGCTCGACACGATCACCAGGCAGCCGTCCGGGTGCGAATTGAACAGGCTCTCGACGGCGAACGCCTCCCTGTCGCCGAACGACTCGAGCGAGCTGATCCAGGTCATGAAGAACCGCGCCTCGCAGGAGGACGCCGCGAAGAAGCCGTTCACCCTCGCCGCGAACCCCGTCGACTGGGCCCCGAGCCGCAGCGCTCGAGCGGCGCGCTTGGCGGGCCTGCGGCGACCCTTCTCCGGCCTCGGCGGCGGCGGCGGCGGGGGCGGGGAACCGGCGACGGGTCGGGTCAAAATCTCGTCTTTCTGCAGAAGAGCCAACTGGGTCCTCGAGACCGGCGGCGGGTTCTCTTCCCGGACGGCGTACATGACACCGCCGCCCGAAGAAACCTTGGAACCCGAACCCGAGGAAGACGACAAAGAAGGCGGTCTTCGAAGCGGGTCGCCGGGGACTCGGACGGAGAATATGGAGGCGGCGTTGTAGGCCAGGAGGAGCAGGAGGAGGAGGGCGAAGAAGGAAGCGGGCAAGAGGCGGTGGAGGAAACCGAGGGCGGATCTCCGGACGCCCCGCGCCGCGCGAATTGCGCTCCCCGCGAGGCCCCACATGTTCGGTCGGTGGCGCTGCTGCTGCTACGGGCGTGACACTGACGGAGCTCTAGGCGGCGGCGGCGGCGGCGGCGGCGGAGGAGGAGGAGGTGGTGGCATTGCCAATGCTTGCGCGCAGAGATAGAGAGAGAGAGAGGGGAAGGTGATGGCGGAGGCGGCAAAGGGAAATTGAAAGTGTGGGAAAGGTGGGTGTTTGAGTGATCTCTCTTATAAAAGGACGTGCTTTGCTTTGCTCTGCTCTGCTGTGTAGAGAGAGAAAGAGAGAGAGGAGAGAGAGAGGATGACGGTGATGGTGATGGCGATGGTGGTGATGGAGTCGTGCCATGTGAGCTTTTGGATGTGTGTAGTTGGCTCATGATACTTTAATGGGGGAGGGAGGGAGGGATTGAAATGGTCATCGTCTACCAATTTTTCTAGCCACCTTCATTTCTAGATTCTTGGTTTGTTTATTTGTTGATGTAATTTGATGATGAAGTATAGAGAATGGTCAAATTAGAAAAAATGAAGAGAGAAAAGTGGCCAAGAAAATTCGATACGAAGCATAGGCATTGGCCAAATTAAGGGAAAAAAGAAAGGAGGGAAGGTACAAGATGATGGGAATAACGTGGGAGATGACGAGAGCCATCTACTTCAAGCAAACTTTATTAAAAGCGAAGGAGATTTGAAAAAGGGAAGATGGCATGCAGATGTGACAAACTTTTCTTTTCAAGGGATTTGTAAAGTCAATCAATCATTTTCCTCCTCTTTTTTTTTTTTTTTTGTTCTTGCTATAAATAAAGAAACTTCTTGCCAGAGTCGAATGATGAAAAAAGAGGAGTTTGGAAGGATATAAATGCGAGTTTGACGTGGAGGATTTGCTAGGGAGGGTTTTGGCCAAGAGGACAATGGAATTCTTGAGAGAGGGAGAATCGAATTATGAATTAATTTACTTAGATAAATGGGGTAAATAAATTGTCACATTTTATAGGTAATTATGTTGTACGAATTACGACGGGAAAGAAGAAAGAAAAACGAAAGATGATCCGTCAAGAGATGTTTTCTTTGTATTTCCTCAGAAGAAGTTGCCTCGTTCCCTCATGTTTGGTCTTGCAAAATGGAGATTTTATCTGTGACATACGTCCTCAGTCCACTCTTCATTTTGAATTCATATCAGAATGTTTTTTGTGCAACAAAGTTGAATAGGCCGTCCAAAAGCGACTTGTAGAGCCAAAGTTGATTTCGACATCTCATATACCAACACCTCGACTGATATCCGAAAAAGAAAGTTTGGTTGAAATCGTGACTCTCAACATCTCGATTTTTCTTAATTTTTATGAGTTTCTAATTTCTTAATCGAGACAAACTATTGTGCATGCTTAATGACTATTGTGCATGCTTAATGACTAAGTCACAAGTAAACTCTCCAACCTCATTGGTATGAGTTTGATTGGATATAGAAAGGAAAGATCATATCCGTGAAGATTGGGTTGGTGTGAATTGCATTCTTTATCTATGTTCTTCCCTAATGAGGCATGAAGGTTTCTAGGTTTGCCCTATGCTACACATATACATACATATATATGGGAGGTCCCTATCTTCTCATTTTCTTCTTCTTTTTCAATTCTTTTTTTTTTTATTGATGAGAATAGATTTTGGTCAATGAGTGACCACCCGGAGGAGAAAGTTAGATGTGCAGTAGCTATGCTTAAATATTTATTATTAGGAACACTCTAGTTCATGCACACAAATTGCACATGAAGACAATTTTTGTTTAAGAAAGAAATTGAGTAAAAAACAGACGTGTTCGCACGTCAGGGGATACCAATTGAGGGGAGAGGGGAAGTTGGACAGTCCTTCCTGTTTTGAGGGAAAAAGAAAGATGAAATTGATAATACTATATAAGGGTTGATTCTACTCTTACTATAAGATCTTTGAATTATAGGACGTGTGCATTTTCTTATTTTTCTTCTTTTAAATCCTAGAAACCTCCATCAACATGACGTAATTACTCACGCATTTCTGTAAATTCGGGTGTAAACGGGATATCTTGATTTGACGGATCAGGTTGCGTCACTTGATGCTCCGATTGCCAAAGGTCAATAGCGGCGGCCAATTTAAAAAGGGATGAATGGAATGATTTTCTTGGCCCGAGCAATTAGTTGTCGAGGGGGAAATATTAACTATCTAAATCAACATTAGTTTGGTCAAAGATACAAATTTTTCCAATGTTTGGTCAAATCGATCAAGGAGTATAAGAACACCCATTATTTCTACCTCATAGGAGAAGAAAATTTACTGATCTTCAATTGGGTGGAGATGGAAACCAAAGTGGATTGGCACTGCACAATAGCCTCCTAGTAATTCTAACAAAGCATGCATGATTGAAAAGATAGTTTATTGTATTAATTAATTGCTTCAATCTAGAGAAGTTCCAATTCCTTTTTGTCTCCACCCTAATTTTCTTTCTTCCCCACTATTCTCCTTCTGAATGTTTCAGATAGCCTTGGAAAGGTCCTCAAGAAAGTAATACCTTTTAATATTGTATATACATTATTTGACTTTATTGTGACAAGTGCACCAAAAAATTTAAAATGTATCGCGAAAGTATAATCGAATCTTAAAATTCTTAAATAGAGTAATCAAATCCTAAAATAAATTAAATTGATACAAATTAAAACTCGAGCGGTCACAACTGCAGGCTTGAAGAAGTTCAGAAGCTGGAGCAACCATGGCTGAGCTCGACTAAACTTTAGCATCAATGGCTGCAAGCTTGCAGAAGCTCGAGTTGCCATGACCACAGGCTTGCGGAAACTCAAAAGTCGGAGCGGTCATGGCCAGCCAATTCATGAAACTTGAAAGCTGGAGCGGCCATGGCCAACCACTTCATGAGATGACCTTCTGTGTCAAATAGATGTCTTGACGCCTTCATATTCTCGGCTAGTGGATACTGCCTGCCCTTCTCTATTTTGAGGGTTCCCTCCAGGCTTTGATGATACTCAAGCAGGCATGGCAGGTGATCAACAAATCTCGATCGGCTATGGTCGTGAGCATGAACACGACTATGTTTCCACCTCGAGAACCTCAAATCTATGATAGGCCGGACCTGTGGCGACTAGTGGTGGCGAGGCCGATCAATGGTAGTGGCGGCACCATTGCGTAAGCGGAGGTGGCAGGACGGCCGAGCCTCCTGTCAAATGCAATCTTCTTTATTTGCCATCAGTCCTAACGAAAATGCTAGGCAGTCTTGACCTATTAACCAGCCTCTCCAACCTCAAGTTTTACATTCTCAAGCTAACAAAAACTGGCAGTTTCTTGATGGCATTTGCAGTAGTGTACAGGCATTCAAAAAAATGAGGACGCTAGAACACTATAAAATCTGAAAGTTGACACATATTGACCTGCCTAGCTCAATTCCTAAACAACAAATCCTCCTCGATAAGAAGTCTTAGCTAATCAACCGCAAAAGTTCATTCAATAAGCATATCTCCACACTTGTCAACACATTATCTAGCACGGATCTCTACTTCATACAAAGATAAGTCAGAGACTAGGCATTAAACTTTAGCTGTGACTTACAGGACCTTCTGATCTTAAATCTAATGAGATGCAAAACAATCAATCAACTATTCATGCTGATCAAAACCTTTTTCAAAACAACTGAGTCATGGCAACAATTGAAGGGTAATGAGTGACGAATGACGCACACAATCGCTCGAGAGGCACATCACATTTATCTCCTGCTCACACTGTGTCCAAGAGAAAAGCACTTAGTGTCTTTGTCAGTCAGTCAAGACTCAAGGCTAACAGAAAATCCAGCTTAAAGAACTGAGAATGATACCCAAACTGTGTATCAGCTCATTTAAGCTACTGAAACATGTCCCAAGACAGAGCCTAGCCTGGGTTCAATAGATAGTACTGAATACACGACAAGCAAAAATAAGTGCACTGCATGGAAGTCACCATAAAGGCAAAATAAGTCCACAAGATGAGGTGGACCCCAAGCGAACCCACCAATAAAAATCACGAGCATGGATCACTGGTTTGACAGGATGGAGGACTAGGAATATGTCTGCCTTTATCAACGCCATCTGGTCAAATCATTACTCAAAGGAGCCCTCTCCGTCTCTTATAATCGCTAACTGTCAGGGTCAAAATATGCCGCCTCCCATCATTCTCTGGCACACGGCATCCAACTGTTGCTTCAATCCTCTGTTTTCTAGCCATGAAACCAGTTAATGCTCCTTGGGCACCACCAAACTTCCGAAGTACATTCAATGAGATTGGAAGTTCGAAATTGTGCAACAAATTTGATTCAGTGCCCTGATCAACTGGTGCGTTCGTATCAACCAGTTTCCCAGCATCAGCAGCAGCTTCAAGCGCCTCAACTGTTGCTACCACGCCGACTTCCGACACAACTGGGCCCGATCCATTGCTCTCAGCAACTATGGATTCAACATTACCATTGTCATTGGCACCTCCAGCCTCACTTCCTGCATTCGGCTTAGAGACGTAGTAATTCCTTGACCTGGTCCATCTTCTTGAAAAGGGATCATACCCAGCCTCTCCAGCTTTTAGGCCTGTATTCACGGGCTTCAATTCTGAGGCATTCTTGAAATTCTCAACCCTGTTCTTTCTGTTCATCTCAGCAAGCTTAATAGCCTTCGCATCGGTCTTCTGAGCTTGTCGAGTGGCCTCCAATTGCTGAAGTTTCTCTTTGATCCGTTTGACTTCCACCTCATCTTCCTTGTACTGTGCGATTTCCAATTCTCTCCTCAGCCTATCCTTCTCAGCTGCGACATTCATTGGCCTCGATGAGGCCGATTTTTTCTCCTGCAACATCTGCTTCACTGTAGCAGCTGAGTAAACAAATGAGTTAATTTTCTTGATGGCCTCCTTCTTCTCCAACACATCCTGTTTGCTAGGCATCCGTCCACCGCTCCGCTCCACCTCTCTAACCCACTGATTAAACTCCTCCTCAAGTGGTGGGGAGTCTGAAACCATCGCCATCTGCCACCTAGCTGCGGAGCTTTCATTCCCCCACACAACGTTTAAGTACTTGTACGTCATCTTGTTTTCTAGCTTATATTGTCGATCTGGATCTGAGGCATCAACATTCCGAACAATGCAGAGCCGATAGATTGGTTGTCTGCTTTTTGACATTCCGATTCCGACCCTTACAAAGCAACCAACAATTAATTCCTCGAAAAAGGGCTCCATAAACCACTTTCCCAGTTTTGACCTCCGAACTGTAATTTCTTTAACATCCTCAAATTTCAGTGTCTCTGAACCCGGCAGCGCCCTGTCATCATCACTGTCAACCAGTCCATCGCCAGTTGATGCCTCATCTTCACTGTCAGACCGACTTTCACTCTCACTCCGGCTCGAACTACTCAGACTTGAAGCAGGAAAAGCTTTTCTCTTGGCTGATGATAAATCTCGGTTAGCAGAACCTCCTCTAGATCCATCTCTCAGTTTACGGTGAGCCTCCGGGTCTTGCTGCTTTAACCTTTTTGCTCTCAGTTCATTTAAAGCTTCGTCCTTGGCAGCAGCTCTGTCAGCAGATCTAGATGATGAGCGTCCGCGTGATGCGAGAGGTGGTGTCTCCTTTCGCGACTGAGAGGTCTTCCTATCCTTCCTCAAATTTTTCGCCATGCTTTTATCCGTTATCTTTTCTGCCCGTTCAGCCAAAATCATCTCTCTTTCAAGTTCAGACAATTTTGCAAGCCTTTGACGATCATCTTCATTCTTATACAAGTCGCTGCCAACATCAGATTCATCGCTACTGTCGCCTCTGCGATCCGAGCCCCCATAGTCATCATCACCTTCTTCTAAACTTCCTTGATCATCGTCCCTTTCATATCTTTTCTTCAAAGGAACCTGAGACCCAGATGGCTTCCTGCTTGAATAACCCCGATTATCATCGGACTCATCGTCCCTGGAGTCGCTCCCATGATCAGAGTACGAGCCCTCCCGCCTCCTCCTTGATGGTGGTAATGACTGCTTATTCCTTCCTCTCCCATTGGTTCTCCCAGCGGCCTCAAGCAGCAAATTTTCCAAGTCCGCCATGATTCTCGCAGCTGTAGAAAACTTACATGATTAGAATAATGATTCAAAACTCAGTTGACTGACTAATACTTACTCCAAGAGAAAATTCCATATCGCTTAATTACACTTTCCCTAGATGATATCCTCGAAACGTCACGTTATATGATTGGAAACAACCATTTAAATGGTTCCACTCTTAACAAGTACAAGCACGGCATTCTCTAATCGCGGATCTCCTGAAAACGAAAAAAACCAATCCGGAATCTATATCATTAATAATACTCCTTACTCCTTAGCCACTAGAATCGGCACCCCGCCTCAGGAAAAGCACCCACGACGCTCCCGCACGCACTTTCTTTTCCAATTTCGTTTTCGGTAATTACAAGTCTCAACAAATCAACAACTTCACTCCATCACATAACCGTACAAACCGAAAAAGGGGCTTGGACCTTTCTCACTCCACCGACATCTACTCCCTCAGTACGCCAAACAACACGAGAACCAAGAAACGTCGATCAAAGATCCCTTCAGCGAGCAATCGAGAAACGCACAACCCCCAACCACAGACGGATGACCCCACAAATTTCCCAAAGGAGGAACCTTTATCACTGCAGACAATCGAAAACGGCGAAAATTCACCGGCAAGAAGTTCGTCAGGACGCCCAAATCGTCCTCCCGCGACGTCTCCAAACCAAATCAGAACATGGGTATCGCAGAAAAACTCGTGGGCAAGCTCAAAAATCAAAGAACTCGGAAGCAAGAAACGTAATTTGAATGAAAAGATCCGACATAACACAGAGAGAGAGAGAGAGAGAGAGAGAGGCGTACCAGAGAAACCCTAAGGGATCTGATGATTTCTTTCTGGGTTGATGACTCCTGGAAAGAATGCCTTCTGGATGAAATAGGTAATCAGCGGACAACCTTAGTCATCATCGAATGACCTTCGAATTAGGAAATATCCATCCTTATCTAAGCTCGGGACCCGGACCAAATCAACATAGATGATGGATTTTGGGAGGAATCAGTTTAGCTTTCGGATCCGCTATCCTGAAACCGATCGAGGACATTGAGGTCGGAATTGCCGATCCCTCTCGGAAAATCGATTGAAAGTTACCTTTTAAGCCATTAAAAATCGAACCGCGACCGTTGCCGGAACAAACAACGATATATAATCATGAGCAACATATATTTTTATAATAGGGAAAAGACCATAAAAAAAATGTCAAAGTTTGACTAAAGTGATAAATTTATTTTAAATTTTTTTGTGTGACATGAGAAACCTCAACTTCGCAGACTATGACACATTTACCCTATTAAAGGCATTTTCGTCTTATTCTTTTTATGTTTCCTTTTCTCTCTTTTTTTCCTTCTTCTCTCTTCCCTCCGCCGGCCATGGCAAAGCCAGCGTCGGGCGAGAGTCGCCCTCACCTAGGCTAGCTAAGGTCGCCCTCACCGACATCGGGCGAGGGCACCCCTCACCTAATGCTAGCGAGGGCCTGGCGAGGGGTGCCCCTGCCCGACATTGATGAGGGCCGCCCTTGCCCACGTCGGGTGAGGACGACCCTCACCCAATGCCAACGAGGGCGGCCCTAGCCAGCCCAAGCGAGGGCAACCCTCACCGAACACCGGCTTCCCTTTGCTGGCTCCATCATGGTCGGCGGAGGGAAAAAAGAAGAAGGAAAAAAAATTAAAAGTAAAAGGACTAAAATACCCTATTATTTAAGATAAATGTGTCACACGAATGAAAATTTAAGGTTTTTCTTGTTACAAAAAAAGGTTTGAGGCAAAATTTGTCACTTTAAGCAAAGTTTTGGGTTTTTTGTGATTTTTTCCCTTTATAATAAAAGGCCGCAACTTTAATATTTATTATAGAATTTAAATTTTTACTAAAATATACGTAAAATTGGCTTAGTTCGACTCTCAGTTTTAATTGTCTAGAAACAAAAGTCCCAAGCAATTGATTCTCCTGATATATATAAACGGTTTCAAGAAAGCTATTTATTTCTTATCTCGTTTTATTTTTGTCAGGAGGATTCCTTTATTTATTGTTTGCTAACGGTCATATTTCTTTTACAATTGTGATGTCCCAGCTCCGAGAATGATCAACAATCATCAGAAAATTTCGAGAATGTTTCCATCATAAATGTTACAATTATAAGCTTACTTAGCAAGGCGTGACTTGCGAAATCCCAGATTTTCGTGGGGAAACAAATATTAAATTATGAAAGCCTCAAAATTTGGATTTTTTTTTTTAAAAGTTAAGACTAGACATCAATTTATACACAAAATATATAATTATGTTCTCGTGATTTTGACCTGACTCTAGTCTACTCCCCCCCTATAATTATTAGCAATTTATATCTAAATATTTCATCATTTGATTTTCACAAACATACAACGACCCATGTTTAAAATAATTTTTTAAATCATTCATTTCCGCACCCATGTTTAAAATAATATTTTTTTTTAAATCATTCATTTCCGCGAAACGAATGTAACCTTAATAAAAAAAATTATCAGAAAAACTTAGTCCCAGTGACTTGCTTGTTTTTTGAAGTTCAATTAATAATTGTAAAAAAAAAATGCTGCACAGACCTGTATAAGGCTCTCAACCATTCTTCTTTTTGTTAATTTTTTTTTTAATAACAAGAGTACAAAATATTTGAGGAGGCGAAACTGAAAAAAAGAATAGGAAAATTTACAAATTACAGCAGTAATGCACAAAGTGAAGATTCTCCTAAGCTCACCAAGAAGGTGAAAAACAAACAAAAGATACACTGTCGAAAAGCCAAAAGTACATAACAAAGAGGCAAAAGGGTAAAAGAAGAGAAGGGATCAAAAAAGCTTTAAGAGAGAACAAGAGAGGGTGAAAAAATAAAGGGCCTATAAAAGACTATTAACAGAGGCTTGTAGTCAACTCAATAGACTGCTGCATCTGCCACACACTTCACCGTGTGATGCTCAAACAACTATCCTGAAAGAAAGATGCTGTACAGGAATTTGGGGTCTCTCTACCATTTGAGTTCTCAAAGAACTCTGCACGACTCGATCACTTCGCTTACGGTTTTATGCGTCTCTGGCGTCATCATATCTAGCGTCAAGTGAAATGCCTGGATGAGAGGAAACACAAACGAAGTAAATCTCACAGACCAATGCCACAAATTTTCAGTATCTAATAACTTCATGCGCAAAGCTTTATATAAATCAAACTTCAGCGACAACAATCACCGGGTCCCCAGGGGGATAAATGCTATTGTTGGACAAATTCACATTGGGGAACAAACGCTAATTGTAGGATAAAGTCACACTGGGCAGTATCCAGATCACAGACAAGAACAGAGAAATGCAGTAACAATAAACCTTGACTGCAGAGATCATTAACCCAGTAGATGACCACAGAAATGAAGCAACGTAACATATGGCACTGAACTAACCCTATAGTTGGCCCCCCGAAAAGAAAAGTTAACCCTCTTTCATTTAGGATAAGAAACTTATATTGCACTATTTCACGGGCAAAACCAAGAGACGAGATGGAATGAGGCTGAAGAGAACTTGTTATGAATGCAGGTTTGAAATCCCATAAGAGATACATACCACAAATCTCTCCAACACGGGGACCAGAATCGCCAGATTATGATTCGGGAGAAATGCAGCAATTTTGTCGCGGATGCTTTTGCTGAATATGGCAGTGAAATCATTACGTTCTAAAATAGAAGATGCTGTCAAGGAAAATCATACAAATGGAAAGGTAGAGGTGGAAAACCTTTCTGTGGAGAGGAATGCCAGAAGCAAGGCAGAATAAGCTTCGACAATCATCTTCTCAGCTTCTTTCTCTCCTTGTAACAAAGTGGCCTCATCCTGCAAAGTGTTTAAAAATGAAGATTTTGTGAGATATCATAGTGCATTAAAGGGAACAGATAACTTGAGCATCAAATCAATTTGGTGATTCCTCAAGAACCAATAACTTGGCATGGTTATATTAACAGGCAAGTCCTAGCAAGGCAAATAATAAAGAAAATATATAGAACTCCGAGCAATAAAAAAAAGGGTTTTCCATATTATAACAGCACAATATTCATGTGCCATCACTGATAATTGCTAAAAGCAGGCACATACCAATTCCATGACCTGTTCTTCACCAGCTGCTTCACTTCCACCTCTGTTAGCCAAAAAGATGGAGCACAATAATGGAATTACATCCCTCCTGCTCCCACTTTCAAGACCTTCTAAGTTGGGTACAGTAACACTGGTTGTTGCAAGCTGCGATCTGCATTAGAAGCTTAGTAAGTATTAGGACTAGCAATGGAATCCTTACTTATATGCTGCACCAATGAATATTGACTCTAACTATCAAAAGTTCTAGGCTTCTAGCCTAAGAGTAAAGGAAGCCCATTCCATACGATTAACCAAACATAGCAAGTTATCAATTTCAATGTACAGGTTGGACTATTGAATTAAGTTAGAGACCAGACATGTGCTTCTTTCTAAACACTGTCTACCAATCATTTCATATTAAGATCTACTGAAGAAATGAAAATTTATGGAAAAAGGGAAATATGTCCATGCATTTTTAACAAAACTAACTTAATTGAATTCTTCTCCAGCATCAGGACTTCATGCATTGCTGCACTTGCCCAGCAGAAGTTTCAAGCAGAACATTTTGTGTATGAGGAGGAGGAGGAGGAGGAGACAGTATGATGACCTGTTACTTCCGTCTTTCTCAACCAAGTTCACAAGCAAACCCAAAATAGCAACAAGAAAGTCCAACTCTTGGTCTGTGAGGTGCTTTTCCTTTGCAAGGTCAAGATCAACGTTATGATTCTTCTCCTTTCTGTCACTGAAGAGAGACGACAAGGAACTAAACATTGGGAAGTGGCCAGCAATTATTGACACCATGGTCTCTAATCCTCCACAAGCAGCAATTTGCTTACATCCTAGAGGATTATCGTTTGTTAAATTCATCAATACCTGCCAAGGGAGCAACTCATAAATGCTTCATCTTATGTACAAATCAAATCTGGACACTGTACTAAACATATACACATGGGAAGTGAGGGAAGAGGCCCTCCAATGATTCAAAAAAATCATTAAAAAGGTACTCCTGCATAGCTTCCCTTCTATAATTAGTATTTGACTGAAAATTTACTCCTACAGTATATCATCACCATCAATCAAATCAGGAAGGAAAATACTTAAGATCAGATGCAACTTGAGATATTTTTGACAGGGTGAACTTGATTGAATTTTCTTGCAAAAGCTGACCAACATTTAATAACTGAGCTTATTGAAACATTGTAATACCTTAACAGCAGTAAGAAGGCAGTCCGTTAGAAAGCTGTGATTTTCTTCATCAATGGCTCCTGAAGTAGATGCTTCCTGAGAACAATTGTTATCGCAGCTACTTGATTCTTGAAGAGGACGTTCCCCCTTATCTAAATCTTCTAGCCTTTTCAGCTGCAGTTGACAGACATCCTCAGTTTCTCTGATCGGTAATCTACTGTTTTTACTTCTAGAATGTTTCTTCCCTGATAGTAATTCCCACTTAGAGGGCGCAAACTCATCTTCATCAAATGCGAAAGGATCCTGGCTATGTTCCAAAGATTCAAACATGGCATCATCACTAACAATGTCTCTCTTGCCATTGCTGAAGTTGCACTTTAAACCATTACTAGTCGAATTAGTCCCACTGCTTGAACTCTTCAACAGCCCACCACGTGAACTTGAGGCAGAAGAACTGAAATTTATCTTCAACAAAGAGCTGCCATTTGACGATGTTGTCATCTCAGAACTGGATGATGAATACCTTGGAGGAACAGATGCACCAGAAATTTTCTGCGAGGAAATTTCCTCCACATTGCAACGCTCACTAGTGGATCTGACGGACAAAATCTCATTGCTTTCCTCTGAAGATATGAAAAAGTCGATTGTAACATATATTTAAGCTAATCCAAAATAATAACTTAGGAAGCAGCTATAACAACCCCAGCCCCAGAAAATATCAATCATACGTAAAAAGGTGGACCCACCAAAAATTATTTCTCTCCCTTTCCTTCTCTTGGAAGATAAACAAGCATATGTCCTTTCAAAATTCTAAACCAACTCATAATAAAGGTGAGAAAAAGAAAAGGAACAAAAGGTATTTTTGTCTATTAATTAACTTCAATTCCCTCCACATGAAAATGGTAGTAAAAGAAAACATTCCTTCGACGACAACTTCTAACCACCCATCCAGTTATCAAGACCTTTTCATCATAGAGAGATAACCCATCCACTACCAGAAGACAATAATATGACCAGGATGAATAAATCGCTAGGTTAGCACCAATTGAATTCCCACATTATTCAATCACAGAATTGATGTTCTTTCTTTTTATGTCAAATCATGACAGTATGTTGCTGACATGTCAAAAACAAGGATTTAGCCACAAAGGACCCCTAAGTTGACTATCAATAGAGAGATCCTGCACCTACCAAAAACATAAGACTCACAATCTAAAGCTCTTCAAGTATAAAAAGGTGGAATGCAGAAATGGAGGAAAAAGGTCTCCCTCTCCCAGCACCAAGAGCAGACCACAGGCAAGCCTTGGTGTAACAGTAAGGTATACGGAAACAGCCTTTCTACAAAGCAAGGGCAAGGCAGCGTACGTCTGACCCTTGCAGAACCTCAAGCACTAAAATGCCCTTTTATGCACTCACCAAGCATAGCGCTAGATTATTTTGACACTTAATGGCAAGTGAAAGTAGAAGAATGCTGCGCTGTGACTGTAATCCACTTAAAATCAAGATCATCACTCTAATTGGTAAACCTAACAGGTTTTATGTGAATACTATTAAAGTATGTCTTAAGATATATATATAATGAAGTATCAAGATAATTTTACATAAGTAAACTTATATTTTACTCAAGACTCAGTAAAAGAAGAACACTCCTTACAGTTTTCTATTCAACAACAAAAGTGTTATCTGCATCATTCAAATTATTAAACATGCAAATTTAGCCATAAATAATATTTCATAAAGCGCTCTGGTTCTGTACAGTTTGAATGACAAATTGCTTGCAAACAATACAAAGTACAATTGAGTTCACTTTTATGCAAATCTGCCACACAATGGGTCACAAACTCAAATGCATGTGACTGTTCAGAAAGAAAATGCTGTTATAGGGCCAAGTGGATTAACTGATCTCTGCAAAATATGTAGCATATCCACTCTAATTGAAATGAAATAAAATGAACTCATTATATACGTGTGCACTATGTACTAAGAGAATAGGAGAATAGAGAATAGGATTCCCCAGCATGGAGTCTCCTGTGATTTATTAAAGAAAGGGCTGTACTTAAAACACCCCCCACCCCCCCGAGGGGAGGGGAGGCTACAATAGTGAAATTAGTTGTCAACCATTACCTTTGTCAGCAGCAACCAAAGCCAATTGAGATGTATGATATATGCCGTTGGACAACTCAGATTCTTGACTGTTTGGAGCAGGAGTGCTTTTGAGAAGATAAAGACCTAAAGATAAAATGCAATAAATCGGTTGAACAAGCAATGATTGAAAATGCCTCCAAAATAATAACAACAGGCGATCAAATTAACAGACAAAATTAAAGTATGTAACTCTATAGATGAAATATTACCTGAGAGAATCTTGATTACATTTATAATAAGTTTTGTGAAAGATACATTGGATCTTTCAGAATCCAGGTTCCCTCGCATTTCAAGCAAATGAGTCTGTTCAAAGAAAAAGCACATGGAATCATTGTGAACCAAATTAAGTGTAGTGATAAATAATAGCTATGGAGCCATAACACTATATTGTCCTATACCTGGTTATCGTTACTAAGGAAGGTTGCATTTTCCATGATCTTCAAACATTTTAAAAGCAGCACAAGGCTACTTAGATACACGTCATTTTTAGCATCCCAAGAAGAAGGGTGTTGCTCTCTCCAACCCTGCAAAGCAACAACGCATTTGAAGGGCTACATGTAGCTTTGAGAACAGCAATGAATATAAACTTCTTCCGGAGATATAAACAGTCAGAACAACTATAAAAAAAAAAAAAGTTTGCAATTCTCCAGAACAAGCACAAGAACTTCTTTCAATGATATCTAATTGTGAGAAACATTCAATTCTACGGCATTTCAGTTATCAAGGACCTCTTCTATTTTTCGTTCATAAATATGGAGTTTACATAACTCCAAACTAGTTCTTCTCCAGCACACAAGGATTTAACTCCAACAGTAGTTTCTATTGTTTCTAAATCAGGACACAATCTCCTGGGAGGGGCAGAAAGATAAGGACAATTCCTAGTGCTTAAAGCATTGTATCCTGCATAAACTAGGCCAACCCAGCCCAAGTAGGTGAACAAATACTAGATCAAGCAAACATACAAGCTCACACCTCCATTATGGAATAGCAATGCAAGGAGACCCCAAAGACAGCATCAAGTCCTCCAAACTCACGCAATTTCTCCTTAAAGTTGCCTCCTGTCTTTCTTACAATACCAGAAGTTTCTGCAAGAATTAACTTGAAAGATAAGTCTGCATTCAGTGAGGAATACGCTAGAAACAAAGGAAGCAGCGAGGAAATATAACTTAAATACTCTGCTAAATTTGTAACACACAGACCAGGAGCGAATCTTCCAAAAAGTTGCAACAAAATCGATGACAAGCATCCCATAAACTTTAAGGCAGATCAGAAGACTAAAAAGGGAGACTATGAGATGGAAGATCAATAATTTGCTTTTTAATGATTTAGAAGATTGATAGAAAAGATAACTCGAAATTTTAAAAAGATAAATTCTTCCAGCAATTGCCGAAAATCGCTGGGCATAATTGAGAAATTGATTATGCAGGTTTTCACCATTATAGTAGAAATAAAAGACCATATGCATTTTATTCATGCGAGAAGATAAGCAGGCACAACAACAACAAATGAATCGGGGAACTTATCCAGATACAGTTGTTACAAAAAGGAATGGAGGTTTTGTCAAAACAACTGCTAGGGGAAACGAGAGAGAGAGAGAGAGACGACACCATGATTTGAAACAGAACACCAACAAAACCGCTTGAGTCGCAAACCTCCAAAGTAGACCAACTAAGTCCAACTATTGATCTAATGATGTAGCCAACTCCACCTAGTGGGATAAAGGTTAAGTTGTTGTAGTTATTGTTAATTTTTTGATGATGTATGCAAGAAGTAATCTCCTGAAGATTCCCTGGTTAGCTAGCCAGTGCCATCAACATGAGCTTAATCCCTCATGTAATCCAAGAAAAGGCCGTAACAGGGAAGAAAACTAAACAGGTTTTTCAGAGAAATGGAACAAGAGTTTGATTCAGTTCATAGTACCTTCAAGTGCAATGGTAGATAAACTAGCTTTCTCCATAGTCAACAAAGCTATCCACTTGGGGCTTAACTCAGGCCTCTGAACTCCACTATCGTGCAAAAAGCTCGGCTTCAGTTCCTTGCAACTCACAAGAATTTCCTTCACTCTCGATATAATATTGGCAGCGCCACTATCCTTTTTGTTCATCCCCCCATGGAATATCTCAGAATCCTTACGTAATCCTACAAGCTTAAAACCGAATCGGGAGGACTTTTCTTCAGTAGATGCAGAGACAGTTGGTTTCAACATCTTAACAAGGAAATTAATGCATCTTGGTGATTCCAAAAGCTGATCGTCTTGACCCTGAGATTGTAATTTAGACATAAATCAGGCCTTTGATTAACAAATGAAGACTTAAAGAAAGCACTTTATACAAAGCTGAAGATTAGATCTATATAGAGAGAAGTTCGATAAAGGATGCCATGCTGCAAGATCATCCTCAAAAGCAGATAAAATAATTTGCGACTATCCACTTGTATTGCTTTTTCAGGACCTAACACTCCTGATGATGAAATGATTAGTGTATCCCTGTTTGAGTTCTGTTGGCTTATATTTTCCTCAGGTCAATTACATCTATCTGAATGCTGTGAATGACACAATGAAATCAGTTCAACAATGATGAAGTGGTCATTATTGGCTCATGGTTGATAATAATATCGTTAATCAATCCCATACATATATCGAGACAGTCTTCATTCATGTCTTGTCCATAAGATAACAACATACTGAACAATTTCAGTCCCAGAAATATGAAGATAATCTAATTTAGGGGCCAACAAAGAGTCGTCCGTATTCATTATTCTGAGTGTAGAAACATATAAACTTCATCGATTAAAGAGCCCTGCCATAATGATACAGCAGGACCAAATAGAAAATTCCTCATATATACTCTAGTCATCGAATTTACATACACATGACCAGGCAAGCAGGAAAGGGTAACCACACCTTCTACTGTTGAAACATTGTATGAGGTACAAGATTGATATGGGAACAGTGATGCCATTTTCTTTTTAGGGAAGTTTATAGGCTTAATTACTAGCGACACTTGTTCAGAAGAGTTCAATTCCATTGGTGCACATCAAGGGAAGCTGAAAAGAATTCGCTCTATTGCGTGCAGATTTTGAATGACTTACATCACCAGTCAAAAGAAAAAAGAGGGTTGCTGCTGCCAGATTACTGGGTGAGTCGTCAAAATTGAGACCTATAAGAGCATCGACTATAGTCTTCGCCATCCTGAAAACAAGGCATTATGAATGTCAGTTTGAGTAAGCCAAAAAATATTGCAATATTGATGAATGCATGAAAAGCAGAATATGTCACCTAACTCCTCTAAAGTCAACAGAACATTATCAGGTGTCAACTCTGAGCATGTCAACGATCCACCATTTTGAAAAGACAACATATTTTTCACCATGGCCATGTGAACCTACTGTTTATTTCATTTATTAAGTGTAAATTCAAGCTCTTTACACTTTTGATTTTACTTTTAAGCATGTAAACTTAAGGTCATTGCCTCTAAATTAATATAGGATGACTTAAGTATTTCAAAATGTATAGTTATCAAACATTCAAACTATATGAATTTTGCTCATTGTTTCTAAAATCAAAATCGTTTTTTTATGTGGGGCAACCTCCCAAAATGCATCCTGAATTAACTTTCATTGAGCAACGAATTAAATAATATAGGAAAAAAAGGTGTCATGGATGATAATGAGAGAAAAAAGAAGAGGACAGAAAGGAGGCTTGCATGGGGAAGAAGTCTTTTTATTCTAAAGGTTACAGGAATACATTGTTTATCTTTCTAAATCGCTAACAGCAAAGAAAATTAACACAAGTAAAAGAAACAGCATGACAATGAAATGTGCCCACTCAAGGCTGTGCCATATACCATCCTCTGTTTCTAAACAATGCGAGCGACTCCAAGAAGATTTTGTTAAAAAGGATCGGAGTTAGATAATTTAATTCCACTAGAACGTCCAAAATAAGACTTCTCTCCTTCCTCATCAGAGGTCAACAATAAGATAGCTGCAAGGAACACAGTTTTTGCTGTAAACATATCATGAGCTGAATATAGTTTAATCTGCACTTCTATTCGTTACTTCACAATAAAGTTTGCGGATCAGGAGAAGACAGAACCGTATGAAAGCCATCAGACAACTTGCAGAATAATCTCAAAATCTTCGACTCCACTCCACAATTTGCAAAGTGCACTATGGTTTTTACTGGAGCTTCACACATAACATCGTGGATGCCATCTGGTCTGAACATTAAAGCCATACGCAAACAACAATAGCTTCTTCTCAAATGGTGTGCGGCTAAAGAACTATGAGCCTCTTTCTTAAGTCACCTCATCTTTACTGGGTTATACAATGAATGGCAGGGAGCCCCTACATTGGGATTTATCACTTCATCATGGCCTGACTTCATGGAAACAGACTCTTTGGAAACTAGGGGTAAGCCCGCGACCATCAAACCCTCCCCAGACCCCCAGTGCCGGAAGCCTTGTGTAATGGGACACCCTTTTTAGACAATCCTAAATAGGTATTCCCTTTGTTTAAAAGCACTTATGGCAGAGAAGGAACCACATTATTTTTTAACAATTACAAACGATGCCATCAAAGTTTGGAATCCTTTTGTTACACCAATTATCCAGCTCCTCCTATCTGGATTAAATGCTTCATTCATATTCTCTTAAGAACATGAATAACACCCTCCTTTTTTCCTTAACAAAATTGTCACAATTGTCTCTGAAAGTGGTGCAGACTACTGATCCTTTGGCTAACTAATGCTCCATGACTTCTTTCTAAGAGAAAAGTTCTAAAGCACTTCAATACACCACGATCTAAATTTTGGTTCATCATAGCAATTTCAACAGCAGCCTGGGGACGCTGAAGAAAAAATTGCTCAGGCAGTGAGGCATTCGGCTGCTTCCCTACTGCAGAACCAAGAAGGGAAAAATATACACTTTCAGAAGTTGATGGAAGCTATACCTTAGGTTTTTCATGTTATGTCATGCATAACATGTAGTGAACAAATCCAAAGTTGAATCAGGAATCCTAAAAGCTGGACACTTCCAAAAACCAACAAAAACCTCTCGTGCATTGCTCCTACAGCAATGCAATGTTCAAACCATATATCACTTACTTTCTAATTTTGGCTTTCCCCTTATATCACCACTTACTGCTTTGAAGCTACAATGAGAAGATAGATGAATTTTTTAACTTTCCAAGAAAGAAAACACGATACTCGAAAACTCAGCTCAAAAGCTCACTAGCCACAAAGATGAACTTCTGGAGATTTCCTCCCATCTTAATACTACACACCTACTATGATGAAATCGTGAGGCGTTTCTCGGAAACCAAAAGCTTGCAGGACTAGAAACTGGAATCTAAATTAAACAGACTTGGGAATCAAAACATCAATATCACCAAAAGCTTCCTAATTCATCAAAACTCAACCCCAACCCACCAAGAAGACATCAATCCCTCTTAACACCTTCCCAAAACTCAAATCACCGGATCGCCTCATTTCAACGAAACACAACAGTTCTAACACCCCCAATTAGCCGCACCCCCCTCGAAAGCACACAACGCATCCCAAAAGAAAAAAGGAAACATTTTTAGCTCGACAACAGACGTACCCCTGAGTCCTCAAGAGCCGCCGCTGCTGGGTGGTGCCGCAAATCCCCAAAAGGGACAGCAGGCTCGCCCGCCGGATCCTCAGGGGCTGCCCCTTCCTCAGCCCATCTAGGGCGAAATTCACCTCGTCCACGTGCTCCATCATCTCCCCGAATTCCTGCGTCTCCATCAGCGTCGACGTCGCCCTCGGCACCTCGCGCCGCTGCTCCTCCCCGTACCCCTTCCCCCTCCTGCCCCCCTCCCCGTTCCTCGCCTTCTTCGACTTCCTCGACACCCCTCCCACCCCTCCGCCGCCGCCGCCGCCGCCGCCGCACCCGTAATCCTCCGCCGCCGCCGCCGCCGGAGGGGCGAAGGGGTCGGAGTCGAAGAAGGGCAGGTGGTGGTGGGGGCCGCCGGTGGTGGAGTCCTGGGAGGAGGAGAAGGCGTAGAAATCCTGGGGGCCCGTGGCGTCGTGGGAGGAGAGGGAGTCTCTGTAGGGGTCGTCCAAGATCGAGTCGTCGTCCATCGAGTCGGGGTACCCCCGGGGAATGCCGCGGTTCCTGCGACCGTAGGTCCGCACGATCATCGGGGAGCCAGTGGTGTCCCCGTCGCCGTCGCCGCCGCTCCCCGCCGCCCTTCCCGGCAACACCACCACCCGGCCCGATTCGATTCGATTCGATTCAGCACCGCACGCGGCGGCGGCGGTGGCGGAGGAGGAGGAGGAGGATTTTGAATCTTGGGTGGTGTAGAGAGAGAAAGAGAGAGAGAGAGAGAGAGAGAGAGAGAAGATTTGGGGGTTCTTGAATTCGAGATTGAAGGAGATGGAGGAGGAAGACGGTCGTCTGGGACGAGTGGTTGGATTTACCGATCTTTTTTTCGGGTTCGGGGGATTTTTTGTTTTTTGAAAATTTTTGGTCTCGCGACCGGGTTTTTTTTTTTTCTCTCTCTCCGGCCGGTTCGGTTCGTGGAATTCCGTGTCCCGACGTGTCGTTTCGCTCGAGCGGTTGAGGGAGGGAGGAAGCCGCTGGCGTTACGTGAACTTTAAGGATTCGTCATGAGACGAGAGTGTAATTCATTTCCACAAAAAGTTATATCCTAAAATATTGACTTTTTAATCATGAAAAATTTCCAAACCGATATATCTGTGATAAATTTATCCAAACTGACTATTGAAAACTCAAAAATCTCAAACCGGTATGCTTATGATAAATTTATCCCAAATTAATTTATTTGATCACCAAAAGACCTAAACTGATACATTTGTGATAAATATACTATCCGTTAAATTGGATTCATACCATAAAAAATCATGACAAATGGAGAAGAAAATCTCAAATCGGTATATCAATCAACTATCACGTAACATTCAACTTAGTAATTTGACGGTAAAACTTAATAAAAACTAATAGAGGGTAAAATTATCACAAATGTACTAGCATGGAGTAAATTTGACAAAGGTATATGAGTTTTGGGTGTTTGTTGGCGAACAAACCCTAGGAGAGCGAGTGCAGGACCCACCACTATAGTATTCTAGGTAAAAATCTCTAACACCGCCTTTGGGATTCGAACTTCTCCCATTCGTGAGGGGAGAGAGCTCGAGCCAGCTGCGCCGTTGAGGGCGGTGGATAAATCCAAAAAATTAATACTATGAAAAGCTATAAATCGGCACGTTATAACAATTTTATGCGAAACTGATTTTTTTTACCATTAAAAATTTCAAATTGATGTATTTATGACAGATTTACTCTTCACTGGTTTTTATCACGAAAAACCACAAACTAGTACATAAACAGAAGATAAATTCTCAAATTGGTACATCCCTCAACTATTACGTATCATCCGACTAAATAATTTGATGACAATAGATGAGAAATTTATCACAAATATATTAATTTGGGTTTTTTTATTGATCAAAAAAATTAGTTTCGGGATAAATTTGTGCGTACCTATTCGGAGGAGGACTTCGAATCGTGGTTGGTGGTTGGATTTGCCGGCCCCTTGGGTTCGGCATTTTTGGCATATATTTCTCGCGAACCGGTTTTTCTCTCTCCCGCCGGTTCGGTTCGTGGAATCCCGTGCGCCGTCGTATCGCACCGCCGCTGAGATGCGGAGGAGGGAGGGAGATGCAGGCGTTTCGTGAACTTTAAGGAAGCGGGATGATTGCACTTTATGACTCGCGCAACACGTGGTCCGGAATTTTTTATTTATTAAAATCATTATCGCTAAATTTTAATCCAATATAAAATGTGACCGCTATATTTTTAATTTGTTAGATTTAGTTCGCGATCTTTTGATACATTTTTATAGAATTATTATTTCCATGTATTCGATATAATCTCTATATTATTCAATTCGAAGACTAAATTGAATAAGTACCGAAAATTCAATATCTACATTGAACAAATTAAAGATTTAGAAACTACGTCAAGGACCGCATTGAATAACTTAAAAATTTAAAGATCATGTTACGTATTGTGTCTAGGGGTGTGCAAAATACCCGGGAACCGCCCGGACCGCCCGGAACCGGACCGGAACCGCCCGGAACCGGCGGTTCTTGAGGGAACCGGTCCGGTTTCCGGTTCCAATTTTTCGGAACCGGTGGATACCGGTCCGGTTCCCGGTTCCATGGGCGGATCCGCCCGCCCGCCCACCCGGACCGGACCGGAATCTTTTTAATATTAAAAAAAAATTACTAAAAGAAACCAAGATTAGTTCTCATCTAGAAGTAGAGGTACCCTATGAGTCATCTTGAGGGTTTTTTCCCCCACCGCACTTGGTTTTTTTTGTCATTCACGTGTAGCTTACTGTTATTTAATGTTGAGCAATTATCTATTAATTATTGTTTTACTTTTTGGAGATTGGAACTTGGAATTTAGAGCTCAAAACTTGGAACCGGACCGGACCGGCGGTTCGGGAAACCAAAATTGTTTCGCGACCGTTCTATGTTGAAAACCCGACCATAGACCTCCTCCTCCTTCCCAACTCATAGACTCGACCGTTCTATGTTGAAAACCAAAATTGTTTCGCGTTAAGATCGGTTCCATGGATCCACCCGGGAACCGGACCGGACCGGCGGTCCGGTTCCCGGGTGGATCCATGCAACAAACGGGTGGATCCCGGTTCCAATTTTTCGGAACCGGTCCTTAGCGAGCGGTTCCCGGTTCTAGGTCAGGAACCGCCCGCCCGGACCATGCAATTTGTGTCATTTTCCTTAAATATAATATTCAATGTCCAAGAAACGTTATTTTTTCTTTTTTTGAATAAATTTTTGAACTTTTTTTTTTTTGGTCGATAAATTTTTGAACTTATAAAATCTTTATTTACGTAATGAGGACGTGGACCGCCATTTTAGGTTGTCACGTGAACACTGACTGGACTATTGAATGAACACCGATTTTGTTTCAAACCATGCCATACGGATAAAGTACACAAAACAGGGGAAAAAAGACCTAAAACTTTCTCATTGAGTTACGTGAATTGCTTAAACAATCCCAAGCAGCCTCTCTCATGATGGAAGAACAGATGATGACTATTTATACGGGAACGAATGGTTATCTTGATTCATTAGAAATAAGGAAATTTCTCATTGAGTTACGTAGTTACGTAAAAACGAATAAACCTCAATTCCAAGAAATTATATCTTCTACTAAAACATTTACTGAGGAAGCAGAAACCCTTTTAAAAGAAGCTATTCAGGAACATAAGGAACGCTTTCTACTTCGGGAGCAAGGATAGTAGAAATAAATAAATTGATCACTCTTCATCTTTGCGTATTAATTTAATCTTTACTTAATTAATTAAGTAATATAATAATTTTTTTCTTTTTTAATTTAAAGAATATAGACTTGGCGGCACTGGCCTGGCTACCGGCGAGGATCCGGCCATCGCCTTGGAGACCGTAGACCGGGTTGTTGCACCCTCAAATCATGGGGGTGCGACCTAGGTGTAAAAGCATGTTGTACTGCATTATTATTTAGTTCACTGATCTTCTCATGAAGAATGGATTCTTACTCTCAATACCAAGCATTTCCTACTTATACACAGATATGATTTGGAAAACCTGGGAACACTGCTATACCTAAACAGAACATAATGATATATTGATTTAAGCATCAAACAATCAAGTAATCGGACAGAATTGCTGCACCTACAATGCCCATCAGGCACAATAAGGAAACAGTATCTGCCACACCATTCGACGAGGTCGACGGGAAATAAATCTGGTGCTTGTTGCTGTCGCCTCTGAAGCCTCTTATAATCATCGCCTGTTAACACCATTAATTTGAAGAATCAAAAGACGACAAAGCACGGGTGGGGAACTGCTTTTAAAGCTAAGCATTGTAAATGGGGCACTACTGGCCTGAAAATTGAAACTACATTAGCTTTGGTTTTTCGAATTCTCGAGTGATGTCCAACTGGGCTTTAAATAAACACTAGAGAGCCAACAGATAAATGCAAGGTGTTGGAGTGTGATTCAGAAGGGGAAGGTTGTGTACTCCAACAGTCAAAGCGAACCGAAAATCAGTTATTCTGATTAATACCTGAACTATTGGACTCAAAACCACATAAGTTAGACACCAAACCAAGAATTGAAGTCCCTACTTCTACATTTTCATCTCAAAGTTCACATACAGAGGTTGATCAACACTTCCTCATTTAGGGTTCCAATGAGATATTCAATCCCGGTTCACAGTCAATAAGGATAAATTAGATGCATAGCCACTCCAATCTGACAGCCTCGAGGCAGAGCTATACAAAAACTCTCTCTCCTCCCAACACGCGCACACCCTCAAATCAAGGTCATGCACAATCAAATCGTCTCTGCAACAGTTTCACTCACTTTCGGAGCAAAACTTTCAAGAAAGGATCTTAAAGTTCGCTTAAAATCATGCAAAGAATTGGGGCATACCATCACCCTAAGAGGAGTAAATAGGTGATTATTTTTTCGTTCCAAAGCAAATAATGCATATCCTGAAGTGGCACATTGCTAGATATAACTGTTGTGCTAATGAGCAAAAAATTGCAGATAGATCACACTAAATTTCAGCTGAAACTGAGAATCTAACAAAGCGCCTAGACTGTATTATGTCATCATATTACATCAAAATCAAGTAGAACTAGCTTTGCAATCTCAGATAGATTAAGGACATTCAGTAACCCAATCAAATGTGCCTAGATAATTCTAAATGTGAAATACTTGATTTCAAGAAGTCCGTATCTTTGACTCGGGTTTTGCAGATGGTGCCAAGCTAAGGTTACAAGTGTCTATAAAAGTCTATAAATCAACAGAAAACAGAGTAAAACTATCATGCCAGCATTGTCCTATGAACAATTTCCTAAATTCAACTTAGGTCTATGCTTTAGCATCGTTAGCTACAAACATATTTCTTTATTTGTTCTCCAAATTGGTATTTTCCATTTTCTCTGAAGTTGGCTATTGTAGCGTAAGATTGAGATATAAAATCATTGCATGAAACTTTTGACAATGCAAGCGACAAGAAAATTGTCTGGTCATCAGAAAAGGGTTAGAGAGTTTCTCAGTTGGCAATTGGTGGATCTAAAAAAAACGCAACATTTCGCTACATGCATTTGAAGAAGGAACTATAATTCTAAACCAGAATGATATACCTGTGAGATCTGCTCAGCATGGGTAAATATATTTTTGAAGATCCGACGAATGTAGGAAATGAACACTGCATAGTAAAAGCCAATGCAATATAATTAGTAGAGTAACTATAAAAGCTGTATAGTGTTAAAACAACAAAAAATATTTATTAGTAAGGCATCATAATGCACCCACCCTCTTCATTATATTTCATTTTCAACGTCACAACCCTTTGTATGCAGTTTTACATAAAATCAAGAAAGTTGAGTGCAGGAATATGAATAGGCAATGGAAAAAACGAGAGAGGTGAGCTAAATAAGTTTGGCTATACAGTATACAAATTGTTCAAAGAACCAGATGAAAGTGTAGTGACTACTGAGACAGCAAATAAATATAAATTTATACTCCTGGCAATAAGGGCAGACTCCTGTGAGAACAGATTAGTATAACTACTAAATGAATATCACAATGATATTGATTGAGAGTTCCCACCAATTGAGACAAAGCATGTTCTGATAGATTGTTAGCAATAGTATTATACTTCTATCTGCAGAGTAGTAGGTCATACTTCGCATGAGTTGGTGCTTCATTAAGCATTTCTGCATGCAAGCATGTGATCGAGAGAGAGAGAGCGAGAGAGAGAGAGAGAGCAGGGGTAAAGAAGACAGGTTTTTTCTTTTCTGCCCTCCTCCCATAAAGCCATATAAATTAACTCAAGAAAAGGAGGATATAAGATGCACAGGAGCAAAACATCAGTGGATCTACATCACTGTGACTAAAAGATATTGAACCCAAGATACTTTGTCACCTGTATAAAAGAGGATTAAAACGTAACCGGTGATCTGACTAAAAAGTTCCAGTTGCCACTTCTCAAAGCCAACTAAAAGATGACTAAAAGCCAATAATGAATGCCAGAGATATAGTTCTTACCATCAATTGTCTCCATCATGGTCAACTTTTGCCAACTTATTCTACGAGATACTATTCCAAGTGCCACATTACGGACCTGCCATATGAAGTGGACATTTCAAACATATGAGACGAAGCGGTAAACCTAACAGATCCATACTGAAGGAACTCATCCGACCAATTATAGTCTTACCTCATCAAATACAAGATTAATGAACCTTAATGAGAGCAAGAGGGTGAGGATAATTTCAGCAACTGGCGCACCAACATAACTAAATGGGAGCATATACCACTTCAAAGCAGATGCTAGTTGTTCTGGTGTTGTAGTTGTTAGGCAAAGGCTCGCACCTTGGAAAATCTTCAAAAGGAAGAATGACCTCTCCTCAGGATAATCTTTTTTTCAGTCTATATATGCAATTGATAGAACTTGAGAACATGAAAGTTCTATAAAATGAATATACCGTTGCAAGAAGAAAATTTAATCACTTTTCTTCGAAGAAATGCTTCTTAGGAGTACCATTCCACGTCAATCTAAAATAAAGAATTAAGACAAGTATATTGACTAAAGTATCTAACTCCATGTTACTGAATTCACCGTGAACTACATGTTACTGGATTCAATGTAAAGTGCAACTAAATAAGGATAATTATAAGCAACTCACGGTGAATGTTAAACAGGCAGCTGTGCTAGCCACTGACAAGCCCTTCCTTGTAAATCGTAGCGGTCCCAGCTTCATAATTAAGTATGAATAACCTTCAAAAGATGGAGGAACATTGGGCAATCCAACCATCGCAGGGGGTGGGGTTCTTGACTGGACTAATGGAGGCACGCCATCTGATCCGAATCCCAACATTATAAAAAGAATGCCAGAGAGCAACGATACTCTTCCCAGTTGATCCTGGAATAGCCAAACAAGTAAACAGGAAATTCCACCAGAGGGGAAAAGGATAGATAAAATCCGGTCATTCTAACATGCTATATATCAAAGAATAAAGAGAATGTCCAGTAGGATATGTTTTCAACTGTTCATAGTTAAATCATATTAGACCGTTCAGCTGATGCCTTTATGTCACTGTCCCTTGATAAACGATCCTCAAATGGAATGAGGCCACAAAGGGCACGGAATAGCCAGTTCAACAAAGAGACAAACATAAGTATAACGAACAACTGTAACTGAACAGAGGCATGACTATCTTCCCCCCAACACCATGTCTCCGTTCTGAAGACCACAAGCCATAAGCAGAGAAGACAATTAATCTTAATGCCAGATATGACTTGATTTTACAAAAGGAATAGAATTATGGAAAACCAGACAGAGTCCCAAATTCTACTGCGTGCTCCTTAGATGCTTCAGTTATTTTTCTACGAAAAACACAAACAATGATCTGTATGAACTAAAGGTATCCAGGGAAGCTCATTAAACGAATCTTAAAAGGATACGTGACTGTTTGTGTCAACAAGTCAACAGATCAACTCACCATCCATGTATGTCTCGGTAGAATCCACACAGAAAGAAAGGCCAGGTACAACACTAGCCCAAAACGCATTATTATGTGGGACCTGGCTGGTAAAACAACAAGAACCAGAAGCCAAACCTGCAAACCAAAGACAATTGGGAAATTAATAACCTGTCTAGCTCTTGTGGAGGGTGAAGTAATTGCTTAAACTATTTGTACAGGCAGCCATCTGTTGTATTAGAGTATACATCATAGGAGCAAGTGGATAAGGGCACCTGAGCATCAATCTTGCATATGAAAAAGAGCTCGCGTAACGTAAAATGTTTTGAATTAAAAGAAGGATTCATCATAAGTCTTTTTAATGATCAAAAGAAGTCACTCAAACAGCTTTCAAATCTTCGGTGCATTCAATGGAGAAGAAAAAATTCTTGATAAATACTGTGACTCCAAATGCCACAATCTTCAGAGCTTAGTTCTGCTTACTAGAATGAATGGCAGTGCAGAGCAGCTGGAGATAGCAACTGCCAGAAATAACTTGATGGTAAGGAAGCAGCTGGTCAAAGGCTAAAACACTTTTACAATGTCAAGGATCATGACTAAAAGCTGTCAATTCACATAAGACCAGAGAAATGACAAGCAGTGCCCCTCCAAGCTGTGGCTACAGAACTTAAAAACGGGGGAAATGGCAGACTTGTGCATGGCCCAAAAGACATGTGCAGATCCCCATTGCCAAAAACTCGATGCAAATCAACACTTGAAAGTTCCCCTTCTCTTTCCAGAGTGTTTGCAAGCCAAGGGAAAACCAAGAAGTTACACTGCCTCATACTACTCTATCATTCCCAGAAATTCGGACTGAATCGAGAGATTGACAGATATATAAACACATAGAACTCAGCAGCATTTCAAACAATCATGTAAGAGATAATGCCGATGAACAACCAATGAGTCCCTGCACGGCACGAAGTCGAAATGCGAGAAAATCCAGCACCGGCGAAAACCCATAAGATTACAACCACGTCAGTTCACGGCACGGAAAGGCGCCTCACCAATTTGATCCTGGGATCCACCGAATGCAAGAACGTGGTGGGCGCCCCCACGAACTGGCTGATGGGGCTGGCGGTGGCATTGGCGATCAACCTCAGCACCTTATCGGCCCCAACCACGCCCCTCGGCAACCGCTCCACCCATCTCTCGACTCCCCCACCGCCGCCGCCGCCGCCGCCGCCATCTTCGGCCGACGACCTCGCCCGGAGACTCCGCCTTCCGGACGAAAGCAAGCTCCTTTTCGGCAAGACGAGGGGCCTAGGGTTTCGGCAGCTCGGCCGCAAGCTCCCGGCCGGCGAGCGGTTGAGGACGGGGGTTTGCCGGAGAGGAGCGATGGGTGCAGTTCGGAATGCGCAATTCGTGCAATTCATGGATGGAGAAGGGGAATTTGAGAGGTTCTGAGCAGAAGAATTTGCAGAAATGGATGGAGAGAGCGAGAGAGGAAGAAGAAAGAGTGAGCTGAAAATGGCGGGAGTTCAACGGTTAAGTAATTATATTTTGAGTGGATGAAAAAATGAAAATTATCCAAATCTTGAGCCAAATGTGTGTGTATGTATATATATATGCACATATATTTTCAGCAGAAATTGAAATAAATCCAGCCCTTGTATTTCATGCGAATCGTGTTTATGTTGATTTGAAAATCTATGTTTTGAAAAATCAAGATTTTGTTTTTCAAAATGGTTGGGAGATGATATAACGACTTTCTTCGGGATTTCAGCATGCTCGACTATAGGGAGGATTTCGACATTTTTTGTTTGTTTAGTAACCATCCCAACAGTGCTAGATTCTGAATTTTTGTTCTTAGAATCAATTTGGGACGAGAATCACGTTTGATAAAATTTTTGTTCCTATGAACAAATTTGTTTCTAGAATCAGTTTGGGACGAGAATCAATAATTAAAAAAAAAGTTGATTCTTGTTCCGGGAACAAAATTAAGAATCAAAACTCTACTTCTTCTCTTTTCTTCTTCTTCATCGACCGCCATCCCGCGACCACTGCCCCCGTCGCCCACCGCCACCGGTCGCCAGTAACTAGTCCAACGAGCATGCAGGAGGCTCGATAGGCTAGGGCGAGGTCCGGCGAGCTCGCCGGAGGCAAGCCTAGCCACCGGCGAGGCTCGCCCCACCCCGCCAGTAGCCAGGCGGGCCTCGCCCAACTGCCGGCGAGGCCGAGTCGACAAGGGCCGGCCTCGCCGAGGGCCGGCAACCAGCATAAAGAAGAATTAGAATAGGAGAAAAAGGAAAAAATTATAAAAATTATTTATAAATTAAAATAAATTGATTTGGAACATAATCAATGAATACGGTACCAAACGCAATTCTATTTCAGAATTAGAAATTTTATACAGTTACCAAACGCGTTATTTTACTCAGAATCAATTCCCGAGAACAAAATAAAAAATAATCATTTATGATCAGAATTTATTTCCGAAAACATAATCGTTACCAAACGCGCCATTTGTTTCCCTATGCTCAAACAAGGAGCCTCGAAAACTTCGCAAGAAGCAATTGAGGATTTTGCACATGGACGACGATAGTGGAATGACATTGACATAGGGAAGGAGTGGTTGCGACTCGATGGAGTCTTAAATGACTTTTTGGATCGTATGATAAGAAAGAGATGGTGTTTTGAAAATGACAGTTTTTTTCTTTATTTAGATGTTTAATGACTACCTTAAAAAGCACTCTTGAATATAATCAATTTCATAATTTAAAGATTGAACGGGTATTGTGGGGAGTGTGGTTGTAGACTTGTAGTTAAGGTGTGCAAAAAAATCGGGAACCACCCAGAGCCAGCCGTTCTAAAGGGAACCGATCTTATTCCTAATTATAATTTATTGGAACCAATAGGTATAAGTCCAATTTCCAATTCCAAGTGTAGAACCATCCACTTAAATTTCAAACCCAAAAAAAAAAAATGAAAAATGAAAACCCTAAAATCTCTAATCTAAACCTCAACCCTCATAAGCCGATTGTTTGTCTCATCTCGATCTTACCTCATCTAAGTCATCTTTCTATCTCTCACTTACGTCATCGATTTTCAAGCTCAACGTCGATCAACTTATGGTATCAACTCTAAACATTAAATACAAGCCAAATCTTTTTATTGATATTGTAATTAAGAATAATGAAGTTCTTTGTCTTTTGCTTTACTTTGGCTTACTTGAGAACATTGCATTGAGTATGTGAAACTTGGTGGGACCAAGGACCAGTTCAATGGACGTACCTAGGAACCAGATTGGATGCGCGGTCCAATTACGAATGGATTCATGAAACAAACTAGTGATTCTCAGTTTCAAATTTTCAGAACCGGTCTTTAGTGGAGGTTCCTAATTCCGAGGTGAGAACGGCTCATCGGGACCATGCTCGTCCCTAGTTGCAGCTGTAGATTATATTCCAAATCCATTGAGATGAAGTTTGAAATAACCGGTATAATTTATTGAAAAACAAAAAATTATCTAAAAAGGTGAAACTATTATTTGATATGGAAATTAGAAAATCAAGGATGACTAATGAAGATTTTTAGACTAATGTTCTACAACAGTTAAAGTTGGTGATTTCTTGTAGACAAAAAAGATTCGAGGTAGAATTTGGATTGAAGCTAAAGTTTGGAGTTTTTTAGACAAAGAAAATTGGGACAATTTTGGATTTTACCTAAAGTTAAAAAAATCGATTAAAAAACTCCAATCAGAATTGAAGGTGAATTTAAATTATAGATTAGGCCGAAATAATTAGGGCACAATTATATGCAATTATTTATATCACCATCTGTTGTTTGCGAGAATAATTACAAAGCCCAAAAGAGGAGGCAACAAAGTCACGCGACTGGACAAAAAGGTAAAGGTTAGCTTTCGATAATGTTTTGACCGGATCAAATAGGCACAGCATCTTGCTCAGCTCATCATCTTTCCCTTCCTTTCCCCACACTTCACTCAACAATTCTTGTTAGCATTTTAGGAGAAATATAAAATTTACCCTCGAGATTAAAATTATTTTTTGGGGACCAGATCGGTCGCATAAGAGAGTACGAGGATCAAAATCGAACAAGTAATAGTGTAGGGACCATTTTTGTAGCTTCTCGTCTTTCATTTATTTTTTCTCTATGTGTTCGCCTCAGGCGGTGGTGTTCGACTTCGTTTTGAAATCGCAATAAGAGATCGGTGTAGGGACCAAATTTGTCACAAGGTAAGATACAAAGAATAGTCCGACAAAATAAAATACATGGAATACAAAATACCACGTGGATCTTTCATGTAATTTCCTTTCATGCACGCCTTCTTCTTTAGCGGTCAAGTGACGTTTGGACCGATTGTCGTACACCGGTCATGCCTTCTTCACATATTTGACCAGAGTTCAATATTATATCGACAAATTAAAAGTTCTGGGACCATTTATATGATCTTCCCATTTCATAACGTTATTTTCTATTATTTATTTTGTTTTCTCGTATGGAGTGCAGATTATTTAAGCTTATTTAGGGAAAATAGGTGATGAATTTTCTTTGTGCAAGCTTTAGGAGCATAACTATAATAATCATATACTAGGACAAGACGCTCATTTTTCACTATTTTCTTCTTATTACTCATCTTAAAATGAATGGGATAAACCAATTTATATAGACTTCAAAAACTTTTTATTTTCTGATTTTTTTTTATCTGACGAGTACCACACATAATAAGTACGACACGCAAATGACGAGATATATATTTTCAACTTGGTATCATGCAAATTCATAACAAGAAAATAATATCGCCGAAGTAGGTTGTGATTTGACGAAAGAAGAGTAATAACATGTCATAATTAATTCACTTTTAGGAAATTATGAAATTTTCATCTCAATACAAAACTAATTTTACGTTGGTTCAAATCCAATTATAAAAAAAGAAAAAAAAAATTGACATATTTATGTTTATGGATTATTTGATGTTATGATGTGGTTATTTTTAAAATAAAATATAATTGTCGATTTTTGTGTTCCCCCATTGCTTCAAGCAAACTAACTCTTAATTACCGACCAAAAAAAAAAAACTAACTCTTAATTATTCTGGCTAAATCTAACCCAAAATTGGGAGGAAAAAAAAAAGTTCGGCACGTCTCAAGGGCAAAACTCGTGCCACGTGGCACTCGTCCCTACCACTCATTAAAATCTCGGCCTTTTGCTCAAACGCGTCATGGCCAATCGCCATCAGCCAATCCCCGCTCTGCTTGTATCCATGAAGATCAATTTTTAGGATTTATTTTTTTAATTACCAAGAAATATTTTCCTAATCAAATAATATTTCCTTTTTTGACCCAAAAAAGTTAATATTTCCTTTCCGCCACCTTATCAAACCCATTTTAGATTCAACAGCGATCATGCTATATACTTGATTTATTTTTTAATTGTTTGCAATATGGTATTATTCCACGATCGGGTAAGGATGCACAACTCTAGTTGCATTCACAAAATCATTTTCGAGGCTAAAGTTTTGATTATTTAGTAGTATTTCGTAATTAAGTAACAAAAGGCGGTGTAACATTAACTTTTTTTTTCCCTTTGACCACTTTATGAAACCCTTTTTAGATCCAATGGAAATCACATCTTATTCTTAATTTATCTCTTATTTATTTAGTAATCGAGTAATATTTCCTAATCGAATAAGGATGGACAACTCTACTTGTATTCATAAAATCACTTTTACTTCTTTAATTTCTTAGTAATATTCCCTAATTGAGTAACGGTGAGGTCATCAGGCTGCCTATTTGTTTTTGGGATAAATATACCGAAAGTCCTAAAACTTGTAATTGCATCATAAAATTTACAAAAAAGTGCAAACGAATCCCACAACTCATTAAAATGGTGCGATTAAATCATCCCGTTAACCCGATCTAAGTTGGCCAATAAAAAATGCTAATTTGTTTTTCTTATTATTTTCTCTCTCCTATATGTTTAAAACATGGAGGACAGTGTTAAAATGACACAATTTTGGTTTAAATATGCTTTTTAAATATAAATATTATTTAAATTATATTATAAATAAATTAACTTTAAAAAAGAATAAGAAAAAGCAAGGCAAAATTGCCGTAGTCGCCCCACCATTGTCAGGAAGGGTGATTGCTGGCCAAGTGTCAACGAGGATTGTCGGGCCCCTAGTTAGTCGATAAAATCTCTTGTTTCATACTTAGAGATTTCAAATAAAATCTAATTTGAATTCTTGCGTTCCCATTGCTTTTTAACCAAACCATTCTTAATTATTCTGGTTTTTTTTTTTGGTCGGTTAATTATTATTTTTGGTCGGTTAGTTATTCTGGTTTACTAACCCAAGAAAAAAAAGGGAGGGGGAAAAAGTTCGACACGTGTCAAGGGAAAAGACTCGTGCCACGTGGCATTCTTCCCCAACACTCAATCGAGTCTCCGACTTTTGCTCAAACGCGTCATGGGTGTGCAAAAAGCATAGACTTTTACGATCAGCCAATCACCGCCCTACTCTTACTCATCAAAAATCAAAATTTCGAGATTTATTTTTTTCATTACTTAGAAAATATTCCCCAATCAAGTAATATTTTCTTTTGACCACTTTACGAAACCCATTCAAGAGCAATCGCACTACATCATTAAATTGGTTTTTTCAATTATTTAGTAATATGGTAATATTCCGTGATCGAGTAAAGATGCACGACTCTACTTGTATTAATAAAATCATCCTCAAGAATTAACTTTTTGATTGTTTAGTAGTACTTCATAATCAAATAACAATGAATGTGGTAAAATTGACTTTTCATTTTGGAATAATTATATAAATGGTCATTGAACTTTGCCAAAATGTGCAATTTAATCTCTGAACTTTTAATTTTTTTCAATGTGGTTATTAAACTTTGTTTCGATGTGCAATATAATATATATGAACTCTTAATTCACTGAATATAGTCTTTGAATTTTTTTTATAAATGTTTAATCTGGTCTCTAAATTATTGTATCGCTATGTTTAATCTAGTTATTGATTATCTAGTCTAGGAACTAAATTGAATGTGTATAAAAATTGAAGAGTTACATTGAATAAATTAAAAGTTCAGGGATCACAAATTGCATGTTGAGGCAAAGTCAGGGACTATATTAAATAAATCAAAAGTTTAAGACCACAAAGCACGTTTAGACAAAGTTCATAAACTATTTATGCCATTTTCCTCGAGCCACTTTACAAGAACCCTTTTTAAATTCAATGGCAATTGCACTATATTCTTAATCTATATTTTAATTATTGGGTTAATATTATAAAAATAATAAATTGGCACATTCGTGACAATTTTACCCAAACTAATTTTTGGTTATAAAAAACACTCAATCCAATACACTCGTGACAATTATATCACAAATTAATTTTGAATTATCAAAAATCTCAAGTTAATACACTCTAGACATATTTATCCTCTATTAGATTCTTTCAAATTTTACGGTGAAATCATGGTACTAACTCAATTAACATTACAAATTCACGTGGAAATCCTTATCAGTTTGGAGTAAATCCGTCACGATTGAATTAGTTTCAATTGTTTCATGACATTAACCCTTGGTCATCTAATAATACACTAATATTCCCGATCGAGCAAGGATGCATCACTCTACTCGTGTCCAAAAAACCGTGACTAATCTCTCGATTATTAAGTAACATTTCCTAATCGAGTAAGACGGACGAAGGCGTGGCCAGATCGACTTTTCCTTCTGGCCCACTTTACAAAAAAACCCTACACATTTTTTTAATTATCAAGGGCAATACCCCCCTAATCAAGCAACCCCGGGCATTGCTCAGACTAATCAAATTCCCACATTATCTTAAATTTTAATTTTAATTAATTAAAAATTTTAAAAACAATAATGACTTATAAAATTTATTTTTAAAATTCAAATTATCATTATCACCATCATCATTATTATATTCATGCGTGTATTATCATCGATATCGTCACCATATACGCGCGCGGGGGGAGGCGCTGTTTTTTGACCTTTCGCCATCCGGATCTAGGGTTTCTAATTTTTCGCCTCCTCTCCCTCCCCCCTTTTCCTCTAAAAAGGAGGTGCAGATTTTCCCCACCATCTCCATCTTCTGCAACATCTTCTCCATCTCCGGCTCCAATCGACCACCACCACAGCCAAACCCTAACTCAGAACGCCGTCGCCGCCGCTTCTCCGCTGGTTTCCGGCGCCGATTGGTTAAAAAAACTAGGGTTTGGAGGAGCTTTGCCTTGCCCCCGGCCCCCCTTTTTCTCGTTCGGTTCTCGCCCCCTTTCTATATACCACACATCTTGCCGTCGTCGAAATCGGTGGCGGATCTAAGCAATTTTCGAACGGGAACACGCACGCGAGAAAAGGGCTGACCTAAATTTTTCGTTTTTATTTCGGCCTCGTCTTCCGTTTGACCTTTTTCACTTCCGGTTTGTTCTCACTTAAAAAGACAAAAATTTCAAGATCAGGCAAGGGCCTTTAAAAAGGGTATCGTCATCCGTGATCTGATTCGATTCGATCTTGATCGATTTGATGATCGATTGGTTATTAAAGGGACGGACGAGGGAGGGACTGACGGAGGGGGTTTTGACCGATTTCGATTGAGCCCCGGGGGGAGGAAGAACATGTACAAATCGGTGGTGTACCATGGGGAGGAGCTGTTGGGGGAGGTGGAGGTTTATCTGCAACAGCTGAACAGGGACGGAGGAGGAGGAGGAGGAGGGGAAGACGAGGGTTGTTATCAGAGTAGGAAGGAGAAGGCGAGAATGGTGGAGAATGTGGTGAAGGAGAGGGTCACGGTCGATCGCCTGTCGCCGCCCAGCGAGAGGTGCCCCCCGCTCGCGGTGCTCCACACCATTGCTCCTAGTGGGATTTGCTTCAAAATGGAGGCCAAGTCCTCCCTGTCACCGGACTCGCAGCTCTCCCTTTTGCACTCCTCCTGTACCAGAGACAGCAAGGTATATATCCATCAGCACACAACCCATTGAACTTCAGGAACATAACCCAGATAATTCAACAAAAGAAAGAATAAATTCGAAAGAAGAAGAGAAAATAAGAAATACCCATAAAGATTTAAGAGCTTAGTACACATGAATTGGTAATCAGGGCGAACCCGTTAATTTTACTATGGACTGTGGACAAATTATTGAGGACGAACTATACGACATGCACCTTTGTATCTGTTTTCGAGAGTTTCAGGGAACTCCCAGGATGAATGGGCTTCTGAATTTTGCAGATTTGTTCTTAACTTCTGGGGACAAGTTTTCATTTGATTGACGATTGTACACAAAAGCTCGGACTTTATTCCTGTTCCTATTATAGAACTCTGTCTTGATTGACTTGAAGACTTGTTCCTCAGCTTGCTGAAGTTGGAGCGCTGTAATGAGACTTAAATGATGCTAGAACTAGGCCATCTGATTTCAATGATTGATTTCTGTATTTGACATGGAAGTGGTCTGGAAACTGCTGTTTTTGTTGATGGATGACAATTGAGTACTTAAATCATGGTAGCGGATTTCAGTAATTGATTGACTGCAATGTTTGCAGTATTACACCGTGTACTATAGGTGTCTGGACTAGTTGATATTTCAAAAGTTGAGGAAATGTCAGAATTTTAATGTTGTTGATCTTATTAACAAGGTGATTTCTAGCATAAAAGCTCCGAGGACAATCCATTGAATTTTGGCGAACATGTCAAGTTGTGTTGGTGGGAACATGCAGGCATGTATAGTACAGAAATTACCTGCAAACATAATTGCGTTGAATTGCTACCATTAACCTGCCTCACTTCTACAATCATTTTTTCAAGAATAAGATGTGACACCCTTGCAAACCGAATCTCACCTCATACAAGGCTCTGAGGAGAGCTGACTGTAGAGAAACTCATTAAAGTACCTGATATCTGTCATGTTTGGCGCTTAATATCGGTTTTCTTGAAAATTGACGTTTGTTTTTTCAATATCAATTTCAGACTGCAGTGATGCTACTCGGAGAAGATGAACTTCACTTGGTTGCCATGTACTCCAGAAATGGTGATAGACAACATCCATGCTTTTGGGGGTTTTGTGTCCCATCAGGACTTTACGGTTCTTGTCTTGTCATGCTGAACCTAAGGTGTCTTGGGATTGTATTTGATCTTGATGAAACGCTCATTGTCGCAAATACCATGCGATCCTTCGAGGATAGGATTGATGCTCTCCAACGCAAAATAAATTCCGAGTCAGATCCGCAACGCATTTCTGGCATGCTTGCAGAGGTGAAGAGGTATCAGGATGATAAGACGATTCTTAAGCAGTATGTCGACAATGATCAGGTTGTTGAGAATGGGAAAGTGATCAAAGTTCAGTATGAGAATGTCCCTGCGTTTTCTGACAACACCCAACCTCTTGTTCGTCCGCTCATACGGTTGCCAGAGAAAAATATTATTCTGACCCGCATTAATCCGCTGGTATGCATGTAATGCTGAGCAGTACTTGTGCCTGTCCACTGATGTTTGTCTCTGTTTTTATGTTTTGTGCGACTGAAATGCACAATTGAAATGTTGGTATGTGGGATTTTCAAGGTCTCTTCTAAAAAAATGTGTATCAAGATTTTCTACAATATTGACTCGACGCTGCAGCTAGTATTTAGTGTCTTTGAGAAGGCTAGCACGTACCATACCACTATCGCTTATGCAATTTTTTTCTCTTTTACCCATGCAGATTCGCGATACAAGTGTTCTCGTGAGGTTGAGACCTGCATGGGAGGAACTTCGAAGTTACTTAACAGCTAGAGGGCGCAAGCGCTTTGAAGTTTATGTTTGCACTATGGCTGAAAGAGATTATGCTTTGGAAATGTGGAGGCTTCTTGATCCAGAGTCAAACTTGATACAGTCAAAAGAAGTTCCGGAGCGCATTGTGTGTGTTAAGTCTGGTAAGTTACTTGAGTTTGTTAGATCTCCTTTCGCTTTCTTCATCTGGCAAATGAAACTGTATACTTGATGAATGGCCTTTCATTGTTAGTTTTTTGGGAAAATATGAATAGCCTCCTGTCGATAGACTTACTTTAAGTGTCTTTGGGTGGTTGTATCATAGAAGACACTGATTTTTTTTTTTCTTTTTTTGGGGGATCTCTTCATCTGTTGCTGTGCACAGGTTTAAGGAAATCACTGTTTGATGTCTTTCAAAATGGAATATGCCATCCTAAGATGGCATTGGTGATTGATGACCGTTTGAAAGTTTGGGATGAGAAAGACCAACCTCGTGTTCATGTTGTTCCTGCATTTGCCCCGTACTATGCTCCCCAAGCTGAGGTACAAGAATGAAGTTTCTCTGCTGCTGCTTGAAGTTGTGGATGGGCTAAGACATATTTGCCCTTGCAAGTTGAAGGGTTTTCTTTATCCTGCCTTATCAGCATACATAATTTTTTTCCCCTCTGTGTTTTACAGGCAAACAGTGCTGTTCCAGTATTATGCGTTGCAAGAAATGTTGCTTGTAATGTTAGAGGCGGCTTTTTCAAGTAAGTCGGTAATAAGTGGACATTTTTTCTGAAGTATGCGTGAATATGCTTATCCTATGATATCCTTCGGTATAACATGAGTTTAAATTTAATATTTGGACATTTTTTCTGTTGTATGCATGAATATGCTTATCCTAGATGTCCTTCGGTAGAACTTGGGTTAAAATTTAACATTTGGAACAGAGAATTTGATGAGGGTCTTCTACAAAGAATTTCAGAAGTTGCATATGAAGATGACACAAGAGATATACCTTGTCCTCCTGACGTGAGCAACTATTTAGTTTCAGAGGTTAGTTGTGACCTTTGTGTCATACGCTAAATACTAACCAAATACTGGTTGCATAGCTCTGTCGTTCTGCATAATTTTCTCATCACAGTTGAACCAAACTATTTCAGGATGACACTTCTGCCTCAAATGGAAACAAAGATCCACTTTCTTCAGACGGAATGGCAGGTGCTGAGGTCGAAAGAAGATTGAAGGTACATAATATCTTTATTGATGTCAACTTGTAAAGCTGCATGGTATTTATTGTTGCTTATTAGAAAGGATTTTGTTAACGAGTGCCCCATGGGCAATGGAAAAGCAACTACTGAAGGAAATTTTCTAATTTCCATCATACTAGTTGCCCTCATGGATGCACAATCAATGCCTTGAAAGTTGAATTATTTGTAGTAGTGTACTTAACAAGTGTCTGGGGCACTCATTAACAAGACCCAATGAATAAAAAGAGGAAAAAAGAAGTGTCGCTCTGCTTATGCAAGCATATGTTAATGTTACTTGATGGTTTTCAGGCTGAGAGCCAACTTTTTGATGGGTTGTGGGAGCAGATCATGTCAATGATTTCATATCAAAATGTGGAAGCTTTTTTTCTGTTGTTCATGTTAATAGATTATCTGCATTTGGAGTTATCAGTTCAGCCTGGTGAAATCAATGTTATAACGCAGGATGCAATTCCAGCTTCAATTGTCTCTTCAGCAATTTCTAATTTGGATCCAAGGATACTTGCGTCTCTTCAGAATGCACTGGCATCTTCTGCAAGCACAATTTCTTTGTCTACATCTCAGACAACAGCTCCTACCTTTCCCAGTGCGCAGTTTCCTGAAGCTACTTGTTTAGTTAAAAAATTTGGCCAGGTTAGTCCTCCAGAGCAGAGCATGCAGAGTTCACCTGCTAGGGAAGAGGGTGAGGTGCCAGAATCAGAATTAGATCCCGACACCAGGAGGCGGCTGCTCATATTGCAACACGGGCAAGATACTAGGGATCAAGTTCCTGGGGAACCGCCATTTCCTGTAAGACCTCCTATTCAAGTATCCGCTCCAAGGGCACAGTCACATGGAACCTGGTTTCCGGTGGAAGAAGAGATGAGTCCAAGGCGACTAACCAGATCAGTTCCGAAAGAATATCCATTAGATTCTGAAATGCATATTGACAAGCATCGACCTCATCATCCGTCCCTTTTTCCCAATATGGAGAGTTCCATTCCTCCTGAAAGAACTGTTCATGAAAGTCAAAGATTGCAAAAAGAGGTGAAGATGGAACTTGATTTGGTTGAATGATTTGAATCTGCTAAGTGAAATTTTGTTGTGAAGGTTATGCATTTGACCTTATTTTCTTTCAGGGATATGGTAGAGATGACAGGCTAAAGCTAAACAATACCTTTTCCACTTATCATTCTATCTCTGGTGAGTTACAGCTCGTTTCATGGGGTCCTTCATCGAAAACCATCTTGGACATAAAGTCGTGTTTTTCTAGTGTTGATAACATTGCTTGTAGAATTTGGTGGGGCCTGTAACTTTTGTCAAAGTTGTTTGTGTGATGTGAATGTTCTGTTGGACATTATTACCTTGTTCTTGCACGGGGTAGGGGCTGTGGTGTGGGGACCTTTTGAAAAGGACACCCCTGCCTTGGTTAGGTCAATGCTGTGCTGATAATTTTACTAATCATTACTTTTGCCAATGGTCCTAAAATTTTCAGTTTTTAGTTTTTGTATAATACAACAGAAATGTAGGAGTTCTCAATATAATCTCTGTTACTTACATACTACCTGCCCGGTTGAGTGCATGTCTCATCGTGTTGCTTTTTTGGTTTTTCTTGATAACTATTCTATTATCATTTATAATCAGTAGTTTTGTTTTGTAGACTCATGTTCTCATTGCTGATTGACTTGCAGGTGAGGAAAATTCTTTGAGTCGCGTGTCAACAACTGGTCGAGATTTTGACTCTGAATCGGGGCGACCTATACCGACTAGAGAAGCTCCAGCTGTTGTTTTACAGGAAATTGCAATGAAGTGTGGAGCAAAGGTAATTAGAAAATGCTTTGTTATTGTTGAGGTTCAGTTAGAATGCACTTTTCTGTAGTCTTTGGATCCCTTAAAGTTTCATCTGTTAATTTGAACAAAAATTTGCAGGTGGAGTTCAAACCGTCTTTCCTTCCAAGCATGGATCTGCAGTTTTCTATTGAGGTACTTCCTCACTAGGAATAGTGTTGAGAATTTTTACTTTCACTTTCAACATTTCTCACCTCATTGGATTTGTAAACTCAGTTATCTACATTGTGTATAGGTCCCTTGGCCGTGACATTCTTAGTTAAGTATATTTAAGAACACGCTACTTATAGGAAAAGGTATACTTAAGAACACTCTACAAATCGATTTCTCTTGTAGGCTTGGTTTGCGGGAGAGAAGGTTGGTGAAGGGAGTGGTAGAACAAGAAGAGAAGCTCAACACCAGGCTGCTGTAGGTTCGCTAAGGCATTTGGCCGGTGAGATGCTCTCTTACAGTGTCCTGTTTACTGCCTTGTCTTGGTTCTGTTTGACTGCTTAATCTCGATGGTTATTGGAAATGGTGTCATAAGAGATATGTCAATTGATGGTCATTGTGAAACAAGTGTGTGTTCTAGTATGTCTCGTCGATTTTCTGCTAAATGTAAGGATGTTCGAGCATAGTTGACATGACATACATAGGCTTGGATACTTTGAAACAACCTAAAGAAAAGTTCTGTCTCCTGGTTAATCTGCCAGAGTGACCATTGGAATGTTTGGTAAAATGAAATTAGCGATACCTGTTTCATTAAGCATTTTTTATACTTTTATTGCTATAATATGAGAATAGGCAATTTTATTGAATCATAAGGGATTACTATGTCATAATGCTGTTGACTACTGTAACTTAAGCTAAACACGTGTTTGCCTGTAAAGATGCATGCAAAATAATTTACCTTCACTTTAGTAGGTGTGTTTTTTCTGGCTGGATTTTATGTTTATGTTTTTGGGGCGGGAGAAGAGAAGGGGAGGGCAGCCTATTGGAGCCTGAATTAACATGGCTAGAAAATGTCAAGGTTATCTTGGAGAAGCATGAGACAATTAATATCTGGTCAAGGAAATCCTAAGTGCCTGATGGACTATGTATATCTCCTGGGAGAGAGTGCTGAAATTTTTCAGTATATGATTGGGCTGCTCTTTGTCATACTACTGCCAGAAAGGTGGTTCTTTTTGCTCTCTATAAGGATCAGCCTTCATTTTACCCCTTGATCCTTAGTTTTATCCTTTTGGGTGCCTGTTATGGGAATTAGTTGGAAATATCCATAAATCCTTATATTTTTTAACAGAGAACATAAATCCTTATCTACTTGAATAGCCATCTTTTTCATGAATCTTGGTACTTCAGTATTGCTTAAGCTGTAATCTGGAGTTTGCAAGGCCAGTCCCAGTTCTTTGTGGATTCTATTGGGGTGGACCAAAGAGTGTGGGATCTAGCCTTTTTTGGGGCCAAAGTGTACTATCTAGTTGAAGCCATGGGATATCTGTTTTAACGAACTCCATAGGATCAGAATGTGGAAGTTTGCTGCTCCTCTGCCATGCATCTAAAATGGAAAAAGTATTCCTCTACCATGTACACCTACTAGATGTCCGAGAAGTTAGTGATTGCTAATTTATGATCCAAAATGCAGTAGGAGCATTGATAGGTTTTAGGACTTGTTTGGACCCCAGAGTGTTGGATATGTTCCCATTCTTTGTTGTTATGCTTACAGATAACTATTGAATAAACAGGCCTGAGGAAAATGCTTGATAACTGAGATGTTTATGCCTTTCAATTAAACACACTATACATGTTGAATGAAAAACTTAATTATGAACAATTGCGTTTGAATTCTTTTAAGGTTCTTTTTTGCAGAACCATCAGAAAAAACTCATTATGTCTGGCTTCGTTGGAGCTTGACTGGGGGGGGGGGTTTAATTTTATTTACCTATTTATTTTAATTTCCATCTTCTGGGTTTTCAAGTAAAGTATTATTGGTCTGGCGTTTACTTGAAAAATTCATAGATCTTAGCACTTCTCACAACTACTAACGTCGTGGATGGAAATCCTAAGAATTGATTTTCTATTCAGTTTATTGACTTTTTGCAATATTATTTTTCAGGTATATACACGACCCGGGGAAAATCCGATCCTACTTCCAGACAAGGAGATGGAAATCGGCCATCCCCAGCAAGTGAGAATGGATATTTTGGTAGTATTTACTCTTTTGGGAATCAGCCGTTGCCCAAAGAGGATCCTGTTCCTTATGCTACTGCAGCTGAGCCATCAAGATTTCCAGATTCGAGATTTGAAGGCCCTAAGACTTCAATGGGCTCTGTTTCTGCACTTAAAGAATTAGTGAGAAATTAAAGAACTTGTTCAATCTTTTTGTATATAAATCAAAGCATGATTTGCGTGTCCGCTTAACAAGATCCATTCCTTTTCCTTTTTATCATCAGTGCATGATGGAGGGTCTTGGCGTGGTCTTCCAATCCCCGCCACAGCTGACAACGAATCCCATGCAGAATAAGGAGGTTCACGCACAGGTTGAGCAAATGCAATTTTGATACTCTGACATTCTAATTTTGTGAACTTTAGAGCATCGATTGACTTCTTCATTTTGAATTCCTTGTTAATTAGAAGTCAATAGAGGAATAAAAGCCTGGTTTTAGTGAATTATACCCTTGACTCGAATAAACTAATTTCTGACACTTTAAACTATATTGTCGTTTTATTTGGCGTCATTGTTGTCGTGTGGAGGATGATATGTTTTATTTTTCAAGGCCTTTCCAAGAAACAACATGATTTGCTAGAACGGGAAAGGCTTATGGATTGTTTTGTGATGCATCCTTGGTTCTATTGTTGACATTCGACTAATATCTTTTTCTACTCCATTATCAACTTTCAGGTCGAAATTGATGGGCAGATTTTGGGGAGGGGAATTGGCTTGACATGGGATGAAGCTAAGATACAGGTAACTTCTTCCGACAGAATTCAATGTATTAGACATGTCATGATTATTTCAAGCATCAGAGACACAAATTATCTTTTCCAGGCTCTCTCAACAACTTTATTTCTTTTCTTAGGCTGCTGAGAGGGCTCTGGGGTCATTGAGGTCGATGCTTGGTCAAGTTACTCCGAAACGTGCAGGCTCCCCCAGGTCAGTGATTTCACATGTGGCCAATCTTAACCATAATTCTGTCATCCTTTTGTTGTAATGTACTCAAGCCAATGCTAATATAGGAAAGGCTGGATGGGCCTATCTGGCTCTTTAGAACTCCTGATCTGCAAAGTTTACTGGAAAACTTATTACTATCTTGCACAAGTTTACTGCGAATTTTTTCTCAAGTGCTCTATCACACTTCCTTTGCCCATCACTTCTTTCCATTTTTCTCATTGGTCCACTTTTTAGGCACTTTAATTTTGCCATTACTAACGAAATGGAACAAGGGAACTTGCAAAAGTGCTCTACCCCACTTCCATTGGCCATCTCTTCCATTTTTTCATCGGTTACTTTTTAGGCACTTTAATTTTGCCACTAACAAAATGGAAACAAGGGAGCTTTGGTAGCTCTCTCTCCCTCTACAAGTGATTGATTTCTTGCCATCTAAATAAATTCTTGTCTGTTTATCAAGATGAATATGCCATTGTACTAATTCGGTGTTGTGGAAAAGAACATTGCAAGGGATACCGAGTAAACGACTCAAGCAGGAGTTCCCGAGAGCTATGCAGCGGATGCCCTCTTCAGCTAGATACCCCAAGAATGCCCCTGCTGTTCCCTAACTGTTTGAGTTGAGGTTTCATTCTTTTTGCTCTTTATCCGGGCCGTTCTCAGTTCACATGTGGAGAAGTCGGAGATATTGAATCGCAGGGTCATGTTTCGTTTCGACAACTGACAATATGTCCCAGCCAAAATCTTCCATGTTGATCTGACGGCTTTGAGGGGCGTTCAGTATCAGAAGAGTAGATGAACCCGAGACTGCCTCACAACCCGAGCCATCATTTTGTCTGCATGATTCCGGTCTCTGGTGTAAATCAGATTCTTTGGTTGCGCTGTGTGTATTTACTACACAAAGGCAGAACCCAGGAATTGTGCAGGGCTCGGCAAACCGCCGCGGATCGAAAGGCTGCTTCCACTCGATGCCTCAGGGTGGCGCGAGGACCTGACGAGGACCTGACCAACTAACCGACGGTGTTAACCGTGCTACAGTTAACTGTTTTCCCTTTTTTCTCCCTGCTCGGCGGCCCGCGAGATGGGGGAGATCATGGTAATTATAGAGCTGCGGTACTGGTGAAATTTTTCGGCACAGCGATGTAACGTTTCGGTGTATAATGGTTGATTCTTTGAGCAATGAAATCTGCACGATTTGTTTGGTGAGTGTTGCGTGCACCCTACTGATGTTTCTAAGTTCTCTATGGCCGATGGATTAAACAGACAGGCGCATGATCTTGCAGGAAAATGAGCGAGCAGTGCATCTAAGATTTTTGTGAAATATTGGGAAATGTCCTCAATATGGCAATGGGTTAATATTACAAAAAATTTCAAACTTTACACTTTTGATAAATTTATTTCAAATTAATTTTTTGATCATAAAAAATCAAAAAATGATAAGTTTGTAATAACTTTATTCTTTGTTAGTTTCTATTAAATTGAAGTAATACTACTAAAAAATGATAAATTTATACATATGTGACAAATAGAGGATAAAAATCTCAAATTGTCCAACTTAGCAATTTGATAGTAAAAATTTAATTGAAATCAATAGTTGATAAATTGGTATATCTATTGATTATCATCTGTCATCCGATTTAATAATTTGACAGAATGCATCAGTTTAGGATAAATTTGTTATAAATATATTGGTTTGGAGTTTTTCGTGGTATTAATTCTATGCTGATAAGAAACAAAACTGGATCCATGGAATGTAGAGGTCAATCCTCCGACGGCCTTGACATTGCGGGAAGTCGAGGAAAATGATAGTGATAGTGCCCGCTGGACTTGGTGCCATAATTTTTCAAGCAATTATTTAAGCGTCAAAATATTTAGAAATTGCGTGTTACAAGCATTTAGAAATTACGTGTTACAAGGGCGACTTTCCTTTGCCTAAAAAATCTTATGCAGTGTTGGTTTAGTATTAAATCATCTAATAGGAAAAATTGCTGATGAAATTTAATCGATTTTGCTTTTAAAAGTTAAATAATCGCTCGAAAAGTTGATGCCAAAGCGAGTGCCAACACCGTCAATATTCTTATCGCCATCGCAACAAAGACTTATATCTTGGCAAATCACTTTGAATCTCGAGTTTTAACCCTCTACTATGGCTTGTCAAAATCCAATATTACGAATAAGAAAAGAAAAAAAGTCACAAAAAAGCTCTAAACTTTGCCAATTATGACATATATATCATAAGCTTATTTTGTGGCATCAAAAATTCTAAACTTATACTCGTGTCACATATTTATTCTAAATTTAATTTTGTGACAGAAAAAACCTAAAATTTATATCCGTGTGACACATTTATTCTAGAAATTTGATGTTGCAGAAAAAATTTGAGTTAAAAATGTTTCACACAAATATAGGTTTGAGATATTTAGTGACAAAAAAAGTTGAAGTAAATGTCTTACATAAGTATAGGTTTGGAGATTCTGGTGTCATACTTTTTATTTTTATTTTATAAATGTGTTACAATTGATAAAGTATAGAGTTTTTTTTTAGGCTTTTTTCCATTAAAAAAATATCCAACATTTTATAATCTTAGGTAGGGCTTGAAAAGCAATTTCTAGTCTTACGTCTGAGTCACTCAGATCCGATCAATTATAAGTAAATCCTAGGCTTTTGATTCCAATTTTACCAAAATGCCCAGACCGATAGCGCCCCGCGGCCTACCTCCACTCGCCAGGTCCACCGCACCGCCCTTACGACGCCGTTCCCCACACCCACTCATCTCTCAACACTAAAAAGGATAAAAAAACCCAAAAATAAAAATCGCCCTACGAGTCTACGTCGCCGCCGTTTCCCACACCCATTCCTCAACTTTTAATTTATTTAATATAATTTTAAATTTTGAGGTGTATATTCAAATTAGTCCATCGATTATATGAAAATATTTAATATGATTCATAAACTTAAATTAATGAAAAAAAAAGAGTCTATATATTAAGGGCCCGTTTGGTTCGGCTTTAGGTAAATGCCCTTGAGAGAATGCAAATACCTTTGAGATAAAGGGGTTTTCCGAAATGCTAAACTGTTTGGTAAACTATAACTGAAAAGTGCTTTAGTCAAATACAAGACTGTTTGGTAAACATATATTTGAAAAACCCTTTAGTGTAACTAAATTAAGTTTTTTTAGTTTTAGTATTTTTAAAATTGTAAGAAAAAAACAATGACTATATAACATTTTACATTTTCATGTTGAGAGTAATATAAAAGATATATTAGTAAATTTATTTAAAAATTATATTAAAATAATTTGATTATAGATTAGATGCAAAGCTCAACTTTTGGCTTAGGGTTCTTTTAGGTTTGTTTTCAATTTTGAATATATTTTTTTAATTATTATAGTATTAATCATCTTCGTTAATTAATGATCATTCTAGTGTATTGATAAAAAGTTGGCTATTGATTGTCAAAATATAAAAATGACCAAAAAAAAAAAAGTGAACCCAACATTTGCAAATGATTTTTATTATTTAAAAAAAAATAAAAAAAAAATACGATGAAACTCTGTCGCTGATCAATGGCGGTTGGGGTGTGGGGAAGATGATCGGTTTAAAAAAAAAAAGGGTCAACGGATGAATAGTAAATGTGGACTTGCATTTCCGAAATGCTGAAAGCCCAAAGTAGGTCCAGACCTGCTTTGGGCTTTCAGCGTTCTAGAGTATTCCAAATGCTAGCATTTGCCCAAGGATGCCTCGGAATGCTGAACCAAACAAGTAAAATTTTCCCCAAGGGGCTTTCAGGGCTGAAAGCCCATTGGGAATGTTGAACCATACGGGGGCCTAAGTGTACATCTACAATATAGGTTGACAAAGGACTTCCAAAGTGGGTCCCTCAGGCCGTCTTCGGGTCTGACAAGGGCTCCCCACGGGGACAATGAGCTGAGGTTGCACAGGGAGGGCCCAACCATTTTGGCTTTTGGTACCAATTTTGGTACTAATGCAGAGAATCGAACGACTAATCGTAATTAGTTTGAAAAGCTCAAGAATAACATTGGATAAATTAAAGGGTTAATATCTTGAAAAACTCAAAACTGGTACATTTGTGACAAATTTACCCTTTGTTAGTTTTCGTTAAATTTTGCTGTCAGATTATTAAGTTAAATGACACGTGACAGTTGACTGGTATACACATTTGGGATTTTATGCTCCGTTTGTCACTTGTGATTTTTTGTGATATTAATTTAATTTAGCAGATGTCATATTTATCACAAATTTACAAGTTTGGGATTTTTTGTGATCGAATAAATTAATTTGGAGGTAAATTTGTCATAAATGTACTAGTGTAGTGTTTTTTTATGTTCAATCGGGGTAAATTTGTCGCGGATATACCAGTTTGGGGTTTTTCATAATCAAAAAAATAGTTTAGGGTTAATTTGTCATAAGTGTACTGCTTTTTTCAGGATATTAACCTTAAATTAAAAATTTGGAGAACGCATCTAAAAAGAAATAAAAAAGAAAATAATCAAAAATAAAAATCGCTGACCAGAAAGCGAAGAAGAAAAAGGAAGAACAGCATAAAAAGGAAAGGGGCAGCAATCGCGAGAGAGATCTCAGAAAAGTAAAAACACCACCACCAGCCGAGCGGATCTCTCTCTCTCTTTCATTTCCATCTCTCCATTTCCGATCTCGAAATCCGAAGTCGTCCCGGCCATGTCCGCTTCCTTCGACGCCTTCAGCATGGACGGCGATGAGGTCCACCACGCCGCCGCCGCCGCCGCCGACCACGACGGCGCCTTCTCCGGCTACGGCGGCTACTCCAGCTTCTCCCCGGCCTCCGGCGGCGACGGCGGCCTCGACGGGTTCCCGGCCGACGGCGATGTCGCCGTCGACAGGTCCCCGGAGATCTTCGGGTACGAGGACCAGGGCTCCGGGTACCCGCCGTCGCCCTACGAGTCGGTCCACGTGGAGAACGGCAACGGGAACGGGAACGTGTTCGAGAGCGACGACGGCGGGGTCTTCGCGTCGTCGGACGGGCCGATCCTGCCCCCGCCGAACGAGATGCAGGAGGAAGGGTCCGCCCTGCGCGAGTGGCGGCGGTGAGGGCTTTTTGAGTTCGTTGGTTTGGATTTAATCGGATTCGGTTAGATCTGGCGTTGGTGTGCTGTTTGATGCTTAGATCTACGCTCGATTGCTCGGGTTGAATCGCTGTTGCGTTCGAAATGTGGTGAAATGCGCTTGGCGAGCTGCGGTTTCGAGCGATAGCTGAAGTGGATTAGTCCCGGTGGCGATCTCGATTCCGAAAGTCGTGCTTCATTCTATGCAATTTATCTAGTCATCAGTTATTTGGTTCTCTATACCTTTTTCGCTCGTCTGAACTGCTAGTTAGTTAAGATCTGATTCTGAGTTTACTTTATGGTTGGTCACTTTGACTTTGATTTTGATTTTCACGTTCTATTTATGCTCGAGTGATTGGGTAATTGTGGACTTAGGCTTCAGATTGAGGTCTCATTGTGCAATTTCTTAAAAATCGTAGTAGTTTGATTGTTGATCTTGTAGCTGACTCCGGAAACTTTGGAATGTTTAGATGTTCTTGGATCTAGATTTAGATCTGAGGTGAAAGTTACCTTTTGACTGGGACTAGCAAATTTGGAAACAGTTAATCAATAACTGCAAGTGATGGGATAGACATCATTGTTCATTTTGTTACATTGAAACAGTAATTTAGCGAAATGATTCACTAGTTTAGAGCTGAAAAGATTACAGTAGAATGATGCTGATCAACCTTACGTCTAGATCCTATTGTCGTGTTATGGGAATAGTTTCCTTTATAATTCCGTTATAGAACAACTTAATGAGCTGTAGATTGTTTTTGCAATATTTCTTCAGTCTAGTGAAATATATCCGAATTGTCGTTGGTTGTATACCTGAATAGAAATCATACTGTTATGTGTAGAATAAGAACTTCATTTACAAAGCTACATTAGGATTTCAGTAAGCCTTTTCATGAAAAACCATAGCTTGTCCACTGTTCAGTAACCTCAGCCCATGACTGACAGTTTCACGGTGAAATTTTACTACCGTCTATCTTTGCAGGATATTGTCATGTCAGCTTATACATAAATCCCCCTAAAGGGAAATATAGGAGTTGTTAGCATGAGGTGCTGAACTGGAAAAGGGAACCTAAAAGACATGACACTTTCTTACCAACATAGCAGGTTTCTCTAGGGGAACAGTCAAGCTACATTTAGTTGACTTAGGAAGATGCCAATTCTCATCATGAACTCAATTGTGGGTTGTTTTCATATTTGGTCAGCTCAAAAGAATAATGTACACACTCAAGTGCAAGCGACCCCATTCAAACTAAGTAATTAATCATAATTGTTTGACCAAAATAAAATAAAATAATCATAATTGATTTCGCGAGCAATCTCCAGTTTTTCTATTTTATGCAGATAAAAGAATAAAAGTAGATTCTGTTGTAGCTCCAGACCACGATATAATGAAGAAGATGCATTTCAAACTAAGCCCCCAAATGACTGTCTACAAGATCCATAGAAATCAATACGGTTGAACTTGGTCAAGAACTGTGAAGAGAGTCTGCAGCTTCATCTATAGCTAGAGTGAGGAAATGAAAAGCTGAGAATTGTGAAGATAGTACTAGTGTCAACTAGCAGGGTTGACACCATTTTCCCGTTGAACTTAACTTGGCTTGATGGTCAATGACTCAAGCTTGATTGGGCTTGATTTTTTAGCATGAGGTCGAATCTATTTAATACCATGCTCAAGCTTGAATGGACTTGACTTGGTCATTATAAGTACACATTAACACAAAATTGTGTTAAGCTCAACTGAAGCTCAAACTGAAGCTCGTACTAGTCTAAAATCTATATCTGTGTTTACTATATTTATGCATTCCTGTTTAGAAGCAATATCCAATCTTAAATGTTTAATTAGACTTGGAGTGAAGTATTTTCAAGTTTAAACTTGGTCCGATCAAAGCTCACTGGACTTAGTTCAAAAGGAGTTGATTCAAGCTCGAGTATAAAGGAAGTTCTATTCAATAGGTGACAAGTAGTTGAACTTAGCTCAAGTGTATCATCCTAAGGGTTTTCATTTTGAAATTTTGAGATGAAAACCTGATCTAATTTCTAGCTCCCTGAGTATTTCTTAAATGGCTCTTTATTTAAACTCGAGTTTGGTCCCTAAAGTAGTTTGAAGAGTGCTCTAAAACTTTGCACTGAATGTCGGATCCTTACTTGGTGTAATAGTTACTGACATAGGTGGACCCCCATGTAGTTGGATTATTTTGTGTACAGAGCATACTTCTCGAAAGAGTGATCTTCTCTTACCAGTAGAAAATGAGTTGACTGAGTTAAGCGGTCCATTATTACCCCCGATAGAGTCATGATTCCTTGGCATCATCAGTAAGCCTCCGACAAAAACCCAAATATGTGCAATATGGTTCTTGATGATGGTAGCAGTGGTAGGATGTTCCAATCGTTACAGACTCCCAGTACTTTTGTTGTTATTTTGCACGATTGCCTATTACACTCTATCTAGATACATGATGTGTACGTAATGTAAATTTTTACTACTTGATGTTTATATTGAATATGCATATATTTGGTGAGTATTTGTTGAATTTTAGTTATATAGATTCTGGTTTAGTTATTAAGAGCTAGTTCTTTTTTGTTCAAAAGAAATTTCATGTGTCATATGTGTCATATTGGGGCATTGCAGAATGGTGTGACAAACCAAATATATCATTAGTTGTATCTCAGTCCAATGTATTAATGAAAAATGCCTATATAGAGTCTATTTCAGTTGCGAACTGAGAGAGTATCTGCTAGTTTGAGCTTGTGTGGTAAAACTATTCTAATTACTGGAAACTGGAAACACTTCAATTATAGTAGATGTAGAAAAGCAATCAAGTCCTCCTGCTCCTCTAGTAGCTTGACTGATTTGCATTGTTGGGTTAGCTTGAAAACTATGATGGGTTTGATCAGTATCCTAGGTGTTCTGTTGAAACACAGGTGGTGGTGGTGATGGTATTGATATTTTTTTATAGACATGTATGTAGTTACTAACAGATGTGTATGCTGATTGGTCTAAAGTCACATTGTCCAAAGAAGGAGTTTAGCATGTGTTTGTCTGTGTCAAGTACTGTATTGTCCAAAGAAGTAGCTTGACATGTCTGTCTGAAGTTCTTTGTATGATCACATTGATAGATGGACATGACAACTTTTTTGAAAATAGCTAAATTACCATAGGTTTCTGCATGTTTTTACTAATAAAAGATTAACAAATAATTTTTTTTTGGAGTCCAAATAAAGCAGTGACATGGTGCCTGGTTTTTGCCTAAGCACAGTGTAGAAGGAAACTGTAGTTTCATGCAAGTAGATTATTTACATGGTTAGACATATCTCGCAATATGTCGTGTGTCTGATTCTGTGATTTTTTCCAAAATAGTTGACTAAGGCTGGAAGGTTTTAATTGAGAGATCAGACGGTTTCACCCTACCGTTGATGCCATGTTCTAGCATGTTTGCAAACGTAGCATGACCTTAACTTATTGTTTATGTGCTTCCATTTGCTTCTGCAGCCAAAATGCAATTTTGCTTGAGGAGAAGGAGAAGCAGGAGAAGGACATGAGGATCCAGATCATCCTAGATGCTGAGGATTATATACGAGAATTTTATGAGAAAAGAAAGCTGAATGTTGAAAGCAACAAGACCAACAACAGGGAGAGGGAGAAGGTAGGGAACTCAAAAGTGTCCCATCGACTGCCCAATTCACTAGATTAGTTTTGAACCGGGTGATAATAATGACTTGTACATGTCTTGCAGTTATTCCTAGCTAATCAGGAGAAATTCCATAAAGAGGCTGATAAGCAGTACTGGAAGGCCATAGGAGACCTGATCCCCCATGAGGTTCCGAATATTGAAAAGAGGCGAGGGAAGAAGGAACAGGAGAAAAAGCCAGGGATCACCGTCGTCCAGGGTCCAAAGCCTGGAAAGCCGACTGAGCTCTCTAGGATGCGTCAAATTCTCATAAAACTGAAGCACAATCCACCGCCTCACATGATCCCACCTCCACCACCTCCCAAGGATGCGAAAGATGGGAAGAATGCAAAAGACGGGAAGGACAAGGAGAAGGAGAAGGAGAAGGATAAAGAGAAGGACGGCGCACCTACTGCTAACGGAGCTCCTGCGGCGGCTGCAGCAGCATCCCCTGTTAAAGATGGTGTTAATGGCTCATCAAGCCCGCCGAAAGAAGCAGCTCCTGCTGAGGAACAACCCGAGCAAGCGAGTGCTTGAGCATGGTTTCACCCTTGCTTCTCTGAAGCAAATGAAGTGCGCTACGATCAGTCTCGCTCGTCATGATATCTTTTGGTGAACCTATTTTTGTCTATTGAATATTTTTTCTTCTCTTGAATGTCGTGATTCTTTTTTCTCGAGTCTCAGGTATTCTTACTGCTTGTTTGCTTTCGTTGTCACATGTTGCGCGGATGTAGACATTCAAACCGAAGAAACCACGATATGCAGTTCTGTAACCCAGGGATTGATCGAATTTTACTCCATGTATTGATATATTTGTAGTTTTTCCTCCTCGTTGCTGGAGATCGCCATTCCGAGATATGTTCCACCTTAGTTGGGCGTGCCTTGGATCTTCAATTTCTCTAATCTCATAATAAAATCTTCGCGTATTACATCCGTGCTTTTTCCCCATCTTTGTTTTGGCTTATGTTGCGCTCGAATTGAGTTTGCCGATCCCAATTCGAGCTTGCCGATCCCAAGTTCATTTAGGGCCCGTTTGGTTCAATTTTGAGGGAAATGCTTTGCATTTCCCCAAGTATCTTTGAGTGAATGGGCATTTGCCTGAGGTAGCACGGCCTGAATGGGCATTCGCCTGAGGTAGCGCGGCCTCAGGTGGTGACGGCGCCTGGACGACCTCAGGCGGTGACGGCCTGAGGTTGCGCGACCTTAGGTGAGGCTTCTCGGTGGTCAGATCTGGCCCCGACGGCTGAGTGCCGCCCACCGCAAAGTGGGGAAGAAGAAGACGAACGGCAAAGAAGATGGGCGGGAAAGAAAAAGATGAACAGTGAAATCGCATCTCCAAAATGCCGATGCTCAAAGTAGCCCCTCAAGTAGCCCCTCTTAGCATTGGGCTTTTAACATTAGGAATATTGATATTGGGCAAATGAGCTTTCAAAAATACATGCCAAATACAAAATATTTTCCCTCAAAGCCCCTTTGGGAAAGCCGAACTAAACGGGGCCTTAGAACAAGAAGCTTATGGGTGAAGCGAATAGTGTCTAGAAATGGGATATGGGTTAGACATGCTGGTAAATCTTCCTGTATTACATCCGTGCTCTTTCTCCATCTTTGTTTCGGCTTATGTTGCGCTCGCATTGAGTTTGCCGATCCTAAGTTCATTTTCTAAATGAAGCTATGGTGGCGAAGCCAATACGTGACGTGAATCTCTCATTCCTCACCTGCCCTATCCTGTCTAAAGCTTCAGAAAATATGAAACATAACCAATTTCTACACTGGCTTTCTATCTGAATACCGCGAGTCATCTAGGAATTCAACTATATTATCTAATGTGATTGAGTATGCCTTGGGAAGCCTGTCAGCACACCCTTAAAATGTCTCGACAAATCCTGCGTGCATCGACTAAACAACCATGCCGATGCTGCTTCCGACGCTAAATCCAAACCGGGAGGCCTGCACTGATACCTCTTCAATCCTTCTTTCTGTGCAAACCTTGCTGTTCATTCACAGGTATACCCGATTGAATTCAGTGAAAACGAGAGAACCCATTTCTGGGGAGCATCCAACTGAAGCATAAACATTGTATACAACATCTACTACTCTACCCCCTGAAGACAAAACTGATCTTTCAAAGTCCAATGGGAAGTACTTCCCATGTCCAAAACCTCATACTTGACATTGCCCAAAGACCAGATAATATCCTTGCAATAGCCAATGCCATGTATTGGATCAAGAAGAGGGGCAAGACAAAGCATAAACAACAGCAATTAAACAATGCAAAAAAGTGGAAACAAAGATAGACAAGTTGAACTGCTAGAGAAGATAAAACTACAAATAACAGAGCTTAGCCGCAGGATCAGTTTCAATTCTCATTGAAATACATTAAGGAAATCGCAGGAGCCGTTCACCGCATGTTCATGGATGAGATTGATCCCAATGAGCACTTACTAAAGACCTAAGAGTTATCGCGCCTGTCCCGATCATTCTTCTCGGTCTTTCTTCTTGTCTTTCTTCTTCTTTTTCTTCTCCTCTGTTTTTTCCCCATCCTCATCCTTACCATTATTAATACCATCCTCAGCCTCTTTGTTCTTTTTCTTCTTTTTCTTCTTCTCCGATTTCTCTGAATCTGGAGAAACAGCTTCGGCCTTATCCTTGTGTCCCTTCTTTTCTTTCCGAGCCGTCTCCTCATCCGAAGACACATTGCCATTCTCTTTGTCCTTCTTTTTCTTCTTCTTCTTCTCCTTCTTCTCCACTTCCGGTTCCACCGCATCTTCCTTCACCTTCTTAATCTTCACTTCCTCCACTTCTTCTACCTTCGCCTTTTTAGCAGGCTTACCGTCATCCACATCTCCATCCTCATCCTTGCTCTTCCTCTTCTTCTCCTTCTTTTCCAAAACAGAACCCTCTCCAATGACAGAAATCTCCTTCTCCGGCTTTGCCGGTTCGTCGGCAGCAGCAGCAAGACCGGCAACCATAGAGTCTCCACCAGGTGGGAGAACCACATTCCTAAGCCACTCTTGAGGGGTCTTCTCATTAGGCTTTCCATGCTTATCCAACTTCCCGTCAGCCACCAGTTTCTTCTTCATAGACGCCCTTGGGCCGAGCCCCCACTTCCTCGGGTAAGTATCCCGATCCATAACAACCCTCTTAATCTTCGCCACCACCCCGTGATCACAGGTGGCCATCACGGCCGTGGTCATTTCAGCAATGCCCAACGCAACGGCCTCACCTTTGGTGGTCATCAGCACGACTTCCTCCCCGACCTCGATATCGTTCTCGAACCTCAGCAGCCCGGGAATCATCAGCTTCGCGCCGTAACAGATGGCGTTCACCGCCGAATCCTTCACCACCAGCCTCTTGTAGCTGGTCAGCAGGACCTCGAGCGGCATGATCACCCTCCTCAAGTAACTCTCATCCCTGTAATTATCATACAACCACTGCGCGTCCATCACATCGTGCATCGTCACCATGTTATCCTTCTCCCCGGAAATCCCCGACCGGACCCTCCTCAGCTCCTGCATATGCCCGCCGACGCCCAAGATGAGCCCGAGATGCACGCACATGGTCCTGACATAAGTGCCCGCCTCGCAGGAAATCCAGAACACGACCAAATGCCGGTCGACATCGTACTCCAGCAGCTTGCTCTCGTAGATGGTCCTGATCCTGAGCTGCCGCTTCACGGCGGAGATCAACGGCGGCCGCTGGAACACGGCGCCGGTGAGGGTCTCGAGGGCGCGGGCCACCTTGGCGACGTCGGGGACCTTGGAGTGGAGGCGGGCGACGCAGACGTACTCCTTGCCGGCGCCCTGCTGCGACTTGACGAGGCGGGTGGCGCGGTCGATGCAGACGATGAGGTTGCCGGTGACCTTGGGGTCGAGGGTGCCGGAGTGGCCGGTCTTCTCGACGCGGAGGATGCGCTTGATCCAGGCGACGACCTCGTGGGAGGAAGGGTTGGCGGGCTTGTCGAGGTTGAGGATGCCGTAGCGGATGTACTCGGCGAGGGGGCGCTTGAGCGGGGAGTAGCCGGAGGGGAGCGGCGTGTAGTGCCCCGTCCGGACGTTGAGGCGGTCGTAGTTCTTGAGCAGGATCGGCCACTGCGAGGTGTCGATGGAGGGCGTGAAGGACTGCGGCTTGATCATGTAGTCGTGGTCGCCGGGGGCGGGGGCGGCGGCGGCGGCGGGGGTGGGGGTGGGGGTGGCGGCGGGGTCGGCGTCGTCCTTGGAGCGGTGCTTCTTCTTCTTCTTCTCGGAGCGGGAGATCTCGAGGTCGGACATGATGGCGGGACGGGGTTTGTCGGGTCGGCGGGCGGAGTCGGGTTAGGGTTTAAGAGTGGGAGTGAGGAAGAAGACGGAGGAGGATTTGGGTGGTGGGAAATGGAGGCTTTTATAAAGGAGGTCTGGTTAGGGTTTTAGGGGGAGGATGAAGATGGTGATGACGACGAGGAACGACGACGGATTAGGGGGAAATGGTGGAGGTGGGGGAGGGTTTAAGTGCGTGTCAGATGGGCTTTTCTCAGAAGCCCAGCCCACATCACGATTTGGTATCTCCAAAAAAAAAAAGAAAAGGGTTTAAGCAATTCACAAGTAAAAAGTTAATAAAAGAGGTGATCATTGACCGGGTTTGGAGACGGGTCGATAATTGAGGTCCTAATTTTGGCAGGTTAAGGGTGCGCATGACAAAATTTCTGAAACAGAAATTGATTTCTCAATTTCTATTTTAGAAATTAAGAAATTAAAAATTTTAGCTTATGATTTCTTTTTTAAATCTATTTATGGAATATAAATCTGTTCTAGAAATAGAAAAATCAAATTGCATTACCCAACGGAATTATGTTTCAAACATGTTCCGAGGAACAGAGAAATAGAGAAATAGAGAAGTAAAAATTTTGTCATGTGCATCGCCCCCGTTGGAAACGGGATTCGGGTTGGACAGAAATAATTGTTGGGTAGCCTGGTCATGCTTTAAGGTTAAACCTAAATTATTATCTAGATTCACCGTCTCAAAATTTATGTACTGTTCCTTAAGTTGGGGCAAGATTTGGCTCAGCGGGGGCTTAGGCAGGTAGTAAGCCATTAGGGGGCGTGATTGTCCAAATCCACTCTTTTGCCTGGTGAGTTGAATGAGCCAAGATAGGCTGCCTTGCTCATGGCCAAGTGAGCAAGTCTGATAGATGGGTAAACTTTTGACTCTTGAGGATGAAGTATCCATAAATAATAATGTCACGGAACATGATGTATATGCAAGTGTCATGGACCAATAGTTTCCTGACTGAGGATGAGCCCACATTGCGCCTCATGAGTCTAAATGCTAGATTGGCCTTCCCTTGATAGATCGTTGCTAAGAACAATATGGCGAATTGCATCATTATAATTAACTATCTCACACCCAATTTTGCTTGGGCATTCAATCTCTCAAGCGAGACATATAGCTTAGTTCAACATAACAATTTATTGCGACCTATTGTAGCCATCATTAGAATAGCAGTATTAACTCCCAATCAATTTGTGATTGGGAGGCCCGTTTTGCCTTAAAAAATCCTCTAAGATAAAAATCATCACGATCCTTAGATCTCTAGTGTAAACACCTTGACGTCACTCCTATGAACCCGTTTTGCATCTCTCACATTTCATCTCGATGGCACAAAATCCTATTCTACAGTCCACATTGGTTTGGACAAAATCAGACTAACACTCTCCAACTCAATTTCCGCAATGTGATTGGTACAGCCCATTTTGTTGCTTCCTTGCATTCTTCAACCATCACCGCTAGTCTCTTAGGACTTACAAGAATGGCAAAGGTTTGCCCAACATATTGGCCACTCCACTCCATCAACCGTTTCTCTCTATCAAAGTTATTGACAAATCTCTAGTCACTTGTGCTTTCTCTTACAAGTGTAACATCCCAAGCCAATTGTCTCCCTTGACAGCAATTTCTTTGACCTATTAGGCTTATTTTGATCTTACCAAACCAACGGAGATTTCTTTTCTTGTTAGAAAAATGGCAATAGATCTTTTCTCTGCATTTGCCAATACAGTTTGGGGAATTTGCTCCAATACTATTCGTCACGGGTTCAAAGTTTTCTTGTCAAGTCTAAAGCTCGTATGGTGCTTGATGGATAAGAACATTAGGCAAGCTTTTCCTCGATAGATCGTTCCCCATAATAGTACAGTTGAATCGTATCCTCGTAATCGACTGCACAAATCCAATTTGGCTTAGGTATTTAGTTTGCTTTACCATGGCCATCATCTACACATTGACATTAACTTCCGAACAGTGTATTGAACTTGATGCCACCAAGTGAATATGGGAGAAATCGGACCGCGACACGAGCAATGAACTTGATAAAGTGGCTGAAACATGATGTTCTTTTCCTTCATGAAGATGTCGGAGGATCGAATCTGTACCACATGCCTCCACCAAGTTAAGAAAACAAAACAATAATATTGATCCCACTCTCATCAGGCAAAACTTCACTGGTGACTGGCCAATATTCTCTCTCTCTCTCTCCATTAAAAAAACTGCTAACTTCTTTCAACTTTCCATTTGCCCAAAGTACCTTTACATGTAGGGCCATTTGGTGGAAGCATTAATGTTTGGATACTCATTTTGGGATATAGTTTTTTTCTTTTGGTCGGTCCAATTCTATTCCTACTCTAACTCTTACTCTCAGACTTTTGCTCCGCCTCCTTACAAGGCGTGGGAGTCAAAATCCACTCCTGAAACTAAATCATCCTCACCCCAACCTCTCGAGAAGGTGGAGATTCGAATCCTCTACCTCTCCCTTCCATGTTAGAAGGGTGGCCACTGAGACAAACCCAGTGGCTATTTTGGGATATAGTTTGTAAAATAACTTTTAAATGAAAAGAAAAAGGAAAAACGAAGAAGATAGAAATAGACTGGGCGAGCTTTGCCAGTGTCGATCGGGCGACCATCCATAGCAACCAAAGGCAACCGTTGGCTGAGGTTGCGCAGACCTAAGTGAGGCGACCCCCGGGGTTGCATGACTTTGGCAAGGTGAAGAGGCTTCATCGATGACCAATCTCATCGATTCTAAGGTTTTCTCATGTGGAAATTTGCAATGTACGATGAATCTCGCAAACCATCCGGGCCTTTCGACTATTCGCAACCTAGGCAGTGGTCGCTGAGATCGCACGACACGGTTGAAGGACCAGATCTGGGTTGCTCGACCATCGACCTTGACCTTGACCCATATTAGCTCCAGCAAAGACAATAGCTCCAGTGAGCAGCTCAACGACACGGGCAACCCTACATCTTGACCTCGACGACGGTAACCTTGACCTAGATCTCACCTCAACGACGAACCAGCATGCACAAGGAAGGAGATGAATAGTAATTTTTTCGAGGGCACAAGTGGAACCCACAATTATCAGTGGCAGCATAATAGGAAAGAGAAAAAGTCATTAAATCCTCACAAAAATATTTAGAAAGTACTGAAAATTCAAAGCTGATTCATACGTTACCAAACAGTTAGTGAATATCCGCGGAGGGAGTTTCTACATGAATCATTCCCCGTAAAAAATGCAGGATCGATTCCCCTTTTCAAGTACGGAACTGCACGTTGGGTTGGCTTATGTTTTGTCGAGAGTGTTTTTCATGAGATGACCGTCATTTTTGTCTATTAGGGTCCGTTCGTTTTGCGAAAAATGAGCAATTTTTGAAAAAATAAAATATTTTTCAGAAGTTATTTTCCAGGAAAATGATATAATATTTTCTGGCGTTCAACTAAAACTTGAAAATGTTTCGGAAAATATTTTCCGGTGTTTGGTAAGGAAAATATTTTCTGCTCACCAGATTGGCGAGCGCGAGCATCAAGCTCGAGGTTCGCCAGATCGATGAGCACGAGTTTGAGATCGAAGAGTTTGAGGTTCACTTGGTCTGACGACTAGCTAAGAAAGAAAAAGACGTGAAACAAAAAAGAAAAAAAAAGAAAAAAGAAAAAAAGAAAAAGAAAAAGAAAATGGAAATTAAAAATAATTTCAATTAAAAAAAGAAAAAGAAAATTAAAAAAATAATTCGAATGAAAAAAGAAAAGAAGAAAAAGAAAGGGGAGAAGGAAGTTAGGATTTGTAGAGGTATGAGATAAGAGAGATCAAGTGAAGAAAATGTTTTCCACTTTTCAAAAGCGGAAAACATTTTCACCTACTTTAGAAGACTTTTTTCCTTTGATGGAAAACATTTTCCTCAAGTAATTCATTTTCCGTGAAACGAACGCCAGAAAATCCGGAAAACGTTTTCCTAGAAATTATTTTCCGCGAAACGAACGGACCCTTAATGTAATGATCGACCGCTAATTCAACATCGATCTTTACTCTTTCCACGTGGTTTCATACCGTTCAAACGAATTAAGGCGTAATTTAACAAATGAATCTTGTTCACGAGTGGTACCAAACATCGATTAAATATACTGAATGATGATTCGTTTAATTTTTTGAAAGTGCCAACTACACATATCACCTTTCTCGTTAGTGCATCAGAATCTGTAAATTTTCTTTAAAAAGAAATTCTTAATAACTTTTTTAATAATTTCCTCCTTAGGCAGAAATTTTTTTCATGAATTTTCCCGTATTTGTTTTATGGAAAATGAATTGGTTGGAGAAAATATTTCTCATCATTGAAAAAAGTCTTCTAAAATAGAGAAAAATATTTTTCGCTTTTCAAGTGGAGGAAAATTTTCCTCTCACTTTCTCTTATTTGACATCTCTACTAGCCCATTCCTCTTTCTTTTTTTCTTTTTTATATAAATTATAATTTTTAATTCTTTTTATTTTTATTTTTAATTTTTCTCTTTTTTTTTTCTTTTTTTTTTCTTCTATCTCGACTCGATGCCACAAGTGAGCCTTGAGTTTGTTGGCCTTGGGAGAGTTGAAAGTTTGTTTGATTGGCGAGTGCCTCTGACTTCTTGATCTAGTGAGGCTCGGGTCCTCAAGCTTATTGATCGAGCGAGCCTCTAGCTAGTGAGCTTGAGTTCACCTTTGGCTGGTTGCCGGTTATTGTCATGGCCACGGTTGACCGAAGAAGAAGGAAAAGAAAATTAAAAAAAAAAGAAAAAGTCGAAAGAAAAATTAAAATTAGAAATTCGATTTTTTTAAGAAATAAAAAAACATTTGTTAAAAGGAATGTACGAAACAAAATCAAATCAAGTTTTTTTTTTATCGAATAACGGAAAATGTTTTGAAGTTCTTTTTTAAATTTTAATTGAATATTGAAATTTTTTATCATTATTTTAAAAAATAATTTTCTGAGAATATTATTTAGAAACGTCATATTTACGAGCATATATATATAGTATGTATATTTTTTCCCCTTTTTAACCTTCTTTCCGGCTATCTTTTCCCTCTGTTTTTCCGCCCAGCATCCGCTCTCCTGCCAAACAGGAGCTAAACAGATCAAGCTCCGCCGCGCATGGCGGTCGGTTCCGCCGCGAGTGACTGACTAGCTCTCCCACCACCGCCGCCGTCGTCTCCGCCGGCACCCAATGAGAACCTTAATCTCTCCGAACCGAACCCACCTCCATCATCTCCTAATTCCCCATTTCTCCCCATCGTCGCCTCACCGGAGAACCCGCAAGTTCGTCCAGACCCCTCATCCGAAATGGCTTCGCGGCGAGACCCACGTGGAGCCGCTCCCGGCCAGAGCCTCCGCCGCTTCCGGGTCGGCGGGCTACGGCGGGTGGGAAGACTTCGGGCCCTGGGACGACGCCGCCCGCCCCGGCGAGTCGACCCAGTTGCGGAAGTTCTTGGTCTCTGTGGGACTCGATGACCAGCGGCACGTGTTCGTGTTCGCCCTGGGGCTGGTCTGCGCGCTGGCCATTTCTAGAGTGAGGGTTTCTTCCATAGTCATATTCCCGGCCTGCGTCTCGGTGTTCGTTGTCGGGTTCTCGTTTGGTTTGGTTCGGGGCGGGATTGCCGCGGAGGCGGGTGGGAGTAAGAGGCGGTCGAAAGAGGACGTGCTTAAGGTTCATGGCGAGAAGTGGCGGAAATTGGTGGATTTTTTGGATGGATTAGATGTTAGAGTTAACAATTTGATAAGTGATGTCAAGAATTCTGTGGAGCGTAAGAGAGTTGGGTTGGATGATTTGGAGAGTTATGTTCGAGAACTTGAGACGATCAGTTCATCGGCTTCGAAAGTTAGAGATAACATTCGTGGCTCTTTAGCTAATTCTGGGAATGCCAGTGGCTCGTTAATTGAGAATGAGAAGTCGAATAAGAAAAGGAAAGACAATGGGGAATTCAGGATTCCGTTGTTGGAATCCATGGGGGGCCTATTTAGGGGAAGTTTGGGTGGTCCAAAGCTGAACAAAGTTAAGGATAGTGTTAAAGAAGAGAACTTGGGGAGTGTGGCGAAGGATGATGCTATTGAAGGTGCTTCAAAAATGGCATCATCTGAAGTTAATTCTGGTCAAGGAAATTCGGGTTTATACCAAGATGTGGTAAATAGGCCAAAATTTTATCAGGGTGGAAGAAGAACGAGAGAGTTTATGAAAAATGGAAGTCTGCGTTTGGATGAGGAGGGTGGGAGTACCAGAAATTATGTCAACAACATGAGGAGGTTCGATTACCACACAGACAGGTTTCATTCCTCAAATAGTCAACATGTGTACTCTAAGGGAAGACACAGTTATAACTCTCAATCACAGGAGCCCCGTGATAACCAGCTTGATTTTGTTGATTTTGACATGAAGACAAAAAATGTGGAAACTGAAGCTTCCTTTGTGGAAGACCAGTTGCTTCAGAAATCTGAGAGATATTATGCATCTCGCCGAAGCAGCGAAAGGAGGAAGGTGGAAACTTACCAATCTCAAGTGAGAAGAGAGAGAATGGATTCCCAAGACGATCTCTTTTTTGTTGACCACCAGTCTGAACACGAGAGAGATGTTCGTTCGATGTCCTCTCCAAATATTTTGGATGACATGGAGTTTGATAGGTATCTAACAGAAGCAAATTACCTTCTAAAGCAAGCCAAGGAGTTGGTGAGGGGAAGACATGATGAAGAGCATGCAGAGGTCATCCTTTATGAGTCTGCGGAATTGCTCTCTAGAGCGGTCGACATGAAACCGATGAGCTTGTTGGCTGTGGGTCAGCTGGGAAACACCTATCTACTCCATGGAGAACTTAAATTGAGAATTAGTCGTGATCTGAGAACTTTATTAACAAGCAGTGAATCCTACTTCGAGAGACGAGTTAGAATTGGTGGCAGTAGTGGCCACCATTCCAGCAAAGATAAAACTGCTTCTGTCCTTGTTCAGGTGTGTGAGGAGTGTGAGGAACTTCTTGTAGAAGCTGGCAGAAAGTATAGACTTGTATTGTCAATTGATGGGGATGATGTTAGAGCCTTGTACAATTGGGGTCTTGCTCTGTCCTTCCGTGCCCAGTTGATTGCAGACATAGGACCAGTAAGTATTACCTGCACATACTCTATTGTTCTATGACACTATGGTTAGCATCTCATATGCATTTAAGTGCCAAAACTTATTAACTTGAAATTTTGCCTCTTTGAATTTCAGGAAGCAGCTTTTGACGCAGACAAAGTGTTTATGGCTGCAATTGATAAATTCAATGCAATGATGTCCAAAGGAAATGTATATGCTCCAGATGGTAAATTCCTATCTGTTCTTTGTTCCTGAAAGTGTGGTATGTCACCATTCATGATGATTATAGGGCACAACATTGTCTTCTTTCCACCCAGGCCAAATGCTGAGATGGTAAATAGGTGGATAGACATAGATATTTGCACTAGTGATATGTTCCTTTAATAGCTCAATGCACTATAAATCATTGGAATATGTTGAATAATCACTGAAGATGATATTTACTTGGAAGGAAGTCTACAGATTGAATCTATTGAAATTCAATCACCTGTGCAAACAGTAAATGTGTTTTCCATTTGAGAAATTATTCTGGAAAGAATAATTTCCTAGCCGATTCTCATGTGGTGCATGTTTCTAGCAGTTTTAAAAAAAAAAAAAATTTTAACTATTGGAATAACCACACTTTTTTGGGGCGTAATTGTTCTGTATTTAAAGGTATATGTATCTATATGACGACAAGGATCAAGAGTGAAGAATGCGCATTAAGACTTTTTATAATAATTTATAATTAACTGTGAATTATCTGATAACTATTGTAAAATCAAAGTGAATGCATCGAATTGATTATTGTTTGAAATATCTTACATTTTTAAATTCTAGATGGTCTAATTATATGTTCAACTATTGTTGCTTAATGTGATTTTATTTTAATAAGAAAAAAGAGTGGTTTGTTGGCATATGGGGTCCAAACTGGCCAATGCACGAGTATCGACATCTTCATTGTCATTGTTCAGATGTAAATTCACCAATCCAGAAGTTTTCAAAATTTTTACATGTTAATTTTAGATGTATGTGAGACTATGCTGTCTACCTATAAGGGCAGGGGAAGTGGGAGGAGAGATGGAAATAGGAAAAGAATTCTATCTTGATGTTTGAGATGTCTGTTATTGTAATGGATGCTATTGTTTTTAATGTGAAACACTGAAAATTGAGAGAGTGGAAAGGAAGATAAATTTAACACACAAGTCAAGGAAGATTGCATGATCCACCCTTTGCTTTGGCAGGCCTTGATGTTAATCTCATCCATAATGGGCTCAACAAATAATGGTTGAAGTCTAACTGTGGCTCGAAATTTCTTTCGGTTTTTTCTTAATTTGAGTTTTGCAGCCTTGCTGGGACGAAATTTTTCATAATGCTTCGCGGATTTTGTTTTATATTTTTGAGAAGATTTTTAGGGCGGGGGGCGGGTCAATCCCTGGCATCACTCCTATGACTTTCAGGCCTGTGACCTGACTGATCTGAGGGTAAGGCTATTCTATAGTTTTCTTTTTGCGTGCCTAATGTGTGCTTATAGCCTCATATTTATATAAAAAAAGGGGCAGCCCGGTGCATGAAGCTCCGGTGATGCATGGGGTTGGGGAATGGTCAGACCATTTTGGGTCTAACTATAGATTTTTTTTTTTGAGTGCCTAGTGTGTGCTTATAGCCTCATATTCATATAAAAAGGGGCAGCCTGGTGCACGAAGCTCCGGTGATGCATGGGGTCTAGGAAATGGGGTCGGACCACTTTGGGTCTAAGGTATGCAGCCTTGTCTTGCAATTTGGCCAGGAGACTGTTTCCACGACTTGAACCTTAACCTCCAGGTCACATGGCTACAAGCCTACAACTTTATTGTTGTGCTAATGCTCCTCTCAGTCTCATACATGTATGCAAACTAAAGAGTTAGAGATAGAACTCGAAAGCTAATAACTGCATGCGGCACCAAGAAGTCGGAAGCTATTTTGTTACTGGCATCACGCCCATGAGGAATTGAGGGTTTTACAGTAATTTGTGCATAAGATGATGCCAGAACAACAACCAAAGCCTTTTTTTTGGCACTGCGTAGTGATGTTTAGAATTATTTTGGTGACACACTATTTGTCACCTCAATGAATTACAGGACTCCCATTAGGGGTAGTGTAGTTGTGTTTGAGGTGGTGCACAATCTACGTCTAGAATTGGAAAAAAAAGGAAGAAAGTTGTTGCTAACAATGCACCATACTTTTTGGTAAAATAAGAAATTTTTCTTAGTCATTTGAAGACAGGTCTATGTATCTAGCCAATGATAGACAAAGTGACTCCAATGATAAGTACTGTTACTTGATAGATTGCTAGTCTGATAGGATTTGGTTGTACAGGGAATGTGCATGGAAAGAAAAAGAATAGGAATAAAGAAAAAAGAAAAAAGGAAAGCTTAAAGTTTAACCAGCTTGAGACTTTGGCATATTGAAGATTCTTCTTTTATCTAAAGCGTGAATGTAAAATTAGGTGAATGATGGCAAACTCTTGGCAGTGTTACACACTGTATAAATGCTGATGTCCTATTTGCACTTGCAGCTTTGTTCAGATGGGGTGTGGTATTGCAACAAAGATCTCGCTTACGTCTGAGAAACAGTAGGGAGAAAGTGAAGTTGCTTGAGCAGGCGAAGAGATTATATGAAGATGCACTTGATATGGACTCTGACAATTCTCGTGTAAGAGAGGCCTTATCCTCATGCATGCTTGAGCTAGACTATAAGCAATCGCAGTAGCTTTTACAGCAGAAACTCACAGGAAACATCATGTTTTCCCTTCTCCATGCCCCATGCATTGGGCCTGGAATTTTGTCTCTCAAATTATTATCTGAAAACCCTGCTGGGGCACTCTTGCGAGTACTGCAATCTATGTAAGTAGGTTAATAATGTGCAAATAAGGAGGAGGACAATTGAAGCAAAGCCAAATAATCACAATAAAGTGACACCGTTCTGTTTTATACTCGACGTTGTCTGAAGACTAAATCAGTTATACAAACCATTTGGCTGACTTTGGATTTCTCATAGCGTGCTGCAGGAGTCAGTTGAATCTTGAAAGTTTCACCTCCATTCTTTCATGGCTCTTCTGGCTGTACATTATTAGCAAAGGATATTGCCAATGTCTCCTGTTAACCATATGACTTTTGGTTTTGTACAGCTGTCTTCTTGTCAACTGTAGTACCATGATAGACATTAAAAACGCAAGATATTTTAGTTCCTTTCTCTGTAATGTGGCTATCACATGCACTGAATCACGTCTGCCTCATTTCTGCTGCACTTGAGCTAAAACCAACATGCATATTTCTCCAAGATATCCAGTCTCCATATAGTGGATGAAATCCACTTTCCCGTCAGTTCACAATGACAGATTCTGATGGGAAACTTTTGATGCTGGTAGTGATGGATAGATTTTGTCAAATTGAAAGCAGATGGGGTAGGAAGTGTGGCAAGAAGACCCTTTGTTGAGTTGTGAGTAATCTTAAAACTGAACTAGAGTACCTCATCGTTAGTATAGGATTTTAAGATGTCAAGAAGACGAGAGTTCTTGACATGTACATCTTAGAGAAGCAATGTCAGCAACTCTGAGGAGCGGTGTTACAGGAGATTGCAGCAGCTGTGGCAATGGAGATGGAAGGCTAATAGTGCTAGTGGAATTTAAGTGGTGGTGGTGGAATAGTTGGTGGTGATGGTGGAATAGTTGGTGGTGGTTTTGTATCCGTGGGGTGGCGTCTCATGGTGATTGTGAAAAGGTGGAGTTGAGCTGTGCTGGTTGTGGTGGCTGCTTGCGTGGAGATGGTAGTACTTATCTACAGAAATTTTGTTGACACAAGGTTTGGAGCACCAATTGAGGGCTAGAGTCCATTCTCAAGGAAGAACTCTCAATTTGAGGAAAGTCTTAGCTGCAACTGCGTCAGATTATTGATCTTGGGAAGTGCAGAGCTTCCAAATCATGTAACTTGCATATATTTTGAGTACCTTAACAGAATATGAAGCACAAATTTAGGGTCATGCTTCCTTTTAAAGAATGAATATCTTCTTTTTGAGCAAGCAATCAAGTGTATATTAGAGTGAAATCAGCTTCATGAATTTTATCCACAAATAGAGATCTTCATGTTTCTGAAGGAGGTGGAGCCACATATCTTTCTTTATCCAACTCTTGAATATTCTAGGATTTTGCTAAATGCTGATATGGTCCGGTGGGTCGCTAGGATAATGTAATGAATGGTGGAGGCCCTAGGTGCAGGTTTTAATTAATTTGTAAGAAATTATTTTAGTAGCTTCTATCCCCCAAAAAAGTAAGATCCATTTTTCAAGTAGAACATATATTATTAGCTGGGTTGAGGCCCCGGGACTCAAGAAGGATATTACTTACAGCATATTATTTCCATACTCAAATTCGTTACTACTGACCTAACGGAGTCTTTATAATATATTTACATACATATATTAATGTGTTTAGATTTTTCAAAAATATTTTTAGTGAGAAAGGTGTTAGGTCTTTGATAAATGATTTAACACAATGAGAGAGACATTAACCTATATTTTTATTATTGTTTTTTCGCGTACATATATCGTTTTGTGGGTTGGGTTGAATGATAAGTTAAGATGGAAACAATATAATATTCGATTGAGGTGGATAACACCTGTCGACATTTCTCCATCAGCCCTAACCAATTTTATTCTCTACTAATTTCTGTGAGACCCACTGAAGATCTCTTTCCTCTCATTAATCCTTCATTTATGTCGATCCAAGAAAATATCCCTGTCCTCATTTTATGTCTAAATTTATCTCAATTTCTCTACCCATCATTTTTTTTTGTGCTGGTCAATTAGATGTCTTCTTAAAAAAAAAAGAAAAAAAAAAGATGTCTTCTTAGTAACACACACAGGGCAATCTCATGCTTCTTCCACTGAAATGAAGTCTTTAGGACCTTAGTATTTGACATATGATATATGGAAGATCTCACTAAAAATCTTAATTTTTTTTTTCAGCGGGTCACCAATATACCAAACTTTTTTTTGTCTCACCGACACCCTTAAACTAACCTGGTGACTTAAAAGTACTTTACGTCATAGTTTCACTCGTAATGATTGTTAAAAAACCGATGTGAATGTCGTCATGTTGGATTTTTGTCGGATATGGTGGAGAAAAGTTTAAGGGTATTTTTGAATCATCGATACAAGTTTTGACTATTGGTGAGGTGAAAAAAGTTTGGGGTATTGAAAATTATCAAAATTTCACATAGTTGAGCTTTCAATTGTTTGTGTTCAGAGGAACTTATTGTCTATGGATATATTTAGATATAAATTGTTGTTCATAATAAAAAAAATTCGTTGATTAATTATTTCAAAAAATTATTATTATTATTTTAAATAATTTATTTTTTGTGGAGCAAACGCATGCTCGGTATACATACATTGAATTTGAAGAGGCCAAATGGCACTTGTATATTTAATGAAAACAGCTACCTGAGTCAACAAATCAACCTTGCCCAAAGAATAGTAAAGCGTTCACTTGTTGACTTCGCCTCTGGTCATCACGAACCGTGACATCATGGGAAATTTATTATCTTTTGATTGGTATAAATTATAATAAACTACTACAATGTCAAACCTTGCAGTGCACCTGGTGCATTGGATGGACACACATAAAGAAACTCCAATCATTTTATTGTTATAAAAATCAAATCATTTGTCTAAAAAATAGCTAATTTAACCAATGTCTTTTCGATTTTTATTTTGATCGAAAAAAGTGTACATTAGTCAACCACCCAAAATCTGTAATATTAATCATTTTTATCTTGATAATGGTGACATACCCAATTAACTATATCGATGCATATATGACATTATATTATCATGGTATCTTTTTTTTTTTTTTTGATGCCGAGGATTCAACCTAACTCATCTTATGAGAGCATAGCACCAACTATACCTCTCCTAGCAACCTACCGCCGGGGCCACCTGCTTGAATCACGGAGCATACCTTGGGGGTTCAAACTCCGCAAAATGCAGAGGAGAACGCCCCCACCAACGCATCCATGCATGGATAGGTATGGTATCTTTTGATGGCCGCAATATATTATTTCTCTAAAGTAATATCGGTCATATGAATATAGTGCACTTATCCTTTCGGACCTTCAATTTGTTTCCTTGTTGAAATAATCCAAAGGAAAATCTTCCGTACACAGATGATATACGAACTCATCCACAAGCAGATCCGCTTAATCAAGAATTTTTAAGTTCTTTTTGTGAGCGACGGTTTCTCTCGTAAATTGTTTACAAAATTTGCATAAAAAACTAATTATTATTATTTTTTTGGCTTATATAGCAAGAGGTACAATGAATTTCTCTAGACAGAATCTTCCTCCCATATTTAATCTTAATTGGTTTGGTCTTTGCCTAATCAAGTGACAATTTTTCATTGGACCGTCTTGGAATCTTCTTTCTTAGTGGCTGCTCAATGTCGATTTTTGACCGAGGGAAGTGGCAGACCAGTCTAATCGTGGTGTAATTTGGAGGTTTGACTTTGGTGTAGATGTAGAAGGGATGTGAATGATTTATTGGATTTCCACCATTGCAGCATTATTGGTTTTCGTAGGAAAACGTTCGTTTTGGAAATTGGAAAAAAACGAGGTAAGTAATTCGATGGACATTTCGTTCATAGCAAAACGAATTTAGAAATCGTGGTTGAGTAGGCCTGCTTATGAATGAGTTCATATATCATTGGTGTATGGAAGAGTTTCCTGTAATTCAAATTGTCAGATTTTATAAGCGGTGACGTCTTACAAACGCTTTAGGCTCTTGGTCTCTTTCCTTATTTATGTTAGGGAAAAGACAACCAAAAACTCTAAACTTTGCCCAAAGTGATAAATTTACCCTAAATTATTTGTTGTGACACGAAAAACCTCAAACTTTGCAAACTGTGACACATTTACCCCATTAAGGACATTTTCGTCTTATTCTTTTTTTTTTTTTAATTTTTTTCTTCTTCTCTCCGCCGTCCTCGGCAGAGGGAAGCCGGTGCCCGCAAGGGGTGCCCTTGCCCGATGCAGGCGAGGGCGGCCCTCGTTAGCGTTGGGCGAGGGCCTCCCTCGCTAGATCTGGCAAGGGTCTGGTGAGGGAGGCCCTTGTTGGCGTCCGACGAGGACAGCCCTCACCTGTGTTGAGGGGCGGCCCTCGCTTGCGTCGAGGGGTCGCCCTCGCTGGCGTCGGGCCTGGTGAGGGGTGCCCTCGCCGGCGTAAGGTGAGGGTGCCCTCGCCAGATCTGGCGAGGTTGGCCCTCGCTCGACGCCGACGAGGGTTGACCTCGCCTGATGCCGGCGAGGGCCGCCCTCGCCAAATGTCAGCTTCCCTCCGCCATGACCGGGGGAGGGAAGAAAGATAAAAATAAAAAAAAAGAAAAAAGTTTTTAAAAGTAAAAAGACCAAAATGCCCCTATGATTTAGGGTAAATGTGTCACACAAATGAAAGTTCAGGGTTTTTTGTGTCACAAAAAAAAGTTTGGGATAAATGTGTCATGGTTAGCAAATTTCGGGGTTTTTCATGTCATAAATAAAAGTTTGGAGTAAATTTGTTATTTTAGGCAAAGTTTGGAGTTTTTGGTGGTTTTTTCCATGTCCTTTTATTTCATTATATGATGAGAAGATAATTTTATTATTTATATTTTTCTTTTCATCTCCTTAAGTACCTTTACAAAAGCTTTTTTCTTGAATTTCAAATTAAAAAGAGAGAGGAAAAGCCTGTGAATAAGGTATCTTAAGGACAGACCATTTGACTAACTTTTCTCTTCCATTGGCTACTCCTCATTTTGCTAATCTAATGTCACATTACCTTGTAGAAGCTTGATAGGAACAACTACAAGTGTGTCCAAAAGAAAACAAACAAGAGCATACTAGATATAACTTTTGCCCAACAATTACGGGTCTCAATAATTGGTACACTTTAGTGACTACAATGACTTACACTGATTTCAAGAAAATCAATAAATATTAAAGCACTTGTAAACACAAATTACAGCGTAATACAGCTACAACACAATCACGATTATGCCAGATTAATACTAAACACGAAAAACCCTAAACGAGCACCGTGCTTCTAGTTAAAAACTCGAAACACATCTACTCCTTCATATGCCGGTAGCGATGATGATTAAAAGCCGCTTAATCAGCTCCCCATATCTTTCCCGAAGAACTCTACCAACAAGAAGTTTGCATACCACGTGATAGTGATTTGGACATTTGTGCGAGCGATGCCTATCTAAGTTCTGTGCCAACATGTCATGGACCACGAAGCAACACGACACAGATCGAATTCTGCGTGAACACATCTCCGAACCTGGCGCAACCCTCCAAACGTCGTACTTGGCTGATGCTGACCTCCCGCTACTACAAAGAAAAAAGAGAGTTAAATGGTAACGATCATCGAGTTGGTGCGTCAAGGGAAAGCCACACCAAAGATTTAACAAAAGAATAAACTCGTGGACACATCAAGAGAGATGAAGTAGAAAAAGATTGGCAGGTAGATGAAAACAATGGAGGAAAAGGCGTGGATAAAAGCGTCACGGGGTTCCTCCTCTCTCTCTCTCTCTCTCTCCAACCTCCAATGTCCTCTCTTCACTTTATTCTATTTGCCATAATTATTGGGATAGCGACATAAATAGTATATAAATTTTGGCTTAATATATAATTTGATTCATGAATTTTTAATTTATTTAGTGTGATTCTTAAATTTTGGTTCAATGTGTAATGTGATTATTAAAATTTTAATTTGTTCAATATAATCCTTCAACTTTTGATATATGTGCAATATAGTCCTTGAAATGTATGGAAATGTCAATGTAAACTTTAGCCTTGAATTAATAGAATTGGGCTATATTGAACGTTTTCACACTATTTAAGACTATATTAATTGAGGGATTATATTGAACAAATTAAAAATTTAAAGATTACAAATATATTAAGCTAAATTTGAGAGATCATGTAAATAGATTAAATGTTAATACCCTGAAAAACCCCAAACTAGTATACCTGTGATAAATTTATTCAAAAACTATTTTTTTGATTACCTAAAACTCCAAACTGGTATACCTTTGACAAATTTATCTCAAACTAGTACACTTGTGACAAATTTACCCTATTTTAGTTTTCGTTAAATTTTACCGTCAAATTATTAAGTTAAATGACACGTGACAATTGACTGGTATACCAATTTGGAATTTTACGCTCTGTTTGTCACAAATTTACCAATTTGTGGTTTTTTGCGGTCGAATAAATTAGTTTGTGATAAATTTGTCGTAGATGTACAACTTTAAGATTTTTTATGGTCCTTTGGGATAAATTTATTATAGGTGCATCGGTTTGGGTTTTTCATGATAAAAAAAATAATTTGAGATAAATTTATCATAAATGTATTAGTTTGGGTTTTTTCATAATATTAACCCTAGGTTAAATTAAATATTAAGAGTTTAACAACCGTTCGTGTCATTTTCTCATATATATATATATATATATATATATATTATCTCTCCTGGGTTTGACATTTCGAGAGTTTCTGATTTCTTTTATCGGTTTCTTTTTTCTCCTTCGGTTCGGTTTGGTAAGGACAGCAGCGCGCAACACGACGGCAGCTGCAGCTCGTTGCACACGGCTACGTGTCGCTCTCGCCTCTGCACTTGGTGCGCACGCTCCCCGGAACCAAATAGAAGCAACACGAAGACCTGACACTTCCATTCAACGGCCGCCATCTTTTCTTCTCTCTCTCTCTCTCACACGAACCCAGAAAAGTACACAGGAAGCAGAGCGCCTTCCCGGGGTTCCAGAAGTCACCTGGTTTCTGGCGATGGTCGTTTCAAGATTCCTCATTTATTAAAAGGGTCTTTATTGGTTTTGAATTCCTTGAGAAAGAGAGAGAGAAGGGCCATTTTTTCTCTGTCTAACCGGGAGAAGTACAGAGAAAGCAGAGAGCGTTCCCGGGGTTCCAGAAATCACCTGGTTTTGGCGATGGTCGTTTCAAGATTCCTCATTTGTTAAAAGGGTCTTTGTTGTTTTGAGAATTACTTGTGTGTGTGTGTGTGAGAGAGAGAGAGAGAGAGAGAGAGAGAGGGTATTTGGAGATGTACACGGGCTCGATGAGGAAGTCGTTCAAGGACTCTCTGAAGGTGCTGGAGGCAGACATTCAGCATGCGAATACCCTGTAAGTTCTTGCTAGAAATTCTCTTGTATTTCTAATGATTTTTTTTTTGAATTTCTGCAGTTTTTAGTGCGATTTTTTTTTTTTTTTTTTGGTGTTTGATGGTCAGTGCTGCATTTCTGGGATTACCTCGTTTCTTCAGTAATTAATCTCAGATGGTTGAATTGGCGTCATTGACCTCGAATGTTGACCTCACCTTTTCTGGGTTATTTGTCTCAGCTTCTAATTACTTGTCAATTAGAGCTCGAGCTCGTTCCCTTCTCATTCTTCAGTGTCTTTAATTCTCTTGTTTAGTTGATTGAACTGTTCTGTTTTCTCAGATTGCGTTTCTTTCTTTGAACAACGGTTCTGCCCTCTAAGGTTCCTGCATTTAGTTTATTGTTCATCTGCACAGGAGGACGCCGATGCTCGGTTTATATATCTGATGACATGGCCAAAGACTTTTTCTCACCCTTTATGTCTCGCGTTTGTATTATGGTGCTTGATTTGTGCCATTATATGATTTGAGCAGAATGAAGATTTTGCTTTTAGTTTTGAATAGTTTAGAGGGGTTATGAGTTTTACCTACTCTTTTAAATAGTGTTGTTCTTGGTAATGTGCATTATGCGTTGTCAGATGGATTAATGCTTGGTAAGTTCCTTGGGCAGCATCTGAAATTCTGGGGGCTTAAGGTTTTTTGAAGTTTTCAATTTCAGATGTCATGTCAATGTTCTCCATTTCTTTAGCTAGACTTGCTGCAATGCAAGGGTAAGGCTGCATTGACAATGGAGGGGGAGCCTTGTTCCACCTCGGTGCCCTTCAAGAACTCACAAAAGTAGTTTGTGAGTATGTAATGAGTTCTTTTGTACGTTTTGCTTTTTGTCTCTTTCTCCAGTAAGGTGAATTGGGAAACAGAAGGCACGATATGTCAATACTTGCATGAGCTTCTTTGTACTCCAGTTTCTTCTGTAGATTTTTTCACTTGGTGTATGAACTCAAGAAGTTTCCTTGTTTCGTAGTGTTAGATCAGATTTGTATACATTTGGTTGAATGTTTGTATCGCATGTGGTGCAGAGCATCTGATTTTCCAAGGGATTATGATGGCGCTTCTCTCCAAATGAGATTGTCGTACAGTCCAGCTGCAAATTTCTTTCTTTTTCTAGTGCAGTGGGCAGATTGTCACTTAGCTGGTGCCCTTGGGTTGCTAAGAATTCTGATTTACAAGGTAAAAATAGAAGGGGAAGTTCTCCGTTCTACTGTCATTTAGTTTTATCAAGTCATATATGTGATAGGTGATAGGGTAATTACTGAAACCTGGAAGTCCTCTTGTTCTCTAGGTCTATGTTGATGGCACGACGACCATGTCAACCCATGAAAGAAAAGCGAGCATCAGAGAGTTCTATGGTAATCAAATTCTGACTGCCTTCATTCAAAGTCAAGTTGGCGATCCATTTAAATTAATTATTTTTGACAATGCTCTGTTCCTGTTGTTGTCAGCGGTAATATATCCATCATTACTGCAGCTCGAAAGAGGTGTGACCGATACTGAAGATAGAAGGCAGAAGACTACGTGCATGGAGAGGTACAAAAGGAGAGAAGATGAGGAACATAGGCAGTTTGCAGATATAGAATTTGAAAAGGAAGATGAATGTGGAATATGCATGGAAATGAATAGTAGGATTGTGCTGCCAAACTGCAGCCACGTCATGTGCCTCAAATGTTATCGGGAGTGGTACTCTCTCTCTCTCTCTCTCTCTCTCTCTCTCGTGTTGATGCACGTGGGCCTGCCTGCATGGGGTCTTGGGAAAGTGTGTCCCTGTTGGTGTATGTATGTGTCGCTTGTGTGTTTGCCAGGGTAAGAAAAACATGTTCAAACCATTATACTTAATGATCTGATTTATCAGTTTGGTTCTGTTTGAGGAGGCATTTTTGTAAGTCCGGTTCGGTTCTGGACCCCTGCTTGCTTCTGATTGGTTTGCAATTTTCCCAAACCAAATCGTGCTCAGCATTACGTCTCTGTGGAAAATTACTCTTGCATGTTTCATCTGCCTTGCATATACTTGACAGTAGGTAATTGGTTTACCAAAGGTAGAATAACTCAACCCTTTGAGGATTGTGACTGCACATTGGAGGAAGTATGTACCTGAGTAGAGATATTAGAACCTTCTAGCTAAAGACCAGTTGATTGCTGGTGTACATGGTCAGACTAAATAAACTATAGCTTGTTATCAGCAGTGTTTTTCAGGTACTAAATCACTTCTGTGTCCAGTTGTATAACATTCTATATCTGTCTCGTGTCCTTTCCAGTGCATATGTGCGATCAGAAATTTTAGAAGTTTGATGTATGTCCACTAGGATTTGCAGCTTTGCATGATAGGAAATGTGGGAAAGCTGGTCGATGAAGTGGATGGGGTGCTTTAGAGAATTGGCAATCTGGTGACTTTCTTTATTCAGAGAGCAGTTGCTTTTAAAGTTCAATAGTTGTTTGAAAATGGCAGGCAGTCTTAGAGTGGGGCAATGTCGGCCTTCCTTTAATAGTACTAATCAAGCTTCCCAGAAACTTAGCAGATATTGGGGATTTAGTGGGGGACCCCTTTGAACTATTTCTTGTTTCGCCAACCCAGTTACAGATCCTATGAGGTACGAACAAGTCAGATTCTTGCATATACCATTAGCAGGGACTTTGGGGAGTTGTTAGTTGTGTGCACCCATGGATACATACTAGCATGGATCAATAAATTATGTGCAAAGGGAGCTGCATCCTATGAGAGTATTGTGAGCATTTCAATGTAGCCCAGTTGATGATCTTTCGTGTTCGAATTTTTATGTGGGTGGAGGTTGGGACATATGATAAGCTTGGATTTCTGCTCGCTGGAAAAAAGTGAAGAGAGAATCATGGTTTTGTTGTCTCTTGCACTTTGTGTGAATTTATATTTATCAATTTGTCTTGTGTGGACACTTGATGCCTGGACTTACAGTTGCGAAATCAAGAATGACGAGACTAATTAGTGACGAGGGATAAAAGTTATGCAAAATTGGATTTGATTTGAGCAAGCTTTTGTCTGAAATGGTTTTTCCTTTTCAGTAAATACCAATTCCGCCATCACCCTCCATAACCACCTCTATAATGCATTATTCATGAATTTGGTAGTTCACTTTTCATTCTTCCAATTGCATACACATAAATCTTCTTTCAGCAATAAAGTCAGATTTAAAAGTCTTCAAAGATATTGCTGGCAATCTCTGATAGTTGATGGGAGTTCAAATTTGCTAATTCCCTGTTGAAGTTGAATAACCTTAATGAAGTCACTAGTTCTTGTTAAAGCATTTTGAAATCTCCTTACAGGTTCTCTCTCTCTCTCTCTTTTTTTTTGGTCTAAAATCTCCTTACAGGTGTAAGCTACTCTAAAATTAGTTTGTTCTTTTCACCCTCATTGGGTCATGGACGTTTATGTATTATTATAATTGCTACTTGTCATAGAGTGTTTGCATTTGTGTTGTAGTTTGGATGGTTAAAATGGAACCTCTGATGAATTATTCGCTATCTGCCAACAATCAACAAGGGGGGTTCATATAAGTTGTCATACAGTACTTCTCGGTTCTCTAATCTTGTTTGATTTTTCACTACAGTCCATTGTCAAGTTAGGTTATCCAGTTATATGATTCATTTGGCCGCGTCATGTAAGAAAGATCAGATGCTAGAACAACTTTGATCTTTTACTCTAGTGTCGCCGTTCTGGTTTTGCTGGGACTATTCATTAACTGCAGGGTTTGTGCGAAAATTCTCTAACGAGGCCTCATTGTGACATTGCAGGCGGACGAGATCGCAGTCCTGCCCGTTCTGTCGGAACAACCTCAAGAGAGTAAACTCGGGCGACCTTTGGATATTCATGGACAGCAGGGACATAGTCGACATGTTCACCGTGACCAGGGAGAATCTTCGGAGGCTCTTCATGTACATAGATAAGTTGCCTCTGGTCGTTCCTGATAATCTCTTCGAAACATATGATTCTCACCTAAAGTGATCGAAGACCGTCGGAACCGAAACCCATTTGTCCAAGCTTGCTCTCCTCCTGGATGTCTCCTTACTTTTTAATCCTGATGTGAGGGACAATTTGTAGGTTCTTGGTTGGTCCTGCCTATTCATGTCAGAAGAGCCAGCCTGATTTATTGTCGGCTGATGGGTGAAGTTCAGACCGGAGTAGGTGGTTCATTAGAAGTTCTACAAATAATCTGCACTTGCCGATTCTCACATCTGTATATATAATTTGTAAAGGTTCTTAGTGGGTTAAGTTCTCTCTTTTGGTCTTCAAGAGAGAGAGAGAGAGAGAGAGAGAGAGCTTTTACTAGTTCAGCAATCTTGCTGTTTGGCTAGTTCATAAGTGACATCCATTCATGGACCATGAACATTTGGCGCTACTGACATGAATGTGGTGATTTCCTCCCGATCAGTCCTACGAAATTGCGATTTCAATTGCTCAGTACATGCATAAAATTTGCAATTCGTTTACAATTTTTGCAATTGGTGCATTTCGATCAGAATCCGGCGAGCTATCGGCATCGCGAACATTTGGCCCATTTGGACCTCGCTGCATTGAAGGTGGACATTTAGTGTATTAGATGATTCGAATTAAAGTTCTATAATCTAATCAAGACAAGTGAAGTTCCATTGCCAAATATTGGGAGAATTACCAAAAAAGTCCTAAACCTATTGCAATTGTGCAAATTCAGTCCTAAGCTTTTTTTTTTTTTATCTAATTTAGTCCTAAACCTTTTATAATTGTGCCAATTCAGTCCATCCGGCCAAAATTGGCCGGCCGGTGTTGACGTGGACGCCGGCAGGGGACAAAATTGGCCGGCCGGTGTTGACGTGGACGCCGGCAGGGGACAGCCGGCCGCCAAGGTTATTTTTTAATATTTTAATATTTTTTTCGAATTTTTAAATGTTTTTTAATTTTTTTGGCCTTCTTCTCCTTCCTCGGGCCGGCGAGGCGAGCCTCGCCCAGCGACGGCGAGGGCGAGGGTCGACCTCGCCCAATGGCCGGCGAGGCTGCCGTCGCCATCGTCGCCTCCCCCGTCCCCTCGATCGTCGGCAATATCTCCCCCTCCAAGCTCAAGCGGCCCTCCCCGGCCGTGACCGTCGCCAAAACCCTGTTCCAGTGCCTCTGGACCGACGAGGACGAGATTGAGCTCCTCCGTGGGTTCCTCGACTACACCACGCAGCGCAGCGGGGCCTTGCCCCCGCGAGTGGCCGGCGAGGGCCGAGCTTGCCGGATCTGGCGAGGCTCGGCCTCCCCCGTGCGCCCGCAGCGCGGGCCGCCGAGGCGCGGGCCGAGCGGGGAGTCCCCCCCACCGGCCAGGGAGGAAGGAGAAGAAACGACGGTGTTTCCGGTCAAGGGTAGGCTTTCTCAGTTTGGTCATCTTGGAAGGAAGAGGTTGGGGGTTCAAATCCCCACCTTCTCGGGGATTGGGGTAGATTTCATTTCGAGTGGGTTTCGCGAGAAAAGTCGAGTGTTGTAGGATTAACGAAAAAAAAACCTATGGATGAATGGCCTAATGAAAATGCAATGGATGCGATCCCCTTTTTTTTTTTTTTTACCAAGGATTGAATTGCGCCATTGACGATAAAACCGACCCTTGACATGCTTTTATTTTATTTTATTTTATGAAAATGCATGTTCGACTACCGTACAAAATTCAGTTGACACACTTGTTTTTGGCTTTAGTCTAACTCTTTCGCTGGTCTTGAGTAGAAGAAAGGAAGAAATTGAAATTACGCACGTGGATAAAACATTGTAATTGCGCTTGGCTGGTGGATACTTTAAAGGGTACGGTCTAAGGACAGAGTTAGTGGCGATGACTGTTGCTTGACCACAGCCGCCATGTAATGTTATCTATGAATTTTTAATTCATTCAATATAGTCCTTTTAGCTATCTCTAAAAATATTCAATTCAGTCCCTTTGTTTGATCAAACAAGGGAGAAAGTCACAATAAGTCCTTTGCAATAAGTCCTTTAAATATTATAAACAATCTAGTCATAAAACTAGTGGCAAATATGTGATCCCTAAACTTTCAAGTTGTTTAATTTAAGTCCTCAATTTTTTTTTTATGACAAATCCAAATAATTCATTTGATACTATTCACAAGTTTTTATCTGTATATTGTCTGTATGGATATCTATAAGTAGACAACTTATAGATATTCGATGAAATCACCTAAACTTAAAATAGCAATAATACCAACCTGATACAATTTTAAACGAACTTTTACTTTGACTATTATATAGATCATGAGATAATATATATTTAATTGGAACCGTTGAAATATTTATAAAAACCACAGGAGTTAAAAAAAAAAATAATAGATTTTTTTGTTTGATTTAGGAAATTAATTGGGATGAGATTTATAAAATCAGGGCAATAGTATCGTTATGAAAACTTGTGAATAATGACAAAGGATTGATTTGCCTTTGCTATTGAAAATGGATGGAGTAGATTGAATAGATCGAAAGTTTAAGGAGGCTAGATTGCACACTGTGCAATAGTATAGAACTAGATTCCACATTTTATTATGGTTCAGTGATTTGGGACTTTCTCCCTCATTTGATCAAACAAAAGGATTATACATTGAATACATAAAAAAAAATCCAAAGTCAAAAAATCCAAGGATAATCTTGTACATTAGACTAAAGTTTAGAGATTATTAGTACCATTTTTTGTCTTTAAATAACTTCAGTGTGCATTCGTCCACCTGCTTTTTCCAGCGTGAACAAGCACATAACTAAGCCAACCCATAGATATTCTTGTCCATTGAAATAAATTTGCCCATGCTCCAAGGCAATTGTCAGCGCAACTCAAGAGATTGGAAAAAGGAGCACAAAATTAGCGATGAGAACTGCGCTTCTGTACTTGCAAGAAAGGCGTGATAGCTTCTCGGTTGTTCAATTTATTGCGGGCTCTCTCCTAAGCCCGTGGAAGCTATGGGCTGTGATTAAATATTGCAAGCAAAGACCTAGCCCGGTCCAAGTCGATAGAAGCAGCCCATTGTCCGAGAGGTTAATCCGATTGCGGATTGGATTGCAAACACAAAACGTCAAAAGGCTCTCCCATCTAATTTGTTGTCCAAACCACCTCCATTTTTATAAAAAAATTATGTTTAGGAACTCATATGTTTTTTCTCTTTCGTGACGTTAGTTGAATGAAATGGCCTTTTCTCATGGGAAAAAGGAACTGTGAAAGTTATTGGGGGACCTGCGCCTTCCATTTTACAAGGATTTATCTAGAAATTTCTGACATGTGATGATGATATAGAATAAAATATATGTCCATCACTGGACACACTTTTGGAGGGTTTAAGGTAAAGGATGCTTGGGGATAAAAGCGAGTCATGTTGCTAGTAATATCTCACTGGTAAATTGGTAAAACTCCAATTGATTCTAAAGCTAAATTTGGCTAGGTAGCTCCACTACATAGCCAAGTCAAGCTCCGATACACATAGTTTACTCGAGCAGGCTGTAGTCGTGATTGAGGAATCGAATTTTTATTTGTACTTGCTATATTTACACGTCTAATAACATACCATTATTGGCTGCATGAGTTGTTGGGCCATAATATACTTATGTTGAGATTTTTTGCATTCAAATACAACCATCTTTTCGGCTCATCTTGTTACTTATTTGTTAAAAAAGAGCTAAGGCTAAACCAAAAAAGAGAAAAATCTTGATGGCTGAAGAATCCCTGCCAAGGCCATTCATATTCATTGAATTCCACAGTGCCTATTTGCTACTTGCACATATGATTGGACCACCTGGTCCTGAACAAAGAGGTACAAATCCCATAAATTCTAAGAAGCCTTCGTTTATGGAAAATGAGTGGTTTGGAAACATTTTTTGAAAGTAATCACTTGTATCTTTAGAAAAATTAATCAACAGAGAAAATTTTCATTATTGACAATTGCCTATCATGGGTGACAAAATATCCATTTATTTATTTTTATAAGTTTATACAAGTGATTATTTTTTTCATGAAACGATTGCACTTAAGAAGATCAGAAAGAAGTGCATCATATGAGGAGCTTCATTCAATCACTTTGGTGAACTCAATCACTCCCAATGTAGACACAGCTTAGGCAGCGACCATAAAGCCCGTGAATCCAGCTCCTCTGCACAGGTACTCGAACTGCTTTTCGGTCCTCTCCTTCCCTCCCGGCCGGATCAACATGGCGTTGTCGAGCATCCACGTATCGAGACACCGTTGTCTCCTTTGGCTCGTCCGGCATTATGAAGTCCATCACGATCAACTTCCCGTTCCTGGCTGCGCCTCGTAATAGTTCTTCAAGAACTGGCATGTGCCCTGCCCAAGAGGGTGATCGGTGTATCACCTACTGTTGCTTCCCTCAATGTTTTGATCAAAGGTTTTTGCAAGAACAGTGGAACGATAGATTCTGCCGTTCAGATATTTTATGAGATGCCAAATCGTGGATATGTTCCAGATTCATATACATGTGGTACTTTGATGAATGGATTGTGTAATTGCGGGAAAATTGGGGATGCCAGGAAACTGTTTGAAGAGATGGAGACAAAGGTTGTTCACCTAGTGTAATCACCTACACTTCCACGATTCACGGTCTCTTTTAATCTGTAAATATAGATGAAGCTTTTGGATTGTTTGAACAGATGGTGGGCAAATGTATTGAGCCTAATGTTTTTACTTTCAGTACATTAATGGATGGATTTTGCAAGAGTGGTTGTTCTTCTCAAGCGATGGAGCTTTTTGGACATGATGGTTAGGAAATGGCTGAGGCCCAACGTGATAACTTACAGCACTTCAATCCATGGGCTCTGTAAAGAAGGGAAAGCTTATGAAGCTTTGGAGACGCTTGACAGGATGAAGCTTCAGGCCTTGAAGCCAGATGCAGGACTTTATGGCAAGATCATTGCCGGCTTTTGCGACAAGCGCAAATTTCAGGAGGGTGCCAACTCCTATGATGAGATGATACTAGAAGGAATCTGTCCCAATCGTTTAACTTGGTCTATTCATGTCAGAATTCACAATGCGGTCGTTCAAGGCCTTGCTAGTCATGGAGAAATAAATCGTGCTTACCAGCTTTACCTAAGCACGCGGGCCAGAGGAATTTCTGTTGATGCTTCGACTTTCAGTACTCTTCGATATTTCTTTAGGAAAGGAGATATAGATAAAGCTGCTCGAGTATTTGAGGATATGGTGAGTGATGGACGTGCTCTGGACAAGGAAAGATGGAAGGCAGTTGTAGAAGGATTTGTGCATTGGGAGAAAGGGAAAGAAGCCGCTAACTTATGCGGGAATTGATTAGAGAATGATGAAAGAAGCAGATAAGGTTATAAGAATATTATTGAGTGCCGGACACCTGGAGTGCTAAAAACTTAGCACGGATGGACACTTAAGTGCCAAAAGTTAGGAAAGTGACACTTAAGTGTCAAAATCGGAGCAAAATGGATCACTTAAGTGGTAATTCGGTCAAAATACTGACGTGACGATTTTCTGGCAAAATAAGTACAAAACGGCATCGTTTTGCACACTAACGTGGCTAGACAATGCAAAAATGATGTCATTTTGGCGTTGAAGTGGTAAAAAATTAACATAAAAGTTAATTAAATTAAACTTAAAACTAAATTTATTTAAAACATTTAAAATAAAAAAAAATATTAAATTTTTTTTTTTCAAAGGAGGGAGGTGATTGAGGGCTGAGCCTTTGTCGCCGTCGCGGGGAAGGGCCGGTGCCGGAGGGGGGAGGGTTGGCCTGGGTCGCCGGGCCTTGGCTAGGGCTGGCGACCTCAGTCGACCAGCGGTGAGGGCTTGCAAGCCCTTGCCTTGATCTGGGGTGAGGGTTGTAGCCCTCGCTCGACTAGGCCAAGGGTCGCCGCTCGCTGAGGGGTTGGGCAAGGCCGCCGACCCTCACTGAATTTGGGTGAGGGCTCGCGGGCCCTCGCCATCGATAGGCTGGGGTCGCTGGCCCCTGGCCAGGGCCCGGTGACCCCAGCTGACCCTCCCCCCTCCATCGCCGGCCCTTCCCAGTGGTGGCGAGGAGGCGGTAGCGGCGATGGCTCAGCCCTTAGCTGCCTCCCTCCCTTTTTTTTTTTGAATTTTTTTAATATTTGTATTTGCATTTTTAAATGTTTTAGATAAATTTAGTTTTAAATTAAATTAAATTATTTTTTATACTAATCTTTTACCATGTCAGTACCAAAACGATGTCGTTTTTGCATTATCTAGCCACGTCAGTGTGCAAAACGACGCCGTTTTGCACTTACTTCGCCAGAAAAATAGCCACGTCAGCATTTTAGCCGGATTGGCACTTAAGTAATCAATTTTTCTTTGATTTTGGCACTTAAGTGTCATTTTCCTAACATTTGGCACTTAAGTGTCTATTCATGCCAAGTTTTGGAATTTGGGGTGTACTTTTGCCGAATATTATCATAGGTAGGAGTTGATGCCGCTTGTTACTGTTTCTACCAACACCACAGATGCTCATTATTTTCTTTTTGATACAAATATCCTGATTTCATGATGCTTATTTTATATGCTCGACAACAGTTCCACTTTATTTTCATGTATTTCATAAAATAAGCTTCTGGTTCATAAGAAGTTGGCCGTACCTTCTTTTAATAGGAAGTTGTCTGATCTATCTATCTTTAGTGGGGGCGTGGGGCTGCATTATGAATTAGTACCTTTGGTATCTTATTCCTTCAGAATAACTTTCCCATTGATTAAAGAGATTGCAAGATATCTTCAAGAGACTTCTTGGTCACTAGGCACGCTTTAACAAAATGGGCTTGGGTAAATAGACGAAGTTTAAAACCTCATGAAGAAAGATGGACAATTCCGGGTATGCGTTGATTATCACGACCTGGACAAAGCAAGTTCGAAGGATGGTTTTCCTTTGCCACACATCGACGTCCTCATTGATAGTATGACAAGATTTGAATTATTCTCTTTTATTGATGGATTCTCTAGTTATAATCAAATCTGAACGAAGGAAGAAGACAAGATTAAGATATCTTTCATCGACCTATGGGGGACCTTTAGTTATAAAGTCATGCCCTTTGGCCCAAAAAATATAGGGGCAACTTATCAAAGAGCTACGGTGGCATTGTTCCAAGATATGATGCATAAAGAAATTGAAAATTATGTTGATGACATGATCATTAAAATGAGACAAGGTAAAGATCACGTTAAAGTCTTGAGGAAGTTGTTTGATAGACTTAGAAAGTTCAAGCTGAGGCTTAATCCCGCCAAATGCATATTTGGGGCAAAGTTTGGGAAGTTTCTTGGATTTGTCATTAGTAGTAGGGGTATTGAGATTGATCCCTCAAAGGTGAAAGTCATTTGTGACTTGAAACCTCCTTATACTGTCAAAGAAGTTCAACATTTATTGAGAAGACTGCATTATGCAACGAAACTCAGTTATCAAAAATAGCGAAGCCATTCAAAAAAACTCTAAGATCAATTAATGTTCTGAAACCAAATTTGTGTATGCGGATAAAGACTTCTTGGTCACTAGTCCTATTTTTTTTTTCTTTTTCGTTTATCTTTTTCCGCGTCGGTTCCTAGGTTCGGCCTCCCCCTTCCTCCTCTTATTCGCTTTCCTGTGTTTTGTGTCCCTCACTTGTTGTATCGTCACCCTCTAATGGCTTCTCCGACTGTCGCGGCTTCGCTCCTCCTCGTCTGGATCGACGCGCTATCTCCTTTGGTGCAGCTCGCAGAATCGACCTCCATTTGCCCAAGAGAATCTTCTTCTTTCTTGTTCAGCCTGCAATCACAATGCTCTAGCTCGATTTCGCCTCACCAGGTGCGTCATTTGCTTGATTGAAGCCTCAAGTCTCTTCTCCAGCAAGGGTTTCCTTGCCCTAGCTGTCAGTCAGCTCAAAAGAAAAAAAAAAGTAAAGAATAAAAAAGAAAGAAAAAAACCAAAAAAATGAAAAATTAAGAAAAAATTAAAATTTTATTAGAATATTATTAAAAATGTTCACATGATGCCAACTGTATTATGTAGGACGGCCGACATTCACGTTGATGATTTCCAGCCAAACTTGATTGGATGTACTCAATTGGTACAATGTAAAAATGTTTAGAACTAAATTTGACAAATTAGAAAAGTTTATGACTGAATTGATATAAATGCAAAATGTTTATGACTTTTTTTGATACTTTTCTATACTATTTTAAAATAAATATAAATAAAATTCCCTTGCTTATTTTTTCCTTTTTACTTATATGATGCTCATCAAGATGAATTGCAATTAATGAGCGATTGGAAATCTGATTAAATGAAAACTTGCGTTTTGTAATGTGACCAGAACAGTGGCTCTCCATCATTTAGTTGTAGTGTAAGATAATTGGATTATTACGAATTGCTCTCTTCCTAGATCCATGTTTAATCAGAGATAGGCAACGCCGTTGCTTTGGTGGGTGAATAAGGTGCTATAGCTTTGGATGCGGCCTTCTAGAATGCGGCAATTCGAAGATATGCATCCATGTTCCATGTTCATAGTAGGTGTTATCTAGTATGCCTCAATAAAACCAGTCTCACTTAGTCCCAATCATGTAACTTATGTGTATTGGATTTCTCTAGTGAGTGCAGGTGCAAATTCTCGAAGTTGACATCCCAACAGTCAAGCTTCCCCCTAATTTTCCACATTGAGAACACCATTAAAAATTGTGAGACTGGACTGCTGTGATTGATCCAACTTGTACAATGAGCACAACCTAAAAGAGCAAGATAGTTATCATGCTTGAAGCAAGTTCAACTCAAAAGATCAATCGTATAGTATGTATTATCATAACGGGTGACTGAGTAAAAAATCAATGGATGGTTAAGAAGACTAGCCATCGAGTCAATATCGTTTACTTGTGATGGTATGGAGGAAAAAGTAGTGCAACTTCTCCAATGCGTTGAGTGCTAGAGCCAAGGTCGGGTGGTTGATGGTTGACAGCTACTCACTTCACTGTTGTTTTTGGCATTGTCTGCGATATGAAAAAGAAGAAGGAAAAACAAGAAAGGCCCTTCAAAATTCTAGTACTTATTTAAATTATAAGACCCACATCTTAATTTCAACAAACAATAATCAATTATCAACAAATATATTAAAATAAAACTTACAAAACTTGAGCAAATTTCTAAAACTCTACAACAATAAAATATTATTAAAGAAACAATTAAAATCATATATATGATTTTATAGAATAACAACAAAGGCGGGGTTATATCCACATCAATTTTAGTTAAAGCACATCTTTTCACCAAATTTCTCCCTCTCCCTCCCTCTCTCTCTCTCTCTCTCTCTCTCTCTCTCTCTCTCTCTCTCTCTCTCTCTCTCTTTGAATTCAACTGTAAAAAATTAGGGAAAAACTCTTTGCATTGGGTTTACATACATTGTATGATAAAATTTATTAAGTTTTATCTGTAAAAATTATTGTGGCTCACATGATATGATTTATGTTATATGGTTTAATAATTATTGTTATGCTATAAGAATAATACATGTTGGTTTTGAGGAGTTACGACTCTAATAAAACGAAGAGGTACGACTTTAATTGAAAGGGTATATCGCTTTGATGGAAGGCACCTTTTCAACTTTCGTACAAATAGAGTCCGGTCCTCTCTCCACCCACAACGAACAACAATAACAGAAAAGATTTTGGTATTCTCTCCTCCATCGATAGAATACATCAAGAATAGTGGGTTAAGGGAGAGAAATCGGATTTCTTCTTTTGGTTCGTGTTCCTTGGGTTTTCTACAACGATCATCAAGTGCAACGCTATGGATAAAGGTATGTCTTCATCTATTTGTGAAAAACATGAAGATCAAAAGATCATTGTTTGTACTTTGAATTTCCGCATCAAAGTATTATATATATAATCTTACATTATCTTCTCTAGTTGCTATATATTTAGTCTTATTTACCCAAACGCAAATTTACGGGTAAAATATATAACTGGAGATCTTTTACTTAAAGATAATAGTTAATTACCATTTGCCATCCATATTTGTAAGTATTTTAAACTAGTATAAGCCTGTGATGAATATCGGTTCTTGACTACTGTCAGTTTACTTAAAACTCTATTTTGGTGTTACAATATTTTGAAATAAATCCAAATAAAATTCCCTTGCTTTTTTTTTTTTTTTTTTACTTTTGACTTGTATGATGCTCATTAAGACGAATTGCAATCAATGAGCTATTAGAAATCTGATTCAACAAAAGCGTGGGTTCTATAATGTGAGTAGGAATAGTGGCTCTCCGTTGCTTAGTTGTAGCGCAAGATAATTGGATGTTAGGAATTACTCTCTACCTAGATCCATGTTCGGTCAGATATAAGCAATACCGTTGCTTTGGTGTGTGAATAAGGTAGCATAACTTTTGGATTCAACCTTCTAGAATGCGGCAATTCGAAGATATGCATCCACGCTCGATGTGCATAGTAGGAATTATCCTAGTATGCCTCAATATAATTGATCTCACTCAATCCTAACATGTAACTTGCGTGTATTGAATTTCTCTAGCGGGCGTGCAATGCAAATTCTTGAAGTCAATATTACAACAGTGGAGCTTCCACCCAATTTTCGACCCCGAGAATACCGTTCAGTGATTGATCCAACTTGTACAATAGGCTCAACCCAAAAGTAAATATAACAAAGATAGTCATCTAGCTTGAAGCGGACTTAACTCAAAAGATCAACTTTATAGAATTTTGACTATGATTTCTATGTATTATCATAATGGGTGACTGAGCAAAAACCAATGGATGGTTAGGAACATTGGCTATCGAGTCAACATCATTTACTTGTGATGATCTAGAGGAAAAAGTAGTGCAACTTCTCCAATGCGTTGAGCGCTGGAGCCAAGGTTGGGTGGTTGATGGTTGACAACTACTCATTTGCCATTGTTTTGGCTTTGTCTATGACATGGAAAATGGAAAACTAGAAAGTCTCTTCAAAATGCTCTCCATCAGACTCTGCCCCTCCTTATAAATCTCTTCGCAATTTGCATCAGCACTCCCCACATCTCTCATTTCCTCTTACGGTCCCTCCCTTCATATCTACCCACTTTTGCTCGAGCTATGGAGCTAGCACACTTCCGTTTTGCGCAATTACAACCGTGCTATTTCCTTCTTTGTCTTGTGCATGCATCGTGCCTTGTCTTAGTCTCCTCCACCACAAATGAAACCGACAAACTCGCACTCCTCGCATTTAAGGCCGCAATCAAAGACTCTTATTTGGTGCTTGACTCGTGGAACGACACCATTGGATTTTGCCATTGGTATGGACTTAGGTGTGGCCTGAGACACCAAAGGGTCACGGTCTTGAATTTGTCCTCACTAGAATTCTCAGGGTCCATCTCTCCTTATATAGGAAATCTAAGCTTCTTGAGTGAGATTTATCTCCCAAATAATGGTATTGTTGGAGAAATCCCCCCACAAGTCGGGCGGTTGTGCCACCTACGTGTGTTGCATCTAGACAACAATTCATTGGCCGGAAAAATTCCTAGAAACGTGTCAGGTTGCTCAAAACTAGAATTCATTAGCATTGACTCCAACCAACTAACCGGAGAAATTCCCCCAGAACTCGGTTCATTGTCAAAGCTAGGATATTTATCCTTTTATAAAAATGCACTCTTTGGGAATGTGCCTTCCTCCTTCGAAAACCTATCTTCATTGCATGGTCTTCATCTCGGGTCAAATAACTTGGGTGGGAGCATTCCCAAAGTTCTAGGCCGCTTGACAAATTTACAAGTTATTACTTTCGGAGATAATAGATTGTCTGGCACAATTCCGTCCTTGTTGCTCAATCTCTCTTCTCTAGTTTGGTTTGACGTGGCATCTAACTGGATGTTGGGGAGTCTTCCTGTAGACTTAGGCTTGATGCTCCCAAATATTCGAGGTTTTAGCATTGGCGAGAACCAATTTGAGGGACCAATTCCTTCCTCAATATCCAACTGGACAAATCTAGAGTATATTGAATTAGGAAGCAACAAGCTTTTAGGGAAAGTGCCTTCTTTCAGAAATATGCCCAGGCTTGGGCATTTTTCCATCTTTGATAACGAGCTGGGAAGTGGAAATTCTGAAGACTTGAGCTTTGTATGCTCATTGACAAACTACACTGGATTAAAGTCCTTCATAATTAGTCGGAACAAACTCGGTGGGGCATTACCCAAATGCATAGGTAATTTCTCGAGCACTCTCAAGTCATTTAAAGTATACAAGAACCTAATGTTTGGTAAGATTCCTCCAGAAATTGGAAATCTAGTCAATCTAGAAGTGTTATGTATGGCTGTTAACAAGTTTTCAGGCGGGATCCCCCCAAATATTGGGAATTTACAAAATCTAGTGATATTGTCCTTAGGCAGTAACAACCTAAGAGGGACAATCCCCAATTCTTTAGGAAATCTAACTAAGTTGATTGGACTAAGTCTTGCTCTGAACAACTTTCATGGGCAAATTCCCTCACATCTATCGAAGTGCCAATCTCTCCAGTGGCTTGATCTTTCTAGTAACAATCTCAGCAGTACCATACCCCCACAGCTCATAGGTCTCTCATCAATAACAATCTTTCTGGACTTGTCTCATAACCGTCTGAGTGGGGTTCTACCCATAGAAGTAGGGAACTTGAGAACTCTGACCGAGTTGGAAATCTTTGACAATATGTTGGTGGGTGAAATCCCAAATAGTTTAGGGCATTGCACTGGATTGACATTACTGAGGATGGGGGGAAACTTCTTCAACGGGTCCATTCCTCAATCGATCAGATCGTTAGGAGGCATTGAAGAACTAGATCTTTCACGCAACAATTTGTCGGGTCAGATTCCAGAATTTTTAGTGTTATTTCATTCCTTGGAACTTTTGAATTTGTCTTACAATAGCTTTGAAGGCATGCTACCGTGTGAAGGAGTCTTTAAGAATGCTACCATGACTTCTATTACTGGAAACGATGCACTTTGTGGGGGATTGCCGGCATTTCACCTCCCCGAATGCATCTCCAAAAGCTCCAAGAGAAGAAAAATCCATATATTGGTATCGTCGGCTTGCATTATTTTTGGCATTCTTGGAATAACTCTTACTCTAGTGTTTTTGTATCTTTGTTGGTTAAAGAAGAAAGTAAAAGAATCGATTTCAACTTCCATGGAGGATTCATGGCCATACATATCTTATCGAGCACTCCTAAAAGCAACCGATGGTTTTTCTTCAATGAATTTGATCGGTGTTGGAAGCTTTGGTTCTGTTTACAAGGGGATAATTGAGGAGAATGGTACAACCGTTGCAGTGAAGGTGCTTCATTTAGTGCATCGTGGTGCTGTAAAGAGCTTCATGGCGGAGTGTGAGGCATTAAAGAATATCAGACATCGAAATCTTCTAAAGATATTGACAATTTGCTCGGGTATTGATTATCGGCAAAATGATTTTAAGGCCTTAGTTTATGAGTACATGGAAAAGGGAAGCCTAGAAAGGTGGCTACACCCAAACCCAACACCATCTCAAAGGAACGATCGTACCCAGAAATTGAATTTCTTTCATAGGATAAATGTTGCTATTGATGTCGCTTATGCATTGGATTATCTTCATCACCAGTGCCACATCCCCATCGTTCATTGTGATCTAAAGCCTGGCAATATCCTTTTAGATGCTGACATGGTTGCCCATATTGGTGACTTTGGATTGGCAAAGTTCCTCCTTGGATCATCCAATGATACTGTACCTAATCAAATGAGCTCATTGGGCATAAGAGGAACAATTGGTTATGCTCCACCAGGTAATTCTCTCATTCAAACAAAAAAAGTTTATTTAGGTAAAAAAAATGTTAATGGGTCACTTTGTGAGTTTGGTAGCTGCATGGTACCTCTTATGCTCATTACATTCTGCTTTAGTGATCAATACTCCAAATTTCACCCGCATTATGATCTACATTTGTCACAGAATATGCAATGGGATGTGAGGTTTCAAGAGAAGGCGATATCTATAGTTACGGCGTTCTCTTATTGGAGATGTTCACAGGGTTGAGTCCCACCGATGACATATTTAGCGACAATTTGACTCTTCATAGTTTTGTGGCTGAAGCTTTGCCCGAACGAGTGATGAAAATTACGGATCACATTCTACTTCAAGAAAGAGAGAATCATTTAAGTGCCAACAGCCATCGGCATTGGCTCTCCAAAAGCGATGGCATATTTGAAGAGTGCTTGGTTACAATATATAGTATTGGAGTCGCTTGCTCCGACGAAATGCCTGGAAGACGGATGAGCATGAGCGGAGCTGCAAATCAGCTGCAAAAGATTAGAGAGAAACTCTTCGCAAAGGGTTTACACGGACAAAAATGAACAACAGGTTTATAGCATAAATTTTATTAGAACTTTTCTCTTCTCTCGTTGCTATACATTCTGTATTGTTTATGCAAATGCAAACGTACTGGTAAAACACATAACTGAAGATCGTTCTTTGAAGATGATAGTTGTTATCTTCCACCATTCTATCTGTACATAATTTAAAGTAGCATTACTCATGCAATGTGAACGAACATTCTCGAGTACTGTCGGGTTACTAGAACTCTGTTTTGGTGCAATAAAATCCAAAATAAAACGCCTTGCTTCTTCTTCTTCTTTTTTATTGTTTCTTGTACGAATTGCAATCGCTTAGCTGTTGGATTGATTCAAAGAAAAGCTTGGTTTATGCAGCTTGACAGGGAAGTACTTGGACATCTGGAATTGCTCTCGGTTCCTAGATATATGTTTGCTCTGGTGGATGAATTAGGATGTGCCGCTTTCGGATTCAGCCTCCTAGTATGCGGCAATCCAAGGAAATGTATCGGTGGTCGGTGCGCGTAGCAAGATTGTTGAAGAATGCTTCAGTATCAGTCTCACTTGATTTCAATAAAATAGCTCGTGTGTATTGGGTTTCTTTAGAGGTACAACTCGCAAATGCATATTCTCCAGCACTGCTATTTCTGAAGTTTGTTGCTTACATTATCCTTTTTTAGCATTTCGGGAAAGTTGTTAATCACATGTTTTTGGCAAGCACTAAGCACGTATGGATGTAACTTATCATTGATATATCCAAAGTCCCTTTTGTGATTTTCATTAATTGCATGGATAAGCGACTTTCAAAATTAGAAGTTACTGACTACATCAAGAAATTATTGGTCGCCATTATGCTCAAACTTCACCTATATATAAAAAGTGATGATTAACATGGTGAAGTTACTAATTTTAATAGGTGGAAAATTACTTTTCATCGTAAAAAGTTACTGATTCCATGGTGAAATTAATAGTCACTGATATATATTGTCTATGTCTATAAGCGGTCTGCAAATTTTTCAGTTGTCAGTAGGTATTGTGACTTCAAAGGTTTGAGGTGTTTGCTTCGTCTTTATCAAGAAAATGAACTTTTCTGATGGTATCAATTTGGTTGTGCAATGTATACAGTTTTCAAAAAGAAGAGGAAAATGCAAATCACCTAATGAAGATGCTATTCACAAAACAAACACCATCTAAATTACCATTAGAATGCAAAATATGTGTCCGTCCAAACTTACTGTTTTGACGAGAGTTGCCTACATTTATTCTTTAAAAAGAAAAAAAAATAGTGCAAGTTACTTCTAAAAATGCGAAAAGGAGTGTTTAATCAAATATGCTGTTGTGAAAAGAGATTTAAGTAAATTAAATTTAAAACGAATTAAAAAAAAAAAAAAAAAGAAGGAAGGAAGAGTACGAACAGTTGGAGGCGGGTGAGGGCAACCCTCACCGCCTAAACCTCCCAGCCCCAACCTCCCTGCTGTCGCCGGGAAGGGCTGGCGATGGTGGGGAGGGTCGGCCGGGGTCGCCGGGCGTGGCCAAGGGCCGGCGACGATGTGGAGCCACATTTTCAAAAAATTAAAAACTAAAAGGAAAAAAATTGCACTAGTTGTCGTCTTCCCTAATACTTTGCAAAGTACCATTCACCGCGTTCATCAACTTCAGTCGCTTGGCCAAACTCCTCCGATGGTGCTTGTTGGCAGTTGCCCGACCATTCACGAGGTTTGAAGATGAAGGACAGACAATCAAGCCAAGCTTTGAGCCTGAGCGGCCATGGCGGCGGCTGTGAGCTTCAAAGCTCGACCTTCAAGCTGCTTCAAAACTTGGCCTTGGCTGCCTGCGAATACTCGCGAGCTTCAAAGGTCGAGGTGATACCTCAAGCCAAGATTTGAGCTAGAGCAGTCATGGCAGTCGTGAGCTTCGAAGCTTGGCCATGGCGGCCAGGGACCACCCGCGAATTCGAAGCTTGGCCATGGCAACTGGCGACTACCTGCAAGCTTTGAAGGACTAAATTAGACCCTTAAGTAAGCCAATCTTCTAGCTAGAGCGGTCATGGCGGTTGTGAGTTTCGAAGGTCAAGGTCAGACAAGCCAAGCTTCGAGCTGGAGAGGCCACGGCAGCCGCTCAAGCTTGACATTCTTGAAACTTCGTACTGCTCTTCCTCGAGAGGAAGACCATGGGCGGTGCAATTTCTTTTTCTAATGTGGCGCTCACGTATGGCATCATTGGACCCACTTGTCCCTAAAGTTACGTTTGGTAGTTCAAATTTTTAGTCAAGATAGGACTGGGAATGATATAGTTTAATCATATTCTATCTATTATTTGGTGATTGCAGTAATAAAGTTAGATATATTTACATCATATCAGATATATTATTATTAGTATAAATAAACAAAAAAATTTATAAATAGAAATAGTAAAAATCTTTCACAACACCCTTACCTACTTTATTTTTATTTTATTTTATTTTCCTATTCTTTTTTATTTCTTTCTTCTCCTTCCACCATTCTCCAATAAAAGTTTCTGTATTAATGTATCTAAAATATTAAAAAAACTAAAATATGAGTATATATTTAAATTTATATGTTGAATTTATATTATAAAATATAATTAAATTATAATATATAAATAAAATTAAAATTAAATTAAAATAACTAAATTGTTATTTTATGTATTTGAATTCAAATATTAATTATATTAAAATATAATTTTAATTTTCTTAATTTAAGAAGTTTATTATTTGAAAAAAATAACTTTCTTATTATAAATTTAAATATTTTATCCACCTTTATCTTACTTCCCCTATAGGCGAAGGGAGACAGAACGAGAATGGAATGCTACCACGCGAACAGGGTATTTCTTGAATCTTATACTGGGCCTGGGTGGCTAGCATGTGGTGAAATCATGCTTATTGGGCCTGGTTCGGGCCATGAAAGTCCAAATGGGCTCCGTCGTGAAAGTCAACCATAAATTTTGGGAGTTGACTAGCTCCTCGAGCCTTCCTCATCCCTATGTGTAGAAGGGATGCAATGAACGCAAGTTTATGTGAACTCCCTATTTTTTTTTAAACCAAGGATTGAATTGTGCTATTGACGACGAATCTGACCCTTGATATTTTCTTTTTATTTATTTATAAAAATGCATGTTCGACTAGCCCGATAATATTCGGTTTATCGACACCCTTGTATTTGGCTTTGGCTTTTTCCAAAAATAATTCTCAACCATTTCCTCATCTAGGCCGGTTGCAGCACACAACAGAAATTACGCTAGACTTGCAAAATGCTTACAAAGACTGATTTCAGAAATTATAACATTACGTATATATATATATATATATATATATTTATGTCGCATTTGCATTGTTAGCAAAATAAAATAATAGCGTAGAGAGAAAATCCGAAAATGGAGTGAAATGATGCAAAAAAGAAAAAAGTTTTCCAATGCGTATGCCAGCATGAATTCAAGACAAATCCCAAACAATATGGGACTCATATTCGGACAAGAATTGACAAGCGAAATAAACGTTAGATAGAAAAATAGATTACTATAACGTCAATACATATTGATATGAATATCCCATAATATCACCACTCGTTCATGTGAATTGTCAATTATGTTCCCACCAATTTTTAATGTTCGGAAGGATGCTAATATATGGTATGCCGACGTGAAAAGTTTTATAGTTTACAAAATAAAACTAAAATACATATTTGCTCACCAAAAAAAAAAAAGGTACTTCTGCGATCAAAATTAAATATTTTATAAGAGATTAGCCGATTAGCGATTTCTGAATTTTTTATGCAAAATTGAATCTCTAAACTATGTGCTTTTTTATATGAGTTGGTCCTTCCTTCCAATAATTTATGGACATGTTGGCAAGACTGAATCGTCATAAAATGGGGACGTGACGTCCTATGCGGCATTTAAAAAAATAATAAAAACTAAAAATTGATGAATATTGAAAAATAAATATTAAAAATTGAAAAAGGAAATTGAAAAATAAGATCAGGCATGACTCTCATTTTTGACATGGGCACGGCGAACCCCGCCCAGGTGTGTGGGAGGTGGCGCAGCCTCTGATGTCGAAACAACAAAATATATATTAACAAAAATATAAAAAAAAAAAGACATTTGAAAAGTTTAGGACCGAATCTCAAATCCAAATTGGGATTAGATGGTTGATGGACCTCGGTCAGGCGTAACCGGTGGCCACTAGGCCCCGGCGAGGCGATGCTGGAGAGTTTTTGTGGTTAGAAGGCAATGTTAGAGGTTGTCTAAGCTAGATTGTGCCCTTGCTGGGGTCGAGCGACGCTGAAGATGAAGAGCAATAGCTTGGCAGCTCTCGTTGCCGTCACCTCCGGCTGCATTCCACATCTTCTCTCTCTCTCTTAGATTGTTTTTTCTTTAATCAACACCTGAAAATCACATGTAAGTACAAATTGAAAGAATTACTAAAAAAATTATATACTTACTGTAATTGTGTCAATTCTTTTTTTGTCGATTAATTGTGCCAATTCAATCTTAAACTTTTTGCATTTGTGTGAATTTAGTCTATCCGACTAATTTTGGGCGGCTGACACTGATGTGGACACCGTCTTGCGAACGTTAATGTTGACAATTTTCAATAATATTTTAGTTCTTCGAATTTAAATTTATTTTTTCTTTTCTTTTCTTTTTTTCCTCCTTCGTTTATCCAGTTGTTGCCTAGGTTGCACCGACACGCGACACGACACGTCGACACATCATTTATCAAAAATAGAAAATTCCGACATGCTAGGACACGTTATATATTAAATGAATATTTTTATTTTTAATTAATTTAATTCAAATTTATAAATAAATAAATAATTAAAAAAACCTATAATGGATTTACACTAATCATTCAACATACAATACTTTTAGAACTGATGGCCGGACGGCGTTCATATTAATGATGGCCGGACGGCGTTCATATTAATGATGGCCGGACGGCGTTCATGTCAGTGCCAGCAACCCAAAATTGGCCATATGGACTGAATTGGTAAAAACAAAGGGTTTAGAACTGAATTGATATAATTGCAATATGTTTGTGATTTTTTTGGTAATTTTCCCAAAACAAATTTATTCGGTTAGTATTGACGTGGTTACTTGGAAGCCTATCAACGTCGGCATTTCTAATTTTATTTTAATGGAAGAACTAATTCGAATAAAAAGCATATGCTTTGAATACTCAATCGCACAAAATGATAATTCAAGGACCTCGTCGTATACTTTGAAAGGTTTAGGGTGTCACCGCCTTTATCCCCGTCTTATTATTACCGAAAAACATGCAGAAATTTAGAACGAGTCCAACTCCTACTCCCGCCTTCGACGTTGAGCTTTGCTCCTCTCTGTCACCTCCGCCGCAACCAAACGCCCCGTCTGTGGTCTCACCTCCGCCGCCGACTTTGACGGAAACTCCACGAAGGCAAGCTTCTGAGTTATCCTACTTATGATGAGGCTTTTCTTCATCATGATCGAGGTTCTTTTTCCAACTGTAACATTTGAGCAAGCTGCAATGACTACTATTTCGGCGGTTCTCTGTTGCTACGGTCCAGTTATGGTATTTGCGCACTGAGAGTGATCAGAGTGCTGCGTTCAACGAACATCCCTTGCACGCCATGCGTTTGATGGGAGTTTCAGCACAAATGGCGTTGTGATATTGACTCTAATCTGACCCAGCCACTCAGAAAATCAACTTCTTGATGCACTTCTCCGAGTGTTCTTATGAAAGATAACCGCAAAACTGAACCGTTTGTTAAGCTTTCTCGGCGGTTGCTTTTATTACTGGATTAGATTGTTGTTCAGGCCATTTAATGATGGGTGGAAGATGTGAATTGTGACTCAATGTGCAATATCGTCCATGAATTTTTAATTTGTCCAATATAATCCCCGAACTTTAGCTTCATGTGATGCATAGGTTCATTTCCATTGCAATCCTGATCATGCATCAATACTACGTTATGGAGGTCCAAATTTCACGCCGCAAACTGTGAAAGGAACTGGGGACCTGCACTTTCCAATTTAATGATTTTATGTAGAAGAAGTTTCTGGCTTGTGATGATGATATAAAATAAAAACGTAGGCGTAACGAGCCTTTTTTTAACACCCAACACACTTTTGGAGGGTTAAAGGCAAATGATGCTTGAGGATAGAAGCTAGTCAAGTTGCCAGGAAGCTGCTTGACCTCACTGGTAAATTGGTCAAACTCCACTTGATTCTAAAGCCAAATTTAGCTAGGTAGCTCGACTAAATAGCCGAGTTGAGCTTCGATACGAAAAGAGTTTACTCGAGCAGGCTGTGATCCTAATAAAAAAATTGAATTTTCATTTGTACCTACTATATTTACACGTCTAATAATTCATATGCCATCAATGGCTACATGAGTTGTTGGGCCATAAAATACTTATGTTGAGATCTTTTGTGTTCAATTCACAAATATTGAACTTCAACATAAGAAAAATTATTCTAGTCTTAGGGATTGCTTTATGATTGCTTATGATATTTTTTTCCTTAGATATGAATTTATATACATTCTTTTCAAACCCCTTTTTCTTTGTCTCATTTAGAATATATTTGGATTCCTTATTCTTGATCTAGTTGTCGAGACATTTAAAAAAAAGATATTTCCTTGTTCCAAAATATTTTATCTTTGCCTTGAATCATTGGGTTTAGACATTACTTCGGTGATTTTTAATTGTTTCATCTTATTACTTATATAAAAAAAAGATTAATATCACGAAAAATCTTAAATTGATATACTTGTCCCTTTAGTTTTTGTTAAATTTTACCATCAAATTGCTGAGTCGAATGATATGTGGCATATGTATCGATTTAAGGTTTTATCCTTCATTTGTTAGATGTGTATCCGTTTGGGTAGATTTTTCATAGGTATACTAGTTGAAGTTTTTGGTGGTCAAAAAATTAATTCGGGATAAATTCGTTATAAGTGTATTGGTTTAGAGTTTTTCATAGTATTAACCTTATCTATAAAGAGAGCTAAGGCTAAACCAAAAGAGAATAATCCCTGCCAAAGCATTTCATATTTATTGAATTCCACAATGCCTATTTGCTTCGTGCACACGAGATAAGACCACCTGGTCCTGGACAAAGAGGTACAAATCCGACAGAGGCTAAGAAGAAAAGAAAGAACAACATCATACCAGAAGCATCATGGAGTTTCATTCGATCACTTGGTGAATTCAATCACTCCCAGTGCAGATACAGCTCGGGCAGCGACCTTAAAGCCTGTGAATCCTGCTTCTCTGCACAGGTACTCGAACTGCTTCTCGGTCCTCTCCTTCCCTCCTGGCTGGATCAACATGGCGTTGTCGAGCAGTGAAACGTATCGAGACGCCATCGTCTCCTCCGGCTCGTCTGGCATTATGAAGTCAATCACGATCACCTTCCCATTCGCCGGCACCGCCTTGTAACAGTTCTTCAGTAACTTTATGCACGACTCGTCGCTCCAGTTGTGGCATGTGCCCTGCCCAATTTGCGGAGTCATATAAAGTTAGGTCATGGCTCGCGTTTGAGTAGTATAATTAATGAGAAGGATTCACGAAGCTTGCCTTAATCATGATCGCATCGCCCTCCGGGACACTCACGAACATGTCCCCTCCGATGTGCTCCACGCCTGCGCGCCATTTTTACTAGAGTAATTGTAGGCCTAAATTGGGGACAATAATGCCTCTAATTTTTGCAAACATGATTTCGTGCTAAGTAATTGGAACCCAAATAAGCGCAACTAAGCCAGGGAAGCATGTGATAATTAATGTACCGGGATAGGAAGGGGCATGTTCGATGACTTGGGGCAAATCGAAGTTGATGCCCTTGATTGAGGGGTACTTTGAGACAATCATGTTAAGTGTCGCGCCTTTTCCGCCACCGACGTCAACTAGAGTCATGATCCCGTCGAACCCGTGGTAGACCTCTAGGATCTTCCTCGTCTGCGTCGTGGAGAGGCCGGCCATCGCGTCGTTGAAGTGCTTGTTCAGGGACGAGTCCTCCTTCATGCACTGGAAAATGGTCTTGCCATGGACCTTTTGGAACAAGTTGCCTCCTCCTCCCAAAATTGCTTCCTTGAATTGGAGCCTGTAATTGCAAAAAAGGTGAATAAGGTTTTGTTTGATTCAGATTTCATCGCTCGATCTAATTTCCTCTTGTTGGGTGTTAAGATGACAGTGTATCTTGAGCCTGTCCCAGGTAATATCTTTCATATCATATATAGGTCATGTATTCACAGACGAAGGAATTTCCACTCACCAGACGTCAATGGTAGCTCGGTGGAAGGCGAAGAGAGAGAGCGAGCCGACGGAGCCGCCATCCTCATCCTTGACGTAGTACTTCCCGGCCGGCGATATCGCGTACCGCCTCTCCACAGTCCTCCCATCGTCGAGTGTCTCAGACTTGCACGCAAGGAGCGAGTGGCTCGCGAGGCAACGGAGGACCCGGTCGATAATCTCGGCCGACTCGGGGGTCTGGGCAGGGAGGTGGGCGGCCACCTCGGGGGGCGACATGTAGGCCCCGGGGCCCGCTCGGGCTATGATCCCGAAGAGGTCGAGCTCGACCGCGGCGTGCAGGATCCTTGGGAAGACTTGAGAGCTAGAGTACAGGAGGGCCTTGAGGCATGGGTCTTCTTCTTCTTCTTCTTCATGGCAGGGTTTCACTTGGTTTTGAGCGGAACTCATTTTTCGCTCTCTATGCTTTTGCGTCAGACAAAGTTTGGATGGGTGCTCGGTTGCTTCCTTGAGGATATACGTAAGGCGATGAGCACTTAGGCACTTTTTATAACCAAAGGTAAACATTTAGGTCCCCAAGTGGCCAAAAAAGAAGACTAAACAATGTGTCGGGATAGTCTGGTATGAATTATTTATAGCCTAGTGCAGGAAAGTGGGGCTGCAAATACATGGGATCCACTGCATTCGTTAAACAAATGACCACGGGAGACATCATAGTTTAGGTTCTTAGGCAAAGTGCTCACGTGATTGTACAAATTTTTTATAGCCTATTGCTAGTGCAGGAAAATGGGGTTTGCCCATCCATGCGGTCCATTACATTGGGACCCAATGATTGGGTAAACAAAATTACTTGATACATCATAGAACTTTAGGTGCTTCGGCAAAGTCCAATGTGGACTGATGGATGACAAGGCAAACGTGGACTTATGGATGAGGCCACGGAGACCTCCCATGTGAGATTTTAGGGGGCTAATACCAACTCTCTTAAAAGCCTAGGCTAATGAGTGGAGGCGGTACTTTTTATTAAGATATTCTAATAGTAGAATATCAAAGTGAGGGCAATCATTGTGCATATCTAATCTTGTTAAACTTTATAATTGTGTGACGTGAGACATTCTTAAAAAGCATACCAAAATTCATGGAGTATTTTTGAAGGAACTGATAAGCTAGAGGGTTAAAATTCATCCCTAAAGTACCTTATTTTTCATTAAGGTTAATATTATGAAAAACTTCAACCTTGGAAATGGGTGATTTTACCCTAAATTAAATTTCTGAACACTAAAAGTATCAAATTGGTACATTTGTGATAAATTTATCATTTTTGAGTTTCCATTAAATTTTACCATTAAATTGTATGGATGACACTTGGTAGTTGAGGGGTGTACTTGTTTAGGGTTTTACCTTCTATTTATTATAGATATATTAGTTTGTGATTTTTTGTAGTATTAATATAATTTAATGGCAATAAATGGAGAATAAATTTGTTAAAAATGTACTACTTTAGGGTTTTTGGTGTTCAAATTAGTTTGCATTAAAATTATCTCCGATGTACAAATTTGAGGTTTTTGATGATAAAAAAATAAGTTTAAGGTAAACTTATCACGAATGTATCAGTTTGAGATTTTTTTACTTTTTTGTAGTATTGACTATTTTCATTAACTCTTACAACTTGTTACTTTTGTGATCTAGTCGGCAATATGGGCTAGTGTCAATCTCCTCCCGCTTTATCGTTGTCAACTTCCCGAGATCCACATCAACTGGACAAAGATATCTTTTAACAAAAGGAAAAGATCACAAAAAATTTCAAATTATATCAATTATGGCATAATTACCCTTCCTTACAATTCCATCTAAAATCACTTTCAAAAAGTTAACGTGGAGCCCACATGAGCAAGTGGCTTGAATGTGGCGCCACATTTTCAAAAATTATAAACTAAAAAGGAAGAAATTGCACTAGTCATCGTCTTCTCCAATACTTTGCAAAGTACCATTCACCACGTTCATCGTCTTCAGTCGTTTGGCCAAACTCCTCCGATGGTGCTCGTTGGCGGTTTCCCGACCATTCACGAGGTTTGAAGATGGAGGACAGACAATCGAGCCAAGCTTTGAGCTTGAGCGGCCATGGCGGCTGTGAGCTTCAAAGCTCGACCTTCAAGCTGCTTCGAAACTTGGCCTTGGCTGCCTGCGAAATGCTCGCGAGCTTCAAAGGTCGAGGTCATACCTCAAGCCAAGATTTGAGCTAGAGCGGTCATGGCAGTCGTGAGCTTCGAAGCTTGGCCATGGCGGCCGGGGAGCACCCGTGAATTTAAAGCTTGGCCATGGCAACTGGCGGCTACCTGCTAGCTTTGTAGGACTAAATTAGACCCTTAAGCCAATCTTCTAGCTAGAGCGGTCATGGTGATTGTGAGTTTCAAAGGTCGAGGTCAGACAAGCCAAGCTTCGAGCTAGAGAGGCCATGGCAGCCGCTCAAGCTCGACATTCTTGAAGCTTTGTACTGTTTTTCCTCTGGAGGAAGACGATAGGAGGTGCAATTTTTTTTTTCTTTTTTTTAGATTTTTTTTTTCTAATGTGGCGCTCACTTATGGCCTCATCGGACCCACTTGTCCCTAAAGCAATGTTTAGCCATTTGGATTTTTAGTCAAGATAGAATTTAGTTATATCATATTTACTATTTAGTGATTACAATTATGAAATCGAATATATTTACATGAATAAATTTTTTTATAAATAGAGATAGTAAAAATCTTTTACGATACTCGCATTGATACGCGACATGGACACGTGACACGACACGCTGACACGTTATTTTTAAAAAATAGAGAATTTCGACACGTTGGGACATGTTATATATTAAATAATTTTTTAAAATTAATTTGATTCAAATTCATAAATAAATAAATAAATAATAAAAAACTTACAATAAATTTACGCGAATAATATTAATAAATCTATTCATAGAAAATTTGAAAGACATATTCATAATTAATGTGTACCCATATTTGGAAACATGTTTTTTATTTTAACAAAAATTATGGATGAAACTAATGACTAATAAAAGAATAGAATCAACTTTATTTAAATAAATTTATGATTTTCTATAATAATCAAAATTTATCATTATTTAACATTCCATACTTTTATTTTTTGAAATCACTTTTTAACTCATTTATTTATTTTTTAACAAAAATAACTTTGCTGCCCAAAAATTATTCCCCCTCAAAAACTTCTAAAAAATTATATACCTTTCTCATTTTTCCCTCCAAAACTCTCATCCCCAAAATCATTTCCCTACTTCATTTCTCTCTCCCCTTGTTCCCCACACCACCCCAAAATCCCCCTCTTTTTCCCCTCCCCTTGCCCCTACCGCACCACTTGCTCCCCTTCCCTCATCAATCACCCTCATCTCTACTCCTGTGCCCCCTCACTTTCTTCCCTTATGCTCTCTCTCCCCCTCCCCTTCCCCCACACCTGACCTACCCCCATCAATCACCCCCAACCCACGTCATCACCTGCTCCCCCATCCCCATCAATCACCCCACCCTTGCTCCCCTACCCCTCAGTTTCTTCCTCACCCCCAAAGAGCATCTGTCAATTGTCATTTACCTGGTTTCTCTCTCCCCCCACCCCACGCCACCCCATCCACCCCCTTTTCGCCCCTGGTTTCTTTCCGTCGTCCTCCACCACCCTCCCTCTCTTCTTGCTAAAACCCTAACAACGACATTTTCCTCCTCCTCGTCGCACGATCCTTTCAACTCTCTCTCGGTCGTCTCATCACAATTGCTCACCGCTTTGCCTTTGGCCCTCCCTCCTTCGCAGCTGTAGCCTCGCAGTCGGCCCTCTGGATCGCCTCCGTCTATGCTCTTCCTTTAGCTCTCCCTCGTCGTCACAGCCTCACCTCCGCTCCCTCAGCCTTGCCTCTACCTAAGAAGTATTGACACTCTCCAGAAGCCTTCGTGTCGTATCCAACACTCTGACACGTGTCTAACACGCAGTCAATGAGTGTCGAAAAATCCAATACGTGGTCAACTCTTCCCGACACGCTCTGACACACGAGTCTAAAATTCCGACATGCGATTCCGACATGCATAGAGTCAATTTTAAAAATTTTCAAAAATTGATGGGTTAAAATGTAAATATATGAAAATAACAAAAATAAAGGGGAAATAAGAAAATTCTTACTCTCAAGTTTCTCACTTATAAGTTCCAATCTTCTCGTGAGTGACAATGGAACGCCCATTTTCTTGTCAACGTCGTTCCGTTGCCCCAACATACTTAAAGTTATAATTTTTTTTGCTTTTTTCCGCCTCTAGCAAGCATCGCAAGTTATTTCTTTTGGTCTATGTTATTGGCTTGTGAGTTATCTATCATATTTTTCATGGCGAATTTAGTGATTTCCTTTTCTTTTGGTCATATTTCGAGAGTTCTTGTCTTGGATTTTTAATTTTCTCGAACCTTATTTTGCAAAGCAGCTCCAAGTTAGTCTATATCATGAACTCCGAACTTTGTCTAGGACTATAAGAAATCTCACTAATCTTCAACAAATATAAGAAAACAGGACAGGTTCCTTCAAGTTTACTCTTTCATGTTTGCAATTTTTGAATTTCTCGTTCAATTTCTGTCAAATTAAAACAATGAATGATATTAACAAATGTTGGATTAATATTTTTAGTATAAATTAATTCTATGCTCTTTTTATTATGATTTATTTATTTTTGTATTTATATATAAAAATATATATTTAATATATAACATGTCGAAATGTATCGGAATTCTCTATTTTTTGAGAAATAACGTGTTGATGTGTTGTGTCGCGTGTCGCGTGTCCGTGTCGGTGCTACATTGGCCTCCACCCTCCATCGTATTCTTCAACGATCCCCTCTCTCGGATATGCGTGTCGGAACATGTCGAGAAAAGTTGACCACGTGTCGAAAAATCCAACACGTGTTGACCGCGTGTCGGACACGACACGGAAGCTCCGGCAACGTGTCCATGCTTCATAGCTCTTACCTACTTTATTTTTATTTTATTTTCTCTTCTTTTTTGATTAATTCCTTTTTTATTTCTTTCTTCTTTTTCCATCATTCTCTAATAAAAAGTTTATTAAACAGTAAACTGTACTAATATACCTAAAATACTAAAACACCTAAAATATATAATAAATACAACTATATATTTAAATTAATATATTTATATTATAAAATATATTTAAATTCAAATATAAAAAAATAAGATTAAATTAAAATAACTAAGTTATTTTTTTATTTTTAATTTATTATATTAGAATTCAAATATTAATTATATTGAAATTCAATTTTTATTTTTTAAATTTAAGAAGCTTGTTATTTGAAAAAAATAACTTTGCTATTATAGATTTAGCTATCCTATCCACTTTTATTTCATTTTCTCTATGTGATAATTTTATTTGGTTTATATCCTCTTATATTTGACCTTGACACCGAACGTAGAATATGATATCTATCTTGTATTTTATCTCGACCATCAAACGTAACTTAAAAGTGTCGCATCGGATTTACGTAAGTTATTTTGAATGAAACTGTAACAGGGAATAAATGTGTCTTAATGAGAATAATTTATGATTTTTGGTATCATAAAAGAAAAAAATTATGGTATATGTGCAATAATTTAAAATTTTTGATTTTTTTCCCTTTCCGTTTTTATCTTAACAGAAAAAAACCAGTTCGAACAAGAAAAAAAAACCTTTTATTTTAGCTGAATCGCACAAAAAAAAAAAAAAATAGTTCCGGGTTTTCATCCTATCTTATTAATGTCGAAAACCATATATACGTTAAAACAAGCACAGCACCTAGTCCAGCCGTCGACGTCGAGCTTGCTCCTCTCCGCCGCAAACCGCCGCCGCAACCGAACTCCCCCGTCGGTGGTCGGCCCCCTCAGCGGTCTCACCTCCACCGCCAACTTCGGCGAGAACTCCACGAAGGCAAGCTTCCGGGTTATGCTACTTTTGTCCAGGCTTTCTTATCAAGATTCGATGTTCTTTTCGCAACTGCAGGATTGGAGCAAAGCTCAGATGACCCACTATTTTGGTGGTTCCGTGTCGCTAGCGACGGTGCAGCTATAGTGTTCAGCACACCGATAGCGACGGAGTTCATCGCGTTCGACGAGCATCCCTTGCACGCCATGTGTTTGATGGAAGTTCCAGTACGAATGGCATTGTAATATCCAATGTAATCCGACCCGACTTACCCAGAGAATCAACTTCTCGATACATTTCTTCGAGTGTTCTTCCAAGAAACGAGTGCAAAAGCGAACCGCCATAAAAATTTCTTGTCGAGCTTTCGCTGCATTTGCTTTTATTGCTAGATTAGATTGTTTTTCGGGCTGTTTAATGATGAGTGGAAGATGCGTGTGTATCTTGGGAGTTGTGATTGCACCCTCTTCTTGATTTTCCCTTTTAAGAGATCGGTTAGGCTGAAATATGTTTTTTTTTTTTGTTCCTCGTCTGCGTGATTTTTCTTCTTTCATTGATTGTAAAATCTTGGTAAGTTATACGTGGGAGAAATAAAATTCTTTGTTTGATGCAGATTTACTGTGTTCATGGTGACCAGCACAGGTATTAGATGATTGTTACCTGGCTCATTCATTCTGCTGAAAGCCCGATGTGGATCATCTCTTTGTGAGCGGAGGTCAGCGCATTTTTTCAATTTCTCCTGAGCTGCGATCAGGCTTAAAAGTTTGCTGCAATGGCCAGTAGAATCAAATGGTCTAATAAAATTACAACGTCCCAAGTAGAGCAGCTTATTAGGGCTGAAAGGGATGTACAGAGGGCAATGCTGATCTTTGATTCGGCAACAGCAGAGTATAGTAATGGTTTTCGTCATGATGAGAAAACCTTTAGTCTTATCATATCGAAATTGGTCTCTGCAAATCAGTTCTGGACAGCGGAAGAGCTTCTTCAGAGAATGAAAGAAGAGCAGTGTAATCTTACAGAAGACATATTTCTCTCCATCTGCAGAGGCTACGGGCGGGTTCATAGGCCGCTGGATTCATTGAGGGTATTACAGAGGATGAAGCGCTTCCAATGCAAACCTTCACCCAAATCATATGTCACTATTTTGGATATACTTGTTGAGGAAAACCAATTGAAACTAGCTCTTAGATTTTATAAACACATGAGGGCGATTGGTGTATCACCTACGGTTGCTTCCCTCAATGTTTTGATCAAAGCTTTGTGCAAGAATAGTGGAACGATGGATTCTGCCATTCAGATATTTTATGAGATGCCAAATCGTGGATATATTCCAGATTCATATACATATGGTACTTTGATAAATGGATTGTGTAAATGGGGGAAAATTGGTGATGCCAGGAAATTGTTTGAAGAGATGGAGACAAAAGGTTGTTCACCTAGTGTAATCACCTACACTTCAATGATTCACGGTCTCTGTCAATCTGAGAATTTAAATGAAGCTTTTGGATTGTTTGAACGGATGATGGGCAAAGGTATTGAGCCTAATGTGTTTACTTTCAGTTCATTAATGGATGGATTTTGCAAGAGTGGGTGTTCTTCTCAAGCAATGGAGCTTTTGGCCATGATGGTTAGGAAACGGCTGAGGCCCAATATGATAACTTACAGCACTTTAATCCATGGGCTCTGTAAAGAAGGGAAAGTTTATGAAGCTTTGGAGACTCTTGACAGGATGAAGCTTCAGGGTTTGAAACCAGATGCGGGACTATATGGCAAGATCATTTCTGGCTTTTGCGACAAGTGCAAATTTCAGGAGGGTGCCAACTGCCTTGATGAGATGATACTAGAAGGAATCTCTCCCAATCGTTTAACTTGGTCTATTCATGTCAGAATCCACAATGTGGTTGTTCAAGGCCTTGCTGGTCATGGTGAAATAAATCGTGCTTATCAGCTTTACCTAAGCATGCAGGCCAGAGGAATTTCTGTTGATGCTTTGACTTTCAGTACTCTTGTTCAATATTTCTTTAGGAAAGGAGATATAGATAAAGCTGCTCGAGTATTTGAGGATATGGTGCGTGATGGATGTGCTTTGGACGAGGAAACATGGAAGGCAGTTGTGGAAGGATTTGTACATAGCGAGAAAGGGAAAGAAGCTGCTAACTTATTGCCTGAATTGATTAGAGAACAATGAAAGAAGCAGACAAGGCTATAAGGATATAAACATAGGTAGGAGTTGAAGCTGCTTGTTACTGTTTCTACCAACACCATAGATGCTCATTATTTTCTTTTTGATAGAAATATCCTGATTTCATGATGGTCATCGACTTCTTGTATATCCTTCACCCCATTGTGCTTATTTCATATGCTTGACAACAGTTCCACTTTATTTTCATGTACTTCAGAAAATAAGCTTCTGGTTCATAAGAAGTTGGCCGTACCTTATTTTAATACAAAGTCGTCTGATCTATCTGTCTTTAGTCGGTGCGTGGAGCTTCATTATGAATAAGTACTTTTGGTATCTTGTTCCTTAAGAATTTTTGGTATAATTTAACTCTCCCATTGATTAAAGAAATTGCACGACATCTTCAAGAGACTTCTGGGTCACTACGCACACTTTAATTAAATGGGCTTGGGTAAATAGATGAAAGCTCTCTATCATATTTATGATTGCTCATACAAAGATTCTGTGCCTGTATAATGTAGATTCTGAGGCTATTTCTTGTTTTACCAGGATCATGTAGCAGCCTGTCAGCATTATCAGAATTAATTGCAGATATGAGAAATCTAGCCGTTTGGAGGTATTAAGCAAGCTCTTCATATGGTCTTTGAAACTCTGACTTCTGTGGGTCCAAAGGATCATGGCCTACTTCCATTGATGCGAAGTATGTCTCCCTTGGTGCATTGTAGGCTAAAGGACTATTCTTTTGAAACACAGTGATGGTTGAGGTGTCTAACCTAGCTAGAGTTATTGGCTTCACATATGGACTCTGTTCAAATAGCTTATTGGGATTGCCCGTGGGTTCCCATTTGAAATGTGAATCTGTTTGAGAGGGATTAATTGAGAAAAATGGAGAGAAGCTGGCAAGTTGGAAGAGGTTTTTACCCAAAGGGGAAAGAATAATTATTATCATTGAGGGCTCTTTGTCGAGTCTAACCTATGTTGTCACTTCTTTCAGTTCCTATGTTGCAAATAGATTAGAGAATTTGTAAGGAGATTTCCACCATCAAGAGACATGATAATGATACTTCCAGATTTCATCTAATCAACTGCACTTCAATTTGTTCTAATATTCAGATGGGGGACTGGTTACCAGAAATATTGGTTTTTTCTTGAAGCTCTTCTAGGCAAATGGACATGAAGGTTTCTTAAAGAAAAGAAGAGATCATGGAGAAGAGTTTGATGGTTAAATATGCCATTTGATATGTGATCAGTGTTTTAAAGTGACCCGTGGAAGTAAACTAGAAATGATTGGTATGTTTTTGCTGTTCACACCACCTTCAACATGGGCGATGGAAGAAATGCATGTCCTAGTATGATTGAAGAGGTACTGACCATCCTTTAAAAACCTCTTATGCTTGATGTTGCTGTTACTAAAGATGAGCCTGTGGCTGGCCTATGTCCCAACTTCTTCAGATAAATCCAGAATTGGAAAGAAATTTTGAGGAGTTCGTATGTATGAGTTGAAGATTGGGTATGACGCAATTGGAACTGATGACATTGTTTTGTGATAGTCAAGCAGCGATATGTGTTGCTTCAAATCCTGTTTTCTACGAGAGGACGAAGCATATAGAGCTAGACAGGCAAGTTGTTCGAGAAAAGCTAGTCCCGGGAAATCAAACTGCATTTGTTAGAACTAATGATCAATGTATTCACTAAGGCTCCAAGTGGTCCTTGAGTCAAGTATATATATAACAAGCTTGCCACACATGATATTTATGCTCCAGCTTGAGGGGGGAGTGGTAAGAACAGGAAATAGAATCACAGTTAATGTGTATGTTGATTGTGTAATACTCTAAGGGGTTCCCTTCTTCTGCAATACTTGAATATAGTATAGACACATGTGTGCAGTCTCAACAACACACGCGATTTTTTGCTCTTATCCTTTCTCTTATTCTCACACTATTAATTAAATATATAGAAGCGGTTGTAAAATTAATTGTGCAATGTTGATCTGCTTTGTCTAATCTTGATTAATTGGCTAGGACAACCTACTTCATCATTTGTACTTGATTGGTTTGATCAAGGCTCAAAGAAGTTAATCACTCTGAGTATTGCTATTGCACCCAAAAGCTAGTATTTATTCATGATGAGACACTAGAACTTTAACTTGATTGCTGAAGGTCAGAAGAATTAACCCATCAAAATCCATGTGCAAACGGGGCTAGTTGATTGAGCGCGAATTGTTTGATAACCGAGCCATTGGACAATTGACAATTATATAGATTGAATATTCACATCTGTGGTATAGCAGTTGACAACAAAGTAACATTGACATCGACAAGCAATTAAATGGAGATTGGCAAAATATGATTACAAAGAGGACGACAAGTTGGCCATCGAAGTTAGATTAAGTGTTTGCAGAGATTGAAGACAAAGATATCGAGTGACGATTGGTAGTATAATAGCCTTAGGAGCTGCAACAGCTTGTGGATGGAAATGGCGTGCCAATAGGGATCCTACAATCTCGGAAATACATGTGTAATTGCACTTAATAGTAGTGACTGTGGTTAAACGGTTGGAATAAGTGGGCTATATAAGTGGCAATGTGCTATCATTGTAAGGGATCCCCGATCATCAGGAACACGCATTCAATGTATTTTTTCTAGTTTATTAATGTAATGTCCTATTTTCAACTCTATTCCTTTATTTTCCAGTAGTTCACTTGTAGAATCACTGCCCACTTTTCCTCGTGAAACCAATTGAAAGTCCTATTCGAAATTACCACGGAACTCATTTACACCAAAAAAAAAAGGAAAAAAAAAGAGAGAAAAGAATAGTGGAACGATGAGGGCGATTGGTGTATCACCTACGGTTGCTTCCCTCAATGTTTTGATCAAAGCTTTGTGCAAGAATAGTGGAACGATGGATTCTGCCCTTCAGATATTTTATGAGATGCCAAATCGTGGAAATGTTCCAGATTCATATACATATGGTACTTTGATATGGATTGTGTAAATGGGGAAAAATTGGTGATGCTAGGAAACTATTTGAAGAGATGGAGACAAAAGGTTGTTCACCTAGTGTAATCACCTACACTTCAATGATTCACGGTCTCTGTTAATCTGAGAATTTAAATGAAGCTTTTTGATTGTTTGAACAGGTGATGGGCAAAGGTATTGAGCCTAATGTGTTTACTTTCAGTTCATTAATGGACTGATTTTGCAAGAGTGGGTGTTCTCCTCAAGCAATGGAGCTTTTGGACATGATGATGGTTAGGAAACGGCTGAGGCCCAACATGATAACTTACAGCACTTTAATCCATGGGCTCTGTAAAGAAGGGAAAGTTTATGAAGCTTTGGAGACTCTCGACAGGATGAAGCTTCAGGGTTTGAAACCAGATGCGGGACTATATGGCAAGATCATTGCTGGCTTTTGCGACAAGTGCAAATTTCAGGAGGGTGCCAACTCCCTTGATGAGGTGATACTAGAAGGAATCTCTCCCAATCGTTTAACTTGGTCTATTCATGTCAGAATCCACAATGTAGTCATTCAAGGCCTTGCTGGTCATGGCGAAATAAATTGTGCTTATCAGCTTTACCTAAGCATGCGGGCCAGAGGAATTTCTGTTGATGCTTTGACTTTCATTACTCTTGTTCAACATTTCTTTAGGAAAGGAGATATAGATAAAGTTGCTCGAGTATTTGAGGATATGGTGCGTGATGGATGTGCTCTGGACGAGGAAACATGGAAGGCAGTCGTGGAAGGATTTGTGCATAGGGAGAAAGGGAAAGAAGCTGCTAACTTATTGCCTGAATTGATTAGAGAACAATGAAAGAAGCAGACAAGACTGAGGATATGATCGAGGGTCAGAGTTAATGCTGCTTGTTACTGTTTCTACCAACACCGCAGATGCTCATTATTTTCTATTTGATACAAATGTCATGATTTCATGATGGTCAAGGACTTCTTGTATATCCTTCACCCCAGTATGCTTATTTTATATGTTTGACAACAGTTCCACTTTATTTTTCATCCATTTCAGAAAGTAAGCTTCTGGTTCATAAGAAGTTGGCCATACCTTACTTTAATAGAAAGTTTTCTGATCTATCTTTGTCTTTAGTGGGTGCGTGGAGCTTCATTATGAATAAGTACTTTTGGTATCTTGTTCCTTCAGAATTTTTGGTAATTTAACTCTCCCATTGATTAAAGAGATTGCATGACATCTTCAAGAGACTTCTTGGTCACTAGGCACGCTTTAACAAAATGGGCATAATTAAATAGATGAGAGCTCTCTATCACCTTTATGATTGCTCATAAAAAGATTCTGTGCCTGTATAATGTAGATTCTGAGGCTATTTCTTGTTTTACCAGGATCCTGTAGCATCCTGGCAGCATTATCTCTGAGCAAATTGGAGAAACAGAAAGATTGCAAAAATGAGAAATATAGCTGTTTGGAGCTAATAAACAAGCACTATGGTCTTTGAAACTCTGACTTCTGTGAGTCAAAAGAATTATGACCCACTTCCATTGATGCGGAGCATGTCTCCCTTGACACATTGTATACAAAAGGACACTATTTTTGTTTGAAACACGGTGATGGTTGAAGTGTCTAACCTAGCTGGAGTTATTGGCTGCACATATGGACGCTGTTCAAATAGCTTATTGGGATTGCTGGTAGGTTCCCATTTGAATTGTGAATCTGTTTGAAAGGGAATCATTGAGAAGAATGGAGGGACGCTGGCCAGTTGGATGAGGTTTTTGACCAAAGGGGTTAGAATAATTATTATTATTAAGGGCTTTTTGTCAAGACTAACCTACTAACTTTTTGTCACTTCTTTCGGTTCCTATGTTGCGAACATATTAGAGAATTTGCAAAGAGATTTCCGCCGTCAGGAGACCTGATGATGATATGTGTCACGCCCCGAACCTCGAGTGCACGCACAACCCTCAGTGGTCGATAGAATTTCGCAATGTACCCAGGACTCGTCGCCGACCCTTTTTATTTTATTGCACATGCGGAAGCGAATTCACTAATCCCCTGACAATAACATACATGAGATAGAAAAGTAGGACAACTAATTTCAAATCAAATACACTTTCAAAAACACCTCAGGTTCTTATACAAAAGGTCTATGTTGTAAAGAATTACTGAGCCACCTATGCTCCTGACCCTTCCGCTTCAAGCTCCTGGCTCTTCACACTAGGGACCTGAAAATGGTTATTCAATAACCAGTGAGATATAAATCTCAGCGAGTTCCACCCCTAAGCCCCGGTTAGTACGCCAACTCAACTCAAGGTATCTTTCCAGAATCACCCCACTAACAAGCAACGACCCACAACCAACAACCAACAAACAACAGTTGATTCGCATACAACCTTACATGGTATGCCATACCCTGCACGATATCACTTAGCATGATACACACAAAGCACATGACCATTAGATGATGCAATTCATCAATTACACACGAGTCGCATCATAAGCGATCTCACCTGGCCATTGCCACACCCTGCACATTATCGATTCATGTGTGCATACCATAAACGATGTGATTCACTCATGCATATAATTAATGCATATAACAATTTCACACATCAATGCATCAATTTAGATCGAGTCATCGATCAATCGACTCAGTCGATTCCATGTCAATACGACCATTCCCCGGTTGTCTCCCTTATTCAGTCTCAAATCTTACTCACGGCTCCACGAGCACGGTCTACCAAATTTCTTGGCAACAATTTACGGTCCAAAAGACACGACCTATCTTTAGGTGGCAAATTACCGCCCAGTGGGCGCGACCTTTAATAGGTGGTAGGTTACGGTCTTATCAGGCGCGACCCTTATCGGGTGGTAATTTACGGCCCAATGGGCGTGACCTCTATCAGGTGGCAATTTACGGCCTCAAAGACGCGACCTTCAATAGGTGGCAAATTACGGCCCAACGGGCGCAATCGATTCCAAATTCGGTGGCAGAACTCGGCCCCATTGGCATAATATAGGTTAAGTGGTCATCATGGCCCCACTAACTTTAACAGCCCACAAATCCATTTTGGCGTTGTAAACTGACGCCCGGTATTTTCTAATTAAAATACCTATATTTCACAATTATCACACAATTACACAAATCATCACTCAATTCATGTGGATGCCCATACATTTACACATCCATTCACTTCATAAAATCAACACACATGAAACAAGGCAATTTTTCACTCTTGGGTGAACAGTGCTTGTGAACAGTAGTACTCTGTGAACAGTACCCGCGTGAACAGTGCACGTGAACAATATTTTGTGAATAGTGTCGCGCGAACAGTAAATTTCCAGAATTCAATATTTAATAAATTAAATTCAGAAATTAAACAAAACATTAATTAAAGCAAACAAACAATTAATTAAGCAAAACAAGCTTAATTAAACACATAAGCACAATTAAGCAAATAAAGCGAGATTAAGCTAAACTAATCTAATCTGTCAATCTAACCACCTATCTTAGGGCTAATACAACTTAATTAAATCACCTAAACCATAATTAAATCTAACTAAATCAGTCCTAAGCAAGTTTAGGCACTAATCGAAGATTAGGAGCTAAACTCACCCGTTAAACGGGCCAGAGACACCGCGGCGGCAGCGACGGAGGCGACGCACTGGAACCTCTACAATGACGATCCAAGGCGGTCTCAAGCTCAACACAGCAACCACAGCTTGGACTCCCATTGAAAACACTGAAAAACAGCCCTGTCGGAGGAGAAATTGAATTGAACGGCTTGGCCAGAGATCCGGCGAGGGGTTTGGCCGGCAACCGGCGGCTCCCGGGGGTCTTGGGGATCTTGTGGGTGGTTGGGATGGGCGGAATAAAGATCGGAATGGGAGAAAAATGGCCGAAAACGCGAAACAGTGCAGGCTGTAGGCGGACCGACGGAACGACGATCGGTTCCTTCACGGCGGCGCCTAGGCCAAACGGCAGCTCCATTCGGCGTGAAATCAGGCCCGTTTGAACGGTTTGGATGTGCTGAAGATAATGGTGGGTGTTTCGTGAGTTGATTCGCACGGGAAGACCACTTTTGACTCGATTCTTCACCGAAGGGTCAGCTGGAGCAGAAATTGGAGGAGAGGGAAAACGAGGAGAGAGAAAGCTCCGTTCGCGATGGGGACCGAATGAGGGAGAGAGAGGGTGATGGGAGAGCTGTTGCACTCCTCATTAAAGCCATTAAATGGCCACTTCAATTCCCCATGCAAGATGACATCACATTCTCTCTCTTCTCTAGCCTTTTTCTCCCTACAACTAGGGGTATTTTGGTCATTTCACCTTGCACAATTTCCATCATGTCCTTGGGCTGAAATTGGTGGATGGGCCTAAAGATTGAGCTTGACCATGAATAGGAATGGGCTTGAGAATTGGTTGGGCTTGAAATGGCCAAGAATTGGCCCATGGGCTTAAAAGATGAATAGTGGATTGGGCCCAATGGGCTCACTTGCTTGCTTTGGGCCCATCATGGGCTGTCCCACCTTGGGCCTAAGGCCCACACTGGCTTGGCCCGGCCCACGTCTTCATGGACTCGCTTTCTCTGTACGAAAATCCCCTTTCAACTGCTCGGCTTAACTGGCGCTGACTGTTTGAAGTAGCTTCATCCAAAGTCTGATCTTGACATTCCCGACAATTCGAAGCTCAATCTTTAGTCCTCAAGCCATGTCAATTTCGCCTAATGCCATTTCGGTCACAACTCAGACTGATAGGCGGCTCCGAGGATTCACGCGTAACCGACTCGTGCCAAACCACATTCAAGACATCTCGATGCATGGACATCCTTGACTGCATGAAATTACGGAGGATAGATTCTTATTTCAAAATACACGATCATTGAGGATCGACTTAGAGTCGTTCGCGGGTTCGATAACGGTAAACGGAATCACCCGTCGTTCCATTATGTTCTGTCCACGAATCAACTTTTAGTCGTCCTTGAAATCGGCCTGTCTATCTACAGGATCGTTCTCACGTAAGTCTCACGATCAAGTCATTTTCCCAAGTCGAGTTCTTTAGTTGCACGAGTTTTGTCCTCATTAGCCTTTCCCCTCAAGGTCAGTATCTCAGGAGTGATCAATTCCGAGTGAGATCAACCAACAATGCATTGACGAAATTCACATTCATTCATCCCTTATAGGGCTCGAATTTCGGGATGTCACAATATGTCCAGATTTCATCTATTCCACTGGACTTCAATTTGTTCTTATATTCAGATGGGGATTGGCTACCAGAAGAAAGTGGTTTGCTCTTCAAGCTCTTTTAGGCAAATGGATATGGAGGTTTTTTGAAAGAAAATGAGAGATCATGGAGAAGAGTTTCATTGTTAAATATGCCATAAGTGATCAGCGTTATAAGGTGTTGCTGTTCACATCACCTTCAATATGGGGAATGGAAGAAAAGCGAAGTCCTACTATGATTGATGAGGTACCGACCAGTCTTTTAAAACCTCTCGTGCTTGATATTGCTGTTAATGAAGACGAGTCTGTAGCTGGCCTATTTCCCGGCTTCTTCAGACAAATTCAGAATTGGAAATACATTTCGAGGAGTTGGTACATATGAGTGAAGCTTGGGTATGACGCAGTTGCAGTTGATGGCGTTGTTTTGTGATAATCAAGCAGCGATACTTGTTGCTTTGAATCCTGTTTTTTATGAGAGAACAAAGCATATAGAGGTCGACAATCATTTTTTGGAAAAATGCTATTGTCTCGTGAAATCAAGACTGCGTTTTTTAGAACTAATGATCGGTAGCTGATGTATTCATTGAAGCTCTACGTAGTCCCTGAGTCAAGTATGTGTGTGTATTTGCCATACATGATATTTATGCTCCAGCTTGAGAGGGAGTCTTGAGAATGAGAAATAGAATCGCAACAAATGTGTGAGTTGATTGTGTAATATTTATTAGGGTTAATATTACCAAAAAACTCAAAATTGGCATATTTGCAATAAACTTACCTAAAACTAATTCTTTTACTACAAAAAAAATCCTAGACTAGTACACCTTTGATCAATTTACTTTCCATTAATTTTCGTTAAATTTTACTGTCAAATTGTTAAGTTGGATGACATATGACAGTTGATGAGTGCACCGACTTGGGATTTTACCCTCTACTTGTCATAAGTGTATTGATTTGTGATTTTTCGTGGTATTAATCCTATTTAATGGAAATTAGCGGAGAGTAAATTTGACATAAATGTACCAATTTGGGGTTTTTGTGATAAAAAAATTAATTTGGGGTAAATTTGTCACATGTATACCAGTTTAGGGTTTTTCGTGATATTAACCCATTTATTAATTGTGCATCTCTTAGTTTTTGTAATACTTGAATATGGTATAAATACATACGCATAAAGTTCATGGTGATATTCATATTCAAATTTGGAATGAAAACATGAAGTAAATAGAAAGGCCATCATTCCTCCATGGTCTTTGGAGCCTAGTCTTCATCACATTGTCGTAGCTTTCCTAGCTATGGCAGATGCGATGACTTAAGTTCATCCTCTACATACAAAACCGTTATGCTAGGGGGAAGTCTGGGCAACTCTTTGATCATGTTGCAGTGAAGTAAATCGAGGATTTGAAGTTTGGAAAGTTGGTGGATCTCTGTTGGTATGCTTGAAATACTCGAATGTCGCAGCCTCAAGATTCTCAGATTATGCAGTTTCGTGATGTTGTCAGGAATGCCCCCCTCGATACTTCGACACCAGGAGGCGTGTATCTCTTTGAGGTTGGTCAGCTCTCCAATATCAGGAGGGAACTCACTAAAGAAACAAGAATCCATTCTCAGCACCTTCAAATTCTGCAGATTTCTGATCGAATCTGGAAACTTGGACAACCTTGTCCCCGACATGTCTAACTCGACTAATGATCTTCCTATGTTGCCAATGGAGCTTGGAAGTTTTCTTAGTCGACGGCAATCCCTTAATGACAAGTGTTTAAGACAGACTAGTTCTCCAATGGAATCAGGAAGTGCTGCAATCCTGGAGCCATCCAGGGAAAGAAGTATGATGTTTGTCATGTGACATATTGTTCTGGGTAGTTGACTCAATGAGAAGCAGTTTGAGGCAGTCAGAGTTTCCAGCTGCTTTAAATGACCAATGGAGATGGGAATTTCTTGTACTGAAGTCCCGTCGATGAGGAGCTCTTTCAAAGCTGTCAGGTGACCCACTTCTACCGGCAACCTGCTGAGCTCTATGCAGAACTTCAAATTCAGGGAGACCAAGCACTTCAAATCGCTGATGGAATGATCTATCTTGACCAATTGAGAACATCGCTCCAAAATCAATATGGCCAGATTTTTGCAGCCAGAGAACTTAGGAGTGACTAATAAGTCAGCACAACCTGTAAGATCTAGAACTCTCAAGTTCTTCATCTGCAAAATAGGAGAAATATTTGCCTGAGCTCACTTAATGAATAGTTACATTAGACCAAGCGATTTCACCATAGCAATAAATTGTGCACTACCTCTATCTGATCCCAGCCTTCCCAGTCTTTCGTGACTTTGCTCCATGACAAGTCGAGAATGGTTAAGTTTCCCAAGTGAAAATTAGTTACTTGCAGATGTTGAGGGCACCCTCGCCAACGGAGCCACCTTAAATTTAGAAAAACTTTAGCGAAATCTCCAGCAATGTCTGCATGATCCAATTGAAGAAACCGTAGGTTTGCCATGCTCTCAAAATCTTCTGGAGTAAGTTTGTCCGAAGTATGGCACTGAAAGTTAAGGCAGAGTGCCTCAACCTTTTCTGTTCCCTGTATGGACAAGAAAAACAAATAGAAGCAGTGAGGATGGTGTCTCTTCTCTACACGTAACCTGTTAGGAAATAGTCCTAGAAAAAATGACTAACAACGTAAATTTCACAGATGGTCATATGCTAATAGTATCTGGCGAAATAGTTCTTCTCCATTGGCGGTGAACATAACTATTTCTTACGATTCACAATATATTTAGAAAAAAAGAAGAAGTACACCAAGACCAAACTTTCACCTTTTTCCGCTTTATCGTATCGAGAGCTATTTCATGATTAAATAATCTACTTCGCCTTCCTGGATCAGTAAGACTCTCCCAACAAACGATTTCTCTGCCAAATCGCCTCAACATGCTATGCATCCATATCTGATTGTTTTCTCCAATTTTGGCTAGGGGTCTCACAATTTCACTAGAAGGCAGAAAAGAGGTGTCATCCCACAGGTACCAAGCAATTCGGCTATCTATGCCAGTGGCGAAGCAGGCGATATCCAGAAGTATCTGTTTCTGCTTATTATCTACTGTTTGATATCCTTTCTTTAAAATTCTTTGAAAATCCCACTGCCTGAATGGTGACCATTGCCGCCCTAGTAAGTTATTCCATTCCTCCTGCGTTTTACCATTGAAGACTACAGCCATAACTTCAATAAACAATAGGCGTCCTGCCATTACAATAAGAGCATTTTCCGAAAGATTGAAGTTGTTACGTAATGACGAAGTCATCATAGATGCATACTGCCTACAGAGTTGAAAAGCCTTATCCTTATTCAAACGACTAACATGATATGTCCGGATCTGAGGAGATTCTTCCAGGACGACACTGTTTCTGGTGGTTACAAGGATCCTACTTCCAGAAGCAAAGCAATCAAAGCAATCTCCGATGAGTTTCTGGACATGAAACGCATTTTCCACGTTATCAAGGATAATCAAAACTCTCATGTTGCAAAATAAGTCCCTGATAAACTCAATTCCCCTGTTGACAAAAGCAACATCCTCAAGTTCCCGTTTTAGAACATCGCAAATCAATTTAGTTTGCAAAAGCTGAAGCCCTCCTACTACTTGAGTCGCTTCTTTAATATCAGCAAGGAAGCTACAGCCATCGAAATCACAAGAGATTTGGTTGTATATGAGTTTTGCAAGAGTCGTCTTGCCAGTCCCACCTTCTCCATGGATGACAGCAACGATCCGCTCATCCTTGTCAGTAATATTCATCAAGCTCATGATCTGGTTTACTTGATCATCAGTTCCGCCGCCTTGTCCAATACTGGCAACTTGTCTGTTGTCTTCCGTTTTAGCCACCTACAAGAAACATGGCGATTGGTCATTGACAAAGCTGTAAGATGCGAATAAATACCTATGTCTGTTGAACTTTTCTAACGTTGTTGTGTTTGTATAAATTGTCTACTATACGTAGTCACTGATTTTCCTGATCTACCAGTGATCAACGTTATTGCTACATTGTTTCAAAGGAAATCCAAGTTTCAGTAGAGTGATCTTTTACCTTTCAAATATTTTTTGTCAAACAATCTTTTTTCTTGTAAATTTCTAATCTCTACACTGACAAAAGCTTGCATGTATTTAAACAAGAATCAATACCATGAAAAACTCTAAATTAATACATTTATGATAAATTTATCATAAATTAATTTTTATACCATCAAAGACCCTAAACTGGTGCACCTGTAACAAATTTATCATCAATTAGTTTATATTAAATTTTATTGTCAAATTGCCGAGTTGAATAATATGTGGCAATTGACAAATGTACTAGTTTGGGATTTTACCATAGATTTTCATAGTGTTAATCTAATTTAACGAAAACTAATAGAGAGTAAATTTGTCACAAATGTACCGGTTTGGAATTTTTAATAGTAAAAAAATTAATTTGGGTAAACTTGTCACAAGTGTACCTGTTTGAATTTTTTCGTTATAAAAAAATTAGTATAATTCTGATGAACCTATTAGATGAAGTGTTAATAAAGGTGGTTGAGGAGAAGGATGTCGCAATATTGTGGGCTAAACTATAGGCACTTTATGTAATGAAGGGTTTGAACAATCACTTACATGTTGAAGAGGATGTTTTAGTTTAGATATACATAAGGTACGTCAATTAGGTCCCGCCTAGATGAGCTTAATAAACTCATGATTGATTTAAAGAACATTGGTAATATTCTAGATGATGAAGAGTAGGGCATGATTTTTTCAATGTTTTAACCAAAGTCATGGGAGCACTTTACTGATTTACTACTACAATGGTGCACTAAGATACCTTGGAAGCGGTAAAGTCCGCTTTGTCCTTTAAGGACTAATAGAAAATTGCAAGATAATGGTCTGCCACATGAGGTAATGCATGGACTAGTGATTCTAGGTGGAGAATAACATCAGGGGTCTAATAGCGACAAAGGTAAAAGCCGGTCGAAATCACGCCATAAAAAGTTCAAGAGATGTGTGAAGTGCTTTCAATGTTATGAGGAGGGCCACAATTGGACAGATTGTCCGATGTTGAGAAACTGAAGTGATAGGCAAAATGCCACACAATATTGTGCGGGTAGATTCTAGGTTTTAGGTACTGAACCCACCCATCCTGGAATTGGCTTTAGAACTTATTTCATGGAGTTGGAAGAAAATGATTTTTCTTAAATGAACTTGACTTCCCCATTGCTTTATATTTATGCTTGTTTTGTATCAATTTATTATTTTGAGCCATTTTGTTGTTCATACTATTTTGTTGTAACTATTATTTGTCTCAATTTTTGAAAAAATAGAGAAAAAACCGATTTCCACTAGATCCTCGAACTAAACCAGGAAACAAGCCAAGTTCAATAGCAAATATGGTAGGTTCTAAGTTTCAAAATTGAAAATCAATTTTAGAGTAGGTTTCAAGTTTCAGATGATAACTTTTTGCTTTTTAATGATGTTAATTCCTTAGATTTCACTTCACAATGTTAAATGTCTGAAAGATGCTTGGTCTTCGATAGATGGCAATTGGCAAATGAAAGCCAGGAGTCTGTGGCAAGATCACTTGAATCATCTTGCACTTGTGGGTCAAAGAATGTATTCTGAGATTTCAAAAGACTTACCATACAATTATTAACACACTAGCAATATTTACATGCATGTGATATTTATTTTGCTTTTCATTATTAAATTTTAAATGAAGATTAAATGGACATTGTGCTGATATTAGTCTGAATGTAAATTCTCATGTACTTAATAAAGGCCTAATTATAGCAATCAGCAAAGCATAATTTGTGGCAAGTAGGTTGCTTACATGTGTTCTAGTTAATTCTCTCTCTTCAAATGTACATGGCCCACTTTCCTAATAACATGCAAACTCTCTCTCTCTCTCTCCTGCCTATCCTGCCTATGTTTTACCAAATGAATCTCTATTAGTCTACATATTTAAGCCAAAACCACTATCTGTCCCACTTTTACTTTTTAAAACTATTTGGATAAAAAAATTTAAGCTACCAACTACTTCATCATCATCAAGTAACCATCCAATTCACACATATTTAATAGCTATCTACTACATATCCACTCAATTAAACAATCATTCAATTTCTTAAAAATTCGTGTCTTTTCCCCTCAAAGGTTACCAACCAGCGACCATACACATGTGTGGCATGCGCCTCGACATTATTTATCCTGATCATGATTTTCCTGCCCCCATATGGAGATGGAATGTTTATAAAGGAAGATCGATCAAGATATATCTTTAAAATTTGAGTTTTACAGAATCTTTCATACTTGTTAGACATGTTGATTTCCTTGTCCTAGTTTGGAAGTTATTAGATTAACCGCAACTAATCTTCAAGTCTTTGGATCACATTTGAATATTTTTGTCACGAGATCTATATATTATGCTTATAGAAAAAGACACAGGATAATATTTTAAGCATCAATATCTCAAGGTGTTAGTAATCAACTCAATATATATAAATGAGCAGTTTCCCAAGCACATCAATGAACAAACAAAGAAACAGGCAACATAATTTCCCTTCAATCGTTATTGTTACCTAACATTAATCGGTTTAATTGCAATATATTTAGAAGTACTTTTTTTGGGGAGCAAATGGTCCAAAATTTTGCATATATAACTATTCTCCACGACTAATCAAATTGCAGTATGATTTTTCCTTTTAGTTTCATCAAATATGTATTGATTGCTGTACAATTAACATGTGTCGTCTATGCTCATTATTGTTACCTAACATTAATTGATTTAATTGCAATATATTTAGAAGTACATTTTTTTTTTGGCGCAAATGGTTCAAAATTTTGCATATATAACTTCCAGATCTGTCCAAGAAAGCTGTTACCTTCTAGATCCATCCCTGAATTAAGCTTATCTTGTGATTATGAAAAGATAAATAAGAAGGAAAGTCACCTTCTCCGTTCTGTCAGATGTGGACGTGTCTGAACCAGTCGTGATCTGTCCAAGAGTCTCATCTCTGTAATCCTTATAAAACATGCCCCACCAAGGAGTTTCGCCTAGCTGCGGGCATCGTTCAATTAGGATTCGACATTCATCTGGTATCATTGTGTCCGATGGATTTGTCCAATAATCCAAGGAATGACAACGTTCGATTTTCACTTCCATCAACTTTTGCAATCTTGACAGATCATTTAACCTTCTAATTGACGGACAGAGCTCGATCTTCAGGTTCTCTAATGTTTCCAATGCCCCAAGACCACAAATCTCTCTCAACATCGGGCAGTCACGTAGTTCCAATTCTTTTAGATTCTCCAGGCCCGACGTGGAGAATACAATACTTTCAAGGACAGGACATTGGTGGACAGTTAGATGTCTCAACTTCTCTAGTCCGCCGAGATGGATCTCCTTATCCCGAGAGCGACAGAGCTTCAAACTCACTAGAAATCTCAGGTTGGATAAATCTGGGAAAGATGTTATTGAGCTGAGATTTCCCTGCATTGCTGGTTTAGGTGTTTGCATGAGAAATTCTGGGTGTTGGAGGCCAGACATGGAAAGTTTCTTTAGACGAGAAAGGGAACTCAATGAAGTTGGTGACACGATAATGTTTGGAAAGCACAACTCCAAATTTTCCAACTTGGATAAATTCCCAATGCACTCTATGTTATAGGTTTCAATAAGGCTTGACGAATACATTGATAGATAATCATGGTTATCCGATAAGAGAAGATCAACTAGATTAGTTAGGTTTGAGAGATCTGGAATAGACTGTAAGGACAGAGAGCTAACAAATAGATGAGTCAAACTTGGTGGAAGTGGCGGCAACACTTGCAGCTTATCACAATTCTTGAGGATCAGTTTTTCCAGGTGAGTGAGCGCAACAATTGTTTCTGGCACTCGACGAATGTCAGTCTCTGATAGATCTAGGATTCTCAAACAGGCCAACTTTCCAATTTCGCTTGAAACTTCGCCCACCATCCAATAACATCTAGCGCGTATCACTTCAAGCTTCTTTGCCAACCCAATGGATGAAGGTACCTCTTTGATGCGCGTGAACGACAGATCCAATTCTATTAGAGACTCTAGTTTTCCGATCCAATGGGTAAGTTCCCTTATCTCTGTGCATCCTGCAAGAGACAAAGACTCGAGATTCACAAGATATCCAACAGAATAAGGTAATCCTTCGATTGATGTGTACGATAAATCCAATTCGATCAATGATTTGAGCTCTCCAATCGAGTTTGGGAGTTTCAGTAAGTTTGAGCAGTGACTCAAAGACAGGTGCCTTAGCTTCACCAGCAGGCCAAATTCGCGAGGGAGATCTGTTAGTCGGTGGCAACTCTCAATACTCAAGAAATTCAGCTGTTGTAGTTTCCCAATGGAGCGATCCATTTGAATCAGTTCTCGACATTCTTTAATTATCAATCTTTCCAGAGTAAAGCACCCGGACAAGTCGATTTTTCCTATGTTTAGACATATCAGCTGTAGAACTTTCAAATTGTGAAGCTTCTGTGAAAAAAATTAAAGCATTACACAGTGTTGTTTGACAATGTAGCTGCCAAAAAAATGCATGACAACGTACATACCTTAATTTGGCTCCACCCCGCCCAATCATTGGGGTTGTTAAATTTAGAGAGTTGGAGGACAACCAAGTTTTGTGGGAATAGATTAGTTGCGAGTAAATCTGGAGGACAATAGCACCAAGAAAACCATCTCAACTTTGAAAAGAGACCAGTAAAGTCTCCAATAAAGCTCCACCCATCTAAGTCAAGGAATCTTAGATTTGGCAGCCTTGTGAAATCTTCATCAGTAAATATGACTAGAGTAGGATCTCCAGTTAGACTGAGTGCTTCGATATTTCCTTTATTCTGCCAAATACACACAATTAGAAAGAGCTTTCAATTTCCCTTATTCACATGGTAGAAATTGCATCTTAAATAGTTGATTTTATGCAAAGAGAGACCGAATTTTTGCTCTTATTGTAATACCTCTCTTGTTTTCACAATGTCCACAGCTTCCTCAGAAATCCACAATCTGCTACGCTTTCCTGGATCCAGGTTTTCCTCATGGACAATATGGCACCCTAGGTCTTTTAGCATGTCATGCATCCATAACCCACCGTTCTCTCTAATATGTATCAATGATAGAGAACTGAGGACTTCAATTTCTATTTGCGGAAAAAAGTTGCAATCTTCCCACATGTAAGATGCATTAATCTCTTCCTCATGGAAGGAAAGACATGCAATATCAAGAAAAATCTGCTTTTGCTTGAAATTTAAGGCGTCATAGCTGATTTTCAACATCTGGCGGACATCTTTATTATCAATGCTCAACTTTTCTAGTGTATCTTTCCATATAGTTTCATCCTTTCCATGAAGAAATGAACCTATGACCTTAATGATCAAAGGAAGTCCTCCAATAGTGGAAACAATATCCCTTGAAAGTCTATCATAATAATAGTCTCTAGGAGATTCTTCTTTGAATGCATGATTTATAAAAAGCTGAAGTGCTTGATTAGAATTTATTTCTCTCAATTCATAAAGTATGGTTTTCTCTCCACTCTCTAGGATACTTTTGTTTCTTGTTGTAATTATGACTCTACTTCCTGTACCTAACCAATTGATCTTGCCAACTAGTTTCTCAAATTGTTCCCTATGGTCCACATCATCTAGAACAATTAGAACCTTCTTACCATGCAGTTTTGTCCTAATGACCATCATGCCATCGTCAATGTCATTGATGTCATCGATGTCATCCATAGGCCTTCCATCATCAATGTCATCAATATCAATCATAGACTTAGTTTCATCGAGGATGTCAAATAGCAGCTTCTTTTGCAGAAATACTAGGCCATGGCGGCGGGATGATCCACGGACATCTTGCAGGAAGCAATACCAATCAAAGTTAGAAATGAGCTTGTCGAAGAGAGCCTTGGCAAGGGTCGTCTTTCCAATAGCAGCTGGGCCATGAATTCCAAGACACCGTGCACAACCAAAGTCATAGTCCAACAAGTCCATTATGGCTTCCACTTGACCATCTATCCCGACTAAATGGTCAGTTGCACAATGATCTTTTGCCTTCATCTCGATTGTGATGTCTTCGGCGTCCAATACAGTAAGTTCGCGTCGCTATGGTGGGCAATGATCTTCCAGCTAGGTTGAGGAGAACATTAAAAGTAGTAGGTTGTGCCAGTTGCCACACTGAGTAATCCCATCAACTATAATTGCTCTCTACAACGTATACCTGGACGTCCGATATAAATTCCTATTTTCCTCGGCACATTTTGCAAAATATATGTAATAGCGGGGAAAGTAAAAGCATGTCCACTAATAGATCCAACTTAGACAGACGGAAAAGAACAAGTACAATGACGGACCGAGGGGATCATTCCTTGCCTGATGCTATTTTTTATCGTATTTTATGGAATTTTACATAAAATTTTTATATCATGCTAATTTGTTTGTTCACCTATAGTGAAAATGGTTTTTTATAAAAATCATTTTCAATTTTATTTGTTTGCTGATATGCTGAAAAAAATATAAAACTCTATCTTAGTGAAAAGCTATTATGGCAAGAGACTTTGTTATGCTTAGGAAAATCATTACCTCCGTGCAGAACTTGGAATCCATTTTAATTATTCTCAACAAATCAAACATGTGAAAGTCCGGAAAAACTAATTTCACGAAAAGCTCTTTTAATAAAAGGAACACACCCTATGTATTGCAAGATTTTCTTACCGGTATTGACAAGGTCTATTTTAAAGTTCCAACAAAAAAATACCTTCTTTGCTCTTTCTAAAGTTTAGCCACCGAAGACCAGCCGTCACCTTCCACCAAACTGACGACGGCGACAGCGGAGCTCCGGCAGCCATCATCGGTTCCCCGTAGACAACGGAAACGGCGGTGGCCACAGCAAGGCAATAGGGTATGTGAATTCTTTGTGAATAAGTTGTGACACTCATCCTAATCTGAGCGACTTGTGACCACAACACAGCTCAAATATTACAAGGAAATAGAGTGGTCGCGCGAAGCTAACCTTCCCCTGCCGAGACGAAACCACTGCCGAATCCTGGAGCAGAACTGCGTGTCCTTTTTTGAGCTTCAGTTCTCCGATGATACGGCAAGCATGGAGTCATTACCATTCGTTGACCAAACGAGACACCTAACGGTCTGACGGCAGATGAAAAGTATCAGGTGAAAGGCACATCATTCAAATGCATTCGGACCGGTGGATAAGTGATCATTTTCAGGGAAAATTTTTAATAAAGATGATGAAATTAAGTTAAATTTTCAAATAATGACTTGAAATAATCAATTCAGTCTCATATAAAAGGCCGAACTCGCCAGCCAACCGACGGCTGGAAAATTCACTTGCTTGCCCACTAGTGAACATTTAGTCAGCCGGCAAGTTTATGCCCTTATTTGAGACTGATTTAACCACTTCAAATTATTATTTGAAATAAAGTCTACTCTTGATCTTTTTTTTTTTTTTTCAAGAAACCACACTTATTTAGAATTTTTTTTTTCTAATTTTTACATTACAATCGACACACCTTGTCTCTGTGAATAGACTGTGAATTTTTTTTTTCTAATTTATACCCCCACTTGCTTTTTCGTTTTTAAAGAAATTAACTGCTACTTCTTGGACTTTTTTATTTATTTATTTTTCTGTTTATGAAATGTTATTATTGGTTCTCCACCTCAGCGCGGCAAGATTAGGTCGATTTTTTTTTTTTATGTGTAACGTCAATAGATTTGGTTGACATGTTGTTGGATGGACTTAACCCAAAACATTTAGGATGGTTCTATTTTTGAGGCGTCAAATGATTAAAAGCTCCTAAAAAGTCTTCTTCCAATGTGGGAGTCAACGTTATGTGTGGATCCGGTCGAAAGTGGTCCTGAATCTCGGAGCTCGACCTTCCCCGCGGTTTTTCACTCCTCCCAATAATGTGAAAGGTCGTCCCACTCACCTACTTGTAGCAGTGGAAGAAGATCGCAGAGGAAGAAAGAAGATGGAATCGAGGAACGGGATGCTTTGGTCGCTTCAGAATACAGCTTGGGAATATGATGACTCTCGGCAAGCTCGTGATGCTGCTTCTCTGAAGAGGCGGAGGGCTACTACGGTTAGATTCGTTGACTTTGCGTCTTGATTCTGTACTGGCCCTTGCGTTTCTTTCTTTCTTTCTTATAATTCTTTTTGCCAAGAAATTTGCATTATCAACAGTTACAGCATATCAGTGTTAGATTAGATTAGCAAGAAGCATATGCAGGGTATGGATATATCTGGATTTCCAATTTCCAATATTGCTTTTCTAACTACAATGTGATAAACTCAATTTATGCTGGATGTGATGAACTCAATTTACTCGACAGGAATCGCCCGTTTCGTCCTGTTCACCAAGCTCTGACTTGGCTGGAAATAATTATGATGTGTTCTTGAGTTTTAGAGGGCCGGATACTCGTAAGAGTTTTACAGATTTCCTCTATAAAAGCTTGACAGATGCTGGGATATGCGTATTTCGAGACGATGATGAGCTGCCTGTTGGAGAAGGGATCAAGCCCGCGCTCATTGAAGCGATTAAACAGTCGAAGGTTTTGATTCCCATCGTCTCCAGGGATTATGCTTCCAGCAGAAGCTGCCTCATGGAGTTGGTCCATATATTAGAGTGCAAGCAGACGATGAGTCGAGAAACCATTCCCATTTTCTATGAGATTGAGGTCTCAGATTTAAAAGACCAGAGGAATTCTTTTGAGAAGAGCTTTTTTGAACACCAGAGGAACGGGGTTGATTGTGAGATCATCCAGAAGTGGAAGGTGGCTCTCGAAGAGATTGGAAGGTTAAAGGGATTTGTAACGGCGAAAATACATAACGGGTAATCCAATATGCTTTAAAATCCATTTACAAAATTGATGTGCTGTGATCATAAACCAATTATGCTATCTTTGACATTATTCTTCCTTTTCAAGTTTAATTGTTTCGCAACTCCACTTAACCGTTTGGCTTTTAGATCAAGTTAGACCATTCAAATGCAGGATCTTTGGAATTGCATTGTAATGCCTCCTTTGTTCTTGCCTCATGGTGCATTACTCCTGGTTCAACTCTGCACATTCTGCTTTTATCGGCTGTATGACTATTGTTCTGATTCAGTTTTTCATCATGTCTCCATCTGTAGGCATCATTCCAAGCTCATAGACGAACTCATCCCAATTGTTCAGCAAAAGCTGAAGAAGGGTCGACTACTTGTGACAAAAAATTTAGTTGGAGTCGACCATCATGTGCTGGAGATTATGAGAAAGCTCGGTGTTGTGCATCGCAATGGACAAGTAATTGAAATATGCGGCAGCGATGTACGAGTCCTTGGAATATATGGTATTGGGGGTGTTGGCAAGACTACTCTTGCAAAAGTTGTTTACAATCAACTCTATGATCGATTTCAAGGTTACAGTTATCTTAGGGAAATTCGAGAATTACATCAACATGACAGGATCTTGTCCTTGCAAAATCAATTAATCTCAGACCTTCGAAAAAGAAGTGTTTCGTTCAGATGTTCTGATGATGCTATGGCAGTTCTTGCTGAAGGATTTCGTAATAAGCAGGTCCTCATTCTCCTTGATGACGTGGAAGATGTTGACCAACTCGATGTGGTTGTTGGAGAGCTTAGTTGGTTTGGTCCAGGAAGCAGGATTATTGTGACTTCTAGAAAGAGCGACATCCTTTTGAAGTACAAAGAGGCTGAAACCTATGAGATTGAACCAATGGAAGAAGATAAAGCTCTTCAATTGTTTTCTAAGCGGGCTTTTGGAACAGGTTCTCCTAGCAAGGGCTTTGAAAGCCTTTCCAAGGACATCGTATTGGCTAGCGGGCGACTTCCTTTAGCACTTGAGGTGACTGGTTCACGTTTATTTGGAAAGTCGAAGGGTACGTGGAAAGATACATTGGAGAAGTTGAAAGACACTCCTCATGAGAAAGTCGAACATGTGTTGAAAATAAGTTACCTTGCTTTAGATATTTATGCAAAGCAAATATTTTTGGATATAGCATGTTTTCTGATTGGAAAGGATGAGAGAATTGCCTTTTACATGTGGGAAGACTGTAAACTTTATCCTTCTAGTGGTATTGAAGTTCTCCTCATAATGTCTTTGGTGAAAATTGGAGAGAACAACGAGCTATTGATGCATGATCTACTGAGAACTCTGGGCAGAAAAATTGTTTTAAATGAAGATCCTATCCCTCGTAATCGAAGTAGGTTGTGGGTGCACGATGAAGCCCTATCCACTCTACGGAAGAAAGAGGTAAACCTGAAAGCCATAACTACATTCTTTTCTACCTGCAGTTAAATTTCTTTGTAATTTACCCGATTTTTCAATATGTAGAAGAAGCTAAAAAACACTGGCAGTTCTATAGCAAAGTTCAATTCCTATTCATTTACCTTTATGTTCAAATTGGTAGGGTACTCCAAATGTTCAAGCGCTAGGTCTCACCTTTGACAAAGGATCTGATGACTGTTTCACATCTGCGGAATTTGGCGCGCTATTGAACTTAAGATTCCTTAACTTGGATCGAGCTAATATGATAGGAAATTTTACTAGTCTTCTTTTAGAACTAAGGTGGCTTCATTGGCGAGGGTGCCATAAGAGCTCTGAGCCTCTTGTTTTGAACCTAGAGAACTTGGTCATTCTTGATCTATCCTGGAGTGCTGTGGGAGATGACTGGGAAGGTTGGGCACAAATAATGGAGGTATAAGACAAGTTGTTTTTTTGTTTTTTTTTTTACTTTTTGTGAACACTAGCTAATTGATATTGAACTGTTTCTATCTCTTTGTTATACAGAAGGCAAACAAATTGAAAGTTTTGGAGCTAACTGGTTGCGGCCAGTTATGTAAAACACCATGCTTCCCACCTGGTAGCAAATTGGAAAGACTGATTCTTGAACGATGTTCTCATTTGTCGTTTATAGACAAGTCCATTGGTAATTTGAAATATTTGAAGTCTTTGAACATCAAGTCCACTCCAATTGCCCTGTTGCCAGAAGAGATGGGTTCCTTGGATAATTTGGAAGAGCTCTTGATTGATGAAACTTCCATATGTCACCTTCGTTTCTTAAGAGGTTCTATGCAGCAACTTAAAACTCTTAGTGCTTCCGGATGCAAAAATTTGGCTGAAATATCCGAGTCTATTCGTTGTTTAAAGTCCCTGTCACATCTTGCATTGGATAGAGCTATTATCACAGGACTCCCAAATTCTGTTCAGTTGTTAGAGTCACTTGTAGAGCTGTCTTTGAGAGACTGTCAGCGGATAACTGCACTTCCAGACTCCATTGGGATGCTTAGGTCACTACGGAAAATGGATCTGTCAAACACCAGAATTCAGATATTGCCAGAATCGATAAAAAATTTGGATAGATTGGAGGTGCTAAGGATGAAGAATACTCACATAAGAAAATTTCCGAAGGATATTGCAAATCTAGAGAAGTTGGAAGTCATAACATTTTCTGGCTGCCCTTTGAATGGGAAAATTCCTTGTGATATTTCGGGGTTATCATCTTTGAGAATCTTGAAGTTATCATTTACCCTGACTTTTAGCTTACCCGACAGCCTTTGTCAGCTATCTCGTCTCGAGACCCTCCACTTGCTCCATTGTGATGAACTTCAGACTATACCAAAATTACCATCTAGTTTAGTGGGTTTGCGCTGGGGAACCAAAAACATGAGGATAGTTCAGGGTCTTTCATATCTGAGAGATTTGAGAGTTTTGGAATTAGTCAATGATCCTGATGAGGAGGAGATATCTTCTTCTGAGCTGTTCCCAACTGAAAGCATTGCCTGGATATCAAGTTTGTCCAACTTAGAAACCCTAAAGCTGTGCCTTCCAAATGTTGCTAGCCTACCAGAAGATTTTAATTCTCTTACTCAACTTAGAAGACTTGATTTGTCCTGCATAAACCTACTAGACCTCCCACAACTTCCCTCAAGCTTGTCAAAACTGCTTATCAAGAATTGCCAGATCCAGCGGATGGATTTCTCTAATCTGGAAACTCTGTCTGAGTTGGAGCTCTGTGATTGCAATGCATGGGAAATTCTTGGTCTTGGGAATCTAAGGCTCCTGCAAGTGTTGAAGATATCTCGCTGCGACATTAAGAACCTTGATGGTCTCGAACAAGCATCACAATTGAGAAGGTTTTCTATGTCTGAATGCTATTCTCTTAACAGATTGCCGGACCTATCAAAGTGCACAAGCTTGGAAATTAAGGAGATAGACTTTTGCAACATTCAGGATCAGCCCTGTGAGAGGCACTGTAAAAATTGCTGCTCGAGGCACTGTGATTGTCCCTACCGATATCAATGTGGTGGTCAATGCATGTAGCGATCTCAACTGCAAGCTGCGAGGATACTCTCTATTTCCAATTGAGAGAGGGTGGAGTTTATTTCCTTCTTCTGGGTGAGTAATGCACTTTTTTCTCTTTATCTACAGTTGAGAGACTTGTTATACTCCACAGAGTCTCCCCAAGGTGAATATTTCCATTTCTTTTCTTCTTCTTTTTCCTGTTCTCTTACTGCAACATTTCTCTTTTTGTCATACTTTGCTTAATATGTGCTTCTTCTGGGTAGTGAATTCAAGAAATAATCGTCAGATGGGCTGTGAATATGTGGTTGGTATTGAAGTATCTGGCTTTATGCACTATATGATTCCTCATTGACCTATAAACCATCAGCATGAACCAACTCTAGCAGTTCTTTTTCGGTTGAGAGCAAAAAGTATTTGCAAAAGAATAGAGATCTACCAGTTGATGAATTCACCAGCAAGAATTGGTAAACTTTCGAGCCACAGGAGTTTAGATGCTGGTAATTCTATTTGTTCGTGGCTCCAAACGTTCTTGCAGAACCTGATGCTCCAAATTTCAGAGGTGTTACAGAAGTGTCATGCCCGATGGGACATGGAGTAATTTTGAGAACATCAATTGCCTGAAGTGAACTTTTCTTATTTCATGCAAACTATGCCTGTGTTCTAACAAAGTTTGAAAATCATAGTTTATCTTGAGATGTAAATATTGAATCAATCATGTGAGTGGGTAAGCATATTTAAATTGTCAAAGTTTGTTGTTTTGATGTTTCATTGAAAGTACTGGGTTTTGAAAATTGGTCATTAATGAGGATTCATTTTAGAAATAAAAATTTTCCATAATATAATCAGACACATCCACTGTGTCTAATATGAAAATGTAAGAGGAAAAATGAAAAGCCAATTAATAACTGAAAGACGGTTTACTTTGTAAGTAACACAACATATTGTATTGTTAAGTAGAAATTTGGAAACTTCCCTGTTTGTATATTTTTATACACACTCCTCATTGCATGAGATAGTATCCTGCTTGCATGAAGATTTCCATGAAACTAAAAGCGAAAGCATGCATGTGATACGTAAATACATTTTTCATATGCCAACATGCTTCTTGTGCCAAATCAATTGCCCATGATTGAATGAGCCTTTACATGCTATTTGGGTCATATCCATCATTCGGTCCTTTGACTGATGGTAATTCAATCAAGCACACTGCATTATGCAGCCTCATTTGTGATTTCTGCGAGTGTCATTCCAAATTCTGTTAGATTTTCTTCTTCTCAATGCTTTGTGACAAGGTCTTTTTTGTCGATCGTAGAAGGGCCTGTCATTCTGTTCATCTTGGACTCGTGTGAAGTGTAGATTTCTTTTTCTCCATGTTATATAATACTGCTGTACATTATCTTCTATATTTCTTGTCCCGGCCCTCTTTGTTAGTCTGTTGTCATTCGTCACTCTTCTGTCTCATGCTGCAAAGCGGAGATCATCAATTACGATTTTGGAAGGTTTATCTGCGATTGTAGAATGCATGATGAATAACTGGTTGTAGGGATATATTTGAGTTGGATGTTTCAAGCAGTTTGTTATTGAGCTCATATTGATTTGGCAGATTTCAAATATTCCGTTTGCCAAAAATGGAATGCTGCTCTGTTGATAATAAAATTGTAACGTTAGTGGTAGATTTGAAATATCGAAGGTAGGTAAAAAATGATCTGTAAATTGTTAGTCTGCTCAACCATTTGCAAATTACTAATGAAATAACAATTTTAACATCCACAAATCCAATTCTAGATTACTATTATTTGTCAGTCTGATCAATATGTAACTTTGGTAATAAATTTGAAATATTGATGGTAAGTTACCATCGACAAAACTAATAGTATATACTTTTAGATTTTATAAGTAGGCATGTAACTATTTGTTATTCACTAATGAGATAAGAATTTTATCATTCACAAGCCCAACAGTAAATTATTGGCTTCTACTATGATTTAGATTTGAGTAGTGAATGGATAACATAGTTGGTAAGTTATGAGAGCATTGATGGTGGTAAATCGCTAATGCTTTTGGTAAGTTCATCAATATATTTGATCAATAGGTAGCCGGTTGCAAAAGAAAAATATCTTTACTGCAATTTGAGAATAATCGTTTTTACAACTATTCACCCTCCTTCTAGGTGTTTATACTAGCTATTTCAATTGATATCAAAGCTTGTGTGCTTATTTTATTAAAGTGTTTTTACTTCTAAAGTTAAAGATCTTCTATGGCTAATATTTTGGCTCCAAGATTGGTTGAAGGACAAAGCAATACCAGACCTCCTTATTTCGATGGAAATGAGTATAATGTGTGGAAGAACAAAATGAATGCATTCCTCAGATCCAGAGATCCCATGGAGTGGGATGTTGTTGAAAAATAAATCAATCTAAAAGTAACATCAGCTTCAGAGAAAGGGAAAGAAGTGATTGATGTTGATGAATCAACACAAGCTGAAATTATCAAGAGACAGGCTCTTGATGCAAAAGTAATTTATTCCTTATACTATGCTTTGTCTCCCACTGAATATAACCGAATTTCCTCTTGTGAAACAGCAAAAGAAGTATGGGACAGACTACACGTCACTTATGATCACTTATGAGGGGACTGACTGTGTGAAGGAGACAAAAACAAATATTTGAGCCTTCCCCTAGACAATGCGAATGGGCTTTCTAAAGTCACCACTCCTTGCTAAAGCATCTTAACAAGTTCCTTTACTGGTTCAGAAATCATTTGAATGGGTTTGTGTCCGCAAAAATGATGGAACTATTCCGCAGGGTATTGTACATCCATGGGAGCATGGAAGAAAGAGGTGCTTTCGGTTGAATTGCGTGAAATATCAACTCGATACTACTCTCATTAAGGTTTTACTTTTAGTATTATAGAGATCACAGGTTAGAATTTACTTACATGTAATTATTGTGGTATATTTATAAGGACCAAAAAGATAGAAAGTAATAAAAGGATAGCATATTTTTTTTGTTGATTTAATAAATGAATTGAAACGAAAAATATTCTAATATCTGAGCAGTAGTATAATTATGAAATATTATGAATAATATTGCAAGATTGATTTGACTTTGTTATGAAAAATTACGGGAATAGATTAAACAAATTGAAAGTTTAAGGGCTAGATAGAATATAAAGAAATAATTGAAAGATCTTATTAAACAAATTAAAAACCCAAACCCAATAATTATATTACACGTTAGACCAAAGTTTAGAAACTGCTGGTACTATGATCATTTTCTCTTTTAAAAAGGGACTCTCCAAGAGCCAGTAAAAGGTGCAGTAGAATCTATATGAATATTCGGAGGCTGTCGTAAAAGTCTATATGTTGATCCGTGCACTATCCAAGTTCAGCAGACACCCATGCTCCTGAGTTACCTGTGAGATGGGTCCAAAGTGATGCTGCATTAGGAATTTTCGGCTCGGTCATTAAGGAAACAAAAAGATAGGCATGTACATATGCATCCACACAGAGTCCCGTGTTTTCAGATGACACGACTTTGCATACTTCAAAAAAACACATCTTGTTGGCGATATCCATATCCAAGTCTGGAATGAAAACATGAGGTACATGGAACGGCCCTCATCTCGCCAGTTTCTCCAGAGCCTGGTCTCCATCAGTGGCATAGCTTTCCCAACCGTGACATATAGGAATGTACATCGATCCAGGTCCAATCCGTGAACTAGACCAGACTAGCCAATTCTAAGTGATTTTTTGAGAGGACCGATCCGATTCTTGGTTCCACCTAAGGAAACGGACCAGGTCAATGGATCAGTCAAGACTTCTTAATTTTATTATTTTTTATCCAACAGCAAATCCTAATTAATAAATTATTTTTCTTCTAATGTCAGAAAACTCCTACCTGTAGGAAATAGAAGGAAAAAAGAAGAAGAAATCAATCGATTCTAGGTTCGACCCTTGAACAGGACCGGACTGGTTGGTCCAACCCGATCTGGTTCCACTCGATTCCACAAACCGAGAACCGACCCTGCCCGATTTGGTTCCAAGACCGGGTGGGTTGGTTTCAAGTTCAACAAATTGGGAATCGATCCTGTTTGATCTGGTTCTAGATTCGAGTGGGTCGGTTCACGATTCCACATCCGATTCAGTTTCAAGTTCCAAGGTGAGAATCGACCCATCCCAGAACCATTCACCTCTAATGGAAAATGCAACAACTTCAGTTCATCATCTATATACAAAGCCATTATGCTAGAGGGAAGCCTTGGCAACTCTTTGATCATGTCGCAGTGAAGTAAATCAAGGGTTCGAAGATTGGAAAGTTGGTGGATCTCCGCCGGTATGCTAGAAATACTTGAATGCCGTAGCCTCAAGATTCTCAGATTATGCAATTTCCCAATCTCGCTAGGAATGCCCCCCTCGAGACTCCGACACCAGGAGGCATGTATTTCTTCGAGGCTAGTCAGCTCTCCAATATCAGGTGGGAACTCTCTAAAGAAACAAGAATCCATTCTCAGCACCTTCAAATTCTGTAGATTATTTATCGAATCTGGAAATTTGGAAACGCCTGTTCCCGACACGTCTAACTCGACTAATGATCTCCCTACATTGCCTATGGAGTTTGGAAGTTTTCTTATTCGACGGCAATCCCTTAATAATAAGCGTTTGAGTCTGACCAGTTCTCCCATGGAGTCAGGAAGTGCTGCAATTTTGGTGCCATCCAGGGAAAGAAGTATGATATTCGTCAAGTGCCATATTGTCCTTGGTAGCTCACTCAGTGAGAAGCAATTTGAGGCAGTCAGAGTTTTAAGCTGCTTTAAATGACCAATGGAGACGGGAATTTCTTGTACTAAAGTTCCATCCATGAGAAGCTCTTCCAGAGTTGTCAACTGACCCACTTCTACCGGCAACATATTGAGCTCCGTGCAGAAATTCAAATTCAGGGAAACCAAGTACTGCAAATCACCGATGGAAGGGTCTATCTTGACCAATTGTGAACATTGCTCTAGAATCAATATAGCCAGATTTTGGCAACCAGAGAACTTAGGAGTGACTAATAAGTCAGCACAACCTGTAAGATCTAAAACTTTCAAGTTTTGCATCTGCAAAATAGGAGAAAAATTGCATGAGCTCACTTCGTGAATAGTTACATTGTACCAGGCCATTTCACCAAAGCAATGAATTGTAAACTACCTTGATTTGATCCCAGCCTTCCCAGTCTTTTGTGACTTTGCTCCATGACAGGTCGAGAATGGTTAAGTTTCCCAAGTGAAAATTAGTTACTTGCAGATGTTGAGGGCACCCTCGCCAACGAAGCCACCTTAAATTTGGAAAAATGCCAGCAAAATCTCCAGCAATGTCTGCATGATCCAATTGAAGAAACCGTATGTTTGGCATGCTCTCAAAATCTTCTGGTGTAAGTTTGTCTGAAGTATGCCACTGAAAGTTAAGGCAGAGTGCCTCTACAATTTCTGTTCCCTGTGAAGGACAAGAAAAAACAATTAGAAGCATTTAGGATGGTCTCTCTTCTTGACACGTAACCAGTCAGGAAACATTAATTATTAAAAAAAAAAAAGCAGACGCACAACCTCAAGTGCGCACATGATCAGATCTTAACAGTATCCGCGGAAATAGCTCTTTTCCTTAAGTGGTGACCACGATAAAAATATTTGTTATGCTTCACAATAAAACAAAAAAGAAAAGCATGCCAAACTTTCACCTTTTTCCGCTTTATTGTATCAAGAGCTATTTCATGATTAAATAATCTACTTCGCTTTCCCGGATTTGTAAGATTCTCCGCACGAACGATTTCTCTGCCAAGTCGCCTCAACATGCTATGCATCCATATCTGATTGCTTTCTCCAGTTGTGGCTAGGGGCGTCAAAGTTTCACGAGAAGGCAGAAAAGAGGTGTCATGCCACAGGTACCAAGCAATTCGGCTATCTATGCTGGCGGTAAAGCAGGCGATATCCAAAAATCTCTGTTTCTGCTGGTCATCCAGTCCCCCCTCCAAAAAACTCTGAAAATCCCTCCGCTCGAATAACCGCTTTAGTAAATTAATCCGTTCCTTCTTTGTTTTACCCTCGAAGACTGCAGCCATAACTTCAATAAATAATGGGAGTCCTGCCATAGCAGCAAGAGCATGGTCCGAAAGCTTGAGGTTGCTATGCGAGGGAGAAGTTAGCGTAGACGAGTGATGTCGAAAGAGTTGAAGAGCCTGATCATTATCCAACCGACTAACGTGATAAGTCTGGATCTTAGGAGAGTCTTCCAAGACAATACTGTTTCTGGTGGTTATAATGATCCTACTTCCAGAAGCAAAGCAATCAAAGCAATCTCCAATGAGCTTATGGAAATGAAACGCGTTTTCCACGTCATCAAGGATGATCAAAACTCTCATGTCGCAAAATATGTCCCTGAAAAACTCAATTCCCCTGTTGGCAAAAGTGACATCCCTGAGTCCCCATTTTAGAACATCGGAAATCAATTTAGTCTGCAAAACCCGAAGCCCTCCTAGTACTTGAGATTTTTCTTTAATATCTCCAAGGAAGCTACAGCCATCAAAATCACAAGAGACTCGGTTGTATATGAGTTTTGCGAGGGTTGTCTTGCCAATCCCACCTTCTCCATGGATGACAACAACAATCCGCTTGTCCTTATCATTAATATTCATCAAGCTCATGATGTGGTTTACTTGATCATCAGTTCCAACAAATTTTTCAATAGTGGCAACTTGTCTTTTCTCCCCCGTTTTAGCCACCTACAAGAAACATGTTGATTGCTCACTGATAAGGCTGTAAGATGCGAAGAAGTACCTAATACTTGTTGATCTTTTCTAACCTTGATGTGTTTGCATAAATTGTCTACCATAGGAAGTCCCCGGCCATCCAGGTCTACCATTGATCAACATTATCACCACATTGTTCCAAAGGAAATTCAAGTTTCAGGGGTGATGATCTTTAACCTTTCAAATATGTTTTGTTAAGCAATTATTCCGCTATTAACTTCGCACTGACAAGCAAATCTTTTGACATATCTGTGCGTGTGTGATGGACAGCATACATTAAAACCTCAGGAACATATTCACAGAAAAGCATGAACCAATTGAATACGATATGGGGTAGCAAATGTGCAATCATTGAAATATCACTGGTCCCACTTTTGTCCGCATGTTTATCTAAAAGTGTTTAACGCATCCGATGCCAATGATCTGATGATTACAAACAGAAGTTTCCACAAGGCAACCATAGAAGCAAATGGTCTCTCAGTTCCACTTTTAATATCTATTAGAATACTTATTGTCGGGAACACTATTAAGAATTGATCTACATTGAAAGGTTAAAATAATTAACATCAGAAAAAGATATTTATGCATGTACAAAAATCCTCGATTATCATCTTAATATGTATCCTTCAAAGCTTATATCAATTTCAACAAAGCTGTGGTTGAGAAGTGGATTGATGATGTTGTAGCCGGTCACATCACTTCAAAAATCATTCTTATCATTTCATGTATATCTCAATCAATATTATCTTACCCTTGTTAAAAAAATTCATGAACGTAAAATTTTAATTAGGATGCAAGTTAAAACTTGAGTGATTGTACTTGATAGATTTTTCAAATTTCAAGTAGATGATAGATCTTTCAAGTTTTCATTTGGAATTTATGTCTATCCCCCAGATTCCGCAAATTATGCAAGTCTGTAAGCACATGTTTTGATTTCTTAATTATAACTCTTTCTGAATTCATAAAATGCCTCTACGTAGCACAAACTTGGTCTCACTTTATCATTGTAAATTTAAGTCTTGTTACTCTTTTGTCATAATTATCATCTATTAAGACTGTTACGTCATATGCAATAGATACATTACCAGTCCATTTTCTAATAGCTTAAATTTTTATGAAAAAGGTTTGTCCAATGGGATATCAAAACACAGGTTGGTGGTTTGAACCCTCACACACCCTCTCAGTTTTCTCCTATTTGTTTATTCTTATTATTCCACCTATTATCCTGTTTCACAAATTATCTTCTTAACGTGGTTCCGTCCACAACCAGTCTTGCATGTATAATGACTGGCTTACATGCTCTGGTAAGTGTTAAATCATATGCTATAAATACATTGTGGCCCACTTTTTAATAACTTAAACTTTAAGGGAAAATGATTTGTCTAACAAAGACTAAGTTTTACATATAATAACTATTAAAATATGTGAAAAAACAAATTAGTAATATAAACTGAAGCTAAAATAAGAAACAAGCAAAGAAATATGAAAGATGCAGCTTTAACACTTGGTACCGCTTCACATGTTTTGAAAATAACAAATTACAAAATCAAAATACAGATGAAGAAACAAAAGAAGAGACAATTATTCAATTGACACTTGACACAAATTCATTAAGCAATACGAGTGCCTTTGGTTCAGCTTTCCCAAAGGGTTTTCAGCCTAAAAAGCCCCTTGGAGAAATGCTGGAGTATTTGGCAAGCCTTCTCAAATGGCTTTCCGCCAAATACTGGCCTTAGGAAGGCCAAAAGCTCCATGATGGTAGGGACCAGCACTGAGTTTTTAGCATTTGAGGAATGCTGAAACTAGGATTAAATAGTTTTTTTCTTTCAAAACTACCTTCACCAATTCTTTAGTTTTCTGGTTTTGCCCCTCTTTATTACTGTACATCTTCTTTGCGCGAGGGCAGTTAGCGAGGGCCAGTTAGCGAGGGCCGACGAGGCTAGATCTGGCTAGTGAGAGGCCAGTGAGAGGCCAGCAAGGGTCATACAACCTCAGGCGATGGTTGTCTAGGTCATGGGACCCTCGCCGGTGGTCACCAAAGGTCAAGAAACCTCAGCCAACGGCCACCAACACCAGATCTGGCTCACCGACGAACTGAGCGGGCGAAGATTTGAGTTTTTATCAATTGAGAAAAAAAAAAACAAAAACAAAAACAAAACAAAGCCCCTTATGAAAAATCTTTTGCCAAACACTACTTGAACCCAAAATCACTTTATAAAGAGTTTTTACCAAATGTAATTTATATTTCCCCAAAAGGCTTTGGCATTAAACACTTGCATTACACTCAAAGCTCATTTCCAAAGTTGAACCAAATCCATCCTACATCATTAGATGAGTTTAGAGATAGAATTTGAGATTCTACTTGAAATTTGAGATAGTGATAAAATTCCTAATGATTAATTTTACATGTATTGATAGTTTTCTTTAAATTTAAATTTTCACGAATTTATAGTTAATTCCACTTCGCCTCTAACTAATTTTATTAATTGATTGGTCTTTTGTCTCTTTCTTATGGGTCAAGTACAAATTTAATCCTTCAAGTTTCAACATTTATGTAATTTAGTCCTCTTAAATTTTATTTTGTTCAATCAAATCATTAACTTTTTGGATCTGCATGATTTAGTCTTGTGAGTTTTATCTTCTACAATCAAGTCCTCTAACTTTCTCAAATTCGTACAATCAAATCATTTGATCCACCACTCTAATTAAACTGTCAAATTGACTAATGACGTGGCATTGTTTTAGTGACAAAATATGACAAGGGATGCTAATTTGATGCCAAATGAGTAGAAAATAAACAAGAAGCACAACAAAAAAAAGAAAGAGGGTATGTATATGAAGAGTTCTAAAACTCGTCATTAAAATGCAATTAAGTCTTAAAATTTTGAAAACTATAATCATGTCCTAAAACTCGTCAAATTGAACTCCTTTCTAATTGGTTAAAAGAAAATGCCAACACGGTCTTTTTATTACTTTTTTATTTCCCTCAATGAGTAGGTACGTCGAAATTGAAGAAAGTAGAGGAAAACAGGGAACGACCATGTGCAAATAACCCTTCTTTAGATTGAAAATCAATATGATTGTTTCAATATCAATCTCTTCAATCACAGCTTTTAGTTTCTCACTTTTCGCTTCTTCCATGAAAAATTAAAACTACTCACAACTCTATCTTCATTAAATGATCACCCAAGTCACACATCTTTAATAACTATTTACTGCATATCCATTCAATTAAAACATCATTCCTTTAAAACATGTTTCTTATCTCTCCAAATGTAACCCACCAACGATTACATACACAAGCATAGCATGTGTCTTGACACTAGTTTTTCTATTTATAGGATCTTTCATATTTGTTTAGACATGGTATTGACTTGTTTATTTGTCTTTCCTAATTTTAAAGGAATTAAGTTAGCCACAAATAATCTCCTAGTTTATGCAGATGAGATTGAATAATTTGACATGATATTCATATAAAATTCTTATGAAAGAGAAAGGATAATATTCTGTGATCATTAATATCTCAAGGTATTAATCTACTGAATATGTGTAATGAGCAATTTTCCCAGCAGAACGCTGAACAAGTTAAGAAAGAGACGACATAATTCCTTCTAATCATTCATGTTACCAAATATAATCTGATACTGGATATAAATATATATTATCTATGTAATATTTTTTGTGCAAATGGTTCCAAATTTTGCATATATAACTATTCTAATGACAAATCAAATTACAGTATGATTTTTCCTTATAGTTTCATCAATGTTGTTTTTGTTATACAATTTAATTAGTCCAAAAAGGTATTCCACTGCATTCAAGTATTATTATTTTTTTTTTATATTTCGCTTTTCTACAATTGATTGCCCTGCAACTGACATGTGGCGTCAGCTGCTATCACTTTGGCTGCAGAACTCAAATGGAAGAAAATCATCTGCCCCGCATATGTTACCATCTAGATCCATCCCTGAATTAAGCTTGTTTAATGATGAAGAAGAAAAATAAAAAGGAAACGTACCTTGCCCTTACTGTTGGACGTGCACGTATGTGAATCAGACTTGATCTGTCCAAGAATCTGGTCTTTATAGTCCTTGTAAAACATGCCAACCCAAGGAGTTTCAACTAGTTTCGGACAACATTGAATTTCAACTTGGCATTCATCTGGTATATTTGTGTCCAATGGATTTGTCCAAAATACCAAGGAGAGGCACGAATCCACTTTAAAGAGGCTCAAACATCCTAATTCGTCAAGGCCTTCAAAACCCTGTAGCTTATTGCAATGTGTGATTTCTAATCCCACCAACTTTTGCAGTTTTGACAGATCAGTTAACGTCAAAATTGACTGACATAAGTGGACCTTCAGGCTCTCCAGTGTTTCCAATGCCCCAAGACCATAAATCTCTGTCAAATATGGGCAGTCCTCTAGTTCCAATTCTTTTAGATGCTTCTGGCCTGATAGGGAGAAAATTATTGTTTCAAGGAGTTGAAAGCCGCTGACAGTAAAATGCCTCAACTGCTCTAGCCTGTCGAGTTGGATTTCTTTTTCCAAAGAGCGATGGAGCTTCAAAATAATTAGATTTTTCAAGTTGGATAAACCTGATAAAGTTGTTATTGAGCTGGTATTTCCCTGCATAGCTGATTTAGGGGGCTGCAAGAGAAATTTTGGGTATAGGTGGCCAGACAAGTAAAGTTTCCTTAGACGAAAAAGGGAACCAAATGTGGTTGGTGACACAGTAATGTCCGGAAGGCACAGTTCCAAACTTTCCAACTTGGATAACTTCCCAATCCACTCTAAGTTATGGGTTTCAAATCGGATTGATGAAGACCACCAACTATATTCACAGCCATCCGATAAGAGAAGAATAATGAGATTAGTCAGGTTTGAGAGATCTGGAATAGATTGTAAGGACCGAGAACTAACAAGTAGATGAGTCAAACTTGTAGGAAGTGGCGGCAACTCTTGCAGCTGATCACAAAACCTGAGGATCAGTTCTTCTAGGTGAGGGAGTGCAGCAATTGTTTCTGGCACTCGACGAATATGAGTGTATGATAGATCTAGGATTCTTAAAAAGGACGACTTCCCAATTTCACTTGAAACTTCACCTACAATAGAACAACATCTAGCACGTAACACTTCAAGTTTCATTGGCAACCTAATGGCTGAAGGAAACTCTGCAAGCCTGTAATCTTCCATCCTTATCATGTTCAAAGTCTCTAGGTTTCCAATATGATGAGGTAACACTTCAATGCCTGAGTCCGACAGATCCAATTCCATTAGAGAATCCAGGTTTCTGATCAAATATGGAAGTTCCCTTATCCCTCTGCAGCCTGCAAGATATAAATACTTGAGATTTGCAAGATATCCAACAGAACAAGGTAATCCTTCAATTGATGTGTATGATAGATCCAACTTGATCAATGAATTTAGCTTTCCCATCAAAACCGGGAGTTCCGTTAAATTTGAGCAGCCACTTAAAGATAAATGCTTTAGCTTCACTAATAGGCCAATTTCTCCAGGCAGATCTTTTAGTTGGTCACAACCCTCAATATTCAAGTAAGCCAGTCGTTTTAGTTCCCCAATAGAGCGATCAATTTGAACCAACTGTCGACATTCTTTAATGATCAATCTTTCCAGAGTAAAGCACCCCAACAAGTCAATTCTGACCATATTTAGACGTGTCAGCTCTAGAACTTTCAAATTGTTTAGCATCTGTGAAAAAAATAAATCATTACATGGTGTCGTCGGACAAAATAGCTGTAAGAAAAGTGTATGACAACATACAAACCTTAATTTGGCTCCACCCCTTCCAATCATTGGCGTCACAGAATTCGGAGAGGCAGAGGACAACCAAGTTTTGTGGGAACAGATTAGTTGCAATTAAATCTGGAGGACAATGGCACCAAGAAAACCATTTTAACTTGGAAAAGAGATAAGTAAAGTCCCCGATAAAGCTCCCCCTGTCTAATTCAAGAAATCTTAAATTTGGCAACCTTGCAAAATCTTCATCAGTAAAGATGAGCATAGTAGGATCTCCAGCTAGACTGAGTGCTTCAATATTTCCTTTATTCTGCCAAATACACACATATTTAGAAAATTTCTCTTCTCATATGTAGAAACTTGATCAAATTCCTAACTCTATGCAAAGAAAGACAGACTTGTGCTATTCATGTATTACCTCTCTCGTTTTTACGATGTCCACAGCTTCCCCAGGAATCCACAACCTGCTATGCTTTCTTGGATCTCGATTTTCCTCATGGACAATTTGGCGCCCTAGGTCTTTTAGCAAGTCATGCATCCATAACCCGCCATTCTCTCTAATATTTATCAATGACAGAGAACTGAGGACTTCAATTTCTATTTGTGGAAAAGAGTTGCAATCTTTCCACATGTAAGATACATTAATCTCCTCCTTATGGGAAAAAAAACATGCAATATCAAGAAAAATCTGCTTTTGCTTGAAATTTAAGGCGTCGTAGCTAATTTTCAACTGCTGGTGAACATCTCCATGAGCAATGCTTCTTAACTTTTCTAGTGTATCTTTCCATACAGTTTTGTGCTTCCAATGAAGAAATGAACCTACGACCTCAACAACCAAAGGAAGTCCTCTGATAGTAGAAATAATATCCCCCGAAAGACTCTCATAATAATCGTCTCTAGGAGATTCTCTTTTGAATGCATGACTTATATAAAGCTGAAGTGCTTGATTGTAATTCATTTCTCCTAGTTCATAAAGTATGATTTTCTCTCCACACTCTAGGATACTTTTGTTTCTCGTTGTAATTATGACTCTACTTCCTCTAGCAAACCAAGTAATCTTGCCAATTAGTTTAGCAAGCTGTTCCCTATGGTCCACGTCATCTAGAACAATCAAAACCTTCTTATCATGGAGTTTTTCCCTGATAAGCTTCACTCCATCATCAATGTCATTGATGTCATCCATAGGCATTCCATAATCAATGTGATCGATGTCAGCTGTAGGCTCAGTTTCATAGAGGATGTTGGATAGCAATTTATTTTGCAGAAATACTAGGCCATGGCAGCATGATGATTCACGGACATCTGGCAGGAAGTAATACCGATTAAAGTTAGAAATAAGCTTGTTGAAGAGAGCCTTGGCAAGGGTTGTCTTTCCAATACCAGCTGGGCCATGAATTCCAAGAAACCGTGCACAACCAAAGTCATAGTCCAACGAGTCCATTAGGGCTTCCACTTTACTATCTATCCCGACCAAATGGTCAGTTGCACAATCATCTTTTGCCTTCATCTCAATTGTGATATCTTCGGCGTTCAACAAAATAAGTCTGTGTTGCAATGATGGGCAATGATCTACAAGCAAAAGTCAAGAGAACACTATATGTAGCAGGGGCTGCAGAAACAAAAGACTGAGTGACAAGTGTTGTCAGTTGTCATAGAAAAAATACCAAGAAAGACTGAAACGTATGACATTGGTGCCAATTCAATCCAGAACCTTTCAATTGGACCAATTTAGTCATAAACATTTTCACATTGGTACTAATTTAGTCTATCCAGCCAATTTTGGCCAGTCAGCACTAGCGTGGATATTGGCTGGTGTTAGCTGGCTAAAGAACGTTGATATGGCAATTTTTAAACAATTTTTTTATTTTTTCAAAATTTTTATTAATTTTTTTCCTTTTTTTTCTTTTTTTATTCATCTTAGCTGCCACTGCAAGAGAAAAAGACCAAGAGGAAGAAGAGGAAAAAGAAAAGGAAAAGGAAAAAAAAGGAAAAAAAAGGAAAAAAGGAAAAAAATTAATAAAAAATTTATTTAAAACTTGTCACGTGAACATTCACTAGCCAACGTCCACGTTAGTGCCGACCGGCCAAAATTGGCCGTGGCCAGATGGACTAAATTGATGCCAATATGAAAATTGATCCAATTGAATGGTTTAAGACTAAATCGGTACCAATACCATATATTTAGGACTTTTTCGGTTCTTTTCCCCATTTGCCAACCTATGCAATCCCGTCAAATATATTTGCTATCCCTCTAATCTATGCTTGGATGTCTAAAAATATTCCTTCTTCCCTTAGCATTTTCCAAGATACATTTAATGTTTTAAGTAAAAGGAAATCCATCAGCAAATCCAACTAAGATGGACAAGAACATTGTACAATGATGAATCAAGGGGCCGTTCCATGCTTGATGCAATTTTTATCAAATATACACCATATTGTATAGAATTTTCTATAAAATTCTCATATCATGCCCTTCCCTTAATTAGTTATTGCAAGATTTTCTTTTAGCTCGTGACACCTAATGATCGTCATGGCGTAGTTCAAAGTTCCACTAAGAATAGACCTTTTTTGCTCTCTCTAAGGTCTAGCCACCAGAGACCAATGGAGAAGCTCCAAGGACCATCATCGACTCCTTAGATAGTGGAAACAGTAGTGGCCAAGGTGAGGCAAAAAGGGAATGCATATTCTTTGTGGTCAAGTTCTACACTCATTCAAATCTGAGCTACTATTCCCCATGACACAACTCAAATATTGAAAGGAAACAGAGGGATCGGGCGAAACTTACCTTGCCTTGCCAAGACAAAAACAAAACACTACCAAATTTTGGAGCCGAACCACTTGGTCTTGTTGAGCCTCAGTTTTCCAATGATACGTCAAGTATGGAGCGACTACTTCAAGTCATCTAAGGTCCCATAAACATTTATTGACCGAAAGAGACACCTAATGGTCCAACGGCAGACGAAAATGAGAGAGTAATAGGTGACTGTTACAGGTATTAAAATGCATTTCAATTGGCGGATCTTAGCACACATCTCTAACTCAGTCATGCAAATTAAAAGAAAATGGAAATGACAACATACTAAAATTTTTAATTTATTCAATATAATCTTTGAACTTGAACTACTTCAAGGTGCTGCATTTGTTTCCCATTAAAATAAGTCAACGAAAATCATTTTCCGAGTCAACGAAAAATCTATACTTAAATTTAGGAAAATGATTATTTTTAAAAAATTGAAAAAATCATTTCTTTTAATTTGCATGACTGAACTTCGGAATAGTTTAGGTTCAGGGCTGAGTCTGCCAAGTTCCACCAGGGGCAAGCCCGAGTCCATTGAAGCAGGGCCCAAGACCGCACTGCCCATGCTTAGGATTCAAGCGCCCATGCTCGGGTCCATCTAGGCTGAGCCCAAGTACAATAAGGCCAAGCTCAAGACTCTCATGCCCTTGCTTAGGACACCAACACCGGCGCCTAGGTCGATTGAAGCTGTGCTTGAGACCTTAATGTCGGGAACCGAGTCCTTGAGACTCGGCATGCCGGGTCCTTGGATGCCTAGCCTTGGTTCATCGAAGTCGAGCCTAGGACCTTGGCACCAATGCCTGAGTCCCTAGCATCGAGCCTGAGTCCATCAAGGCCATGCCTAGGATCTTGATACCTGCACTTGAGTCCATCAAGGTCGAGTCCAAGAACCTAGTGCCTGAGCCTAGGCCTATCAAGATGGGGCTCTGGGTCCATTGAGGTCAATTCCAAGACCTCAATGCCCAGGATTAGGCCCCCTCCACTTGAGCCCTAGTCACATCAAGGCTTTTTTAAGGACCCCAACACCCGTGCCCCACACTTGAGCTTGGGTCTATCAAGGCCATGCCCAGGACCTTAGCACCCCACCAGAGTCCATCAAAGCCAAGCCTAGGGCCCTAGCACATGTGTCTAGGTCCATTGAGGTTGGGCCCAAGAACCAAGCACCCATGCCCAAGTTCTTTGATGCCGAGTTCAATATTATTGAGGCCGGGCTTGGGTCTCTAGCACTCGGGCTCAAGTCCATCGAGGTTGAGCTTAAAACCTCGATGCCCATGCCTCAGTCCATTTTAGTCCAGCTCAGGACCTCAGCACTCCTGCTCGAATCCTAGGTCAAGCCTCGATGGACCCAAGTTAGGCCATCGGGGTCCAAGGGCTCACCCTCCATGGACTAGGGTGGGATTACCGAAGTCTTGGGCTCGACCTCGATGGTCCCAAGCCAAGGCACCAAGGTTCTGGGCACAACCTTGATGGTCTCAGGTTGGGACCAAGGACTTGATCCCAACAAGGACTCGATCCCAACCTTGATGGACCTGGGCCCAAGCAACAAGGACTCGGTCTTGAGAGCAAGGTTCTAAGCATAATCTTGATGAACCTGAGCTTGGGCTCTGGGACTCGAACACCATCAAGATCTCGAGCTTGGCCTCCATGGACCCAAGCCTAGGCTCCTGGGCCTAGTTAATATATAAATATTTTAGTATATTTAAATATTAAGATAGTTTCATTTAAGAATATTTTAGTTTATGATATCTATAATAGTCAAAGTAGAATCTTATTAAAAGTCGTGACCGGTTGATAATCCTGTATTTTTAATTCTAAATATTTTCATAAGCATATCTAGAAAATATGTTATTAGAGGTGAGCAATTCCAGGTTCCTTACGGGTTTTACCTGAAATCCGGAATCTACTCGTCGATACAGGTTCCTTATTTTTTGGAACTTGAAATTTACCCATTAGAACTTGAAACCTGGAACTTACCTCATCACAAGGTCTAAGGTTGGTTCCAAAGTCCAATAGGTTCTTTTTTTTTTTTTTTTCATTTTTAGTTAAGCAAAATAGAAATGAATGCAACAATTAAATAAAAACTTCTCATTTGTCAAAAGTAACAATCCATAGAAGATGAACATGTAATATGCACCTTATTCACCTTTTTCACCAGAAATAACCATGCTATATTGTCAAAATCACAACAAATCAAGATCAGCACCTTCTCACAAAAGTCCTCTGCTTCTAGTTGAATTCAGCTTACAAGTGCTCAAATTCTGGTACAACCGGTGCAGAAATTCTCAGCCATTTGACAATTAAAGCACAAGCGTGCATTTCATGAAATGACTGCACCAGTTCATCACAACACTTTCACAGACATACTTCTCCATACCAGAACCCGCAACAACATTACTCCGAAATTTTCTATAGTTACAAAGTACCCTCATCTTAGAATTTATATGTCTAGCAATTAAATTTTGAAGCAAAACTTCCTCCAATAGCCTAAGCACAACAGAGACAAACATTACAATCGGAAAATCCAAATCAAAACAGATCAAGATCAGCACCTTCAAACAATTCCCAGATTTAAAATTACAACTACACAGTCACCTACTATCACACTAAAATCAGCAATTTAAGCAGATTATTTCCCATGCAAGGAGTTCTTTGCTAGATTATAAGAATTCGACAACATTACCTCCATGCAACACAAATTCTAGGAAGCACAGAAATAAATAAATAAATAAATAATCGAAATTCTAGAGCTTGCTCTCCTGCTGTTATTATCTTCAAACAGAGCAAGAAATATGTATTACCCAGTTCATGTTGACCCAAAGTCTTATCTAAGATGGTTAACTATTAAGAGGAATTTCTGCATGATTAACTTGTAAACTACATAGATCGAACAAACAATTCGGTGTCATTCAGCTTCACCAACAGGTCAGTATACAGAAGATCATTAACACACAAATCAGATCAGAAAAGGGGACAAAAAAAAAAGCGCCTCATCATCCTAAAATTACAAAATGCCCACACTTGGGCCTCTGGGAGAGGGCTCTTCCTCCGTGTTCATATGCGCTGTCTCTAATTTTTCTTAACACTACGCGTAGTTTGGCAATCAATTGAGAAAATATGTTAACAAGTTTTCAGATCTGATAATATCATGTATCATTTCTCAATCATGCCTTGGGGGCATTTCATCGAACAGATTATAGCCGACGATTTGAGAAGTACATTTTAATCACTTCAAACCTAGATTCGTGGACTTACTGAAATGACAATGATTCGAAATCAAACGAATCAGTTCATCCAAGTCCGACACATGGTTGAACAGAGAAGGTTGAACTTCGGTTCCAGCTACAATCAAAACAACGCGTGGCAAAGAATCAGACGTTACCCGATTCATAGACGATGACGAAGCCGCGACCCGTGAGTCAAAGGGAGTTCAAGGCACTGGCAGAAGTTGAAGGCGCTGGAACGAGAAAAAGGCTAAGGTGAAAACTAGGAAAGCAGAGAGCTTTGCCGGAGAGGAACTTTCGCCAGTGATGGAGGCGGTGGGCGGAAGGTCGTGCGACTGGCGATTTCGGAGAGGAAAGCAGGAGGACGACGAGAACTCTCAATATTCTATTTCGGGGTTTCCCGGTTCTTATGTCCGGTTCCCGGCTCCCGGTTCGGTTTCCCCTGAAACTGGAAACCGAACTGGGAAGCGACAATTCTTAAACAAAATAGAATTGGGAATCAACCAATAATTCATTACCAGTCCAATTCTCCGGTTTCTGATTCTATCCTAAAACGGTATTGATCAATAGATGTTATCTTATTCATAGATACTTTTATCAATCTAAATCTTGTTCCTAATTTTATTTCCAACCTTTTGTTTGTGTTTTCTTAATTAAATTAAGTTAAATTTATGTGTTTTCATTCTCTATGGTTAATGCTTCCAAAAATAATAAAAATGAAATTATTTAGGTTGCATTGCTTCCCTTGCTAGAAAGCAGGTAGAAATTAGCTCAAGGGGCCCACCTCGCCTACTCCCTGGCCAACCGCAAGCTACCATCCAAAATAAAACATTTTTACAATAATTAAAAAAAAATTCTATGACAAAAAAAAAAAACAAGTTGATTCAACTAAATTCAAATAAAAAAAAAACACAAAATGAAGACACTTGAAAGTTTTTTCTATCTTAGGAACAAGATTTAAATTAATATAAGTACTACTATATATAGAGGTCAATATTGTTTCTAAATATGATTATGAAAATACTTAGACCTATATATAGAGGTCAATATTCGCTACTTTTACAATTGCAGAGATCATAACTATTGTAATACTTATGAGGACCAAAAGCATAATAAAGGGAGAGTGTATTTTATGCCAATTGAAATGCAAAGATACTTTTAAATCTTGGCAATAGTAATAGTGTAATTATAAAAACTAATTAATCGTAGAGAAGGACTAATTTGATTTTGTTAAAAGAAAGTTAAGAGATTGAACTATTTTAAAGTTCTAGAGCCAGATTGCTCGTAGAGAAGGACTAATTTGATTTTGTTAAAAGAAAGTTAAGAGATTGAACTATTTTAAAGTTCTAGAGCCAGATTGCTCGTAGAGAAGGACTAATTTGATTTTGTTAAAAGAAAGTTAAGAGATTGAACTATTTTAAAGTTCTAGAGCCAGATTGCACATTTTTAGATATCATTAGGTTTGATCACAGAAATATATTTTTGGGAACTAGATTGCACATTTCTAGACATCATTAGGGATTAAATTGCACAATTCACAATAGTTTAGGGAAATGTGGTGACTTTTTCCCTTGTTTGATCAAACTTTATGATTACATTGGATATCTAGGAATAGTTTAGCGATTGCATTAAACAATTTAAAAATCTAAAGATGATATTGCACATTTGACTGAATTTTAATATTATTAGTTGATTTACCTTTAAAAAATTGTGGTAATTTTCACGTTTCAATCGACACATTCCACTCCTTGTCTCCATAAAATCAAGAGCGCATGGTAATCTGTTATGTTATTGTTGGTAGAGATCGTTAAAAAGCAAAATAAGAAATTCAAATAGAATGAAAGGAACATGAAGGAATTGAATCATCGTGTTCTTTGATGTTAGACAGAAATGAATGGAAAGTAATAAAATAGGACTTAAATGTCCTTTTACATATTTACTTATTAAAATAAATGAATGCACAAGTAAGAAAAAGAAATATATATATATATATATAATGGGTAAGTAGTATCTATTTCAAAAGGGAAAAAAAAAGGAAAATAAAAAATGTATCTTCAGTCCAAACCTTTATTTGCAATATAGAGTCAACTCTTAAATGTTTGAAAAAGGTATAATCGTGTCCAAAACTTTTGGATATGGTATAATAACGTATTTTTAGCAACTGCACCTATAACATTGCTAACATGCTACATTTGAAATCCGACATGGCATTTAATTATTTGTTAACATATGTGGCATTGATGTGGTGTGGCGTCAAATTCAAAAGATTCAAAAAAGTAGAAAAACTAAAAAAGGAAAAATAAAAATCGAGACAGAAGCCAAACGTAAAAAAGGGGAAAATACATAAAATTACCTTGAATATTGAGGTAATACATGTTTGCCCCTACTTGTTTCTCATTACCCGCAGATTTTTCATTTTGTTATAATCACTAATCCTCCATTATATATTCCGTTAGCATGAGCAATTCACTTTACTTATAAGTAGTAAAAGTATATTTTCATCTTATTTTTTAAAGGAATCTCCTTTACCCCTTTATTTCTTAAAAAATAATTAAAGACATTGGAGAAAAGAAATTAGTTAAAATATTTAAAAAAAGTTTCTACAATAATATCGACAAATAAAAAAATTAAAAAGTTGATGAATATGTTAATAACCAGACCTGCTAAGGTTCTCAGTACCCAAAACTAGACAAACCAAGGTCAGTTCTTGGTCCTTGAACTCGAGAACCAAACTAGTTGGTCCTAGTCCGGTTTTTGGATTAGACCAAGATCAACTTTTTTTCCCTTTGGATTTTGCTTTTATTTAGTGAGTCACATCGGGCAAACTCGTGATTAGACAAACATGAATTCTCCGCCATCATAAAATTGGTGGACTCAATCAAAAGTCAACCAAAAATCAACAATTAAGAAAGAGAAAACGGTCATTCAAAAATTTGATATTCAACTGGAGATAGAACTATAGTATATTCCAAGTAAAGTAAATATAATATCTTACTACAATTAACAGAGATGAATTGAAGACAGAAGAGTAGAGTTTGAGCCCTAAATTCTATTTTAGGACAACCGGTTTCTAAACTGGTTTGGTTTGATTCCTTCATTGGAACCAAGAATTAGACCAGTTTTAAATTTTGGGAATTGGAAACCACCTAGAACCGAGCATTCTGGTCCGATTAGATTCAAATAAGTTCCCAAGTCAAATTGGAACCAATGCTCACCTTTACTTTTAAATAGTCAACTAATGCAAAAAAACAAAAAAACAAAAAAAAACAAAAATAGGATTAATATCCTAAAAATCCCTAAACTGATACATATGTGACAAATTTACTCAAAACTAATTTTTTGACCACAAAAAATTCCAAACTGATATATTTTTGACAAATTTACCCTAAAGTGGTACATTTATGATAAATTTACCATTTTTTAGTTTTTATTAAATTTTACAGTCAAATTATTAGGTTGAATGACATGTGACAATTGATTGATGTACCAATTTTGATTTTTCTTTCATTTGTCACAATTCTATAATTTTTGTAATTTTTTTGTGATATTAATCTAATTTAACGAATGGTATATTGATCACAAATATACTAATTTAGGGTTTTTGGCGATCAAATAAATTAGTTTATGGTAAATTTGTCACAAATATACTAGTTTGGGGTCTTTTATGGTCAAGTGGGGTAAATTTATCACATGTGTGCCAGTTTAAGGTTTTTCATGGTTAAAAAAATAGTTTATGTTAAATTCGTCACACGTGTACCAATTTTAGGTTTTTTTTTTATGGTATTAACCCAAAAAAATTAATTGATCAATACAAAATAATTGAAATATCATCTTGGATTTCGATTAATCATATCCTTTTCTATAAATTTTTGATATTATTAATTAATTTATTTTTTACATTAATCAACCCTTAAATATACATAATGAGTAATAAATTTTTACCCTTCTCTTTTTATTATTAAGGCTTTTTCCCTTTTCATTTTATCCGTGCTTATTAGTTTTTTTTTTTAATTTCTTAACTAGTTTTATCAAAGTTGGTACATTTATCTAATTTTAGCAATTTTTTTGTTATTTTTTACATTATATATTATAATTAATATAATTTTCTCCTATTTTACATATATATATGTTTTCATTTATTCTATTATTTAAATTTTGTCACTATAAGTAGCAGGGGCTCCAGAAATAAAAGACCGAGTGACGAGTGTCGTCGGTTCCCGCCCTAAGCAATCCCGTCAAACGTATTTGCTCTACCTTTAATTTTTGCCAGGATGTCTAGTATATTACTTTTTCCCTCAGAATTTTGAAAGATATATCTAATGTTTCAATAAAAGCACATCCACCGGCAGATCCAACTAATACAGACGGACAAGAACGTTGTACAATGACGAATCAGGGGGCCGCTCCGTGCTCGATGCAATTTTTATCAAATATACGCCATATTCCACAGAATTTTCTATAAAATTCTTATACCATGCCCTTCCCTAAAATAATTATTGCGAGATTTTCTTTTAACTCGCGACACCTAATGACCGTCACGGTGTAGTTCAATGTTCCAATAAGAAAAGACCTTTTTTGCTCTCTCAAAGGTCTAGCCACCGGAGACCGACTGCCACTTCCACCCAACCTACAGCGGAGAAGCTTCAGCGGCCATCATCGGCTCCTCAGACAGTGGAAACGGTGGTGGCCACGGCGTGGCAAAAAGGGAATGCAAATTCTTTGTGGTCAAGTTCTACACTCATTCAAATCTGACCTACTATCGACCATGACACAGCTCAAATATTGCAGGGAAACAGAGGGGTCGGGCGAAACTTACCTTGCCCCACCGGAACGAAAACGCTGCCGAATCCTGCAGCCAAACCGCTTGGTGTTGTTGAGCCTTAGTTCTCCAATGATACGGCAAGCATGGAGCGACCGCGTCGAGTCAGCCAAGGCCCCATATACATTTATCAACTAGAAGAGATACCTAATGGTCCAACGGCAGATGAAAATGAGAGAGCATTAAGTTCAGTTCGTTTCGCGAAAAATAATTTCCGGGAAAACGTTTTCTGGATTTTCTAGTATTCATTTCACGAAAATTGAATTTGTTGGGAAAAATGTTTTCCATGAAATGAAAAATTTGAAAAGTAGAAAACATTTTCCTCACTTGATATCTCTTATCCCATACCTCTATAAATCAACACTTTCTCCTCCCCATTCTTCTTCTTCTTCTTTTCTTTCTTTATTTGAATTATTTTTTAATTTTAATTTTCTTTTTCTTTTTTAGTTCAAGTTATTTTTAATATCCTTTTTCTTTTCTTTTTCTTTGTTTCCCATCTTCTTCTTTCTGGCTAGTCGTCGGCCGTTACTAAGCGAACCTCGAGCTCGTCAATCTCAAGCTTGCGCTCTACACTCTTGCTTATCATTTTATTTATTTACTATATCCTGCAGTTGTACATTGCTCAAGCAAAGAGCTCTACATGCTTTGCTTTTTTTTTTTATTAGAACACAAAAGACGCAGGAGGAGAACAGGCCACTCAACTTGAAGATTCTCATTAGGGCTGTACATGCTTTGCTTCTTTTCTCTTTTGCTTCTTTTTAAAATCCATATATTTTTTTTATAGTAGATGAGTGTTTGACAATAATGAGGGAACAAATATATAAATCAAGTTTGCTCGAATTTAAAGGTAAGTTCATATTTGATGGATTTATAGGTCAGTAAGTGATGCATGCCTAAGTGGTAAAGTCTTAGAAAATATTTTCCTTACCGAATATCGGAAAATATTTTCCGAAACATTTTCAAGTTTTAATCGAATACCAGAAAATATTGTTATTTTCTTGGAAAATGAATTCTGGGAAAATATTTTCCGGAAATAGCCTATTTTCCATGAAATGAATAGACCCTAAGAGTACGCATGATAATCATTCTATTTCTATTTCAGAACTGTTCCTGACTTGTTTTTATAACATAAATCTGTTTGGTAAAATTATTTCATTATTCTAGTTATGGAATAGATTTTATTCCAGAAATAAGTTTGGAACATAAATCAAAAATAAAAATTTTATATTTTTCTATTTCTAGAACAAAAATGAAAAATAAAAACTCATTACATCGTTTGTTTTTGCTACTAGCTGACCACACCACCGCCGACTCCTTGTCGCTGCCTACCATTCACCGCTTGCCGCCACCTATAGTCGGCTGCAATCGGTCGACGGTCGCTGATCGCCGTCCATCACTAGTTGTTAGCCACCGTTGTCGCTTGAGAGGGAGAAATTTTGTTCTATTTTGAGAATATAAATTTTGTGTCATTATCAAACGCGTATTTTTGCTTAGAAACTCATCCAATAATAGTAATAGAAAAATCTATTTTTCTTTTAGAAATCAATTTCTGACCATAATGATTATCATTCGTGCTCTAAGTGATTAGCACATGTATTAAAAATGTACTTTGACTGGTGGATTTTAGCACATGTCTCTGATTTAGTCATGTAAATTAAAAGAAAATGAAAATGACGATAGTAGACTAAAAATTTTGCTTTAATATGCAATGACGTACCTAAATTTTTATTTTATTTTATTTAATGTAATTCTTGAACTATTCTTGAGGCTCCATTTGTTCCCCATACAAATAAGTCAACGAAAAACCTATACTTATATTCATATGATTTTTGATTTTTGAAAAAGGAAATTATTTTCCAGATTATGACTCAGTATTGACGCTTAGATCAGAAACTTTATGTTTGGGCATGAAACCCCAACACCCAATCCCTAGTCCTTGGCAATAGGCCTAGATCTAGAGGTCGGGGCCGAGTCTACAGGGTCTACAAGGCAAGACCCAAGATCTCAATGCCTGTGCTTAAGCCTCCGACGCTTGTGCCTAAAATAACAAGGCCAAGCGTGGGACTCTTGTGCCGGTGCTTGGGTCATCGATGCTCGAATCTGGGTCCATCGAAGTTGGGCCCGAGACACTAGTGCCTGAGACTGGGTCCTCAACACCTGCTCCTAGGTCCATCTAGGATGGGTCCTTAGCGCCTTTCCCAAGACCTAGGCGTGGGCCTTCCGCTAACCCCAACACCCGCACCTAGGTCCATCGAGGCTTGGCCTAGGACCTCAACGCCTATGTCTAGGTACTTGGATGCCTGGCCTGGGTTCATTGAGGCTGAGCCCAAGACCTTGGTGCTAGTGCCTAGGTCCTAGCATCGAGCTTGGGTCCATTGATGCCATGCTTAGGATCCCGATGCCCACACTTCAGTCCATCGAGACCAAGTCCATTAAAGTTGATTCCAAGACTCTAGTGCCTGAGATTGGGTCCTCTCCACTTGAGGCCCGTTCACATCAAGGCCGGGCTCGAGACCCCGACACATGTGTCGCTCACTTGAGCTTGGGTCCATCAAGGCCATTCTTAGGGCCCCGACGCCCAAGCCTCGATCCATCGAGGCTAATGCCGATGCATCGAGGCTGTGCCCGGGGCTGTAGCACTCGTGCCCAGGTCCATCAAGGGTGGACCTATGACCCTAGCACCCACACCTAGGTCCCTCGATGCCAAGTCCAATATTATCGAGGCTAGGCCTAGATCCCTAAGCTTGGGTCCATCGAGGCCAAGCCTAAAACCTCGAGGCCTGTGGCTTGGTCCATTTAAGTCGAGCCCAAGACCTTAGCACTCATGCTCATATCCTAGGCTAGGCCTTGATAAACCTGAGTCTTGGAATTGGAGACCTAGTTTTGGGCATCAAGGTCTAAGGGTCCACCCCTAATGGACTAGGGTCAGACTGCTAGAGTCCCGAGCTCAACCTCGATGGTCCCAAGCCAAGTCATCGAGGTCCCGGGCACAACTTCAGTGGAGCCCTAAATAGTCAATTAATGTAATAATAATAATAATAATAATAATAATAATAATAATAATAATAATAATAATAATTCTCCGAAATAGAAACGTTGCCATGCGCACCCTTGGAATTCGCGATGAGAGATGAGCGAGTCCCCGATTGGTGTAGGAGGTAGCATAGCAACCTAGTCGAGCCCAATTTCGATTCATGATGAGCCACAAGCAAGTCACGATTGGCATTACAACTCTGCAATTCCTAATAGTTGCTATAGTTGCGATGATGGCTAGTGGGGAAAAGTACCAAAAAAGTTCAAAACCTATTGCATTTATACTTATTCAGTCATAAACATTTTAATTGGACTAATTGAATCATAAACCTTTTCACATTAGTACTAATTTAGTCCATCCGACCAATTTAAAAAGGAAATTATTGACATTGGTGCTGGCGGTCCTACGTGATACTACCGATGGCCTTATGTGGCACTACCGACATTTTTTTTTTGGGGTCTAATATGATGCTTTCATTCATTCAAAAACAACGAGAATTATAAGAAAACGATAGATAAGTTTCCGAACATAAAATTTTCGAGAGTGGTCAGGGAGGAAAAGACAACCAATTTTGAGGGAGAGTTTTAGTCCGGTGAGCCTTGGCGAGCCAATCTACGACCTTGTTGGCCTCCCGAGAACAATGGGCCAACATCATCGAGTCGATTTGGGTTAATATTCCTTTATAGTGCTCTATTATATTCTTCACGTTCCATGGGTCTTCAGCCTAGCCCAAGATACTTTCCACCAAAGTCAAATTATCTGGTTCGCACTCCAGCTTTTCACTTTGTACTTGCTCTGTTCCAACTACTCCCATGTGCTGCTCCTTTTTCATCTTCAAAAACTCCAGCCCATGCAAAATAGCTAGGTCTTCGGCAGCACAAACCTCTCGCACAAAGCCACTGATGACTAGTCCGGCTTGATCTCACAAGATTCCAGCAACCGAGGGGCTGTTTGTTTGGTTTTTGATTCTGTTCCCCGAAACACAATTTTTGTTCTTTTGTTATGATGAACAAAAAAAGAACAGAAACGCGTTTGTTTACACTTTTGTTCTCAGGAACAAAAAATCTATTTTTTTGTTCCCGAAAACAAATTTGGAACAGAAACAAGAAACAAGAAAAACTTGTTTCTTATTCCCGGGAACACTTTTTAAAGAAACAAAATAATAAAAACACAAAACTTATTTCTTTTTTTTCTCCTTTTTCTTCTTCTTCTTCTTCTTTTTTCTTTGGCCGGTCGCCGGCCTCAGCCATGGCTGGCGACCAGCCGTCGAGGGCTGGCGACCTTGCCGAAGCGTCGCCGGCCCCCAATGAGGCTCGACCTCGCCTTGGCTGAGCGAGCTTGAGCTCGCCCAAATTCGGTGAGGCCGAGCTCGCCCAGCCACCGGCGAGGGGGCCATCGCCAGGTTGGTGTCGCCTAGTGGTGGCCCGGCGAGGCCAAGCCTCGTTGGTGGTTGGGTGAGCTTGGCCTTGCCGGGCAACCATTGGGTGATGTTGACCTGGCGATGGCCTGGCGAGGCTTTGCTGGGGGCCAGCGAGCCTTGTTGTGGCTGGGTGAGGCCGTCGGCCCTCGTCGGCCATGGCCGAGGTCGGCGACTGGCCAAAAGGAAAAAAGAATAAAAAAAGAATAAAAAGGAAAAATAAAATAAAAATATTAAAAAATTAAAAGAAACAAAAACATTACACAAGTTTACCAAATGTGCTTCTGTTCTTTTTCTATTCTAGGATCAGAAATTTTGTGCAGTTACCAAATGCGTTCTTCTGGTAAAAAAATGTTCCCCATAACATAAATAACTATTTTGTTCCGGGGAACAATTTTTTACCAAAAGCGTTACCAAATGCACCCTGAGCCTGCGTATTCTCCTTTAATTTCATCGATCTTCTCCCCGGTGATGTCCACTTGACCGGTAAGTTCAGATCCGTGGGTTTCTTTGCCCTCTTTTTCTTCTACCATCTGCTGAAGTTCTTTAGTTATGCTTCCGTTATATCAACGATGGAGTGCGGATCCGGTGGCTTGGCTCGAAATATGAAGTTGTTGTGAGTTTTCCATACTAACCAGAGTACTATCACAGCCAGTTCGTTCTCAGGTAAGTCGTTGCTCCCTTCAAACCTCTCCGACAGCCACTTATCAAACCTGGAAATAGTGTAGGGATTGCAGCTTAGGTTGATTCGTGGGTCTACCCATATGTATATTGTCCACTTGCAGAGCAAGAACAGGTGCTCGGTTGTCTCCAGATAGGCGTTGCAGAGCGAACAGATCGGGTCAGGTTCTCTCTTGTTGGTATATCATCTTGACAAATGCTCCAAATAAAGGTTCACATTTTCGGGGGGATAGTTAAATTCCAGATCTTAGTCCATAGTGTTCTAGAATTCTGGAATGAACTTGATGCTCTATTTGATTATGTTTTTGTGGTTCGGGAACAAGCTCTATTATAGCCGCTCTTTACTGTGTACATTCCTGATTTGTTGCCTGTCCATACTAGAGTATCTGCCTTTGGGGTAGGGTTGATTGGGATAGCAAGGATTTCGTTGGCTAGACGGTCTTCAAAAAGGTTCTGAATCTCTATTTCTTTCCATCCTCGGCTTTCTTCATTAATAAGTTCAACCACCATTACAGGGTCATCTTTATTTGTCAGACCGCCGATCACACCTAATGTGAGCCATTTGTCCTCTCGTATTCGGATTAATTTTCCATCACCCATCCTCGGTGGCCTCTCTCCCTACTAAAATACTTTGCCAACCCCATTATGGACGTTGCCCTTTTCTTGCCTTCCACGGGTCTCCATTTGGGAAGTAGACACCTTTTAGAATCCTACTCCATAGAGCTGAAGGGGATTGAGATAACCTCCAAGCTTGCTTACCCAGCATTGCTTTGTTGAAATTTGTCAAGTCTTTGAATCCGAGCCCCACTTCATCCTTTCTAGTTTTCATTACTTCCCACTTTTTCCAATGCAATTCTCTCCTTGAATCATTTTGTTTCCACCAGAAAGATGAGATTCTTCTTTCAATAGCTTTGTATGTTTACTCTAGCTAGGATCTAGGCGAACATCTCTTTTTTTTACTGGCCTCAATCCGTCGGAATGCCGAGACATTTCCCCGTCTTGTCTATGATTGGTACTCTAAGCTCTTGAGCCAGGTTCCTCTTCAGATTTAGAGGGCATCCACTGCTGAAACATACTCTTGATTTGTTTAAGTTTATGGTTTGACCGACCCATTGCGAAACAATACTGGTTTAAAACAGCTGCTAGATTTTGACATTCTCTGATAGTCCCATCCAGGAAAAAAATAGCATCATCGGCAAAGAGTAAGTGTGATAAGGTAGGGCAGTACATGTTCAAAGTTATTCCTTTAAGGCTCCCATCTTCCATGGCTTTGTGCATTAACCATGACAGGACATTTGCCACTAGAATGACAAGGTAAGGGGAGAGAGGGCCGCCTTGTCTGATTCCCCTTGATGGTGTGAAATATTGCATGGGCTCCCCATTTATCTTCACACTAAAAGACACTGTTGAGAAACATTGCATGATCAATGCTACCCACCTCTTAGAAAATCCCATTTTCAGCGGGCATTCTCTCAAAAAGTCCCACTTAACTCTGTTATAAGCTTTTTGCATATCAAGTTTCAGAATAGCTTGAAACTTCTTTTTTCTCTTCTTAATTCTGAGCTGATGGATAACTTCTTGAACTATAAATATGTTGTCTTGGATTTGCCGACCTTGTACAAAGGCACTTTGTTCAGAGGTAATAATTTCTGGGAGCCACGACTTTAGCCTATTAGCCATCACTTTTGATATAATTTTGTAGCTGAAGTTACATAGGCTGATAGGTCTAAATTGGCTTATACTTTCTGGATTTTTGACTTTTGGTATTAGAGAGATATGCATTTGGTTTAGGGTAGGGTCGAGAGTACCTGTCTCGAAGAAGTTCTGTATTAGCTGAAACACATTTTGCTTTAAGTCCTCCCAATAGTGCTGGTAAAATTGCCCATTTAGTTCGTTGGGACTTGGAGCTTTAAGTGAACCCAATTGGAAGACTGCTTCTTTCACTTCTTCAATGGATACACTTGCTATCAGCTGTGCTTAATTTCTTCATTTACTAGACTGGGATACTGATCTAGGACTGGCTGAAAATTCCTCTGACCCATCGACTCATAAAGTGTTTGATAAAAGTTCCCAATGTGTTGCTTGAGTGCATTCGGCTCCCTACACCAAGTTACTTCGTCCACCTTCAACATCGTGATTCTATTTCTCTGCCTTCTTTGCACTGTTGTGGCGTGGAAATACTTTGTGTTTCTATCTCCCCATTAAAGCTAGTTGATGCGCGATCTCGGCCCCTAGTATTTTTCCTCCCATCTCCATAGTTTGTCAATTTGGGCGACAATATTCTGAGGTTCCTCCTTGCTGAAGCTTCCTGAAGTTCTATTAGTAATCTTTGTTAGTGTCCTCTTTAGCTCTCTAATTTGAATTGATGCATTGGAGAACTTATCTTTACTCTAGGTTGCTAGTTCTTTAAAGACTTTTTGAACTTTTTCAGAGAAGCTGTTATCATTTGATAAATTTCCATTCCATGTTCTCTTTATGATCTCCCTGCATTCTTGATCTTCCAGTTAGTAAGCTTCAAACTTGAATTCTGTTTTTCTTTTCTTACTTTCAGGATGCAACACAAGAAGAAGTGGGCTGTGATCTGAGCCGACAGTTGGTAGAGAAGGTAACCCACCAATCCATAGTGCATAGAACTCCGTCTAGTCTTTTTTTTTACCAGTTCCTCTCCTTCTCTGTTATTCGCCCAAGTATAGGCGCACCATTTGCTGTCTATATCCATTAGGGAGCAATCATTTAAGAGCTCACGGAAGGCTGCTATGCGATAGTAGTCAGCTTCCCTCTTTCCTACCTTCTCCCAAATGTACAAAATTGCATTGAAATCCCCCATACAAATCCACAGGAGTAGGTTATTTGACTGGAAATCCCTCAATTTTTGCCATAAAGGTAGTCTCTCCCCATAGTTTGTAGGAGCATGGAGGAAAGTTATCCTCATTTGATAGCCAGTAGTTGGGTCTTTACGTTCCAAATCGATGAACACCTTAGTGCTGGAATTCACTCTTAAACCCACATTTTCACTCCACATAAGTGTTAATCCTCCCGCAATGCCTTCCGGATTCTCTAGAAATATATTTGGGAACTTTAGGCGTCTTTTGACACCCTCAACCATCGTCTCCTTGTTCTTGGTCTCCATTAAGAAAACCAGGTTAGGCCTTTCGAGAGCTACTAGAGCTCTCAGCTCTTGGAATGTTAGGGAGTTGCCTAGCCCCTGACAATTCCAGCTAATGATTTTCATAACGTCTTTGGTGGAGTATTAGGGCTAGCCACTAAAGCCCAATCGTTTCCTTCTTTTACTACTTGAATGGGGGTCTCCAATAGCTCCATATCGTCAATGATAAGTAGGGTAGGGTTTGCTAATCTTTTCTGTTTTTTGGCCCTCTGGGTCTTCAAGCTTTTTTTGCTGTTGATTTCCTCATTCAAAAGATTCGATTTGGGAAGTTCAAGGCACATTATCTATTTACCATTATCTTTTCTTATTCCTGGAGTTGGAGCCGAGCCTTCCATTGCTTTGTTAGAAGATGAACTTTCTACCCTTTTCTTGTTGCAAATGGGGGTCGCCCTTGTCTCCGATTTATTTCTAACCACTCTTTCCATTCCATCTTCTGTGGCTGGTGTTTCGGGGACTACTTCTTCAGCATCTGTGTTTGTTTCTAGTTTGCCATAGAAAGCTTCCCAATGAGGGCTATGATCTCGTACTTCCAACTTAAGCCATGGACCAAATTTTCCTACCCTGTTTTCTGCACATTTAGTTTGTTCATAGGGAATTTCTTCACAATATGTAGCGTAATGGCCAATTCTCCCACACGAGTAGCAATAATGTGGAAGGCGTTCGTATTTAAATTCCACCCATAGTTTCTTGTTCCCTATGTCCAATATGGCTCCAGATTTTAAGGGTTCTAACAAATCTAGGTCTACCCTCACCTTCCCTACTTTGTATGGACCATTTCCTTTAGAATCCACCTGTATTTCGAACACTCTTTTCACCCTTTTAGCCAAATCAGCAAACACTTCCTCTCTAAACCACACTCTTGGAAATATCCCACCTATTTGTACCCAAAAAGCACAACGGGAAAAGTCATAATAGTGCTCTGGGATCTCTAGTTCACATTGTTTAAGGACTAAAATATTGCTAGCGAAAGACCACGAGCTTGTTTTTATAATTCTCTCTTTGTCCTCCTCTTATTGAAATGCGAAAGAGAAGAACCCTGGCTCCTTTTGTGAGCAAACAACTAAATCTATTTTCCATGCCTTCTTCATTGTGTTGGAAAAAGCTTGGAAGTTAACATTAGGTTTGGAGAACAACTTACCAAATAGAGTTTGTTTGCATTCCCTCCTTTTATTGGAAGGGATTTCTGTCGATACTTCTACAACATCACCGTTTGACCAAAGATGGCCTAACCTTTTACACAATGTTGCTAGTCGCAAGTCGGTCTCTGTCTCACCTTCCATCTCCCATTTCTGTAGGGTCCCGGCTTGTAGTCGTTGCGTTTTGCTTGCTCGAAAGAGGACCTGGATGCCGAATTAGGATGCTTCCTGTGATGGCTTTCGTATAGGTGTAGTGTGATGGTTGGACTAGAAGGATTTGCTTATGGGTTCTTTTGTCTTTGGGGATTGTGGGGATAAGCGTGAGGTTAGATTGAAGGGAGCTCTGTGAAAATGGGTATAGGATTTCTGAAAATGGCTAAGCGATCTAGGCTGAAATAAGTGTTTAGTGTGAGGAGATCCTTGAAGAAAAAGTTGTAGAGGAAGGGGTAAAGGGCAAGTTGAGAGGATTCGTCTATGGTGTTAGGGTTTCTTTGGTGATACGTAGGGGAGGAAAAGGGTTAGGGTTCCAAAAGAAACTTTTTACCAAATTTAGGAGGCACATGGATCCATGTGGAAGGACCAACAAAACCAAAATCATAGTGGTTTTAGGGTTGTGTTTTCACTATCAGCCATTGAAGGGATAGGGAGAAGCTCTGCCCTAAGGAGAGAGAGGAGCTCTTCTGAGAAGAGAGTCGTGGTTGCTATGCACTACCAGCATTGACATGGACAAATTTTATAATTTATATTTTTTTTTTCATATTTTACTCTTTTCTCTTTTCTTTTTTCCTTTTCTCTTTACCCCTTGGCCGGCGGCAAGGGCCCCTATGCCCTCACCAGCCATTGGCGAGGGGCACTGTGCCCTTATCGGCCACAAGTGAGCATGTCAACCCTTGTCCAGATTGAGGCAAGAGCCGAAACCCTCACATGTTGGTGGCAAGGGCACAACAACCCTCACTTGTGGCGGGCAAGGGCGACAATGCCCTCATCCAGATCCAAGGGAGGGCACAATGCACTCGCCTGCCATGAATGAGGGCCTTCACACCCTCACCAATGGCCCACAATGGTGCAGAGGCCCTCGCCCAGACTAGCCTTTGGTTGGCAAGGTTGCTAGCAAACATGTAAAGAGAATAGAAAAAAAGAAAAGATAATATATATTATAAAGTTTGTCCATCTTAGTGCAGGTAGTATTATGTAAGACTACTGGTACTCATGTTAGCAATTTTCGATCTAAATTTGCCGGATGAACTAAATTGGTATAAATATGAAAAGATTTATGACTCAATTAATTCAATTGAAAGGTTTATAATTCAATTGGTATCAATATAATAAGTTTATGATTTTTTTTTGGTACTTTTCTCATGGCTAATGGCTAGCCCTCGAGCCTTGGCCATAAGATCGTCAGCCCTTGTTGAGGACATGGCCCAGCGGCTGCTACCTCGCAATTGCCATTCCGTCTTTTGCTTTTTGTTTGGGAATTATTTTGACCTCGCTGTTCTATTTACTAAAGAATTTTTAGCTGTTTCGTTTTCCCGGTATGGATCACCGACCCTTGCTCCACCGGCCATTCTCTCTCTTTGATTTCTTTTTACTTTACTGTTATGAGCAAGAAGGCACTTATGCCCACGGCCGCCGGGCCTTATGGGGAAGGGCCCAGTACAAGGACAGCATGGCCCTCGTTTCAAGCGCACCTCTATATTGACTAAATTAGTCCAACACAAGCTGCTTGGGACAGATTTATTTTTTAATTTTTGAGAACAGGTTTGAAATAAAATTCCATTTGATAACGTAATATTATTATTTTTATTTCTGAAACAATCATTTAGTCCAGAAATAAATTCGAAATAGAATTCAAAAGTGAAAAATTTCTACTTTTCTATTTCTAGAATGAAAATGAGAAATAAAAAATTTTCTTATTGCTCACCCTCGCTATTAGCAAACCGCCCGCCTACTATTAGTTGTTGCCCTCCTCCGCTGCTCGTTTGGGAGGGAGAGATTTTGTAAAATTAACATATATTTTTACTCAGAAATTCGTCCAAATAATAAAAATAGAAATTTCTAGCCATAAATTTTGTCTAAGAATAGAATGGTTATTAGTCGCATGCATTTAGATGCTTGGGGGCAGAGGTGCTTATTATTATTATTTTTTTTCTTCCTTAGAATTGACCGTTTGGTTTTATTTTTTAAGTCCCTCGGGCCAGAAAAAGAATATGATAGGGGAGCATGTGAAAGTCTTTTTCCAAAGTCAGAGTCACCACCTTTTTGTGTAGGTAGTAGGTACGGTCGCAAGTGGCTTCCCTCGTATCATCCGCCTCCCACAAGCGGGCAGAGGAACAAGGTCGCAGAAGAAGATGGAATGGAGGACTGTGAAGCTGGCCGTTTTCTTCTTATTTCTCGGGAGTGTTTCGACGCTTCGATTTCGAGTACTGCTTGCGATGGCTCTTGGCGTGATCGCCATCGCTGCTTCCCTAAAGAGGCAGAGGACTACCACGGTTAGATTCATTGACTTCGCGTCTTGATCCTGTACTGGCCCTTGTATTTCTTTCTTTCTGTTTACTATTCTAGCCAGGGGATTTGATTTATCGATGGTTACAGTATATCTACTTCATGCAAATACAGAGTGTAAGTTGTATGCAACGAGATTCAAGTTTCCATATCTTGTAACTAGGATCGCCATTTATTGGATCATCATGCTATATCAGTATTAGATTAGATTAGCGAGAAGCATTTACAGAGCATGGATATATTTTGATTCGAATGCATAATTGAGGCAATCGTTCCCAAGCCCCAGTTTCAATGTCTCCTTTCCAGCCACAATAGACGTAGTCAACATTCAACGATGAATGTGATAAACTCAATTTACTCGTTTGACAGGAATCCCCCTCTTCGTCGTCATCACCAAGCTCTGACTTGGCTGGAACCGACTATGATGTGTTCTTGAGTTTTAGAGGACCGGATACTCGCAAGGGTTTTACAGATATTCTTTACAATAGCTTGACACATGCTGGGATACACGTATATCGTGATGATGATGAGCTGTCTGTCGGAGAAGAGATCAAGCCCGCACTGATTGAAGCAATCAAACAGTCAAAGGTTTTGATTGCCATCATCTCCAGGAATTATGCTTTCAGCAAAAGCTGCCTCATGGAGTTGGTCGAAATATTGGAATGCAAGAAAACGATGAGTCGAGACATCATTCCCATTTTCTATGAGATTGAGCCCTTTGATGTGAAAGACCAGAAAAATTCTTTCAAGAAGAGCTTTCTCGAACACAAGAGGGATGGGGTTGATAGCGAGATCATCAAGAAGTGGAAGCTGGCTCTCGAAGAGATTGGAAGGATAAAGGGATTTGAAACTGCAAAAATACATAACGGGTAATCCAATTCAATTTAAAATTGATTTGCCAGATCATAAACCAGTCATGCTATCTCTGACATTATTCTGCTTTTTCAAGCTTTTATGTTTAGCAACTCCAGTTAACCGTTTGCTTTCAGACCATGTTAGACCATTGAAATGCAGGATCTTTGGAAGTGCATTAAATGCCTCCTGTGTTCCTGCCTCATGGTGCATCGCTTCTGGTTCAACTCTGCACGTTCTGCTTTGCTCTACTGTATTACTGTTGTTCTGATTTACTTTCTCATAATTTGATTTCTGTAGGCATCATTCCAAGCTCATAGACGAACTCATCCCAATTGTTTACCAAAAGCTGAAGAAAGGTCGACTATTTGTGACAAAATGTTTAGTTGGAGTTGACCATCACGTGCAAGAGATTATGAGAAAGGTCGGTGTTGTGCATCGCAATGGACAAGTAATTGAAATATGCGGTGGTAATGTTCGAGTCATAGGAATAAATGGTATTGGGGGGGTTGGCAAGACTACGCTTGCGAAAGTTGTTTACAATCAACTCTATGATCGCTTTCAAGGTTATAGTTATCTTCAGAAAATTCGAGAATTCCATCAACATGATATCTTGTCCTTGCAAACTCAATTAATTTCAGACCTCCGAAAAAAAAGGGCGACATTCAGATGTTCTGATGATGCTAGGGACGTTCTTGCAAACGGCTTTCGCAATCAGCAGGTCCTCATTCTTCTTGATGACGTGGAAGATGTTAACCATCTCGATGCGGTTGTCGGGGAGCTTAGTTGGTTTGGTCCTGGAAGCAGGATTATTGTGACTTCCAGAAAGAGCGACATCCTTTTGAAGTTCGAAGAGGCTGAAACTTATGAGATTGAACCAATGGAAGAAGATAAAGCTCTTCAACTTTTTTCGAAGCAGGCTTTTCAAAGTAATTCTCCTAGCAAGGGCTTTGAAAGCATTTCCCAGGACATTGTATCAGCTACTGGGCGACTTCCTTTAGCACTTGAGGTGACAGGTTCGAGTTTGTTTAAAAAATCGGTGGGTACATGGAAAGATACGTTGCAAAAATTGAAAGATGCTCCTAATGAGAAAGTTGAACCTGTGTTGAAGATAAGTTACAATGCTTTAGATATATATGCAAAGCAAATATTTCTAGATATAGCATGTTTTCTGGTTGGAAAGGATGGGAGAATTGCCTTTTATATGTGGGAAGACTGTACACTTTACCCTAACAGTGGGATCGAAGCTCTCCTTGTAATGTCTTTGGTGAAAATTGGAGAAAACAATGAGCTATTGATGCATGATCTACTGAGAACTCTAGGCAGAAAAATAGTGTTAGATGAAGATCCTATCCCCTGTAACCGAAGTAGGTTGTGGGTGCACGATGAAGCTGTATCTACCCTATCAATGAAAGAGGTAAACCTGAAAGCCAGAACTATTTTCTTTTCTAGCTGCAGTTGATTTTCTTTTTAAGTTACCCAATTCTCTTTTAAAATTAATTTATAGAAGAACTGTAGAAAGCACAAAGTTTTGTGTCAAAGCTCAAAGTTCTATTCATTAACTTTATGTTCAAACTGGTAGGGTGCTCCAAATGTTCAAGCCCTTGCTCTCACCTTTCACAAAGAATCCAATGACTGTTTCACATCTGACGAATCTGGCCCGCTATTGAACTTAAGGTTCCTTAAGTTGGATCGAGCCAATATGAGAGGAAATTTTACTGCTCTTCTTTTAAAATTAAGATGGCTTGATTGGCGTGGCTGCTGTAAGAGCTCCGAGCCTCTTGTATTGTCTGTAGAGAACTTGGTCATTCTTGATCTTTCCGGGAGTGCAGTGGCAGATGATTGGGAAGGTTGGAAACAAATAATGGAGGTATTGCACACGGTCCTTTTTAGACTTTTTGTGAAGAGTAGCTAATAGATCTGAACCTTTTTTTGTCTCTTTCTTACACAGAAGGCAAACAAATTGAAGGTTTTGGAGCTAACTGGTTGCAGTCAATTATGTAAAACGCCATGCTTCCCAGCTGATAGCAAATTAGAAAGACTGATTCTTGAAGGATGTTCTCATTTGTCACTTATTGACAGATCCATTGGCAATTTGAAATATTTGAAGTCCTTGAACATCAAGTCCACTCAGATTGCCCTGCTCCCAGAAGAGATGGGTTCCTTGAATAATTTGGAAGAGCTTTTGATTGATAAAACTTCCATACGTCACCTTCGTTTCTTAAAAGGTTCTATGCAGCAACTTAAAATTCTTAGCGCTTCCAGCTGCAAAAATTTGGCTGAAATATCTGAGTCTATTGGTTGTTTACGTACTCTGTCATATCTTGCATTGGGTGAAGCCATTATCCCAGGACTCCCAAATTCTGTTAAGTTGTTGGAGGGACTTGTAGAGTTGTCCTTAAGAGACTGTCGGCGGATAACTGCACTTCCGGACTCCATTGGTATGCTTAAGTCACTTCAGATAATGGATCTGTCAAACACCAGAATTAAGATATTGCCAGAATCCATAAGAAATTTGGATAGCTTGGAGGTGCTGAGAATAAAGAATACTCACATTAGTAAATTCCCTAAAGATATTACAAATCTAGGGAAGTTGCAAGTTATAACGTTTTCTGACTGCCGAAGTTTGAATGGGAAAATTTTGTGTGATATTTCAGGGTTATCATCTTTGAGAATCTTGGAGTTATCATTTACCCTGATTGGTAGCCTACCTGAAAGCATTTGTCAGCTTTCTCTTCTCCAGACTCTCCACTTGCTTGAGTGTGATGAACTTCATACTCTACCAAGATTACCTTCTAGTCTAGGGAGTTTGTGCTGGGGAACCAAAAACATGATTGTTCAGGATTTTTCATATTTGAGAGATTTGAAAGTTTTGGAATTAGTTAATGATCCTGATGAGGAGGAAATATCTGCCTTTGAGCTGTCCCAAATGGAAAGCTTTGGCTGGATATCAAGTTTATCCAACCTAGAAACCCTAAAGCTGTGCCTTCCAAATGTTACTGGTCTACCAGAAGAATTTAATGCTCTTACTCGACTTAAAAAACTTGATTTGTCCTGCATAAACCTGCTAGACCTTCCACGACTTCCCTCAAGCTTATCAAAACTACTTCTCAAGAATTGCCAGATCCAGGGGATGACTTTCTCTAATCTGGAAATTCTATCCGAATTGGAGCTCTGTAACTGCAATGCATGGGAAATTCTTGGTCTTGGGAACCTAAGGCTCCTGCAAGTGTTGAAGATATCTGGCTGCAACATGAAGAACCTTGATGGTCTCGAACAAGCATCTCAATTGAGAAGGTTTTCTATGTCTGAATGCCATTCTCTTGACAGGTTGCCAGACCTATCAAAGTGCGGAAGTCTGGAATTTAAGGATATTTGCAACAATCAGGATTAGCCCTGTGAGAGGCACTATAAAAGTTGCTTCTCAAGGCACCGTGATTGTCCGTGCCAATATCATTGTGGTGCTTGATACATGTTGTGATCTTAACAGCAAGCTGCGAAGGGTGCTCTCTATTTCCAATTAAAAGAGGTTGGATTTTATTTCTTTCTCCAAGGTAAGTACCGCACTTTTTCTCTGCATCTACAATTGGTAGGCCTTATTATTTCCGACAGAGTCTGCGAGGCGAATTTTTCAATTTTGTTGTTTTTCTTCCATTCTTTTTTCCTGTTTTCTTGCAGCGACATTTCTCTTTCCCATTGTCACACTACTTAATCTGTGCTTCTTTGGAGGTAAAGATGAGAATCAAGAAATAATTTTCTTATGGACTGCGAAAATGTGGTCAGTATTGAAGAACCCAATTTAATGCACTGTATCATTCCTCATTGATCTATAAACTATCAGCAAGTACCCACTCTAGCAGCTCTTTTTCTGTTGAGAGCAAAAACTATTTGTGAAAAACTTAGATCTACAAGTTGATGGATTCACCAAGCAGGACTTGGTAAATTTTCGTGGCATAAGAATCTACGTGCTGGTACTTTGATTTGTTTGTGGCTCCAAAATTCTAGGAGAAACCTGATGCTTTAAATTTCAGGACTGTGTTACAGTCATGCCGGATTGGACATGGAGTAATCTTGAGAAAATGAATTGCCAGAAGTAAACTTTTCTTATTTCATGCAATCTACGCCTGTGTTCTAACGAAGTTTGAAATTTTTATCTTATTTTTTATATGTAATAAGATGTAATATTTTGCTGCTTCATGTGAGTAAGCAATCAGAGACGTCGACTGTGTGTGAAATAAAACGTGTAAGAGGAAACATGAAAAATGGATGAGTTATTGAAAGACAGTTTAGTCTGTAAGTAACACAACATATTGTAGTGTTGACATTTGAGAACGTCCGTGTTTGTACATTTTTATGCTCACACCCCATTGCATGATATGGTATCATGCTCCAATGAAGATTTCCATGAAACTAAAAGCAAAAACATGCCTGTGATACGTAAATACGTGAGTAATTTTCATGTGAATATGAAATTCTTCATATGCCATCATGCTACTAGTAGAATGTCAAACCAATTACATGTTATTGAATGAGCCATTACTTGCTATTAGTGTCTAATCGGTTAGTCAGTACTTTGATTGCTGGTGACTGATCAAGAGATTGTGTTACTTCAACTTATCTGCTTGCTGAAACAATAGATAGGTGGTAGCTCATGTTCCTAGTAATTAATGAAATGATGATTCAGAATCAACGTTTCTTCAGATTACTCCGGGATTGGATTGGGAAGGGAGTTCGGTTTTGAACTTCTTCTGGACAACATGTTGAAGATCAAGAGGCCGCTGGTGAAGATAAGCTGAGATGGTACACCTTACAAATCAGGGATCAACAGCATTGCATTATGTGGATGCCACAGTTAGAAACTGAAGGGCCTTTGACAGGACAGAAGTACCATTTTGCCAACCTTGCGGTGCGAGTTTAATTCCAACTTCTGTGAGATTTTTCTTCTTCTTGATGCTGTATGACAAGTTCCGTTCAGTTGATGGAAGGAAGACCTGTCATTCTGTTCATTTAGGACTTGATGAAGTGTAGATTTTGCTGTCTATATGTTGCAGAACACTGCTGTACATTATATTCTGCATCTCTCGACCTGTAACCAGCCCTTTTGATTAGTCCATTGTCATTTTCACTCTCCTGTCTCTGGCTGCAAACCAGAGACCATCGATTACGATTTCTGGATTTTTATAGGTCGATTGTAGGAAGCATGTCATAGGGATATACTTGGATGGACTAACCCAGTTGCAGGATGATTCGAGCAGTTTGGCATTGAGTCCATATAATGGTTTGACAGATTTCTAACATTGAAGCAGTTTGTTCCGTTGATCGTAACTATATAATTTCAGCAGTAAATTTGGAATTGATGGTAAATAAAAGGGTTGTAAATGGTGACCGACAATTTGTCATTCCGGTCAACTATATGTAAGTTATTAATGAAATTACAATTTTGCCATCAATAGTAGATTATCACTTGCTATTAGATTTTAAGGATAAGTTCATTGGAAGTCCTAAACTTATCACGAAAATACAATTGATGCCTAAAACTTTTAAAAAGTATAATCGAGTCTAAAACTATTTACATTGGTGCAATCGAGTCCTTCCGTATACACCGTCAATTTAACAAATGGAAAATGCTGACGTGGCATTTTTAAATTAATTTATCTCTCTATTATTATTATTATTATTATTATTATTATTATTATTATTTTATGTAAATTAGTTTTAAAAACTAAAAAAGAAATACAAAATTTTTATTTTTTTTAAATGAAAATAAAAAAAGGGAGGAGCATGTTCGCCGGTGGGGCGCCACTGTTGCCGTCAGCCATTGCTGAAGGGGCCAACAAAGGTTGTCGGCCGTGGGCGAGGGAGGCCAGCCCTCACTTGGCCCTCGGTACAACAAGATTATCTATGATGGCTTCTATGTAACTTAACCTATGCATAGTAAGTAGTACTTATTGGTCGCACGATCAATATACCTAATGAGTTTATCTGTTTGCGAATGATAAACGTTATATCTAAGTGGGATGTACAAATATGGGGACTGTGCATCGGGCCCATCGCACGTGAGCGAGAGATGTTGGGTCTTGGACTTGGGTCAAGCCCATGACCCAAGTCCAGCCCACAACTTTCAAAGTTCCCTTGGCGGGAAGAGTTACTGAAGAGAAAATAACTGTCATAATCCCCGGTGCACGTGCAAAAGAGTGCATGCAAGTTACAAGCAACGGTGTGGGTGTGCTCATGTGAAGGTTAGAGACCGAGAGAAAAACATAAACACTGTCGTAAGGAAAATTGCGAGCAAGTGTACTGTGGGGGCATATTTGATTGTGGAAAAACACGTGTTAATCTAATGTGTTACACTTAAGACCGGAGCGGATAACACAAGCATTACTTAAGATCGGGAGGTTTTTTCGACTGGAGCATTCCCTTTATAGGATACTATATGAGACTCAAAATTTTAGAAAACTCATTTTTTTTTTCAAATAAATTTTGTTCGAGTAAATATAGTCAAAATTATATTCAAGAACGACCGGCCTTGCTACGTAAAATTTGCAGAAAAATGTCAACCGAGCTGTATGAAAGAGACGAATTAATTTGCTCCAAACCTTGACTCTAGAAAGATTAGGATAATTTTTTAAAAAGGGACTCTCCGACCTTAAGGACCCAACAAATAGAATTAGAGATGTATATATATGTCTGATTACTATTTATGAGATGATAAGGTGTAGCAGAATCTATTCTAATCTTTGGAGACTAAGGACGCATTTGGTAACGATTCTGTTCCCGGGAACAATTTCTGATCAGAAATGATTCTTTTTTATTTTGTTCCCAGAAACAATTTCTAAGCATTTTAAGCCATTTGGTAACTGTCCAAACTTTCTGATTCTGGAATAGAATTGCGTTTGGTACCGTGCTAAAAATTTATACTCCAAATCATTTTCTTTTAATTTTTAAATAAATTTTTAAAATTTTTCTTTTCTGTTCTTTTTTTCCTTTCTCTCTTCTTCAAGTGGTTGGCGACTAACCAGACGAGGGCCGGCAATCTCACCAGAGTGTCCTCGTCCCTCGGCAAGGTAGGCCCTCGTCGGTCGAGCCTCACCGGCAGTTGGGTGAGGCTCGCTTAGCCTCACCGGGGCTGGGCAAGGCCCGCCTAGCCACCGGCGAGGCTCGCTTGGCCACCAGCGGGGCTAGGGGAGCCTCATCGGTGGCTAGGCTTGCCTTTGGTGAGCTTGCTAGACCTCGCCTTGGCCTGGCGAGCTCGCCGAACTGGTTGCCAGTGACCGGCGGCGGCGGGCAACGGACGGCAAACGGCGGCAATGGCGGTAGATGAAGAAGAAAAGGGAAGAAGAAAAAGAAAATGGTTCGATTCTTAGATTTGTTCCCGAGAACAAGAATTAACTTTTTTTTTTATTCTTGATTCTATTCCAAATCTACTTCCGCAAACAAAAAATTAGAAATTTGTTCCCGGGAACAAAATTTTTACCAAACACGATTCTATTCCCAAACTGCTCCCAAGAACAAAAAATCAGAATCATGTACTATTTGAATGGTTAACAAACAGTCCCTAAACATAAAAGTCTATATGCCGATCCGTGTACTATTCAAGTTAGAAAACACCCAAGCTCCTGAGTTACCTATGAGATGGGTCCAAAGTGATGCTGCATTAGGAATTTTCGCCTCCGTTGTGATGGAAATATGTAGCTAGGGATGTATACATTACACATATACACATAAAAAGTTACCGTGCTTCCAGATGAAACGAATTTGCAAACTTCAACAAAACACATCTTGTTGGTGATATCCATATTCAAATCTGGAATGAAAACAGGTAAATGGAAAGGCCATCATTTCGCCAGGGTCTCTAGAGCCTGGTCTTCATCGCAATGGCATAGCTTTCCCAGCTATGGCAAATGCGACAACTTCAGTTCATCATGTACATGCAAAACCGTTATGCTAGAGGGAAGCCTTGGCAACTCTTTGATCATGTTGCAATGGAGTAAATCAAGGGTTCTGTTGCAATTGGCGGCGCAGCGAAAGTGGATCGAAATTTTGCAATTATATCGAGAGCTATAAAAATCGATAGAAATAAACCGAGAAATAATAAAATGACACTAAAAATTTACGTGGTTTGGTCCGAATGTTGGAATCTACGTCCACAAGGAGAGACAGCAAAATAATCTATTATAAATCGGAGAATTACAGGATTACAATCACTAACGCACTCAAATGTTTCCTAGCCCTACTTTATACCCAATACCCATAGTATTTAATGACTTGTTGAACAACACGCTCTCTACCGGATGGTAGTTTCTCTCTACCCCTGGGTAGTAATGGTCTCTAAATCCCTTAAAAACCCTAACCCATCCCTCACCAAAACCTTATACCCCCCACCATAAGCTGTTTTCATACATATCAGCACCTTCCCTCACCATAACCAGCCGATTTTCCCATTACCCAGAATAGTTTCGAAACCCTAATGGCAGAAACCCATCCCAAGATTCCCAGTCCCAATCTTGCTCCAATGCGGGCACCCCCATCCTCCATTTGACGAGAGTAAGCATGTTTCCTCCGCAATGAAGAGTATGTCATGCGGATCCTAAGGTATGATAGAGCTCCTTTCATCCAGAGACGCACCGCATGGGTCTGCTTCGTGTTTGAATGACTTTAGCCAGCATCCTCCTTATGGATTTCTTCTAGAGTTTTGTCCGGGATTTCCATTCCTATGGGTTGCCTCTTCGATTTGTTCCCTTTGAGACCTACATTTTTGTAAGTTCGTAATGGAAGGTTAGAACCCAGAAGATAGAAAATTAGCGGCTCTATGTAAAAGTTTGGGTAATTTATGGTCTGAAGATGATGTGGTACATGTTAAAGAAAGCATTTCCGAAAACAAATTAACATAATGTAGGTTAACATTGTTTGTAAAACTTTACTCTAGACCAAATGTGAATTTCCAAGCTTTCCTCAATACTATGAAAATGGCATGAAAGACTGAAGCTGTTACTTGTACCTTGTTAGAACCAGGTTTCTTCTCCTTTTCTTTCAAATCAGAGGCTGAAAAACAGAAAGTGCTAGACTCCAAGCTGTGGTCATTTTCCAATAATCTCTTAGTGTTACAGCAATGCGACCCAGACATTCCAAAAATGTGTTATGAGTTCACCCATTACCCTTTTTGGGTGCATCTTTATGGAGTACCAATTGGAAGAGTATCGAACGAAATAGTGAAAGAGATAGCCTCTAAACTTGGGGAGGTTATAGATGTCAAACTGGAAGTAAATGGGAGCAGCATTATAAAGTTGGCAAAGCTAGAGTTAATCTGAATCTGGCTAATCCTCTCAAGACATGCATAATTATCAACCTAGGAAATAAAAACCTACGGATAGAATTTAAATATGAAAGACTCTCGCATTATTGTTATTCTTGCGGTAAAATTGGGCATTATGCCACTGCTTGCAAAAAAATACCATATGAACATTCGGGGCTGGAGGAAAAATTGCCAGGTAATTTTGGGCAATGGCTACGAGCGGAAGTGAGAGAACTCAGTTCATATGGAAAAATATTCTATGGAAAACAGGTTGAAACTCAAACAGAACAAGAAATGGTCCCAAAAACTCCTGTTCCTGCTATAACTGAAGAGGTTAAGAAGCTGAAGGAGGTAGTTGCGAAGCCTAGTATGCCATTATGTGGATAGCAGCTCACAGATGATAATGCTGAACAGGAGAGTGAGAACTCCTCTCCATTAGCAATTATGATAGTCGAAGACAAATGAACACAAAAGAGAGGAAGTGGTTGCTTAGACGATGAGTCTACTATGGTGTTATATACAGAACAAATGAAGGAATTAGAAGCTGAGATGCTGGAAATCCCAAAAGTTGCACACAGCCTATTTAGGTGCAAAGCTAAAGGTACAAAACTTACTAGGGAGAAGTGCCAAAAAAGTCCTAAACCTTTTGTTTTTGTGCTGATTTAGTCCTAAACCTTTTTTTGGTGCCGATTCAGTCCTAAACCTTTTTACGTTGTGCCAATTTAGTCCTTTTCGGCCAATTTTGGCCGGATTTTGCTGACTGGACGCCGGCCAGCTGACGTGGCATGATCGGTGCTGACGTGGACAACTTTTAATAATATTTTAATATTTTTTTTGATTTTTTTTTTGATTTTTTGTTTGATTTTTTTTTGTCTTTTTCCTCCGGCTAGTCACCGAGGTCCAACGACCGACCAGAGCCGAGGCTGGCGAGGGTGAGGCCGGCGAGGGCGAGGCCGACCTCACCGGCCACCTTGCGGGCGAGCCTCGCCGGCCATGGGTGAGGCTCGGCTCGTCAGATCCGGCGAGGGGGAGCCTCGCCCATGGCTGGCGAGGCTCGACCTCGCCAGATCCGGCCATGGGCAAGGCTCGCCCTCGCCGGATCTGGTGAGGTCAAGCCTCGCCGACCATGGGCGAGGCTCCCCCTCGCCGGATCTGACGAGGGGGAGCCTCGCCCATGGCCGGATCTGGCGAGGTCGAGCCTCGCTGACCATGGGCGAGGCTCGACCCTCGCCCGTGAGGTGGCCGGCGAGGTCGGCCTCGCCCTCGCCGGCCTCCGACTCTGGCCAGTCGCCAGACCTTGGTGACCGGCCGGAGGAAGAAGACAAAAAAACAAAAAAATTAAAATTAAAATTAAAAATATTAAAAACTATTAAAATATTATTAAAAGTTGTCAACGTCAGCGCCGATCATGCCACGTCAGCCGATCGGCGTCCAGTTAGCAAAATCCGGCCAAAATTGGCCGGAAAGGACTGAATTGGCACAACGTAAAAATGTTTAGGACTGAATCGGCACCAAAAAAAGGTTTAGGACTAAATTGGTACAAAGGCAAAAGGTTTATGACTTTTTTGGCACTTCTCCCAAACTTACTACATCAAAAAAAGGAAAGAGATTTTGCCCATATGGTGCGCATTCTTCCAAATTAGTATCTTTTGACACATCACAATTGGTGAATAACCCTATAACAGTGGAGGAGAATGAGATTTAGTGGGCTTTGGTGGTTAGCCCTAATAAGCCACCGGGTAACTCATAAAGTTTCTAAGTTGGAATTGTCAGGGGTTGGGCTCACCCTTGACAATTCAAGCATTGTTAGACAGCAAAAAGGGTGATGGCCACAGCGAAGCAAAAGGGGAATAAGAATTCTTCGTGGGTAAGTTGTAAACACTCCTCCAAATCTGAGCGACTTTTGACCACAACACAGCTCAAATATTACAAGGAAACGTAGGGGTCGGGCAAGACTTACCTATCCCTGCCGAGATGAAGCCACCGCCAAATCCTGGAGTCGAACCGCTTGTCCTTGTTGAGCTTCAAATCTCCGATGATACGGCAAACATGGAGCGACTGCTTAGCGTCATCTGAGGCCTCATTACCATTTCTTGACCAAAAGAGACACCTAATGGTCTAGCGTCAGATGAGAAAGGTGAGTCGTATTAGGCAAGTGGCACATGCACTAAAATGCATTTTGACAGGCGGATATTAGCACCCGCGTATCACTCAATCACGCAAATAAGAAAAAGTGGTAATTTTCACGTTTCAACCGAAACATCCCTCGACACCCCCCCCCCCCCGCGGCGGCCAAAAAGAAAAAAAAAAGCCGACACCATTCCACCCCTTGTCTCCATGAATTCGAGAGCATATGGTACTATCTAATGTTGTGTTGGTAGAGGTGACTGAAAACGAGAATAAGAATTCAAATAGTGGGGAAGGCAAAATGGAGGAATTGTGTTGTAGTGTTCTTAGACGTTGGTGAGAGAAATGAATGGAAAGCATCTTAGGACTTGAATATCCTTTTACAGATTTACGTGTAGAAATAAATGAAGATTTGAGTGGGAATAAGAAATATAAATTTATTAATGATAAAAGCTACTAAAAATCTCAAATTATGCTCACTGTAACATATTTTCCCTAAACCTTTTTTTTGTGATACCAAAAATCTCAAACTTATATTTGTGTGACAATTTGTTCGTCAATGAGGACCATTAAAAATTTCCCTACATTGGTGCCATAAAGCAAAAATTGTTAACATAGCACTCATGCGACTTAAGTGAAATAAAATTAAAAAATAATATAATAAAACCTTGATGGAGGGTAAATGTGTCACATAGGTATAAATTTGTTGTTTTTAATGTCATGAAAAAAAATTAGGATAAATGTGTCACAATGGACATAGTTTAAAGCTTTTGATATCACAAAACAATAATTCATGATAAATATGTCACAATGAGCATAACTTGAGGCGCTTTGTAACTTTTTCCCCAACAAGTTCTTTAGTATTTTGATGGATATGAAGGAACTTACAAATTGATACGATATCAATCATGTTAACCACTTGCAATCCCTCATAATCCATTCCTTTACTCTCTCACTGTCCAATAAAAACATCTCCTTTGAACTATTATGTTCTCCTACTGAATCTCCCCCACCAAATGTTTTGTCTAGCATGCAATTAAATACTAAACATTTGAAAAAGTGCAATTAAGTTATAAATGTTAATCCTCCAATATTTTTTTTTTAGCATGTGCAATGCACATGACCTTTAAGTAGTACAAATGTTTTTTCATCTCATTTTTTGAAGAAAATCTCTCCTCTATCCTTAATTTCTAGAAAAAGTGAAGAAATGGAGAAACGGGTTAATCAAAATATTAATATCGATATAAATAAATATGAGTAATATTACTAAAACACAAAAGATGCTAAATTTAATGTATATATTAATAGAGCTAATAACATATTTTCAGAAAAAGACTTAATTAAGTCAAATGGAAGAAAGGCCTCAACAACAAAAAGGTCAAATTATAAAAACTGAACAGTCATTATTTACTTTTAATGGTTGCTTAATGCCAAAAAATGATTAATCAATAAAAAAAATATGTGAAAATTTCATCTTGGATTTCATTAATCATATTACTTTTTGTAACTTCTTAATATTTTTACTAATATTTAAAAAAAAAAATTGGTTGTTTTGTTTTCCAGCAAGGATCATCGACCCTTGTCCGCCGCACCCACTTGCAATTTCTCTCTTTGGTACCCACTTGCAATTTCTCTCTTTGATACATTTTCTTGTAAATTTCTTGTTGGTGTTATTGTTTTATTTTACTAAAAAAATAGCTGCTTTGTTTTCCCAAGGGAAAAATATTCAAAAAGTTATAACCTCTTCAATTTTGTCAATTAAATCATAAACCTTTTATGTTTTGCTAATTAAGTCCACTCAGCCAATTTTGGTTGGAATTGGCTTACGTCTTATGTGATATAGTCGACATTAACGTGAAGAATTTTTATAATACTTTAATAAATTTCAAATTCTTATTATTATTTTTTATTTTCCTTCTTTAATTTTTTTCAACTGTAGTTGGTGGGGGTCGTGGCCCCTCACCAGCCTCGCCCATATTTGGTGAGGTAATTGTGACCCTGAACGAGGTCAGGTGAGGACATTGTGGCTCTCCCAGCAACTAGCCAGGCCACAGTTTAAAAAAAAAGGAAAAAGAAAATAAAAAAAGAAAAAATAATTAAAATTTTTAATAAAAGTTATTAAAAATTATCGACATTTGTATCGATCATGTCATGTAGGGTGGTTGACATTTATGTCAACAGTTTCCAGCTAAAATTTACCAAATGGACTTAATTGGCAGAGCGTAAAATTGTTTATGACTCAATTGATAAAATTGAATAAGTAAAAATGTAATAGATTTTAAACTTTTTGGATAACTTTCCCATTTTCCCAAGGATCACCAACCCTTGTCAACCATTCTCTCTCTTTGATTTCTTCTTCTTCTTCTTCTTCTTCTTCTTCTTCTTCTTCTTCTTCTTCTTCTTCTTCTTCTTCTGTTCTTTTAGCCTTATTGTTTAAATTTTTTAAAGAATTTTCCGAAGATCACCAATCCTTGTCAGCCGCTCCATCTATCATTTTCTCTCTTTGATTTCTTTTATTACTACTACTACTACTACTGCTACTACTACTACTACTACTATCATCATCATCATCATCTACTACGACCACGACCACCACCAACACCACGACCACGACCATGACCACGACCACCACCACCATCATCATCATCATCATCATTTCTTTTTGGCCTTATTATTTCAATTTTAGGGTTAATACCACGAAAAATGTCAAATTTGTATACCTATGATAAATTTATCCCAAATGACCATAAAAAACCTAAAACTAATATACTTGTGAAAAATTTAATCAAAACCTAACTTTTTGATCGTCAAAAACTATAAATTAGTACATTTGTGACAAATATATTCTCCATTAAATCAGATCAATACCACAAAAAACCACAGAATTGGTACAAATGTGATGAATGGAAAGTAAGATCTCAAACAAGTATAATATTCAATTGTTATATATTATCCAATTTAGCAATTTAATAATAAAATTTAATCGAAACTAACAAATAATAAATTTATTACAAATATATCAGTTTATGGTAATTTTGTCAAAGATGTACCAATTTAAGGTTTTTAGTGGTCAAAAAATTAGTTTGAGATAAATTTATTATAGGTATACTAATTTGGGTTTTTTGTGATATTAATCCTTAATTTTTTTAAATATATATGTATATATATACATATATATGTGTGTGTGTGTGTGTGTGTGTGTGTACATATACATATATGGCTATTTTGTTTTCTCAAGGATCACCAACCCTCGTCAATCGCAAACATCTACGATTCTCTTAAAGAAATCGTGACAAATATACAATTTATTAGTTTTCATTAAATTTTACTATCAAATTGCTAAGTTTGATGACAAGTAACGGTTGGTTGGTTTGTAGTATTAATCCAATTTAATGGACGGTATATTTGTCACAAATTTATTAATTAGGGATTTTTGGTGGTCAAAAAATAAGTTTTGGATAAATTTATTACAAGTGTATTAATTTAGAGTTTTTCGTGGCATTAATCGTTAAAAAAATTGGTTTTTCTTTCCTGATGATCGCCAACCCTCATCAGCCTTTGCCATTTGCCATTCTCTTACTATGATTTCTTTTATTTTTAATTTCTTCTTTGGCCTTATTATATCATTTTTATTTTTTTAAAAAATAAATGTCAGTTTTGTTTTCCTAAGATCACCAAACCTTCTTAGCGGCAACCATTTGCCATTCTCTCACTTGCCATTTTCTCTCTTTGATCTCTTTTTGTTTTGAAACTTTTGGTCTTTATTGTTTTTATGATTTATATCACGAAAAAAAAATTCAAACTGGTATATATGTGACGAATTTATCCATAACTAATTTTTTGACTTTCAAAAACTTAAAATTGGTACACTTGTGATAAATTTACCGAAAACTACCCTAAACTATTATATTTGCAATAAATTTACCCTCAATTAGTTTCCTTAAATTTTATGTAAAAAATTACTAAGTTGAATGACATGTAGTCGTTGATTAGTATACCAATTTAAAGTTTTACCTTCCATTTATCATAAGTGTGCCGGCTTTATTTTTATTTTTTTTGTGATATTAATTTAATTTAACAGAGGGTATATTTATAATAAAATGTATTAGTTTGGGGTTTTTGACTATTAAAAAATAGTTTGAGATAAATTTGTCACATGTATATCGATTTAGAGTTTTTGAAGATAAAAAAAAAAATTAGTTAAAGGTAAATTTGTCGTATATATACCAATTTTGCGTTTTTCATGATTAAAAAATTTGTTTGGGGAAGTGTATCATTTGGGGTTTTTCATGATAAAAAAAAAAATTAGTTTGAGGCAAATTTGTCACATATACCAGTTCAAGGTCTTTCATAGAATTGAAGAAACGGGTCAACACCATGAAATTTTTTTAAATTAGTACACATACGACAAATTTACTCAAAACTAATTTTTTAACTACAAAAACCTCAAACTATTATATTCGTCAACTATCACGATTTATTTAATTCAACAATTTAATATTTAATGGAAATTTGTCACAAATGTACTCATTTGAGGTTTTTAGTTGTAGAAAATTTAGTTTTGGATAAATTTATCACAAATGTACTAGTTTGAAGTTTTCTATAGTTAAAAAATTAATTTGAGATAAATTTGTTATACATATATTAGTTTGAAATTTTTCGCAATATTAACTTTTAAAGAAGTTGGTGTTTTGTTTTGCTTTTTCAATTTTGGATTTTTTTAAATTTTTTTGTTGATGAAAAGGTTTTTATTTTTCTCCACCTCGGTGGCAAGAGTAGGATGAATTTTCATTGTGTCACATCAACAAATTTGATTGACATATTGTCGGATGGACTTAACCCAAAATATTTAGGATGGTTCCATTTTTTACGGGTCACATTGATTATTTTTTTGTTCATATATGCGTCACCGGATTATAAAAAGCTCCTGAAAGTCTTTTTACAGGGTCGGAGTCAACGACGTGTTTCCTTATCTTCGTTGGAAAGTGGTTCTGGATCTGGGAGCTCGACCTTCCACATGGTGTTTCACTCCTTCCAATCAATAACAAAGCTCGTCCTACTCCCACACGCATAGCAGTGTAAGAAGATGGAATCGAGGACTGTGACGCTTTCGTCGCTTCAGAATACTGCTTGGGAATGTGATGACTCTCGGGCCGGTCGCGATGCTGCTGCTTCCCTAAAGAGGCGGAGGACTACTCCGGTGAGATTCTTTGACTTCGCGTCTTGATTCTGTACTGACCCTTGTGTTTCCTTTTTTCTTATAATTCTTTTGGCCGGGAAATTTGCATCATCAATGGTTACAGCATATCAGTGTTAGATTAAATTAGCAAGCAGCATATGCAGAATATGGATAGATCTCGATTTCCAAGTTCGAATATTTCTTTTCTTACTACAATGGACGTAGTAGACATTTTACGCTGGATGTGATAAACTCAATTTACTCACTTGACAGGAATCGCCGGTTTCGTCCTTGACACCAAGCTGTGACTTGGCTGGAAACAGCTTTGATGTGTTCTTGAGTTTTAGAGGGCCGGATACTCGCAAGGGTTTTACAGATTTCCTCTACAAAAGCTTGACAGATGCTGGGATACGCGTCTTTCGAGACGATGATGAGCTGCCTGTGGGAGAAGGGATTGCGCCCGCACTGATTGAAGCGATCAAACAGTCGAAGGTTTTGATTCCTATCATCTCCAGGGATTATGCTTCCAGCAGAAGCTGCCTCATGGAGTTGGTCCAAATATTAGAGTGCAAGCAAACGCTGAGTCGAGAAACCATTCCCATTTTCTATGAGATTGAGCTCTCGGATTTGAAAGACCAGAGGAATTCTTTTGAGAAGAGCTTTCTCGAACACGAGATGAAGGGAGTCAATAGTGAGACCATTAAGAAGTGGAAGCTGGCTCTCAAAGAGATTGGAAGGTTAAGGGGATTTGAAACGACTAAAATACATAACGGGTAATCCAATTCAATATTTAAATCGATTTACAAAATTGATGAATCAGATCGTGAACCAGTCCTGCTATATATGAGATTATTCATTTTCAAGTTTTCCTGTTTGGTAACTCCACTCAACCATTTGGCTTTAAGACCAAGTTAGACCATATACATGCAGGATCTTTGCAAGTGCATTTAAATACCTCCTTTGTTCTTGCCTCATGGTGCATTGCTCCTTGTCCAACTCTGCTCATTTTCCTTTGCTATGTCGTGTGTTATTCTGATTCACTTTCTTCGTCATGTCTCCATAATTTGATTTCTGTAGGCATCATTCCATGCTCATAGACGAACTCATCCCAATTGTTCTGCAAATGCTGAAGAAGGGTCGACTAACTGTGACAAATCATTTAGTTGGAGTTGACCATCACGTGCAAGAGATTATGAGAAAGCTCGGCATTGTGCATCGTGATGGGCAAGTAATTGAAATATGTGGGAGCGATGTTAGAGTCCTTGGAATATATGGTATTGGGGGGGTTGGCAAGACTACTCTTGCAAAAGTTGTTTACAATAAACTCTTTGATCGTTTTCAATGTTATAGCTATCTTAAGGAAATTAGAGAATTATATCAACATGATAAGACCTTGTCCTTGCAAAATCAATTAATCTCAGACCTTCGGAAAGGATGTGTAAGGTTCGGATGTTCTGATGATGCCAGGGTAGTTCTTGCTGAACAATTTCGCAATAAGCAGGTGCTCATTCTCCTTGATGATGTGGATAATTTTGACCAACTCAATGTGGTTGTTGGGGAGCTTAGCTGGTTTGGTCCAGGAAGCAGGATTATTGTGACTTCTAGAACAAGGGACATTTTTCTGAAGTTCAAAGAGGCTGAGACCTTTGAGGTTGAACCAATGGAAGAAGATAAAGCTCTTCAATTATTTTCAAAGCGAGCTTTTGGAAGGGATTCTCCCATCAAGGGCTTTGAAATCCTTTCCAGGGACATCGTATCAGCTAGTGGGCAGCTTCCTTTAGCACTTGAGATGATAGGTTCGCGTTTGTTTCGAAAATCGGAGGGTACATGGAAAGATATGTTGCAGAAATTGAAGGACGCTCCTCATGAGAAAGTCGAACCCGTGTTGAAGATAAGTTACGATGCTTTAGAAAAAACTGCCAAGGAAATATTTTTAGATATAGCATGTTTTCTTATTGGAAAGGATGAGAGAGTTGCTTTTTACATGTGGGAAGACTGTAAACTTTATCCTACTAGTGGGATCGAAGATCTCCTTGTTATGTCTTTGGTCAAAATTGGAGAAAATAAGGAGCTATTGATGCACGATCTACTGCGAACTCTAGGCAGAAAAATTGTGTTAGATGAACATTCTATTCCAGGTAATCGAAGTAGGTTGTGGGTGCACAGTGAAGCCCTATCCACTCTACGGAAGAAGGAGGTAAACCTGAAAGCCAGCACTACTTTCTTTTCTACCCGTAGTTAATTTTTTTTGTAATTTACCCGATTCCCTTCTAAATTTCAATTTGTAGAATTGGAGAAAATACAAGCAATTCTATAACAAAGTGCAAATTCCTATTCATTACCTTTATGTTCAAACTGGCAGGGTACTCCAAACGTTCAAGGCCTTTCTCTCACCTTCGACAATGGATCTGATGACTGTTTCACATCTGATGAATATGGCCCGCTATTGAACTTAAGGTTCCTTAAGTTGGATCGAGCCAATATGAGTGGAAATTTTGCTAGTCTTCTTTTAAAATTAAGATGGCTTGATTGGCGTGGGTGCCGTAAGAGCTCTGAGCCTCTTATATTGTGTCTAGAGAACTTGGTCATTCTTGATCTCTCCTGGAGCGCAGTGGCAGATGACTGGGAAGGTTGGACACAAGTAATGGAGGTACAAGGCCCGTTCCTTTTTCGACTTTTTGTGAACACTAGCTAATTGATACTGAACCGTTTCTGTCTCTTTGTTACACAGAAGGCAAACAAATTGAAAGTTTTGGAGTTAACTGGCTGCGGTCAATTATGTAAAACGCCATGCTTCCCAGCTGGCAGCAAATTAGAAAGACTGATTCTTGAACGATGTTCTCATTTGTCACTTATTGACAAATCCATTGGTAATTTGAAATGTTTGAAGTCTTTGAACATCAAGTCCACTCCTATCGCGCTGCTGCCGGAAGAGATGGGTTCCTTGGATGATTTGGAAGAGCTTCTGATTGATGAAACTCCCATATGTCACCTTCGTTTCTTACGAGGTTCTATGCAGCACCTTAAAACTCTTAGTGCATCAGGCTGCAAAAATATGGCTGAAATATCCGAGTCTATTGGTTGTTTAAGGTCCCTGTCATATCTTGCATTGGATAAAGCTATTATCACAGGAGTCCCAAATTCTGTTAAGTTGTTGGAGGCACTTGTGGAGCTGTCTTTAAGAGACTGTCAGCGGATTACTGCACTTCCGGACTCCATTGGGATGCTTATGTCACTACGGAAAATGGATCTGTCAAACACCAGAATTCAGGTATTGCCAGAATCGATAAAAAAATTGGGCAGACTTGAGGTGCTAAGAATGAAGAATACTCACGTAAGAAAATTTCCTAAAGATATTGCAAATCTAGAGAAGTTGGAAGTCATAACATTTTCTGGCTGCCCTTTGAGTGGGAAAATTCCATGTGATATTTCGGGGTTATCATCTTTGAGAATCTTGAAGTTATCATTTACCTTGATTTTTAGCCTACCTGAGAGCATTTGTCAGCTTTCTCATCTCCAGACCCTCCACTTGCTCCAATGTGACGAACTTCAGACTCTACCAAGATTACCATCTAGTTTAGTGAGTTTGCGCTGGGGAACCAAAAATATGAGGATAGTTCAGGGTCTTTCGTATTTGAGAGATTTGAGAGTTTTGGAATTGGTTAATGATCCCGATGAAGAGGAGATATCTTCCTCTGAACTGTCCCAAACTGAAAGCTTTGCCTGGATATCAAATTTATCCAACTTAGAAACCCTAACGCTGTGCCTTCCGAATGTTACTAGGCTACCAGAAGATTTTAATGCTCTTGCTCAACTTAGAAAACTTGACTTGTCCTGCATAAACCTGCTAGACCTCCCACAGCTTCCCTCAAGCTTATCAAAACTGCTTATCAAGAATTGCCAGATCCAGGGGATGGATTTCTCTAATCTGGAAACTCTGTCCGAGTTGGAGCTCTGTGACTGCAATGCATGGGAAATTCTTGGTCTTGGGAATCTAAGGCTCCTGCAAGTGTTAAAGATATCTCGCTGCAACATTAAGGACCTTGATGGTCTCGAACAAGCATCACAATTGAGAAGGTTTTCTATGTCTGAATGCTATTCTCTTAACAGATTGCCAGACCTATTAAAGTGCAAAAGCTTGGAAATTAAGGAAATAGACTTTTGCAACATTCAGGATCAGCCCTGTGAGAGGCACTATAAAAATTGCTGCTCGAGGCACTGTAACTGTCCCTAGATGTATCAACGTGGTGGTCGACGCATGTAGCGATCTTAACAGTGAGCTGCAAGGATGCTCTCTATTTCCAATTGAGAGAAGGTGGAGTTTATTTCTTTCTTCTAGGTGAGTAATGCACTTTTCTCTTTATCTACAATTGGTAGACATTATTCTCAACAGTGGTAGACATTATTCTCAACAGAGTGTCTCTCCAAGGTGAATATTTCCATTTTTTTCTTCTTTTTTCCCTGTTTTCTGACTGCAACATTTCTCTTTCCCATTGTCATACTCTACTTAATCTGTGCTTCTGGGTAACGAATTCAAGAAATAATCATCACATGGACTGCGAAAATGTGGTTGGTATTGAAGTATCTGGCTTTATGCACTATATGATTCCTCATTGACCTATAAACCATCAGCATGAACCAACTCTAGCAGTTCTTTTTCTGTAGAAAGCTAGAAGTATTTGCAAAAAAACAGAGATCTGCCAGTTGATGAATTCACCAGCAAGACTCGGTAAACTTTCGAGCCATAGGAACTTGCATGCTGGTACTTCTATTTGTTTCTGGCTCCAAACGTTCTAGCAGAACCCGATGCTCCAAATTTCAGGGATGTGCACAGACATGTCAAGCCTGATGGGACATGGAGTAATTTTGAGAACATCAATTGCCTGAAGTGAACTTTCCCTATTTCATGCAAACTATGCCTGTGTTCTAGCAAAGTTTGAAAATCAAAGTTTATTTTGAGATGTTTATATTGAATCAATCATGTGAGAGAGTGGGCTCATATAAATTGTCTAAGTTTGTTGTTTTGATGTTTCATTGAAAGTACTGGGTTTTGAAAATTGGTCATCAATGAGGATTCCTTTTAGAAATAAAATTTTTCCATAATATAATTAGACACATCCACTGTGTCTAATATGAACCGTAAGAGGAAAAATGAAAAGCTAATTAGTAATTGAAAGACGGTTTGCTTTGTAAGCAACACAACATATTGTGATGTTAAGTTGACATTTGGAAACGTCCCTGTTTATGTATTTTGTACACACAACTCATTGCATGATATAGTGTCCTGCTTGCATGAAGATTTCCATAAACTAAAAGCGAAAGCATGCATGTGAAACGTAAATACACAAGTAATTTTTCTGCCATCTTGAAATTTTTCATATGCCAACATGCTTCTTGTGCCAAACCAATTGCCCATGATTGAATGAGACATTACATGCTATTTGTGTCATATCCATCAGTCGGTACTTTGACTGATGGTAATTCAATCAATGAGACTCTTACTTCAACATATTTAGATTTCTAGGTGTCCGTTCGCTGAAGCATTAGATTGGTGGTAGCTCATGTTCCTAATAAATAATGATTCGATGATTCAGAATCAATATCTCTTCAGATCACTTCAGGATTGGATTGGGGAAGAGAGTTCCGCTTTGTAATTCTTCAGGACAATGTGGGAGTTACAAGATCAAGGGCGCTGGTGGACATAAGGGCCTTCCACAGCACAAAAGTGCCCGTTCTTCAACCTTGAAAAGTAAGCACACCGCACCTTGCGGCCTCAATTGTAATTTCTGCGAGTGTTATTCCAAGTTATGTTAGATCTTGTTCTTTTTGATGCTGTGTAACAAGTTCTTTTTAGTCGATGGAAGAAAAAGGCCAGTCCGTCATTCAGTTCATCTAGGACATGTGTGAAGTGCAAATTTTCATCTAGGACATGGGTGAAGTGCAGATTTTGTTTTTCTCCTTGTTGTATAATACCGCTGTGCATTATCTTCTATATTTCTTGACCCGGCCCTCTTTGTTAGTCTGTTGTCATTCATCACTCTTCTGTATCTTGCTGCAAAGCGAAGACCATAAATTACGATTTCAGAAGGTTTTTGGTACGATTGGAGGAAGCATGATGAATTACTGGTTATAGGGATATACTTGAGTTGAATGGACTAAACACGTAGTTATGTAGTCGCAGGATGTTTCAAGCAGTTTGTTATTGAGTTCATATTGATTTGGCAGATTCCGAATACTCCGTTTGCCAAAAATGGAATGTTGCTCTGTTGAAAATAAATATGTAATGTCGGTGGCAGATTTGAAATATCGATGGTAAGTAAAAAATGATCTATAAATTGTCAGTCTGGACAACCATTTGCAAATTACTGATGAAATAACAATTTTAGCATCCACAAATCCAATAGTAGATTACTATTATTTGTCAGTTTGGTCGATATGTAAGTTTGGTAATAAATTCGAAATATTGATGGTGAGTTACCATCGACAAACTTAATATTATATACTTTTAGATTTTATAAGTAGGCATGTAAACCAATGATATAACAATTTTATTATTGACAAGCCCAATAGTAAATTATCGGCTTCCGCTGTGACTTAGTTTCGAGTCGTGAATGGATAACGTAGTTGGTAAGTTATTAGGGGATTGATGGTCATTAATCGCTAACGCTTTTGGTAAGTTCCATAAATATATTTGATAAATAGGTAGCAGGTTGCAAGATTGTACCATCGTTATGTAGAATTTGCAAATAATGTTATAAATATATTACGGAATAGAACACTGTCGAAGGATTTTTCAAGAACATCGATAAAATTTGAGTGCATCACATGGCATGATAAAATCTGGCAATACTGGGATTGACTCTGAGGTGTTTCATTAAAGTTAATGCATGTTCTCTCTACTTTTGTGATTTACTTTATTTAATCATGGAGTTGGTCTTGTTGGATGAGCACATTTCTCATCTTCAAGAGTCTGAAGACTTTCCTTCAATTTAGTTATTTTTGTTGGGGCTTTTAAATTGAATTATTTTCACCGACAACATAGAAGGAAGCAGTAAATGAAAAAAGTTATCGTAGATAATTGTCTTGATCCATGATTTAGCTCTGAATGTGACTTATTTTTACTACTAAAATATTGATAACCTTATTATTTTTCTGAAGGTCCTAAGTGTCCCGAATACTTGTTAAGTATATTTTATTTAGACGATTCAATTTTCAAGTACTGATTGTACATAATACCAAAAGAAAAACCAGTGCATTTAAAATTGTAAAGTTTCCTTAATTAATTACTTAAGGAAAATTGTCCAAAAAAGTATCAAACATATTATAAGATGGTCAATTCAATCTTAATTTTTTGGCTAAGTTAGTCTTAAATTTTTTGACGATTTGTTAATTTATTTTTTTCGATCAATTTTGACCAAAAATAAACAACATAAATGTAGACTTCCTATGTGGTGTGGATGACTAGTAATAACATGAATAATTTTTCGTAATTTTGTAAAAAGTTTAATATTTTCTCTTTTTTCTTCTTCCTTTCATTTTTCACTATTTTTCTTTCGGGCCGACCACCCCCACCTTGCCAAATCTATGCATGGTGAGGGCCCCAACGGCTCACTTGATCTATGCGAAGCGAGGGCTATTGCAACCCTCGTGGGGTCGCGCAAACTTGGTGCTGGCTACGACAACCTTTGCCTCGTCAGTGATCGCTAAGGCCTCATCGACTTATCGGGAAAGGAAAGAAGAACAGTAAAAAAGAAAGAAAATAAAGAAAAGAAAAGAAAGATTAAGATTACGAATTATATAAAAAGTTCACAAAATAAAAAAAATAGTACAAATAACCGTTGGTAAACAGTCATAATTAGTGGGCTATATATAGTGCCAATATGCTATCGTAGTACATCAGGAACACAAATGTAACCTTATCATTTTTTTTTTATTAATGGAATGTCCTATTTTTACTCTCATCCTTTATTTTCTAGTAGTCTACGTGTAGAATTGCTATCCATTTTTCCTTGCGAAACCAATTAAAACTCCTGTCAGGAATCACCACATAATCCTATTTCCATCACAAAATCAAAGATCCACGTTTGGCGAAAGGCTTTTCACTGTTTTTGGGTAAGGGACCATTTCCGGTGAAATGATTTCTTTTCTTGATCCTGCAAGGTAAGGATAATGCTAGAATGCACGTATCAATTCAGTCTTAAACTTTTTAATTGGACTAATTTAGTCATAAACTTTTTTACATTGGTATCAATTAAGTCCATCTAACTAATTTAAGTCGGAAATTGCCGACATGGCCGTTGGTGGTCTTATAAAGTGGACAAATTTTATATTTTCATACTTTTAATTATTTTTTCTTTATTCTCTCTCTCTCACACACTCTCTCTCACACACACATAAGCGAGAGCGCGGTGGCCCTTGCTCATGGCCACATGTGAGGGCACAATGGCCCTCGCTCATGCCCCCAAGGGCATGACTCCTTTGCCCGCCACAAGCGAGGGCATTGGGCCCTCACCCAAATCTAGGCGAGGGCCACAATGGCCTCGCCTAAGGTGTCACGGCTCTCGCCCTTGGCCAGTGAGGGCCATCGTGCCCTCACCTAGATCCCAGCGGGGGCTGATGCCCTTGCTAGTGGCCGGCGAGGGTGCGGGAGCCTTGCTAGTGGCCAGCGAGGGTGCGGGGGCCCTTGCCCTGACTAGCTTGTGGCCAGCGATGGTCATCAAAAAAAAAAAAAAGAGAAAAGAGAAAAAAAGGAAAAAATAATAATTAAAGAATATTAAAAAATTATAAAATTTGTCCAAATTAGCGTCGGTGATGTCACGTAAGACTGTTGGTGGCCACGTCAGCAATTTCTGACTTAAATTAACCGGATGGACTGAATTTGTATCAATGTGAAAACGGTTTAGAGTAAATTGGTCCATTTGAAAAATTTAGGATTGAATTAGTATAAATGTAGAAGGTTTAGAACTTTTTTGATATTTTTCCCCATTCTTGCGTGAGAAGGAATTGGGAAGTCATTATACTTGTGTGTTCAGACACTCTCCATCGCTACCTCTATATTATGCGTGGACGTTGATTGCCGAATAGTCTGCAACACGGGGAACACTCTTTATCAGGTCCTCGTTCTACTTTGTCCCATTTACATACGCTCAATTTAGATCGAATCCTTCGAAGGTAATGTGTAAATCTCTGTCCTTATTGAATTAAGATAAAAAGTAACTTTTTTGTCGATTTAAGAAATGTATTGGAATGAAAAAATATTCTAAAATCTGAGTAGTAGTATTCTAAAATCCGAGTAGTAGTGTAATTAAGAAATATTTTGAATAGTATCGAAGGATTTATTTGGCTTTATTATGAAAAGTTGAAAGAATAAATTGAACAAATAAAAGGTTTAAGGGCCAGATCGGATATTTAGAATTAGTTTTAGAACTATCTTGAGTAAATTAAAAGTTTAAGGATGATATTACATATTGGACCAAACTTTAGAAATTACTAATGTCATTTTCCCTTTTAAAAGGGTACTCTCTAGGACACGATAATTAGAGCTATATACACGTCTTATTTCTATTTTGAGATGATGAGGTACACCAATACTAGTCTTCGGATACCATCACAATTAGGGGTGTCAATGGGTCGGGTCAGGCCGGGTCGGGTTTTGTTGTTACCCGACCTGACCTGAAACACAATGGACACACACTGTGACCTAACCCGAACCGACCCGAAACACATTAGATGGTCTAATGTGTTTCGGGTTGGGTCGGGTCGGGTTGTTGGGTTTCCCGATTTTTTTATTTATTATTATTATTATTTTTTCTAGGGTTGGTTAAATCATTTTAAAAGGAAGCCATCACTGTACCATATCTGATTCCTACATGTAAAATGTAAGAGTACACGGAGAACAATTTATAATTCTTTGTACTCACTGGATCACTAGAATGAATGAGAATATAATGATAGCAAAAGGAATGCATCATCTATCTAGACTTCATAAATAGATATTTCCTTTCTTGCTTCTTTTTCCTGGGCATCTAAGGGTGCGTTTGTTTGTGTTTCTATTCTGGGGAACATAAATAGAAAAAACTATTTCTGTTTCGGAGAACAGTTTTTGAACAAAAGAACGCGTTTGGTAAACTTATTTCTAGAATAAAAAAAGAACAAAAACATGTTTGGTAAATTTGTGTTCTTTTTTGTTTATTTTAATTTTTTATTATTTTTATTTTATTTTTCATTTATTTTCTTTCTTTTTATTTTTTATTTTTTTCTTCCTTGTAGCTGGTTGCCGGCCTCGGCCATGGCCGGCGACTGGCCGACGAAGGCTGGCGGCCTCGCCCAGCCACGGCGAGGCCAAGCCTCGCCTTGGCCGGGCGAGCTTGGGCTCTCTCATATCCGGCGAGGCTGAGCTCGCCCAGCCACCGGCGAGGCCGAGGGGCCCTCGACGGCCGGTCGCTGGCCATGGCCGAGGCCAGCGATCGGCCAAAGAAAAAAGAAGAAGAAAAAAATAAAATAAAAGAGAGGAGAGAGAAAATTTGTTCTTAAAAATTGTTCCAGAAACAAGAAACAATTTTTTTTGTTTCCGAGAAAAAAAAAAGATTTGAAACAAAAACGCAAACAAACGCATTTATATTCTTTTTTTATTTCTGGGAACAAAAAAAATAGAAAATCTGCTCAAAAACAAAAACAAAGAACATAAACAATCATGCCCTAAACTCCACCCGTCTCTGTCGCGAGTTTCACGATTTGACCGACGCAAATCTGTTTTAAAGGGAAAAGAGAGAGAGGTCACAGAGCAACCCGATAAGCAGAGCAACCCAAAGGATTGCTCTGTTCTAGCGGCTAAAAGAACAAACAGTCAGCCTGCAAAGCAAACGGAGATCAAATCTGACTGTATCTGAAAGAATCACCGGGCTTAAACACGTTAATTTCTTCTTCTCACCAATCAAGGACAACACGGAAGCAAAAACGAGTTCTTCTTTTTTCAACCCAGTGAGAGAAAAGTCCAAAGAACACCGAACTAAGACAATCAAAGACTCACGAAGCCATATTCATGAACAAAAGGAGTTCAGAACTGGAAATACAACAAATCAGCATGCCCAAGATCAGGAACTTCGAGAAGATAGAGAAATCAACCGTACCAAATGGAACAAGAATACCCTCCTTTTATCTGAGTGGATTTACACAGAGAAATGCAAACATTAGGAATCAGAAAACCCTCCTTTTATCTGAGTGGATTTACACAGAGAAATGCAAACATTAGGAATCAGAAAACCCGAACAAGCATGCATCGAGCAAGACGCGACCCACGAAACAGAGTACTTGAGTTCCCGAAACAGAGATCGCGATAAAAAAAAAAAAAAAACAGAACCAGCAAGCGCAGAAACAACCCAAACCCAACACGAACGAGAGGCAAAACACGGCAAAACGCCACGACGGTATGCAGAAAAACACAAAAAGAAGAAGAAGAAGAAGAAGGACACGGCAAATGGGCAGGTAGCACGACAGAGGATTGGCGAGGAGCCAGCGAGGACTGACCATATGTACTCCGAGGAAAAACCGAAAGCCACAGCTCCAGCGTTTCCCACTAAAACAATAGGAATCGGCGGCGGCTAGGGTTCCAGCGTTGAGACGAGGGGTGGTGACGGCAACGGCGAGGGCGAGGGCGAGGCAGAGGCGCGTCGTCGGAGAAGAAGCCGAAGGGGAGGGGTTTTCGAAAACACCTCTGTTTGTGTTTAGTGGCTTGTTTGGAACAGGGACGTTAATGTGTTTCGGGTCGAACAATGTTCCAACCCGAACCCGACTTGAAATATGTATTCCGTTTGTTTTATATTTGTTATCCGAACACTATTAAGACCCGAAACATGACTTGAAATATGTATTCCGTTTGTTTTATATTTGTTATCCGAACACTATTAAGACCCGAAACATGTAACAAACTTTTTCGTGTTCGGGTCGTGTTCGGGTCGGAACGGGTCGGGTCGGGTTTTTTTTACACCCCTAATCACAATAGTCTATATGCCGATAGCCGACTGCCGACCTGGATACCATCCAAGTTAACAGACCCCTAAGCTTCTGAGTTACCTGTGAGATGGGTCCAAAGTGATGACGTATTAGGAATTTTTGCCCCGGTCATTTAGGAAATATGTAGATAGGCATGTATACATAACACATATACGCACATATAAAGTACAGAAAACGACTTTGCAAACTTCATAAAAACACTTCTTCTTGGTGATGTCCACATTCAAATTTGGAATGACAACATGGAAGTATATGGAAAGGCCATAATTTCTCCAGGGTCCCTAGCCTGGTCTTCATGAGAGTGGCATTGCTTTCCTAGCTATGGCAAATGCGACGACTTCAGTTCATCATCAACATACAAAACCGTTATGCTAGAGGGAAGCCTCGGCAACTCTTTGATCATGTTGCAGTGAAGTAAATCAAGTGTTTGAAGATTCGAAAGTTGGTGGATCTCCACCGGTATGCTGGAAATAGTCGAATGTCGCAGCCTCATAATTCTCAGATTACGCAGTTTCCCGATCTCGCTTGGAAGGCCACCCTCGAGACTCCGACACCAGGAGGCGTGTAATTCTTCAAGGCTGATCAACTCTCTAATATCTGGAGGGAACTCTCTAAAGAAACAAGAATCCATCCTCAACACCTTCAAATTTTGCAGATTTTTCAGCGAATCTGGAAATTTGGAAATGCCAGTCCCTGACACATCTAGCTCGACTAATGATCTCCCTATGCTGCCAATGGAGTTTGGAAGTTTTCTTATTCGACGGCAATCCCCTAATGACAACTGTTTAAGTCTAACCAGTTCTCCAACGGAATTGGGAAGTGCTGTGATTCTGGTGCCATCTAGTGAAAGAAGTGAGATATTCGTCAGGTGACATATTGTTCTTGGTAGTTGATTCAATGAGAAGCAATTTGAGGCCCTCAGAGTTTCAAGCTGCTTTAAATGACCAATGGAGATGGGAATTTCTTGTACCGAACTCCCGTCCATGAGAAGCTCTTGCAAAGTTGTCAGGCGACCCACTTCTAATGGCAACATGCTGAGTTCTGTGCAGAACTTTAGATTTAGGGAAACCAAGCACTTCAAATCGCCGATCGAATGATCTATCTTGACCAATTGCGAACATCGCTCCAAAATTAATATGGCAAGATTTTGGCAACCGGAGAATTTAGGAGTGACTAATAAGTCAGCACAACCTGTAAGATCTAGAACTCTCAAGTTCCGCATCTACAAAATAGGAGAAAAATTTGCATGAGCTCACTTCACGAATGGTTATGCTAGACTGGGCCATCTCACCATAGCAACAAATTGGAAACTACCTCGATTTGATTCCAGCCTTCCCAGTCTTTTGCGACTTTGCTCCATGACAAGTCTAGAATGGTCAAGTAACCCAAGCGAAAATTAGTTACTTGCAAATGTCGAGGGCACCCTCGCCAACGGAGCCACCTTAAATTTGGAAAAAGGTCAGCGAAATCTCCGGCAATGTCTGCATGATCCAATTGAAGAAACCGTATGTTTGGCATGCTCTCAAAATCTTCTGGTGTAAGTTTGACTGAATTATGCCACCGAAAGTTAAGGCAGAGTGCCTCAACCTTTTCTGTTCCCTGCGATGGACAAGCTAAACGAAGTAAGGATGGTCTCTCTTCTTGAGACGTAACCAGTCAGGAAACATTCCTAAAGAAAAATGATGAACACCGTCAATTGCACACATGGTCAGATTCTAACAATATCTGGCGAGATAGTTGTTTTCTCTGGCAGTGGACATAAAAGAAAGTATTTCTTATGCTTCACAATAAAAAGAAAAAACACACCAAACTTCTACCTTTTTCCGCTTTATCGTATCGAGAGCTATTTCATGATTAAATAATCTACTTCGCCTGCCCGGATTGGTAAGACTCTCCCCACGAACGATTTCTCTGCCAAGTTGCCTCAAAATGCTATGCATCCATATCTGATTGTTCTCTCCAATTTTGGCGAGGGGAGTCAAAATTTCACTACGAGACGGAAAAGAGTCATACCATAGGTGCAAAGCAATTCGACTATCTATGCCGGCAGTAAAGCAGGCAATATCCAGTAATATCTGTTTCTGCTTATTATCTAGTGTTTTATATGCTTCATTGAAAATACTCTGAAAATCCCGACTCTGAAGTCTTGACAGCCGGAATGATTTACGCTTTTCCTCCCTCATTTTGCCATTGAAAACTGCAGCTGCAAGTTCAATAAACAGTGGAAGTCCGGGTCTGAGGAGACCTTGAAGATCAAAATCCGTAGGCTCATAATTACGGACAGCCTTATAATCACGGAAAGAAAGCTTGGAGTTGCTATCTGATGACAAAGTTGGCACAGAAGAATGCTGCCTAAAGAGTTGAACAGCCTGATCATTATCCAAACGACAAACATTGTAAGTCCGGATCTGAGGAGATTCTTCCAGGACAACACTGTTTCTGGTGGTTACAAGGACCCTACTTCCAGCAGCGAAGCAATCAAAGCAATCTCCGATGAGCTTCTGGAAATGAAACGCATTTTCCACGTCATCAAGGATAATCAAGACTCTCATGCTGCAAAATAAGTCCCTGAAAAACTCAATTCCCTTGTTGACAAAAGCAACATCCTCAAGTTCCCGTTTTAGAATATCGGAAATCAACGTAGTTTCCAACAGTTGAAGCCCTCCTAATAGCTGAGTTTTTTCTTTAATATCTGCAAGGAAGCTGCAGCCATCGAAATCACGGAAGACTTGTTTGTATATGAGTTTTGCAAGAGTCGTCTTGCCAATCCCACCTTTTCCATGGATGACGACAATGATCCGCTTGTCCTTGTCATTAATATTGATCAAGCTCATAATGTGGTCTACTTGATCATCAGTTCCAACGCCTTTTTCGGTCCTGGCAACTTGTCTTTTCTCTTTTCCGTGGGCCACCTACAAGAAACATGATGATTGCTCGCCAGTAAGGCTGTAAGATGCCAAGAAGTACCTATATTTGTTGATCTTTCCCAACGTTGTTGTGTTTGCATAAATTGTAAGGGTGAGTGATTTTATGTTTCTTACGGGTTTTATCTGAAACTTTGGAACCTATTCTCGGGTATAGATTTCTCATTGTTTGGAACTTAAAATTTATCCATCAAAACTTGGAATTTAAAACCTACCTTATTATAGGTTCTAAGGTCGGTTTCAATATCTAATAGTTTTTTTCCCCTTCAATTTTAGTTAAGCAAAATGAAAATGAACACAACATGGTACCATTAGCAACACCATGCTTATACACAGATCCACAATGAATGTACTTTACTTGATATGTTTTTTCATTCTCATCTTTGATTTTTGCATAATGTTTCCAACAATCAAATATATATTTCTTATCACGAGAAGGAAGATGAAAACCAAGTACTTTGTTTGTCGCACTCATGGTAGAAGATGGCTTTTCTTCACTTTTATTGTTTGATAATCCCAATATCATGAACGGACTCAACTCCTCAAATTTTTCCACCTCCACAAACATGTTATCTTGAATCGTCAACTTCACATATACATACCAACAAATGAATATAATTAGAAATTTCAAAACAAAGATCAAATATTTACAAAATAACAAAATAAATTTCAAGCCAAGGACAAGAACATAACCTTATAGTCAAGAACATTAACAATTTTCTTTCCATTAACAGTCTTTCCACTCCCCTCATTCTTTAGAAAATCAGCATTGAGCAGAATTAGACAAGAACATAACCTTATGGATGGCGGCCTAATCGCACTAATTGTCGTGTTTATAAAATGCCAAGAGCAGAACATTAAAATGATTTTCATCTATGTTTTCTTTTTATGGTTCCCAACACATGTTTGCTAAAGTAGCATTATGAATGCCATTACTAATAAACTATAGGAATAGGTTATGTGCTGTGAATAACCGCATGGAACCTTTTCAGAAAAAACCATCCAAAGACTCTGGTCAAAGTCAAAGGAATATTTAAGTACAGTTTCAAAGAGAAACCTTGTCATTTCAAACTACAGTTTTGTATATTTGCACGAACATGAACACAGCTATTGCTCTCTCTCTCGAGCACTTGATTTTGCATTTGACATACTCCCCCAAGAGCCACATCTCACTAGTTTTGCCAGAAAAATTCGATCACTAGATAGCAGTGATTAATGCGAAAACTTGCCCATCCAACCTCAAAACTGACATCCCAAGTGCAGAATAACACACCAGAACCATAGACAAAAGACACCACCGTCTGATTTTTAGTAAGCGGCAATTCAACAATATCAACCTCTTCAATTCAACTCCAAACTCAATCATGCACCAAACTCTAATCTTTGAATGTAAAAAGCTATCCAGCAACAGTTGATCAAACCAAATGAAGAGGAAATAAACAATCAAATCAAATGATGGAATGACATATAAACAGAACAAGCATAGGATCATTAAAATGATTTTCATCTTTGTTTTCTTTTTATGCATGCAACTCATTGACTTCTCTAGTTTATCTAATATTCCTATTTGAATCAAACTAGAAGACTAATCTATCTTCATTGAAACTGAAGTACATCATGCGCAGTCCTGAATCATTTACATCTCAGAAACCCATTAATACCCATACATTACGACAGTCCTGGAAACTCACCAAAACATATTGAAATCGCTTGAAACAAGCAACAACCGCACCGCAAGACACACCACATAGATCGGATCCAAGTACGCAAACCCTATGGCCTGCCCTAGCCCCACAGCTAGACGCCACATTCCCGTCGGTTTTCACTTTGCTTTCCACTGTCTGTTGCGAAGAGGAGGATATGGAATCAACCAACACCCCTAAACCCAACAACAATCGTGTCCGCTGCAAACTAAGAGAAGCCAAGAACTAAGCCCCAATCCGACAATCACCAACCCAAAACAACACGCATGCAAACTTCGACAATTGGTTTATGGTTGCTGTAGCGAGAGAGAGGGACAGAGGGATTTCACCAAACTCCTCGGTCAGGGGTTCCAAAAAATTGGAATCAGGAACGGGACCCTCCCTCCCTAGAATCGCGAACTGGCACTGGACCCACCAGTTCGGTTCTCCGATTCCCAGTTCTACTTGAGAACCATGCTCACCCCTAATAAATTGTCTACCATACAAAGTCCCTGGCCATCCTGATCTACCATTGTTCAACATTATTGACCCACTGTTTCAAAGGAAATCCAAGGTTCAGGAGTAGTGATCATTTACCTTCCAAATATGTTTTGTCAAACAAGTAATCCGCTTTAAAATTTCTAATCTATACACTGACAAGCGGATCTTTTGACATCTGTGTGTGTATGGACAGTGTACATTAGAACCTCAGAACATACCATTTGTATACGATATGGGGCGGCAAATGTTCAATCATTGAAATATTGTTGGTTCCCACTTTTATCCGCTTGTGATCTTCTAAAAGTGTTTTTACATGTCTGACGCCAATGTTCTGAGGATTGCAAATTGAAGTTTCCACATGATGAGCATAGAAGCGAATGGTCTCTTGGTTCCAGTTTGAATAATATACTAGAAAATACCCACGCATTGCCGTGAGTATTGTAGCATTGCATCTTTGTTTTGGTCCCACATTCCTAATGACATGTAAACTCTCTCTCTTTCTCTCTCTCCGCCCGCCTCTTGTCTTAGCAAATTATTCTCAATTAATTTTCGCTTTTCCAAACTATCCTCGCAGAAAAAAATTAAAACTAGCCACTACGTTAAGCACCCAATTCACACAACTTTAATAATTATCTACTGCATATCCTCTCAATTAAACAATCACTAAATTCCCATAAAACTTGTTTTGTTTCTCTTCAAATGCAATCCACCGATGATCACACACACACACACACATAGCGAGTGCCTCAACACTAATTTTCTATTTATAAACTATTTCTTATTGGTTAGACATGGCATTGACTTGTTTATTTCCTTAACTTTTCCTTGTTATAAAGAAATTAGATTAGCTGCAACTAATTTTCTAGTTTATGCAGATCATATTTGAATATTTCGACAGGAGATTAATACATAATGCTTATAAAAAGCAACACGATATAATATTCCGGGATCATCAATACCTCAAGCTTTATTAATCTACTCGATATGTATTAAGGAGCATTTTTCCAAGCAGAACAATGAACAAGCAAAGAAACAGATCATAAATTCCCTCTAAGTATTCTTGTTACCTAACATAAACCGATGGTGGACTTGTATGTGTGTGTGTGTCTCTATATATATAGTGGACTTTTCCAAAATTTTGCATACTTAACTATTCTAATGACAAATCTAATATGATTTTTCCTTATAGTTTCACCAATATTTTTTGTTATACAAATTAATTAGTCCAAAAAGGTATTCCACTGCATTCAAGTGTTTTTATTTTACTTTAATTTATTTTACTTTTCTACAATTGATTGCACTGCAAATTTTTTTTTTGGTCAAAGCACTGCAATTGACATGTGGCGTCGGCCGCTATGAATTTGGCTGCAGGGATCAAATGGAAGAAAGTCATCTACCCCCAAATGTTACCATCTAGATCCATCCCTGAATTAAGTTTTTTTTTTTTTTTTTTTTGGTGAAAAGGTAAGTAATCCCTGAATTAAGTTTGTTTCATGATGATGAAGAAAAACAAAAAGGAAAAGTACCTTGCCCTTTCTGTTGGATGTGCGCTTATCTGAATCAGACTTGATCCTTCCAAGAATTTCATTTCTATAGTCCTTGTAAAACTTGCCATCCCGAGGAGTTTTGCCTAGATTATCACAACCATATATTACGACGTGGCATTCATCTGGTATCTTTGAGTTCGAGGCAATTGTCCAATAATTCAAGGAGCGGCATGAAATCACTTTAAAGAGAGTCAAACATCCTAACTCGTTGAGGCCTTTCAAAACCTGGAGGTTACGGCAAGATACGATTTGCAATTCCATCAACTTTTGCATTCTCGACAGATCACTTAACTCGCTAATTGACGGACAGTACCCGACCTTCAGGCTCTCCAATGTTTCCGATGACCCAAGAAAATGAATCTCTCTCAACTCGCAGCAGTCCTCTAGTTCCAATTCTTTTAGATTTTTCAGGCCTGACAGGGAGAATATTACTTTTTCAAGGAGTCGACAGCCGCTGACAATTAACTGTCTCACCTGCTCCAGTCCGGCAAGTTGGATTGCATTTTCCAGGGAGCGACAGAGCTTCAAAGTCATTAGATTTTTCAAGTTGGGTAAACATGAGAGGGTTGTTATTGAGCTGACATTTCTATTCATTGCTGATTCAACGGACTGCATGAGAAAGTCCGGGTGTAGGTGGCCAGACATGTGAAGTTTTCTTAGACGAGAAAGGGAACCCAGTGCAGATGGTGACAAGGTAATGATCGGAAAGCGCAGTTCCAAATTTCGCAACTTTGATGACTTCCCAATCCACTCTAAGTTATAGGTTTCGGTCGGGCTCGATAAAGGCGATGATGGATATTCCTCGCCATTTGATAAGAGAAGATTAACTAGATTAGTCAAGTTCGAGAGATCTGGAATAAACTGCAAGGATAGAGAGCTAACAAGTAGACAAGTCAAACTTGTGGGAAGTGAAGGCAACACTTGCAGCTCATCACAATTCTCGAGGATCAGTTCTTCCAGTTGAGAGAGCGCAGCAATTGTTTCTGGCACTTGACAGATGCGAGTCAATGATAGATCTAGGATTCTCAAAAGGGACAATTTCCCAATTTCACTTGAAACTTCCCCCACCATAGTGGTACATTCTCTAGCACGTATCACTTCAAGCTTCGTTGCCAACCCAATGGCTGAAGGAAACTCTGCTAGCCGGCAACATTCCATGTTGAGCACATTTAAAGTCTTTATATTTCCGATAGAATGAGGCAACACTTTGATGCATGTGGATGATAGATCCAGCTGAATTAGAGACTCTAGGTTTCCAGTCGAATCAGGAAGTTCCCGAATCTCTATGCATCCTTCAAGAGATAAAGACTTGAGATTCACAAGATATCCAATAGAACAAGGTAATCCTTCAATTGACGTGAAGGATAGATCCAACTTGATCAATGAATTTAGCTTTCCGATCGAGCCTGGGAGTCTGCTTAACTTTGAGCAGTTCCTCAAAGATAAGTGGTTTAGCTTCACTAGGAGGCCAATTTCGCCAGGTAGATCAGTTAGTTGGTGGCAACCCTCGATATTCAAGTAAGCCAGTCGTTTTAGATCCCCAATAGAGCGATCAATGTCAACCAATTGTTGACATTCTTTAATGATCAATTTTTCTAGAGTAAAACAACCAGACAAGTCAATCTTGATCATATTTAGACGTGCCAATTGTAGAATTCTCAAATTGTGCAGCATCTGTGAAGAATAAAGCATTACATAGTGTCATCAGACAATATAGCTATAAGAACAGTGTATGACAACATACGTACCTTTATTTGGCTCCACCCCTCCCAATAATTGGCGTCATTAAATTCGGAGAGTTGGAGGACAACCAAGTTTTGTGGGAACATATTAGTTGCTAGTAAATCTGGAGGACAATGGCACCAAGAAAACCATCTTAACTTTGAAAGGAGATTGGTAAAGTCCCCTATAAAGTTGCCCCCATCTAATCTAAGGAATCTTAGATTCGGCAGCCTTGCGAAATCTTCATCAGTTAAGATGAGTAGAGTAGGATCTCCAGCAAGATTGAGTGCTTCGATATAACCTTTATTCTGCCAAATACAAACAAAATTTGAAAAAGCTTTCAATTTCTCTTTTTCACATAAGTAGAAACTCATCTCAAATGCTTGATTCTATGCAAAGAAAAGACAGAATATGTGCTCTTAATGTATTACCTCTTTTGTCTTTACCATGTGCACAGCTTCCTCAGAATCCCACGACCTACTACGCTTTCCCAGATCCATGTTTTCCTCATGGACAATTTGGCATGCTAGGTCTTTTAGCAAGTCATGCATGCATGATTGGCCATTCTCTCTGATACTCACCAATGATAGAGAACTAAGGACTTCAATTTCTATTTGTGGAAAAAAGTTGCAATCTTTCCACAAGTAAGATGCAATGAACTCCTCATGGACGGAAAGAAATGCAATATCAAGAAAAATCTGCTTTTGCTTAAAATTTAGGGCGTCATAGCTAATTTTCAACTTCTGGTGGACCTCTTCATGAGCAATGCTCCTTAACTTTTCTAGTGTATCTTTCCAAACATTTTTGTCCTTGCCATGAAGAAGTGAACCTATGACCTCAATGACCAAAGGAAGTCCTCCAATAGTAGAAACAATATCCTTTGAAAGCCAGTAATAAGAATCGTCCAAAGGAAATTCTTTTTCGAATGCATGATTTATATAGAGCTGAAGTGCTTGATCAGAATTCATTTCTTTCATCTCATAAAGTATGATTTTCTCTATACTCTCTAAGATACTTTTGTTTCTTGTCGTAATTATGACTCTACTTCCTGCACCAAACCAACTCATCCTGCCAATTAGTTTCTCAAGCTGTTCCCTATGATCCACATCATCTAGAACAATTAGAACCTTCTTACCAAGGAATTCTCTCCTGATAACCTTCATTTCATCATCAATGTCATTGATGTCATCAATAGGCATTCCGGCATCAATGTCATTGATGTCATCCTTACGCATTCCGGCATCAATGATGTCATCCGTACGCGTTCTGGAAAAAATGGTGTCTTCTATACTGAAATCGGCATCAATGATATCGATGTCAATCATAGGCTTAACTTTACTAAGGAGGGCGGATATCAATTTTTTCTGCAGAATTATCAGGCCATGACGGCGTGATGATCCACGGACATCTCGAAGGAAGCAATACCAATTAAAGTTAGAAATGAGATTGTCGAAGAGAGCCTTGACAAGAGTTGTCTTTCCAATACCATCTGAGCCATGAATTCCAAGACACCGTGCACAACCAATGTCATATTCCAACAAGTCCATTATGACTTCCACTTGATGATCTATCCCGACTAAATGGTCAGTTGCAAAATCATCTTTTGCCTTCATCTTGATTGTGATATCTAATGCGTCCAACACAGTAAGTTCGCGTTCCTATGACGGGCAACGATCTGCCCGCAAGAGTCAAGGAAAACTCTATAAATAGCAGGGGTTGCAGAAATGAAAGACTGAATGATGAGTGTTGCCATATGCCACACCGAGTAATCCCATTGTCTATAATTGCTCTATTTAATATATGCCTGAATGTCGAACGTAAATCTCTTTTCCCCTCATCATTTTGCAAAACATATTTAACAAAGGGGATAGCAAAATCATATCAACAGATCCAACTCAGACAGACATAAAGGACATGTACAATGACGAGCCGAGGGGGTCGCCCCGTGCTTGATGCTATTTGCTATGAAGTGCTTCCGTGTCTTGTCTGACACGTGGCTCGGACACGGTCGAATGCGCGGTCAGCACGTGTCGGATTTTCCGACATGTGGTCAACCTTTGCCCGACACGTTTTGACACGTGTGTCTGGGAGGGAGCAAACTGCAAGGCGAGAGACGGCTGGGCATAGACTGAGGCGAGGGCCAGGATGCTGCGATGGATCCGATGAGGCTACAGCTGCGAGGGAGAAAGAACCAAAGGTGAGAGGAAGAGGAGAGGAAGGCGGTTGTGCGGCGAGCGGTGAGGAAGGGGGTCGTGTGTGTGGCGAGGAGCAGCGAGCGATGAGCGGCGAGGAAGGGGGTCGTGCGTGTGGCGAGGAGCGGCGACCGGCGAGCGGCCAGGAGGGAGGAGGAGAAGAGGAAGGGTCACGAGCGGCGAGGAAGGAGGTCGTGCGGCGAGCGGCAAGGAGGGAGGAGGAGAAGAGGAAGGGTCGCAAGCGGCGAGGAGGAGGAGTATAGGAGCTAGGGTTTCTGAGAAACTCAAAAGTAATTAAAAAAAATGGGAGTCTATGGCCCATGGGTACCTATTTTGGGGGGAGGGAAAGTGACGGACAGATGGGGGGAAATGGACAAGGGAAATGGACGATTGTGGGAGGGAAAAGTAAAAAAGTAAATTTGGGTGGGGGGAATGGACGATTGTGGGGACTGGGGAGGGAAAGGAAAATAAATTTGGGGTGGGGGAAATGGATAAGGAAAATAAGTAAGTGGGGTGGACTCTAATGGGAATTTTTTTTAATCAGAAAAATAAATAAATGAGATTAAAAAATAAACGTAAATTTGGGGGAGGGGGGATTTCGAAAAATAAATGTCAATTTGGGATAATGAAATAAAAAAAAAGTGTAAGATTTATTAATATTATTAGTATAAATTCATTGTAAACTCTTTATTTATTTATTTATGAATTTGAATCAAATTAATTAAAAATAAAAATATTTATTTAATATTTAGCGTGTCGAAACGTGTCGAAATTCTCTACTTTTTGATAAATGACGTGTCGCGTGTCGTGTCGTGTGTCCGTGTCGCCGTGTCCATGCTACATAGGCTATTTGTATCGTATGTTTTGGAATTTTACATGAAACTCCTATATCATTCTCGTTTGATTGTTTCACGTATAACTTCGCCATAAAAGAAAACGCTTTATGTGAAAATCATTTTCAAGAAAAATAATTATTTTAATTTATATTGTGATATGCTGAAAAGCACATTAAACACTATCTTAGACCCCCCACATTCTCAGGAGGGATTGGGGTGGGGACGATTTCATTTCAGTAGTGGGTTTCGACTCCCACGCCCTGTAAGGAGGCATGATAAAAGTCTGAGAGTGAATGTTAGAGTAGGATTAGCGTCGAACCGACCAAAAAAAAAAAGCATTTGCGGGGGAGACTTATTATGTTTAGGAAAATTATTACCTCTATTCACAACTTGAAATTCATTTTCCATATTTAAACTATATGTATTTGCTTTACCCGTAAATATATTTCTGTTGACTAACTAATTTCAACAAATGAAAGTCAGGAAAAATTAATTCGCAAAATGCTCTCTGATTGAAATGAACACACCCAACGAATTCCAAGATTTTTTTTTTTCTTTTGGCTCATGATGAGTGTTGACCATTGTGGTCTAGTTCAAAGTTCCCATAAGAAAAGACCTTTCTTCCTATCTCTAAGGTTTAGCCACCTAAGACCGACCACCACTTACACTGAACCCACGACGGCCAAGCTCCGGCATCCATCATCAGCCCCTTAGACTGTTGGGATATATAATACGTGGAAACGACATGATCTTGCAATTTATGTCAACGCGAAATCACCATAAAAATTAACGAGAAAAATAAGAACACCATAAATTTACGTGGTTCGGTCCAAGTATCGGTACCTACGTCCACGGGGAGAGCCAGCAGCAAATAATCCACTAAAATCAAAGAATCAGAGTTTCTAATCGCTCAATCGTTCAAGTGTTTCCCACACCTAAATTTAACCAAAAACCCTAAGTGTTTATAAATAACAACTCGCTTGGGTATAAACTCACGGCACAAAAATATCACGCGACGAAACGCTCTACGTACGGCTTCGCGAGTCTCTTCAACGCTTCGCGCGACTTGCTGCTTCAAAGGTCACGGACGTTGGCTACGTAGGGTTTCTTCTTACACGCGGCTTCTCTTCTGCAACTCGTACGTACAGCAGCCACCTTTTCTCGTAGGGTTCAAGACGCGCGCACCTCCTATACACGTTTTCTTTAGATTTATATGTGTGCCCAAGGTCACAAGTTTGACCTTGGGCCCACCTCCTTTTTGGCTTCACATGGAGAGGCTCTACGTGCAAGAGGCTTGGACGAATTCACTCCAAAGAGTACAATTCCTATTTTATTATTATAGATGTGCCCATTTGGGCCCCACGGTCTTATTCTTCCTTCAAAGAATTGTGGCTAAAACAAGAAAGCCCATGCCGTGGGATTCCGCAAGCTTCGAAGCAAACAAGAACTTTCCTCCCTTTTATTTTATCCAAGCGAATTGCATTTTCGCAAACTCTTAAAATCGAGACATAATTTAACAATTCTCCACCTTGGCTCGATGTTTGAAGCCAAGTTATAGTGCTCATCATCCATGCTGCTCTCCCAATGCCTCGATGGGTGCTCACTCTTCATAGACGTCAATAGAGCTCAAGCAGAACTTGAGTTTCGCCAAAGAAATAGACTTAGTTATCATGTCTGCCGGGTTATCTGCTGTAGCAATCTTTTTAACAATAACATTACCCTTAACTAAGACATCTCGGATGAAGTGATACCTGATGTTGATATGCTTCATTCGCTCGTGATAAACTGGATTATACGCCAAATATATTGCACCTTGGTTATCACAGTGACTCTTATGTTCTAACCCAAAGTCCGAGAGCAAACTTTGTAACCATATCGCCTCCTTCGCTATAAAGGTCAGTGCTATGTACTCTGCCTCAGTCAAAGACAAGGCAATGTGATCCTGTAAGGATGCTTTCCAACTAACTGCACCACCCGCTAGCGTAAACACGTACCCTGCTAAAGACCTGCAATCATCTAAGTCACTGACGTGATTTGAATCCACAAAACCAGTGGTCTCACTGCCATTGCTGTCCCTCCGGTATACTATACCCATGTCTGTTGTCCCTTTCAAATATCTAAGGATCTACTTTACAGCTTCCCAATGAGCTTTACCAAGGTGCTTCATATAGCGACTAACCACGCTCACAGCTTGTGAAATATCAGGCCTAATGCACACCATAGCATACATAATACTACCCATGGCACTAGAATAAGGAACACGGGACATATGCTCCTCCTCATTCTTAGTTTGCGGTGAAAATTTATCTGAAAGTTTAAAGTGCTTCGCTAAAGGTGTACTTATAGATTTTGCTAACTGCATATTAAACCGTGCCACAATCTTCTCAATATATTTCTTTTGAGATAGACGTAAAATTCCTGCAGTTCTGTCACGCAAAATCTCCATACCCAATATTTTCTTTGCAGCACCTAAATATTTCATCTCAAAATCAGCATTTAACTGCCTCTTCAGCACATCAATATCAGACATATTCTTAGTTGCTATCAGCATATCATCAACATATAAGAGTAGATAAATCAAAGAATTATTCTCCAATCTCCTATAGTAAACACAGCTATCCATCTGACTTTTTGAATAATCTTGACTAGCCATGAAAGTATCAAAACGTTTATACCACTGCCTAGGAGATTGTTTCAGCCTATACAAAGATTTCTTTAACAAGCAAACATGATCTTCCTTACCTGGAATAGCAAATCCCTCTGGTTGCCTCATGTAAATTTACTCCTCCAACTCACCATGAAGAAACGCAGTTTTTACATCTAGCTGCTCTAACTTGAGATTCTGCGAAGCAATTAAGGCAAGTAAAACACGAATAGAAGTATGTCTTACCACAGGAGAGAACACCTCATTGTAGTCAATGCCCTCATGCTGTGTATACCCCTTCGCCACAAGTCTCGCCTTATACCTCACTGCCTCAACATTGGGAATGCCCTCTTTCCATTTGAAGACCCATTTACTTCCGACAATCTTTTGGCTCTTGGGTACTTTGACCAGCTCCCATGTCTAATTTCGATGGAGATATTCCATCTCTTCACTCATAGCCCCTAGCCACTACGATGACTCTGAACTAGCCATCGCCTCAGAGTAAGACGAATGCTCATCTGTCTCCACCTTATCACCTACAGTCAATGCATAAGCAATATATGTATAACCATAACGTACCGGTGATTTAATGTGCCTTCTCTGTCTATTTGCGGCTATAGTCTACTGCGGCTTTGCTGGTTGTTCACTAGCACCGACTTCAGGAACTGCAGCTTCATCTGCAGTCTCAACTTCTGTTACCTTCGAGGTCTCCTGAGTCTCCACCTGAAGCTCCACCTCACTAATGACACCATGATCTGTCTTCTTTGCTAGTTATGTCTCAGAACTCCTCCGTTGAAGCATTACAGTCTCGTCGAAGATCACATTGCCGCTGATTAGAAAACCGGGTGATCTGGGATCGGTGCACCACAGCCGGTAGCCTTTCACCCCATGTGCATAACCTAGAAATATGCACTTCTTCGCCCTCGGCTCAAGCTTACCATCACTCGCATGAGCATACGCAGGACATCCAAATATATGTAATCCGAAGTAATCAACAGGTTTCCCCGACCATACTTCCTCAGGAGTCTTCCACTCGATAGCAGACGATGGAGATCGATTTACTAGGTAACATGCCATGTTTACTGCTTCGGCCCAAAATTCCTTGCCAAGTCTTGCATGCGAAAGCATGCATCGAGCTCGCTCAAGCAAAGTTCTATTTTTCCGTTCAAGAGGCTTGGACGAATTCACTCCAAAGAGTACAATTCCTATTTTATTATTATAGATGTGCTCATCTGGGCCCCACGGTCTTATTCTTCCTTCAAAGAATTGTGGCTAAAACAAGAAAGCCCATGCCGTGGGATTCCGCAAGCTTCGAAGCAAACAAGAACTTTCCTCCCTTTTATTTTATGCAAGCGAATCGCGTTTTCACAAACTCTCAAAATTGAGACACAATTTAACATAGATAACGGAAACGGCGGTGGCCAGGGCGAGGCAAAAGGGAATGCGAATTCTTTGTGGGTAAGTTGCAACACCCGTCCAAATCTGAGCGACTTTTGACCTCAACACAGCTCAAATATTGCGAGGAAACAAAGGAGTCGGGGAAACTTACCTCGCCCTGCCGTGAGGAAACCAAGCCAAATCGCTTGTCCTTGTTGAGCTTCAGTTATCCGATGATACGTCAAGCACGGAGCGACTGCTTTGCGTCATCCGAGCCCTAATTTATATTTGTTTTTAAAAATAACTTTTTTTGGTCGGACAATTTTTAAAAATAATTGGCTGTTTTGTTTTCCCGACAAGGATCCCGGGCTCTTGCCCATGGTGCCACCTACCATTCTCTCTCTTTGATTTCTTTTAATTTTTTTGGCTTTGTTGTTTCGTATTTTTAAAAAAATTGGTTGTTTTATTTCCCCAATAAGGTGTCACGGACCCTTGTCAGCCTCTACTATTTCTAGAGCCCTGTACCCGACTCATATCATCTTTATTTTTTAAAGTTTGAGCGATGCTGAGCTCCACACGTGATTTAAGACGAAGCAATTTAAAGGTTTACTTAAGTCCAATCACTGTTCAAAAAAAAATTCCAATCAATATTTTTGGTATTTCTAAAAAAGTTGGTCGTTTTATTTCCCCGAGACAAGGTGTCACGGATCCTTGCCAGCTGCTATCACATGTCATTCTCTCCCTTTGATTTCTTTTAATTATTTAAAATTTTCAGGAGGTATTGCTTTATTATTTAAAAAAGAATTACTTGTTTTGTTTTCCCGTTAAGCATCGTGGCCCTACTAGTCTTTCTTTGATTTCTTTTTATTTTTATTTTATTGTCTTTATTGTTTTTTATAAAAATAATTGGTTGTTTTAGGCCCTGTTTGTTTGTGTTCTTTTTTTTTTCTGATCATGAACACAATTTCTATTTTTTCATTTTGGGGAACAAAAAAAGAACATAAACGCGTTTATTTGCATTTTTGTTCCAATTTTTTTTTTTGTTCTCGGGAATAAATTTGGAACAAAAATAAAAAACAATAAACAAAAAAACTTGTTTCTTGTTCCTAGAGCACTTCCAAGAAACAATTTTTCTCTCCTATTTTTTTATTCTCTTTCTTTTCTTCTTCTTTTTTCTTTGGTCGGTCACCTGGCTCGACCATGGTCGACGATCAGCTGTTGAGGGCTGGCGACCTCGCCGGAACGTCACCGGCCCCTGGCAAGGCTCGGCCTCACTTTGACTAGGTGAGCTCAAGCTCGCCCAAATCCGGCAAGGTAGAGCTCGCCCAGCCATCGGCAAGGCTCGGCGTCCGGGCCACTGCCAGGTGACATCGACCTGGCGGTGGCTCGGCAAGGCCACCGGCCCTTGTCGGCCAGTCACCGGCCATGGTCGAGGTCGATGACCAGCCAAAAGGAAGAAAAAAGAAAAGAGGAAAAAGAAAAAAGAAAAAAGAAAAAAGAAAAAGAAAATAAAAATATTAAAAAATTAAAAGAAACAAAAAAATTATATAAGTTTACCAAACATGTTTCTGTTGTTTTTCTATTCCAGGAACAAGTTTACCAAACGCGTTCTTCTGTTCAAAAATTATTTCCCGGAACAGAAATAGTATTTTCTATTTTTGTTCTCTAGAACAATTTTTTAACAGAAACGTTACCAAACGCACCATTATTTCCCCGATAAGGTACCATGGCCCCTTGCTAGCCGCAACCACGTGCTATTCTGTCTCTTCGGTTTCTTTTTATTTTTTTTAATGTTTCAAACTTTATTGTTTAAAAAAGATTTTCTCTTCCCGTTAGGATCATGACCCAACTCTTTTTGATTTCTTTTTATGTTTTTTTTTTTTGGCTTTATTGTTTTGTTTTAAAGAAAATTGGTTGTTTTATTTCCCCAACAAGGTATCACTAACTCTTGTCAACTGCTACCATGTGCCATTCTCTCTCCTTGATTTCCTTTTATTTTTAAAATTTTTAGGCTATATTTTTTTAATATTTAAAAAATAATGAAAAATTCCAAAAAAAAGCCTCAAGTGTCATAATTTCTCAAATAAAAATTCAATGTGGATCTTGTTTCGAATAAGGGTCTGAAGTGGTGTTCGTAAAATTCTAAACGCAAGTGAACGTGTCGAACAAGTAATATAATGATGAGAAAGAATATCGTCCCACGAAGATCGATGATTAATAAACTAATTAAATACTAAAATAGATTAACTCTAAAATTTATCTAACAGATCAAAATATAATTGAGAATAAATTAAAAGACGAAATTTGTAGACTAAATGCAGTAAATCGATCAGATAAATATGTTAGAGCATTCGATTTCACCATAACCACTAGATATGAATTTCAGATTATTGTGAATACAAGAACGATATCAAACATGTGATAGCGGAATTTCCTAACCTATTTACTATCCTATCTCTAGGTATAGCAAACCTACTCAGTTTATTAATCCACTATATCTCTATGTGAATTAAAATAAACATGAGTGCATTAAGAACTATGAATATTCCCGGCTTACAATGAGTCTTTTGGATCACCTTATCACCGAAAGCTACACAAATAACGCGGTATATCTCTATCCACGTTTAATTCATGGTTATATATTATAATGAGCAATTGCACATTATCACTTCTCAGTCTCAAACATGCACATCAAATCATTCAAGTGGTGGCCAGTCACTCAAAAGCATTAAGCACAATAATATATAACTCACATGAATGAAATTAATTGTAAAACATAAAAATCATGAAATTCACATCATCATGGTTAGGCTACATCGTAGCCCTAACAAAAGAAAATTAGAACATAGTAGATGAAGAAATATAAATATAAATTAAACTCAGCATCTTGAATCAAAGAACAAGAATTCTGTCACCACTTTTGTCTTCTCTTCAAAATACTTGAAAATCTCTTAGAACAATGAAAAAACGATCTAAACAGAAAAACTAAAACTAAAACCTAGCTGCTCTTTTCTCTCTTTATTCTCCTCTTCATAAGATATATCCAAGATTCTTATCTCCAAGCAATTGCGCACAAAATCAGGGAGTAAATCAGAAGATTTTGATTTGATATCTATCTCCTGCTGCTGCTTGATTTAAATTCCTCGATTTTGCCATCTTTTTCCTTATCTTCTCCATATATCATTATTCTGCATAAATAAGGAAAATTCAAATAATCAGAAGGAAATCCAAATATTTTCTCATAGATATTGCATTAATTGTTGCCTAAAATAGGTAAATAACTCTATTTTTATAGAGTTATCAAGTGGTCTTATTTGTTTCTAATAAGGGACTGGTCAACAACGTTTTCATCATTTTCCTTTTTTTTTTCCTTCCTTTTTTCTAGTTCTTCTTCCTTCTTTGCCGTCGGCCACTAGTGATACCCGCAGAGGGTTGGGTGAGGGTTGCCCTCGCTAGATCCCGCAAGAGCCAACCTCGCGATCGTCAGCGAGGTCGGCCCTTGTCTGCCCCAGGCAAGGCCGACCCCCGCTTGATCTGGTGAGGGCCATCGAGCCCTCGCTGATGGCCGTGAGGGTGGCTTTCGTTAGCTCGAGCGAGGGCAACCCTTGCCTAGGCCTTTATGGGCATTGCCAGTGGCTGGCCGATTACTAGTGAAGAAGGAAGAAGAACTAGAAAAAAGGAAAGAAAAAGCAAAAAGAAAAAAAGGAAAATGACGAAAATGTCCTTGATTAAGTTTTTATTTGAAACAAATATAACCACTTCAGATTTTAAAATAAGGTCCATTTCGAACTTGTATTTGAGAAAATGAGGATACTTGAGATCCTTTTTTGGAATTTTCCCAAAAAATAATTAGTCGTTTTGTTTTCCTGTTAAGCATCATGGCCCTACCATTCTCTCTCTTTGATTTCATTTTATTTTTGATTTTTTCCACAATTTTTTTGCTTAAAAAATTAGTTGTTTTATTTCCCCAAGGTTTTAGAGAACCTCTTGTCAGTTGCTACCAATTGCCATTCTCTCTCTTTGGTATCTTTTTAATGTTTCTAGCTTTATTTTTCTATTATTTGAAAAAAAAGTTTCCCGTTTTATTTTGGGTTAATATAAAAAAAACCTCAAACTGATCTATCTATGACAAATTTATTCCAAGTTATTTTTTTTTTATCTTAAAAAACTCCAAACCGATACATGTGACAAATTTACTCTCTGTTAGTTTATGTTTGTCATATATGTATAAGTTTTAATCTAATTTAACGAAGAGTATATTTGTTATAAGTATAATAGTTTGAGGTTCTTGTAAAGTAAATTCATAAAAATTACTTTGAGATACATTTGTTACAAGTGTGCTAGTTTGAGATTTTTCGTGATATTAATCCTTTTGTTTTCCCATTAAGCATCATGGCTCTACCCTTCTCTCTCTTTATTTTTTCTATTTTAGGCTTTTTGACGTTCTTTTTGGTGGATATCACCATTGTTAGATTGATGAGACCGTATATTTACTTTAGACTGAAAGACACTTTCAATTGAATCTTCACCTTGTGCCATTAGTCTTTTCTCATGTGCTTCGAGAAAGCCAATTAATTCACTCACTGATACGGTCATCAAGTCCTTTGTTCCTTCTATAGTTGTGACTATGGGGTTGTATTTATTAGTAAGTGACACCAATATTTTCTCAACAACCCTTTGATTAGTGATCCCATCTCCATAGGCTCTCATTTGATTAACTAGCTCCTTTAATTTTCCACAGCATTCTTGGATGGTCTCATAATTTTTCATTTTATAATTCTCAAAATCTCTACTCAAAGTTTGAAGGCGAATAGTGCGTGCCTATTTTGATCCTTGGAATTCTTCTCATAGCATTTCCCAGCTCTTTTTGCAATCTTCACTCCAATTATTCTTGGAAATACCATTTCTGAGAGTGCTTGCTGAATAAAGTATAGTGCCCATGCATCCTTTTGTAGTTGATCCTTCAGGAACACTTGCACCTTCTTATGGAGCTTCGCAACCTTTTTCCACGATGTCCCATAAGTCTTGGGCCATCAAGAATTTAGTCATTTTTATGCTCCAAAAGTCATAGTTGTTCCCATAAAAAATGGGAATGGGAAATGAGGATGAGGTAGAGTTGACCATGGTTTAGTTATTGGATTCTTGGAAAGGGTAGTTTTAGGAATGGGTAGGTAGGACAAACGTCCATTACCAACCAAAGACGTGGCTCTGATACCACAGTTGGTATTTGCAGAAGCATGTGTTTGATGTGTGTGCAAGGGAGTGTTTTACATGTAAACTATCAAGAGAGCAAAAGAACTGAGAACAATGTGGGTAAGAAATGATTAGGCAAAGTAATAATAAGAATGTGTAAAAGAGAGTGGCAGCAAGGGAGCATAAGGGAACAAAATGAAATTTTTTATTTTTTAGTTGTAGTACAAAGGGAAGGGGTAGGAGCTTACATTTTTTGGTCCGCCCCTCAAAATGGACGACCACAAGCCTTTTTATAGGCCTAGATGACCGACTTTACCCAAGGAAAATCTTTTGCTCTTGTAAAAGATTTTTCACTTTTCCTTCTTCTCCTAGACACTTCTACACTCGTGCTTTCTACACTTGTCATTACTGCCTAAGCTAGATTTTCTTTATTTAGGATTTTTCTTAACTTCTCTAGCTAATGTTGTGACATCCCGAATTTCAAATTATATTTTCAATAAATTGAAACGGGCATTTCATCTGCGTGCATATAGTTCTTTTCCCTGAACTGATCACTCATGGGATAACTAGTCTATCAGGTGAAGCCATTAAGAAATTCTAATGCATCGGACTCGAGAATTTGATCAGGAAACGACCTTTCGACCGAGTTGATCTGCAAGGGTCATTACGGCACAGTTAAAGATCGATTAGAGACCGGAGATAGGTCGACTCGATAGAGGCATGTGATCGAGTGTGGGTGATTCCACCAGATCGCACAATTCTTGTCGATCGGCACTGGGCCGGCTTTTCAGTCGTTTGGGTACCCTGTGTCCGTGTTTGAAACATTGAGATTATCCCGACAACCGAGAGTCGCCAATGTGTCAAAGATGTACATTGTGGCTTGAATTGATCAACCACATGTCAAATGCATGAAAATTTCTAAAAGCTACCCGGTAGATCAGGACGCGCTAATATCGCGCCAGAGTGAAATTAACCATGAAATTGAGATCGAATTTAGAAATTGGAAGTCATGGTGTGTCACAAATCATTTGAGGAACATCGACTCATCTTCAGAGGATTTTTCATGCAAACCGAGTTTTTCAGCAAAATAATCAAATTATGGCTAATTTGGTTCGGAAAATTGGTAGGCCCGCTTTTGATTATACTTTTGGGATCTAAGTTGGTTCTATGGTCAAGTGGTTATGTGAATTGAAGTGTGATAACATTGGATTAATTTTACGGGTTTCAATTTGGCTCAATTGGAAGTGGATTGAATGGAATTAAAGAATGTGACGCACAAAGTCTAGGCCAACTGGATCTATGCTCCTTCGGGAATGCCGTCGACGTAGTGACGAAGCTGCGCTCCAAGGGCGGGAGGCGATGCCTGGCATTAATGTCAGAAGATAGCTGATCTATGAGTCGGCTATGCCCTTGTGTGGCAGTGAATATTAATTGGAATGCGTGCCGAGTGCGATTGTGGTTCCCATAAAAGTGTTGGCGTTCCAATTGTTTGAATTCTTATTATTACCTGAGTTTGCGTGATATAAATTGTGCTAACCTGCAGGGAGGAATTAAGACGAGGTAAGTTGTCTGCGTGATGTGGCTAGGCCACCAAAGGGTGTATTTTCTTTCTAATAGGGGTTTAGGGGGTTGAACTTACTGAGACGATGTCTCACCTCGTTGTGGACCAACATTTTCAGGTCCCTTGTGGATGGAGCGACCGGATCGCTTTGGTTGGCCTTGAGGAGTTGCAGAGGTGAAGTCTGGAGCCTTGGAGAACGTGTCTGACTTGTATGTCATAGGGCAGTTCCTTTTTAAGAGCTGGTCTTTTGTAGACTTCTGGTTGTAGGCCTTCGTTTGTAATTCCGTTGATTTAATTAAAGTGTATTGTTGTGAAATTGCTTCCTACTTTTCTATCCCATATTTTATTGTCAGGGGTTTTATAATATGCTTCTGCATGCGCATTAAAGAATTGATTGGGTCGACGACTTAACCTGGGAACGTCGCATTTAAATGACCATGGTGGGATGTTGGCGTGCTCGGGGTTCGGGGCGTGACATCCCCGTTTAAGTGGTATCAGAGCATGGTCTGTGTATGCAGTGATAAGGCGCGATGAGTCATGGGATAGTCAGTAGGAAAGACTTTTATTATGCTGATGCATGTGGTTGATAGCTGTTTGGTAGTGTGTTTGTGGGGTCATTTAATTCCGTGAGAGTACCGCCGCAAGTCGGTACTAAGAGTGTAGTAGCACCGAGCGATCCTAGGTTTGTGGGGATCGTTCTGGCGCGATAGTCTTTAGGAAGCTTTTTGGGTTAGCAAGATCAAGATCGAGCCGCCACTGTTGCCGTTGTCACTGTTGTTGCTAGTGCCGTCACTGTTGTTGCTAGTGCCGTAACTGTTGTTGTTACTGCGCCTGTTGAGGCCCAAATTGGAGTTGTGACCAGGGAACAAGTCACCGTATCTAAGTCAAAGTTTAGTTTAAGCAGAGATGGAAATCAATTGGAGAAAAGGCCGATGTAAGAAGAAATGTGCCCCTTTCACCTAATCGGCAGAGTAGAATTGGAAAGTCAGTGCCTAACTCGATTGATGTGTGTTGTGCCTGTAAGAAGAGACATGGATGTGTCCCGTGCTATAAGAGGGAAAAGACTTGATACAAGGGTTGCCAACACGGCCATCTAATCAAAGGTTGTTCGTAAAGATGGATGGAACTACAGTTGTTTCTGTCACCGCCGTCAATAAAATAGAACAGGGGAAACATGCTTCGGGACATTTAGTAGGGTACTTGGAACAGAACCCCAGTGCAAGGAAGGGTGCATGCTGTCACTTGACAGGAGGCAGAGGATTCACTGATCGTGTGTAGAGGTTGTGGAAGGAAACATAAATCAGCCGAGTGTCCCGGTTTAATGGGAGCATGCTTTGAATGTGGCCAGCATGGCCATCAGGTTAAGAACTATCCACGTAAGTCTGGGAGAGCATAAGTACCGTTACTGTAGATAGGACGCCACTAGGATGGCTAGGGGAGCACGAATGAGTCGACCATGCATCGACCAAGGGAGTGGTATTTTTGAGATGTTTTTATCAGAGTTGTGGAGCATAATTTTTAGTGAAGGTTGTAGAATTTTTCATTGTGGTAATAAAGTAATAGAAAGATGAATCTTTGACTATAGTTGTACTTGAAGGGTTTGTTTAAGTATGATTTGGAAGTCATTTTGAAACGGGTTTGGCTTGAGGAATTTTCTGAGGTTATGAATTGTAGTAGTGATATAATTCGGTTTGTTCAATTAAAGTGCAAAAGTTTAGAATTACCGAAAGTCGAAGAGGACCTTCACTCTTTGTCATTCATCACTGAAGGTGACCTGGTTCGGGTTGTTGGTTACCGAATCTACATGGCAACTGTAATGGATGCGTCAGTTGAGGAGCCGAATATGGAGAACATAATCGTGGTACTGAAGTTTTCTGGGGCAATTCCTGAAGAAGTGACAAATTTGTTGTCAGAAAGAGAAATAGAGTTCGTAATTGAGTTAGCACCCGGAACATAGGCAGTCTCTAAGACTCCGTACTGGATGGCATTGTTAGGGTTGAAAGAACTGAAAGTGAAAGTGCAGCTCCATGAATTGTTGGAAAGGGGATTCATACGCCCTAGTGCATCTCATTGGGGAGCACCAACCCTGTTCGTGAAGAAAGAATATGGTTCGTTGCGCCTATGCATCGACTATCAATAACTCAATCAAATAACGATCAAGAACAAGTATCCATTGCCGAAGGTCGATGACTTGTTCAATCAGCTTCCAGGAGTATTGAGATTCTTTAAGATCGACTTGAGGACAGGGTGTCATTAGCTAGGGATTGGAAAGGAGGCTATACCGAAGTCAGTGTTTCGCACTCAATACGGCCATTATGAGTTTATTGTAATGCCATTTGGCTTGAAGGATGCTCTAACTACTTTCGTGGATTTGATGAACCGTGTGTTTAGGGAGTACTTAGAACAGTTTGTAATCGTGTTCATTGACGACATTCTCGTATACTTGAGGAGTATTGAGGATCATGAAAGGCACTTAAGAATAGTGCTTCAGACTTTGAGTAATCATGAGCTGTCCGCCAAGTTCAGCAAGTGCAAGTTTTGGTTAACCCGTGTGACGTTCCTAGGTTACGTCATCTCCGGAGAAGGAATCTCAGTGGACCCAGCCAAGATAGGGACAATGATCAACTAGCTAAGATCGACTACAGTGACAGAGATCAAAAGTAGCAAAGTATTACAGACAGTTTGTAGAAGGATTTCAGTGTTAGCATTGCCGTTGACGAGACTTATGAAGAAGGAAGAAAAGTTGTGTGGTCAGTTAAGTGTGAAAGTAGTTTCCAAGAGCTTAAGCAGAAGCTAACTACTGCACCTGTGCTCACTATTCCATCTGGTCCAGTAAGATTCGAGATCTACAATGATGCGGCATTTAAAGGATTGGGTTGCGTGTTGACGCAGCATGGCAGGGTTGTTGCATACACACCTCGTCAATTGAGATCTCATGAGCTAAATTACTCGGCGCATGACTTAGAACTCGCAACTTTAATCTTCGCACTGAAAATTTGGAGATGTTAGTGGTGTGGAGAAAGATTATGGATCTTCACTAATTAGCATAGCCTTCAATATTTATTCTTTCAGAAAGAATTGAATATGAGACAACGTCGCTAGTTTGAACTTTGGAAATATTAGGGTTGTGATTTTTGGTATTTCAAAAAAAAAAAAAAAAAGAGGCGAATAAGGTCGCAGGTGCCTTAAGTTAGAAGTCATATGTAGTGCAAATGGTACTCAAGGAATGGGTTTTAATTGAGAAGGCACAAAACTCGGGTTTTAAAATTGAGGTAGGCCACCTTTAGACTCTTATGGCTATCCTCAGAATTGAGCTGGATGCGCAAATCAGAATCAGAATGCTTCAGTGGTCAGATTCAGAGATTCAGAAAGTCGTGCAAGCAAATACAGAAAAGAGAGAGGCCTCACTTCTAGATTTTGATGACGGACCACTAAAGTTCCGAGGACGATTGTGTGTACCTGACGATGTAGCACTTAAAGAAGAGATCTTGTCAAAAGCTCATCGTAGTAGTTACAACATTCATCCTGGTAGTATCAAGATGTATCCGAATCTGCGTCGACACTGCTTGTGGTCTAGTATGAAGGCAGACATCGCCAAGCATGTCGCTAAGTGTTGGAGGTGTCGGTAGGTCAAAACCCAGCACTATGAACTGGGAGGATTTTTGTAACTTCTCGAGATTCCTGAGTGGAAATGGGAGCATATCACGATGGATTTCGTGACTGGGTTACCAAAGAGTCAAAAAGGGAATGATTCGATTTGAATAGTGGTCGACAGACTAACAAAGTCGGCTCACTTCATCACAGTATGAAAGAACCTTGATTTGGACAAGCACGTTGAGTTGTACGTGCGTTAGAGAGATCATCTATTTTGAGTGTCGGTGACGATTTCTTCAGACCGAGACCGAAATTCGTAGCTATCTTCTGGAAGAGTTGCAAAGTGTTTTGGGAAAGAAACTGCAGTATATTATAGATTGTTATCTTCAAACGGATGACTAGTTTTAAAGGACAATTCAGACCTTTGAGGACAGGTTGAGAACATGTGGATTGGTTTTCAAAGGAAGTGGAAAGGAACAACTCCTTCTCGTTGAGTTCACTTACAGCGACAGTTGCTAGCAGAGTTTTCAGATGGTTCCCAGTTTTAATAGAACAGTCAAATGGTCCTTTCGAAGCAGAGCGGAGCAGAGTGTACAGAACTTCAGTTGGTCGTGGTGAGATCAGAGAACAGAAAATCGCAGGTCCAGAGTTGGTTCAGAATTTAGTGATTCAGTTGCAGTTATTAGAGACAGACTTGAGGCCACTCAGAATCGCCAGCTTAGCTTCGCAAATTAGTATCGTAGACCTTTGGAATTTCAAGTAGGGGAAATATATTTTTCCTTAAATGTCACCTATGGTAGGGACATCGTATTTTGTTAAAGAATGGAAGATGAAAGAGAGTTTAAATCGGGATCCATCGAAATTTGGGTTCAAAGGAGGATTTTGACTTTAAATGGATAAAGAAAGCAATTCGAGACACTGTTGGTACCTTTAACCGAGTGGTATCTAGGAATGAAGAAAGGGGTTTGAAGTCGGGAGTTCGGATCCCCGATGCGGCAGTTAGCCGCTTAGTGGAAAAAAAAAGGGAAAAAAAGAAGATAAAAAGAACCAAATTATTGCAGCTTCTATTTTCGCAAAAGTGGACAAGTGTTCAGCATTTTGAATTAGTAATGGTTTGGACAAGTTGGGAAGTGATCTGGCAATACCGCAGTACAAAAAGAGCAACTGGGGAAAGAGAATATTTGATGAGACGATAGTACCCACACCTTTGTATTTAAGAATTGGTAAAGGTTTAAATTTTGAGGACGGAATTTTTATAAGAGGGGAAGAGTTGTGACATCCCGAATTTCCAATTATATTTTCAATAAATTGAAACGGGCATTTCATTTGCACGCATATAGTTCTTTTCCCTGAACTGATCACTCATGGGATAACTAGTTTATCGGGTGAAGCCATTAAGAAATTCTAATACATCGGACTCGAGAATTTGACCAGGAAACGACCTTTCGACCGAGTTGATATGCAAGGGTCATTACGGCACAGTTAAAGATTGATTAGAGACCGGAGATAGGTCGACTCGATAGAGGCATGTGATCGAGTGTGGGTGATTCCACCAAATCGCACAATTCTTGTCGATCGGCACTGGGCCGGCTTTTCAGTCGTTTGGGTACCCTGTGTCCATGTTTGAAACCTTGAGATTATCCCGACAACCGAGAGTCGCCAATGTGTCAAAGATGTACATTGTGGCTTGAATTGATCAACCACATGTCAAATGCATGAAAATTTCTAAAAGCTACCCGGTAGATCAGGACGCGCTAATATCACGCCAGAGTGAAATTAACCGTGAAATTGAGATCGAATTTAGAAATTGGAAGTCATGGTGTGTCACAAATAATTTTAGGAACATCGACTCATCTTCAGAGGATTTTTCATGCAAACCGAGTTTTTCAGCAAAATAATCAAATTATGGCTAATTTGGTTCGGAAAATTGGTAGGCCCGCTTTTGATTATACTTTTGGGATCTAAGTTGGTTCTATGGTTAAGTGGTTATGTGAATTGAAGTGTGATAACATTGGATTAATTTTACGAGTTTCAATTTGGCTCAATTGGAAGTGGATTGAATGGAATTAAAGAATGTGACGCACAAAGTTTAAAAATTGGTATGCCACGGCGGAAATTAAAATTTGGACCTATTGGGAAGATTGTGGTGGAAGATTTGGGTGAGTGGCAAGTGATGTCACATGAGGTCATGGTGGGCCATTTTTATTGGATTAAAGAAAAAGAAAAGAAAAGGAAATGGTCCCCCCTCTCTCTCTCTCCTTCCTCTCTTCTTCCTCTCTCCCTTCCGTGGGTTTCTCCTCCATCTTTGCTGTGCAAATACCAGAAAAATGGAAGAAAGAACCAGCAACTCACCGCCCCTCATCGCTCGCCGTTCGCCGCCGCCGCACATCGCCATCGTTGCCGTCGCCGCCGCGCATCCGCGCGCGAAGCCCCGTGCCCACTCGCCGTTGGCCGCTCGTCGCCTCCATCTCATCCGCGCGTAGCTGCGTTCCAGCAGCTCAGGCCTTCGCCAGAGCTCCCTCCAGCCACCATTCGGTCCCGCCTTGGTCTGGTTTGACTCCCCAACCTTCCCCTGACCCATCCTCACCTCAAACCAAGCTTATTTTCTCCTTTTTCGGCCATGGACAGCAGCTACAAGAAATGGGTATGGCAGCTCGGTCTTGGCCCGTTTTGGCCGGCTTCCCGAGCCCGGATGCTCGGCCCGCCTTGAGGAAAGTCGATCCTCGCGTCGATCCCATCGTTTTGGTTTGCTCAGCTCGCTAATCGGGTGAGTTTAGCTCACTAAATCTGGATTAGAGGGTTAATGATACCCTAAGTGTGCTTAGCCTAAGTTAATTATGCTTAGGTGGTTAGTTTAGTTTATTTAAGTGTGATTTGGATTAAGAGATTTAATTAATTTTAAGTGTGTTTAGTTTAAAGTTAAGTAGGTTTATTTAATATAAGCCTTGATGTGACTTAAATGCCTTTAATTGTGATTTATTTTAATGTTTCGAAATTCTGGAAAATGGAATAATATATTATATTCCGAAAATCATTAAAATATTATTATTTATAAAAAAAAACTCGAAAAATTATTTTTGACCCCAATTGGTTAGAATTTCGTGCTGATCGTTGATGTGCATTTAGAATTAGAATTTGATGAATGGATGTGGCAAATTGAGTGTTGATTATTATTATTATTATTATATAAAAGAAAAAAACTCGATTTTTTTTTTTTTGACCCCAATTGCTTAGAATTTCGTGCTGATCGTTGCTGTGCATTTAGAATTTAAATTTGATGAATGGATGTGGCAAATTGAGTGTTGATTGTGATAAATAGGGTTTTTAGCCATAAAAACCCAAGTGTTGGATTTTGAAGCAAGAATTGGTTTTTTTTTTTTAAAGGATTATTACTGTAATTGGAGTATGTGAATGAAATGCGGAGTGTCCGAGGGTTAGTATTGATTGAAAAACTCGGGTCGCAGTAGTGGCTAGGCCAACTGGACCTGTGTTTCTTTTGATTGCCGTCAGTGTGTGACGTGGCTCGAGTCGTAGTAGAGGCTAGGCCAACTGGACCTGTATTCTTTGTGGATTGCCGTCAGTGAAATGACATGGCTCGGATCGCAGTAGAGGCTAGGCCAACTGGATCTATGTTCCTTCGGGAATGCCGTCGACGTAGTGACGAAGCCGCACTCCAAGGGCGGGAGGCGATGCCTGGCATTAATGTCAGAAGATAGCTGATCTATGAGTCGGCTATGCCCTTGTGTGGCAGTGAATATTAATTGGAATGCGTGCCGAGTGCGATTGTGGTTCCCATAAAAGTGTTGGCGTTCCAATTGTTTGAATTCTTATTATTACCTGAGTTTGCGTGATATAAATTGTGCTAACCTGCAGGGAGGAATTAAGACGAGGTAAGTCGTCTGCGTGATGTGGCTAGGCCACCAGGGGTGTATTTTCTTTCTAATAGGGGTTTAAGGGGTTGAACTTGCTGAGACGATGTCTCACCCCGTTTTGGGCCAACATTTTCAGGCCCCTTGTGGACGGAGCGACCAGATCGCTTTGGTTGGCCTTGAGGAGTTGCAGAGGTGAAGTCTGGAGCCTTGGAGAACGTGTCTGACTTGTATGTCGTAGGGCAGTTCCTTTTTAAGAGCTGGTCTTTTGTAGACTTTTGGCTGTAGGCCTTCGTTTGTAATTCCGTTGATTTAATTAAAGTGTATTGTTGTGAAATTGCTTCCTACTTTTCTATCCCATATTTTATTGTCAGGGGTTTTATAATATGCTTCCGCATGCGCATTAAAGAATTGATTGGGTCGGCGACTTAACCTGGGAACGTCGCATTTGAATGACCATGATGGGATGTTGGCGTGCTCGGGGTTCGGGGCGTGACAAATGTCTATCTTGAAGTTTCTAGAATTGGATCAACAATTTAACACTAGATAACTTGGTCATTCTTGATCTATTCTGGAGCGTGGTGGCAAATGACTGGGAAGGTTAAACACAAATAATGGAGGTATCAGGCTTCTTTTTTTCTTTTCTCCCCTTTTTGTAAAGACTAGCTAATAGAAACTGAACCTTTTCTGTCTCTTTGATACACAGAAGGCAAAGAAATTGAAAGTCATGGAGCTAACTAGTTGCGGCCAATTAAGTAGAAGGCCATGCTTCCTGGCTGATAGCAAATTAGAAAGACTGATTCTTAAAAAATGTTTGCGTTTGTCACTTATTGACAAATCCATTTTTAATTTGAAATATTTGAAGTTTTTGAACGTCAAATCTACTCCGATTTTCCAGCTTCCGGAATAGATGGGTGCCTTGGTTAATTTGGAAGAGCTCTTGATTGATGAGACTTTCATACGTTACCTTGGCTTCTCAAGAGGTTCTATGCTGCAACTTAAGACTCTTAGTTCTTCCGGGTGCTAAAATTTGGCCGATATATCCGAGTCTATTGGTTGTTCAAGGTCTCTGTCACATCTTGCATTGGATAAAGCTATTATCCCAAGACTCCCAAATTCCGTTACGTTGTTGAAGGGACTTGTAAAACTGTCTTTGAGAGACTGTCAGCGAATTCCGAACTCTGTCGGGATGCTTAAGTCACTACAGAAAATGGATCTATTAAACACCAGAGTTCAGATATTGCCAGAATCCATAAAAAAATTTGGATAGATTGGAGGTGCTGAGGATGAAGAATACTCACATAAGAAAATTCCCCAAAGATATTACAAATCTAGAGAAGTTGGAAGTCATAACATTTTCTGGCTGCCCTTTGAATGGAAAAATTCCGTCTGATATCTCACGGGTATCATCTTTGAGAATCTTGAAGTCATCGTTTACCCTGATTGTTACCTACCCGAGAGGATATGTCAGCTTTCTCGTCTCCAGACCCTCCACTTGCTCCACTGTGACGAACTTCGGACTCTACCAAAATTACCAACTAGTTTAGTAAGTCTGCGTTGGGGAACTAAAAACGTGAGGATTGTTCAGGATTTTTCATATTTGAGAGATTTGAAAGTTTTGGAATTAGTTAATGAACTCGATGAAGAGGAGATATCTATCTTTGAGCTGTCCCAAACGGGAAGCTGTAGCTGGATGTCAAGTTTATCCAACATAGAAACCCTAAGGCTTTGCCTTCCAAATATTACTAGCCTACCAGAAGATTTTAGTGCTCTTACTCAACGTAAAACCCTTGATTTGTCCAGCATCAGCCAGCTAGACTTCCCACAACTTCCCTCAAGCTTGTCAAAACTGCTTATCAAGAATTGCAAGAGCCAGAGGTTGGATTTCTCTAATCTGGAAACTCTGTCCGAATTGGAGCTCGGTGACTGCGATGCATCGGAAATTCTGGGTCTTGGGAACCTAAGGCTCCTGCAAGTGTTGAAAATATCTGGCTGCAATATTAGCAACCTTGATGGTCTTAAACAAGCATCACTATTGAGAAGGTTTTCTATGTCTGATTGCCATTCTCTTAACAGGTTGCCAGACCTATCAAATTGTGCAAGTCTGGAAATTAAGGAGATAGGCTTTTGGAGCACTCATGATCAGCCCGTCATAGGTGTTAGGACTAGAATTAGCACCTAGAGGGGGGGTGAATAGGTGTTTAAAGTGATTTTAATAAATTAAACCGAATGAGATATAAATAACTTAAAACCAACAATTGCAGCAAATGAAAACAGTTAACGATATAAAGGATTAGGGATAGAGAATCAAGACTCCAGATTTATAGTGGTTCGGCTTAGATCAAGCCTACGTCCACTCTCCCGCACGGACAGCCCTTCTGGCTGGATTTCACTAAGAATCAATAAGAGTGATTATAGTCTCACGCTCTTGAGTCCACAGTGTAGATTACTCTACTACACTTCCTCAAGGTCTCACTACAATATGATCTCTCTTTTGATTACATGTAACGCTCAAAGAATGATATCGCAAAATAGAAAAGGAGATTCAGACTTTGGAATTCTTCTATCCGCACCCTTCAACAACTAGAGCATCTCTCTTATATACTTCTTCATGCCTTCAATACCGTTGGCACCTTCCAAAGAAGTTCTTCCAATCAACCCGTTGGACAGAATCAATTAGAGAGATCTCGAGCTCTTTAAGGTAAGTGTTGATAGCCCATCAATCCTGCTCGCCCATACAATCAGGATCTCGGTTTCCATAAGTAGATCCTTCCAAATATAAGTTGCGAAATCTTTAGAGAATCTAAACATATTCCATATGAAAGTAAGATCGTTTAGCGCTGAATCCAGTAGAAAGATATCCACTAGTCGTTAGAATAAAGATCATAAAAGATCAGAATAAATGTCTTTCTGGAAACTGTCCATGTGAGTAGACTTTGAAATATAAGTCTTGAGTCTTGCTAGCTTCAGACTTTGATCTTCAGACTTTGTCAATAGAGTCTGTAAATCTTCAGACTAGACTGATAAAAATGTTTTGTCATCTTCAAAATACTTCAAGAGAATTTATCCAACAATAGGCACTATGAAAGTTGCTGCTCGAGGCACTGTGATTGTCCGTACCAATATCAACATGGGGGTTGATGCATGTTGTGATCTTAACAGCAAGCTGCAAGGATGCTCTCCATTTCCAGTTGAAAGAGATTGGGTTTATTTCTTTCTCCAAGGTAAGTAGAGAACTTTTTCTCTATATCCACAATTGGTAGACCTCATTATTTTCAACAGGACGTCTCTAAGATGAATATTTCAATCCTGTTTTTTCTGCATTTATTTTATTTCTGCTTTGTAATAGCAACATTTCTACTTAATTTGTGCTGCTTCTGGGTAACTATGAGATTCAAGAAATAATCATCACTTGGACTGTGAAAATGTGATCGGTATTGAAGTACCTATTTTAATGCACTGTATGATTCCTCATTGATCTATAAACCATCAGCATGAACCAACTCTAGTTCATTTTCTGTTGAGAGCAAAAACTAATAAATAAAAAAAACAGAGATCTACAATTTGATGGATTCACCAAGCAGGACTTGGCAAATTTTTTAGGCATGGGATTTTACATGCTAATACTATTATATGTTTGTGCCTCCAAACGTTCTAGGAGAACCTAATGCTCCGCATATCAGGGATGTGTTACAGACGTGTCATGCCAGATGGGACATGGAGTAATTTTGAGAATATCAATTGCTTCAACTGAACTTTTCTTATTTTATGCAAACTATGCCCGTGTTTGAACGAAGTTTGAGAATCATATCTTATCCTCAGATGTAAGTATCAAACCAATCATCTGAGTGAGTAAGCATGTCCAAATTGTCTAAGTTTTTTGTTTTGATGTTCCATTGAAAGTATTAGGTTTCCAAAATTGTTCTTTAATGAGGTTTCTTTTTAAAAATTATAAATTTTCATTATACAATTAGACACATAAACTGTATGTAACATGAAACTGCAAGAGGAAAAATGAAAAGCCAATTAACAAGTGAAAGACAGTTCAGTTTGTAAGTAACACAACATACTGTATTGTTAAGTTGACATTTCACGAAGATTGCCATGATACTAAAAGCGAAATCATGCATGTGATACGTAAATACATACGTAATTTTCCTGCAAGTGTGAAGTTCTTCTTATGCCAACATGTTTCTAGTTAAATGCCAAGCCAATTGCCCATGATTGAATGAGCCATTACATGCTACTTGTGTAATATCGATTTGGCAGTACTAGATGGTAACTCATCAAGGAGATTGTGTTACTTCAACATATTTAAATCGCTAGGTGTCCAATTGCTGAAACTTAGATGGGCGGTAGCTCATGTACCAAATAAATAATGAATCAATGATTTAGAATGAACATATCTTTGGATCACTCCACGATTGCATTGGGAAAAGATTTCGAATTTGAAGTTCTCAATGTCAGATGCTAAAATGTGCAATCCATGATCTCCATAACTAGAATAAGAACATATAATTGAATAGAAAGATTAATGCACCTATTTTGAAATCCATTGTTCTTGATGCGAAAGCAGAAGAGCGATGATCGAAGTGCAAGTCCTTCTTCTTTATTACCCTCTGTATCACTGGTTTAATGAGACGGCCCCCTCACCCTTTAGTGCTAGGTAAACGCTTTTTTGTGAGGATAATTGTGAGAATTAGGATTAGAGGAGAGACTTGAGCACTATTTATATAGTTTCCAACCAGGCCCTCTCATTACGGGTCAGGTTCAACTCGGCTCACATTAGCCAGCCCCATATTAGACTATTTAAGAAACATTCTATCTCACCTTAGACCAACCTTGTAAAACGGTAAATTATAATATTAATTAATATAGCCCACGTTAGGAAAACTCTTACATTTTCTTACTTTGGCTATATTAATTGAAATTGTACTGTATGTGGGCACCTTAGTTTAGAGATAATTCTTAATAATCAATCCCATCCCATAAAATCTTAAATGCTGAATCATTGCAGTAACTGCATGTATACACACTAGGGGTGAGCGCAGTTATCGAGTAGAACCGGGAACCGGAGAACTGAAGTGGAGGGTCCGATTTGGTTCCCGGTTCTAAAGGGGCCGATTCCGGTTCCCACTCCCTTTTTTTTGGGAACTGGCAGTTCTCAGTTCCAGCCCCTTTAGAACTGGTTAGGGTTCCTAAAAATTCCCAAATCAATTTTTACCCTCAGTAGTCAGTTTAGTTATCCTCTCCCATTCTCTGCCTTTGCCTTGTCCCTGACGCCGCTTGCCCTCGATTTCCCTGACGCTGCTTGCCCTCGATGCCGCCGTTGGACGCCGCTCGCCCTCAATGCCACCGCCGAATGCCGCTCGTCTTGCCGTTGGATGCCAGTCGCCCCCCGCTCGCCCTGCCCTTGCCTCCCTCGATGCCCTCACCCTCGCTCGCCCCACATCTCAATCGCTGGACACCGCTCGCCCTCGACGCCGCTGTTGGACGCCGCTCGTCCCCCCGATGGACGTTGGTCGCTAGTCGCCTAGTCACCCCCAATGTCGCTTGCCGCTTGCCCAGTCGCCCTCGACACCTCTCTCCGCTCGCCTTTCATGCCGGTAATCTCTACTGTCCCCTCTTGCTGTCGTTTTGCGAAGTGTCGCAAAATTGAGCAAAGCCCTTTGCTATCCTGCAGATTTCAGTTCTCCTTTAGTGTCGTTTTTTTGGACGGCCTGTGCATTTCATTCGGAAGAGAGGAGTGTGAAGGTGGGTATGTTCAGGGGAGCATTTATGGCATTCAATCAGGTCCAAAAGTTTGGACAACGTAGAAATTGAAAGTGAGTTGAGACAATTCATTTGCTCATTAACACATAGTTGGCTTCTGTTGCAGTTCATGATATGCTGTGGCTTTTTGTTGATTTACTTTCTTGGAACCATTGTCTCCTGGCACATCTTGGCTTTGATCGGTAGTGTCTCAGTTCCCTCTTTTTATGTTATGTGGTGAATGAGTTGGAAAATATCAAAAAGTCATTCTTGGTGATTTCATCCTCAAGTTGCATTCCCTGTGTCATACAAATTTTGGGTTTGTTCTTTGTTCCAGAGTCTCCTAGATGACTGGTAAGTTGTTAGTAGAGTAGAGGCATAGGCATTAACATTTCAATGGCAATTCACTTTGACACAATTGAATTGGTGCAAATTGCCATTCTAAGTATATGCTAGTTGTGTAGAATCATAGAACTCGATGATGAAGCCAAGATTATGAACTTTTCATTGTAAGAATAGCAGGAAGTCATTTGTAGGTAAAAGTCCACCGAGAGAAGGAGTTTGAAGTCACATTATAGAAACTCAGAGGCAAAAGTGTCAATATTACTCAGGGAGCAGCCGATATTAGAGTAATATCTCAATCTTGCTTGTCTTTCAGATAATTTGGAAGCATCTGATTTTTGCTACTGAGGTTTCTCATTTCACTTGTCTTATAGGACTATACAGAGACCTTTGAATGGTAGTCTTAGTCCAGAATTCTAGATCTGTTCCAAAGACGCTATGCTCATCCACTTATAGTGAGAATGCCCTCAAAATTATTCAAATTGCTTGCAATTTTCATGCCCTTTTCTTATATTCATAATCTTGTCGAAGCAATAGATAGCAGTTGGTCTGATGGTGCTTCAACAATTTGGTGGGAGTAATGCATTTGGCTACTATGTAGGCTCCATATTTTAATCAGCTGGTAAAAATCAACAGATAAATACATTAGTAATATATGAATGATGAAAGCTTAGTTCAGGTGCCACAAATAAGTGCTTGAAGCCCCATTATGGGTCATATGAATCGGAGAATGTTGATTTGAATTTGTGGATGAGGTTAGGTGGCCCATTGATGAGGACTGCATCAGCAAATAAGTACATCGATTATGTCCACAATTTGGACATTGACGTTGAACTGAAGATGTTGCCTAGTCCAAATTCTATCAATGCTTAGATGGGAAGAGACCCATTTGTCCACACCTCGCGGGTGACCACACCAGACCGGAGTTTAGAGGGAATGGAGTTTGACCAGAGTGATCTAGGGACCAGAAACAACTTGAGCATAACAGTCAATGAAGGTGATCTTTTACAGGCAGGAAGGGTTCTTGATGGATTTGTGCTCAATGTTGTGCGAAGGGAGGATCTGGCATCGCCAAATAGAAGTGAGTACTTTAACTGTGAAGTCCCCGAATGCTTGCAACTGGATTCACCAGAGAAGGAGATGGATGTGAGTTCGACATCCAAATCTGGCGATGATGATGCAAATGGTGATAGCGGCTCAAATCTTACTACTCTAGATGGCAATAACATCTCAGGTTATGCTGATGATGCTCATTACAGAAATGAACAAATCCATGCAGATGGAGTGTCTTCACGACCTCAATGAGTGGACTCTGAGTCTTCTTTCTCGTTTGCAGATGCTTCCCACCAATCAAAGCCAACTTGAACAGTCGAGGTTGCATAGGAATTTCCCTAATGTTGTTTATGCTTTTCGGCATAAGAGTGAGTTGAGTTGCATTTGCAACTACATGCTCTTTTTCTTTTACGGGCACTGTACTTTTTGCCATGTTCTTTCCATCATTGTTTCACTAATTCTTTTTATCATATTTTATTTGACAGGAAGATGATTTAGATGCGTCAACAACTACACCAGGTTCTAATTTTGCACACATTTTTATGAAGTTTCTGTTGTTTAGTTTGAGTGGTAATTTCATAAATTTCAAACGGCCTCAGTATCAGCTTCTATTTGGTTTGTTGATTCTGCCATGCAAACGGTCAATATGACGTAGCTTGTTCATCTGCTTACATATGTAGTATTAAGCCTAGATATTAAGAGGTTTTTAGCCTTTGTAGTGTGCAGGAGACTATGATGGATGTTGTCATAGGTTCATAAAGTTCATAGAGTTTTCGATTTTATTATGTCGTATGCTGTCGGTACTTTTTTTTTTTTTAATATGATATAGCAAAACTAAGTTTGCTTGTAAACTTAAGAGCGGTTTGGAATATCATAATGCTGGTTTATAACATTAGACACAGCTTTTTCTTAAGATCTTACCCAATGGTGGGACTGAGCAATTGTTGCATAGTTTACCCTGAAAATGAAACCAAAAAAATGAGACAAAAAAAAAAAAAAAAAGAACCTGTTGGAACTTGGAACGGTTCTAAAAAATGAGGAACTTGTACTTGAGGATAGGTTTCAGAATCCATAAGGAACCTGTAAGGAATCGAGAACTGCTCACCCCTAATACACATAGAGCCTTCCATGGTCACGAGTGTTTTCAACTTTATTGATAAGGATTTAATATGGTAATGTGACAAATGAATAACATCTCCCATTTCTCAATCACCATTCTCGTACCTTAAATGTCACAAAAACCTGTGCCACTAGAGAATTTCTTTATGATTCCAATAAATCTACATATGCCTTGTCTTTATTGTTAACATTTCTTTATGTGTAATAAGACATATGCTCAAGACTAATAACCAAATGCCCCTAACCTTCACTCAAGATTTATACAATACCTTGAGACTTTTATTGTGACATCCTGAATTTCGACCCCATTTCGGATATATGAAATGGTTGTTTCGTTGACTCACTTATGGTTAATTTACTCGAAACTGATCACTCTCGAGTTAACTAATCTATTAGGTGAGGCCGTTAAGGGATATAAACGCGACCAACTTGAGAATTTGATCGGAAATCGATCGGTTGACCATAATATCGGCAAGGGTCAATATGACGCTGTTATAATCGATTAGCGAATGGATATAAGTCGATTCGACGGAAACATGTAATTGAATTGCGAGTGATTCCGCATGATTGCGAAATTCGCGTCGAATGACAATAACCTGATTTTCTATCGATATTATACTCGGTACACGTAATTGACACCTTGCGATTTCTACGACAACCGAGAGTCGTCTACGAGTCAGAGATGCACAAATGTGGATCGAAAATTATCGACCACGGGTCAAACACGCTAAAATCCCTAAAAGCTATGCGATAGGTTAGGTCGTACTAAAATCGCGTTCGGTCGATTTTAACCACGAAATTGAATTCGGTTTCGGGAATCGGATGTTCGAGCATGTCACAATTCATTTATTGGATGTCGTCTCATCTTTCGGAGAAATTTCGACAAATCCGAAATTTTGCGGAAAATCGGTTTTCGGACAAAAAGGAAATTAAAGGTGAAATTCGGATGGGCTGGTTAATTGGGTTATTTGGCCTTCAAAATGATTTATTTTGTGAGAAATGAAGGCTAATTTGTGATTGGAGGAGCAATTGACTTATGGGCATGAAGACTTTAGGGACATGTCAATGATGGGCTTGATATTTCCCTTCGTTTCTAATTGGTTGATGCATTGACCTTTGTTGACACCTAAATTTTGGCAATTTAGTTTATTTATTTATTACATAGAAAATTAGGGGGTTAATTTTATTAATTTCATAGCATATAGATTTAGGTTGCATTTATTTTTTATTTGCATTTTTTGTTTTTCATTAAATTGGTGGCGGAGGGATTCAAATTAGTTGGCCAAGCCTATTTTTAAATGATCAGAAATTATCTTGTGAGAAATTAGAAATTAGAAATTTTTCCAAGATATGATGAATTTTTGGGTAGATATGACGAAATATTGCGATTTGGCTTTCCAGGATTTGGAATTAAAGAATTATCTTATCGAAATCTTGAATCGTTATCAATCGGTGAAAAATTTGTGAAAAAATATTGTGGATGTTGATTTCGAAAAAAAAGAAATTGAAATCCTAAATTTTCCCTATAAAAGGCCATGTGTGCGAGAGAGTAAAGGGGGTTCTGGGTTTTTTGTTTAGGGTGTTGCTTGGTTTTTTTTTCTTTTTTGGGTAAAAGAGAACACAAAAGTGAAAAAAGCAAAGAAGAAAAAAGGGGAAGACCCCTGTTCATCTTCTTCCTCTCGTTGCTCCCCCAAATTGACCGACCAACTGAGCCGCCCGCACCAGATCCGAACGCCGAGCCCACCGGCCACCGTTGCTCCTCCACGTTCGTGATCCCTCTCAACGACCGCCGTAGTAGCTCATCGCACCCGCCGGCGTCTGAGATCCGTCTCCGCCGTTAGCGTCGCCGCGTGAAACCCAGCGCCCATCGGTCTTTGCCGCCCCTATAGCCAGCACCGCCCGCTCGTGTCGCTAGCACCAACACCCGCGTTTGCCCGCCTGCAGCTCGACACCCCTGTTTCGCCGTGACCCAAAACTAGCGACGCCTACTGCCCTACCACTAAATATGAGGTTCGTAGCTGATTTCGTGCTCCAGATCTCGCAATTCCGGTGGCCCGTTGCCGCCTAAGCCCATGCCGTTGCTTCGAGCGCAAGCGTGACGCCCTTACAGCAAGCCGGTACCCGAACAGCCCCCTGCTTCCGCTCAGACTGACCCACGACGCCGCTCCTCAGCAGCCGAACCCCCTTGCCGCCGGGTTGCCAACGCCGCCAGTCCATCCTCACCAGACCGATGACCACCTGCTGTCGTCGAAATCCTCACTGGACCGACGACCCACTGGCTTGGAGACCCACGAGCACAAGCCGTGTGTGGGTGGTGAAGAAAAAACAAAAACAAAAAACAAAAAAAAGAAAAAGAAAATCAATTTAGGTAGTTTTCTTTTATTATTTACTTTATTTTATCTCTTTTATTTACTCATTTTTTATTTGATGTTTTTTTTTAGAATTAGTCTTTAAGGTATGATTGAGATTCCAACATGAAAGTGCTCCTCAAATTAGGGATTGACAGTCCGATTTTCGTGCCCGAAATCCGACTCGCAATCCCTTGCAAAAATCGACAATCCGATCTCATGCTCGAGATTTGATTCGCGATTTAATTTTAAAATTGGACAACCCGATCTCATGCGCGAGATATGGTTCGCCAATTTTCGGATATCAATTGTATCTTGTTTGATTTGATGTCGTGGTGTTTGAGTCAGTTTTATTTTCGTAAAAGGAAAAAAAATTCAAAAAAGGTTTGAATTAGGGTTAGGTTTGTTTGTTTGTTTGTTTTTTTTTTTTTTTTTATCTTGCATGATTAGATTAGGGATTTTATTTTGAGTCATGAAAAAGAAAAGAAGAAGTGCATTCATTTAGGATGTTAGTTATTTATTTTTTTATTATATGAATTGCATGTTTAATTTTAAATTCGAATTTCATAAACAAAAAAAAAAAAATTAGAATTAGGGCATTCTTTGCACGTCATTGCATATTAGATAAAATTGCATGTTTAATTTTAAATCTAGATAGATTTTTAGATGGATTGCATGATAAGTTAGTTTTTTTTTTTTTTAAATGCATGTTTAGAAGGCATTTAGTGTAGTTGGCGTTTTACTTTAGTTTCACTTTAGCTAGACTTTTATTTTCTTTAATGATTTTAATTATGAATTTTCGTTAATAAAAAATCATGTGCACGTCATATAGAATTAGGTCATGAAATGCATGTCATTTAGTTTTTATTAGGGTCATTTAATTAGAAATTGCACGTCATTAGAATTAGGTCATTTTGATTAATTCAGATTGCATATTTAATTATTGCATGTTCATTAAATAATCATTAGTTTTTTTTTTTTTAATCCTTCATATAGTTTAGGACATTTTGTCATGCCATATCATTTCATATTAGATTAGAAACATTGTATTGCATATGGACCATATTCTCGTTAAAAAGTGAGAGCAAAAATTGAGTGATTGCTTATTAATTAGAAATCATATCTAGGATTGCTGATGTGAATTCCGATTTAACATTGCAGATGCTTTCGTTGCTTTGAGGTAAGTTTTGCAATTTATTTATTGCTTTACTTGGGTGTTAAATTGATGGTTTGCGCACTCGCATGAACACCTCACATGTTAGGAAGCTAAATTGAAATCAATTTAAGTTGCATACAAAACATTTTTTCAAAATAAAAGAGGAAAGGTACCGAAAGGGCATTAGGAAAGTTTAGTGTAATCAAGTCCCCGTACCCAAAGTCTTTGGTTCGTAGAAGTGAAATAATTCTCCCTTTACTTTACTTAGGTGTCTAATCGACCTACCACAAACCGATTAGTGGTGACTCCTTTTTGCATGCTAGATATTTGAATTTAAATCGCGAGTTGGTATGGGCTTGGGAGAGCCCGAGCTAAGTCTAGGCTTAGCAATCCATTAGCCTAATTTTATGTGGTGCGCCCGAAAATTTGGTCGCGACAACCATCTTGTTCTCTCTCTCCCTTTTTCCTCTCTATCTTTCATGCGCATGCTCCTTCCCCTTTCAACCGACCACCACCTTTTTCATTTCATCTTTCCCTCACGTCCCCATTCCCCTTCCCTTTTGCCGTTCCTTTTCTTTTCCTTTCTACCCACATTTCTCATCCCCTTCATTCCACCACCACCGTCCAACACCCACACCAGCTGCCAGATCCCATGCCATCTCCCTTACTACCGCTCTAGCACCGCATGTCCAGCCAGTAGTTGCCTCACCGCGCCGTTTGAGACCGACCAGCCTAAGTTGCGGCCTCCTCCAACCATCTAGCCAAATCGAACCCAGCAACCCTTGGCCGTGAGCCCCCTTGCTGATTTCAGCTACCGTTGCGCCTCTGTTGGAGACGTGGTAGTCTCGGGTTCTTGCCGCCGTCATGTTGCCGTTGCCATGAGCCTGCCGTTGTCGAATTCCGGTGAGTTAACTCCCTAATCCTTGATTAGGTTGTTAATTGTGCTTAGGGGCTGGATTAGTGTTAATTAGGATTAGTGGTTAATCCTAGTTAGTGTAACTAGATTAGTTAGGTTGGTTAGTTTAGTTAGATTAGTTTGGTTAGGCGGTTAGGTTAGATTAGTTAACCATGGTTAGGATAGTTAACCATGGTTAGATTAATTAATCATGATTAGGTTAATTAAGTTGGATTTACTTAATTGATTACAATTTATTTAATTAATCGTAATTAGCGTAAATTGTGACAGATTAGTCGTTTAGTGAAATTTTACGCTTATTCTCGTGGATGAATTTATGCGTGCATTTGATTGCTTATAAGTGCTATGATGTGCAATTGGGTGCTTGGTGGTAATTGTCGAGTATTATTGCAAAATTCGATTTTATGGTATTTAATTAGAAAAATACCGAGTGTCGGTTTTTGACGGCAAAATTTTTATGTACTATATAAAATCGTGGAGTTTTGAAATGGGAGTGTACCAAATTTGATGGTTCAATTTAAATGCGTGACCATGCATGATTATTTTACCGGGAATTTTTAATACGAAGAAAAGTGGCCAAGTTCATTATTTGAACACGAGGTATTTGGATGCAAAGCACGATGTTCTTGGCCAAGTATGTGTGCGCGTGTGGTCACTATCGGAACCCGTCACCTGATGAGTCGAGGAGGCGATGCCTGATTAAGTTCTGATGCCCCACGTCAACGGATGCCGGTCGCAGTGGAGGTTGGGTCGATGTTCCTTTATGGAATGCCGTCTAGGTGTAGACGTTGCCATGCTCGATGGAGTGGGACAATGCCCAGTTATGCCGGTTGACCGCTGACTGTTGAGTTGGCCGTGGTCGATGGGTCGTAATAACTGGAACACGCCTAAGTGGTTGTGATAGCTGCACTTGATCATGGGGCAAAATTGTGTGGCACAGTATGTAACGTGTTATAACGGTTTTACCTTATAATTGGGACCCATGTGATTGTTTGAGATATGAAAATGATGTGTTTCGGTTATTAATCTCGCTTGTGATATTTATAAATGCATATGTGATGCACTAATGTGCAGGGACGCACCGAGGCGAATTAAGTTTTGTGTGGTGCGTGTTTAGGACCGCCTTCGAGGTGAATTTGTGTCCTAACCGGGATTTAGGGTTTTGACTCACTGAGATTTAGTTAAATATTTTCAGGTCCTTAGTATGGAGTGGTGTCCCGTCCGTTTTGGGGTTCCGTGGGAGATGGAATACGAGCCCTCCTATTTCCTTATTTTCGAGACCACCCAAACTCGTGAGCTAGTGGTGACCACTATTTGGGTTGATGAGGGCCTACCTCACTTGGTGCCTCATTGCTTCAAAGTGTGGTTCATCAACGGGAGTAACGGGGCTCGGGAGGGTACTATGCAGGGTTTTGATGGGCCTCCCATCAGAACCAAGGATAGGGAGGTAGCTGATCCCCTGGACATCGACATCCTAGATGGTGTCGTGGAGAATCCGGAGCCCGAGGCAGAAGGATGCAGAGCGTAGGTGGCTTAATAGTCTCTTTTTGAGATAGACCTTTTGTATATAAAGCTGTAGGTTTAACTTGGTCTGTTTATAAGGGTGGTTTATGAACAATAAAATAGCATGTTATACTATCCCTGTTTTGATGGTTATTTGGGTGTTTATTTAATTCGCTTTCGCATGCGCTTAATTGAAAGATAAAATGAATGGGTCAGCAACGCGTCCTGGGACATCGCATTTTTAATCGACCGCCGAGGGATGTGCGTGTGCTCGGGGTTCGGGGCGTGACATTTATCAATATATATTAAACATAATAACAATTCATTCAAAAACATTTTATTGAATATAAAAGTTGATATATATCAAAACGTTATTAAATGTAACAAACACAAATGTAAACTTTATTAGAAGAAAAATAAAAATAGCTCATACTAAATAACATCATCCCAAGATGCTCCTAAGCCCATGCTAATGATATGTTGCTCAAACACATAATGGCATATGCCTTTAGTTAGTGAATCTACAACCATATCATTTGTAAGAATATGGTCTACTGTAACGTCACCATTCTATATTGATTCTTTTATGCTAAAAAAACTTGACCTTCATGTGTTTAGACCATCTAAGACTTCTATTGTTATTAATAAACAACAGTGTAGAGTTATTGTCATAATATAACTTTATGAGCCTATCCACAAAATAAAAAATGGTTAACTCTCTAATGAGGTTCCGGAGTCATATAACTTGAGTAGTAGTAGAAAAGCATGCTACAAACTCTGCTTGCATGGTAGAAGAAGATATAGATTTCTGTTTCTTGCTCTTCCATGATATTGCACCTCTTGTTAACATAAATATGTATCTTGTTGTCGACTTCATATCATCTTGATAGCCAGCAAAATTTGCATCCGAATACCACATTAGTTGCAAGTTTGGAACATGTCTATAAATCAACATATAATCTCTTGTCTTTTTTAAGTACCTTATGTCACGACCCCAACTCCATCTCTAGGGTCACGAGTGGCAAGGGTTATTTTCGTGACGTCCCAGGCTCGTTGTTGTCCCAATTCTTTTTATCTTATTATCATGCACATGTGGAAACATGAATAAATAACTTCCCGGACAAACAATAGTCGAAAGACTGGGACATACATCACACTGAACACACTGACTTATATTATAACAGTACTTTTACAAGCCCTGTCTATATGGGCTCTCTTTTCTTTTTACATCACAATACAAGTTTTCCACATAGGCCATGGGAAATCTTATCTCTTCTAGTGTGACTGCAGCTCCCAAAATTGACGAGAGAAGCATGTCTACAAGATTGAAAGATGAGGTATGAGTTTTGGGGAAACTCAGTAAGTAAAATTCCTAATTCTCTACTAGGAAAGCATTTCATCATCGTTAAAGCCTAGCAAGTACAACACTCGCAAAACAGTGTCGATGGCAGATCAATTAAGCTATTTCACCAACAAGCTTATCAACATCACATAGTAACATATTCAATAAGTTCATTAACCATATAAACAATCCTTCCCATACTTTCAAGGGCTTACAGCCGTGGGCTAGGCATCCAGCCTCAGGCCAGGCATACCATACTTTCAGGGGCTTCCTGGCTCAACCAAGGCCATCCAGCCATTAAGTTAGGCATCCCATGCTTTCAGGGGCTTTCCATACTTTCAGGGGTTTCTTGGCTCAACCAGGGCATCCCGTTCAATGAACGAGGCATTGCCGCCAGTGCTATATGATGACGGATGCTTTTTCTACTTTAAGTGCACATGCATAAGTGCATCACACAAGTCGGTTCTTATCTTTTCTCTTAGTCAACACATGCATGGCCTGAAGGCATGCTCATTCATTCATGTGTGTCATGAGTTTCTTATACCTCACCAGCAAACATGTCAGGAATGATCTTTGGTTCGTAACTTGAATCAATCACTTAGTGCTAATCCCCGCATCGGACAAGGCTTGGAAACGGTATGCCTCAATATTGATCCAAGACCTCGAGGCTTGGGTACACCTCACTTTCGCGACGATCCCAAGTTTGACGGACCTTGGCTCCAACCCGATATGAATACACATGTATCAAGAATGACCCTCGGCTCACGGTTTCATTCAACGCCAAGCACAAAGTCCCCGCGTCCATTTAAACTATGGAAATCGGCATACTTGGTGCCTTACCAAGACCTCGTAGATTTGGGCAATCCCCGTATCAATCTAAACATAAGATCGACATGCCTCAATGTCGATTTAGGATCTTGCGGCCTTGGGCGATCCCTGCACCAAGTGAGACTTGGACTCGGCATCGTATTTATGCCAAAACCAAGGCTTTATGACTTGGGCGACTTTGTCTTGCGATGAACTCAATCCGAATGAACCTCGGCCTCATTCCGGGCGTGAACAACTCAAGTATAAACATGAGCAAACCATACAAAAGATCCAGCATCCTAACCACGGTTTAACGAGTGAACACCTAACTAGCCTCGACAATGGAGACTTCCACCCTAGAGGAGAGATAGGGATCCTACTTACCTGGATGAACCTCAAACTAAAGCTTGAACTACACAAGATGGACGGCTTGCCTTGAAGGCTGAAAGAGAGAGAGAGAGAGAGAGAGAGAGAGAGAGAGAGAGAGAGAGAGAGAGAGAGAGAGAGAGCGAGCGAGCGAGAGCATGAGGAGGGAGGAGGGGCATTCTAGGAGAAGGAGGGTGGAGAAAATGGAAGGCAAATGAGGAAAATGGGAAGTGCTCCTCCTATTTATAGCCCTTGGAGCCATCATTACCAAGCCAAGCGGTCCTCTCCCATCTTTCCAAGTGTCCCACCTACTTTCCTTGGGTGGCAAGCCTACCTTGCCTCATGATTATACCTAGAAGATGAGTTGGCCAAGCTAAAGACCTTACTTGGCAATCTAGGTTCCTAGGCATCATCAATAATGACCCACTTTTCAGTCTCTCATTGGTCCACCAATACTCCGCATTTAATGGACATTTAATGAAGTATAATGATGAAGCTACTCTAGGTTGCCAACTAGGCAATTCTAGAATATTCGGTTATTAATGAGGGCTCGTGTAGCGTTCTCTAATTGGTCCACTTGTGTGCTGCCTTTTTCTAGAATCTTCAAAGATATTTTGGCCACCATAATGACTTTTGACCATTCCAAGGACAACTCACCCCTTCATTTAATGAAGGGTTTCTAGAAATTTCCATGCCTTTGTATTTTTCTTCATAAATGAGGCGGTCTAGAGAATTATATCGTCCAAGTCGGTTCCGGGGCCAGAGAAATGGATCATTAGGTACACCTTGAAAAATCGAATCACATACACCCGAGGTTCAACCCTTACGTCTCATATTCGCCCAAACCGTTCCTTTGGACAGTCGGTCGACCAATAAGGTCGATTGTCCTTTAATTGGTTCAAGACCTAATATAAGGCTATCCATGGCCTAGCACAAAGCCAAGGCACCCATAGACCTTAGAATAAGTGACACAATAGCCGGGTCTATCCCTGGGCTCATTCCGATTGGCACCCGATCCACCGGTAGGGTTCATGGTCGGTGCATTACCAATCCATGATCATACTTCACGAATTAAATATTCTGTTCCGATCACTAATAATTAAATAGGGAAATATGCATTTTTGGTCAGAAGGAAGTTGCATTTGGTCAATTCGGATTGCCTGTGTATCGGTGCATAACCGGCGGAATCCTCCGCAACCAGAAACTGCGACCGGTTGGATTGACCCATGACCATCCGCCGATCCAAAATCATCCCGTGACCAATTCTCGTGATCAAAAAGTCATATTATGAGCTGGTGATCCTATCCCATTGGTATGGTTGGTAGAAATTCATGGCTAACACCCCGACCAATTCGTGATTGGTCGGTTGGTCGGTCGGTCGTGACTGATATGTGATTCCTTGCCGATCGAACCAATCGATCCATGGCCAATGGTCCATGATCGATCCTTTTATGACCTTATGACCGATCCTTAACGGGGTCAAAATTGAGGATGTTACACCTTAAAATCTTCTTGGCATTAATTATATAATCTTGCGTCTTAAATTTGACTAATGTCTGTTTAGAAATTCTGTTGCAAAAGCAATATTTGGTTTAGTACAAACTTGAACATACATGATACTTTCAAGTGCATTAGCATAAGGCACATCCTTCATTTGAGCTTTCTAAAAATTTGAATTAAGGTATTGTGAGAGACTCACTTTATCATCTTTAATAACAGGAGCAGTTCCTAGGTTGTAATGCGGTGTATTGGATCTTTCTAAAATACGATCAATACATGCCTTGTGAGACAAACCCAATGAACAGTGAGAATGATCCCTATGGACCTCAATGCCAAGAACAAAAGACACATCTCTAAGGTCTTTCAGATCAAAATTTTTTGATAACATCCGCTTTGTCTCATATAGTAATCCAATGTCATTACTCATAAGCAAGATATCATCTACACAAAGTATGAGAAAAATATATTTCCTCCCACTAACCTTGCAGTATATACATTGATCTACTTTGTTTTCAATAAATCTGAATGAAGTGACAATACTATGAAACTTTAAATACCATCGTTTAGAAGATTGCTTAAGGCCATAGATGGACTTTTTCAATCTGAATGAGTTATTTGCCACAAAATCTTCAGGCTGCACCATCTAAACATCCTCATTATGGTCTCCACTTAGAAAAGCAATTTTAACATCCATCTGATGTAATTCTATATCAAAATGAGTTACCAAATGCCAAAATTACTCCCAAAAAATCTTTAGAAGAAAGTGGAGAAAAAGTTGCTTCATAATCTATTCCTTCTCTTGGAGTGAAACCCTTAGTTACTAGTCTGACTTTAAACTTTTCAATTTTTCTTTTGGAATCCCTTTTAGTCTTATATACCCATTTGCAGCCGATGGGCCTAAAACCTCTAGGCAATTCAACAAGCTCCTAAACACCATTATGTTTCATAGATTGCACCTTATCTTTCATCACATCTAACCATAAATTTGATTGAGGACATGAAATAGCATCTGTATAAGTCACTGGATCAACAACACAATTAATATCATAATTATGCTTTCCCAGGTAGACTATATAGTTGATGGTATGGTTGAACGTCTTTCTCTAATTGATCTCTTGTGTGGAGCTATAATAGCTCCAACTCATTCTGAATCTGAGGGGCTTGAGGAACTTCATTAGGAACTACCTCAACAACAGGATCCTAAGCCACAATAGGCTCAATTTGTGGCATACAAGGCTCCATAATCGTATGCATAGGAAGAGACAGGGATCTAGTATTCCCACCATACTGTCTTCTTCAATAGTTTGTGAGTAGCTACCCTTTTCGGCTACATCAAATTCCATAAATTTTGTTGTTTTAGATTCCACAATTTTTATACCTTTATTAGGGTTATAAAATCAATACCTCTTTGAATGACCTGGGTAAGACACGAAGTAACACCGAGTAGTTTTGGAATCCAACTTACTAAATGTTAGATTATATAACTTCACTTCTGCAAGACATCCCCAAACTTTAAGATGATTCAAGTTAGGTTTACGTTTAGTCCACAACTCAAAATGAGTCGATGGAACCACTTTAGTAGGAACGCAATTTGCAATGTAAAGCACCGTTTTCAAAGATTCACCCCATAGAAAATCAGGTAAATTGGTCATACTAATCATACTCCTCATCATATCCATAAGAGTGTGATTGCGCCTTTCGGCCACACCAATTTGTTAAGGACTTCCAAGTATAGTAAATTGAGTTACTAAATATTTAGCAAACGGCCCTTTAAGTTATCTAGCATCACCATGCTTGCCAAAATACTCATCACCATGATCAGATCTAACAATCTTTATAACTTTTCCTAACTGTTTCTTTGTTTCAGTCCAAAAAATCTTGAATTTGTTGAGAGACTCGAACTTTTCTTTAATCAAATACAGGTATCCATATTGGGAATAGTCATCAATAAATGTGATGAAATAAAAATTTCTACACAAAGTTGCCGTGTATGATCCACTAATATCAGTGTGAATAACCTCCAACATGTCAAAATTTCGAACTGTGGTTTTCTTCCTTATCTTAGTCATCTTACCTCTACAACAGTCTACGCAAGTCTCTAGATCACTTTTGAAAGTAGGTAGGATGTTAGCCTTTATAAGCCTTTCTACTTTTTTTCTAGATATGTGACCAAGACGTTTATGCCACAATACATAAGACTGTTCCTTAGGTAGAAGTCTTTTAGAAACAACATGTTTAAGTAAATAAGCAACGTACATATCATTGTGAGATAAACACAATCGATACAATTCAATAAATAAATTGCAACACCCGGCCTTATTTGAATTATAAAATATAGAAATACTATTGTTCTTTATTTCAAAAGAGTATCAACACATATCCAAACAAGACACAAAAACTAAATTCCGCCTAAAGAAAGGTACATAAAAGGTGTTTCTTAGCATCGTCCTAAAACTATAATCTAAAATCAAAATAACATCTCCCATGAATTCGACGTCAACTTTAATGTCGTTTCCCACAATGAGCTTTGATTCATCCTAATTTGGCATCTTTCGGTTTATGAACACCTGTATGGTAAACACAACATAATTAGTTGTATCGCTATCTAACCACCAAGAACTGGATGAGGTTTTAGATAGGTTGGACTCACAAACAAATGCCAAAGTATCATTATCTTTAGGCTTACTCTTGGTTTTCTTAGACAACCAAGCTTTATATTTATTGTAGCGTTTCTTTACGTGTTCTTTCTTCCTACAAAAGTAGCAAATAACACTGTCCTTCATGAAGGATGTTTTCTTATGACGCAAACTTTTAGAAGGACCAGCAACTTTAGAATTTTCTTTATCATTGGAAGGACCACTAGCTTCAGAATTGCCTTTATGAGTATAATTTTTGAACCTCTTACCCTTACCACTACCAGAACTAGAAGCATAAAGACCAATATGCCCTTTATCTTTCTTCAATTTTTCTTCTTCTGCCACCACCTTTACAATCAAGTCATTAATTGACCATGTCTCATTTGGGGAATTATAATTGGTCTTGATAATACCAAAATCGGGAGGAAGAGTATTTAGAGCGTGATGTATAATGCTAGCAGTAGGAATAACAACATTGAGAGCTTGAAGTTTTGTCTGCAAATTTATCATCCTCAGAACATAATCCCTAACTCCACAAGAACCATCATACTTCATATTAAATAGTGTTTGCAAGTGTGTCCCTATCTTAGCATTAGATGAGAGACGATTTTTAGCCACCGAGGCTTGTATCATCTATCTAGCAGTGCAGTCTGCAGGTAAACCACTTTTCAAATGTTCATGAATGGAATGCTTCATGGACAGTAATCAATTTCGATTGCTTTTTTCCCAAGCAGCAAAATGTCCTTTATGTACTTTCGAGCTTCTGTACTCTTGGCAGTAAGATCTGCCGGCTGATCAGCAGTAAGAGCCATATGAACATCTACATCTCCATAGCAAACAAAAAATCTTCTCTCCATCTTTTAAAGTTTGAACTAGCAAGAATCGCAATAGTGACAGAGTTATCATTTATAGAAAAGGTGACTGAAAAATAAGTAAGATATATAATTAACATCATGTGAGTACTGTGTAACTTGACATACAAGTACACACCGCGAGAATTATATGCAAAATCACATAATCACCTTTGGGGCAAAATATGTGACATGCAGTAGTACACTCCCCACATGACAGCGGTTTTGAGAATATATTCTAATATTCATGAATTCATCACCTTTGAGTGTATGAACCATTTGAATCAATCACTCCTCTACCACACCATCCCTCCATAAACTAATATACAATCACCTCTTTTGGGAGTATGACCACGCATTAGATTAGGAGACATCCCATCATTATATGAGATCAATATTTTTCAAACCCAATTAAGTGTGCTACTTTGGCAGTCACAATTCAATTGAATCATTGAAACTCTCTCATATCAGAGATATAAACTTTACTTCTCACATACACCATATAAATGTGATTTTGACTTTAGTGACAAGGGCAATATTATGCTAATTACACTGCTTTATTCATTAATATAAGTTAAATTATATATATTATTAATGAATCACACTCTTTATAATATTTATGCGATAACATATTTGTAAACCAACACTTGTATTTCCAAAATCATAGAAAAATGCACGAAAATACGTAAAAATATGCTAAAAATACATGTATTTAGGGTTCTAAATGTATTTTCACATCTATAAAATCATCAAACATGTAAAATAAATACAACACAAAGTAGTGCATGACCATATGAGCATTTAGTCACCAACCACGTGGCCATCGGAGGCTCTATGTGCTTGCACGCGTTGCCTGAGTGCGTAGCGCGTGGAGCACATGCACGAGGGTACTTAATCCTTGCGATCCGGTCCGACTGGTTCTCGACTCAACCATACGGTTTAACCTGTTGACCGGTCCAATCAATGGTAATCCAGTTAGGGCGGGTCAACGGGTCGGGTCACCGGATCGGGTTAGGTCTCGTGGGTCACTGTCTGCTGACATTAGGATGACATCAGCCCTAGTGCGTGCAGTGCACACGCTAGCGGCGCCCGTGCATGAGTGCAAGTGAGGGTGCATGGGGCCTCCCCTGGCGGCATGCCACCCACGGTTTTGCTCGTCTTGTCGAGTTCTCTTTGTTTATATAATAACAATTGAATTTTACTACACAAAAGATCATGAAAATATGGTGAAAATCAATGCATTCGAGTTCTAAGCTATGGTATCTGTGACATCCTGAATTTTCGACCTTGTTTCGATAATATGAACTGAGCTTTTCACCAATGCGCCTATGGTCCTTTTTCCCTGAGCTAATCACTCATGAGTTAACTGATCTACCAAGTGAAGCCGTTAAGAGATATAAATGTGATAAACTTGAGAATTCGATCAGAAATTGACTGCTTGACCATGATAATTGGCAAGGGTCAATATGGCGCTATTGTAATAGATTAGTAATCGGACATAGGTCGATTCGATGGAATGGCGTAATTAAATTGTTGGTGATTCCACATGATTACAAAATTTGCGTTGAATGACACTAACCCGATTTTCTATCAATTCTGTACTTGGTACCCGTAATTGAAATCTTGAGATTTTTACGATAATCGAGAGTCGCTGATGAGTCGAAGATGCACAAATGTGGATCGAAAATTATTGACCATGGGTCAAACATGATAAAATCTCTAAAAGTTACCCGGTATGTTGGGTCGTGCTAAAATCGCGTTCGATCTATTTTAACCACGAAATTGAATTCGGTTTCGGGAATCGAACTTTCGAGGGTGTAACGATTTATTTTTAGGACCTCGTCTCATCTTTTGGGAAATTTCCGTCGAGCTCAAATTTTTTATAGAAAATCAATTTTGGCAAATTGGAATCTTGGAAATTCGTATGAGCTAGTTTTTGGGCATTTTTGGCTGCCCATTTGGCTGGTTTGTGAGGAAATTTCAAGGAAATTTGCCATTGGGTGCCTTATTGACAAAGTGGTTGAAGATTTTTGTGGCTTTGTCCATGATTACTTAGATATTTACCAAGTGTCTTGATTGGCTTCTTATTTGACTTAAATTCCCTCTTTCCCTCTCTCCTGTCCCCCCCTGCGTGAGCCAGCCGAACCTTTCCCTCCTCTCTTCTTCTTCGCGTGACCTTCTTTCTCCATTTCTCCTTTGCATCAGCCCAGCCCCGTTCACTCTTTCAATTGTCGCAGCTTCCCTTTTTTGTTTTACTGCCCAGCCAAGCGACAACAGCCACCGTCCACATGCCTTGCCATAAGCACCACCACTGTCGCCCCTCAATGCCTCGGCCTAGCCCAGTCACGAGCCCGCTCGACCCCAGTAGCCATCGGACCCCTTGGCCATGCCACCACTGTCGTTCCAGCAGCCAACTTTACCCGCTCATCCTAGCAACGCCTCTGCGTCCAGCTTCCGCCCGAGCCTAGCAATTGTTGCCACCAACTGAGCCGCCAACTCCTCCGACCATCAGCCCACAGAATAGAACCGAGGCTAGCCCTTGCCGTGAGCTCCTTGCTGTTTTTCGCCCCGGTCGGACCTCCGTTGAAGACCCGGTAGTCACGGGTCTTGGTCACCGTCTCGCCGTTGTCGCTGTGGACCCGTTTTCTCGCTAATCTAGTGAGTTAACATCATAATATATGATTAGGGAGTTAATTACACTTAGGGGGATTAGTTTAAGGTTTATTAGGATTAGGGTGATTTAGTTAGGGTAACTATTTAGTTGGTTAGTTTAGTTAGATGAACTAGGTGGTTAGAATAGTTTAGTTAGGGGTTAGTTAGGTTATGTAGTTAGTTTAATTAGATTAAGTTAGTTAGCTTAGTTAGATTAATTAGTTAGTTCAATTAGGTTAGGTCGGTTAGCTTAATTAAATTAATTAAGTGCATTAGTTTAAATAATTTGCTATTTATTTAATTAAATAATTTAATTAATTAATTATAATTTGCGTAAATTGTGCCAAGATAGTCGGTTATTAGAATTTTACGCTGATCGTCGTGGATGTGTCTGTTTGTGAAATTGACTGCTAAATTATGCAATTGAGTACTTGGTGATGTGTCCATTTGATGCAAAAAATATTTTATGTACTATATAAAATCTTGGGATTTTGAAATGAGAGAGTATCACGCTTTATGGCTTAATTTGAACATGTGACCACGCACAATTATTTTACCCGATATTTTTAATACGAAGAAAATTGGCCAAGTCCATTATTTGAAATGGAAGTATTTGAGTGCAAAGCACAATGTTCTTGGCCAAACATGGATGTGCATGTGGCCATTATCGGAACTCGTCACTCGATGAAAGTCGGGGAGGCGATGCCTGATTAAGTTTAGATGCCCTTGACAACGGATGCTAGTCTTAGTGGAGGCTGGGCCGATGCTCCTTCGGGAATGTCGTCTAGATGTAGATGTTGCCGTGCCCGACGAAGTGGGACGATGCCTGGTTATGCCGGATGACCGCCAACTATTGAGTTGGCCATGACCGTTGGGTCGTAAATAACTGGGACATGCTTGAATGTTTGAGATAGCTGTGCCTGATTATGGGGCAAAATTGTGTGGCATGGAATGTGATGTGTCATAACGATTTTTCCTTATAATCGAGACCCATGTGATTGAGTGACAAATGAAAGTGATGCGTTCCATTTATGAATTACGTTTGTTGTATGCATATTATATATGTGGCACTAATATGTAGGGAGGTGCTGAGGCAAGGTAAGTCCTATATGGTGCATGTTTAGGACGCCTCTAGGTGAATTCTCGTCCTAATTTGGGGTTTAGGGTGTTGACTCGCTGAAACATTGTCTCACCCCGTCGCGGTTTAAAATTTTCAGGTCCTTAGATGGCGAACTCAAGACTTGAGGCTGAAGGGTCAGGAGCATGGGTGGCTTAGTAGTTCTTTTGGACTAGACTCAAATGTATACAGTTGTAGGATTGACCTAATCTTTGAATATTAGTTTGTGAAATTTAATGGCTTGTCTTTCTACTATCCCAATGTTTGATGGTTGTCATGGTGTTTATTAGTCCGCTTCCGCATGTGTATAAAACGAATGGGTCGACGATGCGTCCTAGGAACGTCGCAAATTTTAGTTCACCACTGAGGGACGTGCGCATGCCCCGGGTTCAGGGCGTGACATCACCGCCTGAAGTGGTATCAGAGTTGGTCAGTGTTTAGAGTGATAAGGTGCGATGGGTTATGGGATAGTTAGTATGAAAGATATTTTCTTTATGCTGACACTTGTGATTGATTAGCTAATTGGTAGATTGTTATGTGTAGGTTGCTTAGTTTTCTAATTCTGTTTGGAATTGGAAAGCAGGTTCTATAAAGAGTCTGCAGTATGAGTGATTAGGAGCAGAGAACTCCTAGGAAGAGGATAGTTGCATCAGTTACTCAGGGTAGGACGCCGATTATGGTCAGTGCCCGAGATAGAGCCCAGGGTCAGGCCAGCACAAGTGAGAGAGTACCGCCGCACGGCGGTACTGGTGTAGTAGCACCCGGCGATCCTAGAATAGATGGGATTATGCAGGCGCTTGAGATCTTGGGGAATTTGATGGGGCAGCAGGTTTAGAATCAAGTTGTCACCGCTGCCACTGTTGCCGCCAATGCCGCTGCCGCCGCTACTGCCGCACTTGTTGGAGTCCAACTTAGTAATGTGATTGGGGAGCGACCGATGCACAAGTTGGTTGAACAGTTTCTAAAGCTGAACCTGCCGAGGTTCTTAGGAGCATATGACCCCGAGGCTGCAACCTTTTGGGTCAGAGAGCTAGAGAAATCCTTCGCACTATTGAGATGCTCAGGGTAAGATAAGGTAGTACTTGCGGTCTACCAGTTGCAGGGAAATGCAAGCACCTGGTGGAGGGCCACTAGAGGAAGAGTGTTTTCTGAAGGCGTGGTCCTGGTGTAGAATGCCTTCGTTGAAGCCTTTAAGGAAAGTATTTCTCCGACTGTGCTAGAGAGCAAAAGATGGCAGAATTCTAGTGCCTTCGTTAGGGTCTAATGTCTGTAGACTAGTACGAGGCGAAGTTTCCTGAGTTGTCCCAGTATGCCCCCAAACTGATTGAGGATCTAGTAGACAGAGCGAGGAGGTTCAGGGATGGCCTCAGACCGCAGACTAAGGACCCGCTTGTGCCGTTTAATTTGAAGGATTACAATGATTTGTATGAAAGGGCACAACTGGTCGAGAGAAACTTAAATGAATAAGCCGCCGCATCTGGGTCGCGATTCGGGTCAAGCAAAGATGGCATTCGATTCTGGAAGAAGCCGATGTCAGGAGGAAGGTATCCCATTCCACCTAACCAGAAGGGTGGGATAGGAAAGTCAGCACCCAACCAGAATGGAGTGTGTCGTTTCTGTGAGAGGCGACATGGTTTAGCCCCATGCTTTGCTAGAATGGGAGCTTGTTTTGGATGTGGCCAGCAGGGCCACCAAGTCAAAGATTGTCCCCGCAGGCCAATAGGATCACAGCCGTTGATGGGACATAATAGAGGAAGTGCGTCGCAGAGCACACTGCAGGGGATGATGAATAGGCCTCCGGCACAAGGTAGGGTGTATGCTGTCACTCGACGGGAGGCAGAGGACTCACCAGACGTGGTCATAGGTACGGTTTCGCTGAACGACCATGCTGCTTATGCTTTATTTGACCCTGGAGCTACGTATTCATTTATTGTTGAGCAGTACGTTAAGTTGGTAGGGTTGAGTCCATAACCGTTGGGGTCAGTCATTAGTATATCTACCCCGTTAAAGGATAAAGTGTTGTCTGCAGTAGGGTGTCCTAGTTGCAAGTTGGTTATTGGTGAGCGAGAGGAAATGATAGATTTGATTGTCCTAGCCATGTATTATTTTGATATGATAATTGGCATGGACTGGCTCACCAAGCAATGAGCTACTGTAGACTGTTATCGTAAAGTGATTCAGTTTAACCCGTTAGTGGGTAAATGTTTTGAGTTTATTGGGAGTCGAGGAGGACCCTCGATTACTTTAATCTCGTCGCTTGAGGCAACTCGATTATTAGAGGTAGGTTGCCAAGGTTACCTAGCAACTATTGTGGATACAACAGTTGAGGAGCCAAAGATGGAGGACATCGCTGTGGTGCAGGAGTTTTCTGATGTGTTTCCTAAGGAATTACTCGGTTTACCCTTAGAAAGGGAGATTGAGTTTGTGATTGAGTTGGCCCCCGGGATGGAGCCAATCTCTAAGGCTCCTTACCGTATGACGTTATCAGAATTGAAGGAACTGAATGTGTAGATGCAGGAGTTGTTGGATAAAGGATTTATACGTCTTAGTGCATCACCTTGGGGAGCACCGATGTTTGACCAGTTTCAAGGAGTGTCCATATTTTCCAAGATCGACTTGAGGACAGGTTACCATCAGCTTAGGATCAAGAAGGAAGATATACTGAAGACAGCTTTTCGCACGCATTACGATCATTATGAGTTCATCGTAATGCCATCTGGTTTGACTAACGCCCTAGCTGCTTTCATGGACCTGATGAATCGTGTATTCAAGGAGGAGTATCTGGATCAGTTCGTGATTGTATTTATCGATGACATTCTGGTCTACTCGAGAAGTCTAGAGGAGCATGAAAGACATTTAAGGATAGTGCTTCAGACTCTGCGAAATCATGAACTGTACGCTAAGTTCAGTAAGTGCGAGTTTTGGCTAACTCGTGTAGCTTTCCTAAGTCACGTGATTTTTGGTGAAGGGATTTCCGTGGGCCTGATTAAGATTGAAGCAGTGATCAATTGGCCAAGACCGACGGTAGTGACAGAGATAAGAAGTTTCTTGGGATTGGCAGGTTACTACAAACGGTTTGTGGAAGGATTTTCTGCAATAGCCATGCATTTGACTCGACTGCTAAAGAAGGAAGAGAAGTTTGTATGGACGGATAAGTGTGAGCGTAGTTTCCAAGAGCTTAAGTAGAAGTTGACTATTGCACCTGTGTTGACGATTTCGTCTGGATCAAGAGGATATGAGATCTATAATGATGCGTCATTCAGAGGACTAGGTTGCGTGTTAATGTAGCATGGAAGAGCTGTTGCATACGCGTCCCGTCAGTTGAGACCTCATGAGTTGAATTATCCGATGCATGACTTAGAACTCGCAACGATTATTTTCGCTCTGAAGATTTGGAGACATTATTTGTGTAGAGAAAGATTCCAGATCTTTACCGACCACCAGAGCCTCAAGTGCTTATTCTCTCAGAAAGAGTTGAACATGAAATAGCATCGTTGGATGGAACTTCTCAAGGACTATGATTGCGACATCTTGTATCATCCCGGGAAGGCGAACAAGGTTGCATATGCATTGAGTCGAAAGTCTTCGATTGCACAGATGGTGATTTAGGAATGGATCCTACTCGAAGGAGTATGAGATTGGGATTTCAATTTTGAGGTAGCCCACCTTTCAAATCTTATGGCTACCATTAGAATTGAACCGGAAGTGCAAATAAGAATCAAGATGTTGCAATTGACAGATCTTGAGATCCAGAAGATTCTGCAGGAAGATGCGGAAAAGAGGAAACTTGAAGACATAACACTAAAGTTTCGTGGACGATTGTGTGTACCGGATGATGCAGAGTTTAAGGAGGAAATCTTGTTAGAAGCTCATCGTAGTAGCTACAGCATTCATCTAGGCAGTACGAAGATGTATCAGAAACTGCGTCAACACTTTTGGTGAATTGGTATGAAGGTGGATATCACTAGACATGTCGCCAAGTGTCTTACGTATCAGCAAGTGATGTTAGGGAAATCCCTTATGATGTTTTGAATATGACAAAATTAATCAAAGGCTACTAACGTGTTTGAGTAACAGACTATGTAGATGATAGAACATGTAAATGATATTGTCAAAGTCTATTATGAAGATTTTCAAACTTCTGTGTCAAAGTCTGAAGACTGCCAGACTTTTGTATCAAAGTCTGTTTTACATCAAAAGTTTGCCCTCTCTGATAAATTCCAGACTAAGCAAGAAAGCAGACTCTATGCTGAAGCTGAACTTATTCAAACTATGTCCAGACCTTAAAACTAAATTTGTTCAAACTTATGTCCAGATTGTAAAGTCTATTTCAGTCTGGAGACTCTCAGACTTTACATCTAGAACGTGACAAGGTCCAAAACAAGACACAAGTTCAGAACAGAAGCATGTTCAGAACAAAACAACTTGACAGAACGTAATACAAGCCCAAATGTGTAGCGGCTAGTGATCTGGTTTGGATTTCATATCGAGATAGATTTGATTGACTCCATTTAATTGATTGACAATTAGATCTTGAAGACAAGAACTTTCTATACGAAGAAGCTCTACTTATGGAAACCAAGATTCTGTTTGTATGGGCGATCAAAATCAATTTGGGATTCTACTTCTATCACTCAACGGCTACTAAATCTTCTTGATACAGATCTGTCCAATGGGTAGATTGGAAGACGATCCTCTAAGATACTATCCAACGGCTAGTTTGGAATTGGAGGAGTATTTAAGGAGATCAAGGATCGATGAGCAAGTAAGAGACGGAGCGTAGAATTTATAATTCCAAAGTCTGAGCGAATTTCGATCATACACTTGTTTTTGGTGAGCTTAAATGTTTGTGATCGTGGGAGAAATACCAAAAGAGTGACTTAGTGAGATAGTGTGATCTACCACTAACTGTTTACACTCAAAGTTATAATCTCTTGTTGATTGCATAGTGGAATCTAGCCAGAAGGTTGTTAGCGTGGGAGAGTAGATGTGAGCTTGATCTAAGCCGAATCACTATAAATTCTGTGTTCTTATTCTCTTCCTTGAACTCCTTTATTTCATTCGTAGTTCTATTTAACTACCAAAGTCTGAACTCGCTCAAAGTCTGTTGTTGTTCAGACTTAGCTTCAAAAGTAAAATATTTTTACTGTTTTTTGCGAAAAATTGTCTTCACACCTATTCACCCCCCTCTAGGTGTTCATATTAGCACTTACAATTGGTATCAGAGCCAAGTGCTCGTTTTATTAAAGTGTTTTTATTTTTGAGCTAAAGATATTCTATGACTAGTATCTTGGCACCAGGACTTATGGAAGGGCAAAGCAACACCAGGCCACCATATTTTGATGGAAATGAATACAGCGTTTTAAAAACAAAATGAAGGCATTCCTAAGATCTAGAGATCCCTTGCAATGGGATGTTGTGGAAAAAGGAATCAATCCCACTGCTGCATCTACATCAAATAAGAATGGCAAAGACAAAGAAACAAAACCCCCTGCTCCTATGTCTCGGACGGAGATGTCCAAAAGAGAAGCTTTTGATGCAAAAGCTATTTATTCTTTATATTGTGCCTTGTCTCCTGCTGAGTATAAGAGAATCTCTTCATGTGAAACAGCTAAAGAAGTTTGGGATAGACTTCATGTCACTTATGAGGGAACTGATCGTGTAAAAGAGAAAAAAGTAAACTTCTTCCTTGGCCAATATGAATCATTCAAGGTGAAGCCAGTAGAGTCGATTAGAGATATGTTTAGCCGTTTTATAGAAATTGTAAATGGTTTAGCATATCAAGGTCAGCCAATTTCTGCCCCAATGAAGGTCAACAAACTCTTGTGAGGTCTCTCAAAAGATTGGAACCATGTCAAGACCTCAATCCGGGAGACTCAGAGATTATGCCACTCTCCGTTGATGAATTGATTGACACTCTTCAATCCTACGAAGTGGAACAAATCGTTGATGAAGATCTCGAAGGTAAGAAGTCCATCGTTTTAAAAGCTAATGCTGATTTTTATGATACAGACTCAAAAAATGACATGGACGACGAAGAACTTGCTTTTATGATCAAGAAATTCAAAAAGCTAAGTAGAAAAGGAAGGAAATTCAGTGGAAGAAGACAATACAAGCAGAATGGCCAGAAAAGAACAATGAAAGAAGATGACAAGCAAGGAAATATATGCTTGATGGCACATTCAAATTCAGATTCGGAATCAGAATCTGACTCAGAATCAAAGTCTGACTCAGACACAGACTCAGAATCAGAGTCTGATTCAGACATAGACTCAGAATCCGATGAGGAAATCGAGGTAAGACATTCAAAAATTCTTATCAAAGTTTCAGAGTATATAAATGAGCTCTGTTTAAATCTCAAATCTTCTCTTAAAAGAATCTCCGAACTAAAAAAGGAGAATTCATGGCTTAGGCAACAGGATCTTTCTCAAAGAGAAAAGTTTGAAATTTTGCAAAAAGATTTTCTACAAATAAAAGAAAGTCGAGATTTACTTGTCAAAGAAAATGATTCTTTAAAGAAAGAATTTTCAAATATTTTGACAAAATTTTCAAAGTGTTCAAAAACATTAGAGCATATTCTTTTCATACAAGTCGGGACTTGGTTTCAATAAGGAAAGTGATTCTCTAATAGATTTTCCTAAAGTCAAGGAAAGACTTAGACAAAGACCTCCTAAACTTGTGTACAAAAAGCATTTTCAAAAGATTTTTACAAAACCTATTGGTCGAAAAACCCTCAAACGTTCAAATTGTGGAGACTCAAGACACTTTGAGAAAGAATGTCCTAAAGTTTGGAGACTTGTTAAGAAAGATTGGGTAAAAATAGCATACCCTACTAAATCTCACGGACTCAAGAAAAAATGGGTATCAAAGAAAAGATGAGTTGTTTTTGCAGGAAACAAAGGAAAAGAAGAAAGAGAATTTGGAAATTCTATAAGGGAAGAATGATTGTGAGTTTACGTAAGTGCAATAAAAAAGGTATATCATGTGAAGATTGGTAATGATTTTTATTATTATTGGTATATTGCAAACATATACCTTGGGTAAGAGATTTTTTTTTTTTAATCCCGCCTTGCAAATCTCTACATACATTTATCATGATTTTAGATGATTGCCTATGAATTATATATTATTTATATTGCAAATATATTTTTTCATAAATATAAGGCATTGCAAGTTTTTACTTGATTTGGCACGTGATAGAAATATCTACTTTCTTTTTGCGAAATGCATCAATAATATATTTTTGAGATTTATGCTTAAGAAAATCCCTTTGATCTTGAAAGATATTATTGCATATGCATGGATATTCTTGCTATATTTAGAAGATATCTTATATCTAGCAAGTTTGATATGCAAATCGAAGGAAGATATTACATGATATTTTTGCAAAGATTGTTATCTATTATACAAAAATTTGCAGGTGGCAAAAGAATCTTCCATATGGATTTTAGAAAGCTCGATCCGAAAATTGTGGAGATTCTGTACTATTTTTTGGAGGCTAAAAAATTCCATTCCTTGTGCAAAGTTTTTGCAAATTGTTGAGGAAATCCCTAATGTGTTGTATGAAAGGTTGAGTAGTTTTGAATTTTAATAATTGATAATTTTATATATGCTATTCAATTTATTTATTTGAAGAAAATGCATTATATATTATGTGGATATTATTACAGCTTATTTGTGCAAAAAGTTCGTTAAGTTTATGCATGTTGAATTCGAGAAGAGCTTGATTGAAGAAAATAAATTTTTGCCTTGAATTTCAAAATGCAAATGATCGTTGTTGATATTGTTGCTACGAAGGAAATAATGGACAAATATTATGCTCAACGTGCACAAGCCACAATTAGTGCTATTCACAAATATTGTCATGATGACAGGAGGAGAAAGCAAATCCAAGAGAAATGAAAGAATCGTGATCATCTCAAAAGGCAACAAATTGAGGGGGAGCATTGATCAATTCTGGAAAAATCTTTTTGAAATGATCATGATCTTGATTATTATGGAAGGAAGGAAAAGGTAGATATGTTAGAACTTATTAAGTTCTACAAAATCCGGTTAATGCATCTTTTATTACCTTTTGTCATTAACAAATCTTTTATTTTCATTATCATTTTATTATGACAAAAAGGGTAAGTGAATTTTATAATGCATTCGTGATTTTTATTGGATATTTGCTGTTATTTATGACCGAACTGAGCTATATTACATATCTTTAATATTCGATTTACTTTATAAAAGTTGATTTTTGGAAATTATGTTTCATGCAAGACATATTTGTTATCTTTTCATATTCTCTACGTGATACTATTTCTATTATTATCGTTTTTTTATTATGACAAAAAGGGGGAGAGACTATAAATATGCATATGTATTGATTGGTCAATATTATTTATTGCATAATATGGAGCTGCGATTATTTTTCTATATATTGTTATGCTCAATCTATTTGCTATCTTCTTCTATCTTTTCATTTGAATTACATTGCTTTGATTTATTAATATTTTAGAAAGTGTGATTACACATGTGCATATTCAGAGATTGTTTTGTCATCATAAAAAATTGGGAGATTGTTAAGGAAATCCCTTATGATGTTTTGAAGATGACAAAATAAATTAAAGGCTACTAACGTGTTTGAGTAACAGACTATGCAGATGATAGAACATGTGAAGGATATTGTCAAAATCTATTCTGAAAATTTCCAGATTTCTGTGTCAAAGTCTGAAGACTGTCAGAATTTTGTGTCAAAGTCTGTTTTACATCAGAAGTCTGCCCTCTCTGACAAATTCCAGGCTAAACAATAAAACAGACTCTATGCTGAAGCTGAACTTATTCAGACTGTGTCCAGACCTTAAAGCTAAATCTATTCAGACTTACGTCCAGATTGTAAAGTCTATTTCAGTTTGAAGACTCTCAGACTTTACATCCAGAACGTGACAAGGTCCAAAACGAGACATAAATTCAGAATAGAAGCATGTTTAGAACAAAACAACTTGACAGAACGTAATACAAGCCCAAATGTATAACGGCTAGTGATCTGGTTTGGATTTTATATCAAGATAGATTTGATTGACTCAATTTAATTGATTGACAATTAGATCCTGAAGACAAGAATTTTCTATACGAAGAAACTCTACTTATGGAAACCAATATTCTGTTTGTATGGGCGATCAGAATCAATTTGGGATTCTACTTCTATCACTCAATGGCTACCAAATCTTCTTGATACAAATTTGTCCAATGGGTAGATTGGAAGACGATCCTCTAAGATACTGTCCAACAGTTAGTTTGGAAGTTGAGGAGTATTTAAGGAGATCGATGACCGATGAGCAAGTAAGAGACGGAGCGTAGAATTTATAATTCCAAAGTCTGAGCGGATTTCGATCGTACACTTGTCTTTCGTGAGCTTAAACGTTTGTGATCGTGAGAGAAATATCAAAAGAGTGACTTAGTGAGATAGTGTGATCTACCACTAAGTATTTGCACTCAAAATTGTAATCTCCTATTGATTGCATAGTGGAATCCAGTTATAAGGCTGTTAGCGTGGGAGACTGGACGTAGGCTTAATCTAAGCCGAACCACTATAAATTCTGTGTTCTTATTCTCTTCCCTGAACTCCTTTATTTTGTTCGTAGTTCTATTTAACTGTCAAAGTCTGAACTAACTCAAAGTCTGTTGTTCTTCAGACTCAGTTTCAAAAATAGAATATTTTTTCTGTTCTTTGCAAAAAATTGTCTTCACACCTATCACCCCCCTCTAGGTGTTCATACTAGCACTTACAAGTGAAAGGACAACATGCAAGTCGGGAGGACTTTTGCAACCTCTTGAGATTCTCGAGTGGAAGTTAGAACATATCACAATGGACTTTGTGATGGGCTTACCAAGGAGTCAGAGAGGTGATGATTCCATATGAGTTGTAGTTGACAGATTGACAAAGTCTGCTCACTTCATCGCTGTATGAAAGGATTTCTTATTGGACAAATATGCTGAGTTGTACGTGCGTCAAATCGTTCGTCTGCATGGAGTTCCAATGATGATTATGTCAGATCGAGACCCGAAGTTCACAGCAGCCTCCTAGAAAAGTTTACAGACTGCCTTGGGAACGAAGCTGTACAACACGACTTATCATTCGCAGACGGATGGCCAGTTTGAGAGGACGATTTAAACCCTCGAGGACATGCTGCGAGCTTGTGTACTAGACTTCAAAGGAAGCTGGGAGGAACCGCTTCACCTAGTTGAGTTCGCCTACAATAACAGTTATCAACAGAGCATTCAGATGGCACCGTTTGAAGCATTATATGGCAGATCGTGCAGAACTCTAGTTTGTTGGGATGAGGTCGGAGAGCATAAAATTACTGGCCCTGAGTTGGTTCAGCAGTCTGTGGACACCGTTAAAGTCATTCGAGAGAGACTTAAGATAGCTCAGAGTCGCCAGAAAAGCTATGTAGATAAAACGGCGAAGACCATTGGAATTCCAAGTTGATGAACATGTCTTTCTTAAAGTGTCGCCAATGAAGGGTACTTCGCGCTTCGACAAGAAAGGGAAGTTAAGTCCTAGGTACGTCGGTCCCTTTGAAATTCTGGAGTGAATAGAGACTTTGGCGTATTGTCTTGTTTTGCCGCCAAGACTTGCATAGGTGCATGATGTCTTCCATGTGTCGATGTTGAGGAAGTATGAACCTGACTCGACCCACATGTTGAACTTTAAAGAATTAGATGTGGACGAGAGAGTGTCGTACGTGGAGAGATTGGCTTGGATTGTGGATCGCAAAGAGCAAGTGTTGCGTACCAAGACGATCTCTTTGGTCAAAGTGGTTTGGCAACATTATGGAACAAAAGGAGCGAAGTGGGAAAGTGAAGAATCAATGAGACGACAATATCCCCACCTTTTTGAAGAAGAGTTGTAATGGTTTAAATTTCAAGGACGAAATTTTTATAAGAGGGGAAGAGTTGTGACATCCTGAATTTTTGACCCTATCTCAATAGTATGAACTGGGCTTTCACTGACGTGCCTATGGTTCTTTTTCTCTGAGTTGATCACTCATGAGTTAATTGATCTACCAGGTGAAGCCGTTAAGGGATATAAACGCAATAGACTTGAGAATTCGATCAGAAATCGACTGCTCGACCTTGATAATTGGGAAGGGTCAATACGATGCCGTTATAATCGATTAGTGATCGGATATAGGTCAATTGGATGAAATGGTGTAATTAAATTGTGGGTGATTCCACATGATTGGAAAATTCGCGTTAAACGGCATTAATCCGATTTTTTGTTAATTCTATACTTGGTACGTGTAATTGAAACATTGAGATTTTTACGAGAACTGAAAGTCGCCAACGAGTCGAAGATGCACAAATGTGGATCGAAAATTATCGACCACGGGTCAAACGCGATAAAATCCCTAAAAGCTACCCAGTAGGTTGGGTCGCGCTAAAATCTCGTTCAATCGATTTTATCCACGAAATTGAATTCGGTTTCGGGAATCGAACGTTCGAGCATGTCACGATTTATTTTTAGGAGGTCGTCTCATCTTTTGGGAAATTTCCGTCGAGCCCGAAATTTTTACAGAAAATCAATTTCGGCAAATTGGAATTTTGGAAATTCGTATGGGCTGGTTTTTAGGTATTTTTGGTTGCCCATTTGGCCGGTTTGTGAGGAAATTTCAAGGAAATTTGCCATTGGGTGGCCTATTGACAAAGTGGCTGAAGACTTTTGTGGCTTTGTCCATGATTACTTAGATATTTACCAAGTCTCTTGATTGGCTTCTTATTTGACTTCAATTCCCTCTTTCCCTCTCTCCTTTCCCCCCCTGTGTGAGCCAGCCGAACCTTTCCCTCCTCTCTTCTTCTTCGCGTGACCTTCTTTCTCCATTTCTCCTTTGCATCAGCCCAGCCCCGTTCATTCTTTCAACTGCCGTAGCTTCCCTTTTTTGTTTTACCGCCCAGCCCAATGACAACAGCCACCGTCCACGTACCTTGCTGTAAGCACCACCACTGTCACCCTTCAACGCCTCGGCCCAACCAAATCACGAGCCCGCCTAACTGCAACAGCCATCGGACCCCTTGGCCGTGCCACCACTACTGTTCTAGCAGCCAACGCCACCCGCTCATCCCAACAACGCGCTTGCGTCCAGCTGCTGCCCGAGCCCAGCAACCATTGCCACCAACCGAGCCTGCCAACTCCTCCGACCATTAGCCGATAGAACAGAACTGAGGCTAGCCCTTGCCGTGGGCCCCTTGCTATTGTTCGCCCTAGTCGAACCTCCATTGAAGACCCGGTAGTCACGGGTCTTGGTCACCGTCACGCTATTGTCGCCGTGGACCCGTTTTCTCGCTAATACGGTGAGTTAACATCATAATCTCTAATTAGCAATTGATTACACTTAGGGGGACTAGTTTAAGGTTAATTAGGATTAGGGTGCTTTAGTTAGGGTAACTATTTAGTTGGTTAGTTTAGTTAGATGAACTAGGTGGTTAGATTAGTTTAGTTAGGGGTTAGTTAGGTTATGTAGTTAGTTTAATTAGATTAAGTTAGTTAGCTCAGTTAGATTAATTTAATTAGTTCAATTAGGTTAGTCCAGTTAGCTTAATTAAATTAATTAAGTGCATTATTTTAAATAATTTACTATTTATTTATTTAATTATAATATATTTAATTAATTATAATTAGCGTAAATTATGCCGGGATAGCCGGTTATCGGAATTTTACGCCGATCGTCGTGGATGTTTCCGTTTGTGAAATCGATTGCTAAATTATGCAATTGAGTGCTTGGTGATGATTTTTTTATTATTATTGCAAAAATATGATTTTATGCTGTTGACACCTAAATTTTGGCAATTTAATTAATTTATTTTTTGCATAGGAAATTAGGAAGTTAATTTTGTTAATTGCATAGCGTATAGATTTAGGTGCATTTATTTTTACATTTAGTGGACCGGTGGCGGATGGGTCGAATTAGTGGTTTTTAGTTTTAAATTAACTGGCCGAACTGAGTCCATTAAAAGTACAAATTGGCCCGAGCTCGTTTTCTGAAATTGAGATTTGAAATGAAGATTTTTGGATAAGGACATATGGTTAAAAAAAAAATATTGCAATTGATCTTGGCAAGATTTGGATTTGAAAAAATTCCATCGTGATCTTGGATCCTTATCAATATGGGATAAGTTGAAAAAAAGATTGCGGAGATTGATTGAGAGTCAATTTCCTTTCCCTATAAAAGCCGGACGTGTGAGAAGAAAAGGGGGTTCGCTGGGTTTTCTTTGGGAAAAGAGGGGAGAACACAAAAGAAAAAAAGTAAAAAGGGAAAGTCAGAGAGGGGGACGTGCAAGAGGAGGAAGTTTTCTTTGAAAAGCAAAAAAAAAAGGTCAAAAAGCAAAAGGAGAACAGAAAAAAGGGGAAGGGGAACTGTTCATTGTCTCCTTCCTCTAGCTTCTTGCTCACGCCCATCCGCGAAGCCCCCTTCAGTCTGCCTTGCCTCCGCTCGCGACCCATCGCGTCCGTCACCGCCAGTCACCTCCACGACCCAGCCTACAGCAGTCCGAGAAGAGCCCCGCGCCCACAGCTGCGAGCACCTGAAGCCGATTGCCCCGCTCCGTCCGCGGCACCAGATCCGCGAACCCCGATCGTCACCGCGCCGCCTCGAGATCCGCCGCCCGATCCGTCACGCCTCCGCAGCTGTGAGCACCGCGATGCCGCGACAAAGCCTCTCCACCGCGCGACGCCCACGCTGCCACCGTCTGAAGCCCGCCACGCCTGAGGAGCACCCGAGCTTCAGATCACCGCCCGGAGTACCGTCCGGTTCACCCGACGCCTCAGACCCGACGATCCGTGAGCCCACGTCCCTGCACGACGCCGCTGCAGCTGCGAGTTTCCCCTGCGGTGCGATCGGTCACACTGGCCTCACCCAAAGTTCACTTGAGCCGGATCTGTAGTTTTTCAGCCTGCTGTGCACCTCACCGGATTTCCTCGCCGGTGACTCACCTCGCCGGAGCTCCGACGCCGGCAACCCGATCCCCCTTGCCGCCGACGAACATGTTACCCCCTTTTTCCTTTAGGTTGTTTTTTATTTTATTTTTTATTTTATTTTATGTTATTTTATTTTACTTTACTTTTACGTAACTTTATTATTAGTGTTTGAGTTGAATTTTGAGAAAGTGAGTTTTAGGTTATAGTTCTTTTAGGCATTACCTATAGGATTTGTCCCTAGGGTTTAATTTAATTATTAATTTGACCCGTAAGATTTCGGGTCATTTTTTTAATTGTATTAACTCTTGGGATTTGTTTATGATATATTAACTGTTGAGTTAATTTAATTATTAATTTGATCCGTAAGATTTCGGGTTAGATTTTTAATTATTTTAATTTATTGTCTGATGTTTAGGGTTAAAAATAATCGTTAATTTGACCTGTGAGACAACGGGTTATTTTTTCAGTTATTTTAATCCTTTATCTGTTTGAATATCTTGCTTGTTAGATTTAATATTTGTTTTAGTAAATCATTAAGAAAAATAAAAAAAGATGTTTGGATTAGGATTTCATTTGGTTTTAGAATATTTCTGGTTGTTTTGCATATCTAGAATAGGGATTTTATTTCGAATTTAGAAAAAAAATGCATTCATTTAAGTTGTTAGTTTTTATCCGAATTGCACGTTTAATTATGTGTTAGTTTTAATTTCGAATTTCATAAAGAAAAACAAAAAAAATCATTGTGCATATTAGGTTAGAATTGCATGTTTCATCTTTTAATTTAAATCATCTTTTTAGATAAGTTGCATTTTAGATTAGGATAATGTCTCAATTTAAATTAGGATGATCTAATCCTTAGTTAAATTAGATAGAATTTTAATCTAGCTAGATCATTTTTGGCATTCGAATTTCATGAAAAATACAAAAAAAAATTGTCTTAGAGTAGATTCATTCAATTTTTGAGATAGATTGCATTTTTAAAAAAATAGGAACATCAAATGCACGTCATTTAGTTTATTTAAGTTCATTTACTTAGAACTTTCATGTCATTAGATTAAGTCATTTAATAAATGTCACGTGACATATAGCTTGCATATTAAATTACATAAAGCATGTCATTTTAGTTTAAATAATTTGGTATGTCATTGCATCGCGTTGCATGTCATTATAATTAAATCATTTAGATTGCATTTAATTATTGCATTTCTTCATGTCATATAGTTTAGGTCATGTCGTCATTTCATATTAGAATAGCAACATGCAGTGCACAGGTCATGATTTTTAAAGCGAAAACAAAAAAAATTGATTGCTTGTTAATTAGGAATCATATCTAGGATTGTTGATGTGAATTCTAAGTTAACATTGCAGATGTTTTCGTTGCTTTAAGGTATGCTTTTTGCATTATTTAAATTGCTTTCTTGATGTGTTAAATTGGTGGTATGCGCACATGTATGATCACCTCACATGTTAGGAAGCTCAATTAAAATCAAATCAAGCTGCCTGAAAAACATTTTTTTAGAAATGGTACCGAAAGGGCACTAGGATAGTCTAGTGTAACCAAGTCCCCGTGCCCAAAATCTCTGGTTCGTAGAAGTAAGATAATCCTCCAATTATTTTACTTAGGTGTCTAATCGACCTACCCTAAACCGATTAGTGGCGACTCCTAGATAATGATCTTTTGCATGTTAAATCCTAAGTCGCGATTTGGTATGGGCTTGGGAGAGCCCGAACTAAGCTTAAAGGCTTAGTAGTCCATCAACCTAGTTTTAGGTGGTGCAAACCCGAAAAATCGGGTCGCAACATATGGTATTTAATTAGAAAAATACTGGGCATTGGTTTTTGACGCCAAAATTTTTTTATGTACTATATAAAATCGTGAGATTTTGAAATGAGAGAGTATCACGCTTTATGGCTCAATTATTTTATCGGATATTTTTAATATGAAGAAAATTGGCCAAGTCTATTATTTGAAATGGAAGTATTTGAGTGCAAAGCACGATGTTCTTGGCTGAACATGGATGTGCATGTGGTCATTATCTAAACCGATCACCCGATGAAAGTCAAGGAGGCGATGCCTAATTAAGTTCAGATGCCCTTGACAATGGATGCGGGTCGCAGTGGAGGTTGGGTCGATACTTCTTCGGGAATGCCGTCTAGATGTAGATGTTGTCATGCCCGACGAAGCAGGACAATGCCTGGTTATGCTGGATGACCGCCGACTAATGAGTTGGCCGTGGCCGTTGGGTCGTAAATAACTGGGACACACTTGAATGTTTGAGATTGCCGTGTCTGATTATGAGGCAAAATTGTGTGGCACGGAATGGGACGTGTCATAATGATTTTTCCTTATAATCGGGACCCATGTGATTGAGTGACAAATGAAAGTGATGTGTTCCAGTTATGAATTACGTTTGCTGTATGTATATGATATGTGTGGCACTAATATGTAGGGAGGTGCTGAGGCAAGGTAAGTCCTATATGGTGCATGTTTAGGACGCCTCTAGGTGAATTCTCGTCATCATCGGGGTTTAGGGTGTTGACTCGCTGAGACTTTGTCTTACCCCATCGTGGTTTAAAATTTTCAGGTCCTTAGATGGCGAACTCGGGACCTGAGGCTGAAGGGTCAAGAGCATGGGTCGCTCAGTAGTTCTTTTGGACCAGACTCATATGTATACAGTTGTAGGATTGACCTAATCTTTATGTGAATATTAGTTTGTGAAATTAAATGGCTTGTCTTTCTACTATCCTAATGTTTGATGGTTGTCGGGGTGTTTATTAGTTCGCTTCCACATGTGCATAAAACAAATGGGTCGGCGACGCGTCTTGGGAACGTTGCAAATTTTAGTCGATCGCCGATGGATGTGCGCATGCCCGGGGTTTGGGGCGTGACAGAAGCTCTGATACCACATGTTAGACACTAAAACGCGTAATCCCATAGTCTCCATATTTGGAACAAGAACACATATAATCAAATAGAAAGATTAAAAACCTATTTTGGAATCCATCGTTCTTAATTCGGAAGCGAAGCGCAAATCATTCTCCTCTATTGCCCTCTATATCACTAGCTCAATGAGATGGGCCCCACCCTTTAGCGCTTAGTAAATGCTCTTTTGTGAAAATAATTACGAGAATTATGGTTAGAGGAGAATCTTTAGCACTATTTATAAAATTTCCAACCAGGCCCTCTCATTACGGGTTAGGTTTAACTCGGCCTACACTTGTTAGCCCCATATTAGATTAATTAAGAAACATTCTATCTCACCTTAGACCAACCCCATAAAATGGTAAATTATAATATCAATTAATGTAGCTCACATTAGGAAAACTCTTACACTCAAGAAGACAAGTAAGTTGAAGATCAAGGGCATCGGTGAAGATAAGCCAAAATGATATATCTGAGATGTAATTTTCACGGGTTGGTTGAACACGAACGATCAAATGCCATGCGGCCTTAGGATCGGTGATCCTAAGTTAGCCTTTTCACTCACATGCACAACACAAGGGTCGGTAACACAAAGGGGTAAATGTATTCATTATGAATGAGCTGAGCTCAAATGAGGGGGAGGGACCCCTTTTATACATGTTCAGATCGTATCTCGGCCGTGGATCGTCCCTCTGATCCATCGACTGAGTTTGAATGATGGCCATCATTACAAATCAGCTCAGTAGGCCACTCAAGGCCTACAGGCATTGGGAAACAACCACAGGCCAGGTGCAAGTCAGAAGCAAGATCGGGGGCAGCATGGGCGAGTCAAGGCTAGCATGGGCGAGCATGGCCATCTGACACGGAGTAGGTGAACAACTCCAGGCGTGTGTAGGGGCTGGCCGAGCATTGATCAAGAGTTGGTCGCTGGTCGTGCACAGATCGTCCCTTGCATCGCTCATGGATGGATCAAGCACGATCGAGGGATTGTGCAGAGACTAATCAATGATTGATCAGGGATCGATCATGGACTGATGCGGGATCAGTCACGGATCGGTCGAGACGGCAATTGATCAGGGCTTGTCCCCAGCAACGCCTTGATGCGTGACACGGCCGAGCATAGACGGTCTTGGACATGCTTTGTCTGTCGGCCGTGTCATTCTCCCCCACCTAATCGGGCGATGCCCTCGTCGCGTCTGTGGCATGGAAGGCTTCAATGTGTTTCTTGAACTGCCATAGGCTCTCGGAGGGTTCCCAACTTGCTTCACTCTCAGGAAAGCCCTTCCATCGGACGAGGTATTCCTTCCTCGGCACATAATATCTTTTTCATATGATTCGGTCAGCCATGATGCACTCAACATCCCAATCATAAGAGGTCTTCACTCTAAGGGGTGCTCGCTGTGATGTGCCTCGATCTAGATCATCCTCGTCCGCATGAAAAGGCTTCAGCATGCTCACATGGAATACGGGGTGTAACTTGAGCTTGGACGGTAAGTCCAGCTTGTACGCCACCTTCCCGATCCGTTGCACCACTTGGAAGGGGCCCTCATTGTCACGCCCCAATCCTCAAGCGTGCGCACATCCCCCGGTGGTCGACTAAATTGCGACGATCCTAGGACGCGTCGCCGACCCAATTGATTCATGCATATGCATAAGTGAAATAAACAATTCCCAGACAACAATCAACATGGGATAGAAAAGCAGGACATCAATTTCACAAAAGCCACACTTTATAAACACACTGAGTTTATATATAAAGCTAGTCTATCAATAGGGCCTAACTCAAAAAGGAAGAGCTACTAGGCTATCTAAGCACTAGACTCCTCATCCATAGGCTCTGGGGGCTCCAGGTCCACCACGACACCGTCAGGTGGGTCAGCTACCCCCCTGCCCACCACGGCGAGTACATCGAAACCCTGAAGGGGACCTTCCTATACCCCATTAGGCTCATGACGAAACCACGCCCTGAATTGATGAGGTACCTACTGTGGTAGGCCCTCATCGACCCAGATAGTGGTCACGATGAGCTCATGGAGCCAGGGACTCCTGGGGACAGGGACATCGGTACTCTGCTCGCTAAACCCCCACAACTGTCCAAAATGGATTGGATGAGCCTCCATCTAAAGACCTGAAAAGTTAAACCCACGACGGGGTGAGACAATGTCTCAGCGAGTTCACGTCCTAAACCCCGACTAGGAAGGTATTACACCTAGAGGCAGTCTAACCACACATCACAAAAGACTCACCTCGCCTCAGCACCTCCCTGCATGTCGCTACAATTCATATAATAGATGCATATAGTAAATGCACACATCAATTTGAACGCCTTACTCATATCTCAAGCAATCATAGGGGTCCCGATTATAAGGCCAAATCGTTATGACACGTCCCATTCAGTGCCACACAATTTTGTCCCATAATCAAGCGTGGTTAAAACACTCATCATGTGTTCTAATTGATTACTGCCCCACGGGCACTGCCTACTTGATGTTCTGCAGTCTTCTGACGTAACCAGGCATCATCTCATCCCTTGAGCATGGCAACGTTTACCTCGAGACGGCATTCCCGAAGGCACATCGGTCCGGCCTCTATCGTGATTCGACATCTATTGTTAGGGGCAACCTATATAGGGGCATCATCCACCCGACGCATATCGTGTGACGGGTTCTCATAACCATCACACATACACCCAATCTTGGCCAAGGACATCGTGCATTGCACTCAAATGCCTCAATTAAGATAATGTGCTTTGCCTATTTTCCTCGTATTAAAAACAACCGGTAAAATAATCGTACGTGGGTACACGGTCGGATTGAACCTTAAAAAGTGATATCTTTCCTTTTGAAAAATCCAACTATTTTATATAGTACTTAAACACATTTTTGGCTTCAAAAACCGACACCCGGTATTTTCTAATTAAATACCAAAAATCCAGAATTTTCAAATAATAATTGAAAATCAACAATCATCACTCAATTGCGCAAATTAGCAATCACTTGCATAAACTGATTACACCACGTTAATTAGCACGAAATTCTGATGACTGGCTATCCTGATATAATTTCCGGAAAATAATAAATAATTAAATAAATGACAATTAATTAAATAAATTGCAAAATAATTAAATTAAACTACTAAATTAAATTAACATAAGCTCAACTAATCACCTAAGTGCACTAACTAAATTAATCTACTAAGCTAATCCCTTAATCAAACCATTCTAGCTAATTTAATATAATTGACTAACTAAGTAATCTAACTAATTCACCTAACTAAATTAACTACCTAGTTCACTCAACTAAACTAACTAACTAATATTTATTCTAACTAAATTAACTACTAAACATGCTTAAGTCTAAACTAATCCTTAATAAGTGTAATTAACCCCTAAGTAAGGTTTAGGAGTCTAACTCACTCAATTAGCAAACTAAAGAGTTCACGACGACGGCGGCGCGACGACATGCGATACTCAAGTCTATGGCGACGTTAAATGAAGCTCGGACCGGGCTAAGAATGGTCCAAGATGGCTCAGCTAGGGCTAAGCTTCGGCCTTGCTTTTGCGGAGGGTCGCTGATCGGTCTGAGCAGGTTGGCTTCGGCTTGTTTCGAGGATGAGTTGCGGGTTGGATTGGAGGCGAGGAGGGCTACTCTATTTGGTGCTGGACTTTTCTGGGCTGCTGAAGTGTGGAGCCGCATGAGATAGGCTAGACGTGGGGCTTGCGTGAAGGCGGGTTGATGTGAAGAAACTCGGTGGATGCTGAAGTGGAGGGGTGTAGAGACCAGGTGGAAGAGAAGCAAGCTGGTGGAGTATGAGTTGTTCGGTTGATAAGAATGTGTGAGCTATAGGCGGTGGACACGGGACTGGGTTGGGCCATGCATGAGGAGCAATAGTGAAGGAGCAGCTTCGAGCGGTGCTACTGGGGTTCACTCGGTGGAGGTGATGACACGAAGAGGAATTAGGGCAGTCAGTGGGGGTTGGAGGTAGTGAAATAGAGATGGAATGTGGTAAGGGCAGGGGGGAAATAAACGTGAAAGGCAGAAGAAATGAAAAGGAGACAGAAGTAGCTGGATTCAGTGAGGCATGAGTTTTGCATGAAGAAGAAGGGGAGCAGCTAGCTTAGCGTGCGTGAGAAGCCTAGGGGGGATAGAAAGTCAAATAAAATATCTCAAACCATTAATTCATGGCCCCCAAAGTCTTCATGTAAAACCCTTTGGTCCCCAAATACTTTCTAGCACCCTAATTCCACAATTAGCAAATTTTGGGCAGCAAAAATGGCCACTCTCTCCCATCCGAATTCTTTTCCTTTTTCTGAAAAGTCCGAAATTCAAATTTTCAGAAGAATCCCAGGCTCATCGAAAATTTCTTGAAGGATGGGACGACGTTCCAAAAATAAATCGTGACATGATAGAATTTTCAATTTCTGAAATCGGGTTCAATTTCATCGTTAATTTCACGTGATTTTAGTGTGACCTAACCTACCGGGTAGTTTTTAGGAATTTTTAGCGCAATTGACCCGTGATCGATTATTTTTGAGCCACATTGTACATCTTTGACTCATTGGTGACTCTCGGTTGTTGTGAAAATCTCAAGGTTTCAAATACGAGCACATGGTACAAAAACGACAGAAAAATCGGTTTAGTGCCTTTCAACAAGAATTTTGCAATTAGGTGAAATCACCCACACTCTAATCACATGCCTCTATCGAATCGACCTATCTCCGGTCTCTAATCAATTTTGATGGTGTCGTATTGACCCTTGGAAATTAGCACGGTCGAGCAGTCGATTTCTGGTCGAATTCTCAAGTCGGTCGCGTTTAGATTCCTTAACGGCTTCACCTGATAGATTAGTTATCTCATGAGTGATCAGCTCAAAGAGAAAGACTATAGGCACGTCGATGAAAAGCCCATTTCATTTCATCGAAAACAGACTCAAAAATCAGGCTGTCACACTCATAGCGACGAAACAGCCCTTTATGTACGTCACAGTATCGAAGGACTAGGTGCAATTTGGCCAACACCAAATCCCCGACTTAGAACTCCACGTGCCGTCGATTCTTGTCGGCCCACTTCTTTGTGCGCTTCGCGGCTCTATTCAAGCACGCTCGCACCAAGTCCTCATGTTCATCCCATTCTTTGGCGAGCTTGTACGAGAACAGACCACTTCCTCATTACCTTGAGGCGATCGCGCTTGGTGTGAGTGGTTGTTGCTCGGTCACAATCTCGACCAGGCTTTGGTTTGTGGACTCGCTCCTCTGCAAGTTGTATGAGAATTGGGCCACGTCGATTAGCTATGCCCAATTCACTTGCGTGTTGCTGACATAGTGCTGGAGATAGATTTCCAGCAAGGCGTTCACCCACTTCGTCTGTTCGTTAGTTTGGGGATGTATGCTAGTGGAAAAGTTGAGGTTCGTCCCAACCAACTTGAAGAGCTCGGTCTAAAACCGCTCGGTGAATAGCTTGGCTACTTCCTCACAATTGTAATCGCTCACAATTGTGCGTGGAATGCCCCAATATTTGATGATGTGCTTGAGGAATAGCTTGGCTACTTCCTCAGCTGGGCAATCTTTAGTGGTTAGCACGAATGTCGCATATTTGGAGAATCGGTCCACCACGACCATGAGGGTCCGACACCCTTCGGACTTCGGCAAATTCATGATGAAATCCATGGAGACGCTCTCCCATGGATGTTCCAGGATAGGCAATGGCTCAAAAAGTGCCATGGGTGACCGTTGCTCTATGTTGTCTTGTTGACAAACAAGACATGTCCGCACATAGGCTTCAACGTCGTCCTGCATATACAGCCAATAGTATTAATCTTCGATGAGTGCCATGGTGTAGTGGATTCCCAGATGACCTGCCCATTTAGAATCATGGCGCTCATGTAGGATTTACTTCTGGAGTTTCCCGTGGAGCGGCACATAAAGTCGCTGTCCTTTGGTGTAGATGAGATCATCCTCGAGCCAAAATGGCCTCGTCTTGCCCTCTTGAGCGTATCGAAGGAGGGTTAGGCTGTTTGGTCGTGGTTTAGCCCCTCATTGATACAATCTATCCACGGACAGTCGGGTAGGCTCACCACATTGGCCAATTCCAGCTTCCTGCATAAGGCGTTGGCCACAGAATTGGACTTTTCGGGCTTGTATTCGAGCACATAATCAAACTTGGCTAGGAAGTCTTGCCACCGAGCTTGTTTTGGGTTGCGCTTCTTCTAGGTTCGGAAGTAGCTCGTAGCCACATTGTCGGTCCTCACAGCGAACCGCGATCCCAAGAGATAGTGCCTCCACATACGAAGGCAATGCACCACCGCGGTCATCTCCTTCTCTTGGATCGTGTATCATCGCTCGGTATAGTTCAATTTCCGAGACTTGAAGGCAACCAGATGCCCTTCCTACATCAAGACACCATTGATAGCAAAATTAGAAGCATCGGTCTCTACCTCATACGGTTTGGTGTAGTCGGGCAGCACACGCACCGGCTCCTCAGTCATGGCCCGTTTCAACTGATTGAACGTCTCTTGACAACGATCCGTCCATTCCCACGGTCTTTCTTTTTTCAGCATATCTGTGAGTGGCACGGTGAGGCTCGAGCATCCTCGGATGAAATGCCGATAGTAGTTTGTGAGTCCGAGAAAGGATCTTAGCTCCGTCACCTTGGTTGATGGCTCCCAATCAACGATGGCATGGATCTTGGCCTCGTCCATCTGCACTCGTCCGCCCCCAACGATGTGCCTAAGGAAATGGACTTCTCTTTGTGCGAAGGCACACTTCTCACACTTCAAATATAAATTGTTTTCCCGAAGGGTCTGAAAAACTCGACTCAAATGCTCGACGTGTTCCTCGAGTGTTGGGCTATATACAACCATATCATCAAGGTAAACTACAACGAATTGATCAAGGAATGGATGTAGTACCTTGTTCATGAGAGTGCAAAACGTAGCCGGCGCATTGGTCAAGACAAAAGGCATGACGAGGAACTCGTATGATCCATAGTGGGTCACACATGCGGTTTTTGGCTCATCCCCTTTGGCAATCCGCACTTGGTAGTATCCTGATCGAAGATCAAGCTTGGAGAGCCATCAGGCTTCCCCGAGCTGATCGAACAAGTCGGCTATAAGAGGGATCGGGTACTTGTTTTTGACGGTCAGCTTATTCAATGCCCGGTAGTCGATGCACATGTGGAGGGATCCGTCATGTTTCTTTTGGAACAAGATCGGTGCACCGAACGGGGCCTTGGATGGCCAAATGTACCCTGTGTCGAGTAGCTCTTTGAGCTGTTTCCTCAATTCTTCCAACTCGGGCGGGGCCATGCGATAAGGTGCTATGGCCGGTGGTCGAGCATCGGGCACCAGCTCGATCCGATGGTCGACTTCTCTCCGAGGAGGCAGGTTCTTGGGCAGTTCGGGCGGCATCACATCTTGGAAGGCGTCGAGGACTCGGGCCACCTCTCCCGATACCTCATTCTCTTCCGTGCCCTCCTCCTTCAACGCTGCTAATAAGGTCACCTTGCCCTTTCATAACCTTTTGGTCAGTTGCATGGCCTATAGCATTTTCCTATCGCGCCCCGATTCGCGGTAGATCGGGACCATGCATTGACACTGCTTATGTAGGATGCAAATACAATCCGCGAAGGGCATAACACTCGCATTGATCCGATCGAGGAATCCTGAATCGAGTATAAAAACATAGTTGTCAAGGGGGATTACCTTGATGTCTTCCCAGTTGGTCCATGGACCAAGGTGAAACTCTATGTCCCTAGCCATGCCGCTGGTTGGGACTTTTCTAGAATTCACCGTTTTGAGCCAAACGGCATCACTTGTCTCGACTAGAAGATTCAGCTTCTTTGCGACCTCTTTAGACATGAAGAGGTTAGACGCCCCGGTATCCACGAGTGCACTCATTGAGGTACCACCGATCTTCACATCTACAAACATCACCCCTTTGGGTTCCTTAGCCTTTTTGGCCTTGATCAACCCAATGATCCGCAACGATCCCAACCGTGCCTCTCGCGACTTGTCCTCTTTGCACAAGGCTGCCAACTTTCCTCTTTTCGGGCAATCCCAGGCCATATGGGGACTGTCACAAAAGAAACACTTGTAGGTGTGTACCTTGCGATGGTATCCTCCATTACTTGACTTGGGTTGAGTCCTAGGAGGGACCGAAGGTGGTCTGCCTCAGTTCAGACGATGGTATCGGCTCCGATCTCCCCCACCAATGGCCTTTTTCCCTCGGCCGAGAGTCGGGCTTGGCCGAGGATGCTGACCTATATTCCACAAAGGACTCGGCCACGAAAGTAGTAGTTGTAAGATCCGTTGCATTGCACCGTTTGAGCTCTTGCTTGACTCATGGTTTGAGTCCGCTCATGAATTGGTGAAATGCCTCCGTCTCGGTCATGGATGGGATTTGGAGCAGCAGCTCCGCGAATCGCTTCATGTAGTCGTGAACTCCGCCTTTTTCTCTAGGCGCTTGAGTTCCCCACGAGCTTCATTTTCTGCATAAGCAGGTTGGTAGGTTCGCTGAAATTCCTCGACGAACCGAGCCCATGTCATGATAGGATCGTCATTCCTACCATCCGACCGACATTGCCACCAAAGCAGCGCATCATCAGCTAAGTACATGGCTATGATGTTCACCCGAATCACGTTGTCGGTCATTCCCATGGTCTGGAAGTATCGTTCCATGTACCAAAGAAAGTTGTCCACTTCCTTTGCCACTCGTGAGCCCTTGAACTCTTTCGACTTGGGTGCATCGGCACAAGATTGCACGGTGATCACCCCGTTCACGTGTGCAGCTTCAAGCTCGGTGAGCTTGCTTTTCAGCTCGGCCATCTCCGCGCGCATGGCCACCATCGCGGCCTTCCAAGTCTCGTCTTGCTGTTGTAGCTCGTGCGTGAGGGATCCCAGCACCTCGACACGGAGCTCTCCCATGCCGGCTTGGAGTTCTTGCACTTCAGGCAAGAACTCCTCCCTACCAGCTTCCGCTCCATCGACGGTCTGGTGCAGGTCATCCATCAACGCTTGGACATTCGTGATGGTCTCCTCTAGGACAGTCATTTAGTTTTCCAAATCCCCCTTCGGATCCCTCAAACATGAGACAGCATGGCTCTTCTTCGACCAAGTGGCCTTCTCGGCTGAACACCCACGATCTTCTCGATCATCACCTTGCACAATCGGGACATCAACACGAGGATCTGCCATTGCGCTAGGAACGATTGCTCTGATACCACTTCTCACGGGTTGGTCAAACACGAACGATCAAACGTTGTGCGGCCTTAGGATCGGTGATCCCAAGTCAGCCTCTTCACTCACACGCACAACACAAGGGTCAGCAGCACAAAAGGGCGAATGTATTCACTATGAATGAGCTGAGCTCAAATGAGGGGGAGGGACCCCTTTTATACATGTTCGGATCGTATCTCAATCGTGGATCATCCCTTCGATCCAACGATTGTGTTTGAATGATGACCATCATTACAAATCAGCTCAGCAGGCCACTCAAGGGCTGCAGGCATTGGGAAACAACCACAGGCCAGGCACAAGTCAGAAGCAAGATCAGGGGCAACATCGGCAAGTCAAGGCCATCATGGGCGAGCATGGCCATCTGACACAGAGTAGCTGAACAACTCTAGGCGTGTGCCAGGGCTGGTTGAGCATTGATCAGGAGTTGGTCGCTGGTCGTGCACGGATCGTACTTTGCATCGCTCATGGATGAATCAGGCAAGGTCGAGGGATCATGTAGGGACTGATCAAGGATCGATCATGGATTGATGTGGGATCGATCAGGGATCGGTCGAGATGGCGATCGATCAGTGGTTGTCCCTAGCAACGCCCTGATGCGTGACACAGCCGAGCACGGATGGTCTTGGACATGCTTCGTCCGTTGGCCGTGTCATAATACTATATAAATGAGTGATACATGGCATTGCATTATGTGGATGGATGGCTAGAGAGAAATGGAAGGGCCTTTGACAGGATAGAAGTGCCCTCTTGTCAACCTTGAAAAGCAAGCGCGCTACACCTTGCAGCTTTAGCTGTGATTTTTGCGAGTTTCTATTCAGGTTTTGTTAGATTTTCTTCTTCTCGATGTAGTGTATTGACGGATGTAAAACCTGTCATTTTGTACATCTAGGTTTGTCTGAACTGTAGATCCTGTTTTCTCCATATTGTATAATACTGCTGCATGTTATATTCTATATCTCTCGTCCTGTAACTGGCCTTCTTGGTTAGTTAATCTCCATCTCTTGCTGCAAAGCAGCGACGATATTATGATTTCCGAAAGTTTACGGTTTGATTGTAGGAAGCATGGCGAAGAACTGGTTATAGGGATATACTAGGAGTTCGACGGACTCACTGAATCATACACCTGTTGGATGTTTCAAGCAGTTTGTTATTGAGTACATGTTGATTCCATAGCTCTCTAAAATCCCCACTCGGGCAAAAAGGGTATTTTGTTCCGTGACGATAAATATGTGACATCGATTGTGAATTTAAAATGTTGTAAAAGGTGACCTGTGATTTGTGAATCCGGCCAACCATTTTGTCAGTCACAATTGAAATAATAATTTTATCATAGATTAATTCAATAGTAAATTACCACTTGTTTTAAGATTTTACTAGCTTATCTATTCATAAGTTATCGATGAAATAAAAAAAATTTACCATTTGCAAATCCAATACTAACTCACTAGTTAACACCATGATGTAGTTTTGAGTAGTTAATGTATAACATCATTGATAAGTTATAAGTTACTATTTCATTAACAGGCACAAGTTGCTAACACTATTGACAATAGACCTAAATAGAAAGTTGCACGATTGTACATTGTTGTTTAGAGTTTAGTAATTGTGTTATAAATACTATCGAAAAGAACGCTATCAAGGATTTTCTCAAGAACATTAATGAAATTTGGATACATATGTCATGGGAAAATTTTGGCTTTCATGGGAGTGGAATTGACCCTGAGTGTTTGAATTAACTCCTTTTGTTTCATGAAAAATGGGTCATTTTTAGAAAATATTTTATAAGTTATTTTTCAAAAAAATGATAATATTTTCTGGTGTTTGGCCAAAGCTTAAAAATTAAGTATAAAATATTTTTTGCCATTTCATAAGGAAAATATTTTCCTCCATGCATGCCTTTTCAATAATTTTATTATTATTTTATTTTTGAATCGATATTTTAAATTATGTGTCGCGATCTAACCTTGGGTGCACCATCCAGGGTTTGGCTAATGGATTACTAAGCCTAAACTTACCTTGGGCTCTCCCAAGCCCATACTAATTCGCGAGTTAGGTTCAAGTTCTTAACATGCAAATTTTTTAATTAGGAGTCGCCACTAATCTATTTTCGGTGGGTCGATTAGAAACCCAAGTAAAGTAACGGGAGATTTACTTTACTCCTACGAACCAGAGATATATGAGTTTGGAGACTTGATTACGCTAGAATTCTCTAACGCCCTTTCAATACCTTTCTCTTTTATTTAAAAAAAAAAAAAAGTTTTGCAGGCAGCTTGATTTGATTTAAATTTACCTCCCTAACATGTGAGGTGCGCAAACCACCAATTTAACATCCAACAAAAGCGATGAATAAATTGTAGGACTTACCTCATAACAACGAAAGCATCTGCAATGTTAACTCAAAATTCACATCAAAAGCCCTAGGGCTTTTTCTTAATTAATACACGGTCACTCAATTTTTTTAAAGAATTTTCTCTTGATTAATAAAATTTAACCTATATGCAATGCTATCTAACCAAATAACCTAATTCTAATGACAGGCAATTTCTAACCAAATGGATCAAGCGACAATCACTAAATGACATGCATTTCATGAACCTAATTCTAGATGACGTGCACATAGTATTTTTTCTTTTTTTCTTAATAATTATGCAATCTATCCTAGAAAATGAAATTAATTTATTCTAAGACAATTTTTTGGGTACTTTTTATGAAATTCAAAATTAGAAAATTGCAAAAAATTATCTATCAAGATTGTGATATCATCCAATTTATATTAGGAATTAGGCAGAAGTACAGCCCAAGTGCCAAAACTTGGCATGAGGAGACACTTAAGTGCCAAAACTTTGAAAATGAAAACTTAAGTACCACTTTCATTGAAAAGTGGGACACTTTTAAGTGCCACCTCTAGCGAACTGGTCTACGTGGCTCGCCAGAGAGCTGACTCAGCTCTAACTCACCCGAAACGACGTCGTCTGCAAACTAAAAATTAAACTACCAGCTAAAATAATCTAAAAAATAAATATGTGTAAATAATTAATATAAAAATTAATTAAATTAAATTTAAACTTAAATTTATTTAAAATATTCTTTAAAAACACATAAAAATAATAAAAGGGGGGGGGAGGCGGCGGTCGAGCTTTCACCACCACCACCGCCTCCCTACCACTGCCGGGAAGGGCTGGCGATGGAGGGGGGAGGGTCGGCCGGGGTGGTCAGCCCCCGACCGACCGGTGGTGAGGCCCGCGAGCCCTCGCCGAATGTGGGCGAGGGCTACAACCCTTGTCTCAGATCTGGGCGAGGGCTTGAGCCCTCGCCGCCTCCCCACTGTCGCTAAGAAGGACCGGCAACGGTGGGGAAAGCATTAGCAGGGGTTTGGCGACGTCGGTCGACTAGTGGCGAGGGCCCACAAGCCCTCTTCCAAATCGGGGGTGAGGGCTCGCTAGGGGCCGGCGAGGCCTTGCGAGCCCTCGCCGCTAGTCGGTCGACGTTGTTGGCCCCTGGCCAGGGCTCGGCGACCCTGGCCAATGCTCCCCACACCATCGTCGGCCCTTCCCGGCGACGATGGGGAGGCGGTGAGGGCTTGGGCACTCGCCCAGATCTGGGGTGAGGGTCGTGGCCCTCGCCCAGATCCGGCGAGGGCTCGCGGTCGTCGTCGCCGGTTGGTCAGGGGCTGGCCACCCCGGCCGACCCTCCCCTGTCCGTCGTCGGCCCTTCCTGGCGGCGGCAGCGAGGGCTTAGCCCTCAGCCGCCTCCTTCGAAACCCCCCCTTTTTTTTAAAGCTTTGTTTAAAGAATATTTTAAATAAATGTAAGTTTAAATTAAATTTAATTAATTTTTATATTAATTATTTACACATCATACACAAAACGACGTCGTTTTTGCATTTTCTCGCCATGTCAATGTGCAAAGCGATGCCATTTTGCACTCACTCGCCGGAAAATTGCCACGTCAGCAATTTTGCCGGATTTTGGCTGTAGTGGCACTTAAGTGATCAATTTTACTCCGATTTTGGCACTTAAGTGTACCTTTTCAAAGTTTTGGCACTTAAGTGTCCCTCCGTGCCAAGTTTGGGCACTTCGGGTGTCCGCTTCTATTAGGAATTAAGTTAGGCCAAACCCTAATATAAATTAGAATGTTATCCTAATTTAGAAATCCCTAATGCAATCTACCGAAAAAAATCTAAACTTATTGTTGACACCTAAATTTTGGCAATTTAATTAATTTATCTTTTGCATAGGAAATTAGGAGGTTAATTTTATTAATTTCATAGCGTAAAGATTTAGGTTGCATTTATTTTTTATTTGCATTTTTTTATTATTATTGAATCGGCGGCGGATAAGTTCAAATTAGTTGGCCAGACCTATTTTTAAATGATAAAAAATTATCTTGTGAGGAATTAGAAATTCGAAATTTTTCCGAGATGTGATGAATTTTTGGATAGATATTACGAAATATTGCGATTTGGCTTTCTAGGATTTGAAATTAAAGAGTAATCTTATCGAAATCTTGGATCGTTATCAATAGGTGAGAAATTTGTGAAAAAATATTGCGAATATTGCGTTTGGGAAAAAGAATTTTTGTGGATACCGATTTGGAAAGATTAAAAAAACCTAATTCGCGGCCTATAAATAGATGAATTTGCGTAGGGTTTTGAAAAAGACACATATTGATATACGGCCACAAAGAGTTTCTCTCGATTTTTAGGTCAAGAAAATTCAACGCGAAGAAAAGCTTGGGGGGCTCTCTCACTAGGTTTCGAAAAAAAAAAAACAAAGAAGAAGAAAAGTCAAAGAGAAAAGGGAGAGAGAACAGAGTGAACGTGAGCAAAAAAAAAAAAAGAGGGGACTTTTCTTCTCTATCAAGTGCAGAGAGGTAAAAGAAAGGAGGAAAAAGGGGGTCTTCTTCGACTCCCCCGATTGGTGCCTCCAGTTGCTCGACGTTGAAGCCGACACCCGCAGCCCACCATCCTCAGCCGTTGTTCCTCCGTTGATCGCTACTGCTTCACGTCCAAATCGGCGCCTGCATACAGCTCGATGCCACGAACCAGCACATCCTAGGGACGCTTGAACCATTGCTACCTAGTTCAGATTTTGGCCGCTTCGTTTGTACTCATTCTTCGCAGGTTTCGCCGAGGTCCAACAAGGCCACCATCTCTTGTCCAGCATGAATACCACGTCATGGTTTTGCGGCCACCGCTTGCGAGCTTGAAGTCCATGGTCAAAAAAAAGAGTTATTATAATCTCGCTTGGATAATTATGAGTGGTGGATTTGTCTTCCTTTTAAGTTTTGTCCAGATTTTACTATAATATTGTGGGCTTTGTGAATTTGTTTCATGCAAGCAAAAGAATGTTTTTTTTTGGCAATGAGATCGCGAAGAATTCGGAACGCCAAGCTCGAGCCAGCGTTGATTTTCTCTTCAAGTCGATTCGTTGAAGTTTATATTTTTTCGCAGGTTCATTGGCTGTGACCCACCCGCATCGAGCTTCCCGCAGCCTTATCGAGCCACGCCGAGTCACCACCACAGCCACCGTCTTTGAGCCGTGCCGCACTGAGCGCCCATCAATTTGATTTGTTTGAGTCTCGACGGAAGTGCAACATATTCCCTTGCAACGCCGTGAGCCATCCCATGATCTGTTGTTTGCCTAAACTCTGAAACGTCATCCACGCTATACTAAGAATAAGGTAAGAATATTGATTAATTCGATATTGTTGCCTAATTCGTAAAATTATGATGTTGTTTGAGCATTTAATCGATATTGCCATATCCAAGAGATCTCTTGATTCTGCATGAAATAGGAAATTTTCCTGATTTCACAACGTGCATACGATTGACAGTCCGATTTCACGCTCGAAATACGACTCGCAATTGCACGAAAAATTGCCAATCCGATCTCATGCTCGAGATTCGATTCGCGGTTTTATTTAAAATTGACCAGTCCGATCCCATGCGCGGGATATGATCCGTCAATTTATGGATATCGGTTTTATCTTATTGGATGTGATGTCGTATCGTTTGAGTTGATTTTGTTTTCGTAAAAAAAATTCGTAAAAAGAGTTTGAATTAGGGTTAGATTTTTTTATTTTATTTATTATCTTGCATGATTAGATTAGGGATTTTATTTTGAATCATGAAAAAGAAAAAGAAAAAGTGCATTCATTTAGGATGTTAGTTTTTTTATTATTTATTCTATTATTATCTGAATTGCATGGTTAATTTTAGGTCTAGATAGATCTTTAGATAAATTGCATGATAGGTTTTTTTTTTAATGCATGTTTAGAAAGCATTTAGAATAGATAGTATTTCACTTTAGTTTGATTTTCATTTTTAGTGATTTTAATTATGAATTTTTGTTAAATAAAAAATAAAAAAAATCATGTGCACGTCATGTAGAATTAGGTTCATGAAATGCATGTCATTTAGTGATTATTTTTAGGCCCATTTAATTAGAAATTGCCTGTCAATATAATTAGGTCATTTAAATTGCATTTAATTATTGCATCTCTTTATGATTTACTCTATTCATGTCATATAATTTAGACCATATTGCCATGTCATGTAATTTAGGTCATGTTGCCATGTCATATTAGATTACTAGCATGCATTGCAATAGATTAAGTTCCCATTAAATAAAGTGAAAACCAAAAAAGAAATTGCGTGTTAATTAGAAACCATATCTAGAGTTGTTGATGTGGATTTTAATTTAACATTGCAGATGCTTTCGTTGTTTTGAGGTAAGTTTGCGATTTATTTATTGTTTATCTGGGTGTTAAATTGGTGGATTGCGCACCCGCATGATCACTTCACATGTTAGGGAAATAGATTTAAAATCAATTCAAGCTGCTTGCCAAACATTTTTTAAGAATGGTACCGAAAGGGCATTAGAGAAATCTGGTGTAACCAAGTCCCCGTACCCATAGTCTCTGGTTTGTAGGAGTAAAGTAAACCTCCCGTTGCTTTACTTGGGTTTCTAATCGACCCACCAAAAATAGATTAGTGGCGACTCCTAATTGAAAATCATTTGCATGTTAAGAACTCAAACCTAAGTCGCGAATTGGTATGGGCTTGGGAGAGCTCGAGTTAAGTCTAGGCTTAACAATCCATTAGCCAAACCCTAGGTGGTTCACCCCCCGAAAAAAACTGGTCGCGACAGCTTGGCGACTCCGCTGGGGACTTGTGTTAAAACACTTAGTGGACTTAGGCCAATTTTTCTTTTAAAAATGTTTTTGTTTGGCAGCGAGAATCCCAGGTACGTCCTTAACATTTTTAAGGTGTTAAATGTTCTTGCAGATTGGGAGGTATAAGAGGAGTAGTGATTGTTAACCCTTGTCTTGCAGGTTGGAGTTGGGGATGAATGTTTTAAATTCAAGCTATTGAAGTGCTGTTTGATTTAAACTGTTGTGCATGCCTTGCATCTTGCACTACACTTTTGCACACACAACCTGCCGCCGGACCTGGGCCGCATAGGATCATTTAGGATGGTGTTGAGATGGATACCACTCCGACCGCATGCTCGCGGTACGAGTCGCCCATCTCAATTCTGAAATTTCTTTCATGGTGTCAAGAGTACCCACCTCGGTCCGCATGCCTGCGACCCGGGTCGGCTCTTTGACCAAGCCGGAGTCATGAGGACCCGACATAGTCCACAAGCCCGTGGCTAGTCCGATCATCCTTGTGGCTTCACTTTGCTAAGCCTTATAGAGTAGAAATCGAGCCACTTACCATGCGCATGTCTATGTGATTGCCCTTTATTGGTAAAGTAAGTTCTCTAAATTTTTGCCTTCGCAATTTACTTACGTTATTGCATTATTTTGCCGGTCCATGGCATTAGGATTGTCTTGAGTCTTGATCAATATACAATGGGGACGACATCGGACATTCGAATTATTCTCCCTCCAAAGGAAGAGCTCAGCACTTGGTGGGACAGGTTAGACCAAGGTGGCCGCCAATTTGTAGAGTCGCATATAGCTTGACTACTTCCACTGTTGCGAATCAACATCCATGGCGGTGTCATCCAAGCACTTGCCCACTGTTGGTGCCCAGAGACTTCCACCTTTATCTTTGGCGGTAAGCATGAGCTCACTCCCACCTTGGAAGAATATAGCATTGCCTTGGGAAAATCTTTGAAAGCTGATTTGATTAGTCCACTTATTGGAATTGATCCCGTTATGGCCTTATCTGATTTTTTAAGAATTAAAGATGACAACATAAGAAAAGTTTTGAAGGCTCACCGCCATACTTGCCCATTATCTTTTCTAAAAGAATGTTTTGAAAATGGCACTTCATTTCAAATGCGTAGGATTTTCCTTTTAGCTTTCTTTGGGTTCATAATCTTTCCTTATTGCAAGAATGCTATTAGCCCTTTGATGGCTCATTTACTTAAGCAAGTGTTGGAAGGGAAGAATTTTGTAAACACCATTCTAGCTGAAACCTTTCTTTCCCCCACTCGATTTAAATGAGGCGATGATAAGACTTTCCGTTCCTCTCCCGAGCTTTTGCAAATTTGATTTCTTTCTCATATAAAGGGATTTGGTGGTTTAATGAATATACATGATATTAGTGATTCTAATCACCCTATTATAAAATTTGAGAACAACCAAAAGCATGAACCGGATTACCATTATTCTAGGTGGCTAGCTTTCATGAAAAAACCAACTTCCAAGGGTTTCCTATGGCATGCTAAATGGTTCCAAGTTCGTGTGGCGAGGCTCACATGTGGAGGTATTGGCCCAATCCCTCTATTGGGATTCACTGGAGCATTAGAGTATTATCCGACTAGAGTGACTCGTCAGTACCAGGTAGTGCAAGAGCTTCCCCCGACATTACAAGCAGATTCACTCAAAGTCAGCTTTGTTGATGGAAACCGAGACCATGAAGACTTTATTCTCACTATCAAATCAATGTGGGACATGTGCCATCCACGAAAACTCAAATGGCCCGAGGAAGAGCTGAAGGGTAAAGAAAGAAGGTACTATGCTTCGACTAAGTACATTCAACAACACAAGATTCAAGAGGAGCTACTTCCAAAGATACTAGAGGTGCCGCTGAAGATCACCAATCGTGCTGAGAATAAACGCCTCAAAAGAGTTGCTGAAAAAGCTCAGGAGGAGAACAAGCGATTGCGCCGAATGGCGTCTCGAGTGTATATTGATCAAGCTAGATGAAGTGCTTGAGTCAATCTTACTATTTCTAGATTAATGTTTAGGAAGCTGAGTTATTTATTTTCCTAGTTCATTTGTTTAGGACACTCCAAAGTTTTTATATGGTCAATTTCAGAAAAATCTCATTAATGAATAAAAGTGTTAGACCTTTGTCATGGACCGGCGTACTTCATATGGTTAACTTACTTTTGTTCATTTCTTCAATTAGGTTATAACGGATCCCTTACGTTCGCCCATAATCACGTGATTGAGAGCTAGAATGGCCGACCAAACTGAAATGCGTGATCGTATGTCCGCTGTGGAGTCTCAACTCCAACAAGTGCTTACTTCTATACAGCTTATGACGGATCAATTCAAATCCCTCCGAGTGAATCCGGCTCCTCCACCTGCTCTTCCCGAGATAATAATTTCGAAGCCGACAAACAAGGGCCAAATGATTGATGATGACATGCCTGAGCTGGAGGATGACCCACCTTTGATCACCACCGAAAAGGCTAAGATTGACAATGTGCCTAAGATGGAGCAAGATGAACGCGTTGCGAAACTCGAGGAGAAAGTGAAGCAATTGCAAGAGTTGCAAAGTTCACTGCCATTCGACTTGTCCGTGTATGAAAAGGTCAAGATGCCGAAGAAGTTCAAGATGCCGGAGTTCGAGAAGTACGATGGTACTTCCTGCCCAAAAGCCCATTTGCAGATGTACCACGTACGCATGGCCCAATATGTCAAGAATGAGCCCCTTATGATTCAATCATTCCATGCGAGTTTGACTGGGCCTGCACTGAGCTGGTACATAATGAAGAATGTAAACCTCCTGGACACCTGGAATGAGGTGATTGACGCATTCCTCAAGCAATATAAGTTCAACATGGACATTGCACCTTCCCGAGAGGATCTTGAGCGGATGGAGAAGAAGAAGAATGAGTCATTCAAGGAGTATGCTGTGAGGTGGCGAAATCTAGCCGCTCAAGTCACTCCGGAGCCTGCCAGCAAGGAGCTGATGAAATTGTTCGTTAGGACTCTCCCTTCCGAGTTCCGTAACCGAATAGCTAGTACGTACGTCGAAAATTTCAATCAGCTTATTCCAGTAGGAGAACAAATCGAGGTAGGGATAAGGGAAGGATGGTTTACTGAATCATCTAGCAAGAGGTTCACCACCAACAAAGATAAGGAAGCGGCTGTAGATGTGAATGTGGCTTATGGCCAAGAAAATGTCAAACACGCTCCGGTTATCCAAATGAATCCGAGACAGCCACAAATCGCTGGCCGTCAACCATTTGTCCGAAGGGAATTCTCTCCTCTCCCTGGGTCTCCATCCCAAGTGCTGATTATCCTCCGAAAGAATGGTTTGCTTACTAGCGAGCCAAAGCGTCCTAATGTTGAAAGAAATCGCAGTTACGACCCATCGAAGAAGTGTGACTACCATAGCGGTGAACTGGGGCATTCAACTGATGAATGTTTCACCCTCAAGCATAAGGTCCAAAACTTATTGGACACCAAGGCATTTGCCTTCGGCACCGCTCAACCAAATGTCAAGAAGAATCCTCTACCTGAGCATGAGCATATGGTGAATGCCATTGATGAAGGATCTCTGGAAGAAATGGGTCTTGGCCCGCAAGAGTAACTTATTACTGTTGCATGTTTCCCATGCACGAGAATTTTTATTGCTTTCTAGGAATTGTTTTCAATTGTTTTCATTTTCCCTTTCTTTTTAGGGCTTGAATCGCATTTTCCATTCAATAAATTGTAATTGATTGATGAATTTCAATAAAATTACAAGTTTTATTTTGAGGGCATGATGAGGTACACCAAACTAGCCCGGTGATGATATCCAGCCGATAAACAAAAAGAAAAATCCAAGGAGAATTCTGAGGCCTGGGCTTCATCATGCTTTCTCGTGTCAAAATGTTTTTTAAAATGCTTTTCCAATTGCCTTTTAAAAAATCTTCCAAAAAAAATGATTTACCCCGTTTGCCTTTTTGATCTATTTACATTCTGTTTCAGGGATGGTTTTATGGCACAAATGTGTGAAAATGGTCCAATCCAATTCCAGATTTTGGGAGGCAAGTTTGCTCCAAATTACGGTGGTCCATATATAGTGAAGAATGTGCTTCTTGGAGGTACCTTAATCCTAGCAGAGATGGACGGTCGTGAATTCTTCACTCCTGTTAGTTCTAATGCTGTCAAGAGAAATTACTCATGATTGAATTTGCCATGCTGTGTTTTGAACTACAAGCATTTTTATAATGAATAAATTGCTTTAATGAGTTGCAAGTTCAATTGTTCATATTTGTTGCAAATCATGCATGTTTTCCGTGATGAATTGCGTAAGATAGATTGAATGTGTCAAATGGGATGCTTTGGAATGATGAAAGGCAACCTTACTCCATACACTGTCCCATACACTAATCTTCAGTGAGTTGTATGAAAATTTCCATGCTTGCAAGGAAAAAGGTGATCTCGCAAAGGGTACGGTAACCAAAGTGATGAGAGGCAGTTCTTTCCTCTACCCAAAACATTACAGGTACACCAATTGTTCAGCCCTTTGAACCCATACACGTGAAGAGTTTTTAAATCACCCCTGTCAAGAATCATCCCACATTGGGACAAAATTTGAGATGAGTGATAGGAATTTTCTTACTCTCACTTGCATCAATCTTCAAGTATTGTTTTCGCATCGTAACTCGTATGATAATTTAAAGTGCCCTAGGATGATGAAGAGCAGTCATTTCTCTATCCTATACACTTTTATCCATTGCTTAGCCCACTTGAGCTTATAAATTCATTTCATATTAAACCCAATTGGTGATCATCCCCCATGCTGGGGCAAGACAAAAAACATTCAAGTAGCATGAACTAGAATGCTGACCAAATGGAGCTTCTGTTAAAAGAAAATAAGTGCTAAAAATGGGGCATGAAAAAGCAGTGTGCCTGGTAAAAGCAAGGTCGATGCCCATGAAAAGAAGTAAAAATAATGCATAAGAACTAAGGGGCATGAAAAAGCAGTGTGCCTGGTAAAAGCAAGGCCAATGCCCGAGAAACAAAGAAAAAATCAAACTCTTGATATAATGAGTCGTATCCCCAAACGGCGGTACTAAACTCAAATGCTGTTGTAATCAATGGAGATTTGATGAAGAAAAATCTTCGACAATGGAAAGAAAAATGTTGGAAATGTCAAGATGATCACCAACTTTAATCCCTTAAACACTTTTTTGAGCCTAATGATCCATTCGTTTCTCAACCCATGAACCAAGCCTACGTTACGTCCCTTACAAAGTCTCTTCAGATTAGGACACTTGAATTAATGTAAGAGTTCGTATGCTTGAAAGCATCGCTTGAAGAAGTGCGAGTAGGATAACTTCTGCCTCATTTCGCGTGTTTCTTGACTTGTAAATCCAAAGACAATTGTGAAATGTCATTTTTAAATAGCCCCGACTCAAAGAGTCGTCTTTGTTAAGTCATTGACCAAGCTCACATTACAGTCCCTATTAAAGACCTCTCAGATTGGTAAAGTCGTACCACTTGCGAGATTGCCCAGATTCTTGTTTGGCATGATGACAGTGAGATAAAGTGATTGTCAAAATCCCGCATCAAAGGTCAGGATAAAACAACCCATTTTAATGAGGATGAGTGGAAAGTCCTTTCAGACTAAGTGATCCCTCATTTGACACATCCATGACACTTATGTGTTCGGATTGGAATTTTCTCTTGAAATCCTTTCCATTGGAATTAGGTGATGCATGGTTGATAGAAATCATTATGCATAAACCTTGCTTAAATTAATGCGTGTTTATTTGTAAACACAAATACATGTTGCATCTCCTACAATCATGTTTTATAGGAGACATATCCCTAATGAGCAGAGATGTCACCAGGTAAGTGTATCTCTATCTATACCTTAAATACTTGTCATTATACAGGTATTTTCGCTTTTAAGTAATTTGACACTCGATAGAGTTGTCCCTAAAGATTTTTCTCCAGATCGCAACGCCAGGCGACCGAAGAATGGTTCGGGTCCTAGCCAAGCAAAACCCCCGTTTAGGCGACCGTAGAGTAATGTACGGGTCCTAGACAAAACTTTATTTCCCTATTCAGGCGACCGTAGAGTAATGTACGGGTCCTGGAAGGTAAATCCCCGTTTAGGCGACCGTAGAGTAATGTACGGGTCCTAGACAAAACTTTATTTCCCTATTCAGGCGACCGTAGAGTAATGTACGGGTCCTGGAAGGTAAATCCCCGTTTAGGCGACCGTAGAGTAATGTACGGGTCCTAGACAAAACTTTATTTCCCTATTCAGGTGACCGTAGAGTAATGTACGAGTCCTGGAAGGTAAATCCCGTTTAGGCGACCGTAGAGTAATGTACGGGTCCTAGACAAAACTTTATTTCCCTATTCAAGCGACCGTAGAGTAATGGTACGGGTCTTGGAAGGTAAATCCCCGTTTAGGCGACCGTAGAATGGTACGGGTCCTAGACACAACAAAAATCTGTCATACTAGGCGACCGTAGAATGGTACAGGTCCTAGGAAAGCAGATTTCTTTATAAAGTCATGTTACTATTCTAGGCGACCGTAGAATGGTACGGGTCCTAGGAAAGCAGATTTCTTTATAAAGTCATGTTACTATTCTGGGCGACCGTAGAATGGTACGGGTCCTAGACGTGTAACACCAATCTATCTTGAATCATTTTACCCTCCTTGAAGGTAAGATATTTCGGGTAGGTTCTTTTGACATCTCAGTCTGGATCTGGATGTCTTAATTCTTGTCGTTGAGCATTTCACTTGGATGTGAATGTTCTTCTCGATCTCAATGTTTCAATCCATTACCTGTTTGACTCCTCAAGGAGGCCTGAGTGAGAGTTGGGTATCTTTGAAGTAAATAGGGATTTATCATGTACCTCAATATGCTTTACCACACTGACTGGTAAGTAATTGCAGGTATGTTCTTTCCTTTCGCATCATGCATTTGCATTAGCATTTCCATGCATCATATAAATTGCATTTTAAAATGGGATTTATTTTCCAAAAAAAAAACAAAATCTCTAATCATTCAGTGCATGTGCATGATCAAAATTTAGGTTTCAATTTGTCTTTGAAAGTAACCTCTGCGAGCTCACCTTCAAAGAGGGGCAGCTGTTGACACCTAAATTTTGGCAATTTAATTAATTTATCTTTTGCATAGGAAATTAGGAGGTTAATTTTATTAATTTCATAGCGTAAAGATTTAGGTTGCATTTATTTTTTATTTGCATTTTTATTATTATTATTGAATCGGCGGCGGATAAGTTCAAATTAGTTGGCCAGACCTATTTTTAAATGATAAAAAATTATCTTGTGAGGAATTAGAAATTCGAAATTTTTCCGAGATGTGATGAATTTTTGGATAGATATTACGAAATATTGCGATTTGGCTTTCTAGGATTTGAAATTAAAGAGTAATCTTATCGAAATCTTGGATCGTTATCAATAGGTGAGAAATTTGTGAAAAAATATTGCGAATATTGCGTTTGGGAAAAAGAATTTTTGTGGATACCGATTTGGAAAGATTAAAAAAACCTAATTCGCGGCCTATAAATAGATGAATTTGCGTAGGGTTTTGAAAAAGACACATATTGATATACGGCCACAAAGAGTTTCTCTCGATTTTTAGGTCAAGAAAATTCAACGCGAAGAAAAGCTTGGGGGGCTCTCTCACTAGGTTTCGAAAAAAAAAAAACAAAGAAGAAGAAAAGTCAAAGAGAAAAGGGAGAGAGAACAGAGTGAACGTGAGCAAAAAAAAAAAAGAGGGGACTTTTCTTCTCTATCAAGTGCAGAGAGGTAAAAGAAAGGAGGAAAAAGGGGGTCTTCTTCGACTCCCCCGATTGGTGCCTCCAGTTGCTCGACGTTGAAGCCGACACCCGCAGCCCACCATCCTCAGCCATTGTTCCTCCGTTGATCGCTACTGCTTCACGTCCAAATCGGCGCCTGCATACAGCTCGATGCCACGAACCAGCACATCCTAGGGACGCTTGAACCATTGCTACCTAGTTCAGATTTTGGCCGCTTCGTTTGTACTCATTCTTCGCAGGTTTCGCCGAGGTCCAACAAGGCCACCATCTCTTGTCCAGCATGAATACCACGTCATGGTTTTGCGGCCACCGCTTGCGAGCTTGAAGTCCACGGTCAAAAAAAAGAGTTATTATAATCTCGCTTGGATAATTCTGAGTGGTGGATTTGTCTTCCTTTTAAGTTTTGTCCAGATTTTACTATAATATTGTGGGCTTTGTGAATTTGTTTCATGCAAGCAAAAGAATTTTTTTTTTTTGGCAATGAGATCGCGAAGAATTCGGAACGCCAAGCTCGAGCCAGCGTTGATTTTCTCTTCAAGTCGATTCGTTGAAGTTTATATTTTTTCGCAGGTTCATTGGCTGTGACCCACCCGCATCGAGCTTCCCGCAGCCTTATCGAGCCACGCCGAGTCACCACCACAGCCACCGTCTTTGAGCCGTGCCGCACTGAGCGCCCATCAATTTGATTTGTTTGAGTCTCGACGGAAGTGCAACATATTCCCTTGCAACGCCGTGAGCCATCCCACGATATGTTGTTTGCCTAAACTCTGAAACGCCATCCACGCTATACTAAGAATAAGGTAAGAATATTGATTAATTCGATATTGTTGCCTAATTCGTAAAATTATGATGTTGTTTGAGCATTTAATCGATATTGCCATATCCAAGAGATCTCTTGATTCTGCATGAAATAGGAAATTTTCCTGATTTCACAACGTGCATACGATTGACAGTCCGATTTCACGCTTGAAATACGACTTGCAATTGCACGAAAAATTGCCAATCCGATCTCATGCTCGAGATTCGATTCGCGGTTTTATTTAAAATTGACCAGTCCGATCCCATGCGCGGGATATGATCCGTCAATTTATGGATATCGGTTTTATCTTATTGGATGTGATGTCGTATCGTTTGAGTTGATTTTGTTTTCGTAAAAAAAATTCGTAAAAAGAGTTTGAATTAGGGTTAGGTTTTTTTATTTTATTTATTATCTTGCATGATTAGATTAGGGATTTTATTTTGAATCATGAAAAAGAAAAAGAAAAAGTGCATTCATTTAGGATGTTAGTTTTTTTATTATTTATTCTATTATTATCTGAATTGCATGGTTAATTTTAGGTCTAGATAGATCTTTAGATAAATTGCATGATAGGTTTTTTTTTTTAATGCATGTTTAGAAAGCATTTAGAATAGATAGTATTTCACTTTAGTTTGATTTTCATTTTTAGTGATTTTAATTATGAATTTTTGTTAAATAAAAAATAAAAAAAATCATGTGCACGTCATGTAGAATTAGGTTCATGAAATGCATGTCATTTAGTGATTATTTTTAGGCCCATTTAATTAGAAATTGCCTGTCAATAGAATTAGGTCATTTAAATTGCATTTAATTATTGCATCTCTTTATGATTTACTCTATTCATGTCATATAATTTAGACCATATTGCCATGTCATGTAATTTAGGTCATGTTGCCATGTCATATTAGATTACTAGCATGCATTGCAATAGATTAAGTTCCCATTAAATAAAGTGAAAACCAAAAAAGAAATTGCGTGTTAATTAGAAACCATATCTAGAGTTGTTGATGTGGATTTTAATTTAACATTGCAGATGCTTTCGTTGTTTTGAGGTAAGTTTGCGATTTATTTATTGTTTATCTGGGTGTTAAATTGGTGGATTGCGCACCCGCATGATCACTTCACATGTTAGGGAAATAGATTTAAAATCAATTCAAGCTGCTTGCCAAACATTTTTTAAGAATGGTACCGAAAGGGCATTAGAGAAATCTGGTGTAACCAAGTCCCCGTACCCATAGTCTCTGGTTTGTAGGAGTAAAGTAAACCTCCCGTTGCTTTACTTGGGTTTCTAATCGACCCACCAAAAATAGATTAGTGGCGACTCCTAATTGAAATTCATTTGCATGTTAAGAACTCAAACCTAAGTCGCGAATTGGTATGGGCTTGGGAGAGCTCGAGTTAAGTCTAGGCTTAACAATCCATTAGCCAAACCCTAGGTGGTTCACCCCCCGAAAAAAACTGGTCGCGACACTTATAATAAATTCGAAAATATTATCTTGAATTAAACTATATGCAATTTATGCTATCATGCATTGACGTGCAAACAATGCCCTAACTCTAGGTTTTCCTTTCTTTTTTTACAAAATTCAAAAATTAAAATTGGCAAATAATTAAACATGCAATTTAAATTAATGAAACGAAAATCTAACATCCTAATTTGTATTTTTGGTACTTTTATTTTGAAAATTTAGAATAAATAAAATGCTTATTCTAAATATGCAAATTACCCTAAAGGAGACGATGAACCTAATCTAATTCGAACAGAGTTTGGGATAAACAGAGCAATCAAGGCGAGACGAGCATCAAACGATTTATAATCATTAAAGATACCATACATTGTTCAGATCAAGGAATAATATCTAAATCAAACCTGATTATCTCGCTAATAAAATCGATAAATTGCTCTTAATCCTTAAAGATCAAGATAATAATTTTATTCCCTCTTGATTAATTATTCCTTCTAAAACCTTATAGATGGAATAAAAAATCGGCGTGCGGTTACGAATTAGGCAAATAAATCTAATCGAGAGGTACGTCCATCACTTATAAACGTGCACGTTCTATACCAATAGACGTATACTAGGCAATCAATAAATTATCCGTGAGTATTTTACCTAAATTTGAAGATAATTTCCAAATCCAGGCCTAAGGTGATCGGGGTTGCACTTGACTCGCACTCGAAACTCTGGCGATGGGAACAACGAGGGAGCTTGGGCTGCCGGTGTCGTGACCTTACTGCAGGTGCTGTGGCTGTTGGGACAGAGGGTGGTTGGCGTCGGAGCTCCGGTGAGGGGACCGGCGGAGGTGTGGCATCCAATGCGGGCTGCTGCATGAGTCGGGGCAAACTGGCGTCATAGCGGGGCGCGGAGGTCGGCAATCGGGCAGAGGACGGTAGGCAGAGGCGAGCTGATGCAGCGGAGGTCCTGTAGGTAGCGGGCAGAGGCGTTGGCGAAGGGAGAGCAGCAGCGGCAGAGGCGTTAGGGTCATCATGACTGCAGTAGGTGTCGGGCATTAGCGGGGCGATGGCAACTGGCAAGGGGGTTTGGTAGGCGAAGCAGAGACGGCGTGGTGAGCGTCGGCGAACGACGAGTGAAGTGGTGAGGAGCGCTGCAGGTGTTGACAGGGCATCAACAGTGTCAGGTGAGCAGAGGCAGCGCGGCGAGTGTTGCGGGCTAGACTGGCAGAGCGGCGTCGAGTGGAGGCGTGGTGGCGGAGGCACGGTGGCGGCTGGCGATAGTAGTGCTAGCGCAGTGGCCGATGTGTGCACGGGGCCTGTGCGAACAGGGGGCCGGCATGGATAGGGTCGGCTTCGCGAAGAAGACGACCTTGTAGCTACCCTTTTACTTTTTTTCTCTATTTGTCTGTCTCTCTGTCTTGTCCACTCGCACGTCCTCTCTCTGCCCCCTCTCTGCAAACTTTTTTGACCTCTTTCAGAATTTCAAAATTCCAATTTTGTGTTTTCTTTGACCCAAGAAAACCCCAAAAAACTAATAAAAAAAAACCTACGAAGTCATCAAAAGAGAAGCCCCCCTTACCCTCCATACGTGAGCAACCTTTTTATAGGCCAATAATTTGATCTTCGTGGAATATTTCATTTCCAATTTTGCTTGTGCATAGCACCCTTGAATATATCGTTGAAATATGTGCACCTCGCGCAATATTCTCTTTAGTATTTTTTTCTAATATTCCATCCGAAACCTTCCTTTCGGCCCAAAAATATGTCCCTCGGTGTATATTACCTAAATATGTGAAAAATCTCACATCGTAAAAAAAGTCAACGCTCATAGTTTGTCCAATGCAAAAAATAAAATAAAATAAAATAAATGCTCCTAAAACTATATATTATGCAATTTAATTCTAATATTTTTGTTTAGGGGTTAAAGAAATTAATCCCTAATTTTTATGCAATAAATAACTAAATGAGTTGCCGAAACTTAGGTTTCAACAGCTGCCCCTCTTTGAAGGTAAGCTCGTAGAGGTTGCCTTCAAAGATAAATTGAGACCTAGATTTTGATCATGCACATGCATTGAATAATAATAATTTTTTTGTTGGAAAATGAATCCCATTTTAAAATACAATTTATATGATGCATGGAAATGCTGAGGTAAATGGTAAGGGAACCTACCTAGAATAACTTACCTTTCTAGGACTAGTACCTTTCTACAGTCGCTTGGAATAGTAACATGGCTTTATAAGGAGACTGCTTTTCTAGGACCTATATCTTTCTACGATCGCCCAGTACGGCAATATTTGGTTGTCTAGGACCCGAACCCTTCTTCGGTCGCCTTGACGGAAAAAATTACTTTTCCAGGACCTGTACATTTCTACGGTCGCTTGAATGGGAAATAGATGTTGTCTAGGACCCGTACCATTCTATGGTCGCCTAAATGAGGATTCATTTTCCAAGACCCGTACCTTTCTACAGTCGCCTATTAGAGCCATAAAAATTGTCTAGGACCCATACATTTCTACGGTCGCCTAAAATGAGGTTTTGCTTGGCTAGGACCCGAACCTTTCTTCGGTCGCCTAGCATTGCGGCATGAATCATCTGACCAAGACTCAAACATTTCTTTAGTCGCCTGAATCAGACTGAACCTGGAGAAAAATATTTGGGAGACAGCTCGACCAAGTCGAGTGTTGGTGTACTCAAAAGTGAATCCCTGTGCAATGACAAGTATTAGGGTATGGATAGAGATATTCTTACCCGGTAACATCTCTGATCCTTAGGGATATGTCTCCTACAAAACATAGTCGTTGGAGAGGTAACATGCATTTGTGATCACAAACATGCGTTAATTCAAGTGAGGTTCATGCGTGATGATTTCTATCAATCTTGCATCACCTAATTTCCATTGGGAAGAATTTCAAAAGGATATTCCAATCCGAACACATGAGTGTCATGGATGTGTCAATTGAGGGATCTTTCGATTCGAAATGACTTTTCTCTCATCCTTATTAAAAGGGCCATTTTATCTTGACATTTGATGCAGGATTTTGACAATCACTCTCTCTCACTATTGTCATTATGCCAAATAAGGGTCTGAGCAATCTCGCAAGTGGTACGATCCTACCAATCTAAGAGGTCTTTAATAGGGACTGTAATGTGAGTTTGGTCAACAGCTTATCAAAGGGGACTCTTTCAGTTGAGGCTATTGAAAAATGATATTCTGCCAACATTTGTAGGTTTACAAGTCAAGAAACATACGAAATGAGGTAGAAATTGTCTTACTTGTGTCACGCCCCGACCCTCAAGTGCATGCCCATCCCTCGGTGGTCGATAAATTTGTGACGTCCCGAGACGCGTCGCCGACCCATTCATTTTAATTAGCATGCAGAAGCGTATAAAACCCCTAACAACATTTAACTTGGGATAGAAAAGCAGGCAATCAATCACAACCAAAACAATGCTTTGATAAACACACAGATTTATATACAATACTAGGCTATCTACAAAAGACTGGCTCAACAAAAAGGGAACTGTCCTATGACTAGCTAGTCAGACACATTCGTCGATTCTTCGGTCTCCATCTCCCTAGACTTCGGGGCTTTGGGTCCTCAACGACCACCATCTAAGGACTTGAAAATGTTGAGCCCACGATGGGGTGAGACATTGTCTCAGCAACTTCACCCCCTAAACCCCTATTAGGGAGGAAATACACTCAGGGGTGGCCTAGCCACACAATATAGAGGACTTACCTTGCCTCAGTTCCATCTTGTACGTCAGTACAATTTATAATTCAAGCATTGCTCGCACATCATGCACTACCGACACACATCGGTCTATCAATTCAACCAATCCAATCAATACTATCTATCATTCTAGTACCGACTATCAATTCACTTCATCGATACGATGACTACTCACCTAAGTTGATATATATAGATAGTAGCTCGCTAAAGCTGATATATGTATATTATAGCTCACCAAAGCTGATACATATATATGTAATTGCTCACCAAAGCTGATTAATGCTCACCAGAGCTGCTAGGGTACTTTAAAAACCCCTATCAGTGTCAACACCCGACACTCGGTATTTTCCAATTAAAATACCTATATATCACAATCATCACTCAATTTCACAATTTAACAATCAATTTGAACAAACTAACCACATTGCTGCATTCAGTGCGAAATTCTAATGAGTGACTCTCCAGGTATAATTTCTGGAAAATATTAATTAATTAATAATTAAATAAATTCATTAAATTAAATTAAATATAAAATAATATAATTAAATAATATTTAATAATATTTGATTTAAATAAATATACAAATAAAAAATAATTAATTAAAAGTCTAATCATGCTTATACTAATCTAATTGCATAATTAGACTAATTGATCCATCCATTAAACTAATCATGCATATAATCAAATTAACATTTAGCTAAGCCAATATAACTACCTAAACATACTTACATAATCTAAACACCCCTTAAGCATAATTAATTCCCTAAGCGGAGATTAGTGAGTAAACTCATCGAATTAAAGTTCCGATGAGTCCACGGCGACGGCAACGCCAAGGCGGGCGATAAACCTCCTAGCGGCGACATCAACCAAGGCCAGGAAGGGCTTGAAAACAGGCCACGAAGTCTTAAACTCCTTGTTGTCTTCGACTTTTGCTTGCTAGACCGAAGAGTTGGAATCTTCGGCTGAAACGGTGAGGAGGCGACGGCGAGGCTGAAGCTAGTGGCTACGGGCGAGCAGGGGCAGCTCCGGTGGTTTGGCTGGCTTCGACGACGACTCACGACTGCTGGACGACCGGGGATGACGACCAGGGAGGCTCGGAACGCGGTTGGACGGTGGAGACGCACGGACAGCTCGCGGGAGTGGGCTGGCCGCTCCGGCAACTTGCGGCGCTCGGATGGGTGGCTAGGCAACTTGGTGGTGGCTGTTAGCTTTCCTTTGGTTTTCTCAAGCTTTTCCTAAGCCTCAACAATGTAGAAAGGAGGGGGGAAAGGAAGGAGAAGGCCGCTGAAGAAGGAGGGACCCCAAATGGCTCTTATGCCTTCAACACTTGGCCTTCTCCCTTGGCTTGCCCCCACCAACCATCAGCTGTCCACAGCCCCTTTCTCTCTCTTCAATCTTCCCCAAGAAGCTTCCCAAGTGGTCCAAAATGTTGCTCCCCCCTTGCCTACGAATTTTGCTAATCCCTCAAAATCCTTTCATATCCACTTCAATTGTACTTCAATTGGTGCCCCAAAATTCGGCCAAGGTGTCCACTCTTAATCCATGATTTTTCATCATCAATTGAACCAACTTGACGGCCATGGGTGTGCTACAAAATGGTCCCACGAATTTCCAGATCCAAAATAACCTTACTTTGGATTTTTTGCCAAAAATCTCGATTTGCATAAAAACCTTCGGAGGATGAGTCGACGTTCCTAAAATGATTTGTGACATAACAAAGCTTCTAATTTTTGAAATCGGGTTCAATTTCTTGGTTACTTTCAATCTGACGCGATTTTAGCGCATCCTAATCTACTGGGTAGCTTTTAGGAACTCTTAACACTTTTGACCCGCGGTCGATCATTTTTGAGCCACACGTACATCTTTGACACATTGGCAACTTTCGGTTGTCGTGAAAATCTCGAGGTTTTAAATATGGACACAGGGTACCAAAACAACAGAGAAATCGGTCCAATGCCGATCGATAAGAATTGTGCAACTATATGGAATCACCCACACTTAATCACATACCTTTGTCAAGTCGACCTATCTTCGGTCTCTAATCGATCTATGCCGTAATGACCTTTGTAGAATAGCACGGTCAAGTAATCGATTGCTTGTCGAATTCTCAAGTCTATTGCATTTAGATTCATTAACGGCTTCACCTGATAGGCTAGTTATCTTGTGAGTGGCCAACTCAGAGAAAAGAGCTATAGGCGTCTCGATAAAAAGCCTGACTTATTCAATTGAAACATAATTGGAAAATCAGGATGTCACAACTCTTCCCCTCTTATAAAAATTTCATCCTCGAAATTTAAATCATTACAATTCCTTAAACAAAAAGGTGGGGGTACAACCATCTCATCGACTCTTCACTTTCCCAGGTTTCTCTATTAGTGCCATGGTGTTGCCAGACCACTTTGACCAACGAGATGGTCTTGGTATGCAGAACTTGTTCTTTCCGATCCACAATCTGAACCGAGCTTTCCACGTACGACACTTTGTCGACTACGTCTAAATCCTTAAAATTCAGCACGTGGGTCGGGTCAACCTCATAGTTCATCAACATCGACACATGAAAGATGTCATGCACTTGCGCTAGCCTCGGCGGTAATACAAGATGATACGCTAGGATCTCGATTCTTTCTAGAATCTCAAAAAGACCTACGTATCTCGGACTGAGCTTTCCTTTCTTGCCGAAGCACGAAGTACCCCTCATTGGTGACACCTTCAAAAAAACGTGATCACCAACTTGGAATTCCAATGGCCTTCGACGCTTATTAGCGTAGCTTTTCTGGCGGCTCTAAGCAACTTTAATCTGTCTCTAATGACGGCAATTGCATCCACTGACTGCTGGACTAACTCTGGGCCTGTGATCTTTCGTTCTCCGACCTCATCCCAACATACTAGCGTTCTGCACGCTCTGCCATACAATGCTTCAAAAGAAGCCATCTGAATGCTCTGCTGATAGCTGTTGTGGTAGGCAAACTCAACAAGATGAAGCTATTCCTCCCAGCTTCCGTGGAAATCCAAAACGCAAGCTCGCAGCATGTCTTCGAGGGTTTGAATTGTCCTCTCAGATTGGCCATCCGTCTGTGGATGATAAGTCGTACTGTACTGCAGCTTCGTTCCTAAAGCACTCTGCAAGCTTTTCCAAAAGGCGGCTGTGAACCTCGGGTCTCGGTTTGATGTAATTGTCACCGACACTCCATGCAGACGGACAATCTGACGCACCTACAACTCTGCTTGCCTGTCCAAATCAAGGTCCTTTTGTATTGCAATGAAGTGAGACAACTTCGTCAGTCTGTCGACCACTAGCCAAATATAATCATTACCCCTCTGACTCCTAGGTAAGCTTGTTACAAAATCTATTGTGATGTATTCCCATTTCCACTCGGGAATCTCGAGAGGTTGCAAAAGTCCTCTCGGCTTATAGTACTGCTCCTTCACTTGCTGACATGTCAGACACTTGGCTACATGCTTGGCGATGTCCGCCTTCATACCAGACCACCAATAGTGTTGGCGTAGGTTTTGATACATCTTCGTATTACCAGGATGAATGATGTAACTGCTACGATGACCTTACGGTAAGATCTCTTCCTTAAGTGCCGCATCGTTAGGTACACACAATCGTCCTCGGAATCTTAGCATTCCGTCCTCAGAAAGCTGAAAGTCAGTATGCTTCTTTTCAATGTTCTCTTGCAAAATGTTCTGAATCTTTGGGTTTGTCCACTGAAGTTTCTTGAATCTAATCTGCACTTCCGGCTCAATTCTGAGGGTGGCCCTAAGATTTGAAAGGTGGCCTACCTCAAATTTGAAAACCGAATCTCTAGCTTTCTCAAGTAAAGTCCATTCCTTGATCATCATATGCGCAACTGAAGACTTCCGACTCAACGCATCCGCGACCTTATTAGCTTTTCTAGGGTGATACAAGATATCACAGTCATAATCCTTCAGGAGTTTCATCCAGTGACGCTGTCTCATATTCAACTCCTTCTAAGAGAATAGATACTTGAGACTTTGATGGTCAGTGAAGATCTGGAATCTTTCTCCACACAAATAATGTCTCTAAATCTTCAGAGCGAAAATGATTGCTGCGAGTTCTTAGTCATGCGTCGGATAATTCAGCTCATGAGGTCTCAACCGACAGGACGCGTATGCAACAAGCCTACCATGTTGCATTAGCACGCAACCTAGTCCTCTAAACGATGCATCACTGTATATCGCGTATCATCTAGGACCAGATGGAATGGTCAGCACATGTGTGGTAGTCAGTTTCTTCTTAAGCTCTTGGAAACTACGCTTGCACTTGTCTGTCCAGACATACTTCTCTTCCTTTTTTAGTAGTCGAGTCAACGGTGATGCTAATGCCGAAAACCCCTCCACAAACATTATGTAATACCTTGCTAAACCCAAGAAACTTCAGATCTCTGTCACGGTAGTCGGTCCTGGCCAGTTGATCACTGCTTCTATCTTAGACGGGTCCATGGAGATTCCTTCACTTGAAATCACGTGACTTAGAAACGCCACACGAGTCAACCAAAACTCGCACTTGCTAAACTTAGCGTACAACTCATGATTTCACAAAGTCTGAAGCACTATCTTTAAGTGCCTTTCGTGTTCCTCAGGACTTCTCGAGTACACCAGGATATCATCAATGAAAACGATCACAAACTGATCCAGATACTCCTTGAACACTCGGTTCATCAGATTCATAAAAGCAGTTAGGGCGTTCGTCAAACCAAACGGCATTACCGTGAACTCATAATGGCCATATCGAGTACGAAAAGCTGATTTCGGTATGTCCTCCTTTTTGATCCTCAGCTGGTGATATTCCATCCTCAAGTCGATCTTTGAGAATATTGATGCTCTTTGCAGCTGGTCAAACAAGTCATCGATTCTCGACAGTAGATACTTGCTTTTGATTGTCACCCGATTGAGTTGACGATAGTCGATGCACAAACGCAACGAACCATTTTTCTTCTTCACGAATAGAACTGGTGCTTCCCAAGGTGATGCACTAGGGTGTATGAATCCCTTATCTAACAACTCTTGCATCTGCACCTTTAGTTCTTTCAACTCAGATAACGCCATCCGATAAGGAGCCTTAGAAATTGGCTTTGTCCCGGGTGCTAGCTCAATCACAAACTTGATCTCCCTGTGCTGGCGGTAAACATGGCAACTCTTTCGGGAACATATCTGGAAACTCTTAGACCACTGCGATGTCCTCAATCTTCAGCTCCTCAACTCTCGTGTCCACGCCAGTTGCTAAGTAACCTTGGCAACCTTCGTCTAACAAACGGGTTGCCTTAAGTGATGAGATTAAGGTAATCGAGGGTCCTCCTTGACTCCCAATAAACTCAAAACTTTCTCCTGCTAACAGGTTAAACTGAATCGCTTTGCGATAACAGTCCATCTTAGCTCTTTGCTTGGTGAGCCAGTCCATGCCAATTATCACATCAAAATCATACATGGTTAGGACTATCAAATCTATCCTCCCCTCTCGCTCACCAATCACTAACTTGCAACCAGGACAACCCACTGCAGCTAACACCTTATCCTTTAACGGTGTAGATATGCTAACCACTGACTCTAATAATTCATGACTCAATCCTACCAGCTTAACAAATTGCTCAGCTATCAAGGAATGAGTGGCGCTAGGGTCAAATAAAGCATATGTAGCATGGTCATTCAATGAGACCGTACCTGTAATCACATTAGGCGCATCCTCAGCCTGTCCTCTCATGATAGCATACGCCCTTCCCTAAGTTGGAGGTCTAATCAGTCCACCCTACGGTGCAATTTGCGATGCAAACCCCCTATTTTGACCCAACGGTGGCGGCGGCAGTAACTGCTGTTGTCTCCTCGGTCTTCTGGGACAATTTTTGGCCAGGTGACCATGCTAGCAACATTCAAAGCACGAACCCATCCTAAGATGGCACGAGGTTGAACCATGTTGCCTTCCATAGAAGCGACACACGCCATTCTGATTTGGCGCTAATTTCCTAACTCCACCAATCCTATTGGGCGGGACATCAAATCTTCCTCTGGTCATGGGCTTCTTTCCAAACCGATTCCCATCTTGGTTAGATCCAAACCGTGACCTAGATGCAGCGCTTGTTCATTCTAGTCTTTCTCTATCAGCTGGGCCCATTCATACAAGTCATTGTAGTTCTTCAGATTGAACCACACCAGCGGACTCCTCGGCTCATGTCCGAGTCCATCTCTGAATCTCCTAGCTTGGTCTACCGGGTCCTCGACCAATCTAGGGGTGTACTACGACAGTTCAGTGAATTTCTATTCGTACCGATCCACTGTCATTGTACCTTGGCGAATGTGCTGAAATTCTGCCATCTTCAGTTCTCTGGCACTATCAGAAAAATACTTGCCATTGAACACTTCAATGAAGTCGTTCCATTTCGGAACCACACCTTCCAGGAACACTATCCCCTTGGTGGCTTTCCACCAAGTGCTTGCAATCTCCTATAGTTGATAGACTGCAAGGACGACCTTCTTCGCCTCGGTGCACATCAGCAATGCAAAGGCCTTCTCCAATTCCTGGATCTAGAGGGCTGCAGCCTCGGGATCTCTTGTGCCAGTGAACTTTGGTGGATTCAACTTCAAAAATTGTTCCACCAGTTTGTGCATCGGCCTCGTAGTGTTCACGTTCCTAGGTGGAACCTCAGCAGGTGCGAATACAGGTGCGGCAGCTGCAACGGCAGCAGTGGCATCAGCGGTGTCAGCAATAACAACATTGTCAGCAGCAGTAGCGGCAGCTGTAATGGCAACGATAATGGTGGCAGCTTGATTCTGGGCTTGCTGCCCCATCATATCTCTCATTGCCTCAAGCGCCTGCATGATCCTGATAGTTCTCGGATCACTAGGTGTTGCTACACCAACATCAACTGGAGGTGGTGCTACTCCACTAGCATTGGCCTCAGCCTGTGCTTTACCACGGCCATCTCGGGTACTGACCCTAGCCAGCGTACTACCCCGAGTCACTGGACCCATGGTCCTCTTTCTAGGAGTTTTCTGCTTCTGATCACTCATCCACAGGATCTTTATAGAAACCTATTTTCCCAATTCCAATACTATATTAAAATTTGAGTGATCCACAGCAAACAATTTACCACACAGCTAACAAACACATCCACTAGCATGAAATAGAGGTCATTCCTACTTACTATCTCAAGAATCTATCGCACCTTATCACTCCAACTATCAACCAGCTCTAATACCACTTCAGCCAGGGTTGTTGCGCCCCGACCCTCAAGCGCGTGCCCATCCCTCAGTGGTCAATAAATTTGCGACGTCTCAGGATGCGTCGCCGACCCATTCATTTTAATTCGCATGCGGAAGAGTATAAAACCCTTGACAACATTTAACTTGGGATAGAAAATCAGGCAATCAATCACAACCAAAACAAGCCTTTTATAAACACACAGGTTTATATACAATACTAGGCTGTCTACAAAAGACTGGCTCAACAAAAAGGGAACTGTCCTATGACCAGCTAGTCAGACACGTTCGCCGATTCTTCGGTCTCCACCTCCCTAGACTCTGAGACTTCAGGTCCTCCACGACTACTATCTAAGGACCTGAAAATGTTGAGCCCACAACGGGGTGAGACATTGTCTTAGTAACTTCACCCCCAAACCCCTATTTGGGAGGAAATACACTTAGGGGTGGCCTAGCCACACAATATAGAGGACTTACCTTGCCTCAATTCCTTCCTGCACGTCAGTACAATTTATAATTCAAGCATTGCTTGCACAGTATGCACTATTGACACACATCAGTCTATCAATTCAACCAATCCAATCAATACTATCTATCATTCCAGTATCGACTATCAATTCACTTCGTCGATACGATGACTACTCACCTAAGCTGATATAGATAGATAGTAGCTCGCCAAAGCTGATATATGTATATTATAGCTCACCAAAGCTGATATATATATATATATAATTGCTCACCAAAGCTGATTAATGCTCACCAAAGTTGCTAGGGTACTTTGAAAACCCTATCGGTGTCAACACCCGACACTCGGTATTTTTTAATTAAAATACCTATATATCACAATCATCACTCAATTTCACAATTTAACAATCAATTTGAATAAACTAATTGCACTGCTTCATTTAGTGCGAAATTCTAACGAGCAGCTCTCCTGGTATAATTTCCGAAAAATATTAATTAATAATTAAATAAATTCGTAAAATTAAATGAAATTAAATATAAAATAATATAATTAAATGATACTTAATAATATTTGATTCAAATAAATAATTAATTAAAAAATAATTAATAAAAAGTCTAATCATGCTTATACTAATCTAATTGCATAATTAGACTAATTAATCCATCCACTAAACTAGTCATGTACATAATCTAATTAATATTTAACTAAGCTAATTTAACCACTTAAACATACTTAGCATAATCTAAACACCCCTTAAACATCATTAATTCCCTAAGCGGAGGTTACTGAGTAAACTCATTGGATTAACGTTCCGATGAGTCCATGGCAACAGCGATGCCAAGGCGGGCGGTAAACCTCGTAGTGGTGACACCAACCAAGGCCAAGAAGGGCTTGAAAACGGGCCACGAAGTCCTAAACTTTTTGCTATCTTCGGCTTTTGCTTGCTGGACCTAAGAGCTAGAATCTTCGGCTGAAATGGCGAGGAGGCGACGGCGAGGCTGAAGCGGGTGGCTACGGGTGAGCAGGGGCGACTCCAGTGGCTTGGCTGGCTTTGACGGTGACTCACGGCTGCTGGACGACCAGGGATGGTGATTAGGGAGGCTTGGAATGTGGTTTGACAGCGAAGACGCACGGACAGCTTGCGGGCGTTGGCTGGCTGCTCCGGCGAATGGCGGCACTCGGACGGGTGGCTGGGCTGCTCGGCGGTGGCTGTTGGCGTTCCTCTGGTTCTCTCAAGCTTTTCCTAAGCCTCGATAATGGAGAAATGAGGTGGAAAAGGAAGGAGAAGGCTGCTGAAGAAGGGGGGGGGGACCCTAAATGGCTCTTAAGCCTTCAACACTTGGCCTTTTCTCTCTTGGCTTGCCCCCACCAGCCATCAGCTGTCCACAGCCCCTTTCTCTCTCTTCAATCTTCCCCAAGAAGCTTCCCAAGTGGTCCAAAATGTTGCTCCCCTCTTGCCTATGAATTTTGTACATTAATCCCTCAAATCCCTTCAATTCCACTTCAATTGGACTTCAAGGTGTCCACTCTTAATCCATGATTTTTCATCATCAATTGAACCAACTGCACGGCCATGGGTGTGCTAAAAAACGGTCCCACGAATTTCCCGATCCAAAATACCCTTACTTTGGATTTTTCGCCGAAAATTTCGGTTTGCAAAAAAATCTTCGGAGGATGAGTTGACGTTCCTAAAATAATTCGTGACATGAAAGAACTTCAAATTTCTGAAATCGGGTTCAATTTCTAGGTTAATTTCAATTTGGCGCGATTTTAGCGCGTCCTAATCTACTGGGTAGCTTTTAGGAACTTTTAATGCTTTTGACCTGTGGTCAATCATTTTTGAGCCACACATACATTTTCGACACATTGGCGACTCTCGGTTGTCGTGGAAATCTCAAGGTTTTAAATACGGACATAGGGTACCAAAACGACAGAGAAATCAGTCTAGTGCCGATCGACAAGAATTGTGCAATTAGATGGAATCACACATGTGACAACCTGAAATTCGAGTCCTTTGAGGAATGAATGGATGTGAATTTCGTCAATGCATTGTTGGTTGATCTCACTCGGAATTGATCACTCATGAGATACTGACCTTGAGGGGAAAGGCTAATGAGGACAGAACTCATACGACTAAAGAACTTGACCTGGGAAAATGACTTGACCATGAGACTTGAGGGAGGACGATCCTGTAGATAGGTAGGCCGGTTCTAAGGACAACTAGAAGTCGATTCGCAGACAGAACATAATGGAACAATAGGTGATTCCGTTTACTATTATCGAATCCACGAGCGACCCTATGTCGATCCTCAGTAATCGTGTACGTTGAAAGAAGAATCTATCCTCCGTAATTTCATGTAGTCAAGGACGTCCATGCGTCGAGATGTATTGAATGTGATTTGGCACGAGTCCGTTACGCGTGAATTCTCGGAGCCACCCGTTAGTTTGAGCTGTACCCAAAATGGCATTGGGCGAAATTGACATGGCTTAAGAACTAAATAGTGGACTTCGAATGTTCAGGAATGTCCGGGATGGACGTTAGATGAAGCTGCTTCAATAGTCGACAAAACCAGTGAAGCCGAACAATCGAAAAAGGAAGAGAGAGAAGGTGGGGTCAATGGCATGGGGACTTGAAGTGGCCATTGAATGGCCTTAATGAGAGGTACTTTCAACCCTCATTTCACTCTCTCTCTCCCCTCATTCGGCTCTCCCTCGATGGAGATCTTTCTCTCCTCGTTTTCCTCTTCTCTAGTTTCTATTATAGCAAACCCACCTCCAAAGATCCTACTCAATTGTTGGCTTCTCGGATGAACCAGCTTACGTGCCACCCGTCATTGTCTTTAGGAGATCCATATCGTGTGGGAAGACTTGGCCGTTCACCAATCGGCGTCGCTGTTTGATCCGCCGACCTGCCAGAAGCAAGCAGTAGTCTGACCGCCTGGCACTGTTCTGCTCCAATGATCTTCTTGCAAAGATCCGAGTTAAAAGTTACCTTCCTGGACGAATCGGCCAATGCTCCACCCATCACCGCGAAAAGCACACCCAGCTCGTTCCAACGAACCCCGCCGTTCGTCGAAACGATTCTCCGGCCGTCTTGTTTGGCAGCGCAAAGCCATCAGTCGCCGAACCGCCTGAAGTCCCCTTTGAGAGGACTATTTCGACTTTGTAGCCCGTTTTCTCCCTTTCCGATCATTTTTTCACCCAACCCAGCTACCAGCCACTCCCTTTTGACCCTCAGGTGCTGCCGGTTGTCGCCCACCCCCTCGCCGGGGCTCCGACCAAACTGTTCAACTAAGTTTCTCCTCCGATAAGGCTGTTTTTAGTGTTTTCAATGGGAGTTCGAGCTGTGGTTGCTGTGTTGAGCTTGGGACTGCCTTGGATTGTCGTTGTAGAGGTCCCGGTGCGTAGCCACCGTTGTTGCCACCGCGTCGGTGCCTCCGGTCCGTTTAACGGGTGAGTTTAGCTCACTAAACCCTGCTTAGTTTGCTAATTATGCTTAGGGGTTGGTTAATATTAATTAAATGCAATTAGGTGGTTCGATTAGATAAGATTAAGTAAATTAGTGACGTAACGATGCATGTTAGATGGTTATACATAGTCATTAGCTAGTAGATATTTGGTAGTATTTATTGAACGGGTCTCTATAATTTTCCGGGTCCGTCTTGGCTTCCAATCAGGCAATACGGGCCTAAATTGGATTTTTAGTATTTATTTATTAATTTTCGAAATTAATTAATTAATTAATTTTCAGAAATTAGGTCGGGATAGCCGACGATCGAAATTTTATGTGGATTGTCGTGGTGCAGTCCGTTTATTTATTTGAGCTCTATGTTGTGTCGAATTGAATTGATTGTGAAATTTTAGGAATTATTCCTTAATTGTTTGGAATTGAGTAATTGATTGGTAGATGGCCAAGTATGGTTATTTAGCACCAGTAATGCTTTGATGGGCTATAAAGTAGAGAGAATTGTGAGAGTGAACTATAAATACTCCTAGCTAAGACCAATCAGGTGTGATGTTATCAGGTATGATAAAGTTGGGAAAGAAATATGTAATATGTGGCTCGGTGATTAAATACATTACCTTGGTGAATAGGTCACCTAAGAGAATGCACGTGAATTGTTGAGTATATGCATCACCTAGAAATGGCACATGGCTCGGAGATTGGTACGTCACCTTGGTGTATATGAAGCCTTAGAGAATGCACGTGGCTCGGAGATTTGGTATATCTTCTTAGAGAATGCACGTGGCTCGGTGATTGGTACATCGCCTTGGTGTATAAATACACCTGAGAGAATGCACGGGGCTTGGTGATTGATACATGACCTTGGTGTATAAAGACACCTAAGAGAATGCACGTGGCTCGGTGATTAAGTAAATCACCTTGGCGGAGAGGTCGCGTTAGAGAATGCACGTGGCTTGGCGACTAAGTATATTATACTGGAAAGCGTATAGTATGGATGGAAATGACCGAGGGACTGGTTGTGTTGACATGTAATCGACTAGGTCTATTGATCGAGATATCGATCTGTGATGTGATTGTTTGGGTGCCTATTGAACTATGCTAATATGCAGGTGGAATCTGAGGGCAAGGTAAGTCCTCTGATCCGTGGGTGCATAGGCAGCTTAAGTGTATTGGTTTACTAATCGGGTTTTAGGGGATAGAACTCGCTGAGACGTTGTCTCATTGGTTATTGAATAACCATTTTCAGGTCCTTAGGTGGCATTGGTGAAGGACCAGAAAAAGGTGAAGCTTAAAGAAATGACAGTCTTGTCTGTCTAGCTAGTCATAGGACAAGCCTCTTGTGGCACCCCCAAAACCCGATAGGGTCGCCACAGATACTATGCGAAAGAAACTAAGACAAAAACAACTTATACGACGATAGAAGAAAGAATCGAAATTCAGGCCGAGGCCTAGGCGAAAAATTTTCTTTTCTTTTCCTTTTGAAAAGGCTTTAAGGGTTTGCGCAGCTCATAGCGGAAATAAGAGGCGAGTCTCACCAACACTTCGCTTCCCTCACGACAGCACAATGCACACCAACTATTACGATTGAAAGAAACATGAGGCCAAACCACTTTTATTTACATATATTTTTATGAAGGGTAACACGGGTCGGTACAAAAAGGTAGGCCAAGACTTCATCTATGCTCGGCCTTCAACTTCAAAAAGAGACACACTACCCTCAAAATAAAACGTGTAATGATCTCCCCTCGGACTACTCGTGTCGGCCATCCAAAAAGTTGCTAACCCTTATTACTCCACGTACGCAGGCCGTCACACCCATCCCGGTGCGTCAGGCGGTGGGGGTGGCAGCATCCCCATCATCACCCCGTCACGAAGAATATGGACGGACACGTACTCCTAGATGACTGGGCCTCCAGATAGACCCACGTCATAGGATACGATCGTACGCACATGGATGAACGTCAGTCCCGGCAGGGTGGGACAATCGATCTATGTCAGCTCGACCTCCACATCAGATGGAAGGCCGTAAAACACTCCCCGCGTGACGGCAGGGAGAGGCATCGTGCTAATCTGAAATGTTGGTCTCCGAAGGGGTGAGTACAACCACTCAGCAGGTAAAGGAATCCAATCAACACTCAATGCATTTAAACAATACGAACAATTTCAATATACATGTCATTCATGCATTGTAGCGTACTAACCTCGAAGCCATGTATATGCCATCATACCTCATCATCACAATCATAATACGTACATATGATTGAAGCAAAAAGAACAAGTTTAGACTAGGAAACCAACCTGATCTTGAAGACGATGAATCTGGAGTCGCAATGTGGGATACCCGAGACTTCGTGGAACCATTTGGAGGTCTTCCTTTGGTATTTTGGCCTAAGGTCCTGCATGAAAGTTGTAGGGGATCCTTAGAAGTAAAACATATCCAAATTTCAGAGAAAACGAAGAAGTGTAGGTAGGTCGAACCTCCATATTTCTGACATAGGACCCTGGACACTTCAGTAATCTGACCAGTAGCTTCGTATGGCTATAAAAATTTATCTAAAATGAATTTGGCCTAGATTCCTTCGTGAAAAGTTTAGATTAATGTCTTAAATATAATCTGGTAAACTTTCATAATTTTCGGAGGTCGTATGGGTATTTTAATTGATTTACTTAGAAAACTGTGTGTTCTGCCCTTATCCTAAATTATATACGGAAATTGTGGAAATATTGTTTATTGTGTAGAAATTGTTTGGCTATGTGTTTTCTGCAGAAATTTCTATTTTATTGCATTAAATTATTATATGCTTTGATTTGGGATTTATGTGATTATTAAATTTAATTAATTGCAAAGTAGAATAAATTGGAATTTAAATAAATTCTAAATGCATTTGGTAAGTGCATTGTTATTAGTGGCATATAATTCCATAAGAACTTAATTACAATGGGTGATTGCATTTACTGCATGTATGCAAATGCTTGATGATGCATGTACAAGAACAAAGGTGAGCTTGTTTTGTCATTGCATCATGTGCATGGAATATTGAGACCTAAATTTGCAAACATGAGTAATGGTAAATGAGGAAAATGTATGTGGCGGATGATAATGCCCTGGAAGTATCAGGATGCCCGGGATGAGATGGGTGCCGGATGCCCGGAAATGTATAGAGATACATGACCGGATGGCCATGTGAGTATCAGGATGCCCGAAATGGTTGGGTGCCGGAAGCCTCGGAGGTCTTTGCCCGAGGGGATGCCTCGTGATGCCAGTTGGGATGCGAGATAACCGGGATGCGGGGGTGCCGGATGCCGGGTGGCCATGATTGGCATAATTCCGGAGGTTCTTCTCGTAAGGCCCGAATAGGGTGCGAGTGTAAAGTATGGGATGGATGATCCCGATGAAGGGTGATATGATGACATGCATGTGTAATATGGCATGATGATGACATGCATATGTGATATGATATGATGATAAGCACCTATGGCATGATGATGATATGCATGTGTAATATGGCATGATGATGACATGCGTGTGTAATATGGTATGATGATGACATGCATATGTGATATGATATGATGATAAGCACCTATGGCATGATGATGACATGCATGTGTAATATGGCATGATGATGACATGCATATGTGATATGATGTGATGATAATCACTTGTGATAAGGTGACATGATGACATGTATGGATCATATGGTATGATGATGATGATCATTTGTAATTGATGCTATGTACGTATTATGATTGTGATGATGAGGTATGATGGCATATACATGGCTTCGAGGTAAGTACGCTGCAATGCATGAATGACATGTATATTGAAATTTTCGTATTGTTTAAATGCATTGAGTGGTGATTGGATTCCTTTACCTGCTGAGTGGTTGTACTCACCCCTTCGAGGACCAACATTTCAGATTAGCACGATGCCTCTCCCTGCCGTCACGCGGGGAGTGTTTTACGGCCTTCCATCTGATGTGGAGGTCGAGTTGACAGAGATCGATTGTCCCACCCTGCCGGGACTGACGTTCATCCGTGTGCGTGCGATCGTATCCTATGACGTGGGTCTATCTGGAGGCCCAGTCATCCCGGAGTATGTGTCCGTCCATATTTGCCGTGACGGGGTGATGATGGGGATGCTGCCACCCCCACCGCCTGACGCACCGGGATGGATGTGACGGCCTGCGCACGTGGAGTAAGGGTTAACAACTTTTTGGATGGCCGACACGAGTAGTCCGAGGGGAGATCGTTACACGTTTTATTTTGAGGGTCATGTGTCTCTTTTTGAGGTTGAAGGCCGAGCATAGATGAAGTCTTGGCCTACCTTTTTGTACTGACCCGTGTTACCCTTCGTAAAAATATATGTAAATAAAAGTGGTTCGGCCTCGTGTTTCTTTCAATCGTAATAGTTGGTGTGCATTGTGCTGTCGTGAGGGAAGCGAAGTGTTGGTGAGACTCGCCTCTTATTTCCGCTATGAGCTGCGCAAACCCTTAAAGCCTTTTCAAAAGGAAAAGAAAAGAAAAATTTTCGCCTAGGCCTCGGCCTGAATTTCGATTCTTTCTTCTATCGTCGTATAAGTTGTTTTTGTCTTAGTTTCTTTCGCATAGTATCTGTGGCGACCCTATCGGGTTTTGGGGGTGCCACATCTAACAATAATCCTTTGAAGGAAAGGTTCTTTGTATTCTCTAAATCTTCCTGAGGATTTACATCTCATAGTGGACATGAGGTCTTGGTTCCTATCTCTAATATGTGACGGATCTCCTATGACGTGTTGTGAAATAGAGTAAATGACTGTATTCACTGCATCTTGGATGAGATGTCCTTGTTTATTATCCATGTGTTGTCCAAAATCAACTATTTCATAGGCAATTAAATAGTTATCCCACCGACCTTTTAGTTGTCTAGTGAATTCGGCTACTAAAAGATTAGCAACAGCATGGTCTGAAACATCTTGATGTGTTTTGTAGGCATTAGCAAGCATTACCATGTTGTTTAAAATATTCATAATATTGGTTTCAGCTATATCATCTATATTTCACTCATAAATGGCATATGGAGAGTATTTATTTTGTATTTTTTGCGATGATTATTCTAAAACAATGTTTGGTGGGGTAGCTCTACTATGATATAATTTTTGGGGTTGTCTTCAGTTGAGTCTATTTCAGTGACAGATTCATTATCAGAGTCACTATAAATGTTTGTTAAAGCACTAATAATGGGTTGGTCTAGGGTATCTTTTATAATTAATCCTTGGAGTTTATGGGTGTCTAATATAGGAGTGGGTTCTAGTTTTGATTTCTCTAAAAGTTTTTTCTTTTGTTCTATGACTTTTGCAAATTCTGGACTAATTTTTTTTTGGAAATTCAAAAGTCTTAAAAATAGGGTTTTTTAATGTTTCTACTTGTAGTATAATATGTTGGGTAGGATTCTGGACAGTTGATTCTATTCTATTCAATTGTTTTCCTATGGTTACTAAATGTTGATTTGTATAGTTATTTTGTTCAATTACCTTATGAGTATAAAGCGAGTCTTTTTCAGCTGGTATCCTTAAAGGAGTAGTTGTTACTTCACTTCTCCATGTTCTATTTTTATTCTCCTTAGTGGTGGATGATTGGATTATATGGTTTCACCATTATCAAGTTTCTACTTGTAATGATGATCTAAAACTAATATTTCTTTTGGTTCAAGGAATTGTTCTTCTAACCAATCAAAGAAAAATATATGGACTTCATACTTGTATATGTAGTCATAATATTTTTGCTTGTTGTCTTTTGTTTTATCAACAAAGGTTTTGAAGAATCATTCTCTATTTGTTTGTTGTCTTCCAAATTAAATTCTCTATTAAGAAATGCTCTATTTGGTTCAAATTGTTTTCCCAAAACATTTAGTTTTGCATCTATCATTTGTGAATAAGTTGGAGAGTGATGAGGGGAATCAGTATTTTCTAAGATTGGCTTAGGCTGGTTCAATTGATAAATTGGCTTGGAAATTCCTGATATATTGTCTAGACCTCTAATTTCTAGTTTAGGTGGTGCTGTAGGATTATTTTTATGGATATAAGGAGGTAAATGTATTGTATCTTGTATGGAAGTATTCCTATGAGTATTTGGTGGAATAGTGATTGTAGGTGGAAGATTAGGATTAAGGTCCACTGATCTTGAAGATGATGTATGAAATGACGGGCTAGATCTTAAATTGAAAAATCTTCTGGGAAACCTAATAGTTACCCTTCCCTCTGGATGTTGAATAACATTGGTCGGATTTATTTTTTGAACAACTTGTTGGGGAATTTGGTTTACTAATTCCCATTGTTCTGGTAAAGTGACTTGATTCCAACTAATAGATTTAGGAATTGTTGTATTTGCTTTAGAAATGTCAGTCTGGGAGAGGCGTGTTTCTCCTCATGAACTATATTTGAAAGCATTTCCTCCAAAGGCAGAAGCCATTGCTTTGTAATGGATCCTATAGACAAGAGCTAAAGAGATAGATTCATTAGCTACCTGTAATTATGTGTCTTTATTTGGAGTGCGAGTGCTTTAAGAATATTCTTATTCTTAAGAGATATTGAGAAATTGGGATAATAGCTAAAGTGTATTGGTCCTTTATAGAGACTTGTCTCTACAGTACCGAGAATGGATTCATCATAGTTTAAGAGACATGAGTCTCATAGAACTAAGATAATAGAAGTATTAAGACCTTCTTTTGTAAGAGGTTTAATATATATATGTGTGTGTGTGTGTGTGTTTATATATATATACATATATATATATATACATATATATGTATATATATATATATGTATATGTATATATATGTATATACATATATATGTATATACATATATATGTATATACATATATATGTATATATATATATATGTATATATATGCATATATATATATATGTATATATATGTATATTTGTATATGTATATATGTATATATGTATATGTATATATGTATATATGTATATGTGTATATGTGTATATGTATATATGTATATATGTATATATGTATATATGTATATGTATATATGTATATATGTATATGTGTATATCTGTATATATGTATATGTGTATATGTATATATGTATATGTGTATATGTGTATATGTATATATGTATATGTGTATATGTATATATGTATATATGTATATATGTATATGTATATGTATATATGTATATATGTATATGTATACATGTATATATGTATATATGTATATGTATACATGTATATATGTATATATGTATATATGGAGTATATATATATACATATATATATATAAATATATATTGTGGCATCCTAAAACTTCATGGCGACCTCTAGATGCTTTACAATCTATGGAAGGGTGATGGAAGTGTTATTAATCTATGTTGTGGCCTTTAGACCAAAGAAGTGTAATAGATTAATGGCCGAGCATCTAATGGATAATTATTTTGTTGGAAACGCGTCCTATGTTCATGTGAGACTAAGGATTTTATTGATGAGGAAATTATGTTTTTTGCCATGAATTTTATAAGTTGGATTTTTATTGATCTATGTTACAAAGTTTTTATGGCCGTTTGAATTTGAAATTGGTACTTTGTATAAGTGGGGATTAGGATGGATTTTTAAAAAGGTAAACATTGGCCATTTAAGTTTGGACCTTAGGCCTGAGGTGGGCCAAAAGGCTCAGCCCATAGAGCCCATGTGGGGCTGTCGACCGCACGGAGAAGGGGGAGGAGCCGAATGGCTTCCTCCAAGTGTCTTCGGCAAGGGAGACACTTGTCTCCTTCTTGGGAACAAGTGTCCCTCCATGCAAATTCAAATGATTGCAAATAATTAAGGGGAAAGAAAGAAAGGGAGAGTGGGCGGATTGAGAGAGAGAGAGTGACCGTCTGAGAGAGAGAGGAGTGTTGTGAGAAGGAGAGGAAGAGAGAGACCGGTCGTGCGCGAGAGGGAAGAAGGAGGAGGTTCGTCACCGCCGTCGAGCCGCCGTTTGTTTGCTGGAATTAGAGGCAAGTGGGATCCTTTGATCTACCCTTGCTTGCTGTGTTTTGTGTGTGATTGAATGGTGAAATCTCGGATGTGTAGGATGTGTAAAATTTGAAGTTACAAGAGTGGTGTTCTAGTCTAGTATGCTGTTCTTGAGAAAAACAGTTCGACCTTGGATGTTCTAGTGAGTTGCATGCGATGTTCTAGTTGAAATTTGACTTCTACTTCTTAATTAATGTTGTAAATGACTTCTTGGAGAATAACATACTCAAATTTGAGACAAAACGAACAAGTATAGGTAGGTGAAATCATTATTCTTTGGAGGGACTAGATCTGGAATTTTTGGTGCCGACTCTTGATGAATTCGTGGACTGTAAGGTAACCTTTTTGTTGAATCTCACTTTGATTCCTTAAGGAAAGTTGTAAAGGACATCTTGAGGTATAACATATAAAAAATTTAGAGGAAATTAACAAGTATAGGTAGGTGGAATCGTTGTTCTTTGTAGAAAAACTAGATCTGGAAAATGCTACTTCGACCTAGTACGATTCTGTGATTTTTATAAAATCATCTAGCCAAATTTTGATCTTGTGTCCTTAATGAAAGTTATAGATAAAATTCTGAGAAATAACATACTGAACATTTAGAAGAAACGGACATGTGTAGGTCGGTGAAACGAAATTGTTTCGAAAAGAAACTAATCTCGAATACCGGCACCGAGAACAGGGGGTATTAACCGTCTATACCTATTTATCTAGAACGATTTGGATTATGATTTCTTCAATAAATATCTACCTCTAAGTCTTGTCTATAACATATCAAAATTTCATAATTTTTTAAGCTTATTTGGCTATTTAACAGAAAATGTTTCGAAAACTGTGCAAGCTGAAATGTTAGAATTTTAATGCTGTGATGCATGGACCATACTGATTTATGTGAGGTTCTTTTGGTGTAGTGTTCTTCATGAAATATTTGCCTTTATGTTTTGGTTATAACATATTCAAATTTCATAAATTATGGAGTCCGTTTAGGCATTAAATTGAAAGTATTTTCGGAATTGTGTATAATGTTTCACCCGAATATTCATGGTTTTCAGAAAAATAAAAGGATTGGTTTCATGTGATGTGATGTATTGTGTGATGAATTGTGTTGCATGTATGGTGTCATATGGCATGGTACATAATGTCAAAAGTTGAAATAGACCTTTGTTGCCATCACATCGTACATCATGTGGATAATGTGGTACATATATGAAAATAAATTACAATGATGAGTATACCGTCGGAGGTGTGAGCCAACGATGCCCCGGGAGTGTTAGGATGCCCGGAGGTGAGTGCTGGATGCCCAAAGGTGTGTGCCGGATGTCCTCGGGAGTTTCGAGATGCCCGGAGGTGTGTGTCGGACTATGTAGCACCGACACGGACACGCGACACGCGACACGACACGACACGACACGCCGACACGTCATTTATTAAAAATAGAGAATTTCGACACGTTTCGACACGCTATATATTAAATATATTTTTATATATAAATACATAAATAAATAATAATAATAATAATAATAATAATAATAGCCTAGAATTAATTTACACTAAAAATATTAAATAATATCATTTATTATTTTAATTTGTTACAATAATACATAAAACTTAGAGGAAAAAAACATTGTTTAAAGAAAAATGCTGAAATGATATTTTTAAATTTATTTATTTATCATATATAGCATTTTTTATTACTTCTTTCATAGTAAAAGACTTTTTAAAAAACTAAAACAATTCTAAAAAACAAAACTGGAAATTTTTTTTTTGACCCGTGTGTGTATACGTATAGCATTTTTATTACTTCTTTTATGTATATTTATATTTTGAACCCACAAGTATTAGAAATTTTTAAAATTGACCCCGTGCGTGTCGGAATCGCGTGTCGGAATTCTGGACTCGCGTGTCGGAGCGTGTCGGAGAGAGTTGACCACGTGTCGGACTTTTCGACACTCGTTGACCGCGTGTCGGGACGTGTCAGAGCGTGTCGGATACGTGTCGGAGTGTCGGACACGACACGAAGACTTCCGGAGAGTGTCCATGCTACATAGGTGTCGGATGCCCGGAGGTGTGTGCCGGAGGCTCCTCGCGATGCCAGGTTGGGTGCGAGCGATAAAAATGTGGGACGTAATTACTAGTCCCGGGAAAGAGAAATGTTGTGATCTAATTGAAAGATAAATTTTGGAATTGAATCACGCGCATGGATGTGGGCATATATGCATGGCTATTTTGATTATATGTACAAGTGCATGGTGGTATATGCACATTGCATAGTGACATATATGCATGGCTATTTTAGTTATATATGTACAAGTGCATATGGTATATGCACATTATATGGTGACATATATGCATGGCTATTTTGATTATTTATGTACAAGTGCATGGTGGTATATGCACGTTGTATGGTGACATATGCATGGCTGTAGGGTGAGGTATGCTCAAATGTATGAATGATATGTACATCCCCATGATATATGATTATTCTGCTTGACACATTGTGTAGTATGATGGATCTTTACTACTAAGTGGTTGTACTGACCCCTTTTAGGGATTAACATTTCATATTAGAAAGATGCCTCTACCACTGGTCACGCGCGGTACCTTTTACGGCTTACCGTCCGACGTTGAGGTCGAGTGCGCAGAGCACATCTGCGTCACTGTTCCCGGTCTGGTGTTCATTCAAGTTTGTGTGCTGGTCATGTATGATGTGGGCCTGGCTAGGGGCCCGGCCATCCAGGAGTTTCTGTCCGTCCACGTCCGTCGCGATGGGGTGATGCTGGGGATGTTGTCGCCGCCATCGCCCGATGCACCGGGTTGGGTGTGATGGCATGTTTGACTGGTGGGAGCTGACACTTTTTGGGATAGCCGACACTTGTAGATGGAGGGGTATACAAGTTCGATATAGGGGGTCAATATCTCTCTTTTGAGCCGTAGCCAAGTATAGCTAAAAATCTTGGCTTTTTTGTTGTACCGACCCGAGATGTCCATCGTAAATATGTGAATAAAAGTGACTCAGCTTTATCTTTTCCTTTGGTGTGTAGTTGGTGTGCATTGTATATTTTTCACGAGAGTAAGGGATGGTGAGACTCGTTTATAATTTCGCTATGAACTGCGCTGAATCCTTTTCAATATATATAATGCCTATAAACTATGGTTCCTCTTTAAAATGGTAAAAGATATTAGACTGGTCTACAATAGGTAGAGCGATAGGTATCTGTGACGACCTTAGTGGATCGGGGGTGTCACACACACACACACACACACACACACACACACACACATATATCTTGTCTGCATGATTTTTCTTCCTTCATTGACTTTAAAGTCTTGATATGTTATGGAAGAACTAAAATTCTATGTTTGATGTAGATTACCTACGTTCGTAGTGATTGGCATAGTTATTGGATGATTTTTATCTGGCTCATTATGCTGAAAGCCCAATGTGGATCATCTCTTTGTGAGTTGAGGTCAGCGCATTTTTTTTATTTCGCCTTGAAAGAGCTAGTATTATCACCTAGATAGGGTGAATAGGTGTAAAAACAAATTGATCTAAAGATGCAGTAAATTTTCTTCAAACTAAGTCTAACTGACACCAGACTTCTGATATAGATTTAGACTCAAATAAGATGTTTTGAAAAATAGCAAAACTTAGAAAAATATCACAACAAATAAATTAAAAGAGTTAAGGGAAGATAAAAATGAACACAAGATTTATAGTGGTTCGGCTTAGATCAAGCCTAGTCCACTCTCCTATGCTGACAGTCTTTTGGCTGGATTTCACTATGAATCCAAAGAGAATTACAACGACATGAGTCCAATTGCTCAGTAAAGAATTTCTTTTTCTCTTACTAAGTCACTTCTTTGTGTTTCTCTCTCTTTAGTACAAATATGAGCACTATCGATGAAGAAGAAGTGATTTCAGAAGCTTCAAACTTTAAAATTCTAATTTTCACGTGTTGGAAAAAACTCCTATGATATTTTGAAGCTGACAAAACTTATCTAAGTTCTATTATGAAGATTGCTAGACTTTTGTGTCAAAGTCTATCTTACAACAGAAGTCTGCCCACTTTAATAAATTCCAGACTCAATGCAAGTGAAGAATGAAGACGTAACCAGACTCGGGATTATCTTTCTTTCTTCAAGGCTTCAGTTCCTATAGGATATATATGGCTTTTCGGTTGGCAATATCACCTACGAGATTGGTTATTTTTATTGGAATCAATTTAGATACATCAAATCATTTCGGAAGACAAGCTAATTTGGAAATAATCTACTTATGGAAACCAAGATCCTGATTGTATGGACGACTAGGATTGACGGGCTTTCATCACAATCTTCTAACAGCTTGAGATCTCCTTGATTGATTCTATCCAACAGGTTGATTGGAAGAATTCATTTGGAAAGTGCCAATGATCGAGAAGCCATGAAGGAGTATTTAAGGAGGCCTCTCCAGTCATTCAATAGTGTGCATGAAAGAAGAATTTCAAAGTCTGAAGCTTCCCATTTAATTGTTATTCCTTACACCGTGCTCAAATTTGTACTCAAAAGAGAGAGAGACTTATACTATGACTTCGTGAGAGCAGTAGAGGCTCTTCACTGAGAAGTCAAGATCGCAAGGTTGTAAATTCTCTTTTGATTCATAGTGGAAACTAGCCAGAAGGCTGTCAGCGTGGGAGAGTGGACATAGGCTTAATCTAAGCCCAACCACTACAAATTATGTGTTCCTTTTCTCTTCCCTGAACTCCTTTACTCTATTTGTACTTCAATTTAATAGTTAAAGTCTAAACTCCTTCAAAGTCTGCTATTTCAAAAGCAAATATTCTTACTGCATTTCACAAAAATTGTCTTCACACCTATTTGCCCCCTCTAGGTGTTCATACTAGCGCTTTCAATTGGTATCAGAGCTCGTGTGCTTACTTTATTGAAGTGTTTTACTTCTAAGCTAAAGATCCTCTATAGCTAGTATTTTGGCTCCAGGTTTGGTTGAAGGTCAAAGCAACACCAGACCCCCTTACTTCGATGGAAAGGAGTACAATGTGTGGAAGAACAAGATGAAGGCATTTCTCAAATCTAGAGATCCTCTGGAGTGGGATGTTGTTGAAAAAGGGATCAACCCTAATGCAACATTAGCTTTAGATAGAGAGAAAGAAGTTATTGATGCTGACGAAACAACACAAGCCAAAATTACCAAGAGACAAGCTCTTAACACAAAAGCAAACTACTCTTTATACTATGCCTTATCTCCCACTGAATATAACCGAATTTCTTCTTGTGAAATAGCAAAAGAAGTTTGGGATAGATTACATGTTACCTATGAAGGGACTGACCGTGTGAAGGAAACAAAAATAAACATTCTGCATGGACAGTATGAAGCCTTCAGAATGAAGCCTAGAGAATCTATTACTGATATGTTTAGTCGCTTTACAGAGATTGTAAATGGCCTAGCTTATCAAGGTCATCCAATTTCCAGGCCAATGAAAGTCAACAAACTGCTGTGTGGACTTTCTAAAGATTGGAATCATGTGAAGACTTCAATTAGAGAAAATTAGAGGATCATGCCTCTATTAGTTGACGAACTGATAGGCACGCTTCAGTCATATGAAGTGGAGCAGATAAATAATGAAGAATATCCTAAAGGTAAGAAATCAGTTGCTTTAAAATCTAACATTGATTATGATGATACATATTTAGATGATGATATGGACGATGAGGAGTTGGCTCTTATGATTAAGAAATTCAGAAAGCTGAATAGAAAAGGAAGAAGATTCAACTAGAAGAAGCAGAGCACACATAATTCTTAGAAGAGACCAATGGAGGACAATGAAACTAGCAAGGATGTTATATGTTTCGAGTGCAAGAAAAATGGGCATATCATACCAAACTGTCCTCTGTTGAAGAAGAAGAAAGGGAAATCTAAGAAGTACAAAAAGGCTCTCAAAGCATAAACTTGGAGCAACACCGAGTGTGAGGAAAACGAAGATGAATTTGCCAACATATGTCATGGCTCATTCAAAATCAGACTCAGAATCATAAACATATACCGATTCAAACTATGACAAAGAAATTGAGGTTAGTAACTAAAAAATTCCTGTTAAAGTCTCTAAGTACATAGATGAACTTTGCCTCAGTCTTAAATCCTCTCTTGAAAGAATTTTCGAATTAAAAAGGGAGAATTCTAAGCTCGAGCAATAGGAAGTTTCTTGGAAAGAAAAGTTCAAAAGTCTGAATAGAAGTTTTGATGATTTGAAAGAAAATTCTGATTCTCTTCCAAAGGAAAATGCTATTTTGAAAAGAGATATTTCAAGTATTACCAAAAGATTTTCAAAATGATCCGAAAAGTTGGAGGAAATTCTTTCAACTCAAATACCGTATTTTAACAAATCTGGTTTGGGTATGACTTCAGAAACTGTTCCATTAATTGATTTTCCCAAAGTAAAAGAGAGAATTAAACAAAGACTTGCAAAGGGATTTTACAAAAATCATTTTCAAAAAGTTTTTGTAAAACCTGTTGGTTGAAGTGCACTCAGATGTTCAAAGTGAAAAAACTCAGAACATTTCGAGAAAGAATGTCCCAAGGTTTGGAGACTAGTTAAGAAGGATTGGGCAAATACTGTTTTTAATACTAACTCTCCTGGACCCAAGAAAATCTAGCTACCAAAGAAAGTTTGAGTTTTTCTTTTGATTATAGGTCACTATTAAAAGAAAGATCAAATGGTATTTGGATAGTGGCTGTTCGAGGCATATAACATGAGACTCAAGCTGCTTCATAAAGCTTCTTAGACTAAATGGAGGAAAAGTTTCTTTTGGAGAAAATAGCAAAGGAAAAATTGTAGGATGTGGAACTGTGAAGATTAAAAGCCTGACTATCAACAATGTTTCCCTGGTGAAAGGTTTAAACTACAATCTACTGAGTATAAGTCAGCTTTGCGATACTGGTTTAAAATAAACTAACTATAAGGCATTTGTTCTAGAACAAGTCAAGAATTTTCTCAATCTTTTACTGGGCAAAGGCATGGCAACATATGTTGGATAAATTCTCTTCAAGTATTTTGAAGTTGACAAAACATTTTCCTCAGTCTAGTCTGAAGACTTACAGACTCTACTGGCAAAGTCTGAAGATCAAAGTCTGAAGACTTACAAATTCTACTGGCAAAGTCTGAAGCTAGCAAGACTCAAGTTTCAAAGTCTACCCTCATGGACAGTTTCCAGACCAACAAGATAAAAACTTCTATTCTGATCTTATATGGTTTTTACTCCAACGTCTAGGGAATATATTTCTACTGGATTCAATACTAGAAGATCTTATTTTCATATTCGAATATATATAGATTCTCCAAAGATTCGCAACCTATATTTGGAAGGATCTACTTATGGAAACCAAGATCCTGATTGTATGGGCGAGCAGGATTGATGGGCTATCAACACTTACCTTAAAGAGCTCGAGATCTCTCTAATTGATTATGTCCAACGAGTTGATTGGAAGAACTTCTTTGGAAGGTGCCAACGGTAATGAAGGCATGAAGAAGTATTTAAGAGAGATGCTCCAGTTGTTGAAGGGTGCCGGATAGAAGAATTTTAAAGTCTGAATCTCCTTTTATATTTTATGATCTTATTCTTCGAGTGTTATATGTAATCGAAAGAGAGATCATACTGTGGTGAGACCTTGAGGAAGTGTAGTAGAGCTTCTACACAGTGGACTCAAGAGACTGTAATCACTCTTTTTGATTCTTAGTGAAATCCAGCCAGAAGGGCTGTCCGCGCGGGAGAGTGGACGTAGGCTTGGTCTAAGCCGAACCACTATAAATCTGGAGTCTTGATTCTCTATCCCTAATCCTTTTATCTTTCATTACTTTCATTTGCCGCGATTGCTATTTTTCATTCATTAATCTCTCTTCGGATTAGATTGCTAAAATTGCTTTAATAACCTATTCACCCCCTTCTAGGTGCTAATTCTAGTCCTAACAATTGGTATAAGAGCTTGTGTACTCGTTCATAAGAAGTGTCTTTACTTCTGAGTAAAAGATCTATGGCTAGTATGTTGCCTACAGGGTTGGTTGAAGGTCAAAGTAATACCAGACCTCCATACTTCGATGGAAAATACTACAGCATATGGAAAAACAAGATGAAGGCATTCCTAAGATCGAAAGATCCTTTGGAATGGGAAGTGGTTGATAAAGGAATCATTCCTGGTGTTGCATCAGAATCAGAGAGAGGAAAAGAAGTTGCTGATCCCACTCTACTGACTCAAGAAGAAATCACCAAGAGACAGACTCTTGACGCCAAAGCTATTTACTCATTATATTGTGCTTTATCCCCTACTGAGTATAACAGAATATCTTCTTGTAATACAGCAAAAGAAGTCTGGGATAGGCTTCACATTACCGATGAAGGGACTGATCGTATGAAAGAAACAAGGATAAATATTCTTTTGGGACAATATGAAGTCTTTAAGATGAGATAAGGAGAATCAATAACTGACATGTTTAGTCGAATTACTGAAATTGTGAATGGTCTTGAATATCAGGGACATCCAATCTCAGGACATATGAAGGTCAACAAACTCCTACGAGGACTCTTTAAAGACTGGAATTACATAAAAACCTCAATAAGAGAGACGCAGAGGATTGCTCCACTCTCTGTAGACGAACTGGTTGGGACTCTTCAATCTTATGAAGTGGAACAGACCAATGAAGAGGAAGATTCAAAAGAGGAAGATGATTCTAACAAAGAAGTGACTTGCTTTGAATGCAAGAAAAAGGGACACATCAGACCCAACTGTCCTCTGTTAAAGAAGAAAAAAGGAAAGACTGAGAAATACAGGAAGTCACTCAAAGCAGAGACTTGGAGTGATACTGAATGTGAAGAAAGTGATGACGATTATGCCAATATCTGTTTAATGGCAAAATCAGATTCATAATCAAATCTTGATTCAGACACAGACTCAGACAGTGAACTCGAGGTCAGTAACCTAAAAATTCCTGTCAAGGTTTCTAAATATATTGATGAACTTTGTCTTAATCTAAAAACCTCTCTTAAGAGGATCTCCGAATTGAAAATGGAAAATTCTACATTGAAGCAACATGAAAAACTTATGAAAGAAAAGTTTGATAAGTTGGAAAAGGACTTTACTGTTATGAAAGAAAACTCAGACTCTATTTCAAATGAAAATAATCTTTTGAAAAATGATATTACTAATATATCAAAAAGATTTTCAAATGGTTTTGAAAAGTTGGATAAGATTCTCTCGATACAAAGACCATACTTTGATAAGTTAGGTCTTGGTATGACTTTTGAAACTATTCCGCTAATTGATTTCCCAAAGATAAAGGAAAGAATCAGACAGAGACCAGCCAGAGTTGTTTATAAAAATCATTTCCAGAAAGTCTTTGTAAAACCTGTTGGTAGAAATGCCTTGAAATGTTTCAAGTGTAAAAGCTCAGAACATTTTGAGAAAGAATGTCCTTTGGTTTGGAGACCTGTTAAAAAGAGCTGGGCTAAGACTGTCTATTGTTCTAACACTTCTGGACCCAAGATGATATGGGTACCAAAGAAAGCTTGAATTTGTACTATTTGCAGGTTACTATCAAAAGGAAGATTAAATGGTATCTTGATAGTGGCTGCTCAAGACATATGACAGGAGACTCAAGTTGCTTCATAAAACTTGTCTAAATAGACGAAGGAAAAGTTTCCTTTGGTGGCAACAACAAAGGAAGAATTACTGGTCGAGGAACAATAAAGATTGGAAGTTTGTCAATCAAAAATGTTTCCTTAGTTGAAGGATTAAATTACAACTTGCTTAGCATAAGCCAGTTGTGTGATACTGGTTTCAAGATCAATTTCTAGGAAGAAACGTGCTCTGGAATCAGTAAAGACTTTACTCAATCTTTTACTGGACGAAGACATGGAAATATCTATCTTCTGGATGTGAATCATGAAAGATCACACTGCTTAATATCAGTACAAGATGAAGCTAATCTATGGCACAAAAAGCTAGGCCATACCAATATGAAGCAAATCAATAAGATCTCTTCCAAGAAACTTGTTCGAGGATTGCCTATTCTCAATTACTCAAAGTTTGATCTATGCACACCATGCGTACTGGGTAAACAGGTTAGAAACTCTTACAAATCAATAAATAAAGTTTCCACTAATCATGTACTGCAGCTTCTGCATATGGATTTGTTTGGACCTACCAGAACGCAAATCATTGGTGGAAAAAGGTTATGTCTAGTAATAGTGGATGATTATTCACGATTTACTTGGGTCTACTTTCTTTCAAGTAAGTCTGAGACGTTCTCTCTCTTTTCAAAGTTTGCTAAGAAAGTGCAGAATGAGAAAGGTCACACTATCTCAAGCATTCGAACAGACCATGGAGGTGAGTTTGAAAATCAAGACTTTACTAAATTTTGTGATGAATTTGGTTTTCAGCACAAATTCTCCTCTCCATATACACCAGAACAGAATGGGGTTGTGGAAAGGAAGAATAGGTCGTTACAAGAAATGGCAAGAACTCTTTTAATTGGAAATAATATTTCTTCAAGGTTTTGGGTTGAAGCTGTTTCAACTGCTTGCTATATTATAAACCGAGTGTTTCTAAGGCCAATTCTTGAGAAAACCCCTTATGAAATTTTTAAAGGAAAGAAACCAATAGTTTCTTATTTTCAAGTATTTGGTTGCAAATGTTGTATTCTAAAGAATGCAAATGATCGTGTTGGTAAGTTTGAAGAGAAATCAGATGAAGGATTCTTTCTTGGTTACTCAACTACGAGCAAAGCCTTTAGAGTATTCAACAAGAAGACTCAGACTGTGGAAGAATCAATGAATGCCAAATTTCAAGACTCTCCACAAATTCAGCAAATTCAGATTGAAGATTCAGAATCTGTTCCAGACCCTGCTAAATCTACCTCCATTGAAGCAATTAAAAATTCAGAATCAGTACAACAAGCTACTGATGAAGAATCTACTCAAGAAAAAGATCAACAATCTATCAGACTGACCAGTAACTGGAAGCACAAGTCTAGTCATCCTGAAGAACTCATTATTGGAAACATTAATGAGGGAATTCAAACAAGATCCAAAAGGCAAGAAGAGTCTAGTGTTGTTGCTCTTATTTCTGAGATAGAACCCAAAAATATTGAAGAAGCCTTAGCTTATGAAAGCTGGATTGAAGCAATGCAAGAAGAGCTCAGACAATTCAGTATTAACGACGTATGGGAATTGACTCCTAAACCAAAAAGGTAAATCAGTTATTGGAGCTAAATGGGTTTTCGGGAACAAAGTTGATGAAAAAGGAAAAGTAATGAGAAACAAAGAAAGACTCGTGGCTAAAGGATACATGCAAGAAGAAGGGATAGACTATGATGAGACCTATGCTCCAGTAGCAAGGTTAGAAGCAATCAGATTACTAATTGCTTTTGCTTGTTATAAGAATTTCAGGTTATTTCAAATGGATGTCAAAAGCGCATTCCTGAATGGATTTATTCAAGAAGAAGTCTACGTGGAACAACCTCCTGTATTTGAAGATTCAAAGAAACCAGACTCAGTGTTCAGACTGAAAAAAGCTTTATATGGATTGAAACAAGCTCATCGAGCTTGGTATGAAAGGCTAAGTAATTTCTTAATTCAAAATGGCTTTTCTAAAGGAAAGGTAGACACTACTTTGTTTATTAAAAAGGAAGGTAAAAGTTTTCTACTTGTTCAGATTTATGTTGATGACATTATATTCGGATCATCTAATGAGACTTTGTGCAAAAAATTTTCTAAGTCTATGCAGGATGAATTCGAGATGAGCATGACGGGTGAACTATCCTTTTTCCTTGGTCTACAAGTGAAACAACTAAAGGAAGGAATATTTATTCATCAAGAGAAATATGCAAAAGAACTTGTTAAAAAGTTCGGTCTGGATAATTGCAAAAAGACTGACATACCAATGTCAAGTTCCTTGAAGATAGACAAAGACGAAGCAGGGAAGAAAATTGACCAAAAGTTATACATGAGTATCATTGGTTCACTTCTTTATCTTACTGCATCCAGACCTGACATATTATTTAGTGTTTGCATATGCGCTAGGTTTCAATCTGATCCTAAGGAATCTCATTTAAGTGCTGCTAAACGTATCATTAAATATGTTGCTACTACTGCTAAAATTGGTCTATGGTATCTAAAAGAAGGAGACTTTACTCTTCTTGGTTATTCAGACGCAGATCTTGCAGGTTGTAGAGTTGAAAGAAAAAGCACTTTAGGTACTTGTCAATTGTTTGGAAACAGGGCAGTATCTTGGTTTTCAAGAAAACAAAGTACTGTGGCTCTTTCAACAGCTGAAGCAGAATACGTAGCCCTTGGAAGTTGCTATTCACAAATACTGTGGATAAAACAACAACTACAAGACTTTGGCATTGAAGATTCTTGCACAGAGATCAAATGTGACAATACCAGCGCAATCAATCTTACAAAGAATCCTATCCTACATTCAAGAGCAAAACATATTGAGATTCGACATCATTTTATAAGAGATCATGTTCAGAACAAAGAAGTCTTGATACAATTCATAGACTCAAAGAATCAACTGGCAGACATCTTCACAAAGCCACTTGAGAAAAGCTTATTTGAGTCTATTCGCTCAAGACTCAACATTTTATCTCTTGAAGAATGTTGAAGCTCAGACTCAAAATCTAAAGTCTGACAGAGTATCAGACTCAAAAGGCTGTAGACTGAGAATACCAATCGACACGACTGTAAGTTCATTTATTTACTTAAACTGTTATTTCGAAAAGGTAAGATTGTCTGTTTATCTCTAATTGAACTTATTAAGGCAGTTAAATTCAAAAAAGGGTGGTTATCAATTTATTAAGGCAGTTATTTCTTTTAAAAGGAAATTCTTAATATTTCCAAATTGCGACGCTTGAGTTACCCCGTATCAATTATCTTTTATATACTCCTTCTTGTTTTTTTTTTTTTTTTTTTTGGTAAAGGTAAATATGTATTGAGCTTTGAACCAACATTTACAAGGATCCGGCACCACAAAACTTTCCCTCCATAAGACAACTGTCTACAAGAGAGGAAGGGCGTCGGACGCAAGAGAAATCCGCAGGGGCGGCCAAAGCGAACAAAAGGCTAAGCAGCAGGCGAACAACAGCGAAGAAGGAAAAGCCACGCAGGGCCGGCGAGACCAACCTCGCAAACAACAAGAAAGAAAGGGAAAGAAACAAGCAAAGAAGAAACCCCAAGGGGAAGGGGAAGGTCTACCACCGTATACGCACGGCAGCGAACCAGAAGATGAGAAGCAACGGATTGGGGCAAATGGAGGCAGCAGCTAACAAGTGACTGGCTAGCATGAAGAGAAACCGCGTCCCATCCCTGTATTGACGGAAGGCACTCCAAGGAAGGCTAAGAACTCACTGGTGGAGGATAGAAAATCGACGGATCCAGGCCCCAATTTCGCTGGAGTCTTCTATTTTTTAGGTTGTCTTCGACGTTTCTGAACGTCAAGGCTTTATCTTTCACCACTTTGATAAGGTGTTTTTTAACCGCGGCAACTGCAACCGGTTGATCTCTGAAGATTATGTCATTCCTGTACTTCCAAATGAGGTGGCATAGAGCAGCAAAAGAGAAGCGACACATGGAGCGATAGAAATCCTTCCCAGAGAGGAACTCCATCGCCCACTGCAGGTTTTCGGACCAGGTCTTGTTTCGCCACGGGAGGTTGCATTTAGCCGCCCAAAAGTAAGCCATGCTGGCGGTGATGCAGCACCCGAAGAAAAGATGGTCTGTGGAATCCGGCGTCAACTTGCAAAAAGCACAATTCTCTCTCCCAATTCTTCCATGTGACATAAGAAAGGCTTGGGTGGGGAGGCGATTCTTGATGATAAGCTAGAGTTTGAACTGATACCTCGGAGTGATGGCATTATTCCAAATAAAGTATGCCCAGGTAACCCTTTCCTTCCTTCTTCTGATGATATTCCAGGCTGAGGCGACCGAGAAGAGACCTGAGGGATTGTCAGTCCAGAGGAGGTGATCTGGCTCTCTGGATAACAACGGAAGTGGCTGATCCCAAGATTCGAACACCATCTTAAGACCCAGCCCCGCCGGCGAAAAAAGGTCGGCTACCGTGGCATTAGAAGGTAAACCTGACTCTGACATAAACGAATCAGAGCATATACGATGAATGGGCCCTCTCTGATGCCAGTGATCAAACCAAAGGGAGATTGACCGGCCATCTCCAATCCTCCAGCGGAATAGGAGTCGGAACTCGGATCGCAGGTGTAAGATTCTCTTCCAAGCCCAAGAGCAGTACGTGGGTGTTTCAACAATCCAGAAACTCTTCCCTTTCAAGAAGGTTGAGTGGATCCATTTGCACCATAAAGATTCCTTATCGGTAAAGAGGATCCAAATGTGTTTGAGCATTGCAGCCTTGTTACAATCTCCCAATCTGCGAATCCCAAGTCCTCCCTCGTCCTTGGGGAGGCAAACGTCATCCCAGGATACTTTGGCGCCCCCCCGTCCCAGGCTTGGGCCCTTCCACAGGAACTGTCTAAGGATCTGTTCAATGCGATCTAGAACTGCGATAGGAATAGTGAAGACACTCGCCCAATAAGCTTGGATCGCATGAAGGACTGACCTTATGAGCTGGACTCTTCCGGCAAATGAGAGAAATCGCTGAGTCCAAGATTGGACCCTGGCCGTAATGCGATCAACTAAGGACATGCAATCCGCCTTGCCGAGCCTGGAGGTTATGATAGGGACTCCTAGATAGCGCACCGGCATTTTCCCTTCAACAAAACCAAGGGCACTCTTGATCTGATTCTGCAACTCCTCTGATCCACCAGCGAGAAAAGTCTCGCTTTTGTTGTTGTTAGGTTTCAAACCACTCCAAGCCGAGAAAGTGTCAAGACCATCTTTCAAGAGCGAGATGGATGCCATATCCGCTTGGCAGAAGAGAAACACATCATCCGCAAAGAACAAATGAGATAGTCTTGTAGGCTTGCATCTCCAAAAGAATTTGAACCCAGGTTGTGCCGCACGTGCCCTTAGGATCCCTGAGAAAACTTCCATGACCAGGGTAAAGAGATAGGGGGACATGGGATCCCCTTGGCGAATGCCACGTTCACTTGTGAAGAAACCATGTAATTCCCCATTTAATGAAATAGAAAACCTGGGGGTGCGCACACATACCATAATGAGCCGAATGAGGTGGTCTGGGAATCGAAAGGCTCGCATCACCAGTTCAAGAAAGTCCCAGTCAACCGTATCATAGGCCTTCTGGAAGTCTACCTTTACTGCACATTTGGGCGTGTATGGCTCTATGTGGAATCCTGCAAATAATTCCTGGGCTAGAAGGATATTATCCCTGATGCGCCGTCCTTTGATGAAGGCATTTTGAGACGAGCTGATCAAATTAGGAAGCACTGCGGCGATGCGATTAGCTATGACCTTTGTGATACATTTATAAATGGTGTTGCAGCAAGCAATAGGTCTATAGTCATTGACCGAGGTCGCATTAGGTACCTTTGGGATTAGCACAAGAATGGTAGAATTAATTTCCCTCAGAATTCTCCCAGTGACAAGAAAATCTTTTACCGCATCTATAACTGAAGGCCCCACCAAATCCCACTTGCTCTTGAAAAATTCCACCCCGAAACCATCCGGCCCAGGGGCCTTACCACGAGGAAGGGAGAATAAGGTATCTTTGATTTCTTGATCCGAGAAAGGTCGAGAGAGTAATTTGATCTGCTCCTGTGAGAGAGGGCAACTAATAGCTTGTTGCACTTCAATCAAGGAAGGGGTGGCAGGACGGATGCGCGAGGCAAACAGCTCCTGGAAGTGAGATACGAATGTATCCTGAACTCGAGTTGGATCGTTGATCATAATGCCATTCCTATCAAGGACCGAAAGAATTCTGTTTTTCAATTGTCTTGTAGTAACTGAATGATGAAAGTACTTGGTGTTCCTATCACCATTCTCCAGCCATATGATTCTGGATTTTTGCTTGAAGAAAGATTCTTCATGCCTTCTTAACTCTAGAAAGTTTTTCCGATGATTCTTCTCCACCTCTGCGAAAATTTCGTTAGTGGGATCCTGCTGCAGGTTTAGCTGGGCTAATCTGAAAGCTTCTCTAGATACCGCAACCCTTTCGGATAAGTTGGAGAAGGAATCTCTGTTAAGCTGCTTGAGCCGAACTTTCAGGGTCTTCAATTTAGAAGTTAATATGAACAAAGGGATGCCATAAACTGGGGCATTCCACACTTGTGAAACAATATCATGAAAGGAGGGGTGCTCCATCCAGAAATCAAAGAACTTAAAAGGCTTTCTTCGATTAACCGGTTGAGTGACCTTTACCACCATAGGGGAGTGGTCAGAGATCCCAGGCGTGAGAAAATTCGCTTCCGAATAAGAGAAATGCATACACCATAAGGCATTCACTAAAACCCGATCAATTTTTCTTGCCTTACGGTTAGCCCCTGATGAGGTAGACCAAGTAAACCTGAGTCCAACATATCTCAAATCCTGAAGCTCAGCCTGTAACAAACATTGATTGAATTCATCAAACGAGGGAGGCCATGCATGAGACCCTCCAAGCCTATCAGACGGATCTCTAATGGCATTGAAGTCCCCGGCCACCATCCAAGCCATGTCGTGGACACAGGCGCTCATCCTAATGAGGTCCGCCCATAATGGTCTTCGAGCAACAAAAGAGTGACCAGCATAGATCACCGAAATGCAGCAGCAAAGTCCCGAAGGGATAAGTTTTACCCTACCATGGATCGCCTGATCGTTGGAAGAAATGATTTCAAATTCCACCCGCATAGGATCCCAACCAACCCAAATTCTACCTCCCGGAGAGGAATCGTAGTTGGCAATCCATTTCCATTCCGAAAGAAGTGTAGCAGACAAGGGACGAAATAGATACTCTGGCACTTTGGTTTCCAAAAGGCCGACCATACTTAAGCCATTAGAACGAGCAAGGTTCCGAACCTCGGCTCTCCTTAAGGGGTCCATAAGTCCTCTAACATTCCAAAACCCGAACGACATAGATATATATATATATATATAAAGAGGAATATATACAACCTAAACTAAGCAAAGAAAAGAAGAGGAAGGGCGGCAAAGCCTACCTCTGCTTGTACGGCTTCCGGCGAGGAGTAGCCGTATTCCCCGGGATGTCTGCCTGGCCCTCCGGGGCTAAGGCGCGAAGTCTTTCCTTGATTGTCTCGACCTTTGTTGAAGCAGCTTTCGGAGGCGGCATAGACGATTCCGGGTCAGAAATGTCCTCCTCTTGTGAGGAAACAAAGGTAGCAGCAACCGAATCCACTTCATGGTCTGGGCTTGAGGAAGGGACAAGAAGTGGCCGGGTGTTGGCTGTAAGGGATAGCACAATCTTCGGGGGAGCACTTTGTCCCCTAGGAGCTTTCCGAGAAGGTCCGGTCACTGGGATCTCCGCGGGTGCCTTCAACGCCCGAGGCCGATCTTCCACAAGAGGGGCCTTTAACGGCCGGGACTGGATCTCCACGACCGGAGCCTTCGACGGCTGGGATTGGTTCTCAGCAGCATCGCTTGGGGGGCGCGAGGATTCACCAGCCTTAGAGGCTTGATTCCTCTTCTTCCTAGTCCTTGGTTGTATCCAAGGCTGTTCCGGAGCGGCGTGAGATTCTTCCATCACCGGGTTGGGACAACGATCCATAGCTTGAATCGAAGGAGCAGGATCCATCAAAGTCAGAGGTGGAGCATGGCCAGACACCGCCGGCCGTGGAACAGGGTCAATGGAGGTCCTTAGCGGTTGAGGAACCGCCTCCACAGAAGTCAGCGAAACCTGAGATTCTGCCACACCCTGGTTGGGGTCGCAAGTTACTGCAGGGGCCAAGGGTGCTGGGTTGATCAAGGAAGGAGGAGCAGGATCCGTCCCTGTCTTGTGATGAGCAGGGGCGGCGAGAGGATTCCTGGCTTCCGCATTCGGAGGAGAGGTGTCAGCCCGCTGTTGGTTCGGCCCCTTGGCTTGGAAGGTGCGATTATGCACTTGGGTAGGGGCACGACAGTTGTGCCCGAACATACCACAATCTTGGCATTCGGCAGGTAGCCATTCGTATTCGATTGAGATCATCCGAGAAACTCCCTTCAAAACCACCTTCACGGTCTTGGGCCTTGGCTGGTTAGACTTAATTTCCACACAAATTCTAGCGAACGAAACCAATTTCATTTGATCCGTTCGTTGGTCCACATAAAGTGGTTTCCCCACCACGCTAGCGATTGCACTCATCGCCGGGACAGTCCAACAATCAAGAGGTAAGTTCCTTAAACGAATCCACACCGGGATGGAGGATTGGTTCTCCTTTTTGAGATCCATTAAAGGTTGCCATTGACGGAGGATGAGTGGCACTCTAGCAACAGTGACTGGCCCTTCCTCTAAAATCTTTTTCCGAACCAATGGGTCCGGAATGTGGAGAAAGAGGAAGCCTTGGTCATTAGCAAGCACTTCCACCAGCTTTGAACCCCACGCCTTCTTCAGGGATTGTTGCATGAGATCAAAAGGAAGCTTTCTGTTTGCAAGCAAGTAGCCGACCAAGCATTGATACCATTTTGGATCAACCGCATCAAGGGCTTCATCCGGTAAGTTCACCACCGCTTCACCATCAACAAAAGAAGGAGGGATGAAGGATAACTCGGAACCTTTCACTGCAAGACGAGCTACATTTGCCCACGAACGGGCCGGGGCCTTAGGATGACCAGCTGGAAATCCCGGGCAAGAGGAAGCTGAACGCCTACGGCTTCTACCTCTGGACCGATACGGTCGAGTAAAGGATTCCTTCACAGCTTGCTTGTTCAGCATTTCAGTCCCCTGCATTGCTTGCTTATTCCTCAGCTCGGCATGGCCGGATGAGGATGTGCCGGCCACAGAAGGCAGCACCGAATGAGAGGTCGCACCAGGAGAAGGGTCTGCCGGCCTCTTATCAGCCGCTGATTTGGTTTTCTGGGGTTGGTTTTCAGCCTCAACCACAGAAGGAGACATTTCCACGCACACCTAGACGTCACCAAAAGCACATCTATCCATAGACGAAAGATAGGTACTCACCCGGCCACTCTACCACAACCCCACTCAGCCAAGCAACAGAGACAGATTCAGCCCCGCCCGCACACAGCAGAACCGAAGCAAGAAGGGATTCTGCAGAAAATGACAGGCCAACGTAGGAGGAATTGCAGAGAGTTATCTGGGTGAACGCTGCAGAGAGGGCGAACGGTGGGAATGAGAGAAGGGACTAGAGGAGGCCTCCTAACAAGTATCAACTCCTTTTAACCACATCAGATCAGGAACGAGGCAGAAGAGCAGACGAAATTCCAGAACAGCGCAGCAGAATTCGCACTCTGAGTTGCAGACAATTTCGAACTGCAGATCAAGTTTTCGCAATCCGAACGGTGAGGATGGAGGGGAAATTGCAGTGAAGCTTCCCTCCAAAAATCAGCCCAAAGTAACGGTTAGATCCTCCGGGATGATATGAAACAGAAGCGAAATACACCAGCAGAGGAAACCAGCAGAACCTTGACCGGTATTTCGTCAAACACCGTGTGTGCACCCCAAAAACGATCGTTTTTAGACGAAATCGAACAGTGGGAATCAAAGCCGGGACCAAGAGGATTCTTCCCTCCAAAGAAGAAATCAATCCAACCAACACAGCTCAATGAAAACAACAGGTATCCATACCCGCAACTCCAGAACTGACCTGCATTGTTTCGAACCGAAGGTTGCGGCTTAACTCGTAGAGCAGAGAATCCCTCATCAATCCGAACGGTGAAGTTTGAGAGGAGGATCCAACGAATCTACGCTCCAAAAATCAGCCCATTCCAACGGATGGATCATCAGAAATGGCTGTACGAAGCATCGAAACCCAGATCTGGAAACCTGCGAATCCGCGAGCTAGGGAACGCGATAACTCATGATGTAGGTATCGATTTCAAAATCCCTCCGGTGGGAATGAAGATAGGACAGCAAGGGACCTTCCCTCCAAAAATCAGCCCATTCCAACGGCTAGATCATCGGAGATGAGCTTTGCACCAGAACTGCGAACAGTTGCCCGCGAACCAGTTTGAGAGCATTCGCGTGAGAGAGTTGGTTTTTTTTCAGGAACAATAAGCTTATATACTCCTTCTTGTTCGTTTTCACTTTACCCAGAAACCCTAAGTTCAAAAGCTTTTCACTCCTCTGAACTTTTCTCTCCCAAATTTCTACCTCTCAAGCTTTTGACTTTCTTGCGAAACAAGTGTGAAAGTTTCTCCAAGAAAGCGACAATGTCTTACCAAAGGAAATCCTCAAGGATAGCAAACAGGGGACCACAGGGTTCTGGTGAGGGGCCTACGCACTTCGATCTCACAGAAGAAAGTGACTTTCCAACAGAACAGACTCCTCAACGATCTCAACAGCGCACCTCCTCAACTAGACCTCATGATCGTCGCCTTCAACATGCAGAAGAAGTTCTTGAAGATGTTGAACCTGTAAGATCACTCAAGCCTGCTTTTGTTTATAGGCTTTACTCTGCATTGAAGGAAGGAGGTTCTGCAATGACCTTCATTGATGAATTTCTGAAAGAAAAATGTTACAAAAATGAGACACACTTTCTCACTGTGATGGAGAGATAAGGCGTTGTTCCTACTGGAACGGCAGCAAAAGTCTTTGCAAACTTTCCCAGTGACCCTAGGTTTGGTGGTGTAAATCAACCTGAGGGAAAGGATGATGATGAGAAAATGTTTTTACATTTGAAACCTTGGATGGGTGTGGCTGCAAACCTTCGAGGAAAGAATGATGAACTGTTTCGATCAGACGGACACAGGAAGATATATGAGAAACTGCTGAAGCATGGGGTGATGAATCCACGGACGGTGGATTTTGATTTTCTGGATTTATTAAGCATCAATCTGAGAGAGAAGTTTGAGAAGCTTCAACTTCATAAGTTCTGCACTGAATGTGATGTGGCTTATTCTGAATTAACCGCATATTTTTATTCCAATCTTAGTTTCCTTGATGCGAACAGCTTTTCATTCAGCGTGAGAGATAGAGAATTTGTTGTTGATACGGACACTCTGGCGGATGTAGTTGGTGTGGAAATGGGTGCTTTCCCATCAATTTCTGTGTCTGTAAGTCATGCAACTCTAGAACTTGCAAGAGACTGAATTGCTGAAGGTCGTCTCTCCTACTCCAGGATGAATGCAACAAATATTCTACTTCACAAGATAGTGATCAACTGTCTTAGACCGAAATCAACATCAAAGACAGATGTATCCATCTCAGAGGCTAAGTTGATGTATGCAATCAAGATTGGTCTTAACTTCTCACTGCCACACACTATCATGTTTCACATGTACAGGTCCATGGCAAAGGACAAGGGAAAACTCCCTTATGCTGCTCTCATCACTCGTCTTTTTAGACACCTGAACATTCAGCCTCCTCACATTCTCTCTGTGAAGACTATTGATCAAATGGTCATCGGACTGAGGATGATAACAAAGATGCGTCTGAAAGAACTCAGCAAGAAGCTGGAGCAGTTCAAGGAGAAGACTCCTGTTAAGTCCAGACCAGACTCTTCTGCGGCCAAGAGAAAAGGAAAGGAACCGGTGACTGGTCCTATCAAGAAGAGAAGGGCAATCATCTTGGAGGATGAAGATGATGAGGATGCTTTGCCTATCTCTACTCTTGTCTCTCAGTTTTCTGCACCTGTTTCAGCTGTTCCAGAACAACATTTTGCAGAAGACACTGAGAAAGGACTCCAGGGAAAGGGATCCTTACAAGAAGAAGAAGAGAAAGAAGAGAAAGAAGAAGAGAAAGAGGAAAAAGAAAAAGAGGAAGAGAAAGAGGAAAAAGAAGAAGAGGAAGAAGAAAAAGAAGAACAAGAGGAAGAACCAGCAAAGACAGATTCTCCAGCAGAAAAAGAGGATCAAAGACATCCTGTCACTGAGGAAACTCCTCAGAAAGAAGAGTACTTCTCTCCTCCAGAAGACATTGAAACAAGGGGAGATGCCCAAAGAGAATGTACTCCTCTTCTACTGACTTTTACAAGTGTAAGTGTTAGTCGATCGCCTCCTGATGCAGAAGATGTTCATGCTGCTCAGTTTCCTGAGGGAGAGGCATCATCTCCAAATATTGATCTCCCTGCTGATATTCACACTGGCTTGACTCCACCATCAGACCGAGTTGACGCAAGCACATAGACTGAAAATTCAGATTTTGGAAGACTGCTTGACATTATCTTGGAGCTCAAAGGCCAAATCTATGCTATGGGGTGTGAATTTCAGACTTTGCAAAATGAGAATCATGCAATGTTCATCACCATGCATGATCAGCTTAAAGAGGTTCAGTGTCAGGTTCAGGCCACTGCCAAAGGCACCGCTCTTACTCAACTACAGGAAGATTTGAGGAAGCTAGAAGGAACTATCAAGTCTATGGAGGACTTTCAACTTGTTCGCATTCCTCGTGCTCCTTGATTTCTTTTTAATGCTGACAAAAAGGGGGAGAAGACTTTGCAGATTTCAAGACTTTCACTCTATCCTCTATCCTCACTCCAAACCAAATCTTCACTTTTAAACATCTTTTTTGGTTTGTTATGATTGTGATTGATATTTTGACTTTATCTTGAGTTTTTGAATGTGTGCTCATTATTGCATTACTTTAAGCTATTAAATTAGATAAAGATAGTAATGTCTGCACATGACTAATGAGGTTTCTGTGGATGCAGATCTATGAGGGTAAGTCTGTGTACAGGACATCTGTGTACAGGATAACTTCTACTATTTTTATTCTAATCTTTTATGAGATATCAATGCTTGCTTAAAAGTTGTATTGTAGGGCAATAATATTCAAATCTGCAGGAAAGTTTTGTCACCATCAAAAAGGGGGAGATTGTTGGATAAATTATCTTCAAGTATTTTGAAGTTGACAAAACATTTTCCTCAGTCTAGTCTGAAGACTTACAGACTCTACTGGCAAAGTTTGAAGATCAAAGTCTGAAGACTTACAGACTCTACTAGCAAAGTCTGAAGCTAGCAAGACTCAAGTTTCAAAGTCTACCCTCATGGACAGTTTCCAGACCAACAAGATAAAACCTTATATTATGATCTTATATGGTTTTTACTCCAACGTCTAGGGAATATATTTCTACTGGATTCAACACTAGAATATCTTATTTTCATATTCGAATATATATAGATTCTCTAAAGATTCGCAACCTATATTTGGAAGGATCTACTTATGGAAACCAAGATCCTGATTGTATGGGCGAGCAGGATTGATGGGCTATCAACACTTACCTTAAAGAGCTCGAGATCTCTCTAATTGATTTTGTCCAACGGGTTGATTGGAAGAACTTCTTTGGAAGGTGCCAACGGTAATGAAGGCATGAAGAAGTATTTAAGAGAGATGCTCCAGTTGTTGAAGGGTGCCAGATAGAAGAATTCCAAAGTCTGAATCTCCTTTTATATTTTGTGATCTTATTCTTCGAGTGTTATATGTAATCAAAAGAGAGATCATACTATGGTGAGACCTTAAGGAAGTGTAGTAGAGCTTCTACATAGTGGACTCAAGAGCGTGAGACTGTAATCACTCTTTTTTATTCTTAGTGAAATCCAGCCAGAAGGGCTGTCCGTGTGGGAGAGTGGACGTAGGCTTGGTCTAAGCCGAACCACTATAAATTTGGAGTCTTGATTCTCTATCCCTAATCCTTTTATCTTTCATTACTTTCATTTGCTGCGATTGTTGTTTTTCATTCATTAATCTCTCTTCGGATTAGATTGCTAAAATTACTTTAATCACCTATTCACCCCCCCTCTAGGTGCTAATTCTAGTCCTAACAACATATACCTTCTGAACGTAAACCCATAAAGTTCTCAGTGCCTTATTTCTATTCAAGACAAAGCAAGTCTCTGGCATCGGAAGCTTGGCCATGTTAATATGAAACAAATTGCTAAAGTTTCTTCTAAGAAGTTGGTTCGAGGTCTTCCTAATCTAGCTTATCAGAAGTTTGAATTATGCATTTCCTATGTCTTGTGAAAACAGGTCAAAAGTTCCTTTAAACTTGTAAATCAAGTTTCTACCAGTTGAGTTTTGCAACTTCTCCATATAAATCTTTTTGGACCAACCAGAACTCAGAGTATTGGTAAAAAGAAATATTGCCTGGTAATCGTGGATGATTACTCTCGTTTCACTTGGGTATACTTTCTAGCAAGTAAGTCTGAAAGATTCTCTTACTTTTCAAAGTTTGCCAAGAAAGTTTAGAATAAAAAAGGTTATGCTATTTCTAGCATACAAACAAACCATGGAGGTGAGTTCGAAAATCGGGACTTTGCGAAGTTCTGTGATGAATCTAGTTTTGAGCATGTTTTCTCTTCTTCATACACTCCATAACAAAATAGGGTTGTGGAAAGGAAAAACAGATCTTTACGGGAGATGACTAGAACTCTTTTGATAAAGAGTAAAATATCCTCTCGATTTTGGGCAGAAGCAGTTTCTACTGCCTGCTATATTATCAACAGAATATTCTTGAGGCCTATCCTAAAGAAAACCCCTTATGAAGTGTATAAAGGAAAGAAGCTGAATGTTTCCTACTTTCATGTCTTTGGTTGTAAATGTTTTATTTTGAAGAATGCGAATGATCGATCTAGGAAGTTCGAGGAAAAATCAGACGAATGAATCTTCCTTGGCTATTCGACTTTAAGCAAAGCCTACATGGTCTTTAACAAGAAGACTCAATCTGTGGAAGAATCTATGAACGTCATGTTTCAGGATTATGTGCAGAATCAACCAGATCAGACTCAACTTGAAGAGTCTAAACTAGTTCCAGACTTAATAGAGTCTATTTCCCCCAAAGAAGTTCAAACTTCTGGAGAACAGCAACAAGCAAATCGAGAAGATTCAAACGAAGCAGAGGATCAACAGACTCTCAGACCAAATAGCAACTGAAAGCACAAGTCAAGTCATCCCAAATAACTTATCATTGGAAACATTGATGAAGGAATTCGCACTAGATCCAAAGGAAAAGAAGAGTCCAGTGCTCTAGCACTTGTCTCTGAGATAGAACCAAAAGGAGTAGATGAAGCATTGGCTGATGAAAGCTGGATAGAAGCTATGTAGGAAGAACTCAGACAATTAAGCATCAACGATGTATATGGAACAACCACTAGGATTTGAAGATCCAAGAAAATTAGACTTTGTCTATAGACTAAAAAAGGCCTTGTATGGACTGAAGTATGCACCTCGAGCTTGGTATGAAAGGTTGAGTAAGTTTCTAACTCAGAATGGTTTTGGAAAGGAAAAGGTTGATACTACTTTATTTATAAAGAGAGAAGGAAAAGATTTTTCGTTGGTAAAAATTTGTATAGATGATATTATCTTTGGTTCTCCTAAGGAAAATCTGTGCAAGAAATTTTCAAGATCTATGCAGGATGAATTCGAAATGAGCATGATGGATGAGTTAACCTTCTTTCTGGGATTGCAAGTCAGACAATCGAAGAAAGGTATATTCATTCACTAGGAGAAATATGCCAAAGATCTCATCAATGTCAAGTTCTTTGAAACTGGACAAGGATGAAGGAGGGAAGAAAGTGGATCAAAAACTTTACAAAAGCATGATCAGTTCTCTTCTATACCTTACTGCCTCTAGACCTGATATTTTATTCAATATGTGCATCTGTGCTAGATTTCAATCTGATCGAAGGGAATCTCATCTAAGTGTTGTAAAACACATCATCAAGTATGTTGTGACTTCTCCAAAGCTAGGTCTATGGTATCCAAAAGAATGAGACTTTACTCTACTCGAATATTCTAACGCTGATTTAGCCGATTGTGGAGTCAACAGGAAGAGCACATCTGGCACTTGTCAACTGTTGGGAAATATGTTGGTATCTTGGTTCTCAAGGAAGCAAAGTACTATAGCATTATCAACAACAGAAGCAGAATATGTTGCTCTTAGGAGTTGTTGTTCTCAAATCCTATGGATAAGACAACAACTAAGAGACTTTGGAATAGAAGAATCTTGCATTGAGATCAGATGTGACAACACAAGTGCTACCAATCTCACTAGAAACCCAGAAACCCAATTCTTCATTCAAGGCGAAGCATATAGAGATTCGACATCATTTTATAAAGGATCATGTCTAGAATGGGGAGATTTTGGTTCAATTTATTGAGTCAAATAATCAATTGGCAGATATCTCCATGAAGCCTTTGGAGAAAAGTTTATTTGAGTCTATTCGCAGCAAGCTGAATATTATCTCTCCTATCGACTAAAGTCTGAAGTTGGTCAGACTTAGAACTTCAACTTGAGGAAATCTCTTCAATCCAAGTCTTTTAATTTTAGTATGAAATTTCTGAACAGGTATGATTTTATTCGAATCATAGCTTGCCTATTTTATTTTTAGAAGTTACTATTTTTCTTGTTAAAGTTTGATTTTAGAATTTTTAGCAGTTTCCATTTTCAATTTATTCCGAGAAGGCATTTTCTTTTGTGTCGTTTCAACTTCCCGTTTTTGAATGCTTTATATCTTCCAAAACAATTCATTTCATGTATTGCCTTTCCACACCCTTATCGCGATTCTCTTCTCGCTCGATTTTTGCTCTCAAAATTTCTCTGCAAGTTTCAATCTTTTTCACTCGAAAATGTTGATGAAGTCCTCCAAGTCTACATCTACGTCACACCAACGAAAGTCCTCTCATATAGCAAGTCAAGGTCCTCAGAGCATGCCAGAAGGACTAATGCACTTCGATCTCACTCATGAAGACTCTCCACAGAACTCTCCATAGAACTCTCCACAGAACCCTCCACGCCAACCTTTAAAAGAGGAAGTTAATCAAGAAGCAGTTCCTCTCAGAGTCTTGACACCCCAGGTTCTTTACAAGCACTACACTTATCTGAAACAGGGTGGTTCTCCAATGACTTTTATCACTAATTTCCTAAGAGGACATGGGCATGGCAACAAAACAATGTTCTTAAGAGCGATGGAAATGTTGGGTATAACGCCGAATGGTTTGGCAGAAAAAGCTTTTCTTTATTTTCCTTCTGATCCTAGATTCAGTTCTGAGCATCAGCCTGAAAGTAAGGATGATGATGAGCGGATTTATACGAATTTCCAACCCATAATGGGTGTGGCTGCTGATGTCCCTGGAGAGAGAATGAGATTGTTTTGTTTTAAGGAGCACAAAAGGGTTTATACCCAGATGTTGAATAGAGGGGTAATAAACCCTCGAACAATTGATTTCGATTTCTTGGACTCGATCAAGGTTGACTTAAGGGCAAAGTTGGCTGCTCTTCAACTTGAGAAGTTTTGTGCTGAGACTACTATGGCTTATCCTGAGTTAACTACATACTTCTACTCTAATCTGTCTTTCCTTGACCAGACTCACATTCAGTTCATTGTCTATGAAAAAGCCTTCGTTGTGGATGTTGACACTCTAGCTGACATTCAGGGAGTAGAAAGAAGCGATTTTCAACCGATCAACATCTCAATCAGTCAAGCAACTCGCTTTTTGGTGAAGGACAAACTGCCTTGTGGGAGTATCACATACTCTCGATTACTAGCAACCAGTGTTCTATTGCACAAAATAATGATCAACTGCATCAGACCCAAGGTACCCTCCAAGACTGATATGTCTAGATTTGAGGTGAAAATCATGTGGGCCAGTTGCAATGGCATTCCTTTTTCTCTGCCGCATACCATTTTCCTGCACATGTATAAGACAATCATGAAAGAAAAAGGGCAATTGCCTTACTCGGCTTTGATCACCAAGTTGTTCTGCCATTTTTAGATCCAGTTTCCCTCTTAGCTCTGTTCAAGAACCATTAGTCCTATGGAGATAGGACTAAAGATGATCTCGAAGATGAGGCTGAAGGATCAGACTAAGGCAATTGAGCATCTGAAGAAGGAATCCACAAGTAGAACCAAGGCAGAATCGACTACTGCAGGGAAAAGAAAAGGGAAGAATGTTGCTCAAACAACTTTGAAGAAGAAGAAAAGGTCTATCCTCCTGATGGATGAAGAAAAGGAGGATGATCTGACCATCTCTGCTCTTGCCTTGAGAAATCTTCAAGGAGTTATTGATTTTAAGGAAACTAAAGAAGAGTAAGTTGAAGCAGAAGCAGAAATAGAAGAGGAAGAATAAACAGAAGAAGAAGAGCAAGTAGAAGCAGAAGATGAGCAAGAAGAAGAAGATGAGGTTGAGAAGGACCAAGAAGATGAAGACTCTGATGGAGCAAATGGTGCCATACCACTATCAGACGAGACTGAGAAAAGAGATTCTGAAGAAGAAAGGGAAGATGCTACATCTAAAGGAGCAAACAATCAACAAGGGAAAGCATCTAATGCTGACCAAGAAAAGGCTACGGAAGGTGAAGTCACATCTCAACCTAAAGGCAACAAGTCAGGGGGAGATCACGAGACAACTCGTTTCATAGCACCTACTGCTAGTGATGGCATTAGCAAATCTCCTGCAGATCCCGAAGATGTCTTTGCATCTCACTTCCCCAAGATTGATGAAGAAGAGACTCCTAATCGAGACAAGCAATAAGCTGCTCGTGATCAAGTCGATGTTCCTCCTTCTCTTGATATTCCATAGACTAACTTTGCTAAAGCTAGTGTTCAAACCGAAACTGATCCCAACTATTCAAGGTTGGTTGAGCTCATTTTGGAGGTTAAAGCTCAGTAATATGCAATGGAGTACGAGATTCATAAGCTCTACACCGCCTTAAAGTCTTCGATGGACTCTCTCGATGGCACAGTACAATCTCTTGACACTAAAGTTCAGACTTTGAATCAACAGACGTCAAGGTTGTAGCCAAAGTCGAGGAGGCAGTGCAGTCGCTAGAGGATTTCCGACTCATTCGAGCTCCTAGACAAACCTGATTGACTCTATCTTTTCAATCCTATATTTTTTTTACTTTCTCTTTCTTTTTGCTATTGACAAAAAGGGGGAGAATGAGATGCAGATTTAACTTGTTTGAACTGGTTGCGTATTGGATACTTATATTATGCAGTAACCTTTTATGGTTGTGATTATGGATGTGGCTAATTGAATCTTGTCTAAATTTTCAAGATTAACGTGTTTTCTGTGGTTGCAAAATCAATGTTATCTACATCCTTAACAATGTGTTTTTATAAGTTATCATGTATTGATAAAGTGTTGTTTTGCAAGATATAAGTTGTAAATCTGCAGGAAAGTTTTGTCGCCATAAAAAATGGGGAGATTGTTGGAGAAAACTCATATGATGTTTTGAATCTAACAAAACTTATCTAAGTTCTATTCTGAAGATTACCAGACTTTTGTGTCAAAGTCTATCTTACAACAGAAGTCTGCCCACTCTGACAAATTCTAGACTAAACGCAAGAGAAGAATGAAGACGTAACCAAACTCAGGATTATCTTTCTTTCTTCAAGGCTTCAGTTCGTACAGGATATATATGGCTTTATGGTTGGCAATATCACCTACGAGATTGGTTATCTTTAATGGAATCAATTTAGATACATTAAATCATTTTAGAAGACAAGCTAATTTGGAAAGAATCTATTTATGGAAACTAAGATCCTGATTGTATGGGCGACCATGATTGACGGGCTTTCATCACAATCTTCAAATGGCTTGAGATCTCCTTGATTGATTCTGTCCAACGGGTTGATTGGAATAATTCATTTGGAAAGTGACAACGGTCGAAATAGCATGAAGGAGTATTTAAGGAGGCTTCTCCAGTCATTTGATAGTGGCATGAAAGAAGAATTTCAAAGTCTAAAGCTTCCCCTTTACTTGTTATTCCTTATATTGTGCTCAAATTTGAACTCAAAAGAGAGAGAGACTTATACTGAGACTTCGTGAGAGCAGTAGAGACTCTTCACTAAGAAGTCGAGATCGCAGGATTATAAATTCTCTTTTGATTCATAGTGGAAACCAGCCAGAAGGCTGTCAGCGTGGGAGAGTGGACGTAGGCTTAATCTAAGCCGAACCACTATAAATTATGTGTTCATTTTCTCTTCCTTGAACTCCTTTACTTTATTCGTACTTCAATTTAATAGTTAAAGTCTAAACTCCTTCAAAGTCTGCTGTTTATCAGACTCAGTTTCAAAAGCAAATATTCTTATTGCATTTCGCGAAAATTGTCTTCACAACTATTCACCTCCCCTCTAGGTGTTCATATTAGCGCTTTCACATAGGACTTCCTCTCAATTACAAAAACTTATAGTATTTGAAGAGTACCTCAGGCTTCTTTACTAAAATGGGGGTCGCTTCCTGAGTAACTTCCTCATCTGCAGAATGGTGAGGAGAACTCTAGGGTGAATCTTCTCCGGTCAGATCAAAGTGAGTTGGTCCTTCAGGAATATTCCGAGGCCCACGACTAGTAAAGCGAGAAGATTTCCTTTGGAATGACATTATGGCAGATTTGGAGGACTTCAACAACATGCTTATGTAGAAAAGAGTAAGAAATTTGCAGAGAGTTTGTGAGAGAATTCAAGAGAGACGAGAGTTTGAAAGTTAGGGTTTGAAAGCACATTGTGTTCGTAAAGAAAAAATTTGGAGAATTTAAAGAAACTAAAATAAGGCAAATGAACCGTCATAAGGAAAAATGCCTTTTCGAAAAAATTTAAAAAGGTAACTACCAATAATTTTGAAATAAATTCCGAAAAATCAGCAAGAAATGTATAATTTCCAAAAATAAAAAAGGCAAGTGATGATTTAGAGGTAAACATACCTGTTCAGAATGGAAAGAAACTTACGTGCCAAAAATTAAAATAAAACTACCTGGGTTAGGAAGACTTTCAGACTGAATCATTTTCCATATGTTGAACTGTTGAGTCTAATCAACCATAGATTTCAGTCTGAGGGAAGAATGATATTCAGCTTATTATGTATTGACTCGAATAAGCTCTTCTCCAATGGTTTGGTAAAAATATCTTCCAGTTGGTTCTTCGAATCAATGAATTGAACACTAATCTCGCCATTTTGTACGTGATCTCTTATGAAGTGATGACGAATTTCGATGTGCTTCGCTATTGAGTGAAGAATTGGATTTCTAGTGTGATATCTTGATTTTCAAACCCTACTTTCGACTAAATGAAATGGGCTTTTCATCGATGCACCTATAGTTTTTTTCTTTGAGTTGGCCACTCACGAGATGACTAGCTTATCAGGTGAAGCCGTTAAGGAATCTAAACACGACTGATTTGAGAATTCAACCAGGAATCGACTGCTCAACCCTGCTAATCTACAAGGGTCACTACGGCATAGTTAAAAATCGATTAAAGACTTGAGATAGGTCGATTCAACAGAACCATGTGATTAGGTGTGGTGATTCCACCTAATTGCAAAATTCTTGTCGATCGGCATTAGACCGATTTTTCTGTCGTTTTGGTACCCTGTGTCCGTATTTGAAACCTTAAGATTTTCACGACAACCGAGAGTCGCCAATGTGTCGAGGATGTACAATGTGGTTCGAAAATAATCGACCATGGGTCAATTGCGCTAAAAATTCCTAAAAGCTACCCTATAGGTTAGGTTAAGCTAAAATCGCGTCCTGTTGAAATTAACCATGAAATTGAACCCGATTTCAAAAATTTAAAGTTTGGTCATGTCACGATTTATTTTAGGAACGTCAACTCATCCTTTAAAGATTTTCGGTGAGCTCGGGATTTTTATGGAAAATCAATTCGGACGATTCGGAAAAGAAATGAAATTCGGTTGGCCATTTTCAAGTGGATTTTTGGCCGCCAAAGGAAGCTAATTGGTGAAGGGAAATTGTGGAATTTGTGTGGGCTTCCTCCTCATCAAAATTGGTCACCAAATTAGAGAGATTTGTGAAGAAATTGAACGCCAAATGAGGGAAATTCGTGGGCTGGTATGGGGGCTGCAACATTTGGCATAAAATTGGTCATTTGTGGGAAATTATAGGCAAGAAAGTGATGGGGGACCAAGGGGATATGCATGAAGACTTTTGGGACCAAGGAAATGATGAAGTAGGATATTTTGCCTTGAATTTAAGGTTCCTCTCTCTCTCTCTCTCTCTCTCTCTCTCTCTCTCTCTCTCTCTCTCCTTCCCCTCCTTCTTCGTGTGACTCCTACCTCAGCCGAAGACCACAGTTGCTTCTTCCTTCTATTTTCACGTCCACGCACGTCCAGCTTTCCTCCATTACCGCTGCCGTCTCCACCGACTTTTTTCCCTAGCTTCACTCCATTGGATCTCGGCCAAGCAATGGCACTTGCTGCTTCCCACCAAGCGTCAACCACACACTCCACTTCCCTCAATCAGCTGCCACACGTCCGCTATTCAACCCCCACTAGTCAACCCCAGCGAATCCCTCCCCCAAAGTTGACTCCAGCAGCTTCTTCGTGCGCCAGCTACACCCCTCCACTTCATCACCCACTGAGCAGCCTCACGCCCCCATGAGCTCCTTCCACTCGCTCCAGCTCCACCATTCTTGTTTCTCCACCGAAGCATCCCACCGTCTACAGCCAATGCCACCTTTCATTTTATTTCCCTATTCCTCCACCAATTCAACCCAGCGGAACTCCCCCTCAACATCACGCCTGTAGCCCCACTCCAGCCCGCACGTTCCAGCTCCATCGTTCCTTCACTCAAGTAACTTTAGTCGCGTGACCAACCCTATGTCCAAAAATGAGCAACCCAACAGTGGGCTTTGTGGCCTTTTGCTGGCCCTCCCAAGCTCCCTTTGACATCACCGTAGACTTGAGTTTCGAAAGCCGTCGTGTCACCGTCACTGTGGACTCACCGGCTCGCTAATCTGGTGAGTTTACTTGCTAAACTCTACTTAGGGAGTTAATGATGCTTAGGGGGTGATTAGTTTAGGCTAATTAGGGATTAGGTGGTTAGTTAGATTAAATTAGTGATTTAGTTATTCAATTGTGCATGTTAGGTGGTTGGAATAACCTATTGAGGGACTAGATAGATCATGCTATTTATCTAGATAGGTTCCGAAATTTTCTAGGCCCGTTTAGGTGGTCAATTTAGCATTTCTAGCCTAAGTTGGTATTTTTGGTATTTAATTGCATTTATTTAATTTTTTTAGTATTTATTTAATTATTTAATATTTTCTAGAAATTATATCTGTGGCACCCCTCGACGGCCCCTGATCCATTAGGGTCGCTACAGGTCACTCGCCTATCACTTGTCCTATTAACATATCACTCTGATACCATTTAATTATAACGGGTCCATAAGTTCTGGGGGTTAAATTATTCGAATTGGTCCCAGCGCAATTCATATAACGGAAGCATAATCAAATTTCCCTATCCCATACTCCAACAAAATAATGCAATGCACACCAACTACGCATCATATAAAAGATAAGGTCGAGCCACTTTTATTTACATAACTTTGATGGATATCATGAGTTGGTACATCAAAAGGCCAAGGCTTCACTAAGCTCGGCTATCACCAAAAGTACCTAACTCTACAGCAGTCACGATCAGCAATCCATCATCAGTGTCGGCCATCCAAAAAGTGTCTTCCATTACCCATCACCAGTATCATCACAACCAGCTCGGTCCATCGGCTGGCGGCGGTGGCAGCATCCCCATCATGATCCCGTTGTGGCGAACATGCACAGATAGAAACTCCTGTACCACGGGGCCATCAGGTAGACCCACGTCGTACATGACTAAGACTCGAACACTGATGAACACTAGTCCATGGACACCCACACAGGCATGCTCCGAACACGAGCACTCAACATGAATAGGAACGCCATAAAATGTGCCATGAGTGACGGGTAACAGAGGCATCTCTCAATTTGAAATGTTAGTCCCCAAAGGGGTGAGTACAACCACTCAGCAGTAAAGATCCATCAAACTACACAGTGCATCAGGCAAGACAATCAAGGTATCACGAGTAAAGCACATATCATCCATGTAGTCAAGCATACATCACCATGCAGTCATGCATATATCTCCATGAGATCCATTCAATGCCTTGGTGATCACACTTCCAAAAATCAAACAATACCAATTCAAGTTCATAGACAATTTATACACCAGGCCATATGCACACACATGCGCATGATTCGTTTCTGATTTTGATATTCAAAAAGGATCTCGGGGACCAATCTTTGCATCCCTCCTAACTCTTGCACCCAATCTGGCATCGCGAGACTTCCGGCACACACCTCCGGGCATCTCGTACCCCAACTGGCATCACGAGGCCTCCGGCACACACCTCCGGGCATCCCAAAACTCCCAAGGACATCCAGCACACACTTCTGGGCGTCCAGCACACACCTCTGGACATCCCGACACTCTTGAGGCATCGTCAACTTAGCCGTTCGACAATATAGTTATTATCAGCACACATGGATATATCTCACTTTGGAAAAATGCCATTTGATGCAACAATGCCCAAAAGTTTCATTTAATTTATAAAATTTCATCAATTTTGAGGTCATATGAAATGCATAATGTCACCACGCATGCTAAATAGATAGCAACTCAGAATATCACATCCCATAGAGTAATTTATTTGTTCTTAAAAATAAGACAATTTTCGGATAAAGCATAATGCATCCTTTTAATTAAAATTCTAGAAAAATTAGTAAACGATATTAATAAATTCTTAAAAATTTAACATGATGTAAACAAGATCTAGAGAAAGAGGTTTCATGAAGAACACTATGTCAAGAAATTTTCATATAAATCGTATAGGTCCATACATCACAGCACAAGAAATTCCAACACCACTTTTGCATAGTTTCAGAAATAATTTCGATTAAATCCTTAAATGAACTCCAACTTCTGAGATTTTGATATGTTATATTTAGGATCTAGAGATAAACATTCCATGAAGAAATCGAAGTCTAATTCATTCTGGATTAAAAGCTATAATTATTATAACTCACCCTAACCCTCGGTTCAATCTCCAGATTTATCCCTTTCAAAGAAAAATCATTTCCCAAATCAATACTTGTCCGTTTATTCTCAAATTTTAGTATGTTACTCCTAAATATGTATTCTACAACTCTTATCAAGGACACAAGATCAAATTCGGACTGGATACTTGTACAAAATTCACAGAATCGTAAGGAGTCAACATAACAGTTTCCAGATCTAGAATCTTTGAAGAAAAATGGTTTCACCAACAAATACTTGTCCGTTTCTTCTAAATTTTTGATATGTTACTCTAAAAGAAGTCCTCTACAACTTTTATCAAGGACACGAAGTAATATTTCAACTATATATTTACCTACAATTCGCGGAATCACTAGAGGTCAAACTGTTTTCCATAGAACAGCTTACTAGCTTAAGGTACTACTCCCAAATTTCGAAAATTCTAACACTTAGCTCATCCGAAATCTACTTCACACACAACCACAGCATGCACCATGTATATCAAGGGACTTCACTTGCCTTAAGTTCACATCAAGCTAACGGCAACTTGAGGCTTTCGGCGAGCTTGTTCGACAGCGGGACTAGGCGTATGCACGGCGGGCCGGTCTTCTTTCTCCTCTCGCCGATGGACCCTCACAAATCTCTCTCAGTTTCACTCTCTCCCTCACTCTCGACTTCACTCTCTCCCTCCGTCGATCAATCCGCTTCTCTCTCTCTCTTCCTTCGGTTGCTTCAAGGCTAGCAATCATTAGGTTTGCATGCAAGGACATTTGGCTCTAGGGGGATGACAAGTGGAGGAGGTGGCGTGGGCAAGCTTCAACCGGTTTTCCCTCCCTCCGTCGGTCGACGGCTTCATGGGCTCCTTAGGCCGGGCCTTAGTCGGCCGAATGGTGGGGTTGTGGGCTCCTTTGGGCCTTAATCAAATCAGCCCATAATTGCTCCTAATAATCTACTTTATTCCCCACTAAATTTCATAATCTCAACTACTCACATGGCCATATAATATTGCAACATAAATCAAGTGACAATCCAATTTATAGAGTACACAGCCAAAAACAGAAAATTCCTTGTCAATTTATCCTTTAGTACAATCCTTGATCACACTTAGATATAGGGTACATTTCCAACCAAAACAATAGTTCATTCAATGTTCGGCCTTGTTTAATTGAAATCAGTCGGTCTAATGACTATAATATAGTCCAATGGTGCTTCCGATACCTTTTCATGGGTCGCAGTGTATCTAGGGATCATTATGAAATCTTAGGATGCCACAATATCGGGATAGCGGTGACCGAAATTTCGTGCTGATTGCAATGATGTCTTAGTTTATGCAATTGAGTGTTAATTTATGCAAATTGAGTGGTGATTGGAATTTTTGGTATTTATTCCAAAATTGTGAAATTTTGATATTTAATTAGAAAAATCTCGAGTGTTGGGTTTTTGACACCAAAAATGGTTTAAGGACTATATCAAATCGTGAGATTTTAAAAAGAGTGGATATCAATTTTCTGGTTCAAACTGACCGTGTACCCACACACAATTATTTTTATTGGGTGTTTTTAACACAAAGAAATTAGGCCAAGTTCATTATTTTAATTGAGGAATTTGTGTGCAAAGCACAATGTCCTTGGTCGGTATTGATTGATCGTGTGATGGTTAATTGAACCCATCCTCGATGTGTGTCGGCATGTTAGCTTGTGTGAGAAGCAATGTAAGTCAGCTTGTGTGAGCAATAATGGAAGTCAGCTTGTGTGAGCAATAGTGTATCAGCTTGTGCGAGCAATAATCCAAGTCAGCTTGTTTGAGTAATAGTGTGTCAGCTTATGCAAGCAACAATTCATATCAGCTTGTGGGAGCAATGATCTGTGTCAGCTTGTGTGAACAATGATCTATGTCAACTTGTGTGAGCAATGTTCTGTGTCAGCTTGTGTGATCAATGATCTGTGTCAGCTTGTGTGAGCAATGATCTATGTCAGCTTGTGTGAGCAACAATTTATATCAGCTTGTGCGAGCAATAATCCCTGGCTACGCCAGAGGACCGATGTGTGTCGATAGTTCATGCTTGTGTGAGCAATAATTGAATTGGAACATGTGATGGATTGATCGTATTAATTGATTGTATCGATTGATTGTTTTGATGGTATCTATTGAATTGATTGATTGAATGATCGACTGACGAATTGATTGATCGATTTTGATTGATTGGATTGATTGATTGAGTATATGAATTGTGCTAACATGCAGGAGGGAACTGAGGTGAGTTAAGTTCTTTGTTTTGTGTACATAGATTGCCTCTAGGCATATTTCCTTCCTAGTCGGGGTTTAAGAGGTGAACTTGCTGAGACATTGTCTCACCCCGTTGTGGGCTTAAACTTTTCAGGTCCTTAGATAGAGGACTCGAAGCCCCGGAGCCTGTTGAAGTGGAGTTCGAAGGATCATCGAATGTGTCCAACGAGTAGGTCAAAGGACAGCTTCTTCTAGGATCGATCTTTTTGTACCTAAACTCAATTGTTTATTAAGTGTGGCTTTTGTGAATTGTTGCCTTGCTTTTCTATCCCATGCTGTTTGGTGTCAAGGGTTATTGTTTCACTTCCGCATGTGCATTAAAATGAATGGATAGGCGACGCGTTTTGGGATGCCGTGATTTTATCGACCACCGAGGGATGGACACGTGCTCGAGGTTCGGGGCATGACGTCCCTGCCCATAGTGGTATTAGAGCTGGTTGATAGTTGGAGTGATAAGGTGCGATGGGATCTTAGGATAGTTAGTAGGAAATGCCTTTTAATTATGCTGATGCATGTTATTGATAGCTGATTGGTAGATTGTTTTGTGGTGATTGCTCAGCTTCTAATTCTGTGTGGAATTGGAAAGCAGGTTTCTATAAAAAATCTACGTAATGAGTGATCAGGATCAGAGGACTCCTAGAAAGAGGACCTTTGGACCAGTTACTCGGGGTAGGACACCGACAAGGGTCGGTACCTGAGGTGGTCGACGTAGAGCGCCGGCTCAGGCCAACGCAAGCGGATTAGCACCGCTGCAGGTTGGTGCTGGTGTAACAGCACTTGGCAATCCTAAAATCGATGGGATCGTATAGGTGCTAGTGACCCTTGGGAACTTGATGGGCCAGCAAGCACAAGACCAAGCCACCGCTGTTGCCGCTGTCACAGCCACCGCCATTGCCGTAACCGCTGTTGTTGCCGCATCTACTAAGGCCCAACCTGGAATTGTGATTAGGGAGCAAGCTGCTGCATCTAAGTCAAGGTTCAGTTCAAACAGAGACGAAAACCGGTTTGGGAAGAAGCCCATGACTGGAGGAAGGTATCATGTTCCGCCCAATAGGAAGGGTGGAATTAACGAGTCAATGCCAAGTCAGAATGGCGCGTGTCGGCTGTGTGGAAGGCAACATGGATCAGTCTCGTGCCATTTAGGACAGGTGCTTGCTTTGAGTGTGGCTAGCAGGGTCACTTAGCTAGAAACTGTCCCAGAAGGTCGATGGGACCCCAGCAGCTGCCGCTGCCACCGTCGATGGGACAGAACAGAGGGAATGTGCCGCAGAACACACAGTGGGGTATTTGGAACAAGCCTCCGGTGCAAGGAATGGTGCATGTTGTCACCTGACGAGAGGTAGAGGACTCACCAGATGTGTGCCGAGTTTGTAGAATGAAGCATGGATCAATCCAGTGTCCTGGTATAACGGGAGCGTGCTATGGATGTGGCCAGCACGATCATCAAGTGAGGGACTGTCTGCGTAGGTCCAAGGGAGCACAAGCACCGCTACCGTAGATAGGGCGCCACTAGGATAGCGAAAGGGACATGAATGAACCGATCATGCACCGATTAGAGGAAGAATGTTTTTAAGGTGATTTTATCAAAGTAGCGCAGTGGAGTTTGGTTTAGTTTGTAGAATTTCAGTTTGTTGTAATAAAGCTGTAAAAAGAAGAATCACTGGCTAAATTTGTACTTGACTAGTTTGCATATGTATAACTTTGACGTCATATATGAAAAGAGTTGACTCATGGAGCATCTTGTTGTAATGAATTGTTGTCGTGAAGTAATCTAGTTTAATCCATTAGCATGTGGAAGTTTCGAGTTATTGGGAATCGAGGAGGACCATCGATTACCTTAATCTCGTCGCTTGAGGCAACCCGTTTGTTAGACGGGGGTTGCCAAGGTTACTTAGTGACTGTCATAGATACGACAATTGAGGAGCTGAAGATCGAGGACATCGTAGTGGTACAAGAGTTTTCGGATGTGTTTCCAAAGGAATTGCCAGGCCTGCCGCCAGAGAGAGAGATGGAGTTCGTGATCGAGTTAGCACCCGGGATAGAGCCAATCTCTAAGGCTCCTTATCGGATGGCGTTGTTTGAGTTGAAGGAACTGAAGGTGCAGATGCAGGAGTTGTTGGATAAGGGATTCATACGTCCCAGCGCATCACCTTGGGGAGCACCAGTTCTGTTCGTGAAGAAGAAAGATGCTTTGTTGCATCTATGCATTGACTATCGTCAACTCAATCAAGTGACAATCAAGAATAAGTACTCACTTCCGACGATCGATGACTTGTTTGACCAACTGCATGGAGCGTCGATATTTTCAAAGAATGACTTAAAGACACAATATCATCAGCTGAGGATCAAAAAGGAGTACATACCGAAGTCAGCATTTCGTACTCGATACGGCCATTATGAGTTTACTGTAATGTCGTTCGGATTGACAAACGCCGCAGCTACTTTTATGGATCTGACGAACCGGGTGTTTAAAGAGAATCTAGATCGAGTTGTGATTGTGTTCATCAATGATATCCTGGTGTATTCGAGAAGTCCAGAGGAACAGGAGAGGCATTTGAAGATGGTACTTCAGACCCTGAGGAATCATGAGTTGTAAGCCAAGTTCAGTAAGTGCGAGTTTTGGTTGACTCATGTGGCGTTCCTAGGTCACGTGATTTCAGGCAAAGGAATCTCTATGGACCCGACTAAGATCGAATTAATTATCAAATGGCTAAAACCGACAACCGCGACAGAGATAAGAAGCTTTTTGGGTTTGACAGGGTACTACAAAAGGTTCACGGAGGATTTTCAGCATTAGCTTTACTGTTGACTCTACTACTGGAGAAGAAGAGAAATTCATGTGGACAGACAAGTGCGAGCGTAATTTCCAAGAGCTTAAGCAAAAGCTGACTACCGCACCCGTGTTGACGATTTCATCTGGTTCTGGAGGATACGAGATCTATAGTGATGCGTCGTTTAGAGGACTGGGTTGCATGTTGATGCAGCATGGTAGGGTTGTTGCATACACGTCCCGTCAGTTAAGACCTCACGAGCCGAATTACCCGACGCATGACTTAGAACTCGCAGCGATTATTTTCACTTTGAAGATTTGGAGACATTATTTGTGTGGAGAAAGATTCCACATCTTCATAGACCATCAAAGTCTCAAGTACCTATTCTCTCATAAGGAGTTGAACATGAGACAGTGTTGTGGGATGGAACTCCTTAAGGCTTATGATTGTGATATCTTGTATCACCCTGAGAAGGCGAATAAGGTCGCAGATGCGTTGAGTCGGAAGTATTCAGTTGCACGGGTGATGGTCAAGGAATGGATTTTACTTGAGAGAGCTCGAGATTCGGTTTTCAAATTTGAGGTAGGCCACCTTTCAAATCTTATGGCCACCCTCATAATTGAGCCATAAGTGCAGATCATAATCAAGACGCTTTAGCTTATAGACCCAAAGATTAAGAAAATCATGCAAGGGGATACCGAAAAGAGGAAGGCTGATTTTTAGATTTCTAATGACGAAACACTAAGGTTCCGAGGACAATTGTGTGTACCTGACGATGCAGCGCTTAAAGAAGAGATCTTATTAAAAGCTCATCATAGCAATTACAGCATTCATCCTGGTAGTACGAAGATGTATCGGAATTTGCGTCAACACTATTGGTGGTCTGGTATGAAGGTAGACATTGCCAAGCATGTTGCCAAGTGTATGATGTGTCAGCAAGTGAAGGGACAGCATTGTAAGTCGAGAAGACTTCTGCAACCTCTCAAGCTTTCCGAGTGGAAATGGGAATATATCATAATGAACTTTGTGACAGGCTTACCAAGGAGTCAGAGGGGTAATGATTCCATTTGGGTAGTGGTCGACAGACTGACGCAGTCAACTCACTTCATCGTCGTGCGAAAGGATCTTAATTTGGACAGCATGCACAATTGTACATGCGTCGAATTGTTCGTCTGCATGGAGTGCCAGTGACGATTAAATTAGACTGAGACCCGAGGTTCACAGCTGCCTTTAGGAAGAGTTTGCAGACCGCCTTAAGAACGAAGCCGCAGTACAGTACGGCCTATCACCCACAGACAGATTGCCAGTCTGAAAGGAACATTCAGACTCTCGAGGACATGTTGAGAGCATGTGTGCTAGATTTCAAAGGAAGCTAGGAGGAACAGTTTCATCTCGTCGAGTTCACCTATAACAGCTACCAACAAAGCATTCAGATGGCTCTATTTGAAGCGTTGTCTGGCAAAGCGTGCAAAACGCTAGTGTGTTAATATGAAGTTGGAGAATGGAATATTACAGGCCCAGAGTTAGTTCAGCAGTCAGTGGATGCAATAGCAGTTATCAGAGAGACTTGCGTGAGGACAGAACTCATACAATTAAAGAACTTAACCTGGGAAAACGACTTGATTGTGAGACTTGCGTGAGGACGATCCTGTAGTTAGGCAGGCTGATTTCAAGGACGACTAGAAGTCGATCCGCAGACATAACATAATGGAACGACGGGTGATTCCGTTTACTATTATCGAGCCCACGAACGACCCTAGGTCAATCCTCAGTAATCGTGTACTGTGAAATAAGAATCTATCCTCTACAATTTTAGGTAGTCAAGGACGTCCATGTGTTGAGATGTCTTGAACGTGATTTGGCATGAGTCGATTACGCATGAATCCTCAAAGCCGACCATCAGTCTGAGTTGTACCCAAAATGACATTAGGGTGAAATTAACATGGCATGAGAACCCAAGATTGGACTTCGAATTATCGGGAACGTCCGAGACAGATTTTGGATGTTGCTACTTCGATGGTCGACAGCGCTAGTTAAGCCGAGTGTTTGGAAAAAGGGACTTACGAACCGAGGAAACGAGCCCATGAGGACGTGAGCTGAGCAAAGCCAGCGTGGGCCTTAGGCCCAAGGTGGGACAGCCACCATAGTAGGCCCAAGGCAAGCAAATGAGCCCATTAGGCCCAACCCACCTTTTTTATCTTTCTAGCCCATTAGTAAATCTTAAGCCCATTTGAGCCCAATCAATTCTCAAGCCCACTCCTATTCATTGCCTAGCCCATTTCTTAGGCCGACCCATCAATTTCAGCCCAAGGACAGATTGGTAATTTGTGCATAGTGGAAATGACCAAATTGTCCCTAAAAGCATTTAAATAAGGGCAAAGGAATAGAGGGAAGATAAGGTCATGTGCATGGGGAGTTGGAGCATGCATTGAAGAGCCTTGATGAAGAATTCGTAGCCCCCTTCTCTCATTTATTTTCCTTCCTTCCTGTTTCTGCTCCAACTGACCTTTTTTATGAAAAGCTGAGTTGATTGTTGTCTTCCCATGAGAATCAGCCTTCGTGCCACCCACCATCGCGCTCAGAAGACCCAAACCATTCAGGAGTACCCAGCCGCTCGCCGAATGGAGCTGCCGGTTGACCCACTGACCAGCCGGAAGAAACTACTCGTCAGTCCATCGATCCACCTGGCAACCTGCACTGCTTTGCCTGTTTCACCCGTTTCAACCATTTTTCTCCCATTTTGACCTAGCCTCCACCCATCCTAGCCACCAACAGGTCCCCCTCGACCCTTGGTTACCGCCGGTTGCCGGCCAACCACTCGCCAGAGCTCCGACCAAGCCCGTTCAGCTCTGTTCCTTCTATAGCAATCCAATTTTTGGTGTTTCAATGGAAGTCCCAATCTATGGCTGATGTTCCAGCCTCAGGATTGCCTTGGATTGTCGTGGTAGAGGTCCCCAAGCGTAGCCTCCGTCATCACCGCCACGTCCGTGTCTCCGGCCCATTTAACAGGTGAGTTTAGCTCCTAATCCACCGATTAGTGCCTAAACTTGCTTAGGGTTGGTTTAAATAGTGTTAATTCTAGTTTAGGAGATTTAATTAAGTTATATTAGTCCTAAGATAGGTGGTTAGATTAATGGCTAAGATTAGTTTAGTTTAATCGTGCTTTATTGGCTTAATTGTGGCTTATGTGCTTAATTAAGTTTGGTTAACTTTAGTTGATTAATTGCTTGATTTAATTAGTGTTTTTAATGACTTTTGGACTTAACTTATTAGTTACTTAATTCTGGAAATTCACTGTTCATGCAACCCTGTTCACAAAACACGGTTCACGAATCACTGTTCACGTGCACTATTCACCCGAAAATAAAAAGTGGTGTAATTTCATGCGTTCCGATCTTATGAGATGCTTTGAGTGTATAAATGCATGGGCATACACATGAAATGAATAATTTTCACGAAAAGGGAAATATACTTTGTCCGAGGGACACCGAAATGGACCGCTTTTAGGGGGAAAATGATTTGAAATTGTATTTGCAAGCATTGTGCATTGGTTAAGTGCTCAAAGACAAGAAGGTAGTCTTAGTGGTGTGCTTGCATGATCAAGAAGTGGAATTTGTCACCTAACAGGAGTTTGGGGGTGATGTGTAGTGAGTTATGGTGGTATGTTTGTGTGATCAAAGGTTGGACCGCCACCCAACAGGATTTTGGGGGCGATACCCGGCGGGAGTTGGAAGTCAGTCACAGTAGAATTTGGACCGATGTCCCTCTTTGAGAAACCATCTAAACAAGAGTTCTAGACGTAGTCGTGCCCGACGGGGCGGGACAAAGCTCGATTTTTATCGGTAGCGCAACGAGAGTCGGATGAGCGCTGACTAGGAAGTTAGCCATGGCCTGGAGGTCATTAATAACTAGAGTACGCATGAGTATGGAGATCGATGATCGCTAACTGGAAAGTTAGCCATGGCCGGGAGGTCATAAATTAACTAGATTGTCGACTGGGAGTTGACTGTGGTCGATGGGTCATAAGAACTGGAAACACACATGAGTGTGGAGAGGGTTGGGCCTTATTATGAGGTGAAATTGTGTGGCATGGTATGGGACATGTCATAACGATTTTACCTTATAATCGATACTCGTGTGATCGATTGATGCATGGTAGGGGGTGCACTAAAGTGCAAGAGCGTATGTAAATCATGGCATCATCGGTTTTGAGTGTGTATAAGTTGAGCACATTGTTTATGGCACGCACACATGAATCGATAACGTGCAGGGTGTGACAATAGCCAGGTGAGATCGCTTGTGACGCGACTCATATGTGATTAATGAATTGCATCTTCTAATGGCCATGTCCATCGCGTGTATTATGCTGAGAGTCAACGTGTAAGGTATGGCACACCAGGTAAGGTTGCATGCGAACCGACTATGTGGTTAGTGGTTGACCCTGGCTGTTGTGATTTGTTGATTGTTAGTTGTTAGTCATGGTAAGTTTGTGGGGGTGGTTCTTGAGAGATACCCCGAGTTGAGTTGGTGTCCTAATTGGGGGCTTAGGGGAGGACTCGTTGAGATTGATATCTCACTGGTTATTGTATAACCACTTTCAGGTCCTTAGGATGGCACTTCCGCCAATGAGGTTCGTTATCCTTAAGGACTGAGATACTGTCGTGACGCACCACCGTTTTCTGAGTCGGGTGCATCTATACGAGAAGTATCTCTCCACCATCTGGGTGGATAAGGGACCGGGGCAATAGATACCCCATAGGTTCTTGGCATGGTTCATCCGAGATGGCGACATGCTGATCGGTCCCTTGAGAGGTTTTGACAGGCCTCCTGGGAGGGGCCCTGAGGACGATGATTGGGATTCCATGGAGCTAGACCCTTCTAACGGTGCAATGGAGAACCCTGGCCCCACTTCACCAGCGATTGACCTGTACAGCTCCAACTCTGAATCGACGGAGTCTGAGTCCGCCGGATCTGAGTGACCATAGTGCCGAGCCCGATGGTTCTTTTGTGTATAGTTGGATTAGCCTAGCCTAGTTTCTTTTTGGTCTGGCTTAGAGGATGGATCAGCCCCTCTGTTGGGCTTGTAGATCTTAAGCGATCCTCCATAGGTTAATCCAATGTAAAAATGTATATATATTTGAATAGAGGTCGTGTTCCTGCTGTTCATTTCACTATCCCTATTTGATTGCTTGATTGTATGTTGATGGGGAGATGGTTCGTTTTCTGCTTGCGCATAATGAAAGATTAAAAATGAAGGGTCGGCGATGAGTCCTGGGACATCGCTTTCTATCGACTACGGAAGGGGTTGTTGCGTGCACGGGGTTCGGGGCGTGTGGCACCCGAAAATTTTGACGACCCTCGAATATGCGACGGTCCTTGACTGATAGACGGAAGTATCATTAAACTGTGTTGCTGGTATCATTTACCAACGCCATTCTACTTTCATCGTTGGGACCGATGCGCTACTTTCATCGTTGGGACCGATGCGCTACGTATTGTAATAGCCCGAGCATAGAGTAAATTATAGTCTTGTCAGAAAGCCATTTATGTGTCAAGTGAAACTGACCTCATTTGCATTATCGCCGACCTCGGAAAAAAAGAAGAAAAGAAGTAATAACGAAACGTTGGGGACTGACAAAATTATTATTGGAATTCGTCATCGTTGGCATTACATTCATAACCTACTAATCAAACCTCCCATGCATTTACGTGAGAATTTTTCCACGCCCATCTACCCTCTTTCATTTAGACATGAAACATTATGGACCCTATGGCCATGCATGAGGGCCATGCACGGCCACACACTCACGCTCACCCATTCCCATTTCATGTCTCTCCATCGCACGGGTCAACGAACGAAGAGAGAGTTGACCCATGCAGCCCTTGTTGCTCGAAGACTCTCGGCCGTGCACACGTGTTGGGATAGTCAACCGAAGGAGGAAGTTTGTTGACCAAGGGGCGCCCAACCACAGCCACGTCGCCCACCCACACGGCTACCGCTGAAGCCCGATTGTGCATGAAGAAGACACGTCTCACCTAGCTGTCTTCGATCAATGAAGCCACCGCATTTTTCTGTTGATTTGGGTATTCAACTAGCGGTGAATTGAAGAAAAACCCAGCAGACCGCGAGTGAGTGAGAGAAACCGAGAGAGAGATTCGCGAGAGAGTGAGCAGAGAGAGGAAGGAAGGGACTGCTTCCCCTCTGTCCGTGCTCGTGCACCACAACCATCGACACCGCTCGTGTTCACCGTCGCCAAGCCGTGTCCGTGACCCGAGCTTCTATTTTTACTTGCCATCGGCACTTAGGACTTGAGGCAAGTAGAGTCCATTAAATATACACTTTGTTGCTGTGGTTTACTTGCTGTGATGATGTGTGATGTATGGTGAAATTCGAATGGAGTAGAGGTGAGTATTTTTGAAGATGAAGTAGCTGTGTTCTAAGTCTTGTATTCTGTTTTCTGAAGAAACAGTTTGTCCTTTGGTGAGTTCGTGAGTTGTATGCAATGTTCTACTTGGAATTTCACTTCGACTTCTTAATAAAAGTTGTAGAGGACTTCTTGATTGTTAACATACTAAAATTTGAGATGAAATGGACAAGTATTGAGTGGTAAAACCATTTTCTTCGAAAATATTAGATCTGGAAAACTGCTCTTTGACCTCTTACGATTCTGTGAATTTTATAAAATGTTCCAGTTCGAATTCGACTTCGTGCTCTTGATAATATTTGTAGATAACATCTTGAGGAACAACATAATGAAATTTCAGAATAAATGGACCAGTAATGACTAAGGAAACGATTTTTCTTCAACACGGGTAGATCTGGAAAACGGTACTGAGAACAGGAAAAGTAAATCGATTTTAACTTTTAATTCAGAACGAATTGGACTTCTATTTCTTCATAAAACTTGTACCTTTAGATCTTAGTTACAACTTGTCCAAATTTCAGAATTTTCTGAGTTCATTTAGGGGTTCAATCGAAATTGTTTTCAAAACTGTGCAATCTGAGCTGTTCGGACTTGGTAATGTTGCAATGCGTGGTCTATACTGTTTTGTATGAGATTATTTTGGAAAAGTGTTCTGCATAAAATATCTTTATTTATGTCTTTTCTACAACATATTCATATTTCGTAATTTTTGAAGTTCATTTGCGTATTTAACAAAAATGTTTCAAAACCTGTGCAAGTTGAACGGACAGAATTAGTAGTGCTGTGATGCGTGGTCGGTATTGAATTATATGAGGATCTTTTAGTGTAGTGTTCTTCATGAAGTATCTGACTCTATGTCTTAGCTATCACATGCTCGAATTTCATAATTGTTTAAGGTCATTTAGGCATTTAATCGAAATTGTCTCAAAAACTGTGCATGAGTAAGGCTAAAAATCATTTTCTTGTAATATACAGACTGTACGTATTCTGTGAAGCCTTGCTTGATAGGGTGGTCTTTACAAAATATGTTTTCCTAGATCTTATCTACAATGTGGTAAATTTTCAGAATTTACTTCCACAGTTTACTAATTTTTCCGAAATTTTCATGAACCGCATGTATTCTGATTTAGCTGGAAATTGTGCTATTTACTAGTTATTGAAATTGTTATGTGAATCATGTATGGATTTTCACTCGTGCAATGATGTGATGACATTCATACATTCATATGACATTAAATGTTGATGAATTTTCGTGAACTAAAAGAAAGATTTCTTTTTAAAAACTATTGCATCAAATGGTACTTTTCCTAATGCATATTACATGATTTCAAAGAGGCTGATTTCAACCATTGGCATTGTCACATCAAATGTAAAATTGAGAATGAGATACTTGAGAATATGCATTGTAATGAGGATGCCGTCGGAGGTGTGAGCCGACGATGCCCCGGGAGTGTTGGGATGCCCGGAGTGTGTGTGCCAGATGCCCGGAGGTGTGTGCCGGATGTCCTCGGGAGTTTCGAGATGCCCGGTGGTATACGGTACGTAATTCCAGGGGGAATGCCTGGTGGTATGTCGGTACATAATTCCGGAAGCCCTGGAGGTGTGTGCCGGGGGGATTCCTCGTGATGCTAGTTGGGATGCGAGATGCCCGGAGGTGTGTGCCGGAGGCTCCTCGCGATGCTAGGTTGGGTGCAAGCGATAAATGAGGGATGCAAACATTGGTCCCTGGAAGAAAAATAATGAGATCCTTGTGAAAGATAAAAATTGAAATTGAATCATGTGCATGGGTGTATGCATATGGCATGATGCATGATCTGCTTATAAAAGTAAATTGATGCTATTTGACATTGAGAATGCAATCATGAAGGCTTGAATGGATCTCATGGGGATGTATACATGATAGCATGGATGATATGAATCATGAGTATGTATGTGCATATGGCATGGAATGAACCTCATGGAAATACAAGCATGATTGCATGGTGGTATATGCATGATGGCACGGTGAGATATGCACGATGGCATAGTGAGATATGCATGACTGCATGGTGATATATGCACGACCGCATGGTTAAGTATGCTCGATAGCATGGATGATATGTGCTTTACTCGTGATATCTTGATTTTCTTGCTTATTGCATTGTGTAGTTTGATGGATCTTTACTGCTGAGTGGTTGTACTCACCCCTTTTTGCCACCGCCACTCGCAAACGGACCGACTGGTTGGGTGTGACCGTGAGGAGGAGGTTAGCAGAGGAAGGAAACTTTTGGAATGCCGGCACTGAAAGATGGACATTTAGCAAGTGGTTGTTGAGGTCGTTAGACCGCTTTTGAAGTATAGCCGGGTGTAGGAAACCACGGCACTTTTTGAATGTATCGTCGAACAATGTCCATCTAGTTACGTAAATAAAAAGTGTACGGCTTTTAACTTATAAAATGTTTAGTTGGTGTGCATTGTTCCTGAATATAGGAAAGGGAGTTGTTGGATACGCTTCCGCCATATAAATTGCGCAGGGACCGATATAAACCTTCAGGATTGATAGACCTTCAAGTCAAGCAATAAGGAGGTAAGTGAACTATGGCGACCCCAATGGAACGGGGGCCGTTTCGGGGGTGCCACATGGCGAGACAATAGTAATGGTTTAAATTTCGAGGACGAAATTTTTATAAGAGGTGAAGAGTTGTGACATCCTGATTTTCAAACCCTGCTTTCGACTAAATGAAATGGGCTTTTTATCGATGTGCCTATAGTTCTTTTCTCTGAATTGGCCACTCACAAGATAACTAGCCTATTAGGTGAAGTCGTTAAGGAATCTAAAGGCGACTGACTTGAGAATTCGACCAGGAATCGATTGCTCAACCGTGCTAATCTACAAGGGTCACTACCGCACAATTAAAAATCGATTAGAGACCGAAGATAGGTCGATTCGACAAAACCATGTGATTAAGTGTGGGTGATTCCACTTAATTGCTAAATTCTTATTGATCGGCGCTAGACCAATTTTTCTGTCGTTTTGGTACCCTATGTCCGTATTTGAAATCTCGAAATTTGCACGACAATCGAGAGTCGCCAATGTGTCGAGGATGTGTAATGTGATTCGAAAATAATCGACCAAGGGTCAATTGCACTAAAAAATCCTAAAAGCTACCTTGTAGGTTAGGTCACGCTAAAATCGCGTTCAGTTGAAATTAACCACGAAATTGAACCCGATTTCAGAAATTGAAAGTTAGGTCATGTCACGATTAATTTTAAGAATGTCGACTCATCCTTTGAAGAATTTCGGCAAGCTCGGGATTTTTACGGAAAATTAATTCAGACAATTATGGAATTTGTGTGGGCTTCCTCCTCAACAAAATTGGTCACTAAATTGGAGAGATTTGTGAAGAAATTGAAGTCCAATTGAGGGAAATTCGTGGGCTGGTATGGGGGCTGCAACATTTGGCATCAAATTGGTCATTTGTGGGAAATTATAGGCAAGAAAGTGATGGGTACCAAGGGGATATGCATGAAGACTTTTGGGACCAAGGAAATGATGAAGTAGGATATTTTGCCTTGACTTTAAGGTTCCTCTCTCTCTCTCTCTCTCCTCTTCCCCTCCTTCTTCGTGCGACTCTTGCCTCAGCCGAAGACCACAGCTGCTTCTTCCTTCTATTTTCACGTCCACGCACGTCCAGCTTTCCTCCATTACCGCTGTCATCTCCACCGACTTTTTTCCCCAGCTTCGCTCCATTCGATCTCAGCCCAGCAGCGGCACTTGCTGCTTCCCACCGAGCGTCAACCACACACTCCACTTCCCTCAATTAGCTGCCACCTGTCTACGATTCAACCCCCACCAGTCAACCCTAGTGAAACCCTCCCCTGAAGTCGACTCCAACAGCTTCTTCGTCCACCAGCTGCACCCCTCCACTTCATCACCCACCGAGCAGCCTCACGCCCCCACAAGCTCCCTCCACTCGCTGCAGCTCCACCATTCTTGTTTCTCCACCAAAGCATCCCACCGTCTGCCGCCAACGCCACCTTTCATTTTATTACCCTATTCCTCCACCGTTTCAACCCAGCAGAACTCCCCCTCGACGTCACGCCTATAGCCTCACTGCAGTCCGCACGTTCCAACTCCATCATTCCTCCACCAAAGTAAATTCAGCCGCGTGACCAACCCTAATTCTAGAACCGAGCAGCCCAACCATGGTCTTTGTGGCCTTTTTCTGACCCTCCTAAGCTCCCTTTGGTGTCACCGTAGACTCAACTTTCAGAAGCTGTCGCGTCGCCACGGCCGTGGACTCACCGGCTTGATAATCCGGTGGGTTTACTTGCTAAACTCTACTTAGGGAGTTAATAATGCTTATGGAGTGATTAGTTTAGGCTAATTAGGGATTAGGTGGTTAGTTAGATTAGATTAGTGATTTAATTATTCAATTGTGCATGTTAGGTGGTAGAATAGCCTAATGAGGGACTAGATAGATCATGCTATTTATATAGATAGGTTCCAAAATTTTCTAGGCCTGTTTAGGTGGTCAATTTAGCATTTCCAGCCTAAGTTCGTATTTTTTGTATTTAAATGCATTTATTTAATTATTTTTGGTATTTATTTAATTATTTAATATTTTTTGAAAATTATATCGGGATAGCCAATGACCGGAATTTCGTGCTGATTGTAATGATGTGCTTAGTTTATGCAATTGAGTGCTAATTCGTGCAAATTGAGTGGTGATTGGAATTTTGGGTATTTATTCCAAAATTGTGAAATTTTGATATTTAATTAGAAAAATCCCGGCGTCAGGTTTTGACACCGAAAATGGTTTAAGGACTATATCGAATCGTGGGATTTTAAAAAGTGTGGATATCAATTTTTCTGGTTCAAACTGACCGTGTACCCACAAACGATTATTTTTATCGGGTTTTTTTAAGACGAAGAAATTAGGCCAATTTCATTATTTTAATTGAGGAATTTATGTGCAAAACATAATGTCCTTGGCCAGTATTGATTGATCGTGTGATGATTAATTGAACCCATCCCCGATATGTGTCGACATGTCAGTTTGTGTGAGCAGCAATGTAAGTCAACTTGTGTGAGCAATATTGGAAGTCAGCTTTTGTGAGCAATAGTGTATCGGCTTGTGCGAGCAATAATCCAAGTCAGCTTGTATGAGCAATAGTGTATCAGCTTGTGTGGCATCCTAGAAATTAAGGGCAAATCCTAAGGTGCCCTAGAGCTTTTAATAGGTAATGAACTTACCTATTGGTTTGTGTTTTAGCCTTAGTTCTTTCTTAAGGCTTTGTGTTTTGTGCCTTGTGTTTTTAATTTAAACCTAAGGTATTTAATAAGTATAAATTATTTTTTTGCTATATTTGTTATAAGTAAAATGTTATAGGATTTTAATTAGGTGTAATTGATTGTTAGTTTTAATTTAATTGGAAAAAGAAGTTGGATTGGGCCTTAGGCCCAAGAGTGGACCCTAATGGGCCAAGTGGCCGGCCCATTAAGGCCCACAAGTGGGCTGTCGCCGGCCCAAGGGGAGAGGAAGAAGTGGCCGGCCCACTTCTTCCAAGAGGGCCCAAGCTTGAAGCCCAAGCCCATTGCATGGGGCTTTGCCAAGTGGCAAGGGGCCTTCCATGCATTGGCTCTTGGGGAAGGCAAGGCAATCATTGCCTTTGGGGGAAGCAAAAGGGAAGAGTGGCTGGTTGGGGGAGGGGGTGTCGTGCGAGAGAGGAGAAAGAGAGAAAGAGAGAAAGGGAGAAAGGGAAGAGGAGAGGAGGCTCGCGCGAGGAAAGGGGGGGAGCCGTCCGTCCGTCCGTCCATCCGTCCGCCGCACGCCGCCGTCCACCGCCGCTTTGTCGCCGTTTCTTCTAGGTTGGAGGCAAGTCTAGGGTCCATCATCTCTCTTTGCATGTTTGTTTTGCATGTTGGTTGGATTTTTGGTTGATTTGGATACACGAAATGGAGTGAGGTTGGCTTGTTCTTGGAGATGCATGCTGTTTTCGCACGGATCACTGAAGTCAGAAAATTGTGAGGGCTTGCATGTATGTTTGGAGTTCGATTTTGGCTTGGATCCCTTCATGAAAGTTGTAGCTAACACCTTGAACTATAACATACTGAAATTTCGTGAAAAATGATGGATATTTGAGGGGTCAAAACCTCATATTTCGGAGACCCTAGATCTGGAACTGTTTTTCTGACCTTGTGGTGGATTTGTGTTTGCATGTTGATTTTTACTATGATTCTCTCTTCGACTTCAAGGTCAGTGGATTTGTGTTTGCATGTTGATTTTTACTATGATTCTCTCTTCGACTTCTGCATGAAACTTGTAGAGCACATATTAAGGATGAACATACTCAAATTTGAAGCTAAATGAACAAGTATAGCTTAGGAAACCAATTTGATCTTGAGGATGATGAAACTGGAGTCGCGAGGTGTGATACCCGAGAATTCGTGGAACCATTTGGAGGTCTTTGGTTTTTCGGCCTAAGTTCCTTCATGAAAGTGGTACGGGATCCTTAGAAGTATAACATATCCAAATTGCAGAGAAAACGAAGAAGTGTAGGTGGGTCAAATCTCCATATTTCAGACATAGTCCCCTGTGCGTTTCGGTAACCTGACCAGAAGCTTCGTGGATCTGTAAAACTTTATCTATAATGAATTTGGCCTAGGTTCCTTCATGAAAAGTCTAGTTTAATGTCTTAAATATAATCTGGTGAATTGTCATAATTTTCTGAGGTAGTATGAGTATTTTAATTGATTTACTTAGAAAACTGTGCGTTCTGCCCTTATCCGAAATTCTATACGGAATTTGTAGAAATATTGTTTATTGTGTAGAAATTGATTGGCCATGCATTTTCTGTGGAAAAATCACTATTTTATGGCATTACAATATTATGTGTTTTGATTTCATGAATTTGTGATTTTTATGATTAATTAATTAATTAATTGCAAAGTAGAGTTAAATTGGGATTTAAATAAATTCTAAATGCAATTGGCACGTACATTGTTTTGAGTGGAATGTGGACCTAATTGCTATGGGGGAATGCATCTATTGCATGTATGTATAATTGCTTGATGATACATGTATAAGAACAAAGGTGATCTTGTCTTACCATTATATCATGTGCATGATGAATTGAGATATAATTGGCAACGTGATCCATGGTGATTGTTGGGGGAGGATGTTAATGCCCGGAATGTATAGAGATACATGGCTGGATGGCCCTGGGAGTATCAGGATGCCCGGAATGAGATGGGTGCCGGAAGCCTCGGAGGTCTTTGCCCGAGGGGATGCCTCGTGATGCCGGTTGGGATGCGAGATGCCCGGGATGCGGGGGTTTCGGATGCCCGGTGGCCATGATTGGCATAATTCCGGAGGTTTTTCGCAAGGCCCGAATAGGGTGCGAGTGTAAAGTATGGGATGGATGATCCCGAGGAAGGGTGATGATGATGACATGTATGTGTACTGTGGTATGATGATGACATGTATGTGTACTATGGTATGATGATGACATGCATGTGTACTAAGGTGACATGATGACATGTATGGATCATATAGTATGATGATGATGATCATTTGAAATTGATGCTATATACGTATTACGATTTTGATGATGAGGCATGATGGCATGTACATGGCTTCGAGGTAAGTACACTACAATGTATGAATGACTTGTATATTGAAACTGTTTGTATTGTTTAAATGCATTGAGTGTTGATTGGATCTCTTTACTTGTTGAGTGGTTGTACTCACCCCTTCGGGGACCAACATTTCAGATTAGTACGATGCCTCTCCCTGCTGTTACACGGGGAGTGTTTTACGGCCTTCCATCTGACGTGGAGGTCGAGCTGACCGAGATAGACTGTCCCACCCTGCCGGGACTGACTTTTATACGTGTGCATGCGCTCGTATCTTTTGACGTGGGCCTATCTGGAGGCCCATTCATCCAGGAGTACATCTCCGTCCACATTCGCCGCGACGGTGTCATGATGGGGATGCTGCCACCCCCACCGCCTGACGCACCGGGATGGGTGTGACGGCTTGCGCACATGGAGTTGGGGTTAGCAACTTTTTGGATGGCCGACACGAGTAGTCCGAAGGGAGATCGTTACACGTCGCATTTTTTAGGGTCGCGTGTCTCTTTTTGAGGTTGAAGGCCGAGTATAGATGAGTCTTGGCCTACCTTTTGTACCGACCCGTGTTACCCTTTGTAAATATATATATATGTAAATAAAAGTGGTTCGGCCTCGTGCTTTCGTTCAATCAAAGATAGTTGGTGTGCATTGTGCTGTCGTGAGGGAAACGAAGTGTTGGTGAGACTCGCCTCTTATTTTCCGCTATGAGCTACGCAAATCCTTAAAGGCTTTTTAAAGGAAAAGAAAAGAAAAAAATTTACGCCTAAGCGTCGGCTTGAATCTTTCTTCTATCGATGTATAGTTTGTTTTTGTCTTGTTTTCTTTCGCTTGGTATCTGTGGCGACCCTACCGGGTTTTGGGGGTGCCACAACGGTTGGTATCAGAGCATAAGGTTTATGCTTGGAGTGAAAAGGAGACCTCATTTAGCAAATGAGGGAAGTTTTGACAATGCACACCATAGGATAAAATGGAATAATTGAATAACGGGTGATGAGTATTCGCCCGTAGATCCTTGGTAGTTGTTTTAGGTTGCTAGTAACATGTGTATGTTACTTTAGTAGTGGTAGTGGTTGCTAAGAATGGAGGCAGTGAGTCTCAGATTGTTCCTGAGGCAAATGCTTGGAACTGCAGGAAAGCTATGGTACGGTTTGGAAGTCATCGTCCACATAGGGCTGAAGCCCGAATGGAGGATATCCTGTAAGCATTGGCCAACATTGGAAATCTGATGGAAAGGCAGGCGCAACAACAACCCGGAGCAGAGCGTCGTACTCAGGGACTTGTGGAACAATTTTTGAAGCTGAAGCCACCCAAGTTCAGTGGCATGGGAAGTCCTGAGGAGGCGGAGCATTGGATTGATGGTATGGAGAGAATTTTCCGGTTGTTGGACTGCACTAATGCTGAGAAAATAACTTTAGCAGAGTACCAGCTGGAGGGAAATGCAAAGTTTTGGTGGAGAGCTTCGAGGGATACGATCTTTCCACCAGGTATTGATATAAACTAGGATGAGTTTGTCAGGGCTTTCAATAGAAAGCATTTTTCTGACTGTACCAAGGATAAGAAAATCACAGAATTTGTTCAGCTAGAACAAAATGAGCGGACATTGGACCAGTATGAGGCTAGATTTTCTGAACTATCTAGATATGCTCCTAGACTGATTGAGGATCAGGAGGAAAAAGCTAAGAGATTTCTGAAAGGGTTGAGAACTAACATTAGAAAGCAACTAGTGCCTTTGAATATGAGGGATTACAATGAGATCTATGAAAGGGCACAGTTAGTGGAGCAGGAGCTGATAAGAGAGCGGTCTGAGTTTAAGAAACCGTGGGTTTCCAATGATGTGAGAAGGGGTAAGAGACCCTATTCTGGTCAAGGTCAGACTTGGGATGTGAGGAAGAAGAGTAATTTTGGAAACTCTAGGGGAGCAAGGAGTGGTCTGAATATAGGGAAAGCACCCTATCAGCCTGGTGTTTGTCAGAGGTGCAATGGAAGGCACGGCCCAAGACCTTGTAATGGGCAACATAAGTGCTTTGGTTGTGGACAAGTGGGCCATCTAAGGCGAAATTTCCCACAAGAAAGGTCACAGGTGAGTGTTGGCTCAGTGCGACAGGGATATCAAAGTGCTGTCAAATCAAATTCACAAGGGAATTCTCGGAGGCCACCAGCTCAAGGAAGGGTGTATGTGGTCACTCAAGAGGAAGCGAAAGCTTCCAACAACGTCATCTCAGGTACAATCTACATAAATGGCAAGAAGGCTTATGCATTGTTTGATACGGGTGCTACGCATTCTTTCATGTCTGACAGATATAGATTGTTGAGTGAAATTGAAACGACTTTTCTTGGAATTCCTCTTTGTGTTTCTACGCCTTTAGAGGATGTGGTGCTGTCTACGTTGGTGTGTGAGAATTGTAAGATAATTGTAGGAGAAAGGGACACGGAAATAGACTTAGTCGTGATGGCCATGTTTGACTTTGATGTTATCCTAGGAATGGATTGGCTTTGTAAGTATCGGGCTAGAATGGATTGTTGTAGAAGGGTAATCCAATTCGTTTTACCCGACCAGTCCAATTGTGAATTTTTAGGTGGTCAGACCCACCTATCAGTAGCACTTATTTCTGCGATAGAGGCAAATGTGTTACTTAGCAAGGGATGTCAAGGGTATCTAGCAATGGTTAAAGATTGTGCCAAGGAAGAGCTGAGACTTGATGAAATTAGTGTAGTAAATGAGTTTCCAGATGTATTTCCCGAGGAATTGCCTGGATTACCCCCGGAAAGAGAAGTTGAGTTTGAAATTGAACTGATGCCTGGAACGGGACCAATATCGAAAGCCCCATACAAAATGGCCCTAGTGGAATTAAAAGAGTTGAAAGTGCAACTACAGGAGTTGCTTGACAAAGGATTCATTAGGCCAAGTGCTTCACCTTGGGGTGCACCAGTTCTGTTTGTGAAAAAGAAGGATGGGTCGATGCGCTTATGCATTGACTATAGGCAACTAAACCAAGTGACTGTTAAAAACAAGTATCCTCTGCCTAGAATTGATGATCCGTTTGACCAACTTCAGGGAAGTTCAGTTTTCTCTAAGATTGACTTAAGATCAGGATATCATCAGTTAAAGATTAAGAAGGAAGACATTCCTAAGACTGCATTTAGGACTCGTTATGGACACTACGAGTTCCTTGTTATGCCTTTTGGATTGACAAATGCACCTGCAGCATTCATGGATCTAATGAATAGGGTATTTAAGTCCTATTTGGATAAGTTTGTGATTGTTTTTATCGACGATATCTTGGTGTATTCAAAAGGACCAAAGGAACATAAGCAACACTTGAGGTTAGTTTTCAGACTTTGAGGGACCATCGGTTATATGCCAAATTCAACAAGTGTGAATTTTGGTTGGACCGGATAACATTTTTAGGACATGTGGTGTCAGGAGGAGGAATTGCAGTGGATCCGGCAAAAGTGGAAATGGTAATAAATTGGCCAAGACCGACCACACCTACCGAGATACGAAGTTTCTTAGGATTGGCCGGTTATTACTGAAGGTTTATTGAAGGGTTTTCCAGATTGGCAGGTCCATTAACTAAGTTAACTCGGAAAAATGCGAAATTTGAATGGAGTGGGGATTGTGAAAGGAGCTTGAAGAACTTAAAAGGAAGTTAACCACAGCTCCAGTTTTAACCATACCCTCTGGACCGGATGGTTTTACAGTATACACTGATGCATCTCACAAAGGATTGGGATGTGTTTTGATGCAGCATGGCAAGGTCATAGCCTATGCATCTAGGCAACTGAAACCCCATGAGTTAAACTACCCCACACATGATCTGGAATTGGCAGCTATAGTGTTTGCCTTGAAGATATGGAGGCATTACCTATATGGGGAAAAGTTTGAAATTTATACGGACCATAAAAGCTTGAAATATCTATTCTCACAAAAAGAGTTGAACATGAGACAAAGAAGGTGGATGAAATTGTTAAAAGATTATGATTGCGAGATACGATACCATCCAGGGAAGGCGAATAAGGTAGCATATGCTCTTAGCCGTAAGTCAGCCATGGAGATGGCCAGTTTAAGAATAGCGGAATGGAGTTTATTAAAGGCTGTAGCAGATTCGGAGTTTAAGTTGAAGGTGGATAATCTTACTGGTATGCTTAAAGCCTTAAGGATCGAGCCGGAAATCATCCAGAGAATCAAGACCCTGCAAAAGTCTGATCCAGAGATTTTGAAAGTGAAGGAAGCGATGTCCCTAGGAAAGAGACCAGAGTTTCAAATTTCTGAAGATGGGACAATAAGATGCCAAGGACGACTTTGTGTGCCCGACGACGAAGAAGTAAAGAAAGAGATTTTGTCAGAGGCACATAAGAGGAAGTATAGTATCCATCCAAGTAGTACGAAAATGTACAGAAATTTGCGTCAACAGTTTTGGTGGAATGGTATGAAAATGGATACAGCCAAGTATGTTTCTCAATGTTTAACGTGCCAGCAAGAAAATGCAGAACATCGTAAGCCAGCAGGACTTTTGAGACCATTAGACATACCAGAGTGGAAGTGGGAGCATGTGACAATGGATTTTGTGCAAGGATTGCCAAGAACATCAAATGGTCACGATTCAATTTGGGTAATAGTGGACCGTTTAACTAAGTCTACCCATTTCTTAGCTGTCCGTATGAACTATTCAATGAGTAGACTCGCTGAAATCTATGTAAGTTAGATAGTGCGTTTGCATGGTATACCTGTATCAATCACCTCGGATAGAGACTCTAGATTTACTTCGAATTTTTTGTGAGGTTTGCAAAGTGCTTTGGGGACGAAACTTCAATTCAGTACTGCTTATCACCCTCAGACAGATGGACAAACAAAAAGAGTAATACAAACTCTAGAGGATGAGAACCTGCATTCGGTAGAATTTGCCTATAATAATAGTTTTCAGAAAAGTATAGGCATGGCCCCATATTAAGCATTATATGGGAGGAGGTGCAGAACCCCTATCTGTTGGGACGAGGTAGGTGAAAGGAGATTGACAGGACCTGAATTGGTACAAGATACCACTGATGCCGTTGAGATTATCAGGAAAAGACTAAAGATAGCTCAGAGTAGACAAAAGGGCTATGCGGATAAGCGTAGGAGACCCTTGGAATTCGGAATAGGGGATCATGTATTTCTTAAAGTATCTCCGTTAAAAGGAATATCTCGTTTTGGAGTGAAAGGAAAGTTGAGTCCTAGATTCGTTGGACCTTTTGAAATACTTGAGAGAATAGGAGATGCGGCTTATCGATTGGCGCTACCTCCAAATTTGGGAAATTTGCATGATGTGTTTCATGTCTCGATGCTAAGAAAGTATCAGCCAGACCCTGGTCACATACTCGATCATGAAGCCATCAAAGTGGATGAGAAAGTGAGATATATCGAAGTACCTGTGCAAATACTGGATCGGAAAGAACAAATTCTCAGGAATAAGAAGATTCCTTTGGTGAAAGTATTGTGGCGACATCACGATATGGAGGAAGCCACTTGGGAAAGTGAAGATCAGATGAATGAGAAGTACCCCTACCTGTTTGAGGACGTGGGTAACGTTTAATTTCGAGGACGAAATTTTCTAAGGAGGGGAGAGTTGTGGCATCCTAGAAATTAAGGGCAAGTCCTAAAGTACCCTAGAGCTTTTACTAGGTAATGAACTTACCTATTGGTTTGTGTTTTAGCCTTAGTTCTTTCTTAAGGCTTTGTGTTTTGTGCCTTGTGTTTTTAATTTAAACCTAAGGTATTTAATAAGTATAAATTATTTTTTGCTATATTTGTTATAAGTAAAATGTTATAGGATTTTAATTAGGTGTAATTGATTGTTAGTTTTAATTTAATTGAAAAAAGAAGTTGGATTGGGCCTTAGGCCCAAGAGTGGACCCTAATGGGCCAAGTGGCCGGCCCATTAAGGCCCACAAGTGGGCTGTCGCCGGCCCAAGGGGAGAGGAAGAAGTGGCCGGCCCACTTCTTCCAAGAGGGCCCAAGCTTGAAGCCCAAGCCCATTGCATGGGGCTTTGCCAAGTGGCAAGGGGCCTTCCATGCATTGGCTCTTGGGGAAGGCAAGGCAATCATTGCCTTTGGGGGAAGCAAAAGGGAAGAGTGGCTGGTTGGGGGAGGGGGTGTCGTGCGAGAGAGGAGAAAGAGAGAAAGGGAGAAAGGGAAGAGGAGAGGAGGCTCGCGCGAGGAAAGGGGGGGAGCCGTCTGTCCGTCCGTCCGCCGCACGCCGCCGTCCACCGCCGCTTTGTCGCCGTTTCTTCTAGGTTGGAGGCAAGCCTAGGGTCCATCATCTCTCTTTGCATGTTTGTTTTGCATGTTGGTTGGATTTTTGGTTGATTTGGATGCACGAAATGGAGTAAGGTTGGCTTGTTCTTGGAGATGCATGCTGTTTTCGCACGGATCACCGAAGTCAGAAACTTGTGAGGGCTTGCATGTATGTTTGGAGTTCGATTTTGGCTTGGATCTCTGCATGTAAATTGTAACTAACACCTTGAACTATAACATACTGAAATTTCGTAAAAAATGATGGAGATTTGAGGGGTCAGTACCTCATATTTCGGAGACCCTAGATCTGGAACTGTTTTTCTGACCTTGTGGTGGATTTGTGTTTGCATGTTGATTTTTACTATGAATCTCTCTTCGACTTCTGCATGAAACTTGTAGAGAACATATTAAGTATGAACATACTCAAATTTGAAGTAAAATGAACAAGTATAGCTTAGGAAACCAACCTGATCTTGAGGATGATGAAACTGGAGTCGCGAGGTGTGATACCCGAGACTTCGTGGAACCATTTGGAGGTCTTCCTTTAGTTTTTTGGCCTAAGTTTCTCCATAAAAGTTGTAGGGAATCCTTAGAAGTTTAACATATCCAAATTACAGAGAAAAAAAAGAAGTGTAGGTGGGTCAAATCTCCATATTTCGGACATAGTCCCCTGTGCGTTTCGGTAACCTGACCAGAAGCTTCGTGGATCTGTAAAACTTTATCTATAATGAATTTGGCCTAGGTTCCTTCATGAAAAGTCTAGTTTAATGTCTTATCTATAACCTGGTGAAATTCATAATTTTCTGAGGTCGTATGGGTATTTTAATTGATTTACTTAGAAAACTGTGCGTTCTGCCCTTATCCGAAATTCTATACGGAATTTGTAGAAATATTGTTTATTGTGTAGAAATTGATTGGCCATGCATTTTCTGTGGAAAAATCACTATTTTATGGCATTACAATATTATGTGTTTTGATTTCATGAATTTGTGATTTTTGTGATTAATTAATTAATTAATTAATTGCAAAGTAGAGTTAAATTGGGATTTAAATAAATTCTAAATGTAATTGGCAAATACATTGTTTTTAGTGGCATTATATCATGCATCTATTGCATGTATGTATAATTGCTTGATGATACATGTATAAGAACAAAGGTGATCTTGTCTTGCCATTATATCATGTGCATGATGAATTGAGACATAATTGGCAACGTGATCCATGGTAATTGTTGGGGGAGGATGTTAATGCCCGGAATGTATAGAGATACATGGCCGAATGGCCCTTGGAGTATCAGGATGCCCGGAATGAGATGGGTGCCGGAAGCCTTGGAGGTCTTTGCCCGAGGGGATGCCTCGTGATGTCGGTTGGGATGCGAGATGCCCGGGATGCGGGGGTGCCGGATGCCCGGTGGCCATGATTGGCATAATTCCGGAGGTTTTTCGCAAGGCCCGAATAGGGTGCGAGTGTAAAGTATGGGATGGATGATCCCGAGGAAGGGTGATGATGATGACATGTATGTGTACTATGGTATGATGATGACATGCATGTGTACTATGGTATGATGATGACATGTATGTGTACTATGGTATGATGATGACATGCATGTGTACTATGGCATGATGATGACATGCATGTGTACTAAGGTGACATGATGACATGTATGGATCATATGGTATGATGATGATCATCATTTGAAATTGATGCTATATACGTATTACGATTTTGATGATGAGGCATGATGGCATGTACATGGCTTCGAGGTAAGTACACTACAATGTATGAATGACCTGTGTATTGAAACTGTTTGTATTGTTTAAATGCATTGAGTGTTGATTGGATCTCTTTACTTGTAGAGTGGTTGTACTCACCCCTTCGGGGACCAACATTTCAGATTAGTACGATGCCTCTCCCTGCCGTTACGCAGGGAGTGTTTTACAGCCTTCCATCTGATGTGGAGGTCGAGCTGACCGAGATAGACTGTCCCACCCTGCCGGGACTGACTTTTAGACGTGTGCGTGCGCTCGTATCTTATGACGTGGGCCTATCTGGAGGCCCAGTCATCCAGGAGTACATCTCCGTCCACATCTGCCGCGACGGTGTCATGATGGGGATGCTGCCACCCCCACTGCCTGACGCACCGGGATGGGTGTGACGGCCTGCGCACGTGGAGTTGGGGTTAGCAACTTTTTGGATGGCCGACACGAGTAGTCCGAAGGGAGATCGTTACACGTCGCATTTTTTAGGGTCGTGTGTCTCTTTTTGAGGTTGAAGGCCGAGCATAGATGAGTCTTGGCCTACCTTTTGTACCGACCCGTGTTACCCTTCGTAAATATATATATGTAAATAAAAGTGGTTCGGCCTCGTGCTTTCGTTCAATCAAAGATAGTTGGTGTGCATTGTGCTGTCGTGAGGGAAACGAAGTGTTGGTGAGACTCGCCTCTTATTTTCCGCTATGAGCTGCGCAAATCCTTAAAGCCTTTTTAAAGGAAAAGAAAAGAAAAAAATTTACACCTAAGCGTCGGCTTGAATCTTTCTTCTATCGCTGTATAGTTTGTTTTTGTCTTGTTTTCTTTCGCTTAGTATCTGTGGCGACCCTATCGGGTTTTGGGGGTGCCACAGCTTGTGCGAGCAATAATCCAAGTCAGCTTGTGTGAGCAATAGTGTGTCAGCTTGTGCGAGCAACAATTCATATTAGCTTGTGTGAGCAATGATCTATGTCAGCTTGTGTGAGCAATGTTATGTGTCAGCTTGTGTGAGTAATGATCTGTGTCAGCTTGTGTGAGCAATGATCTTTGCCAGCTTGTGTGAGCAACAATTTATATCAGCTTGTGCGGTTAGTAATCCCTAGCTATGCTAGAGGACCGATGTGCATCGATAGTTCATGCTTCTGCAAGTAATAATTGAATTGGAACATGTGCTGGATCGATTGTATTGATTGATTGTATCGATTGATTGTATTAATGGTATCTATTGAATTGATTGATTGAATGATCGATTGACGAATTGATTGATCGATTGTGATTGATTGGATTGATTGATTGAGTATATGAATTGTGCTAACATGCAAGAGGGAACTGAGGCGAGATAAGTTCTCTGTTTTGTGTGCATAGACTGCCTCTAGGCGTATTTCCTTCCTAGTTGGGGTTTAGGGAGTGAACTTGCTGAGACATTATCTCACCCCGTCGTGGGCTTAGACTTTTCAGGTCTTTAGATGGAGGACCCGAAGCCCCGAAGCATGTTGAAGTGGAGTCCGAAGGATCGGCGAATGTGTCCGACGAGTAGGTCGTAGGACAGCTTCTTTTGGGACCGATCTTTTTGTACCTACACCCAATTGTTTATTAAGTATGGCTTTTGTGAATTGTTGCCCTGCTTTTCTATCGCATGTTCTTTGCTGTCAGGGGTTATTGTCTCTCTTCCGTATGTGCATTAAAATGAATGGGTCGGCGACGCGTTTTGGGACGTTGCGATTTTATCGACCACCGAGGGATGGACATGCGCTCGAGGTTTGGGGCGTGAGATCTGGTAAGATTGATAGCACTTGTGTTGTCACATCTAATCTCTGTGCAGAATTCTTCTATTACAAAGTCTCTTAATTGTTGCCTAATTCACAGGATTTGAAGTAGGAACTTCCAAGAGCAACATACTCTGCTTCTACTGTAGAAAGTGCCGCAGTACTTTGCTTTCTTAAGAACTAAGATACTAGCATTTGTCCCAACGGTTGACATGTACTTGACGTATTTTTCCTGTCTACTCTACAACTAGCTAGATCAACATCAGAATAACCAAGTAAAGTAAAGTAAAGTCTCCTTCCTTTGGATACCATAGACCTAGCTTTGGATAAGTCGCAATATATTTAATAATACGTTTAACAGCACGAAGGTGTGATTCTTTGGGATCAAATTGAAATCTAGCACACATACACACACTAAATAGAATGTTAGGTCGAGAAGCAGTGAGATAAAGAAGAGAACCAATCATGCTTCTGTATAACTTTTGATTAACTTTCTTTCCACCTTCATCCTTGTCGAGCTTTGATGAGCTTGACATGGGAGTTTCTGCTTTCTTGCAATTCTCCATTCTAGACTTCTTGATAACATCTTTGGCATATTTCTTCTGGTGAATGAATGTTCCTTTCTTTGATTGTTTGACTTACAGACCTAGAAAGAAGGTTAATTCACCCATCACGCTCATTTCAAATTCTTCATGCATAGATCTTGAAAATTTCTTGCATAGATTCTCGTTAGAAAATCCAAAGATTATATTATCTACATGAATTTGAACAAGTAGAAAATCTTTTTCTTCCCTTTTAATAAACAAGATTGTGTCAACCTTTCCTTTCTCAAAGCCATTATTTATTAAAAACTTACTCAACCTCTCATACCAAGCTCGAGATGCCTGCTTTAGACCATACATCGCCTTCTTCAGTCTGTAGACAAAATCTGGTTTTCTGGGATCTTCAAATCCTTGTGATTGTTTCACATAGACTTCTTCTTGTATAAATCCATTAAGGAAAGTGCTTTTGACGTCCATCTAGAATAACCTGAATATTTGAAAACCGACAAATGCAAGTAGATAGTCTAATTGCTTCTAACCTTGCTACTGATGCATAAGTCTCATCGTAGTCTATTCCTTCCTCCTGTATGTAACATTTTGCCATAAGCCTTACTTTGTTTCTGGTTACTTTACATTTTTCATCCATCTTGTTTCTGAACACCCACTTCGTTCCATTCACAAATTTGTCTTTTGGTTTAGGAATCAGCTCCCAGACATTATTAACGCTGAATTGTATGAGTTCTTCCTACATAGCTTCTATCCAGCTTTCATCAGACAATACTTCTTCTACTCCTTTTGGTTCTATCTCTGAAATAAGTGTTATTATACTGGAATCTTCTTTTCCCTTGGATCTGGTGCGGATTCCTTCATCTAGATTGCCAATGATGAGTTCTTTGGGACGACTTTATTTTTGCTTCCAGTTGCTATTTGATTTGTTGTTTTCTTTTGAGATCAGCTGATCATCTGTTTCCTTTGATTCTTCTGAATTTAGTTCTGCTTGACCCTATTCTCCAGAAGATTGAAGTTCTCCAGGGGAATCAAACTTTATTAAGTCTGAAACTAGTTTAGACTCTTCAAGTTGAGTCTAGTCTAGTTGATTATTCTTAAAATCTGACATTCATTGATTCTTCAACAGTTCGAGTATTCTTGTTGAAGACCCTGTAAGCTTTACTTGATATAGAATAGCCAAGGAATATTCCTTCATCCGATCTTTCTTCAAATTTTCCAAAGCGATCATTTGCATTCTTCAAGATAAAACACTTACAGCCAAAAACATGAAAGTAAGAAATGCTAGGCTTCTTTCCTTTATACACTTCATAAGGAGTCTTCTCTAAGATTGGCCATAAAAATACCCTGTTGATTATATAACAGGCAGTAGAGACTGTTTCTGCCCAAAATCGAGAAGAGATTTTGCTTTCTATCAATAGAATTATAGCCATCTCCTGCAAAGATCTAGTTTTCCTTTCCACAACTCCGTTTTGTTTTGAAGTATATGGAGAGGAGAAAACATGTTGAAAACCATATTCATCACAGAAGTTTGCAATGTCTTGATTTTCAAATTCTCCTCCATGATTTGTTTTTATACTTAAGATAACACAACCTTTCTCGTTTTGAACTTTCTTGTCAAACTTTGAAAAGTAAGAGAAAGTTTCAAACTTACTAGAAAAAAAGAATACCCAAGAGAAACGTGAATAATCATCCACAATCACTAGACATTATTTCTTTCCACCAATACTCTCTGTTCTTGTTAGTCCAAAAAGATCCATATGAAGAAGCTGCAAAACACGATTGGTAGAAACCCTATTTACTAGTTCAAAGGAACTTCTGACATGTTTTCCCAAAATACATGGAGTACGAAATATAGACTTTTGATAAGCCATTTTTGGAAGACCTCAAACCAGCTTCTTAGAAGAAAATTTGGCATTCTATTTTATATTCACATGTCCAAGCTTACGATGCCAGAGATTTGCTTCATCTTGAATTGAAATAAGGCACTGAGAATTCTCTGGATTTATGTCCAGAAGATAAATGTTGCCATGCCTTCGCCTAGTAAAGGATTGGGACAAATCTATACTTACTCCAAAATAAATACCTTCTTGAAAATTTATTTTGAAACCTATACCACAAACTTGACTTATGCTCAGAAGATTGCACTTTAAACCTTTTACTAGTGAAACGTTGTTGATAGTTAGACTTCCAATCTTCACTGTTCCATATCCGATAATCTTTCATTTACTGTTTCCACCAATAGAGACTTTCCTCCTTTTTGTTATTCAAGCTTTATGAAACTGCTTGAATCTCCCGTCATATGTCTAGAATAGCCACTATCCAAGTACCATTTGATTTTTCCTTTAATAGTGACCTGCAATCAGAAGGATAACTCAAACTTTCTTTGGTACCCAAATTTTCTTGGATCCAAGAGAGTTAGTGTTCAAAACAGTATTTGCCCAACCCTTCTTAACTGGTCTCCAAACTTTGGAACATTCATTCTCAAAATGGTCTGAGCTGTTACATTTAGAACATCTTAGAGCATTTTGACCAACAGGTTTTACAAAAACTTTTTGAAAATGATTTTTGTAAAAAGACTTTGGAGGTCTTTGTCTAAGTCTCTCTTTTACTTTGGGAAAATCAATTAAAGAATTTGTTTCATTATTCATACCCAAACCAGATTTGTCAAAATAGGGTATTTGAGCTGTAAGAATTTTCTCTAACTTTTCTGATCCTTTGGAAAAAAAATTTGGAAATATATGAAATATCCTTTTTTAAACAAAAATTTTCCCTTGAAAGAGAGTTAGAATTGTCTTTCAAATCATCAAGATCATTTTTCAGATTTTCAAACTTTTCTCTCCAAGAGTCTTCCTATTGCCTGAGCTTAGAATTTTCCTTTTTCAGTTGGGAAATCCTTTTAAGAGAGGATTTGAGGTTGAGACAAAGTTCATCTATATACATAGAGACATTAACAGGAATTTCTAAATGACTTACCTCAATTTCCTTGTCAGAATCTGAATCTGTGTCTGATTTTGAGTCTAAATCTGATTCTAAGTGAGCCATCATACATATGTTTGCAAATTCCTCTTTGCTTTCCTCACATTCAATGTCACTCTAAGTTTTAGCTTTAAGAGCTTTCTTGTACTTCTCATACTTCCATTTCTTCTTTTTCAATAAAGGAAAATTTAGCCTGATGTGTCCCTTTTTCTTGCACTCGAAACATATTACGTCTTTGCCTGTTTCAACATCTTCCATTGGTCTCTTCTAGAAATTTTGCATGCTTTACTTCTTCCAATTTAACCTTCTTCCTTTCCTATTCAGTTTTTTGAATTTCTTTATCATAAGGGTCATCTCTTCATCATCCATGTCATCATCCATATCTATATCATCAGAATCAACATTAGAGCCTGTCATCATCCATATCTATTTCTTTAATGCAATTGATTTCTTACCTTTTAGGTCTTCCTTGTCATTGATCTGCTCCACTTCATACGATTAAAGCGTGCCTATCAGTTCGTCAATAGAAAGAGGCATGATCCTTTGAGTTTCTCTAATTGAAGTCTTCATATGATTCAAGTCCTTTAAAAGTCCATGTAGTAATTTGTTGACTTTCATTGGTCCAGAAATTGGTAGACCTTGATAAGCCATGCCATTTATAATTTCTGTAAAGTGACTGAACATATCACAAATAGATTCTCCAGGCATCATTTTAAAGGACTCATATTGTCCAAGTAGAATATTTATCTTTGTCTCCTTCATACAATCAGTCCCCTCATAAGTGACGTGAAGTCTATCCCAAACTTCTTTTATTGTTTCACAGGAGAAGATTCTATTGTATTCAGTGGAGACAAAGCACAATATAAAGAATAAAAAGCTTTAGCATCAAGAGCCCGTCTCTTGGTAATTTCAACTTGAGTGGATTCTTCAACATCTTTTTCTATCACTTCTTTCCCTTTGTCTGAAGCTGATGTTGCCTTTGGATTGATTCCTTTTTCAACAACATCCCATTCCATAAGATCTCTGGATCTTAGGAATGCCTTCATTTTGTTCTTCCACACATTGTACTCATTTCCATCGAAATAGGGTGGTTTGGTGTTGCTTTGCCCTTCAACCAATCTTGGAGCCAAAATACTAGCCATAGAAGATCTTTAGCTTAGAAGTAAAAACACTTCAATAAAATAAGCACCGAGGCTCTGATACCAATTGAAAGAGCTAGTATTATCACCTAGAGGGAGGTGAATAGGTGTAAAAACAAATGGATCAAAAGATGCAATAAAAATATTTTCTTCAAACTAAGTCTGACTAACACCAGATTTCTGATATAGATTCAGACTCAAATAAGATGTTTTGAAAAATAGCGAAACTTAGAAAAATATCACAAAAAATAAATTAAATGAGTTAAGGGAAGAGAAAATTGAACACAAGATTTATAGTGGTTCGACTTATATCAAGCCTACGTCCACTTTCCCACGCTGACAACCTTATAGCTGGATTTCACTATGAATCGAAAGAGAATTACAACGATATGAGTCTGATTGCTCGGTAAAGAGTTTATTTTTCTCTCACTAAGTCACTTCTTTGTGTTTCTCTCTCTCAAATACAAATATGAGCACTATCGATGAAGAACAAGTGATTTAAGAAGTTTCAGACTTTGGAATTCTAATTTTCACGCCCTCTTTCAAATGACCCGAATGACCTCCTTAAATACTCCTCCATGCATTTATGACCGTTGGCACTATCTAGATGAATTCTTCCAATCTCCCATTGGACATAATCAATCAAAGAGATCTTGTAGCCGTTTGAAAATTGAGGTGAAAATCCGATGATCCTAGTCGCCCATACAATTAGAATCTAGGTTTCCATAAGTAGATTCTTTCCAAAAAGGAACTTGTCTTCGAAATTGATTTCACCAATCCGTGATTGATTTTATTAATATTTACAAAAGGTAAGTGAGATTCTCAGCTAGAGAGCCAAATATATCTTGTTCGTACTGAATCCTTGTTGAAAAATCAATAATCCTAAGTCTGATTATATCTTCGTTCTTCACTTGGGTTCTTCGTCAAAGTGGGACAAACTTCTGATGTAAAATAGACTTTGACAAAATTCCACAGAAGTCTAATATTCCTCAGAATAAGAATAAGAGAAGGAAAGTTTTGTCAACTTCAAAATCTAATAGGAGTTTCCTCAACATGCCTAAGCTGCGATCATACTAAAAAGTTTGCTGCAACGGCCAGTGTTAGAACTAGTACGAGCACCTAGGGGGTAAATAGGTGATTAAGATGATTTTATAAAACGTAATAGAATGTATAGACAATTTAGTGGATGATAGACTAAGGAATTGAAAACAATAAACGATGTAAGTGAAAACAATGTAAAGTAAAAGAATTAGGGATAAAGAATCAAGACTCCAGATTTATAGTGGTTCGGCTTAGACCAAGCCTACGTCCACTCTCCCGCACGAACAGCCCACTGGCTGAATTTCACTAAGAATCAAAAAGAGAATTTACAGTCTCAAGCCCTTGATTCCACAGTGTAGAGACTCTACTACACTTCCTCAAGGTCTCACCACACTTCAATATCTCTTTTGATTACAAATATAGCTCGAAGAATAAGATCACAAAATAACAAAGAGATTCAGACTTTGGAATTCATCTATCTCGCACTCTTGAACAATTTGAGCGTCTCCCTTAAATACTTCTTCATGCATTCATTACTCTTGGCACCTTCCAAAGAAGTTCTTCCAATCAACCCGTTGGACAGAATCAATTTAAAGAGATCTCGAGCTCCTCAAGGAAATGACAATAGCCCATCAATCCTACTCGCCCATACAATCAGGATCTTGGTTTCCATAAGTAGAACCTTCCAAGTATAAATTGCGGATCTAGAGAATCTAGATTATTCGAATACGAATAGAAGGATCTAGAGAATCTAGATTATTTGAATATGAATAGAAGATCTTGAAATGCTAATTCCAGTCGTGAGATATTCCTAGATATAATCATAATAGAAGTTTTAACTTTGTCGGTCTGGAATCTGTCCATGAGAGTAGACTTTGAAACTTGAGTCTGGAGATCTTCAGACTTTGCCAGTAGAGTCTACAAGTCTTCAGACTATACAGATGGAAAATTTTTGTGACTTCAAAATACCTTAAGAGGATTTTTCTAACAATCTCCCCCTTTTTTATGGTGACAAAACTTTCCTGCAGATTTGGATACTATTGCCCTGCAATACAACATTTAAGCTAGCAATGATATCTCATAAAAGATTAGGATAAAGATAGTGAAAGTTGTCCTGTACACAGATCTGCATCCATAGAAAACAAGTTAGTCCTGTATAGATTTTTATCAGCTATCTTTATCTAACTTAATAGCTTAAAGTACTGCAATAATAAGCAAGTAATCCAAAGCTCAAAACCAAACCAAAGATAAAGTCAATCACAACCACATCAAAATAATGAATCCAAAGTATGTTCAAAAGTTGAAGTTTGGAATAAAAATATGCAAAAACTTCTCCCCCTTTTTGTTAGCATAAAAAGGTGAAAATGTTAGGTTGCTCAAGGAACGCGAACAAGCTAAAAGTCTCTCATTGACTTGACAGTTTCCTCCAGCTTCTTCAAATCCTCTTGCAGTTGTGCGAGAGTTGTGCCTTTGGCAGTGGCCTGAATCTGAAGTTGAATATTTTGAATTTGATCTTGCAAGGAGATGGACATGGCACGATTCTCATTCTACAGTGTTTGGAATTTGCATCCTAAAGCATAAATCTGGCCTTTGAGTTCCAAAAGAATTTCAAGTAGTCTTCCAAAGTCTCCTAAATGTTCAGTCTGCGTGCTTGCTTCAACATGGTCAGATTGTGGAGTAAAGCTAGTGGAGCAAATATCAGTAGGGAGATCAACATTTGGAGATGTTGCCTCAAGATCTTCCTCAGGAAATTGAGAGGCATGAATATCTTCTGCACCAGTAGGAGAATGATTGACACTTGCACTGGTAAAGGTTAAGAAAGGAACACTTTCTCTTAGAGCATCTCTCCCTGTTTCAATGCCTTTTGGAGGAGAGAAGTATTCTTCTTCCTGCGATGCTTCTTCAGTGTCAAGATGTCTGTGATCCTCCTTTTCTGCTGGAGAATCTTCACGTCCTTCTTCTGCATGTTGTTCTTCTGGCTGTATCTGTGAGTCTATTCTGGTTGTTTCTTCTTCTTCTTCTGTCTGCATGGATTCCTTCTCCTGATTCCCTTTCTCAGTTTCTTCTTCAACTTGATGTTCTGGTTCTGCTGACTCAGGAACAAGATGCTAGGAAACAAAAGCGGAGATAGGAATGTCATCCTCATCATCTTCATCTTGCAAGATGATCGCCCGCCTTCTCTTGGTAGGACCAGTCATAGGATTTTTTCCTTTTCTCTTTGTAGCAGATGAGTCTTGTCTGGTCTTGACAGGGGTTTTCTCCTTGAACCACTCTAGCTTCTTGTTGAGTTCTTTCAGACGCATCTTTGTAATCATTCTCAGCCCAATTACCATTAGATCAATGGTTCTCACACACAGAATGTTGGGAGGCTGAATATTCAAATGTCTGAATAAGCGAGTGATGAGAGCAGAATAAGGAAGTTTGCCCTTGTACTTTGCCATAGACTGATACATGTGGAACATAATGGTATGGGGCAAGGAAAACTTATGGCCGATCTTGATAGCGTGCATCAATTTTGCTTAAGAAATGGAGACATCTGTCTTCGATGTTGACTTGGGTCTGAGACAGTGATCACAATTTTATGAAGCAGAATGTTTGATGCACTCATCCTCAGATAGGAGAGACGTCCTTCTACGATTCTATCTTTTGCAAGCTCCAAAGTTTCATGGCTAACAGACACAGAAATAGATTGGAAAGCTCCTCTTTCCACACCAATAACATCAGCTAGAGTATCCGTGTCAACCACATACTCCTTATCCCTCACACTGAATGAAAAGCTATTTGCATCAAGAAAACTAAGATTGGAGTAAAAATAAGCAGTCGGTTCAGAATGAACAATCTCACTCTCGGTACAAAATCGATCAAGTTGAAGTTTCTCAAACCTCTCTCTCAGATTTATGTTCAACATATCGAGAAAATCAAAGTCCACAGTTCTTGGGTTCATAACCCCACACTTCAGCAATTTAGCATAAACCTGCTTATGTTCCTCCAATCGAAACAATTATTCTCTCTTTCCTCGAAGATTTGCAGCCACACCCATTCTTGGCTTAAAATGCACAAACATTTTATCATAATCATCTTTCCATTCAGGTTGATTGACGCTACCAAAACGTGGATCACTTGGAAAGTTTGCAAAAGTCTTTGCCACTGTTCCAACAGGAACAACACTCGAACATTCCATCACAGTCAGAAAATGAGTTTCATTCTTATAGTATTTTTCTTTTAGAAACTCGTCAATAAACGTCAATGCAGAACCCCCTTCTTTCAGAGCAGAATAAAGCCTATAAACAAATGCTGGCTTAAGAGATCTTACTGGTTCCACATCCTCAATGATGTTTTCCTCTGCATGTTGAGGGTTACGATCATGTGATCTAGCGAAAGAAGTGCGCTGTTGAGAATGTTGATGCACCTGTCCACTTGGAGAGTCTCCTTCTTCAGTAAGATCGAAGTGCATAGGTCCCTCACGCAAGGCTTGTGGTCCCCTGCTTGCTATTATGGAAGATTTTCTTTGATGCGACATTGTCACTGTCTTTGAGAGAACTTTCACACTTGTATCGCAAGAAAGGTGAAAACTTGAAGAGATTAACTTTCGAAAAAAAATCTCAGAGAGTGAAAATTTGTGCTCTAGGGTTTTTGGGTAAAATGAGAAGAGGAAGAGGATCTGTATAAAAGGCAATCGATATGGGGTATGTGAAACGTCACAAAAAGGAAAAATAAAAAATGCCTTTTCAAAATAACTGTCTTTTTAAAACAAATTGACAACCACATTTTTAAAAAATAACTACCTTAATAATAACAATTAGAGATTAACAAGCGATCTTACCTTTTCGAGATATCAGTTTAAACGAATAAATCTACTGTAATTAAAATAACTTACAGTCGTAACGTTTGGTCTTCTAAGTCTGAACTTTTGAGTCTGATACTTTTAAGATTTAGTTTCTAAGTCTGAGCTTCAACAGTCTTCAAGAGATAAAATGTTGAGTCTTGAACGAATAGACTCAAATAAACTTTTCTCAAGCGGCTTTGTGAAAATGTCTGCCAGTTGATTCTTTGAGTCGACAAACTGTATCAAGACTTCTCTATTCTGAACATGATCTCTTATAAAATGATGTCGAATCTCAATATGTTTTTCTCTTGAGTGAAGAATAGGATTCTTTGTAAGATTGATTGCACTAATATTGTCACATTTGATCTCGGTACAAGAGTCTTCGATACCAAAGTCTCGTAGTTGTTGCTTTATCCAAAGTATTTGAGAACAATAACTTCCAAGAGCTACGTATTCTGCTTCAGCTATTGAAAGAGCTACGGTACTTTGCTTCCTTGAAAACCAAGATACTGCCCTGTTACCGAGTAATTGACAAGTGCCAGAAGTGCTCTTTCTATCAACTCTACAACCTGCAAGATCTGCATCTAAATAACCAAGAAGAGTAAAGTCTCATTCTTTGGGATACCATAGACCAATCTTGGCAGTAGTTGCAACATATTTAATGATACGTTTAGCAACACTTAGATGAGATTCTTTAGGATCCGATTGAAACCTAGTACATATGCAAACACTAAATAATATGTCAGGTCTAGATGCAATAAGATAAAGAAGTGAACCAATGATACTCCTATATAGTTTTTGGTCAACTTTCTTCCCTCCTTCACTTTGTCTAACTTCGAAGAATTTGACATAGGTATGTCAGTCTTTTTGCAATTCTCCAAACCAAACTTTTTAACAAGTTCTTTTGCATATTTTTCTTGATGAATAAAGATTCATTCTTTCAGTTGTTTCACTTGTAGACCATGGAAGAAGGATAGTTCACCCATCATGCTCATCTTGAATTCATCCTACATAGACTTAGAAATTTTTTTGCACAAAGTCTCATTAGATGATCCAAATATAATATCATCAACATAAATTTGAACAAGTAAAAAGCTTTTACCTTCCTTTTTAATGAATAAAGTAGTATCTACCTTTTCTTTAGTGAAACCACTTTGAATTAAAAAGTTACTTAGCCTTTCATACTAAGCTCGAGGAGCTTGTTTTAATCCATATAAAGCCTTCTTCAGTCTGAACATTGAGTCTGGTTTCTTTGAGTCTTCAAATCCAGGAGGTTATTCCACATAGACTTCTTCTTGGATAAATCCATTCAGGAATGCGCTTTTGACGTCCATTTGGAATAACCTGAAATTCTTATAGCATGCAAAAGCAAGTAATAATTTGATTGCTTCTAACCTTGCTACAGGAGCGTAAGTCTCATCATAATCTATTCATTCTTCTTGCGTGTATCCTTTAGCCACGAGTCTTGCTTTGTTTCTTGTCACTTTGCCTTTTTCATCGACTTTGTTCCTGAAAACCCATTTAGCTCCATTAACATATTTACCTTTTGGTTTAGGAGTTAATTCCCAAACATCGTTAATGCTGAATTGTTTGAGCTCTTCTTACATTGCTTCAATCCAGCTTTCATCAGCTAAGGCTTCTTCAATATTTTTGGGTTCTATTTCAGAAATAAGCGTCACAGCACTAGTTTCTTCTCGCCTTTTGGATCTTGTTCAAATTCCCTCATTAACATTTCCAATAATGAGTTCTTCGGGATGACTAGACTTGTGCTTCCAATTACTGGATAGTCTGATAGGTTGTTGATCTTTTTCTTGAGTTGATTCTTCATCAACAACTTGTTGTACTGCTTCTGAATTTTGAACTGCTTCAAGGGAGGTAGACCTAGTAGAGTCTGGAGCAGATTCTTATTCTTTAGTCTAATTTGGCTGAATTTGTGGAGAGTCTTGAAATTTGATATTCATTTATTCTTCCACAGTTTGAGTCTTCTTGTTGAATACTCTGTAAGCTTTGCTTACAGTTGAGTAACCAAGAAAGAATCATTCATCCGATTTTTCTTCAAACTTACCAACTCGATCATTTGCATTCTTCAGGATAAAGCATTTACAACCAAATACTTGAAAATATGAAACAATTAGTTTCTTACCTTTAAAAATTTCATAAGAAGTTTTCTCAAGAATTGGCCTTAAAAACAGTCTATTAATAATATAGCAAGCAGTTGAAACAACTTCAGCCCAAAACCGTGAAGAAATATTACTTTCAATTAAAAGAGTCCTTGCCATTTCTTGTAAAGACCTATACTTCCTTTCCACAACCCCATTCTGTTATGGTGTATATGAAGAGGAGAATTTATGCTGAAAACCAGATTCATCACAAAATTTAGCAAAGTCTTGATTTTCAAACTCACCTCCATGGTTTGTACGAATGCTTGAAATAGTGTGACCTTTTTCATTCTGCACTTTCTTAACAAATTTTGAAAAGTGAGAGAAAGTCTAAGACTTACTTGCAAGAAAGTAGACCCAAGTAAATCGTCAATAATCATCCACTATTACTAGGCAGAACCTTTTTCCACCAATGCTTTGCATTCTTGTGGGTCCAAATAGATCCATATGCAGAAGCTGCAGTACACGATTAGTGGAAACTTTATTTATTGGTTTAAAAGAATTTCTAACCTGTTTACCCAGTACACATGGTGTGCATAGATAAGACTTTTAGGTAATTGAGAATAGGCAATCCTCGAACAAGCTTCTTGGAAGAGATTTTGGCAATTTGCTTCATGTTGGTATGGCCAAGCTTTCTGTGCCATAAATTAGCTTCATCTTGCACTGATATTGTGACATCCTGAAATTCGAGTCCTCTGATGGATGAATGAATGTGAATTTCGTCAATGCATTGTTGGTTGATCTCACTCGGAATTGATCACTCCTGAGATACTGACCTTGAGGGGAAAGGCTAATGAGGATGGAACCCGTACGACTAAAGAACTCGACCTGGGAAAACGACTTGACCGTGAGACTTGCGTGAGGATGACCTGTAGATAGGCAGGCCGATTCTACGGACGACTAGAAGTCAATTCGCGGACAGAACATAATGGAACGACGGGTGATTCCGTTTACCGTTATCGAACCCACGAACGACCCTATGTCGATCCTTAGTGATCGTGTACTTTGAAATAAGAATCTATCCTCCGTAATTTCATGCAGTCAAGGACGTCCATGCGTCGAGATGTCTTGAACGTGGTTTGGCACAAGTCGGTTACTCGTGAATCCTCTGAGCCGCCCGTCAGTCTGAGTTATAACCAAAATGGCATTAGGGCGAAATTGACATGGCAAGAGAACTTAGGACTGGACTTTGAATTATCAGGAACATCCGGGACGGACTTTGGATGAGGCTACTTCAAACAGTCGACAGAGCCAGTTAAGCCGAGCAATTGGAAAAAAATGGATTTTCGGACCGAGGAAGCGAGCCCGTGAGGAGGTGGGCCGGGCCAAGCTAGTGTGGGCCTTAGGCCCAAGGTGGGACAGCCCATGATGGGCCCAAAACAAGCAAGTGAGCCCATTGGGCCAAACCAACTATTCATCTTCTAAGCCCATGGGCCAAGCCTTAACCATTTCAAAGCCCAATAAATTCCCAAGCCCATTACTATTCATGGCCAAGCCCATTTCTTAGGCCCATCCACCAATTTCAGCCCAAGGATAGAATGGTAATTTGTGAAAGGTGGAAATGACCAAATTGCCCCTAAAAGCATTTGGATAAGAGCAAAGGAAGAGAGAGAAGATGATGTCATGCACGGGGACTTGAAACAAGCATTTATGGGGGTCTTGACAGCCCTCCCATCACCCTCTCTCTCCCTCATTCGGTCCCCATCTCGAACGGAGCTCTCTCTCCTCGTTCTCCCTCTCTTCCAGTTTCTGCTCCAGCTGACCCTTTGGTGAAGAATCGAGTCAAAAGTGGTCTTCCCGGTTGAATCACAGAACGAGGCACCTATCACCGTGACCGGGAGAGACAGAACGTTCCAACGAGCCCAATTTCATCTCGAATGGAGCCGCCGTACGTCCTGTACGGCCGTCGCAAGCCGCCTGTCGCCGGTCCGTCGGTCCGCCTGCAGCCTGCACTGTTTCGAGTTTTCGGCCATTTTTCTCCCATTCCAGCCGTTCCTCCGCCCATCCCAACCTCCAGCAAGACCCCCAAGACCTCCTGGTGCCGCCGGTTGTCGGCCACCCCCTTCGCTGGAGCTCCGGCCAAGCCGTTCAACTTGTTTTCTTCTCCGGCAGGGCTGTTTTTCAGAAGTTTCAGTGGGAGTTCGAGCTGTGGTTGCTGTGTTGAGCTTGGGATCGTCTTGGATCGTCGTTGTCGAGGTTCTGGTGCGTAGCCATCGTCGTCGCCGCCGCGTCAGTGTCTCTGGTCCGCTTAACGGGTGAGTTTAGCTCCTAATCCTTCGATTAGTGCCTAAACTTGCTTAGGGTTGGTTTAGTTAGATTTAATTCTAGTTTATGTGATTTAATTAAGTTGTATTAGCCCTAAGATAGGTGGTTAGATGGATGGATTAGATTAGTTTAGCTTAATCTTGCTTTATTTGCTTAATTGTGCTTATGTGTTTAATTAAGCTTGGTTTGCTTAATTAATTGTTTGATTGTTTTAATTAATGATTTCTGAGTTTAATTTATCATTTATTAAATTCTGGAAATTTACTATTCACTCGACACTGTTCACGAGGCACTGTTCACGAAACACTGTTCACGAGTTACTGTTCACAAAACACTGTTCACTCGAGAACGAAAGGTGTCTAATTTCATGTGGGTTTAATCCTATAAAGTGATTGGATGTGTTATTGCATAAACATCTGCATGAATTGAATGATGATTTGTGCAATTGTGTGGTGATTGGAAAAATTGGATTTTATTTAGAAAATCTCGGGTGTCGGGTTTGGACACCGAAAATGGATTTTAAGTATTATATCAAACAGTGGGGTTTGAAAAAGGAAAGTATCAGTTTTCTGGTTCGAATTGACGTGTACCCACGCACGACTACTTTCGCGGATGTTTTTAATATGAAGAAAAGAGGCCGGGATTACTATTTTAATCGAGGAATTTGAGTGAAATGCAAAGTATCCTGGGCCGATAACGAATTGTCGTGTGTTGGCTAATGAGGAACCGTCTTGAGCTGTTGAGCTAGACGTGCCCCTATATGGGATGCCCGCGCAATGGATGCCGGTCGCAGTAGACGCTGGGCCGACTGGACCGATGCTCCTTCAGGAATGCCGTCGACGTAGTGACGAAGCCGTGCTCCAAGGGGGGGAGACGATGCTCCTTCGGGAATGCCGTCGACGTAGTGACGAAGCTGTGCTCCATGGGGGGGAGACGATGCCTGGCTAAACGCCAGTAGATAGCCAAACTGCGAGTAGGCTATGCCCATGTGTGGCAGTAATTAACAATTGGAACGCATGCTGAGTGTTATTGATGCGCCGGATTATGGGACAAAATTGTGTGGCACGGAATGGGACGTGTCATAATGATTTGGTCTTATAATCAGGACCTCTGTGTTTGACTGAGATGAGTAAGGCGTTTCAATTGTTGTATGCATTGAGTATATGCATTGTGTTTATGAATTGTGATAATGTGCAAGAATGCATGAGAATCATGGCATCTGTGATTTCAGTCATGCAGGAGTTAACCACATTGTTTATGGCACGCACGCACAAATCGATAACGTGCAGGGTGTGGCAATGGCTAGGTGAGATCGCTTGTGATGCGACTCGTATGTGATTGATGAAATGTATCATCTAATGACCATGTGCATTGCGTGGATCGTGCTGAATTATAACGTGCAGGGTATGGCATACCAGGTAAGGTTGTATGCGAATCGACGGTTGGTTGTTGCTTGTGGTGGGGTTGTTCTGGATAGATACCCTGGGTTGAGTTGGTGTACTAACCGGGGCTTAGGGGTGGAACTCGCTGAGATTTATATCTCACTGGTTATTGAATAACCATTTTCAGGTCCCTAGTGTGAAGAGCCAGGAGCTTGAAGCGGAAGGGTCAGGAGCATAGGTGGCTCAGTAGTTCTTTATGACATAGACCTTCTGTATAAGCTTGAAGTGTTTATAAAAGTGTATTTGATTTGAAATTGTTGTCCTGCTTTTCTATCCCATGATTTGTTGAGGTCAGGGGATTAGTAATTCGCTTCCGCATGTGCAATAAAAATAAAGGGTCGGCGACGAGTCCTGGGAACGTCGCAAAATTCTATCGACCACCGTGGGATGTGTACGTGCTCGAGGTTCGGGGCGTGACAGATATTAAGCATTGTGATCTTTCTTAATTCATATCCAGAAGATAGATATTTCCATGTCTACGTACAGTAAAAGATTGAGTGAAGTCTTTACTGATTCCTGAGCACGTTCCTTCCTGGAAATTGATCTTGAATCCAGTATCGCATAATTGGCTTATGCTAAGCAAATTATAATTTAATCCTTCCACTAAGGAGACATTGTTGATTGATAGACTTCCAATTTTTACTGTTCCACGACCAATAATCCTTCATTTGTTGTTACCACCAAAAGAAACTTTTCATCCATCTATCTGTACAAGTTTTATGAAGCAACTTGAATCTCCTGTCATATGTCTTGAGCAGCCACTATCTAGATACCATTTAATCTTCATTTTGATAGTGACCTACAATTAAGAAGAATTCAAGCTTTCTTTAGTACCCACATCATCTTGGATCCAGAAGAGTTAGAGCAATAAACAGTATTTGCCCAATCCCTTTTAACAGGTCTCCAAACCAAAGAACATTCTTTCTTAAAATGTTCTGAGCTTTGACACTTTGAACATTTTAGAGCATTTAGGCCAATAGGTTTTACAAAGACTCTCTGGAAATGATTTTTATAGACAACTTTTGTTGGTCTTTGTTTGATTCTTTCCTTCACCTTTGGGAAATCAATTAGTGGAATAGTTTCAGAAGTCATACCGAGACCTAACTTATCAAAGTAGGGTCTTTGTATCGAAAGAATCTTATCCAATTTTTCAGAACCATTTGAAAATCTTTTTGATATGTTTGAAATATCATTTTTCAAATGAGTATTTTCTTTGGAAACAAAGTTTGAGTTTTCTTTCAAAATTGTAAAGTTTTTATCTAACTTTTCAAATTTTTCTTTCCAAAATTTATCATGTTGCTTCAATGTAGAATTCTCCCCTTTTTAATTCAGAGATCCTCTTAAGAGAGGTTTTTAGACCAAGACATAGTTCATCAATATATCTCGAAACTTTGACAGGAATTTTTAGATTACTAACCTCAAGCTCACTCTCTGAGTCTGTATCTGTCTCAATGTCTGAGTCTGAATCAAATTTTGCCATCAAACAGATATTGGCATAATCATCATCACTTTCTTTACATTCAGTATCACTCCAAGTCTCTGCTTTGAGTGCCTTTCTGTATTTCTCAGTCTTTCCTTTCCTTTTTCTTAACAGAGGACAGTTGGGTCTGATGTGTCCCTTTTTTCTTGCATTCAAAGGAAGTCACTTCTTTGTTGGAATCATTTTCCTCAATTGATTTGTTCTGAAACCTTTGTGAGCTTTGTTTCTTCCAATTGAATTTTCTTCCCTTTCTGTTCAGCTTTCTGAATCTCTTTATCATGAGTGCCAGTTCTTCATCATCTAGATCTTCTTCGAAGTCTGTAGCATTAGAATAATCATTAGACTTAAGGCAATAGATTTCTTACCTTTTGAATCTTCTTCTTCCTTGGTGTGCTCTACTTCGTAAGACTGAAGAGTTCCAATCAATTCGTCTACAGAGAGTGGTACAATCCTTAGTGTTTCCCTTATTGAAGTCTTTATATAATTCCAGTCTTTAGAGAGTCCACACAGCAGCTTGTTGACTTTCATATGTCCTAAGATTGGATGTCCCTGATATTTAAGACCATTCACAATTTCAGTAAAACGACTAAACATGTCAGTTATTGATTCTCCTGATCTCATCTTGAAAACTTCATATTGTCCCAAAAGAACATTGATCCTTGTCTCTTTCACTCGATCAGTTCCTTCATAGGTAATGTGAAGCCTATCACAGACTTCTTTTGCTATATCACAAGAGGATATCTTGTTATACTCAGTAGGGGATAAAGCACAATATAAGGAATAAATGGCTTTAGCATCAAGAGTTTGTCTCTTGGTTATTTCTTCTTGAGTCATCTCGATAGGAGCATCAACTTCTTTTCCTCTCTCTGATTCTGATGCAGCAATAGGAATGATTCCTTTGTCTACCACTTCCCATTCCAAGGGATCTTTTGATCTTAGGAATGCTTTCATCTTGTTTTTCCATATGCTGTAGTCTTTTCCATCAAAGTATGGAGGTCTGGTGTTGCTTTGACCTTCAACCAACCCTGTAGGCAACACACTAGCCATAGATCTTTAACTCAGAAGTAAAAACACTTCTAATAAATGAGTACACAAGCTCTTATACCAATTGTTAGAACTAGTACAAGCACCTAGAGGGGGGTGAATAGGTGATTAAGATGATTTTATAAAACATAACAAAATGTATAGACAATTTAGTGGATGATAAACTAAGGAATTGAAAACAATAAACGATGTAAGTGAAAACAATGTAAAGTAAAAGGATTAGGGATAGAGAATCAAGACTCCAGATTTATAGTGGTTCGGCTTAGACCAAGCCTACGTCCACTCTCCCGCACGGACAGCCCACTGGCTAGATTTCACTAAGAATCAAAAAGAGAATTTACAGTCTCACGCCCTTGATTCCACAGTGTAGAGACTCTACTACACTTCCTCAAGGTCTCACCACACTTTAGTCTCTCTTTTGATTACAAATATAGCTCGAAGAATAAGATCACAAAATAACAAAGAGATTTAGACTTTGGAATTCATCTATGTCGCACTCTTGAACAACTTGAGCGTCTCCCTTAAATACTTTTTCATGCCTTCATTACCGTTGGCACCTTCCAAAGAAGTTCTTCCAATCAACCCGTTGGACAGAATCAATTTAAAGAGATCTCGAGCTCCTCAAGGAAAATGACAATAGCCTATCAATCCTGCTCGCCCATACAATCAGGATCTTGGTTTCCATAAGTAGAACCTTCCAAGTATAAATTGCGGATCTAGAGAATCTAGATTATTCGAATACGAATAGAAGATCTTGAAATGCTAATTCCAGTTGTGAGATATTCCTTAACCGTTGGAGTCAAAACCACACTAGATATAATCAGAATAAAAGTTTTAACTTTGTCGGCCTGGAATCTGTCCATGAGAGTAGACTTTGAAACTTGAGTTTGGAGATCTTCAGACTTTGGTCTTTAGACTTTGCCAGTAGAGTCTGCAAGTCTTCAGACTAGACTGATGGAAAAGTTTTGTCGACTTCAAAATACCTTAAGAGGATTTTTCTAACAGCCAATAGAATCAAATGGTGTAATATAATTACAACGTCCCAAGTATAGCAGCTTATTAAGGCTGAAAGGGACGTATAGAGGGAAATACTTCTTTGATTCAGCAACAGCAGAGTATAGTAATGGTTTTCGCCATGATGAGAAAACCTTTAGTCTTATCATATCGAAATTGGTCTCTGCAAATCAATTCTGGACAGCGAAAGAGTTTCTTCAGAGAATGAAAGAAGAGAAGCGCATTCTTACAGAAGACATATTTCTCTCTATCTGCAGAGGCTATGGGCGGGTTCACAAGCTGCTAGATTCATTGAGGGTATTCCAGAGGATGAAGCGTTTCCAATGCAACCTTCACCCAAATCATACATCACTATTTTGGATATACTTGTTGAGGAAAACTGGTTGAAACTAGTTCTTAGATTTTATAAACACAAGAGGGCAATTGGTGTATCACCTATTGTTTTGATCAAGGCTTTCTGCAAGAATAGTGGAACAATGGATTCTGCCCTTCAGATTTTTTATGAGATGCCAAATCGTGGATGTGTTCTAGATTCATATACATATGGTACTTTGATAAATGAATTGTGTAAATGGGGGAAAATTGGTGATGCCTAGAAACTGTTTGAAGAGATGGAGACAAAAGGTTGTTCACCTAGTGTAATCACCTACACTTCCATGATTCACGGTCTCTGTCAATCTGAGAATTTAGATGAAGCTTTTCGATTGTTTGAACAGATGGTGGGCAAATGTATTGAGCCGAATGTGTTTACTTTCAGTTCATTAATGGAGGGATTTCACAAGAGTGGGTGTTCTTGGCCTTGAATAATAGATTTGTTCTTATGAGGATAGTGAGAGAAAAGCAAGAAGAGCGTTGCCATGTTTTGCTATCAATAGATAATTGCTTGTTTATGGCACTTCTAAGGTGACCAACTTTCCTATGTGAGGTCTAGGAAGTTCACTCATTGAGTCTATCTCATATTTTCTTGTTGAAATGTTTTCAAGCCTTAAGAATGGCTGAGCTGCTCCGACATATTCATTTTGGCCTCCCCGTCAAGCGCAGTCAGGAGGCGATGGAGTACCTGGTAGTGGGAGGGGTCGATGCGTACTATACGCATTACCTTATGACCATTTGGGTCAATGAGGCCCGGCATAACCTCGTGCCATACTGATTCGTGGCCTGGTACTTTTTGGTGGGCTGTGAGAGCCACGGTCCCATCTGTGGCTTCAATGGTCTACTGGGTGTCGGAGGTTCTAGGGAAGGCATCAACTAGGATGCCAAGGATGGGGACGTTCTTGATGGGGAGGTGCCCGACCCCAAGATCGACCCCATGTTGATCGCCGAGTCGGAGGCATGGATCCTAGAGGCCATTGGGGCTTAAGTAGTAGTGGGATTGTTAGCAATTGTTAGACCACCCTCGTAGTATTAGAGGCGTAGGTATACCCTGGGCCCTTTTGTAGGAGGCCGTGGCGAAGCAGTTAGGCATGTCAAATGTGATGAAGCTAGTTGTTTATCCCTTGAACTTGTGGTGTATGAGATGTTGACTCGTAACGTTTTATGTATATATATATGATTATATTTTTAACTATCTTGTTGATTAATGGTTGGAGATTTGTTTATGTTTTCGCTTGTGCATTTTAATGTTATCAGGAATTGGGTTGGCAACGCCTCCTGAGACGTCGCAAACGAATGACCAAAGGATAAGTAAAGGTTCCATGGGCGCGGGTTGTCGTGCGGCCATAGAGGTTCGGGGCGTGACAAGCAGAGTGCCTCAACTTTTTCTTTTCCCTATGATGGACGAGAAAAACGAGTAGGAGTAATGAGAATACTTGACTCGTAACCAGTCAGGAACGTAAACGTCAATTACACAAAAGGTCAGATTCTAACAGTATCTGGCAATAGTTCTCTTCCTTCGGTTGGGAGTATAACAGAAGTATTTGTTATGCTCCATAATGAAAAAAAAAAAAAAGCAGCACACCAATCTTTCACCTTTTTCTGCTTTATCGTATCGAGGGCTACTTCATGATTGAACAATCTACTCCGCCTTGCTGGATCTGCAAGATTCTCACGACGAATGATTTATCTGCCAAATCGCCTTAAAATGGTATTCATCCATATATGATTGTTTTCTCCAATTTTGGCTAGGGGAGTAAAAGTATCACAATAAGGCGGAATACAGGTGCCAAACCTCAGGAACCAAAATTGAGCCTTCTGAGTCGGTGGTGAAAGAGGGTTCATGCCATAGGGACCTAGCAAATCGGCTACCTATGCTGGTAGTGAAGTTGGCGATATCTGGAAATATCTGTTTCTTCTTATCATCTAATGTTCAATATCCTTCTTTAAAATTTTCTGAAAATTTCCATGCTTGAATAGTGGCCACCGCCGTCCTACTAAGCCATCCCATTATGACTGTTGTTTACCATTGAAGACTGCACCCATAACTTCGATAGACAATTGGAGTCCTGCCATAGCATCAAGAACATCGTTCAAAATCTTGAAGTTGCTATATGAGAAACAAGTTGGTATAGATGCATGCTGCCTTAAGAGTTGAAGAGCCTGGTCCTTATCCAAACGACTGACATGATAAGTCCGGATATGAGGTGATTCTTCCAGGACAACACTGTTTCTAGTGGTTACAAGGATCCTATTTCCAGATGCAAAGCAATCCAAGCAATCTCTGATGAGTTTCTGGACATGAAACGCATTCTCCACATCATTAAGGATGATGGTTTTATTAAATTATGGTGATGGCCTAAGTTGGCCCGTCCGCCCATGTTGGGCCTAAAAAGCCCGGCCCACAAGATTGGGGCCCATGGATGAAGGAATATGATGAATGGACACGTTTCTTTTCGCGAGGGAACGTATATAAGGGGACACAAAGAGGGAGGAACGTACCTTTTGGCATAACGTACATTCCTCCTCTCGCTCTCTCCCTCAAACACTTTCAAAAGGAAAGAACAGTGCGCAAGAGGCGACACCCATCTTCCCTTCAAGGCAAACTGACGTCATCGGATCGAACGGGATCAGTTTCTCTTCCTCAAATTGGCGTTGGTGTTTAATCTGTGGCTAACAAGGTACGTTCAATTATGTGATGTGCCTTAGGATCGGTGATGCATGTGTTTTTCCCGGGCTCGTCTTCTGCACAAGTTTAGAGGTTCGATTTAGTGTCGAATCCGGATTTTTGGGAATCCGACAATCCCTACATTGGTATCAGAGCCCTGTTTATGTTTTTCCCAACCCCTTTCATGTTTATGGATGATTTCTTATTGATTTTTCGTGAAATTAATTGGCCGACACTGATCGGGGCAAAAAAAATCCCGACACCCGAGCACTGTTCATCCATTTTTTCGAGTTTCTATAAGTCGAAATCCATTTTATGATGGTTATGGATGGAAGGTCTCGTCGAGACGAACGCGACGAGTGGTGGAACGCTGCCAAAGGCCGCCGGACGCGCCCCCACGCGCAGCCGGAGCGAACCGGCGCACGCGCGCACGTGCGCGGGTGCCACCGATGGTGCGTGCTGCGCACATGCCAGCTGACGTCATCGTGACATCAGCTGCACATGTGTGGCACGTGCCGGTCGGTTCGTCCGACCGATCTGACTCGGCCCGACCCGACCCGGCGACCGTTGACGTGTTGACCGTTGACCCCCAAAAAAAAAAGGGAAAAAGAATTTGTTTCTTCTTTTCAATTATGTCTACGTGGATTATATATAATCCCTTTTTTGTTCTGCATTTGTTGCAGGAACAATGCCTCCCCCGTAAGCCGCGCGTATCTGTGCACACAATGTCAAATGAACAAAAGGAAAGGCTTTCAAGGTTGATAGCCGATTTGAATGGTTATCGATGGGAGAGTGACGACATAATTGATCATGTTGTAGAGGTCAACAAGAAAATTCAAGAAGTAATTTGGAACGGTTATCCCATGCCAGATACTCATATGGTGCGATTCTTTATGAACACTCTTCCATTAGAATGGCAAGGAGTGTTGAATCGCCTATGGGAGGTCAAAGGATTTACTAGTTATAAGGAGCTAGTAATGGAATTTGTAGATGAATATCATCGGGTTGGAGCCACAAAGACTGCGACCCAAGGAATGACTTCGATTAAGCGAGGAATGAATGTGCGTAGGAGAAATCCTAAGGGATATCCGTTTGTTTTTCTGTGGCTGTCAAGAATGCCCGAAAATTTTATAGAGGAAAAGAAAAAGAAATTGAACCAAGTAGAAACTTTTCCTATCCGTTGTATAATGCCTTGGTTTTAGTTGCTTAAAGATTTTTTTTATTTATTTGGTGTATTTTGTGGACATCTTATGTAATGTTTCCTACCTAGTTGTTGTTGATGTAGCAACTAATATATTAGTTGTATTATGTGAAAGCACAATTATTATATCATTATTAGATGTCAAATATTATTTGCTTTCTGTTGTTGTTAACTGCTGTGGGTAGTTCATAGAAGTTTTTGTAGCTTCATAGAATTTACTTTGCATGGACAATTATATTAATGATAGTTTTAAGTTAGGATTTTTTGGAGGATGATTGGAAACATAGTGACCTTTTGATTCTGAAACCTTACTTAAAATTATTAATTAATATGATGGGTTTGTGCAAAATAGATGCATAAGTGATAGGCATTAATATTTCATGCATATATGTCTTATATGTTCAGATAGATGGATTCAGCAACTAAGAACATAATTGTTGATTTGAACAAAGAAGACAAATTGAACGGCGAGAATAGTGAAATATTGAATATGAGAATTCGATATGTGCTGGAAAAGCAAGAAGCACTAAAAGCTCTTGACCATGTTATGGAAGATCTTGAGAATGTTGTGCGCCACCTTGAGCTAGCAGATGATCGCCACAAGGCATTTGAGCGGGATACAGATATTTGCCGTGTTGCTTTCAGCTCAGTAGGGTTATCAAGCTCTAAGCGCAAGCGCATTGATTCGTTCAATATGTGGGAAGGCAAGGGATCAAGTCCTTCTTGCAAGAAACCAATAATTAACCAACAAAAGAGAGGAAAACGTCCTCGTGTAAAGCGAGGAAAATGTCCTCGTGTGAAGAGAGGAAAACGTCCTCATGTGAAGAATATTTCAAGGGTGAAATGTTACAACTGTGACTAGAGGGGTCACTATGCCCGCGATTGTCACGAGCCAAAGAATGTACACACCCCTTATACTATTGGGAACTTTGTATATGTGTCAAGTTCTGTATTCTTGACTGAATATAATCCTTTGTGGACTGTAGATTCAGGAGCGACAGACCATGTAGCGAAGGATAGAGAATCCTTCGTAGAATTTCGACAAGTTCCGACTGGAACTAAGTGGATCTATGTAGGAAACAACTCTAGAGTTGAAGTAAAATGAATTGGCACATGCCAACTGAACATGCGTGGTGGACGCACTTTATTCCTACATGATGTGTTGTATGCTCCGGAGATTCGTCGAAATTTAGTTTTTGTTTTAATGTTGGTTAAGTTTGGTTTTAATGTAAACTTCCATAATAGTGGTGTAGATTTGTATTTGGATACAAACTACTATGGTTGTGGTTATTTTCTGGATGGTTTCATTGTATTAGATATTGACTATGTTAATGCAAATGTTTGTTATTCCCTTCTTACGTCTCCTAATTCATATGATAATGATGTGAATGTGTGGCATGCTAGACTTGGCCATATTGGCCAACAATGTATGAATAGACTAGCCAAAGAGGCTTGTTGGGCAACATTGAAAAATGCGATTTGCTTATATGTGAGCATTGCCTGGTAGGGAAAACGACAAGGAAACCATTTGGAAAAGGTAAAAGAGCTGAATTTCCTCTGCATTTAATCCATTCTGACGTCTGTGGTCCAATGAATGTAAGAAGAATGCATGGGACTGTTTATTTCATCACTTTTATAGATGATTATACTCGATTCGGATATGTCTATTTGATTTCTCATAAATCTGAAACATTGAGTTGTTTCAAAAGGTTTATGAACTTGGTAGAAAATCAATTAGACAATAAAATAAAAGTATTAAGATCCAATCGAGGCCGAGAATATTTATCTAATGAGTTCAGAAAATTATGTGATGAAAAAGGAATAGAAAGACAATTGTCTATTCCATATGCTCCTCAACAAAATGGTGTTGCGGAGAGAAAGAACAGAACCCTACTGGAAATGGTTAGGTCCATGATGGCGCATGCTAATTTACCTATCACCTTTTGGAATGATGCGTTATTAACTGCTACCTATATACTTAACCGAGTGCCTTCCAAAATCAATTACTTCCACTCTATATGAGTTATGGACAGGTAGAAAATCGGACTTAAGTTTTCTTAAGCCATGGGGTTGTACTGCCTATACTCATGAGTCCTCTCACAAGTTTGGGAAATTGGGTCCCAAAGGAAAGAAGAGTATTTTCATAAGATACTCTGAACACTCAAAATGATATGTGTTCATAGGTGAGCAGGAAAGTGGAAGTATAACTGAATTCGAATCACGGGACGTCACATTCTTAGAGAATGAATTTCCTAAGAAGGGCGAAATAGGTGAAGAATACTCCCTATTTGAAACCTTGGATCAAGATAATGAACATAATAGAGCTCGTCCAAGTGGGAGTAACATGAGAGGTAATGAATTTGATTCAACCCACTCTCAATTACAACCACAAGATGAGATGATATCGTCATTATCTAATCTGAGTGGGAGCATAATGGGGAATGATGTACAAAGTGCACAATCTCTCATGCGACGCTTAAGTCGCAAAAGTATTCCCCGTCGACGTTTTGATATTGAAGGGGAAACTTTTATGGTTGCTCCACAAGATGAAGATGAGCCAAGAAATCTTAATGAGGCTCTAAATTGCCCTAGTAAGGAAAAATAGATGCATGCAATGGAAGTTGAGATGGAATCAATGAAGTCAAACCGAGTTTGGAAACTGGTTGACCTTCCAAAAGGACGCAAAGCTATTGGGAACAAGTGGGTTCTCAAAATAAAGTGTAAAGCTGATGGCTCGATAGAAAAGCATAAGGCTCGCCTTGTGGCGAAATGGTATAAACAACAGGAAGGAATTGATTATGAAAAAACATTTTCTCCTGTGGTGGGATTTACCTTGATTCGCATTATTCTGGCAATAGTGGCTAGCATGGATCTTGAGTTACATCTAATGGATGTAAAGACTGCTTTCCTTAATGGAGAATTAGAGGAATAAATATATATGGAACAACCTACTGGTTTCATTATGAAATGCCAAAGAAGGAAAAGTTTGTCGACTTTTGAAATTGATATATGGTCTTAAGCAGTCGTCAAGACAGTGGTATATATGTTTTCATAATGCCATAATGGCATATGATTTTACAATGATAGATGATGATCATTGTGTATATATCAAAAGATCCAAAGATCAATTTGTGATCATATCATTGTATGTTGATACTAATTGCCGGAAACAATATGGAGTTTGTTAATACTATCAAGAGTTGGTTATCTTCCAACTTTGAGATGAAGGATATGGGTGAGGCTGCATACATTCTTGGAGTTAAGATTTCAAGAGATTGTTCGAAGAGATCGTTATCTCTTTCGCAAGAAACATATATAAATAAGGTTCTTGAACGATTTCGTATGCAAGATTGTAAACCCATAGATACTCCTATTGCAAAAAGTGAAGGATTGAGCCATAGACTGTGTCCAAGGACTCCACAAGAGAAGAAACAAATGAAACATGTTCCTTATGCTAGTGCTGTTGGGAGCTTGATGTACGCTATGATGTGTACAAGACCTGTCATATGTTTTGCAGTTGGAATGGTGAGTAGATACCAATCCAATCCAGGTCAAGCACATTGGAAAGCCGTTAAGAGAATACTGAGGTATCTAAAGGGAACTGCTGATTATACGCTGAGTTATCAAGGAAAGGATCTGCGACTCGAAGGTTATTCTGATACTGATTGGGGAGGAGATTTAGATGAAAGGAAATCTACCTCTAGGTTTGTTTTTTCTTATTGAATAATGGCACCATATGTTGGAGCAGTAAGAAACAAACGTGTATAGCCTTGTCTACGATGGAAGCTGAATTCGTGGCATTATCTGCAGTAATACAAGAAGGAGTTTGGCTTAAGAGATTTTTGGATCATTTAGGTGTTATTGAGAAAGCTACAAATCCATTATTAGTTAATTGTGATAGCCAAGCAGCTATAGCATACACCAAAGATCCAAAATATCATGGCAAGACCAAACATATAGATACTGATTATAATTTTGTCAAAGATATGGTTGCATGAAAGGATGTGAACTTACAGTACATATCTACGCATATAATGGTAGCAGATCCTATGACAAAGCCAATATCTAGAGATGTGTTTTGTGGTCAAGTAAAATCTCTAGGATTGCGTAGAGTCTGATGTACTGCATATTGTAATTTCCCTGAGTTGTTCACATTTAATGAATATGTGTTTTCATCATTAATGCCTATGAATCTTTGTTTGATCTTTATGCATCTTAATGCTCAGTGCATTACTTTAAGTTGAAAAGTTTCATCGGACAGATATAAGATTAGCCCACTCACACGGGTAATCGCCTCTATTTACTGTGTGATAAATAGAGATGAGATTGTTTTTAAGCTTATTATCTAGGTGATAATTGAGAGCTCAAGCTTAAAATATATATGTCGCCTTAATTAAGTGTTAAGATGAGGACATGATATTTACTATGTCCAAAAGTAAAATAACCCACATATTTTACTTTATCTGTCTATGATGCCAGATGTGAGTTCTGATGAATTTTGTGAATGAGTAGATATGTGAACTCAAGTTAGACATTAGGTATGTATGAACTATCATATGTACGGTATTGAAGGTGTAGACATACGCTCCATGGGAAAGGAGTTAATACCGTAATATGTATTTTATACTACGTATGCATGAGACGACCAATAAGAGTGGCAAAAGTTTGATCTCAACTTTTATGCCGTGTGAGACTCTTGAGGAAAAGAGTTCCTCAATTTTTTAGTGCCCTCATGACTTTTACTTATTCTCAATACTTCTATTTAGAGTTTGCTATCTTAGGATGTTACCAATGGTCATGAGTTGATTCGATCTTATGGGACATTTCTAGAAAAGCAAGCTGAGCTGAAATTGAGAGTTTGAAAAAAATAGGAAGATCGAATTTGGAGAATCACATTGTAGTTTTGTATTCACTGGTTAACCAATTATGACTATCTTTGGGATAATCATAATTGTGAATACAATATATATATATATATATATATATATATATATATATATATATATATATATATATATATATATATATATATCATTGTTTAAAAGAGATCAAGAGAGATATAAATGTGATCGATCGATCTAGGGTACTGCATACTAAATCTACTCAGAGTGTGATGCCCATTATGAGCTGATATATATTCCTAACAAATGTATAGCAATGAGCTCTCAAAGTATGCTGGTCGCACGGATTATTCACCGGTATGAATATTGAAGAGAGGTAAAGAGGATCCTGTTCGGCCCACCATGTGCGAGTGGGAGATGATGGTTTTATTAAATTATGGTGATGGGCCTAAGTTGGCCTGTCCGCCCATGTTGGGCCTAAAAAGCCCGGCCCACAAGATTGGGGCCCATGGATGAAGGAATGTGATGAATGGACACGTTTCTTTTCGCGAGGGAACGTATATAAGGGGAAATAAAGAGGGAGGAACGTACCTTTTGGCATAACGTACGTTCCTCCTCTCTCTCTCTCCCTCAAACACTTTCAAAAGGAAAGAATAGTGCGCAAGAGGCGACACCCATCTTCCCTTCAAGGCAAACTGACGTCATCGGATCGAACGGGATCAGTTTCTCTTCCTCAAATTGGCGTTGGTGTTTAATCTGTGGCTAACAAGGTACGTTCAATTATGTGATGTGCCTTAGGATCGGTGATGCATGTGTTTTTCCCGGGCTCGTCTTCCGCACAAGTTTAGGGGTTCTATTTAGTGTTGAATCCGGATTTTTGGGAATCCGACAATCCAAACAAAGGACAATCAAAACTCTCACGTTGCAAACAGAGTCCTTAGAAAGCTCAATTCCCTTGTTGACAAAAGCAACATCCTCAAGTTCCCGTTTCAGAACATTAGAAATCAACTTAGTTTGCAAAAGCTGAAGCCCTCCTAATTCTTGAGTTGTTTCTTTAATATCTACGAGGAAGCTTCAGCCATCGAAATCACAGGAGACTTGGTTGTATATGAGTTTTGCAAGAGTCTTCTTGCCAATCCCACCTTCGCCGTGGATGATCACAACCATGCGCTTGTCCTTAGCATCAATATTCATCAAGCTCATGATGTGGTTTACTTGATCATCAGTTCCCACATATTTTCCGAAACTGGCAACTTGTCTTTTCTCTTCCATATTGGCCATCTATAAGAAACATGATGATTGCTCACTGATTAGACTGTAAGGTACGAAGAAGTACCTGTATTTGTTGATCTATTCTAACTTTGTTGTGTTTGCATACGTTGTCTGTCATCCTGATCTACCCGTGATCAACATTATTGCCACATTTTTTCTAAGGAAATCCAAATTTCAGGAGTGATAATATTTTACCTTTCAAATAAGTTTTTATCAAATAATTAACCTGCTTTGAAATTTCTTACCTACACACTGACAAGCGAACCTTTTGCCTTCTATGTGTGTATGAAGGACAATGTATATTAAATCCTCAGGACATGTTGATAGAGAACATGACCTAATTTAAATATGATATAAGTGGCGCTGCAAATGTTCAATCAACGAAATAATGTTGGTTCCCCCTTTCATCCGCATATTCTTCCACAAGTTTTTAACACACACCGACACCAATATTCTGAATGTTGCATATTGAAGTTCCCCCATGGCGAGCGTAGAAGCGAATGGTCTCTCACTTTCAGCTTTAATCATATACTAGACGTTCCACGAACACAGTTAACAAATAATCTACATTGAAAGGTTAAGATAATTAACATGAAAGAAAGATATATATGCATGCATGTGCATAAATCCTCGGATTGTCATCTGAATATGTATCCTTCAAACTCAAAAGCTTGTATGTATTTCAGCAAAGATGTGGTTTACAAGTAGATTTATGATGTTGCATCCAGTCACATCACTTTAGAAATCATTATTTCTAATTTATATTTATCTTTTTTTTTAATCTTGTTCAACAAAATTTCATGAACATGAAACTTCAACTATGGTGCAACTTCAAACTTGAGTAAGATCAGAAAACGAGATTATTTGTACTTCGTAGATCTTTCAACCGTTCCTTTGGAAATTATGTCATATTCCTCAAAATTTGCAAATCATGCAAGTCTGTAAGCATGTGTTATGACTTTTCTATACTTGTAACCCTTCTTGAAATGCATGAAATGCATCTAAGTAGCACAAACGAAGGTCTAACTTTATCGATGTGAAGTTAAGTTGTGTTACTCTTTTGTTATAATTTTCATTCGTTAGATTGTCAATCATATGCTACAAACACATTGTTGGCTCATTTTCTAATAGCTTAAACTTTTAATATGGTATTAGAGTAGATGTCAAAAGTATCATATGCCACAATTATATTGTTGGCTCGCTTTCTAATAACTTAAACTATTAGGAAGAAACAGTTTGCCTTTACAAATAACATTTACTGAAATAAGTGAAAATACACATTAATAGTATAAACCAAAGCACAAATAAGAATAAAAGATACATTTTTTTTTTTTTTTTTACAATTGGACCACTTCATATATTTTGAAAATCGAAAAGTGCCAAATAAAAATAGAGATAAAAAATAGAAAACACAATATTTTTCTTTTGACACTGGAGACAAATGCATTAAAGCCATGACACTGCTTAGATTTCAGACAAGGTGAAATAAATATTTGACCAAATTAAAAAAAGAAAAAAAAAATGAACCCAAAAGAGAAAGCCTCAAAGACAAAAAAAGTAGAAAAATAAATTTTAAAATTGAAATAATAAAATAGAATTATTAATTTGCAGATTTGTCCCTTGATAGAATATTCGTAAAATAACCAATTGAGGACATTTCAAGAGAAAAAAAAGTTGTGATCACTTTAAAATAGGAGGTCCTCTTTACTTGATATAATCGTGTAGATACGCGTACTCAATTTGGGTAAGTAATGATAAGAGCAAGAGTTTCCACCGTGGTATTTAATTGGACAATTCAAATTTTTTATAAACTAATTTTGATATAATTCCTGAATTCAGGTTTATTAGTCTTTAAGAAATTTTAATTATATATTTTATAATAAAATTAGATGAAATAATTTAATTATAATTTAACTAATTAATAATTATTATTTTTTCTAAAAGTCCTATCTATGTTATAGTCTACTTGAAATTTGAGATAGAGATAAAGTTGTTAGTTATTACTTTTATATGTATTGATAGTTTTGTTTAAAATTTGATTTTCATAATTATATAATTAATTCCATTTAACTTCACCTCATTTTATTTTGCTAACTGATTAGTCTTTGTGCGGCTTGGTCTTCTTAACTTTTATTTTGTTCAATCAAGTCCTCTTTCTCTTCGGATTCATGTGATTTGGTCCTCTAAGTTCATTTTGGGCAATTAAGTCATCTATGTGACATCCAAAATTTCCAATCCTAGTTTCAATTGAATAAATCGGGCCTTTCATCGACGCGTCTATAGTGCTATTCTCTGAGCTGATTACTCATGAGATAACTAGACTATATGAGAAAGCCATTAAGGGATTTTAATGCAATAGACTTGAGAATTCAACCAGGAATCGACTACTCGACCATGCTCATCTGCAGAGATCAATACGGCATAGTTAAAAATCGATCAGGGATTAGAGATAGATCGGTTTGACTGAGATATGTGACTAAATGTGGGTGATTCCACCAAATTGCAAAATTCTCGTCGATCGGTACTAGACTAATTTTTCTATCGTTTTGGTACCCTCTGTCCGCATTTGAAACCTCGAGATTTTCATGATAACCGAAAGTTGCCAATGCGTCGAAGATGCATGTTGTGGCTTGAAAATAATCAACCATGAGTCAATTGCACTAAAAATTTCTGAAAGCTACTTGGTCAGCTAGGTCACGCTAAAATCGTGCCAGATTGAAATTAACCACGAATTTGAATCTGATTTCAAAAATTTAAAGTTCTGTCATGTCATGAGTCATTTTAGGAATGTTGACTCATACTCCGTAGATTTTTCTGCAAATCGAGATTTTTGGTGGAAATTCAAAGTAAGGGCATTTTTTACTGGAAAACTCAGGGGACCGTTTTTTATCACGTTTTTGGGATGCAAGTTGGTTCTCTTGGCAAGGAAAAATGTCAATTTGGTCGAGGACACCTTGGTTGAATTTATGGGGGCTGAATTGGATCCAATTGAATCCTTTTTGGGGGAAATTGTTGTAAATTCGTAGCTCCATGGTCCTCAACCTTTTGGACCACTTCAATGGCTTCCTAGGGAAGCTTTGGCAACTACAAATGGCTAAGAAAACCAGCCAAGCTTGGTGGGACCTCTTCAAGGGGACAAAGGGGTGAGATAAAAGACTTTGGAGGCCAAGGTGACCCCCTCCAAGCTTTGCTACCTCCTATCTTCTTCCCTCAGCTACTTTCTCAATTAGGGGGTGTGTTTGAAGCTTTGAAAGTGCTGAGGAAACCGAGCCCGAGCTCCCCCGCCGTCGCCAGCCCCGTCGGATCACCACCGCTCACCGTCATGCCCCGCGAGCACCAGCCGGGCCTAGCCGCTTGTCCCATGGTCCAGCTCCTCCAACCGCGAGTCCAGGCCATGCCTGAGCCATCCCTGGTCACCGTCGAAGCCCATGGCTGTCTTTCCATCCACCACCGTCGTCGTCCGCCTCCACCAAGCCCGCCTGCAACCGCTCTCCAACCCGTCTTCATCGTTCTAGCCCAAGCCACCACCTAGCTCAGCCCCTCGGCCAACCCAGAAAAACCCGAAACCAGCAAGCCACCGTGGGCTTTGAGGCCCACTTTGGACCGCTTCCGGGCCTCGTCGGGTGTCGTCGCTTCAAAGTTTGTTGCCCGTCTCCACGTCGCCGTCACCGTGAACTCATCAGATTTCAAAACAAGTGAGTTTACTTACTAATCTCTGCTTAGGGAGTTAATGATGCTTAAGGGTTGATTAGTTGAGGCTAATTAGAGATTAGGTGGTTAGTTAGAACGGATTAGCAATTTAAGTATTCGTTGATGCATGTTAGGTGGTTAGAATAGTGTAATTAGCAACTAGATAGGTTGTATTATTTATCTAGATAGGTTCAGAAATTTTTCGGGCCCGTCTCGGTATTTAATTAGGCTTTTCCGGCCTAAGTTTGCATTTTTGGCATTTATTGGTATTTTTTTCATTAATTTTGGCAATTATTTAATTAATAATTATTTTCCGAAAATTATACCAGGATAGTCGGTGACTGGAATTTGGTGCTGATCACAATGGTATGATTGGTTTATTTAATTGAATGCTATATTGTGCAAATTGAGTGTTAATTGTAATTTTGGGTATTTATCCCAAAATTTAGTAATTTTGATATTTAATTAGAAAATTACCAGCCGTCGGTTTATAACGCCAATTTTTTTTTTATAGACTATATAATTAGTGGGATTTTATAAAATAAAGATATTATATTTTTGGCTCAGGCCTACCGTGTACCCACACACGATTATTTTTACTAGGTATTATGAAAACAGTGAAATTGTCAATTGAAGAGTATAATATATCTATATCAGCTTCAGTGAGCATCTAACAACTTCGGTGAGCATATATCAGCTTCGGTGAGCTATACTATCTATCTAGATCAGCTTTGGTGAGCTATACAATCTATCTATATCAGCTTAGGCGAGCATTTATTATATATCAACTTAGGTGAGCAATGATCATTTTGATGAAGCGATTTGATAGATAGTATTGTTTGATAGATAATATTGATTTGAGTTGACTGATTGATGGTATCAATGATATTGAATCGAATGGATCGATTGACCGATGATTTGATTTTATTTGAAGTGATTGGTTGAGTGGTTGAATTGTACTAACTTGTAGGAGGGAACTGAGGCAAAGGTAAGTCCTCTATCTCATTCGTGTATAGGTAGCATTTAGGTGTATTTCCTTCTTAGTCGGAGCTTAGGGAGTGAACTTGCTGAAACATCGTCTCACCCCGTCGTGGGCTAACATTTTCAGGTCCTTAGATGGCAATGCCACCCGAACGTTTTGGCTAGCCAAAGAAGGTCACCGAACAGGTCTCTCGGATTCCTCTCCCTAGGAGCCCAGGAGCCTGGGTCTACGAGCTCGTGAGATCCATTGTTTGGATTGATGCGAGTCTACCCCGGAGGGTACCCAATCAATTCATATCATGGTATTGTTACGAGCGAGATGGACCAAGGGAAGGCCCCTGCAGGAATCTGAGATCCCTATGTCGGTGTTAGAGGTCGCTTTTGGCAAGGGTACGGCTGATCCTCCTGGTGGTTCAATGGTAGACCCGAGCTCCCCGGAGCCAGAGATCCCAGAGCCTTCGATTGGGGATTCGAATGCTTAAAGAATCTGTAGCCCCTCTACTTTTTGTAGACTTGTTTATATAGATTGGACTTGTATATATGACTAGTCCATTTGTATAAAGGTGTGTTGTGGTTGGTGAATTTGTGGACTTGCTTTTCTATCCCATCTTTCTGTTGTTTAGGGATTTATTTATTCGCTTCCACATGTGCATTAAAATGAATGGGTCGGTGACACGTCCTAGGAGGTCGCATATTTATCGACTACCGAGGGATGGGCACGTGCTCGAGGATCGGGGTGTGACATCCCCGCCTAGAGTGGTATTAGAGCTGGTCGTTAGTTGGAGTGATAAGGTGCGATAAGTTTATGGGATAGTTAGTAGGAAATGCCTTTATTTCATGCTAGTACATGTCTGTGATAGTTGGTTAGTAGATTGTTCATTTGAGATCGCTCAACTTCTAATTCTGTATGGAATTGGAAAGCGGATTTCTTTAAAGACCCTGCGAGATTTGTGATCAGGAGCAGAGGACTCCTAGAAAGCGTACCATCGGACTTGTTACTCGGGGTAAGACGTTGACGAGGGTCGGTACCAGAGGAGGTCATGGTCAAGTGCTAGCGCTAGCGGAGTAGCACCGCCTCCTGTTGGTGCTAGGGTAGCGGTCCCTAGTGATCTCAGGATTGAAGGGATCATGCAGGCGCTAGAGGCAATGGGAAATTGGATGGAGCAACAGGCCCAGAATCAAGCTGCCAATGCCGCCGCTTCAGCCGCGGCTACCGCGGCCGCCATTAATGCCACCAATGCCGCTATTGATGCTGCTACCACTGCTGCTGCCACTATCGCTACCTCACCTGCCGCCGCACCTGTTCCTGCACCTGCTAAGGTTCCACCTGGGAACATAGTGGTTAGGAGAGAGAGGCCGATGCACAAGCTAGTGGAGCAGCTTTTGAAGTTGAACCCACCGAGATTCACCGGCACAGGAGATCCCGAGGCTGTAGCCCTCTGGATCCAGGATGTAGAGAAGGCTTTTGCACTGCTGAGGTGCACTGAGGAGGAGAAGGTCATTCTTGCAGTATATCAGCTACAGGGTATTGCAAGCACTTGGTGGAGGACCACTAGAGGAATAATGTTCTCGGAAGGTGTGGTCTCGGAATGGAACGCCTTTCGAAGTCTTTAACAGCAAGTACTTTTCGAACAGTACTAGAGAACTGAAGATGGTGGAATTCCAGCGCCTTTGCCAAGGTACAATAACTGTAGATCAGTATGAAGCGAAGTTCGTTGAGTTTTCGTAGTACGCCCCCGGACTGGTCGAGAATCCGGTAGACCGATCTAGAAGGTTTAGAGATGGGCTTAGACCGGAAGTGAGAAGCCCGCTGGTGCCATTAAATCTGAAGGACTACAATGACCTTTATGAATGGGCCCAGCTGATAAAGAGAGATTAGAACGAGCGAGCTACCTCGTCTAGATAGAGGTTCATTTCGAACAAAGACAGAAACCGGTTTGGGAAGAAGCCCATGACTGGAGGAAGGTTCCAAGTCCTGCCTAATAGGAAAGGTGGAGTTGGCAAGTCAGCGCCACATTAGAATGGCATGTGTCGCTTCTGTGGAAGGCGACATGGTTCAGCCCCATGCCCTCGATGGATGGGTGCGTGTTTCGAGTGTGGCCAATAGGGTCACATGGCCAGAGATTGTCCCAGAAGACTGAGGGGACAACAACGGTTACCTCCGCCGCCATCGATAGGTCATAATAGGAGGTTAGTGCCACAGATTGCATCGCAAGGTGGACAGAACAGACCCCCAGCTCAAGGACGAGTATACGCCATCACAAGAGGTCAGGCTGAGGACGCGTCTAACGTGATTACAGGTACGGTTTCATTGAACGACCATGCTACTTATGCTTTGTTTGACCTTGGCGCGACTCATTCCTTTATTGTTGAGAAATTCATTAAGCTGGTAGGATTGAATCCTAAGCTATTAGAGTCAGTGGTTAGTATATCTACACCGTTAAAGGATAAGGTGTTGTCTGCATTGGGTTGTTTAGGTTGCAAGTTAGTGATTGGTGAGCAAGAGGGGCTGATAGATTTGTTAGTCCTAGCCATGTATGATTTCGATGTGATAATTGGCATGGACTGTCTCACCAAGCGACAAGCTAAGATGGACTATTATCGTAAAGCGATTCAGTTTAACCTGTTAGTGGGTGAAAGTTTCGAGTTTGTTGGGAGTCGAGGAGGACCCTCGATTACCCTAATCTCGTCACTTAAGGCAACCTGTTTGTTAAGCGGGGTTTGCCAAGGTTATTTGGCAACTGTCATGGATATGACAGTTGAGGAACTAAAGGTTGAAGATATCTCGGTAGTTTAAGAATTCCCATATGTGTTTCCAAAGGAGTTGCCAGGCCTACCGCCAAAGAGAGAGATCGAGTTTGTGATCGAGTTAGCACTCGGGACAGAGCCAATCTCTAAGGCTCCTTACCAAATGGCGTTGTCTGAGTTGAAGGAAATGAAGGTACAGATGCAGGAATTGTTGGACAAGGGATTTATACACCCTAATGGGTCACCTTGGGGAGCACCAATTCTGTTCGTGAAGAAAGATGGTTCGTTGCGTCTGTGCATCAACTATCGCCAACTCAATCAGGTGACGATCAAGAACAAGTATCCACTGACGAGGATTGACGACTTGTTTGATTAGTTGTAAGGAGCGTCAATATTTTCAAAGATCGACTTGAGGACAAGATATCATCAACTGAGATCAAGAAAGAGGACGTACCAAAGTCAGCGTTTCGTACTCGATATGGCCATTATGAGTTCACGGTAATACCGTTTGGTTTGACGAATGCTCCAACCGCTTTTATTGATCTAATGAACTGAGTGTTTAAAGAATACCTGGATCGGTTCGTGATTGTGTTCATCGATGATATTCTGGTGTATTTGAGGAGTGCTGAGGAACACGAGAGACATCTGAGGATGGTACTGCAAACCTTAAGGATTCACGAGCTGTATGCCAAGTTTAGCAAGTGCGAGTTTTGGTTGACTCGTGTTGCGTTCCTAGGTCACGTGATTTCAGGCAAAGGAATCCCCATGGACCCGACCAAGATTGAAGCATTGATCAACTAGCCAGGACTGACAACCGTGACAGAGATCAGAAGCTTTTTAGGTTTGGCAGGTTACTACAGAAGGTTCGTGGAAGTGTTTTCAGCCTTAGCTTCGCTGTTGACTCGACTGCTGAAAAAGGAAGAGAAGTTTGTGTGGACAAATAAGTGCGAGCGTAGTTTCCAAGAGTATAAGCATAAGCTAACTACCGCACCCATGCTGACCATACCATTTGGTCTTGGAGGATACGAGAACTATAGTGATACGCCACTTAGAGGACTGGATCGCATGCTAATGCAACATGGTAGGGTTGTTGCATATGTGTCCCGTCAGTTGAGACCTCATGAGCTGAATTACCCGACGTATGACTTAGAACTCGCGGCAATCATTTTCGCTCTGAAGATTTGGAGACATTATTTGTGTGGAGAAAGATTCCAGATTTTCACTGACCATCAAAATCTCAAGTATCTATTCTCTCAGAATGAGTTGAATATGAGACAGCGTTGCTGGATGGAACTTCTAAAGGATTATGATTGTGATATTCTGTATCACCATGGAAAGGCGAATAAGGTCGCAAACGCTTTGAGTCGAAAGTCTTCATTTGCACAAATGATGGTCAAGGAATGGATGTTACTTGAGAAAGCTCGAGATTCAGTTTTCAAATTTTAGATAGGCCACCTTTCAAATCTTATAGCCACCCTCAGAATTGTGCCGGAAGTGCAGATCAGAATCAAGATGCTTCAGTGGACAGACCCAAAGATTCAGAAGATCTTGCAAGATAATGCTGAAAATAAGAAAGCTGACTTTCAGGTTTCTGAGGATGGAACACTAAAGGTGCGCATGGTAACACTTCTTGGTTGGAGAAGAGTTTTTTTTTTTTTTTTTTTTTCAGAAATAGTTCTTTTCTATTTCTATTCCGGGGAATAATTTCCGAGTAAAAGAACCCGTTTGGTAACTACACAAAATTTCACGGATCGGCGGCGGCGGCCAACGGCAGTGCCGACGGCCGGTGGCCGGCGGCAAGCGGCGGAGGCGGCTGACGGCCGACGACTGGCAACCTTGTGGCACCCCCAAAACCCGGTAGGGTCGCCACATATACTAAGCATTTAACTATAAAAACATACACAATACCTATTGAACGTTAGTAAAAAGGGAGTTATAAATTTGACCGAGGTTTAGGCGTAAAACGTTTTTTTTTTTTTAAAGGCTTTAGGGTTTAGCGTAGCTCTCAACGAAAAATAAGAGGCAAGTCTCACCATCTCTCAATTTCCTTAACGACAGCACAATGCACACCAACTATTGCAATTGAAAAAAACACAAGGCCGAACCACTTTTATTTACATATATATTTTTATGAAGGGTTTTCACGGGTCGGTACATCAAAAGGTAGGCCAAGACTCCTTCATACACTCGGCCGTCAACCCCAAAAAGGAACACTCGACCCACTATAATCAACGTGTATAATCCTCCCCTCGGACTGCTAGTGTCGGCTATATCTCAAAAAGTTGCAACTCCTACTCCTCAGGCGCGGGCCATCAACCCCACCCTGGTGCGTCAGGCGGTGGGGGTGGCAGCATCCCCATCATCACTCCATCGCGGCGAACGTGGACAGACACGTACTCCTGAATGACTTGGCCCCTAGACAGACCCACGTCATAAGTCACGATCGCGCGAACCCGTATGAACGTCAGACCAGGAACGGTAGGACAATCGATCTCCAACAACTCGACCTCCACATCAGAAGGAAGGCCGTAAAATACTCCCCGCGTGACGGTAGGGAGTGGCATCGTACTAATCTGAAATGTTGGTCCCCGAAGGGGTGAGTACAACCACTCAGCAGGTAAATGAATCCAATAACCACTCAATGCATTAAACAATACGAACAATTACATCATACATGTCGTTCATGCATTCAAGCGTACTTACCTTGAAGCCATGTATATGCCATCATACATCATTATCACAATCATAATACGTACATATCATAGGCCATGAATATACATGCAGCGAAATGCAATCACTCATAGCAATTAGATTCTTATGGAATGTATGCCACTCAAAATAATTTACTTACCAAATTCATTTAGAATTTATTTAAATTCCAACTTATCCTATTTTGCAATTATTTAAATTAAACATTCACACAAATCCCAAAATCATGAGATTAAAGCATATGATAATTTAAGACAATAAAATAGTGATTTCCTAAAGAAAAGCACATGGCAAATCAACTTCTACACAAAAGATAATGTTCACAAAATCAACGCATGGAATCTCGGACAAAGGCAGAACGTGCAGTTTTCCAAGTAATTCAATTAAAATGCCCAAACAACCTCCAAAAATTATGAAATTTTACCACGTTATAGCTAAAACACTAAATTAGATTTTTCATGCAGGATTCTAGGACAAATTTGTTTTAGATAAACTTCTACAGTCATTCGGAGCTACGAGTCAGATCACCGAAACATCCAGGGTCCCTATGTCCGAAATATTGAGGTTTAACCTACCTCTCCTTCTTCGTTTTCTCTGAAATTTGGATATGTTTTACTTCTAGAGGTCCCCTACAACTATCATGAAGTAACTTAAGCCAAATTGCCAAATAATGACCTCCATATGAGTCCATGAAGTCTCGGGTGTCCTGTACCGCGTCTCCAGATTTACCATCTTCAATAATAGGTCGATTTCCTAAGTTATACTTGTTCATTTTTCTTCAAAGTTGAGTATATTGATCTTTAAGATGTTCTCTACAAGTTTTATGAAGGAGTCGAAGAGAGATTCTTGGTAAAAATCAACATGCAGCCACAAATCTACCACAAGGTCAGCAAGGTAGTTCCAGATCTAGAGTCTCCGTAGGATGGGGTTTTGACCCCATAAATATTCATCATTGTACACGAAATTTTATTATGTTGTAGTTTAAGATGTTGGCTACAACTTTCATGAAGAGATCCAAGTCAAAATCGAACTCCAAATATGCATGCAAGCTCGCACAAGATTCTGACTCCAGTGGTTCATGCGAAACAGCAAGGTTCTTCAAAAACAAACCACACTAGCTTCGGTTCCTAGCTTCTAAACATCCAAAAATTCAATCATACATACAAGACACACATGCAAGAGTAGAAATGAACCCTAAACTTGCCTCTAACTCAAATGGAAACGGCGGCACAACGGCGGACGAACGGCGGCGACGGACGGCTCCTCCTCCTCTCTCGGCCTCCTCTCTCTCTCGCACTCTCTCTCTCTCTCTCTCTCTCTCTCTCTCTCTTTGGGCAACACTCTCTCTCTCCCTCTCCCCCAACCGGTCACCCTCTTCCCTTTAATTTCCCCAAAAGGCAATCATTAGATTGCCTCCCCAAGGGCCAATGCATGTTTGGCCCCCTTGCCACTTGGCAAGGCCCATGAAATGGGCTTGGGCTTTGGGCTTTGGGCTTTTGGGAGAAGTGGGCCGGCCACTCCTCCCCCTTCTTGGTTGACGGCAGCCCTCTTGTGGGCCTTAATGGGCCGGCCAACTTGGCCCATTAAGGTCCACTGTTGGGCCTAAGGCCCAATCAAATTCTCTTACTTTTTTTTTTTTTTTTTTTTTGATCTTTCTTTTTAGGGACTTAGTTACTAAATTCCACATAACCAAAATCCTATAATATTTTATCTATGGAAACTTAGTCTATAAAATGCATGGCCAAGCATAGACTATTCTCATTAATTTACCCTATAATCCAAATTTCAAATTAAATTAAGAACACAAGCACAAAACACATAGCCTTAAGAGAAAACTAAAGGCTAAAGCATAACCCATAGGTAAATTCATTACCTATTTAAGAGCTTTAAGACACCTTAGGGCTTGCCCCTAATTTCTGGGATGCCACAAATCTCCCTTCCTTAGAGAATTTCGTCCTCGAAATTAAACGTTACCCACGTCCTCAAATAGGTAGGGGTACTTTTCCTTCATCCGGTCTTCACTTTCCCATGTGGGTTCCTCCTTATCGTAATGTTGCCATAATACTTTCACTAAGGGAATCTTCTTATTTCTGAGAATTTGTTCTTTCCGATCCAGTATTTGCACAGGTTCCTCGATATATGTCGCTTTCTCATCCACTTTGATGGCTTCATGATCGAATATGTGACCGGGATCTGGCTGATACTTTCTTAGCATCGACACATGAAACACATCATGTAAATTTCCCAAATTAGGAGGTAGTGCCAAACGATAAGCCGCATCTCCTATTCTCTCAAGTATCTCAAAAGGTCCAACGAATCTGGGACTCAACTTTCCTTTCCTTCCAAAACGAGATACTCCTTTTAACGGGGATACCTTAAGAAATACATGATCCCCTATTCTAAATTCCAAGGGCCTCCTACGCCTATCTGCATAGCCCTTTTGTCTACTCTGGGCTGTCTTAAGTCTTTTCCTAATAATTTCAACAGCTTTAGCGTATCTTGTATCAATTCAGGTCCTGTCAACCTTCTTTCACCTACCTCGTCCCAACAGATAGGGGTTCTGCATCTCCTCCCATATAATGCTTCATATGGGGCCATGCCTATACTTTTCTAAAAACTGTTGTTATAGGCAAATTCTGCCAAATGCAGGTTCTCATCCCATTTCCCTCTAAAGTCGATGATACATGCTCTCAGCATATCCTCTAGAGTTTGTATCACTCTTTATGTTTGTCCATCTGTTTGAGGGTGATATGCGGTACTGAATTGAAGTTTTGTCCCTAAAGCATTTTGCAGACTTCGCCAAAAATTCGAAGTAAATCTAGAGTCTCGATCCGAGGTGATCGTTACAGGTATACCATGCAAGCGTATTATCTGACTTACATAGATCTCAGCAAGTCTATTCATTGAATAGTTCATACGGACTGCTAAGAAATGGGCAGACTTAGTTAAACGGTCCACCACTACCCAAATTGAATCGTGGCCACTTGATGTCCTTGGCAGTCCTTGCACAAAATCCATCGTCACATGCTCCCACTTCCACTCTGGTATGTCTAGTGGTCTTAAAAGTCCTGCCGGTTTACGATGTTCCGCCTTTACTTGTTGGCACATTAAACATTGAGAAACATACTTAGCCGTATCCATTTTCATACCATTCCACCAAAATTGTTGGCGCAAATTTATGTACATTTTCGTGCTACCTGGATGGATACTATACTTGCTCTTATGTGCCTCCGACAAAATCTCCTTCTTTACTTCCTCGTTGTCGGGTACACAAAGTCGTCCTTGGCATCTTATTGCCCCATCTTCGGAAATTTGAAATTCTGGTCTCTTTCCTAAGGACATCGCCTCCTTCACTTTCATAATCTCCGGATAAGATCTTTGCAGGGTCTTGATTCTCTGGATGGTTTCCGGTTCGATCCTTAGGGCTTTAAGCATACCAGTATGATTATCCACTTTCAACTTAAATTCCGAGTCTGCTACGGACTTCAATAAACTCCATTCTGCTATTCTTAAACTAGCCATCTCCATGGCTGACTTACGACTAAGAGCACCTGCTACCCTATTCGCCTTCCCTGGATGGTATCGTATCTCGCAGTCATGATCTTTTAACAATTCCATCCACCTCCTTTGTCTCATGTTCAACTCTTTTTGTGAGAATAGATATTTCAAACTCTTATGGTCCGTATAAATTTCAAACTTCTCCCCATATAGGTAATGCCTCCATATCTTCAAGGCAAACACTATAGCTGCTAATTCTAGATCGTGCGTGTGGTAGTTTAGTTCACGGGGTTTCAGTTGTCTAGATGCAAAGGCTATGACCTTGCCATGTTGCATCAAAACACATCCCAATCCTTTGTGAGATGCATCACTATATACTGTAAAACCATCCGGTCCACAGGGTATGGTTAAAATTGGAGCCGTGGTTAACTTTCTTTTAAGTTCTTGAAAGCTCTTTTCACAATCCCCACTCCATTCAAATTTCGCATTTTTCCGAGTTAACTTGGTTAAAGGGCCCGCCAATCGGGAAAATCCTTCAATAAACCTTCGGTAATAACCGGCCAATCCTAAGAAACTTTGTATTTCAGTGGGTGTGGTCGGTCTTGGCCAATTTATTACCATTTCCACTTTTGCCGGATCCACTGCAATTCCTCCTTCTGACACCACATGTCCTAAAAATGTTATCCGGTCCAACCAAAATTCACACTTGCTGAATTTGGCATATAACTTGTGGTCCCTCAGAGTTTGCAAAACTAACCTCAAGTGTTGCTCATGTTCTTTTGGTCCTTTTGAATACACCAAGATATCGTCGATAAAAACAATCACGAACTGATCCAAATAGGACTTAAATACCCTATTCATTAGATCCATAAATGCTGCCGGTGCATTTGTCAATCCAAAAGGCATGACAAGGAACTCGTAATGTCCATAACGAGTCCTAAATGCAGTCTTTGGGATGTCTTCCTTCTTAATCCTTAGCTGATGATATCCTGACCTTAAGTCAATCTTAGAGAAAACCGAACATCTTGAAGTTGGTCAAATAGGTCATCAATTCTAGGCAGAGGATACTTATTTTTAACGGTCACTTGATTTAGTTGCCTATAGTCAATGCATAAGCGCATCGACCCATCTTTCTTTTTCACAAACAGAACCGGTGCACCCCAAGGTGAAGCACTGGGCCTAATGAATCCTTTGTCAAGCAACTCCTGTAGTTGCACTTTCAACTCTTTTGGTTCCACTAGGGCCATTATGTATGGGGCTTTCGATATTGGTCCGGTTCCAGGCATCAGTTCAATTTCAAACTCAATTTCTCTTTCCGGGGGTAATCCAGGCAACTCCTCAGGAAACACATCTGGAAATTCATTTACTACCCCAATTTCATCAAGTTTCAGTTCTTCCTTGGCACATTCTTTAACCACTGCTAGGTACCCTTGACATCCTTTGCCAAGTAACATATTAGCCTCTACTGCAGAAATAAGTGCTACTGATAAGTGGGTCTGACCACCTAAAAATTCACAACTAGACTGGTCAGGTAAAGCGAATTAGATTACTCTTCTATAACAATCCATTCTAGCCCGATACTTACGAAGCCAGTCCATTCCTAGGATAACGTCAAAGTCATACATGGCCATCACAACTAAGTCTATTTCCGTGTCTTTTCCTCCTATGGTTATCTTACATTTCTCACACACCAACGTAGACAACACCGCATCCTCTAAAGGCGTAGAAACACAAAGAGTGGTTCCAAGAAAAGTCGTTTCAATTTCACTCAACAATCTATCTGTCAGACACAAAAGAATGCGTAGCACCCGTATCAAACAGTGCATAAGCCTTCTTGTCATTTATGTAAATTGTACCTGAGATGACGTTGTTGGAAGTTTTCGCTTCCTCTTGAGTAACCGCATACACTTTTCCTTGAGCTGGTGGCCTCTGAGGATTTCCTTGTAAATTTGACTTGACAGCACTCTGATATCCCTGTCGCACTGAGCCAGCACTCACCTGCGACCTTTCTTGTGGGCAATTTCTCTTAAGATGGCCCACTTGTCCACAACCAAAGCACTTCAGTCGTCCATTACAAGGTCCTGGGCCGTGCCGTCCATTGCACCTTTGACAAACACCAGGCTAATAGGGTGCTTTCCCTATAATCAGACCACTCCTTGCTCCCCCAGAATTTCCAAAATTACTCCTCTTCCTCGCATTCCAAGTCTGACCTTGACCAGAATAGGGTCTCTTACCCCTTCTTACATCATTAAAATTCCACGGTCTCTTAGACTCTGACTGCTCTCTTAACAGTTCCTGCTCCACCAACTGTGCCCTTTCATAGATCTCATTGTAATTTCTTATGTTCAAAGGCACCGGTTGCTTTCTAATGTCAGTTCTCAACCCTTTCAGAAATCTCTTAGCTTTTTCTTCTTGATCCTCAATCAGTCTAGGAGCATATCTGGATAGTTCAGAAAATCTAGCCTCATACTGGTCCACCGTCAGTCCTTTTTGTTCTAGTTGAACAAATTCTGAAATTTTCTTATCCTTGGCACAATCAGAAAAATGCTTTCTATTGAAAGCCCTGACAAACTCATCCCAGTTTATATCAGTACCTGGTGGAAAGATCGTATCCCTTGAAGCTCTCCACCAAAACTTTGCATTTCCCTCTAGCTGGTACTCTGCTAAAGTTATTTTCTCAGCATCATTGCAGTCCAACAACCGGAAAATTCGCTCCATCCCATCAATTCGATGCTCCGCCTCCTCAGGACTCCCCATACCACTGAATTTGGGTGGCTTCAACTTCAAAAATTGTTCCACTAGTCCCTGAGTACGGCGCTCTGCTCCGGGTTGTTGTTGCGCTTGCCTTTCCATCAGATTTCCAATATTGGCCAATGCTTGCAGGATGTCTTCCATTCGGGGTTCAGCCCTTGATGAATAGGCTTCAGCCCTCGGTGGACGATGACTTCCATACCGTGCCATGATTTTCCTACAGTTTCCAAGCATTTGCCTCAGGAATAATCTGAGACTTACTGCCTTCATTCAAAGCAACCACTACCACTACCACTACTAGAGTAACATAAACATGTTACTGGCAACTTAAAATAAACTACTAAGGATCTACGAGTGAATACTCATCACCCATTATTCAATTATTCCATTTTATATCATATGGTGTGCATTGTCAAAACTTCCCTCATTTGCTAAATGAGGTCTCCTTATCACTCCGAACATAATCCTTTAGCTCTGATACCAACCGCTGTGGAACCCCCAAAACCCGGTAGGGTCGCCACAGATACTAAGCATTTAACTATAAAAACATACACAATACCTATTGAACGTTAGTAAAAACGGAGTTATAAATTTGACCGAGGTTTAGGCGTAAAACGGTTTTTTTTTTTTTTTGAAAAGGCTTTAGGGTTTAGCGCAGCTCTCAACGAAAAATAAGAGGCGAGTCTCACCATCTCTCCGCTTCCTTAACGACAGCACAATGCACACCAACTATTGCAATTGAAAGAAAACACAAGGCCGAACCACTTTTATTTACATATATATTTTTACGAAGGGTTTTCACGGGTCGGTACATCAAAAGGTAGGCCAAGACTCCTCCATACGCTCGGCCGTCAACCCCAAAAAGGAACACTCGACCCACTATAATCAACGTGTATAATCCTCCCCTCGGACTGCTAGTGTCGGCTATATATCAAAAAGTTGCCACTCCTACTCCTCACGCGCGGGCCATCACACCCACCCTGGTGCGTCAGGCGGTGGGGGTGGCAGCATCCCCATCATCACTCCATCGCTGCGAACGTGGACAGACAGGTACTCTTGAATGACTGGGCCCCCAGACAGACCCACGTCATAAGTCACGATCGCGCGAACCCGTATGAACGTCAGACCAGGAACGGCGAGACAATCGATCTCCAACAACTCGACCTCCACATCAGAAGGAAGGCCGTAAAATACTCCCCGCGTGACGGTAGGGAGTGGCATCGTACTAATCTGAAATGTTGGTCCCCGAAGGGGTGAGTACAACCACTCAGCAGGTAAAGGAATCCAATAACCACTCAATGCATTAAACAATACGAACAATTACATCATACATGTCGTTCATGCATTCAAGCATACTTACCTCAAAGCCATGTATATGCCATCATACATCATCATCACAATCATAATACGTACATATCATAGGCCATGAATGATCATCATCATATCATATCATCCATGCATGTCATCATCATATCTTATATACATGTCATCATGTCATTACATCATAGGTGATCATCATCATATCATGTCACATATGCATATCATCATGCCATAGGTAATCATCATTATATCATGTCACATATGCATGATTTAATTTCCACTTTTAGCTTTCAATTCGATCACCACATCACTCTTTCTCGGGATCATCAATTTTATCACATACTTTACACTCGCACCCCATCCAGGCATTGCGAGAAGAACCTCCGGCATTCAGCCATTCATGGCCACCGGGCATCCGGCACCCCCACATCCTGAGCATCTCGCATCCCAACTGGCATCACGAGGCATCCCCTCGGGCAAAGACCTCCGAGGCTTCCGGCACCCAACCATTCCGGGCATCCTGATACTCCTAGGGCCATCCGGTCATGTATCTCTATACATTCCAGGCATTATCATCCTCCACAAACAGCTTCCTCATTTATCATTGTTCATGTTTGCCAATTTAGGTCTTAATTTACCATGCACATGATGTAATGGTAAAACAAAATTACCTCCGTTCTTATACATGCATCATCAATCATTAATATACGTGCAGCGAAATGCAATCACTCATAGCAATTAGATTCTTATGGAATGTATGCCACTCAAAATAATTTACTTACCAAATTCATTTAGAATTTATTTAAATTCCAACTTATCCTATTTTGCAATTATTTAAATTAAACATTCACACAAATCCCAAAATCATGAGATTAAAGCATATGATAATTTAAGACAATAAAATAGTGATTTCCTAAAGAAAAGCACATGGCAAATCAACTTCTACACAAAAGATAATGTTCACAAAATCAACGCATGGAATCTCGGACAAAGGCAGAAAGTGCAGTTTTCTAAGTAATTCAATAAAAATGCCCAAACAACCTCCGAAAATTATGAAATTTTACCACGTTATAGCTAAAACACTAAATTAGATTTTTCATGAAGGATTCTAGGACAAATTTGTTTTAGATAAACTTCTACAGTCATTCGGAGCTACGGGTCAGATCACCGAAACATCCAGGGTCCCTATGTCCGAAATATTGAGGTTTAACCTACCTATCCTCCTTCGTTTTCTCTGAAATTTGGATATGTTTTACTTCTAGAGGTCCCCTACAACTGTCATGAAGGAACTTAAGCCAAATTTCCAAATAATGACCTCCATATGAGTCCATGAAGTCTCGGGTGTCCTGTACCGCGTCTCCAGATTTACCATCTTCAATAATAGGTCGATTTCCTAAGTTATACTTGTTCATTTTGCTTCAAAGTTGAGTATATTGATCTTTAAGATGTGCTCTACAAGTTTTATGAAGGAGTCGAAGAGAGATTCTTGGTAAAAATCAACATGCAGCCACAAATCTACCACAAGGTCAGCAAGGTAGTTCCAGATCTAGAGTCTCCGTAGGATGGGGTTTTGACCCCTTAAATCTTCATCATTGTGCACGAAATTTAGTATGTTGTAGTTTAGGATGTTGGCTACAACTTTCATGAAGAGATCCAAGTCAAAATCGAACTCCAAATACGCATGCAAGCTCCCACAAGATTCTGACTCCAGTGGTTCATGCGAAAACAGCAAGGTTCTTCAAAAACAAACCACACTAGCGGACGGCGGCACAACGCAAATGGAATCATACAAAAATTCAATCATACATACAAGAAACACATGCAAGAGTAGAAATGGACCCTAAACTTGCCTAACTCAAATGGAAACGGCGGCACAACGGCGGACGAACGGGCGCGAGCGGCGGCGACGGACGGCTCCTCCTCCTCTCTCGGCCTCCTCTCTCTCTCGCACACTCTCTCTCTCTCTCTCTCTCTCTCTCTCTCTCTCTCTCTCTCTCTCTCTCTCTCTCTCTCTCTTTGGGCGACACTCTCTCTCTCCCTCTCCCCCTACCGGTCACCCTCTTCCCTTTAATTTCCCCAAAAGGCAATCATTAGATTGCCTCCCCAAGGGCCAATGCATGTTTGGCCCCCTTGCCACTTGGCAAGGCCCATGAAATGAGCTTGGGCTTTAGGCTTTGGGCTTTTCGGAGGAGTGGGCCGGCCACTCCTCCCCCTTCTTGGTCGACGGCAGCCCTCTTGTGGGCCTTAATGGGCCGGCCAACTTGGCCCATTAAGGTCCACTGTTGGACCTAAGGCCCAATCAAATTCTCTTCCTTTTCTTTTTTTTCTTTTTTTTGATCTTTCTTTTTAGGGACTTAGTTACTAAATTCCACATAACCAAAATCCTATAATATTTTATCTATGGAAACTTAGTCTATAAAATGCATGGCCAAGCAGAGACTATTCTCATTAATTTACCGTATAATCCAAATTTCAAATTAAATTAAGAACACAAGCACAAAACACATAGCCTTAAGAGAAAACTAAAGACTAAAGCATAACCCATAGGTAAATTCATTACCTATTTAAGAGCTTTAAGACACCTTAGGGCTTGCCCCTAATTTCTGGGATGCCACGGACCTACTGTGGCGGCGGCGACGGTGAGCGGCGGCGGTTGACGGCGAGCGGCCGCGGCGGCAAAGGTGGCGACCAGCTGCGAACGGTGGCGGCGGCGATCGGCAACCGACGACGATGACCGGCAACCGGCGACGGCGACTAGCGGCGGCTTACCGGCGGCAGCAGCGGGCGAGCGGCGGCCGCGGCGGCGGCGGCCAGTCGGTGGAGGCTCCGGGCGGTTGAAGGTGGCCAACGCAAGAGAGAAGAATAAAAAAAAAATTGACTTATTTCTAGAAATTATTCCCGTGAACAAAATCAATTTTTTTTTGTTTCTCGTTTCTACTCCAAATCTATTTTTGGGCTAACTTTCTATTCCACGGAATAGAAAAACAACTTGGCGTTACCAAACGGGTTTCTATTCTTTTTTTGTTCCGGAGAACAAAAGAACAGAAATTAGGAGAAACATAAACATTACCATGCAGACCCTAAGGTTCCGAGGACGATTGTGTGTACCTGATGATGCAACACTCAAGGAAGAGACCTTGTCAGAAGCTCATTGTAGCAATTACAGCATTCATCCTGATGGTACGAAGATGTATCAAAATCTGTGTCAATACTATTGGCGGTTCGGTATGAAGGCAGACATCGCCAAGCACGTCGCCAAGTGTTTGACGTGTCAGCAAGTGTGTTGACGCCTAAATTTTTTTTTTTTTAAATTAGGTTTTTGATTATTAATTATCTTTTTTTCCTTTTTTGGATAATGAAAACAAAACAAAAAAACAAAACAAAAAGCAAAAGCAAAAACCCCCCTCCCTTGGGCCTCCTCGGCCCACTTCCACCTCAGCCCGGCCCAGCCGAGTCTCCTTCTTCCTCGTGCCGTTGCAGCACACGCGCCGGAGGCGCGACGCCGGAGCAAGCGGAATGAACAGCGACGCACGTGGAGCAGCTGGCACCGGACGGCGATGGGACGTGGAGCAGGGGGAGCTGGCATCGGATGGGATGCCGGTTCGGCCGGCGAGGGCCGCGGCAGCCACCGGTCGAGCTCCGTCGACCGGCCGCCCCTCAGCCTATAAATAGGCCTCCATTTCCGTCGTCGGAGGCACACACAGAGCGAGGGAGAGCCAGATCTGGGGCTTGCCAACCTCGGACAACCCACTGAGAGACTTCAGGGGAGGTCCGAGGTCGAGCGGCCACAGATCCGAGCTTCGCCGGAGGAAGAAGCAAAGAGAGAGGGAGAGAGAGAGAGAGAGAGAGAGAGATCATGGGTATCGCCGCACCACCGTTCGCCGCTCAAGCCACCGTCCACGGCCAGGTAGCTGCCGCCGCCGTCGCGCTCACTCCCCCCCTCCCTGTCACCACCGTCACCGCCACCGCCGTCGTCGCCGCCGCGCCGATCCGCATCCTCCTCAGTGCCGCGAATCGGGAACCCTAGGGTTCCCGATTTTTTCCAGGTCGTTGGGTTGGACCCGGGTCGGGGGGAACCAGGTAGGATTTCCCCCCCCCTTCAAAACGACGCAGCATCCATTTAAAAAAAAAAAAAATCTCGACCCGGGTCGTTGGGTTGGACCCAGGTCGGGGAACCGGGTAGGGTTTCACCGGTTCCCCCCCCCCCCAAACGGCGCCGTTTCAAAAAAAAATAAAATAAAAAAAATAAAAAAGTCCAAAAAAATCAAAATCAAAATAAAAAAATATAATATATTTTCGAAAAATATTTTAAAAATATTTTACTTTCCAAAAAAACAGAAAATATTAAAAAAAAATTATTTTCCATAAAAAATCCAGAAAAAACAAAAAATATATTATTTTCCAAAAAAAAATAAAAATAAAAAATAAAAAATTCCATATTTTCAAAAAAATGCCAAAAAAATTCAGAAAAAAGCCAAAAAGACTTGTATTTTTTCCAAAAATACCAAAAATCCAAAAAACAAATCCCTTTTATGTCCAAAAAATTGGAAAAAGGTCCAAAAAATGTCTTTTTTCCAAATAATGCATGGAAAATCCCTAAAACATCTAAAAAACCTCAGGGTTTAAACAAGGTTAGGTACCGAAAGGGCATTAGTGATTAACTAGTGTAATCAAGTCCCCGATCCTAATTTCTCTGGTTGCGCAGGAGCGAGTATTTCTCCCAATACTTCGCATGGGTTTCTAATCAACCCACCCCAAATTGATTAGTGGCGACTCCGTTTTAAAAATTAACTTACAGGTTAAAAACTTAGACTATTAAAGTTGTGAATTGGTGGACTTGGGAGAGTCCGGGCTTAATTAATCCAGCCGAGCCATTAGCCTCCGCTAGGCGCCCGCCCCGGTCGGGCGCCGGAAAAAAAGACGTCGCGACAAAGTGCAGGCATGGCATTGTAAGCTGGGAGGACTTTTGCAACCTCTCGAGATCCCAAAGTGGAAATGGGAGCATATCACAATGGATTTTGTAACAGGCTTACCTAGAAGTCAGAGAGGTAATGATTCCATTTGGGTAGTGGTCGACAAATTGACAAAGTCGGCTTACTTCATCATTGTACGGAAAGACCTTGACTTCGATAAGCACGCAGAGTTGTACGTGCGTCAGATAGTTCGTCTACATGGAGTGCTGGTAACGATTACTTCAGACCGAGACCCGAGATTCACAGCTGCATTTTGGAAGAGTTTGCAGGCCGCTTTAGGAACAAAGCTATATTACAATATGGCATATCATCCTTAGACAGATGGCCAGTTGGAGAGGATGATTCAAACCCTCGAAGTTATGCTGCGAACTTGCATACTGGATTTCAAGGGAAGCTGGGAGGAACGGTGTCATCTTGTCGAGTTTGCCTACAACAACAGCTACCAGTAGAGCATTCAAATGGCTCCTTTTGAAGTGTTGTATGGCAGAGCGTGCAAAACGCCAGTGTGTTGGGATGAAGTCGAGGAACGAAATATCACAGGCCCAGAGTTGGTTCAACAGTCAATGGATGCAATTGCAGTCATCAGGGATAAATTAAAGACCGCTCAGAGTCACCAGAAAAGCTACGCAGATAAGCGTCAAAGACCTTTGGAATTCCAAGTTGGTGATCACGTTTTTCTGAAGGTGTCACCAATGAGAGGTACTTTGTGCTTTGGCAAGAAGGGAAAGCTGAGTCAGAGGTACGTAGATCCCTTTGAGATTCTAGAGAGAATCGGGATCCTAGCGTATCGTCTTGCATTACTGCAAAGGTTGGCACAAGTGCATGACGTCTTTCACATGTCGATGTTGAGGAAGTATGAACCTGACCCAATCCACGTGCTTAATTTTGAGGAATTAGACGTGGACAACAGAGTGTCGTCCATGGAAAGCCCGATTCAGATTGTGGATCGAAAAGAACAAATTTTGCGTACCAAGACAATCTCGTTGGTTAAAGTGGTTTGGCAACACCATGATACTGAAGGAGCAACTTGGGAAAGTGAGGATTCAATGAGATGACTGTACCCCCACCTTTTTGTTTAAAGATTGTAATTGTTTAAATTTCAAGGACGAAATTTTTATAAGAGGGGAAGAGTTGTGACATCCTGAATTGCCAATCCTGGTTTCAATTGACTAAGTCGAGCCTTTCATCAACGCGCCTATAGTGTTATTCTTTGAGCTGATCACTCATGAGATAACTAGACTATCTGGGAAAGCCATTAAGTGATTTTAATGCAATAGACTTGAGAATTTGACCAAGAATCGACTACTCGACCGTGCTCATCTGCAAAGATCATTACGGTATAGTTAAAAATCGATCAGGATTAGAGATAGGTCAGTTTGACTGAGATATGTGACTAAACGTTCATGATTCACCAAATTGCAAAATTCTCGTCCATCGGTACTAAACTGATTTTTCTGTCATTTTGGTACGTCCGCGTTTGAAACCTCGGGATTTTCACGACAACCGAGAGTTGCCAATGCGTCGAAGATGCACGTTATGGCTTGAAAACAATCAACCACGGGTAAATTGCACTAAAAATTTATGAAAGCTACCCGGTCAGCTAGGTCACGCTAAAATCACGCTAGATTGAAATTAACCGCAAATTTGAATCCGATTTCAGAAATTGAAAGTTTTTTCATGTCACGAGTCATTTTAGGAATGTCAACTCATCCTCCAAAGATTTTTCTGCAAACCGAGATTTTTGGCGAAAATTCAAAGTAAGGGCGTTTTAGACCGGAAAACTCAGGGGACTATTTTTTATCGCCTTTTTGGGATGCAAGTTGGTTCTATTGGTGAGGAAAAATGTCAACTTGGTCGAGGACACCTTGGTTGAATTTATGGGGGCCGAATTGGATCCAATTGGAGAGGATTTGAATCCTTTTTAGAGGAAATTGTTGTAAATTCGTAGCCCCATGGTCCTTAACATTTTGGACCACTTCAATGGCTTCCTAGGGAAGCTTTGGCAGCTGCAAATGGCTGAGAAAACCAGCCAAGCTTGGTGGGACCTCTTCAAGGGGACAAAGGGGTGAGATAGAAGACTTTGGAGGCCAAGGTGGCCCCCTCCAAGCTTTGTTATCCCCTATATTCTTCCCTCAGCTGCTTTCTCCATTAAAGGGTGTGTTTGAAGCTCTAAAAGTGCAGAGGAAACCAAGCCCAAGCTCCCCCGCCATCGCCAGCCCCGTCAGATCGCCACCGCTCTCCATCGCTCCTCGCGAGCGCCGGCCATGCCTGGCCGCTTGTCCCGCGGTCGAACTCCTCCAACTGCGAGTCCAAGCCATGCTCGAGCCGTCCCCGGTCGCTGTCGAAGCCCCTGGCCGCCATTCCATCTGTCACCATCGCCGTCCGCCTCCGCCAAGCCTCGCTATAGCCGTTCACCAACCTATCTTCGCCGTTCCAGCCCAAGCTACCACCTAGCTCAGCTCCTCGGCCCACCCAGTAGAACTCAAAGCCAGCAAGCCACCGTGGGCTTCAATGCCCACTTTGGACCCCTTTCGAGCCTCGTCGGGTGTCGCCGCTTCGGAGTTTGTTGCCCGTCTCCGCTTTGCCATCGCTATGAACTCATCAAATTTAAAAACCAGTGAGTTTACTCACTAATCTCCGCTTATGGGGTTAATGGTGCTTAAGGGTTGATTAGTTTAGGCTAATTAGAGATTAGGTGGTTAGTTAGAACGGATTAGCAATTTAATTATTCGTTTATGCATGTTTGGTGGTTAGAGTAGCGTAATTAGCAACTAGATAGGTTGTATTATTTATCTAGATAGGTTCAGAAATTTTCCGGGCCCGTCTCGGTATTTAATTAGGCTTTTCCGGCCTAAGTTTGCATTTTTGGCATTTATTGGTATTTATTTAATTAATTATTATTTTCCGGAAATTAGACCGAAATAGTGGTGATCAAAATTTTATGCTGATTGCAATAGTATGATTGGTTTATTTAATTGAATGCTATATTGTGCAAATTGAGTATTAATTGTAATTTTGGATATTTATCCCAAAATTTAGTAATTTTGGTATTTAATTAGAAAATTACCGGGTGTCAGTTTACAACACCAAAAATGTTTTTATAGACTATATAATTAGTGGGATTTTATAAAATAAAGATATTATATTTTTGGCTCAGACCTATCGTGTACCTACACATGATTATTTTTATCAGGTATTATGAAAACAATGTACTTGTCAGTTGATGAGTATAATATATCTATATTAGCTTCGGTGTATTGGAGAAAACTCATTTAATGTTTTGAAGTTGACAAAACTTATTCAAAGTCTATTCTGAAGATTTCCAGACTTTAGTGTCAAAGTCTGCTCTACATCAAAAGTCTGCCTACGCTAACAAATTCTAGACTGAACGTTACTGAAGAATGAAGATTTATCTAGATGCGAGATTATCTTTATTTCTTCAAGAGTTTGATTCGTATGGTTTATGGATGGCTTTCTGGTTGGATATATCACCTACAAGATTGGCTATCTTTATTAAAATCAACCTCAATACTTCCAATCTTTTATAAAGCAAGTAAACTTGGAAAGTATCTACTTATGGAAACCAAGATCCTGATTGTATGGACGAACAGGATTGACGGACTTTCATCACAATTTTCAAACGGCTCGAGATCTCCTTAATTGATTCTGTCCAACGGGTAGATTGGAAGAATTCCTTTGGAAAGTGCCAACGGTTGAGAATGAATGAAGGAGTATTTAAAGGAGACATCTCCAGTCTTTCGAATTAGTGCGTGAAAGAAAAATTCCAAAGTCTAAAACTTCCTAGTTCCTTGTTAATTCCTTCACTGAGCTCAAAGTTGTACACAAAAGAGAGAGACTTATAGTGTAACTTCGTGAGAGAGTAATAGAAACTCTTCACTATGAAGTTGAGATCACAAGACTGTAAAATCTCTTTTGTTTCATAGTGGAATCCAATCAGTAGGCTGTCAGCGTGGGAGAATGGACGTAGGTTTGATCTAAGCTGAACCACTATAAACTCTATGTCATTATTCTCTTCCCTGAACTCCTTTATTTTGTTCGTAGTTTTATTTAACTGCTAAAGTCTAAACTCGCTCAAAGTTTGTCATTTTTCAGACTTTGCTTCAAAAGAAAAATGCTTCTACTGAACTTTGCGAAATTTTTCTTCACACCTATTCACCCCCTCTAGGTGTTCTTACTAGCCGTTTCAGTTGGTATCAGAGCTTGTGTGCTTATTTTATTGAAGTGTTTTTACTTCTAAGCTAAAGATCTTTGGCTAGTATTTTGACTCTAGGATTGGTTAAAGGTCAAAGTAACACCATACCTCCTTACTTTGATGGAAAAGGAGTACAGTGTGTGGAAAAACAAAATGATGGCATTTCTAAGATCAAGAGATCCCCTGGAATGGAATGTGGTAGAAAAAAAATGATCAATCCCAAAGCTACATCAACCTCAAAAAGAGGAAAAGAAGCTGTAGATGCTAGCGAAACAACACAAGTAGAAATAACTAAGAGACAAGCTCTTGATGCTAAAGATATCTACTCTTCATACTATGCCTTATCTCCTACTGAGTATAACTGAATTTCTTCTTGTGAAACAGTGAAAGAAGTTTAGGATAGATTGCACGTTACCTACGAAGGGACTGATCGAGTAAAGGAAATAAAAATCAATATTCTACTCAGACAGTATAAAGCCTTCAGAATGAAGCCCGGAGAATCTATCACTGATATGTTCGGTGGTTTCACTGAAATCATGAATGGATTGGCATATCAAGGACAACCAATTTCTGGACCAATGAAGGTCAATAAACTGTTGCGTGGACTCTCCAAAGACTGGAATCATGTGAAGACGTCAATTAGAGAAACTTAGAGGATCATGCATCTTTTAGTAGACGAACTAGTAGGCACACTTCAATCATATGAAATGGAGCAAATCAATGAGAAAAAAAAGATCCAAGAGGTAAGAAGTCAATTGCTTTAAAATCTAACGATGATTCTAATGATACAAATTCAAAAGATGACATGGATGATGAGGAGCTAATGCTTATGATTAAGAAGTTCAAAAAGTTGAATAGGAAGGGAAGAAGATTGAATTGGAAGAAGCAAAGCACACAAAATTTCCATAAGAGACCAACTGAGAACAATGAAACCAACAAAGAAGTAATATGCTTCGAATGCAAGAAAAATGGGCATATCAGACCCAATTGTCCTCTGTTGAAGAAAAAGAAAGGAAGAACTAAGAAATACAAAAAGGCTCTCAAAGTAGAAACTTGGAGCGACATCGAGTGCGAGGAAGGCGATGAAGAATATGCCAACATATGTCTGATGGCCAATTCAGAATCAAACTCAGAAATTGAAACAGACTCTAATTCAGATTTAGATCAAGAAGTTAAGGTTAATAACTTAAAAATTCCTGTTAAAGTCTCGAAGTACATAGAAGAATTTTGTCTCAGTCTCAAAACCTCTCTTAAGAGGATTTCCGAACTAAAAATGGAGAATTCTAAACTCAAGCAACAGGAAATTTATTGGAAAGAAAAGTTTGAAAGTCTGGATAAAAGTTTTGTTGATCAAAAAGAAAATTATGATTCTCTTTCAAAGGAAAATGTTTTTTTGAAAGAAAGCATTTCAAATATCATGAAAAGATTTTCAAAAGGGTCCGAAAAGTTGGAGAAAATTCTTTCAGTATAAAGACCTTATTTTAACAAATTTAGTTTGGGTATGACTTCAGAAATCATTCCATTGATTGATTTTCCCAAAGTACAAGAGAGACTCAAATAAAGATCTGCAAAGGCATTTTACAAGAATCACTTTCAAAAAGTTTTTGTAAAACCTGTTGGTCGAAGTGCTCTCAAATATTCAAAGTTTAACAGCTCTGAACATTTCAAAAAAGAATGTCCCAAGGTTTGGAGACCAGTTAAGAGGGACTGGGCAAAGACTATTTTTAATACTAACTCTCCTGGAACCAAGAAAATCTGGGTAGCAAAGAAAACTTGAGTTTTTCTTATGATTACAAGTCACTATCAAGAGAAAGATCAAATGGTATTTTGATAGTGGCTATTCGAGGCATATGATAGGAGACTCAAGCTACTTCATAAAGCTTGTTAGACTGAATGGAGGAAAAGTTTCTTTTTGTGGAAACAACAAAGGAAGAATTGTTGGATGTGGAACTGTGAAGATTGGAAACCTGACTATCAACAATGTTTCCTTGGTGGAAGGTTTGAATTACAATCTACACAGCATAAACCAGCTTTGTAATACTGGATTCAAAATAAACTTCCAAGAATGTATTTGTTCTGGAACGAGTCAAGACTTCTCTCAATCCTTCACTAGGCGAAGGCATGGGAATATTTATCTTCTGGATATAAACCCAGAAAGTTCTCAATGCCTTATATCCATTCAAGACGAAGCAAGTCTCTAGCATCGAAAGTTTGGTCATGTTAACATGAAGCAAATTGCCAAGATTGCATCTAAGAAGCTTGTTCGTGGTCTTCCTAACCTGGCGTATCAAAAGTTTGAATTATGCACTCCATGTGTTTTAGGAAAACAGGTTAGAAGTACCTTTAAACCTATAAATCAAGTTTCTACCAATCGAGCTTTGCAGCTTCTGCACAAGGACCTTTTTGGACCAACCAGAACTCAGAGTATTGGTGGAAAGAAATATTGCTTAGTAATCGTGGATAATTACTCTCGCTTCACTTGGGTTTAGTTTCTGGCAAATAAGTCTGAAGCTTTCTCTTACTTCTCAAAATTTGCGAAGAATGTTCAGAATGAAAAAGGTTATGTTATTTCAAGCATACAAACTGACCATGGAAGTGAGTTTGAGAATCAGGACTTTGCGAAGTTCTGTGATGAATATGGTTTTTAGCATGTTTTCTCTTCTCCATACACTCCAGAATAAAATGGGGTAGTGGAAAGGAAAAACATATCCTTATAGGAGATGGCCAAAACCCTCTTAATCGAGAGCAAAATTTCCTCTCGATTTTGGGCTAAAGTAGTTTCCACAGCTTGCTATATCATCAACAGAGTGTTCTTGAGGCCTATTCTAGAGAAAACTCCTTATGGAGTGTATAAAGGGAAGAAGCCAAATGTTTCTTACTTTCATGTCTTTGGCTGTAGATGTTTTGTTTTCAAAAATGCAAATGATCGAACCGGGAAGTTTGAACAAAAATCAGATGAAGGAATTTTTATTGGCTACTCAACATCAAGCAAAGCATACAGGGTCTTTAACAAGAAGACTCAATCTGTAGAAAAATCTATGAACGTCAAGTTTCAAGATTATGTGCAGAATCAACCAGACCATACTCAACTTGAAGAGTCTGAACCTATTCCAGACTTAACAAAGTCTGCTTCCCTTGAAGAGGTTCAAACTTCTGGAGAACAGCAACAAGAAGATCGAGAGATTCAATGGAAGCAGAGGATCAACAGATTTTCAGACCAAACAACAACTAGAAGCACAAGTCGAGTCATCCCAAAGAACTGATCATTGGCAACATTGATGAAGAAGTTCGCACCAGATCTAAAAGGCGAGAAGAGTCTAGTGCTTTAGCACTTGTTTTTTAGATTGAACCAAAAAGTGTAGATGAAGCCCTGTCTGATGAAAGTTGGATCGAAGCTATGCATGAAGAGCTTAGACAATTCAGCATCAACGATGTTTGGTAGCTGATTCCAAAACCAAAAGGTAAATCTATAATCGGAACAAAGTGGGTCTTTAGGAACAAGATGAACGAGAAAGGAAAAGTCATCAGGAACAAAGCAAGACTCGTTGCCAAAGTATATACACAAGAAGAAGGGATAGACTATGACGAGACCTATGCACCAGTAGCAAGATTAGAAGTATTTAGATTATTACTTGCTTTTGCTTGTTATAAAAATTTCAAGTTATTCTAGATGGACGTCAAAAGTGCATTTCTCAATGGATTCATTGAGAAGAAGTCTATGTGGAACAACCACCAGGATTTGAATATCCAAGAAAGCCAGACTCAGTCTACAGACTGAAAAAGGCCTTGTATGGACCAAAGTAAGCACCTCGAGCCTGGTATGAAATGTTAAGTAAATTCCTAACTCAAAATGATTTTGTAAAGGGAAAGGTAGATACTACCTTGTTTATAAAGAAAGAGAGTAAAGATTTTCTGCTAGTATAAATTTATGTCGATGATATTATCTTTGGTTCGACTAATGAAAATCTCTGTAATAAGTTTTCTAGATCTATACAGGATGAATTCGAGATGAGCATGATGGGTGAGTTAACTTTCTTTCTGGGATTGCAAGTCAAACAATCGAAAAAATGTATTTTCATTCACCAAGAGAAATATGCAAAAGATCTCATCAAGAAGTTTGGGTTGGAGAATTGCAAGAAAACAGAGACGCCAATGTCAAGTTCTTCGAAGCTGGACAAGGATGAAAAAGGGAAGAAAGTAGACTAGAAGCATTACAGAAGCATTATAGGTTCTCTTCTTTTCCTTACTTCATCTAGACCTGACATTTTGTTTAGTGTTTGCATTTGTGCTAGATTTCAGTATGATCCTAGAGAATCTCATTTAAGTGTTGCAAAATGCATCATCAAGTATATCGTGACCTCTCCAAAGCTGGGTCTATGGTATCCAAAAGAAATAGACTTTACTCTTCTTGGATATTCAGACGCAGATTTAGCTGGTTGTAGAATCGATAGAAAGAGTACTTCTAGTACTTGTCAACTTCTGGGAAATATGCTAGTGTCTTGGTTTTCAAGAAAGTAGAGTACTTGTCAACTTCGATTGACCGATGATTTGATTTGATTTGAAGTGATTGGTTGAGTGGTTGAATTGTATTGACTTGCAGGAGGGAACTGAGGTAAAGGTAAGTCTTCTATTTCGTGCGTGTATGGGTAGCCTTTAGGCGTATTTCCTTCCTAGTCGGAGCTTAGGGGGTGAACTTGCTGAGACATCGTCTCACCCCGTCGTGGGCTAATATTTTCAGGTCCTTAGATGGTAGTCCCTCCCGAACGTTTTGGCTAGCCGAAAAAGGTCACCAAACAAGTCTCTTGAATTCCTATCCTTAGGAGCCAAGGAGCCTAGGTCTATAAGCTCATGAGATCCATTGTCTGGGTTAATGCGGGTCTATCCCGAAGGGTACCCAATCAATTCATATTGTGGTATTGTTACGAGCGAGATGGACCCAAGGAAGGCCCCTTGTAGGAATCTGAGATCCCTATGTCGGTGTTAGAGGTCGCTTTTGGCGAGGGTACGACTGATCCTCCTAGTGGTTCAGTGGTAGACCCGAGCTCCCCGGAGCTGAAGGCCCCGAAGCCTTCGGTTGGGGATTCAAATGCTTAGAGAATTTGTAGCCCCTCTACTTTTTGTAGACTTGTTTATATAGATTGGACTTGTATATATGACTAGTTAATTTGTATAAAGGTGTGTTGTGATTTGTGGATTTGTGGCCCTACTTTTCTATCCCATCTTTCTATTGTCTGGGGATTTATTTATTCGCTTTTTATCGACCACCGAGGGATGGGCACGTGCTCGAGAATCGGGGCGTGACAATCTAACTTTCCCATTTTGTACCATCAAATGCCTTCAGTCAACCACTCTAACTAAATTGTCCATTAATTGATGACATGGCACTACTCATAACAAAATATGACACATGATACTAATTTGGCGCCAAATAAGCAGAAATAAAAGGGAAAAAAAGAAAAAAAGAAAAATTAATTTGACAATATTAGCCCCAATGCATAAAAGAAGCACTTGATTGCACAAATAAAGAAAATTAAAGGATTTGATTACACAAAGAAACTTAGAAGACCAAATTGTGCAAATCCCAAAAGTTAAATGACTTGATTGCACAAAATAAGTGTTAGAGGACCAAATTGCATAAATGCTAAAACTTAGAGGGACAAATCAGAACTTAACCCTTTTCTTATTTTGTCTTTAATTATTGGTCAAACTTTACTCTTACGCCCTAGATTAGATGCCAAGTGGCCAAAATGACGAGAATTAAATATTCACCTTACTATTATTAGAGTTAAAAAAATATATATAAAGCAATATTAGAGAAAGAAATATAATTGGAAAATTGAAAATTTTCATTAATGAATATGGAAGCTTTTGGATTGAGTAGAGCCATTCTATTCCATTGTCGCCTGTGATTCTCTCTCCTCATGACGATTTTGTGTGTGCAACCTGAATCACGATGTTTTCGCTACATAAAAAAACTTATTTGAGGTAATATTGGCCCTCTAATGTTAAGCAAAGAAAAGGAAAAATAGATTGAATCATATGTTTTGATTAAGTACCTAAAATTAGTTCTTCTTGGAAATAGACATATAAAGTAAGTAGAAAAATTGCAAAATAATAAATTTCAGATAAGACTTCTCTATCAAAGATAAATATATACCAACTTCAAATGCTCATTATCAAGATAAATATATCTCAATGGTAAGATTTAAATGTAAAAGGAAATTCTATAGCCACGTCATGTTCGGCTGGTTTGTAATTTACAGAGTCTCATTTATATTATTATGAAACTATTTAAAAAATGAACTAATATAAAAACTACATCATTTGATATTTTCCATAACGGAACATAAATTCGCTTATGGTTCGGTATTTCATTGGTTCAACTAATAACTACGTGTCGTTAAGATCATGAATTAAATCAAATTGTACGAGATGAATCGAGAATCAATAAAATTTTGATAATTATATCCCTAGTATTCCCGGTATCTAATACCATAATAATAAGGTCTTGCTCAATTGTGGCGACTATTGTGGCCGCCTAAGGAATTGACATGTGGAAATATTTTTGGAAAAGTGTTAAAAAGATCCTAAACCTATTTCATTGATACCAATTTACTCATAAACATTTTATTTTTATTTTTTTTCGTAAAAGGTAATAATTATATTGAGGAATGACCAACTGTATAAAAGATCACGGCACCAAAAACTTACACTCAAGATGAGAAGACATTATGAGTGGAAGGATGCCAAGATGCAAAAGCTACAACACGCGGCAACCAAACAAGAAAGCCAATACAAACAAACAAGCATAGCAAGAACAACCGGCTACCTAAACACAAGAAACCTCGATCAGGGAGGAGAGAACACCACGGCTACCAAAACCAAGCAGCAACAACCTTAGAAAGAAACATCTCCAAGCATCGGCTGAACTTTGGGGAAGCAGCTAAGGGTCCCCAGAGAAAATAATCGAGTCAAGGCCCCAGCTCCGCTGCAGCCTTCTGTTCCTAAAATTATCTTCAACGTTTCTGAAGGTGACAGTCTTATCTCTGACCACTTTGAAAATATGGTTCTTCATAGTCGGGACGATAAGAGGCTGATCTCTAAAAAGGATGATGTTCCTATTCTTCCAAATAATATGACACAGGGCACCAAAGGAGAAGCGAGCAATGCATTTATAGAAATCCTTGCCCATCAAAAAGATGGTGGCCCAACGGAGAATCTCCCCCCAGGACCTATTGCGCCAAGGCAGATTGCATCTGGCCGCCCAAAAGAAAGCAACTCCGACCGTGACACGACAACCAAAAAACATATGGTCAACGGAATCAGGCATAGCATTGCAAAAAGCGCATGAACCACTCACAATTCTACCATAAGACAATAAAAGAGTTTGAGTGGGAAGTATGCGCTTAGCTATAAGCCAAAGGTTAACTTGGTGCTAATTCAATCACTCGGCTAATTTTGGCCCAATTTTGTTGACGTGAATGATGGATAGCCTATGTAGCACAAACAACAGTGACGGGGACAACTTTTGATTATATTTTAATATTTTTTTTCAAATTTTATTTCCTTTTTCTCTTTTTTCTCTTTCCTTCCCCCCTCCCTTCCTTTTTCCTCTAGCCAATCGCCAATCGATGACCGACTAGCAGCAAGGTTGACCTCACCGGCCTTTGGCGAGTGTTACCAGCCACTAGCAAGCTCGCCAAAGGTTGGGTGAGGAAGGACCTCAGCGAATTTATTGAGGTTGAGCCTCACCCAGTCATGGTGAGGCTCACCCTTGCCATTGCTGTTGAGGGCAAGGGGGAAAAAGGATAGAGAAAAAAAGGAAACAAAAAATAAAAAATGTAAAAAAAAAAATTATTAAAAGTTGTCTATGTACATCAACATTGGCGAGGTCATGTAAGCCACTTGACCTTTACGTTAGCTATATCCGGTCAAAATTAGCTAGAAGAACTGAATTGACACAAAATTAAAACGTTTAAGACTAAATTAGCACAAATACAATATGTTTAAGATTTTTTTTTGACACTTTTCTCCTTATTCTTTGTTAACACATGTCTAATTAAAAAAAAAAAAAATCTTTTACCTTTGGCCACATAATAGAACCTGTCCAACTTCCTGCCTTTTGTCTCAAATTTCTAAAGACCCACAAGTAATACTAACCATTGGAAATTAATAAAATTCTCTAAATCCACATCTCGCAAAATGTCAAGCAAAGACCGACCAAAAAAAAAAAAATGTCAAGCAAAGAAAAGGAAAATAGATCGACCAGCATATTTCGAAGCCTTCTGCAAAAATTATCCCTCTAGATTATATTATTGCAACTTAATGATGTTAATTCCTTAGATTTCACTTCACAATGTTCAAGGTTTTGAAGATGCTTAGACCGCGAATATAGGTGCAATTGGCAAATGAAAACCAAGAGTTTATAACAAGATCACTTCAATCATCTATTAAGAAGAAGCAGATATAATCTTTACACAAAATACTATGCAAATTCCAATAAAACCTTTCCTTCATAATAAGCTCCATATCTTGAAGATACCTAGATAAATGTAATTTTTAATCTTTAGTCATGTATAGTGCAAATTCAATAGGCCTCCCCCACGCAAATTCCTTGTGGCTGCAAGGTAGCCAAAGGCCCATTTCATCCTGCGAGAACAGTTTGCTGTAGGTCTATATCTAAGTTGATGCAATTGTGAGTCATAGTATGTATTTTAAGATTTTAGATGACTTGCCATACAAATATTATTACACTAAGTTAAATTTAGCAATATCTATATGAATGTGATATTTATTTTTAGCAGGGATGAACAAATGGATCGGTTTAGCTGGGGACTTGACCGGGTCGGTTTAGCTTGGGACTTTACCAAACCAGTCTTACCAGACCAGTTCCAACCTGGTTTATAAGGGGATTGGGTAGGTCCGTAAAAAATTGAGGGATTGGCTTTCACAGTTTCAAGTTATCGATTTTATAGCATGAAGTTGTAGTTTCGAATCGGCTCTTAGCTGCTGCTTCTTTTTATTTGTATTTTTGCTTTATTTAAAGAGGAGATATATAGATTAGAGATGAGCTTCAAACCTGGAAGGTCTAGGAAGATTATCAATCCCTTAATTACTATGCCACATACTGTGCCACAAATTATTTACAAAGTATTCTTATAATAATGGTTATATGACTTAACTCTATTTATTTTACGGAAAATGTGACGTTTCTAGAAAATATTTTCCAAAAAGTCATTGTCCAAGAAAACGATAATATTATTGGCGTTCGACGGAAACTTGAAAATAAACTAATATATTTTCTGCCGTTCAGTAAAAACTATCTTTTCCTGCATACACTCATTGTCAATGATTTTTTGTTAATTTTATTTTTAAATCGATTTTTTTAAATTTTTTTTCCGTTTCTTTCTCTATTTCTTCTTCTTCCTTGGCCTTGGCCCCGTCAGCCATGGCAATGGTCAACAATCGGCCATTGGCGAGCTTCGACCAGGCCACAAGCTGGTGAGGCTCGAGCTTGCCAGATTCTAGTGAGATCAAGCCTTGCTAATGGCCAGTAGTCGGTCGCTGCGTTGGTTAGCGATCGACCAAGACCAAGGAGGAAGATGAAAAGGAAAGAAAGAAAAGAAAACAATAAAAAATGTGATTTAAAAAAAAATAAAAAAATAAAAGATAAAAAGAAAAGAAGACATAAAAATAATATGAAAATGTGTTAGCTAAAAAAGAGTGAAGTAGAAGAAATTATGAAAAATGTTTTTCACTTTCTGAAAAGTGGAAAACATTTTCCTCACTTTTGAAGAGGTATTTTCTAATAGTGAAAAATGTTTTCTTTAACTAGTACATTTTCCGTGAAACGAATGCTAAAAGATCCGGATAACGTTTTCTTAGAAGTTATTTTTGTGAAACGAACAAAGCCTTAAAGTCAAGCGTAATTCTTGGGTTGACCTTGTTCAGTTGGAAACTAGATTAGTCTAGTTCTTGATTCCAAAAAACAAAAACTAACTCTAACATTGTAATTTTCAAGTTTTAGACCAGTAGCCAATTTATCTTGGGACCAACCAACCCTTAATTTTTAGCTCCCCTTGATAATGGCTAAATTATCAATCATCAAAGTAGGACTTGTAGTGTTTGATCTTCGGCTGCCCGTCAGCAACTAACATGTGTTGTGACATCCTGAATTTCAGGTTTTGCTTTCGACTGATTGAGTTAGGCTTTTCATCAACACACCTATAGTTCTTTTCCCTGAGCTGATCATGTTGGTTTTTCATGAATCATGTATACGTAAAATTAACAAAAAGAACGCAGTGGAAACAAGAAGATATATTTTACATGATTCTCCGAAGGCGTTGTTCGTGCGTTTTAATCAAAAATCTGAATGTAAAAAGAGAGTTGCACGAATTACCTCTCAAAGCGTGCTTCAAACAAATTGGTTTGGATGTTCTACAGTTCGAGCCCCACAAACGTCGGACCTCTAGTTCAGACACACCAACAATTGACGTCGAACAGAAGAGAGAACTTTCGGATATTCACCACTTTGATCGTGCTAGCAATCTCGTGGAGACGATCCGCCGTATCCTTGATGTATTATAGTCACGGCCCGAACGAGAGAGAATTCCTATTCGTTTTCGCGTCTCTTAGACACAAAAAAAAACACACGCACACGGTTTTTCTCTTCGGTTTTTCAGCAACCAGAACCACACCTTTTTGTTGCTGCAGCTTTTATATTAAAAAATATAAAACCGACCAGCAACGGTTGCTGATCGATGTTGCTGATCGTCCCCGCTCATGCACGAACGATCGTGCATGATGGTCAGCAACCGCTGACCGTTCATGCACGATTTCGTGGATGATGGTCAGCGGTTGCTGACCATCCAAGTTTCATGCATGTGCTTCGTGCACATGCATGAAGCTTTAATATATATATATATATATATTAGTTATTAAAAGACATTAATTTATTAATTAATTAAACGAATAAATAATTAATTAATCAATCCCTTTTAAAAGAACATAATCTTTATATGTACAAATGGAATACATTAACATGTATCCACTTTGGGCATACGTGTGCATCATATGCAAGAAGGCTCGTGACTATAAATACAAATTAAATTAAATCTCATTTAATTTAATTTCAAATCGACTCAATTCGATTGCAGTAATTGCAAACACATTTGCAATTATATTTCTCTCTTGTTCCACGTTATCCTAATTGTTTATGGTGTGTGACATCCCTAGGTTCATCACTAAGCTGGTAGTAAGACTTGTACTAACACATTAGTACTCCCAAAAGAATTAATTGTCCCGATTAATCTTTGGGTCCTACAAGCCATGATTGACATCTAGCAATATGTCATGGCTACCCAGATAGTGTGAATGCTTTAAGAACATAATGAACCTATCAGCTTTGGCTACAGTGTAATTCAATCCCTCTGTCTTACTATGTCCCGATCAAACAAAGACCATGGAATATTTGTCAAGTCATTAATTCGATCATATGCACAAATCTAATTGACATGCATTTTATTCGAGACATAAACAATTTATTCTCGGTTACAACCCCAGCCGAGGATTTCAATGCAGTGTCACAATTAGATCGCATAGGACATCATTATCATACCTTGCATTTAACAAGGAGACAGATTCCATATTGCGCACACGTGTAACTTCGTATATGAACAAAATATGACCATCAGGTACAAAGACGAATCAACGACCCGGCAATATGTGCACCTGTGAACCATAGTTGTTCGACACACAAGTTAACATTGTGCCTCAGGTCTAAGGATTATTTACACAAGACCAAAGCATGAACAATTAGACATTGACAACGCTAAAAGCTTCCATGTCGCTAACTGTTCCATATGCGTCATGTTCAGTGAACTTGTCTAATACAAACAACTGTGTTCTAACTCAGGCATCATAATACCCAATGACATGTGACTCATCATTCCCTTAAGTATCCAATACTTAATGGTGAAGTTAAGAACACACCGGTCTCAACAGGATTATTAATATCCACTCAATAATCCATCGACAAGGAACAATTTAAAGATTCAGTCTAACTATGAACCCGTCACATATATTCTTGACGTCTCAAGAATAGGTCTAGTTGCAACTGATCTTATGAAATCATTCATAAATATAAAATAATTGGACAAATGAATGAATACGTCATTCCCATTAATATTAATAATGAAAGTACAACTGAAATCCCTAATATGTAACTATTACATAGTAGCTTTAGGGCATACATCCAACAAATCACTCACGGGATAACTAGTTTATCAGGTGAAGCCGTTAAGGGATTTTAATGCGATAGACTTGAGAATTCGAACAGGAATTGACTGCTCGACCGTGCAAATCTGCAAGGATCATTACGGCACAGACTGATTAGAGACCGGAGATAGGTGAACTCAACAGAACCATGTGATTAAGTGTGGGTGATTCCACTTAATTGCACAATTCTTGTCGACTGGCAGTAGACCGATTTCTCTATCGTTTTGATACCCTATGTCCGTATTTGAAACCTCGAGACTTCCACGACAACCGAGAGTCGCCAATGTGTCAAAGATGCACTTTGTGGCTCGAAAATAGTCGACCATAGGTCTAAAGCGTTAAAAGTTCTTAAAAGCTACATAGTAGATTAAGACGCGCTAAAATCGCGCCAGATTGAAATTAACCGCAAATTGGAACCCAAATTCATAAATTGAAAGTCCTGTCATGTCACAAATCATTTTAGGAATGTCAATTCATCCTCCAAAGATTTTTCAACAAACCGAGATTTTCAGCGAAAAATCCAAAGTAAGAGTATTTTGGATCGGGAAAGTCCGAGGACCGCTTTTGATTTCGTTTTGGGATTCAAGTTGGACTAATTGGTGAGGAAAATTGTTGATTGGGATGATGGCACCTTGGTTGGATTTATGGAAATCAAATTGAGTCCAATTGGAGAAGAATTGAAAGGGAATTGTATGAAATTGAATAACAAAAGTCACAAATTCGTAGGCCATGGGGAGAGGACTTTTAGACCACTTGGGAGGCTTCTTGAGGAAACTTGGGGAGGGAGAAATGGGTTGTGGATGGCTGAGCAAGTGGTGGGGCAGCCACTCAAGTGTTTAGCCAAGTGTTGGAAGCCTAAGAGGCCATTTGGGGTCCCCTCTCTTCAGCAGCCCTTCTTCCTCCTTGAAGCTTGGCTTTCTCCATTGTTGAGGCTTAGGAAAAGCTTGTGAGAACCAGAGGAAGCCAGCTCAGCCCCTTCCCGTCGAGCAGCCCGCAAAGCCACCGTCGGCCTCTTTTCCCCCTCTGTTTTCTTTTCTTCCGGTTTCTGCTCCAGCTGACCTTTTTCCAAAAACCCAAGTTAAAAGTTATCTTCCCGTGAAAATCAGCCTTCGTGCCACCCACCACCGTGCACAGGAGGTCCAAACCGTACGGGAGCACCTCGTCGTTCGCCAAATGGAGCCGCCGGCCGACCCGCTTGGCCGCTGGAAGCTGCCGCTCGCCGGTTCGTGGGGCAGCTCGCCCGCCTGCACTATTTAACCTGTTTCGTGATTTTCAGCCATTTTCTCCCCCATTTCGACCCTACCTCCACCCATACCAACCACCAGCAAGTCCCCCTTAACCCCCAAGTGCTGCCGGTTGCCGGCCACCTACTCGCCAGAGCTCCGTTCAGCCCATCCTTGCCATTACAGCCGCTGGTTCTCTCCTTCGGTTCAGCCAAGAACAAAAGCAGAAGCCATCAAGGGTCTTGAAACTTTGTGGCCCATTTTCGAGCCCTTCCCGGCCTCGTTTGGCGTCACTGCTTGAAGGATTGTCGCTCACCTCCGTGTTACCGTCGTCGTGGACTCACCGGAACGCTAAACCAGTAAGTTTACTCAGTAATCTCCGCTTAGGGAGTTAATGATGCTCAAGGGATGATTATTAGCCTAATGATGGTTTAGGTGGTTAGATTAGCTTAGTTAATTGTTAATTAGATTAGATGAATGATTAGTTTAGTGGATGGCTTAATTAGTCTAATTATGCAATTAGATTAAGGTAGGCATGATTAGACTTTTAATTAATTAATTATTTTAAATATTATTTAAATTATATCATTTATTATTTAAATTAATTTAATTTTCGGAATTTATTTAATTATTAATTAATTAATATTTTCCATAAATTATGCCGGGAGAGCCACTCATTAGAATTTCAAGCTGGCTACTGTAGTATGGTTAGAATATGTAATTGATTGTGGAATTGGTACAATTGAATGATGAGTTGTGAAATTTCATGGTACTTGTGATTTGTAAGCAATTGGTTACAACACCTGGCTACGCCAGAAATCGCCTAACTTGCAATAGGCTATGCCCATCGGGCCGTGATTAACTGCCTAAATTGGAATAGGCTATGCCCATCGGGCCATGATTAACCACCGAAGTATGGCCGTGCCCATCGGGCCGTGATTAACCGCTGAAGTATGGCTGTGCCCATCGGGCCGTGATTACTGCCTAACTTTGAGTAGGCCGTGCCCATTAGGCCATGATTAACCTGGTTACACCAGAAGACCGCCTAACATGGAGTAGGTCATGCCCATGTGTGGCCGTGTTTAATAATTGGAACGAGTGATTGATTGAGATTTAGTGTGATGCGTTCCAATGGTTGAGTGATGTTATTGCGCGTATATGAGATATGAATTGTGTTAACGTGCATGAAGGAACTAAGGCAAGGTAAGTCATCTGTTGTGTGTGGCTAGGCCACCCTTTAGTGTATTTCCTTCCTAATAGGGGTTTAGGAGGTGAACTTGCTGAGACATTGTCTCACCCTATCGTGGGCTCAACTTTTTCAAGTCCTTAGATGGCGATCGTGGAGGACCCAAAACCCCGGAGTCTGGGGAGGTGGAGACTGAAGGATCGGCGGACGTGTCTAACTAGTGGGTCATAGGACAGTTCCCTTTTTATTGAGCAGATCTTTTGTAAACAGCCTAGTATGGTGTATAAACCTAAAGTGTTTATAAAATGCTTGTTTTGGTTGTGAATTGTTGCCTGCTTTTCTATCCCAAGTTTTTGTTGTTAGGGGTATTTGTTCGCTTTCGCATGTGTGTTAAAATAATGGGTCGACGACGCGTCTTGGGACATCGCATATTTGTATCAACCATCGAGGGATGGGCACGCGCTCAAGGATCGGGGTGTGACATGTGTACTAGTTCATTCCTTCTCTTCTGATATATGTAGGATAACTGGTTCTCAATCTGATCCGGTCGCACCTAGGAATCAAGACTTGGATCAAGACGACCAATTCCCAATTTTTGGGACTAGGGATTGGACAGGATGGTCTTAGGATCGGGGACCAAACCAGACCAACCGATCGGTCCCATGGAATCGATCACTTAGCAAAAAAAAAAATCAAAAAAATTAAAACAAAATGCTAGAGTAATTACTATTTTAGAGTTTATTGCCATTTTTGAGGAATTAAAAATATATATATATATATATATTATTTTTTTTTAAAAGTCAGTCCGGTCTTGTTCGATGCCCCTTTCGATTCGAAACCGAGAACCAAATTGAAAATCATTGATTTCATTGTTATGGACCCTAGAACCAGACTTATGCCTTCAGGAACTGGACAAACCTAGCTAGTCCGATCTAGTCCAATCCAGTTTGGAACGCGACACTCGACATGACACGCCAACACATCGTTTTTTTTTTAAAAAAATAGAGAATTTCGATACATTGGGACACATTGTATATTAAATGTATATTTTTATTTATCATTTTTTAATATTTTAATGAAATTAATTTGATTCAGATTCACAAATAAATAACTAATAAAAAAAGATTGTATAATGAATTTACACTAAAAACATTAATCCACCATTTGTTAATATCATTCATTATTTTAGTTTGATAATTCAACTCAATTTCAATAATTCATAAAACTTGGAGGAAAAGAAAGACAAACAATCCATGTTTTGAACTCGCATGTTAAAATGTGTCAGAAGAGAAGAGAAAAAAACAAATTTGACGGATGAATTATGTGTCACGGAAAATGAAAGTTAGAAGAAAAGATAAGATTATGTTTTTCTTCTTTCCCCCTTTATTGTTTATTTTTTTATTTTTTTACATATTTATATTTTAACACTTCATTTATTGAAAATTTTAAAATTGACCTATTGTGTTGGGATTACGTGTCAAAATTCTGAACTCTCATGTCTGAATTCCAGACTCGAGTGTCTGTTGATTTTTTCGACACTTATTGACCAAATATCGAAAAGTATCGAACATATGTCGAAGTGTGTGACACGATACGAAAACTTTTGGACAGCCCCCAAGGTATCTTGGTCCCACGTTCCTAATGACGTGTAAACTCTCTCTCCCTCAACCTGCTTCCATCTTAGCAAATTAATCTCAATTAATTTTTCGCTTTTCCAAACTACCCTCGCGTAACGGCTACTGTCCAAAATCATGTTTGATTCTCTCTTTTCTCTCTCGTCATGAAGAGCTTCTCCCTGACCTTCAGGGTCGTTAGTTTTCTCTAACCCTAATTACGCTTTCTCACTCAATTGCTGCCTTCAATGGACTCAGATTTCCTCCCCTTCATCCTGATTCTCTTCATCCTTCCGCAATTCCATCGCATCTACCCTCAGCCGTCTGCAACTCCCCCTTTTTTTCTCTCCCGCTTGGTTGTATCCAACTCACTTCGACACCATCGACAACTCACCTCGACAACCCTGTCTTTAACTCTCAATTTCACTTCCCATCCTCGATTCATCAGCACCAAACCCTTGCCTTTCTGGTCGCACCCTCTTTCCCGACATGCAACATTCAACCAACCCTGAAATTGCTCCTTTCCCGACTTTCCTTTGGGACCCCCTGCACTGATAACCTCAAATTCCATTGTATCTGCTGTCAATGGATTCCCAAGTGGAAGCAGAATCTTCTCGGCTCAGTGCCCTTTGCAATCGCATGGGCTGGCTTTGGTCCGAGCAGGAAATAGATGATTGGCAAGATTCACCGCCCCTGCACAAAGTGGAAGAGTGTCAGCTCATGCTAGTAGGTAAAATCGTTTCTTGCCCATCAATTAATTTTCAAGCTTTACAAAATTCTCTAAAGCGGGCTTGGTGAACAGAGGAAGTGGACATTACTCAGTGGGATAACGGGATATATGTGGTGAAGTTTCGCTCGGAAAGTGAGAAAAATCGCATCTTAGAGGGAGGACCTTGGTTGTTCTCTAGCCATTTAATTATCTTCCGCCCCTGGCAACCCAATACACCCTTACAGTGTTATGAGTTCACCACCTACCATCTGTGGGTACAAGTTCATGGCCTGCCATTGGAATGGTGTTCCGAAGACATGCTGTGCAAGGCTGTTAAACATGTTGGAAAGGTGCTGCAGGTTAAACTAGATCATAAAGAAAACTCCACATTCAAGGTAGGCAGGGTACGGGTAGAATTTAGTTTAAGTGAGCCACTGAAACTCGGACAACTGATACGTATAGCAGGAAAACTTTTTTTGGGTGGACTTTAGATATGAACGATTGCCCCACTTCTGTTATTCGTGTGGCAAAATCGGTCATTATGCCACCTATTGTAAGGAGATTCCTTTTACAGAAGCTAAAATGGACGGAAGAGAGAAAATGGCTTATGGGCAGTGGCTGCGTGCAGAAGTTAAAGAGCCTAGCCCCTATTGGATTACCTTTTATGAATCCAAGGATACTCAGCAGGAGGAGGTAATCCCTGACACACCAACTCCACCGCCTACTCTCCCTGTGCTTCCTCCTTGCGAGGGCTTTTCCACATCAATACAACACCAAACTATCATCCCTCCTTCAACAGAAACCGTCCCAGAACCTGCACAAGATAAAGCATTATCCAAAATGAAGGGTATTCACTACCAAGACACTTCTAACAGCAAGCAAGATGAAGGCATCCAACACTACACAGCAAAACTATCAACCCCTTATGTTCCACCATCTGTTACAACTCGACCCCCTGCTGGTGTTCTTCCATTGCCTCTACCACAAGCTCCCCTTAGTCCTGGTTATGCACAGCCAGACTCATCACCAGCACAGCTCAAAGTTGATCGCACTTATAAGAAACAAAAAAGCAGCCGACTCTCGACCAAGCCGACAAGTTCAAAAAAACAAAAACGCTATACTCCATACCAGCTGCCTAGTGCAGGGGATACCTTTGATGAAAATCAGCTCATGGAAACACCGGTTATGCAAGTCGACAATCTTTAGCATCGGGCTTTGGTGGCTGGCCCTCAATAGCCACCGGAAGACAAATGAAACTCCTGAGCTGGAACTATCAGGGCTTAGGCTCGGCCCTGACAGTTCGCGCCCCTAAGGCCCTAGTGGCTAAAGAAGAGCCTAACCTTATCTTTTTGATGGAGACAAAAAATCAAGCGGATGTTCTTCAACGCGTTCAGTCTCGCCTTCATTTCCAGCAGTCTTTTGTGCTTGAACCTATTGGCCTAGCAGGAGGTATGGCCCTTTTTTGGCTCTCTCATTTCAGTATCTCTTTTCATCAGACTGACCAGCATATACTAGATTTCCTTTGTATTGACACTCGCTCTGGTAGCTCAATGTATATTACTTGTCTCCATGCACCTTCGGTTCATCAAGCACGACCCCCATTTTGGAACGAACTTCGTCGGATAGCACTTGTTAATACTTTGCCCTGGATATGCATCGGGGACTTTAATGAAGTACTCTACCCATGGGAGAAAGAAGGTAAACGTCCAACAGATCCGACCCGAATGCAAGCATTTCGCGAAGTCCTATATGACTACTCGCTCCTCGACTTGATTAGTAAGGGTTGTGCGTATACATGGATGAATAATAGAGAGGGGGAGGATTTGGTAAAGGAAAGGTTAGATCGGGCTCTATGTTCTTTGAATTGGCAGGACACCTATCCTGAAACTGAGGTAATCACTTTACCTGCATTGGGCTCGGATGACAGTCCCTTAATTTTAGCTACAGAAGGCTTTCCAATGCGTCGACACAAGTCCTTCTACCTTGAGGCTTTCTGGCTACAGGATACAGAATGTCGTGATGTTATTTATAGAGCCTGGAACTCGGCCAATTTACCTAGCAATTAGCTTCCTCAATGATTATTCAAGGTTTCTATAGCACTTAAGCAGTGGAGCAACTCCAAGTTCTCGGCCCCCCGCCATCAAATTTCCCATCTTCAGCATCAGCTTCAACTTCTGATCAACCAACCTTACCGCCACAATGCCGCACAACAAATTCAATCGCTAAAGGCAGATATAAATGGTTATGGGAGCAAGAGGAAAGGTTTTGGGCTATGAGATCTCGCATCAGTTGGCTTAAGTGGGGTGACAAAAACACTAAATTTTTCCATGCAACTACACTCCAACGTCGGCAGCGAAACAGAATCAGGATGCTACAATTGAAGGATAATAGCTGGATTCGTGAAGAGCATGTCTTAAAGAATATGCTGATCACCTATTATTCCAATCTCTACAAATCAACAGGTCCTAGAAGTTATGAGGCTATCCTTAATCAGTGCCCGCCTATGGTCACCTCCGAGATGAACGAGAGCCTCACGGTGGCACTCACCCAAGAAGAAGTTCAACATGTAGTTTTTCAATTGGGCTCAACTAAAGCCCCAGGTCCGGATGGCTTGAATGGTCTCTTTTACCAATCGCACTGGGATCTCCTAAAGGACGAATTTTTCTTGCTGTACAGGATTTCTTTACGAGGGGAGTTATGCCATCAGAGCTCAATAAGACAATTATCACTCTTATTCATAAGGTTCCTCATCCCGAACGGTTAAACCACTACCGCCCTATCAGCCTGTGTAATGTGGCTTATAAAGTTATCTCAAAGATACTTGCTAACAGGCTTAAACCCTGGCTAGCGACCCTTATCTCAACTGAGCAAAGTGCTTTTGTTAGTGGACGCCAAATTCAGGACAACATTCTTATTGTTCAAGAAGTCCTCCACCAGCTTCGAATCCAAAAGCGAAGACGGGATTTTAAGGCCATTCTGAAGATGGATATGAAAAAAGCATACGATCGTGTGGAATGGGATTTTCTTAACGACTACCTCCTCAAAATAGGATTTCATCCCATTTGGGTGCGATGGGTGATGGAATGTGTCACAACAGTATCTTTCAGCATTAAATTTAATGGAGAACTATTAAGATACTTCCATCCGACCCGTGGACTCCGACAGGGCGACCTGCTTTCTTCGTATTTATTCATCCTAATGGCGAACGTCCTATCCATGCTAATTCATCAGGTACTTGCAATGGAGCATCTTAGAGGCATCAAGTTAAACAGGTTCTGTCCAACACTCTCTCACTTATTTTTTGCGGACGACGCTATATTCTTTCTAGATGCTAAGCTGTTGGAGTGTCAAAATCTATCCAATATTATCAACCAATACTGCATGGCAACTAGACAGGAAGTGAATAGAAACAAATCAGGCATATTTTTTAGCAAAGATTGCCCGAGTGACCTACAAACAAACTTGGCTAGTGAATTCAGAGTGCCCTTGATGCTTAGAACGGGAAAATACTTAGGAATCCCCTCAGATTAGGGGCGCTCAAGAAGAGAAATGTTTGCCTAGATCTTAGCTAAGGTTCATTCGAAGTTGGATGGTTGGAAAGAAAAACTTATCTCCAATGGCAGCAAGGAAATATTGATCAAGGCTGTTATCCAAGCAATTCCTCAGTATGCTATGGCTATCTTTAAAATTCCTACTTCTATTTGCAAATCAGTTGAGAAGAAGATTGCACGTTTCTGGTGGCAGAATAATAACACTAAACCTGGCGTTCACTAGACAAATTGGGAAGAGCTTAAAAAGAGTAAACATAAAGGTGGCTTGGGTTTCAAAGACATTATGGACTTTAATAGAGCCTTGCTTGGAAAGCAGGCATGGCGCTTAATTCAGGGACCTTCATCCCTATGGAGTAGGCTATTCAAAGGTCTTTATTTTCGATCATGCGACTTTGCGCATGCTGAGAAAGGCTGTCGACCATCCTGGGGTTGGCAAAGCCTCTTAACAGGACGAGATTTCATTCGGCCGCACCTAAGATGGGCGGTAGGGGATGGCCGAACAATCAACACTAGGACTGATTGTTGGCTACCAAGAGGAATTTTAGGTGGTCCAGCTCAACAGGATGAACCCCCTCTTGTGGCGGACTACATCGACCCTAGCAGGAACGCATGGAATGTTCCTCTATTACGAAGATTTTTTTATGACTCCACTGTGACTGAGGTGCTTAAAATCCAGGTCAGACCTAACTATATTTCAAATCAAATTATATGGACTGCATCAACTACTGGTACATACATTGTCAAAAGTGGATATCAATCAGCTCGACAACTAGCCCTATGCAATATTACTCCAACTGCAACAACTAACTTGATTCAATCCTGTGAGAAACTATGGAAGCACATATGGAAAATGCACATCCCACCAAAAACACGACTATTTATGTGGTCTCTTAGCCACGACGCACTACCGACAAAGGCTAACCTTTTCCACCGCCACATTATATCAAATTCCATATGCCCCCTCTGTTCCATCAATGCACCAGAAACAACAACCCATACATTTCTCTATTGCCACTGGACAACGACCATTTGGTCTCACCCTTTGATTAATCTACCGATTCCCACACCAGACACACAACATATAGCAGAATGGTTGGCAGCATTATTATCACAGTAGAGAAACTCACCTGCCTTTGAAGTGGTTGCTCTCATTCTGCGGAATATCTGGAAATCAAGGAACAACTTCATCTTCCGGCAACAGAACCCCAATCCTCTTCGAGTTGTTGATCTCGCTCTCGCTTCAGCTAGATCGATGCAGTTGTCCACCATGGCAGCAGGGAACACGAACATCAACCGACTCAATCCAGAAGAGCTATGGAGACCGCCTGATATCGGCTTCCTGAAGGTAAACATAGATGGCGCATTTCAACCAGGCGATACTGAAGGGGCAATGGCTGGAATCTGTTGGGATCATAATGGAAAGCTCATCGATGGACTTACCCGAAGTTTTGTTGCATCGTCTGCCCTCCAAGCGGAATTTCAAGCCTTCATGATCACCCTTCGCTATCTGCTGGAGATGAACAAGGAGACTGCTTTGCTTCAACTTGAATCCGATTCCAAAATCTTGATCGATTCAGTGTCTGGCTTCACTGATCCACCATGGGAGGCTCGAGCACTCTGTGCCGAAGGGGTTGCCCTACTTCGTCTCTTCAGTAATTTGCAAATTAGGTTTTGTAGAAGAGGGGCAAACTTTGTGGCGGATTGGGCTGCAAAGGCCCACGGGCCTGTTTGGTTCGGCTTTTGGGGAATGCCTTTGGCCAAATGCAAATATCTTTAGGCTAAAGGGGTTTTCGGGAATGCTCAGGTGTTTGGCAAATTACGCATTGGAAAGTGGCTTGTGTGAAAATACCGTTTGGGAAAACTTATTGCAAATGGGCTTTTGCTTTTAATTTTTTCTTTTAAAAAAAAAATGAAAATCAAATCCGGCGGCCGGATCAGGCGACGCCGTCGCCGCGACCTCAGGCGCCTGGAGGCGCAGAGGCCAGATCTGGCCTCCGGACCGCCAGATCTGGCGCGGTCAGCGGACGGCGCGACCTCGGCGACCATCACCGCCCAGGGCGACCTCAGCGCGGTCATAGATGCGATCCGTAGTCGCGCGGACCTCAAGAGGCGTCGCTTCTGAGGTTCCGCCGCCGCCCAGACCGCGCCACCCCCAGACGGTGGTCACCGGCGACGCGCGACCCTCAGGCAGCGGCGGAGATGGTGGCTGCCGGAGAAGTCCGGTGGCCGGGAAGAAAAAGAAGAAGACAGATGGGGAAGAAGAAGAAGGAGGTGAACAGTAGCGTGGCATTCCCAAAATGCCAAATGCTCAATGCTGCCCCTCCCCAGCATTGAGCATTGAGCATTTGGAATGCTCATACTTGGGTAAAGGGGCTTTCGAAAATTTTGCCAAACACTAAAAATTTTCCCAAAGGGGCTTTGGGGACCCAAAGCCCCTTTGAAATGCCCAACCAAACGCCCCCTAAAAACCGGCACCCTCCCCCTAAGCTGGCCCACCTCGCCTCCCCCTGCTTTATTAGATCTCTTGTATGCTGATGCTATGGCTGCACATTGTAATCTCTACTCTTCTTGAATGAAGTTTCAGCCTTTTACGACCAAAAAAAAAAAAAAAACTACCCTCGCATAACAAATTAAAACTACCCACTACTTTAGGCGCCCAATTCACACTTTTTTAATAAATATCTACTGCAGTGCATATCCACTCAATTCCTTAAAAAGCTGTTTCTTTTTTCTTCAAATATAACCCACCAGCGATCACATACATACTTAGCGCTTAGCCTTGACACTAATTTTTTGTTTATTTATAAACTCTTTCGTATTAGTTAGACATGGTATGAACTTGTTAATTTCCTTTTCCTACTTTTAAAGGAATTAAGTTAGCCGCAACTAATTTTCTAGTTTATGCGGATGAGATCAAATATTTTGACACGATATCCATATGTCACTCTTACATAAAAGACATCTGTGATCATCAATATCTCAAGGTGTTATTAATCTGCTCAATACGTGTAAATGATCAATTTTCCAAGCAGAATAATTGACAAGTAAAGAAACAGACAACATAAATCCCCTCTAGTCATTCTTGTTACCTAACATAAACTGATAGTGGACTTGTTATAAATGTATACATATATGTATGAAATTTTTTTGCGGAAATGGTTCAAATTTTTGCATATAAAACTATTCAATGACAAATCAAATTACAGTATGATATAGTTTCATCAAAATTCTTTTTGTTATACAAATTAAGTAGTCCAAATAGGTATTCCACTGCATTCAAGTGTTTCTTTTTTATTTCGCATTTCTAAAGTTGATTGCACTGCAATTGACATGAGGCGACAGCCGCTATCGCTTTGGCTGCAGGAGTCAAATGGAAGAAAATCATCTACCCCACAATGTTACATTCTAGATCCATCACCCTGAATTAAGCTTGTTTCATTATGATGAAGAAAAATAAAGAGGAAAAGTACCTTGCCCTTGGTGTTGGATATGCGCATATCTGAATCAGACCTGATCCTTCCAAGAATCTTATCTCTATAGTCCGTAAAACATGCCACCCCCAGGAGTTTCGCCTAGTTTCGGACAATTTGTAATTACGACTTGGCATTCATCTGGTATCTTTGGGTCCGATGCATTTGTCCAAAATCCCGAAGAGTGGCACGAGATCTCTTTAGAGAGACTCAGAAATCCTAACTTGTCAAGGCCTTCAAAACCCAGCAGCTCATTGCAACGTGTGATTTTCAGTTCCATCAACTTTTTGCAATCTCGACAGATCACCTAGACTCCTAATTGAGGGACATGAGTGGACCTTCAGGCACTCCAATGTTTCCAACGCCCCAAGACCATGAATCTCTCTCAACTGTCGGCAGTCCTCTAATTCCAATTCTTTTAGATTCCTCAGGCCGGGCTGGGTGAATATTATTGTTTCAAGGAGTTAAAAGCCGCTGACGGTTAAATGTCTCAACTGTTCTAGCCCGCCGAGTTGGATTGCATTTTCAAGAGAGCGACAGAGCTTCAAAACAATTAGATTTCTCAAGTTGGATAAACGTGAGAAAGTTGTTATTGGGTTGAGATTTCCCTGCGTTGCTGATCTAGGGGGCTGCATGAGAAATTCTGGGTATAGGTGGACAGACGTGAAAAGTTTTCTTAGACGAGAAAGGGAACCCAAAGCAGTCAGCGACATGGTAATGTTCTGAAGGCACAGTTTCCAACTTGGATAACTTCCCAATCCAATCTAAGTTAAAGGTTTTGGTCTGGCTCGATGAAGATGAAGATAGATATTTCTTACCTTGTGATAAGACAAGTTTAACTAGATTAGTCAGGTTTGAGAAATCTGGAATAGACTGCAGGGACCGAGAACTAACAAGTAGATGAGTTAGACTTGTGGGAAGAGACGGCAACACTTGCAGCTCATCGCACTTCTCAAGGATCAGTTCTTCTAGGTGAGGGAGCGCAGCAATGGTTTCTGGCACTTGACGAATGTGAGTGTCTGATAGATCTAGTATTCTCAAAAACGACAACTTCCCAATTTCGCTTGAAACTTGGCCCACCATAGTGGAACATCCTCTAGAATGTATCACTTCAAGCTTCAAAGCCAAACCAACGGCTGAAGAAAACTCTGACAGATTGCAATGTCAAGTCGATCTCCAATAGAACGAGGTAACACTTTGATGAACGTGAACGACAGATCCAATTCAATCAGGGACTCGAGGTTTCCAGTCGAATACGGAAGTTCCGTTATCTCTCTGCATCCTACAAGGTATAAAGACTTGAGATTCCCAAGATAACCAGCAGAAAAAGGTAACCCTTTAATTGATGTGTACGATAGATCCAACTTAATCAATGAAATTAGTTTTTCCATTGAGTCCGGGATTTGCTTGAACATTGAGCAGTTCCTCAAAGATAGGTGCTCTAGCTTCACTAGCAGTCCAATTTCGCCGGGGAGACCTCTTAGTCGGTTGCAACCCTCAATATTCAAGTAAGCCAATCGTTTTAGTTCCCCAATGGAGCGATTAATTTGAAACAATTCTCGACATCCTTTAATGATCAATCTTTCCAGAGTAAAGCACCCTGACAAGCCGATTATATAAATATTTAAACCTGTCAGCTTCTTTCCTATATTCATAGGGATAACGTGGTATTTTTCAGGAACTAATGTATAATTTTTTTTTTCGTAATAAAAAAGAATGGGTTGAAATATCTATTAATATTTCTAGAAAGAGTATTTTATTGAAGGATTAAGTTATTACTCAACAAAAAAAAAATCAAATTATTAAAGGATGATTCTATAGAATGAAATTCCATATCATAGGAATGGAAAGATCCCTTCTTCTGATTGTTGTCAGCTCTAGAACTTTCAAGTTGTGTAGCATCTGTGGAAAGAATAAAGCTTCACCCAGTGTCATCAGACGATATAGGAGAGAATTATCAAAAAAGTCATAGATCTATTGTAATTATGTCAATTCAATCATAAACTTTTTTTATTTTTAGCTGATTCAATCCTAAACCTTTTGCAATTGTGTCAGTTTAGTCCATCCGGCTAAATTTAGCCGGCCTGCGTTGACATGGACACTGGTCGGCGACGGCCGTCCGGCAAATGCTAATATGGCATTTTTTTAATTATTTTTTTGAATTTTTTTATTTTTTTTTCCATCCATCGTCTCCTTCCTCTAGCGGCGTCGGCTAGAGGCGAGGGTCGGCGAGGTCGACCTCATCGTCACTGGGCAAGACCACACTAGATCTGGCAAGGGCCAAGCTCGCTGACACTAGCCAGGTCAACCTCGCCAGTGGTTGGGCAAGGCCGAGCCTCGCCAAATCTAGCGACGACGGCCTCACCAGCCACTGGCGGGGTCATGCCTCACCCAGCCAAGGCGAGAGTCAACTTCACCATGGCTGGGCGAGGCTCGCCGGCTAGAGGAAGGAGAAGGTAGGGGAAAAAAAGAAAAATAAATAAGAATTCAACAAAAATATTTAAAAATTGCCACGTCAACATTCGCCAAATGGCCATCGCCGGCCAGCATCCACGTTAGCACTAGCCAGTCAATTTTGTCCGGATGGACTGAAATGACACAATTCTAAAGGGTTTAGGACGAAATTGGATAAAAAAAATTAGAACTAAATTAGCACAATTATAATAGGTTTAGGACTTTTTGGGTAATTTCCTCGACAATATAGCTTTAAGAAAAGCGGACGACAACATAAACACCTTAATTCGGCTCCACCCCCACCAAGCAATGGCGTCATTAAATTCGGAGAGTTGGAGGACAACCAAGTTTTGTGGGAACAGATTAGTTGCCATTAAATCTGGAGGATAATGGCACCAAGAAAACCATCTAACTTCGAAAATATATTAGTAAAGTTCCCGATAAAGCTCCCCCCATTTAATTTAAGAAATCTTAAATTCGGTAGCCTTGCGAAACCTTCGTCAGTAAAGATGAGCGGAGTAGGATCTCCAGCTAGACTGAGTGCTTCAATATTTCCTTTGTTCTGCCAAATACACACATATTTAGAAAGAGCTTTCAATTTCTCTTTTTCGAATATGTACAAACTTCATCTCAAATTTCTGATTCTATGCAAAGAAAGACAAAATATGTGCTCTTAATGTCTTACCTCTCTTGTTCTCACCATGTCCACAGCTTCCTCAGGAATCCAAAATTTGCTACACTTTCCCGAATCTAGGTTTTTCTCATGGACAATTTATCGCCCTAGGTCTTTTAGCATGTCATGCATCTATAACCCGCCGTTCTCTTTAATATGTATCAATGATAAAGAATTGAGGACTTCAATTTCTGTTTGTGAAAAAAAGCTGCAATCTTCCCACATGTAAGATGCATTAGTTTCCTCGTCTTGGAAGGGCAGACATGCAATATCAAGAAAAATCTGCTTTTGCTTGAAATTTAAGGCATCATAACTAATTTTCAACTTCCAGTGGACCTCCTCATGAGCGATGTTCCTTAACTTTGCTAGTGTATCTTTCCATATAGTTTTGTGCTTCCCATGAAGAAATGAACCTATGACCTTAAGCAATATCCCTTGAAAGCCTCTCATAATAATAATCTCCAAGAGATTTCCTTTTGAATGCGTGATTTTTATAAAGCTGAAGAGCTTGATCAGAATTCAACTCTTTCGGTTCATAAAGTAAGATTTTCTCTACGCTCTCTAGGATGCTTTTGTTTCTTGTCGTAATTACGATTCTACTTCGTGTACCAAACCAACTGATATTGTCAATTAGTTTCTTAAGTTGTTCCCCATGGTCCACATCATCTAGAACACTCAAAATCTTTTTACCATGGAGTTTTTCTCTGATAGCTTTCATTCCATGGTCAGTGTCATTGATGTCCTCCATGGACATTCCAGCATCAATAACATGGATGTCAATCATAGGCTTAGTTTCACCAAGGATGTTGGATAGAAGTTTCTTTTGGAGAAATATGTTGGAAGATATGCATCGGATCGAATCCCGGAGATATGCTCAGAATCATGCTCGATTATGATTGTGCATAAATTAGTTAGGAATTTAGATTGAGATTAGATTCTGATTTCAATTGATTTCACAAAATATATTTTTTCCATTACTGTATCCTTTTCTGTATTATATTTACAAAAGTCTATGCAACAAAATATACAATGAAAATACACAACTTTTCCGTAATTCTCTCATCTTCTTCACAACTGCTTGTCTTCTTTCATGGTATCAAAGCTGCCAAGCTCCTGATTTTTTCGCTTCCACTCTCGATTGCCTAACCAGAGGAACTCTGACCTATAAAACAAGTTTGCCATCTGGTATAGGAATCATTTTTCAAGGAAGAAGATAAGAGAATTTCTTATCGACAGTGGCCACCCCGCAAGACACCTTTTCTATCGACAACCAGCCTGCTGGAGAAACTTCATCACAGCTTTCGTAGATCCAAAACCCTCCTGCAACAATACAGCAACAACCACTCCAAGCCTAGCCCATGCAGTGGCAGCCCACACAGGCTCAGTTTAATCTGAGGCAACCCATTGTGGGCCAACCTTTCCAGTGGGTACCTTACCCATGGTACCTTGGGCCAAGCCCAAGTTCATCATTGCCTGGTCATGTGGGCCACCAAAGCCACATCCAATCCGAAGGGAGCCCACCAACCGTGACTGGAGCAAGCCCAACCGCCGAATTAGAGCAGACGAGCGGGTCAAGTGAACCAGATATGGGAACAAATCCCTACCTTGGAATTTTCAATGCGGGTTACCAATTCGGATCGGGCGAACTAGGTTCAAGGACAAATCCCTACCCGAATTTCGCGCCCAGTTTCCTACCATTTCCAATCGGAGCTGTCACCAGTCGACCGGAGCCCTTTGACCCCCTGCACGTCTTGACAGCCGACGGTCCTGAGTTGCGGCTAATCAACCTCCAATTAACCGGGCCAGAGAACTACTCCAAGTGGTCCCAAGACTTCCGGAGTGCCCTGGTGACGAAAGACAAGGATGGGTTCCTAGATGGAACTGTTCCGATTCCTATCGATGACCGACTAGCACGACATTGGAGGAAATGCAACCAGCTCGTCTGAATGTGGATCGGCAACTGCATTTCCCAAACGTCATGGCTGGCCTTCCACCAACGGAGGACTTGAAGAACATGTGGGAAAACATCAAGCAGATGTACGGCAAGTTAGATCGGGCACAAATTTTCTCTTTGATGCAAGAACTCAGTGAATTAAAACAAGGAAACATGGCAGTTTTAGACTGCTACAACAAACTATCATCCCTATGGAACGACCTCGAAGCCGCGGAAGAAAAGCTCGAGGGACCAAAGTAGACACTCGCACAGTACCGATCGATGAAAGAAAGGGAAAAGGCAACCCGGTTTTTATTGATTTTGAATGAATCGTACCTGACCTTTCGTCCACAGATCTTGGCCATGGAACCGATGCCACCCCTTGGACAGATTTTTCAATTGGTCGTCCAAGAAAAGAGCAAGAGGGGCTAGGGTTCAGGGTCGAAGACTCTCGATCCCTTAAAAGAGAGGGGATGGGTGGCCCAGATTGCTCGCGCCGATCAGATGATTCAAAGGGGTCGATCCATTCGAATGGATCGAACGGTGGAGATGAGTTGATGGGAAAACGATCCGACGGTGGAATTTTTTCAGCATCCACAATAAATTTTAATTCAAGAGGAAAAGGTAAATTATATTATGATTTTTGCAAATATCCACACCATACAATAGAAAATTGTTGGAAATTGCATGGTAAACCCGAAAAAAAAAAAAAAAAAAAAAAAAAAAAAAAAAAAAAAAAAAATTCTTCAGCTTATCAAGTTAGCGATCCTACTGTTGATCGGTCCATAACGTATGAACAGTACCAACAGCTGATGCAGGCACTGCAGAAATTAGACACCTCAAGGAATGGAGGAAATTTCTCAGGTTTCTCTCGCTACCTGATTAATAATATCTTGAGGAAAGCTTGGATAATTGATTCTAGGGCAAGTGATCATATTGTTTGTGAGAAGGCATTATTTTCAGATATGCATGAGAACTTGGATTTTCCTATTACTGTGCAATTACCCAATGGGAGTGTCACTCATGCTACACTTACTGGAACAGTCAAGCTCAGCCACAAATCACACTCCAAAATGTCCTTTATGTCCCAGAATTTCAATTTAACCTTGTTTCTGTGTCAAAAGTCTGCAAAGAGAATTCTTGTTGTGTATTGTTTGATTCTGACACATGCTTCTTTCAAGCCCTTTCAACTAGTAGAGTGATGGGCTTGGGTAGTCTTTCTGAATGGCTGTTTCTTTGGACCAACTTTCCAAGTAACCTTAATTTGTCGTCCATTTTTTTTCAAATAAAATGTCATTGTGTAACACGACTACCAATGATAAAGATTATCTTATGCATTCAAGGTTGGGTCATAGTGCTTCATTCCCTTATTCTAAATGTCAAATATGCCCCCTTACAAAGCAGTCATGTATTCCTTTTCCTTCAAGCAAAAACCGTGCAGATAACCCTTTTTCCTTGATTCATGTGGATGTTTGGAGCCCTTATCATGCTTTACATCATGATGGGTCACATTATTTCTTGACAATTGTGGACGACTATTCTCGTGCCACCTAGGTCTTCTTGATGCAGTCAAAGGGACAAGTTTTCTCGCATTTGAAAACTTTTATCACCTTGTCCAAAAATCAATTTGGGAAATCTATTCAGCGAATCCAGACAGACAATGGGAAAGAATTCTTCAACCATGATTGCAATTTCGTTTTCTTATCTCATGAGATTCTCCATGAAAGTTCCTATGTATACACCCCACAACATAATGGGGTAGCGGAACGTAAACATCGCCACCTGCTGGAAGTTGCACGTGCGTTGAGATTTCAAGTGTTTATTCCGGAAAATTATTGGGGCGAATGCATCATTACTGCAGCCTATCTCATCAACCGTATGCCCACTCGGGTACTCAATGGAAAAACTCCATTTGAGTTACTTTTCAAGAAGAAACCAGAACTGGAACATTTGAAGATATTCGGATGCCAGTGCTATGCAACTGTATTGGGCCCTCGAGACAAAATGGGCCCCGGCGCTCGACGTTGCATCTTCATGGGCTATCCGAACCTACAAAAGGGATATCGTGTCCTCGACCAATCAACTGGGGAATTCTTCATTAGCATAGACGTCATTTTCCATGAAGACGTGTTCCCATTTCATGAAAAGAAGTTTTCGGGAGAAACACTAGACATTCCAATACATGCTGATCCCTCCCTATCTGCAGAAGACTCGAATCCTGGATATTTTCTAACAAGAACTCCAGAATAGCCTATTCCAGGGATGACTCCAATTTCTTCTGAGAATTCCACACCAGAGGTTACTGCAGATCCAGTACAGGAGAATTTCTCAGAGGTAGAAGATCATTCCCAAGAGATTGGCGTTGAAGAAAGATCTTCCCCATCTTCTACTCCACCACAAGTGGATCCTCCTCGACGATCTGGTCGTTCTACAAGACCACCAACTTGGACAAAGGAATGTGTTTGTGCCTCCCTCAACTCACCAGGTATTCACTCCCCAATATCATCTTATGTTTCATTTCATAGACTTTCACCGGAACATAGATGTTGTGTTAGTCGAATATCGGAGGACACGGAACCATCTAGCCATGAAGAGGCAACCGGTGATCCAAAATGGCAAGAAGCTATGGGAGCCGAATTGCAGGCATTAATTGCCAATCAGACCTAGGATCTGATCAATCTACCTTCGAACAGGAAACCTATTGGATGCAAGTGGGTTTATAAGATTAAATACCGAGTTGATGGCTCCATTAAGCGTTACAAAGCTCGTTTGGTGGCCAAAGGATTTACTCAACGAGAAGGTTTTGATTACCATGAAACTTTTTTCCCGTCGCCAAGGATGTAACTATAAGATCCTTTCTATCTATTGTCGATATTAATGATTGGCCATTACATCAAATGGATGTGCATAACGCTTTTCTACATGGAGATTCAGATGAGGAAATCTATATGGATATTCCTCAAGGTTTACGGAGCCAAGGGGAGAATAGAGTATGTCGTATCCGCAAATCCCTCTATGGCCTTAAGCAAGTTTCCAGGCAATGGTACGCCAAATTTGCCAAAGCTCTCACGTCTGCAGGCTTCAAACAATCCAGATATGATTACACCTTATTCACATAGACTCAAGGTATGTCATCTATTTACTTGATGATATATGTTGACGATATTCTTATCATGGGCAATGATAGAAGTGCAATAGAAAGATTCAAGAAGTATCTACATTTTACTTTCCACATTAAAGACTTGGGAGCACCAAAATACTTCCTTGGAATCGAGATTGCTCGATCTGATCAAGGGATTTCTCCTAGTCAACAGAAGTTTGTGCTGGAAATCATATCAGAGGCAGGTTTATCGAGATGCAAACCATATGTCATTCCAATTGAGCAAAACATAAAGTTGACCACCAAGGATTATGATGCTGGCGTATGTGAGAATCATGATCCTGTTCTCAATGATCCTTTAGGTTATCAAAAGCTCGTTGGGAAACTCATATATTTAACTATGACCAGACCTGATATATCATATGCAGTACAGACTCTCAGTCAATTTATGCACAGTCCAAATTTGTCCCGCATGAATGCTGCTTTAAAGGTCGTGAAGTACTTGAAAAAGTGTCCAGGACTAGGGATTCTCTTATCCAGAAAATGCAATATGGAAATGTCGGCATACTATGATGTATATTATGCAACATATCCTATGAGCCGAAGATCCATTACAGGATTTTGCATTAAGCTTGGAGAATCTCTAAGCAGGCAACTGTATCATTATCTTCAGCTGAAGCAGAATATCGAGCCATGGCAAAGACTACCTATGAGATTTATGGATACAGGGATTACTTCGGGATCTTGGGATAAATTTGAAGGATCCGACAAGATTGTTTTGTGACAACGATGTGACACTCAAACTTGCAGCGAATCCCATAGTGCATGAAAGAACGAAGCATATGAAATGGACTGTCTTTTCACTCGAGAAAAAATTCAGGAAGGGATAATTGAGACAAGAGGAATTGGAACGGCAAAGCAACCTAACGATATTTTTACCAAGCCTTTATGTCAAAGACAACATGCAAATCTATTAAGCAAGCTAGGCGTCTTAGACATCTACTAGCCACCAGCTTGAGGGGGAGTGTTAGAAGATATGCATCGGATCGGATCCCGGAGATACGCTTGGAATCATGCTCGATTATGATTGTGCATAAATTAGTTAGGAATTTAGATTGAGATTAGATTCCGATTTCAATTGATTTCACAAAATATATATTTTTTCATTATTGTATCCTTTTCTGTATTATATTTACAAAAGTCTGTACAACAGAATATACAATGAAAATACACAACTTTTCCACAATTCTCTCGTCTTCTTCACGACTGCTCGTCTTCTTTCAAAATACTAGGCCATCACGGCATGATGATCCACGGACATCTCGGAGGAAGCAATATTAGTCAAAGTCAGAGATCTGCTTGTCAAAAAGAGCCTTAGCAAGGGTTGTCTTTCCAACACTACCTGGGCCATGAATTCCAAGACACCGTGCACAACCAAAGTCATAATTCAACAAGTCCATTGCCGCTTCCACTTGACCGTCTATCCCGACTAAATGGTCCCTTGCACAATCATATTTTGCCTTCATCTTGATTGCGATATCTTTTGCGTCCTTCATCTTGATTGTGATATCTTCTGCGTCCAACACAGTAAGCTCGACTCGCTATGATGGACATTGATCTTCCGGCAAGAGTCATGGAAAACACCATGAATAGCAGGGACCGCAGAAATGGAAGACTAGGGGACGAGTGTTGCCAGTTATCGCACTGAATAATTCCATCAATTATAATAGCTCTCTATCAGGTATGTCTGGATGTCAAATCTAATTCTCTTTTTCCTCCAGCATTTTGCAGGGAAAGTGACAAGCGTATCCACCGACATATCCAACTCAGACAGACGAAAAAGAACATGTGCAATGATGGACCGAGAGGGTCGCTCTGGGCTTGATGCTTTTTCCATCATATATTACGGAATTTTACGTAAAATTCCGTTGTGACGCTAGTTCGTTTGTTTCACGTATACCTTCATCATAAAACAAAATGCTTTTTATAAGAATTATTTTTGAGAAAAATAGTTAGTTTTATTTGTTTGGTGATATGCTAAAAGGCACATGAAATACTATTTTAGTGAAGAAAAGCATTTGTGTTAAAAGACTTATTATGCTTAAGAGTACCATTACCTTATTCAAAACTTGGAATTCATTTTCTCAATTCATTTTGAGAAAATTGTGATGTTTTTGCAAAACATTTTTCAAGAAGCCATTTTACAGTAAAATGTAATTATTTTTTAGTGTTCGCTAAAACTTGAAAATGAAGTGGAATATATTTTTTGCTATTTGGTTAGAAAAATCTTTTCCTCCATGCATTCTTTTTCAATAATTATTTTATTTTATTTTTAAAAAAAATCAAATTTTCAATTATTTTATTATTTTAAATCGATTTTTAATTTTTATTTATTTTCTTTCTTTTTATCTTCTTCTTCTTGGGCCGACGACTGGCTGAAGGCGAGCTCAAGCTCACCCTATGCTTGTCAATTTGGCGAGTGGTGAGCTTGAGCCTTAGCTTGCCGCTTGCCTAGCTCACTGCCGATCAAGTGAGCCTTGAGCCCTAGTTCACTGCTCACTAGCCTATGGCCGGTCGCCGATGTCGTCGTGGCCAGCAATAGGCCAAGACATAAGTAAAAAAAAAAAAATTCAAATTCAAATTTAATTTAAAAATGATTAAAAAAAAAGATGGAAAGATTAACATGGGTGGTGTGAGATAAGAGAAGGTGAGTAAGAAATTTTTTTTCCTCATCTTGAAAAGTTGAAAACATTTTTTTCCTATGTTAGAAGACTTTCTCCGCTAATGGAAAATGTTTTCCCCGACTAGTTCATTTTTCGTACAAACATTGGAAAATTCAGAAAATATTTTTCTGAAAGTCTTCTATGAAATGAATGAAGTATAAATGTTTTTTCTTTTCTTATAAGTATTTTTCCATGGTAATGCTTAGGGACGCCCCTAAGTTGGGGTGCTTCATCTGCTCTGTAACACTTACATTTTACACAAAAAATTTCCATTGACCAACCATTTTTAATGAATCAAATATGTGAAAGTCTGAAAAAACTAATTCACTAAATGCTCTTTAGTCAAATGAACACTCCCTACATATTGCAAGATTTTATTTTAGCCTAGCCTATGACATATATTGACCGGCATGGTCTTGTTCAAAGTTCCCATAAGAAAATACCTTTCTTGCTCTCTCTAAGTTTTAGCCACCGGAGACCAACCACCACTTCCCCCAAACCGACAGCAGTGAAGCTCCGGCAGCCATCATCGGCTTCTCAGACAGCAGAAAGGGCGATGGCCACAGCGAAGCAAAAGGGAATAAGAATTCTTCGTGGGCAAGTTGTAACAATCCTCCAAATCTGAGCGACTTTTGACCACAACACAGCTCAAATATTGCAAGGAAACGTAGGGATCGGGCGAAACTTACCTTGCCCTGCCGAGATGAAGCCACTGCCAAATCCTGGAGCCGAACCGCTTGTCCTTGTTGAGCTTCAGATCTCCGATGATACGGCAAACATGGAGCGACTTCTTAGCGTCATCCGAGGCCTCATTACCATTTCTTGACCAAAGGAGACACCTAATGGTCTAGCGGCAGATGAGACAGGTGAGTAGTATTAGGTAAGTGGCACATGCATCAAAATGCATTTTGACAGGCGGATATTAGCACCCGCGTATCACTCAATCGCGCAAATAAGAAAAAGTGGTAAATTTCACGTTTCTACCGACACATTCGTCGAACACAAACCAACCACAACACACCCCCCCCCCCAAAAAAAAAAAAAACAAGAAGAAGAAGAAGGAAAAGCCGGCACATTCCACCCCTTGTCTCCATGAATTCGTGAGCTTATGGTACTGTCTAATGTTGTGTTGGTAGAGGTGACCGAAAACGAGAATAAGAATTCAAATAGGAGGGAAGGCAAAATGGAGGAATTGTGTTGTAGGGTTCTTAGATGTTGGTGAGAGAAATGAATGGAAAGCATCTTAGGACTTGAATATCCTTATACATATTTACGTGTAGAACTAAATGAAGCTTTGAGTGGGAATAAGAAATATATATTTATTAATGATAAAAGCTACTAAAAATCTCAAATTATGCTCATTGTAACATATTTTCCCTAAACCTTTTTTTTTTTTGTGATACCAAAAAATCTCAAACTTATATTTGTGTGACAATTTGTTTGTCAATGAGGACCGTTAAAAATTTCCCTACATTGGCGCCGGAAAGCAAACATTGTTGACATAGCACTCATACGACTTAAGTGAAATAAAAATGACATTGTTTTGATTGAAAAATAATCTAACAGAATTGGATGTAAATGTGTCACATAAGTATAAATTTGTTGTTTTTTATGTCAGGAAAAAAAATTAGGATAAACGTGTCACAATGGGCATAGTTTAAAGTTTTTGATGTCACAAAAAAAAATCATGATAAATATGTCAATGAGCATAAATTGAGGTGTTTTGTAACTTTTTCTCCAACGAGTTCTTTAGTATTTTGATGGATATGAAGGAACTTACAAATTAATACAATATCAATCATGTTAACCACTTGCAATCCCTCATAATCCATTCCTTTACTCTCTCACTATCCAATAAAAACATCTCCTTTGAAATATTATGTTCTCCTACTGAATCTCCCCTACCAAATGTTTTGTCTAGCGTGCAATTAAATACTAAACATTTGAAAAGTGCAATTAAGTTATAAATGTTAATCCTCCAATATTTTTTTTTTTAGCATGTGCAATGCACATGACCTTTAAGTAGTACAAATGTATTTTCATCTCATTTTTTGAAGAAAATCTCTCTTCTATCCTTAATTTCTATAAAAAGTGAAGAAATGGAGAAACAGCTTAATCAAAATATTAATATCGATATAAATAAATATGAGTAATATCACTAAAACACAAAAGCTGCTAAACTTAATGTATATATTAATAGAGCTAATAACATATTTTCAGAAAAATACTTAATTAAGTCAAATGGAAGAAAGGCCTCAACAACAAAAACGTCAAATTATAAAAACTAAGCAGTCATTATTTACTTTTAATGGTTGCTTAATGCCAAAAAATGATTAATCAATAAAAAAATATGCGAAAATTTCATCTTGGATTTCATTAATCATATTATTTTTTGTAACTTCTTAATAATTTTATTAATATTTTTTTAAAAAAATTGGCTGTTTTGCTTTCCAGCAAGGATCACCAACCCTTGTCCACCGCTCCCACTTGCAATTTCTCTCTTTGATATATTTTCTTGTAAATTTCTTGTTGGTGTTATTGTTTTATTTTACTCAAAAAACAGCTGCTTTGTTTTCCCAAGGGAAAAATATTCAAAAAGTACTAACCCCTTTAATTTTGTTAATTAAGTCATAAAATTTTTATGCTTTGCTAATTAAGTCCACCCAGCTAATTTTGGTTGGAATTGGCTTACGCCTTATGTGACATAGTCAACGCTAATGTGAAGAATTTTTATAATATTTTAATAATTTTCAAATTCTTATTCTTTTTTTCTATTTTCCTTCTTTAGTTTTTTTCAATCGTGGTTGGTGGGGGTCGTGGCCCCTCACCAGCCTCGCCCATATATGGCAAGGTCATTGTGACCCTAAACGATGTCAAGTGAGGCCATTATGGCCCTTCCCAGCAACAAGCGAGGCCACGGTTTAAAAAAAAAATTAATTAAAAATTTTAGAAAAAATTTATTAAAAATTATCGACGTTAGTGACGATCATGTCATATAGGCCGGTCAACATCTATGTCAGTGATTTTCAGTTAAAATTTACCAAATGGACTTAATTGGCAGAGCGTAAAAAATGTTCATGACTCAATTGATAAAATTGAAAAGTTTAAAACTGAATAATTAAAAATATAATAGATTTTAAATTTTTTGGATAACATTCCCATTTTCCCAAGGATCACCAACCCTTATCAACCATCCTCTCTGTTGCCATTCTGTCTCTCTCTCTGATTTCTTTTTTCTTTTTTCTTTTTTCTTTTTTGTTCTTTTAGCCTTATTGTTTAAATTTTTTAAAGAATTTTCCGAAGATCACCAACCCTTGTCACTTGCTCCATCTGTCATTTTCTCTCTTTGATTTATTTTAATAATAATAATAATAATAATAATAATAATATTATTATTATTATTATTATTATTATTATTATTATTATTATTATTATTATTATTATTATTATTATTATTATTATTATTATTATTATTATTATTATTTCTTTTGGCTTTATTGTTTTCATTTTAGGATTGGTACCATGAAAAATCTCAAATTGGTATACCTATGATAAATTTAACCCAAATAACTTTTTGATTATGGAAAAATCCTAAACGGGTGCACTTGTAACAAAGTTATCCTAAATAACCATAAAAAAATCCAAAACTGGTATACTTGTGAAAATTTTAATCAAAACCTAATTTTTTGATCGCCGAAAACTCCAAATTGGTATTTGTCATTAAATCAGATCAATACTACAAAAAAAACCACAAAATTGGTATAAATGTGACAAACGGAAAGTAAAATCTCAAACAAGTATAGTATTCAATTGTTATGTATTATCCAATTTAGTAATTTGATGATAAAATTTAATCAAAACTAAAAGAGGATAAATTTATCACAAATATACCAACTTGGGGTAACTTTGTCAAATGTGTACCAATATAAGGTTTTTAATGGTAACAAAATTAGTTTAGGGTAAATTTGTCATAAGTATACTAGTTTGGGTTTTTCGTGATATTAATCCTCAATTATATATATATATATGTATGTATGTATGTATATGACTATTTTGTTTTCTCAAGGATCACCAACCCTCGTCAACTGCTGACATCTGCGATTCTCTTACCTACTATTCATGTCTTTGATTTCTTTTTTCTTTCTTAATTTCGTTTTGGATTTACCTTTTGTATTTAAAAAAGGGGTTAATACCACAAAGAAAACCCAAGCTAATACATTTTGTGACAAATTTACCTTAAACAAATTGTGACAAATATATAATCTATTAGCTTCTATTAAGTTTTATTATCAAATTGCTAAGCTGAAGGACATGTGACAGTTAGCTTGTTCATAGTATTAATCCAATTTAATAGACATTATATTTGTCAGTTAAGAGTTTTTGGTGGTAAAAAAATTAGTTTTGGATAAATTTATCATAAGTGTATTAGTTTAGAGTTTTTCGTGACATTAATACTTTAAAAAATTGGTTTTTCTTTCTGATGATCACCAACCCTCATCGGCCTTTGCCATTTGCCATTCTCTCACTTTGCTTTCTTTTATTTTTAATTTCTTCTTTGGCCTTATTATATCATTTTTATTTGTTTTTAAATAAATGACAGTTTTGTTTTCCTAAGATCACCAAACCTTCTTAGCTACAACCATCTGCCATTCTCTCACTTGCCATTTTCTCTCTTTTATCTCTTTTTATTTTGAAACTTTTGGTCTTTATTGTTTTATGATTAATATCACAAAAAAATTTCAAACTGGTATATATGTGATGAATTTATCCATAACTAATTTTTTTTTTTTTACTTTCAAAAACTCCAAATTAGTACATTTATGACAAATTTACAAAACTATTACATTTGTGAGAAATTTACCCTCAATTAGGTTCCTTAAATTTTATGTCAAATTACTGAGTTGAATGACATGTAGCTATTGATGTACCAATTTGAAGTTTTACCTTCCATTTACCACAAGCGTACTGGCTTTTTATTGTGTGATATTAGTCCAATTTAATTAATGGTATATTTGGGGTTTTTGACTGTTAAAATATTAGTTTGACATAAATTTGTCGCAGGTGTACCGGTTTAGAGTTTTTGAAGATAAAAAAATTAGTTAAAGGTAAATTTGTCACATATATACCAATTTTGCGTTTTTCATTATTAAAAATAATATGTTTGGGGTCAGTTTGTTAGAAGTGTACCATTTTGGGGGGTTTTTCATGATAAACAAATTAATTTAAGGTAAATTTATCACGTGTACCAATTTAAGAGTCTTTCATGGAATTGAAGAAATGGGTCAATGCTATGAAAAAATTTTAAATTAGTACACATATGACAAATTTACTTTAAACTAATTTTTTTACTACAAAAACCTCAAACTATTATGTTCGTCAACTACCATGTGTTATTCAATTCAGTAATTTAATATTTAACGGAAATTTGTCACAAATGTACTCATCTAAGGTTTTTAGTTGTAGAAAATTTAGTTTAGGATAAATTTATCACATATTTACTAGTTTGAAGTTTTCTATAGTTAAAAAATTAATTTGAGATAAATTTGTTATACATATGAAGTTTTTCGCGATATTAACATTTAAAGAAGTTGGCTGTTTTGTTTTACTTTTTTAATTCTGGATTTTTTTTAAAAAAAAATTGTTGATGAAAAGATTTTATTTTTCTCCACCTCAGTGGCAAGAGTAGGATGAATTTTTATTGTGTCACATCAACAAAATTTGATTGACATATTGTCGGATGGACTTAACCCAAAATATTTAGGATGGTGCCATTTTTTACGGGTCACTTTGATTATTTTTTTGGTCAAAGATACGTCACCGGATTATAAAAAGCTCCTGAAAGTCTTTTTACAGGTCGCAGTCAACGAGGTGTTTCCTTATCTTCGTTGGAAAGTGGTTCTGGATCTGGGAACTCGACCTTCCACATGGTGTTTCTCTCCTTTTAATCAATAACAAAGCTCGTCCTACTCCCACACGCATAGCAGTGTAAGAAGATGGAATCGAGGATTGTGACGCTTTCGTCGCTTCAGAATACTGCTTGGGAATGTGATGACTCTCGGTCCGGTCGCGATGCTGCTGCTTCCCTAAAGAGGCGGAGGACTACTCCGGTGAGATTCTTTGACTTCGCGTCTTGATTCTGTACTGACCCTTGTGTTTCCTTTTTTCTTATAATTCTTTTGGCCGGGAAATTTGCATCATCAATGGTTACAGCATATCAGTGTTAGATTAAATTAGCAAGCAGCATATGCAGAATATGGATAGATCTCGATTTCCAAGTTCGAATAATTCTTTTCTCACTACAATGGATGTAGTAGACATTTTACGCTGGATGTGATAAACTCAATTTACTCACTTGACAGGAATCGCCGGTTTCTGAGAGGACTAGTAACAACACCTAGAGGGGGTGAATAGGTGTTTAAACAAAACCTTGGCAAATATATGCGGAATAAAATAAGTTGTGAGCAAAGTCTGAAGAACAGCAGACTTTGAGCGAGATCAGACTTTAACACAATAAAGAGTTTAAAGAAGAGAATAAGAACACAATGTTTATAGTGGTTCGGCTTAATCCAAGCCTACGTCCACTCTCCCACGCTAACAGCCTTCTTGGCTGGATTCCACTATGCAATCAACAAGAGATTACAACTTTGAGTGCAAACACTTAGTAGTAGATCACACTATCTCACTAAGTCACTCTTTTGGTATTTCTCTCAAGATCACAAACGTTTAAGCTCACGAGAGACAAGTGTATGATAGAAGATCGCTCAGACTTTGGAATTATAAATTCTACACTCTATCTCTTACTTGCTCATCGGTTCTTCATCTCCTTAAATACTCCTCCACTTCCAAAACTAGCCGTTGGACAGCATCTTGAGGATCGTCTTCCAATATACCCATTGGACAGCTCTGTATCAAGAAGATTTGGTAGCCGTTGAGTGACAAAGGTAGAATCCCAAATTGATTCCGATCGCCCATACAAACGAAATCTTGGTTTCCATAAGTAAAGCTTCTTCGTATAGAAAGTTCTTGTCTTCAAGATCTAATTGTCAATCAAATCAATCTTGATGTGGAATCCAAACCAGATCACTAGCCGTTATATGATTGGGCTTGAGTTACGTTCTGCCGAATCTAGATGTAAAGTCTGAGAGCAATAGACTTTACAATCCGAGTCTGACTGCGATAGACTTTGCAATCTGGGTCTGAACAGATTTAGCTTTAAGGTCTGAACACAATCTATTATGTTCTGCTTCAGCATAAAGTCTGTCTTCTGGTTCAGCTTCAGCATAGAGTCTGTCTTCTGGTTCAGCTTCAGCATAGAGTCTGTCTTCTGATGTAGAACAGACTTTGACACTAAAGTCTAGCAGTCTTCAGACTTTGACACAGAAATCTGGAAATCTTCATAATATACTTTGGACATGTGTTCCGTTCAGTCTTCTGGCCGTCTTCAGACTTTGACAATATCCTTTACATGTTCAATCATTTGCATAGTCTATTACTCAACCATTAAACATGTTAGTAGCCTTTGATTTATTTTGTCATCTTCAAAACATCATAAGGGATTTCCCTAAGAGTTTCGTCCTTGACACCAGGCTGTGACTTGGCTGGAAACAGCTTTGATGTGTTCTTGAGTTTTAGAGGGCCGGATACTCGCAAGGGTTTTACAGATTTCCTCTACAAAAGCTTGACAGATGCTGGGATACGCGTCTTTCGAGACGATGATGAGCTGCCTGTGGGAGAAGGGATCGCGCCCGCACTGATTGAAGCGATCAAACAGTCGAAGGTTTTGATTCCTATCATCTCCAGGGATTATGCTTCCAGCAGAAGCTGCCTCATGGAGTTGGTCCAAATATTAGAGTGCACACAAACGCTGAGTCGAGAAACCATTCCCATTTTCTATGAGATTGAGCTCTTGAATTTGAAAGACCAGAGGAATTCTTTTGAGAAGAGCTTTCTCGAACACGAGATGAAGGGAGTCAATAGTGAGACCATTAAGAAGTGGAAGCTGGCTCTCAAAGAGATTGGAAGGTTAAGGGGATTTGAAACGACTAAAATACATAACGGGTAATCCAATTCAATATTCAAATTGATTTACAAAATTGATGAATCAGATCGTGAACCAGTCCTGCTATATATGAGATTATTCATTTTCAAGTTTTCCTGTTTGGTAACTCCACTCAACCATTTGGCTTTAAGACCAAGTTAGACCATATACATGCAGGATCTTTGCAAGTGCATTTAAATACCTCCTTTGTTCTTGCCTCATGGTGCATTGCTCCTTGTCCAACTCTGCTCATTCTCCTTTGCTATGTCGTGTGTTATTCTGATTCACTTTCTTCATCATGTCTCCATAATTTGATTTCTGTAGGCATCATTCCATGCTCATAGACGAACTCATCCCAATTGTTCTGCAAATGCTGAAGAAGGGTCGACTAACTGTGACAAATCATTTAGTTGGAGTTGACCATCACGTGCAAGAGATTATGAGAAAGCTCGGCATTGTGCACCGCGATGGGCAAGTAATTGAAATATGTGGGAGCGATGTTAGAGTCCTTGGAATATATGGTATTGGGGGGTTGGCAAGACTACTCTTGCAAAAGTTGTTTACAATAAACTCTTTGATCGTTTTCAATGTTATAGCTATCTTAAGGAAATTAGAGAATTATATCAACATGATAAGACCTTGTCCTTGCAAAATCAATTAATCTCAGACCTTCGGAAAGGATGTGTAAGGTTCAGATGTTCTGATGATGCCAGGGTAGTTCTTGCTGAACAATTTCGCAATAAGCAGGTGCTCATTCTCCTTGATGATGTGGATAATTTTGACCAACTCGATGCGGTTGTTGGGGAGCTTAGTTGGTTTGGTCCAGGAAGCAGGATTATTGTGACTTCTAGAACGTGGGACATTTTTCTGAAGTTCAAAGAGGCTGAGACCTTTGAGGTTGAACCAATGGAAGAAGATAAAGCTCTTCAATTATTTTCAAAGCGAGCTTTTGGAAGGGATTCTCCCATCAAGGGCTTTGAAATCCTTTCCAGGGACATCCTATCAGCTAGTGGGCAGCTTCCTTTAGCACTTGAGATGATAGGTTCACGTTTGTTTCGAAAATCGGAGGGTACATGGAAAGATATGTTGCAGAAATTGAAGGACGCTCCTCATGAGAAAGTCGAACCCGTGTTGAAGATAAGTTACGATGCTTTAGAAAAAACTGCCAAGGAAATATTTTTAGATATAGCATGTTTTCTTATTGGAAAGGATGAGAGAGTTGTTTTTTACATGTGGGAAGACTGTAAACTTTATCCTACTAGTGGGATCGAAGATCTCCTTGTTATGTCTTTGGTCAAAATTGGAGAAAATAAGGAGCTATTGATGCACGATCTACTGCGAACTCTAGGCAGAAAAATTGTGTTAGATGAACATTCTATTCCAGGTAATCGAAGTAGGTTGTGGGTGCACAGTGAAGCCCTATCCACTCTACGGAAGAAGGAGGTAAACCTGAAAGCCAGCACTACTTTCTTTTCTACCTGTAGTTAATTTTTTTTGTAATTTACCCGATTCCCTTCTAAATTTCAATTTGTAGAATTGGAGAAAATACAAGCAATTCTATAACAAAGTGCAAATTCCTATTCATTACCTTTATGTTCAAACTGGCAGGGTACTCCAAACGTTCAAGGCCTTGCTCTCACCTTCGACAATGAATCTGATGACTGTTTCACATCTGATGAATATGGCCCGCTATTGAACTTAAGGTTCCTTAAGTTGGATCGAGCCAATATGAGTGGAAATTTTGCTAGTCTTCTTTTAAAATTAAGATGGCTTGATTGGCGTGGGTGTCGTAAGAGCTCTGAGCCTCTTATATTGTGTCTAGAGAACTTGGTCATTCTTGATCTCTCCTGGAGTGCAGTGGCAGATGACTGGGAAGGTTGGACACAAGTAATGGAGGTACAAGGCCCGTTCCTTTTTCGACTTTTTGTGAACACTAGCTAATTGATACTGAACCGTTTCTGTCTCTTTGTTACACAGAAGGCAAACAAATTGAAAGTTTTGGAGTTAACTGGTTGCGGTCAATTATGTAAAACGCCATGCTTCCCAGCTGGCAGCATATTAGAAAGACTGATTCTTGAACGATGTTCTCATTTGTCACTTATTGACAAATCCATTGGTAATTTGAAATGTTTGAAGTCTTTGAACATCAAATCCACTCCTATCGCGCTGCTGCCGGAAGAGATGGGTTCCTTGGATGATTTGGAAGAGCTTCTGATTGATGAAACTCCCATATGTCACCTTCGTTTCTTACGAGGTTCTATGCAGCACCTTAAAACTCTTAGTGCATCAGGCTGCAAAAATATGGCTGAAATATCCGAGTCTATTGGTTGTTTAAGGTCCCTGTCATATCTTGCATTGGATAAAGCTATTATCACAGGAGTCCCAAATTCTGTTAAGTTGTTGGAGGCACTTATGGAGCTGTCTTTAAGAGACTGTCAGCGGATTACTGCACTTCCGGACTCCACTGGGATGCTTACGTCACTACGGAAAATGGATCTGTCAAACACCAGAATTCAGGTATTGCCAGAATCGATAAAAAAATTGGGCAGACTTGAGGTGCTAAGAATGAAGAATACTCACGTAAGAAAATTTCCTAAAGATATTGCAAATCTAGAGAAGTTGGAAGTCATAACATTTTCCGGCTGCCCTTTGAGTGGGAAAATTCCATGTGATATTTCGGGGTTATCATCTTTGAGAATCTTGAAGTTATCATTTACCTTGATTTTTAGCCTACCTGAGAGCATTTGTCAGCTTTCTCATCTCCAGACCCTCCACTTGCTCCAATGTGACGAACTTCAGACTCTACCAAGATTACCATCTAGTTTAGTGAGTTTGTGCTGGGGAACCAAAAATATGAGGATAGTTCAGGGTCTTTCGTATTTGAGAGATTTGAAAGTTTTGGAATTGGTTAATGATCCCGATGAAGAGGAGATATCTTCCTCTGAACTGTCCCAAACTGAAAGCTTTGCCTGGATATCAAATTTATCCAACTTAGAAACCCTAACGCTGTGCCTTCCGAATGTTACTAGGCTACCAGAAGATTTTAATGCTCTTGCTCAACTTAGAAAACTTGACTTGTCCTGCATAAACCTGCTAGACCTCCCACAGCTTCCCTCAAGCTTATCAAAACTGCTTATCAAGAATTGCCAGATCCAGGGGATGGATTTCTCTAATCTGGAAACTCTGTCCGAGTTGGAGCTCTGTGACTGCAAAGCATGGGAAATTCTTGGTCTTGGGAATCTAAGGCTCCTCCAAGTGTTAAAGATATCTCGCTGCCACATTAAGGACCTTGATGGTCTCGAACAAGCATCACAATTGAGAAGGTTTTCTATGTCTGAATGCTATTCTCTTAACAGATTGCCAGACCTATTAAAGTGCAAAAGCTTGGAAATTAAGGAAATAGACTTTTGCAACATTCAGGATCAGCCCTGTGGAGGCACTAAAAAAATTGCTGCTCGAGGCACTGTAATTGTCCCTAGATGTATCAATGTGGTGGTCGACGCATGTAGCGATCTTAACAGTGAGCTGCAAGGATGCTCTCTATTTCCAATTGAGAGAAGGTGGAGTTTATTTCTTTCTTCTAGGTGAGTAATGCACTTTTCTCTTTATCTACAATTGGTAGACATTATTCTCAACAGAGTGTCTCTCCAAGGTGAATATTTCCATTTTTTTCTTCTTTTTTCCCTGTTTTCTGACTGGAACATTTCTCTTTCCCATTGTCATACTCTACTTAATCTGTGCTTCTGGGTAACGAATTCAAGAAATAATTATCACATGGACTGTGAAAATGTGGTTGGTATTGAAGTATCTGGCTTTATGCACTATATGATTCCTCATTGACCTATAAACCATCAGCATGAACCAACTCTAGCAGTTCTTCTGTAGAAAGCTAAAAGTATTTGCAAAAAAACAGAGATCTGCCAGTTGATGAATTCACCAGCAAGACTCGGTAAACTTTCGAGCCATAGGAACTTGCATGCTGGTACTTCTATTTGTTTCTGGCTCCAAACGTTCTAGCAGAACCCGATGCTCCAAATTTCAGGGATGTGCACAGACATGTCAAGCCTGATGGGACATGGAGTAATTTTGAGAACATCAATTGCCTGAAGTGAACTTTCCCTATTTCATGCAAACTATGCCTGTGTTCTAGCAAAGTTTGAAAATCAAAGTTTATTTTGAGATGTATATATTGAATCAATCATGTGAGAGAGTGGGCTCATATAAATTGTCTAAGTTTGTTGTTTTGATGTTTCATTGAAAGTACTGGGTTTTGAAAATTGGTCATCAATGAGGATTCCTTTTAGAAATAAAATTGTTCCATAATATAATTAGACACATCCACTGTGTCTAATATGAACCGTAAGAGGAAAAATGAAAAGCTAATTAGTAATTGAAAGACGGTTTGCTTTGTAAGCAACACAACATATTGTGATGTTAAGTTGACATTTGGAAACGTCCCTGTTTATGTATTTTGTACACACACCTCATTGCATGATATAGTATCCTGTTTGCATGAAGATTTCCATAAACTAAAAGCGAAAGCATGCATGTGAAACGTAAATACACAAGTAATTTTTCTGCCATCTTGAAATTTTTCATATGCCAACATGCTTCTTGTGTCAAACCAATTGCCCATGATCGAATGAGCCATTACATGCTATTTGTGTCATATCCATCAGTCGGTACTTTGACTGATGGTAATTCAATCAATGAGACTCTTACTTCAACATATTTAGATTAGGGCCTTCCACGGCACAAAAGTGCCCGTTCTTCAACCTTGAAAAGTAAGCGCACTGCACCTTGCGGCCTCAATTGTGATTTCTGCGAGTGTCATTCCAAGTTCTGTTAGATCTTGTTCTTCTTGATGCTGTGTAACAAGTTCTTTTTAGTTGATGGAAGAAAGGCCAGTCCGTCTTTCTGTTCATCTAGGACATGTGTGAAGTGCAAATTTTCATCTCGGACATGAGTGAAGTGCAGATTTTATTTTTCTCCTTGTTGTATAATACCGCTGTACATTGTCTTCTAAATTTCTTGACCCGGCCCTCTTTGTTAGTCTGTTGTCATTCATCACTCTTCTGTATCCGCAAAGCGAAGACCATAAATTACGATTTCAGAAGGTTTATCGTACGATTGGAGGAAGCATGATGACTAACTGGTTATAGGGATATACTTGAGTTGAATGCTAAACACTTAGTTATTTAGTTGCAGGATGTTTCAAGCAGTTTGTGATTGAGTTCATATTGATTTGGCAGATTCCGGATACTCCGTTTGCCAAAAATGGAATGTTGCTATGTTAAAAATAAATATATAATGTCGGTGGCAGATATGAAATATCGATGGTAAGTAAAAAATGATCTATACATTGTCAGTCTGGACAACCATTTGCAAATTACTAATGACATAACAATTTTAGCATCCACAAATCCAATAGTAGATTACTATTATTTGTCAGTTTGGTCGATATGTAAATTTGGTAATAAATTCGAAATATTGATGGTGAGTTACCATCGACAAACTTAATATTATATACTTTTAGATTTTATAAGTAGGCATGTAAACCAATGATATAACAATTTTATTATTGACAAGCCCAATAGTAAATTATCGGCTTCCGCTGTGACTTAGTTTCGAGTAGTGAATGGATGACATAGTTGGTAAGTTATTAGGGCATTGACGGTCATAAATCGCTAACGCTTTTGGTAAGTTCCATGAATATATTTGATAAATAGGTAGCAGGTTGCAAGATTGTACCATCGTTATGTAGAATTTGCAAATAATGTTATAAATATATTACGGAATAGAACACCGTCGAAGGATTTTTCAAGAACATCGATAAAATTTGAGTGCATCACATGGCATGATAAAATCTGGCAATACTGGGATTGACTCTGAGGTGTTTCATTAAAGTTAATGCATGTTCTCTCTACTTTTGTGATTTACTTTATTTAATCATGAAGTTGGTCTTGTTGGATGAGCATATTTCTCATCTTCAAGAGACTGAAGACTTTCCTTCAATTTAGTTATTTTTTTTGGGGCTTTTAAATTGAATTATTTTCACTGACAAAATAGAAGGAAGCAGTAAATGAAAAAAGTTATCGTAGATAATTGTCTTGATCCATGATTTAGCTCTGAATGTGACTTATTTTTACTACTAAAATCTTGATAACCTTACTATTTTTCTGAAGGTCCTAAGTGTCCGGAATACTTATATTTTATTTAGACAATTCAATTTTCAAGTACTGATTGTGCATAATACCAAAAGAAAAACCAGTGCATTGAAAATTGTAAAGTTTCCTTAATTAATTACTTTAGGAAAATTGTCCAAAAAAGTATTAAACTTATTATAAGACGGTCAATTTAGTCTTAAACTTTTGGCTAAGTTAGTCTTAAATTTTGTGACGATTTGTCAATTTAGTCTTTTCAATCAATTTTAATTGAAAATCAACAACATAAATGTTACCGTCCTATGTGGTGTGGATGACTGGTAATAACATGAATAATTTATTTTAAAAAGTTCAATATTTTTTCTTTTTTCTTCTTCCTTTTATTTTTCATTATTTTTCTTTCGAGCCAGCCACCCCACCTTGCCAAATCTATGCATGGTGAGGGCCCCAACGGCCTTCTCCTCACTTGATTTATGCGAAGCGAGGGCTATTGCAACCCTTGTGGGGTCGTGCAAACTTGGTGCGGGCTACGACAAACCCTTGCCTCGTCAGTGATCACTAAGGCCTCATCGACTTATTGGGAAAGGAAAGAAGAACAGTAAATAATAAAGAAATTTTAAAAAGAAAAGAAAAGAAAAGATTAAGATTAAGAATTATATAAAAAATACACAAAATAAAAAAAAAATTACAAAATTTCTTGATGACTAGTCATGTCATATAGGCTCTGCTAGTGTCTATGTCATTGATTTTTTTTATCAAAATTGGTTGGAATGACTAAATTAATAAACCGTCAAAATGTTATAATTAAATTGGTCAAATTGAAAAGTGTATGACTGAATTTGCCATTATCTAATAAGTTTATGACTTTTTGAGCAATTATTCCAACTACTTAACACCTATTAGCATTATCTTCTTTCTAATGATGTTGAGCAATGTCACACGACCAATGAGGATTGGGGAGGACAAGATAGAAATTTTGGATTACCAAGGATGCCGAAACTTGGGTTAAGCGTGAAAACAAAGGTATTTTAACTACAATTTCACCGATTTAAGCAATTGCTAAAAACATCAACCATTGATGGCGGGAAAGCGATGGCCCTCAGCAACTCTCTTGAAATGAGAACAGTGTCCATAACCAACTTACATATTTAAGTGATTTTTTTTTTTTTTGGATATTTACAACTATTTGTTGGTTCATTATCGAGGTGGGTCAAAAACGATTAACAAAATATACCAAAAGCATGTCTCCCTTTTCACCCAATTATCCCTTACATTTCTCTACTTATGAAATACAAACCCAAATTTTACTCTTGAATACGATTTTGTACACTCACATCAATTATCTTTGTATTCTTATTCACGAGGGTATCTTCTTTATTTTTTCAAAATTTCCCCTTTACTAATCATAAATTTTCTCATACCATTGAAAATGTTCAAAATCAATTAAAAACCAAATCACAAAAACTCAAAGCAATAAGCTAAAATGAGTTGGCAGAGAGGACAATCTGTCCTGTTAAATATGAAGGTATGCTTAGGCGTATGCAAATAGTATTTGTGAATATGAAGGTATATAAATGGTTATTGATCCAAAGTGAAGTATGTTTTGTATATTCTTTTAAAGTATTGAAAATCATAAAGCAATATCTGCAACTAGAAACTTTGAGAAACTCCTAGGGGACCTAAATCGAATTTATGCCATGGCAATGTGTTTGGTAACATTTTTATTTCCAAGAATAATTTTTATTTTGAAAAAATAATTTATTTCTCTATCTAGATGAGTTTCTAAGCGGAATATGTGTGGTATAACCCTAAAATTTCTATTGTCGGAATAAGAAAAGAACATAAAAATAATGGGTATGGCCCTGTCTCTCTTTTTTTTCTTTTTTCTTTTTTGTAACGTAGAATTTTTTTAGTTTTTAATAATTTTCTTATTTTTTATTTTTCACTTTTTTCTCCTCTAGCCAGTCAATGGATCTTGATGAGGGCCCAGCCCTGGCCCGGCCCCTTCTTCTTTTTCATCTTTTCTTTCCCCCTGCGCGGCCCATCTCTTCTTTATCTTTTCCCGGCCCAACCCACTTCTTCTTCTCTTCTCTTCCCCTCCGCTTGGCTTTGGACGCTGGCTTCCCGTCAAAGGAGGAGGGACGAAGGACGGCGTACAACGAGGATGAGCGGCGAAGGGAATGTCGCGGTACGATCGGTCTGGGCAGGCTGGCGGCACAGTCGACATCGGAACTTAAAAGGGAGAGAGTAACGTTGGCTGGGGGGTTCTTTCGGCTGAAAACCAAAGGGGAGAGAGAGAGACCGAGAGAGCTTGACACCGACAGGAGAGGTCCCAGCGACTGAGCGAGAGCGGGAGAGCTTCAGCCGACGTCTAGGCGGCACATGAGCTCCGGCGGCGACTCCTTCCGTTCGACATCCTCAGGCCGAGCCGGTAAGCCGCCCTTCTTCTTCCCCTGTTTTGGGCACGATGCCTGGAGCTCGCGGCCCAAAAGAAAAATGATCAATTAAACGATATTTTCACTAAAGCTGTCAGTGGTCCCTGAATCAAGTAGAGGGGGTGTTAGGAATGGAAAATAGTATCATAGCAAATGTGTGTTAAATGTGTAAAAATCTGCAGTTGTGGATTTTCTGTTCTGTAATTCGTTCAACATAATATAAGTACATGTGTGCGGTTTCTATTACACACGATTTTTTCTCCATCCTTTCTCTCATTCTCACACTACCGATTAAATATATAGAAACTGCTGTACAATCAATCTTGCTTGGTTGATCTGCTTTGTCTAGTCTTGACTGGTTGGCAAGGACAACCTACTTCATCATTTGTCCTTGATTGGTTTAGTCAAGGCTCAAAAAAGTCAATCGCTCTGAGTATTGCTATTGCACCTTAAAGCTAGTATTCATTTGTGAAGAGACAATAGAACTTTAAGTTGATTGTTGGAGGTAAGACGAAATAGATCATAAATTGGTATTGGTATAGGCGTCGGGGCTTGCATGATAAAACTGAAAAACTAGCTGAAAATATAAGTTCTAAACTTTAAGTGTTGGCAATTTTAAGTGTTGGGAACTTAAAAATAAAAATAAAAATTGATGACTAAATATTGATCACTAGATATTATTATTATGATTAATATCACGAAAAATGCCAAATTGATACATGTGAGACTAATTTACCCAAAACTAATTTTTTGATCACAAAAAATCTCGAATTAGTACATTTTTCTAAAATTTACCCTATACTAATTTCCGTTAAATTGAATTAAACCATGAAACCACAAATTAGTACATTTATGACAAGTGGAGGGTAAAGCCATAAACTTGTATACCCATTAACTGCCACATGTTATCAAACTCAGTAATTTGAAAGTAAAATTTAACCGAAAATAACATATAGTAAATTTATCACGGATGTACTAATTTAAAATTTAAAATAATTTGTTGTCACGTATATTAGTTTGGGGTTTTTCGTAGTATTTATCCCTGTCATTGTTGATAGGTGTTAGCATATAATTCTTATCATTCATTACTTTTTTATAAATTGAAAAAAATTACTTTACCCGTTGCTTACTCAACACACGAAGGGGCTTTTCTCTTAACTAAATCCTTTAAGCCAATGCTTATTAAGATTATCAATCGAGCTCAGTTTCATTAATTGCTGACTTTTTATTTTTTTTTAGCACTTTATTGGGTAATCAAATTAGACCTTAGTGTTGTTTTTTTATTTAAAGAAATCTTATTTATTTAGAACTATTTTTCCCTACATCTGTCACGTGCCTCTTCCCAGTGCATATGAACGATTAAATTCTTACTCTAAGCTAGAAGGTGGTTTGGCAAGGAGTTGCCCTTAAGGAACGGAACTTGTTTTAATCCGACGATCTTGGTCTGGCCCTTTTTGTCCTCTTGATAAAGCAGTTTCTTAAGCTTCTCAAACTCGGCATGTGCTTCTGACTCGAAAAAGGAAAAAAATAAAACTCGGTACGTGCTAAGGGCTTAGTGGGGAACGTCTATCGCATCGACTATTACTACTTATACAAAAAGAATAACCCATTGTAATCGATGTGCAATTGGGGCTAGTCGATCGAGTAGAGAATTGGTTGATGATCGAGCCATCGGATAGTTAACAATTATATAGCATGAATATTGACATATGTGATAGAACAATTGACAACAAAGTAATATCGGCATCGACATCAACAAGTGTTCAAGTGGTGATGGCCACAATATGACGACCAAGAGCACAACAAGTAGGCCAGCTAAATTCGGCCAAGGGTTCGATAGAGAAGAGAGCACAAGGATTGAGATGCCAATTGAAGACAAAGATATCGAGCGACAGTCGAGAAGTATAATAGCCTTTGGAGCTGTAAACGCTTGTGGATGGAAATGTCGTGCGAATAGAGAGCCTAGAATATTGAAAATACTTGTGTAATTGCACTTAGTAGTAATAACCGTTGGTAAACAGTCATAATTACTGGACTATATATACTGCCAATATGCTATCATTGTACATCAGGAACACAAATATAACCTTAACATTTTATTAATGGAAAGTCCTATTTTTACTCTCATCCTCTATTTTCTAGTAGTCTATGTGTAGAATTGCTATCCATTTTTCCTTGCGAAACCAATTAAAACTCCTCTTTGGAATCACCACATAATCCTATTCCCAAAATCACAAAACCAAAGATCCACGTTTGGCGAAAGGTTATTCACTGTTTTTGGGTAAGGGACCATTTCCGGTGAAACGATTTCTTTTCTTGATTCTGCAAGTTAATAGTAATGCCAGAACGCACACTTTCTTGCGTGAGAAGGAATTGGAAAGTCATTATACTTGTGTGTTCAAGCACTCTCCATTGCTACCTCTATGTTATGAGTGGACGTTGATTGCCCAGTAGTCTGCAACACGGGAAACACTCTTGGTTAGGTCCTCATTCTACTTTCTCCCATTTACATACGCTCAATTTAGATCGAATCCTTCGAAGGTAATGTGTAAATCTTTGTCCTTCTTATTAATTAAGATAGAAAGTAACTTTTTGTCGATTTAAGAAATGGATTGGAATGAAAAAATATTCTAAAATCTGAGTAGTAGTGTAATTAAGAAATATTTTAAATAGTATCGAAGGATTTATTTGACTTTGTTATGGAAAGTTGAGGGAATAAATTGAACAAATAAAAAGTTTCAGAACCATATTGAATAAATTAAATTCTAAGGATAACATCATATATTGGACCAAAGTTTAGGAATTACTAGTGTCATTTTCCCTTTTAAAAGGGGACTCTCTAGGACATGATAATTAGAGCTATGTACACGTTTTATTTCTATTATAAGATGATGAGGTATAGCAATACCAGTCTTCGGATACTATCACAATAGTCTTTAGGCCGATTGCTGACTTGGGCACCGTCCAAATTAGCAGACCCCTAAGCTTCTGAGTTACCTGTGAGATGGGTCCACAGTGATGATGTATTAGGAATCTTTGCCTCGGTCATTAAGGAAATATGTAGATAGGCATGTATTATACACACATACAAAGTTCAGAAAACGACTTTGCAAGCTTCATAAAAACACTTCTTCTTGGTGAAGTCCATATTCAAATTTGGAATGACAACACGGAAGTAAATGGAAAGGCCATAATTTCTCCATGGTCCCTAGCCTGGTCTTCATGATAGTGGCATTGCTTTCCTAGCCATGGCTAATGCGACGATTTCAGTTCATCGTCTACATACAAAACCGTTATGCTAGAGGGAAGCCTTGGCAACTCTCTGATCATGTCACAGCAAAGTAAATCAAGTGTTCGAAGATTGTGAAGTTGGTGGATCTCCGCCGGTATGCTGGAAATAGTCGAATGTTGCAGCCTCAAGATTCTCAAATTATGCAGTTTCCCAATCTTGCTCGGAATGCCCCCCTCGAGACTCCGACACCAGGAGGCGTGTATTTCTTCGAGGCTGATAAGCTCTCCTATATTAGGAGGGAACTCTCTAAAGAAACAAGAATCCATCCTCAACACCTTCAAATTCTGCAGATTTTTTAGTGAATCTGGAAACTTGGAAATGCCAGTCCCTGACACGTCTAACTCAACTAACGATCTCCCTATGCTGCCAATGGAGCTTGGAAGTTTTCTTATTCGACAGCAATCCCTTAATGACAAGTGTTTAAGTCTAACCATTTCTCCAACAGAATCGGGAAGTGTTGCAATTCTGGTGCCATCAAGGGAAAGAAGTGAGATATTCGTCAGGTGACATATCGTTCTCGGTAGCAGACTCAATGTGCGGCAGTTTGAGGCACTCAGAGTTTCAAGCTGCTTTAAATGACCAATGGAGATGGGAAGTTCTTGTACCGAAGTCCCGTCCATGAGAAGCTCTTGTAGAGCTGTCAAGCGACCCACTTCTATTGGCAACGTGCTGAGCTCTGTGCAGAACTTGAAATTCAGAGAAACCAAGCACTTCAAATCACTGATCGATTGATCTATCTTGACCAATTGCGAACATCGCTCCAAAATCAATATAGCCAGATTTTGGCAACCAGAGATCTTAGGAGTGACTAATAAGTCTGCACAACCTGTAAGATCTAGAACTCTCAAGTTCTTCATCTGCAAAATAGGACATATATTTGCGTGAGTTCACTTCACAAATAGTTACGTTAGGCTAGGCGAATGAATTGCAAACTACCTCTATTTGATCCCAGCCATCCCAGTCTTTTGTGACTTTGCTCCATGACAAGTCGAGAATGATTAAGTTTCCCAATTGAAAATTAGTTATTTGCAGATGTCGAGGGCACCCTCGCCAACGGAGCCACCTTAAATTTGGAAAAAGGTTAGCAAAATCTCCGGCAATGTCTGCATGATCCAGTTGAAGAAACCGTAGGTTTGGCATGCTCTCAAAATCTTCTGGTATTAGTTTGTCTGAAGTATGCCCATGAAAGTTAAGGCAGAGTGCCTCAACCTTGTATGTTCCCTATGATGGACGAGAAAACGAATAGAAGTAGTGAGGATGGTTTCTCTTCTTGACATGTAACCACTCAGGAAACATTCCTAAAGAAAAATGACATCAGCGTCAGTTGCACACATGGCCGGATCTTAACAATATCCGGCAAAATAGTTCTTTTCCTTAGACAGTGAAATAACAAAAATTATTTCTTATGCTTGACAATGAAAAAAATAAAGGTTCACCAAACTTTAACCTTTTTTCGCTTCATTGTGTCGAGAGCTATTTCATGATTAAATAATCTACTCCGGCTTCCTGGATCTGTGAGATTCTCCCCAAAAACTATTTCTCTGCCAAATTGCCTCAACATGCTATGCATCCATATCTGATTGTTTTCTCCGATTTTGGCTAGGGGAGTCAAAATTTCACTAGAAGGCAGAAAAGAGCTGTCATACCACAGGTACCAAGCAATTCGACTGTAAATGCCGGTGGTAAAGCAGGCAATATCCAGAAATATCTGTTTCTGTTTATAATCTAATGTTTGGTATAGTTCCTCTAGAAGAGGGCGAAAATTCTGCTGCCTGAACATTGGCTCCATCGGTAATTGAGACCATCTCTCCTGCGGTGAACCGTTGAGGACTGCACCCGTGACTTCAATAAACAATGGGAGTCCTGCCATAGCATTAAGAGCACTGTTAAAAATTTCGAGTGATGTTGGTATAGATGCATGCCGCCTTAGGAGTTGAAGAGCCTGATCCTTATCCAAACGACTAACACGATAAGCCCAGATCTGAGGAGATTCTTCCAGGACAGCATTGTTTCTTGTAGTTACAAGGATCCTACTTCCAGATGCAAAGCAATCAAAGCCATCTCCAACGAGTTTCTTCACATGAAACGCATTTTCCACGTCATCGAGGACAATCAAAACTCTCATGTTGCAAAATGAGTCCCTGAAAAGCTCGATTTCCCTGCTGATAAAAGCGACATCCTCAAGATCCCGTTTCAGAACATCGGAAATCAACCTAGTTTGCAAAAGCTGAAGCCCTCCTAATTCTTGAGTTGTTTCTGTAATATCTGCGAGGAAGCTACAGCCATCGAAATCCCAGGAGACTTGGTTGTATATGAGTTTTGCAAGAGTCGTCTTGCCAATTCCAGCTTCGCCATGGATGACCACCACCATCCGCTTGTCCTTAGCATCAATATTCATCAAGCTCATGATGTTGTTTACTTGATCATCAGTTCCTACATATTTTTCCATACTGGCAACTTCTCTTTTCTCTTCCATATTAGCCATCTACAAGAAACATGGTGATTGAAACTGATTAGACTGTGAGGTGCGAAGACCTACCTATATTTCTTGATCTTTTCTAACGTTGTTGCGTTTGCATAAATTGTCTACCATACGAAGTCACTGATCATCCTGATCTACCAGTGATCGACATTATTGCCACACTGTTTTAGAGGAGATCCAAGTTTCAGGAGTGATGATCTTATTCCTTTCAAACATGTTTTGTCATCTGACCGAAAAAAAATGAAGTTCTGTCAAACAATTAACCCGCTTTGAAATTTCTTATTTATTCGCCAACAAGTTGATCTTTTGACTTTAATTATATACCACCCGCGTGTTGCCGTCAACACATTAAAAATTAATCTACAGGGATGGTGCATCCTTTTACAAATCATTATTGTCAATCGTATATATCTTAATCAACATTGTTATACCTTCTCTTTTCTAAATCAGGTTCAAAGAATTAAATTGATGTAAAATTAAATTGCATCAACCACATATATCTTAATCGATACATAAAAGCACAAACCAAGGTCTAACTTGTTGACGTAAAATTACATTGTGTCTCTTTTGTTATAATCATTATACACTAAGATTGTTAAGTCACATGCTATAAATACATTGTTAGCTCATTTTTCTAATAGCTTAAACTTTTGAAAAAAAAGACTGATTTGTTTAACATGGTAAAAAAGCACGCATTATGGGCTTGAATCCTAGCACTGCCTCTCAATTTTCTCCTACTTCTTGTTCCTCTGTTTTCTTGTTTCACCGGTTATCCTCTTACAGCGGTTCCGTCCACAACCTGTCTCGTGCATGGAAGAACCATACTACACACGATCCAAAGTGTTAACTCATATGCTCTAAATACATCATTGGCCCTCTTTTTATTTGCTTAAACGTTTAGGGAAAAACCGTGTTGTCTAATGAAGATTAAGTTTTACACATAACATCTACTAAAATATGTGAAAACAAGCATTAATAGTATACACTAAAGCAAAAATAAGAAAAAAACAAAGGGATAATTGTATTTAAAACCTAAAAATTTATCATGAAAATGTAATTGAGTCCTAAAACTTTCAAAAAGTACAATCAAATCTTAAATCATATCACAAAAGGAAAATTGAGTTTAAAACTTTCAAAAATGCAATCAAGTTCTAAAACTTGTCAAGTTAGTACAATCAAATCATAAAACTTGCTAGTATTTTCCATTAGTCAAGTTGGACGAAGATAATGGAAGGACTTGATTGCATCAGCTCGATAAGTCTAAGACTTGATTGCACTTTTTGAAAGTTTTAGGATTTTATTATACTTTTCTATTAAGTTTTAGGACCCTATTATATTTTCTTGATAATTTTTAGGATTTAATTGCATTATTTGAAAGTTTCAAATCTCAATAACAATTTCATGACAAGTTTTAAAACTTTAAATACATTTATCCCAACATTAAAAGATGCAGTTCTTTAAAAGTTGGCACCGTTTCACTTGTTTCGAAAATAGCAATGTGCCGAACAAATATAGAGATGAAAGAAAAAGAAACAACAGTTTCATTTGATCCTCTAAATTCCACAATTTCTACAATCAAATCCTTCAATTAACCACTCTAACTAAACTATCAAATCAATTAATGACGTGGCACTGCTTATGTGATGGAAAATGACACAAGTTGCTAATTTGGCATCATATGAGCAAAAAATAAAATGGAAAAATAAGAAAAAGAGATCTTAATTTCAAAATATTAATCACAGTGCATAAATGAAACACTTAATTTTACAAAACAAAACTTTGAAGACTAAATCGCACAAATCTAGAAAGTTAGAGGACTTCGTTACACAACATAAAAGTCAAAGGATCAAATTGAACCAACGGTAAAACTTGCAGGAAAAATCTATATTTTACCTTTGTTCTTTTGTCTTTGTTTGATTGGCCAAACTTTAAACTTAAACCCCAAATAAGATGCCAAGGGGCAAAAACGGCTTAAGAATTAATTATTCATCTTATTTTGTCCCCCATCTTACCGTATTATTAGAGATGAGGATCTTAACCATATCGGAAGAAGAAGTATAATTAGAAAATTGAAGATTCTTCATAAAATGCATGTGAAAGCTCTCGATTAGAGTGGAGCCAATCTAATCAAGTGCCACCTTTTTTTTCCCTCTCTTACCAGCGATCTAGTGCAAATGCGACGCTAAACGTGACTTTTTTGGGCACAGTACAGACCACGATCGAGATAATAATGATCTACTCCACAAAAGTTTGTACCTTAGTGCACCGTACAGAATACTTTTCAAATCGAGATATGAATCATAAATCAAAATTTCAAACTCATGAATTGTAAATCGAAAATGATCAAATCTTATGTTTTGATAAAATTAGTTTTTCTTACATAGACACATATAAAGTAAGTGAAAAAAATTGCAAAACAAGAAGTTCCGTATAAATTTTCATGATCAAAGGTAAATAAATCCCAATTTCAAGTGCTCAAAAACAAAGGTACATACATCTGAATGGTAAGCATACGACTGGCATGTAAAAGGAAAGCTTATATGCCATTTCTTGTTCGGTTGGTGTGTAATTTAGAAATTCTCACTTATATTTTCGTGAAACTAATAAAAAATGTGCTAGGATAAAAACTACATCATTTGATAGATGAAATCTAATTAATATGAATCAACAAAATCAATAGATATGTATTGAATTGATAATTTCAATGATGAATCCATAAATTTGCTTACAATTCGGTATTTCATTGGCTCACTTTGTAAATACTCATCGTTAGGATCTTGAATTGAATTTAATTTTATGATATGAATCAAGAATCGTAAAATTTTGATTACTGTCCCTAGCATTGCCGGTTCTATGATTATAGTAGTAAGGTCTTGCTCATTGGTGGTGACCAAGGTGGCCGCCTCGGAATTGACATGTGAACATATCTTTTGTTGGCACATGTCTAATTTTCTAATTTTTAATTTATTTTACCTTTTTTTCCAAGAATAGAACCTGTGCAACTTCTTGCTTTTCATCTCCAAATTGGGGAACCGGTGAGCACACGGGCACGCCGTAAGAGAGATAGGGGGAGGGAATGCTATCATAAAAAATGCTGGGTCCGTCTTCTGCCTTCTGTAAAGAGACAGAACAAATGTTAGAGGGAAGAGCTAGGAATAGGACGGACAAAAATAAAAACTCCAAATTCCTAAGATTAAATGGACATTTTGCTAATACTTTAAATTAATCTGAATGCAAACTCTAGTGGTTCTTTTAAAATTTATTTCTATTTTTAGCTCCTCCTAATTAAGGCTTAATCATAGCAATCAGCAAAGCAGGATCTGTAGCAATGAATCTTTGGTCCCCCATCAATTGCTTACATGTGGTTTGCGCCGCCGCTCGTTGTGCCCGGCCAGCCTCCTTCGGCAAGTCCTTTTGCCGTTGTCAAATTCCGACAGGTTGTGGAACCTATGACACGTAGTAGAAGCCTTTTAAGAAGGGAAAACCAACGCAAATGTTAACAACTAGCAAGAGGAATACATTAGGCCAAGGAAATGGACAAGGTTTTTGGCTGGAGCTTTGACTCGCTTGGGAACTAATAACATGTAAAGATTAATGCAATCCCAAACAAACTCACTCCATTTCTTTCTCAAAACAGACGGTACATTTCTAGTCTCAAATTGAGTTGGGTACAGAAAAAAGTTTGATGCGGCTTCTTCTTGGAAGAGTCGCACGGTTTCTTTCTTTCACCTTTATCTGTTTACGCTAGACTATGAATGAAAGTTTCGCATGGGATAGGAGCAGGATACCATGAGACAAAAATATGTTCTTTCTATATATATGGAATTAAATCAGGAAGCCTGTGTTTTCGGTTTCTCATAAACAATCATGGCTCGATCAATGATTTTCCTCTCAGTCATATATGTATGGAATTACTTCATTTCAGAGTTTCGTCCTTTCGGCCATTCGACTTCATGTTAACTTTCAAGGGCTTCGGAGGACGTCACACTCGGTTGCCAATAAGATGTGCACCCTCCCAAAAGGACAATTGTCCTTTTGTCAGAGGCGTTTCGTTATATGTTCATGGAATTTCGTCAATCTCACATGTACACTTCCTTCAATTGCATGTAATTCAACTACACCATCTTCTTTGCTTGATTCTTTGATTAACTTCTCTCGTGAATTTTCTGGTCTACAACACCATCCTTGTGAAACTCTTGAAACACCAACCAAAACCACAACACCTATAGAAAAGCCCTTTGTGTTTTAAGAGAAAGAAAGGCACTATTTGGTAACCATCCAAACAGTGCCTGATTATGATTTTTTGTTCCCATAATTAGTTTGGGAACAGAATCGCGTTTGGTAAAATTTTTGTCCAAAACTGATTCCGAAAATAAATTTGTTTCCAGAATCAGTTTTGGGCAAGAATTGAGAATCAAAAAAAAGAATCAAGTCTTATTCTTCCCTTCCACCATCCCGCGACCGTCGTCCACCACCGCCCACCGCCGCCCCGCCGCCGCCGGTCCAAACGCAAAAAAAAAAAAAGAATAAATTTATTTAAAAATTAAAATTTATTTAAGAATTTAAAAATTAAAAATTAAAAATTAAAGAAAAAAAAGAAAAAAATTTAAAAAATTTAAAAAAAATTTAAAAATTTAAAACTTTAAAATTTTTTAAAATTTAAAAAGTAAAAGTAAAAAGTAAAAAATTTAAAAAAATAAATTTAAAAATTTAAAATTAAAGAAAAAAAGAAAAGAATAAAAAGGAAAAAAATTATTTAAAAATTAAAAGAAATTGATTTGGAACAGAATCAATGAGCACGGTACCAAACGCAATTCTATTCCAGAATCCGAAATTTTGGACAGTTATCAAACGCGTTCTTTTACTCAGAATCAGTTCCCGGGAACAGAATAAAAAAAAAATCATTTCTGATTAGAATATACTCTCGGGAACAGAATCATTACCAAACACACCCAAAGTGTCTATAGAGACGCAAACGCATGAAAAAAACAAGGGACCTCTAGGAGTGTTTTTCTTTTTCCTAGAATGAAAACTTTGACTAGGCGTGACACATAGATGAACGTATAGGACGATTTTAGCGAGAAAAATAAGGCTGTCCTTTGAACTGGTGAAGCTAAAACTTTTAACCAATCCAACTTGCAGCATTAGTTGTATTTTTGGCTTTTAGGAGGGCTTTCTTGTTGGAAAGCGGGTGTTACTTCTCATCCACAAGAAGCCACAGGAGTCCGAGGGGACTATCATGGTAGGGGTTGCAAGGGCAACGCCCCCAAGCCGTCAAGCCGTCAAAGGACTTTTTTAAATTTTAACTCGTATTTTATTGATAGTTTAGGTTTGAACCTATGAATAATTATAGCTGTTTATATATAATCTCTTTCTTATAATTGAGAATAGTAAAGGAGAGGTGAGAGATGCTAATTGTAGTAGAATCCTTTGCCGAAGATAACCCTAGTTTAAAGATTAATCAAGATAAATCCTGTGTCTCAATTTCCCTTTTTCACTTTTACTTTCTATGTCATTGTGTTTGTGTGTTAGATTGCTAAGATGTATGTGTGAGTTATATTAAAGTTGTCCTATATTGAAGAATTAGTGTAGCATGTAACAGTTAATATATCATAGTTAAATCATAACTCATTGACTTTCGAGTGAAGAGTGGGTTCAACTGGATATCTTGATGGGCCTATAACTCATTGGCTTATGTTGCGCGCTCCCAATCTGTTTTGATGTTCGGTAAGTATCTCAAGGAAGAAATCTGATGACCAACACAATTTTTGGGCAAGTGGGCATTGTGGTGTTGCAATGCGGGTTCGGTTCGGAGAAAGAGACAGAAATGAAGTTGCACGGTGGAGATTCAAATTGAGATAAATTAATACATAAGATGCCCCAATTAAGAGGGAACAAACCTAACACTAGAGCTTACATGTAAGAAGAAGATTGTTATGATACATTTGTGAGTTATATTACAGAAACCCCTCATTGAAGAATTGATATGGTGTGAAGCAGTTAATATATTATAATTAACATATAACTCGTTAAACTTTTGAATAAAGATAAGTCTAACTTGATATATTGATGAACTTAGACTTAGATTCCCTCTTGGCCATCTCCTAGGATGAAGGTATTAGGTATCTATTGCGCGTTCCCAACAAATGGTATTAAAGCCAATGGTAGATTGGTTGGCCCTTAATCTGTTCCAGTGTTTGGTGAGTATTTCAAGAAAGGAAATTGGTTACCAACACGGTTTCTAAGAAAGTGGACGTTGTGGTATAGCAACACGGCCTCGATGGCAAACTTCATAATTTAGTTTGGAGAAAGAGGTTATGAATAAAGTTGTACGTTGGATATTCAAGTTTAGATAAGTTGATGCAGAATAATATCCAAGTTAAAGGGGAGCAACCCTAATGCTAAAACTCACACGTGAGCAAAAGATTATAGGATGCACGTGGGAGTTATGTTAGAGAAGTCCCACATCAAAAAATTAGTGTGGTGTGAAATGGTTAATATATTATAGTTAACTCATAATTTATTTACTTAAACTTTCAAGTGAAGATGGGTCAAATTAGATATGTTAATAGACTTGGACTTAAACTTTATCTTGGCGATCTCCCCGAATGAAGGTATTGGGCTTTTGCTGGGTGCTCCCAACATTTCTTTCATTCTTAGGAAAGCATTATTCTTTTACGGTTCAAATCATTGTTAAAAAGCAAATCCTTTTCCACTAATTTTGTTTTTAGTCAAAAAAATTTCCGCTAATTTAATGACTCAAAAATTGTAGATATGTCGCCTTTTCTAGTGTACTATTTAAGGTGTCAAGTGTGTGATGTTCATATAAATCAGAGACACAAGATCATAGATCTAGAAACAATCAGAGACTCCATGCTCACATAAAGATGTAAATCAACAACTTTTTATTTCATTTCGTAAATTAGTAGGACTTCACACAAAGCAAATTCCATTAAATTAACCACCGGGACAAAGGGGGTTGGGATGGGGATAATTTAATTTCAGGAGTGGGACTTTCACGTCTTACAAGGAAGTAAAGCAAAAATCCGAGAATTAAAATAGAAATAGAGTAAGATTGAAAAAAAAAAAATCCATGAAAGGTAAAAAAAAAAAAAATCATTTATCTCTTATATATTTCGAATCTAACAAATAATCGAATGGAGATCAACCCAATTTAATAATAAACTTTGGTTCTAAACCAATAATTCCTCAATGAAATGAGTTGGAGGATCTTTAATGTAAACATGTAACTTGTAGGGTTTCTAACCTGCTACATTGTTGGCAAAACCGCTGCTCGAGACCTGCGACCATGACGACTGGGGCCTTGCTGTGGATGTTGCAGACTTTGTGCCGGCGGTAGTACTCCTTGGCATCGGCGAGGTCGGCGGAGCAACCCTCCACTTTGCACAACGGCGGTGGTGCACATTCGCCGCATGATCCACCTTTCTTACTAGACCTAGTGCCCGCCCCTGATCTGCTGTCGACTTTGCTGCTTCCGTCTTCATCTTCCTTGAAGCTCCTCTCGTCTTCGCCTACTTTGGGCGATTCCATCTTCTTGGAGAGAGAAGAAAAGATTGGTGAGGCAAGACGAGAACAAGAGGAGCAAGATTCAGATGCAGAGGCGATGAACAGGACAGTTAGTGTGAAGACCACAAATCTTTAAGGAGAAAGTGTGGTGACCACAAATCTATTGGGGGGGTGGGGGTCGTCTTGCGTGGAGCCCACGCATATGAAGAGAGAGAGTCGGCATGTACGGCTGCTGCGTACACTGCACATCCTTTCATATGTTTTTAAGGAGAAAGTGTGGTGACAAGGGTTAAAGGAGGAAAATGAATAAAGTAAAAACAAACGGGTCTTCACATAAACACACACACACACATATATATATATATATATAGGAGCCGCACAGTGGACTCCCTTAAAAGACGAGCAGCGAAGGGGGGAGGTTGTTTAAATTTGAAAACATTGAGTGTGGACTTTAAATGGAAAATACTGAAATATGTGAGCAATTATAATTATGATTTTCCAATTATGATGGATTATTTTTTATTGATTCTCTCCTTAAATATAGATACCAATATTTGGACCAAACCATGTAAATCTCTTATGTTATTATTGTTTTTTGTTTATTTATTTGATATTTTTGCGTTCACTTAAAATTGTGAGATCATGATTAGTTTCCGCATTAATATTACAACAATTTTAAAGGAATTAGCTTAACCAAATCCTTCGAATTTTTGACATGAGAAGCATATATGATGATGATTATAAAAAAAAAAAGATTAATTCCATGAAAAATTCTGAATTGGTAATGCCACGAAAAACCCAAAATTGGTTGGATCAATTTTGGGTTTTTTTTTTAGCCTACACATATGAAGAGAGAGAGAGTAGGCATGTACGGCTGCTGCGTACAACTGCACATACGAATAGTAGATAAAACATTAAACTACGAACTACTTTCTCTTTATCAGGTAACCATTCAATTCACACGTTTCTAATAATACTTATCCATTGCATATCTACTTAATTAAATCATTTGAAGCCACCAATAATCACGTACCATTTATACAATATTTGATATTTGTTAGAGATGGTCTTGACTAGTTGATTTTCTTCTTGCATGACTTTATTAAATTATATCTCGATATGGAGCTCAATAATTTTTGTACCCGGTTCAAGTTCGTATCTTGGACGCATTTGATATCCACAAGAAAGAGAAGTCTGACAAGAGCTTTAATCTCTCTCTCTCTCTTGTCGGTACAAAAGAGGGGGCCACATATCCTTTCATATGTTTCAAGTGTGGTGAGAAGGGTTAAAGGAGGAAAATGAATAAAGTAAAAACAAAAGGGTCTTTTGGCTTTGTTATTTCTTTCCTGACATGGCCGCATACATACATTCATACATACATAAACACACACACACCGACCAAAAAAAAAAAAAACACAAACATTGAGTGTGGGCTTTAACATAGGTATGAAAAACACTCGAATATGTGAGCGATTATAATTATGATTCTCCGATTATAGTGGATTATTTGCTACTGATTTTCTCCTTAGATATAGGTACTGATATTTGGACCAAAGCATGTAAATCTCTGATCTTATTATTGTTTTTTGTTTATTTCTCTTATATTTTTGCGTTGACTTAAAATTGCGAGATCATGATTAGTTTCCGCGTTAATATTACAACAATTCTAAAGGAATTAGCTTAGCCAAATCCTTCGAATTTTTGACATGAGAAGCATATATGATGATGATTTAAAAAAAAAAGATTAATTCCACGAAAAATTCTGAATTGGTAATGCCACGGGCATTAACCTATTAAAAAACTATGTTTAATACCACAAAAAAACTCAAAACTGATACACTTGTGATAAATTTACTCCAAATTAATTTTTTGACCTAAAAAAACCCCAGCTAGTGTATGTGACAAATTTACCCTAAATTAATTTGTGGATCATAAAAAAAAAATCCCAAATTGATAGGTTTGTGACAAATTTAACCGAAACTAATATTTTAACCACAAAAAATACTAAACTGATACACTCGTGACAAATTTACCCTCCTAACTTCAATAAAATTTTATCGTTAAATTTGCTAACGTTGATCACACATGATAATGTGTGATGACGATGAGGCAAGTTTACGTAGAAATTCATAAGGTTAATGTCACTAAAAATCTCAAATTTGTCACAAGTGTAGGGTTAAATTTATTATAGGAGTTCCGTTAAATTTATCACAGGTGTATCATTTTAAGATTTTTTTATATATTTGTCCCATATGGATTTTCATGTGGATTTGCCAGGTCACCATACCACGTCACCATGTGTCATCTAGGTAAGCAAAACTTAACAATTGAATTTGACAAAAGCTAACATGGGGTAAATTGTCACAAGTATACCGATTTGGAATTTTTTATGGTTAAGAAATTAATTTGAGTTAAGTTTGTCACAATTAAAAAAGAATTGATGTGAAAACCAAGTGAAAGTCTACCTCAACTATCAATTGGTTAAATTACGCCTAAACGCTAATAAAATGACTCATACATGCTAACAAGTCGCTCACTTGAAGCGATATCCAAGCCTAAATGCAATGCGAAGCACACATACAAAAACCTAAATTTTCACTTTGACTAAACCATTACTCCAAATCAACTCCAATCAAACCCACAACTCTAAAATGCCATAGTTCACCATTTTCATAAAATCCTAAAGCCTAATAACTCAAAAATCAAATTTCATGGCTTGAATTTCACAAAATTTTGAATACATGATCTAACTCCAAAAACTACTTTGGTTACACAAATAAGGCGCACAAGCATTTATCAGGCATTGCGAATCAAGGGTGTGCAACCAAATTGGTTTTACTTGGGAATTGGACTGAACTGCTTGAAAAATGGATATGGGAAACGGTTCCGGAACAGGTTTCGAGTGAATATCCTTCCGAGAACTAGACTAAACCACCATCTTTTGGAACTGGTTTTAAAACTAGTTTTATCAGGTAAAAAGTCAAAATCTAATTTCTTTTTTCCCTAAATTCTAACATCAGCACTCCTCTTCCCTGAATTTTGATGGATGAATTGGGAATTAAGTTTTATATCTTATGTTTTATGTGTTTGAAATTTTTATCTTTTGTAATTTGTTGACACCTAATTTTAGCAAATCTAGGGAAATAAGGAAAATAAAAATTGCATTAGAACAAATAAAAAAAAATGGAGGAAATTGATTTGATTGAATATGCATGGAAATTTGGAATTCTGATGAATATTCGGATTTTGTTAAATGCGGAAGCAATTCAAAAATCAAATGAATAAAATGCAAGAATTTTACAAAATTGAAGAAATCTGAGCAAAATCGAACTGATTGTGAAATCACGCTTTGATTTAATGCTATGGAAGATGGAAACTCATAAAATGCCATACAAAGCAGCCGTTTGGAATCATTATAAAAGAGAGGTTCACTTTTCGTAATTAGGGGGGATTTTGGAAAATATTGAGAGCAATTTCGAAGAACAAAAGTTTTCGTGAGAAAATCCAACAAATTTGAGAAAAAAAAAAAGAGAAAGTAAAATGTGGGGTTTAACCAGCGTGCAGGAGAGAAAAGGTGAGAAGACCGGTGAAGTGAAGCGAAAAAAAAAAAAGGGCGTCGGTTCGTCTTCCTCGCCCGGCAGCCCGCGCGTCCGGCGACCAGCGCCTGTCCCGCCGGCGACCCGCGCCTTTCTCGCCGGCGACCCGCGAGTCTGCTTCCCCGCTCGTGCCGCGAAGCCGCCGCCCTGTCAGTGTCGCCCCGATCTCGCCGCAGCTCTGCCACCGCCGGCCTCCCCGCTCCGCTCCTCGACGCCTACGCCCGAGATCCACCCCCGACCCAACGGCACCGATCGAGCCCTGCTCGCCGTCCCAGCGTCTCTGCATCGCCCCTGCCAGACCCACCTCCGTCTGGATCCGTTGCTCCCGTCTCCACCGGTGACCCACGAACGCCAGCCAGGCCGCCTCTGTCGCCGTTGCTAGCACCGGAGCCCACCGCACTAGCAGCGCCGGACGCCCAGCCATCCAGGCCCCCACTCACCCGACGATCTGCCGTCGCGACGCCTCCGCCCGAGATCCGCTCGGTCGCCAACCCCGCGCCGGCCCACGACTCGCCCGCCGCTGGAGATCGCACAGCCGAGCCCCGCGCCGCAGCCGACGCCGCCACCCAGCGACCCGCGACCCAGCTCCGACTCCGCCGCTGCCCTGAGTTCGAGCCCGCCGCCGTCCACCTGCAGCCGGTCCCCACCGGAGCTCCGACGACCGGTCAAACGACCGCCCGGCGCCATTCCCCCGTCGTTTCCCCTAGGTAGCTTTTTTTTTTTTCAACTTTTACTTTTCACTTTTTTTTTAGTTTAGTTTATTTTACTCCCTTTATTTTTTGTTATTTTATTTGATAGCATTTTTTTTATCTTAGTTATTTAACTTGTGATATTGGATGTTAATATCTGTAAATTTTGTAGGCATTAACTGCAGGTTTTGTCCAAAATTGTTATAATTATTAATTTGATCTGTAAGATGTCGGATAATTTTTTTAATTATATTAATTTTTAGGCATTTTTTATAGTATTTTAATTTTTAAATCATTATAATTATTAATTTGATACGTAAGACTTCGGATCAGATTTTTAATTATTTTGAACATTTTTATATGTCGTGATGTTTAGGGTTAAAATAATTGTTAATTTAACCTATGAGACAACAGGTTATTTTTTCGATTATTTTAATTTTTTATTTTTTGAATATCTTGATTAGTTTAGATTTAATATTTATCTGATAATTGCTTGTCTTGGAAAAACACTAAAACATATAAAATAAAATAAAAATCAAAATCTTGCATCAGAGCATATAGGTTTAGTAAATTAGAATTACATTTTAGGATTACATTTTTTAGGATTGCACTTTTAGATAGATAATTTTTGTAATAAATTAGGATTGATTTATATATATATAAATAGACAACAAACTTTTAAATAATGTTGGTACATCTTGATAATCTCTTTTTTCTAAAAAATAGTTTTGTAAGATAAGATAAGGTTTAAGTCAAATTAATCCCTAAAATAAATTAGAAAATCATTCCTTTTTAGATAGTTTAATTAGGGTTTTTATTAATTCTGAATTTCAATAAAAATACAAAAATATTTGGTGCATGTTAATTAGTTTGCATAATAGGTTCATTTAATTAGAATTTGTTTGTTAGTAAAATCAAGTCATGTAGTTAAAATGCATGTTTTATGATAAAGTTCCAATTTTAAGAAAACCCACAAAATAATTGCTTGTTTTTGTGTGTTTAATTCTTCTGATGCAATTTATTTATTTATTTATTATTATTATTTGAATGTTTAATAGTGAATGAGCATCCATGTGGTCACCATATTTGCATTATAGTAATTTAGGTTAAAATAAATCAAAGCAGCTTGCAAAAACATTTTTTAAAAAATAAAAAGAAATGGTACCAAAAGGGCATTAGAAAAATCTAGTGTAAACGAGTCCCTATACCCTTAGTCTCTGGTTTGTAAAAGTAAAATAATTCTTCAATTATTTTACTTAGGTGTCTAATTGACCTACCGTAAACTGATTAGTGACGACTCATAACTAATAATTTTTATTTGAACCTTAATTCGCGAATTGATATGGGCTTGGAAGAGCCCGAGCTAGAATTAAAGACTTAGTAGTCCATTAGCCTAAACTTTAGGTGGTGCATCCGGAATTTTAGGTCGCGACAGCTTGGCGACTCCACTAAGGACTTGTGTTAAAACACTTAGTGGATTTAGGTCAATTTTTCTTTTTCTTTTAAAAATGTTTTTGTTTGGCAGTAAGGACACCAGGTACATCCCTAACATTTCTAAGGTGTTAAATGTTCTTGCAGATGGGAGGTGTAAGGGGAGTAGTCTTTGCTAATCCTCGTCTTGTAGGAAGGTGTGCGATGAATGATTTATTTTTTCTGATTAGAAGTGTTGTTTGCATTTAAACTGTTGTGCATGTTTGACTGCTTTTAGCACTACACTATTGCACACACAACCCGCCCGATGTGTTTTTAAGAAAGTGGACGTTATGGTGCGACAACACGGCCCGATGGCAAACTTCATAGTTTAGTTTGGAGAAAGAGGCTATGGATGAAGTTGTATGTTGGATATTTAAGTTGAGATAAGTTGATGCAGAATAATATCCAAATTAAAGGGGAGCAAAGCTAACGCTAAAACTCACATGTGAGCAGAAGATTCTAGGATGCACGTGGGAGTTATGTTAGAGAAGTCCCACATCAAAAAATTAGTGTGATGTGAAGCGGTTAATATATTATAGTTAATTCATAATTTATTTACTTAAACTTTTGAGTGAAAAATGGTCTAATTAGATATGTTAATAGACTTGGACTTAAACTTTCTCTTGGCAATCTCCCAGAATGAATGTAGTAGGCTTTTGCTCGGTGCTCCCAACATTTCTTTTATTCTAAGGAAAGCATTATTCTTTTACGGTTCAAATCATTGTTAAAAAGCGAATTCTTTTCCACTAATTTTGTTTTAGTCAAAAAAATTTCTGCTAATTTAATGACTCAAAAATTGTAGATATGTCGCCTTTTCTAGTGTACTATTTAAGGTGTCAAGTGTGTGATGTTCATATAAATCAGAGACACAAGATCATAGATCTAGAAACAATCAGAGACTCCATGCTCACATAAAGATGTAAATCAACAACTTTTTATTTCATTTCGTAAATTAGAGTCCGTCCATTTCACAGAAAATGACTTCTAGAAAAACGTTTTCCGAATTTTCCAATGTTCGTTTCACAGAAAATAAACTACTCAAGGAAAATGTTTTCCATCATTGAGAAAAACAACCTTCAAAGATGAGGAAAATGTTTTCCACTTTTCATCAATACATTTTTGTTTTATTTTTATGCTTTATGCTTTATTTTTCTTTTTTCTTTTTTTCCTTTTCTTTCTTTCCCTTTCATTTTTCTTCCTTAGCCTTGGTCGGTCGCCAGCCGCGGCTGCAAGCCAACTCGAGCCTCGCCAGATCCGGCGAGCTGGGCAGGGCTCGAGCCTCGCCCGAGCTCGCCAGAGGTTCGTCGGGCTCTAGCGAGCCGCAAGCTCGCCGGATCTGGCGGTGGAGCTCGGGCTCTCGATCCAGGTGAGCCCACCGATTGTGAGCTCCGACGCAGAGAGGAGGGAGGGAGGGAGAGAGAGAGGGGTAGGTGCAGCCGTAGAAGACGGAGGATCAACCACTGCAACGTGAAAACCGACCGACTCCCCACCGGCAGGAGCCCGTCTCACCGACGGACCCGATCGCCGATCCCCCGAGTCAACCCCTGAGGTCGGACGGAGGGACGGAGGAAGAAAGGGAGGGAGGGAGATGGCAATTGGGGGAAAACGAAAAGCGCCCTGCACGACGACTGCCACCGATCAGTGCGAGGAAGTCTTTGCCACCGCCGTCGCGCGAGCCGGGAGCCGGCCGATCATCGTGGATTGAGAATCGCCGGCGGAGGAAGGAGGAAGGAAAAGAAAAAAGGAAAAAAGAAAAAGAAAAAAGAATAAAGAATAAAAATTTTAAAATTCAATTTTTTGATAATTTTTCCCAAACAATTAAATTAGTTAATGAACGGTGAAAAATATTTTCCACTCAAAGTTTAGGTTTTGACCGAACATTGAAAAATATGGTCATTTTCCTGAAAAAGAATGTCATTTTCCTAGAAAATGACTTCTAGGAAAATGTTTTCCAGAAACATGATATTTTCCGCGAAACGAACAGACCCAGTAAAACTTCACGCAAAGCAAATTCCATGAAAGCAAAAAAAAAAAGGTCAATTATCTCTTCTATATTTCGAATCTAACAAATAATCGAACGGAGATCAACCCAATTTAATAATAAACTCTGGTTCTAAACCAATAATTCATCAATGAGATGAGTTGGAGGATCTTTAATGTAAACATGCAACTTTTAGGGTTTCTAACCTGCTACATTGTTGGCAAAACCGCTGCTCGAGACCCGCGACCATGACGACTGGGGCCTTGCTGTGGATGTCGCAGACTTTGTGCCGGCGGTAGTACGTCTTGGCAGCCAGGTCGGCGGAGCAACTCTCCACCTGGCACATATGAAGGTAACAGAGTGGCAGGGCAAAACTTACCTTGCCCTTCCGAGACGAAACCACTGCCGAATCCTTAAGCCAAACCACTTGTCCTTTCGAACTTCAGTTGTCAAGCATGAGCGACTGCCTTGGGAAATAAATAGAAAGGAATGTATTAGGATTCAAATATCCTTTTATTTATTTACGTTTAGAAACTAGTAAAGTACTTTCATCATGTCAACATTCTACGAATCTTTAGGAAGAGTAACTCATGTACAGATTGGCTAGCAAATTGAATCATTCAGTCCTGTAATACACATGATAATTTAGCATTAGGTAGGCCACCAATAATTATTAGGGAATCAAAGTAGATCAAATTTATTGGGAGAGTAGCCGTATAAATTTGGATTTTGTCCCTTTTCTACAAGAAAAAAAGTATAGAAATAAAAAAAAGATGCGAGTGAGCAAAAGGAAAACATTATTAACACCGTGCTTGCAATTCTAATTCCAATGGATTTCGAGGTATTGGAAAAATTACATAAAATCGTTTGTATTAGTCACTCCAGTCTGTCCCAATTTATTATTCCTTTATTCTCTCACCTCGTAAAAAAAAAAAAAAGTCGCTTCTAAATTTTTTTCTCTCCTTCCGAATCTTCTTTAAGAAGAGGAGAGGTGAAGTAAAAAAGGAGGGGCAAGGGACCCGAAGGAGGAAATGAGGGACGGAGGGAGGGAGAGGGAGAGAGAGAAGATACGAGGAAAAAGAAGAAGCTCTCGGTGGAGTGGGAGACAAGGAAAAGCAAAAGAAAAGAAGAAAATCAGAGAGAGAGAGAGAGAGACGCATAAAAAAAATTTAAAAAGGAATCCTCGACCAACTATAGTGTAGTGGGTATGCAAATTAGAACGTTTCAAAAGGTCCAATCAAATCCCAAATGTTTTGGGTCCTGTGTAATCAAATCCTTGTAGCGAGGTGTCGACCAACTTTGGTGAGAAGCTTTCGGTGGAGTGGGAGACAAGGAAAGTAAAAGAAAAGAAGAAAATGAGAGAGGGAGGGGCATAGAAAAAAAAAAAAAAAAAAGGAATCCTTCACCAACTACAGTGTAATGAGTATGCAAATTAAATTATTTGAAAAGATGCAATCAAAACCCAAACGTTCTGGGTCATGTGTAATCAAATCCTTGTAGCGAGGTGCCGACCAACTTTGCCGACATGATTGCATCACAAAAAATGAAAGTTAGAAGAAAAGAGAAAAATTATGTTTTTCTTCTTTTCCCCTTTATTTTTTTTATTTTTTTATTTTTTACATATTTATATTTTAACACTTTATTTATTGAAATTTTTTAAAATTAACCCATTGCGTGTCGAGATTACGTGTCGGAATTCTGAACTCTCATGTCAACACTTATTGATCGAGTATCGAACCCATGTAGGAGTGTGTGACACGATACGAAGACTTTCGGACAGCCCCAAGGTATCTTGATCCCACATTCCTAATGACATGTAAACTCTCTCTCTGTCCCTCAACCTGCCTCCGTCTTCGCAAATTAATCTCAATTAATTTTTCGCTTTTCCAAACTACCCTCGCATAACAAATTAAAACTACCCACTACTTTAGGCGCCAAATCCACACATTTTTAATAAATATCTACTGCAGTGCATATCCACTCAATTCCTTAAAAAGCTGTTTCTTCTCTTCAAATGTAACCCACCAGCGATCACATGCATACTTAGCGTTTAGCCTTGACACTAATTTTTTGTTTATTTATAAACTCTTTCATATTAGTTAGACATGGCATGAACTTGTTAATTTCTTTTTCCTAATTTTAAAGGAATTAAGTTAGCCGCAACTATTTTTCTAGGTTATGCGGATCAGATCAAATATTTTGACACGATATCCATATATCACTCTTGTATAAAAGACATCTGTGATCATCAATATCTCAAGATGTTATGATTCTGCTCAATACGTGTAAATGAGCAATTTTCTAAGCAGAATAATTGACAAGTAAAGAAACAGACAACATAAATTCCCTCTAGTCATTCTTGTTACCTAACATAAACTGATAGTGGACTTGTTATAAATGTATACATATATGTATGATTTTTTTTTTTGCGGAAATGGTTCAAATTTTTGCATATAAAACTATTCAATGACAAATCAAATTACAGTATGATTTGTAATCCTATAGTTTCATCAATATTCTTTTTGTTATACAAATTAAGTAGTCCAAATAGGCATTCCACTGCATTCGAGTGTTTTTTTTTTTTTTTTTTTCACATTTCTACAGTTGATTGCACTGCAATTGACATGAGGCGACAGCCGCTATCGCCTTGGCTGCAGGAGTCAAATGGAAGAAAATCATCTACCCCACAATGTTACATTCTAGATCCATCACCCTGGATTAAGCTTGTTCCATTATGATGAAGAAAAATAAAGAGGAAAAGTACCTTGCCCTTAATGTTGGATCTACGCATATCAGAATCAGACCTGATCCTTCCAAGAATCTTATCTCTATAGTCCTACCAAAACATGCCACCCCCAGGAGTTTCGCCTAGTTTCGGACAATTTGCAATTACGACTTGGCATTCATCTGGTATCTTTGGGTCCGATGCATTTGTCCAAAATCCCGAAGAGTGGCACGAGATCTCTTTAGAGAGACTCAGAAATCCTAACTCGTCAAGGCCTTCAAAGCCAATTGTGAAAGTTTTCTTTACCAAACACAATTGCATTTCTCCAAATAGCTTTTGGCTTTCAGCATTTTCTCTCTTTGATTTCTTTTTATTTTAAAACTTTCAATCTTTATCGTTTTTATGTTTAATATCACAAAAAACTCAAATTAATATATATGACGAATTTATTCCTAAATAATTTCTTGACTTTCAAAAACTCTAAATCAGTATATCTATGATAAATTTACCAAAAACTAACTTTTTGACTACTAAAAACCCTAAACTGTTATACTTGTGATAAATTACCACCAATTAGTTTCCTTAAATTTTACTATCAAATTGCTGAGTTGTACAACATGTGGCGGTTGACGAGTGTACCAATTTACCATTTTACCTCCCTTTTATTACAAGTGTACAAGTTTTATGTTTTTTTTTGTAATATTAATCCAATTTAACAAAGGACATACTTGTAACAAAATATACTATTTTGGGGTTTTTGATGATTAAGAAATTAGTTTGAGGTAAATTTATCATAGGCATATCAATTTGAAATTTTTGGAGATCAAAAATTTATTTAGGGATAAATTTATCACATATATATATCAATTTTGTGTTTTTTCATGATTAAAAAATTAGTTTGGGGTTAGTTTATTACAAATGTATCAGTTTCAGAGTTTTTCATAATCAAAAAATTAGTTTGGGTAAATTTGTCACATTTACCAATTCAGGGGTCTTTCATGGAATTGAAGAACAGGTCAATACTATGAAAAAAATCTAAACCAGTACATATGTGATAAATTTACTCTAAATTAATTTTCGGACCACAAAACCCCAAGCTATTACATCCGTCAACTACCACAATTCAACAATTTAACGTTTAATGGAAACTAGAGTAGATTTATTACAAATGTACCAATTTAAGGTTTTTAGCTGTGAAAAATTTAGTTTGTGGTGAATTTATTACATATGTACCAGTTTGAAGTTTTCTATAATTAAACAATTAATTTGAGATAAATTTATTATAGATGTGTCGATTTGAAATTTTTCGTGATATTAACTTTTATAGAAGTTGACTGTTTTGTTTTACTTTTTCGATTTTGGATTTTTAAAATTTTTCCGTTGATGAAAAGGTTTTATTTTTCTCCACCTCAGTTGGCAAGAGTAGGATGAATTTTCATTGTATCACATCAAAAAATTTGATTGACATATTGTCGGACGGATTTAACCCAAAATATTTAGGATGGTTCCATTTTTTATGGGTCACACTGATTATTTTTTTGGGTCTTATATGCGTCACAAGATTAAAAAGCTCCTAAAAGTCTTTTTACAGAGTCGGAGTCAACAAGGTCTTTCCTTATCTTCGTTGAAAAGTGGTACTGAATCTGGGAACTCCACCTTCCACATGGCGTTTCACTCGTTCCAATCAATAACAAAGCTCGTCCTACTCCCACACGCGTAGCAGTGTAAGAAGATGGAATCGAGGACTGTGACGCTCTCGTCGCTTCAGAATACTGCTTGGGAATGTGATGACTCGCGGTCCGGTCGCGATGCTGCTGCTTCTCTAAAGAGGCGGAGGACTACTCCGGTGAGATTCTTTGACTTTGCGTCTTGATTCTGTACTGACCTTTGTGTTTCTTTTTTTCTTATAATTCTTTTGGCCGGGAAATTTGCACTATCAATGGTTACAGCATATCAGTGTTAGATTAAATTAGCAAGCAGCATATGCAGAGTATGGACAGATCTCGATATCCAAGTTCGAATATTTCTTTTCTTACTACAATGGACGTAGTAGACATTTTAAACTGGATGTGATAAACTCAATTTACTCACTTGACAGGAATCGCCGGTTTCGTCCTTGACACCAGGCCCTGACTTAGCTGGAAACAACTTTGATGTGTTCTTGAGTTTTAGAGGGCCGGATACTCGCAAGGGTTTTACAGATTTCCTCTACAAAAGCTTGACAGATGCTGGGATACGCGTCTTTCGAGACGATGATGAGCTGCCTGTGGGAGAAGGGATCGCGCCCGCACTGATTGAAGCGATCAAACAGTCGAAGGTTTTGATTCCTATCATCTCCAGGGATTATGCTTCCAGCAGAAGCTGCCTCATGGAGTTGGTCCAAATATTAGAGTGCAAGCAAACGCTGAGTCGAGAAACCATTCCCATTTTCTATGAGATTGAGCACTCGGATTTGAAAGACCAGAGGAATTCTTTTGAGAAGAGCTTTCTCGAACACGAGATGAAGGGAGTCAATAGTGAGACCATTAAGAAGTGGAAGCTGGCTCTCAAAGAGATTGGAAGGTTAAGGGGATTTGAAACGACTAAAATACATAACGGGTAATCCAATTCAATATTCAAATCGATTTACAAAATTGATGAATCAGATCGTGAACCAGTCCTGCTATATATGAGATTATTCATTTTCAAGTTTTCCTGTTTGGTAACTCCACTCAACCATTTGGCTTTAAGACCAAGTTAGACCATATACATGCAGGATCTTTGCAAGTGCATTTAAATACCTCCTTTGTTCTTGCCTCATGGTGCATTGCTCCTTGTCCAACTCTGCTCATTCTCCTTTGCTATGTCGTGTGTTATTCTGATTCACTTTCTTCGTCATGTCTCCATAATTTGATTTCTGTAGGCATCATTCCATGCTCATAGACGAACTCATCCCAATTGTTCTGCAAATGCTGAAGAAGGGTCGACTAACTGTGACAAATCATTTAGTTGGAGTTGACCATCACGTGCAAGAGATTATGAGAAAGCTCGGCATTGTGCATCGTGATGGGCAAGTAATTGAAATATGTGGGAGCGATGTTAGAGTCCTTGGAATATATGGTATTGGGGGGTTGGCAAGACTACTCTTGCAAAAGTTGTTTACAATAAACTCTTTGATCGTTTTCAATGTTATAGCTATCTTAAGGAAATTAGAGAATTATATCAACATGATAAGACCTTGTCCTTGCAAAATCAGTTAATCTCAGACCTTCGGAAAGGATGTGTAAGGTTCAGATGTTCTGATGATGCCAGGGTAGTTCTTGCTGAACAATTTCGCAATAAGCAGGTGCTCATTCTCCTTGATGATGTGGATAATTTTGACCAACTCGATGTGGTTGTTGGGGAGCTTAGTTGGTTTGGTCCAGGAAGCAGGATTATTGTGACTTCTAGAACGAGGGACATTTTTCTGAAGTTCAAAGAGGCTGAGACCTTTGAGGTTGAACCGATGGAAGAAGATAAAGCTCTTCAATTATTTTCAAAGCGAGCTTTTGGAAGGGATTCTCCCATCAAGGGCTTTGAAATCCTTTCCAGGGACATCGTATCAGCTAGTGGGCAGCTTCCTTTAGCACTTGAGATGATAGGTTCGCGTTTGTTTAGAAGATCGGAGGGTACATGGAAAGATATGTTGCAGAAATTGAAGGACGCTCCTCATGAGAAAGTCGAACCCGTGTTGAAGATAAGTTACGATGCTTTAGAAAAAACTGCCAAGGAAATATTTTTAGATATAGCATGTTTTCTTATTGGAAAGGATGAGAGAGTTGCTTTTTACATGTGGGAAGACTGTAAACTTTATCCTACTAGTGGGATTGAAGATCTCCTTGTTATGTCTTTGGTCAAAATTGGAGAAAATAAGGAGCTATTGATGCACGATCTACTGCGAACTCTAGGCAGAAAAATTGTGTTAGATGAACATTCTATTCCAGGTAATCGAAGTAGGTTGTGGGTGCACAGTGAAGCCCTATCCACTCTACGGAAGAAGGAGGTAAACCTGAAAGCCAGCACTACTTTCTTTTCTACCTGTAGTTAATTTTTTTTGTAATTTACCCGATTCCCTTCTAAATTTCAATTTGTAGAATTGGAGAAAATACAAGCAATTCTATAACAAAGTGCAAATTCCTATTCATTACCTTTCTGTTCAAACTGGCAGGGTACTCCAAACGTTCAAGGCCTTGCTCTCACCTTCGACAATGGATCTGATGACTGTTTCACATCTGATGAATATGGCCCGCTATTGAACTTAAGGTTCCTTAAGTTGGATCGAGCCAATATGAGTGGAAATTTTGCTAGTCTTCTTTTAAAATTAAGATGGCTTGATTGGCGTGGGTGCCGTAAGAGCTCTGAGCCTCTTATATTGTGTCTAGAGAACTTGGTCATTCTTGATCTCTCCTGGAGTGCAGTGGCAGATGACTGGGAAGGTTGGACACAAGTAATGGAGGTACAAGGCCCGTTCCTTTTTCGACTTTTTGTGAACACTAGCTAATTGATACTGAACCGTTTCTGTCTCTTTGTTACACAGAAGGCAAACAAATTGAAAGTTTTGGAGTTAACTGGTTGCGGTCAATTATGTAAAACGCCATGCTTCCCAGCTGGCAGCAAATTAGAAAGACTGATTCTTGAACGATGTTCTCATTTGTCACTTATTGACAAATCCATTGGTAATTTGAAATGTTTGAAGTCTTTGAACATCAAGTCCACTCCTATCGCGCTGCTGCCGGAAGAGGTGGGTTCCTTGGATGATTTGGAAGAGCTTCTGATTGATGAAACTCCCATATGTCACCTTCGTTTCTTACGAGGTTCTATGCAGCACCTTAAAACTCTTAGTGCATCAGGCTGCAAAAATATGGCTGAAATATCCGAGTCTATTGGTTGTTTAAGGTCCCTGTCATATCTTGCATTGGATAAAGCTATTATCACAGGAGTCCCAAATTCTGTTAAGTTGTTGGAGGCACTTGTGGAGCTTACTTTAAGAGACTGTCAGCGGATTACTGCACTTCCGGACTCCATTGGGATGCTTATGTCACTACGGAAAATGGATCTGTCAAACACCAGAATTCAGGTATTGCCAGAATCGATAAAAAAATTGGGCAGACTTGAGGTGCTAAGAATGAAGAATACTCACGTAAGAAAATTTCCTAAAGATATTGCAAATCTAGAGAAGTTGGAAGTCATAACATTTTCTGGCTGCCCTTTGAGTGGGAAAATTCCATGTGATATTTCGGGGTTATCATCTCTGAGAATCTTGAAGTTATCGTTTACTCTTATTAGTAGCCTACCTGAGAGCATTTGTCAGCTTTCTCATCTCCAGACCCTCCACTTGCTCCAATGCGACGAACTTCAGACTCTACCAAAATTACCATCTAGTTTAGTGAGTTTGCGCTGGGGAACCAAAAACATGAGGATGGTTCAGGGTCTTTCGTATTTGAGAGATTTGAAAGTTTTGGAATTAGTTAATGATCCCGATGAGGAGATATCTTCCTCTGAACTGTCCCAAACTGATAGCTTTGCCTGGATATCAAATTTATCCAACTTAGAAACCCTAAAGCTGTGCCTTCCAAATGTTACTAGCCTACAAGAAGATTTTCATGCTCTTACTCAACTTAAGAAACTTGATTTGTCCTGGATAAACCTGCAAGACCTCCCACAACTTCCCTCAAGCTTATCAAAACAGGTTCTCAAGAATTGCCAGATCCAGGGGTTGGATTTCTCTAATCTGGAAACTCTCTCCGAGTTAGAGCTCTGTGACTGCACTGCATTGGAAATTCTTGGTCTTGGGAACCTAAGGCTCCTGCAAGTGTTGAAGATATCTCGCTGCAATATCAAGAACCTCGATGGTCTTGAACAAGCATCACAATTGAGAAGGTTTTCCATGTCTGAATGCTTTTCTCTTGACAAATTGCCGGACCTATCAAAGTGCACAAGTCTGGAAATTAAGGAAATAGACTTTTGCAACATTCAGGATCAGCCCCATGAGAGGCACTATAAAAATTGCTGCGCGAGGCGCCGTGATTGTCCGTGCCAATATCAATGTGGTAGTTGATGCCCATTGCAATCATAAAGCTGCAAGGATGCTGTCTATTTCCAATTGAAAGAGGGTGGAGTTTATTTCCTTCTTTTAGGTAAGTCCTGCACTGTTTCTCTGTATCTACCATTAGTAGACTTATTATTTTTGACAGTCTTTCCAAAGTGTTTCTGTATATCTTTTTTTCCTGTTTTCTTACTGCAACATTTCTCTTTCCCATCGTCGTACCATACTTAATCTCTGCTTCTTCTGGGTAACCATGAGATTCAAGAAATATTCATCACACGGACTGTGACTATGTGATTGGTATTGAAATATCTGGCTTTATGCACTATATGATTCCTCATTGACCTATAAACCTTCAGCATGAACCAACTCTATCAGTTCTTTTTCTGTTGAGAGTGGAAATTATTTGCAAAAAACAGAGATCTATAAGTTGATGAAACTAAAAGCGAAAGCATCCATGTGACACATAAATACATCTATAATTTTCCTGCAAATATGAAATTTTTTTCATATGCCAACAGGCTCCTAATTTAATGCCAAACCTACCTATGTTTGAATGAGCCATTACATGCTACTTGTGTCATATCGATTTGGCGGTACTTTGATTGATGGTAACTCAAGAAAGGAGATTCTGTTACTTCAACAAATTTGGAATGCGATGTGTCCGTTTGCTGAAACATTGTATAGACAGTAGCTCATGCTCCTAATAAATAACGAATCAATGATTCACAATCAACATATCTTCAGATCACTCCAGGATTGCGTTGGGAAGAGAGTTCGGATTTGTACTTCTTCAGGACAACGTGTGAGTTGAAGATCAAGGGCGCTGTTGAACATAAGCTGAGATGCTATATCTGACAAGCTGAGTTTATATATCTCATAAATCAGTGATACACGGCAATGCTTTATGTGGATGCTATGGTTAGAGAGAAACGTGAGGGCCTTTGACAGAACCAAAGTGCCATTTTGTCAAACCTTGAAAAGCAAGCACACTGCACCTTGCGGCCTTAATTGTGATATCTGCGAGTGTTATTCCAAGTTCTATTAGATTTTCTTCTTCTTGATGCTGCGTAACAATGTCTTTTTAGTCGATGGAAGAAAGGCCCGTTATTCTGTTCATCTAGGACTTGTGTGAAGTGTAGATTTTGTTTTCTTCATGTTGTATAATACTGCTGTACATTATCTGATATATTTCTTGTCCCGGCCCTCTTTGTTAGTCTGTCGTCAATGTCATTCATCACTCTTCTGTCTCATGCTGCAAAGCGGAGATTTTCAATTACAATTTCGGAAGGTTTATCTCCGATTGTAGAAAGCATGATGAATAATTGGTTGTAGGGATATATTTGAGTTGAATGTTTCAAGCAGTTTGTTATTGAGCTCATATTGATTTGGCAGATTTCGAATATTCTGTTTGCCATAATAAAAATGTAATGTCAGTGGTGGATTTGAAATATCGAAGGTAAGTAAAAAATGATTGTATTGTCAATCCGGTCAAGCATTTGCAAATGACTAATGAAATAACAATTTTAACATCCACAAATCCAATAGAAGATTACTATTATCTGTCAGTCTGGTCAATATGTGACTTTGGTAATAAATTCGAAATATTGATGGTAAGTTACCATCGACAAACCTAATAGTATATACTTTTAGATTTTATAAGTAGGCATGTAACTATTTGTTAGTTACTAATGAGATAAGAATTTTATAATTCACAGGCCCGATAGTAAATTATTGGCTCCTCCTGTGATTTTGTTTCGAGTGGTGAATGGATAACATAGTTGGTAAGTTACTAGAGCATTGACGGTCAGAAATCGCTAATGCTTTTGGTAAGTTCATGAATATATTTGATCAATAGGTAGCAGGTTGCAAAATTGTACTATCGTTATGTAGAATTTACAGATAATGTTATAAATATACTATAAAACAGATCAACGTCGAAGGACTTTCTCAAGAACATTGATAAAATTTGAGTGCATCACATGTCATGATAAAATCTGGCAATCTTGGGAGTCGAACTGACTCCGAGTTGTTTGATTGAAGTTCATGCATGTTCCTTCTACTTTTGTGTATTACTTTAATTAATCATGGAGGTTGGTGTTGTTGATTGAGCATCTTTCTCATCTTCAGGAGACTGAAAGACTTTCCTTCAATTTAGTTATATTTTGGGGCTGTCAAATTGAATTATTTGCACCTACAACATAGAAGGAAGCTGTGGATGAAAGTTATCGTACATAATTTGTCTTGATCTATGATTTAGCTCGGAATGTAACTTATTTTTACCACTAAATTCAGATTAAATCTTGATAACATTACTATTTTTCTAAAGGTCCTTAGGTTCCCCAACTACTTGTTAAGTATATTTTATGTAGATAATTAATTTTTCAAAGTATTGATTGTGCTTAATAAATAAAAAAAACAATGCATTGAAAATTGTAAAGTTTCCTTAATTAATTACTTAAGGAAAATTATTCAAAAAATGCTAAACATATTATATCGTGGTCAATTCAATCTTAATATTTTGGCCAATTTAGTCTTAAATCTTTTGACGATTTGTTAATTTGGTCCCTTCGACCAATTTTAGCATGAAATCAATGACAAAGATGTTAGTCGTCCTATGTAAAACGATCGGCATTAATGTGAACAGTTTTCCATAATTTTTTTTATAAAAATTCAAAATTTCTCTCTTTTTTTCCCACTATTCTTCTTCCAAGCTAGCAACCCTCGCCTCACCAGATCTAGCATGAAATCAATGACAAAGATGTTAGTTGTTCTATGTAATACGATTGGCATTAATGTGAACAATTTTCCATAATTTTTTTTATAAAAATTCAAATTTTCTCTCTTTTTTTCCACTATTCTTCTTCCAAGCCAGCAACCCTTGCCTCACCAAATCTATGCATGGCAAGGACCCCAACGGCCTTCACCTCGCTAGATCTATGCTAGGTGAGGTCTATCACGATCTTTGTTGGCTCGCACAAACTTGGTGAGGGCTGCAACAACCCTAGCCTCACTGACCATTGTTGAGGCCTTGTTATCCCATTAGGAAAGAAGAATGGTAAAAAAAAAAAAAAGAAGACAAAGAAAAAAAAATCTATAAATTATATAAAAATTCATAATATCAAAAAATTACAAAATTTATTTAGCACCGATCATGTCACGTAAGTTTGTCTAGTGTTCATGTCATTGAGTTCTGACCTCTCAAAAGGATATGATTAAATTGGTCATTGTATAATAAGCTTAAGACCTTTAGAACTATTATTCCGATTACTTAACAAATGCCTATTAGCCCTATCTTTTTTTCTAATGGTGTTGAGCAATGTCCGCGACCGATAATGATTAGGGAGGACAAGACAGTAATTTTGGATTACCAAGGATGCCGAAACTGGGGTCAAGTGTAAAGACAAAGGTATTTTAACTAAAATTTCACTGACTTAAGCAATTGCTAAAAACATCGACAATTGATGGCAGGAGAGCAAAGGCCCTCGGCAACTCTCTTGAAACGAGAACAATGTCCACAACCAACTTACGTATTTAAGTAATTTTTTTTTTTTGGGGTGATATTTACAACTATTTATTGGTTCATTATCAAGGCGGGTGAAAAACAATTAACGAAAAATACCAAAAGCATGTCTCACTTTTCAGTTTTCACCCAATTATCCCTTACATTTCTCTACTTATGGAATACAAACCCAAATTTTACTCTTGAATACGATTTTGTACACTCACATCAATTATCTTTGTATTCTTATTCACGGAAATATCTTCTTCTTCTTTTCTTTTTAAAATTTCCCCTTTACTAATCATAAATTTTCTCATACCATTCAAAATGTTCAAAATCAATTAAAAACCAAATCACAAAAACTCAAAGCAATTAGCTAAAATGAGTTTGCGGAGAGGGTCAATTTGTCCTGTTAAATATGAAGGTATGCTTAGACGTATGTAAATAGTAATTGTGAAAATAAAGGCGTGTGAATGGTCATCGATCCAAAGTGAAGTATGTTTTGTATATTTTTTTTTAAAACATTGAAAATCATAAAAGCAATGTCTGTGACTAGAAATTTTGAGAAACTCCTAGGGGACCGAAGTCGAATTTATGGTACAGTAAGAGTGTGTTTGGTAACATTTCTATTCTCGAAAATAATTTTTGTTTAGAAAAATTTTATTATACCTATATTCCATATACAAGCTTATGAGTAGAACACATTTCATACAACCCTAAAATTTCTAGGGAAAATTCCAAATAAGAACCCGAAGTGAATATATTTTCTCAAATAAAGACCCAAAGTGAACTTTGTGTCAAATAAGGATCCGAAGTGGACCAATTGTTTCAAATAAGGACCCGGAGTGAATTTTGTGTCAAATAAATATCTAAAGTGATCAAGTTAATATCTATTAAGGACCTTAGCTCGCCGGTAGACATTTTCCGGCAAATAAAATAGGGGCAATTTTTTTTAGAAATTTATGATTGGAAAAAAAGGGAAAATTCTAAATTAATTAAGTTTAGGTTATTCATTTAGATGTTTACGTTTTCTTCTTTCTTCTCCCCTGCTGCTCCTCAAACAAATTACTGCTCGGTCATCGTCGCGACTCGATTCTCGTCGCTCCTCACCTTGCTTGACCGGTGGAGAATTTGGGTCTCCACAAACAAACAAAGAAGCATCTAGTTTTCTTATTGTTTTTGAATTCGTCTCAATCGGCGGAGAATTTGGGTCTTCGACTTTGTGGAGGATGGGTACAAGGAATGGAGAGACCGTAGAAAACCTAGGGTTTTTTTGTTTTTGTTTTAGGATTTGTTAATTTTCGCTAAATTTTTTTGGGACAAAATTGCCCAAACTTCGATCATTGGAAATGTCACATGCTTGATAGTTGGCGAATATTTGGCTGACGAGCAAGCTTAGGTCCTTATTTGAAATTCATTTAACTACTTCGGGTCCTTATTTGAGACAATGGATCCACTTTAGGTCTTTATCTGATACAAAGTTCATTTTGGGTCTTTATATGAGAAAATCGATCTACCTTGGGTCCTTATTTGGAATTTTCCCAAATTTCTATTATCAAAATAGAAAAAGAATAGAAAAAAATTTGATATAACCCTTAAATTTCTTTTTTTCTACTCAATCTAGTCACTGAGCCTCGACCATGGCCAGCGATTAGCTAGAGACGAGGGTCGTGAAACCTCACCCAGCCATGATGAGGTCCCTTACAATGGTTGGGCGATGTCTAGCCTCACCCGTCCACCTTGCCTAGCCATAGCGAGGCTCAACCTTGCCTAGCTATTAGGAGGTTGGCTTTACCTAGCGTTGATATCTAAATTTTGGCAATTTGTTTAATCGTGTTCATAAATTACTAATTTTTAGATTCTAGCAAATATAATTTTCATTTAATTGCATCACATGTAGAAATTCGAAACATTTGCATTGCCAATATTAATTATTACAGATTTTTGAAAAATTATTATTATAATTTTTTAAAAAATTTCGATGCCCGCCCGGCCCCTTCTTCTTTTTCGTCTATTCTTTCCCCCGCGTGGCCCATCTCTTCTTTTCCTTCTCCCGGCCCAACCCACTTCTTCTTCTCTTCTTTTCCCCTCCGCTTGGCTTTGGACGCTGGCTTCCCGACAAAGGAGGAGGGGGCGAAGGACGGCGTACGACGAGGATGAGCAGCGAAGGGAATGTCCTGGTACGATCGGCCTGGGCAGGCTGGCGGTACAGTTGGCATCGGAACTTAAAAGGGAGAGAGTAACGTTGGCTGGGGGGTTCTTTCGGCTGAAAACCAGAGGGGAGAGAGAGACCGAGAGAGCTTGACACCGAGAGGGAGAGGTCCCAGCGACTGAGCGAGAGCGGGAGAGCTTCAGCCGACGTCTCGGATGTGCACGAGCTCCGGCGGGCGACTCCTTCCGTTCGACATCCTCAGGCCGAGCCGGTAAGCCGCCCTTCTTCCTCCCCTGTTTTGGGCACGACGCCTGGAGCTCGCGGACGACCGGCTCGCGCGGACTTCGGCCCCCGTCCATTCCTCCTTTTGTTGTTGCATGTTTAGTTGGGGAGTCTTGGTTAGGGTTCGGATCCTAGTTGAACCGGAAACCTCATGATTCGTGAGCGCCCCTCACCCGTTCGACGAAATGCTTAAGTGAGATATAGTTTTCGTCCTCTCGTTTTTGGCCGAAATCGAGTCGTCCGTGCGCGTCGTGTTCTATTGGGATGTTCCAGTGGTGTTGGGCGACCTTAGGGGTCGGCCATGTAGTCGTTCGACACGTTCCCATTGTCGCCGTAGTTTGTTTGGTGTTTGGCTGTGGCGTGGCTCTCGTCTGGCAGTGGGGAGGTCGGCCGACGGGTGGCGTTTGGAGTGGACGACGCCGGTTGGTTATAACATATTCGAGAGATGGGGACGCTGCGGATGGTGTTGGTTCGGGGAGGAGGGCTTCAGGGGAAGACCTGCGTAGCGGAAGGCGCGGAGAAGGAGGGGAGAAAAAGGGAAATAAAGAATAAGAAAAAAAAGGGAAAGTGAAAATATATATAATATAAAAATATTTAAGGAAGAAGAAGAAGAAGATTGGGCTACGGGCTCTAGTTTTGGGCCGGTCGATGGAAATAAGAAAAGTGGGCTGTTAGGGACCGAGCTGGGCCGAGAGTCGTATAATGGAATTGGGCTGGAGGCCGAGCGGGCCTTTCTCTTTCTAATTTTTTTATGGGCCATTTGGGGTTAATCCAGAGTGGGCCTTAGCGAGACCCGGTTTTTAACCCGACCCGGACCGATAGGGTCCGGGTCGGTTTAGTCGAGCCGGGTCTCTTGACCCGGTCCTAATCTCTTGACCCGGTCCGAATCTCTTTCTTCTTTAAATATAATAATAAATTTTAAAAATATATAAAAAGGTCATAAAAATTATTAATTAATTAAAAATATTAAAAATTCTGAAAATTCTTAATAATTTATAAAATATTGAAAACATTTAAAAAAAATTTAAAAATTCATAAAAAAAAATTAGAAAATTCAGAAAATGCATTGATAAATTAAAAAAAAAAGTTAAAATTGTGGAAAATTGGAAAAATCAAAAGATTTTTAGAAAATTGGTAAAATCCTTAAAATTCCAAGAAACTACTTGAAAAGCTTAAAAATAGTTTTTGGGTAATCTTCTCTTAAAAAGTGGGAGCCTTTTGATCTAAAATTGTGCTAAAAAAATTGAACAAGCCTTTAAGGCTCTACCATAAGATTTCAATTGTCTTTAAAGACGAATATCCTTAATCACGCACTTTCCTTATGTTGATTATGGTTTCCCTTTGGCTTAGTTAGCAATGGCATGTTTCTTTATTGGTAATGTTAGGTTCTTGCTCTCCCAATGCAATTGATTTAACGTTATCTTGGTTGCTGACTATTATTTTAATGATTGTGTATGTTATTTCACATGTTAGTAGATAGGTCTAAAATCAAACCACACTACTTAACAAAAATCTTTCTGAAATGAACAAAATTAAGTACCAAAAGAGCACAAATTGCTTACTTAGTGTAATCAAGTCCCTGACCGAAGATCTATGTCACCATATAGGCCACTCAATTTGAATTCATCCTTCCCATTCTAGCTAGGAATCCATGATGTTGAAAATTGTTTTTGAAGATCTAATATCTTTTGGATATTAGGACAGATCACCCCAATGTACTTAGCCATCCCATCTCTTTGCTTATGAATTCTTTCCATGAGTTGCACTCTTATAGCTTCAAGCATTGTGATGATAGGTTTGTCCCTAGCATCAATGATGCTTTTGTTGAAACTTTTACACCAGTTGTTCAAGAAAATGTCACATTTTGAGTTTAAACTATAGTAGGATTTGCTCCATTGCACGGGAGGCTTCTAGGACAACCATTCATAAGCTTTTTCATTAATTGCCTTCAGCTCTTCCATCGCCAAGTTAAAATCACATACCTTAGTCACCATGGCATCCTTCCAAAGGAGCTTTTTAAGTTCTACCCCTTTATGATGTAGTTTGAAGTTTTCGTAAAGATGCCTTAAGCAAAATCTATGTTATGCTTTAAGCATTAGATTTGCTAGTACTTGCATCAATCTTTTCTGTTTGTTGCACAAGAAAGTCTAGTACTTTGAATTTTCAGGGTCATTAATTCCCAAGTCTTCTACAATCAACCTATTAAACCAATGCCGTGTCTTGTATGTTTCTTGCTCAATAACTGCCTATGCAAAAGGATACATTTGATTGTTGCCATTTATGCCCAATGATGCTAAAAGTATACCCTTGTAGCTTGATGACAAATGACAACCATCAAAATCCACCAATCGCCTACATCCTTCTACAAAGCCCCCTCTTAATGCATCCAGACAAATATAGACTCCCCTAAACTTGAATTGGTCTTGATATTGCTTGGTTTTGATTAGACACATGGATCTTGGGTTGGCGTCAAGAAGTGTTGACAATAGCTCCTAAGCATCCAAAATTGCTCCTTCTCATTCCTAGTGATCATATTCATTGCCGTTGCCCTAGCTCTATAAACCGTTGTCCTCGACAATTTTAAAACATTCTCAGACTCCATTGCTTTTTTCTTTTTCCATTGAAGCACCTAACCATGTAGGATTGTTTTTATTAGGTATATTCTTAACAAACCTCACATTTCTCCCATATTTTATGGCATGGTTCCTAATGGCCTTTCTGAACTCCTTAGCATTACTAAAGTACATTCCCAACTTGAAGACATGATTTTCCATATCAATCTCAGCATTAAACTCGGGATGTATATACTCATTTTCACCATACATATTCAAGAAATCTACATTATCAGCTAACACATCTACATACATGTCTCCAACCTCCATATCCCCCTCCATTAAACCATCACTATGAGCACAACTTACATTTCTTATGTATAACTCATCAAGATCAACAAAGGCGAACCCATCTTCTCTAGCAACACCATCACATCCACTATCATACATTGAATAGTTTAGTTCTTCACATTCCTCAACTGGTGGAAAATGAAGCAAAAATAAAGTCAATATATTTCCATGCAAAACATACACCGGGAAAAAATAAAACAAAAATAGTAAACAATTGCAATAAAATTGTACCATGCTTTGATTAATGAAAGAAAACTAGGCACACTAGTGACTATATACCATACTTATTATTGGATACCGTTTGTCAAAATATTGTGCATTATGTAGTTAAAATGTTTTCGATGTCGCCATAACTTTCTCCCTAGGCAAGCCAACTATGGTGGCTCGAGAACCAAACTTGGAGAATATATACTGTAAGGAAAAGAAAATTGGTCCCATTCAAAGCATTTCTTAGATTCATATTTTATCGGCTTGAAACTTACGGAAACGACTGCTAAGTTTGGTCGACTCAACTTTTGTCTGGATTCTGTCTTTCTTGTTCAACAAACAAGGCTGAAACACAATCCTATCAAGAAGACCTAGTTGCAAATTTACTAAGAAATTGTGGAATGATAACTAGTAGGATCTATGATGTATCTTGACACAAAGATTAAAATAGTCTTCAGATTAATAACTTGGGAATAAGAACTTCTAACAAGTAATCTAACAAATTGCCACTTTAGAAGTTACGTCCGTTATAGTGCACAAAAACTGTAGGAAACAAGATGCCTTTAGTTCCTACTAACAAGTCCACACAAAAATTATTGGAAACAAGATGCCCCTATATTTTGACTTAAACTCATGCGCACATGGACTCAAATTGATTTTGTCTCAATGTGCTTCCATCAAATTTTCTCCTCTAAATACTTTCCATCAGAGAACCCATATCAGAGTAATTACGGTTTTTATGAATGTTTATCTGCTTTCCTTGTAAGAATCTACGTGGGCTTTTAAATTCCATGACATGCCAGGAGCTCCAACCATCAGTGACAAAAAAAAAAAAAAAAGGAGCATTAAAAAATTGCAAAACAGGGACCATCATCACAACACGTTGGACCCCAATGGCAGAAATATCTAATTAAAAACCCATAGTGGACATAACTTAGATGCATTTTTTCAGACAAAAGAGACATTAACTCAGAAATCCGACGAAACAAGCAAAAATAACAATATAAAACAAAAAAAAAAATCCTCCTACCATCACTGTCCTCACTGCCATCTGTGTGATATTCCACCACATGCCCACGCCTTGTCGACATGTTGCTTCGACAAGTTACAACCACTTTAAACGAACGAAGGATCAGTTGCACCAATTTGAATGAAACTGACCTCGGTTGAACGGGAGTGTGGATCAAAGTGTCTAGTGAACCTAGGAAAAGATAATGAAGAGTCAAGGCCCTCGTGTTACACACGAATGTCTCAATAACGAAAATGTGGCTTTGCTCAAGATTTGTCTTCTTCGTTGGAAAGAAATGAAGACAAAAAACAAAAGAAGAAAATGTGAAGAAACAAAGGTAGGGGTTTCTTGTTGTGTTTCAATTCGTGCTCTATTAACAGAAAATTTGGGTGCTCCAAGTGAGGGAGGACAAACAACGGAGAAGATGAAGAGAAAAAGAAGAAAAATGTGAGAACGTGAAGAGTCTGGGGGTCTTGTTTTTAAGGTTTGTGAATTTCTTTTTTTGGACAAAATTGTCCATATTCCGGCCACTAGAAATGTCACACACTCGCTGGCCAGTGAACATTTTGGCCGGTCGGTGAGTTCAAGTCCTTATTTGAGACTTATTAGCCACTTCGAGTCCTTATTTGAGACAATAGTCATTTTTGGTCTTTATTTGAAAAAGTAGACTCACTTTGAGTCATTATTTGAGATTTTCCCTAAAAAATATTTTGAATAGTATCGAAGGATTTATTTGACTTTGTTATGGAAAGTTGAGGGAATAAATTGAACAAATAAAAAGTTTAAGAGCTAAATCAAATATTTAGAAATAGTTTTAGAACCATATTGAATAAATTAGAAGTCTAAGGATGATATAGTATATTGGACCAAAGTTTAGAAATTACTAGTATCATTTTTCCTTTTAAAAGAGGACTCTTTAGGACATGATAATTAGAGCTATATACACATCTTATTTCCATTACGAGATGATGATGATGCATAGCAATACCAGTCATCGGATACTATCACAATGGTCTATACGCCGATTGTTGACTTGGGTACCGTCCAAGTTAGCAGACTCCTAAGCTTCTGAGTTATCTGTGAGATGGGTCCAAATTGATGATGTATTAGGAATTTCTGCCTCGGTCATTAAGATAATATGTAGATAGGCATGTACTCATGACACATATTTGAAAGTGCTAGAATTACCGCCAAGAGGGGGGGTAAATAGGTATAAAAACAAATTAAGCTAAAACAGTAAAAATTATTTTAATCAACCAAAGTCTAATTGGCACTAGACTTCTGAAAAAATTCTAACTCAAATAAGATGTTTTGAAAATTGGCAGAACTTAGAAAAATATTGCAACAAACAAATTGAAAGAGTTAAGGGAGAGAAAATTAGACACACGATTTATATTGATTCGGCTTAGATCAAGCCAACGTCCACTCTTTCACGCTGACAGTTTCACTATGGAATCAAAAGAGAATTACAGCAATTTGAGTACAATCACTCAGTGAAGAGTTTCTTTCTCTCTCACTAAGTCACTCCCTTTGGTGTTTTTCTCTCTTGAGTACAATTATAAGCACTATCGAGGAAGAACAAGCGATTGAAAATGCTTCAAACTTTGGAATTATATCATCATGCACACTTTCAAATGGACCGAATGACCTCATTTAATACTTCTCCATGCCTTTCTAACCGTTGGCACTTTCCAAAGGAATTTTTTTCAATCAACCTGTTGGACAGAATTAATAAACAAAATCTTGTAGCCATTTGAAGATTGAGATAAAAATCCGATGATCTTGGTCGCCCATATAATCATAATTTAGGTTTCCATAAGTTGATACTTCCCAAAAAAGAACTTATCTTCGAAATTGATTTCACCAATCTGTGATTCATTTTATCAAAATATTTAGAAAAGGTAAGTGATATTCTCTGCCAGAAAACCAAATATGTTTTTCACGTACTGAATCCTTGTTGTCTAATTATATCACCGTTCTTGATTTAGGTTCAGTCTGTATCTTCGTCAGAGTGGAAAGACTTCTGTTGTAAAATAGACTTTGACATCATTTCACAGAAGTCTAATATTCCTTAAAATAAAAATAAGAATAAGAGAAGGAAAGTTATGTCAACTTCAAAACCTGATGGGAGTTTTCTACAATATCCACACATATAAAGTTCACAAAACGACTCTGCAAACTTCATATAAACACTTCTTCTTGGTGATGTCCATATTCAAATTTGGAATGACGACATGGAAGGAAATGGAAAAGCCATAATTTCTCCACGGTCCCTAGAGCCTAGTTTCCATGACACTGGGATAGCTTTCCTAGCTATGGCAAATGCGACGACTTCAGTTCATCATCTACACACAAAACCATTATGCTAGAGGGAAGCCTAGGCAACTTTTTGATCATGTCGCAGTTGAGTAAATCAAGTGTTCGAAGATTGGAAAGTTGGTGGATCTCTGCCGGTAAGCTGGAAATAGTAGAATGTCGCAGCCTCAAGATTCTCAGATTATGCAGTTTCCCAATCTCGCTTGGAATACCCCCCTCGAGACTCCGACACCAGGAGGCGTGTATTTCTTCGAGGCTGGTAAGCTCTCCAATAGCAGGAGGGAACTCTCTAAAGAAACAAGAATCCATCCTCAGCACCTTCAAATTTTGTAGATTTAATATCGAATCTGGAAACTTAGAAACGCCAGTCCCTGACATGTCTAACTCGACTAATGATCTCCCTATGTTGCCAATTGAGTTTGGAAGCTTCCTTATTCGACGGCAATCCCTTAATGACAAGCGTTTAAGTGTGACCAGTTCTCCAATGGAGTCGGGAAGTGCTGCAATTCTAGTGCCATCCAGGGAAAGAAATGAGATATTCGTCAAGTGACATATCGTTCTTGGTAGATGACTCAATGAGAAGCAGTTGGAGGCAGTCACAGTTTCAAGCTGCTTTAGATGACCGATGGAGATGGGAATTTCTTGTATCGAAGTCCCATCCATGAAAAGCTCTTTTAGAGCTGTCAGGTGACCCACTTGTACCGGCAACATGCTGAGCTCTGTGCAGAACTTCAAATTCAAGGAAACCAAACACCTCAAATCGTCAATCGAATGATCTATCTTGACCAATTGTGAACATCGCTCCAGAATCAATATGGCCAGATTTTTGCAGCCAGAGAACTTAGGAGTGACTAATAAGTCAGCACAACCTGTAAGATCTAGAACTCTTAAGTTCTTCATCTGCAAAATAGGAAATTTATTTGCATGATTTTACTTCACAAATAGTTACATTAGATCGGGCGATTTCAGTGTAGCAATGAATTGTGAACTACCTCTATTTGATCCCAGCCTTCCCAGTCTTTCGTAACTTTGCTCCACGACAGATCGAGAATGGTTAAGTTTCCCAGGCGAAAATTAGTCACTTGGAGATGTCGAGGGCACCCTCGCCAACGGAGCCACCTTAAATTTGGAAGAAGGTTAGCAAAATCTCCGGTAATGTCTGCATGATCCAATTGAAGAAACCGTATGTTTGGCATGCTCTCAAAATCTTCTGATGTAAGTTTGACTGAACTATGCCACTGAAAGTTAAGGCAGAGTGCCTCAACCTTTTCTGTTCCCTGTGATGGACCAGAAAAACGAACAGAAGTATTGAGAATGGTTTCTCTTCTTGACATGCAACAGTCAGGAAACATTCCTGAAGAAAAATGACAATTTCAAATGCACACATGGACGGATCTTAACAGTATCAGGCGAAATAGCTCTTTGCCTTTGGCGGTGAATATAACAAAAGTATTTCGTCTGCTTCACTATGGAAAAAAGAGAAGAAAAAAACGAACACGAAATATTACCTTTTTCCGCTTTATCATATGGAGAGCTATTTCATGATTAAATAATCTACTCCGCCTTCCTGGATTTGTAAGACTCTCCGCCCGAACGATTTCTCTGCCAAGTCGCCTTAACGTGCTATGCATCCAAATCTGGTTGTTCTCTCCAATTTTGGCTAGGGGAGTCAAAATTTCACTGGGAGGCAGCAAAGAGAAGTCATGCCATAAGTACAAAGCAATTCTGCTATCCATTCCAGTGGTAAAGCAGGCGATATCCAGAAATATCTGTTTCTGCTCATAATTTAATCCTCCCTCCAAAATAATCTGAAAATCCCTCCAGTGGAATGTTGGTCGCTGTAGTAAATTTTCACATTCCTTCAGCGTTGTATTATTGCAGACTGCACACATAACATCAATGAACAATGGGAGTCCTGCCTTAGCATAAAGACTTGTCCGAAGCTTGTAGTTCCAAAATAAGAAAGAAGGTGGTGGTTTAGATGGATGCTGCCTAAAGAGTTGAAGAGCCTGATCTTTATCTAACGGACTAACATCATAAGTCCGGATCTGAGGAGAGTCTTCCAGGATGACACTGTTTCTGGTGGTAACAAGGATCCTACTTCCAGAAGCAAAGCAATCAAAGCAATCTCCGATGAGCTTCTGGACACGAAAAGCTTTTTCCACATCGTCAAGTATAATCAAGACTCTCATGTTGCAAAATAAGTCCTTGAAAAACTCGATTCCCCTATTGACAAAAGCAACATCCTCAAGTTCCCGTTTTAAAATATCGGAAACCAACTTAGTTTGCAAAAGCTGAAGCCCTCCCGAGACTGGGGTTGTTTCTTTAATATCTGCGAGGAAGCTACATCCATCAAAATCACAAGAGACTTGGTTGTATATGAGTTTTGCAAGAGTTGTCTTGCCAATCCCATCTTCTCCTTGGATCACGACAACGATCTGCTTGTCCTTATCATCAATATTCATCAAGCTCATGATGTGGCTTATTTGATCATCAGTTCCAGTATCTTTTTCGATTCCGGCAACTTTTCTTTTCTCTTCCACTTTAGCCACCTACAAGAAACATGATGATTGCTCACTCATAAGCCGTAAGATGCAAAGTAAGTGCCTAACTGTGCTGATCTTTCCTAACGTTGTCGTGTCTGCATAAATTGTCTACTACACGAAGTCACTGGTCATCCTGATCTACTAGTGATCAACATTAATGCCACATAATTTTAAAGGAAATCCAAGTTTCAGGGGTGATGATCTTTTACCTTTCAAGATATGTTTTGTCAAACAATTAACCAGCTTTGAAAGTTCTTATCTATACACCAACAAGCGGATCTTGACATTTATGTGTCTGTGAATGACGGTGTAGATTAAAACTACAGAACATATAAATAAAGAACATGACCCAATTGGAATATGATTTGGGGCGTCAAATGTTCAATCATCGAAATATTGTCGGTTCCCACTTTTATCACGCATGTTCTCCTAACAGTGTTCAACGCAACCCACAACAATGTTCTCAACATTGCAAATTGAAGTTTCCTCATAGCAAGCATAAGAACGAATAGTCTCTTGGACTTGTCTTTATTACATACTAGAAAATACCGTGCTTTGCCGCAAACACTATTAATGGTTAATCTACGTTTAAAGACTAAAAATATTAACATAAAATATATACACACACATACATACATATATATGTATATATTCATTTTAATAAGTATCCTTCAAACTCAAAAGCTTCTATTTATTTCGACAAAGATGTGGTCTAGAAGTAGACCGAAGATTTTGCATCTCGTCATCACTTGAAACATTGTTATTATCATTTCATGTATAGCTCAATCAATATTGTCGGGACTTTTTTCTAAATCATGTTAAAAAAAGATATCATGAACATGAAATCTCAAGTAGGATGCAAGTTAAAACTTGAGTGATTGATCAAACATGTGATTATATGTAATCAGTATATCTTTCAACTTTTGCTTGGAAATTTGTCATATTCCTCAAAATTCAAACTATGGAAGCCTTATATGACTCCTTTTTAATTGTAACCCTTCTTGAAATGCATAAAATGAAACTTCATAGTGCAAACCATTTTTTAATATAAATTGCGTTTCTCATTGTTGGCCCGTCTTCTAATTGCGTAACCTTTTTTTCTTAGTTTTCTAATAACTTAATCTTTTAAAGAAAAATGATTTATCTAACATGACATTAGAGCACAGGTCAATGGTTTAAATCCCGGCGCTTACTCTCAATTTTTTAATACTTGTTATTTGTGTTATTCTGTTTGTTTTCCTATTTCACTAGTTATCCTCTTAATGTGGTTCCCTCCACAACTAGTCTTGCGCACGCAAGGATAGGCTAACAAGCGACGGGATGTTTTAAATCATATGGTATAAAAACACTGTTGGTGTGTTTTGATTAGCTTAAACTATTAAGAAGATATGGTTTATCTAACAAAATTAAGTTGTACATACAATAGCTGCTACAACATCTGAAGACACACATTAATAGTATAAACTAAAGCAAAAGTGAGGAAAAAGCAAAGAAAAAATAAAATAAGATGCAGTATCACGTGGTACCGCTTCACATGTTTCGAAAATAAAGTGCCAAATAAACTTAGAGATGAAAATAAAAAAAGATAATTTTTCATTGACGCTTCACACAAATTCATTAAAGCGATAACACCGCTTAGATTAGTTTAGATCAGATGAACAAAAAATTTCGCCAATTTTTTTTTTTAAAAAAAAACAAAGAACCAAAATTCAAAGCGGAAAAAATAGAAATAGATATTTTAAATTAAAATGCATGAGAGAGTAATTAAATTATGGGAAAAGGCCTAAAAAAAACCCAAATTTTGTCAATTGTGACACATTCAATCTAAACTTCGTTTTGCGATACCAAAAATCCCAAATTTGTACCCGTGGAACACTTTTACTCTAAACTTTTTTAGGTGACACTAAAAATCTCAAGTTTATATTTGTGTGACATATTTACCTTAAATTTTATTTTTGTGACACCAAATTTTTGCGATAAATGTATTAAACAGATACAAGTTTAGGGTTTTTTTGACGTCATAAATTTTTTTTACAATAAATGTGTCACACTATACAAGTTTGGGATAAATATATCATATAGATACAAATTAGGGATCTTTGGTGTTACAAAAATGTGTCAAAAGTATGCATAGTTTAGGGTTTTTGGTGACTTTTACCTCAAAATTATTAATTTAGGCATTTGTCCCTTGATAGAATATTTGTAAAATAACTAATTGAGGATTGTGATTACCTAAGAGTAGGAGGTCCTCTTTACTTGATATAATAGTATAGATACGTGTACTCAATTCGAGTAAGTGATGATATGGAGAATACTTTTCACTGCAGTATTGCATTGGATTATTCAAAGATTTTGATAAATAATTTTGATATCATTCCTTTCAGATTTATTACTCTTTTAAGTAATTTAAGCTTTCTATTTTATAATAAAATTTGATGAAACCATTTTATTGTAAATTTAACACTTTAAAATTCAAAATATTTTTTAAAGTCCCATTTAATTAAGATTTTACTTGAAATTTGAGATAGAGCTAAAATTATTAATTATTATTTTTATATGTGCATGATAAATTCCATTTCAGTTTGCCTCATTATTATTTGGTTGGTCTTTTGTTTTTTTGTTTTCCTTATGGGTTAATTGTAGATTTAGTCCTTCAAATTCCTGCATAACTTTTATTTTGTTCAATCAAGTCCTTTTAATTTCTAAGATTTATGCGAGTTGATCCTCTAAGTTTATTTTGTACAATCAAATTCTCTTAACTTTCTTAATTTATACAGTCAAATCTTTCGGTCAATCACTCTAACTAATTTGTACAATCAATTACTGACGTAGCACTGCTTACGTAACGAAAAATGACGCCAAATGCACCGACAATAAATTGGAAAAAAATTAAAAATAAATGTTAATTTGACAATGTTAGTGATAGTGGGTAAACGAAGCACTTGATTGCACAAACCAGTAAATTTCGAGAATTTGGCTTCACAGAACAAAACTTAGACCAAATTGCACAAATTCAGAAAGCAACAAGACTTGATTACACAGAATATTAGTTAGAGGACTAAATTGCGCTTACACTAAAACTTAAAAGACTAAATACGTAACTAATTGCTTTCTTATTTTTACTTTATTTGATTAGCCAAACTTTACACTCACACCCCAAATAAGATGCCAAGAGGCAAAAATGACTTAAGAATTAAATATTCATCTTACAGTATAATTAGAGATAAGGATTTGAAAATCATATTAGAAGAAGAAATCTAATTCGAAAATTGAATTTTTTTATAGATGCATGTGGAAACTCTTGGATTGAGCAAAGCCAATCTAATCCGGTGTCACCCGTGATCCCCTTTCCTAACGGCGATCTAGTAGTACATGCGACCCCAAAGGCGCTATTGCGACATACAGTCCCTGAACTTTGGCCCAATGCGTAATTTGATCCCTAAGCTTTTAATTTATTGAATGTGATCTCTAAACATTAGTCCAATGTGTAATATGGTCTCTGAGCTTTTAATTTGTTTAATATAGTCCCTAACCTTTTGATACATGTGCAATACAGTCCTTAAATTGTATGAAAATATTCAATATAGTTCTTCCATAATTATTCAAGGCCAGAGACTACATTGAACATTTTCATATAGCTTAGGGACTGTATTGAACATATACCAAAAGTTTTGAGATTACATCAAGCAAATTAAAAGTTTATGGACTACATTGAGCAAAATAGAAGTTCATGGACCAAATTACACATTGGATTAAAGTTCAGGGATTGTTTGTGCCAAATAATAATGATCTAATCCACAAACGTTTATACCTCAAAGTTCACCGCAAGGCATAATGATCAAATTGAAGAATGATTAGTGAATTAATTTCTCAAACTGATGAATCATAAATCAAAATGATCGAATTGAATATTTTAATAAAATACCTAAAATGAGTTCGTCTTGACATAGACACATGTTAAGTAAGTCGACAATTTGCAAAACAGTAAGTCTTGCCTAACACTTCATGATCAAAGTTAAATATATCTCAGTGTCAAGCGGTCATGACAAAAAAATATATCTCAATGATGGGAATAATATTGTAAACGTAAAGTTTATATACCATATCATGTTCGGCTGGTTTGTAATTTACAAATTCTCATTTATATTGTTGTGAAACTATAATAATAGGAACTAGGATTAAACCTACATAATTTAATAGGTGAAATATAATAAACTGTGAATCGACAAAATCAATAGTATTTAATTGCTAGTTTCAATAAAGATTCCCTGGATTCGCTCATGATTCAGTTTTTCATTGACAAGAATAATAGACACGCGTCGTTAATATCTTGAATTGAATCAAATTTTATTATATGAAACAAGAATCAACAGGCCTTTCCCCCACACAAATTCCTTTCATCTTCAAGATAGCCACAGGCCCATTTCATGCCGTAAGAATAGTTTGCTATCAGGTCTATATTTAAATTGATGCAATTCTGAGTCAGATTATGTATTCTAAGATTTCACATGACCGGCCATACAAATGTCAATAAAGTAAATCAAATCTACCAAAATTTATATGCGTGAGTGATATTATTTTGATCTTCATTATTAATTAACAATTTAATCTTGATGTCGTGCTAAAGCTTACATGCGTTAGGTAATTCCCTCTTCCTATGTATATGGCCCACAAGGTGTTTTGATCCCTCCTTCCTAATAACATGTAATCCACCCCCTCTCCCCAAACTAGCCTCGGCTTCACCCAATTAATCGCTATTAGTAGGGGTGTGCAAAAGAACCGGGACCCGCCCGGACCACTCGGAACTAGACCGGAACCACCCGGAACCGGTCAAATTCCCGGTTCCAATTTATGGGAATCGGTGGGTACCAGTCCAGTTCTCGGTTCCATGGGTAGATCTGTTCACCTTGATCGGACCGATTATATTATAATAATATATTAATTTTTAATATTAAAATAAATTTCGAAATTACTAATTAGCAAATCTAAATTTTAGGGCTCCATCTCTTCTTACGGTTTCCATATTTTTATAAGAATTTAGTAAAATGTGTAAGCTACCTTTCAGCAACTCAACAAATGGCTTATTCAAAAGATACTTTCGAGACTCACATAGGACACTGTATTTAAGAATATATGGAGTACCGATGGAATTGTTTCTACAAAAAGAATTTAGTAAAGCAAAGGTTGCAAGAGATTAAGTACTACTATGGGATAAATGAAATACAATCTACACCAAAACCATCCAAAACCTTGAACTTAAAGAATATTTTAGATTTCAATTGAAATGATTCAAAAACAGGAAAAAAAAAACTATTTCTCTTCTTTGGTAGTGTTTTCTAATTAAAAAAAAAGAAGGAAAATGGTACATTTAATTAAGCCAATTCGATTTAAAGAAAAATATTATTCGATATGAAGAATACTCATGGCAGGATTTGGAAAATGATATTATTATTAGTGAGACTGGTTTCATGGATTCACCTAGGAACCAGACCGGACCGGCGGACCGTCCAGTTCTCGGGTGGATCCATATAACTAACGGGTGATTCCCAGTTCCAATTTTTTGAAACTGGTCCTTAGCGAGCGGTTCCTGGTTCTAGGCCGAGAATCGCCCACCCGGATCATGCACACCCCTAGCTATTAGGGTGTGTCTATATACATATAAAAGCCAAAACAACCATTTATCTCACTATTTGCTCTTTAAAACTACCCTTGCATGAAAAGTTAAAACTACCCACTATACTTTCTTCATTAGTAACCACTCAGTTCACACATCTATAATAACTATTCACTGCGCATCCACTCAATTAAACAATTAATTAATTCCTCCACAACCTGTTTCTTTTCTCTTTAGATGTAATCCACCGGCGATCACTTGCACATGCCTAGCGTGTCTCGACACTAGTTTTTTTTATCTATAAAATCTTTCCTATTTGTGAGATTTGTTATTGACTAGTTGCTTTCCTTTTCCTAATTTTAAAGGAATTAGATTAGTCACAACTAATCTTCTAGTTTAAGCAGATCACATTTGAATATTTTGACATGAGATCCATAGATAATGCTTATAAAAATAGACACAAATATTATGTGAACACTGAACATTAATATCTCAAGGTGTTATAAAATATGTAGTAATGAGCAGCTTTCAAAGGAGAATAATGAACAAGTATAGAAACAGGCAACATAGATTCCCTCTAATCATTATTGTTACCTAATATAAATCGGTGTTGGGGTTGCAATATATCTGGAAATAACTTTTTTGCGTAAATGGTTCAAAACTTTGCATATATGATTATTTAATGGAAAATCAAATTACAGCATGATTTCTACTTTTAGTTTCATTAATATTGTTTTGTTATACAGATTACTCGGTCCAAAAAGGTATTTCAGTGCATTCATGTGTTTATTTTATTTTATTTCACTTTTTAGTAATTGATTGCACTATAATCGACATGTGGAGTCAATTTTCTTTAGCCTTTTGGCCTCCTTTAACTAAACTTCTACCGTCTAGATCCGTCCCCGATATTAAGCTTGTCTCACGATCATGAAAAGAAGAAGAAGAAGAAAGAAACGCACCTTGCCCATACCGTCGGATGTGTGCGTATCTAAATTAGACTTGAGCGGTCGAAGAATCTTATCTCCATAATCCTCGTAGAACATGCCTGCCCCAGGAGTATCACCTAGTTTCGTATCTCTATAATCCTTGTAGAACATGCCACCCACAGGAGTATCACCTAGTTTCGGACAATTTTGAATTATGACGTGGCATTCATCCGGTATCATTGCGTCCGATGCATACGTCGAAGATTCCAAGGGGCGGGACGGAAGCTCGTCAGGGCCCCTGGACGGCCCCTGCATCCTCTGCAAATAAAGCCTGTACTTTTGTAAGTGACTGGCGACGTTCTCGAGGGTCAATCCCTCCACATTCATCAGCAGCAGTATCGTCTTCGGCACCGCGTTATTAATCCCTAGGTGTGCGACCACATCCACGAACCGCTTGTGCAATTGAGGCGTCCAGACCAACCTTGGCTTCTTCGACGATTTCACCGGCCGATCCTCCACTGAATTGTCAGTTGTCAGAGTAGGCTCCGAATTGTCCGTCGTCATAGTTGACTCCGCCTCCACGAACCGCTTGTGCAATTGAGGCGTCGGGAGCAAAGGTCGCTTCTTCAACTTCTCCGCCGATGGATCCTCCACCGAATTGTCTGTTGTCAGAGTCGACTTCGAATTGTCCGTCGTCATAGTTGACTCCGCCTCCACGAACCGCTTGTGCAATTGAGGCATCCGGAACAAAAGTTGCTTCGTCAACGACTCAACCGAATCGTCTGTCGTCAGACTCGACCTCCAAAATTCCGTTGTCAGAGTTGACTGCGCCCCCATGAACGGCTTAGGCAATTGAGGTGTCCGAAACAAAGCTGGCTTCTTCAACTCCTCCGCAGACGGATCCTTCACCGAGGGATCCTTCACCGAATTGTCTGTCGTTAGAGTCGACTCCGAATTGCCCGTCCTCAGAGTCAACTCCACCTCCACAAACGGCTTGTGCAATTGAGGCGTCCGGAACAAAGGTGATTTCTTCAACGCCTCCACCGACGGATCCTCCACCGAATTGTCCGTCGTCAGAGTCGTCTTCGCCTCCACGAACTGCTTGTGCAATTGAGGCGTCTGGAACAAAGGTGGGTTCTTCGACGCCTCCGCCAACGGATCCTCCAACGAATTGTCCGTCGTCAGAGTTGACTCCGAATTGCCCGTAGTCAGAGTCAACTTCGTATCCACAAACGGCTTGTGCAATTGAGGCGTCCGGAACAAAGGTGGCCTCTTCAACGCCTCCGCCGATGGATCCTCCGCCGGTGGATCCTCCACCGAATTGTCCATCATCGGAGTCGACTCTGCCTCCCCAGCAGAGTCAATCTTCTTCATCTTCCACGAATGGGAACCATCCGACTCCGTTTTCATGGGCATCATCTGGTCACGATTCTCCATCAACTTTTGCAATCTTGGCGGATCACTTAAGCTACTAATTGACGGACGGAACTGGTTCTCCAATGTTACCAATGCCAATGCCCGAAGACCATAAATTTCACTCAACATTGGGCAGTCACATATTTCCATTTCTTTAAGATTCTGCAAGCCTGACCGGAAGAGGGTTATTCTTTCAAGGGCTGGACAGTTGCGGATGGTTAAATGTCTCAACTGCTCTAGCCCTCCGAGCTCGATGTCCTTTTCCAGAGAGCGACAGAGCTTCAAAATAACCAGATTTCTCAAGTTGGATAAACCTGGGAAAGTTGTTACTGAGCTGAGATCTCCCAGCATTGCTGATTTAGGGGGCTCCATGTAAAAATTTTGGTGTAGGAGCCCAGACACGTAAAGTTTCCTGAGATGAGAAAGGGAACCCAATGCAGTTAGTGACACAATAATGTTCTGAAGGCACAGTTCCAAATTTCTCAATTTGGATAACTTCCCAATCCACTCTAAGTTATATATTACAGTTGAGCCCCATGAAGGCAGTGATAGATAATCCTTGCCATTTGATAAGAGAAGATTAACTAGATTGGTCAAGTTCGAGAGATCTGAAATAGACTGCAAGGACCAAGAACTAACAAGTAGACAAGTCAAACTTGTGGGAAGTGAAGGCAACACTTGCAGCTCATCACAATTCTCAAGGATCAGTTCTTCTAGTTGAGGGAGTGCAGCAATTGTTTCTGGCACTCGACGGATGCGAGTGTATGATAGATCAAGGATTTTCAGAAAGGACAATTTCCCAATTTCACTTGAAACTTCGCCCACCATAGTGGAACATCCTCTAGCATGTATCACTTCGAGCTTCATTGAAAAGCCAATGGCTGAAGGAAACTCTGCTAGCCGGCAATGTTCCATCTTTATGACAGTCAAAGTCTTTATACTTCCAATAGAATGAGGCAACACATCGATGCACGTGGACGACAGATCCAATTCAGTTAGAGACTCTAGGTTTCCGGTTGAATCCGGAAGTTCCCAAATCTTTTTGCATCCTGAAAGAGATAAAGACTTGAGATTTGCAAGATATCCAATAGAACGAGGCAATCCTTCAATTGATGTGAAGGATAGATCCAACTTGATCAATGAATTTAGGTTTCCGATCGAGCTTGGGAGTCCCCATAACTCTAAGCAGTTACTCAAAGATAAGTGCTTTAATTTCACTAGCAGGCCAATTTCACCAGACAAATCTTTTAGTCGATGGCAACCCTCAATAATCAAGTAAGCCAACTGTTTTAGTTCCCCAATGGAGCGATCGATGTCAACCAATTGTTGACATTCTTTAATAATCAATCTTTCCGGGGCAAAACACCCAGACAAGTCAATCTTGATCATGTTTAGACGTGTCAGCTGTAGAACTTTCAAATTGTGTAACATCTGTGACAAGAATAAAGCGTTACACAGTGTCGTCAGACAATACAGCTCTAAGAAAAGTGTATGATGGCATACATACCTTAATTTGGCTCCACCCCTCCCAATCATTGGCGTCGTTAAATTCAGAGAGTTGGAGGACTACCAAGTTTTGTGAGAACAGATTAGTTGCCACTAAATCTGGAGGACAATGGCACCAGGAAAACCATCTTAACTTGGAAAAGAGATTGGTAAAGTCCCCGATAAAGCTGCCCCCATCTAATTCTAGGAATCTTAGATTTGACAGCCTTGAGAAATCTTCATCAGTTAAGATGAGCAAAGTAGGATCTCCAGCTAGATTGAGTGCTTCGATATCTCCTTTGTTCTACAAAATACACATAAAATTAGAAGGAGCTTTCAATTTCTCTTCTTCACAGAGGTAGAAACTTCATGTCAAATCCCTGACGCTACGCAAAGAAAGACAGAATTTGTGCCTTGATGTATTACCTCTTTTGTTTTTACCATGTCCACAGCTTCTTCAGAAATCCACAATCTGCTACGCTTTCCCAAATCCTGGTTTTCATCATAGACAATTTGGCGTCCTAGGTCTTTCAGCAAGTCATGCATCCATAACCCACCGTTCTCTCTGATCTTTATCAATGAAAGGGAACTGAGGACTTCAATATCTATTTGTGGGCAAAAGTCATGATCTTTCCACATGTAAGAAGTATTAATCTCCTCTTCATGGAAAGAAAAACAAGCAATATCAAGAAAAATTTGTTTTTGATTGAAATTTAAGGTGTCATAGCTAAGTTTCAACTTTTGGTGGACCTCTTCATGAGCAATGCTCCTTAACTTTTCTAGTGTGTCTTTCCATATAGTTTTGTGCTTCCCATGAACAAATGAGCCTATGACCTCAACGACCAAAGGAAGTCCTCCACAAGTAGAAACAATATCCCTTGAAAGCTTGTCATTATAATCGTCTCTAGGAGATTCTCTTTTGAATGCATGATTCATATAAAGCTGAAGTGCTCGATCAAAATTCATTTCTTTCAGTTCATAAGGTATGATTTTCTCCACGTACTCTAGGATGCTTTTGGTTTTAGTCGTAATTACAACTCTACTTCCCGTATCAAACCAAGTGATCTTACCAATTAGTTTCTCAAGCTGATCCCTATGGTCCACATCATCTAAAACAATTAGAACCTTCTTATCTTGGACTTTTTCCCCAATAACCTTCATTCCATCATCAACGTCATTGATGTCAACCATAGGTTCAGTTTCACCGAGGATGTTGGATAGCACTTCCTTTTGCAGATATACTAGGCCATGGCGGCGTGATGATGCACTGACATCTCGTAGGAAGCAATACCAATCAAATTTACAAATGAGCCTGTTGAAGAGAGCCTTGGCAATGGTCGTTTTTCCAATACCACTAGGGCCATGGATTCCAAGACACCGTGCACAACCAGAGTCATAGAGCAACAAGTCCATTATGGCTTCCACTTGACTATCTATCCCGACTAAGTGGTCCGTTGCACTATCATCTTTTGCCTTCATCTTGATTGTGATATCTTCTGCGTCCAACACAGTAAGTTCGCCTTGCTATGATGGGCAATGATCTGCCAGCAAGAGTCAAGGAAAACACTATAAATAGCAGGGACCGCAGAAATGAAAGACCAAGGGACGACTGTTGCCAGTTGCTACACTGAGTCATCCCATCAACCATAATTGCTCTCTATCGCGTATTCCTGGATGTCTGATATAAATCTCCTTTTCCCTCAGCATTTTGCAAAATATATTTTATAAAAGGGAAAGTAGGAGGATATCCACCAACGGATCCAACTCGGATAGACAAGAAAAGACATGTCCAGCGACGAACAGAAGGGGTCGCTCCGCGCTAGATGCTATTTCTTTCATATTTTATTGAAATTTACATAAAATTCCTATATCATGCTTGTTTCTTTATTTCCCGTATAGCTTCATCATAAAAGAAAACGCTTTCTCTGAGAATAATTTTTGAGAAAAATAGTTAGTTTTATTTGTTTGGTGATATACTGAAAAAGCACATAAAACACTATCTTATTGAAGAAAAGCATTTGTGGTAAGAGATGTTATGCTTAGGAAAATGATTACCTATATTCAAAATTTGGAAATCATTTTTCTAATTTAAAGTGTGCATTTTCTTTGCCCATAAGTACTTTTCCATTAACTACCATTTTCAACGATAAATATGTGAAAATCCGAAAAACTAATTCGCAAAATGATCCCAGTAAAATGAATACACCCAGTCAAACCCCGACGGTCTAGTTCAAAGTTCTCATGAGAAAAAGACCTTTCTTGCTCTCACGAACGTTCAGCCACCGGAGACCGACCAACACTTCCCCCAAACCTATGACGGCCAAGCTCCGGCGGTCATCGTCGGCTCCTTCGACAACGGAAAGGGCGGTGGCCATGGCGAGGCAAAAAGGAATGCGAACTCTTTGTGGGTAAGTTCCGATGCACATCCAATCTGAAAGGCCTTTGCCCACGACACAGCTCAAATATTGCAAAGAAACAGAGGGGTCAGGCGAAAGTTACCTTGGCCCTGCCGAGACGAAACCGCTGCCGAATCCTGGAGCCAAATTGCTTGTCCTTATTGAGCTTCAGTTCTCCGATGAAACAACAAGCATGGAGCAACTGCTTCGCGTCATCCGAGGCCTCATTAATCTTTATCAATAGAGACACAGTCCGAGGCCTCTTTTCTAGTTTTCAACTCTTCTGGCTTTATTGGCTTATCTTTAAAAAAAAAATTTGCCCGCATTAAATTTGAAAAATCACGGGCTCTTGCCCGCTGCTACTACCTACCATTCTCTCTTTGGATTTCTTGATAGCCACTACAGTGTGCCACTCTCTCGCTTTAGTTTCTTTATATATATGTAAAATTTTCAGGCTTTATTTAAAAAAGAAGTACTTGTTTTGTTTTCCCATTAAGCATCATGGCCCTACCATTCTCTTTCTTTGATTTTATTTTCATGTTCCCCAATAGGGTATCTTGGACTCTTGCCAGCCACTGTCACGTGCCGTTCTCTCTCTTTGATTTCTCTTCTTCTTTTTTTTAAATAAAAATTCATTCTTTTAATTTTTTATTATTTAAAAAAGAATTAGTTGTTTTGTTTTCCCGTTAAGCATCATAGCCCTATCATTTTAATTTAGAATTTGCTGGCTTTATTGTTTTGCTTTTTCTTTAAAAATGGTTTTATTTCCCCAACAAGGTATTACGGACCCCTGATAGCCGCTACCATGTGCCATTCTCCCCCTTTGGTTTCTTTATGTATTTTTTAAATTTTTCAGGCTTTATTTTTTATTATTTAAAAAAGAATTACTTGTTTTGTTTTTCCGTTAAGGATGCGTTTGGTACCACTTATGTTTAAAAATTGTTCCAGGGAACAGAAATAGAAAAAAATATTTTTGTTTCGGGGAACAATTTTTGGACAAAAAAACGCGTTTGGTAAACTTGTTCCGGGAATAAAAAATGAACAGAAACACGTTTGGTAAATTTGTATTCTTTTTTTATTTCTTTTAATTTTTTAATTTTTCTTTTTCTTTTCTTTTTTTTCTTTCTTTTTTCTTTTTTCTTTTTTTGCCGGCCTCGGCGAGGGCGAGCCTTGCCGTGGTTGGGCGAGGCTCGGCCTCGCCTTGGCTGGGCGAGCTCAAGCTGGCCCAGCCTTGCCTCGAGCTAGGCGAGCTCGAGCTCGCCCAAATCCGGCGAGCTCGAGCTCGCCCAGCCAAGGCGAGGCCGAGCCTCGCCAGGGGCCGGCGACGCCCCGGCGAGGTCGCCGACCCTCTTTGGCCGGTCGCCGGCCATGGCCGAGGCCAGTGACCAGCCAAAGAAAAAAGAGAAAGAAAAAAAAAAGAGAGAGAAGAAAAAGAGAGGAGAGAGAAAATGTGTTTCTAATTTTTGTTCCAAAAACAAGAAACAATTTTTTCTTGTTTCTTGTTTTTGTTCCAAAAGTGTTCCCGGAAACAAAAAAAAATAGATTTGGAATAAAAACGCAAACAAACGCGTTTCTGTTATTTTTTTGTTCCCTGGAACAAAAAAACACAAAATCTGTTTATAAACAAAAAAAAGAAGTATTAACAAACACCCCCTAAGCATCATGGCCCTACCACTCTCTCTCTCTCTCTCTCTCTCTCTCTCTCTCTCTCTCTCTCTTTGATTTCTTTTCATTTTTAATTTTTTGCCACTATAAATTTTTTATTTTTGAAAAATGGTTGTTTTAGGGCCAGTTTAGCAAATTTTATTTTTGTTCTCCTAAACAACTATTTCTGTTCTTTTGTTTCGGAGAACAAAAAAAGAATATAAACCTATTTGGTAAATTTTTTGTTCCCTGGAATAGATTTGGAACATAAATAATAAGTTAAAAAAAAATCGCTTCTTGTTCCCGGGAACAATTTCTAGAATCTATTTTTTTTTTCCTCTTCTCTCTTCTTCTCTTTCTTTTCTTCTTCTTCTTCCTTTTGCGACCGGCCAGACGAGGGCCCACGACCTCGCTAGCCCTCGAAGACGCTGAGGCATGGCAATGCTCATCGACCCAAGCCTCACGGTGGCTTGGCGAGGTCAACCTCGCCCAGATCTGGCGAGGCCAAGCATCGCGTAGCCACGGCGAGGCTCAACCTCCCCAACCAACGAGAGGCTAGGCTTCACTAGGCGAGGGCGAGACCAACCTTGCGCTACCTAGGCAAGGCCGAGGCTCACCGTGGCCAAGTTGAACTCCGGCGATCTCACCGAGCCTCGCCCAACTGGTCGCCGACCACCGTCGTGGCCAACGATCGGCCAAAGAGAAAAAGAAAAAGGAAAAAAGGAAAAAAGGAAAAAATAAGAAAATATTATAAAAGAATTAAAAGAAATATAAGAATCCTACCAAACGTATTTTTATCTCGGGAATATAAATTTTGGGAAGTTACCAAATGTGTTATTTTGCTTACAAATTGTTCCTAATAACAGAATCAGAAAAAATCATTTCTCATCAAAAATTGTTCTCCGGAACAAAATCGTTACCAAATGCTCCCTTAGCTCTCTAACAAGGTATCATAGACCCTTGCCAATTGCTATCCTGTGCCATTCTCTCTCTTTGATTTCTTTTTATTTTTTAAAAAATTTCAGGCTTTATTGTTTTATTAATTTAAAAAAGAATTAGTTGTTTTGTTTTCCATTAAGCATTATAGTTAGGGGTGTGCAACCGAAATGGGTCTACCCAAGAACTGGAGTAACCCACTCGGAAAATAGGTCCGGGAATTGGTTCCAAAAATTCGGAATTGGTTTAAACCGGGCTGGTTGTGGCACCACAATCCATTAGGGTCGCCACAGTTACCACCCTTTTACTATTTTTTTTGCTTGCCCTGAAAATACACTTCTCTGATACCATATGAACTTGACAAGTCCATGTATCCTAGGGGTTTTATGATTCTTACATTGGTCCCTGCGCAACGTAAGAAAGTATAGCGGAAGCGATATCACATCTCCCTAACCCAAAATTTTTGAAATGATGCACACTTACTAGACAATTCCATAAGATAAGTCGGGCACTTTTATTTACATAAGTCTGATAAATACATCGGTCAGTACAACAAAATTCGCCATGGTTATCTAAACCCGACTCCATATCATGAGGTAATCCGACCTCCCCCTAGCTTTACTTTCCATTCGGCCATATGCAAAAGTCTATCAGACAATGCTGGCAGTCCAAAAAGTTCCATCAGCTACCCGTCACACACGATCACATCCAGCCCGGTCCATCGGTTGGTGGCGGCGGCAGCATCCCCATCATGACCCCGTCACGTCGGACATGCACCGACAGAAACTCCTAGACTACGAGGCCACCCGGTAAGCCAACATCATACAGGACTAACACTCGCATGCGGATGAAGACCAATCCTCGAATCTTGACATGAGTATGCTCTGAACACGTGCACTCCACATCGACTGGGACACCGTAAAAAGTATCGCGTGTGACAGGTAATAGAGGCATCTTCTAATCTAAAATGTTAGTCCCCAAACAGGTTGAGTACAACCACTGAGCAGCAAAAGATTCATCAAGCTATGTCAAGCCTAACTATCAATATCTAGTTTCATACAAGATAGACAAAGCAAGAAATCAAGGAATAAATGCGTATCAATATCATAGAATTCTTTAATATTAAAGCAATTACAATTTTATAAGAATCATAATGCAGCATAATCAGATCACATATCATCTATTTATCTTTCAAAAGATCTCATCCCCCAGAGGACCAATGTTTGCGTCCCTCCGGGCATTCGCATCCACCCTAGCATCGCGAAAGCCTCCGACATTCAGCTACTAAGGCCACCGGGCATCCGGAGCATATCACGCCTCCAGACATCTCGTACCCCACCTGGCATCACGAGGAAACCTCCGAAGCTCACCATGAGAATGGTTGCTCGGCCCTCCGGATTTACATACTGACAAGCATACAACCGGGCATCCCGAAGCTCCCGGGGCAAACCTCTAACATTCAGCCTCTTAGGGCCACTGGGCATCCACAAGGCATCGACTCTTTTGATCCTTTGGGCCTCCCGACTCTCGGGGCATCGTTGACCCGAGGGTTCAACGGTAACCATTAGCATTTTAATTCACAAAAATACCTTCAAGTATCAAACAAGAAGTCTCGTGGACCTTCTATCAACCTCAAGAGTCCACCATCAGCATCATCATATCAAATAACTATTCGAAATACATTCACCTATGGAACGATTTTATGAAAATTCGAAACAAACAGTTTAATTTCCACATTCGCATGATTCTGGTAGAAATTCCGAATTAATTACTAAACGGACTCAGAAAATTATGAAATTTTGACACGTTATCAATGAGACCTAAAGGAACAAGTTTCATGAAGAACACCAAGTCATATTCCTTTCGTACCAAGGGAAAAAATTTCGATATTCCTAGCTAACATTCTGTAAAATTTCCAGATTTAGTGTTTTCATAGAAAAATCATTTCGGCGGTCATTCCTTGTTCATTTATTCTAAATTTTTGATATGTTGTTCATGAGGATGTACCCTACAACTTTAATTAAATAATCAAAGTCAAATTTTGGCTAGATAATTACAGAAAAATCAAAAAGTCGCCGAGGGTCACACTGTTCTTTACAAAACAGTTCACTAATCTAACGAGAATTTTTCCTACTCCTTGAATTTCGACCTCCAACATCCACCATCAAATGTACACAAGTATATTACACTACAACACAGCCTTATCCCTTCCAAAATTCTCCATGGTCAGATCTTTAAATTTTTGTTCCATTTCAAAATTCGAAATCCACAATGCATGCCCTATTTTTACCTAGTTCTCTTGATCTAGCTTCATCTTACATGTCCAAAATCCCACATGCAGCTCTAAAATTCCGCCTTTCTCACGTCTACCAACTCTTCTCTAGATAATAACAGCAAGCAACACATAGATTGAAGAACTTTTACTTGCCTTAAACCCTTTTACTCTTTCGGACCCTCACTCAACCCTCTCTCTCTCCCTCACTTGCTCGGTCTACTTCCTTTCTCTCTCTGCCCTTCAATTCCGAAACCCCCTCCCCTTTTTTTTTGTTCTTTAATCAACAATTAACCTTCTTTTTGCATGTAGAAAATTAAATGAATGAAGTTGCAATGGACAAGTGGCTATTAAGAAAGAACAAGTGGAGGCAATTCAAAGACAAGTGTTGAATGGCATTTCCCCCCCCCCCCTCCCTTCTTGGTCCGGTCAACACTCTTGGGGTTCTTTGGGCTTGCTTGGGCCCAAAAGTCCTTAAAATAAAGCCCAAAAATTCCCTTTCCTTTATATATATATAATTATTAAGCATTCAGTTTCTACTAAAATTAATTTAATATCCCATAATTAAATTGCTTCATATACAAGGATATACTCGAAATTCTTGTGTGCTGTCCAACATCCTCAAAATTTTAATTCTTTAAATTTCAGCACACATATTTCTTACGCAAGACCGAATTCCATCCTTTCGGTTCTAAAATAAAATAAAATATAAATTCAAATGAACAAATACGAATTAATGCCCGTAAATAATATCAATGCCACAGTTCGGTGACCGTCACCTATCCGAGGATCGTCTAAATTTTTGGATGCCACACTGGTTCTCGGTTCTGAGTGAATACCCATCCAGGAACTGGACCAGCTGGACCGATTTGGGAACCGATTTTGTAAGCCCAAACTATCTTCTTTTTTTCCTAAATTTTAATCTTAGAATTATGTTTTCCCTCTCGCATGGCGCTCCTCCTTTGTCGTTCCTCTACCTTGCTTGCTTTCCTCCCTCACTGGCTCATGGTTGCACTGTCCATCGCCAGCTCATGGTCGCACTATTCATCACATAGGATTTTTGCTTTGCCTAATGATCTTTGTTTATAATAATTAGTCTTGCGGATCATTATTTTTATTTAGTCAAAAGTTCATGTACTTGTTAATTACATGTGCTTAATGTTTCAATACAAGTTAGGAGTATTATGTTATTTTCTTACGTATAAATGTAGAATTCGAAGCCATATAGGATATCGGGCGGTTGCAAAATAGGTTCTAATGGAAAGTGGGTTGACCTTGTAACCAAATAAAAAAAACAGGGTGGTTCCAAAATGGGGACCAGTGCAAACATAGTCGGGTATAGGGTCCAAAAAAGGAGAATCGGTTATAAGGGGGTTAGATATAAAGTCCAGGTCTTGAACCTACCCACCCTAAACCCGATCATCCGTAATCATAGCCCATCCATTTTAATTTAGAAATTTTTGGCTTTACTAGTTTGCTTTTTTCTTCTTCTTTTTCCAGATGGTTGTTTTATTTCCCCAACAAGGTATCGCGGACCATTGATAGCCGTTACCATGTGCCATTCTCTCTCTTTGGCTTCTTTATACAATTTTTTAATTGTTCTGGCTTTATTGTTTTATTATTTAAAATACTTGTTTACTCAGCTTCACTCGCTCCTGCAGCGTCCGGTTGAAAACGGGCATTGCCGACTTCGCGCCGGAATTCTGAGTAGGAACTTTGCTTGAGATATTCGACCTCGACCTGATGTCAGCAGAGTTTGTGACTTCGCTCGGCCGGAAGCTTGTCCTCGACGAGCTTTTACAGAAACAATGTCACCTGTGCTCGCAGCCCATCGATTAGAGCTCGACCACAGAGGTTTAAGCGCTTGAACTCAAAGGCAGAGACTTCCAAGGCTTAAATACGTTTATAGTCTTAATGGAACGAGCCCCTCGCGTCGTGAAATGCCTAGATGAACTCATTGGTCATAAAGTCACAATAATACAATTTACAAAACCATTAATTATATGTTTGATGAACTCACTGATCATGAGTCCTTTGGTAAGAGACAATATGGTAGTAAGGGACCATATGGTTACGACAGATTTGAAAGGACATGAATGTATAGCTACAAATGAAATTTTCTTATTTTCAATATAAAACCCGTGACCTCTTTATAATTTTATATACCCGAAAGGCCCATGAAATCCAAATATTGACTAGAAGTGAGCGGTTCCAAATTTCGTAATTTGGAATTTACCTATTACGATATTTTTTCTATTTTTGGAACTTAGAATTTACCATGCTGGAACTTAGAATTTACCATGGTAGAACTTGGAGCTTACCCTATTAGAGATTGCAAGATTGGTTTTAGGGTCTATTTAAGTTTCACCCATTTTATTAATTGAACTATTGCGATGAATTAAAATCTTTAGCGACCACCACTTACTGTTACAATTTACTGATCATAACTTATATATAAACACACGAAAACTAGGAACATTTATAATGTGAAAGTCTCAGTTATAAAATGGAAGTTTAGACTAATGTTTTCAAATTAGACACTTGTAATCGAACGGCATGGAATATTGCAAGATTGCGTGAAGACGTCAATTAAGAAAAACATTAAGACTTGTTTCAAATTCCAAGTTATATATTACAGGTTCCAAATTCATCCAATTAAGAACTGAGAACCTACTATCCTGATTTTTGGGAATCTAGAACCTACCCAATCTAGAATCTATATGTTTCTACTAGTTCTATTTTTAGGTTCAAAGTTTTATCATAAAATAGTACTCACCTTTGATATCAACAATGATTTTTCTTAATTTAAATAATTTCCTAGGTTTTTGGCGGGGAAAATCGAAGTTGCCATTTTTTTTTGGCTTAAGTCGAAAAATAAAAAACCCGGGGAAACTTTTCAACAAATAAATAATCTTAAAATTTATATATTTTACGTAAATTTGAGGGGATTAGAGATTTAAATTAAGATTTATAATGCCCGAACGGACTTCAATAAATAACACTATCCATTTCCATTCAAACGGTCTCCTCTCTCTCTCTCTAAAAAATGCAGCAAATGCAGCATCGCCATCTCTACCACCAAGCCCCGCCTTATCTCTTCTTCTCCGCCTCCCCTAAACCCCCGCTAAACCCTCCGTCCCTCCTCCCCCGCCACCGCCGCCGCCGCCTTGCCGTCGCCGTTCACCACCACCGCCTTATCTGGTCGTGAATTCTAAACCCTTCCGAAAATAGAACACGTGAAAGTCCAGAAAAACTAATTCGTAAAATGCTCCTTTAGTGAAACGAACACACCTACGTCTTACGAGATTTTCTTTGTGCTCATGACGACTGACCGTCATGGTCTAGTTCAAAGTTCCCATAAAAAAAGACCTTTCTCTCTGCAAGATTTAGCCACCAGAGACCAACCACCGGTTCCTCCAAACTGACGACGACCAAGCTTCGGCAGTCATCATCGGCTCCTCAGACAAAGGAAACAGCGATGGCCACGGTGAGGGAAAAGGGAATCCGAATTCTTTATGGGTAAGTCCTAACACTCAAACCAATCTGAGCAGCTATTGACCATGACACAGCTCAAACATTGCAAGGTAACAGAGTGACAGGGCAAAACTTATCTTGCCCTTCCAGGACGAAACCACTGCCGAATCCTTGAGCCAAACCACTTGTCCTTTCGAGCTTCAGTTGTCAAGCATGAGCGACTTCCTTGGGAAATAAATAGAAAGGAATGTATTAGGATTCAAATGTCCTTTTATTTATTTACGTTTAGAAACTACTAAAGTACTTTCATCGTGTCAAAATTCTACAAATCTTTAGGAAGATTAACTCATGTACAGATTGGCTAGCAAATTGAATCATTCAGTCTTGTAATACACATGATAATTTAGCATTAGATAGGCCACCAATAAGTTTATTGTTAGGGAATCAAAGTAGATCAAATTTATTGGGAGAGTAGCCGTATAACATTCGGATTTTGTCCCTTTTCTACAAGAAAAAAATTACAGAAATAAATAAAGATGCGAGTGAGCAAAAGGAAAACATTATTAACACCGTGCTTGCAATTCTAATTCCGATGGATTTCGAGGTATTGGAAAAATTACATAAAATCGTTTGTATTAGTCACTCCAGTCTGTCCCAATTTATTATTCCTTTATTCTCTCACCTCGTAAAAAAAAAAGTCGCTTCTAAATTTTTTTCTCTCCTTCCGAATCTTCTTTAAGAAAAGGAGAGGTGAAGTCAAAAAGGAGGGGCAAGGGGACCCGAGGGAGGAAATGAGGGAGGGAGGGAGAGGGAGAGAGAAAGAGGGGGAGAGAGAGAGAGAGAGATACAAGGAAAAAGAAGAAGCTCTCGGTGGAGTGGGAGACAAGGAAAAGCAAAAGAAAAGAAGAAAATCAGAGAGAGAGAGAGAGAGAGAGAGAGACGCATAAAAAAAATAAAAAAAGGAATCCTCGACCAACTATAGTGTAGTGGGTATGCAAATTAGAACGTTTCAAAAGGTCCAATCAAATCCCAAATGTTTTGGGTCCTGTGTAATCAAATCCTTGGAGCGAGGTGTCGACCAACTTTGGTGAGAAGCTTTCGGTGGAGTGGCAGACAAGGAACGCAAAAGAAAAGAAGAAAATGAGAGAGAGAGGGGCATAGAAAAAATAAAAAGGAATCCTTCACCAACTACAGTGCCGACCAACTTTTTCTTTTTTTTTTTTTTGGTCGAAGCAAAGAAATATTATATACTAGTACGAAAGGGGACAATGTTGGGCAAGTCCGAGTACAGAAGATCTAGCAAGAAAGGAGGAGGGTGTTGAGCCCAATCTGAGGAAATAAGAGAGGCCCGGTGGGCTTTCGCGGCCCGGTCTGCGACTGCATTTGCTGTGCGGCTGCAGTAGGCAATTGTAAAATTAGGGCACCGAAGATGCAGCCATCGCGCCTCTTGGATGATGCTCCTGGATTCCCATGGCGTTGAAGTCGGATCTTGAATAGCTGCGGCAAGGGTGAGACAATCTGTTTCCACCTAAACGTGATCCCAGCGACGGCCGCTTTGAAGCAAGAAGTACAAACGTATGAGTTAAACCAAGAGCCTCGGCCTGCAATGCCGAAGAAGCAGTCACCTTCCGCGCGAAGCCATCGATGAGGAGACCAGATGAATCACGGCACACGCAGGCGATGGAAGCGTCGTGGTGATTAGGTAAGAAAGCCGCGTCAATATTTACTTTAAGAGATCCCCTGAGTGGTGGGTTCCATAGTTGATGTGCGTCGTGTTGTTGTCTGCAACCTCGTTGCCGGTCCTGCCGGTCCTGTCCAAGACGTGAAGACGACCGAACTGCCGTCAATGCCGAAGATACAACTTGGTCGACATTTGGACGCTGATTTCGAAAGAGGAAGGTGTTTCTTGCTTTCCAGATAAACCAGAGGGTATATGCCCCAAGATCAAACCCAGGTACACTGTCCTGACCCTCTATAATGCCAAGTAACCAGTGTTCTATACGAGTAACAGCTGTAGGATCATAGTGAAAATTGATCTCGTTATGTAACCATACCTGTGAAGTCCACGGACATAGGAGAAACAGATGCTCGAGGGTTTCAGGTTGCTGTGCATCACACAAACAGCAAATGGGGTTGGAGATGATGTGTCGTCGATATAAGTTATCTCTCGTCGGTAGCGCGTTGTTGCAAATGGCCCATAGAAATGGACGTATCTTAGGCATAGTATTGAGTTTCCATAAGGCAGTCCATAACTTGCGGGGCGGTTGAAATGAGGAAGATGCTTGAGTTTGGAGAAGGAGTAGTGGCTTGGTTCTAAGTAGATTATAGCAACTTTTAACCTTAAATCGTCCATTCTGTTGTCCTGTCCAGACAAGTTGGTTTGACGTGTGGTGTGGCCGAATAGGAATGCTCAGAATTTCTGCCACCAATTGAGGGTCAAAACTCTGAGTAAGCTTAGGGTGGTTCCAAGTTTGCTGTTCCTGTAATATAAAGTCAGCAACTATGTGAGGTTCATCCCGAGGTGCAGGGCCGCCTATGACACCCCTAGGCAGCCACTTATCCTTCCTTATGTTGATGTGTGTGCCGTCCCCGACTGACCATAAAACCTTATCAGCAATAGTATCACGTCCTAGCATAACACTTTGCCAACCCCAAGAGGGTCGAGACCCTCGCGTAGCATTCCAGAAAGTGGTAGAGTGAAAGTAGAGCCCTTTTAGGATTCTGCTAGGGAGGGAGTTAGGGTGCTGAGCAAGGCGCCAAGCTTGCTTGCCCAGTAAAGCACGGTTAAAAGCAAGCAAATCCCAAAAACCTAGCCCCCCTTCATCTTTCCGACGTTTAAGAGATTCCCACTGCTTCCAATGAACCCCCTGCCGGCTATTATTAGACTGCCACCAAAACCGAGCAATCTGCCTTTCAATCATCTTGCACAAAGTAGTAGGTATTTTGAAAATAGACATAGCAAATTGGGGTATAGCTTGCACTACAGATTTTAAGAGGACTTCCTTACCCCCTTTCGAGATCAATTTCTCCTTCCAACCCTCAAGCTTTGAATGGACCCGACTCAGAATCCACGAAAACATTTCTCGTTTAGAGGTCCCCCAGTCTGACGGAATGCCCAGATATTTGCCAGGTTTATACAAGATAGGGACTCTAAGTTCATGGGCAAGATTAGCTTTCAAACTCCAAGGACAGCTAGGACTGAAAAACAAACCAGACTTATTTCTATTCACGGCTTGACCTGTAGCGAGGCAATATTCATGTAAAAGAGAAGCTAAGTTCTGACATTCAGTCAGTTTGGCATCCAAGAAAAATATCGCATCATCCGCAAAGAATAAATGTGATAGGACTGGACACCAACGGTTGAGTTGAATGCCTGTTATATTGCCAATCATGACTGCGTTGTTGATTAAGGTTGTCAAGACGTTGGCCAACAAGATAAATAAGTAAGGTGAGAGAGGGTCACCTTGTCGCAGTCCTCTAGATGGCGAGAAGGGGGGGCAGAGATTCACCATTGAACTTCACCCGATAAGTAACTGTTGTCACACACTGAAGAATCCAATGCACCCAAGTCGCATGAAAACCCAGCTTGAGAAGATAGGCGCCTAGAAAGTCCCACTCAACCCGATCATAAGCCTTCGCCATATCCAGTTTGAGGACTGCCTGAAAAGATTTCTTGCGTTTTCTAATCCGAAGATGATGTAAGACCTCCTGAACAACAAGAATATTATCCTGGATCTGCCGTCCCCCTACGAAAGCACTTTGTTCAGGAGCTATTAGAGCTGGCAGCCATGATTTGAGACGATTGGCTAGAGTTTTTGAAATAATTTTATAAATATAGTTACAAAGGCTGATGGGTCGGAAATGATCTAAACATTCTGGGTGAGGAAGCTTCGGAATTAAAGAAATATAGGTATGATTGAATTCCGGTGGCATGACTCCTGTAGCAAAAAATTGCTGCACTGTTTCAACAATATCAGCTTGTAGAATATCCCAATGCGACTGAAAAAATAGACCATTTAAACCGTCGGGGCCTGGCGCCTTAGTGGCACCGAGCTGGAAAGCTGCTGTTCGGATTTCATCAGAAGTAACCTCTGCAAGAAGTGCAGTATTCATGGCTGGAGTGACCACACGCTGACAAAGACTAAGAGTCGGTCCAAAATCTCTAGCCCCTGCGGTTGTATAGAGGTTCATAAAAAATGTAGAAGTCATGGCCTTAAGAGATATTGGATCACAAACCCATAAGTTATGTGCATCCCGAAGCATACTGATTTTATTATGTTGTCGTCGTTGCACAGTCGTTGCGTGGAAGAACTTGGTGTTTCTATCCCCCCATTGAAGCCACTTTACACGTGATCGCATCGCCCAAAATGCCTCCTCTTGTTGCCATAAGCTATAAATCTTCTCTTTCAGGTCGGAAATTTCAGCAACATCAGATGCGGCAGGGACTTGGTTTGTAAGAGTCTGAAGCTGATTCTTGAGGTAAGATAACTGAACTCTGGCATTACGATACCTAGATTTGCTCCACCGTATGAGGGCTGTTGAAACAGACTTGAGTTTGTAAGGGAGAGTGACCTCGCCAAGGTTATTCGCTGTCCAGGAGTTGTGAATGGTGGTGCGACATTCAGGGTCGTGTACCCAATATGCTTCAAAATAGAAAGATTTGTGCTTGAGATACTGATGTGGGGCTATAGTGGATAAGACAATAGGACTGTGATCCGATCCTAGGGCAGGGAGCGCCAACACTTCGGCCGACGGGTAAGTTAGTCGCCACTCCTTTGTGCACAACATACGGTCAAGTCTTTCCTTGACCAAAGAATCACCTGGCCGATTATTAGACCAAGTGAATGCGCAACCCTTGTGGCCCAAATCCAGGAAAGAACAGTCATTTAGCAAGCCACGAAACGAATGCATACGAAAATGCATAGCAGGGCGCTGCCCAAATTTTTCCCAAGGATATAACACTTCATTAAAATCGCCAAAACATAACCAGGGTAAGGTATTGAAGTGATTGACCTGCTTTAATGCTGTCCACAGATGCTGACGGAGCTGATAATTCACTGGAGCATGGAGACAAGTAAGGCGCATGGTGGTCCCCAAATGAAGATCAGTACAAAAAGAGTATCATATCTCTGGAAGTAAAAAGCACATTCACATTCAAACGAGCAGTCCAAAAAAGGGCAAGACCACCAGCAAGGCCCTCGGAATTAACAAAATAGCTGGCTGAAAAACCAAGTTTCCTCTGCAAAGGTAAAAGATGCTGATCCTGCTGCTTCGTTTCCATGAGAAAAACTAAATCAGGCCTTTCTTGGGTCACCAAGACCCTAAGTGCTCGAACTGTCAGGGGGTTGCCTAGCCCCTGACAGTTCCAACTGATAATTTTCATGGCAACCCGGGTGGCTTTTTAGGGCCAGCCACCAGGGCCCAGGAAGTGGAGTCTTCCACTTCATAAATAGGGGTTTCCTACAACACAGAATCGTTCAGATCTTCTTGAAGTTGATTACACATTTCAGGACTCAGAAGTTTCTTTGCCTTTTTAATAGGACCAGACTGTGCTTGAAGACGAGGATGCTTAAGTTTTTTGGAAGGAATAAGATTGGCTTTGATACTACTAGCCAATAACTTCTGTTGAGCTGTGGAATTGTCTGATGCAGGTGGTTTCAAGGACTACCATTTAAGAGGAGTCGCTGCTATGATAGGCTGATTCGATTCCATTGCTACCAAGGTCGCCTTACCTTTGTCTTTGGGAGCTGGGACGATAGCCGAAGGTGAAGGAGGAGTCTTTGGAACAGCCTCTTCAACAACTACAGGAGGAAGATTCTGCTGGTAAAAGGTACGCCAATACGGACTATGCTCCCGGACCTCCGCTCGTAACCATGAGCCATATAAAAAAGACTCATCCTGGTCCATTTTCCTCTCATCATAGGGAAATAGGGCACAGTGTGTGGCATAGTGGCCAAGCTTGCCACATGAATAACAATAATGAGATAGGCGTTTGTATTTGAAGTCCAACCAGAAACTTTTACCTTCAATTTTGATTAATAAACCTGACAGAAGCTCCTGTTGAAGGTTGAATTCGACCCGAACTCGCCCTGTTTTAAGCATGGACCCTTCCTTGTTTTCAATACGCACTGATATGACTCTGCCTAAGTGAGCAGCAACCTTAGTAAGCATAGGTTCAGTACACCTTTCTAAGGGAAGGCCGAAAATTTGAACCCAAAACTCGCAAGTATCAAAAGAGTAACAGTGCAGAGGGGTGTTTGCTTGCCAGGGCTGTAACATGACCAGCTGATTAGCAAAGAGCCAAGGTCCATTCTCATACACCCTCTGTTTCACTTCCTCTGTTTTAAACTTGACAATATACAAACCCGAGTCACCCAAAGAGATGTCCACTAGTTCAGTTCGCCATGCCTTTTTCATAGAGTTCTGAAAGGCCTGGAAATTAATGGCATGATTGTTTAAAATTTTACCAACCAAAACTAACTTACACTCCTCAATTTTCTCTGCAGGTGCTGCTTCGTCCCAGACCTCCAGCAGCTGTGTCGACCAGAGACGACCCATGTGAGAACAGAGTGCCCCCAGGCGAACTTCATCTGTAGCAACCGATCGATCCATCCGCAAATTAAGTACCCAAACAAAAGCCAAGGAGGCTCAGGCAGCCAGTATCGAACAATGCACGAGAAGGACTGTCACGCCCCGATCCTCGAACACGTGCCCATCCCTCACCTGGTCAATTAATAGCGACGTCCCAGGACGCATCGCCGACCCTGTTCATTTTATATGCGCAAGCGGAAGTATAAAGAAAATCCCCAGACAATAAAACAATGGGATAGAAAAGTAGGGCCATAACTTTCACATTGAAACTTATAACCAAACTTTTATATACAACACAAACAGTATAATCCACAACCCTTCATACCCTTCGGATTCACTCTATTCGCACCAAAAGAGTTCACAAAAGAAGATGGGATCTCAGTCCATCTGGATCGTACTCAAGATCCCTCTCGATGCTATCTTCTTCTTTCAAAAATCCTTTTCCTTCTCAGATTTCTCCTCCTCAGCTCCTCATCGGGGTCTTGAAATGTTATCCCACAACCGGGATGAGACTACGTCTCAGCGAGTTCTACCCCACTAAGACTCAATTAGGGAGCCAATATACTACTCGGTTGCCTAAGCACAGCACGAGTTAGAGGACTTACCTTGGCCTCATATCCAACCTGCAATTCAAGGTCATATATAACATTTCATAATTCACAGCGAACAATCAATCAAATCACTGTCAATCGAACTAGTCGATTACATGTCAGACGGACCATTCCAGGTCATCAGTTCCACACCATATAACTTCCCACATTACACATAGGCATCAAAGTAATCACATCACTGATCGAAGCATCGATCAAATCGACCTAGTCGATTTCACACCAACAAGACCACTCACGGTCATTCCCATTCAATCAATCAATTTACAACATCATACTCAAGCAATAGTCAAACACATCAAATCACACCCAGATCGAATCATTGATCAATCGGACCATCTCTCAGTCATTCCTTCCATCCCATATAACTTCCAATAGTACACTTAGTCACAGAGCTCCATTATTTCTCTCGGGCGTTGTTTCCGCCAAGGTGACATAAGTAACAGACGGTCTACGTGCGTTCTTTAAGGCGCCGTTTTCGCACAGTGATCTTCCCCATCACCGAACCACGCCCGTCACGATTTATAGGCAGTCTACGTGCGTTCTTTAAGGCGTCGTTTTCGCACAGTGATATTCCTCAATCACCGAACCACGCCTGCCACAAATCATAGATCACAGACAGTCCACGTGCGTTCTTTAAGGCGCCGTTTTCGCACAGTGATCTCTCCATCACCGAACCACGCCTGTCTCTATTCATAGGCAGTCAACGTGCGTTCTTTAAGGCGCCGTTTTCGCACAGTGATATTCCTTTCATCACCGAACCACGCCTGCCACAAGCCATAGACAGTCTACGTGCGTTCTTTAAGGCGCCGTTTTCGCACAGTGATCTTCCCCATCACCGAACCACGCCTGTCTATGCTTCGTACTCAATCTGTCTCAGCCAATGTACTTCCAACTCACTCTCACCATTCCACATACTTTACAACTCACCAAAGCATAAGAATGCTAAATAAACAAGCTTGGCCAAATTCCAAACACCCATTCAATCTCAATCAATTCCAATCAATTTAGGGTAAATCCCTAAAATACCACAATTCAATTAATTCCAAACAACGTAGAGCTCAAATAAATAAACGGGCTGCGCCACGACAATCAGCACGAGATTTCGGTCGTCGGCCATCTCAGCCTTAATTTCCGAAAAATCATTAATTAAATAATTAATTTCGAAAATTAATAATAAATAATAGAAATTCAATTTAGCTCAAAATACAGTCCGATTAAATAAACGGACTTCACCACTGTCCTCAGCGTAATATTCCAGTCGCTGGCCATCACACTTGAATTTTCGGGAAATAAATAATTAAATAATTAATTTCGAGAATTAACTATATAATTACTATAAATTCAATTCAGCGCAATATAAAGCTCAATTAAATAAACGGGCTGCACCACAATCATCAGCACGAAATTTCGGTCGCTGGCCATCCAAGTTGAATTTTCGGAAATAAATAATTATTTAATTTAATTCCGAAAAATAATACTTAAATGCCAAAAATCTCACTTAGGCCCGAAATATCAAATTGAAGCCCGATAAAGGGTCGGAAAATTCCCGGGCTACCCTCAATAAATAGTAGACCATGTCTACTTGCTAAATATGCATTCAATTTAACTAATTTGCATCAAAATCAACTAATCAACTCTAATCAAAATACATAAGCGTGATTAAATAAACTAACAACCAATTAAGCATAATTAACCCACTAAGCAAGCGTTAGTGAGGTTACCCACCGGAATCGCGCGCAACCGGTACCAAATCAACGGGCTCGGCGCGGGGAACAACAAACTCCAAAGCACGGCACGACTCCGAGGCCCGGAAACGGCCCAAAGGCGGGCCTAAAGCTGCTGGAAACCCATTCGTGGGTTTGCTGTGGTGGCTGGCCGGAGGAGTTCCGGCGGCCAAAGGGGCGAGGGGAGGGTCGGTGGAGGTGAGGGGGTGTCGGGGGAGGTTGGGCGGCAGCTGGGCGGCGGCCGGACGGTGGCTAGGGCGTGCGGCGAGCTGGGCGGAGGCGGTGGCCAAGCGCGCGGGAGCTGCTGGGCGCGCGGCAGACGCGCGAGCGGCGGCACGGTGCGAGCGGCGGCGGCACGGTGCGACGGCGGCGGCACGGTGCGACGGCGGCGGCACGGGCGCAGTGCGGCGGCGCGGTGGCTGGCCGGCGAGCTTCCTCCTCTGGTTCGCTGGTTTCGGACAAGAAGAAGAAGAAACGGGAGGGGCTTCGTTCACGTGCGGGGGATTTTGGGGAGAGAGAGAAGAGAGGAGAGAGAAGAAAGAGATAAGAAGGAAGAAGAAAAGAAAAGAAAAGGAAGACAGCTAAGGGGGAGCTGTCCGCACGGATGGGGAGGGGAAAGAAGAAAGAGAGAGAGAGAGAGAAAAAGAAAAAGAGAAAAGGGAGAGAGAGAAAAAGAAAAATAAAAATCCAAACAATTCTTGATTTTCTTTTCTTTTCTCTTTCCCTTTCTAATTTCTTTTGGTCTTCGATTAGCCTTCCGACAATTTCTTTCTTGAAATTTCGGACCCGTCAATAAATTGACGGACGATGAGACAAATTCCCAAAAAGAATTATGACACGCTTAAAATTCGATTCCCGAAATCGAGTTCAATTTCATGGTTAAAATCGACCGAACACGATTTTAGTCCGATCCGATCTATTGAGTAGCTTTTAGGGATTTTACCACGGTTATATCCCTTAACGGCTTCACCCAACAGATCGGCTAACTCATGAGTGATCAGTTCAGAGAAAAGGACCATCGGCGTGTCGACGAGTTGCCCATTTCATAAATTCGGGACGGGTCGAAAATTCGGGATGTCACAAGGACAGCAAGGCAGAAACTATGCCCAGGAACCATCTAAGAAAAGGAAGGAAACGAAAGGGAGGCTAGTAGACGGCCCGATCGTTACATTCAAAGCTCCAAACAGAGTCAAAGACAGCCATGGAGACAGAAAAGAACCAGAGAGAAAGAGGGGAAAAGGAAAGAGGTTGCGATGAAGAGAAGAGCCGAGCGGGGAACAACGAGGGAGAACGAACAGAGAAACCCATGTGAGAAAACTACCAAGGGGTAGAAGAAACTCTACATTCCGTAGAGAGAAAACCCAGGGGAAGAAACCTTCGACTAGCAACACCCATATCGAAGACTCCATTTCTGATGTGCCATTAGCTTGATGCCTTTTGCCGCCGTCGATTGATAGTGCTGACCAACTTTGCCGACATGATTGTATCACAAAAAATGAAAGTTAGAAGAAAAGAGAAAAGATTATGTTTTTCTTCTTTTCCCCTTTATTTTTTTTTATTTTTTTATTTTTTTATTTTTTACATATTTATATTTTAAAGTTAGAAGAAAAGAGAAAAGATTATGTTTTTCTTCTTTTCCCCTTTATTTTTTTTTATTTTTTACATATTTATATTTTAACACTTTATTTATTGAATTTTTTTAAAATTGACCCATTGCGTGTCGAGATTACATATCAAAATTCTGAACTCTTATGTCGACACTTATTGATCGAGTATCAAACCCGTGTAGGAGTGTGTGACACGATACGAAGACTTTCGAGCCCCTAAGGTATCTTGGTCCCACGTTCCTAATGACATGTAAACTCTCTCTCTCTCCCTCAACCTGCTCCCGTCTTCGCAAATTAATCTCAACTAATTTATCTCTTTTCCAAACTACCCTCGCATATCGACCAAAAAAAAAAAAAAAACTACCCTCGCATAACAAATTAAAACTACCCACTACTTTAGGCGCCAAATTCACACATTTTTAATAAATATCTACTGCAGTGCATATCCACTCAATTCCTTAAAAAGCTGTTTCTTTCCTCTTCAAATGTAACCCACCAGCGATCACATACATACTTAGCGTTTAGCCTTGACACTAATTTTTTGTTTATTTATAAACTCTTTCGTATTAGCTAGACATGGTATGAACTTGTTAATTTCCTTTTCCTAATTTTAAAGGAATTAAGTTAGCCGCAACTAATTTTCTAGTTTATGCGGATGAGATCAAATATTTTGACACGATATCCATATGTCACTCTTATATAAAAGACATCTGTGATCATCAATATCTCAAGGTGCTATTAATCTGCTCAATACGTGTAAATGAGCAATTTTCCAAGCAGAATAATTGACAAGTAAAGAAACAGACAACATAAATTCCCTCCAGTCATTCTTGTTACCTAACATAAACTGATAGTGGACTTGTTATAAATGTATACATATATGTAGGAAACTTTTTGGCGGAAATGGTTCAAATTTTTGCATATAAAACTATTCAATGACAAATCAAATTACAGTATGATATAGTTTCATCAATATTCTTTTTGTTATACAAATTAAGTAGTCCAAATAGGTATTCCACTGCATTCAAGTGTTTCTTTTTTATTTCACATTTCTGCAGTTGATTGCACTGCAATTGACATGAGGCGACAGCCGCTATCGCTTTGGCTGCAGGAGTCAAATGGAAGAAAATCATCTACCCCATAATGTTACATTCTAGATCCATCAGCCCGAATTAAGCTTGTTTCATTATAATGAAGAAAAATAAAGAGGAAAAGTACCTTGCCCTTGATGTTGGATCTGCGCATATCTGAATCAGACCTGATCCTTCCAAGAATCTTATCTCTATAGTCCTTGTAAAACATGCCACCCCCAGGAGTTTCGCCTAGTTTCGGACAATTTGTAATTACGACTTGGCATTCATCTGGTATCTTTGGGTCCGATGCATTTGTCCAAAATCCCGAAGAGTGGCACGAGATCTCTTTAGAGAGACTCAGAAATCCTAACTTGTCAAGGCCTTCAAAACCCAGCAGCTCATTGCAACGTGTGATTTTCAGTTCCATCAACTTTTGCAATCTCGACAGATCACCCAGACTCCTAATTGAGGGACATGAGTGGACCTTCAGGCACTCCAATGTTTCTAACGCCCCAAGACCATGAATCTCTCTCAACTGTCGGCAGTCCTCTAGTTCCAATTCTTTTAGATTCTTCAGGCCGGGCTGGGAGAATATTATTGTTTCAAGGAGTTGAAAGCCGCTGACGGTTAAATGTTTTAACTGTTCTACCCGCCGAGTTGGATTGCATTTTCACGAGAGCGACAGAGCTTCAAAACAATTAGATTTCTCAAGTTGGATAAACCTGAGAAAGTTGTTATTGGGTTGAGATTTCCCTGCATTGCTCATCTCGGGGGCTGCATGAGAAATTCTGGGTATAGGTGGACAGACGTGTAAAGTTTCCTTAGACGAGAAAGAGAACCCAAAGCAGTCAGCGACATGGTAATGTTCAGAAGGCACAGTTCCAAATCCAATGTAAGTTATAGGTTTTGGTAAGGCTCAATGAAGATGAAAATAGATATTTCTTGCCTTCTGATAAGACAAGTTTAACTAGATTAGTCAGTTTGAGAAATCTGGAATAGACTACAAGGACCGAGAACTAACAAGTCAGTGAGTTAAACTTGTGGGAAGAGAAGGCAACACTTGTAGCTCATCGCACTTCTCGAGGATCAGTTCTTCTAGGTGAGGGAGCGCAGCAATGGTTTCTAGCGCTCCACGAATGTGAGGCTGCGCATGACAAAATTTCTGAAACAGAAATTAATTTTTGGCCAGAAATCAATTTCTTAATTTTTATTCCCTGGACAAGTTTCTGAGCAAAGAAACCCGTTTGATAACGATTCAAAATTTCTATTTCTAAAACAAAAATCCGTTTGATAACAGAATAAAATTTCTATTTCTAGGAATAGAAATTGATTAGATAATAACATAGGAAATCCTCAAATACAAAATAATAGTCGAAATAATACTAAAACAACATAGGAAATCTTCAAATACAAAATAATAATCGAAATAATACTAATACATTACAAAAGTTAAAAATACAATTTCATGGAATTTCCAGCATATTATTATCCTTGCCATTTTATTGGCAATGGTTTTTCTAAGTGTATTTATTTGATTTCCCTCCTTGGTCAATGTATCATTTGCAAACTCATCTTACATAGGTTCAGACAAGTACTGCGGAAGCATGAATATGGGTGCCATCAATGGTGCCTATACAACCTTATCATTTTATCAAAGACTAGTATTATACAAGATTATCAACAAAATAAAATTGATGGTGTAAATGAATATATGAGAATTCTACCTTGAAGTAACATTTATGGTTAAAAACCAATCGGGAGAAGGTCGGTTTATTTTGATTCTCGAATTAAATCAATCTAGTTGCTCATCTCTAATTTATTTATTGTTGCTCAATGAACCTTTAATGGCCATTGCATAGCAAAGAGAGAGATTCTCTTGAATCTCTTGCCTTCGAATTAAAATTCCAGATTGTGTAACAATTTAATTATTTTGATTTTACAAGAATTTTGAATCCGTAAAGAAACGAGGTTAAATTTTTAGGCACGTTTTTTATTCATCTATTACGTAAGAACTTTTTCTTCAACTGGCCATGCGCGTGCATTTTCTAAGAGGAAAGAGCCCCATTGTTTTTAAGTAAGCATTTGAAAAATTTAGTCATTTTTTAAAATTGGGGACCCATTCGATTGCCTTTCATCCTAAAGAGGAAGTTATCAAAAAAAAAATTGAAAACAAAAATGAAAAAAAAAAAACACGAGCAAAATAAGAAAAAGAAAATTAACAATAATTTGTGAAGTTGTGGTTATAAGTGAATTAAGTTAGCAAGAAAGCGCAATGTTCTTTTATATGGTATGATTTCAGCTTCTGATTTCTATTTCAGAAACTGAGAAGTTAAAAATTTTAGCTTCTGATTTCTTCAATTTTTCTATTTCTGGAATAGAAATATGTTTCAGATATAGAGAAATCAAATTGCGTTACCAAACGGATTTCTGTTCCAAACCTGTTCCGAAGAACAGAGAAACAGAGAAATCGAAAAACAGAAATTTTGTCATGCGCACCCTGAGTGTCTGACAGATCTAGAATTCTAAAAAAACGACAACTTCCCAATTTCGCTTGAAACTCGGCCCACCATAGTGGAACATCCTCTAGCTTGTATCATTTCAAGCTTCAGAGCCAACCCAACGGCTGAAGGAAACTCTGACAGATTGCAATGTTTCATCTTTATCACAGTCAGTCTTTAGATCTCCAATAGAACGAGGTCACACTTTGATGAACGTGAACAATAGATCCAATTCAATCAGGGACTCGGGGTTTCCAGTCGAAGACGGAAGTTCCGTTATCTCTCTTCATCCTACAAGAGATAAAGACTTGAAATTAACAAGATAATCAACAGACCAAGGTAACCATCTAATTTCCCTTTTGCTTTATTTTTTGTATTTAAAAAAGGATTAATACCACTAAAAACCCCAAACCGATACATTTATAACAAATTCACCTTAAACAAATTGTGACAAATATACAATCTATTAATTTTCATTAAATTTTACTATCAAATTGCTGAGTTTGATAATATGTGATAGTTGACTGGTTCGTGGTAATAATTCAATTTAATGGATAGCATATTTATCACAAATTTATTAATTTGGGGTTTTTTGTAGTAAAAAAATTAGCTAAGAGTAAATTTATTATAAGTATAGTAGTTTGAATTTTTTCTTAGTATTAATCATTAAAAAAATTGGTTTTTCTTTCTTGATGATCATCAACCCTTGTTAGCCTTTGCCATCTACCATTCTCTCACTTTGATTTCTTTTGTTTTTAATTTCTTTTTTGGCCTTATTATATAATTTTATTTTTTTAAATAAATGTTTGTTTCGTTTTCCTAAGACCACCAAACCTTTTTAGGGTGCGTTTGGTTTAGCATTCCCAAGGGGCTTTCAGCCTGAAAGCCCCTTGGAGAAATGCTGGACTGTTTGGTTCAATTTTTTTTGCTGGCTTTTAGCTTTTAACTTGTCTTCAAAATGCTGAAAGCCCAAATTTAGTAGGGGCTAGCTTTGGGCTTTTAGCATTCAGCGGGATGCTAAAATTATTTTTTCTCTTCCAAAACTACCCTCACTAATTCTTTATATTTCCGATTTTGTCCCTGTTTATTTTTTATTTTTAATTGAAAAAGGAGGCAGCCCTTTGTTGGTCCGGCAAAGGGCTATGGCCGTCGGCGAGCCAGATCTGGCGCCGACAGCTGTTGGCAGAGGTCGCGACCTCGGGCGAGGGTCGCGCGACCTAGCCGAGGGCCGCCGGAGGTTGCCTGACCTCAAGTGACCCTCGGCGAGGGTCGCGCGACCCAGGCAAGGGCCGCCTGCAGCCGTGAGACCCAAGCGACGGTCGCCTGGGTTGCGCGACCCTCGCCAAGGGTCGCCCGAGGTCAAGCGACCTTCGGCGGCCCTTGGCTGGGTCGCGCGACTCTCGCCGTAGGTCGCCTGACCTCGAGCGACCTTAGCCAACAGGCGCCAGCGGCCGTAGCCCTTTGCCGGTCTAGTGAAGGGTTAGGTCCATTTTAAAATAAAAAAAAGTAAAAATAAAATAAAAAATAATATATATTATATTATATTATATTATACCCTTCAAAGCCAATTGTGAAAGTTTTCTTTACTAAATGCACATTCAACTCAAAGTCCATTTGCAAAAAAATTTTACCAAACACAATTGTATTTCCCCAAATAGCTTTGGGCTTTCAGCATTTTCTCTCTTTGATTTCTTTTTATTTTAAAACTTTCAATCTTTATTGTTTTTATGTTTAATATCACAAAAAACTCAAATTGATATATATGACGAATTTATTCCTAACTAATTTCTTGACTTTCAAAAACTCTAAATCGGTACATCTATGATAAATTTACCAAAAATTAACTTTTTGACTACTAAAAACCCTAAACTGTTACATTTGTGATAATTTACCACCAATTAGTTTCCTTAAATTTTATTATTAAATTGCTGAGTTGTATGACATGTGGCGGTTGACAAGTATACTAATTTACCATTTTACCTCCCGTTTATTACAAGTGTACAAGTTTTATGTTTTTTTTTTGTAATATTAATCCAATTTAACAAAGGACATACTTGTAACAAAATATACTATTTTGGGGTTTTTGATGGTTAAAAAATTAGTTTGAGGTAAATTTATCACATGTATATCAATTTGAAATTTTTGGAGATCAAAAAATTATTTAGGGATAAATTTATCACATATATACCAATTTTGTGTTTTTTCATGATTAAAAAATTAGTTTGGGGTTAGTTTATTACAAATGTATCAGTTTCAGAGTTTTTCATAATCAAAAAATTAATTTGGGTAAATTTGTCACAGTTACCAATTTAGGGGTCTTTCATGGAATTGAAGAACGGGTCAATACCATGAAAAAATCTAAACTAGTATATATGTGATAAATTTACTCTAAATTAATTTTCGGACCACAAAAACCCCAAGCTATTACATCCGTCAACTATCCTGTATTCTTCTTTACCAAAAAAAAAATACTATCCTGTATTCTTCAATTCAACAATTTAACGTTTAATGGAAACTAGAGTAGATTTATTACAAATGTACCCATTTAAGGTTTTTAGTTGTGAAAAATTTAGTTTGTGGTAAATTTATTACATATATATCAGTTTGAAGTTTTCTATAATTAAATAATTAATTTGAGATGAATTTATTATAGATGTGTTGATTTGAAATTTTTCGTGATATTAACTTTTAAAGAAGTTGACTGTTTTGTTTTACTTTTTCAATTTTGGATTTTTAAAATTTTTCCGTTGATGAAAAGGTTTTATTTTTCTCCACCTCAGTGGCAAGAGTAGGATGAATTTTCATTGTATCACATCAAAAATTTGATTGACATATTGTCGGACGGATTTAACCCAAAATATTTAGGATGGTTCCATTTTTTATGGGTCACATTGATTATTTTTTTGGTCGTATATGCGTCGCAAGATTAAAAAGCTCCTAAAAGTCTTTTTACAGAGTCGGAGTCAAAAAGGTGTTTCCTTATCTTCGTTGGAAAGTGGTTCTGAATCTGGGAACTCCACCTTCCACATGGTGTTTCACTCGTTCCAATCAATAACAAAGCTCGTCCTGCTCCCACGCGCATAGCAGCGTAAGAAGATGGAATCGAGGACTGTGACGCTCTCGTCGCTTCAGAATACTGCTTGGGAATGTGATGACTCGCGGTCCGGTCGCGATGCTGCTGCTTCCCTAAAGAGGCGGAGGACTACTCCGGTGAGATTCTTTGACTTCGCGTCTTGATTCTGTACTGACCCTTGTGTTTCTTTTTTTCTTATAATTCTTTTGGCCGGGAAATTTGCATCATCAATGGTTACAGCATATCAGTGTTAGATTAAATTAGCAAGCAGCATATGCAGAATATGGATAGATCTCGATTTCCAAGTTCGAATATTTATTTTCTTGCTACAATGGACGTAGTAGACATTTTACGCTGGATGTGATAAACTCAATTTACTCACTTGACAGGAATCGCTCGTTTCGTCCTTGACACCAGGCTGTGACTTTGCTGGAAACAACTTTGATGTGTTCTTGAGTTTTAGAGGGCCGGATACTCGCAAGGGTTTTACAGATTTCCTCTACAAAAGCTTGACAGATGCTGGGATACGCGTCTTTCGAGACGATGATGAGCTGCCTGTGGGAGAAGGGATCGCGCCTGCACTGATTGAAGCGATCAAACAGTCGAAGGTTTTGATTCCTATCATCTCCAGGGATTATGCTTCCAGCAGAAGCTGCCTCATGGAGTTGGTCCAAATATTAGAGTGCAAGCAAACGCTGAGTCGAGAAACCATTCCCATTTTCTATGAGATTGAGCTCTCGGATTTGAAAGACCAGAGGAATTCTTTTGAGAAGAGCTTTCTCGAACACGAGATGAAGGGAGTCAATAGCGAGACCATTAAGAAGTGGAAGCTGGCTCTCAAAGAGATTGGAAGGTTAAGGGGATTTGAAACGACTAAAATACATAACGGGTAATCCAATTCAATATTCAAATCGATTTACAAAATTGATGAATCAGATCGTGAACCAGTCCTGCTATATATGAGATTATTCATTTTCAAGTTTTCCTGTTTGGTAACTCCACTCAACCATTTGGCTTTAAGACCAAGTTAGACCATATACATGCAGGATCTTTGCAAGTGCATTTAAATACCTCCTTTGTTCTTGCCTCATGGTGCATTGCTCCTTGTCCAACTCTGCTCATTCTCCTTTGCTATGTCATGTGTTATTCTGATTCACTTTCTTCATCATGTCTCCATAATTTGATTTCTGTAGGCATTATTCCATGCTCATAGACGAACTCATCCCAATTGTTCTGCAAATGCTGAAGAAGGGTCGACTAACTGTGACAAATCATTTAGTTGGAGTTGACCATCACGTGCAAGAGATTATGAGAAAGCTCGGCATTGTGCATCGTGATGGGCAAGTAATTGAAATATGTGGGAGCGATGTTAGAGTCCTTGGAATATATGGTATTGGGGGGGTTGGCAAGACTACTCTTGCAAAAGTTGTTTACAATAAACTCTTTGATCGTTTTCAATGTTATAGCTATCTTAAGGAAATTAGAGAATTATATCAACATGATAAGACCTTGTCCTTGCAAAATCAGTTAATCTCAGACCTTCGGAAAGGATGTGTAAGGTTCAGATGTTCTGATGATGCCAGGGTAGTTCTTGCTGAACAATTTCGCAATAAGCAGGTGCTCATTCTCCTTGATGATGTGGATAATTTTGACCAACTCGATGTGGTTGTTGGGGAGCTTAGTTGGTTTGGTCCAGGAAGCAGGATTATTGTGACTTCTAGAACGAGGGACATTTTTCTGAAGTTCAAAGAGGCTGAGACCTTTGAGGTTGAACCGATGGAAGAAGATAAAGCTCTTCAATTATTTTCAAAGCGAGCTTTTGGAAGGGATTCTCCCATCAAGGGCTTTGAAATCCTTTCCAGGGACATCGTATCAGCTAGTGGGCAGCTTCCTTTAGCACTTGAGATGATAGGTTCGCGTTTGTTTCGAAGATCGGAGGGTACATGGAAAGATATGTTGCAGAAATTGAAGGACGCTCCTCATGAGAAAGTCGAACCCGTGTTGAAGATAAGTTACGATGCTTTAGAAAAAACTGCCAAGGAAATATTTTTAGATATAGCATGTTTTCTTATTGGAAAGGATGAGAGAGTTGCTTTTTACATGTGGGAAGACTGTAAACTTTATCCTACTAGTGGGATTGAAGATCTCCTTGTTATGTCTTTGGTCAAAATTGGAGAAAATAAGGAGCTATTGATGCACGATCTACTGCGAACTCTAGGCAGAAAAATTGTGTTAGATGAACATTCTATTCCAGGTAATCGAAGTAGGTTGTGGGTGCACAGTGAAGCCCTATCCACTCTACGGAAGAAGGAGGTAAACCTGAAAGCCAGCACTACTTTCTTTTCTACCTGTAGTTAATTTTTTTTGTAATTTACCCGATTCCCTTCTAAATTTCAATTTGTAGAATTGGAGAAAATATAAGCAATTCTATAACAAAGTGCAAATTCCTATTCATTACCTTTATGTTCAAACTGGCAGGGTACTCCAAATGTTCAAGGCCTTGCTCTCACCTTCGACAATGGATCTGATGACTGTTTCACATCTGATGAATATGGCCCGCTATTGAACTTAAGGTTCCTTAAGTTGGATCGAGCCAATATGAGTGGAAATTTTGCTAGTCTTCTTTTAAAATTAAGATGGCTTGATTGGCGTGGGTGCCGTAAGAGCTCTGAGCCTCTTATATTGTGTCTAGAGAACTTGGTCATTCTTGATCTCTCCTGGAGTGCAGTGGCAGATGACTGGGAAGGTTGGACACAAGTAATGGAGGTACAAGGCCCGTTCCTTTTTCGACTTTTTGTGAACACTAGCTAATTGATACTGAACCGTTTCTGTCTCTTTGTTACACAGAAGGCAAACAAATTGAAAGTTTTGGAGTTAACTGGTTGCGGTCAATTATGTAAAACGCCATGCTTCCCAGCTGGCAGCAAATTAGAAAGACTGATTCTTGAACGATGTTCTCATTTGTCACTTATTGACAAATCCATTGGTAATTTGAAATGTTTGAAGTCTTTGAACATCAAGTCCACTCCTATCGCGCTGCTGCCGGAAGAGGTGGGTTCCTTGGATGATTTGGAAGAGCTTCTGATTGATGAAACTCCCATATGTCACCTTCGTTTCTTACGAGGTTCTATGCAGCACCTTAAAACTCTTAGTGCATCAGGCTGCAAAAATATGGCTGAAATATCCGAGTCTATTGGTTGTTTAAGGTCCCTGTCATATCTTGCATTGGATAAAGCTATTATCACAGGAGTCCCAAATTCTGTTAAGTTGTTGGAGGCACTTGTGGAGCTTACTTTAAGAGACTGTCAGCGGATTACTGCACTTCCGGACTCCATTGGGATGCTTATGTCACTACGGAAAATGGATCTGTCAAACACCAGAATTCAGGTATTGCCAGAATCGATAAAAAAATTGGGCAGACTTGAGGTGCTAAGAATGAAGAATACTCACGTAAGAAAATTTCCTAAAGATATTGCAAATCTAGAGAAGTTGGAAGTCATAACATTTTCTGGCTGCCCTTTGAGTGGGAAAATTCCATGTGATATTTCGGGGTTATCATCTCTGAGAATCTTGAAGTTATCGTTTACTCTTATTAGTAGCCTACCTGAGAGCATTTGTCAGCTTTCTCATCTCCAGACCCTCCACTTGCTCCAATGCGACGAACTTCAGACTCTACCAAAATTACCATCTAGTTTAGTGAGTTTGCGCTGGGGAACCAAAAACATGAGGATGGTTCAGGGTCTTTCGTATTTGAGAGATTTGAAAGTTTTGGAATTAGTTAATGATCCCGATGAGGAGATATCTTCCTCTGAACTGTCCCAAACTGATAGCTTTGCCTGGATATCAAATTTATCCAACTTAGAAACCCTAAAGCTGTGCCTTCCAAATGTTACTAGCCTACAAGAAGATTTTCATGCTCTTACTCAACTTAAGAAACTTGATTTGTCCTGGATAAACCTGCAAGACCTCCCACAACTTCCCTCAAGCTTATCAAAACAGGTTCTCAAGAATTGCCAGATCCAGGGGTTGGATTTCTCTAATCTGGAAACTCTCTCCGAGTTAGAGCTCTGTGACTGCACTGCATTGGAAATTCTTGGTCTTGGGAACCTAAGGCTCCTGCAAGTGTTGAAGATATCTCGCTGCAATATCAAGAACCTCGATGGTCTTGAACAAGCATCACAATTGAGAAGGTTTTCCATGTCTGAATGCTTTTCTCTTGACAAATTGCCGGACCTATCAAAGTGCACAAGTCTGGAAATTAAGGAAATAGACTTTTGCAACATTCAGGATCAGCCCCATGAGAGGCACTATAAAAATTGCTGCGCGAGGCGCCGTGATTGTCCGTGCCAATATCAATGTGGTAGTTGATGCCCATTGCAATCATAAAGCTGCAAGGATGCTGTCTATTTCCAATTGAAAGAGGGTGGAGTTTATTTCCTTCTTTTAGGTAAGTCCTGCACTGTTTCTCTGTATCTACCATTAGTAGACTTATTATTTTTGACAGTCTTTCCAAAGTGTTTCTGTATATCTTTTTTTCCTGTTTTCTTACTGCAACATTTCTCTTTCCAATCGTCGTACCATACTTAATCTCTGCTTCTTCTGGGTAACCATGAGATTCAAGAAATATTCATCACACGGACTGTGACTATGTGATTGGTATTGAAATATCTGGCTTTATGCACTATATGATTCCTCATTGACCTATAAACCTTCAGCATGAACCAACTCTAGCAGTTCTTTTTCTGTTGAGAGTGGAAATTATTTGCAAAAAACAGAGATCTATAAGTTGATGAAACTAAAAGCGAAAGCATCCATGTGACACATAAATACATCTATAATTTTCCTGCAAATATGAAATTTTTTTCATATGCCAACAGGCTCCTAATTTAATGCCAAACCTACCTATGTTTGAATGAGCCATTACATGCTACTTGTGTCATATCGATTTGGCGGTACTTTGATTGATGGTAACTCAAGAAAGGAGATTCTGTTACTTCAACAAATTTGGAATGCGATGTGTCCGTTTGCTGAAACATTGTATAGACAGTAGCTCATGCTCCTAATAAATAACGAATCAATGATTCACAATCAACATATCTTCAGATCACTCCAGGATTGTGTTGGGAAGAGAGTTCGGATTTGTACTTCTTCAGGACAACGTGTGAGTTGAAGATCAAGGGCGCTGTTGAACATAAGCTGAGATGCTATATCTGACAAGCTGAGTTTATATATCTCATAAATCAGTGATACACGGCAATGCTTTATGTGGATGCTATGGTTAGAGAGAAACGTGAGGGCCTTTGACAGAACCAAAGTGCCATTTTGTCAAACCTTGAAAAGCAAGCACACTGCACCTTGCGGCCTTAATTGTGATATCTGCGAGTGTTATTCCAAGTTCTATTAGATTTTCTTCTTCTTGATGCTGCGTAACAATGTCTTTTTAGTCGATGGAAGAAAGGCCCGTTATTCTGTTCATCTAGGACTTGTGTGAAGTGTAGATTTTGTTTTCTTCATGTTGTATAATACTGCTGTACATTATCTGATATATTTCTTGTCCCGGCCCTCTTTGTTAGTCTGTCGTCAATGTCATTCATCACTCTTCTGTCTCATGCTGCAAAGCGGAGATTTTCAATTACAATTTCGGAAGGTTTATCTCCGATTGTAGAAAGCATGATGAATAATTGGTTGTAGGGATATATTTGAGTTGAATGTTTCAAGCAGTTTGTTATTGAGCTCATATTGATTTGGCAGATTTCGAATATTCTGTTTGCCATAATAAAAATGTAATGTCAGTGGTGGATTTGAAATATCGAAGGTAAGTAAAAAATGATTGTATTGTCAATCCGGTCAAGCATTTGCAAATGACTAATGAAATAACAATTTTAACATCCACAAATCCAATAGAAGATTACTATTATCTGTCAGTCTGGTCAATATGTGACTTTGGTAATAAATTCGAAATATTGATGGTAAGTTACCATCGACAAACCTAATAGTATATACTTTTAGATTTTATAAGTAGGCATGTAACTATTTGTTAGTTACTAATGAGATAAGAATTTTATAATTCACAGGCCCAATAGTAAATTATCGGCTCCTCCTGTGATTTTGTTTCGAGTGGTGAATGGATAACATAGTTGGTAAGTTACTAGAGCATTGACGGTCAGAAATCGCTAATGCTTTTGGTAAGTTCATGAATATATTTGATCAATAGGTAGCAGGTTGCAAAATTGTACTATCGTTATGTAGAATTTACAGATAATGATATAAATATACTATGGAACAGATCAACGTCGAAGGACTTTCTCAAGAACATTGATAAAATTTGAGTGCATCACATGTCATGATAAAATCTGGCAATCTTGGGAGTCGAACTGACTCCGAGTTGTTTGATTGAAGTTCATGCATGTTCCTTCTACTTTTGTGTATTACTTTAATTAATCATGGAGGTTGGTGTTGTTGATTGAGCATCTTTCTCATCTTCAGGAGACTGAAAGACTTTCCTTCAATTTAGTTATATTTTGGGGCTGTCAAATTGAATTATTTGCACCTACAACATAGAAGGAAGCTGTGGATGAAAGTTATCGTACATAATTTGTCTTGATCTATGATTTAGCTCGGAATGTAACTTATTTTTACCACTAAATTCAGATTAAATCTTGATAACATTACTATTTTTCTAAAGGTCCTTAGGTTCCCCAACTACTTGTTAAGTATATTTTATGTAGATAATTAATTTTTCAAAGTATTGATTGTGCTTAATAAATAAAAAAACAATGCATTGAAAATTGTAAAGTTTCCTTAATTAATTACTTAAGGAAAATTATTCAAAAAATGCTAAACATATTATATCGTGGTAAATTCAATCTTAATATTTTGGCCAATTTAGTCTTAAATCTTTTGACGATTTGTTAATTTGGTCCCTTCGACCAATTTTAGCATGAAATCAATGACAAAGATGTTAGTCGTCCTATGTAAAACGATCGGCATTAATGTGAACAATTTTCCATAATTTTTTTTATAAAAATTCAAAATTTCTCTCTTTTTTTCCCACTATTCTTCTTCCAAGCTAGCAACCCTCGCCTCACCAGATCTAGCATGAAATCAATGACAAAGATGTTAGTTGTTCTATGTAATACGATTGGCATTAATGTGAACAATTTTCCATAATTTTTTTATAAAAATTCAAATTTTCTCTCTTTTTTTCCACTATTCTTCTTCCAAGCCAGCAACCCTTGCCTCACCAAATCTATGCATGGCAAGGACCCCAACGGCCTTCACCTCGCTAGATCTATGCTAGGTGAGGTCTATCACGATCTTTGTTGGCTCGCACAAACTTGGTGAGGGCTGCAACAACCCTAGCCTCACTGACCATTGTTGAGGCCTTGTTATCCCATCAGGAAAGAAGAATGGTAAAAAAAAAAAAAAAAGACAAAGAAAAGAAAATCTATAAATTATATAAAAATTCATAATATCAAAAAATTACAAAATTTATTTAGCACCGATCATGTCACGTAAGTTTGTCTAGTGTTCATGTCATTGAGTTCTGACCTCTCAAAAGGATATGATTAAATTGGTCATTGTATAATAAGCTTAAGACCTTTAGAACTATTATTCCGATTACTTAACAAATGCCTATTAGCCCTATCTTTTTTTCTAATGGTGTTGAGCAATGTCCGCGACCAATAATGATTAGGGAGGACAAGACAGTAATTTTGGATTACCAAGGATGCCGAAACTTGGGTCAAGTGTGAAGACAAAGGTATTTTAACTAAAATTTCACTGACTTAAGCAATTGCTAAAAACATCGACAATTGATGGCAGGAGAGCAATGGCCCTCGGCAACTCTCTTGAAACGAGAACAATGTCCACAACCAACTTACGTATTTAAGTAATTTTTGTTTTGGGTGATATTTACAACTATTTATTGGTTCATTATCAAGGCGGGTGAAAAACAATTAACGAAAAATACCAAGAGCATGTCTCACTTTTCAGTTTTCACCCAATTATCCCTTACATTTCTCTACTTATGGAATACAAACCCAAATTTTACTCTTGAATACGATTTTGTACACTCACATCAATTATCTTTGTCTTCTTATTCACGAAAATATCTTCTTCTTTTTTCTTTTTAAAATTTCCCCTTTACTAATCATAAATTTTCTCATACCATTCAAAATGTTCAAAATCAATTAAAAACCAAATCACAAAAACTCAAAGCAATTAGCTAAAATGAGTTTGCGGAGAGTGTCAATTTGTCCTGTTAAATATGAAGGTATGCTTAGACGTATGTAAATAGTAATTGTGAAAATAAAGGCGTGTGAATGGTCATTGATCCAAAGTGAAGTATGTTTTGTATATTTTTTTTAAAACATTGAAAATCATAAAAGCAACGTCTGTGACTAGAAATTTTGAGAAACTCCTAGGGGACCGAAGTCGAATTTATGGTACAATAAGAGTGTATTTGTTAACATTTCTATTCTCGAAAATAATTTTTGTTTAGAAAATTTTTATTATACCTATATTCCATATACAAGCTTATGAGTAGAACACATTTCATACAATCCTAAAATTTCTATTATCAAAATAGAAAAAGAATAAAAAAACATTTGATATAACCCTTAAATTTCTTTTTTTTCTACTCAATCTAGTCACTGAGCCTCGACGATGGCCAGCGATTAGCTAGAGACGAGGGTCGTGAAACCTCACCTAGCCATGATGAGGTCCCTTACAATGGTTGGGCGATGTCTAGCCTCACCCGTCCACCTTGCCTAGCCATAGCGAGGCTCAACCTTGCCTAGCTATCAGGAGGTTGGCTTTACCTAGCGTTGATATCTAAATTTTGGCAATTTGTTTAATCGTGTTCATAAATTACTAATTTTTAGATTCTAGCAAATATAATTTTCATTTAATTGCATCACATGTAGAAATTCGAAACATTTGCATTGCCAATATTAATTATTACAGATTTTTGAAAAAAGTTATTATTATAATTTTTTAAAAAATTTCGATGCCCGCCCGGCCCCTTCTTCTTTTTCGTCTATTCTTTCCCCCGCGTGGCCCATCTCTTCTTTTCCTTCTCCCGGCCCAACCCACTTCTTCTTCTCTTCTTTTCCCCTCCGCTTGGCTTTGGACGCTGGCTTCCCGACAAAGGAGGAGGGGGCGAAGGACGGCGTACGACGAGGATGAGCAGCGAAGGGAATGTCCTGGTACGATCGGCCTGGGCAGGCTGGCGGTACAGTTGGCATCGGAACTTAAAAGGGAGAGAGTAACGTTGGCTGGGGGGTTCTTTCGGCTGAAAACCAGAGGGGAGAGAGAGACCGAGAGAGCTTGACACCGAGAGGGAGAGGTCCCAGCGACTGAGCGAGAGCGGGAGAGCTTCAGCCGACGTCTCGGCTGTGCACGAGCTCCGGCGGGCGACTCCTTCCGTTCGACATCCTCAGGCCGAGCCGGTAAGCCGCCCTTCTTCCTCCCCTGTTTTGGGCACGACGCCTGGAGCTCGCGGACGACCGGCTCGCGCGGACTTCGACCCCCGTCCATTCCTCCTTTTGTTGTTGCATGTTTAGTTGGGGAGTCTTGGTTAGGTTTCTGTTGGAAGATATGATTCGATTCATTAAATCATAATTGATTGTAAATCTTGTTTATTTTAGGATTAGAAGAATAGGGGAATATACAGTTTCCTTTTTATTGATTCATTCTTGTAATTAAATACATTAACTGCGTTACATTGAATGTAAGACAGAAATACAGAAATTCTTCAATATTTCTCCATATTCTTCTTCTGCTTCTCGCTTTGTTACATGGTATCAGAGCCTTCGGGTTCTAACTTTTTCCTCTTTGCTTCCGCTCTGATTGCCTCATAGAGGAACTCCAATCTTCAAAGGAGTTGCCATAGGAATCAACGACCCAATTGTCTCCAGAGGAACTCGATCTGCAAAAGAGTTACCAAAGGAATTAATTTCTGTTCATCATGACAAAGCCAGAAGACCTTACCGCAAATCCAGCCGACCAATCTGCTGGAGACATCACGCCACAGAATCTGGGCAGCCAAGACTCCATCGTAGTTCCTGGATCAGGACAACAGCAAGCTCCAATTCCGCAGCATCCGCAACATGCGCATTGGCAGCAGTTTCAGGCTCAGACTAATCTGGGGTTGCCCTTCTCAGGGCCTCCTTACCAGTGGATACCCTATCCATGGTATCAGGGACCAAGCCCCAGTGCATCATTGCCGGGCTACCAAGGCGACGTGCGAACCGATGGAGGCCTACCGACCAATGACGGGGCAAGCTCAACCATCGGTGCCGAGCAGACGGGCGGATCAACCGGACCGGGTATGGGAACGAATCCCTACCTGGGTTTTCTCAATGCGGGGCCAGCAATCGGATCAACAGGGTCGGGACAGAATCCTTACCCAAATTTCTTTCCATATCAATTCCCTCCAGTCAGCGGTCGGCCGGAACCCGGCGACCCGCTGTATACAACAAATGCGGACGGATCTGAACTGAAAATCATCAGTCAACAATTAATTGGCGTTGATAATTATACAAGCTGGTCGCGCGAGTTCCGGCGAGCCCTAATCACAAAGGGAAAAGAAGTTTTCATAGACGGGACCTTTCCTATTCCGTCCGACGAAAGATCGGTGCGGCTTTGGAAGAGATGCAGCCAATTAGTGAGAACTTGGATTGGAAACTGCATCTCGACCGAAGTGGCCGCCGGACTTCCGCCGACAGAAGACCCACGAAAATTGTGGGAAAGCATACGGGAGATGTACGGAAAGCTCGATCAGGTGAAAATTTTTCACCTTACCCAACAGATATCAGATCTAAAACAAGGGAATTCAACAGTTGCAGGGGTTTACAATAAACTGTCGGCACTGTGGAACGAATTAGAAGCCGTCGAAGAAAAGTTCGACTGGCCCGAGCAAATACAACAACAGTACAGAAACATGAGGGAGAGGGAGAAGGCGATGAGGTTTCTCCTCATACTCAACGAAGCTTACCAGACGTTTCGTTCGCACATCCTTACCATGGAAAACATGCCGACCCTTTCTCGAATCTACCAGCTCGCTGTGCAGGAGGAAAGCCAGCAACGAACGGCAGATCATGGAAAGGGAGGAGAGGGAATAGTTTTGGCCGCAAGAGGCCATCCCCGTCACTCACAGAGAAACACGGCGAGAGGAAGAGAGGCGGGGGCGGATCTAGGGTTCGCAGATAACCCTAGACAGAACAAAAGGGGATTTGATGATGGATCGGACGGCTCACGTCTGATGTTGGGCGCGAGTGGATCGGACGGCTCGCGTGGATTCGGCTTCAATGGGCCAGATGGCCCGCACAGTGCGCGCGGATTCAATGCCAATGGGCCAGACGGCCCGCGAAGTCCTTTTCTCGGTGGACCGGATAACGGCCCGCGAGGTCCTTTTCTCGGTGGACCGGATAACAATCCGGATGGGCTCAATTTCTTCGGCCCAACTTCAGCACAAGTATTTCAGCCCACGAACAGGTCTTTTTCAAATGCAAAAAATGGTGGGCCACGAGGCAAAGGTAAATTATATTGCGATTATTGCAAGAGGCCACATCATACTATAGACAACTGCTGGAAATTGCATGGCAAACCAGGAGAAAAAGAAAAAGGAAAATTTTCGACAGCTTTTCAGGTATTGGGCCAGCAAATGGGAAAATCAATCACTCATGATCAATATCAGGAACTTATGGAGGCATTAAAGAAATTAGATGCTTCTGACAAAACTGGAAGCTTTACAGGTACATCATATTGCCTGATAAATGCAATTTCACAGAATGCATGGATTATTGATTCAGGTGCTAGTGACCACATAGTTTGCAATAAATCTTTCTTTTCTGAAATCAAAAAGTTGTCTCATCCTATATCGGTACAACTTCCAAATGGAAACACTACTCAAGTAGTCATGTCTGGCACAGTGAATCTTAGTTCATTCATTACTCTTCAAAATGTGCTATATGTTCCTAATTTCCATTTCAACCTGATATCAGTGTCCCGAGTTTGTGAAGAAAATTCATGCCACATTCTATTTCATCATGATCATTGTTTCTTTCAGGCCCTTTCGACTGGCAAACTGATGGGCTTGGGTAGAGTAAATCAAGGGCTTTATTTTTGGGAAAATTTTCCACAAGATTTATCTTCTATTGCACTCAATAAGTCATTGTGTAATGCTGCTACCAATGATATGAATTTTCTTAATCATAAACGATTGGGTCACAGTGCATATTTTCCTTGTCCCCAATGTCCCATCTGCCCCATGGCAAAACAAACTCGAGCTCCTTTCCCAAATAGCACCTCTCGAGCAGATGATATTTTTTCCTTGATACATGTTGATGTGTGGGGCCCCTACCATACTTTGAATCATGATGGGTCTCGTTTCTTCCTCACTATCGTGGACGACTTCTCTCGAGCTACATGGATTTTTCTAATGCAGTCCAAAAATCAGGTTCTTTCACATCTGAGAACTTTTCTATCTCTGTCAAAAACTCAATTCGGAAAAATTATCCGCCGGATTAGAACTGACAATGGTAGAGAATTCTTCAATAATGAGTGTGCCTCTCTTTTTTCTCTGAATGGAATTTTGCATGAAAGTTCCTGTACCTATACACCGCAACAAAATGGTGTGGTAGAAAGAAAACATCGTCATCTTTTAGAAGTTGCACGTGCCCTTAAATTTCAAGCGTCCATTCTTGAACATTTTTGGGGAGACTGTGTGGTCACAGCAGCATATCTGATCAATCGCATGCCATCTCGCATTCTGAAAGGTAAAACACCTTTTGAGATATTATATGGAAAAGAGCCAGATCTGAGTCATCTCAGAATTTTTGGGTGCTTATGTTATGTGACCACAGTGGGACACAAGGATAAGCTGGCCTCTCGTGCTCATCAATGCGTTTTTATGGGTTATCCAGCCCTAAAAAAGGGATATCGTGTTTATGTGCCATCCACAGGAGAATTTCTTGTTAGCAGGGACGTTATTTTCCATGAGGATCATTTTCCTTTCAAAGGCTTGTCTAATTCTTCTGAAGATCCTGCAACAACTTCCAAGGGATTCTTAGAAGAAGATTCGCATTCTGGCGACACACTTCTTATTGCTTCACCTCCAAGATCAACTGAATTATCTTCTACACCACCCATGGTGTCTGAGATTCCTATGGGACATGCTGTTGAAGAACCAATACAATCACCAGCCATCTCAGAACCGGTACAATCACCGAACATGTCAGAAGCAAATCCTACTGAGGAATCGCCTCAAATGCAACATGAGCCATCACGACGTCCCAGTCGCATCACTCGTCCACCAACTTGGACCAAAGACTACATCTGTGGTTCTTCGAGGTTATCAGGTACTCGTTACCCTATCTCGTCCTATGTTTCGTTCAATAGGTTATCTCCAGAACATTTATGCTGCATAAGCCGTATTTCTGAAGAAAGAGAACCCTTTAGCTATAATGAAGCACAAGATGATCCTCGATGGCAAAAGGCCATGGCAGCTGAGTTACAGGCCTTGATTGAAAATCACACCTGGGATGTCGTATCTTTACCTGCTAAAAGAAAACCCATTGGATGTAAATGGGTGTACAAGATCAAATACAAAGCAGATGGTTCAGTGGAACGATATAAGGCCCGATTGGTGGCCAAAGGTTTTACACAGAGAGAAGGTTTTGACTACCATGAAACCTTTTCTCCCGTGGCGAAGGATGTCACAGTTCGTTCTTTTCTCTCAGTTGCTGCTTTCCGTGATTGGCCGTTACATCAGATGGATGTTCATAACGCCTTTCTACATGGTGATCTGGATGAAGAGATCTACATGGATCTTCCACCCGGATTACGGAGACAGGGGGAGTCAAAGGTGTGTCGTCTCCGCAAATCTCTCTATGGATTAAAGCAGGCTTCTCGACAATGGTATGCCAAATTTACTAATGCACTCACAGTTGCTGGATTCAAACAATCCAAATATGACTATGCATTATTCACTTGGACAAAAGGTATGTCATCTATTTACTTGATGATTTATGTTGATGACATACTTATTATGGGAAATGATGATTCTGCTGTAAAGAGACTTAAAGAGTATCTGCATTCCACTTTCCATATTAAAGATTTGGGACCACCTAAATTCTTCCTAGGAATTGAGATAGCTCGTTCAGATCAGGGAATCTCTCTTAGTCAGCGAAAATTCGTGATGGAAATTATATCAGAAGCAGGATTGTCAGGCTGTAGACCGGCCATTATTCCTATTGAACAGAATGCCAAACTGACTTCTGTTGACTATGATGCTGGTACATCATCTGATGATCCAATATTAGAAGATCCACTAGGATATCAGACTTGTGGGAAAGCTTATATATCTTACCATGACTAGACCAGACATCTGTTATGCAGTACAGACTCTTAGTCAGTTTATGCACAAGCCGAAGCAATCTCATATGCATGCAGCCTTGAAAGTTGTGAAATATTTGAAAACATGTCCAGGGTTAGGGATTCTTCTTTCTCGAAAATGCAATATGGAAATGGTAGCCTATTGCGATGCGGACTATGCTACATGTCCTATGAGCAGGAGATCTATCACTGGTTTTTGTATCAAGTTTGGGGGGTCATTACTTTCATGGAAGACCAAGAAGCAATCTACTGTCTCCTTATCTTCAGCTGAAGCTGAATATCGATCCATGGCCAAAACAGTTTGTGAGATAGTTTGGTTAAGGGGTCTACTTTCAGATCTCGGGACAAAGGTTAAAGGACCGACTACACTTTTTTGTGACAATGATTCAGCACTCAAACTTGCAGCAAATCCTGTATTACATGAAAGGACAAAGCACATAGAGGTTGATTGCCACTTTACTCGAGAAAAAATTCAAGAAGGAATTATTGAAACAAGAGGAATCAGAACCTTGGAACAACCGGCGGACATATTCACTAAACCATTATGTCAAAGACAACATACATATCTTCTAAGCAAGCTTGGCGTCTTGGACATATATAGACCACCAGCTTGAGGGGGAGTGTTGGAAGATATGATTCGATTCATTAAATCATAATTGATTGTAAATCTTGTTTATTTTAGGATTAGAAGAATAGGGGAATATACAGTTTCCTTTTTATTGATTCATTCTTGTAATTAAATACATGAACTGCGTTACATTGAATGTAAGACAGAAATACAAAAATTCTTCAATATTTCTCCATATTCTTCTTCTGCTTCTCGCTTTGTTACAGTTTCGGATCCTAGTTGAACCGGAAACCTCATGATTCGTGAGCGCCCCTCACCCGTTCGACGAAATGCTTAAGTGAGATATAGTTTTCGTCCTCTCGTTTTTGGCCGAAATCGAGTCGTCCGTGCGCGTCGTGTCCTATTGGGATGTTCCAGTGGTGTTGGGCGACCTTAGGGGTCGGCCATGTAGTCGTTCGACACGTTCCCATTGTCGCCGTAGTTTGTTTGGTGTTTGGCTGTGGCGTGGCTCTCGTCTGGCAGTGGGGAGGTCGGCCGACGGGTGGCGTTTGGAGTGGACGACGCCGGTTGGTTATAACATATTCGAGAGATGGGGACGCTGCGGATGGTGTTGGTTCGGGGAGGAGGGCTTCAGGGGAAGACCTGCGTAGCGGAAGGCGAAGAGAAGGAGGGGAGAAAAAGGGAAATAAAGAATAAGAAAAAAAAGGGAAAGTGAAAATATATATAATATAAAAATATTTAAGGAAGAAGAAGAAGAAGATTGGGCTACGGGCTCTAGTTTTGGGCCGGTCGATGGAAATAAGAAAAGTGGGCTGTTAGGGACCGAGCTGGGCCGAGAGTCGTATAATGGAATTGGGCTGGAGGCCGAGCGGGCCTTTCTCTTTCTAATTTTTTTATGGGCCATTTGGGGTTAATCCAGAGTGGGCCTTAGCGAGACCCGGTTTTTAACCCGACCCGGACCGATAGGGTCCGGGTCGGTTTAGTCGAGCCGGGTCTCTTGACCCGGTCCTAATCTCTTGACCCGGTCCGAATCTCTTTCTTCTTTAAATATAATAATAAAATTTAAAAATATATAAAAAGGTCATAAAAATTATTAATTAATTAAAAATATTAAAAATTCTGAAAATTCTTAATAATTTATAAAATATTGAAAACATTTAAAAAAAATTTAAAAAATTCATAAAAAAAATTAGAAAATTCAGAAAATGCATTGATAAATTAAAAAAAAAAGTTAAAATTGTGGAAAATTGGAAAAATCAAAAGATTTTTAGAAAATTGGTAAAATCCTTAAAATTCCAAGAAACTACTTGAAAAGCTTAAAAATAGTTTTTGGGTAATCTTCTCTTAAAAAGTGGGAGCCTTTTGATCTAAAATTGTGCTAAAAAAATTGAACAAGCCTTTAAGGCTCTACCATAAGATTTCAATTGTCTTTAAAGACGAATATCCTTAATCACGCACTTTCCTTATGTTGATTATGGTTTCCCTTTGGCTTAGTTAGCAATGGCATGTTTCTTTATTGGTAATATTAGGTTCTTGCTCTCCCAATGCAATTGATTTAACGTTATCTTGGTTGCTGACTATTATTTTAATGATTGTGTATGTTATTTCACATGTTAGTAGATAGGTCTAAAATCAAACCACACTACTTAACAAAAATCTTTCTGAAATGAACAAAATTAAGTACCAAAAGAGCACAAATTGCTTACTTAGTGTAATCAAGTCCCTGACCGAAGATCTATGTCACCATATAGGCCACTCAATTTGAATTCATCCTTCCCATTCTAGCTAGGAATCCATGATGTTGAAAATTGTTTTTGAAGATCTAATATCTTTTGGATATTAGGACAGATCACCCCAATGTACTTAGCCATCCCATCTCTTTGCTTATGAATTCTTTCCATGAGTTGCACTCTTATAGCTTCAAGCATTGTGATGATAGGTTTGTCCCTAGCATCAATGATGCTTTTGTTGAAACTTTTACACCAGTTGTTCAAGAAAATGTCACATTTTGAGTTTAAACTATAGTAGGATTTGCTCCATTGCACAGGAGGCTTCTAGGACAACCATTCATAAGCTTTTTCATTAATTGCCTTCAGCTCTTCCATCGCCAAGTTAAAATCACATACCTTAGTCACCATGGCATCCTTCCAAAGGAGCTTTTTAAGTTCTACCCCTTTATGATGTAGTTTGAAGTTTTCGTAAAGATGCCTTAAGCAAAATCTATGTTATGCTTTAAGCATTAGATTTGCTAGTACTTGCATCAATCTTTTCTGTTTGTTGCACAAGAAAGTCTAGTACTTTGAATTTTCAGGGTCATTAATTCCCAAGTCTTCTACAATCAACCTATTAAACCAATGCCGTGTCTTGTATGTTTCTTGCTCAATAACTGCCTATGCAAAAGGATACATTTGATTGTTGCCATTTATGCCCAATGATGCTAAAAGTATACCCTTGTAGCTTGATGACAAATGACAACCATCAAAATCCACCAATCGCCTACATCCTTCTACAAAGCCCCCTCTTAATGCATCCAGACAAATATAGACTCCCCTAAACTTGAATTGGTCTTGATATTGCTTGGTTTTGATTAGACACATGGATCTTGGGTTGGCGTCAAGAAGTGTTGACAATAGCTCCTAAGCATCCAAAATTGCTCCTTCTCATTCCTAGTGATCATATTCATTGCCGTTGCCCTAGCTCTATAAACCGTTGTCCTCGACAATTTTAAAACATTCTCAGACTCCATTGCTTTTTTCTTTTTCCATTGAAGCACCTAACCATGTAGGATTGTTTTTATTAGGTATATTCTTAACAAACCTCACATTTCTCCCATATTTTATGGCATGGTTCCTAATGGCCTTTCTGAACTCCTTAGCATTACTAAAGTACATTCCCAACTTGAAGACATGATTTTCCATATCAATCTCAGCATTAAACTCGGGATGTATATACTCATTTTCACCATACATATTCAAGAAATCTACATTATCAGCTAACACATCTACATACATGTCTCCAACCTCCATATCCCCCTCCATTAAACCATCACTATGAGCACAACTTACATTTCTTATGTATAACTCATCAAGATCAACAAAGGCGAACCCATCTTCTCTAGCAACACCATCACATCCACTATCATACATTGAATAGTTTAGTTCTTCACATTCCTCAACTGGTGGAAAATGAAGCAAAAATAAAGTCAATATATTTCCATGCAAAACATACACCGGGAAAAAATAAAACAAAAATAGTAAACAATTGCAATAAAATTGTACCATGCTTTGATTAATGAAAGAAAACTAGGCACACTAGTGACTATATACCATACTTATTATTGGATACCGTTTGTCAAAATATTGTGCATTATGTAGTTAAAATGTTTTCGATGTCGCCATAACTTTCTCCCTAGGCAAGCCAACTATGGTGGCTCGAGAACCAAACTTGGAGAATATATACTGTAAGGAAAAGAAAATTGGTCCCATTCAAAGCATTTCTTAGATTCATATTTTATCGGCTTGAAACTTACGGAAACGACTGCTAAGTTTGGTCGACTCAACTTTTGTCTGGATTCTGTCTTTCTTGTTCAACAAACAAGGCTGAAACACAATCCTATCAAGAAGACCTAGTTGCAAATTTACTAAGAAATTGTGGAATGATAACTAGTAGGATCTATGATGTATCTTGACACAAAGATTAAAATAGTCTTCAGATTAATAACTTGGGAATAAGAACTTCTAACAAGTAATCTAACAAATTGCCACTTTAGAAGTTACGTCCGTTATAGTGCACAAAAACTGTAGGAAACAAGATGCCTTTAGTTCCTACTAACAAGTCCACACAAAAATTATTGGAAACAAGATGCCCCTATATTTTGACTTAAACTCATGCGCACATGGACTCAAATTGATTTTGTCTCAATGTGCTTCCATCAAATTTTCTCCTCTAAATACTTTCCATCAGAGAACCCATATCAGAGTAATTACGGTTTTTTTATGAATGTTTATCTGCTTTCCTTGTAAGAATCTACGTGGGCTTTTAAATTCCATGACATGCCAGGAGCTCCAACCATCAGTGACAAAAAAAAAAAAAAAAGGAGCATTAAAAAATTGCAAAACAGGGACCATCATCACAACACGTTGGACCCCAATGGCAGAAATATCTAATTAAAAACCCATAGTGGACATAACTTAGATGCATTTTTTCAGACAAAAGAGACATTAACTCAGAAATCCGACGAAACAAGCAAAAATAACAATATAAAACAAAAAAAAAATCCTCCTACCATCACTGTCCTCACTGCCATCTGTGTGATATTCCACCACATGCCCACGCCTTGTCGACATGTTGCTTCGACAAGTTACAACCACTTTAAACGAACGAAGGATCAGTTGCACCAATTTGAATGAAACTGACCTCGGTTGAACGGGAGTGTGGATCAAAGTGTCTAGTGAACCTAGGAAAAGATAATGAAGAGTCAAGGCCCTCGTGTTACACACGAATGTCTCAATAACGAAAATGTGGCTTTGCTCAAGATTTGTCTTCTTCGTTGGAAAGAAATGAAGACAAAAAACAAAAGAAGAAAATGTGAAGAAACAAAGGTAGGGGTTTCTTGTTGTGTTTCAATTCGTGCTCTATTAACAGAAAATTTGGGTGCTCCAAGTGAGGGAGGACAAACAACGGAGAAGATGAAGAGAAAAAGAAGAAAAATGTGAGAACGTGAAGAGTCTGGGGGTCTTGTTTTTAAGGTTTGTGAATTTCTTTTTTTGGACAAAATTATCCATATTCCGGCCACTAGAAATGTCACACACTCGCCGGCCAGTGAACATTTTGGCCGGTCGGTGAGTTCAAGTTCTTATTTGAGACTTATTAGCCACTTCGAGTCCTTATTTGAGACAATAGTCATTTTTGGTCTTTATTTGAAAAAGTAGACTCACTTTGAGTCATTATTTGAGATTTTCCCTAAAAAATATTTTGAATAGTATCGAAGGATTTATTTGACTTTGTTATGGAAAGTTGAGGGAATAAATTGAACAAATAAAAAGTTTAAGAGCTAAATCAAATATTTAGAAATAGTTTTAGAACCATATTGAATAAATTAGAAGTCTAAGGATGATATAGTATATTGGACCAAAGTTTAGAAATTATAGTATCATTTTTCCTTTTAAAAGAGGACTCTTTAGGACATGATAATTAGAGCTATATACACATCTTATTTCCATTACGAGATGATGATGATGCATAGCAATACCAGTCATCGGATACTATCACAATGGTCTATACGCCGATTGTTGACTTGGGTACCGTCCAAGTTAGCAGACTCCTAAGCTTCTGAGTTATCTGTGAGATGGGTCCAAATTGATGATGTATTAGGAATTTCTGCCTCGGTCATTAAGATAATATGTAGATAGGCATGTACTCATGACACATATTTGAAAGTGCTAGAATTACCGCCAAGAGGGGGGGTAAATAGGTATAAAAACAAATTAAGCTAAAACAGTAAAAATTATTTTAATCAACCAAAGTCTAATTGGCACTAGACTTCTGAAAAAATTCTAACTCAAATAAGATGTTTTGAAAATTGGCAGAACTTAGAAAAATATTGCAACAAACAAATTGAAAGAGTTAAGGGAGAGAAAATTAGACACACGATTTATATTGGTTCGGCTTAGATCAAGCCAACGTCCACTCTTTCACGCTGACAGTTTCACTATGGAATCAAAAGAGAATTACAGCAATTTGAGTACAATCACTCAGTGAAGAGTTTCTTTCTCTCTCACTAAGTCACTCCCTTTGGTGTTTTTCTCTCTTGAATACAATTATAAGCACTATCGAGGAAGAACAAGCGATTGAAAATGCTTCAAACTTTGGAATTATATCATCATGCACACTTTCAAATGGACCGAATGACCTCATTTAATACTTCTCCATGCCTTTCTAACCGTTGGCACTTTCCAAAGGAATTTTTTTCAATCAACCTGTTGGACAGAATTAATAAACAAAATCTTGTAGCCATTTGAAGATTGAGATAAAAATCCGATGATCTTGGTCGCCCATATAATCATAATTTAGGTTTCCATAAGTTGATACTTCCCAAAAAAGAACTTATCTTCGAAATTGATTTCACCAATCTGTGATTCATTTTATCAAAATATTTAGAAAAGGTAAGTGATATTCTCTGCCAGAAAACCAAATATGTTTTTCACGTACTGAATCCTTGTTGTCTAATTATATCACCGTTCTTGATTTAGGTTCAGTCTGTATCTTCGTCAGAGTGGAAAGACTTCTGTTGTAAAATAGACTTTGACATCATTTCACAGAAGTCTAATATTCCTTAAAATAAAAATAAGAATAAGAGAAGGAAAGTTATGTCAACTTCAAAACCTGATGGGAGTTTTCTACAATATCCACACATATAAAGTTCACAAAACGACTCTGCAAACTTCATATAAACACTTCTTCTTGGTGATGTCCATATTCAAATTTGGAATGACGACATGGAAGGAAATGGAAAAGCCATAATTTCTCCACGGTCCCTAGAGCCTAGGTTCCATGACACTGGGATAGCTTTCCTAGCTATGGCAAATGCGACGACTTCAGTTCATCATCTACACACAAAACCATTATGCTAGAGGGAAGCCTAGGCAACTTTTTGATCATGTCGCAGTTGAGTAAATCAAGTGTTCGAAGATTGGAAAGTTGGTGGATCTCTGCCGGTAAGCTGGAAATAGTAGAATGTCGCAGCCTCAAGATTCTCAGATTATGCAGTTTCCCAATCTCGCTTGGAATACCCCCCTCGAGACTCCGACACCAGGAGGCGTGTATTTCTTCGAGGCTGGTAAGCTCTCCAATAGCAGGAGGGAACTCTCTAAAGAAACAAGAATCCATCCTCAGCACCTTCAAATTTTGTAGATTTAATATCGAATCTGGAAACTTAGAAACGCCAGTCCCTGACATGTCTAACTCGACTAATGATCTCCCTATGTTGCCAATTGAGTTTGGAAGCTTCCTTATTCGACGGCAATCCCTTAATGACAAGCGTTTAAGTGTGACCAGTTCTCCAATGGAGTCGGGAAGTGCTGCAATTCTAGTGCCATCCAGGGAAAGAAATGAGATATTCGTCAAGTGACATATCGTTCTTGGTAGATGACTCAATGAGAAGCAGTTGGAGGCAGTCACAGTTTCAAGCTGCTTTAGATGACCGATGGAGATGGGAATTTCTTGTATCGAAGTCCCATCCATGAAAAGCTCTTTTAGAGCTGTCAGGTGACCCACTTGTACCGGCAACATGCTGAGCTCTGTGCAGAACTTCAAATTCAAGGAAACCAAACACCTCAAATCGTCAATCGAATGATCTATCTTGACCAATTGTGAACATCGCTCCAGAATCAATATGGCCAGATTTTTGCAGCCAGAGAACTTAGGAGTGACTAATAAGTCAGCACAACCTGTAAGATCTAGAACTCTTAAGTTCTTCATCTGCAAAATAGGAAATTTATTTGCATGATTTTACTTCACAAATAGTTACATTAGATCGGGCGATTTCAGTGTAGCAATGAATTGTGAACTACCTCTATTTGATCCCAGCCTTCCCAGTCTTTCGTAACTTTGCTCCACGACAGATCGAGAATGGTTAAGTTTCCCAGGCGAAAATTAGTCACTTGGAGATGTCGAGGGCACCCTCGCCAACGGAGCCACCTTAAATTTGGAAGAAGGTTAGCAAAATCTCCGGTAATGTCTGCATGATCCAATTGAAGAAACCGTATGTTTGGCATGCTCTCAAAATCTTCTGATGTAAGTTTGACTGAACTATGCCACTGAAAGTTAAGGCAGAGTGCCTCAACCTTTTCTGTTCCCTGTGATGGACCAGAAAAACGAACAGAAGTATTGAGAATGGTTTCTCTTCTTGACATGCAACAGTCAGGAAACATTCCTGAAGAAAAATGACAATTTCAAATGCACACATGGACGGATCTTAACAGTATCAGGCGAAATAGCTCTTTGCCTTTGGCGGTGAATATAACAAAAGTATTTCGTCTGCTTCACTATGGAAAAAAGAGAAGAAAAAAACGAACACGAAATATTACCTTTTTCCGCTTTATCATATGGAGAGCTATTTCATGATTAAATAATCTACTCCGCCTTCCTGGATTTGTAAGACTCTCCGCCCGAACGATTTCTCTGCCAAGTCGCCTTAACGTGCTATGCATCCAAATCTGGTTGTTCTCTCCAATTTTGGCTAGGGGAGTCAAAATTTCACTGGGAGGCAGCAAAGAGAAGTCATGCCATAAGTACAAAGCAATTCTGCTATCCATTCCAGTGGTAAAGCAGGCGATATCCAGAAATATCTGTTTCTGCTCATAATTTAATCCTCCCTCCAAAATAATCTGAAAATCCCTCCAGTGGAATGTTGGTCGCTGTAGTAAATTTTCACATTCCTTCAGCGTTGTATTATTGCAGACTGCACACATAACATCAATGAACAATGGGAGTCCTGCCTTAGCATAAAGACTTGTCCGAAGCTTGTAGTTCCAAAATAAGAAAGAAGGTGGTGGTTTAGATGGATGCTGCCTAAAGAGTTGAAGAGCCTGATCTTTATCTAACGGACTAACATCATAAGTCCGGATCTGAGGAGAGTCTTCCAGGATGACACTGTTTCTGGTGGTAACAAGGATCCTACTTCCAGAAGCAAAGCAATCAAAGCAATCTCCGATGAGCTTCTGGACACGAAAAGCTTTTTCCACATCGTCAAGTATAATCAAGACTCTCATGTTGCAAAATAAGTCCTTGAAAAACTCGATTCCCCTATTGACAAAAGCAACATCCTCAAGTTCCCGTTTTAAAATATCGGAAACCAACTTAGTTTGCAAAAGCTGAAGCCCTCCCGAGACTGGGGTTGTTTCTTTAATATCTGCGAGGAAGCTACATCCATCAAAATCACAAGAGACTTGGTTGTATATGAGTTTTGCAAGAGTTGTCTTGCCAATCCCATCTTCTCCTTGGATCACGACAACGATCTGCTTGTCCTTATCATCAATATTCATCAAGCTCATGATGTGGCTTATTTGATCATCAGTTCCAGTATCTTTTTCGATTCCGGCAACTTTTCTTTTCTCTTCCACTTTAGCCACCTACAAGAAACATGATGATTGCTCACTCATAAGCCGTAAGATGCAAAGTAAGTGCCTAACTGTGCTGATCTTTCCTAACGTTGTCGTGTCTGCATAAATTGTCTACTACACGAAGTCACTGGTCATCCTGATCTACTAGTGATCAACATTAATGCCACATAATTTTAAAGGAAATCCAAGTTTCAGGGGTGATGATCTTTTACCTTTCAAGATATGTTTTGTCAAACAATTAACCAGCTTTGAAAGTTCTTATCTATACACCAACAAGCGGATCTTGACATTTATGTGTCTGTGAATGACGGTGTAGACTAAAACTACAGAACATATAAATAAAGAACATGACCCAATTGGAATATGATTTGGGGCGTCAAATGTTCAATCATCGAAATATTGTTGGTTCCCACTTTTATCACGCATGTTCTCCAAAAAGTGTTCAACGCAACCCACAACAATGTTCTCAACATTGCAAATTGAAGTTTCCTCATAGCAAGCATAAGAGCGAATAGTCTCTTGGACTTGTCTTTAATTACATACTAGAAAATACCGTGCTTTGCCGCAAACACTATTAATGGTTAATCTACGTTTAAAGACTAAAAATATTAACATAAAATATACACACACACATACATATATATATATATATATATATATATATATATATATATTCATTTTAATAAGTATCCTTCAAACTCAAAAGCTTGTATTTATTTCGACAAAGATGTGGTCTAGAAGTAAACTGAAGATTTTGCATCTTGTCATCACTTGAAACATTGTCATTATCATTTCATGCATAGCTCAGTCAATATTGTCGTGACTTTTTTTTAAATCATGTTAAAAAAAGATATCACGAACATGAAATTTCAAATAGGATACAAGTTAAAACTTGAGTGATTGATCAAACATGTGATTATATGTAATCGTGGATCTTTCAACTTTTGCTTGGAAATTTATGTCATATTCCTCAAAATTCAAACTATGGAAGCCTTAAAAAAAAAAAAAAAAAAAAATAAAAAACTATGGAAGCCTTATATGACTCCTTTTTAATTGTAACCCTTCTTGAAATGCATAAAATGAATCTTCGTAGTGCAAGCCATTTTTTAATATAAATTTTGTTTCTCATTGTTGGCCCGTCTTCTAATTGCGTAACCTTTTTTTCTTAGTTTTCTAATAACTTAATCTTTTAAAGAAACATGATTTATCTAACATGACGTTAGAGCACACGTCAATGGTTTAAATCCTGGTGCTTGCTCTCAATTTTTTAATACTTGTTATTTGTGTTATTCTGTTTGTTTTCCTATTTCACTAGTTATCCTCTTAATGTGGTTCCCTCCACAACTAGTCTTGCGCACGCAAGGATAGGCTAACAAGCGACGGGATGTTTTAAATCATATGGTATAAATACACTGTTGGTGTGTTTTGATTAGCTTAAACTTTTAAGAAAATATGTTTTATCTAACAAAATTAAGTTGTGCATACAATAACTGCTACAACATCTGAAGACACACATTAATAGTATAAACTAAAGCAAGAGTAAGGAAAAAGCAAAGAAAAAATAAAATAAGATGCAGTATCACGTGGTATCGCTTCACATGTTTCGAAAATAAAGTGCCAAATAAACTTAGAGATGAAAAAAAAGAAGATAATTTTTCATTGACGCTTCAAACAAATTCATTAAAGCCATAACACCACTTAGATTAGTTTAGATCAGATGAACAAAAAATTTCGCCAAGTTTTTTAAAAAAAAACAAAGAACCAAAATTCAAAGCGGAAAAAATAGAAATATATATTTTAAATTAAAATGCATGAGAGAGTAATTAAATTATGGGAAAAAGGCCTCAAAAAAACCCAAACTTTGTCAATTGTGACACATTCAATCTACACTTTGTTTTTGCGATACCAAAAATCCCAAATTTGTACCCGTGTAACACTTTTACTCTAAACTTTTTTAGGTGACACTAAAAATCTCAAGTTATATTTGTGACATATTTACCTCAAATTTTATTTTTGTGACACCATATTTTTGCGATAAATGTATTAAACAGATACAAGTTTAGGGTTTTTGATGTCACAAATTTTTTTTACAGTAAATGTGTCACACTATACAAGTTTGGGATAAATATATCATATAGATGCAAATTTGGGATCTTTGGTGTTACCAAAATGTGTCAAAGTATGCATAGTTTAGGGTTTTTGGTGACTTTGACCTCAAAATTATTAACTTAGGCATTTGTCCCTTGATAGAATATTTGTAAAATAACTAATTGAGGATTGTGATTACCTAAGAGTAGGAGGTCCTCTTTACTTGATATAATAGTATAGATACGTGTATTCAATTCGAGTAAGTGATGATATGAAGAATACTTTTCACTGCAGTATTGCATTGGATTATTCAAAGATTTTGATAAATAATTTTGATATCATTCCTTTCAGATTTATTACTCTTTTAAGTAATTTAAACTTTCTATCTTATAATAAAATTTGATGATGCCATTTTATTGTAAATTTAACACTTTAAAATTCAAAATATTTTTAAAAGTCCTATTTAATTGAGATTTTACTTGAAATTTGATATAGAGCTAAAATTCTTAATTATTATTTTTATATGTATTCTTATATGTGCATGATAAATTCCATTTCAGTTTGCCTCATTATTATTTGGTTGGTCCTTTGTTTTTTTTTTTTTCCCCTTATGGGTTAATTGTAGATTTAGTCCTTTAAATTCCTACATAACTTTTATTTTGTTCAATCAAGTCCTTTTAATTTCTAAGATTTATGCGAGTTGATCCTCTAACTTTATTTTGTACAATCAAATTCTCTTAACTTTCTTAATTTATACAGTCAGATCTTTCGGTCAATCACTCTAACTAATTTGTACAATCAATTACTGACGTAGCACTGCTTATGTAACGAAAAATGATGCCAAATGCACCGACAATAAATTGGAAAAAATTAAGAAGAAATGTCAATTTGACAATGTTAGTGATAGTGGGTAAACGAAGCACTTGATTGCACAAACCAATAAATTTCGAGAATTTGGCTTCACAGAACAAAACTTAGACCAAATTGCAGAAATTCAGAAAGCAAGAAGACTTGATTACACAGAATATTAGTTAGAGGACTAAATTGCGCTTACACTAAAACTTAAAAGACTAAATACGTAACTAATTGTTTTCTTATTTTTACTTTATTTGATTAGCCAAACTTTACACTCACACCCCAAATAAGATGCCAAGAGGCAAAAATGACTTAAGAATTAAATATTCATCTTACAGTATAATTAGAGATAAGGATTTGAAAATCATATTTGAAGAAGAAATCTAATTCGAAAATTGAATTTTTTTTTTTTATAGATGCATGTGGAAACTCTTGGATTGAGCAAAGCCAATCTAATCCGGTGTCACCTGTGATCCCCTTTCCTAACGGCGATCTAGTAGTACGTGCGACCCCAAATGCGCTGCTGCGGCATACATAACCAAGTTACCAACCACATTTGATATAATAAGAGAAATTGACACAAACAGTCCCTTTGGTCCAATGCGTAATTTGGTCCATAAGCTTTTAATTTATTCAATGTGATATCTAAACATTAGTCCAATGTGTAATATGGTCTCTGAGCTTTTTAATTTGTTCAATGTAATCCCCAACCTTTTGATACATGTGCAATACAGTTCTTAAATTGTATGAAAATATTCAATATAGTTCTTCCATAATTATTCAAGGTGGGGACTACATTGAACATTTTCATATAGCTTAGGGACTGTATTGAACATATACCAAAAGTTTTGAGACTATGTCAAGCAAATTAAAAGTTTAGGGACTACATTGAGCAAAATAGAAGTTCATGGACCAAATTACACATTGCTTTAAAGTTCAGGGAATAATGATCTAATCCACAAACGTTTATACCTCAAAGTTCACCGCAAAGCATAATGATCAAATTGAAGAATGATTAGTGAATTAATTTCTCAACCTGATGAATCATAAATCAAAATGATCGAACATTTTAATAAAATACCTAAAATGAGTTCGTCTTGACATAGACACATGTTAAGTAAGTCGACAATTTGCATAACAGTAAGTCTTGCCTAACACTTCATGATCAAAGTTAAATATATCTCTGTGTCAAGCGGTCATGACAAAAAAATATATCTCAATGATGGGAATAATATTGTAAACGTAAAGTTTATATGCCATATCATGTTCGGCTGGTTTGTAATTTACAAATTCTCATTTATATTGTTGTGAAACTATAATAATAGGAACTAGGATTAAACCTACATAATTTAATAGGTGAAATATAATAAACTGTGAATCGACAAAATCAATAGTATTTAATTGCTAGTTTCAATAAGGAATCCCTTGATTCGCTCATGATTCGGTGTTTCATTGACAAGAATAATAGACACGCGTCGTTAATATATTGAATTGAATCAAATTTTATTATATGAAACAAGAATCAACAGGCCTTTCCCCCACACAAATTCCTTTCATTTTCAAGATAGCCACAGGCCCATTTCAAGCCGTAAGAATAGTTTGCTATCAGGTCTATATTTAAATTGGTGCAATTCTGAGTCAGATTATGTATTCTAAGATTTCACATGACTGGCCATACAAATGTCAATAAAGTAAATTAAATCTACCGAAATTTATATGCGTGAGTGATATTATTTTGATCTTCATTATTAATTAACAAATTAATATTGACGTCGTGCTAAAGCTTACGTGCGTTAGGTAATTCCCTCTTCCTAAATGTATATGACCCACAAGGTGTTTTGGTCCTTCCTTCCTAATAACATGTAATCCACCCTCGGCTTCACCCAATTAATCGCTATTAGGGTGTGTCTATATACATATAAAAGCCAAAACCACCATTTATCTCACTATTTGCTCTTTAAAACTACCCTTGCATGAAAAGTTAAAACTACCCACTATACTTTCTTCATCAAGTAACCACTCAGTTCACACATCGCATCCACTAGTTTTTTTTATCTATAAAATCTTTCCTATTTGTGAGACTTGTTATTAACTAGTTGCTTTCCTTTTCCTAATTTCAAAGGAATTAGATTAGTCACAACTAATCTTCTAGTTTAAGCAGATCACATTTGAATATTTTGACATGAGATCCATAGATAATGCTTATAAAAATAGACACAAATATTATGTGAACACTGAACATCAATATCTCAAGGTGTTATAAAATATGTAGTAATGAGCAGCTTTCAAAGGAGAATAATGAACAAGTATAGAAACAGGCAACATAGATTCCCTCTAATCATTATTGTTACCTAATATAAATCGGTGTTGGGGTTGCAATATATCTGGAAATAACTTGTTTTGCGTAAATGGTTCAAAACTTTGCATATATGATTATGTAATGGAAAATCAAATAACAGCATGATTTCTACTTTTAGTTTCATTAATATTGTTTTGTTATACAGATTACTCGGTCCAAAAAGGTATTTCAGTGCATTCATGTGTTTATTTTATTTTATTTTATTTTATTTCACTTTTTAGTAATTGATTGCACTATAATCGACATGTGAAGTCAATTTTCTCTAGCCTTTTGGCCTCCTTTAACTAAACTACTACCGTCTAGATCCGTCCTCGATATTAAGCTTGTCTTACGATCATGAAAAGAAGAAGAAAGAAACGCACCTTGCCCATACCGTCGGATGTGTGCGTATCTAAATTAGACTTGAGCGGTCGAAGAATCTCATCTCCATAATCCTCGTAGAACATGCCTGCCCCAGGAGTATCACCTAGTTTCGTATCTCTATAATCCTTGAAGAACATGCCAACCACAGGAGTATCACCTAGTTTCGGACAATTTTGAATTATGACGTGGCATTCATCCGGTATCATTGCGTCCGATGCATATGTCCAAGATTCCAAGGGGCGGGACGGAAGCTCGTCAGGGCCCCTGGACGGCCCCTGCATCCTCTGCAAATAAAGCCTGTACTTTTCTAAGTGACTGGCGACGTTCTCGAGGGTCAATCCCTCCACATTCATCAGCAGCAGTATTGTCTTCGGCACCGCATTATTAATCCCTAGGTGTGCGACCACATCCACGAACTGCTTGTGCAATTGAGGCGTCCAGACCACCCTTGGCTTCTTCGACGATTTCACCGGCCAATCCTCCACCGAATTGTCTGTTGTCAGAGTCGGCTCCGAATCGTCCGTTGTGTCTAATGCATTCGTCCTAGATTCCCAGGGGTGGGACGGAAGCCCCTGAGCGCCCACGGACAGCGCTTGCATACGCTTCAAATAAAGCCTGTACTCTTGCAAGTGACTGGCGACGTTCTCGCGGGTCAATCCATCCACTTTCATCAGCTGCATTATCGTCTTCGGCACCGCGTTATTAATCCCTACGTGTGCAATGGCATCCACGAACCGCTGGTGCAATTCAGGCATCCAGACCAACCTTGGCTTCTTCGACGATTTCACCGGCCGATCCTCCACCGAATTGTCTGTTGTCAGAGTCGGCTCCGAATTGTCCGTCGTCATAGTTGACTCCGCCTCCACGAACCGCTTGTGCAATTGAGGCGTCGGGAGCAAAGGTCGCTTCTTCAACGCCTCCGCCGACGGATCCTCCAACGAATTGTCCGTAGTCACAGTTGATTCCGAATTGCCTGTCCTCAGAGTCAAGTCCACACCCACAAACGGCTTGTGCAATTGAGGCGTCCGGATCAAAAGTGGCTTCTTCAACGCCTCCGCCGACGGATCCTCCAACGAATTGTCCGTCGTCACAGTTGAATCCGAATTGCCCGTCCTCAGAGTCAACTCCACATCCACAAACGGCTTGTGCAATTGAGGTGTCCGGAGCAAAGGTGGCTTCTTCAACGCCTCCGCCGATGGATCTTCCGCCGGTGGACCCTCCACCGAATTGTCCATCATCAGAGTGGACTCCGCTTCCCCCGCAGAGTCAATCTTCTTCATCTTCCTCGAATGGGAGCCATCCGAATCCGTTTTCATGGGCACCATCTGGTCATGATTCTCCATCAACTTTTGCAATCTTGGCGGATCACTCAAGCTCCTAATTGACGGACGGAACTGGTTCTCCAATGTTACCAATGCCCGACGACCAGGAATGTCACTTAACATCGGGCAGTCACGTATTTCCATTTCTTTAAGATTCAGCAGGCCTGACCGGAAGAGCGTTATTCTTTCAAGGACTGGACAGTTGCGGACAGTTAAATGTCTCAACTGCTCTAGCCCGCCGAGTTCGATGTTCATTTCCAGAGAGCGACGGAGCTTGAAAATAACTAGATTTCTCAAGTTGGATAAAAGTTGGGAAGTTGCTATCGTGCTGAGATCTCCCTGCATTGCTGAATTAGGGGTCTCCAAGTAAATTTTTTGGAGTAGTTGGCCGCGGATGGAAAATTTCCTTAGACGAGAAAGGGAACCCAATGCAGTTAGTGATGTAGTACTGTTCTGAAGGCACAGTTCCAAATTCCTCAATTTGGATAACTTCCCAATCCACTCTAAGTTATAGATTACGGTTGAGCCCCACGAAGTCGGTAATTGATATTCCTTGCCATTTGATAAGAGAAGATTAACTAGATTAGTCAAGTTTGACAGATCTGAAATATACTGCAAGGACCAAGAACTAACAAGTAGACGAGTCAAACTTGTGGGAAGTGAAGGCAACACTTGCAGCTCATCACAATTCTCAAGGATCAGTTCTTCAAGTTGAGGAAGCGCAGCAATTGTTTCTGGCACTCGACGGATGCTAGTGTATGATAGATCAAGGATTCTCAAACAGGACAATTTCCCAATTTCACTTGAAACTTCACCAAACATAGTAGAACATCCTCTAGCATGTATCACTTCAAGCTTCATTGAAAAGCCAATGGCTGAAGGAAACTCTGCTAGCCGGCAATGTTCCATCTTTATGACAGTCAAAGTCTTTATACTTCCAATAGAATGAGGCAACACATCGATGCGCGTGGACGACAGATCCAATTCAGTTAGAGACTCTAGGTTTCCGGTTGAATCCGGAAGTTCCCAAATCTTTTTGCATCCTGCAAGAGATAAAGACTTGAGATTTGCAAGATAACCAATAGAACGAGGCAATCCTTTAATTGATGTGAAGGATAGATCCAACTTGATCAATGAATTTAGGTTTCCGATCGAGCTTGGGAGTCCCCATAACTCTAAGCAGTTACTCAAAGATAAGTGCTTTAATTTCACTAGCAGGCCAATTTCACCAGACAAATCTTTTAGTCGATGGCAACCCTCAATATTCAAGTAAGCCAACTGTTTTAGATCCCCAATGGAGCGATCGATGTCGACCAAATGTTGACATTCTTTAATGATCAATCTTTCCAGAGCAAAACACCCAGACAAGTCAATCTTGATCATGTTTAGACGTGTCAGCTGTAGAACTTTCAAATTGTGTAGCATCTGTGACAAGAATAAAACATTACACAGTGTCGTCAGACAATACAGCTCTAAGAAAAGTGTATGATGGCATACATACCTTAATTTGGTTCCACCCCTCCCAATCATTGGCGTCGTTAAATTCAGAGAGTTGGAGGACTACCAAGTTTTGTGAGAACAGATTAGTTGCCACTAAATCTGGAGGACAATGACACCAAGAAAACCATCTTAACTTTGAAAAGAGGTTCGTGAAGTCCCCGATAAAGCTGCCCCCGTCTAATTCAAGGAATCTTAGATTTGGCAGCCTTGAGAAGTCTTCATCAGTTAAGATGAGTAGAGTAGGATCTCCAGCTAAATTGAGTGCTTGGATATCTCCTTTCTTCTACGAAGTACACATGCGATTAGAAGGAGCTTTCAATTTTTCTTATTCACATAGTTAGAAACTTCATGTCAAATCCCTAACACTAGGCAAAGAAAGACAGAATTTGTACACTTATTGTATTACCTCTTTTGTTTTTGCCATGTCCATAGCTTCATCAGAAATCCACAGTCTGCTACGCTTTCCAGAATCCAGGTTTTCATCATGGACAATTTGGCGTCCTAGGTCTTTTAGCAAGTCATGCATCCATAACCCACCGTTCTCTCTGATCTTTATCAATGAAAGGGAACTAAGGACTTCAATATCTATTTGTGGAAAAAAGTCATGATCTTTCCACATGTAAGATGCATTAATCTCCTCCTCATGAAAAGGAAAACATGCAATATCAAGAAAAATCTGCTTTTGAATGAATTTTAAGGTGTCATAGCTAATTTTCAATTTTTGGTGGACGTCTTCATGAGCGATGCCCCTTAACTGTTCTAGCGTATCATTCCATATAGTTTTGTGCTTCCCATGAAGAAATGAACCTATGACCTCAACGACCAAAGGAATTCCTCCAAAAGTAAAAACGATATCCTTTGAAAGCCTGTCATAATGATTGTCTCTAGGAGATTCTCTTTTGAATGCATGATTCATATAAAGCTGAAGAGCTTGATCAGAATTCATTTCTTTCAGTTCATAAGGTATGATTTTCTCCACATATTCTAGGATGCTTTTGCTTCTAGTCGTAATTATAACTCTACTTCCTGCACCAAACCAAGTGATCTTGCCAATTAGTTTCTCAAGCTGTTTCCTATGGTCCACATCATCTAAAACAATTAGAACCTTTTTATAATGAACTTTTTCCCCAATAACCTTCATTCCATCATCAACGTCACTGATGTCAACCATAGGCTCAGTTTCACCGAGGATATTGGATAGCACTTTCTTTTGCAGAAATACTAGGCCATCACGCCGTGATGATGCACTGACATCTCGCAAGAAGCAATACCGAGCAAAGCTAGAAATGAGCTTGTCAAAAAGAGCCGTGGCAAAGGTTGTCTTCCCAACACCACTTGGGCCATGAATTCCAAGACACCGTGCACGACCAAAGTCATAGTCCAGCAAGTCCATTACCGCTTCTACTCGATCATCTATCCCGACTAAATGGTCAGTTGCACAATCATCTCTTGCCTTCATCTTGATTGTGATATCTTCGGCGTCCAACACAGTAGGTTCGCGTTGCAATGATGGCAATGATCTGCCAGCAAGAGTCGAGAAAAACACTATAAATAGCAGGGGCTGCGGAAATAAAAGATTGAGCGACGAGGGTTGCTAATTGCCGCACTCAGTAATCCCATCAACTTGAATTGCTCTTTAATATGTATGCCTGGATGTCTAATATAAATCTATTTTTTCCTTGGCGTTTTGCAAAATATATATAATAAAGGGGAAAGAAAAAGCATATCCACCGACAGATCCAACTCAAACAGACAGAAGAGAACATGTACAATGATAGACCGAGGGGGTCGCTCCGTGCTTAATGCTATTTCTATCATATTTTATAAAATTTTACATAAAATTCCTATGTCATGCTCGTTTGTTTAATTCTTGTGTAACTTCATCATAAAAGAAGACGCTTTTTGCAAAAATCATTTTCAAGAATAGTTTCATTTGCTTGGTGATATGCTGAAAAGCACATAAGACATTATCTTAGTAAAAATTTGTATTTGTGGTAAGAGACTTGTTATACTTAAGAAAATGATTACCTCTATTCAGAACTCAGAATTCATTTTCCTAATTTAAAGTGCGTGTTTTCTTTACCTGTAAACATTTTTGCATTGATTGACCATTTTCAATGAATCAAACAAATTAAAGTCCGGAAAAATTAAATTTGCAAAATGCTCTTTTAGTGGAATGAACAAATCCTATGCATTAGAAGGATTTCTTCCAGCTCATGGCATGTATCGAGCGTCGCGCTCTAGTTCAAAGTTCGAATAAAAAGAGATTCTTCATTCTCTCTAAGGTTTAGCCACCAGAGACTGACCGCCTCTTCCACCAAACCGACGACAGCAAAATTCTGGCAGCCATCATCGGCTCCTCAGACAATGGAAACGGCGGTGGCCACGGCAAGGCAAAACGGAATGCGGATTCTGCGTGGGTAAGTTCTAAGGCACGTCCAGATCTGAGCGACTTTTGACCATGACATAGCTCAAATATTGCAAGGAAACAGAGTGATCGGGTCGGGGGAAACTTACCTTGTCCTGCCGAAACCACTTGTCCTTTCATGCTTCAGTTGTCCGATGATACGGCAAGCATGGAGCAACAACTTCGGGTCATCCCAGGCAAACTAACAATTTTGGACATTGACGAGTCCACTTGTGCTGAGATGAGATCCCACGATATCAGAAGATGAGAATGAGAGAAATTATTAGGTGAACAAACAAAGCACGCCAAAGCATGTGTTAGTTGTACGTGGTTTAATACAAAAATAGTTAACACAAAAACGGTGCGCAAATGAACAGGGCTGGATTAGAATATGCCAATCACGCCGAAGTTGTATGTGCTGTTCCAGCTTAATACACGTTTGACCTCCCTTCTGTCTTCTATAAATTACCACTTCAGATCTCTACGAGAGAGAATATAATCATCACCTCAAAATTTAAGTAATTCGATCTTCCTCCCATTATAGAGAGCTTAACAAAAACTATTAGAGAAATAAGAACTTGACCTAAGGGTGGTGAGGTGGTCCTTTCTCTTCTGAAACCACAATGTTTGACTCAGCTATAGTTGAAAGAAATTTCAAAATCTATATTAGAAGGCACGTCCAGTTGATTTGGGCCCAATAAGGCGGAACAGTTTATTGAATCAGGTATCTTATGATTAATGGATCTTTCTTAGAAAATTAAGCATACCCAAGGTCTAGAATGAAAACTTTCCAATCAAGAAATTGGATCCTTATATAGGTTACAAAAAATCAATAATGTCGTATGACATTCAGGTTTTGAAAGTTTTTGTTAATTCTGAAATGACGTGACCTTTGGAATTACGATATGGGAAGAGTTAAAATGGACCAAATACGTTGGATTAAGTCAAATATTAATAACTAAATGAAGCTTCTGCGTGTGTTAAATCAACATACTGAAGTTTTATTTTGGGCAATGCTCGTGTCAAGGGGATCCGGTCGCAAATACGTCATCCATGTATAAAAGAAGAATGAGAGTGCCACGTGAATGATCATAAATAGATAGGACTGTACTCAAGACTTCTTTTCGAATATGTGCTTCATAAATTAAAATATTCACAACTAGCAAACAAATTTACTCTGTCTCTCTCTCATTGTATAGATGGCCCAGTTTCATCTCTCATATTACATACATGGCCCAACATGTGTTAGTTTTATGTGGTTTAATTACCACAAAAATTTCTACAAGAAAAAAAACCTCAAAATAGTCAACAAAAAAAAGGTGAGCAAATGAACGTTGCTGGATTGGAACGAGCCAACCACGCCAAAGCTACATGGGCTGTTCTTGCTGGATACAAGTTTGACCTTTCGTCTTCTATAAATTATAATTTCAGTTCTCTACGTGAGAGAATATAATCATCACCTTAAAATATAAGTAATTCCATCTCCCTCCCATTATAGAGAGCTCAACCAAAACGATCAGAGAAATAAGACCTTGACCTAAGGGCGGTGAGATGATCTTTTTTCTTCTGCAACCACAACGTTCGACTCTGCTATAACTGAAAGAAATTTCAAAATTTATATTAGTAAGGATTTTATTTTAAGGCACGTCCAATTGATATGGGCTCTATTAGAGATAATTAGGATAATCTTTAAAATATTTTCCTATATTTGAGATAATTAATATATTTATGTTAATTTTTTGTCTCTCAATATCGTGCAATATTTCATTTTTTGGTGCATATCTTGATTGATATATATATTACCTTTGATAGTCTCTCTAAAGCCTATAAATAGGCTACGCTACTTTATTATGATATATCATTTTATACCAAAAAAAAATAAAATTCCTCAATTCTCTTTTCTACTTTATATTTAACAGAGCTAGTGGATTATGCCGTGCTGGGTGCACTCGCACCCAATGCACACCCAAGTGTGTTTCTAAAGCCAATATTGTTTCTTGTCATTTCTATTCCAATATGTCCTAATATTCACCAGTCATATTGTGTTCAGCAATATTCATGTTGTCCGATAGCGAACACACTTTTGTCACATAGTTTACAAAGCCCTATCTTATGATGAAGTGCTTAGTTGAAATCATTCCATGATGGTTGTGTTTCAATGCCAATCGCAATGGCCACATCAAGTAGTCAAGCCTTTCATGGAAATGGCTTTTCTTTCGATGTTGGCCTCATCGCTCAATAACTATTTTCCTAAGTCAGCTGTAGGCCGCTTCATGCTACAATATCGGTTGTATAGGCTGCATCGCTTAGTTACTGTTTTGCAAGCCAGTTGCATCGGCCGCATCGCTTAGTTACTGTTTTGTGAGCTAGTCGCATCAATCGCTTGCTATTTCCCCTTTGATTATCAATGTTTCATGTGTCATTTTGAGAAGCAATATCACCATCAGACTGGTTGTTCTCATACCAGCTAGATCTGGAAGTTTTGCCATGAACAATTGTTGGACGTCACCTCATCCACCTAGACTTAGCCATTGGACACTCTTAAAGTTTGACGGTGGATGTTAGAGATAACTAGGAAAATTCTCTAGGATTTTCCTATATTAAAAATAATTAAAATATTTATGTTAGTTTTTTGTATATCTCAAGATTGTGCAATATCTCCTTTTATTGTACATATCTTGATTGATATATATTACCTTTGATAGTTTCTCATGGAGCCTATAAATAGGCTAATCTACTTTATTATGATATATCAAATTATACACAAAATTCCCCAAATCTCTTTTCCAATTTATATTTAATTGAAATCAAATCAAATATACATAATCAAAATAGATATTGAAATAAGACAAAAAATCTTAAATATCTCTAACGGATATATAAATATTCTAATATTGCTAACATTCTCTCAAATCCAAGTTGAATTGAAACAAATCAACTTGAGTTTGAAAAATAATCCGAACAATGTCACAAAATCTTTGATTAAAATAATCTCAACAGATCCAAGACGAGGCAACTCGTATGATGCCTCCAAACTTTTGTTGATGAGAAGATGTCAATGTGATGCTCGTTTGATGATTGCAAGTTTGGTGATGGTGATGGTGTTGGCTTCAATTTGAGAATCGGAGGAATTGGAGCCTTACAGCATGCCTCCTTTGTGGTTTACTTTGCTATCAGGACAATAACTTAAATACAGCCGATACGACTGGCACGATTACAGCAAGCGGAATAAGCCAAGTTTTGCAAAGGGAAAAGTTACTGTACAAAGAGCCAAGCTTTATTGAGGGGAAAGTTACTAGTGGCATTGGAAAATACCTCCGTGGAAAATAAAAGCTCGACTCGGCGATGCTGTAGAGACATCATACCACGATAATGCTTACTCAGATGGGAATGATGCACTTGGGTGAACATTGTCAAGTGGCGGAGATGGATTTATTTGCATGGGATGCATGGATGCATCATTGAGAATGATAACACAAAAAGATAGAAATGAGAAATTTCTTAGGTGCATTGGTGCAAAGTGCACCCGGTGCACTAGTCGCACCTGATGCACTAGATTGCCCTAGGAAAGGAGCTATGATACAAAGTTGAGAATATTGCAGAAGAAAAAAAATAGAGAATTGTATATATTTTGATGTATATATAATAAGGATTACATCAACTTATCTATAGGTTTTATATATAAACTATTAACAGTAATTAAATATTATACAATCAATTACAATAAATCATAAAGATATCTAGAATATTAAAGATATCCAGAATATTATGGATATCTTGAATATTGTAAATAATTTAGATATATCTAATAGGCTTAATCAAGCATAATAGTTTATTGGAGCCGGTATCTTATGATTAATAGATCTTCTCAGATAATTAAGCACATTGTTCTATCGAGAAATTAGATCCTTAGATCGATTAAAGGAAACTCAAGGGCTGTTTGGTAACCATCCAAACAGTACTCAATTTTGATTTTTTGTTCCCGAGAGTAGTTTTGGAACAGAATTTCGTTTGGTAAAAATTTTGTTCCCAGGAACAGGTTTGGAGCAGAATCAAAAAAAAAAAAAAAGTTGATTCTTCGTTTCTTGAACAATTCTAGAATCAATTCTACCTAATTTTTCCTTCTATTTCATTTTTTATTCTTTTTTCCTCTCTTGTTCTTCAAGTGTCGCCGCCGCCGCCATTGTCGTCTACCACCCCCCACCAAATGTCACCGTCCGCCGCCACCGCTGCCGGTCGTCGGTGATCTTGCCGGAGGCTCGCCTAGCCGCCGGCGAGGCCTGGTGAGCTCGTCGACGCCTTGCCCAGCCGTCGGTGAGGCTTGGCAAGCTCGCCGGAGGCTCGCCCAGCCCCCGGTGAGGCTCAGCCTCGCTAGTGGCTAGGCGAGCCTCCCCTGGCCACCGGTGAGCCTCGTCTAACCGGCCGAGGCTCGGCCCAGCCATGACTAGGCGAGGCTCGACCTCGCCCAGATCTGGCGAGGCCGAGCTTGCCCAATCGCTGGCGGGGCTCGACCTCGCCAGATTTGAGCGAGACCGCTCGCCTAGCCAAGGCTCGGCCGACGAGGCACAGCCTCGCCGAGGGCCGGCGATGCTCCAGTGAGGTCGTCGGCCCTCGTCTGGCCGGTTGCCGGTCGTCCAAAGGCCGGCGACCGGCCACCTTGAAGAAGAAGAAGGAGGGAGGAAGAAAGGAAAAAAAATGAAAAAATTAATAAAATTATTTAAAAAATAAAAGAAAAATTGATTTGAATTATGAATGGAAATTTTGCTATATATAGATTACATATTTAATTTTGTATTTTAATTTATTATTTAGTATTTATATGTATAGTTTATACTATAGTTTATTATTCACTATTTAATAAAAATTTGATTAGTTAATATGTTTATTACTTAGTATAAATATAATTAGTTAATAGAATTTCTATGATTTGATAAAATTTTAAAATTGGAATAGAAATTTTATGTAGTTACCAAAAGAATTTGTATTCTTTTTTTATTCTAGAATAAAAAATTTTGTGCAGTTACCAAACGCATTCTTTCACTTAGAAATTGTTCTCGGGAACAGAATAAAAAAGAATCATTTCCGATCATAATTTGTTCCCGGGACCAGAATTATTACTAAACGTGCCCTAATAATATCGCATGACATCCAGGATGAAAGTTTTAGTTAAGTGAAAAAAGCCATCATCTGGGGAGTTATGCTATATGGAGAATTAAAATGGAGCTAATACGTTGGATTTAATCAAATTCTAATAACTAGATGAAGCTTCTGCATGTACTAAATGAACCTATTGAAGTTTATTTTGGCTGTAGCCAGCTAGCTTGTGTCAACGTGCACCTCTTGTAACTGTTTGATGAACTAATCAATTCAAGAACTGTCCGGTCCGAAATGCATCATTCACCTATAAAAGAAGAATGAGAGCGCCACGAGAATGATTATAAGTAGGAGCAAATCTGCCTTACTATGATAGCTTTAAATTGTTCAAAACTTCCAAAACTTATTACACTTTTATTAATTTAATCATAAACCATTTAAATTTTACCAACCAAGTCCTAAAAGTTTTGACAATTTGTCAATTAAATCCATCCAGTCAAATTTAACCAAAAAATTGCTAACGTGGACACCGGTAGTACCATGTAAGACTGTCGGTGCTAACTCAGACAACTTTTTTAGAAATTTTGAATTTTCTTATAATCTTGTATTATTATTATTATTTTTATTTCTTCATTTCTTCTCCTTTTATTTCTTCTAAGTCCAATGAGACCACAGGCGAACGCTAATCGTCCGCTACTGGTCGAGGGCCACTATTTGGAAGAAAAAATTACAAAAAAAGAAAAGAAATTCTAAAAAAAAAATAATAATAATAAATTTTAAAAAATATTATTTTTGTCCAAATCAGCGTCAATCATGTTATATAGGACGATCAGCATCCACATATGGAAATATTAGCCAAATTGACTCAACTACCAATACTTGATAAGGTTTATGACTCAATTGGAAAAATTGAAAGATTTAAAACTAAATTGATTAAAGTGCAATAAATTTATGACTTTTTAAACAATTTCCCCCTACAATAGGAACATTTCGAAATTATTAATTGCCAAATTAGTTGAACCATGCCGTGGGATTCTCCATGGGCCCAAGTTCCCTAAAGCGACCTTGAAATTGGGACTCTCGAGCCAAGGCTCAAGTCTCTGACGCTCGAGCTCAAGATTCGGGATTGTACTGGAGGCTTCTTTTCGAATCTCTCTCTCTCTCTCTCTAGATTTCTAGATTATAGATAACCCAACATGTGTATTATCACAAAAATTTTGACGAGACAAAAACCACAAAAATTGCCAAAAAAAAAGAAAATAAAATAAAAAAGTGAGAAATTGAACGTGTGGGATTAGAACAAGCCAACCACGCCAACGCTATTTGTCGTGTTCTAGCTGGATACAAGTTTAACCTTCCTTCTGTCACGCCTCGAATCTCGAGCGCACGCACATCCTTTGGTGGTCAATCAATTACGACGTTCCCAGGACGCGTCGTCGACCCATTCATTTTATACGCATGCGGAAGCGAATTAAACAATTTCCAGACAACAAACAAACATGGGATAGAGAAGCAGGACAATTTATTCACACAAAACACCTTTTATAAACAAACTGGGTTTATATACACAAGAGTCTAAACCAAAAAGAGCTACTGGGCCTCCTAAGTCCCGGACTCTTCCGTCATGGGCTCTAGGTCCACCACGACACTATCAGGGTTGTCGATATCCATAGGGTGTCCTACTTCCCACTCCCCGGTCCCAATAGGAGGCCAATCAAAACCCTGTAGGGAACCCTCCCGACCCCCTTGGGGAAAGTTAATGAACCATGCTATATATTAGTGAGGTACCAACTGAGGTCGACCCTCCTCGACCCATACCGTGGACTCAACCAACTCACAGGTCAGGTTAGTCCCGGGAATAGGGAAATAGGTGTGATGGAAGTCCATCACTTGTGGGACCCGATAACGTACGTGTCATACCTCCATCTAAGGACCTGAAAATTGTAAACCACCACGAGGTGAGACAATGTCACAACGAGTCTACACCCTAAACCCCGATTAGGAATGTAATTCACCTAGAGGCAGCCTAAACACACATCATATAAGACTTACCTCACCTCAGCACCTCCCTGCATGTCAGTATAGCTCATATAACATATATATGCAGTAAATGCACTCAATAATTGGAACACTTCACTTTCATTTATCAATCGATCACAGGGGTCTCAATTATAAGACCAAATCGTTATGACACGTCTCATTTCGTGCCACACAATTTTGTCTCATAATCAGGCGCAATTATCTCACTCATTCAAGCATTCCAATTATTTACGACCCAACGGCCACGGCCGACTAAACAGTTGGTGGTCATCCGGCATAACCAGGCATCATCTCACCCCATTGAGCACGGCAACGTCTACATTTAGACGGCATTCCCGAATGAGCATTGGTCCGGCCTCTACCGCGATCCGGCATCCGTTGACGTGGGGCATTCTATATGGGAGCATCGCCCTCGACTTTCCTCGAGTGATGGGTTTTCATAGTGATCACATGCACATCCATGTTCGGCCAAGAATATCGTGCTTTGCACTTAAATACTTTCATTTAAAATAATGGATTTGGCCTATTTTCTTCATATTAAAAATACCCGATAAAATAATTGTGCGTGGTCACAGAGTCAAATCGAACCATAAAGCATAATGTTATCCCATTTAAAAATTCCACGATTTGATATAGTACTTAAAATACTTTTTGGCGTCAAAAACCGACACCCGGTATTTTTCTAATTAAATACCAAAAATCCATATTTTTGAAATAATAATTCAAAAATGATCACTCAGCATCTAATTGCATAAATTAGCACTCAATTGCATAAACCAATACAACCATGACGATCAGCACGAAATTCTGACAACCGGCTATCCTGGTATAATTTACGCTAATTAATAAATAATTAATTAAATTGCATTTAATTATAAATTGCAAAATAATTAAATTAAACCACTAATTAATCTACATACACTAATCTAACCACCTAATGGCACTAATTAAATAATCTACTAAACTAAATAATATAATCTAATTAAACTAACTACATTAACTAACTAAGCTAACTAAATGAACTAACTAACTATCTAACCACCTAATAGCCTAACTAAATAATCATAACCAATCTAATTAAGCTAACCACATCTCACTAATCCTAATTAGCATAATTACTCATCTAATAAGTGCAATTAACCCCTAATTAGAGTTTAGGAGACTAACTCACCGGTTTAGCGCGAAAATCGGTTCACGGCAACGGCGGCGCGACGGTGACCACAACTTGGGCCTATAGCGACATTAAAGGAGGCCCGACATGGGCTGAAAACGGCCCAGCAAGCCTCACGGCTCAAGCTGGCTCTTGATTCTAAGGAGGGGCAGAACCGATCGGGGCTGAGGCGGTTTAGCGCGAGGACGGGTTGGACGGCGTTGCTGGAGTGGTGAGGAGCTGACGGTCAGCCAGGGGAGGCTGGAGGTAGCGACGGGTAGTCGGCCAAGTTGAGGCGAGCTGGCATGAGTAGCAGCGGTTGACCTGGGCTCAGGGATGGCGGGACTGAAGTCGGGCCTAGCGCGGGCTCGGTGCAGCGGCTGGCTTGGGCAACATAAACGGCTGTTGGCTGGTTCAGTAAGGGTTGGAGGTGGTTGGAAATGGAGGTTGAAGCAAGGAAGGAGAAGAAGAAGGTAAAGGCAGTAGCAATGGGGCTTCTATTGGGCTGGTCAAAAATCAAAGGGAGAAGAAGAAGGAGAAGGGGAACAATGAGGGGACAAGAGGCCTCAAAAGTCCACCTTAAATATCCAATACACTTGAGCGGAAGCCCCACAAGTCTTCAACCCTATCCAGTAGCAATTTTCCCTCCCAAACTTCTCAAACAAGTCAAGTTTGAAGACCAAGTTGCAGCAACTCCTCAAGCCTACGAATTTGCACCCATTACACTTCAAGTTCTTCACAAATCTCTCCAATTTGATGGCCAAATTTGTTGAGGAGGAATCCCATTCCAATTTCCATAATTTCCCTCACAAACTAATCCCTTTTGAAGGCCAAAAATCCACTCAATTTTGCCCATTCGAATTTCTTGAATTTAATTTGCCAAACTTTGATTTTTCGCCAAAAAGTCGGGGCTCGCCAAAAAATCTTCAAATGATGGGTTGACGTCCCAAAAATAAATCGTGACACACTAGAACTTCCGATTCCTTAAACTGGTTTAATTTCGTGGTTAATTTCGATCGGATGCGATTTTAGCGTGACCTAACCTATCGGGTAATTTTCAGGAATTTTTAGCGCGTTTGACCCGTGGTCAATTATTTTAGATCTACATTGTGCATCTTTGACTCATAGGCGACTCTCGGTTGTTGTAAAAATCTAAAAGTTTCAATTACGGGTACCGAGTGCATAATTGAAAAAAAAATCGGTTTAGTGCCGTTCGACATGAATTTTGCAATCATGTGGAATCACCCACACTTTAATCACGTGCCTCTGTTGAATCGACCTATTTTCAATCTCTAATCGATTTTAACAGTACCGTATTAACTCTTGCCGATTAGCACGATTGAGCAATCGATTTCTCAAGTTTATCATGTTTATATCCCTTAACAGCTTCACTTAATAGATTAGTTATCTCGTAAGTGATCAACTCAGAGAAAAGGAGTATAGGCGCATCGATGAAAAGCCAATTTCATTTAATCGAAACAGGGTCAAAAATCAGGATGTCACTCCTTCTGTCTTCTATTAATTATCATTTTGGTTCTCTACATGAGAGAATATAATCATCACCTAAAATTTAAATAACTCCATCTTCCTTCCATTAATAGAGAGCCTAGCAAAAGCAATTAATAAGAACTTGACCAAGGGGTGGTGAGGTGGTCCTTTCACTTATGTAACCCTAAGTTTGACTCTGCAATAGCTCTAAGACGTTTCAAAATTTATATTAGTAAAGTTTTTATCTTAAGGCACGTCCAATGATCGGGCCCCCACAAGGTGTAACAATTTATTGAATCGGTTATCTTATGATTAATTGATCTTTCATAGATAATTAAGCATACTCGAAGCTCTAGAATGAAAACTTTTCAATCGAGCAAGTAGATCCTTATATAGGTTAAAGAAAATCAGTAAAGTCCTATTAAATCTAGGGATTGAAAGTTTTAGTTAAATTCGAAATGACAGGATCTTTGGAATTATGCTATGGGAAGAGTTAAAGTGGAACTAATACATTGGATAAGTGTCAAATTATAATAACTAAATGAAGCTTATGCATGTATTATATCAACATAATGAAGTTCTTTTTTGGGCGTTGCTGGCCATTGTGCTAGTGTCAAGGGGGTATGCACCTCTTGTAGTTTTTCAATGAACTCATCAATTCCAAAAGGACTGTCTGTTCCCAAATTTGTCATTCACTTATAAAATAAGAATGAGAGTGCCACGTGGATGACCACCAACAAATAGAGATGAATGTGCCCCACTACAATAGAAACATTTCAAAATTATTTAATTGCCCAATCGGTCAAACCATGCTCGTAGGATCCCTGTGGGCCCAAGCTCCCTAAAGACATGCCAGGGACCACCCGGAGCTTGAAACTGGGACTCCCGAGTCGGGGCTCGAGTCTCTAGCACCCGAACTCAGTATCCTGGATTGTGCTCAAGACTTTTTCTCAAATGGGTGCTCCATAAACCAAATACTCACCACTAACAAATAGTTTCTCTCTCTCTCTCTCGCATATTATATAGATGGCCCAACATATGTTATTTTTTTGTGGTATAATTACCACAAAAATTTCGACAAGAAAAAAAAAACCGCAAAATAGTCAACACAAAAAGGAGAGCAAATGAACGTTGGCTGGATTAGAACAAGCCAACCACGCCAAAGCTACATGGGCTGTTCCAGCTGGATACAAGTTTGACCTTCCGTCTTCTATTAATTATCATTTTAGTTCTCTACTTGAGAGAATATGACCATCAACTTGAAATTTAAATTTATTTCATATTCCTCTCATTATAGAGAGCTTCACAAAAACTATTAGAGGAATAAGAGCTTGACCAAAGGGTGGTGATGTGGTTCTTTCTCACTCAGATTCGACCGGTTTTACGGTTTTTTTTTTTAGAGGTAGTTCTTGATTGAAAAAGAAAATAAAGAAGGAAATTTTTACAAAGCAAGGGCTAGCTTTTTCAGATTTTGATAAAATGGAAAAGAATTTGGCAAGTCATCATTTTTCAATGTTTTGCTACTTTTTTTTTTTTTTTTTTCAATCCTTTGTTTTTTCATCTCTCCTTGTTTTTCATTTCTCTAGAAATTGAATCTTCTTCTTCCGTTGGTACACCAATTTGCTATGTTCGGGGGGTAGGAATGGCCTTCAAAAAACCTAATAATAATATTAACAAAAATGGAATATGACTTAACTTTAAAATATTTTACTTATTTTAATTTAGTACACCTACCAATATTACCCATTTTTTCGGGTTACAATCAATATATCTTGAGATAACTTTTATGCACCGGATCAAATCCATCCCTCATATTTTACTTTAAACATAACGGAAAACGAACTTAACACTTCGAGTGCGTTTGGTTTAGCATTTTGAAAGCCCATTGAGAAAATGCAAAATAGTTTAGCCTAAAAGACTTCAGACAAATTCAAAGGATGTTTGGTAAACTATGTTTTGAGAATCAACTTTAAGAGAAATACAGTTTAGTAAAAAACACATTTGAAAAGTCCTTTGAGTGATTAATATTATTTTTTAAATTTTATTTGTTTAAAATTGAAAAAAAATAATGTATGCAACTTTTTATATATAAATTTTGACAATAATACTAAAAAGATCAAATACATATATATATATATATATATATATATATATATATATATATATATTTTAAAAAGACCAAACCTTTATCGAAATTTTTTAATTTTTATTTACTTATAATTTAAAAAAAATTATGTATGCAACTTTTTAAAAATATAAATTTTGACAACAATGCTAAAAAAGATCAAATACATACATACATACATACATATATATATATATATATATATATATATATATATATATATATATATATATATAATTTATTTTTTTTAAAAAAAAAGACCAAATCCTTGGTCAATTTTTTTTTTAATTTTTTAGAAAAAATAATGTATGCACCTTTTTTTTAATATATATTTGAAAATAATGCTAAAAAATCAACTACATATATATAATTAAAAAAAAAAGACTAAACCCTTAATCGGACTTTTTTAATTTTTATTTGTTTAAAATTGAAAAAAACAATGTATGCAATTTTTTTAAATATAAATTTTGACAACAATGCTAAAAAAGATCATATATATATATATATATATCATTTTAAAAAAAATCAAACATATAATTTTTTTTTTTAAAAGACCAAAATTGTATTTAATTTTTTTAGCATTTATATATATATTTGATTTTTTTATCATTATTTTGGCATTTAAAAAAATAATAACGATGGAAAAATCAGAAATTTGAAGATGAGTGAGGATAGTTTTGGAAGAAAAAAATAAGTTTCAGCATTTGGCCAAATGCTAAAAGTTCAAAACTAGTCTCTACTAGTACTAGGTTTTCAGCATTCCTAATGCTGGCTTTCATTTGAAAGTTACTTCAAAATGGTTGCCAAACAGTTCAGCATTTCTCTAATGAGCTTTGGAGGCTGAAAACCCCTTGGGAATGCTGAACTAAACGCACCCTTCATACCTTTGGACAACTAAAGACCCAATTCATTATTCAACCCCCACAAAAAAAAAAAAAATAGAAAAAGAAAAAAGACCCGGTTCATTTTGTCAATTCTCCGATCAAGGAGTTAACGGGAAAATTTTCCAAGAAGTCCTAAAGCTATTGCATTTTTATTAATCTAGTTCTAAGCCTTTCAATTTTACCAATTCAATTATAAATATTTTCACTTCTTGGCAATTAAGTCTATCTGGTCAATTTTGGCTAGAATTTGTTGGTGTGGATATCGGTGGTGCAACATAGCTCGACTGGTGCTGACGTGGATATATTTTAATAATATTTTAATATTTTTTGAATTTTTATTTTATTTTTTTGATTTTTTTCCTTTTTTCTTTATTTTCTTTTTGGTATTTTTCTACCTTTTACCGGTGACTGGCCTCTAGCCATAGGCAATGGCTAGCCACCAACCATGGCAAGGCAAGCTAGCCTCATCCACCATAGGCGAAGCTTGGTTAGGCATGGGTGAACTTTGGCGAGGGGTGCCCTCACACTGGCAAGGGTCAACTAGGCAATACCCGACGAGGGTCAGCCTTTTCCAATACAAATCTAGCGAGGCCCGCCTTTACTGGGGCCAAGGCGGCCTCACCGGGCATTGGCCAAGTGAAGGCATCATCAAGAGAGGCTGCATAGGCCTTGGCAAGGGCCGCCCTCGCCAAATAGGCCTAGGCCATGGCAAGCCTCGAGGAGGGCTCCCCTCGCCAAATTTGGCATGGCTAGTCCTTGTTGGGGCCAAGGCGACCACGCCCATTATCGTTTGGGTGAAGGTGATGCTCGACTAGACCAGGCAAGGTTGGTCAAGGCGAGGCCAATCCTCGCCTAGTCGAGCTTTGCCTATGGGCGGGGGGCAAGGCTAGCCCACCCTACCATGGTCAGTGGTTGAACATCGCCTATGGTTGGATGTCGGCCACCGGCAAAAGGTAGAAGAAGACCAAAAAGAAAAGAAATAAAAAAAAGAAGAAAAAATAATTCAAAAATTCAAAAATATTACCTAAGTTGTCTACACTAGTGCTGGTAGTGCCATGTGGCACCCCCAGCGTCCACGTTAGTAAATTTTGGCCAAAATTGGTCAAATGGGCTCAGTTGTCAAGAAGTGAAAATATTTATTATTGAATTGAGAAAATTACAAAGTTTAAGATTGAATTGGTAAAAGTGCAATAAGTTTAGAACTTTTTAGATAATTTTCCCAAGAGTTAACACTTCGAAATTTTTAGCATATATTTGTTTTTACTTATTAAATAGACACGCTTGAGAAGTATACTGTTAAACTATTTTTGGGGCTTCTCTGATTTTAAGTCGAACTTTTTCGTTTTTATTCATATATTAGAATTATGGAAAATTACTAAAAAAAGTCTTAAATCTATTGTATTTGTGTCATTTCAATCATAAACAATTGTTTTTTTTTTGCCAAATGAGTCCTAAACCTTTTGCATTTGTGCCAATTCGATTCATCTGACTAATTTTGGCTAGCCAATGCTGAAATAGACGCCAGCCATCCGACATGACATCACCAACACGGACATGGAGTTTTTATTATAATATTATAATATTTTATTATTATTCTTTTTTTATATCACTTTCTTCTTCCTCCAACCTATCATTATTAACAACCAACCAGAGGCAGGGCTAGCGAGGGACCTCGCCGGCCTTAGGGAAGCTTGGCCATGGCTAGGTCGCCCAACTCGCCTACTTGGCTAGTGAGGTGGGCAAGGCCTAACCTCGCCATATCCGGCAAGGGCGAGCCTTACTCAGCCACTAGCAAGGCTTGAGCCCTCACCAAAGGCTGCGAGGTTGAAGGCTACCACCTTGAGTAGGCTCTAGCGAGGTTCAACCTCGCTCATGTTCGGTGAAGCTCGACCCTCGATAGATCCAACAAGGGTGAGCCTTGCCAGTCCATCCGGTGGCCTTTGGCAAAGTCAAGCCTCACCTAGTCATAGCCAAGCTTCCCCAAGGCTAGCCAAGTCCCTTGCTGGCCCTGCCTTTGGCCAGTTGCCGGCAGTGTAAAGAGAGAGAGAGAGAGGGAAATAAATAAATAAATTCAAAAACAAGATTAAAATATTATTAAAAATTATTCATGTCAACGCTGATAATGTCACATAGGACGACTGGTGTCCATGTCAACACCGATTGGTTGCTGATTAGTTAAAATTGGTTAGATGGACTGAATTGGTACAAATGTAAAATATTTAAGATTCAATTGATGAAACAAAAAAATTTATGGCTGAAATGGCACAATTGTAAAAAGTTTATGACTTTTTTGGTAATATCCCCGTTAGAATTATGCTGACTAAGTGATCCTGAAAAGAAACTAAACATAGTCCAGATTTGTTAATGCACATACACTAAATTAATTAGGGATACATGCATCCTTGTATACCATATTTGGACGATTTTTTTAATTATTGTCCGCAATACATATTGCACACTTGTAGTTTATGAGATAAATTAGCACAATCTCAGAGCACATTATAACCAAGATATTTAGAAATTAAAAATGCATTTAGGTGTACCTGTCGTTGCGAAAATTTTATACTTTGCAGAGATATCATTTTCAAGGAAAATTATTATTTTATTTATTTATTTGGTGGTATTGAGAAAAACACAAAAAACTGAAGTTGAAAAAGCTACTGTGCGTTTGTGGCAAGAGACTTGTCATGGTTGGGATAATGATTTCTCTATTCATAAAAGAAAATTCATTTTTATAACTTAATTGTGAGTGATTTCCTTAATCATAAATATTTTTCCATTGATTAATTATTTTCAACAAACCAAACGTGGGAATTTAGAAAAGTACTCCGTGGAAAGCTTTTTCAATGAAAAAAAATATACCTAGGGTCCATTTGTTTCATTAAAAACTTATTGTCGCTGGAAAATGGCTTATGAGAAATTCAATTTGAAGAAAATAAATGGTGTTTGTTTGTGATAAAAACAAGGCAAAAGAAAATTGATCTTATGGTGTTTTGATAAGAAGCGAATCTACTAAATGCAGCATTGTATTGTTTAAAATGGCATGTATAGACTAAGAAACTGGAAGCAATATTTTTGTTTATTCTGTCATCCGTCAAAATAACAAGAATTGGAAAGAATAGGAAAGAGTTAAGAAGTTACTTGTATAATATGGTGTTTTCCTTTTAAATGAAGAACATGAGCAGTCATGAAGTATGCAGGGACACGCTACACAAGATGTACAGAAAAGACAGATGTGACGTAATGAAGGAAAAGACAAATCAATCAGACATGGGAAATATACGTGACATTGTTTGTTTCGCTAAAGAAGCTTTCTGTGAATTAATTTTCTGAATTTTCATGTATATATGATTGGCTGAAAATGATTTGTTTATGTAATACTATAAAACACTCACTTAAAATTAGAAAAACGAATTCTCAAATCTAAATAGAGAAAATCCCTTTTTCAAGCATATGAATTCTGTAATCCCAAATGACTTCAACACACTCAAAACTGTTTATAGGCACCCTTTTTAGCATATCACCAAATAAAATAAAAACTAACAATTTTCCTTAAACATAATTTTAATCATTTTACTTTTATCATGACACATCCATAGAGGGATTATTATTATCACTTAGAGCGCAGCGCGACATCAAGAAAAATGATTTCCTTTTTGTCAGAAGTAGAAGTTTTTGTCGATCTAAACTTATTATTTTCAATTTATGAAAAATATTTATCTTTAATCGCCTATCTTTTCGTTGTTCAAATGCTAAAAAGTCCGAGAATAATTTCGCGAAATGGAGGACCGTGATTCTTGTGATGATTCTTGGCGTTATCACAATCTCTGCTTCTCTAAAGAGGCGGAGGACTACTACGGACGGTTTGATTCAATCTTATTTGTAATTTTCCAAAAAGTGTGGAGGGGCGTCTTTTCCAAAGTCAAAGTCAACGTTGTGTGTGGATCCGGTGGGAAGTCGTTTTCTCGAACAGTGGGATCTCGACCTTTTACATGGTGTTGCGCTCGCTCCAAATTCCAATCAATAAAAAAGCTCGTCTCACTCACGCACGCACGCACGGCAGCGGAAGATCACGGAGGAAGAAAGAAGATGGAATCGAGGACTGCGACGGTTTCGTCGCATCAGCATCCTCGTTGGGATCGTGATGACTCTCGGCGCGGTCGCAATGCTGCTCCTCCAAAGAAGCGGAGGACTACTCCGGTTCGATTCATTGACTTTGCGTCTTGATTCTGCACTGGCCCTTGTGTTTCTTTCTTTCTGTTTAATTTTTGCATTATGAATGGTCACGCCAATACTTCCAAAGCATGCACACCCGCATCAAACTCCCGTTTTTCCAATGCGAGATCCTTGTCTCGTATCTTCTAACTAGGATCAGAATATATCGTGTCATCATACTCTTATCAATTTTACATAAGATTAACGAAAAGCATCTGCAGAGCATCGATATATTTCGATTTTGTCTGCATAAATTGAGGCAATCTCTCCCCACCCCAAGTTTCAATACCTCTACGGTGGATGTGATGAACTCAATTTACTCACTTGACAGGAATCGCCCATTTCGTCCTTGTCACCAAGCTCTGACTTGGCTGGAAACAACTATGATGTGTTCTTGAGTTTTAGAGGATCGGATACTCGCCAGAGTTTTACAGATATCCTCTACCGAGAATTGACAGATGCTGGGACAAAGGCCTTTCGAGATGAAGAGGATCTGCCTGTTGGAGAACCGATCAAGCCTGCGCTGATTGAAGCGATCAAACAGTCGAAGGTTTTGATTCCCATCATCTCCAGGGATTATGCTTCCAGCAAAAGCTGCCTCATGGAGTTGGTCCAAATATTAGACTGCAAGACTACGATGAATCGAAAAATCATTCCCATTTTCTATGAGATCAAGCCCTCAGATGTGAAAGACCAGAGGAATTATTTTGAGGAGAGTTTTCTCAAACACGAGAGCAATGGGGAGGATAGCGAGACCATCAAGAATTGGAAGCTGGCTCTCAAAGAGATTGGAGGGTTAAAGGGATTTGTAACGGCAAAAATACATAACGGGTAATCCGATATTTTAAAATCCATTTACAAAATTGATGCACTGGGCATATAAACCAATCATGCTATCTTCAACATTATTCTTCATTTTCAAGTTTAATTGTTTCACAACTCCACTTAATTGTTCGGCTTTCAGACCAAGTTAGACCATTCGATTGCAGGATCTCTGGAAGTGCATTTAGATGCCTCCCTTGTTCTTGCTTCATGGTGCATTGCTCCTGTTTCAAGTCTGCGCATTCTGCTTTGCTCTGCTGTGCAAAAATACATAATGTTTCGCAACATTATTCACTTTCTCATCATGTCTCCATAACTTGATTTCTGTAGGCATTATTCCAAGATCATGGACGAAATCATCCCATTGGTTTTGCAAACCCTGCAGAAGGGAGTTCTACCTACGACAGAATTTTTAGTCGGAGTTGACCATCACGTGCAAAAGATTATGAGAAAGCTTGGCGTTATGCATCGCAACGGACACCAAAATACAATATGTAGCAGCGACGTCCGAGTCCTTGGAATATATGGTATTGGAGGGGTTGGCAAGACTACTATTGCAAGAGTAGTTTACAATCAACTCTATGGTTGCTTTCGAGGTTATAGTTATCTTGAATTTTCAAATTTACATCAAGATGATATGACCTTGTATTTGCAAAATAAATTGATCTCAGACCTCCAAAAAAAAACTGCAGCACACAAATGTTCTAATGATGCTAGGACAGTTCTTGCTGAAGGATTTCGTGACAAGCAGGTCCTCATTCTCCTTGATGGCGTGGATGACATCAAGCAACTCAATTTGGTTGTTGAGAAGCTTAGTTGGTTTGGTCCAGGAAGTAGGATTATTGTGACTTCTAGAAAGAGCGACATCCTTTCAAGGTTTGAAGAGGCTGAAACCTATAAGGTTGAACCGTTGGAAGAAGAAAAAGCTCTCCAATTGTTTTCTAAGCACGCTTTTGGAAGGGATTCCCCCGAAAACGGCTTTGAGGGCCTTTCCACCGACATCATAAGGGCTACTGGGCGACTTCCTTTAGCACTTGAGGTGACTGGTTCATGTTTGTTCAAAAAATCAAAGCGTATATGGAAAGAAATGTTGGAGAAATTGGAAGAAGCTCCTCCTGAGGAAGTCGAACATGTGTTGAAGATAAGTTACAATGCTTTAGATAAATATGCAAAGCAAATATTCTTGGATATAGCATGTTTTCTGATCGGCAAGGATTGGAGAATTGCCTCCTATATGTGGAAAGACTATAAACTATATCCTTTTAGTGGGATCGACGCTCTGCAAGTCATGTCTATGGTGAAAATCGGAGAAAACAATGAGCTGTTGATGTATGATCTACTGAAAACTCTAGGCAGACATATTGTGTTAAATGAAGATCGTATCCCTGGCAATCGAAGCAGGTTGTGGGTGCACAATGAAGCCTTATCCACACTACGGAAGAAGGAGGTAAGCCTGAAAGCTAGAACTACTTTCTTTGTAAAATCCTGGTTCCGTTTTAAATTTCAATTTCTAGAAGTTGTTTAGAAAACAGGGGCGATTCCATGGCAAATTTAATTCATATTCATTTTCCTTTATGGTTAAACTGGTAGGGTCCTACAAAAGTTGAAGCCCTTAGTCTCACCTTTGAGGAAGGATTTGCTGACTATTTCACATCTGAGGAATTTGCCCCGCTTTCGAACTTAAGGTTCCTTAAGTTGGATCAAGCTATCATGAGAGGAGATTTTACTAGGGTTCTTTTAGAATTAAGGTGGCTTCATTGGGAAGGGTGCCATAAGAGCTCCGAGACTCTTCATTTGTGTCTAGTAAACTTGGTCATTCTTGATTTATCCTGGAGCGCAGTGGCAGATGACTGGGAAGGATGGACCCAAATAATGCAGGTATCGCCTTCTTTTTTCAACTGCCTTTGAAGACTAGATTAAAGAAACTAAACCTTTTCTGTCTCTTTGTTACACAGAAGGCAAAGAAATTGAAAGTTTTGGAGCTAACTGGTTGCAGTCGATTACGTAAAACGCCATGCTTCCCAGCTGATAGCAAATTAAAAAGACTGATTCTGGAACAATGTTCTTATTTGTCAGTTATTGACAAATCCATTGGTAATTTAAAATATTTGAAGTCTTTGAACATCAAGTCCACTCGGATTCTCCGGCTGCCGGAAGAGATGAATTCCTTGGATAATTTGAAAGAGCTTTTGATGGATAAAACTTCCATATGTTACCTTCATTTCTTAAGAGGTTCTATGCAGAAACTTAAAAATTCTTAGTGCTTCCAGCTGCGAAGATTTGGCTGAAGTATCCGAGTTTACTGGTTGTTTGAATGAGTCCACTATCCTAGGACTCCCAAATTCTGTTAAGTTGTTGGAGGGACTTGCAGAGCTGTCTTTAAGAGACTGTCGGCAGATAACTGCACTTCCGGACTCCGATGGGATGCTTAAGTCACTACAGAAAATGGATCTGTCAAGCACCAGAATTAAGGCATTGCCAGAATCTATAAGAAATTTGGATAGATTGGAGGTGCTGAGAATGAATTATACTCCCATAAGTTCATTCCCTAAAGGTATTGCAAATCTAGGGAAGTTGCAAGTCATAACGTTTTCTCACTGCCGGAGTATGAATGGGGAAATTCTGTGTGACATTTCAGGGTTATCATCTTTGAGAATCTTGGATTTATCGTTTACTCTTATTAGTAGCCTACCCCAGAGCATTTGTCAGCTTTCTCATCTCCAGACTCTCCACTTGCTCGGCTGTGATGAACTTCAAAATCTACCAACATTACCATCTAGTTTAGTGAGTTTGCGCTGGAAAACCAAAAATATGGGGAACGTTCAGGACTTTTCATATTTGAAAAATTTAAAAGTTCTGCAATTAGTTAATGATCCTGATGAGGAGGACATAACCTCCTCTGAGCCGTCCCAAATGGAAAGCTTTGGCTGGATATCGAGTTTATCCAACTTAGAGAACTTAAAGCTGTGCCTTCCAAATGTTGCTAGTCTACCAGAAGATTTTAATGCTCTTACTCAACTTAAAAAACTTAATTTGTCCTGCATAAACCTGCAAGACCTCCCGAAACTTCCCTCAAGCTTGTCAAAACTTCTCATCAAGAATTGCGAGAGCCAGAGGGTGGATTTATCTAATCTGGAAACTCTGTCCAAATTAAAGCTCTGTGACTGCAATGCATCGGAAATTCTTGTTCTTGGGAAACTAAGGCTCCTGCAAGTGTTGAAGATATCCAAATGCAACATTAAGAACCTTGATGGTCTCGAACAAGCATCACAATTGAGAAATTTTTCTATGTCTGAATGCTATTCTCTTGACAGGTTGCCAGACGTATCAAAGTGCCAAAATCTGCAATTTAAGGAAATAGTCTTGTGCAATATTGAGGATCAGCCCTGTTAGAGATGCAGTAGAAATTGCTGCTCGAGGCACCATGACTGTTCATACCAATAACCATGTGTTGTTTGATGCATATTGTGATCTCAACAGCAAGCTGCAAAGGATGCTCTCTATTTCCAATTGGAAGAGGTTGGAGTTTATCTATTTCTCCAAGGAAAGTACCGCACTTTTTCTCTGCATGACAATTGGTAGACCTTATTATTTCTGACAGTGTCTCCAAGGTGAATATTTCAATTTTTTTTGTTTTTCTTCGTTTCCGTTTTCCCATTTTCTTGCAGAGACACTTCTCTTTCCCATTGTTATACTCTACCTAATCTGTGCTGCTTCTGGTTTACAATGAGATTCAAGAAATAATCATCACATGGAACGTGAAAATGTGGTTGGCAATGAAGTACCTGGTCTAATACACTCTGTGGTTCCTAATTGATGTATAAACCATTTGCATGAACCAATTCTGACATTTCTTTTTCTGGTGAGAGCAAAAACTATTTGGGAAAAACGGTGATCTACAAGTTGATGGATTCAACAAGCAGGACTTGGTAAATTTTTTAGGCCTAGGAATTTACATGCTAGTACTTTCATTTGTTTGTGGCTCCAACCCCTCTAAGAGAACCTGACGCTCCAAATTTCAGGGATGTGTTTACAGAGGTGTCATGCCCGATTGGACATGGAGTAATCTTTAGAAAATCAATTGTCCATAGTGAACTTTTCTCATTTTATGCAAACTGTGCCTTTGTCCTAACGAAGTTTGAAAATCGTGTCTTATCTTTAGATGTAACTATCACAATGTTCATGTGAGTAAACATATCCAAATTGCATAAGTTCATTGTTTTGATGTTTTCTTGAAAGTGCAGGGTTTCCAAAAAATGTTCATTATTCAGGATTCTTTTGAGAAATTAAATTTTCATTACAGAAACAGACACATCGTCTATGTCAAAAGACAGTTTACCTCTTAAGTAACATGACATATTGTACTGTTATGTGGACATATGAAAATGTCACGTTTGTAAGTAACCCAACATATTGTGCCATTATGTGGAACATTTGAAAACGTCCCTGTTAGTATATTTTTATGCACAGACCTCGTAGCATGATATAGTATAATGTTTGCAAGAAGATTTCCATGAATCTAAAACCAAAATAGTTAAGTAATTTTCCTGCAACTATGAAATTCTTCATATGCTGACATTCTTCTAGTTAAATGCCAGCCCAATTACCCACGATTGAATGAGCCATCACTTGCTGTTATTGTCACATAGATTAACCGGTTCTTTGATTGATGGTAACTCAATCAAGGAGCTTGTATTTCTTCAACATATCTGCTTGCTGAAACAATAGATAGGCAGTAGCTCATGTTCCTAGTAAATAATGACTTGATGATTCAGAATCAACATTTCTCCAGATTTCTCCAGGACTGGATTGCAAAGGTAGTTCCATTTGGAACTTCTTCAATACAGCACGAGTTGAAGATCAAGGCCGCTGGTGAAGATGAGCTGAGATGGCACACGTTGTAAATCTGTGATCAACAGCATTGCATTATCTGGATGCCATGGGTGACAGAAACCACGGGGCCTTTGACAGGACAGAAGTACCGTTTTGTCAACCTTGCGGCCTCAGTTGTGATTTCTGCGAGTTTTATTCCAACTTCTGTTAGACTTTTCTTCTTCTCGATACTGTGCAACAAGGTCTCTTCAGTTGATGGAAGGAAGGCCTGTCATTCTGTTCATCCAGGACTTGTATGAAGCGTAGATTTCGTTTTCTCCATGTTGTATAATACTGCCGTACATTGTATTCTGCATCTCTCGACCTGTAACCAGCCCTCTTGGTTAGTCCATTGTCATTTGTCACTCTCCTGTCTCTGGCTGCAAAGCAAAGACCATCGATTACGGACTCCGAAAGTTTGTAGGACAATTGTAGGTAGCATGTGACAGCAGGAATAGACCTGGATGGGCTAACACGATTGCAGGATGCTTAAAGCAGTTTGGCATCGAGTCCATACATTGATTTGGCAGATTTCTAAAATTGAAGCAGTTAGCTCCGTGGATGTATAATGTCCGCAGTAAACTTGGAATTGATGGTAAATAAAAGGGTCGTAAAAGGTGATCAGCAACTCGTCAGTCTGGTCAACTATTTATAAGTAACCAATGAAATAACAATTTTGCCATCGATAATCCTAATAATAAATTACCACTTACTTTTAGATTTTACAAGGAGCAACTATTTGTATGTTACCAATGAAATAAATATTTTACTATTGACAAATTTAATAGCAAATTACTAGCAATTATTGTGAGGAAAAATTACTAAAAATATCTTAAACATATTGTAATTGTTTTTATTTATTATTATTATTTTTTTTATGTACGTTAGTTTTCTTTTTTGTTTTGAGCCTAGTACTAAGTGTGGAAATATGCAATTTGGGAGGAGGGGGGAATAGGGGTTTAGAAAGAACCGAACTTGAGACCTTCTGCCCCAATAATGTGTGAGATTATGTAAGATCACCCCAACTATTATAAAATCTTAAATTATTAGATGAATGTGTGATATATTATTTAAATATTCTAACAAGCCGGATAGACTAAATTATATTGAATTGATATAATTACAATAAGTTTAGGACTTTTTTAGGCAATTATCCCATTGTTGTGATGTAGTTTTACGTGATATATTATATATATATTAGGGGTGTGCAAAAGAATCAGGACCCGCTTGGACCGCCCGAAACCGGTGGTTCTTGAGGGAACCGGTCCGGTTCTCGGTTCCAATTTATGGGAACCGATGGGTAGCGGTCCGGTTCCCGATTCCATGGGCGGATCTACCCACTCAGACCGGACCGATTATATTATAATAATATATTAATTTTTAATATTAAAATAAATTTCGAAATTACGAATTAGCAAATTTAAATTTTAGGGCTTCATCTCCTCTCATGGTTTCCATGTTTTAATAAGAATTTAGTAAAGTGTGTAAGCTACTTTTCAACAACTCAACAAATCGCTCCTTCAAATGATACTTTCGGCACTCACATATAACACTATGTTCAAGAATATGTGGAGTACCGGTGGAATTGTTTTTACAAAAAAAATTCAGTAAAGCAAATGTTGTAAGAGATTGAGCATTGTTAGAGGATAAAGGAAAAGATGATCTACATATGACAATCATCCAGAATCATGAACTTAAAGAATATTTTAGATTTCAACTGAAATGATTCAAAAATAGGAAAGAAAACCTAATTCTCTTCTTTGGTAGTATTTTCCAATAAAATAAAGAAAAATGGTACCCTTAATTAAGCCAATTCAATTTAAAGAAAAATATTACTCGATATGAAAAGTACTCTCGACAGGATTTGGAAAACAATATTATTATTGGTGAGACCGGTTCCATGGATTCACCCGGGAACCAGATCGGACCGGACCGGCGGTCCGGTTCTCGAGTGGATCCATGCAACAACGGGTGGTTCCCAGTTCTATTTTTTGGGAAACGGTCCTTAGCGGACAATTCTTGGTTCTAGGTCGAGAACTGCCCACCCGAACCATGCACACCCCTAATATATATAAACACACATCGTAGTTAGTACTTAGTAGGTTACTAAAACATTGAAAGTCGTAATTTGCTAACATTATTGACAAATTTCATCAATGCAATTGATAAGTATGTAGCAGATTACACTATTGTACCATCTTTATTTAGAATTTACCATTGGTGTTATAAATATATTTCCGAACAGAACATTATCGAAAGACTTTCTCAAGATCACTGATGAAATTTGGGTGCATCACATGTGATGGAAAAATCTGGCAATCTTGGGAGTTGAATTGACTCCGAGGTATTTGATTTAAGGGTCCGTTCATTTCACAGAAAATGACTTCCAGGAAAACGTTTTCCGAATTTTCAGGTGTTCGTTTCACGGAAAATAAACTACTCAAGGAAAATGTTTTCCATGATTGGGAAAAATAACCTTCAAAGATGAGGAAAATGTTTTCCACTTTTCATGACTTCTTCTTCCTTTCATCAACACATTTTTGTTTTATTTTTATGCTTTCTTTTTATTTTATTTTTTTCCTTTTATTTTTTCTTTTCTTTCTTTCCTTTTCATCTTCCTTCCTTAGCCTTCGCTGGCCGCGGCCACGAGCCAGCTTGAGCCTTGCCCCAAGCCGGTGAGGCTTCGCCTAGCCGAATCTGGCGAAGCCGAGCTCGGGTCTCACCAGATCCGATGAGTTGGGCGGGGCTCAAGCCTCACTCGAGCTCGCCAGAGGTTCTCCGGGCTTTGGCGAGCCGCAAGCTCGCTGAATCTAACGGCGGAGCCCAGGCTCGCCTAGATCGGGAGCCCGAGCTCCATTGCCAGATCCGGCGAGCTCGCGGCTCGCCAGAGCCCGGCAAAACTCTGGTAAGCTTAGGCGAGATCGGCCGAGCCTTGAGCTCGCTGGATCTGGCAACCAAGTCTTGGTCGACCACCGCCGGCCGGCCATTGTCAGGCGTGCGACGACGTAGCAAGGAGGAGGAAGCCTGATGTGGTGGCGAAGGAAGGAGGAGGAAGAAGGAGGAGGAAGGGGAAAGGAAAAGAAAAAGGAAAAAATAAAAAATAAAAAGAAAGAAAAAATATAAAAATTTTGATTTTTTTAAAATACATAATTAAAATTTTATTTTTAAAAAATATAAAAAATAAAACTAATTTTTTGGTCTATTAAAAAATATAAAAATTCAATTTTTGATAATTTTTCCCAAATAATTAAATTAGCTAACGAATGGTGGAAAATATTTGCACTCAAAGTTTAGGTTTCGGCTGAACACCGGAAAATACAGTCATTTTTCTGGAAAATGATTTCTAGGAAAATGTTTTCTGGAAACATGATATTTTTCGCGAAACGAACGGACCATCATGCATGTTCCTTCTCGTCTTATGATTTTTATTTTTATTTTGTCAAAATATTCCTTGATATTCATTGAAATTCAAGAGTGCGTAAACAAAAAGTCCCAATATAAGGCGTCCAAACATTAAAAAAAAAAAAAAAAAACAATCCCAAAAGGATGAAAGGGAATTTGAATGATGGGCCTTCGTGACCCAATTAACCACTTTTCTTGCGTACCTATAACAAGGGGCCAGCGGGATAGACTTAAATTGGGCCATTCAAATCCTAGCCTCTTCAATTAGCGTCCCCAGCTCTCACTACACGGGCATCTTCCCTTGAGTTCGTCCACTAGCTCAGCACAGCCGGTCTCGATCCTCCATATCACTCTCTCTCCTCGGCTCAAACCGCTTTAGAGCTTCAATTAGAGCCAAAATTTCCGTCTGAATCGGCGACAAAGACGAAACTTTCATGGTAAAACCATCCAGTAAAGCGCGTCTGTCATCTCTAAGGACCCCCGAGACCACCCCTTTCGTTGCATCATCCCAAGAAAGCTCCATCTGTGTTGATTTTCAAGGTGTGTACTTTAGTTAAACATGGTGTTGGTCCTGTTGAATAAGCACCGTTCTCCTCTTCAGGAGTCTGAAGACTTTCCTTCAATTTATTCAGTTTTTCTTTTCTTTTTGAGTTGTCAAATAGAACTAATTTCGCTGAGAAAATAAAAGGAAGTTGTGGGTAAAAAAATGTAATTTAGGAATGTCAACGGTTCGGTTCGGTTCGGGTTTTGCAGAAAAACTGAACCAAACTGAACCAAGCCGATAAAGTGTGAATCTAACCCGAACCAAATTGAAAACCCAGTTAGGTTCGATTTGGTTCGGTTCGGTTCAGTTTTTCGGTTTTCTTATTTTTGCCTTACTTGTTGGAACCAAACTAAATAAAGGGTAAGAAAGAAGAGAGGTTTTAAGTTGCGTGGTTTTATTGAGAATTTCGGTTCGATTAGGTTCGGTTTCGGTTAACCGAACCGAACCAAAAAAAATAATGGTTACTTTTCAATTATTTGACCCGAAAACCGAACCGAACCGAAAATGCACAAACTTTGGTTCGGTTCTGTTCGGTTTTGATCTTGGTTTCGATTCGATTCTAACACCCCTAATTATGATAGATCATTTAACTAGGAACGTTTCTCTATTTTTACTATTAATGAGTGTCTCAAGCATTTTTATTTAGATAGTTCAATTCTCAAAGTACTGATTATGCATAATATGAGAAAATCAATGTATTGAAAATAATGAAATTTCCTTTATCAATTAGTTAACTATTATCTATGAGACACCCGTTAACAAAATCTTTGCTCTAATGGCGAGGAGCGACGTTAGATTGTCAAGGATGTTGAAACTTGGGTTAATCGTGAAAATAAATGAATTTAAAATAAAATCTTACGGACTATGATAAGTTATTACTGAAAACAGCATCGACCATGGACGACTGGACACCGATAGCTCTCCACCAACTCTATTGAAACCAGAACAATGTCCACAACCAGTAATGACACATTATTTAGAGGAATATTTTCTTCTTTTTTTTTTTTTTGAGAAAAAGCCACTAAAAATCCCAAACTTTACTCAAAGTGACAAATTTACTTCAAACTTTTTTTTGTAACATGAAAAATCCCAAACTTTACCCAAAGTGACAAATTTACTCCAAACTTTCTTTTGTGATATGAAAAACCCCAAACTTTGCTAACCGTGACACATTTACCCTAAAAAAAATTTCGTGACACAAAAAACTCTAAACTTATATCCGTGTGACACATTTATCCTAAACTATTAGTTATTTTCGTCTTAGACTTTTTAAATTTTTTTTTTCTTTTTTTTCTTCTTCTTCTCTTTTCCCACCGCCGGCCATGGCGGAGGGAAGCCGAACTTAGGCAAGGGAGGCCCTCGGCCGAGTCTAGTGAGGATCACCCTCACCTGGGTGTTGCCCTTGCTAGCCCAGGCGAGGATAGCCCTTGCCAAATCTAGCAAGGGCGGCCTTTGCCTGGGCCGGATTTGGTGAGGACAGCCCTCACTCGACGCCGATGAGGGTTGCCTTCGCCTAAGTGCGGTGAGGGTTGCCCTTGCCAGCTGCCCTCATTGGATCTAGCGACGGCTATCCTCACCTGGGCTGGAGAGGGCAACACCCAGGCAAGGGCGGCCCTCACCCGATGCTGGCGAGGGTCGCCCTCGCCTGAGTTCGGCTTCCCTCCACTGGCCATGGCGGAGGGAACAGAGAAGAAAAAAAATAGAAAAAACAAGATGAAAATGTCCTTAGTGGGGTAAATGTGTTACGATTAGCAAAATTTGGAGTTTTTCATGTCACAAAAAGAAAAAAGTTTGAGGTAAATTTGACATTTTGGGCAAAATTTGGATTTTTGGTGACTTTTTTTCCTTTTTTTTTTTATATAATCACTGGGGGAGCCCCACTAGTTGCCATATTTGGTTTAGTGGGGGTGGAACAAAAAATACCAAAAGCATCTTCACTTTTTAACCAATGGCTAATAATTTAGAAAATATTTTCCTAACAACAATCACTTGTATTTGTTGAAATAATTAGTTAACGAGAATAATTTTCATCATCGACAATAATTTATGTGGCCAAATTTTCATTGGTGATGAAAATATTTTACAAAGTTAATCACTTTTGTATGCGATACATGCGATAATTTTTAGGAAACATTTTCAAAATCATTCATATTTCGCGAAATAAACGGAATTTTTGTGAAAATACCAATGAGAAACCCAACTATAGTTCTTGGGAACAAGCTTGCATCTTCACAAACGTTCCTATTTACGAAACGATCATTTTTCAAAAAGTTGTCAGTCATAAATTCTTATGCCCACTCAATCTGTTCAATTACTAACTAAAAGCCAAACCACTTGAACCCGAAGTAAGAAGCTAAGATGATTTTGCAGGGAGGGGCAACCTGGCCTCTTAAATGCAAGGTTTGCCTCGATGTATAGTGAAAAGGTATTTATAAAAATAAAGGTACATAAGTAACCATTCGATTAAATTTGAGAATTATTTTTGACTGGAAATTGATATACTCCAAGGGGACCTGACCTAAATTCATGGCATAGAAATATCTAAAGTTCTAGTTAGACTCATCAAATGGGATGATCGGGTTGAAATTGATCCGACTCAAATTGAAATGTGTTAACCCAATTTGACCTATTTTGTAGTAACTTATACCTATCTCATATTGCTAAAACACTTATATATCTAAACTAATAAGAAAAATCATAACTAAACCAAAGTAAGAGCGCAAAGTGAGCGAGAGCAAGATTGAGTAAGGGGAGAGAGAGTGAAGAGAGAATTATATAGGTGGGTTGGGTTTAAATAAGTTATCAACTCATTCAATACCCATATCTTGAGTTTTACCATTTTAAACTTGTTTATCAAATATAATTAATTTGTATAACAACTCGACCCATCAAATGTAGGTTAAGAAATCGGCCTATAATCCATTTTGAAAGGTATAGTTTTGATTAGGGGTGTTCGTCTCCCGATTAAATCTGGTCCAACCTAGGAATTGGGAACCGGACCACCTGGCCTTGGGATCGGTCTCGTTCAGTTCCTGGCTAGTCCAACATAACCAGTGGATTCATATATCTTAAACGGAAATTTTGGATTAATTGAATTGTTAATCCATGTCGCAATTCGAAACTGAGATTTCATCCAAGATTTGCAAGGAAGACAGAGATGATGAGACCATGATTGTAAGGACTAGCTCGAATAAAGGAGGAAGATTTAATGGATTCTTTTCCATTAATGACAGACTCAAAGCGAGTAAGCAAGGAAAGTAAAATTGGTGAATTAAAAAAGAAACTAAAGTAAAGAAAGGAATAAGAGACAAAAGGGTCAAGTTCTATGAATTGGTGCAACAATATAAAAGAAACAAAGATTCATTTCAAATGATGAAATAAGCTGGGGCACAAGAGGAGATTATGATTTAGATTTATATTTTAATTATTTAAATATATATATAAATTGCTCTAGGCAATTCGATTCCCACCCTAGAATGAGGAACCAAAAGTGCATTCTAAAACTGCCCAAGATCGGCTGGTCTAGCGTTTCTCGATCCAAGCGGTTGTATACGCCGACCCCAAGTTTTGATGGATTCTAACGTTCCTCCCCAAGTTTGCTGCATGATTTGTTGCTGCTGAGGGCAAGTGGATCCAGCTAAAACCAGCCTGCACAAACTGTCAAAACCGAGAGAGAGACAGAGACAGAACATGGAGGCCAGCTTTGAATTTGATTGGTCCTCGTGAGTCACTGATGGCGTTGTTTTGTGATGGTCAAGCAGCGACACATGTTACTTCGTACCCTGTTTTTCATGAGAGGATGAAGCATATATATAGGTCGACGGACATTTTGTTCTAGAAAAGCCATAGTCCCGGGAGATCAAGTCTGCATTTGTTAGAACTAATGATCAGTAGCTGACATATTCACTAAAGCTCTAAGTGGTCCCTGAATCAAGTGTATATATAACGAGCTTGCCATTCATGATATTTATGCTCCAGTTCGAGGGGAGTGTTAGGAATATAAATGTGCATGTTAATTGTGTAATATCCTTTAATTGTGGGTTTTCCTGTTTTGTAATACTTCAATATAGTATAAATACATGTGTGCAGTCTCAACGACACATGGGTTTTCCCTCCAATCCTTTCTCTTATTTTCACACTACTAATAAAATGTATAGAAACGGTTGTAAATTAGTTTTACATGGATGATCTGCTTTGTCTAGTCTTGACTGTTGGCTAGGACAACCTACTTCATCATTTGTCCTTCATTGGTTTAATCAAGGCTCAAAGAAGTTAATCGCTCTGAGTATTGCTGGTGCATCTAAAAGTTAGCATTTATTCTTGAAGAGACACTAGAACTTTAACTCGATTGCTGAAGGTCAGAAGAAATAACCCATTGGAATCGACGTGAAATTGGGGTTAGTCGATTGAGTGAGAATTGATCAATGATCGAGCCATTGGACAATCGACAATTATGTAGCATGGATATTGGCATCTGTGATGTAGCACTTGACAACAAAGTAATATCGACATCGACAAGTAATTAAGAGGAGATCGGCAAAGTATGATGGTTGAAGAGCACGACAAGGAGGCCATCGAAATTAGGCCGAGTGTTGGATAGAGAAGAGAACACAAGGATATAGATGAAGATTGAAGACAAAGATATCAAGTGAGGGTTGAGTATTATGATAGCCTTTGGAGTTGTAACCGCTTGTGGATGGAAATGGCCCGTGCATGGGGAGCCTAGAATCTCAGAATTAAATGTGTTATTGCCTTAGTAGTAGTAACCGTGGTTAAATGGTTGTAATTGGTGGACTATATAAGTGGCAATATGCTATCATTGTAGAGGATCTCCGATCATCAAGAACACACATTCAATGTATTTTTATTATTAATGCAAGGTCCTATTTATTTTTCAGTACTTCACTTGTAGAATTACTATTCATATTTCCTTGTGAAACCAATCAAAACTCCTATCTAGAATCACCATGGAACCCCTTTCATCAATAAAAATCAAAGATCAACCTTCGATGAAAGGTTTTTCACTGTTTTGGGTAAAACACTATTTCCAGTCACCGCGTGTGTATTAGCGTGACTTAAGCGGAGCACCGTGGGAGGTGGGTCCCCATGCCAGTACTCCCTAGGGGTTTATGTCGAGCGCTTGCTGTGAGGCGGTTCCTCCGGTCCAAAAATAAAAATAAAACAATGCCAGAACAAACACTTTCTTGCGTGGGAAGGAATTTGGGAAGTCATTATACTTGTGTGCGCAAGCAGTCCCCATTGCTACCTCCATTGCAACGCAGGCAACGCTCTTATCAGGTCCACGTTCTACTTTCTCCTAATTACATTTGCTCATTTCAGATCGAATCCGTTTAAGGTAATATTTAAATCTCTGTCCTTCTCATTGAATGAAGTTAAAAAGTAATAGTTTTGTTGATTTGATAAATGGATTGAAATGAGAAAATATTCTAAAATCCAGTTAATAGTGTAATTATGAAATTTTTGAATAGTATCGAAGGGATGATTTGACTTTGTTATGGAAAGTTGATAGAATAGATTAAACAAATTGAAAGTTCAAGGACTAGATTGAATACTTAGGAATAGATCAAGGATCACATTAAACAAATTAAAAGTTTAAAGTAAACATTCGATATTCAGCCAAGCTTTATGAATTACTAGTATAATTTTCCCTTTTGAAAAGGGACTCTAGGCCACAACCAAAAAAAATAAAATAAAAAATATAGATGTATATATACATGTCTTATTTCTATTACGAGATGACGAGGTATTTGCTAGCAACACCAATCTTCGGAGACTATCATAAAAGTCTATATGCTGATCTGGGTACCGCCCGAGTTAGTAGACCCCCAAAGCTCCTGATTGCCTGCAAGATGGGTCCGAAGTGATGCTGCATTAGGAATTTTCGCCTCGGTCATTAACGAAACATATCGATAGGCATGGGTACATACACATAAACGCACATATAAAGTTACCGTGTTTTCAGATGAAACGACTTTGCAAACTTCAGAAAAACACATCTTGTTCGTGGTATCCATATTCAAATCTGGAATGAAAACATGAGGTAAATGGAAAGGCCATCATTTTGCCAGGGTCACTAGAGCCTAGTCTTCATCACAGTGGCATAGCTTTCCTAGCTATGGCAGATGCGACGACTTCAGTTTTTCTTTTCTTTTTTTTTCTTTTTTTGAGCAGAGATGCGACGACTTCAGTTTTTCTTTTCTTTTTTCTTCTTTTTTTGAGCAGAGATGCGACGACTTCAGTTCATCGTCTACATATAAAACCGTTATGCCAGAGGGGAGCCTTGGCAACTCTTTGATCATGTCGCAGTGAAGTAAATCAAGGGTTTGAAGATTGGAAAGTTGGTGGATCTCCGCCGGTATGCTGGAAATAGTCGAATGTCGCAGCCTCAAGATTCTCAGATTATGCAGTTTTCCAATCTCGCTTGGAATGCCCCCCTCGAGACTCCGACACCAGCAGGCATGTATTTCTTCAAGGCTGGTCAGCTCTCCGATATCAGGAAGGAACTCTTTGAAGAAACAACAATTTATTCTCAGCACCTTCAAATTCTGTAGATTTTTTAGCGAATGTGGAAACTTGACAACGCCTGTCCCCGACACATCTAACTCTACTAAGGATCTCCCTATGTTGCCAATGGAGTTTGGAAGTTTGCTTATTTGACAACAATCCCTTAATGACAAGTGTTTAAGTCTGACCAGTTCTCCAATGGATACGGGAAGTGCCGCGATTCCGGTTCTATCCAGTGAAAGAAGAGAGATATTGGTTAGGTGACATATCGTTCTTGGTAGCTGACTCAATGAGGAGCAGTTTGAGACACTCAGAGTTTCAAGCTGCTTTAAAAGACCAATGGAGACGGGAATTTCTTGTACCGAAGTCCCGTCCATGAGAAGCTCTTGTAGAGCTGTCAGGCGACCCACTTCTACTGGCAATATGCTGAGCACTGTGCAGAACTTCAAATTCAGGGAAACCAAGCACTTCAAATCGCCAATCGAACGATCTATCTTGACCAATTGTGAACATCGCTCCAAAATCAATATAGCCAGATTTTGGCAACCGGAGAACTTAGGAGTGACCAATAAGTCTGCACAACCAGTAAGATCTAGAACTCTCAAGTTCTTCATCTGCAAAATATGACAAATATTTGCGTGAGTTCACTTCACAAATAGTTACGTTAGACCAGGCGAACGAATCGCAAACTACCTCTATTTGTTCCCAGCCATCCCAGTCTCTCGTGACTTTGCTCCACGACAAGTCGAGAATGGTTAAATTTCCCAAGTGAAAATTAGTTACTTGCAGATGTCGAGGGCACCCATGCCAACGGAACCACCTTAAATTTGGAAAAACGTTAGTGAAATCTCCGGCAATGTCTGCATGATCCAATTGAAGAAACCGTAGGTTTGGCATGCTCTTAAAGTCTTCTGCTGTCATTTTCTCTGTAGTGTGCCCCTGAAAGTTGAGGCAGAGTGCCTCAACCTTTTCTGTTCCCTGAGATGGACGAGAAAAACGAATAGAAGTAGTGAGGATGGTCTCTCTTCTTGTCACTTAACTAGTCAGGAAACATTGCTAAAGGAAAATGACAGCAACGTCAATTGCACAAATGGTCGGATCTTCACAGTATCTGGCGAATGGTGAAGACAACAAAACTATTTCTTATGCTTCACGATGAATAAATTAAAGAAATAAAGAAAAGCCCACCGAACGTTCACCTTTTTCCGCTTTATCGTGTCAAGAGCTATTTCATGATTAAATAATCTACTCCGCCTTCCTGGATCTGTGAGATTCTCTTCTCGAACGATTTCTCTGCCAAGTCGCCTCAAAATGCTATGCATCCATATCTGATTGTTTTCTCCAATTTTGGCTAGGGGAGTCAAAACTTCAATAGAAGGCAGAAAAGACGAGTCAGACCATAGGTACAAAGCAATTCGACTATCTATGCCAGTAGTAAAGCAGGCGATATCTAGAAATATCTGTTTCTGCCCATAATTTAATTTTTGATATCCTTCCTTCAAAATTCTCTGAAAATCCCAAAACTTTAATGGTGACCACTCCACTACTACTTTGTACCATTCCTCCTCCGTTTTAACATTGAAGAATGCAACCAAAACTTCAATAAACAACGGCAGTCCTGCCACAGCAATAAGAGGATGGCGCGACAATTCGAGTGACGATGGTATAGATGCATGCTGCCTAAAGAGTTGAAGAGCCTGATCATCATCCAACCGACTAACAACATAAGTCCGGATCTGAGGGGATCCTTCCAGGACAACACTGCTTCTGGTGGTAACAAGGATCCTACTTCCAGAAGCAAAGCAATCAAAGCAATCTCCGAAGAGTTTACGGACAGAAAACGCATTTTCCACGTCATCAAGGATAATCAAAACTCTCTTGCTGCAAAATAAGTCCCTAAAAAACTCGATTCCCCTGTCGACAAAATCAACATCCTCAAGATCCAGATTTAGAATATCGGAAATCAACTTAGTTTGCAAAAGTTGAAGCCCTCCTACTACTTGAGTTGCTTCTTTGATATCGGCAAGGAAACTACAGCCATCAAAATCACAGGAGACTTGGTTGTATATGAGTTTTGCAAGAGTCGTCTTGCCAATCCCACCTTCTCCATGGATGACGACAACGATGCGCTCATCCTTATCATTAATATTCATCAAGCTCAAGATGTGGTTTACTTCATCATCTGCTCCATCACCGTTTTTGATACTGGCAACTCGTGGTTTCTTTTTCCTTTCAGCCATCACCTACCAGAAACATAATGATTGCTCGGTTATAAGCTGTAAGATGCGAAGAAGTACCTATACTTGTTGATCTTTTCTATCCTTCATGTGTTTGCATAAATTGTCTACTATACGAAGTCACCGGTCATCCTCATCCAAGGTTCAGGAGTGATGATCTTTTACCTTTCTTTCTTTATTTATTTATTTTTATTTTTTTGTAAACTGATTAACCCGCTTTGAAATTTCTTATCTATACACCGACAAGCGAATCTTTTGAAGTATATGCGTGTATGAAGCGTAGAAATGTGAGCTCAATTTGAGCATGTGATGATATAAAGAAGACTTTTCACTGCAGTTTTGAATTGGATTATTCAATGATTTTAAAAATTAATTGTGATATCAGCTCTGAATTTCAAGTCATGACTCTTTAAGTAATTTAAAATGTTATATGGATGAAATCATATAGCTGTAATTTTGAACTACTTTAACATTCAATTTTTTTTCCCTAAAAGCCCTATTTAATTGAGACTGCACTTGAAATTTGAGATAGAGATAAAATTCTTAATGAATAATTTTACGTGTTTCACTTCACCTCATTTAAATTTATTGTCCATTTTTGTTATGGGTTAAGTATGGATTTTATCCTTTAAGTTTCAATGTTTATGCGATTTGGTCCTTTAAATTTATTTTGTCTGATCAAATCCTCTTAACTTTCTGGATTTATGCAATTGGCTCCTCTAAGTTTTACTTTATACGATTAAGTCCTCCAACGTTCTTAAATTCGTACAATCAAATTATTCGGTCAACCACTCTAACTAAACTATCATATTAACTAATGATGTTGCAGTGTTTCAGTGACAGAAAATGACAAGTTATGATAATTTGGCGCCAAATGAATTGAAATTCCATGGGAAAAGCAACAAAAGGAGAAAGACATAAGTATATTAAGAGTCCTAAAACTCGTCATAAAAATAAAATTAAGTTTTAAAATTTTCAAAAAGTACAATTAAGTCTTAAAACTCGTGAAATTGAACTCCGTCTTATTTGGTTAAAGGAAGATGTTGATATGATTTTTTATTTTTTATTTTTGGTTACAGTTTTATTTCTCTCAATCAGTAGGTACCTCAGAATTGAACAAAGTAGGGGAGAGGAGGGAATGAAATGTGCACAAAACCCTTCTTTAGATTGAAAACCAATATGACAGTTTCATTATCAATCTCTTCAATCACAATTTTTAGTTTCAGCAATCTCGTTACCTGGAGCAGTAAGTACTGTTAGGTTCAATTTCAGCTTTTCCAAATCAGTAGGAATTTTGAATAGAGAAAGGACTTCAGCTGAGATTTAGATTGGTGTTGTTTCTTACCTCCTCCTTAAATATGAAGCCACCATCCTCCTTCAATATCTTGTCCACAACCTCCGGCATATCATCGTCCTTATCACCATCGTCTTGCTAAGAAGAGGGAGGTTAGAAATTGGAATATCTAAGGTAATTAAACATCTTAAAGAAGAAAACATACAAAATCCCCAAATATCATAGGACAATAATCCTTTGTCTGAACACCCAAATGCAAGCACCCAGCAAGAATCAACATAGACAGTTTTCCTCACACTTAATCACTCTAAAATATCTTTTTTAAGTATTAATTGGACATAAATCCGCCAGAATTAAGCAGGTTTCACACATTTGCATATGTTCATTCTCTCAAAATTGGAACAGGACAACTCTTAAACTTTGATCCACGTCATCATGACTTTCATAAGACTTATCACAGGTTAAGAAAAGAAGGAAATCTGGTTTTGGAGACAAAAGTGGATTTTTTGCCAAAATCGAGTACTGGTGGGTGTCATCGCTTGTTCTGTTAGCCCTCAGAAAAAAAGCTGATGGCTAGGGATGATGCTTGCTTGATCGTTGGCCAGTTGATTCTGTTTGCCGCGTGGTGGAGACGAGGACGTGCAAGCTCTCGCCCGCGCGTCGCTTGCAGACGCCCCAACAAGGGTTGCCGGCCCTCGCCAACACCCACATGAGGATCATCATCAGCCCTCGTCGGCGAAGCACGACAGTCTTAATTCTTTTCTAAAAATAATTATTAGCTTTTTTTTTTTTTTTTTCAATTCTTATCCTCATTACTTTTATCCTCTGTTTAACTCCAAATTCCAAAAGCCCACATCTAAATAACACCATAGGCAACTAGAAAATTCTCTAATTCCACATCTCTCAAAATATTAAGCAAAGAAAAGGAAAATAGATCGAGGACTCTAAGCAAATGAAATGAAAAGGAGAAAAATATATATGAAAGCTCATTTCGAGACCTCTTGCAAAAATGTCAAATGATCTTAATTCCTTAGATTTGCTTCACAATGTTAAAGGTGTTGAAGATGCTTCTTAGTCTGCGAATATAGATGGCAACTGGCAAATTGAAATTGAAAACCACGAGTCTGTAGCAAGATCACTTCAACCATCTATAAATCAGGAGCAAATCTAATATTTACCCAAAAAACTCTGCAAATACCAATCAGCCTTTTCCTTCTTTATAAGTTCCCTATCTTCAAGATACCCAACGCCCATTTCATCCTTTGATAGTTATCTAAATTGATGCAGTTGAGAGTCAAAGTATGTATTCTGAGATTTCAAATGGTTTGCCATACAAATATCAATACGCTAAATTAAATCTACAAAAAAATTTATATGCATGTGATATTTATCTTGCTTTCCATTATTAATGAACAAATGAATATTGGACGGACGTTGTGCTGATGCTTGCCTGTGCGCTAGCTAGTTCTCTCTCTTCTTATGTGTATGGCCCACAAGTTGTTCTAGTCCCACATTCCTAGTAACGTTTGAACTTCCCCCCGCGCACCTCCCACAACCCCCAAAAAAAAAAAAACCAAAAGCCAGCCTCTGTTTAATTTCTATAAATCTATATTTTAAGCTAAAACCACTATTAATCTCACTTTTTTCTTTTCAAAACTACCCTTCCTAGAAAAATTAAAACTAACCACAACTTTTTCTTCATTAAATAATCACCCAAGTCACACATTCTTAATAACTCATTACAGCATATCCACTCTATTAAACAATCACTTAAATCCTTAAAAACATGTTTCTTCTCTCTCCAAATGTAACTCACTGATGATTACATACACATGCGTAGCATGTCTCGACAAGTTTTTCTATTTAAAGAATATTTCATATTTGTTTAGACATGATATTGGCTTATTAATTTTCTTCCTAATTTTAAAGGAATTAAGTTAGCCGCAAGGCCCGCAACTAACCTTCTCGTTTACGCAGATGAGATTGAATACTTTGACATGATATCCATATTTAATTCTTATAAAAAAGACAGGATAATATTCCATGATCATCAATATCTCGAGGTGTAATTAATTTACTCAATATGTGCAAATGAGCAATTTTTCCGAGCAGAACAATGTATATATATGTGTGTTCGTAATTTTTTTTGCGCAAATAATTCAAGATTTTGCATATAGAACAATTCGAATGATAAAGCAATATTGTTTTGTTATACAAATTAATTAGTCCAAAAAGTTATTCTACTGCATTCGAGTGTCTTTTTTTATTTCACATTTCTACAGTTGATTGCATTGCAATTGACATGTGGCGTCAGCCGCTATCGCTTTGGCTGCAGGAGTCAAATAAAAGAAAATCATCTACCCCCAAATGTTACATTCTAGATCCATCCCTGAATTAAGCTCGTTTCATTATGACGAAGAAAAATAAAAAGGAGAAGTACCTCGCCCTTAAATTTGGACCTAATGATGTCTGAACGCCTGCGCATATTTGAACGCCTTTGCCTAGATAAATACTCCTTGTAAAACATGCGACGCCCAGAAGTGTGACTTAGTTTCGGACAATTTGTAATCACGACTTGGCATTCATCTGGTATCGATTTTTGCAATCTCGAGAGATCACTTAACCTCCCAATTGACGGACATGAGTGGACCTTCAGGGTCTCCAATGTTTCCAATTCCCCAAGACCACGAATCTCTCTCAATTTTGGGCAGTCCTCTAATTCCAATTCTTTTAGATTCTTCAGGCCTGCCAGGGAGAATACTATTGTTTCAAGGAGTTGAAAGCCGCCGACAGTTAAATGTCTCAACTGTTCTAGCCTGCCGAGGTGGATTGCATTTTCAAGAGAGCAAGAGAGCTTCAAAACAATTAGATTTCTCAAGTTGGATAAACCTGAGAAAGTTGTTATTGGGTTGAGATTTCCTGGCACTGCTAATCTAGGGGGCTGCATGAGAAATTCTGGGCATAGGGGACCAGATGTGTAAAGTTTCCTCAGACGAGAAAGGGAACCCAAAGCAGTTGGTGACATGGTCATGTTCGGAAGGCACAGTTCCAAAATTTCCAACTTGGATAACTTCCCAATCCACTCTAAGTTGTAGGCTTCGGTTTGGCTTGATGAAGATGATTTCTTGCCTTGTGATAAGAGAAGTTTAACTAAATTAGTCAGGTTTGAGAAATCTGGAATAGATTGCAAGGAGTGAGAACGAACAAGTAGATGAGTTAAACTTGTGGGAAGAGATGGCAACACTTGCAGCTCATCACACTTCTCGAGGATCAGTTCTTCTAGGTGAGGGAGCGCAGCAATTGTTTCTGGCACTCGACGAATGTGGGTGTCTGATAGATCTAGGATTCTCAAAAACGACAGCTTCCCAATTTCACTTGAAACTTGGCCCACCTTAGTGGAACATCCTCTAGCACGTATCACTTCAAGCTTCAAAGCCAACCCAATGGCTGAAGGAAACTCTACTAGCATGCAATGTTCCATCTTTATCACGGTTAAAGTCTTTAGATTTCCAATAGAAGGAGGTAACACTCTGATGAACATGAACGACAGATCCAATTCAATTAGGGACTCGAGGTCTCCAATCGAATACGGAAGTTCCATTATCCCTCCGCATCCTACAAGAGACAAAGACTTGAGACTCACAAGATAACCAACAGAACAAGGTAATTCTTTAATTAATGTGTACGATAGATCCAGCTTAATCAATGAAATTAGCTTTCCTATCGAGTCTGGGAGTTGCCAGACCGTGGAGCAGTTCCTCAAAGATAAGTGCTCTAGCTTCACTAGCAGGCCAATTTCTTCAGGGAGATTTGTTAGTTGGTTGGGACCCTCAATATTCAAGTAGGCCAACTGTCTCAGTTCCCCAATGGAGCAATTAATTTGAGACAATTCAGGACATCCTTTAATGATCAATCTTTCCAGAGTAAAGCACCCGGACAAGTCGATTTCGGAAATATTTAGACTTGTTAGCTCTAGAACTTTCAAGTTGTGTAGCATCTGCAAAAAGAATAAAGCATTACCTAGTGTCATCAGACAATATAGCTTTAAGAAATGTGAATGACAACATACGTACCTTAATTTGGCTCCACCTCTGCCAATCAAGGCCTTCGTTAAAATTGGAGAGTTGGAGGACAATTAAGTTTTGTGGAAATAGATTAGTTGCCATTAAATCTGGAGGATAATGACACCAAGACAACCATCGTAACTTTGAAAAGAGGTTACTAAAGTCCCCGATAAAGCTTCCCCCATCTAATTCAAGGAATCTTAAATTTGGCAGCCTTGCAAAATCTTCGTCAGTAAAGATGAGCAGAGTAGGATCTGCAGCTAGACTGAGTGCTTCAATATTTTCTTTATTCTGCCAAATACATACATATTTAGAAAGAGCTTTCAATTTCTCTTCTTCACATATGTACAAACTTCATCTCAAATTCCTGATTCTATGCAAAGAAAGACAGAATTTGTGCTCTTAATGTCTTACCTCTCTTGTTTTCACCATGTCCACAGCTTCTTCAGGAATCCAGAATCTGCTACGCTTTCTCGGATCTAGGTTTTCCTCATGGACAATTTGGCACCCTAGGTCTTTTAGCATGTCATGCATCCATAACCCGCCATTCTCTTTAATATGAATCAATGATAAAGAACTGAGGACTTCAATTTCTGTTTGTGAAAAAAAGTCGCAATCTTCCCACATGTAAGATGCATTAATCTCCTCCTCACGGAAGGACAGACATGCAATATCAAGAAAAATCTGCTTTTGCTTGATATTTAAGGCATCATAGCTAATTTTCAACTTCCGATAGACCTCTTCATGGGCAATGCTCCTTAACATTTCTAGTGTATCTTTCCATATAGTTTCGTGCTTCCCATGAAGAAATGAACCTATGACCTTAACAATCAAAGGGAGTCCTCCAATAGTAGAAACAATATCCCTTGAAAGCCCATCATAATAATCGTCTATAGGAGATTCTCTTTTGAATGCGTGATTTTTATAAAGTTGAAAAGCTTGATCAGAATTCAATTTTTTCAGTTCATAAAGTATAATATTCTCTACACTTTCTAGGATACTTTTGTTTCTTGTCGTAATTATGATTCTATTACCTATACCAAACCAATTAATCTTGCCAATTAGTTTCTCAAGTTGTTCCCTATGGTCCACATCATCTAGAATAATCAAATTCTTTTTATCATTGAGTTTTTCCCTGATAGCCTTCATTCCATTGTCAATGTCATTGATGGCATCCATAGACATTCTAGCATCAGTAAAGTGGATGTTAATCATAGGCTTAGCTTCACCGAGGATGTTGGATAGCAGTTTCTTTTGTAGAAATAGTAGGCCATCACGGCGTGATGATCCACCGACATCTTGAAGGAAACAATACTGGTCAAAGTTAGAGATGAGCTTGTCAAAGAGAGCCTTGGCAAGGGTTGTCTTTCCAACACCAGCTGGGCCATGAATTCCAAGACACCGTGCGCAACCAAAGTCATAGTTCAACAAGTCCATTACCGCTTCCACTTGATCATCTATCCCGACTAAATGGTCAGTTGCACAATCATCTTTTGCCTTCATCTTGATTGTGATATCTTCGGTGTCCAACAGGGTAAGTTCGCGTTTCTATGATGGGCAATGATCTCCCGGCAAGAGTCAAGGAAACACTATAAATAGCAGAGCTGCAGAAATAGAAGACTAAGTGACGAGTGTTGCCAGTCGCCACACCAATTAATTCCATCATCTATAATTGCTCTCTATAATGTATGACTGGATGTCTAATATAAATCTCTTTTTCCCTCGGCATTTTGCAAAAAATATTTAATAAAGGGGAAAGTAAAAGCATATCCACCTATACATCCAAATTAGACATACAGAAAAGAACATGTACAAAGACAGACCGAGCGGGTCGCTCTGTGCTTGATGCTCTTTCTATCATATTTTATGGAATTTAACATAAAATAGCTATATCTTGCTCGTTTATCTTTTGTGCGCATAACTTAAAAGAAAACACTTTCTGTGAAAATCATTTTCGAGAAAAATAATTAGTTTTATTTATTTGGTTAGATGCTGGAAAGCACATAAAACACTATCTTAATGAAGAAAAGAATTTGTGGTAAGAGACTTGTTATGCTTAGGAAAATTATTACCTCTATTCAAAACTTGGAATTCATTTTCGTAATTTTAAGTGTGTTTTTTTTTGCCCGTAAATTTTTTTTCGTCGACTAACCGTTTTCAATGAATTAAACACGTGCAAGTCCGAAAAACTAATCTGCAAAATGCTCTTATAGTGAGACGAACACATCTTTAAGTATAGCAAGAATTTCGTTTGGCTCGTGACATATATTGACCGTCACCGTCTAGTTGAAAGTTCCCACAAGAAAAGGCCTTTCTTGCTCTCTCTAAGGTTTAGCCACTAGAGACCGACCACCACTTCCACCAAACCGACGACGGCCAAGCTCCGACGGCCATCATTGGCTCCTCAGACAACGGAAAGGGCGGTGGCCACGGGGAGGCAAAAGGGAATGAGAATTCTTTATGGGTGAATCATTACACTCATTCAAATCTGGGCGACTATCGACCCCAACACAGCTCAAATATTGCCAAGGAAACAGAGGCGTCGGGCGAAACTTACCTTGCCCTGCCGAGACGAAACCACGGCGAATTCTGGAGCCAGATCGCTTCTACTTACGAGCTTCAGTTCTCCGATGACACGGCCAGCGTAGAGCAACTGCTTCGGGTCATCCGAGGCCTATTAATATTAATCGACGAAAATGCATTAAAATGCCGTTCTCTCTCTTTAATTTCATTTTTTTTAATTTCTTTCTGGCCTTATTGTTTTTTTTTTTGTTTTTCCGACGATCACCAAACCTTCAGCGCCCCAGCTACCATTCTCTCTTTGATTTCTTTTTTTGATTTCCTTTTTGCCTTATCATTTTATATTTTAAAAAGAAAATTGGATGTTTTTTTGTCGAGGATCACCAATCCTGGTCTGCTGCTAGCCTGCTGCCATCTGCCATTCTCTCAGCGACCATCCTCCCTCTTTGATTTCTTTTTGTTTTTCAATTTTTGTGGCCACTTATTGTTTTATCTTTAAAAATTATAAAAATTGGCATCTTTGTTTTCCGGACAAGGATCACCAACCCTTCCAAGCCATCGTCGCTCTCTTTGATTTCTTCTTCTTCTTTTTATTTTATTTTATTTTTATATTGGGCTTCATTATTTCCATAGAGAGATGATAATACAAATAGTTTATAATGTATTATTTAATATGATTTCTGAATTTTTTTTATATATATTCAATTTAGTTCCTAAACTATATATTATCTTTCCATTAATTCAAGTTCAAAAAAAATATATATTTTCATATAATCCAAAAACTAAATTAAATATGCACTAAAAGTTTGTAAACAATATTGAACAAATTAAAAATTGAAAGACGATATTATACATTGGACTAAAGTTTAGTTCAATGATCGTATTGTACATTTGGCCAAAGTTCATGAATTATTTATGTCAATTTTTGCTTTTATATAAATTGTCTGATTTGTTTTACTTTTTCAATTTTTTCACTTTTTTTTTTTTAATAATTTTCTGTTTATGAAAAGTTTTTATTTGTTCTTCACCTCAGTGCGGCAAGAGCAGGTCGAACTATAGATGTGTCACAGCAATAAATTTGATTGACACGTTGCTGGATGGCCTTAACACAAAACATTTAGGATGGTTCGATTTTTTATGGGTCACGTGATTCTAATGCACCTAAAAGTCTCTTTCAAATCTAGGAGTCAACATACCGACCAAAAAAAAAAATCTAGGAGTCAACATAAGGTGTGGATCCGGTGGAAAATGGTCCTGAGTCTCGGACTCGACCTTCCACATGGGCGTTTCACTCGAGAGCTCGTCCTACTCACACTCGTAGCAGTGGAAGAAGATCACTGAGGAAGCAAGAAGATGGAATTGAGGACTGCGATGCTTTCGTCACTTCAGAATACCTCTCGAAAGAGGCGGAGGACTACGGTTAGATTCTTCCACTTTGCATCTTGATTCTCTCTCTATAGTCTTTTGGCCAGGAAATTTGCATTATCAATGGTTACAGGCTTACAGCATATCTCCGTCACGCCAATGCTTCAAAAGCATGCGATCTCCCATACGAGATTCAAGTTTCACACGTTTTAACTAGGATCAGATATATCGCATCATCATACTCTTTCATTATTATATTAGCTTAGCGAGAAGCATTTGAAGAGCATGGATATATGTGATATTCACTGCATAAATTGAGGCAATGTCTCCCCTGCCCAGGTTTCAATACTTCTTTTCTAACTACAATAGACGTATTCGCCATTCCACAGTGGTTGTAATGAACTCAATTGACTCGCTTGACAGGAATCGCCCAATTCGTGCTTGTCACAAAGCTCTGACTTGGCTGGAAACTATGATGTGTTCTTGAGTTTTAGAGGACCGGATACTCGCCATAGTTTTACAGATATCCTCTACGATAGGTTGACAGATGCTGGGATAGACACCTTTCGAGATGAAGAGGAACTGCCTGTTGGAGAACTGATCAAGCCCGCCCTGACCGAAGCGATCAAACGGTCGAAGGTTTTGATTCCCATCATCTCCAGGAATTATGCTTCCAGCAAAAGCTGCCTCATGGAGTTGGTCCAAATATTAGACTGCAAGAATAAGATGAGTCGAAAAATCATTCCCATTTTCTATGAGATCGGGCCCCCAGATGTGAAAGACCAGAGGAATTCTTTTGAGGAGAGCTTTCTTGAACACCAGAGGAATGGGGTTGATTGTGAGACCATCCAGAAGTGGAAGCTGGCTCTTAAAGAGATTGGAAGGTTAAGGGGATTTGAAACAGCGAAACTATATAACGGGTAATCCAATTTGATTTAAAATCCATTTACAAAATTGATGTACTGGGATCATAAAGCAATCATGCTATCTTTGACACTATTCTTCAGTTTCAAGTTTAATTGTTTCGCAACCCCGCTTAATCGTTTGGCTTTCAGACCAAGTTAGACCATTCAAATGCAGGATATTTGGAAGTGCATTTAAATGCCTCCTTCGTTCTTGCCTCATGGTGCATTGTTCCTGTTTCAAGTCTGCATATTGTGCTTTGCTCTGATGTATGATTATTGTTCTAATTCACTTTTTCATCATTCTCCATAATTTGATTTCTGTAGGCGTTATTCCAAGATCATGGACGATATCATCCCAGTTGTTCTGCAAACGCTGCAGAAGGGACTTCTACCTACGACTAAACCTTTAGTTGGAGTTCACCATCACGTGCAAAAGATTATGAGAAAGCTCGGTGTTATGCATCACAACGGACATGAAAATGAAATATGTAGCAGCGATGTCCGAGTCCTTGGAATATATGGTATTGGAGGGGTTGGCAAGACAACTATTGCAGAAGTAGTTTACAATGAACTCTACAATTGCTTTCAAGGTTATAGTTATCTTAAATTTCCAAATTTACATCAAGATGATATGACCCTCAGACCTCCAAAAAAAAACTGCAGCACACAAATGTTCTAATCATGCTAGGACAGTTCTTGCTAAAGGATTTAGAGATAAGCAGGTCCTCATTCTCCTTGATGGCGTGGATAACGTCAAGCAACTCAATTTGGTTGTTGAGAAGCTTAGTTGGTTTGGTCCAGGAAGCAGGATTATTGTGACTTCTAGAAATAGCGACATCCTTTCAAGGTTCAAAGAGGCCGAAACCTATAAGGTTGAACCAATGGAAGAAGAATTATCTCTCCAGTTGTTTTGTAAGCACGCTTTTGGAAGGGATTCTCCCAAAAACGGCTTTGAGGGCCTTTCCACCGACATCATAAGGGCTACTGGGCGACTTCCTTTAGCACTTGAGGTGACTGGTTCACGTTTGTTCAAAAAATCAAAGCGTATATGGAAAGAAATGTTGGAGAAATTGGAAGAAGCTCCTCCTGAGGAAGTCGAACATGTGTTGAAGATAAGTTACGATGCTTTAGATAAATATGCAAAGCAAATATTCTTGGATATAGCATGTTTTCTGATCGGCAAGGATTGGAGAATTGCCTCCTACATGTGGAAAGACTATAAACTATATCCTTTTAGTGGGATCGACGCTCTGCAAGTCATGTCTATGGTGAAAATCGGAGAAAACAATGAGCTGTTGATGTATGATCTACTGAAAACTCTAGGCAGACAAATTGTGTTAAATGAAGATCGTATCCCTGGCAATCGAAGCAGGTTGTGGGTGCACAATGAAGCCTTATCCACACTACGGAAGAAGGAGGTAAGCCTGAAAGCTAGAACTACTTTCTTTGTAAAATCCTGGTTCCGTTTTAAATTTCAATTTCTAGAAGTTGTTTAGAAAACAGGGGCGATTCCATGGCAAATTTAATTCATATTCATTTTCCTTTATGTTTAAACTGGTAGGGTCCTACAAAAGTTGAAGCCCTTAGTCTCACCTTTGAGGAAGGATTTGCTGACTATTTCACATCTGAGGAATTTGCCCCGCTTTCGAACTTAAGGTTCCTTAAGTTGGATCAAGCTATCATGAGAGGAGATTTTACTAGGGTTCTTTTAGAATTAAGGTGGCTTCATTGGCAAGGGTGCCATAAGAGCTCCGAGACTCTTCATTTGTGTCTAGTAAACTTGGTCATTCTTGATTTATCCTGGAGCGCAGTGGCAGATGACTGGGAAGGATGGACCCAAATAATGCAGGTATCGCCTTCTTTTTTCAACTTCCTTTGAAGACTAGATTAAAGAAACTGAACCTTTTCTGTCTCTTTGTTACACAGAAGGCAAAGAAATTGAAAGTTTTGGAGCTAACTGGTTGCAGTCGATTACGTAAAACGCCATGCTTCCCAGCTGATAGCAAATTAAAAAGACTGATTCTGGAACAATGTTCTTATTTGTCAGTTATTGACAAATCCATTGGTAATTTAAAATATTTGAAGTCTTTGAACATCAAGTCCACTCGGATTCTCCGGCTGCCGGAAGAGATGAATTCCTTGGATAATTTGAAAGAGCTTTTGATTGATAAAACTTCCATATGTTACCTTCATTTCTTAAGAGGTTCTATGCAGAAACTTAAAATTCTTAGTGCTTCAAGCTGCGAAGATTTGGCTGAAGTATCCGAGTTTACTGGTTGTTTGAATGAGTCCACTATCCTAGGACTCCCAAATTCTGTTAAGTTGTTGGAGGGACTTGCAGAGCTGTCTTTAAGAGACTGTCGGCAGATAACTGCACTTCCGGACTCCGATGGGATGCTTAAGTCACTACAGAAAATGGATCTGTCAAGCACCAGAATTAAGGCATTGCCAGAATCTATAAGAAATTTGGATAGATTGGAGGTGCTGAGAATGAATTATACTCCCATAAGTTCATTCCCTAAAGGTATTGCAAATCTAGGGAAGTTGCAAGTCATAACGTTTTCTCACTGCCGGAGTATGAATGGGGAAATTCTGTGTGACATTTCAGGGTTATCATCTTTGAGAATCTTGGATTTATCGTTTACTCTTATTAGTAGCCTACCCCAGAGCATTTGTCAGCTTTCTCATCTCCAGACTCTCCACTTGCTCGGCTGTGATGAACTTCAAAATCTACCAACATTACCATCTAGTTTAGTGAGTTTGCGCTGGAAAACCAAAAATATGGGGAACGTTCAGGACTTTTCATATTTGAAAAATTTAAAAGTTCTGCAATTAGTTAATGATCCTGATGAGGAGGACATAACCTCCTCTGAGCCGTCCCAAATGGAAAGCTTTGGCTGGATATCGAGTTTATCCAACTTAGAGAACTTAAAGCTGTGCCTTCCAAATGTTGCTAGTCTACCAGAAGATTTTAATGCTCTTACTCAACTTAAAAAACTTAATTTGTCCTGCATAAACCTGCAAGACCTCCCGAAACTTCCCTCAAGCTTGTCAAAACTTCTCATCAAGAATTGCGAGAGCCAGAGGGTGGATTTATCTAATCTGGAAACTCTGTCCAAATTAAAGCTCTGTGACTGCAATGCATCGGAAATTCTTGGTCTTGGGAAACTAAGGCTCCTGCAAGTGTTGAAGATATCCAAATGCAACATTAAGAACCTTGATGGTCTCGAACAAGCATCACAATTGAGAAATTTTTCTATGTCTGAATGCTATTCTCTTGACAGGTTGCCAGACGTATCAAAGTGCCAAAATCTGCAATTTAAGGAAATAGTCTTGTGCAATATTGAGGATCAGCCCTGTTAGAGATGCAATAGAAATTGCTGCTCGAGGCACCATGACTGTTCATACCAATAACCATGTGTTGTTTGATGCATATTGTGATCTCAACAGCAAGCTGCAAAGGATGCTCTCTATTTCCAATTGGAAGAGGTTGGAGTTTATCTATTTCTCCAAGGAAAGTACCGCACTTTTTCTCTGCATGACAATTGGTAGACCTTATTATTTCTGACAGTGTCTCCAAGGTGAATATTTCAATTTTTTTTGTTTTTCTTCGTTTCCGTTTTCCCATTTTCTTGCAGAGACACTTCTCTTTCCCATTGTTATACTCTACCTAATCTGTGCTGCTTCTGGTTTACAATGAGATTCAAGAAATAATCATCACACGGAACGTGAAAATGTGGTTGGCAATGAAGTACCTGGTCTAATACACTCTGTGGTTTCTAATTGATGTATAAACCATTTGCATGAACCAATTCTGACATTTCTTTTTCTGGTGAGAGCAAAAACTATTTGGGAAAAACGGAGATCTACAAGTTGATGGATTCAACAAGCAGGACTTGGTAAATTTTTTAGGCCTAGGAATTTACATGCTAGTACTTTCATTTGTTTGTGGCTCCAACTCCTCTAAGAGAACCTGACGCTCCAAATTTCAGGGATGTGTTTACAGAGGTGTCATGCCCGATTGGACATGGAGTAATCTTTAGAAAATCAATTGTCCATAGTGAACTTTTCTCATTTTATGCAAACTGTGCCTTTGTCCTAATGAAGTTTGAAAATCGTGTCTTATCTTTAGATGTAACTATCACAATGTTCATGTGAGTAAACATATCCAAATTGCATAAGTTCATTGTTTTGATGTTTTCTTGAAAGTGCAGGGTTTCCAAAAAATGTTCATTATTCAGGATTCTTTTGAGAAATTAAATTTTCATTACAGAAACAGACACATCGTCTATGTCAAAAGACAGTTTACCTCTTAAGTAACATGACATATTGTACTGTTATGTGGACATATGAAAATGTCACGTTTGTAAGTAACCCAACATATTGTGCCATTATGTGGAACATTTGAAAACGTCCCTGTTAGTATATTTTTATGCACAGACCTCGTAGCATGATATAGTATAATGTTTGCAAGAAGATTTCCATGAATCTAAAACCAAAATAGTTAAGTAATTTTCCTGCAACTATGAAATTCTTCATATGCTGACAATCTTCTAGTTAAATGCCAGCCCAATTACCCACGATTGAATGAGCCATCACTTGCTGTTATTGTCACATAGATTAACCGGTTCTTTGATTGATGGTAACTCAATCAAGGAGCTTGTATTTCTTCAACATATCTGCTTGCTGAAACAATAGATAGGCAGTAGCTCATGTTCCTAGTAAATAATGACTTGATGATTCAGAATCAACATTTCTCCAGATTTCTCCAGGACTGGATTGCAAAGGTAGTTCCATTTGGAACTTCTTCAATACAGCACGAGTTGAAGATCAAGGCCGCTGGTGAAGATGAGCTGAGATGGCACACGTTGTAAATCTGTGATCAACAGCATTGCATTATCTGGATGCCATGGGTGACAGAAACCACGGGGCCTTTGACAGGACAGAAGTACCGTTTTGTCAACCTTGCGGCCTCAGTTGTGATTTCTGCGAGTTTTATTCCAACTTCTGTTAGACTTTTCTTCTTCTCGATACTGTGCAACAAGGTCTCTTCAGTTGATGGAAGGAAGGCCTGTCATTCTGTTCATCCAGGACTTGTATGAAGCGTAGATTTCGTTTTCTCCATGTTGTATAATACTGCCGTACATTGTATTCTGCATCTCTCGACCTGTAACCAGCCCTCTTGGTTAGTCCATTGTCATTTGTCACTCTCCTGTCTCTGGCTGCAAAGCAAAGACCATCGATTACGGACTCCGAAAGTTTGTAGGACAATTGTAGGTAGCATGTGACAGCAGGAATAGACCTGGATGGGCTAACACGATTGCAGGATGCTTAAAGCAGTTTGGCATCGAGTCCATACATTGATTTGGCAGATTTCTAAAATTGAAGCAGTTAGCTCCGTGGATGTATAATGTCCGCAGTAAACTTGGAATTGATGGTAAATAAAAGGGTCGTAAAAGGTGATCAGCAACTCGTCAGTCTGGTCAACTATTTATAAGTAACCAATGAAATAACAATTTTGCCATCGATAATCCTAATAATAAATTACCACTTACTTTTAGATTTTACAAGGAGCAACTATTTGTATGTTACCAATGAAATAAATATTTTACTATTGACAAATTTAATAGCAAATTACTAGCAATTATTGTGAGGAAAAATTACTAAAAATATCTTAAACATATTGTAATTGTTTTTATTTATTTATTATTTTTTTTTTATGTACGTTAGTTTTCTTTTTTGTTTTGAGCCTAGTACTAAGTGTGGAAATATGCAATTTGGGAGGAGGGGGGAATAGGGGTTTAGAAAGAACCGAACTTGAGACCTTCTGCCCCAATAATGTGTGAGATTATGTAAGATCACCCCAACTATTATAAAATCTTAAATTATTAGATGAATGTGTGATATATTATTTAAATATTCTAACAAGCCGGATAGACTAAATTATATTGAATTGATATAATTACAATAAGTTTAGGACTTTTTTAGGCAATTATCCCATTGTTGTGATGTAGTTTTACGTGATATATTATATATATATATATATATATATATATATATATATATATATATATATATATATATATATATATATATATATATATATATATATATATATATATATTAGGGGTGTGCAAAAGAATCAGGACCCGCTTGGACCGCCCGAAACCGGTGGTTCTTGAGGGAATCGGTCCGGTTCTCGATTCCAATTTATGGGAACCGGTGGGTAGCGGTCCGGTTCCCGATTCCATGGGCGGATCTGCCCACTCAGACTGGACCGATTATATTATAATAATATATTAATTTTTAATATTAAAATAAATTTCGAAATTATGAATTAGCAAATTTAAATTTTAGGGCTTCATCTCCTCTCATGGTTTCCATGTTTTAATAAGAATTTAGTAAAGTGTGTAAGCTACTTTTCAACAACTCAACAAATCGCTCCTTCAAATGATACTTTCGGGACTCACATATAACACTATGTTCAAGAATATGTGGAGTACCGGTGGAATTGTTTTTACAAAAAAAATTCAGTAAAGCAAATGTTGGAAGAGATTGAGCATTGTTAGAGGATAAAGGAAAAGATGATCTACATATGACAATCATCCAGAATCATGAACTTAAAGAATATTTTAGATTTCAACTGAAATGATTCAAAAATAGGAAAGAAAACCTATTTCTCTTCTTTGGTAGTATTTTCCAATAAAATAAAGAAAAATGGTACCCTTAATTAAGCCAATTCAATTTAAAGAAAAATATTACTCGATATGAAAAGTACTCTCGACGGGATTTGGAAAACAATATTATTATTGGTGAGACCGGTTCCATGGATTCACCCGGGAACCAGATCGGACCGGACCGGCGGTCCGGTTCTCGAGTGGATCCATGCAACAACGGGTGGTTCCCAGTTCCAAATTTTGGGAAACGGTCCTTAGCGGGCGATTCTCGGTTCTAGGTCGAGAACTGCCCACCCGAACCATGCACACCCCTAATATATATAAACACACATCGTAGTTAGTATTTAGTAGGTTACTAAAACATTGAAAGTCGTAATTTGCTAACATTATTGACAAATTTCATCAATGCAATTGATCAGTATGTAGCATATTACACTATTGTACCATCTTTATTTAGAATTTACCATTGGTGTTATAAATATATTTCCGAACAGAACATTATCGAAAGACTTTCTCAAGATCACTGATGAAATTTGGGTGCATCACATGTGATGGAAAAATCTGGCAATCTTGGGAGTTGAATTGACTCCGAGGTATTTGATTTAAGGGTCTGTTCGTTTCACAGAAAATGACTTCCAGGAAAACGTTTTCCGGATTTTCAGGTGTTCGTTTCACGGAAAATAAACTACTCAAGGAAAATGTTTTCCGTCATTGGGAAAAATAACCTTCAAAGATGAGGAAAATGTTTTCCACTTTTCATAACTTCTTCTTCTTTTCATCAACACATTTTTGTTTTATTTTTATGCTTTCTTTTTATTTTATTTTTTTCCTTTTTTTTTTCTTTTCTTTCTTTCCTTTTCATCTTCCTTCCTTAGCCTTCGCTGGCCGTGGCCGCGAGCCGGCTTGAGCCTTGCCCCAAGCCGGTGAGGCTTCGCCTAGCCGAATCTGGCGAAGCCGAGCTCGGGTTTCACCAGATCCGATGAGTTGGGCGGGGCTCGAGCCTCGCTCGAGCTCGCCAGAGGTTTGCCGGGCTTTGGCGAGCCGTGAGCTCGCTGAATCTAGCGGCGGAGCCCAGGCTCGCCTAGATTGGGCGCCCGAGCTCCATTGCCAGATCCGGCGAGCTCGCGGCTCACTAGAGCCCGGCAAAACTCTGGTGAGCTTAGGCGAGATCGGCCAAGCCTTGAGCTCGCCGGATCTGGCAACCGAGTCTTAGTCGGCCACCAGGCGGCCGGCCATTGTTAGGCGTGCGGCGACGTAGCAAGGAGGAGGAAGCCTGATGTGGTGGCGAAGGAAGGAGGAGGAAGAAGGAGGAGGAAGGGGAAAGGAAAAGAAAAAGGAAAAAATAAAAAATAAAAAGAAAGAAAAAATAATAAAAATTTTGATTTTTTAAAAATACAAATAATTAAAATTTTATTTTTAAAAAAATATAAAAAATAAAACTAATTTTTTGGTCTATTAAAAAATATTAAAATTCAATTTTTGATAATTTTTCCCAAACAATTAAATTAGCTAACAAATGGTGGAAAATATTTTCACTCAAAGTTTAGGTTTCGGCTGAACACCGGAAAATACAGTCATTTTTCTGGAAAATGATTTCTAGGAAAATGTTTTCCAGAAACATGATATTTTCCGCGAAACGAACGGACCATCATGCATGTTCCTTCTCGTCTTATGATTTTTATTTTTATTTTGTCAAAATATTCCTTGATATTCATTGAAATTCAAGAGTGCGTAAACAAAAAGTCCCAATATAAGGCGTCCAAACATTAAAAAAAAAAAAAAAAAACAATCCCAAAAGGATGAAAGGGAATTTGAATGATGGGCCTTCGTGACCCAATTAACCACTTTTCTTGCGTACCTATAACAAGGGGCCAGCGGGATAGACTTAAATTGGGCCATTCAGATCCTAGCCTCTTCAATCAGCGTCCCCAGCTCTCACTACACGGGCATCTTCCCTTGAGTTCGTCCACTAGCTCAGCATAGCCGGTCTCGATCCTCCATATCACTCTCTCTCCTCGGCTCAAACCGCTTTAGAGCTTCAATTAGAGCCAAAATTTCCGTCTGAATCGGCGACAAAGACGAAACTTTCATGGTAAAACCATCCAGTAAAGCGCGTCTGTCATCTCTAAGGACCCCCGAGACCACCCCTTTCGTTGCATCATCCCAAGAAAGCTCCATCTGTGTTGATTTTCAAAGTGTGTACTTTAGTTAAACAAGGTGTTGGTCCTGTTGAATAAGCACAGTTCTCCTCTTTAGGAGTCTGAAGACTTTCCTTCAATTTATTCAGTTTTTCTTTTCTTTTTGAGTTGTCAAATAGAACTAATTTCGCTGAGAAAATAAAAGGAAGCTGTGGGTAAAAAAATGTAATTTTCGGTTCGGTTCGGTTCGGGTTTTGCAGAAAAACCGAACCAAACTGAACCAAGCCGATAAAGTGTGAATCTAACCCGAACCGAATTGAAAACCCAGTTAGGTTCGATTTGGTTCGGTTCGGTTCAGTTTTTCGGTTTTCTTATTTTTGCCTTACTTATTGGAACCAAACTAAATAAAGGGTAAGAAAGAAGAGAGGTTTTAAGTAGCGTGGTTTTATTGAGAATTTCGGTTCGGTTAGGTTCGGTTTCGGTTAACCGAACCGAACCAAAAATTGAACCAAACCAAAAAAAATAATGGTTACTTTTCAATTATTTGACCCGAAAACCGAACCGAACCGAAAATGCACAAACTTTGGTTCGGTTCTGTTTGGTTTTGATCATGGTTTCGATTCGATTCTAACACCCCTAATTATGATAGATCATTTAACTAGGAACGTTTCTCTATTTTTACTATTAATGAGTGTCTCAAGCATTTTTATTTAGATAGTTCAATTCTCAAAGTACTGATTATGCATAATATGAGAAAATCAGTGTATTGAAAATAATGAAATTTCCTTTATCAATTAGTTAACTATTATCTATGAGACACCCGTTAACAAAATCTTTGCTCTAATGGCGAGGAGCGACGTTAGATTGTCAAGGATGTTGAAACTTGAGTTAATCGTAAAAATAAATGAATTTAAAATAAATTCTTACGGACTATGATAAGTTATTACTGAAAACAGCATCGACCATGGACGACTGGACACCGATAGCTCTCCACCAACTCTATTGAAACCAGAACAATGTCCACAACCAGTAATGACACATTATTTTGAGGAATATTTTCTTCTTTTTTTTTTTTTTGAGAAAAAGCCACTAAAAATCCCAAACTTTACTCAGAGTGACAAATTTACTTCAAACTTTTTTTTTGTGACATGAAAAATCCCAAACTTTACCCAAATTGACAAATTTACTCCAAACTTTCTTTTGTGATATGAAATATCCCAAACTTTGCTAACCGTGACACATTTACCCTAAAAAAAATTTCGTGACACAAAAAACCCTAAACTTATATCCGTGTGACACATTTACCCTAAACTATTAGTTATTTTCATCTTTTACTTTTTAATTTTTTTTTTCTTTTTTTTTTCTTCTTCTTCTCTTTTCCCACCGCCGGCCATGGCGGAGGGAAGCCGAACTTAGGCGAGGGTGGCCCTCGGCCGAGTTTGGCGAGGGAGGCCCTCGGCCGAGTCTAGCGAGGGTCGCCCTCACCTGGGTGTTACCCTTGCCAGCCCAGGCGAGGATAGTCCTTGCCAAATCTAGCAAGGGCGGCCTTTGCCTGGGCCGGATTTGGTGAGGACAGCCCTCACTCGACGCCGACGAGGGTTGCCTTCGCCTAAGTGCGGCGAGGGTTGCCCTTGCTAGCCGCCCTCATTGGATCTAGCGACGGCTATCCTCACTTGGGCTGGAGAGGGCAACACCCAGGCAAGGGCGGCCCTCACCCGATGCTGGCGAGGGTCGCCCTCGCCTGAGTTCGGCTTCCCTCCACTGGCCATGGCAGAGGGAACAGAGAAGAAGAAAAAAAGAAAAAAGAAGAAGAAAAAACAAGATGAAAATGTCCTTAGTGGGGTAAATGTGTTACGATTAGCAAAATTTGGAGTTTTTCATGTCACAAAAAGAAAAAAAGTTTGAGGTAAATTTGTTATTTTGGGCAAAGTTTGAGATTTTTGGTGATTCCCCCCCCCCCTTTAATATAATCACTTTGGGGGAGCCCCACTAGTCACCGTATTTGGTTTAGTGGGGGGATACGAAAAATACCAAAAGCATATTCACTTTTTAACCAATGGCTAATAATTTAGAAAATATTTTCCTAACAACAATCACTTGTATTTGTTGAAATAATTAGTTAACGAGAATAATTTTCATCATCGACAATAATTTATGTGGCCAAATTTTCATTGGTGATGAAAATATTTTACAAAGTTAATCACTTTTGTATGCGATACATGCGATAATTTTTAGGAAACTTTTTAAAAATCATTCATATTTCGCGAAATAAACAGAATTTTTGTGAAAATACCAATGAGAAACCCAACTATAGTTCTTGGGAACAAGCTTGCATCTTCACAAACGTTCCTATTTACGAAACGATCATTTTTCAAAAATTTATCAGTCATAAATTCTTATGCCCACTCAATCTGTTCAATTACTAACTAAAAGCCAAACCACTTGAACCCGAAGTAAGAAGCTAAGATGATTTTGCAGGGAGGGGCAACCTGGCCTCTTAAATGCAAGGTTTGCCTCGATGTATAGTGAAAAAGGTATTTATAAAAATAAAGGTACATAAGTAACCATTCGATTAAATTTGAGAATTATTTTTGACTGGAAATTGATATACTCCAAGGGGACTTGACCTAAATTCATGGCATAGAAATATCTAAAGTTCTAGTTAGACTCATCAAATGGGATGATCGGGTTGAAATTGATCCGACTCAAATTGAATGTGTTAACCCAATTTGACCTATTTTGTAGTAACTTATACCTATCTCATATTGCTAAAACACTTATATATCTAAACTAATAAGAAAAATCATAACTAAACCAAAGTAAGAGCTCAAAGTGAGCGAGAGCGAGATTGAGTAAGGGGAGAGAGAGTGAAGAGAGAATTATATAGGTGGGTTGGGTTTAAGTAAGTTATCAACTCATTCAATACCCATATCTTGAGTTTTACCATTTTAAACTTGTTTATCAAATATAATTAATTTGTATAACAACTCGACCCATCAAATGTAGGTTAAGAAATCGGCCTATAATCCATTTTGAAAGGTATAGTTTTGATTAGGGGTGTTCGTCTCCCGATTAAATCTGGTCCAACCTAGGAATTGGGAACCGGACCACCTGGCCTTGGGATCGGTCTCGTTCAGTTCCTGGCTAGTCCAACATAACCAGTGGATTCATATATCTTAAACGGAAATTTTGGATTAATTGAATTGTTAATCCATGTCGCAATTCGAAACTGAGATTTCATCCAAGATTTGCAAGGAAGACAGAGATGATGAGACCATGATTGTAAGGACTAGCTCGAATAAAGGAGGAAGATTTTAATGGATTCTTTTCCATTAATGACAGACTCAAAGCGAGTAAGCAAGGAAAGTAAAATTGGTGAATTAAAAAAGAAACTAAAGTAAAGAAAGGAATAAGAGACAAAAGGGTCAAGTTCTATGAATTGGTGCAACAATATAAAAGAAACAAAGATTCATTTCAAATGATGAAATAAGCTGGGGCACAAGACGAGATTAGGATTTAGATTTAGATTTTAATTATTTGAATATATATATATATATATATAAATTGCTCTAGGCAATTCGATTCCCACCCTAGAATGAGGAACCAAAAGTGCATTCTAAAACTGCCCAAGATCGGCTGGTCTAGCGTTTCTCGATCCAAGCGGTTGTATACGCCGACCCCAAGTTTTGATGGATTCTAACGTTCCTCCCCAAGTTTGCTGCATGATTTGTTGCTGCTGAGGGCAAGTGGATCCAGCTAAAACCAGCCGGCACAAACTGTCAAAACCGAGAGAGAGACAGAGACAGAACATGGAGGCCAGCTTTGAATTTGATTGGTCCTCGTGAGTCACTGATGGCGTTGTTTTGTGATGGTCAAGCAGCGACACATGTTACTTCGTACCCTGTTTTTCATGAGAGGATGAAGCATATATATAGGTCGACGGACATTTTGTTCTAGAAAAGCCATAGTCCCGGGAGATCAAGTCTGCATTTGTTAGAACTAATGATCGGTAGCTGACATATTCACTAAAGCTCCAAGTGGTCCCTGAATCAGGTGTATATATAACGAGCTTGCCATTCATGATATTTATGCTCCAATTTGAGGGGAGTGTTAGGAATATAAATGTGCATGTTGATTGTGTAATATCCTTTAATTGTGGGTTTTCCTGTTTTGTAATACTTCAATATAGTATAAATACATGTGTGCAGTCTCAACGACACATGGGTTTTCCCTCCAATCCTTTTCTCTTATTTTCACACTACTAATAAAATGTATAGAAACGGTTGTAAATTAGTTTTACATGGATGATCTGCTTTGTCTAGTCTTGACTGTTGGCTAGGACAACCTACTTCATCATTTGTCCTTCATTGGTTTAATCAAGGCTCAAAGAAGTTAATCGCTCTGAGTATTGTTGTTGCATCTAAAAGTTAGCATTTATTCTTGAAGAGACACTAGAACTTTAACTCGATTGCTGAAGGTCAGAAGAAATAACCCATTGGAATCGACGTGCAATTGGGGTTAGTCGATTGAGTGAGAATTGATCAATGATCGAGCCATTGGACAATCGACAATTATGTAGCATGGATATTGGCATCTGTGATGTAGCACTTGACAACAAAGTAATATCGACATCGACAAGTAATTAAGAGGAGATCGGCAAAGTATGATGGTTGAAGAGCACGACAAGGAGGCCATCGAAATTAGGCCGAGTGTTGGATAGAGAAGAGAACACAAGGATCGAGATGAAGATTGAAGACAAAGATATCAAGTGACGGTTGAGTATTATGATAGCCTTTGGAGTTGTAACCGCTTGTGGATGGAAATGGCCCGTGCATGGGGAGCCTAGAATCTCATAATTAAATGTGTTATTGCCTTAGTAGTAGTAACCGTGGTTAAATGGTTGTAATTGGTGGACTATATAAGTGGCAATATGCTATCATTGTAGAGGATCTCCGATCATCAAGAACACACATTCAATGTATTTTTATTATTAATGCAAGGTCCTATTTATTTTTCAGTACTTCACTTGTAGAATTACTATTCATATTTCCTTGTGAAACCAATCAAAACTCCTATCTAGAATCACCACGGAACCCCTTTCATCAATAAAAATCAAAGATCAACCTTCGAAGAAAGGTTTTTCACTGTTTTGGGTAAAACACCATTTCCAGTCACCACGTGTGTATTAGCGCGACTTAAGCGGAGCACTGTGGGAGGTGGGTCCCCATGCCAGTACTCCCTAGGGGTTTATGTCGAGCGCTTGCTGTGAGGAGGTTCCTCCGGTCCAAAAAAAAAAAAAAAACAATGCCGGAACAAACACTTTCTTTCGTGGGAAGGAATTTGGGAAGTCATTATACTTGTGTGCGCAAGCAGTCCCCATTGCTACCTCCATTGCAACGCAGGCAACGCTCTTATCAGTTCCACGTTCTACTTTCTCCTAATTACATTCGCTCATTTCAGATCGAATCCGTTTAAGGTAATATTTAAATCTCTGTCCTTCTCATTGAATGAAGTTAAAAAGTAATAGTTTTGTTGATTTGATTAATGGATTGAAATGAGAAAATATTCTAAAATCCAGTTAATAGTGTAATTATGAAATTTTTGAATAGTATCGAAGGGATGATTTGACTTTGTTATGGAAAGTTGATAGAATAGATTAAACAAATTGAGTTCAAGGACTAGATTGAATACTTAGGAATAGATCAAGGATCACATTAAACAAATTAAAAGTTTAAAGCAAACATTCGATATTCAGCCAAGCTTTATGAATTACTAGTATAATTTTCCCTTTTGAAAAGGGACTCTCTAGGACACAATCAAAAAAAGAAAAGAAAAGAGATGTATATACATGTCTTATTTTTATTACGAGATGACGAGGTATTTGCTAGCAATACCAATCTTCGGAGACTTATCATAAAAGTCTATATGCTGATCTGGGTACCGCCCAAGTTAGTAGACCCCTAAGCTCCTGATTGCCTGCGAGATGGGTCCGAAGTGATGCTGCATTAGGAATTTTCGCCTCGGTCATTAACGAATGCAAACTTCAGAAAACACATCTTGTTGGTGGTATCCATATTCAAATCTGGAGTGAAAACATGAGGTAAATGGAAAGGCCATCATTTTGCCAGGGTCACTAGAGCCTAGTCTTCATCAGTGGCATAGCTTTCCTAGCAATGGCAGATGCGACGACTTCAGTTCATCGTCTAGATACAAAGCCGTTATGCTAGAGGGGAGCCCTGGCAACTCTTTGATCATGTCGCAGTGAAGTAAATCAAGGGTTCGAAGATTGGAAAGTTGGTGGATCTCTGCCGGTATGCTGGAAATAGTCGAATGTCGCAGCCTCAAGATTCTCAGATTATGCAGTTTTCCAATCTCGCTTGGAACGCCCCCCTCGAGACTACGACACCAGCAGGCATGAATTTCTTCGAGGCTGGTCAGCTCCCCGATATCAGGAGGGAACTCTTTGAAGAAACCACAATCCATTCTCAGCACCTTCAAATTCTGTAGATTTTTTAGCGAATGTGGAAGCTTGACAACGCCTGTCCCCGACACATCTAACTCTACTAAGGATCTCCCTATGTTGCCAATGGAGTTTGGAAGTTTGCTTATTTGAAAGCAATCCCTTAATGACAAGTGTTTAAGTCTGACCAGTTCTCCAATGGAAACGGGAAGTGCCGCGATTCCGGTTCTATCCAGTGAAAGAAGAGAGATATTGGTTAGGCGACATATCGTTCTTGGTAGCTGACTCAATGAGGAGCAGTTTGAGACACTCAGAGTTTCAAGCTGCTTTAAAAGACCAATGGAGACGGGAATTTCTTGTACCGAAGTCCCGTCCATGAGAAGCTCTTGTAGAGCTGTCAGGCGACCCACTTCTACTGGCAATATGCTGAGCACTGTGCAGAACTTCAAATTCAGGGAAACCAAGCACTTCAAATAGCCAATCGAACGATCTATCTTGACCAATTGCGAACATCGCTCCAAAATCAATATAGCCAGATTTTGGCAACCGGAGAACTTAGGAGTGACCAATAAGTCTGCACAACCAGTAAGATCTAGAACTCTCAAGTTCTTCATCTGCAAAATATGACAAATATTTGCGTGAGTTCACTTCACAAATAGTTACGTTAGACCAGGCGAACGAATCGCAAACTACCTCTATTTGATCCCAGCCATCCCAGTCTCTCGTGACTTTGCTCCACGACAAGTCGAGAATGGTTAAATTTCCCAAGTGAAAATTAGTTACTTGCAGATGTCGAGGGCACCCATGCCAACGGAGCCACCTTAAATTTGGAAAAACGTTAGTGAAATCTCCGGCAATGTCTGCATGATCCAATTGAAGAAACCTTAGGTTTGGCATGCTCTTAAAGTCTTCTGCTGTCATTTTCTCTGGAGTGTGCCACTGAAAGTTGAGGCAGAGTGCCTCAACCTTTTCTGTTCCCTGAGATGGACGAGAAAAACGAATAGAAGTAGTGAGGATGGTCTCTCTTCTTGTCACTTAACTAGTCAGGAAACATTGCTAAAGGAAAATGACAGCAACGTCAATTGCACAAATGGTCGGATCTTCACAGTATCTGGCGAATGGTGAAGACAACAAAACTATTTCTTATGCTTCACGATGAATAAATTAAAGAAAAAACAGAAAAGCCCACCAAACGTTCACCTTTTTCCGCTTTATCGTGTCAAGAGCTATTTCATGATTAAATAATCTACTCCGCCTTCCTGGATCTGTAAGATTCTCTTCTCGAACGATTTCTCTGCCAAGTCGCCTCAAAATGCTATGCATCCATATCTGATTGTTTTCTCCAATTTTGGCTAGGGGAGTCAAAACTTCACTAGGAGGCAGAAAAGACAAGTCAAACCATAGGTACAAAGCAATTCGACTATCTACGCCGGTAGTAAAGCAGGCGATATCTAGAAATATCTGTTTCTGCCCAAAGTTTAAATTTTGATATCCTTCCTTCAAAATTCTCTGAAAATCCCAATCCCTGAATGGTGACCACCACTTCACTAGTAAGTCATTACATTCCTCCTCCGTTTTAACATTGAAGAATGCAACCATAACTTCAATAAACAACGGCAGTCCTGCCACAGCAATAAGAGGATGGCTCGACATTTTGAGTAACGATGGTATAGATGCATGCTGCCTAAAGAGTTGACGAACCTGATCATCACCCAACCGACTAACAACATAAGTCCGGCTCTGAGGAGATCCTCCCAGGACAACACTGTTTCTGGTGGTAACAAGGATCCTGCTTCCAGAAGCAAAGCAATCAAAGCAATCTCCGATGAGTTTATGGACAGAAAACGCATTTTCCACGTCATCAAGGATAATCAAAACTCTCTTGCTGCAAAATAAGTCCCTGAAAAACTCGATTCCCCTGTTGACAAATTCAACATCCCCAAGATCCTGTTTTAGAATATCGGAAATCAACTTAGTTTGCAAAAGCTGAAGCCCTCCTACTACTTGAGTTGCTTCTTTGATATCGGCAAGGAAACTACAGCCATCAAAATCACAGGAGACTTGGTTGTATATGAGTTTTGCAAGAGTCGTCTTGCCAATCCCACCTTCTCCATGGATGACGACAACGATCCGCTCATCCTTATCATTAATATTCATCAAGCTCAAGATGTGGTTTACTTCATCATCTGCTCCATCACCGTTTTTGATACTGGCAAATCGTGGTTTCTTTTTCCTTCCAGCCATCACCTACCAGAAACATAATGATTGCTCGGTTATAAGGCTGTAAGATGCGAAGAAGTGCTATACTTGTTGATCTTTTCTATCCTTCATGTGTTTGCATAAATTGTCTACTATACGAAGTCACCATCCTCATCCAAGGTTCAGGAGTGATGATCTTTTACCTTTCAATTTTTTATTTTTTATTTTTTATTTTTTGTGTAAACTGATTAACCCGCTTTGAAATTTCTTATCTATACACTGACAAGCAAATCTTTTGACGTAAATGCGTGTATGAAGCGTAGATATGTGAGCTCAATTTGAGCATGTGATGATATAAAGAAGACTTTTCACTGCAGTTTTGAATTGAATTATTCAATGATTTTAAAAATTAATTGTGATATCAGCTATGAATTTCAAGTTATGAGTCTTTAGGTAATTTAAAATGTTATATGGATAAAAACATATAACTGTTATGAAATACATGAATGAATATTCATTATATTCATCTACTTATTATGGTACATTTGTATCATACATTTTAAGTACATCTCCCTATACAGTGAACATTCATCTCCCCTATCCAGTACATATATCATTCGATACATTGATATTAATGATAAGTACATTATTGTTCTTCTATAAATAGAAGTTTAGTTTTGATGTATAAGTGAACAGACACACAGTGAAATACAGTGATACACTGGAAATAAAACTCTCACCTCTGGCTTTCTATACTATCTCTAGTGTTCACTTGCTTTTTCTTCTCAGTCTCTTCTCTATTATATATTCGCAACGCAATATTTTACAACACGTTATCTGCACGAGAATCTACCGACTGAGTAAGTAATTTTTGCAAGCATGAGGATCTACCGACTGAGTAAGTAATTTTTGCAAAGTGGGTATTCTTTTTATTAATTAACTTATACTTCATCTTCTTCTATCAATTCTTCATTTTTATTGGCCCGAAGCCAAATTTCAAATCTAAAAGTATCATTCTGCTCCTAAAGTGGCGGTGGATATTTGGAAATCCTTTTACTTAATTTAAGGATTTAATTTTGCAATGATTATATACAAATTTTATGATATTTGACACCTGAAGTTGTCAATATAAATGCAAATGGAAAATACCGAGAAAAATGGAGATGTTTGTTTGCTTGATAGTGCAACAACACAAACTATATTTCATAGTAGACACTTTTTCTCGAGTATGACATTGCGTAAGGTGCAAATCCATACAATATCAGGTCCCGTTCCGATTATTGATGGTTTTGGGAATGCCACAATTGTTTTGCCAAATGGCATCATCCTGCATATTGAGGATGCGTTTCTAAGCATTAGATAAAAAAATGAATCTGCTTAGTTTCAAAGATGTACACCGTAGTGGGTACATATCGAGACTATTTATGAGCAAGATAAGGAATACATTGGCATTTCCTCTTATAAGATGGGCTTGAAGATCATCCATGAGAAGCTAAAAGCTTCTTCTATGGGTTTGTATTGTGTCATGATTAAGGCTATTGAAACCTACGCCACCACATCCTGGAGATTGGTAAACCCTTATCAGTTTGGACTATGACATGATCGCCTTGGTCATCCTGGCACTTCAATGATGCGTAGGATAATTCAAAATACAAAAGGGCACCCTTTAAAGGATATAAAGGTATTGTTGTCCAAAGATTATAATTGTGAGACTTGCTCACAAGGAGAGCTCATTATCAAACATTCTATAACAAAGCTTAATCTTGAATCTCCTTTTATTCTTGCAAAGGATTTAGGGTAATATTTGTGAACCAATACAACCACCAAGTGAATCATTTCGATATTTTATGGTATTAGTGGACGCATTCTGTATATGATCACATCTTTGCATATTATCTACGCGCAATGTCACATTTGCACGTTTATTTGCACTATTATCATAGTCCAGCTGCAAAAGCTCCAGCTAGGATAGTTGTTCCTAAAGGACAAGCTAAAATGGATCGAAATCCCCCGCGCTTGAAGCGTGGTAGACCGATAGGATCAAAAGATACTGCTCCTCGAAAATGAAGAGGAAAGAATCAGGAATTCGCTCTAGAAGAGCCTAGCGTTATGCTTGCTCTCAAAGAGCTTATTGCCCCTGAAGAGGCGCAAACCCATGAAAAGAACACCAATCCCGGGAATATTGAGAATTTCATAATGAAATTTAGGATCGAAATGAAATCATCATTGATGATGCTTTTGCATTCTCAATTGCTCATAAAATTATTAATGATGATTGTGAGCCGCAATCTATTATTAAATGCCATCAAAGGCAAGATTGGCATAAGTAGGAGGAAACAATTAAGGCTAAATTAGCTTCTCTAACTAAACGAGAGGTTTTTGGACCTGTAACTCGTATCTCCGATAATGTAAAGCCCGTTGGATATAAATGAGTATTTATCTGAAAACGAAATGAGAAAAACGAGATTGTCAGGTATAAAGCCCGACTCGTTGCCCAAGGATTCTCCCATAGACCTGGGATTGATTATAATGAGGCATATTTACCTGTGATAGATATGATTACATTTCATTTTCTCATTAGCCTAGCAATCTTTGAAAGATTGGAAATGTGTCTTATGGACGTTGTGACGGCATATTTATATGGCTCATTAGACTCTGATATTTATATGAAAATTCACGAGGGATTCAAAATGACTGAAGCATGCACTCCCCACAATTTATTCTCAATAAAATTGCAAAGATCCTTGTACGGGTTAAAGCAATCTGGTCGCATATGGTATCAACGCCTAAGTGAGTACCTAATTAAGGAAATGTACAAGAATGATCCTATCTGCCCATGCATATTTATTAAGAAATCAGAAACCGGATTTGCTATTGTAGCAGTTTATATCGACAATATACATTTGATTGGAATTCCAGAAGAGTTAGCTAAAACTGCCGAGCAAACTAATGAATTACTATTCAAAAATCATGATCTTAGACCTGCTGGCTCAAAAGCATTGCCTGAAGCACATGCTAACTTTGAGAAAAATACTGATCATTTTAAGGGCTATAAATGCAGACAATAACATAATCCTAGAAGGGATGGTAGGAAATTTAACTACCCTATGAAATCAAACTTTGGTCTGAATCATGGCAAAGAAAAGAAACCAAATAATGTGATAAATGAAAGTATTTGTCATCGTTGTAGCATGATTGGGCACTGGTCACGTACCTGTCGTACGCCAAAGCACTCTGTTGACTTATACCAGGCATCTTTAAAAAATACGGGCAAGCGTGGTGAATCTCATGCCATTGAAATCAATCCTATTGCCATAACCACTATTGAAACCAACAATATTTCTATTGGTGGGACTCCTCTTGCTTCTAAAGTAGCAAATGTGAGTACCTCTTATTACTTTGATGAGGCATTAGATTGGTGGATGATGATTTGAACTTCGAATTTTATGATTCTAATAATTTCTTTTTAATTGTTTCGCTTTAAATATATTACTTCTTATTATTCTTTCATATGGTTATGAAATGCTTATGAATCTTATATAATATTTATTTGACTTTATAACTAAGATGCAAGATTGATTAGCCCCAGAAGTGGCTATATGGCTCAATTAAGGGGGATATATTATGAACTATGCATTGCATCATTGATATGCGGCGAGTTCACAAAATGCAAAATTGATTAGTCCCAGCAGTGGCTATATATGCATTGCACTCTTTTTTCTTTCTGTCCGGTTTTTATCCCACCGGGTTTTTCCGGCTTAAAGTTTTTAATGAGTCAATTAATGCATCCATAAAAGGGAAATATCATAAAATTTGTGCTCTGCACTCTTTTTCCCTTTTTCTGGTTTTTGTCCCACTGGGTTTTTCCGGCTTAAGGTTTTTAATGAGTTGGTATCATTCGATGCACATTCATAATGAATACAATTAATATTCAAGGGAGAGTGTTATGAAATACATGAATGAATATTCATTATATTCATCTACTTATTATGGTACATTTGTATCATACATTCTAAGTACATCTCCCTATACAGTGAACGTTCATATCCCCTATCCAGTACATGTATCATTTGATACATTGATATTAATGATAAGTACATTATTGTTCTCCTATAAATATGAGTTTAGTTTTGATGTATAAGTGAACAGACACACAGTGAAATACAGTGATACACTAGAAATAAAACTCTCATCTGGCTTTCTCTACTATCTCTAGTGTTCATTTACTTTCTTTTCTCAATCTCTTCTCTATTATATATTCGCAACGCAATATTTTACAACAATAACTGTAATTTTGAATTACTTTTTTTTTAACTACTTTAAAATTCAATTTTTTTCATTAAAAGTCCTATTTAATTGAGATTGTACTTGAAATTTGAGATAGAGATAAAATTCTTAATGATTAAATTTACGTGTTTCACTTCACCTCATTTAAATTTATTAATTGATTGGCCTTTTTGTCCTTTTTTGTTATGTGTTAAGAATGGATTTTATCCTTTAAGTTTCAATGTTTATGCAATTTGGTCCTCTAAATTTTATTTTGTCCGATCAAATCCTCTTAACTTTATGGATTTATGCAATTGGCTCCTCTAAGTTTTACTTTATACAATCAAGTCCTCCAACGTTCTTAAATTCGTACAATCAAATTATTCGGTCAACCACTGTAACTAAACTATCATATTAACTAATGATGTTGCAGTGTTTCGGTGATAGAAAATGACAAGTGATGATAATTTGGCGCCAAATGAATTGAAATTCAATGGGAAAAGCAACAAAAGAAGAAAGGCATAAGTATATCAAGAGTCCTAAAACTCGTCATAAAAATGTAACTAAGTCTTAAAATTTTTAAAAAGTACAATTAAATCCTAAAATTCGTGAAATTGAATTCTGTCTTATTTGGTTAAAGGAAGATGTTGATATGAATTTTTTTTTTTTTGTTACTGTTTTATTTCTCTTAATCAGTAGGTACCTCAGAATTGAACAAAGTGGGGAAGAGCAGGGAATGAAATGTGCACAAAACTCGTCTTTAGATTGAAAACCAATATGACAGTTTCAATATCAATCCCTTCAATCACAATTTTTAGTTTCAGCAATCTCGTTACCTGGAGCAGTAAGTACTGTTAGGTTCAATTTCAGCTTTTCCAAATCAGTAGGAATTTTGAATAGAGAAAGGATTTCAGCTGAGATTTAGATTGGTGTCGTTTCTTACCTCCTCCTTAAATATGAAGCCACCATCCTCCTTCAATATCTTGTCTCCAACCTCCGGCATATCATCGTCCTCATCACCATCTTGCTAAGGAGAGGGAGGTTAGAAATTGGTATATCAAAGGTAATTAAACATCTTAAAGAAGAAAACATACAAAATCCCCCAAATATCATAAGACAATAATCCTTTGTCTGAACGCCCAAATGCAAGCCAGCAAGAATCAACATAGACGATTTTTCTCACACTTAATCACCCTAAAACATCTTTTTAAAGCATTAATTGAACATAAATCCACTGGAATCAAGCAGGATTCACATATTTGCATAACTTCACTCTCTCAACATTGGAAAACAGCAACTCTTAAACTTTGATCCACGTCATCATGACTTTCACAAGACTTATCACAGGTTAAGAAAAGAAGGAGGTCTGGTTTTGGAGACAAAAGTGGATTTTTTTGCCAAAATTGAGTACCGGTGGGTGTCATTGCTTGATCTGTTAGCCCCCAAAAAAGCTGATGGCTAGGGATGATGCTTGCTTGATCGTTGGCCAGTATGATTCTGTTTGCCACGTGGTGAATATGAGGACACGCAAGCTCTCGCCTGCGTGTCGCTCGCAGACACCCCAACAGGGGTTGCCGGCCCCTCCGACACCCACATGAGGGTCATCAATCCTCGTCGGCGAAGCACAATAGTCTTAATTCTATTTTAATAATTATTAGCTTTTTTTATTTTTTTTCAATTCATATCCTCATTACTTTTATCCTCTGTTTATTTCCAAATTCCAAAAACCCACATCTAAATAATAACCATAGGCAACTATAAAATTCTCTAATTCCACGTCTCTCAAAATATTAAGCAAAGAAAAGGAAAATAGATTGAGCACTCTACGCAAATGAAATGAAGAGAAAAATATATATCAAAGCTCATTTCGAGACCTTTTGCAAAAATGTCAAATGATCTTAATTCCTTAGATTTCGCTTCGCAATGTTGAAGGTGTTGAAGATACGTCTGCGAATATAGATGGCAATTGGCCAACGAAAATTGAAAACCACGAGTCTGTAGCAAGATCACTTCAACCATCTATAAATCAGGAGCAAATCTAATATTTACTCAAAAAACTCTGCAAATACCAATCATCCTTTTCCTTTTTCTTTTTTTTTTCTTTTTTTTTTTGTCAGTCCTACTCTATTCCTATGCTACACTCACTCTCAGACTTTTGCCCTGCAGCTTGCAGAGCGTGGGAGTCGAAACCCACTCTTGAAACTTACGCGTCCCTACCCCATCCCCCCTGAGAAGGTTATAAGCTCCTTATCTTCAAGATACCCAACGCCCATTTCATCATTTGATCATTATCTAAATTGATGCAATTGACAGTCAAAGTATGTATTCTGAGATTTCAAATGGTTTGCCATACAAATATCAATACGCGAAATTAAATCTACAAAAAAAATTATATGCATGTGATATTTATCTTGCTTTCCATTATTAATGAACAAATGAATATTGGACGGACGTTGTGCTGATGCTTGCCTGCGCTAGCTAGTTCTCTCTCTTCTTATGTGTATGGCCCACAAGTTGTTCTAGTCCCGCATTCCTAGTAACGTTTGAACTTCCCCCCTCGCACCTCCCCACCCCAAAAAAAAAAAAAAACCAAAAGCCAGCCTCTGTTTAATTTCTATAAATCTATATTTTAAGCTAAATCCACTATTAATCTCACTTTTTGCTTTTCGAAACTACCCTTCCTAGAAAAATTAAAACTAACCACAACTTTTTCTTCATTAAATAATCACCAAGTCACACATTCTTAATAACTCATTACAGCATATCCACTCTATTAAACAATCACTTAAATCCTTAAAAACATGTTTCTTCTCTCTCCAAATGTAACTCACTGATGATTACATACACATGCGTAGCATGTCTCAACAAGTTTTTCTATTTAAAGAATATTTCATATTTGTTTAGACATGATATTGGCTTATTAATTTTCTTCCTAATTTTGAAGGAATTAAGTTAGCCGCAAGGCCCGCAACTAACCTTCTAGTTTACGCAGATGAGATTGAATACTTTGACATGATATCCATATATAATTCTTATAAAAAAGACAGGATAATATTCCATGATCATCAATATCTCGAGGTGTAATTAATTTACTCAATATGTGCAAATGAGCAATTTTTCCGAGCAGAACAATGTATATATATGTGTGTTCGTAATTTTTTTTGCGCAAATAATTCAAGATTTTGCATATAGAACTATTCGAATGACAAAGCAATATTGTTTTGTTATACAAATTAATTAGTCCAAAAAGTTATTCTACTGCATTCGAGTGTCTTTTTTTATTTCACATTTCTACAGTTGATTGCATTGCAATTGACATGTGGCGTCAGCCGCTATCGCTTTGGCTGCAGGAGTCAAATAAAAGAAAATCATCTACCCCCAAATGTTACATTCTAGATCCATCCCTGAATTAAGCTCGTTTCATTATGACGAAGAAAAATAAAAAGGAGAAGTACCTCGCCCTTAAATTTGGACCTAATGATGTCTGAACGCCTGCGCATATTTGAACGCCTTTGCCTAGATAAATAGTCCCCGTAAAACATGCGACGGCCAGAAGTGTCACTTAGTTTCGGACAATTTGTAATCACGACTTGGCATTCATATGGTATCGACTTTTGAAATGCCCTGAGATCACTTAACTTCCCAATTGACGGACATGAGTGGACCTTCAGGGTCTCCAATGTTTCCAATTCCCCAAGACCACGAATCTCTCTCAATTTTGGGCAGTCCTCTAATTCCAATTCTTTTAGATTCTTCAGGCCTGGCAGGGAGAATACTATTGTTTCAAGGAGTTGAAAGCCGCCGACAGTTAAATGTCTCAACTGTTCTAGCCTGCCGAGTTGGATTGCATTTTCAAGAGAGCAATAGAGCTTCAAAACGATTAGATTTCTCAAGTTGGATAAACCTGAGAAAGTTGTTATTGGGTTGAGATTTCCTGGCATTGCAAATCTAGTGGGCTGCATGAGAAGTTCTGGGCATATGTGGCCAGATGTGTAAAGTTTCCTCAGACGAGAAAGGGAACCCAAAACAGTTGGTGACATGATAATGTTCAGAAGGCACAGTTCCAAAATTTCCAACTTGGATAACTTCCCAATCCACTCTAAATTGTAGGCTTCGGTTTGGCTTGATGAGGATGATTTCTTGCCTTGTGATAAGAGAAGTTTAACTAAATTAGTCAGGTTTGAGAAATCTGGAATAGATTGCAAGGAGTGAGAACTAACGAGTAGATGAGTTAAACTTGTGGGAAGAGGCGGCAACACTTGCAGCTCATCACACCTCTCGAGGATCAGTTCTTCTAGGTGAGGGAGCGCAGCAACTGTTTCTGGCACTCGACGAATGTGGGTGTCTGATAGATCTAGGATTCTCAAAAACGACAACTTCCCAATTTCACTTGAAACTTGGCCCACCATAGTGGAACATCCTCTAGCATGTATCACTTCAAGCCTCAAAGCCAACCCAACGACTGAAGGAAACTCTGCTAGCATGCAATGTTCCATCTTTATCACAGTCAAAGTCTTTAGATTTTCAATAGAAGGAGGTAACACTTTGATGAACGTGAACGACAGATCCAATTCAATTAGGGACTCAAGGTCTCCAATCGAATACGGAAGTTCCGTCATCCCTTTGCATCCTACAAGAGACAAAGACTTGAGATTCACAAGATGACCGACAGAACAAGGTAATCCTTTAATTGATGTGTACGATAGATCCAGCTTAATCAATGAAATTAGCTTTCCCATCGAGTCTGGGAGTTGGCTGACCGTGGAGCAGTTCCTCAAAGATAAGTGCTCTAGCTTCACTAGCAGGCCAATTTCTTTAGGGAGACCTGCTAGTTGGTTGGAACCCTCAATATTCAAGTAGGCCAACTGTCTCAGTTCCCCAATGGAGCAATTAATTTGGGACAATTCAGGACATCCTTTAATGATCAATCTTTCCAGAGTAAAGCACCCGGACAAGTCGATTTCGGAAATATTTAGACTTGTCAGCTCTAGAACTTTCAAGTTGTGTAGCATCTGCAAAAGGAATAAAGCATTACCTAGTGTCATCAGACAATATAGCTTTAAGAAAAGTTGATGACAACGTACGTACCTTAATTTGGCTCCATCCCTGCCAATCAAGGCCTTCGTTAAAATTGGAGAGTTGGAGGACAATTAAGTTTTGTGGAAATAGATTAGCTGCCATTAAATCTGGAGGATAATGACACCAAGAAAACCATCGCAACTTTGAAAAGAGATTACTAAAGTCCCCGATAAAGCTTCCGCCATCTAATTCGAGGAATCTTAAATTTGGCAGCCTTGCGAAATCTTCGTCACTAAAGATGAGCAGAGTAGGATCTGCAGCTAGACTGAGTGCTTCAATATTGCCTTTATTCTGCCAATTACATACATATTTAGAAAGAGCTTTCAATTTCTCTTCTACACATATGTACAAACTTCATCTCAAATTCCTGATTCTATGCAAAGAAAGACAGAATTTGTGCTTTTAATGTCTTACCTCTCCTGTTTTCACCATGTCCACAGCTTCATCAGGAATCCAGAATCTGCTACGCTTTCTCGGATCTAGGTTTTCCTCATGGACAATTTGGCACCCTAGGTCTTTTAGCATGTCATGCATCCATAACCCGCCATTCTCTTTAATATGAATCAATGATAAAGAACTGAGGACTTCAATTTCTGTTTGTGAAAAAAAGTCACAATCTTCCCACATGTAAAATGCATTAATCTCCTCCTCACGGAAGGATAGACATGCAATATCAAGAAAAATCTGCTTTTGCTTGATATTTAAGGCATCATAGCTAATTTTCAGCTTCTGGTGGACCTCTTCATGAGCAATGCTCCTTAACTTTTCTAGTGTATCTTTCCATATAGTTTCTTGCTTCCCATGAAGAAATGAACCTATGACCTTAATGATCAAAGGGAGTCCTCCAATAGTAGGAACAATATCCCTCGAAAACCTATCATAATAATCATCTCCAGGAGATTCTCTTTTGAATGCGTGATTTTTATAAAGTTGAAAAGCTTGATCAGAATTTAATTCTTTCAGTTCACAAAGTATAATTTCCTCTACACTTTCTAGGATACTTTTGTTTCTTATCGTAATTACGATTCTATTTCCTATACCAAACCAATGGATCTTGCCAATTAGTTTCTCAAGTTGTTCTTTATGGTCCACATCATCTAGAATAATCAAATTCTTTTTACCATTGAGTTTTTCCCTGATAGCCTTCATTCCATTGTCAGTGTCATTGATGTCATCCATAGACATTCCAGCATCAGTAACGTGGATGTTAATCATAGGCTTAGTTTCACTGAGGATGTTGGATAGCAGTTTCTTTTGTAGAAATAGTAGGCCATCACGGCGTGATGATCCACCGACATCTTGAAGGAAACAATACTGGTCAAAGTTAGAGATGAGCTTGTCAAAGAGAGCCTTGACAAGGGTTGTCTTTCCAACACCACCTGGGCCATGAATTCCAAGACACCGTGCACAACCAAAGTCATAGTTCAACAAGTCCATTACCGCTTCCACTTGATCATTTATCCCGACTAAATGGTCAGTTGCACAATCATCTTTTGCCTTCATCTTGATTGTGATATCTTCAGTGTCCAACACAGTAAGTTTGCATTTCTATGATGGGCAGTAATCTCCCAGCAAGAGTCAAGGAAACACTATAAATAGCAGAGCTGTAGAAATAGAAGACTAAGTGACGAGTGTTGCTAGTTGCCACACCAATTAATCCCATCAACAATAATTGCTCTCTATAATGTATGCCTGGATGTCTAATATAAATCTCTTTTTCCCTCAGCATTTTGCAAAATATATTTAATAAAGGGGAAAGTAGAAGCATATCCACCTATACATCCAAATTAGACATACAGAAAGAACATGTACAATGACAGACCGAGGGGGCCAGTCTATGCTTGATGCTATTTCTATCATATTTTATGGAATTTAACATAAAACTCCTATATATTGATCATTTATCTATTCTGCGTTTAACTTCATCATAAAAGAAAACACTTTGTGTGAAAGTTATTTTTGAGAAAAATTATTAGTTTTATTTGCTTGGTTAGAAGCTGAAAAGCACATAAAACACTATGTTAGTGAAGAAAAGCACTTGTGGTAAGAGACTTGTTATGCTTAGGGAAATTATTACCTCTATTCAAAACTTGGAACTCATTTTCGTAATTTAAAGTGTGTTTTTTTATTTTTCCCGTAAATTTTTTTTTCATTGACTAAACATTTTCAATGAATTAAACACGCGAAAGTCTGAAAAACGAATTTGCAAAATGCTCTTACAGTGAAACGAACACACCCTAAGGGTCCGTTCGTTTCGCGGAAAATATCATGTTTTCGGAAAACATTTTCCTGAAAGTCATTTTCCAGGAAAATGACTCTATTTTCCGGTGTTCGGCTAAAACCTAAAATTTGAGTGGAAAACATTTTCCACCGTTCGTTAGCTCATTTAATTGTTTGGAAAAAATTATCAAAAATTGAATTTTAATATTTTTAATTGACCAAAAAATTAATTTTATTTTTTTTATATTTTTTTTAAAAAATGAATTTTTAATTATTTATATTTTTAAAAAATCGAAATTTTTATTATTTATTATTTTTCTTTTTCTTTTTCTTTTCCTTCCTCCTTCTTCCTCCCCCAGCGCTCCTTCCTCCTCCTTCTTCCTCCTCCTTCCGCCGCCGGCGCCTCCTCCTGCCTGATGATGGCCGGCTGCCCGGCGCCCGACCAAGACCCGGTGGCCAGATCCGGCGAGCAGGGTGGGGCTCGGCCGATCTCGCCCGAGCTCGCGGCGAGCTCGGGCGAGGCCTGATCCCCGCCCTGCTCGCCGGATCTGGCGAGCCGCGAGCTCCGCCCAGGCCGGCGAGAGCTCCGGCGAGAGCTCCGCCTCGCCCGATCTGACGGAGGCCCGATCTCGGCTTCGCCAGATCGGGCTAGGCGGAGCCTCGCCGGCCTAGGGCGAGGCCGGCGAGGCTGGCGAGGTCGCCGGCCGCTGGCTTGCGGCCGGTCGCCGCCGTGGCCGGTCGCCGGCACCACCGTGGCCGGTCGCCGGCACCGCCAAAGAAGAAGATGAAAAGGAAAAAAAGAAAAAAAAAAAGAAAAGAAAAGAAATTAAAAACTTGATTTAAAAAAAATAAAAAATAAAAAGAAAGTATAAAAATAAAACGAATTAAAAAGAAGTAAGAAGGAAGAAGCCATGGAAAACGTTTTCCCCACTTTAATGGTTGTTTTTTCCAATGATGGAAAACATTTTCCTTGACTAGTTCATTTTCCTTGAAACGAACACCGGAAAATCCGGAAAACATTTTCCTGGAAGTCATTTTCCGTGAAACGAACGGACCCTAAGTATTGCAAGATTTTCTTTTAGCTCATGACATATATTGACCGTCACCATCTAGTTCAAAATTCCCAGAAAAAAAAAAAGTTTCTTGCTTAATCTAAGGTTTAGCGACCGAAGACCGACAACCACTTCCACCAAACCGACGACGGCCAAGCTCCGGCGGCCATCATCGGCTCCTCAGACAACGGAAAGGGCGGTGGCCACGGCGAGGCAAAAGGGAACGAGAATTCTTTGTGGGTGAGTCGCAACACTCGTTCAAATCTGGGCGACTATTGACCCCAATACAGCTCAAATATTGCAAAGGAAACAGAGGGGTCGGGCGAAACTTACCTAGCCCTGCCGAGACGAAATCACTGCCGAATCCTGGAGCCAAATCGCTTCAGTTCTCCGATGATACGGCCAGCATGGAGCGATTGCTTCGGACCAACATTAATCGACCAAAATGCATTAAAAATTAAAATGCCGTTCTCTCTCTTTAATTTCTCTTCTTCTTCTTTTTTAAATTTCCTCTTGGTCTTATTTCTACCTTTCTCTCTCATTGATTTCTTTTTTTAATTCTTTTTTGCCTTATCATTTTATATTTTAAAAGGAAAATTGGATGTTTTATTGTCCGGAGGGTCACCCATCCTTGTCTTCTGCTGTCATCTGAGTTAAAAAATATATATATTAAAATTGGATTTTTAATTTCTTTATATTTTAATAAAATATATTTAAAAATTAAAATTTCTATTTAAAAAATAAAAATAAAATAAAATGAAAATTAATTTGTTTAAAGAAAGTAAGGTGGAATAATTCAAAATTGAAAAATATTTTCCGCACCTTTAAAGATTATTTTAATAATAAAAAATATTTTTCTTCATTAGTTCATTCCGGGTGAAAGGACTTTAGAAGTCAACGTAAGGCGCATGGATTCGGTGGAAAGTCGTTTTCTGAGCGTCAGATCTCAACCTTGGTGTCTGACTCGTTCCAATCAGTAAAAAAGCTCGTACCACATGGCACACACACATGCGTAGCCGTGGACTGGAAGAAGATCACAGAGTAAGGAAGAAGATGGAATGGATGACTGCGGTTTTTTCGTGGATTCAGAACACCGCTTGGAGACGTGATGACTCCCGGCACGGTCGCGATGCTGCTTCTCGAAAGAGGCGGAGGACTACGGTTAGATTCTTTGACTTTGCATCTTGATTCTCTCTCTCTCTCTCTCTCTCTCTCTCTCTCTCTCTCTCTCTGTGTTTAGTCTTTTGGCCAGGAAATTTGCATTATCAATGATTACAGCATATCTACTTCACGCTGAAACTTCAAAAGTAGGCCGTCTCCCACACGAGATTCAAGCTTCGTATCTTTTTAACTAGGATCAGATAATTCGCATCATCATACTCTTATCATTATTACATTAGCTTAGCGAGAAGCATATGCTGAGCATAAATATATATTGATATTCACTGCATAAATTGAGGCAATCTCTCCCCTGGCCAAGTTTCTAAACTTCTTTTCTTACTACAATAGACATAGTCAGCATTCGATGGTGGACGTGATGAACTCAATTTACCCACTTGACAGGAATCGCCCTTTTCTTCCTTTTTACCAAGCGCCGACTTGGCTGGAAACAACTTTGATGTATTCTTGAGTTTTAGAGGGCCGGATACTCGTAAGAGTTTTACAGATTTCCTCTACCAAAGATTGACAGATGCTGGGATACACGTCTTTCGAGATGAAGAGGAACTGCCTGTCGGAGAACCAATCAAGCCTGCGCTGATTGAAGCAATCAAACAGTCGAAGGTTTTGATTCCCATCATCTCTGGGGATTATGCTTCCAGCAGAAGCTGCCTCATGGAGTTGGTCCAAATTTTAGAGTGCAAGCAAAGGATGAGTCGAGAAACCATTCCCATTTTCTATGAGATTGAGCTCTCGGATTTAAAAGACCAGAAAAATTCTTTTGAGGAGAGCTTTTTTGAACACCAGAGGAATGGGGTTGATCGTGAGATCATCCAGGAATGGAAGCTGGCTCTCAAAGAGATTGGAAGCTTAAAGGGATTTGTAACAGACAGGTAATCCAATTCAACTTAAAATCGATTTACAAAATTGATGTATCGGATCATGAACCAATCCTGCTATCTTTGACATTATTCTTCCTTTTCGAGTTTAATTGTTTCGCAACTCCACTTAACCATTTGCCTTTCAGACCAAGTAAGACCATTTTAATGTAGGATCTTTGGAAAATGCATCTAAATGCCTCCTTTGTTCTTGCCTCATGTGCATTGCTCCTGGTCCAACTCTGCGCATTTTGTTTTGATGATTGTTGTTCTGATTCACTTTCTCATCAAGTCTCCATCATTTGATTTCTGTAGGTATCATTCCAAGCTCATTGATGAACTCATCCCAATTGTTCTTCGAAAGCTAAAGAAGGGTCAACTAACTGTGACAAATTGTTTAGTTGGAGTCGACCATCACGTGCAAGAGATTATGAGAAAGCTCGGTATTGTGCATCACGATGGACAATTACTCGAAATATGTGGCAGCGATGTTCGAGTCCTTGGAATATATGGCATCGGGGGGTTGGCAAGACTACTCTTGCAAAAGTTGTTTACAATCAACTCTATTATCACTTTGAAGGTTATAGTCATCTTGAGAAATTTCCAAAATTACATCAACACGATAGGATCTTGTCCTTGCAAAATCAATTAATCTCAGATCTTCATAAAAGAAATGTAGTCTTCAAATCTTCTGATACTGCTAGGAGAGCTCTTGCTGAAGGATTTCGAGATAAGCAGGTCCTCATTCTCCTTGACGGCGTGGATGATGTCACGCAACTCAATTTGGTTGTTGAGAAGCTTAGTTGGTTTGGTCCTAGAAGTAGGATTATTGTGACTTCTAGAAAAAGCAACATCCTTTTGAGGTTCGAAGGGGCTGAAACTTATGAGGTTGAAACAATGGAAGAAGAAAAAGCTCTTCAACTGTTTTCTGAGCACGCTTTCGGAAGTTATTCACCCGACAAGGGCTTTGAAAGCCTTTCCAGGAATATCATAGAAGCTATTGGGCGGCTTCCTTTCGCACTTGAGGTGACAGGTTCATTTTTGTTTAGAAAATCGAAGGGCGTATGGAAAGAAACGTTGGAGAAATTGAAAGAAGCTCCTCATAAGGAAGTCGAAAGTGTGTTAAAGATAAGTTACGATGCTTTAGATGAAGATGCAAAGCAAATATTTTTGGATATAGCGTGTTTTCTGATTGGAAAGGATAGGAGAATTGCCTTTTACATGTGGGACGACTGTAAACGTTATCCTCGTACAGGGATCAATGCTCTTTCTGTCCTGTCTTGGGTGAAAATTGGAGAAAACAAGGAGATATTGATGCATGATCTACTGAGAACTCTAGGCAGAAGTATTGTGTCAAATGAAGATCCTATCCCTCGTAATCGAAGTAGGTTGTGGATGCACAATCAAGCCCTATCCACCCTACGGAGGAGGGAGGTAAACCTTAAAATTACCTGCAGTTGCTTTTTCTTTTATTTATCCACTTCCCTTTTAAACATTTAATTTGTAGAAGTGTTAAAAACACAGGCAGTCTATGACAAAGTTCAATTCCGATTCATTTACTGCTAGGGTACTCCAAAAGTTCAAGCCCTTGGTCTCACCTTTGAAGGAGGATCCAATGACTGTTTCACATCTGAAGAATTTGGCCCGCTATCGGAATTAAGGTTCCTGAATTTGGATCAAGCTAATATGAGAGGAAATTTTACCGGTCTTCTTTTCAAATTAAGGTGGCTTCATTGGCAAGGGTACCATAGGAGCTCTGAACCTCTTATTTTGTGCCTAGAGAACTTGGTCATTCTTGATCTATCATTCAGCGCAGTGGCAGATGACTGGGAAGGTTGGACACAAATAATGGAGGTATCAAACACGTTCCTTTTTCAATTTTTTGTGAAGACTAGTTAATAGAAACTGAACCTTTTCTATCTCTTTGTTCCACAGAAGGCAAACAAATTGAAAGTTTTGGACCTAACTGGTTGCAGACAATTACGTAAAACGCCATGCTTCCCAGCTGATAGCAAATTAGAAAGACTGATTCTTGAAGGATGTTCCTGTTTGTCAGTTATTGATGAATCCATTGGTAATTTGAAAAATTTGAAGTCTTTGAACATCAAGTCCACTTCGATTGTCCTGCTGCCGAGGGAGATGGGTTCCTTGGATAATTTGAAAGAGCTTTTCATTGATAAAACTGGCATACATCACCTTCGTTTCTCAATAGGTTCTATGCAGAAACTCAAAACTCTCAGTGCTTCCAGCTGCAAAAGTTTGACTAAAATATCCGAGTTTATTGGTTGTTTGAGGTCTTTGTCATATCTTGCATTGGATGAGTCCATTATCCCAGGACTCCCAAAAGATGTTACATTGTTGGAGGGACTGGCAAAGCTGTCTTTAAGAGACTGTCGGAGGATAACTGCACTTCCGGACTCCATTGGGATGCTTAAGTCACTACAGAAAATGGATCTGTCAAACACCATGATTACGGTATTGCCAGAATCCTTAAAATATTTGGATAGATTGGAGGTGCTGAGAATGAATAAAACTCCCATAAGTACATTCCCTAAAGATATTGCAAATCTAGGGAAGTTGCAAGTCATAACGTTTTCTGACTGCCTGAGTATGGATGGGAAAATTCTGTGTGACATTTCAGGGTTATCATCTTTGAAAATCTTGGAATTATCATCTACCCTGATCTGTAGCCTACCTGAGAACATTTGTGATCTTTCTCATCTCCAGACCCTCCACTTGCTTGGCTGTGACGAACTTCAGACTCTACCAAAATTACCATCTAGTTTAGTGAGTTTGCGCTGGGGAACCAAAAACATGAGGGTAGTTCAGAAATTTTCATATTTGAGAGATTTGAAAGTTCTGGAATTAGTTCATATTCCTGATGAGGGGGACATACCATCCTTTGAGCTGTCCCAAACAGAAAGCTTTGGCTAGATATCAAGGTTATCCAACTTAGAGACCCTAAAGCTGTGCCTTCCAAATGTTACTAGTCTACCAAAAGATTTTAATGCTCTTACTCAACTTAAAACACTTGATTTGTCCTGCATAAACCTGCTAAACCTCCCACAACTTCCCTCAAGCTTGTCAAAACTGCTTCTCAAGGATTGCAAGAGCCAGACAGTGGATTTCTCTGATCTGGAAACTCTGTCCGAATTGGAGCTCTGTGACTGCAATGCATCGGAAATTCTTGGTCTTGGGAAACTAAGGCTCCTGCAAGTGTTAAAGATATCCGGATGCAATATTGACAACCTTGGTGGTCTTGAACAAGCATCGCTATTGAGAAGGTTTTCTGTATCTGATTGTCGTTCTCTTAACAGGATGCCGGACCTATCAAATTGCACAAGTCTGGAAAGTAATGACATTTGCCACAATCAGGATTAGCCCTGTGAGAGACACTATAAAGTTTCTGCTTGAGGCGCTGTGATTGTTCATACCATTATCAATGCGGTGCTTGATACATGTTCTGATCTTAACAGAAAGCTGTGACAGATGCTCTCAATTTCCAATTGAAGGAGGTTGAAGTTAATTTCTTCCTCCAAGGTAAGTACAACACTTTTTCTCTGCATCTAAAATTGGCAGGCCTTATTATATCCGATAGTGTCTCCGTGGTGAATATTTCAATTTTGTTGTTTTTCTTCCTTTCTTTTTTCCTGTTTTCTTGCAGCGACATTTCTCTTTCCAATTTAACACTCTACTTAATCTGTGCTGCTTGTAGTGCGAAGATGAGATTGAAGGAATAATTATCTCATGGACCTGAAAATGCGGTTGGCATTGAAGTCCCCAGTTTAATGCACCGTATGATTCCTCATTGATTTAAACCATCAGCATAAACCAACTCTAGCAGTTCTTCTTCTTTTAAGAGCAAAAAATTATTTGCTAAAAACATAGTTTTGTGGCATAAGAATCTACATACTGGTAATTTCATTTGTTTGTGGCTCCAAAATTCTAGGATAAACCTGATGCTCCAAATTTCAGGACTGTGCTACAGACATGTAATGCTGGATTGGACAAGAGTATTATTGAGGAAATCAACTGCCTGAAGTAGAATTTCTTATTTCATTCTACACCTGTGTTCTAACACAGTTTGAAAATCAAATCTTATCTTTTAGATGTAATATAGCACTGCTCTTATGAGTAAGCAAGCATATCCAAATTATCTAAGTTTGTCGTTTTGAGGTTTCCATCAAAAGTACCAGGTTTCCAGAATTGTTTGTTACTGAGGATTCTTTGGAGAAATTAAATTTTCATAATAGAATCAGACACGTCAACTGTGTGTAAAATTGAACCTGTAAAAGGAAAAACAAAAAACAGATAAGTTATTGAAGGACAGTTTAGTCTGTAGAAGTAACACAACATGTTGTAGTGCTAGGTTGACATTTGAGTACGTCTCTGTTTGTATATTTTTATGCTTACGCCCCATTGCGTGATATCTATCATGCTCCAATGAAGATTTCCATTAAAATAAAGGCAAAAACGTGCCTGTGATGCGTAAATACAAAAGTAATTTTCGTGCGAATATGAAATTCTTCATATGCCATCATGCTACTAGTTAAATGTCAAACCAATTAAGCATGATTGAAAGAGCCATTACTTGCTATTAGTGTCATATCAATTAGTCGGAACTTTGATAGATGGTAACTCGACCAAGGAGATAGTGTTACTTCAACATATCTGCCTGCTGAAACATCAGATAGGCGGTAGCTCATGTTCCTATTAAATAATGAAATAATGATTCAGAATCCACATTTCTTCAGATTACTCTGGGATTGGATTGGGAAGGGAGTTCGGTTTTGAACTTCTTCAGGACGACATGCGAGTGGAAGATCAAGGGCACTGGTGAAGATAAGCTGAGAGGGATCAACAGCATCGCATTACGTGGATGCGATGGTTAAACAGAAAACGAAGGGCGAAGTGCCGTTTTGTCAACCTTGAAAAGCAAGCGCACCGCACCTTGTGCCGTCCCTTGTGATTTCTGGGAGTTCTTATTCCAAACTTCTGTTAGATTTTTCTTCTTCTTGATGCTGTGTAACAAGGTCTCTTCAGTTGATGGAAGGAAGGCCCCTCATTCTGCTCATCCAGGACTTGTATGAAGTATAGATTTTGCTTTCTCCATTTTGAATGATACTGCTGTACGTTATATTCTGCATCTCTCAACCTGTAACCAGCCCTCTTGGTTAGTCCATTGTCATTTGTCACTCTCCTGTCTCTTGCTGCAAAGCAGAGACCATCCGATTACAATTTCCGAAGGTTTTTAGGACGATTGTAGGAAGCATGTCATAGGGATATACTTGGATGGACTAACACAGTTGCAGGATGTTTCAAGCAGTTTGGCATTGAGTCCATACATTGATTTGGCAGATTTCTAAAATTGAAGCAGTTAGTTCCACGGATGGTAGGTGTATAACGTACGCAGTAAATTTGGAATTGATGGTAAATAAAAGGGTCGTAAAAGGTTATCATCAACTTGTCAATCTAGTCAACTATTTATAAGTAACCAATGAAATAACAATTTTGCCATCGATAATCCTAATAATAAATTACCACTTACTTTTAGATTTTACACGGAGCAACTATTTGTATGTTACCAATGAAATAAAAATTTTACTATCGACAAATTTAATAGCAAATTACTAGCAATTATTGTGAGGAAAAATTACTAAAAATATCTTAAACATATTGCAATTGGCTTTTTTTTTTTTGGCATTGATGTACGCTAGTTTTCTTTTTTGTTTTGGGCCTAGTACTAAGCGTGGAAATATGTAATTTGGGGGAGAGGGGAATAGGGGTTAGAAAGAATCGAACTTGAGACCTTCTGCTCCAATAATGTGTGAGATTACATGGGATCACCCCAACTATTCTAAAAGCTTAATTTATTAGATGAATGTGTAGTTTATTATTTAAATATTTTAACAAGCTAGATAGACTAAATTATAATGAATTGATATAATTACAATAAGTTTAGGACTTTTTAGGCAATTATCCCATTGTTGTGATGTTGTTTTACATGATAAATTATATATATAAACGCACATCATAGTTAGTACTTAGTAGGTTACTGAAACATTGAAAGTCGTAATTTGCTAACATTATTGATTAATTTCATCAATGTACCTAATCAGTATGTAGTAGATTACACGATTGTACCATCTTTATTTAGAATTTACCAATGGTGTTACAAATATATTTCGAACAGAACATTATCAAAAGACTTTCTCAAGATCATTGATGAAATTTGGGTGCATCACATGTGATGGAAAAATCTGGCAATCTTGGGAGTTGAATTGACTCCGAGGTATTTGATTTTAGTTCATGCATGTTCCTTCTCGTCTTATGACTTCTTCTTTTTTGTCAAAATATTCCTTGATATTCATTGAAATTCAAGAGTGCTTAAACAAAAAGTCCCAATATAAGGCGTCCAAACATTAAAGCCCCAGGACCGGATGGCTTGAATGGTCTCTTTTACCAATCGCACTGGGATATTCTAAAGAACGACCATTTTCTTGCCGTACAAGATTTCTTCGAGAGGGGAGTTATGCCAACAGAGCTTAATAAGACAATCATCACTCTCATTCCTAAGGTTCCACATCTAGAACGGTTAGACCACTATCGCCCTATAAGCTTGTGTAACTTTGCCTATAAAATTATATCAAAGATACTTGCTAATAGGCTCAAACCCTGACTTGCGACTCTAATTTCAACTGAGCAAAGTGCTTTCATCAATGGTCGTCAAATCCAGGATAATATTCTTATCGTCCAGGAAGTGCTTCACTAGCTACGAACCCGAAATCGAAGAAGGGATTTTAAGGCAATTCTGAAAATGGATATGAAGAAAGCATACGATCGAGTGGAATAGGATTTTCTTAAAGATTATCTCCTCAAGATTGGATTTCATCCCATTTGGGTAAGATGGGTGATGGAATGCGTCACAATAGTTTCTTTCAGCATCAAATTTAATGGGGAACTTTTAAGATACTTCCATCTGACACGCAGCCTCAGACAAGGTGACCCTCTTTCTCCTTATTTATTTATTCTGATGACGAATGTCCTATCCAATCTTATACATCAAGCACTTGATATGGAGCATCTTAGAGGCATCAAGTTAAACAGGTTTTGCCCTACACTTTCTCACTTATTTTTTTGCGGACGATGCTATATTCTTCTTAGATGGCAAGCTGCTGGAATATCAAAATCTATCCAATATTATCAACCAATATTGTGTGGCCACTGGACAGGAAGTGAATAGAAACTAATCTGGAATATATTTAGCATGAATTGCCCCAGAGACCTACAAGAAAACTTGGCCAATGAATTCAGAGTGCCTCTAATGCTTAGAACAGGCAAATACTTAGGAATTCCCTCAGATTGGGGGAGATCAAAAAGAGAAATGTTTGCCTGGATATTGGGCAAAGTTGATTCTAAGTTAGATGGTTGGAAAGAAAAGCTAATCTCCAAGGGCAGCAAGGAAATTCTGATCAAGGCTGTTGTCCAAGCAATCCCTCAGTATGCTATGGCTATCTTTAAAATCCCTACTTCTATTTGCAAATCTGTTGAGAAGAAGATCACATGTTTCTGGTGGCAGAATAATAGCAGTAAACCTGGCATTCACTGGACGAATTGGGAGGAGCTTAAAAAGAGTAAAAACAAAGGTGGACTTGGATTTTGAGACCTTATGGACTTTAATAGAGCCTTGCTTGGAAAGCAGGCATGGCACTTAATTCAGGGACCTTCCTCCCTGTGGTGTATGCTATTCAGAGGTCTTTATTTTCGATCATGTGACTTTGCACAAGCTGAGAAAGGCAGTCGACCGTTCTGGGGTTGGCAAAGCCTGTTAGCAGGACGAGATTTCATTCTACCGAACCTACGATGGGCGGTAGGGGATGGCCGAACAATCAGACCACGGACTGATCGTTACTTACCAAGAGAAATTTTAGGTGGTCCAGCTCAACATGATGAACCCCCACTAGTGGCAAATTATATTGATTCTAGCCACAACACATGGAATGTTCCTCTATTGCGAAGATTTTTTTATGACTCCACTGTGGCTGAAATTCTTACAATACAGTTCAGACCTACTTATATCTCAGATCAAATTATATGGACTACATCTACTGACGGTAAATACACTGTCAAAAGCGGATACCAATCAGTCAGACAAACAGCCCTCTATGACGTTACTCCAAATGCAGCAGCTAACTCGACTCAAGCCCGTGAGATACTATGGAAACACATATGGAAGCTGCAGATCCCACCAAAAACAAGACTATTTATGTGGTCCCTTAGCCATGATGCTCTACCGACCAAGGCTAACCTTTGTCATCGCCACATTATCTCAGACCCTATATGCCCCCTATGTTCTGTAAACGCACCAGAAACAACTACCCATACCTTTCTATATTGCCCCTGGACAACGACTATTTGGTCTCATCCTATGATTAATCTTTTGATTCCCACACCAGACACACAACATATTTGAGCTTGGATGGCAAATATGCTGTCACAGAATCGAAACTTACCTGCGTTCAAAGTGGTCGCTACAATTTTGTGGAATATCTGGAAAGCCAGGAACAATTTCATTTTCCGACAACAGAACCCAAATCCACATCGGGTTGTTGATCTGGCTCTAGCTTATGTTCGATCGGCACAACTGTCCACCATGGCAGACGGTAACACAAAACGAACCTGACTCAGGCCAGAAGAGTTATGGAGACCTCCCAATCCCAGCTTCCTGAAAGTTAACATCGATGGAGCGTTTCAACCAGGAGGTACTGAAGGGACTATGGCCTGCATCTGTCGTGATCACAATGGGAAGTTGATCGATGGGCTTACCAGGAGTTTTGTAGCTTCATCTGCATTGCAAGCGGAATTTCAAGCGCTCACGATCACCCTACGCTACCTACTGGAGAAGAACAAGGGGACTGATTTGCTTGTGCTTGAATCAAATTCAAAAACCCTGATCGACTTGGTGACATGCTTACTTGATTCGCCATGGGAGGTTAGATCACTCTGTGCTGAAGCTGTCACTCTTCTACGTGACTTCTGCAATTTGCGAATTAGGTTTTGTCGAAGAGGGGCGAATTTTGTGGCGGATTGGGCTGCAAAGGTCCATAAAACCGGCACTCTTCCCCTTAGCTGGCCCACCTTGCCTCCTACTGCTTTATTAGATCTCCTTTATGCTGATGCTTTGGCTGCCAATTGTAATATCAATTCTTCATGAATGATATTAGTTTTTCCAACCAAAAAAAAAAAAAAAAACATTAAAAAAAAGAAAAAGAAAATCCCAAAAAGATGAAAGGGAATTTGAACGATGGGCCTTCATGACCCAATTAACCACTTTGCTTTGCGTACCTATAACAATGGGCCAGCGGGATAGACTTAAATTGGGCCATTAAGATCCTAGCCTCTTCAATCAGCGTCCCCAGCTCTCACTACACGTGCATCTTCCCTTGAGTTCGTCCATTAGCTCAGCACAGCCGGTTTCGATCCTCCATATCACTCTCTCTCCTCGGCTCGAACCGCTTTAGAGCTTCAATTAGAGCCAAAATTTCCGTCTGAATCGGCGACAAAGACGAAACTTTCATGGCAAAACCATCCAGTAGAGCGCCTCTGTCATCTCTAAGGACCCCCGAGACCACCCCTTTCTTTGCATCATCCCAAGAAAGCTCCATATGTGTTGATTTTCAAGGTGTGTACTTTAGTTAAACATGGTGTTGGTCCTGTTGAATAAGCACGGTTCTCCTCTTCAGGAGTCTAAAGACTTTCCTTCAATTTATTCAATTTTCTTTTCTTTTTGAGTTGTCAAATAGAGAAAATAAAAGGAAGCTGTGGGTAAAAGAATGTAATTTAGGAATGTCAACGGTTCGATTCGGTTCGGTTCGGGTTTTCAGAAAAACCGAACCGAACCGAACCAAGCCGATAAGGTGTGAATCTAACCCGAACTGAATTGAAAACCCAGTTAGGTTCGATTTGGTTCGGTTTGGTTCAGTTTTCTTATTTTTGCCTTACTTATTGGAACCAAACTAAATAAAGGGTAAGAAAGAAGAGAGGTTTTAAGTTGCATTTTATTGGGAATTTTGGTTCGGTTAGGTTCGGTTTCGGTTAACCAAACCGAACCAAAAACATAACCAAACCGAAAAAAAGAATGGTTACTTTTCAATTATTTGACCAAAAAACCGAACCGAACCGAAAATGCACAAAGTTTGGTTCGATTCTGTTCGGTTTCAGTTTTGTTTCAATTCGATTTTAACACCCCTAATTATGATAGATCATTTAACTAGGAACATTTCTCTATTTTTACTATTAATGAGTGTCTAAAGCATTTTATTTAGATAGTTCAATTCTCAAAGTACTGATTATGCATAATATGAGAAAATCAGTGTATTGAAAATAATGAAATTTCCTTTATCAATTAGTTAACTATTATCTATGAGACACCCGTTAACAAAATCTTTGCTCTAATGGCGAGGAGGACGTTAGATTGTCAAGGATGTTGAAACTTGGGTTAAATCGTGAAAATAAATGAATTTAAAATAAAATCTTACCGACTATGATAAGTTATTACTGAAAAGAGCATCGACCATGGACCCCTGGACACCGATAGCCCTCCACCAACTCTATTGAAACCAGAACAATGTCCACAACCAGTAATGACACATTATTTTGAGGAATATTTTCTTCTTTTCTTTTTTTTCTTTTCGAGAAAAAGCCACCAAAAATCCCAAATTTTGCCCAAAGTGACAAATTTACTCCAAACTTTTTTTTTGTGACATGAAAAACCCCAAACTTTGCTAACCGTGACGCATTTACCCTAAAAAAAATTTCAAAACCCTAAACTTATATCCGCATGACACATTTACCCTAAATTATAGGTTATTTTTGTCTTTTACTTTTTAAAATTTTTTTCTTTTTTTTTCTTCTTCTTCTCTCTTCCCACCGCTGGCCATGATGGAGAGAAGCCGGACTCAGGCGAGGGTGGCCCTCGGTTGGGTCTGACGAGGGTCACCCTCACCTGGGTGTTGCCCTTGCCAGCCCAAGCAAGGACAGCCCTCGGCAGCCCAGGCAAGGATAGCCCTCGCCAGATCCAACAAGGGCGGCCTTTGCCTAGGCCGTACTTGGTGAGGACAACCCTCGCTTGACGCCAGCGAGGGTCGCCTTTGCCTAAGTGCGGTGAGGGTCACCCTTGCCAGCCGCCCTCATTGGATCTGGCGACAGCTATCCTCGCTTGGGCTGGTGAGGGCAACACCTAGGCGAGGGCCGCCCTCACCCAATGCTAGCAAGGGCCGCCCTTGCCTGAGTTCGGCTTCCCTCCATCGGCCATGGCAGAGGGAAGAGAGAAGAAGAAAAAAGAAAAAAAAAAAGATGAAAATGCCCTTAGTGGGGTAAATGTGTCATGATTAGCAAAATGTGGAGTTTTTCATGTCACGGAAAAAAAAAAGTTTGAGGTAAATTTGTCATTTTGGGCAAAATTTGGATTTTTGGTGACTTTTTTTCCTTTTTTTTTTTAAAAAATATAATCACTAGGGGGAGCCCCACTAGTTGCCATATTTGGTTTAGTGGGGGTGGAACAAAAAATACCAAAAGCATCTTCACTTTTTAACCAATGGCTAATAATTTAGAAAATATTTTCCTAACAACAATCACTTGTATTTGTTGAAATAATTAGTTAACAAGAATAATTTTCATCATCGACGATAATTTATGTGGCCAAATTTTCATTGGTGCTGAAAATATTTTACAAAGTTAATCACTTTTATATGCGATACATGTGATAATTTTTAGGAAACATTTTCAAAACCATTCATATTTCGTGAAATAAATGGATTTTTTGTGAAAATACCAATGAGAAACCCAACTATGGTTCTCGGGAAAGCTTGCATCTTCACAAGCGTTCCTATTTACGAAACGATCATTTTTCAAAAAGTTATCAGTCATAAATTCTTATGCCCACTCAATCTGTTCAATCTAACTAAAAGCCAAACCACTTGAACCCGAAGTAAGAAGCTAAGATGATTTTGCAAGGAGGGGCAATATGGCCTCTTAAATGCAAAGTTTGCCTCGACATATAGTGAAAAGGTATTTATAAAAATAAAGGTACATAAGTAACCATTCGATTAAATTTGAGAATTATTTTCGACTGGAAATTGATATACTCCAAGGGGACATGACCTAAATTCATGGCATAGAAATATCTAAAGTTCTAGTTAGACTCATCAAATGGGATGATCGGGTTGAAAATGATCCGACTCAAATTGAAATGTGTTAACCCACTTTGACCTATTTTGTAGTAACTTATACCTATCTCATATTGCTAAAACACTTATATATCTAAACTAATAAGAAAAATCATAACTAAACCAAAGTAAGAGTGCAAAGTGAGCAAGAGTGAGATTAAGGGGAGAGAGAGTGAAGAGAGAATTATATACGTGGGTTGGGATTAAGTAAATTATCAACTCATTCAATATCCATATCTTGATTTTTACCATTTTAAACTTGTTTATCAAATATAATTAATTTGTATAACAACTCAACCCATCAAATGTAGGTTAAGAAATCGGCATATAATCCATTTTATAAGGTATAGTTTTGATTAGGGGTGTTCGTTTCCCGATTCAATCTGGTCCAACCTAGGAATTGGTAATCGGATCACCTGGCCTTGGGATTGTTCTCTTTTAGTTCCCGGCTAGTCCAACATAATTAGTGGACTCATATATCTTAACTGAAAATTTTGGATTAATTGAATTGTTAATCCATGTCACAATTCGAAACTAAGATTTCATCCAAGATTTGCAAGGAAGACAAAGAGATGATAAGACCATGATTGTAAGGATTAGCTCGAAATAAGGAGGAAGATTTAATGGATTCTTTTCCATTAATGACGGACGCAGCGAGTAAGCAAGGAAAGTAAAATTGGTGAATTAAAAAAGAAACTAAAGTAAAGAAATGAACAAGAGACAAAAGGGTCAAGTTCTATGAATTGGTGCAACAATATAAAAGAAACAAAGATTCATTTCATCATCTGAAATAAGTTGAGGCATAAGAGGAGATTAGGATTTAGATTTACACTTTAATTATTTAAAAAATAAAAATATATAAATTGCTCCACGCAATTCGATTTCCACCCTAGAATGAGGAACCAAAGGTGCATTCTAAAACTGCCCAAAATCGGCCGGTCTAGCGTTTCTCGATCCAAGCGGTTGTATACGCCGACCCCAAGTTTTGATGGATTCTAACGTTCCTCCTCAAGTTTGCTGCATGGTTTGTTGCTGCTGAGGGCAAGTGGATCCAGCTAAAAGCAGCCTGCGCAAACTGTCAAAACCGAGACAGAGACAGAGACAGAGAACATGGAGGCCAGCTTTGAATTTGATTGGTCCTCGTGAGTCACTGATGGCGTTGTTTTGTGATGGTCAAGTAGCGACGCATGTTGCCTCGTACCCTGTTTTTCATGAGAGGATGAGGCACATATATAGGTCGACAGTTTGTTCTAGAAAAGCCATAGTCCCGGGAGATCAAGTCTGCATTTGTTAGAACTAATGATCGGTAGCTGACATATTCACTAAAGCTCTAAGTGGTCCCTGAATCAGGTGTATATATAACAAGCTTGCCATTTATGATATTTATGCTCCAATTTAAGGGGAGTGTTAGTAATATAAATGTGCATGTTGATTGTGTAATATCCTTTAATTGTGGGTTTTCCTATTCTGTAATATACTTCAATATAGTATAAATACTTGTGTGCAATCTCAACGACACATGGTTTTTCCCTCCAATCCTTTCCCTTATTTTCACACTACTAATAAAATGTATAGAAACGGTTGTAAATTAGCTTTACACGGATGATCTGCTTTATCTAGTCTTGACTGTTGGCTAGGACAACCTACTTCATCATTTGTCCTTCATTGGTTTAATCAAGGCTCAAAGAAGTTAATCGCTCTGAGTATTGCTGTTGCATCTAAACGCTAGTATTTATTCTTGAAGAGACACTAGAACTTTAACTCGATTGCTAAAGGTCAGAAGAAATAAGCCATTGTAATCGACGTGCAATTGGGGTTAGTCGATTGAGCGAGAATTGATCAATGATCGAGCCATTGGACAATTGACAATTATGTAGCATGGATATTGGCATCTGTGACATAGCACTTGACAACAAAGTAATATTGACATCGACAAGTAATTAAGTGGAGACCGGCAAAGTATGATGGTTGAAGAGCACGACAAGGAGGCCATCGAAATTAGGCCGAGTGTTGGATAGAGAAGAGAACACAAGGATCGAGATGAAGATTGAAGACAAAGATATCAAGTGACAGTTGAGTATTATGATAGTCTTTGGAGTAGTAACCGCTTGTGGATGGAAATGGCCCGTGCATGGGGAGCCTAGAATCTCATAATTAAATGTGTTATTGCCTTAGTAGTAGTAACCGTGGTTAAATGGTTGTAATTGGTGGACTATATAAGTGGCAATATGCTATCATTGTAGAGGATCTCCAATCATCAAGAACACACATTCAATGTATTTTTATTATTAATGCAATGTCCTATTTATTTTTCAGTACTTCACTTGTAGAATTACTATTCATATTTCCTTGTGAAACCAATCAAAACTCCTATCTAGAATCACCATGGAACCCCATTTCAACAATAAAAATCAAAGATCAACCTTCGATGAAAGGTTTTTCACTATTTTGGGTAAAACACCATTTCCAGTCACCACGTGCGCATTAGCGCAACTTAAGCGGAGCACCGTGGGAGGTGGGTCCCCACGCCAATATTTTCTGGGGGTTTATGCCGAGTGCTTGCTGTGAAGCAGTTCCTCCAATCCCCAAAAAAAAAAAAAAAACAATGCCAAAACGCACACTTTCTTGCGTGGGAAGGAATCTGGGAAGTCATTATACTTGTGTGCGCAAGCAGTCCCCATTGCTACCTCCATTGCAACGTAGGCAACGCTCTTATCAGGTCCACGTTCTACTTTCTCCCAATTACATTCGCTAATTTCAGATCGAATCCGTTTAAGGTAATATTTAAATCTCTCTCCTTCTCATTGAATGAAGTTAAAAAGTAATAGTTTTGTTGATTTGATAAATGGATTGAAACGAGAAAATATTCTAAAATCTGGTTAACAGTGCAATTATGAAATTTTTGAATAGTATCAAAGGGATGATTTGACTTTGTTATGGAAGTTGATAGAATAGATTAAACAAATTGAAAGTTCAAGGACTAGATTGAACACTTAAGAATAGATCAGGGATCACATTAAACAAATTAAAAGTCTAAAGCAAACATTGGATATTCAGCCAAACTTTATGAATTACTAGTATAATTTTCCCATTTGAAAAGGGACTCTCTAGCACACAACCAAAAAAAAAAAAATAGAGACGTATATACATGTCTTATTTCTATTACGAGATGACGAGGTATTTGCTAGCAATACCAATCTTCGGAGACTATCACAAAAGTCTATATGCTGATCTGGGTACCGCCCGAGTTAGTAGACCCCCATAGCTCCTGATTGCCCGCAAGATGGGTCCGAAGTGATGCTGCATTAGGAATTTTCGCCTCGGTCATTAACGAAATATATCGATAGGCATGGGTACATACACATGAACGCACATATAAAGTTACCGTGTTTTCAGATGAAACGACTTTGCAAACTTCAGAAAAACACATCTTGCTCGTGGTATCCATGTTCAAATCTGGAGTGAAAACATGAGGTAAATGGAAAGGCCATCATTTTGCCAGGGTCTCTGGAGCCTAGTCTTCATCACAGTGGCATAGCTTTCCTAGCTATGGCAGATGCGACGACTTCAGTTCATCGTCTACATACAAAACTGTTATGCCAGAGGGGAGCCTTGGCAACTCTTTGATCATGTCGCAGTGAAGTAAATCAAGGGTTCGAAGATTGGAAAGTTGGTGGATCTCTGCCGGTATGCTGGAAATAGTCGAATGCCGCAGCCTCAAGATTCTCAGATTATGTAGTTTTCCAATCTCGCTTGGAATGCCCCCCTCCAGATTCCGACACCAACAGGCGTGTATTTCTTCAAGGCTGGTTAGCTCTCCGATATCAGGGGGGAACTCTCTGAAGAAACAAGAATCCATTCTTAGCACCTTCAAATTCTGCAGATTTTTTAGCGAATGCGGAAACTTGAGAACGCCTGTCCCCGACACATCTAACTTGGCTAAGGATCTCCCTATGTTGCCAATGGAGTTTGGAAGTTTTCTTATTTGACAGCACTCCCTTAATGACAAGTGTTTAATTCTGACCAGTTCTCCAACTGAGTCGGGAAGTGCCGTGATTCTGGTGCCATCCAGTGAAAGAAGCGAGATACTCATCAGGTGACATATTGTTCTTGGTAGCTGACTCAAGCTGAAGCAATTTGAGGCACTCAGAGTTTCAAGCTGCTTTAAATTACCAATGGAGATGGGAATTTCTCGTACTGAAGTCCCATCCATGAGAAGCTCTTTCAGAGCTATTAGGTGACCCACTTCTACCGGCAACATGCTAAGCTCTGTGCAGAACTTCAAATTCAAGGTAATTAAGTGCTGCAAGTCGCCGATCGAATGATCTATCCTGACCAACTGTGAACATCGCTCCAGAATCAATATAGCAAGATTTTTGCAGCCAGAGAACTTAGGAGTGACTAATAAGTCAGCACATTCTGTAAGATCTAGAACTCTCAAGTTCATCATCTGCAAAATAGGACAAATATTTGCGTGAGTTCACTTCATAAATAGTTACATTAAACCGGGCGATTTCACCATAGCAATGAATTGTAAATTACCTCTATTTGATCCCAGCCTTCCCAGTCTTTCGTAACTTTGCTCGATGACAAGTCAAGAACGGTTAAGCATACCAAGCGAAAATTAGTTACTTGCAGTTGTCGAGGGCACCCTCACCAACGGAGCCACCTTAATTTTGGAAAAACGTGAGTGAAATCTCCGGCAATGTCTGCATGATCCAATTGAAGATACTGTAGGTTTGGCATGCTCCTAAAGTCTTCTGGTGTGAGTTTGACCGAAGTATGCCACTGAAAGTTAAGGCAGAGTGCCCTAACATTTTCAGTTCCCTGTGATGGACGAGAAAAAAGAATTAGTGAGGATGGTCTCTTTTATTGATTCGTAACTAGTCAGGATAAACTCCTAAAGAAAAATTATGAGCAACGTCAATTGCACACACGGTCAGATTTTAACAGTATCTGGCAAAGTAGTTCCTTTCCTTTGGCGGTGAACACAACAAAACTATTTCTTATACTTCACGATGAATAAATTAAAGAGGAAAAAAAAAAAAGCACACCAAACGTTCACCTTTTTCCGCTTTATCGTGTCAAGAGCTATTTCATGATTAAATAATCTACTTCGCTTTCCTGGATCTGTAAGACTCTCTGCACGAACGATTTCTCTGCCAAGTCGCCTCAACAGGCTATGCATCCATATCTGATTGTTTTCCCCAATTTTGGTCAGGGGAGTCAAAATTTCACGAGAAGGCAGAAAAGAGGTGTCGTACCATAGGTACCAAGCAATTCGAAAATCTATGCCGGTGGTGAAACAGGCGATATCAAGAAATATCTGTTTTTTCTTAGGATGTAATGTTCGATAAATTTCCTCCACAATTCCCTGAAAATCCCAGCGCTTGATCATTTTCCGCCACCGCTCTAGTATGACTCTACATTGCCTTTCCGTTTTCCCGTTGAAGACTGCACTCATAACTTCAATAGACAATGGGAGTCCTACTATAGCCTTAAAAGCATGTTCCGAAGAAGCTTGTACAGATGCACACACCCACGATTGAGCACATCTACCATGAACAGACCATGGAAGTTTTGCCATAGCCTTGAGAAGGCTGTACAGAAGCTTAAAGTTGCCATGTGAGGAAGAATTTGGTATAGATGCATGCTGCCTATAGAGTTGAAGAGCCTGATCCTCATCCAAACAACTAACGTGATAAGTCCGGATCTGAGGAGAGTCTTCCAGGATGACACTGTTTCTAGTGGTTACCAGGATCCTACTTCCAGATGCAAAGCAATTAAAGCAATTTCCGACGAGTTGCTGGACATCAAACGCATTTTCCACATCATCAAGGACAATCAAGACTCTCGTGTCGCAAAATAAGTCCCTGAAAAACTCATTTCCCCTGTTGACAAGAGCAACATCCTCAAGTTCCCGTTTTAGAACATCAGAAATCAACTTAGTTCTCAAAAGCCGAAGCCCTCCTAATGCTTGAGTTTTTTCTTTCACATCCGTAAGGAAGCTACAACTATCAAAATCACAGGAGACTCGGTTGTATATGAGTTTTGCAAGAGTCGTCTTGCCAATTCCATCTTTTCCATAAATGACGACAACGATCCGCTGCTCCATATCATTTATATTCATCAAGCTCATGATGCGGTTTACTCGATCATCAGTTCCGACATCTTTTTCGATACTGGCAACTTGCCTTTTCTCTTCCGTTTCAGCCACCTATGAGAAACATGATAATTGCTCACTGATAAGACTGCAAGATGCGAAGAAGTACCCATATTTGTTGATTTTTTATAACGATTTTGTGTTTGCATAAATTTTCTACCATACGAAGTCGCTGGTCATCCTGATCTACCAGTGATCAACATTACTGCCACATTGTTTCCAAGAAAATCCAATATTCAGGAATGAAGAACTTTTACCTCCCAAATATATTTTGTCAAACAATTAACCCGTTTTTGAAATTTCTTACCATATACTGACAAGCGAATCTTTTGATATGCATGTGTGTAAGAACTTAAGAAGGACAGTATACATTAAAACCTCAGAAAATATTACTAGAGAACATGACTCAATTGAAAAATGATATGGGGCGGCAAATGTTGAATCATTGAGATATTGTTGGTTCCCACTTTTATCAACATGTTCCCCTGAAAGTGTTTAACGCAACCAACGCCAACGTTCTATATATTGCAAATTGAAGTTCTCACATGGCGACCATAGGAGCAAATGATCTTTCAATCTAAGCTTTAATTATATACTAGAAAATAGCTGAGCATTGCAGCGAACGCTATTAACAATAAAATTATATTGAAAGGTTAAAATAATTAACATGAGAAAAAGATATATATATATATATATATGCATGCATGTACATGAATTCTTGAATTGTCATCTTAATATGTACCCTTCAAAGTCAAAAACTTGTATATATTTCAACAAAGACGTGGTCTAGAATTAGAATGATGATGTTGCATCCCATCACTTCACTTTAAAAATCATTATAATCATTTCATGCATATCTCAATCACTATTGTCATACCTTTTTTCCTCAATCATGTTCTAAAAAAATATCATGAACATGAAATGTCAAAGGATGCAAGTTAAAATCGGAATGATTGTTTGCACCTGATAGATTTTTCAAATTTCAAATAGGATGCAAGTCAAAACACAAGATTATTTCTACTTAATAGATCTTTGAACTTTTCATGCGGAAACTTATGTCTATTTCTCTAAATTTGCAAATTATGCAAGTCTGTAAGCACATCTTATGACTTTTTTTAATTGTAACCCTTCCTGAAATTTATAGAATTCATTTAACGTAGCACAAACTTAGGTCTAACTTTATCAATGTAAATTTAAATTGTGTTACTCCTTTGTTGCAATTATCATATGTTAAGATTGTTAAGTCACATGCATTAAATTCATATGGTCCATTTTCTAACGGCTTAAACGTTTAGAAAATAACGGAAAAATTGTCCAAAAATTCCTAAATCTATTGTATATTTGCCAATTTAGTTCTAAACCTTTTAATTTTGTTAATAGAGTTTTAAGCATTTTTATGTTTTACCAATTGAGTCCATCTGGCTAATTTTGATCGAGAATCACAAACATTGTAGTCCAGTCAACGTCGATCGTCCTACGTGACATGGCCGGCACTAATATAGACAACTTTTAATATTTTTAGATATATTTTCACAATATTTTATCTTTTTATTAATTTTTTATTTCCTTTTTTTATTTTTATTTTTGTTCCCGCTTGCTACTGGGCGAGGGCCAACAACCTCTCATTAGCCATAGGACGAGGGTCGCGGCCCTTGCAGGCCATAGCGGGGCCGGGCGAGGTTTGCAATGCCCTCGCTATAGCCCACGAAGGCTCACGACACCTTCGCTATTGCCAATAAAGGCCCAAGATGCCTTCATTGGCCTCAGCGAGGACCCCTAGCCATGGCCAGCAAGGGCTTCATGGCCCTCACCCAAAGGCCAGCGGGGGTTGCCAACGCTCAATCAATGGTTGGTGGAGTTTGCTAGCCCTTTCAATCAAAAAAGAAGAAGAAAAGAAACAAGAAAAGAAAAAGAAAATAAAGTTTTTTGAAAAATTAAAAAAATAATTATTAGTGTTAAAAATTGTCTGTGTAGGATGGCTGAAGTCCACGTCAACAATTTCTAACCAAAATTGGCTGTATAGACTCAATTGACAAAATTAAAGGTTTATGATTGAATTAGTAGAAGTACAATAAGTTTAAGACTTTTTGGATAATTTAAAAAAAAAAACAATTTGTCCAACAAGAACACAAGTCAATTGTTTGACCGCTTGCGCTCCCTCTAAATTTTCTCTTATTTGTTATTCCTATCATTCAGTCTTTTATCCTATTTTGCCGATTATCTTCTTAATGTGGTTCTGTCTACACCCTGTATTGTACGTATAATGACCGGCTTACATGCTATGGAAAGTCTCAAATCATGTGCTATAAATACATCGTTGACCCGCTTTTGAATAGCTTATACTTTTAGAAAAAGCAGTTTGTCTGACAATGATTGAATATTTACTTATAATATCTACTAAAATATGTGAAAACATAAATTAATAGTATAAAATGAAGCAAAAATAACAAGAAAGCAAAGAAAAAAAATAAAAGATGCAGCTTTAATACTTGGTACCGCTTCACATCTTCTAAAAAATATTGAAGTACCAAATAAAAATAGAGATGAAGTAACAATAGAAAAGAAAAATTTTCATTTGACACTTGACACAAATGTATTAAGCAATAACATCGCTTAAACGAGTTTAGATAAAAGGATACAAATATTTGACCAAATAAAAAAAAAAACGAACCAAAAGAGAGAGCCTCACTGAGGAAAAAATAGAAAAAAGAATTTCTAAAAGTAAAAATACATGAGAGATAAAATAGAATTATTAATTTACTGATTTATCCATTGATAGAATATTCATATTATTACTAATTGAGGTTTTAGGTTAAAAAAGGAGTGTGGTCGCTTAAAAGTAAGAGTTTCTCCTTCATTATATAACAGTGTGGATATTTGTGCTCAATTTGAGCTTGGGATGATATGAAGAAGACTTTTCACTGCAGTTTTGAATTGGATTATTAAAAGATTTTATAAATTAATTGTGATATTAGTTCTGAATTTCAGATTTATGAGTCTTTAAGTAATTCAAAATTTACTATTGATGAACTCATATAAATGTAATTTTAACTACTTTAAAATTCAGAATTTTGTTAATAATCCTATTTAATTGAGATTCTACTTGAAGTCTGAGATAGAGATAAAATTCTTAATGATTAATTTTACATGTATTGATAGTTTGTTTAAAATATATTTTTCATAAATTTATTATTAATTCCATTTCACTTCGCCTTATTTACTTATATTAATTGATTGGTATTTTATCTTTTTCTTGTGGGTTAAGTATGGATTTTATCCTTTAAGTTTCAGCGTATAAGCGATTTGGTCCTCTAAATTTTATTTTATACAAACAAGTCCCTTAACTTTTTCAAATTCATACAATCAAATCATTCGATCAACCATTCTAACTAAACTATCATATCAACTAATGACGTGGCACCATTTCAGTGAGAAAATGATGAGTGATGCTAATTTGGTGCCAACTGAGCAAAACTTAAACGCAAAAAACAATAAAATAAAATAAAATAAAAAGAGAGAAGAAAGTATACCAAAATCCTACAACTTATCATTAAAATGCAATCAAGTATAAAAATTTTCAAAAATTACGATCAAGTCCTAAAACTCGTTAAATTGAACTCTGTCTTATTTGGTAATGGTAATGAAAAATGTTGACGTAGTTTTTCTGTCACTTTTTTTATTTCTCTCAATTAGTGAGAAAAGTTTTAGAATAGTCCTAAATATATTGTATTAGTGCCATTTAGTCTTAAATATTTTAATTTGGTATCAATTCAGTCCTTTTGGCTAATTTTGATTGGATATTGCTGACGTGGATGCTGATCGGTTGACGTGCACACTGGCCAGCGCTGACGTGGACAATTTTTAATAATGTTTAAATAATTTTTTGATTTTTTAATTTTTTTTCCGAATTTTTTTTCTCTCCTTCCTTTAATCTACCTTTCGCCGGTGACTAGCCATCAGCTATGGCTGGGCAGGCTAGTCTCACTTGGCCATGGCAAGGCCGAGCCCTCTAGCCCTCACCAGATCTAACTGGGGCAAGGCTGACCCTAGCTTGGGCAAGGGCAGCCTCGGCGAGGGCTCCCCTCGTCCAAGCCAGGTGAGGCTAGCCCATTTGGCCATGGTCGGTGGCTGGTCATCGGTGAAAGGTAGAAGAAAGGAATGAGAGAAAAAAATAAAAAAGAAAAAAATTCAGAAAAATAATAAAAAATTGAAAAATTATTAAAATATTATTTTAAATTGTCCACGTCAGCTCCGGCAGTGCCATGTTACCTGGCCAGCATCCATGTCGGCAACATTCGGTCAAAATTAGCCGAAATGACTTAATTGGTACCAAATCAAAATGTTTATGACTAAATTGACATTAATTCAAAATGTTTAGGACTAAATTGACACAAATGCAATATGTTTAGGAATTTTCTGACACTTTTCCCCTCAATTAGTAGGTACTTCAGAATTGAAGAAAGTAGGGGAGAGCAAGGAATGAGGATGTGCAAAAAACCCTTCTTTAGATTGAAAGCCAATACAACAGTTTCAATGTCAATCTCTAACCACTGGGGGTTCGCTCAAGTGGCCACCCTAACATCTTGGAAGAGGGGGGTTGGGGGTTCAAATCCCCACCTTCTCAGGAGAGATTGGGGTGGGGATGATTTCATTTCAAGAGTGGGTTTCAACTCCCACGCCCTGCAAGGAGGCAGGGCAAAAGTCTGAGAGTGAGTGTTAAAGTAGGATTAGTATAGGACTAACCAAAAAAAAAAAAAATATCAATCTCTTAAATCACAGTTATTGATTTCAGCATTGTCATTGTCTGGAGCGGTAAAAGCACCGTTGGGTTCAATTTCAGCTTTCCCAACATCAATACGAATTTTAAACAGAGAAGGGACTTGAGCTGAAATATAGGTTGGTGTCCTTTCTTACCTCGTGTTTTACTTCTTCCTCGTGAGAGTCTTCCTTCAATAGCATGTCCACATCCTCTGGCGGATCGCGGACCTCAACATCATAATCTTGCTGAAGAGAGGGAGTCAAGAAAATGGTATATATAAGATAATTAAACACTTTAAAGAAGAAAACATGCAAAATCCCCAAAAATCATAGGACAATAATCCTTAGTATGAACACCTAAACGCAAGCACCCAGCAAGAATCAACATAGACGCTTTCCTCACACTTAATCACCAAAAAAAAAATCTTTTTAAAGCATTAATTGAACATAAATCCACTACAATCAAGTCAGCATTCACATATATGCATATCTTCACGTTCCCTCGAAATTGGAACATAGAAACTCGTTATCTTTGATCCAGTTTATCTTGACTTTCACAAGACATACAAATTAGAAAAGAAAGAAATCTGGTTTTAGAGACAAAAGTGGATTTTTGCCATAATCGAGTACTGGCATGATAGTTGTCACGTGGTGGGCATCATAGCTTGCTGTGTTAGCACTAAAAATAGGCGGTGGCTAGAGATGATGCTTGCTTGATCATTGGGCGGTATGATTCTGTTCGCAGCGACGATGGTATGAGGATATGCGAGCGCTCGCCTGGGCGCGATGAGGGCCGATGGCCCTCACCGATTCTAGCGGACACCCCAACAAGGGTTGCTGGCCCTCACTGACACCCAAACCCCTCGTCAGCAAAGCACGATTGTCTTAATTTCTTTTTTAAAAATAATGATTAGCTATTTTATTTTTTCACTTCTTATCCTCTTTTTATTTCCAAATTTCCAAAGACCCACATCTAAATAATAACCATGGGCAACTATAAGATTCTCTAATTCCACGTCTCACAAAAGGTTAAGCGAAGAAAAGGAAAATAGATTGAGCACTCTACGCAAATGAAATGAAATGGAGAAAAATATATAAAAAAGCTCATTTCAAAACCTTTTGCAAAAATCTTAACTTAATGATCTTAATTCCTTAGATTTCGCTTGGCAATGTTAAAGGTTTTGAGATGCTTCTTAAGGCTTCATTTGTTTTCGCGGAAAACGAATGATTTTGAAAACATTCACGATTCTTTGTATTACTTAAAATAATTAGTTGATGAAACTTATTTTCATTATCGGTAACAACTTATGTCTAAACATTTTTATGGACAATGAAAATATTTTTGATTCATTTATTTTTGTAAGCGATACAAATAAATTATTTTTAAGAAAATGTTTTTCAAATCATTTAGTTTTGGCAAAACAAATGCATTCATAGGCCAGCAATTGTCAAATGAAAATTGAAAACCACAAGCCTGTAGTAAGATCACTTCAACCATCTATTAGCAGGAGCAAATCTAATCTTTACTCAAAATACTCTGCAAATACCAATAAACCTTTTCCTTCTTTGTAAGTTCCTCATCTTCAAGTTATTTGGATAAATGTAACTTTTAATCTTTAGTCATGTACGGCGCAAATTCAATAGACCTTTCCCCCACACAATTTTCTTTATCTTCAAGATACCCCGTGCCCATTTCAAATGACTTGCCATATTAATACAATGAACTAAATCTCTTAACTTTATGGATTTGTGCAATTTGATTCTCTAAGTTTTACTTATATAATCAAGGCCTCTTAACTTTTTCAAACTCGTACAATCAAATGATTCGGTCGACCACTCTAAATAAACTATCATACTAACTAATGATGTGACACTGTTTCAGTGACAGAAAATGACAAGTAATGCTAATTTGGCACCAAATAAGCAGAAATTAAACGGGTCAAACAACAATAGAAGAAAAGGGTAAGTATACCAAGAGTCCTAAAACTTGTCATTAAAATGCAATTGAGTCTTAAATTTTTTAAAAGAGTAATCAAGTTCTAAAACTCTTCAAATTGAAATTAATCTTATTTGGTTAACGAAAAATATTGATGTGATTTTTTATTATTTTTTAATTTCTCTCAATCAGCAAGCACCTCAGAATTGAAGAATGTAGGGGAGAGCAGGGAACAACACTGTGCATGACAGTTTCAATATCAATCTGTCCAAGAACAGTTCTTAGTTTCAGCATGCTCGTTATAAGAAGCAGTAAGTACCGTAAGGTTTAATTTCAGCTTTTTCAAAATCATTACGAATTTGAATAGAGAAGGGATTTCAGCTGAGATTTCGGCTGGTTTCATTTCTTACCTCCTCTTTTACTTCTTCCTTCAACAGCACGTCCACAATTTCCGGCATATCATCGTCCTCATCACCATCAACTTGCTGAGGAGAGGGAGGTTAGAAAATGGTATATCCAAGGTAATGAAACATCTTAAAGAAGAAAACATACAAAATCCCAAATATCATAAGACAATAATAATCCTTAGTCTGAACATCCAAAATGCAAGCACCCAGCAAGAATCAACATATACGGTTTTCCTCACACTATCACCCTAAAAAATCTTTTTAAAGCATTAATTCGACATAAATCCACTAGAATCAAGCAGGATTCACATATTCGCATGTCTTCATTCTCTCAAAATCGGAATAGAGAAACTCTTGAGCTTTGATCCACTTCATCGTGACGTTCACAAGACTTAACACAGGTTAAGAAAAGAAGGAAATCTGGTTTTGGAGACAAAAGTGGATTTTTGCCAAAATCGAGTACTGGTATGATGGCAGTCAAAAATGGGGTCAGGTGGTGGGTTTCATAGCTTGCTGCGTTAGCCCTCAAAAAAGGTGATGGCTAGGGATGATACTTGCTCGATCGTTGGCCGGTATGATTCTGTTCGTGGGGATGGTGGATGCGAGGGCATGCAAGCGCTAGCCTGCGAGTGACGAGGGCAGACGGTCCTCACCGACACCCTAATGATGGTCGCTAGCCCTCGCCGGCGAAGCCCGATGGTCTTAATATCCTTTTCTAAAAATAATTATTAGCTTTTTATTTTTCAATTCTTACCCTCTTTTCTTTGATCCTCTTTTTATTTCCAAATTCCAAAGACCCACATCTAAATACTAACCATGGGCAACTATAAAATTCTCTAATTCCACATTTCACAAAATGCTAGGCGAAGAAGAGGAAAATAGATTGAGCACTCTACGCAAATGAAATGAAAAGGAGAAAAATATATAAAAGATCTCATTTCAAAACCTTTTGCTGAAATCTTAACTTAATGATCTCAATTCCTTAGATTTCGCTTGGCGATGTTAAAGGTTTTAAGATGCTTCTTAAGGCTTTTTTGTATTCGTGGAAAATAAATGATTTTGAAAATATTTTTCAAAGAACGATCTTTCATATCACTTGAAATAATTAGTCGACGAAAATTATTTTCATTATCGGTAACAATTTATGTTTAAACATCTTTATGAACAATGAAAATATTTTTTATTGATTCATTTTTTTAAGTGATACAAGTAATTATTTTTAAGAAGATGTTTTTCAAATCATTTATTTTCAGTGAAACAAATGCATTTATAATCTGGCAATTGGCAAATGAAAATTGAAAACCACGAGTTTGTAGCAAGATCACTTCAACCATCTATTAATCAGGAGCAAATCTAATCTTTACTCAAAATACTCTGCAAATACCAATAAACATTTTCCTTCTTTATAAGTTCCTCATCTTCAAGTTACTTGGATAAATGTAACTTTTAATCTTTAGGCATGTACAACGCAAATTCAATGCCTTCCCCTCCCCCACCCCCCCCCCTCCCCCAACACTTGGTAAGGAAATTGGTGGGGTGGGGATGTTCAATTGAAATTGTGGAGTTCAGATTCCACGTTTTGCAAAAAAGCATGGTAAAGGTTTGAGAGTGAGATGATAGTTAAAGTATAACATACCAAAAAATCTCCCCCCCCCACCAGCCTCTGCTTAATCTCTATTAACCTATATTTTTAAACCAAAACCAATATTAATCTCACTTTTTGCTTTTCAAAACACCCTTCCATGAAATATCAAAACTACTCGCAACTTTATCCTCATTAAATAATCACAAAAGTCACACATGTTTTATAACAATTTACTGTATATCCAGTCAATTAAACAATCACTCGATTCCTTGAAAACATGTTTCTTTTCTCTCCAAATGTAACCTGCCGATGATTACATACACATGCTACGCTTGTGTCTTGATACTAGTTTTCCTATTTATAGAATCTTTCAAAATTATCTTGATTCATCCCCATGAGGAAGTGCTAAAACATTTGACTTTTCACCCATTTCAATTTGGACAAAATTGATGAAAGGGAAGATGTAAGAATTGATACATAGAATAAATTTTTATGGGATTGATAATTATTAAAAGCAGCAGATATTTTAGCAATTTGCATCAAGCTCAAGTTTCCTTTTTGGCAAACGCAGCACAAACTAGAATTAGAGGTAAAAATTTATTGATAGCATCCTCGATCAAATGGGTGATTTTCTCACCTACTATGGATCCCATACTACCCCCAATAAGCTGAAAATCCATAACTCCAATTGCTATGGGAATATTGTATTTAGTTAGACACGGTATTGATTTATTGATTTCCTTTTCCTAATTCTAAGTTAGCCGCAACTAATCTTCTAGTTTATACGGATGAGATTGAATATTTTGACATGATATCCATATATAATTCTTTGAAAAAAAAAAGACAAGATAATATTATGTGATCATCAATAGCTCAAGGTGTTATTAATCTACTCAATGTGTAAATGAGCAATTGTCCGAGCAGAATAATGAACAACGTAAATTCCCTCTAATCATTCTTGTTACCTAACATAAACCCTATTGGACAAATCAAATTACAGTATGATTATTCCTGATAGCTTCATTAATATTGTTTTGTTATACAAATTAATTAGTCCAAGAAGGTATTCAAGCTTGTTTCATGATGCTGAAGAAAAATAAGAAGAAAGTACCTTTTCAAGAAACTTATCTCTATAATCCTTGTAAAACATGCCATCCTTAGGAGTTCCGCCTAGTTTCCCACGACTTCGAATTACGACTAGGCATTCATCTGGTACCATTGTGTTCAATGCATTTGTCCAATATTTGAAGGAGTGGCACTGGATCACTTCAAAGAGACTTAAACATCCTAACTCGTCAAGGCCCTCAAAACCCTGTAGCTCTTCGCAACGTTTGATTTTCAATTCCGCTAACATTTGCAGTTTTGACAGATCACCTAACGTTGTAATTGACGGACATAAGTTGACCTTCAGGCTCTCCAATGTTTCCAATGCCCCAACACCATGAATCTCTCTCAACTTGGCGCAGTCCTCTAGTTGCAATTCTTTTAGATTCTTCAGGCCTGGCGGGGAAAATATTATAGTTTCAAGGAGTTGAAAGCCGCCGACAGTTAAATGTCTCAACTGCTCTAGCCCGCCAAGTTGGATCGCAATTTCCATAGAGCAACGGAGCTTCAAAACTATTAGATTTTTCAAGTTGGATAAACCTGGGAAAGTTGTCATTGAGCTGAGATTTCCATGCATTGCTGATCCAACGGGCTGTATGAGAAGGTTCGGGTATAGGTGGCCAAACAGGTGAAGTTTTCTTAGACGAGAAAGAGAACCCAATGCAGTTGGTGACAAGGTAAAGGTCGGAAGGCACAGTTTCAAAGTTCCCAACTTGCATAAATTCCCAATCCACTCTAAGTTATAGGTTTCAGTGAGGATCGATGAAGGCGATGATGGAGGAATTCTGCCATTTGATAAGAAAAGATTAACTATATTAGTCAGGTTTGAGAGATCTGGAATAGACTGCAGAGACCGAGAACTAACAAGTAGATGAGTCAAACTTGGGGGAAGCGACGGCAACTTCTGCAGGTTATTACATTTCCTAAGAATCAGTTCTTCTAGGCGAGGGAGCGCAGCAATTGTTTCTGGCACTAGACGAATGCAAGTGTATGACAGATCTAGGATTCTCAAAAGGGACAAATTCCCAATTTCACTTGAAACTTCGCCCACCACAGAATGACATCTAGCACGTACCACTTCAAGCTTCATTGCCAACCTGCTGGCTGAAGAAAACTTTGCTCGTTGGCAAACTTCCATCGCCAACCCACTGGCTGAAGGAAGGTCTGCTTGTTGGCAATCTTCCACAGTTATCTCATCTGAAGTCATTAGATTTCCAAGAGGATAAGGTAATTGTTCAATTGATGTGAATGATAGATCCAACTTGATCAGCGAATTTAGCTTTGCCATCGAGCTTGGAAATTCCCTTAACTCTGGGCAGTTGCTCAAAGATAAGTGTTTTAGGTTCACTAGCAAGCCAATTTTGCTAGGCAGATTTTTTAGCTTGTAGCAACCCTCGATTTTCAAGTAAGCCAGTTGTTTTAGCTCTCCAATGGAATGATCAATTCGAACCAATTGTCGACATTCTTTGATGATTAAGCTTTCCAAAGTAAAGCACCCGGATAAGTCGATTTTGATCATATTTAGACGTGTCAACTGTAGAACCTTCAGATTGTGCAGCATCTGTGACAAGATTAAAGCTTTACATGGTGTCGCCAGACATATATAGCTATAGGAAAAGTGTGGGACAACATACATACCTTAATTTGGCTCCATCCCTCCCAAGCATTGGCATCGTTAAATTCAGAAAGTTGGAGGACAACCAAGTTTCGTGGGAATAGATTAGTTGCAATTAAATCTGGAGGAAAATGGCACCAAGAAAACCATCTTAACTTTGAAAGGAGACCGGTAAAGTCCCCGATAAAGCTCCCCCCATCTATTTCAAGGAATCTTAGATTTGGCAGCCTTGAGAAATCTTCATCGGTTAAGATGAGTAGAGTAGGATCTCCAGCTAGACTGACTGCTTCGATATTTCCTTTATTCTGCCAAACAGGCACACAATTAAACAGAGCTTTCAATTTCTCTTCTTCACATAGCAGAAATTTCTCAAATAGATTATTCTATGCAAAGATAAACAGAATTTGTGCTCTATTCATTTTACCTCTCTTGTTTTCACCATGTCCACAGCTTCCTCAAAAATCCACAATCTACTTTGCTTTCCCGGATCCAGGTTTTCCTCATGGACAATGTGGCGCCCTAGGTCTTTTAGCAAGTCATGCATCCATAACCTGCCATTCTGTGAAATGTTTATCAATGACAGAGAACTAAGGACTTCAATTTCTGTTTGTGGGAAAAAGTTGCAATTTTCCCAAATGTAAGATGCATTTATCTCCTCCTCGTGGAAGGGCAGACATGCAATATCAAGAAAAATCTGCTTTTGCTTGAAATTTAAGGCATCATAGCTAATGTTCAACTTCCAACGGACCTCTTCACGAGCAATGCTCCTTAACTTTTCTAGTGTATCTTTCCATACAGTTTCGTGCTTCCCACAAAGAAATGAACCTATGATCTTAATGATTAAAGGAAGTCCACCGATAGTAGAAACAATGTCCCTTGAAAATCCGTCATAATAATCGTCTCTAAGAGATTCTCTTTTGAATGCATGATTTATATAAAGCTGAAGTGCTTGATCAGAATTCATTTCTTTCAATTCATAAAGTATAATTTTCTCGCTACTCTCTAGGATACTCTTGTCTCTTGTCGTAATTACGACTCTACTTCCTGTAGCAAACCAACCGATCTTGCCAATTAGCTTCTCAAGCTGTTCCCTATGGTCCACATCATCCAGAACAATTAGAACCTTCTTATCATGGAGTTTTCCCCTGATAACCTCCATTCCATCATCAATGTCATTGATGTCAACCATAGGCTTAGTTTCACCGAGGGTGTCTTTTTTTTTGGTCGAATTTTCACCAAGGATGTTACATAGCAGTTTCTTTTGCAGAAGTAAAAGGCCATGGCAGCGTGATGATGCACGGATATCTGGTAGGAAGCAATTCTGATCAAAGTTAGGAATGAGGTTGTCGAAGAGAGCCTTGGCAAGGGTTGTCTTTCCAATACCAGCTGGGCCATGAATTCCAAGAAACCGTGCACAACCAAAGTCATAGCCCAACAAGTCCATTACAGCTTCCACTTGACCATCTATCCCAACTAAATGGTCAGTTGCACAATCATCTTTTGCCTTCATCTTGATTGTGATATCTTTGGCGTCCAACACAGTAAGTTTGCGTTGCTACGATGGGCTACGATCTGCCAGCAAGAGCTAGCAAGAGCCAAGGAAAACACTATAAATAGCGGGGGCTGCAGAAAATAGAAGACCGAGTGATGAGTTTTGCCGGTTGCCACACCGAGAAATTCCATATGTCTAATATAAATCTCTTTTTCCCTCAGCATTTTGCAAAATATATTTAATAAAGGGGAAAGTAAATGCATATCCACCAATAGATCCAACTCAGATAGACAGAAAAGAACATGTACAATGACAGACCGAGGGGTTGCTCCGTGCTTGATGCTATTTCTGTCGTATTTTAAGGAATTTTACATAAAATTCTATATCATGCTCGTTTGTTTGTTTCACTTATAGCTTCCTCATAAAAGAAAATATTTTCTGTGAAAATCATTTTCAAGAAATATAATTAGTTTTATTTGTTTGATAACATGCCGAAAAGCATATAAACCACTATCTTAGTGAAGAAAAGCATTTGTGATGAGACAATTGTTATGCTTAAGAAAATGATTACCTCTATTCAAAACTTGAAATTCATTTTCCTAACTAAAAGCGTGGGTTTTCTTTGTCAGTAAATACTTTTTTGTTGACTAACTATTTCAACGAATCAAATATGTGAAAGTTCAAAAAAACTAGTTCGCAAAATGCTTTTTAGTGAAACGAACATACCCTATGCATTGCAAGATTTTCTTTTAGCTCATGACATATATTGACCGTCACCATCTAGTTCAAAGTTCCCAGAAGAAAAAGAACTTTCTTGCTCTCTCTAAGGTTTAGCCACCGGAGACTGACCACCACTTCCGCCAAACCGACGACGGCCAAGCTTGGGCGGCCATCATCGGCTCCTCAGACAACGGAAAGGGCGGTGGGAACGGCGAGGCAAAAGGGAATGAGAGTTCTTTGGGGGTGAGTTGCAACACTCATTCAAATCTGGGCGACTATTGACCCCAACACAGCTCAAATATTGCAAAGGAAACAGATGGGTCGGGCGAGACTTACCTTGCCCTGTGCCAAGGCGAAACCACTGCCGAATCCTGGAGCCAAATCGCGTCTCCTTTCGAGCTTCAGTTCTCCGATGATACGGCCAGCATGGAGCCACTGCTTCGGGTCATCCGAGGCCTCACTGACATTAAAATGCCCTTCTCTCTCTTTGATTTCTTTTTCTATGATTTCTTTTCGGCCTTAGAATAATATTTTAAAAAAAATTGGCTATTTTATTTTCCCGAGGATCACCAAACCTTGTCGGCCCCATCTACCATTCCCTCTCTCCTCTTGAGAAAATATTCGGTGGTTCCAAAGCGCCACGCCAATTGCTGACGTGGCTCGCATTTTTTATTTATATCCAATAATAGATCGACACGTGTTGGATGAGGTGGAATGAAAAAAATAAAAATCTTTTTTTCTCTGTTCATCTTCCTCCCTGACAGAGAACACCCGTCCGGTCACCATCTCCGCCCCTTCCAGTGTCACTTGGCCGCATCCAGATCTGGAACTGCGAAGCCATGGCCGCAACAGACCTGGCCAACCTTTATATCTCGGCGACTCCCTCCTCCGGTCATCACTGAGCTTCAGAAAAGCTGAGCGCTAAACCTTCTCCAGATCTCGACCGAGCCATGGCCGAGCAACTCCTCCTCCAGATCTCGGTCGAGCCATCATGGCTGAGCCTTAAAAAATGATGGAACAAGTCTTGACGAGGCCATCCCTCGCCCAGATCTGGCGAGGGCCGGCCTCGTCTGTGAAGCCATAACCGCGACAGATCTGGCTCCAAGGTCTGTTGTGCGGCCATGGCTTCAAGTTCTGTCGAGAACGCGGCCATGGCTCCGCGGTTCCAGATCTAGATCCTGCCATGGCTCCAGATCTGTCATGGCTGGGCTTCACGGAAGGGAACTCGAAGGGAGGACAATGGAAGGAGACACCAGAGAGAGAGACTCCATGACTGTTCCAAGTCCCCTCTGGCTTGTGCGGTGGAGACAGCCGCACGGGATTCTCAAGTGGCTGGGCAGGCGGTGGCCCTGGTTTAGGTAAATACCTAATGCATTCCCCCCGACTGGAGAAGTAATTGAGTGGATATATAGGAATCCAAATCTGCGAATCACTCATGTTATGATTTTCTACCTCCTAGGTCTTCCCATTCCGTCATCTGGCTTTTCTTTTTTCTCTGACAAATGGTCAGAATTTCATCTGGGTTCGAATCCTACTGAGAGGTTCACTAGAGATTAAAAATTGTTGAAGAAAGAACTTTCATTTCAAGTGCGCTTCATATTTGCCTGGAGTTCGCTCTCAGAAATATAGCCATCCCTACCCCCCTCACGTCAATCCCACGAGTCCTAATGCTTACATTGCATTCGCAGGTAAAAGAGTAATTGAACAAACATTGAATAAGATAGTACCTGAAGGTTCACAAGCGACTGAATATTTATTCCATAAAAGCTCATAATAAATAAAAAGTTGCTCCTGCTACTCAGCCTAGAGCCTTGAGCATTGTACAATGACGTGCTGTAGGAGTAACCCATTACCTTCTGGGTGGAATTGCCACAACATGGACATTATATTATAGAGGATTTTACAATGAATCCATTGATTCGAGATGACTTATTTACACCCCTTTATCCCCCAACCTAGAGTAGCTAAGTGGGGAAGTAAAATTAATCCGTGTTCATACATGGTCTTACATGTAAGGGGTCTTGTACCCATGCCTCAAAATTTCCTTGCCAAGCTACATGAAACAGATTTCCGGAAGTCCTTCAAGTTGCACGTTGCTTTCTACTACATCGTTTCAAACGAAGTTTTACCTTACTTTGTGTGCCTTTCTTTTATTTGCATGTGCAGGCTTTTACGGGTGGTTGGAACAAAGACACATTTGGTTGTGAAACGATTTGCAGAGAAGAGGAGAAGAGTGGGTGGTGCAGGAAGTTGAAAAAAAAAATGATTTTCATTTTTTATTCCATCTCATCCAACACTCTATTATTGGATATAAATAAAAACGCCCGCCACGTCAATGACGTGGCGCTTTGGAATCATTGAATATTTTTTCGTTTTCCACCTCAGTGAGACAAGGGCAGGTGGAATTATTGATGTCTCCCACCAATAAAGTTGATTGACGTGTTGCCCGATGGACTTAAGGCAAAACATTTAGGACGGTTCAATTTTTTATGGGTCGTGTGATTTTAATGCTCCTAAAAGTCTTTTTCTAAAATCGGAGTCAACATCAGGTGTGGGTCTCGAGGAAAGTGGCCTTGAGTCTCGGACCTCCACCTTCCACATGGGTGTTCCACTCGAGAGCTCGTCCCACTCACACTCGTACCAGTGGAAGAAGATAACTGAGGAAGAAAGAAGATGGAATCGAGGACTGCGGTGCTTTCGTCGCTTCAGAATACTGCTTGGGAATGTGATGACTCTCGGCACGGTCCCGATGCTGCTGCTTCTCTAAAGAGGCGGAGGACTACTCGGGTGAGATTCTTTGACTTCGCGTCTTGATTCTCTCTCTCTCTCTGTGTTTAGTCTTTAGGCCTGGAAATTTGCATTATCAATGGTTGCAGCATATCTCCGTCACGCTGAAGCTTCAAAAGCATTGATCTCCCATACGAGATTCAAGTCTCATATGTTTTAACTAGGATCAAATATATCGCATCATCATACTCTATGATTATTACATTAGCTTAGCGAGAAGCATTTGAAGACCATGGATATATATCATATTCACTGCATAAATTGAGGCAATCTCTCTCCTGCCCAAGTTTCAATACTTCTTTTCTAACAACAATAGACGTATTCAACATTGTACAGTGGTTGTGATAAACTCAATTTACTCACTTGACAGGAATCTCCCGTTTCGTCCTTATTATCATGCTCTGACTTGGCTGGAAACAACTATGAAGTGTTCTTGAGTTTTAGAGGACCCGATACTCGCAACGGTTTTACAGATAACCTCTACGAAAGATTGACAGATGCTGGGGTTCATGTCTTTCGAGATGAAGAGGAGCTGCCTGTCGGAGAGCCAATCAAGCCCGCGCTGATTGAAGCGATCAAACAGTCGAAGGTTTTGATTCCCATCATCTCCAGGGATTATGCTTCCAGCAGAAGCTGCCTCATGGAATTGGTCCAAATATTAGAGTGTAGGCAAACGATGCGTCGAGAAACCATTCCCATTTTCTACGAGATTGAGCTCTCGGATGTGAAAGACCAGAGAAATTCTTTTCAGAAGAGCTTTCACGAACACGAGATGAAGGGGGTCGATAGTGAGACCATCAAGAAGTGGAAGCTGGCTCTCAAAGAGATTGGAAGGATAAGGGGATTTGAAACGGCAAATAAGGGGTAATCCATTTTGATCTTAAAATTGATGAACCAGATCGTGAACCAATCGCGCTACATATAAGAATATTCAATTTCAAGCTTTTCTGTTTAGCAACTCCACTTAACCATTTGGCTTTAAGACCAAGTTAGACCATTCACGTGCAGGATCTTTGGAAGTGCATTTAAATGCCTCCTTTGTTCTTGCCTCATGCATTGCTCCTGGTCTAACTCTGCGCATTCTGTTTTGATTATTGTTGTTCTGATTCACTTTCTCATCATGTCGCCGTGATCTGATTTCTGTAGGTATCATTCCAAGCTCGTAGCTGAACTTATCCCAACTGTTCTGCGGAAGCTGAAGAAGGGTCGACTAACTGTGACAAATTATTTAGTCGGAGTCGACCATCATGTGCAAGAGATCATGAGAATGCTTGGTATTGTGCATCACAATGGAGAAGTAATTGAAATATGTGGCAGCGATGTTCGAGTCCTTGCAATATATGGTATTGGGGGGGTTGGCAAGACTACTCTTGCAAAAGTTGTTTACAATCATCTCTATCATCACTTTGAAGGTTATAGTCATCTTGATAAAATTCCAAAATTAGATCAACATGATAGGATCTTATTCTTGCAAAATAAATTAATCTCAGATCTCCGTATTAAAAAAGCAGACTTCAAATGTTCTGATAAGGCTAAGGAATTTCTTTCTATTGGATTCCACGATAGGCAGGTCCTCATTCTTCTTGACAACGTGGAAGATGTCGACCAACTCAATGCATTTGTTGGGGAGCTCAGTTGGTTTGGTCCAAGAACCAGGATTATTGTGACTTCTAGAAACAGCAACATCCTTTCGACCCTCGAAGGGGCTGAAACCTATGAGGTTGGACCAATGGAAGAAGAAAAAGCTCTCCAGTTGTTTTCTAAGCGGGCTTTTAAAAGGGATTTTCCCAACAAGGGCTTTGAAAACCTTTCCATAAACATCATAAAGGCTCTTGGGCAACTTCCTTTGGCACTTGACCTGATAGGTTCGCGTTTGTTTAATAAACCTGAGGGTATGTGGAGAGAAATGTTGAATAAATTACAAGAAGCTCCGCATAAGGAAGTTGAACATGTGTTAAAGATCAGTTACGATGCTTTAGAAAAAACTGCGAAGGACATATTTCTGGATATAGCATGCTTTCTGATAGGAAAGGATTGGAGAATTGCCTTTTACATGTGGGACGACTGTGGTCTTTATCCTTACAGCGGGATTGACTCTCTTTGTGTCCAGTCTATGGTGAAAATTGGAGAAAACAACGAGCTGTTGATGCATGATCTACTGAGAACTCTAGGCAGAAGTATTGTGGAAAGTGAAGATCCATCCCCTTACAATCGAAGTAGGTTGTGGATGCACGATCAAGCCCTATCCACCCTATGTAGGAGGGAGGTAAACCCGAAAACCAGCACTATACATTTTTTTTTTTTACCTGCAGTTGATTTTTCTTTTAGTTTACACGGTTCCCTTTTAAACATTCAATTTGTAGAAGTGTAGAGACAGTCTATGACAAAGTTCAATTCCCATACATTTACTGCTAGGGTACTACAAGAGTTCGAGCCCTTGGTCTCACCTTTGACAGAGGATCTGATGACTGTTTCACATCTGAAGAATACAGAGGATGTGATGACTGTTTCACATCTGAAGAATTTAGCCCGCTATCAGAATTAAGGTTCCTCAAATTGGATCGAGCTAATATGAGAGGAAATTTTACTGGTCTTCTTTTCAAATTAAGGTGGCTTCATTGGCGAGGGTACCATAAAAGCTCTGAACCTCTTATTTTGTGCCTAGAAAACTTGGTCGTTCTTGATTTATCACTGAGCGCAGTGGCAGATGACTGGGAAGGTTGGACTCAAATAATGGAGGTATTAGACACGTTCCTTTTTCAACTTTTTGTGATGATTAGCTAATAGAAACTGAACCTATTCTATCTCTTTGTTCCACAGAAGGCAAACAAATTGAAAGTTTTGGACCTAACTGGATGCAGTCAATTACGTAAAACGCCATGCTTCCCAGCTGATAGCAAATTAGAAAGACTGATTCTTGAAGGATGTTCTAATTTGCTATTTATTGACAAAACCATAGGTAACTTGAAAATTTTGGAGTCTTTGAACATCAAGTCCACTCTGATTTTGCAGCTGCCGGAGGAGATAGGCTCCTTGGATAATTTGAAAGAGCTTTTGGTTGATAAAACTTCCATACGTCACCTTCGTTTCTTAAGAGGGTCTATGCAGAAACTTAATACTATCACTGCTTCCAGCTGCAAAAATTTGGCTGAAATATCCCAGTCTATTGGTTGTTTGAAGTCTCTGTCATATCTTGCACTGGATGAGTCCATTATCCCAGGACTCCCAAATTCTGTTACGTTGTTGGAGGGACTTGCAGAGCTTTCTTTAAGATATTGTCGGCAGGTAACTGCACTTCCGGACTCCATTGGGATGCTTACGTCACTACAGAAAATGGATCTGTCAAACACCAGGATTAAGGTATTGCCAGAATCCATAAAAAATTTGGATAGATTGGAGGTGCTGAGAATGAATCATACTCCGATAACTACATTCCCTAAAGATATTGCAAATCTACAGAAGTTGCGAGTCATAACGTTTACTGACTGCTGGAGAATGGAAGGAGAAATTCTGTGTGACATTTCAGGTTTATCATCTTTGAGAATCTTGGAGTTATCGGTTACCCAGATCAGTAGCCTACCAGAGAGTATTTGTCAGCTTTCTCATCTCCACACTCTCCACTTGCTTAGCTGTGACAAACTTCAGACTCTACCAAAATTACCATCTAGTTTAGTGAGTTTGCGCCGGGGAACCAACAACATGAGGGTAGTTCAGAATTTTTCATATTTGAGAGATTTGAAAGTTCTGGAATTAGTTAATGTTCCTGATGAGGGGGACATACCGTCCTCTGAGCTGTCCCAAACGGAAAGCTTTGGCTGGATATCAAGTTTATCTAACTTGGAGACCCTAAACCTGTCCCTTCCAAATGTTACTAGTCTACCAGAAAATTTTAAAGATCTTACTCAACTTAAAAAACTTGATTTGTCCTGCATAAACCTGCAAGAGCTCCCACAACTACCCTCAAGCTTGTCAAAACTACTTATCAAGAATTGCAAGAGCCAGCGGGTGGATTTCTCTAATCTAAAAACTCTGTCCGAATTGGAGCTCTGTGACTGCACTGCATCGGAAATTCTTGGTCTTGGGAACCTCCAGTTCCTGCAAGTGTTGAAGATATCTGGCTGCAATATTAAGAACCTTGATGGTCTTGAAAAAGCATCACTATTGAGGTGGTTTTCCATGTCTGATTGCCATTCTCTTAATAGGTTGCCGGACCTATCAAAGTGCACAAGTCTGGAAATTGAGGAAATAGAATTTTGCAACATTCAGGATCAACCCCGTGAGAGGCACTGTGGAAGTTGCTGCTCGAGGCGCTGTGATCGTCCGTACCAATATCAACGTGATGGTTGATGCATGTTGTGATCTTAACGGCAAGCTCCAAGGATGCTCTCTATTACCGATTGAAAGAGGTTGGAGTTTATTTCTTTCTCCAAGGTAAGTACTGCACTTTTTCTCTGCATCTACAATTGGTAGACCTTATTATTCCGACAGTGTCTCCAAGGTGAATATTTCAACTTAGTTGCTTTTCTTCATTTCTTTTTACCTGTCTTCTGCAGCAACATTTCTCTTTCCCATTGTCATATTCTACTTAATCCGTGCCTCTTCTCTGGGGTAAAAATGAGATTCAAGCAATAATTATCACATGGACTGTGAAAATGTGGTCAGTATTGAACTACCCAGTTTAATGCACTGGATGATTCCTCATTGATCTATAAACAATCAGCATGAACCAACTCTAGCAGTTCTTTTTCTGTTGAGAGCAAAAACTATTTGCGAAAAACTTTGATCTACGAGTTGATGGATTCACCAAGCTGGACTTGGTAAATTTTCGTGGCATAAGAATTTGCACGCTAGTACTTTTATTAGTATGTGGCTCCAAAATTCTGGGAGAAACCTGATGCTCCAAATTTCAGGACTGTGTTACAGTCATGCCGGATTGGACATGGAGAAATCTTGAGAAAATCAATTGCCTGAAATAAACTTTTCTTATGTCATCTACACCTGTGTTCTAATGAAGTTTAAAAATTTTATCTGATCTTTTAGATGTAATAAGATGAAATATTGCAATGCTTCATGTGAGTAAGCAGGCATATCCAAATTGTCTAAGTTTGTTGTTTTGGGGCATCGAAAGTACCAGGTTTCGAGAATTGTTCGTTATTAGGGATTTTTTGGAGAAATCATATTTGCATAATAGAATCAGACACGTCGACTATGTGTAAAGTAAAACCTGTAAAAGGAAACATGGAAAACAAATAAGTTATTGAAAGACAGTTTAGTTTGTAAGTAACACAACATGTTGTAGTGCTAAGTTGACACTTGAGTACGTCTCTGTTTGTACATTTTTACGCTTACTCCCCATTGCATAATATAGTATCATGCTCCAATGAAGGCTTCCATGAAAGTAAAGGCAAAAACATGCTTGTGATACATAAATACGTAAGTAATTTTCGTGTGAATATGAAATTCTTCATATGCCATCATGCTACTAGTTAAATGTCAAACCAATTAACAATGATTGAATGAGCCATTTCTTGCTATTACTGTCCTATCGTTTAGTCGGTAATTTCATCGATGGTAACTCAATCAAGAGATTGTGTTACTTCAACATATCTGCCTAATGAAACATTAAATAGGTGGTAGCTCATATTCCTAGTAATTATTGAATTGATGATTCGGAATCAACATTTCTTCAGATTACTCCAGGATTGGATTGGGTAGGGAGTTCGGTTTTGAACTTCTTCAGGACGACATGCGAGTTGAAGATCAAGGGCACTGGTGAAGATAAACCGAGAGGGATCAACAGCATCGCATTACGTGGGTGCGATGGTTAGACAGAAAACGAAGGGCGAAGTGCCGTTTTGTCAACCTTGAAAAGCAAGCGCGATGCACCTTGCGCCTTCCCTTGTGATTTCTGCCTGTTCTTATTCCAAACTTCTGTTAGATTTTTCTTCTTGTTGATGCTGTGTAACAAGGTCTCTTCAGTTGATGGAAGTAAGGCCTATCATCCTGTTCATCCAGGACTTATATGAAGTGTAGATTTTGCTTTCTCCATGTTGAATAATACTGCTGTGCATTATATTCTGCATCTCTCGACCTGTAACCAGCCCTCTTGGTTAGTCCATTGTCATTTGTTCTCCTGTCTCTTGCTGCAAACCAGAGACCATCGATTACGATTTCCGAACGTTTATAGGACGAAGCATGTCATAGGGATATACTTGGATGGACTCACCCAATTGCAGGATGTTTCAAGCATTTTGGCATTGAGTCCATATACTGATTTGGCAGATTTCTGAAATTGAAGCAGTTTGTTCCGCAGATGGTAAATATGTAATGTTGGCAGTAAATTTGAAATCGATGGTAAGTAAAAAGGATCGTAAAAGGTGACCGGCGATTTGTCAATCTGATAAACCATTTATACGTTACCAATAAAATAATAATTTTTCCATCAATAGTAGATTACCCCTGCTATTAGATTTTACAAGGGGCACGTAACTAGTTGTAATTTACTATTGACAAATCCAATAGCAAACTCCTAGCTATCGTTATGATGTAGTTTTGAGTGATAAATATATATTCACAGTTAGTAAGTTGTTGGAACATTGACGGTGGTAATTTGCTAACGCTATTGGTAAATTATGTCAATATACCTGATCGGCTAGTAGCAGATTATATGATTGTATCATCTTTTTTCAGAATTTACAAATAGTGTTACAAATATATTACCAAACGGAACATTATCGGAGGACTTTCTCAAGATCATTGATGAAATTTGGGTGCATCACATGCGATGGAAAAATCTGGCAATCTTGAGAGTCAAATTGACTCTGAGGTGTTTGACTTAAGCTCATGCATGATCCTTCTCGTCTTATGATTTTTTTTTTTTTTTCTGTTGAAATATTTCTCGATATTCATTGAAATTCAAGAGTTCTTAAACAAAAAGCCCAGTATAAAGGTGTCCAAACATAAAAAAAAAAATCCCAAAAAGATGAAAGGGAATTTGAACGATGGGCCTTCGCGACTCAATTAGCCACTTTGCTTGCAGACCTATAACAATGGGCTAGCAAGATGGACTTAAATTGGGCCATTCAAATCCTAGCCTCTTCAATCAGCGTCTCCAGCTTCCCCTACACGTGTGTCTTCCCTTAAAGTTTGTCCACTAGCTCAGCACAGGCGGTCTCGATCCTCCATATTACTCTCTCTCCTCGGCTCAAACCGCTTTAGAGCTTCAATTAGAGCCAAAATTTCCGTCTGAATCGGCGACAAAGACGAAACTTTCATGGTAAAACCATCCAGTAAATCGCCTCTGTCATCTCTAAGGACCCCCGAGACCACCCCTTCCGTTGCATCATCCCAAGAAAGCTCCATCTGTGTTGATTTTCAAGGTGTGTACTTTAGTTAAACATGGTGTTGGTCCTGTTGAATAAGCACGGTTCTCCTCTTCAGGAGTCTGAAGACTTTCCTTCAATTTATTCAGTTTTTCTTTTCTTTTTGAGTTGTCAAATAAAACTAATTTCGCTGAGAAAATAAAAGGAAGGTGTGGGTAAAAGAATGTAATTTAGGAGTGTCAACGGTTTGGTTAGGGTTTCAGAAAAACCGAACCGAACCGAACCAAGCCGATAAGGTGTGAATCTAACTCGAACCGAATTGAAAACCCAGTTAGGTTCGATTTGGTTCAGTTCGATTCGGTTTTTTGGTTTTCTTATTTTTGCCTTACTTATTGGAACCAAACTAAATAAAGGGTAAGAAAGAAGAGAGGTTTTAAGTTGCGTTTTATTGAGAATTTCGGTTCGGTTAGGTTCGGTTTCGGTTAACCGAACCGAACCAAACCAAAAAAAAAGAATGGTTACTTTTCAATTATTTGACCCGAAAACCGAATCGAATTGAAAATGCACAAAGTTTGGTTCGGTTTTGTTCGGTTTCGGTTTTGTTTCGATTCAATTCTAACACCCCTAATTATGATAGATCATTTAACTAGGAACGTTTCTCTATTTTTACTATTAATGAGTGTCTCAAGCATTTTATTTAGATAGTTCAATTCTCAAAATACTGATTATGCATAATATGAGAAAATCAGTGTATTGAAAATAATGAAATTTCCTTTATCAATTAGTTAACTGTTATCTATGAGACACCCGTTAACAAAAATTTGCTCTAATGGTGAGGAGCGACGTTAGATTGTCAAGGATGTTGAAGCTTGGGTTAATAGTGAAAATAAATGAATTTAAAATAAAATCTTACGGACTATGATAAGTTATTACTGAAAACAGCATCAACCATGGACGACTGGACACCGATAGCCCTCCACCAACTCTATTGAAACTAGAACAATGTCCACAACCAGTAATGACACATTTTTGAGGAATATTTTCTTCTTTTCTTTTTTTTTTCTTTTTGGGAAAAAGCTACAAAAAATCACAAACTTTGCCCAAAGTGACAAATTTACCCCAAACTTTTTTTTTTGTGACATGAAAAACCCCAAACTTTGCTAACCGTGACATATTTACTCTAAATTTTTTTTCGTAACACAAAAACCCTTAAACTTATATTTGTATGACACATTTACCCTAAATTATAGGTTATTTTCGTCTTTTACTTTTTCTTTTTCTTTTTCTTCTTCTTCTTCTCTCTTCCCACCGCTGGCCATGGCGGAGAGAAGCCGGACTCAAGCAAGGGTGGCCCTCGGCCGAGTTTGGCAAGGGTTGCCCTCACCTGGGTGTTGCCCTTGCCAGCCTAGGCAAGGACAGCCCTTGCCAGATCCAGCAAGGGCGGCCTTTGCTTGGGTCGGATTTGGTGAGGACAACCCTCGCCCGACACCAACGAGGGTCACCTTCGCCTAAGTGCAGCGAGGGTCGCCCTTGCTAGCCGCCCTCATTGGATCTGGTGATGGCTATCCTCGCTTGGGCTAGTGAGGGCAACACCCAAGCGAGGGCAACCCTCGCCTGAGTCTGACTTCCCTCCACCGGCCATGGCGGAGGGAAGAGAGAAGACGAAAAAAAGAAAAAGAAAAAAAAAAGAAAAAACAAGATGAAAAATGTCATTGATGGGGTAAATGTGTCACGATTAGCAAAATTTGGAGTTTTTCATGTCACAAAAAAAAGTTTTGGGTAAATTTGTCATTTTGGGCAAAGTTTGGGATTTTTGATGACTTTTTTTCCTTTTTTTTTTTTTTTAATATAATCACTTGGGGGAGCCCCACTAGTCGCCATATTTGGTTTAGTGGGGGCGAATACGAAAAATACCAAAAGCATCTTCACTTTTTAACCAATGGCCAATAATTTAGAAAATATTTTGCTAACAACAATCACTTGTATTTGTTGAAATAATTAGTTAACGAGAATAATTTTCATCATTGACGATAATTTATGTGGCTAAATTTTCATTGGTGATGGAAATATTTTACAAAGTTAATCACTTTTGTATGCGATACATGCAATAATTTTTAGGAAACATTTTCAAAACCATTCATATTTCGCGAAATAAACAGAATTCTTGTGAAAATTGTGATATCCTGATTTTTGGGTTATGATTTCGATTAGATAAATTGGGCATTTTATCGACGTGGCTACAGTGTTTTTCTTTGAGTTGGCCACTCACGAGATAACTAGACTAGTTGGGTAAGCTATTAAGGACTCTAAGGCAAATAGACTTGAGAATTTGACCAGGAATCGACTTCTCGACCGTGCTCATCTTTAGAGGTCATTGCGGCACAGTATAAAATCGAATTGAAATCAGAGATAGGCTGGTTCGACTGAAATGTCTGGCCAATCGTGGGTGACATCACTAAATTGGAAAATTCTTGTCGATCGGCACGAGATTGATTTTCTTATTGTTTTGGTACCCTGTGTCCGTATTTGAATCCTCGAGATTTTCACAACAACCGAGAGTCGCCAATAGGTCGAGTGGGTTCAACATGGCTCGAAGAAAATCGACCATGGGTCATTTGTCCTAAAGGTTCTGAAAAGTACCCGGTAGCCTAGGTCACGCTCAAAACGCGTTTGAGTGAAATTAACCACCAATCTAAGTCTGATTTCAGAAATTGAAAGTTCTATCATGTCACAGGTCATTTAAGGAACGTCGACTCAGTCTCAGAATATTTTTCTGATAACCGAGACTTTTTGGGAAAAAATTGAGTTAGGGCCGTTTTTAATCGGGTTTTGCAGAGGACCGTTTTTATTGTGTAATTGGGATGCAATTGGGCTATATTGATAAGGAAGAATATCAATTTGGTTGATGAGGTGTTGAATGAATTAGTGTGGGTCAATTTGATTTAATTCAAGTGGAATTAAGGTTCAATTGGAAGGAAATACCTAGCAAAATTCGTATGCCACACATACCCCCACTCTTTGGCCTACCTAAATGCTTCTAGAAGGGGTATAATTGTCAAGAAATGGTGAGTGGAATGTGACATCATATGGGTCATGGTGGCCCAAGTGTGATGACCTAAGAGAGAGAGTGTGTGAGAGGAAAAGAGAAAAGAATTGATTTCTTCCTCCCCACTTTCTCTTTTCTCCCCCCGTCGACCGAACCCCCTCCCATCTTCTTCTTCAAAAACTCCATGGAAACCAAGACCAGCGAAGGGGAAGCAGCTGCCGTCGCCGCCTCACGCCGCCTCGCCGCCGTTCGCCTCACCCCGCCCGCGCGTCGCCCGCGTGCTCCGCCGCTCGCCGGTTGCCCTCCGCGCACCTCGGCCTCCTTCTCGCCCAGCTTGCTGTTCCAGAGCTGCTGTCCAGCTCCGTTTTGGCCAGCATAGGCCACGGTTCGGCCACCTCCGGCCACCGTGCGCCCCACCTCAGCCCGCCGGAGCTCCGCCCGACCCTAGCCACCCTTACTCGCCTCAACCCGAGCCTTCCCCTCACCTTTCTCGGCCCCAACCAGCGAAGCACAGAGAGCAGAAAAATGGGTATCGCAGCAAGGGTTTGGCCCGTTTTGGCCGCCTTCCCGAGCCCGGATGCTCGGCCCGCTTTGAGGAAAGTCGATCCTCGCGTCGTTGCCGTCGTTTTGGGTGAGTTTTATACTCTAATGCCTTCTTAGTTTACTAATTACACTTAAAAGTTGATTAGTGCTAGTTAAGTGGAATTAGGTTGTTGGATTAGAGTGGATTAGTGTTTATTAGTTGATTTCATGGCATATTAGTTAAATGAATTGTGTAATTAACTAAAGAATTGCCTATAGTATTTATTGGATGCTTCTTGGGATTTTTCCCAGCCCTTATCAAGTGTTAATTTAGCAATTCGGGCATAAGTGGAATTTTTGGCATTTAAATATTAATTTTCGGAATTAAATTAATTATTTATTTATTTTCCGAAAATTCAACTGGGATGGCCAGCGACCAGAATATTATGTTGATGATTGTGGTGCAGTCCGTTTATTTAATTGAGTTTTATATTGTGCTGAATTGAATTTATTGTATTTATTTATTTAATTTTCGAGGTTAATTATTTAATTATTTATTTTTCCGGAAATTCAACCGGGATGGCCGGTGACCGGAATTTCGTGCTGATTGTCGTGGTGTGGTCCGTTTATTTAATTGAGCTCTACGTTGCATGGAATTAAATAAATTGTGATATTTTAGGGATTTACCCTAAATTGCTTGGAATTGATTGAGATTGAGTTATTGATTGGATAATGGCCAAGTGTGTTTATTCAGCATTCTTATGTTTTGTTGGGTTGTAAAGTGTGTGGAATGGTGAGAGTGGGGCCGTGATGCCACTACATATAACATTGCCGAGTGGGGCCGTGATGCCACTACATATAGACTTGCCTGTAAGGCCATGATTGAGAGTTGAAAATGAATAGTCAGAATGATCGTGTGATGATTTCGACTGACATGTAATCGACTAAGTCGATTGATTTATGATTCGAACTGGGTGTGATTTGATGTGATTGATCATTGTTTGAGTCTGATTGATTGAATGGAATGACCGTGAGTAGTCTTGTTGGTGTGAAATCGACTAGGTCGATTTGATCGATGTTCGATCAGTGCTGTGATTGTTTAGGTGTATATTTGATCTGTGCTAATATGCAGGTGGGAACTGAGACCAAGGTAAGCCCTCTGACTCATGTTGTGCATAGGCAACCCTAGGGTGTATTGGTTTACTAATCGAGTCTTAGGGGGTAGAACTTGCTGAGAGATAGTCTTATTGGTTATTGAATAACCATTTCAGGTCCCTAGATTCAGTAGACTTGGATTTTGAAGATCTCGGAAGTGCGGGGCAGTCTGCTGAAGGTTCCAGTGGGAGTGTGGAGAATGATGAAGAGAAGGATGTGGACCTGAACTCCCCTAATTGTTTGTAGACCTTGTTTTTATCGGGCTTGTATATGTTCATAAGGGTGTCGGTTTTCTGGTTCATATTTCTAGTCCTACTTGTATATCCCATTGCTTTATTGTTTGGGGATTTTTATAACTGCTTCCGCTTGTGCATTAAAAAGAAAAGGGTCGGCGATATGTAGTCTTGGGATATTGCATTTCTAAATCGACCAAAGCTTAAGGATGGTCACGTGACCGAGGGTTGGGGCGTGACAAAAATACCAAAGAGAAACCCAACTATAGTTCTCGGGAACAAGCTTGCATCTTCACAAGCGTTCCTATTTACGAAATGATCATTTTTCAAAAAGTTATCAGTCATAAATTCTTATGCCCACTCAATCTGTTCAATTTTACTAACTAAAAGCCAAACCACTTGAACCTGAAGTAAGAAGCTAAGATGATTTTGCAGGGAGGGGCAATCTGTTCTCTTAGGCCCTGCATGTTTGTGTTCTTTTCTTTTGTTCATGGACACACTGTCTGTTTATTTTTATTTTTTTGGGAACAAAAAACGAACAGAAACGCATTTGTTTGTGTTTTTGTTCCAAATTTATTTATTTTTCCCGGGAACGGGAACAAATTTTGAACAGAAACAAAAAACAAAAAAACTTGTTTCTTGTTCCTAGAACACTTTCGAGAAACAATTTTTTTCTTCTCTTTCTTTTCTTCTTATTTTTTCTTTCGCTGGTTGCCAGCCTTGGCCATCGCCGGCAATCGGCCGTTGAGTGCCGGTGACGTCGTTGAGGGCTAGCGACCTTGCCGAAGCGTCGTCGGCCCCTGGCGAGGTCGAGCTCGCCTAGCCACCGGCAAGGCTCGGCGTTGCCTAGCGGTGGCCCTGCGAGCCTCGTTGTGGTTGGGCGAGGCCACCGACCCTCGTCGACCGATTGCCAGCCAGGGTCGAGGCCAGCGATCGGCCAAAAGGAAGAAAAAAGAAAAAAGGAAAAAGGTAAAATAAAATAAAAATATTTAAAAATTAAAAGAAACAAAAAAATTATATAAGTTTACCAAAGGTGTTTCTACTCTTTTTATATTCCACAAACAAGTTTACCAAACGCGTTCTTCTGTTCAAAAATTGTACCCCGGAATAGAAATAGTTTTTTCTAATTCTGTTCCTTGGAACAATTTTTGAATAGAAATGTTACCAAACGTACCCTTAAATGCAAGGTTTGCCTCGACGTATAGTGGAAAGGTATTTATAAAAATAAAGGCACATAAGTAACCATTCGATTAAATTTGAGAATTATTTTCGATTGGAAATTGACATACTCCAAGGGGACCTGACCTAAATTCACGGCATAGAAATATCTAAAGTTCTAGTTAGACTCATCAAATGGGATGATCGGGTTGAAAATGATCTGACTCAAATTGAAATATGTTAACCCACTTTGACCTATTTTGTAGTAACTTATACCTATCTCATATTGCTAAAACACTTATATATCTAAACTAATAAGAAAAATCATAACTAAACCAAAGTAAGATCACAAAGTGAGCGAGAGCAAGATTGAGTAAGGGGAGAGAGAGTGAAGAGAGAATTATATAGGTGGGTTGGGTTTAAGTAAGTTATCAACTCATTCAATGCCCATATCTTGAGTTTTACCATTTTAAACTTGTTTATCAAATATAATTAATTTGTATAACAACTCGACCCATCAAATGTAGGTTAAGAAATCGGCCTATAATCCATTTTGAAAGGTATAGTTTTGATTAGGGGTGTTCGTTTCCTGATTCAGTCTGGTCCAACCTAGGAATTGGGAACCGGACCACCTAGCATTGGGATCGGTCTCGTTCAGTTCCCGGCTAGTCCAACATAATCAGTGGATTCATATATCTTAACCGGAAATTTTGAATTAATTGAATTGTTAATCCATGTCGCAATTTGAAACTGAGATTTCGTCCAAGATTTGCAAGGAAGACAAAGAGATGATGGGACCATGATTGTAAGGATTAGCTTGAAAAAAGGAGGATGATTTAATGGATTCTTTTCCATTAATGACAGACTCAAAGCGAGTAAGCAAGGAAAGTAAAATTGGTGAATTAAAAAAGAAACTAAAGTAAAGAAATGAGCAAGAGACAAAAGGGTCAAGTTCTATGAATTGGTGCAACAATATAAAAGAAACAAAGATTCATGTCATCATTTGAAATAAGCTGGGGCACAAGAGGAGATTAGGATTTATATTTACATTTTAATTATTTGAAAAATAAAAATATATAAATTGCTCTAGGCAATTCGATTCCCACCCTAGAATGAGGAACCAAAAGTGCATTCTAAAACTACCCAAAATTGGCCGGTCCAGCGTTTCTCGATCCAAGCGGTTGTATACGCCGACCCCAAGTTTTGATGGATTCTAACATTCCTCCTCAAGTTTGATGCATGGTTTGTTGCTGCTGAGGGCAAGTGGATCCAGCTAAAAGCAGCCTGCACAAACTGTCAAAACCGAGAGAGAGACAGAGACAAAGAACATGGAGGCCGGCTTTGAATTTGATTGGTCCTCGTGAGTCACTGATGGCGTTGTTTTGTGATGGTCAAGCAGCGACACATGTTGCCTCGTACCCTGTTTTTCATGAGAGGATGAAGCATATATATAGGTCGACGGTCATTTTGTTCTAGAAAAGCCATAGTCCCGGAAGATCAAGTCTGCATTTGTTAGAACTAATGATCGGTAGCTGACATATTCACTAAAGCTCTAAGTGGTCCCTGAATCAGGTGTATATATAACAAGCTTGCCATTTATGATATTTACGCTCCAATTTGAGGGGAGTGTTAGGAATATAAATGTGCATGTTCATTGTGTAATATCCTTTAATTGTGGGTTTTCCTATTCTATAATACTTCAATATAGTATAAATACATGTGTGCAGTCTCAACGACACATGGTTTTTCCCTCCACTCCTTTTTTCTTATTTTCACACTACTAATAAAATGTATAGAAACGGTTGTACATTAGTTTTACATGGATGATCTGCTTTGTCTAGTCTTGACTGTTGGCTAGGACAACCTACTTCATCATTTGTCCTTCATTGGTTTAATCAAGGCTCAAAGAAGTTAATCGCTCTGAGTATTGCTGTTGCATCTAAAAGCTAGTATTTATTCTTGAAGAGACACTAGAACTTTAAGTTGATTGCTGAGGGTCAGAAGAAATAACCCATTGTAATCGCGTGCAATTGGGGTTAGTCGATTGAGCGAGAATTGATCAATGATTGAGCCATTGGACAATTGACAATTATGTAGCATGGATATTGGCATCTGTGACATAGCACTTGACAACAAAGTAATATTGACATCGACAAGTAATTAAGAGGAGATCGGCAAAGTATGATGGTTGAAGAGCACGACAAGGAGGCCATCGAAATTAGGCCGAGTGTTGGATAGAGAAGAGAACACAAGGATCGAGATGAAGATTGAAGACAAAGATATTAAGTGACGGTTGAGTATTATGATAGCCTTCGGAGTTGTAACCGCTTGTGGATGGAAATGGCCCGTGCATGGGGAGCCTAGAATCTCAGAATTAAATGTGTTATTGCCTTAGTAGTAGTAACCGTGGTTAAATGGTTGTAATCAGTGGACTATATAAGTGGCAATATGCTATCATTGTAGAGGATCTCCGATCATCAAGAACACACATTCAATGTATTTTTATTATTAATGCAATGTCCTATTTATTTTTCAGTACTTCACTTGTAGAATTACTATTCATATTTCCTTGTGAAACCAATCAAAACTCCTATCTAGAATCACCATGGAACCCCATTTCAACAATAAAAATCAAAGATCAACCTCCGATGAAAGGTTTTTCACTGTTTTGGGTAAAACACAATTTCCAGTCACTGCGTGTGCATTAGCACGACTTAAGCGGAGTACCGTGGGAGGTGGGTTCTCGCGCCAGTGCTCCCTAGGGGTTTACGCCGAGCGCTTGCTGTGAGGCGGTTCCTCCAGTCCAAAAAAAAAAAAAAAACCAATGCCAAAACGCACACTTTCTTGCGTGGGAAGGAATTTGGGAAGTCATTATACTTGTGTGCGCAAGCAGTCCCCATTGCTACCTCCATTGCAACGCAGGCAACGCTCTTATCAGGTCCACGTTCTACTTTCTCCCAATTACATTCGCTCATTTCAGATCGAATCCGTTGAAGCTAATATTTAAATCTCTGTACTTCTCATTGAATGAAGTTAAAAAGTAATAGTTTTGTTGATTTGATAAATGGATTGAAATGAGAAACTATTCTAAAATCCGGTTAATAGTGTAATTATGAAATTTTTGAACAGTATCGAAGGGATGATTTGACTTTGTTATGGAAAGTTGATAGAATAGATTAAACAAATTGAAAGTTCAATGACTAGATTTAACATTTAGAAATAGATCAATGATCACATTAAACAAATTAAAAGTTTAAAGCAAATATTGGATATTCGGCCAAACTTTATGAATTACTAGTATAATTTTCCCTTTTGAAAAGGGACTCTCTAGGCCACAACCAAAAAAATAAAATAAAAAATATAGATGTATATATACATGTCTTATTTCTATTACGAGATGACGAGGTATTTGCTAGCAACACCAATCTTCGGAGACTATCATAAAAGTCTATATGCTGATCTGGGTACCGCCCAAGTTAGTAGACCCCCAAAGCTCCTGATTGCCTGCAAGATGGGTCCGAAGTGATGCTGCATTAGGAATTTTCGCCTCGGTCATTAACGAAATATATCGATAGGCATGGGTACATACACATGAACGCACATATAAAGTTACCGTGTTTTCGGATGAAACCACTTTGCAAACTTCAGAAAAACACATCTTGTTCGTGGTATCCATGTTCAAATCTGGAGTGAAAACATGAGGTAAATGGAAAAGCCATCATTTTGCCAGGGTCTCTGGAGCCTAGTCTTCATCACAGTGGCATAGCTTTCCTAGCTATGGCAGATGCGACGACTTCAGTTCATCGTCTACATATAAAACCGTTATGCTAGAGGGGAGCTCTGGCAACTCTTTGATCATGTCGCAGTGAAGTAAATCAAGGATTCGAAGATTGGAAAGTTGGTGGATCTCCGCTGGTATGCTGGAAATAGTCGAATGTCGCAGCCTCAAGATTCTCAAATTATGCAGTTTTCCAATCTCGCTTGGAATGCCCCCCTCGAGACTCAGACACCAGCAGGCATGTATTTCTTCGAGCTTGGTTAGCTTTCCGATGTCAGGAGGGAACTCTCTGAAGAAACAAGAATCCATTCTCAGCACCTTCAAGTTCTGCAGATATTTTAGCGAATGCGGAAACTTGACGATGCCTGTTCCCGACACGTCTAACTCGGCTAAGGGTATCCATATGTTGCCAATGGAGTTCGGAAGTTTTCTTATTTGATAGCAATCCCTTAATGACAAGTGTTCAAGGCTAACCAGTTCTCCAATGGAATCGGGAAGTGCTGTGATTCCGGTGCCATCCAGTGAAAGAAGTGTGATATTCGTTAGGCGACAAATCGTTTTCGATAGTTGACTCAATGAGAAGCAGTTTGAGGCACTCAGAGTTCGAAGCTGCTTTAAATAACCAATGGAGATGGAAATTTCTTGTACCGAAGTCTTGTCCATGAGAAGCTCTTCTAGAGCCGTAAGTTGACCCACTTCTACTGGCAACATGCTGAGCTCTGTGCAGAACTTCAAATTCAGGGAAGCCAAGCACTTCAAATCGCCTATCGAATGATCTATCTCGACCAATTGTGAACATCGCTCCAGAATCAATATGACCAGATTTTGGCAGCTAGAGAACTTAGGAGTAACTAATAAGTCATCACAGCCTGTAAGATCTAGAACTCTCAAGTTCTTCATCTACAAGATAGGAAAAATACTTGCATGAGTTCACTTCAAAAATATTTACGTAAGACCGAGTGATTTAAACGTAGCAATGAATTGTAAACTACCTCTATTTGGTCCCAGCCTTCCCAGTCTTTCGTGACTTTGCTCCACGACAAGTCAAGAATGGTTAAGTTTCCCAAGTGAAAATTAGTTACTTGCAGATGTCGAGGGCACCCACGCCAACGGAGCCACCTTAAATTTGGAAAAACGTTAGCGAAATCTCCGGCAATGTCTGCATGATCCAATTGAAGAAACCGTAGGTTTGGCAAGCTCTCAAAGTCTTCTGCTGTTAGTTTCTCTGAAGTGTGCCCCTGAAAGTTAAGACAGAGTGCCTCAACCTTTTCTGTTCCCTGTGATGGACGTGAAAAACGAATAGAATTAGTGAGGATAGTCTCTCTTCTTGACACGTAACTAGTCAGCAAACATTGCCAAACAAAAATGACGAACAACGTCAATTGCACACATGGTCAGAATTTGACAGTACCTGGCGAAATAGTTCTTTTCCTTTGGCGGTAAACAGAACAAAACTATTTCTTATGCTTCACGATAAAAATATGTGAAAAAAAAAAGAGCACACCAAACGTTCACCTTTTTTCTCTTTATCGTGTCGAGAGCTATTTCAGGATTAAATATTCTACTGTGGCTTCCTGGATCTGTGAGATTCTCCCCAGAAACGATTTCTCTGCCAAATTGCCTCAACATGCTATGCATCCATATCTGATTGTTTTCTCGAATTTTGGCTAGGGGAGTAAAAACCATAGCCCGAAATTTACTAGAAGACCAAAAAGAGATGTCATGCCACAGGTACCAAGCAATTCGACTATCTATACCAGTAATAAAGCAGGCAATATCCAAAAATATCTGTTTCTGCTTATCATCTAATATTTGATATACTTCCCCCAAAATAGGGCGAAAATTCTGCTGCCTGAACACTGGCTTTTTCAGTGATTGAGACCATCTCACCTCCGGTGTATTGTTGGGAACTGCACCCATAACTTCAATAAACAATGGGAGTCCTGCCATAGTATCATGAGCACAGTACAAAATTTTGTGTGATGTTGGTTCAGGTGCATGCTGCCTTATGAGTTGAAGAGCCTGATCCTTATTCAAACGACTAACATGATAAGCTCGGGTCTGAGGAGATTCTTTCAGGACAGCACTGTTTCTCGCGGTTACAAGGATCCTACTTCCAGATGCAAAGCAATCAAAGCCATCTCCAATGAGTTTCTCGACATGAAAAGCATTTTCCACATCATCGAGGACAATCAAAACTCTCATGTTGCAAAATGAGTCCCTGAAAAAATCGATTCCCCTCCTGATAAAAGTAACATCCTCAAGTTCCCGTTTCAGAACATCAGAAATCAACTTAGATTGCAAAAGCTGAAGCCCTCCTAATTCTTGAGTTGTTTCCGTAATATCTGCGAGGAAGCTACAGCCATCAAAATCCCACGAGAGTTGGCTGTATATGAGTTTTGCAAGAGTCGTCTTGCCAATCCCAGCTTCGCCGTGGATGACCACAACCATCCGCTTGTCCCTAGCATCAATATTCATCAAGTTCATGATGTCGTTTACTTGATCATCAGTTCCCACATATTTTCCGATACTGGCGACTTGTCTTTTCTCTTGCGGATAAGCCATCTCTTGCGTATTAGCCAACTACAAGAAACATTGTGATTGCTCACTGATTAGACTGTAAGGTGCGAAGAACTAGCTATATATCTTAATCTTTTCTAACTTTGTTGCGTTTGCATAAATTGTCTAAGTCACTGGTCATCCTGATCAACCAGTGACCAACATTATCGCCACGTTGATTCAAAGGACATCCAAATTTCAGGAGGGATGATCTTTTTCCCTTTCAAATTTTGTCAAACAACTAACCCGCCTTGAAATTTCTTATTTATACGCTGACAAGTGGATCTTTTGACATATATGTGCGTCTGAATGACAGTGTACATTAAAACCTCAGAGCATAGTAACAGAGAACATGACCCAATTGGAATATGATACAGGGCCGCAGATGTTCAATCAATGAAATTTTGTTGGTTCCCACTTTTATCCCGTATGTTCTCCAAAAAGTGAAACGTAACCAACATCAATGTTCTGGAGATTGCAAATTGGAGTTTCAAGCATAGAAGTGAATGGTCTCTCAATTCTGCCTTTAATTATACACAGAAAAATATCCGCACATTGCAATAAACACTATTAAAAACTAATCTACAGCGATGTTGCATCCATCACATCCTTTTACAAATCATTATTGTCAATCACAAATATCTTAATCAATATTGTCATATCTTTTTTTCTTTTTTTTTCTAAATCAGGTTAAAAAAAATTCACCAACATGAAATTTCAATAAGGATGCAAGTTAAACTTGAGTGACGGGTCAAAACATGAGATTATTCGTACTTGATAGATCTTTCCAACTTTTCCTTTGGAAATTGTTATATTCCCCAAATTTGCAAATTTTGCAAGTCTGTAAGCACATGTTATGACGTTTTCTAATTGTAGCCCTTCTTGAAATGCATAGAATTCATCTACGTAGTGCAACCCAAGGTCTAACTTATTGATGTAAAATTAAATTGTGTTACTCTTTTGTTCTAATCATTGGCTATTGTTAAGTAATGTGCTATAATTACATTGTTAGGTCGCTTTTCTAATAGCTTAAACTTTTAGCAAAAAATGGCTTATCTAATATAATACCAAAGCAGGCATTAAGGGCTTGAGTCGTAGTACTTCCTCTCAATTTTCTCCTACTTGTTATTCCTCTGTTTTCTTGTTTCATCAGTTATCCTCCTACTTCGGTTCCATCAACAACCTGTTTTGCGCATGTAAGGACCGTATTACATGCGATTGAAAGCGTTAACTCATATACTATAAATACGTTGTTGGCTCACTTTTTAATTGCTCAAACGATTAGGAACAAACGTTTTGTCTAATGAAGATTAAGTTTTACATATAACATCTACTAAAATATGTGAAAACATGCATTAATAGTATACACTAAAGCAAAAATAACAAAAAGCAAAGAAAAAAAAAAGATGCAGCTCTTTAAATGTTGGTACCACTTTTTTGTTTTTTTTTTTTGTTGGTCTTATGCTAATCCTACTTTAACACTCACTCTCAGACTTTTACGCTGCCTCATTGCAGGGCGTGAGAGTCGAAACCCACTCCTGAAATGAAATCGTCCCCACACCAATCCTCCCTAAAAAGGTAGGGATTGGAACCCCCAACCTTCTCCTTCCAAGATGGAAGGATGGCCACTGGGGCGAACCCCTAGTGGTTAATGTTGGTATCACTTCACATGTTTAGAAAATAGCAAATTGCCAAACAAAAATAGTGATGAAACAAAAAGAAACAACATTTTTGTTTGACACTTCACATAAGGGAAAATTATCAAAATAATCCTAAATCTATTGCAATTATGTCAATTCAATTCATTCAACCAATTCTAGCCGGCCGGTGTTGACATGAACTATGGCTATCTTATGTAGTATGGCCAACCCTAACGTGAATAATTTCTAATAATATATTTTTTCAAATAATTTATTTATTATTTATCTCTCTCTCTCTCTCTCTCTCTCTCTCTCTCTCTCTCTCTCTCTCTCTCTCTCTCTCTCTTAAAAGTAGGACTGAATTAACACAATTACAAAAGGTTATGATTTTTTTGGTAATTCTCCCCTCACACAAACTCATTAAAAACTTTAGATGCGGTGAAATATATATTTGACCAATTAAAAAAAAAAAACGAGCCTCAAAAGAGAAAACCTCAAATAGAAAATAATAGAAAACTATTTAAAATTGAAATTCATGAGAGAAAAAATAACTAATTGACGACATTTTAGGGGGAAAAAAAGGATCGTGATCGCTTAAAAGTAGGAGGTTCTCTTTATTTTATTGACAAGAGAGGTATGTGTGCTCAATTTGACTAAGTGATGACATGAAGAAGACTTTTCACCACGGTATTGAATTGGATGATTCAAAGATATCAGAGATTAATTTTTATATCAGTCCTGAATTTCAGATTTAGTAGTCTTTAAGAATATTAAATATGATATTTTATGGTAAAATTTTAAATTCAAAATTTCTCTAAAGACCTATTTGATTGAGATTCTACTTGAAATTTGAGATAGATATAAAATTCTTAATTATTAGTTCTATTGTATTAATAGATTTGTTTAAAACATAATTTTCATAGATATATATATATAAAAACTTCCATTTTATTTTATTAATTGATTTTTATTTTTTTGTTTTAGGGGTTAAATATAGGTTTAGTCCTTTTAAGTTTCAATTTCTATGCGATTTGGTCCTCTCAACTGTTACATGTTTAGTCAAGTCCCCTAACTTTTTGGATTTTTGCGACTGCTCCTCTAAGTTTTGCTTTATACAATCAAGTCCTCCAACTTTTACAATTTGTGCAATCAAATCCTTCGGTTAGCCACTCTAACAAAACTATCAAATCAATTAATGATGCGGCAGTGCTTATGCAACAGAAAATGACACGTGCTGCTAATTTGGCGCCACATGAGCAAAAAATAAACTGGAAAAACAAGAAAAAAGAAATCTTAATTTGAAAATATTAATCACGGTGGGTAAACGGAGCACTTGATTTCACAAAACAAAACTTATAAAACTAAATCACACAAATCTAAAAAGTTAAGAGGACTTCATTACCCAACATAGAAGTTAAAGGACCAAATTTAACTAACACTAAAACTTGCAGCAAAAATCTGTACCTTACCTTGTTCTTATTTTGTCTTTTTTTTATTGGCCAAACTTTACACTCATAGCATTTCTTATTTTAAGCCCACATGGCCTGTGCCCCCAATAAGTATAACATGTTTTTCTTATACCATACTCGATTATATCCTCTTCTTGCTTTACATCCTAGAGATCCTGAGATGTGGATGATGCCTAGGATGAAGCCTTTTAACATCTTGCTTAGGACGGACATCCCAAATAAGATGTCGAGTGGCAAAATGGCTGAAGAATTAATTATTCATCTACCTATATTATTATTTTCACCATCTTACTACATTATTAGAGATAAGGATTTCAAAACTTTATGGAAGAAGAAATCTATTTAGAAAATTTAAGATTCTTCATAAATGCATGTTAAAGCTCTCGGATTGAGTGGAGCCAATCTAATGAAGTGTAACCGTGATCCTCTCTCATAACAGCAATCTAGTGCAACGCGACGCCAAATGCGGTTTTTTTCGTGTACAGTTTCATAACATTCGTGATAATAATGATCTAATTTACAAAAGTTTATACCTTAAAGTGCACTGTAAAGAATAGTTGTCAAATCAAGATACGAATACATGAACCACAATCTCAAACTTATGAATCGTAAATTGAAATGGCCGAATCTTATGCTGCGATAAATTACCTAAAACTAGTTTTTCTTACATACACAAATATAAAGAAAGTGGAAAAATTGCAAAAGAAGTTTTGGATAAGTTTTCATGATCAAAGGTAGATATCTCCATTTGAAGTGCTCATGAAGAGAGGTACCTATATCTTAGTAATAAGTATAAAGACTGGAATGTAAACAGGAAGTATATATGCCATATCATGTTTGGCTGGTGCGTAATTTACAAATTCTCATTTATATTGTTGTGAAACTAGAATAAAAATGCACTAGGATAAAGACTACATCATTTGATAGATGAAATCTAATTAATGTGAATCGACAAAATCAGTAGATAGGTATTGAATTGATAGTTTCAATGATTAATCCATAAATTTGTTACGATTCAGTATTTCATTGATTCGCCTAATAAATACTCATCGTTAGGATCTTTTGATATGGATTAATTTTATGATATGAATCAAGAATAATAAAAATTTGGAGTACTTTGTCCCAAGCATTGCCGGCTTCTATAACTTTAATAGTAAGGTCTTGCTCACAGATGGCGACTATGGTGACCGCCTTGGGATTGAAATGTGGAGATATCATTTGTTGACACATGTCTAATTTTCTATTTTTTATTTCTTTCAGCTTTTTGTCACATAAAAGAACCTGTCCAACCCTCTGCTTTCCATCTCTAAATTCCGAAGACCAACAATAACTGCTAACCATTGGCAATTATAAAAATAAATCTACATCTCACAAAATGTAAAGCAAAGAAAAAAGAGAATAGATCGAACACACTATGCAAATGAAATGAAAAGGAGAAAAATATATGAAATAGCTTATTTCAAAACCTTTTACAAAAATGTTGAGCATCTCAGAGTAATGAAAAAGTAAAAGAAAATTCAATTATACGTATGCTAAATTATTGCAACTTACTGCTATTAATTCCTTGAAATTCGATTTACAAAGTTGACGGTCTTGAAGATGATCAGTCTGCGAATATAGATGGCAATTGGCAAAGGAATCATCTATTAGTCAGGAGCAGATCTAATCTTTACTCAAAATACTGCGCACATGCCATTAAAAATTTTCCTTCATAATAAGTTCCTTATCTTCAAGATACCTGGATAAATGTAATATTTAATCTTTAATCATGCTCAGTGCAATTTCAATAGACCTTTCCCCCACACAAATTCCTCCTATCTTCAAGTTACCCAGAGGCCTATTTCATCTTGTGATAGTAGTTTGCTATAGATCTACATCTAAATTGATGCAATTGTGGGTCAAAGTATGTATTCTACGAATTTAAATGACTTGCCATGCAGATTTTAGTACAATAAAGTAAATTTGCCAATAATTATATGCACGTCCTATTTATTTTTCTTTTCATTAATAATTAAAAAATGAATATCAGATGGACATTGTGCTAATACTTTAAATTAGTCTGAATGCAAACTCTTGTGGTTATTTTAAAATTCAATTTTACTTTTAGCTCCCCCTAATTGGGGCTTAATCATAGCAATCAGCAAAGCAGGATTTATAGCAATGAATCTTTGGCCCCCCATCAGTTGCTTACTTGTGAATTGAGCGACTGCCGGCGCCGCTCGGGGTGCCCAGCCAGCCTCCTCCGGCAACTCCTTTTGGCTTCATCGAACTCTGACAGCTTGTGGAACCTAGGACACGAAGGAGAAGCCTTTTAAGAAAGAAAAACCTAGGCAAATGTTAACAACTAACAAGAGGAATACATTAAGCCAAGGAAATGGACAAGTTTTTTGGCCGGAGCTTTGACTCGCTTGGGAATTAATAACATGTAAAGATTAATGCAATCCCAAACAAACTCACTCCATTTCTTTCTCAAAACAGATGGTACATTTCTAGTCTCAAATTGCGTTGGGTAAAGAAAAAAGTTTGATGCGGCTTCTCCTTTGAAGAGTCGCATGGTTTCTTTCTTTCATATTTATCTGTTTAGGCTAACCTGTGAATGAAAGTTTAGGATCTGAGGTTTTCTCTGACTTTTTCTGTTCCAATAAAGAGTTTGAAGTACGAGGTACGACTATAGCCACGACCTATCAATTAGGTGCTACATTGCCAAGCATGGAATCATTTTGCATTAATAAACACATGAGGACTTTGAAGTTTTTCATAAGACAATTGTCGATGGTGTCAAACTGAGGATTTCTTATTTTTCCTATATCTCTCTTAGTCATTGTCAAAATGCCCGTGTGGAGGTTACTTTTGTAAAGCTCGAATACGTACATAGTAATTTCACCATGGCATTACCTTTTTATGGGTGGTGAGCACGGAAGCGAAGAGCATGTTGGAGATGAAAACAGTAGAACAAGTCAAGCTTCATCTTATATGAATGTATTTGAATGATTGCAGACATAATAATCGTATGAAATATGAGAAGGGATTGCAGGAAAAATAGAGAAGTTCAATTTTTAGTCTCCTGAATCCTGAAGGTGTTCTACTTGACACCTTAAACTTCAAAAAGTTCAATTTATATTGCACTTTCAGACCCATTTCGAAAAGTAGCACTTTTACTTCCCTCAATTTTCAATTCCGGAAACGACTGTCAAGTTAATTTCCATTTTCCCCATGTATTGCTGGCACAAAAATGAAAGTCAAGGATAGTAAAGTTTTCCTTTTCAAAGTTTAGAACAACAATGCCACGTTCCTATATAGCTCCGAGGAAGTTAAATATCACCTTTTGAAGTTTTGAATGTACCTAACCTAAAAAAAAAGTTTCAAATGTAGAATGCATTATTTCGTAATTAAGGAGTTCAAATAGATTCTACATGAATATATATCGCTTAGTTTTCTGACATTCCAAACTTTTGGACTGGTGGGTCACACATTTGATATTATCATGGTATTAAATCAGGAAGTCTGTGTTTTCGGTTTCTCATAAACAATCATTTCTCCATCATTGATTCTACCGTCAGTCATATATATGTGGAATAACTCCATTTCATCGTTACGTAGTTTTGGCTGTTCGCCTTCATGTGAACTTTCAAGAGCTTCTGGGGTTGTCACACTCCATTGCCAATGAGATGTGTACCTCTCAAAAGGACAACCTTAGTCCTTGTGTCGGAGGCATTAAGCTATGTTCATGGAATTTCGTCAAATCTCACATGTACACGTTCTTGAATTTTACATGATTCAACTAAACCCCCTTCTTTACTTTGCTCTTTGATTAACTTCTCTTGAAAATTTTCTGGCCTACAACACGATCCTTGTGAAAACTACTTAAAAAACCAACCAAAATCAACATCAAGAAAAGCCCTCCTGCTTTAGAGAGAGAGAGAGAGTGTGTGTGTCAAAAAAAAAAAGACGCAAAATGCAGGACAAAAGAGCGACCTTTGTGAGTGTTTTCCTTTTTCCTAGAATACAAACCTTGACTAGGCGTGACACTGATGAACGTACCCTATCTCTTAGCTTTCCTGTTCACTCATGTGAAGAGCTTAAGCTTTGAATCTTAGCACGATTTTAGGATAGGTTTTCTAGGAGAAAAAAAATGGCTTTGCTTTGAATTGGTGAAGCTGGAATTTAAGGTTTCGATCCAAGCATCTCTCTCTCGCAGCATTTGTTGTATTTTTGGCTTTTAGGACTTTTTTTCACTCTTTGACCCATTTGAAAAACATGAGTCTTTTACAGTTCAAATAATTGTTAAAAAACGAGTATTTTTCGGCTAATCTAATGGCTCAAAAATTGTAGATCTCTTGCCTTTTCAAGTTTACTATTTAAGGTGTCAAATCGTGTGATATTCAGTATAATAAAAGCACACAAGATGATAGATGTGGAAATAATCAGAGACTCGATGAGAACTCAAAGATGTAAATCAACAACTCTTCATTTCATTTCATAAATTAGTAAGATTTATGCACAAGAAATTGCGCGAAAGTTGAAAATATCTAACCATTTATCTACTTCTAAATTTCCAATCGAGTGAGATCTACCCAATTTAATTATAAACTTTGGTTCTAAACCAATTAATTCATCAATGAACTGAGTCGGAGGATCTTGATGCAAACATGAATTTTTAGGGTTTCTAACCTGCTACATTGTTGGCAAAACCGCTTATGGAGACCCGCGACCATGGCGATTGGGGCCTTGGCGTGGAACTCGCACACTTTGTGCCGGCGGTGATACTGCTTGGCATCGGTCATGTCGACGGAGCAATTCTCCGCCTGGCACAACGGCGGTGCCGCCTGTCCGCTGCATGATTCGCCTTTCTTGGTGGACCTAGTGGCGGCGCTCGATCTCTTCCTATCGGCTTCGCCGCTCTCGTCTTTGTCTTCCTCCTTCTCTTCCAAATATTCGTCCTCCATCCTGTTGCCCTTCAAGCTCCTCTTGTCTTCGACAAATTTGGGCGACTCCATTCTCTTGGAGAAAAAAGAAAAGATTGGTGTGGCAAGAAAAACAAGAGAAGAGCAAGATTCAGATATAGAGGCGATGAAAAGGACGGTTAGTGGGAGTGGGGAGCACAAAAGCCATTTGGGCTTTTCCTCAAGAGAACTATAGCTCAGTCATATACTCAGAGAGAGAGAGAGAGAGAGAGAGATCTCGCATGAAGCCTACATATATGAAGAGGAGGAGAAAAAATTCACTGGTCACTTAGTACCACATCATAGGCTGACGTGGTATGTATCTTTTACCGAAACCCAATCACCATATGACACGTGAATGACCTGGACTAAATGGTCCGTTGCCCAGTCATCTTCTTCTTTCATATCGATCGTGATATCTTCTGCGCCCAACACAGTATGTTCGCATTGCTTATGATGGGCAATGATGTGCCAGCAAGGGTCAAGAAAAACACTATAAATTGCTGGGGCTGCATAAATGAAACTCTTGAGCGACGAGTGTTGCCAGTTGCCACACTGAGTAATCCCATCAACTATAATTGCTTTCTATAATATATGCTTGGATGTCTAATATAAATCTCTTTTTCCCTCAGCATTTTGCAATTTATAAATATATATATATTTATATATTACTTTCCCCTTTATTTTATATATTAAAATAAAGGGGAAAGTAAAACGATATCTACCTACATATCCAAATTTAGACATACGAAAAGAACATGTATAATGACAGACGAGGGTCGCTCTGTGCTTGATGCTATTTCTATCATATTTTATGGAATTAACATAAAATTCATATATCATGCTCATTTGTTTATTTCTCATACAACTTCAACATAAAGGAAAAGGCTTTATGTGAGAATCATTTTGAGAAAAATAATTAGCTTTATTTGTTTGGTCATTTGCTGAAAAAGCACATAAAACACTATCTTAATGAAGAAAAGCATTGGTGGTGAGAGACTTGTTATGCTTAGGAAAATTATTACCTCTATATAAAACTTGGAATTCATTTTCGTAATTTAAAGTGTGTGTTTTATTTGCCCGTAAATATTTTTCTGTTAACTAACCATTTTCAAGTAATCAAATATGTGAAAGTTCAGAAAAACTAATTTGCAAAATGCTCTTTTAGCGAAACGAACACAATTTAAGTATCGCAAGATTTTCTTTTAGCTCACAATGAGTATTGACCATCACCGTCTAGATCAAAATTCCCATAAGAAAAGGCCTTTCTTGCTCTCTCTAAGGTTTATCCACCAGAGACCTACCGCCACTTCCACCAAACCAACGACGGCCAAGCTCCGACGGCCATCATCGGCTCCTTAGACAACGGAAAGGGCGGTGCCACCGCAAGGCAAAAGGGAATGAGAAATCTTTATGGGTGAATCGTAACACTCATTCAAATCTGGGCGACCATTGACCCCAACACAGCTCAAATATTGCAAAGGAAATAGAGGGGGTCGGGCGAAATTTACCTTGCCCTGCCGAGACGAAGCCAATGCCGAATCCTGGAGCCGAATCGCTTCTCCGTTCGAGCTTCAGTTTCTCCGATTATATGACCAGCAAGGACCGACTGCTTCGCGTCATCCGAGGATCAATCGACCAAAATGCATTGAAATGCCGTTCTCTCTCTTTAATTTCTTTTTGGCCTTATTGTTTTTTTTTTTTTTAAATGGCCATTTTGTTTTCCCGGCGATCACCAAACCTTGTCAGCCCCATCTACCATTCTCTCTCTTTGATTTCTTTTTCTAATTTCTTTTTTGCCTTGTTATTTTATTTTTACAAAAATAAAATTGGCTGTTTTGTTGTCCTCAGGATCACCAATCCTTGTCTGCTGTGTTGGAAGATATGATTTTGTAATCTGTATTGTTAGGAAATTAAATATACTTTAGAATAGAAAAGGATAGTCAAATATTGAACTTCCTTTATTATTTCTTTCTTTGTAATTAAATACAGGATTACATGTACATAATCAATACAATGAAAAAGGAAGACAATTGCTTCTTCGTTCTTGTTCTGCCTTCTGCGAACACCTTCATCTTCCTTTTCTGACATGGTATCAGAGCCATCCCGGTTCTGAACTATTCTGCTTCCGCTTTCGATTACCTTCTGCATCAACCTCGAGTTCCAGTTTTTGGTTGCCAAAGGAATCAGAAACATTGATTACCTGAAGGAACCACATCTGCAAAAGAGAAGACAGAGGAATCAATTTTTATTCCAACATGTCAACAGCACAAGATCTTACCTCTATTCCCATCGATGAATCTACATCAGACGGGAATACACAAGCTTCAGAAAACCGAAATCCAGCCGCCATTATCCCTGCACCAGAACAACAACAACAAATTCCAGGCTTACCTGCGCACGTACCATGGCAACAACAGGCTCAGGCTATTACAGGGCAACCTTTCGTAGGTCACCCTTATCAATGGATGCCATATCCATGGTATCCTGGGCCTATCCCCAATGCATCATTGCCTGGCTACCATGGCAGCGCGCGGACTAATGTAGGTTCGCCGACCAATGACGGGGCAAATCCTGGCATTAGCCCGGAGCAGACGGGCGGATCGAATATTCCAGGTCAGGGAACTAATCCCTATTCGGGATTCAACAGTGCGGATTACGGATTTGGGCTGGGGGGTTCGAGTCAGGGAACAAATCCCTACCCGAATCCTACACCACCACCACCAGGTTTTTTTCCGTACCAATTCCTTTCTGCCAGTAGCCGGCCGGAACCCGGCAACCCATTGTATACAACAAACAGCGACGGCCTAGAACTGAAAATTATAAGCCAGCAATTAACAGGTGCAGATAATTATTCCAGTTGGTCGCGCGAATTCCGGCGAGCGCTCGTAACAAAAAGCAAAGAAGTTTTCATCGACGGATCGTTTCCGATTCCAACCGACGAAAGAATGGCACGACTCTGGAGACGATGCAGCCAACTGGTAAGAACCTGGGTTGGAAACTGCATCGCGCCCGAGGTCGCGGCCGGACTTCCCCCGACGGAGGATCCGAAGGAGATCTGGGAAAACATAAGAGAGATGTATGGAAAACTCGACCAAGTGAGAATTTTTTATCTAACACAACAAATTTCAGATCTGAAACAGGGGAATATGAGCATTGCGACCACGTATAATAAACTTTCGAGTCTGTGGAATGAAATGGAGGCAGCCGAAGAAAGATTCGACTGGCCAGATCACATTCAACAACAGTACAAACAGATGCGAGAAAGGGAGAAAACAACAAGATTTCTCCTCATCCTTAACGAGGCGTACCTCCCTTTTCGATCCCACATACTTACCATGGAGCCACTACCAAGCCTCGGGCGGATCTATCAACTCGCCATACAGGAGGAGAGCCAACAAAGATCTGCGGACCATGGGAGAGGAGGAGACGGAATTGCTCTGGCCACGAAGAGCCAGAGCCATTTCCGCTCATCACAGAGAGGCTCGGGGAGGAAGAGAGGCAAATCTAGGGTTTGTTTTTGAAAACGAAAACCCTAGATCGCTTTTAAAGAGGGGCACGGACGGTGGAGATTATATCCATCAATCGGACGGCTCGCGTTTTTCCCAGGGAGCGACTGGATCGGACGGCTCACGTGGCTTCGCCTCTGCTGCATCCGACGGCCCACGTTCTTTCTTTTTAAACGCATCCGACGGCTCCCGAAACAGATACTTAAATGGATCGGACGGCTCACGCTCGCCCAGCAATAATGGGCTTGATGGCTCGCGCGGCCCATATCTTGGAGGATCTGATGGTTCATATGGGCCTATTTCGGCCCAAGCTTTTCAATCAAATAATAGGCCCAATTCAAATACAAAAAATGGGCCAAAAGGAAGAGGTAAGTTGTACCGTGATTATTGCAAACGCCCACATCATACAATTGAAAGTTGCTGGAAATTGCATGGAAAGCCAGGAGAAAAAGAAAAGGGGAAATTGTCCTCAGTTTTTCAGGTATCGGGTCAGCAATTGGGAGACCCAATTACCCATGAAAAATATCATGAGCTGATGGAGACCTTGAAGAAATTAGACCCTTCAGATAAGGGAGGCAGTTTCACAGGTACATCCTATTGTTTTATGAACTCTATTTCAAAGGATCCATGGATTATTGATTCAGGTGCTAGTGATCACATAGTATGTGATAGGAATTTACTTTCAGATGTTACAAAATTATCTTTTCCTATATCAGTACAACTTCCAAACGGAAATACCACCAAAGTCACAATGACTGGGACCGTAAAGCTTAGTTCTCTTGTCACTATTAAAAACGTGTTTTACGTGCCCGATTTCCATTTCAATCTGATCTCAGTTGCTAGAGCCTGTGAAGAAAATTCATGTCACATTCTTTTCCATTCTGATAAATGTTTCTTTCAGGCCCTTTCGACTGGCAAACTGATGGGCTTGGGTAGAGTCCGCCATGGATTATATTTTTGGTTGGATTTTGCACATCTTCTTAAATTATCTCCTGTTGAATTCAATAAGTCTCTATGTAATGCTACTGCCAATGGCATTAATGTTCTTAATCATAAACATTTGGGCCATAGTGCGTTATTTCCTTACCCTAAATGTCCCATTTGTCCTATGGCTAAACAAACACGTGCTCCTTTCCAGAATAGCACTACTCGAACAGAAGATATTTTTTCTCTCATTCATGCTAATGTTTGGGGGCCTTATCATACTTTAAATCATGATGGCTCTAGATTCTTTCTCACAATTGTGAATGACTACTCCCGTGCCACTTGGATTTTTCTCATGCAATCCAAAAATCAGGTCTTTTCTCATTTAAAGACATTTCTTTCCTTATCAAAGACTCAATTTCTGAAACCAATCCGTAGGATACGTACTGATAATGGAAAAGAATTTTTTAATGCTGACTGTATTTCCTTGTTCAACATCAATGGAATATTGCATGAGAGCTCTTGTGTTTACACGCCTCAACAGAATGGCGTTGTCGAAAGAAAACATCGCCATCTTCTAGAAGTGGCACGTACACTTAAATTTCAAGCTTCAATTCCTGAAGAATTTTGGGGCGAATGCGTGATTACTGCAGCATATCTGATCAATCGCATGCCATCCCGCATTTTAAAAGGAAAGACACCTTTTGAGTTACTATATGGAAAAACGCCGAGTTTATCTCATCTCAGAGTTTTTGGGTGTTTATGCTATGTTACTACAGTGGGCCATAGAGATAAGATGGCGCCACGAGCTACTCAGTGCATTTTTATGGGCTATCCGACTTTACAAAAGAGATACAGGCTTTATGCACCATCTACAGGGACTTTCTTTATCAGCAGGGATGTTGTATTTCATGAAGATGTTTTTCCCTTTTCATTAACATCTTTGACTACAAAAGAGAAGACAAATCACCAATTCTTATTGGAAGATGATTCATCACCTGGCGAAACATTTATTCTCCCTACTCTACCAAAACAAGTTGATGTCTTGCCTACAACATCCCCTGTGAATCCTGCTGAAGATTCAATTGAGCAGCCATATATAGAAGGGTCGCCATATGCAACACAGTTGGAAGATACTTCAGACACAACGGCTACTGAGGAATTATCCACCACACCACAGGTATCACCGAGTCGTTCTCATCGAACCACTCGGCCACCAACTTGGACGAAGGATTACATATGCAGTTTCTCCAAATCATCAGGTGCTCGATATCCTATCTCCTCTTATGTCTCCTTTGATAGATTATCCCCAGAACATCTATGTTGTATAAGCCAAATTTCTGAAGATCGAGAACCTTCTAGTTATAATGAAGCCAAAGATGATATTCGTTGGCAAAAGGCCATGGAATCTGAATTACATGCGTTGATGGACAAACATACTTGGGATGTTGTATCAATGCCTGATAATCGCAAACCCATTGGATGTAAATGGGTCTATAAGATCAAATACAGGGCAGATGGCTCTGTGGAGAGATATAAAGCCCGGTTGGTGGCCAAAGGCTTCACCCAGCGAGAAGGTTTCGACTATCACGAAACATTTTCTCCTGTAGCTAAGGACGTCACGGTTCGTACTTTTTTATCTGTTGCTGCTTTTCGTGACTGGCCATTACATCAAATGGATGTTCATAATGCATTCCTGCATGGTGATCTGGATGAAGAGATCTATATGGAGCTTCCACCAGGATTACGGAGACAGGGGGAGTCAAAGGTATGTCGTCTCCGCAAATCTCTTTATGGCTTGAAACAAGCATCTAGACAATGGTATGCCAAATTCACCAGTGCACTCTTGGCTGCTGGATTCAAGCAATCCAAGTATGACTATGCCTTATTCACCTGTACAAAAAGTATGTCATCTATTTACTTGATGATCTATGTTGATGATATTCTTATCATGGGGAATGATGATTCTGCTATAAAGAAATTTAATGAGTATTTACACTCAACTTTCCATATCAAAGACTTAGGATCACCTAAGTATTTTCTTGGAATTGAAATAGCTCGCTCAGATCAGGGCATCTCATTAAGTTAGCGAAAATTCGTGATGGAAATAATATCAGAAGCAGGACTATCAGGTTGTAGACCATCAGTCATTCCTATTGAACAGAATTCTAAACCGACTTCTGTCAGTTATGACATTGGCGTATCATCTTCTTCTAATGATCCTCTGTTACAAGATCCCTCAGGATATCAGAGACTAGTAGGAAAGCTGATATATCTCACTATGACTAGGCCAGATATTTGTTATGCAGTACAGACTCTTAGTCAGTTTATGCATAGTCCGAAGCAGTCTCACTTGAATGCAGCTCTGAAGGTTGTGAAATACTTAAAAACCTGTACAGGTTTGGGAATACTTCTTTCCCGACAGTGCAACATGGAAATGACAGCCTATTGTGATGCAGATTATGCCACATGCCCTATGAGTAGAAGGTCTATTACTGGTTTCTGCATTAAATTTGGGGAATCACTACTTTCATGGAAGACAAAGAAACAGTCTACTGTATCTTTATCATCGGCCGAAGCTGAATACCGATCTATGGCCAAGACTGTATGTGAGATAGTTTGGTTGAGGGGTCTACTTCTGGATCTTGGAGCTCCTGTAAAAGGAGCAACTTTACTCTTTTGTGATAATGACTCAGCACTAAAGCTTGCGGCAAATCCAGTACTACACGAGAGAACAAAGCATATAGAAGTTGATTGTCATTTTACACGAGAAAAGATTCAAGAAGGAATTGTCAAGACAAGAGGAATCAGAACTTCAGAACAGCCAGCTGATATATTCACTAAACCTCTTTGTCAAAGACAACATACATATCTTCTACACAAGCTAGGCGTCTTGGACATATACAAACCACCAGCTTGAGGGGGAGTGTTGGAAGATATGATTTTGTAATCTGTATTGTTAGGAAATTAAATATACTTTAGAATAGAAAAGCATAGTCAAATATTGAACTTCCTTTATTATTTCTTTCTTTGTAATTAAATACAGGATTACATGTACAGAATCAATACAATGAAAAAGGAAGACAATTGCTTCTTCGTTCTTGTTCTGCCTTCTGCGAACACCTTCATCTTCCTTTTCTGACATGCTGCTGCCATCTGCCATTCTCTCACCTGCCATTCTCCCTCTTTGATTTCTTTTTGTTTTTCAATTTTTGTGGCCACTCATTGTTTTATCTTTAAAAAAAATTGGCATCGTTGTTCACCTGACAAGGATTACCAACCCTTCCCAGTCGTCGTCACCTGCTCTTCGCTCTCTTTGATTTTCTTTTTTTATTGGGCTTCATTATTTCTATAGAGAGATAAAAATACAAATAGTTTTTTTTTTTATCAAAATACAAATAGTTTAATATGATCCATAGATTTTTTTTTTTATGCATGTTTAGTTTGGTCCCTAAACTATATATTGTCTTTTCATTAATTCAAGTTCAAAAAAAAAAATTGAATATTTTCATATTGTCCAATAACTAAATTAAATATACATAAAAAGTTTGTGAATCATATTGAACAAATTAAAAATTTAGAGACAACATTGCACATTAAGTTAAAATTTATGAATCGTATTGAATAAATTAAAAGTTTAGTGATCATATTGCACATTGAGACAAAATTCATCAATTATTTATGTCATTTTTTGCTCTTATGGAAATTGACTATTTTGTTTTACTTTTTCAATTTTTTATTTTTTTTATATTTTTCTGTTTATGAAATTTTTTTTATTTGTTCTCCACCTAAGTGTGGCAAGAGTAGGTTGAATTATTGATGTGTCACACCAATAAATTTGATTGACATGTTGCTGGATGGACTTAACACAAAACATTTAGGATGGTTCAATTTTTTATGGGTCACGTGATTTTAATGCTCCTAAAAGTCTTTTTCCAACCTATGAGTCAACATAAGGTGTGGATCTGGTGGAAAGCAGTCCTGAATCTCGGACCTTCACCTTCCACATGGGTGATTCACTCGAAAGCTCGTCCCCTTCGCACCCGTAGCAGTGGAAGAAGATCACCGAGGAAGAAGGAAGATGGAAACTGCGATGCTTTCGTCGCTTCAGAATGCTTCTTGGGAATTTGATGACTCTCGGCACGGTCCCGATTCTGCTTCTCGAAAGAGGCAGAGGACTACGGTTAGATTCTTCCACTTTGCATCTTGATTCTCCCTCTCTTTAGCCTTCTGGCCAAGAAATTTGCATTATCAATGGTTACAGGCTTACAGCATATCTCCGTCACGCCAATACTTCAAAAGCATGCGATCTCCCATACGAGATTCAAGTTTCATATGTTTTTAACTAGGATCAAATATATCGCATCATCATATACTTATCATTATTACATTAGCATAGCGAGAAGCATTTGCAGAGCAAACATATATATCGATATTCACTGCATAAATTGAGGCGATCTCTGCCCTGCCCAAGTTTCAATATTTATTTTCTAACTACAAAAGACGTAGTTGACATTCGACGGTGGCTGTGATAAACTCAATTTACTCACTTGACAGGAATCGCCCGTTTCGTCCTCGTCACCCAGCTCTGACTTTGCTGGAAACAACTATGAAGTATTCTTGAGTTTTAGAGGACCGGATACTCGCAAGGGTTTTACGGATTTCCTCTACAAAAGCTTGAAAGATGTTGGGATACATGTCTTTCGAGATGATGATGAGCTACCTGTCGGAGAAGAGATTACGCGCTCGCTGATTGAAGCGATCAAACAGTCGGAGGTTTTGATTCCCATCATCTCAGGGGATTATGCTTCCAGCAAAAGTTGCCTCAAGGAGTTGGTCCAAATGTTAGAGTGCAAGCAAACAATGAGTCGAGAAATCATTCCCATTTTCTATGAAATCAGTCCCTCAGATTTGAAAGACCAGGGCCATCCTTTTGAGGAGAGCTTTTCCAAACACAAGAGGAATGGGGTTGATAATAAGACCATCGAGGACTGGAAACTAGCTCTCAAAGAGATTGGAACGTTAAAGGGATTTGAAACGGCAAAAATACGTGACGGGTAATCAAATTCTATTTAGAATTGACCTACAAAATTGATGTGCCAGATCGTAAAACAATCATGCTGTCCCTGACATTATTGTTCTTTTTCAAGCTTTTTTAGTTTCGCTACTCCACTTAACCGTTTGGTTTTCAGACAAAGTTAGACCATTCAGATGCAGGATCTTTGGAAATGCATTTAAAGGCCTCCTTTGTTCTTGCCTCATGGGGCATTGCTCCTGGTTCAACCCTGCATATTCTGCTTAGCTCTGCCGTATGATTATTGTTCTGGTTCACTTTCTCATCATGCCTCCATAATTTGCTTTCTGTAGGCATCAGTCCGAGCTCATAGAGGAGCTCATCCCAGTTGTTCAGCAAAAGCTGAAGAAGGGTCGACTAACTGTGACAAAAAATTTAGTTGGAGTTGACCATCACGTGCAAGAGATTATGAGAAAGCTCGGTGTTGTGCATCATAATGGACAAGTAATTAAAATTTGTGAAAGCGATGTTCGAGTCCTTGGAATATATGGTATTGGGGGGGTTGGCAAGACCACTCTTGCAAATGTTGTTTACAACCAACTCTATTGTTACTTTGAAGGTTATAGTCATCTTAGGGAAATTCCAAAAAAGCATCAACATGATAGGATCTTGTCCTTGCAAAATCAATTAATCTCAAACCTCCGAAATAGAAATGTGACGTTGCAGTGTTCTAATGATGCTAAGACAGTTCTTGATAAAGCATTTCGCAGGAAGCGGGTCCTCATTCTGCTTGACAATGTGGAAGATGACGACCAACTCGATGTGGTCATCGGGGATCTTAATTGCTTTGGTTCCGGAAGCAGGATTATTGTGACTTCTAGAAACAGCAGCATCCTTTCTAGGTTCGAAAAGGCTGAAACCTATGAGGTTGAACCAATGGAAGAAGAAAAAGCTCTCCAATTGTTTTCTAAGCGGGCTTTTGGGAGGGATTTTCCTGACAAGGGCTTTGAAATCCTTTCCATGGACATCATAAAGGCTCTTGGGCGACTTCCTTTGGCACTTGAGTTGATAGGTTCGTATTTGTTTAAGAAAACCAAGGGTGTATGGAAAGAAACGTTGAAGAAATTGAAAGAAGCTCCTCATAAGAAAGTTGAACATGTGTTAAAGATAAGTTATGATGCTTTAGATGAAGATGCAAAGCAAATATTTCTGGATATAACATGTTTTCTGATTGGAAAGAACAAGAGAATTGCCTTTTACATGTGGGAGGACTGTGAACTTTACCCTCATAGAGGGATTGACGCTCTTCGTGTCCTGTCTTTGGTGAAAATTGGACAAAACAAGGAGCTATTGATGCATGATCTACTGAGAACTCTAGGCAGAAGTATTGTGTCAAATGAAGATCCTATCCCTCGTAATCGAAGTAGGTTGTGGATGCACAATCAAGCCCTATCCACCCTACAGAGAAAGGAGGTAAACCTGAAAACCAGAACTTTTTTTTTTTTGCTTGCAGTTGAATTTATTTATTTTTTCAGTTTGTGCGGGTCCCTTTTAAAATTTCAATTTGTAGAAGAAATGTTAAAAACTCAGACAGTCTATGACAAAGTTCAATTCCGATTCATTTACTGCTAGGGTACTACAAAAGTTCAGGCCCTTGGTCTCACCTTTGATGAAGGATCCAATGACTGTTTCACATCTGAAGAATTTGGCCCACTATCGGAATTAAGGTTCCTCAATTTGGATCGAGCTAATATGAGAGGAAATTTTACTGGTCTTCTTTTCAAATTAAGGTGGCTTCATTGGCGAGGGTACCATAAGAGCTCCGAACCTCTTATTTTGTGCCTAGAGAACTTGGTCATACTTGATCTATCATTGAGCGCAGTGGCAGATGACTGGGAAGGTTGGACACAAATAATGGAGGTATCAGACACGTTCCTTTTTCAAATTTTTATGTAGACTATCTAATAGAAACTGACCTTTTCTATCTCTTTGATCCACAGAAGGCAAACAAATTGAAAGTTTTGGACCTAACTGGTTGCAGTCAATTACGTAAAACGCCATGGTTCCCAGCTGATAGCAAATTAGAAAGACTGATTCTCGAAGGATGTTCTCATTTGTCAGTTATTGACGAATCCATTGGTAATTTGAAAAATTTGAAGTCTTTGAACATCAAGTCCACTTGGATTGTCCTGCTGCCGAAGGAGATGGGTTCCTTGGATAATTTGAAAGAGATTTTTGTTGATAAAACTTCCATACATCATCTTCATTTCTTAAGAGGTTCTATGCAGAAACTTAAAACTATCAGCGCTTCCAGCTGCAAAAATTTGGCTGAAATATGCAAAGATATTGGTTGTTTAAAGTCTCTGTCATATCTTGCATTGGACGAGTCCAGTATCGAAGGACTCCCGAATAATGTTACATCGTTGGATGGACTTGTGGAGCTTTCTTTAAGAGACTGTCGGAGGATAACTGCACTTCCGGACTCCGTTGGGAAGCTTCAGTCACTACAGAAAATGGATCTGTCAAACACCAGAATTAAGATATTGCCAGAATCGATAAAAAATTTGGATAAATTGGAGGTGCTGAGAATGAATAAGACTCCCATAAGAACATTCCCTACGGATATTGCAAATCTAGGGAAGTTGCAAGTCTTAACGTTTTCTGACTGCCGGAGTATGCAAGGGGAAATTCCGCGTGACATTTCAGGGCTATCATCTTTGAGAATCTTGGAGTTATCGTTTACCCTGATTGGTAGCCTACCCGAATGCATTTGTCATCTTTCTCATCTCCAGACCCTCCACTTGCTCGGGTGTGACGAACTTCAGACTCTACCAAAATTGCCATCTAGTTTAGTGAGTTTGCGCTGGGGAACCAAAAACATGAGGGTAGTTCAGGATTTTTCATATTTGAGGGATTTGAAAGATCTGGAATTGGTTAATGTTCCTGATGAGGGGGACATACCTTCCTCTGAGCTGTCCCAAACGGAAAGCTTTGGCTGGATATCAAGTTTATCCAACTTAGAAACCCTAAAGCTGTGCCTTCCAAATGTTACTAGTCTACCAGAAGTTTTTAATGCTCTTACTCGACTTAAAACACTTGATTTGTCCTGCATAAACCTGCGAAACCTCCCACAACTTCCCTCAAGCTTGTCAAAACTGCTTATCAAGAATTGCAAGAGACAGAGGGTAGATTTCTCTAATCTGGAAACTCTGTCCGAATTGGAGCTCTGTGACTGCAATGTACGGGAAATTCTCGGTCTTGGGAACCTAAGGCTCCTGCAAGTGTTGAAGATATCTGGCTGCAAAATTAACAACCTTGTTGGTCTGGAACAAGCATCACTATTGAGAAGGTTTTCTCTGTCTGATTGCAAATATCTCAAGAGGTTGCCGGACCTATCAAAGTGCACAAATCTGGAAATTAAGGAAATAGACTTTTCCAACTTTGAGGATTGAGTAAGATCTGGCTAATGGGATCATGGCTGGGGGCCCTAGGGTGAATGGTCATGAAGAGAAGAGAGACCAAGAGCTTTCGGGAGAGGGAGAGAGATGGAAAGAAAAGAAAGAAATTAAAAGAAAAGAAGGGAAGAAAGAAAAAGAAGAGTGGACTTCAGCTTAGAGAGAGAAAAGGCAAAAGGCGAAAGAAGAGAGAAATGGAAAGAAGAGAGAGGAGAAAGAAGAAAAGAGGAAAGGAAATTTTTTGCTGTGCTCGTGATTTATACGACTCGCCAAGCTGACTTAATTATGTAATGCAATGCTTGGTAAGTGTTCACGCTCTTTATTCGTTCAATTGGAGTAGTTTTGGATTTAGGGCTTGAAATTCGGAATTATTGGAGATTCGTATGGTGAAGTCTAATTTTTGAGTTGTTAAGCTGCCTATTTTCATAGAAATGATAGTTTAAAGTGTTGTGAAATTGTAGGATTTTACGGATCTCGATTTGAGCTTATGGTTCGCTTGAAACAAAATTTCAAAGTTCGCCGCACGCGCTGGTTGGTTTTCGAATAGTAACTTTCAGGCTTGAATTTCAGCCGTTTTCCGTGAGTTTTTGGGCGACTGAGTTGGCGTTGTTGTAATACATCGAAATTGCTTTCTACAGAATATATGCTTTTTTGAAACAAATATATGTGGAGGAAATTATGACCCGAAAAAGTTTATAGCGCAAGGTGCGCACATGGGACAACAATAGATTTTTGCTATGGGCAAGCGTTAGTTGGCACATAGATGTCATTTTATTGATGAATAGGCATAGTGCAGTCAAGTCGTTCATAAGAATATCATTTTGCTCGGTCTTTTGATATTGTTTTTCGGTTAATTGTTAGGAATTCGAGTAGGTGAGCTTGAGTAACTATAGTAGCTTGATTTTGACTTTCTTAGGTGAGTGATACTATTTTTTTTTTGAGTTTGTAAACTCATGTCTAACCACTGGGGGTTCGCCCTAGTGGCCACCCTTCCATCTTGGAAAGGGGAGGTTGGGGGTTCAAATCCCCACCTTCTCAGGGGGGATTGGGGTGAGGAAGATTTCATTTCAGGAGTGGGTTTCGACTCCCACGCCTTGCAATGAGGCAGGGCAAAATTCTGAGAGTGAGTGTTAGAGTAGGATTAGAGTAGGACTGACCAAAAAAAAAAAAAACTCATGTCTTGAAAATTAATAAGTTATTGAGAGAGTGTCTTATTGCATAAAATCTACATCGAGCATTTATTACGATTTGGTATTTGTGAATGGTTTGTTAAATGTTTTTGGAAAGTTATTGCAAAAATATTTATATATACATGTTGATTTGTGAACTTGATTTATGCAATGTGTTATAAAAAGGTATGTGAAATTTATTTTGATTTAAGAAACGAGTTCTGAAATGATTTAAGAAATGTTTACGAAAAGTATTTATGGTATAGGAGTCAAGTTGCAGAAAAATTATATGTTTTGATTTGCAAAACTTATATTTTGTTTTGGCTTTGTGAATTATGGAGGTTATTGTGGATTAGTGTTGATGGTCAATATCAATGTAAGCTCAGTGAGGGGTTGTGGGTATGTACATACTAGTTAAGGATATTCTTGTGGACCAAGTCATCAGCAAATAATAATAAGTGAAGACTTAACCAAAGGGGAATTTTGGTCGCCTTATTACTAGACATTGTGTCGTGACCATGATTTGATATTGAGCAAAAGATCGGTCGATGGATGGACATCAACGTGTGGTTTCATATGATATGGATCAATAGAATAAACCATTGATGTGTGGTATGAGATTAACACATTTGCATGTGTTTTTATGAGATTGGTCAATGGAATAGATCATTGACATGTATTTTTATGAGATGACCAATGGATTGGACTATTGGTGTTTGCTTGTTATTATCTTGAATATTTTTCCATTGACCATATTATGTTAAAGTAAGAAATATTGCATTTTGATCTAAAAGGTTTATTAAATTTCTAGATTTGCCAAAAATGAATTATGTTTATATTTTAAATGTGTGTAGTGATTGCTTGATTCACTTAGAAGAAATGTATTACTTATTAGGCCATGGTAACTCATTCATTTCTTCCTATAATGTTTTTCAGGTCCCTCAATTAGTGACCGTGAGAGCAAAAGCGTCATCGTGGAGACTTTTGGAGTTGGACTTTGGGTGATTTGAGACTGCGTCCTTCAGATGAACAAATGGCTGTGTCACCCACATCCCTATAGAATTCGGGGTGTGATGGATCGGCCCTATGAGAAGCACTCTAAAAGTTGCTGCTCAAGGCGCTGTGACCGTCTGTACCAATATTAACATGGTGGTTGATGTTTGTTGTGATCTCAACTCTATCTGCGCGGATGCTTTCTATGTCCAATTGGAAGAGTTTGGGTTTATTTCTTTCTCCAAAGTAAATACTGCACTTTTTCTCTGCATCTACAGTTGGTAGACCTTATTATTTCCAGCAGAGTCTCCAAGATGAATATTTCAATTTTGTTGTTTTCTTAATTTCTTTTTTCCTGTTTTCTTGCAGCAACGTTTCTCTTTCCCATTGTCATACTTTACTTAATCTGTGCTTCTTCTAGTGTAAAGAAGAGATTCAAGGAATAATTATCACATGGACTCTGAAAATGTGGTGGCATTGAAGTCCCCGGTTTAATGCACTATATGATTCCTCATTGATCTATAAACCATCAGCATAAACCAACTCTAGCAGTTCTTTTTTCTTTTGAGAGCAAAGACTATTTGCTAAAAGCTTAGTTTTGTGACATAAGAATCTACATGCTAGTACTTTTTATTTGTTTGTGGCTCCAAAATTCTAGGAGAAACCTGATGCTCCAAATTTCAGGACTGTGTGAAAGACTTGCCATGCAGGATTGGACATGGAGTAATCTTGAGAAAATCAATTGCCCAAAATAAACTTTTCTTATTTCATGCGATCTACAACCACGTTCTAACGAAGTTTGAAAATTTATCTTATCTTTGTAATAAGATGTAATATTGCACTTCTTCATGTGAGTAAGCAAGCACATCCATATTTTCTAAGTTTGTCGTTTGGAGGTTTTCATCGAAAGTACCAGGTTTCCAGAATTGTTCATTATTGAGAATTCTTTGGAGAAATTAAATTTTCATCATAGAATAAGACATGGCGACTGTGTGTAAAATAAAAACTGTAAGATAAAACATGAAAAATTGATGAGTTATTGAAAGACAGTTCAGTATGTAAGTAACAAAACATATTGTAGTGTTAAGTTGACATTTGAGAACGTCCCTGTTTGTATATTTTTATGATCACACCCCGTTGCATAATATAGTATCATGCTCCGATGAAGATGTCCAGGAAACTAAAAGGAAAAACATGCCTCGCGTGAGTATGAACTTCTTCATATGCCAGCGTGCTACTAGTTAAATGTCAAACCAATTAACCATGATTGGATGAGCCATTACTTGCTATTAGTGTCTTATCTATCAGTCGGTAATTTGATCAATAGTAACTCACTCAAGAGATTGTGTTACTTCAACATATCTGCCTGCTGAAACATCAGATAGGCGGTAGCTCATGTTCCTAAATAATGAAATGATGATTCAGAATCCACATTTCTTCAGATTATCCTGGGATTGGATTGGGAAGGGAGTTCGGTTTTGAACTTCTTCAGGACGACATGCGAGTTGAAGATCAAGGGCACTGGTGAAGATAGGCTGAGAGGGATCAACAGCATCACATTGCGTGGATGCGATGGTTAGACAGAAAACGAAGGGCGAAGTGCCATTTTGTCAACCTTGAAAAGCAAGCGCACCGCACCTTGCGCCCTCCCTTTTGATTTCTGCGAGTTCTTATTCCAAACTTCTGTTAGATTTTTCTTCTTCTCGATGCTGTGCAACAAGGTCTCTTCTTTGATGGAAGGAAGGCCTGTCATTCTGTTCATCCACGACTTGTATGAAGTGTAGATTTCGTTTTCTCCATGTTGTATAATACTGCTGTACATTATATTCTGCATCTCTCGACCTGTAGCCAGCCCTCCTGGTTAGTCCATTGTCATTTGTCACTCTACTGTCTCTTGTTGCAAAGCAAAGACCATTTATTACGAATTCCGCACGTTTATAGGACGATTGTAGGAAGCATGTCACAGCGGGGATAGACCTAGATGGACTAACACGATTGCAGGATGTTTCAAGCAATTTGGCATTGAGTCCATTTATTGATTTTGGCAGATTCTGAAATTGAAGCAGTTTGTTCCACGGATGGTAAATGTATAACATCTGCAGTAAACTTGGAATCGATGGTAAATATGAGGGTCGTAAAAGGTGACCGGCAACTTGTCAGTCTGGTCAACTATTTATAAGTTTCCAATGAAATAACAATTTTGCCATAGATAATCCTAATATAAATTACCACTTGCTTTTAGATTTCAAAAGGGGCAACTATTCGTACGTTATCAATGAAATCAAAAATTTCACTATCGACAAATTTAACAGCAAATTACTAGCAATCATTGTGAGGAAAAATTACTAAAAAAATCTTAAACTTATTACAATTGTATCAATTCAATCATATACCTTTTTTTGGCGTTGACGTACGCTTAGTCTGGTTTTCCTTTTTTTTGGCCTACTACTAAACATGGAAATATACATTCGAGAAGGCAAATAGGGATTTGGAAAGATTCAAATTCATGACCTCCTGCTATGATATTATGTAATTATGTAAGACCACCGCCAATTATTTTAAAAGTTTAAGCTATTAGATAAATGTGTAATTTATTATTTAAATATTCTAACAAGCTAGATGAACTGAATTAGACCATATTAACACAATGGCAATAAGTTTAGGACTTTTTTTGGCAATTCTCTCATTGTTGTGAGGTAATTTTGTGTGATAAATTATATATAGACACACACATGTAGTTAGTATTAGTTGGTTACTGAAACATTGAAGGTCGTAATTTGCTAACATTATTGACAATTTTCGTCAATGTACCTGATCAGTAGGTAGCAGATTACACGATTGTACCATCTTATTTAGAATTTACAAATGGTGTTACAACTATACTGCTGAACAGAACATTACCGAAAGACTTTCTCAAGTTTGGGTGCATCACATGTGATGGAAAAATCTAGCAATCTTGGGAGTTGAATTGACTCCAAGGTATTTGATTTAAGTTCATGCATGTTCCTTCTCATCTTGTGATTTTTTCTATCGAAATATTCCTCGACATTCATTGAAATTCAAAAAACCTTCTAGCCGTACTCAATTGGTTCTATTCTCCCAAAAAAAACCCCGATATAAGAGCGTCCAAACATTAAAAAAAAAAAAAAAATCCCAGAAAGATGAATGGGAATTTAAATGATGGATCGTCGTGACCCAATCAGCCACTTTGCTTGCAGACCTATAACAATGGGCTAGCGAGATGGACTTAAATTGGGCCATTCAAATCCTAGCATCTTCAATCAGCGTCTCCAGCTCCCACTACACGTGCGTCTTCCCTTAAGTTCGTCCACTAGCTCAACACAGCCGGTCTCGATCCTCCATATCACTCTTCTCTCCTCGGCTCAAATCACTTCAGAGCTTCAATTAGAGCCAAAATTTCTGTCTGAATCAGCGATAAAGACGGAACTTTAATAGCAAACCGTCCAGTAAAGCACCTCTGTCATCTCTAAGGACCCCCAGACCACCCCTTTCGTTGCACCATCCAAGAAAACTCCATCTATATTGATTCTCAAGATGTGTACTTTGGTTAAACATGGTGCTGGTCCTGTCGAATAAGCACCGTTCTCCTCTTCAGGAGACCGAAGATTTTCCTTCAATTTATGCAGTTTTACTTTTCTTTTTGAGTTGTCAAATGCAATCAATTTCACCGGGAATATAAAAGGAAGCTGTGGGTAAAAGAATGTTATCATGGATATCTGTCTTGATCCATCATTTAACTTCGAATTTTTCTTTATTTTTACTATTAATGAGTGTCTCGGGCATTTTGTTTAGATAATTCAATTCTGAAAGTACTGATTATGCATGACACGAGAAAAATCAATGTATTGAAAATAATAAAATTTCCTCAATCAATTACTTAACTATTATCCATGACACACCTGTTGACAAAATCTTTGCTCGGCAAGGAGCATTGTCTGCGAGACTGCGACCAGTAATGATAGAAATTTTAGATTATCGAGGATATTGTAACTTCGGTTAATCATGAAAATAAAGGAATTTAAACTAAAATCTTACGGACTATGATAAGTAATTACTGAAAACAGCATCGACCGTGGACGGCTGGAGAGCGATTGCCCTCCAACAACTTTGTTAAAACAAGAACAATGTCCGCAACCAGTAATGGTACATTATTTCGTGTGATTTTTTTTTTTTTTTAAATAGTCACTTTTGTTGATACATTGTTTGAAAATATTTTTCTAAAAATAGTCATTTGTCTTAGTTAAAATAATTAGTTAATGAGAAACATTTTCATTATCGATAATAATTTGTGTCTTTAAATTTTCATGGACGATGAAAATATTTTATAAAAGTTATTTCTTTTTGGATGTGATACAAGAGAGTTTTTAGAAAAACGTTTTCAAAATCACTCATTTTTAACGAAATAAATTAAATATCTATGAAAGTACCAAATAGAAACCCGATTGTTGTTCTTGAGAACAACCTTGCATCTCCACAAGCCTTCTTATTAAAAAACTATCATTTTTCAAAAAGTTATCAGTCATTTATTCATATGCCCACTCAAGGTGTTCAATTATTAACTAAAAGCAAAACCACTTGAACCCGAAGTAAGAAGCTAAGTTGATTTCGCAAGGAGGGGCAATCTGGCCAATTACATTCAGGGTTTTGCCTCGACGTAATGAAGATGTATTTAACAAAAAAAAAAGGTTCATAAGTAATCCTTCGATTAAATTTGAGATATTATTTTCGCCCAGAAATTGATATACTCCTACAGGACCCGACTTGAATTCATGGCATAGCAATATTTGGACCTACATGATCAAAAGTTCTAATTAGACTCATTAGATGGGATGGTCGAGCTGAAAATGGTTAGACCAAAATTAACATGTCTTAACCCATTTTGACCTATTTTGTAGTAACTTATATCCCTCCCATATTGCTAAAACACTTATATATCTAACTTGATAAGAAAAATCATAACTAAACCAAGGTAAAAGCACGGAGTGAGAGCGAGAGCGAGATTGAGTGAGGGGACATAGAGTGAAGAGAGTTATAGAGGTAGGTTGGGTTTAAGTTAATTGTAAACTCGTTCAATATTCATATTATCTTGAATTTTGTCATTTTAAACTCATTTATGATTCATTTATCAAATATGACTAATTCATATAACAACTTGACCCATCAAATGTAGGTTAAGAAATGGGCATATAATCCATTTTGACAAGTTTAGTTTTGATTAGAAGTGATCATTTTCCAGTTCAGTCCGCTCCAACCAAGAATTGGTAACTGGACCACCTGGCCTTGGGATCAGTCTCGTTCGGTTCCTGGCCAATCCAATAGAATCGATGGATTCATATATCTTGGCCGAAAGTTTTGGATTAATTGAATTGTTAATCCATGTCGCAATTCAAAACTGTGATTTCATCCAAGATTTGCAAAGAAGACAAAGATTATGGGGCCATGATTCTAGGGGCCAGCTCGAAAAAAGGAGGAAGATTCAATGGATTCTTTTCCATCAATGACGACACAGCCCGAGTCAATAAGGAAAGTAAAATTGGTGAATTAACAAAGAAACTAAAATAAAGAAAGATACAATTGACAAAAGGGGCAAGTTTTATGAATCCATGCAACAATATAAAAGAAACAAAGATTTACTTCATCATCTCAACTAAGCTAAGGCGCGAATTTAGGTCTACACTTTAATTATTTAATAAATAAAGAAATAAACAAATATAAATCGCTCCGGGCAATCCGATTCCCACCCTTGAGCATGGAACCAAACCGAAAGTCACCGGTTTTAATTTTATGGAATTGGATCGACGCCATCTAGAACTACCCAAAATTGGTCGGTCTTTCGCCCTAGTGGCCACCATTCTATCTTGAAAGAGGGAGGTTGAGGGTTCAAATCCCTACTTTCTCAGGGGAGGATTGGGATGAAGACGATTTCATTTCAAGAGTGGGTTTCGACTCCCACGCCCTGCAATGAGGCAGGATTAGCGTAGGACCGACAAAAAAAATAAAAAATTGGTTGGTCTTAGCGTTTCTTGATCCAAGCGGTTGTATATGCCTACCCAACCGAACCAAACCGAACCGTTAAAAAAATCTTCCGAACCGAACCGAAACCGAACCGAACCGAATACGAACCGAACCGAAATTTCGGTTCGGTTCGGTTCGGTTTTTCGGTTTTTGGTTTTTAACCTTTGATTTTCGGTTTTCGTTTTCTTTTTTCTATTAAACTCATATTTCCCCACTTTTATTTGTTGGTTCGGTTAACCGATAAAAACCGAACCGAACCGAAAAATTTCGGTTTTTAATGAAAACCGAACCGAAAAAACCGAATTTTTCGGTTCGATTCGGTTCGGTTACTGACACCCCTACCTACCCCTAGTCTTGATGGATTCTAACGTGCCCCCCGCCCCCCATGTTTGTTGCTGCTGAGGGCAAGTGGATCCAGCTAAAATCAGCCTGCACAGTCTGTCAAACCGAGTAAGAGAGAGAAAGAGAGAGAACATGAAGGTCGGCTTTGAATTTGATTGGTCCTCACGAGTCACTGCATAAACAACGTCCGTTTTTTCGCTCATTTTCATACCTGGAGTTCCTTCCCCACTTTTTACTCTCTCTTTTCCTGTTTTTCCTTTTTTGGGGGACCAACGCGGCAGCTGAAATGGCGGAAACAGCATAAAAAAAGATATCACCAGACGACAAAACGCCATCCCGAAAAACAACCACAGAGAGAGAGAGGGGAGGGGAGAGATGGTGGCGGCGATGGAGGATCAAGAAGAGGGCGTGATGGCGACGGACTTCTTCTGGTCCTACACCGACGAGCCCCACGCCTCGCGGCGTCGGCAGATCCTCTCTCAGTACCCTCAGATCAAGCAGCTCTTCGGCCCCGACCCCTGGGCCTTACTCAAGGTCGGTCCTTTCGCCGTCAAAATTACTGCTTGATTCGGTTTTCTTGGTGGGTTCGGGTCTCGTGGAAGTGGGCAGTTCTTGATTCGTCCGGGGAATGGGAGTCTTTGTGTGGGTTTACTTGCGTTGCGTTGCATTTGCATTGTCTCTTTAGTGATGATTTGCTCTTATTCTCGTGTCGGTGTCCGTCTCGAACTGAGCTACACTGAATCTTTCTCTTTGGTTTTGCTGCGTTCGTGCGTAATTATGAGTGGATACGATGTCGCCATCCGAATCCATCTAGTCCGAAGTCGGTGCGGTGATTCGCGGCCTATTTAAATGTTTGAAGAAACTCCTCAGCGGGATTCCCTCGTGGGTGTTCCTTTTTTTGCAGATCTCGATTAGCATGTTTTCCATTGTTGCTTTCTTGTAAAGAAATGGAAAAAGTGTTCTTTTTGGAGCTTTAAGCCTTCTATTGGCCTATTGACCTTGATTTTATTTGGTTAGAGATTTCTCTTCCATTTTGCATTTTATTTGAAAGAGCTAATTCAATTAGGCTTTTTGCTTCTCCATTGCTGATTGCGCAGCGCAAGCTGCTCCACGATTCATTTTATCTCGTAATTTCTTAAGGGGGTGTAAACTGTCTCTCCTTGGTTTTTTTTTTTTTTTGGGCGATTCAGCCTTGCATAATGAGATGAACTCATTGGTCCTTTGTTGCCCTGAATCGAAAATTTAAATAACTGGTCTTTGGTAACTTCGGTGATATTGTTATTTCTTTTCTTGCAATTGCGTATGCATCAGAAACCACTAGAGAACATTTGCAAATCTACAGTATCCTGATTTGTGGAAAGGTGGTCGCTTTTTAGATGTTTTGGTGAATGTGACTTGTTGAGAGCACCTTAATGCATACGCCTAGGAGTAATGTGCCAATTTGTGCAATATATGTCAGCTGTGTCTTTTAACTTTGATCATCTCATATATTGTCTTTTATCATTTTGTGCAGATTACTGTTGCAGTGCTGCTACAGCTAGGAACTGCTACTTTGCTCCATGATGCAGGGTGGCTAAAGATTCTGGTTATCTCCTATTTCTTTGGCTCTTTTCTCACCCAAAATCTCTTTCTAGCCATCCATGAACTCAGCCACAATCTCGCCTTCTCAACTCCGGTATACAACCGCTGGCTTGGAATATTCGCTAATCTCCCCATTGGTGTTCCCATGTCTGTAACCTTCCAAAAGTATCACCTGGAGCACCATCGCTACCAGGGAGTTGATGGGATGGATATGGACCTTCCGAGCCTCGCTGAAGCCTATGTTGTGAGAAATGCTTTCACGAAATCCATATGGGTAGTCTTACAACTCTTCTTCTATGCTCTGCGACCTCTGTTTCTCAAACCTAAACCTCCTGGTATTTGGGAGTTCCTCAATTTAGTCATTCAGGTAGCCCTCGACGTGTCCATGGTTTATTACTGGGGTTGGAAGTCTTTTGCTTATTTGATCCTTTCTACATTTGTTGGGGGTGGAATGCACCCAATGGCTGGTCACTTCATCTCAGAACACTATATTTTCAAGCCAGACCAAGAGACATATTCCTACTATGGTCCCCTGAATCTCATGACATGGAGCGTGGGATACCACAATGAGCACCATGATTTCCCTAGGATTCCAGGAAGTAAACTTCATAAGGTGAAGGAGATTGCACCTGAGTATTATGAGGGGCTCGATGCATATAAATCTTGGAGCCAGGTCATTTACATGTATATTATGGACTGCACTGTGGGGCCTTTCAGCCGAATGAAGAGGAAACCATCGGCCACTTCCAAGAAATCTGAATAGATTCACCTCGACTTCTCTCTTCTTGGTTCTCTGTATTGGTTACTGCAATTTTTTCTCTGTGATTATGTACACTTAAGCAAGTAGTATTTATGTAGCTGTAGACTGAAAAGACCGAGTTATTTGTTGATTGGTTAATTTAAACACCAGATAATTTATTAATTTATGTTGATGAGGCATCTGGTATATGAGGTCTTTGGGAAGTATCTTTTAGATACTATCACACTTGTCATTGAAATAGGGATGGCAGTGGGCAAACCTCGGCACAAAAGTCCTTACATTTGTGATGAGATAAGATCTTCCTCTCTACAATTTTACCCCTAATTGTGGACGGGTATGAATACTGCCAGTCCATTGTGTAAATATCGAAGGGCGAGTCATTCCTGTAGAGAGTATCCGCTTCATTGACTCGGTCAAAGGCTGATGCTAGTGCCAGGTATCTCTTTAGAAGATTGGCTATCTGATGCTATGGTGGGCATTTCATGAACTTGGTTTCAAATACTCGAAACCTTTGACTTTTGAACTGTAGGGAGTAGTGATTTTGGGCCCTGAGAGTTTATACGTCTGAGCTTATCGCTATTGGTAAGCGAAAATTTGATCTTTAACTCTTTGACAATGATTTTGACATTCCTCACATTTATTCTCGTCAAAGCCAAAAAGGAGAAGGTACTTTGTTTTATGGTCTTACTAAACAACACCAGTAAGCACCAAGCAAAAATTAACATAGACGCTGTTCTCATCTTGCTGTCAATTTCTTGCTTCAAAGCTTCTGCGCTGAATCCTTATCTAATTATCAATAACTATGACTGTAAGGTATAGAAAAGCTCAAGCAGCAAAAGCTTCCCCAAGGGTGAAGAGGAATGCTGTTGAACGCAGCTTTTTGCTAAGAGTTTTCATAAATATTTTGTAATCTTAAGCTTTAAACACTGGGTCCCAAATCAGAGTGGTTTGTTGCGTTTTAAATTCAAGGGCAACCCGACATCATTGATTAGTGAGTACTAATAAATTTCTTGGCTCATAACGATTTTCTTCGGCTGTGTGCAATTGACTTTTCAATCAATTCCAAAGCTTATATACTCGATAACTTTGTCAATGACATGCTAAAGTTATTCAAAAGTGGGGCGCATGACATTTTTTAACTGGTCTTGGGTTTTCAATCAATTCAACTGCTCATTGATGGCTACCTTGCAATAACAGAAAACGCAGGATAGACACCGGCCAAAGGATATGGTTGTTGCTCTATTAAGCATCATTCAGCTTGATCTAAACACAATCGCATGTCATGACAGCAATCAACACCTTCCGTTGCTATGAGAACCATCCTCAAATCTCATTTACATGATCAAAGAAGTTATCCTTCTCCAGAACTTCACATGCCGACTCAAAAGTTTCCTACGTAAACACGCTTCATGATGTTATGCTAGCTCTAGTTATACAATTTGTATGCTTGTTTCCCTTCCCGATCATCACGAGTCATCAAATGGCAACCATCTTCAACTGTTTTTAAGATCGCTCCCCAGTTTTGCTGATCTAGTGCATCAGCTTACATGCTTAATGGAGTAAAATCAACAATTCTGAGATGCGACAGTATAATCTCCTCAATCTAATAATTTTAGCACATCCATCAGGGCCTTCGTTGGATTAGATTGCTTCACATGTCATGTCACTCTCAAACTTCAATGACGTATAAGCAACAAAGTTCTGGCTTATTGCCTCTGGCGGCGAAGATGCTCTCTCATGTGCATGTGCACATCTGTCTTCACTACTAGCCTCATTTTCTTTGAATCCTCCCACAACAAACCACCATACTCCCGTGCAAAGTCGCAGGCAGCCTCAAAGACATCCTACAGAATTAGAGAGACCAAACATAAAAAATAATCCTGGTACTGGAAGATGAGTATATCACTTGAAGTTCGCCAATTTTTACCCGAGAAGGAAATTCGTCATAGAAATGTGCAGGAGTCATCTCAACCCGGTTAAGATCAGATTCCCACAATCTAATCTGTCAAAAAACTGGAAAATGAGATAGGAAATGGCTTTGCCAACTATAGAAACTTCAGAAAGAGCACACCAGGATTGATGTGTCAATTACAGATTACAAGCTATGAGTTAATAAAATTGAAGCAGTCATTTTTCCAAAGTCATGGGTGGTCATCATACAATCGTCACACTTAATCTGGGTACCTCATTGAGAAGCAACATAACCAAGTCATTGCCTGAGTCGGAAATCTAGTTCTGTTCAACTACTAAAAGGTGATTTTTTTTTTTTAAAGCAGATAGCTGAGATGTGATCAACATTTGTGGGATGGGGGTATGACTGATAGGAACAGGACGTAACTGACACCTGACAGAACCGATTTATGTTAATTTCCTGGCATGCGATTTTAAAAGGACTAGGTACTGGAGATTAAGCACCAGCATTCGAGGAAGTATGTTGTGTTGTTTGCAAGATAAGACTAGCTACCATCTTCTCTCTAATTGATGTCTCTCTTAAGTCCGTCTAGTCCAGATGTCTAGCCACGTGGTGATGTTAGGAAACATGTAGAACCGAGCCTGAATTAATTGGCTGGATTAAGAACATAAAGGATGGACTACTCCGAACTCATGATCAGGATGGTTTGGATTGCTCGTCTATACCACATGCAAGATGAGAAATGAAACAATTCATTATCAAAAGTTACCTAATGTTGCTCGCTGAACTAAAAGCCATAGGTAAGATGAAGTACAGGAATGAGGACTTTGATGCTTAGAGCAGTCAATTACTTTTCAAAACACCGTTAGCATTTGCAAACTGTACTTGTGAATTAATTCTGTTCTGTGTCATTGAACCTTTATAAAAGCCTGTAGTGGGGAGCAGCTGATGCTTCCCTGCTTGAACTTTATGAAATGCAATGGTTTACTTATCTTAAGAAAAGAAGGAAAAAAAGTAATGTCAACCAGGGATGGTACCTGATCTGTAACATTTTCGGGAACAGACGGTACTCTCTCCGCGACACGTTGATGCGCATTTTGTTGGAGAAAAGAAATAATCTGCAGCACGAAAAAAGAAATTTGATGAATTGCAGGTAGTAGTTTTCTTCAATTATGTAAGCATTCATCCACAATAAGCTATGCCTGCATCTATTCTTGAAGCAATGATATTGACATAATATCTAAATCAGGTGCGTATAACAGCACTATCTGATTACTGATGATGGATGTCAAAGCAAAATCTCATCATCAGAAAATTGAAGAGATATTGGTAGTCCCAATACAAGTAACCATAATAGGCCAAAAACTAAATATGCTTTCACAAAGCATTAAATTTTAAGTAATTCAATAACACCATCAGATGCCTCTTTCTAAATATCAATCATCCACAAGGAAAACCTTCACAAGGAGCTCCATGAATTTAAACAGGCACATAAAATCAGGAACCTTGCAAGTCAGTCAAATTCGCTCACAATGATAGGGCCTCTAAGAAGGAAATAAATCCTAACAGAAACAAATATTATGTTCACACTATAGTCCACACAAAATTTTATAAAAATGAAAGTTGCCCACTAAGCAACAAAAACTTACCTGCTCTGCTGTGATCCCATTGTCAAATGCATTATACAAGCTTTCTTTAGTTATAGCCCCCACTATGAGGTTTGGTAGCTGATACTCAATTCTGCAATATAAGCATTCTATTAGTACCTCTGCAGTAGATGACAAACAGAAATAAGTTTGTAGAATGCAGAAAATGGTGGAGATCAGGTATATTATGAGAAGTAAAGAGAATTGACCAATAGAAAAGAGCAGATGACTTGAGAGAGAGAGAGAGAAAGAGAGAGAGAGAGAGAGAGAGAGAGAGAGAGAGAGGAAAACTGTGTGCAAATGACAAACAATAAAGATGGCAAGTCTATTCCGGATACCGCTTTTGTGTCTGTGGGATCAAGCAAACATCTAATTGTTCATTCTGTAACTTGCTAATTCACAATTAAGGACTCATTGGCCAGGATATAATCTTCTATTCCTTTAAACCCGTTTAGCACCATGCTAAGAAGACGTGCAGTTTGAATCTATTCTCAAGAGATTCTAAGAATCTATTTTATGAGAGACTGTGTTTGAAGGGGCACTAAGTTGCTCGCTTTCCCATCTATCAAAAAACCCACACAATTGTCAAGTTCTCAAATTTAGGACATGCATAAAATTATATCGTGACAGGTTTTAATTGAACCATAAAAAAAATCCAAATATTTGCGCAAAACAGTTATTGTTAATTCCATGCAGACATAAGTCAGTCTTGTATTGCAAGAGTGGGCACGGGATTTTAGCTTTGAAAAGAAAGTTCTCCTGTAATAATGGATAGAGAATCACAAGTAATTTAATGGTTGTCATCTTGAACTCAAGACTTACTTCACTGGATTTGCCCGCAAGGGATCCAGCAACATTAAAGTAAGTAGAGCAATTGGCTGCTCCACGTGAACACCTCAAACAAAACATGATTTAAGATTTGGGTTTCTGCATAGTGGCCTGTAGATAAGCATATTGGCCCCAGGGCCCAGTAAAGGAAAGATGATGAAGATTGATTCCTTTTCCCGGAAAGATTGCAGGTTCCCAGCCCATATAACACCCCACAATTCAAATGGTGAACAAAATGAGATCAGAAACTTCCATGACTAGACAGAATAGAAAACGTGGAAAGAAGAAAGCAGGCAGAGATTCAGAGTAGGAAAAATATTATTATGGAATAAAATTAACCAGTGGCACAATTTCATTTGATGTATTGCATGCTTGCTCAAATCCAGTTTCTTTCCGTCTCCTAATCCAACTTTTTTATGACCATACCTTGAGAAAAGTCGCAGAATTTCACAATGCAACTTAGATGTCGAGTACGCATAAATCCTAAAATTTGTTTCCACAACAACAAATCCCTGCAGAGAGAACAAACCAAATTAAAAATTTTAGCAGCATAACATGCATAATACTGGAGGTCTAATGTCCCAATGGAGAATACATGGAACTTCCAAAAGTAATAGTGGTTCAAATTTCAAGGGAGAACATAGAACTTTCTAAGACATAACAGATCAGTGGCAGCATTTGGACAAATTTAAAGCCCTTCCACAAGTGCTAGAAAAACATGCAGGTAAAGAAAAGGTGCATGGTTTGTCTAATGTTTGCAACTAGAAAAAAGCATGTCTTACAATTACTGTCCTTGAGACCTGGCCTGAATTGTTAGCAACACTTAATCAATCAATATAGCAATTAGCAATTCAAGAGGTTGTCGTAAACGGGTATTCAGTTGTGCATGGTTGTGCAATGTTAATTTATAGAAAACATAACAAAAGTAATTACACCTTTTCATGAATCAACAAAGAAGCTATTGTTTGCAAAATAAAGAACAAAAACATAGTGCCCACAGTCATATCAAATACGCAAAGGAAATACCTCTTTTCGAGATGATGAATCAGTCAAACTCACGGAGAGATTAGTAGTTAATTTGGTTGGTATGAACCAACTTTCTTTTCTTCCCTGGGAATATACACATAAAAGTAGCAATAAATCCGTTAAAAGGTTTTATTTATAAAGCAAGCGCTACATCTTGCACCAATAAAAAAGAACTAAAGAGCTGCCATACCTGTTGAAGTTTGACTAAGCCCAAGTCAGCAAGGTCCTTGAGTGTGTTCCTCTGGACTTCAGTCAGCGTATTCATGTTATATGCCTAGCACACGTTTGACAAGCACGACAGAGTCATAGTGAGTCACCTAAGCAAAGCTTTTCAGGCAAACATTGCACAAGCTCAAGAGATTTATTTCATAGAAAACTTATGTCCTGTGAAACTTTGTGCATGAACTTAACACATGCAAACTACTGTACCTCTCCTGTAGCATGAAAACTAAGCTCGAGCAGAAATGAAATCAGATCAGCTGAATCTACATCTCGCTCCTGCACCAAATTGAGACTCCATTTAGAAAGAGAGCGGCAGATACTGCAAATAAATGAACATGTCATCTCTATTGAATGAAATTTCATCAGCAAAGTGTTTTTGACAAAACAAATCAACAATATGTCAGGTTGTCAAGTCAACGGACAAACTCAATGACACTAATGGTGTCGACAATTGTGGTACAGCACTATCCTATTCTTGAGTAATCATAATTCTTTTTATAACTCTTTCATGAGAAAGAAAGGCCCACGATGAAAGACTAAAAAAAAGCTATAGCTGTAGGTAATGCCTTAAAGTATATCAGACTTAAAGCTCAACACCATTGAAGAAGAGATTATAGGAGAAGTGAGTTGAGACCCCCTTACACTATTTTGTGATTCCACAAGACAGCATTACACTCTCAGTCCCTTAAGCCAGTGAGGCTGGTGAGACAAGACAGGTTTCTACTTTGAACTTCCACAGAAAGGAGGGTATTATCTCCAATTAGTTGAACTCTAAACTTGCCACTGCAATAATGGACCCCCCAACTATACTTGTGAAGAAGCTAGAAGATGCATATGTCTCAATGGCTCATCTCCTGGAATCATGTTGATCAAGATGTGAATATTCAAGAGCCCAAACACCCACTACATTAGGATCACAAATTCCACTAGGACAAGCAAATGCAAGTAGTCACCAACAGAGTTGAGTGAAAAGACAATTACTTTGCAGAGCTCTCAGATTGTGTCATTACAGAGCCAATCATGGTTTATGCTATTGAATAGCTAAAATCCTCTTAGAATTAGCCAATAATTCGAGTTATTCTTATTTCATGAACATGACCTGTAAGGAATGACTTGAAAACGAGGATTCTAACTGGTCACATACAGAGGAAATAAAAGGAATAAGGTGGCTGTACATATGTGAATATTATTCATTATACAATCATACCTCAGAATTTGATATGTATTCTCTGATGATGTACCATAGTTGTGCATTTGTATCCATCAACTGCAGTTCACACGAAGCAACTATTATTAAATAATATGCCAACAGACATGCCAACCGACTTAAAAGTGGGTCACGATTCTTTTATGCGTACCAAGAACTGGAAGCCACTCTCAGTTAACCTAGGAGGTTCTTTGTCCCTGTAGAAATGGCACAGACCAGTCACCAATCAACCAGATTTGCAACCATCCAAAAAGACCTCCAAACATATAATATATGTAAAGAAAAATAAACAACCTCTGAGTTAGAAGTCCCCTTTGGAAGATTCTCATCATAGAGGGGCTTATATTCGTCACCTTTTCAGCTTGGGTTGAGTTTATAAGTTGCAGAAGAAAACACTGTTTATCACAATTGAAGCTTCATGAAAGAGCAAAGTAAATGAAGCAACAAAACCAATCAATGGCGGCTAATTAAACTGATAAATTCAGTCAAATGAGCAAGACTTTAAGAAGAGTCAATGCAGCCATCTGTAAGAAGAAAGACCGAAGAAGAAGAAGAAGAAAATTCTCACCTCCCATTGTTCAAGAGCAAAGGCCTCGAGATCCTCCAAGCTTGGGAGCCTGGCGGTGATGTTTGATGGCATTGGTTCCCTTGGCAAAACTCCTCTGCATGGTTCAACTTTCAGTCATGCACTAAGGATTGTGTCAAGAAAAACAACTCGTGAACTAAGCTGAAGTTTTTTTTTTTTTTTAAAAAAAAACTAAGCTGAAGTCCAATATTTGGCAATTTACAGGAAAAATACTTGGTGACGGAAGATATCCCAATAATTCTAATGCCATGAATACGCCTTACCAGGATGATCTATTAATATGTATCAGTACTATATGTATCTATCCATCTTCAGCCATGATTTGATGCAGTAATATGAGAAAAAAACAGAAGCAAGGAGAAAAATGAGCAGCGGAGACATGCTAGCATAAATGTGATAGCATGTTCTTAAGATTGGCAAAGGCAGAAAAGATAATATACAACAAAAAAGTGGGACTATATGATCCTTAATTAGGTAGGAACAAGATAAAACGCAAAAAAGGATCTATGTATTATAGCTTTCATCAGTTGACTTAATTCAAAATGAATGCTTAAGGGTATATGTCAAATTGGTGATCCAGAACCTGTGAAGCATTGCAAAGTTTTTCATTTTTCTGCAATGTATGATACATAAAAAATTCCAGCAGAAGCTATACAACAAAAATCATATCTTATCATTGGGCTTCAAGAGCTACTTAACAAAAGGTTGAGTTCTCAGTTCTCGACAAAATCTTGAAACATATTGATGTCTCGATGCAAACCCGAGCTACATATTACCCAAGATAAGTTCAAACAAAGCATCGTTCCTCTCTATCCCACCAGATCCTAAAAAAAAAATGAAAGAAATTGAAGCCACAAACAAATCTGTAACTTACCCACAGGTTATGTGTTTCTGGAGGTTAGTCTGAAAGGTTGGATTTAGCCTGTAGCTGGTTCCGCTACTTCTGCCATTACAATTTTAAATTCAGAAACTGACAGAGTAAAAACAAATCAAAAAGTTTATAATACGAAATTCTCTCTTGAATTTCCACAAAGTGCAAATGCTTGTTCTGATTACCCTCACAACCCAGAGAGAGAGAGAGAGAGAGAGAGAGAGAGAGAGAGAGGGATAATTGGCAATGCATCTCTGAACGACTTCTAATGTCAACAGGTATAGGATGTGGCACAAAGAAAATTTAACAATAAAGAAAACAAGTAAATTGACATGCAAAAATCCAAGGAAAAACAAAATGAATTTCTGTTTCCAGTGCATGCAGATTTTTTGCAAAATAACATAGGAGGTGAACAACTGCAAAGAAAAGATGCTTATATGAAATCACGTGCTTGTAGATATGAAGAATTAAAAATTGATCGAACAACTTTCTACAGAAACTTATACAGTGGAAGCCATTTATTATGAGCAGCTTATGAGGTAATTAGATTAGCCATATATATGGTAACTACAGACAAGCATTTCGCTATTCCGCAGACTGAAGAAGCATACAGTTACCAACTAACTTACTTATCCCAGACGTCTTGATTTGTTTGTAGGGTTTACAAAGATGTAAAGGAAGGGCCGGGGAAGACATTTCTACCAAAAAAGGGTGTACTGTCACACAATCTACTTGCCTTTCAGCTTGACATATGAAACATGAGCAGGCCTATAAAAATTCCCTTCAATCACAAGGAAGCTAAATTCTCATAAATTTGAGTGTCAAACTTCCCACTTCTCCAACTGTTTTCTATTGCTACGATAGGAACATTTCTAGGCAGGGAAAAAAAATACTAGGAATATAAAGCCAAGCATACAATCCGTCCAAGACCTCATCTTGAGGCAATAGATATTAGACAACCCCTCAGGCAACAGTCATGAAGAGAAAATCGAACAGAAGACCCGTTTCACCTGTCGAAAGCCTCGGAGAAAATCCTCAACTGAAGCAGCCGGTCGATCGCGACTTTATGCTTGGAGAGTCCGTCCGGAAGGACCCACTCCTCGATCGACTTGGTTGTCACTGCCTCTTCGATGTACAGCATCTGTATCACGTACTTCTTCGCCAACGGGGGCAGCGACCTGAGCGCAACAAGAACGAAATCACATCGGCCACCCTCAACCCCCCCTCAGGTGTCGAAATTGCTTTCATTTTATACCACAAGTTTAACTCGCTATTTCAAAGTGTACACCAGTGCATAGGATGTTCAATTCTCACTAGGCTGCAATGACGGCAAAAAAAGGGCGTTTTGAAGTACAATTCCATCGGAGCTGATGCAGTGAGCTGAGTGTTTGCGATAGGCCAGAAGCCGACGATCTCTCATTCGTTCAAGTTCATTCTCGGCGGACCGAATAACGATTGCGATTGAAGAGAGCGAGAGAGAGAGAGACCTGAGAATCGCCTCGCAGATGAAGGCGTTCTGGTAGAGCTGGTCGAGCTTCATGGCGGGCAGGGCCGCGACCATGTCCATGAAGTTCCTGGCGATGATCTTCACCTGAGGCATCTTCTCCGCCGCCGCTCGAGTTCGATCCTCCGAGGCCCTTCGCGGCGGTCGTCGGAACCGGAACCGGTCGCCGCCGCTGATCGGAGCTCCGAAGGGTTTAGCGATTCCGGGCTCTTCCGAAACCTCCGGCGCCCGCGCTCTCTTCCGATCGCTTCCGTCAGTGAGTGTTTTTAGAAGGACATGGGAGGAGCTCTGAAGATGGGCTTTTTACGCACGAGGGCCCATTTAGGGTTTTACTTCGGATCAAGTTCAACGTAATTGCAAATCAATAAACCCACCGCAACCAAATTGAAAAATGAATAATTTAAGTAGTTAATACCATAAAAAAATCCTAAATTAGTACATCCGTGTCGAATTTACCCAAAAAACCTCGAAGTGGTACACCTACGGCAATTTTCCCTTTATTAGTTTTTGTTAAATTCTACTATCAAGTTGTTGAGTCAAATGACACTTGACAATTGATAGTGGTGCTTGTTTGGATTTTTTACCATCCACATGTCATGGGTATAATTAGGGGTGTCAACAGTTCGGTTCGGTTTGGTTTTTTTTTAAAAACAACCGAATCGAACCATTAGGAAAAACTACCAAATCGAACCGAATGAGACTCGAACTGAACCGAAATTTTGGTTCGATTCGGTTTTTCGGTTTTTGGTTTTCAGCTTTTTGCATTTTTTTTTTTCGTTTTTTTTTTCTGTTGTATAAATTTTTATTTTCCAAGAAATAAGCTCTTATCAGTTTGTCGGTTCGATTCGGTTCGATTAATCGATAAAAACCAAACTAATAAAAAAAAAATTCGATTTTTAATGAAAACCGAATCAAATGAAAATCGAACCGAAAAAACCGAATTTTTCGATTTAGTTCGGTTCGGTTTTCAGTTTGGTTTTTAACACCCCTAAGTATAATAGTTTGTGATTTTTCGTACTATAAATCCGATTTAACATAAACTAACGGATGATAAATTTATCATAAGTATATCGTTTGTGATTTTTGAAAGTCAAAATATTAATTTTGAATAAAATTATTATATGTGTACTAACTTGGGGTTTTGGTGGTATTAACCCTAATTTAAATATATTTTTCTAAATATAATCATTTTATATCATTTATAAAAATTAATAAACGAAAAGTTACTTCATCATCCATGAAAATGATTAGACAACGATGATGAAAACAGTTTTTGTTAACTAATTATTTCAAACAATAGAAATAATCATTTTGAGGAAAATATTTTTTCAATTATTTAAATTTTGTGAAACAAATGGAGTTGCTAGGAACCAATGATCTCGGCTTAGGGGTTTATTGATTTCGTTTTGGTTTAGATTTTTTTTTATTGATTTCGTTTTGGTTTATAACTTTGGAAACTAATAAAATTGAATTTAGTCGATAAATTTAGTGCATAAATAAATATATTTTCTTTTTGATTAAGTGAGGTTTGTAGCTCAACCTAACCAAGTAAATGTTTCTCACCTAAGGTTGCTCTATACTATTAAATTAAAATATTTTTATTTCGGAAATGGACCATTATCGATTGATTTTTAATCCCAAACAATACTGCTAAAATAGTTTGCTATGCCCGTTTGTGCTCTTACATTTAATTAAATAATTTTTTTAGTGCTATAGATAAAGTAACTTGATTTAATTGTGATTGTATCCTCTCTTTTTTCTCAACGGATCTGTGGGAAATAGGTGCCTTTTTTCTTTTCTTAATTTGCATCACGCATTCAACGTAAACAGTTCAATTTTGTCGTCTGGCGGACTGAAAATCCCATTAATAAAATGAGAAAAAGAAACGAAAAACTGAAGGTGACAAAAGTCAAAAGTGAAGCTTCAATGCAAGCTCAGGTTTCTCAACCCTCCTTTGTGTAAGTGTTGCCTTTCCCTCCTGGTCTCTCTTATCTAATTTTACTCGTTCTAGATGAAAATAATATCGAGAAAATGACAGATGACACAAATAGTCCATGAAATATTGTCGCGACCAAATTTTCGGGTGCACCACATAAAATTAGGCTAATGGATTGCTAGGCTTAGACTTAGCTCGGGCTCTCCCAAGCCCATACCAACTCGCGATTTAAATTCAAATATCTAGAATGCAAAAGAGAGTCGCCACTAATCAATTTTTAAAAGACCGATTAGACACCTAAGTAAAATAATGGGAGAATCATTTTACTCCTACGAACCAGAAACTTTGGGTATGGGGATTTGGTTACACTAGACTATCTTAGTGCCATTTCGGTACATTTCTCTTTTTATTTCGAAAAAATGTTTTATAGGCAGCTTAAATTGGTTTTAATTCACATTCCTAATATGTGAGACGATCATGCAGGTGCGCATACCACCAATTTAACACTCAGGAAAGCAATTAAATAATGTAGGACTTACCTCAGATCACAATTCACATCAGTAATCCTAGATATGGTTTCTAATTAACAAGCAATCACTCAATTTTTGCTTTAACTTTTTAACGAGAATATAGTCCACATGCAATGCAATGCTTCTAATCTAATATAAAATAATATGGCATGGCAAAATGTGATTTCTTAATGAACATGCAATAGTGAAATATGCAATCTAAATTAATCAAAATGACCTAATTCTAATGATGCGCAAAGAACGCCCTAATTCTAATTTTTTTTTTATGAAATTCGAAATTAAAATTAAACATGCAATTCAGATAATAATAAAAAAAACTAACATCCTAAATGAATGCACTTTTTTTCTTTTTCTTTTTCATGACTCAAAATAAAATCCCTATCTTAAACATGCAAGATAATTAAAAAAAACAAACCTAATCTTTTTTTTGGATTTTTTCTTTTGCAAAAATAAAATTGACTTAAACACCACGATATCAAATCAAACAAGATAAAATTGATATTCGAAAATTGGTGAACTATATCTCGCGCATGAGATCGGGTTATCCAATTTTAAAATTAAATCGTGAATCGAATCTCGGGCATGAGATCGGATTGTCGATTTTTGCAAGGCATTGCGAGTCGGATTTCGGGTGCAAAAATCGAACTGACAACCCCTAATTGGGGATACTTTCATGTTGGACATCTCATCTTTACACTAAGGAATAATTATACTAAAAAGAACAAATAAGTAAAATAACAAAAATAAAAATAAAATAAGATAAACAAAAGAAAAAGAACTACCTAATTTTTCTTTTTTTGTTGTTTTTTAGCTCGCAATTTTTCTTGCTAATATCCGAGAACGATGATTACCTTCTTCGGAGACAACAAGCTAACTTATATTCACCATCGACAAAGCGTACATCAAGAAGAAGACTTTGAACCCTCTTGATCATCATTAATTCAATTCGGATAAACGGAACGGAAGTCAACAACTTACTTTGCGATATCATGCCGCGCGCCCCATTAGAACTCTAGTCAGCCGAGATAAAGCAGGCCCTCACGGGCCGACGGTCGAATCCCCACCTGCGGCCCGGACACACTTCGGGTGCACCTCGTACCCGCAGTCCACGCATAGGTAAGCCCACCTGGCCCCCTGCTCGTCGCAGTCGCAGCATATGAAGGGCCCGCGGCCGGTGCCGTCTGAGACCAGGGTGAGCTCATGGTGGTGGCCCGTGTGGAGCTCCGACCTCGGGAGGCCCTTTGCCTCCTCGTCCATCTGCCTGTGCAGCGACTCCAACCGGGCCTCCGTGAAAGAGGTACAGGTTGATCAGGCTCCGGCCGTGCTTCGTGACGGTCTTGCCATCTGGGCCCAAGACGACCAAGCAGGGAATGTCCTGCACGTCGAAATGCCTGGCGAGCGTCCTGATCTTGGGGTCCTCGAAGGGCAGCGCGAGCCAGGGCATGAGGGCGAAGTAGGAATCGAACGAGGCCCTGTTGCGGTCGCTCGACATGTAGACGATCTCGAAGTCCTCGGCACCTGGTCGCTCGGAGATCGCGTGCTTGATCTTGTGGTAGATGGAGACCAGCTTGGGAGCGAACTTCATGCACGGAGGCACCATTGGGCCGAGAAGAATAGGCCCAGTGTTTTACCTACTAAAGAAGCAACCGGTACCTAACTAGTCACAGGGTGATGACCCAAAAGAGAATCTCTATCATGGCTGCTGAGTAGACTGGTAAATGTCTGGTTCTCATGTTTCTCCTTCTCTTCCCTCTCCAATTCCTCCAATCTCTCCCTCGTAAACGGGAACGCTTCAACCCCGTATCGGTGGATGAGCTCAACACCATTGCGCAGCATCTCCTCTTCCTTAGTACCATCGGGCTGAAGGATGACCAAGCATGGGATGCCCTCAACATTGAATCTACGGCTCAGCGCCTTCTTGGACTCCAGGTCGGAGAAGAGGATTGCGAGCCACGGCATGGAGGAGTGATAGTTGTTGAACGCGCTCAGGTCCTCATCGGCAGAGACAAAGACGACCTCGAATTTGGATTGGTTGGTCTTCAGCTGCTCGTAAGCTTCTGATAGGACACAGTTGAAGTTCCGACATGGCGAGTACCAATTCGCCAAGAAGTAGAGGCCCACTACGTGGCCTTCCAGATCGGAGACCGTCACGTGAGACCCAGTTGGAGAGAGAAGATAGTCGCGATCTTTGGAGGCCAAGACAGACGTGAATCTAGAGCTCGAGAGCTTCTCAGCATCGCCGTTTGACGTGACTTCGACCCGTCAGGTGATCTCGTCGTCTCGATCTCCTCCTTCAGAGTTCATCTCCTCTCTCTCCCTCTCTCTCAATGGTGGGGCCCTTCAAAAACCCTATTCGTTTTTACTTTTTATAGGCTATCGATTAGGGTTTTTAATTTTTCAAAATCAATATCCACGAATATTTTTTTTCAAAGGCAATATTCGCAATATTCATTTTTTTCCCACTTGCCCTATCCAAAAAATTCATCATATCTTAGAAAATTTCAAATTTTTATTTTCTCACGAGATAATTTCCGATCACTTAAAAAATGGCTTGGGCGAATTTGCTCGCTTCATGGGCTTAGTCCAGCCTGTCAATTTAAAACTCGGAACCACTAATTCAAATCCACCCGTCACCGGTCCAATAAATAAATGCAAACAATGCAAATTAAAAGTAAATGCACCTAAATCTATATGTTATGCAATTAAAATTTTTTCAGGGATAAAATTAACCCCTAATTTTCTATGCAATAAATAAATAATCAGATCACCAAATTTTAGGTGTCAACAAATATATAATTTAGTTAATAAAATTTTAATTTATTTAATGTGATCCTTGAACTTAAACTCAATATCTAATTCGGTCCCTGAATTTCTAATTTGCTCAATGTAGTCCTTGAACATTTTCATACAGCTCAGGACATGCATGATAAAATTATTATTTCTTGATTTCTCTGTTTCTCTATTCTCCGGAACAGATTTAGAACAAAAATCTGTTTGGTAACGCAATTTGATTTATCTATTTCTGAAACAGATTTCTATTTTAGAAATAGAGAAATCGTAGAAATCAGAAGCTGAAATTTTTAACTTCTCAATTTCTGAAATAGAAATAGAAATTATTTTTATTTTTTCTTTTCTCCATTTGGGCATCCTTTTTCGTTCATGGGCTTTTCTATTTGGGCGTTGCTTCTCCTTCTCCTCTCAACGCTTCAACCAAACCCTAGCGCCATCGACTCCGAAGAACTTGTCCATCCTCGCCAATCGTCGCTCATCTCGCCATCGCCATCCTTAGACTGTCCAATTTGCTCCGATTGTCTCGTCGGACTCGCCTCCTTCATCTGCGTTCCCGTTCGGATTTGGATTGCACCTTCCTTCCTCTCCGGTTCGAGGTCTTCCCCCCCCTCTCTCTCTCTCTCTCTCTCTCTCTCTCTCTCTCTCTCTCTCTCTCTCTCTCTCTCTCTCTCTCTCTATGCGCGATTTGTTTGTTCTGTTTTCCTTGGTTGGGGTTTCGCTGTTCTTGGCCGTTCTTACGCCGAGCTTGATCTTCCTTGGTTGGGGTTTCGCTGTTCTTGGCCGTTCTTGCGCCGAACTCTATCGATGCGTGTTGTGCTGCTATCTGGTGTTTTCGAGTTGCGCATTGTTTGTTTTGTTTTCCTTGGAGGGGTTTCGTTGTTCTTGGCTGTTCTTGCGCCGATCTCGATCGATGCATTGTTTGTTCTATTTTCCTTGGTTGGGGTTTCGCTGTTCTTGGCCATTCTTGCGTCGAGCTCGATCGATGCGTGCTGAGCTGAGGATAATATTAACACTGTTGAGAGCATAGATAAACATACACAATGAGATGACACGGAAGCTCCCTTGGCAAAGGCATTTGCTAGCGGCACTATACTTGACTTTGATTGATCAACCAAAATAACTTCACAAGGTCAATCACTGTGATGACATTCTCAAGTACTTCAGATTCGGATCCATTGCATATTTCATTTTCTGATATACAAATATTCTCTTGCACCTCCGGTGCAACTGGTTCATCAAGTGCTTCCTTTCTCGAACCATCAAGAATCCGATCATCCAAGGAGCCAGCATTCAGAGAGCTGATATTCTCCAGAGCATGACCGGTGGCCCCGACTTTGTTTGTGCCATCAGGCATCCTTGATATTGATCGATTAACCAAGGCAGCTTTATGAGGTCCATCACTGCGATGGACATTATCAACCACTCCAGATTTAGATCCATTAGGTGGTTCCATTTCTGATACTTGTGGATCCAGAGTACTTGGTCTCTCCAGTACATTCGTTAAATGAACACTCTCTTGTGCCTCCACTGGACCTGGCTCATCAATTGCTTCCTTTCTTGAATCATCAGGAGTCTGATCCATGAAATTCCATGAAATTGTATTTTCACACTTTGTATTTGAGGATTTCCTATGTTATTTTAGTATTATTTCGACTATTATTTTGTATTTGAGGATTTCCTATGTTGTTATTTAATCAATTTCTATTCCTAGAAATTTTATTTTATTTTGTTATCAAACGGATTTCTGTTTCAGAAATAGAAATTTTGAGTTGTTATCAAATAGGTTTCTTTGTTCAGAAACTTGTCTGGGGAATAAAAATTGAGAAATCAATTTCTAGCCAGAAATCAATTTCTGGAATAGAAATTTTGTCATGCGCACCCAGAGACTGAATTGAACGTGTACCAAAAGTTTAAAGGCTAGATTAAAGAAATTAAAAGTTTATAGACCACATTGCACATTGGGTTAAAGTTCAAGGATCACATTGAATACATTAAAAGTTTATGGACCAAATTACACATTGGGCTAAAGTTTAAGGATTGTTTGTATAATTATTCCATACTGCGAAAATCTCAAATTGATATTCTTGTAACAAATTTATTTCAAGCTAATTTTTTCACCACAAAAAACCTTAAATAAGTACACCTATAGTAAATTTACCTCAAACTTAGTTTTTTTATCACCAAAAATCCCAAATTAGTATGTTTATGACAAATTTACGTTCCATTAATGTAATGACCCCAACTCAATCTCCAAGGTCACAAGTTGTGGGAATTTATTTTCGCGACGTCGTAGGCCTATCACCAACCCGTTTCTTTTTAATATTCGATTTAAGCATGTGCGAAAGCGTACATAGAACAATAAATAGCTAGGAAACAATAACTTACAAACATATAATTACATCAGTTATACTTATAAGATTTTTTTCACTGGCCATTATATTTACAACCACTATATGTTTTACGCTAAAGGTCGAGGTAAACCTTAACTCCTTTAGAAATACTGCAACTCCAAAACTAATCTGAGTCCTCCATGCCTATAATTTTGAAAAATAATGGGGTGAGTCATGAACTCAGTAAGTAAATTTACGAGTGCCGGACACCTGGAGTGCCAAAACTTGGCACGAAGGGACACTTAAGTGCCAAAAGTTATAAAAGTGACACTTAAGCGCCAAAATTGGAGAAAAATGGATCACTTAAGTGCCAATCCAACCAAAATCCGGCTAAAATGCTGATGTGGTGATTTTCCGACTAGGTCAGTGCAAAACGACGTTGTTTTGCACACTAATGTGGCTAGAAAATACAAAAATGACGTTTTGTCTTTGACGTGGTAAAAAATTAAATAAATTAAAATTTAAAACTAAATTTATTTAAAACATTTAAAAATACAAATACAAATATTAAAAAGAAAAAGGAGAGGGGGGGTGCAGGGAGACGGTTGAGGGATGAGCTCTTGCAGCCATCACCGCCGAGAAGGGCTGACGACGAAGGGGGGAGGGTCGGCTGGGGTCACTGGCCCCGGGTCGACTGGCGACGAGGGCTACCTCCCCGCTGTCACCGGGAAGGGCCAGCGATAGAGGGGGGAGGGTCGGCCAAGGTCGCCAGCCCCCGGTTGATCGGCAGCGAGGGCCGCCTCCCCACCGTTATTGGGAAGGGCCAGCAACAGAGGGGGGAGGGTAGGCCGAGATCGTCGGCCCCCGGCTGACTAGCGGCGAGGGCTCGCGGGCCCTCTTCACCTCCCCACCGCCGCCATGATGGGCCGGCGACGGCGAGGAGGCGGCAGTCACGAGGGCTCAGCCCTCAGCCGCTGCCTCCTCTTCCCCACCTTTTAAAAAAAAATTAAAAAATTATTATTGTTTATAATTTAATTAAATTAATTTTTATATTAACATTCGAATCTGCTAAAAAACGATGTCGTTTTTGCCTTTTTTTTGTTGAGTCAGCATTCTGGCGAGCCACGTAGACGAATAAAATAATAAAAAATTGGCACGTAAGATTTCCGGTAGGGTTTGCCAAAGATGACACTTAAGTATCCCATTTTCAAAAAAAAAAAAAAAAGGCACTTAAGTGTCACTTTCCTAACTTTTGGCATTTAATTGTCTCTTCGTGCCAAGTTTTGGCACTTGGGTTGTATTTCTTCCGTAAATTTACTAATCTTTGAATAAGAGGATGTCTTGCCGTCGAACAATCACGTGAACATAACTGTATCAATAAGTTGATGGCAAATCAATAGCACAAAAAAAGCTTTATCTTGATTAGAACGTGAGAAATCCTCAGTCAATAATATGCAAGCATAAACTAAGACTCATCGCACAATATGAGAAACTCACACCTCACTCAATAATATGCAAAAATAAACCAAGAATCATCCCATAATATGGGAACTTACGCCTCACTCAATAATATGCAAGTACAAACCAATATCATTCTATAATATGAGGAACTCACATACTGGATTCATTTATTAATCGACCGAAATCCATCGGTTCTTCTGGAATCCACCGGACATCCGAACTTAATTGGGCAACGTCTCCTAATTCAAGGATAACGACAAATTATCACCACATCCCGTTGGCGTGGGGGCATAATCGTCATCTTATGTGGCGACGATTCTTATCTTTCATTTGATGATCACATGTTGTGCATCACATAGGCCGGTTTATCATCTTTCATCTTAGCCGATACAAGCAAAGCTCGATGGCGTGAATCATGCCAACTATATAATATGCTTTATCTTTCCAAAACTATACATCATGCCAGGCATGAATCAATGATCGCGGCTTGATCCGACATGTTTGAGCATCGATCTAATATCAAACTTGGCTCAGGAACGATACACCTCAATAACGCACCAAAACTAACAAAAGACCGATCTGTCGTGATCCCGCATATGTTCAAGGTCGACAAAACCCTACGGTCCGTGGCCCAAACTGACTAATTAAACCGACTAATCAAGGTGGCGACCTACACCAAGCAAGGCCATGGATCAGTACACCCTCAATATCGACCTACCAAGCGAGGTTTGTTCCGACGCCTTGACGCCAATCTAAACTAACTAGACCTGTTTATGGGCTGGAGCATGCTTTCAACATATGAACAAACCATACAAAATCCTCTCACGAGCGACATATAGAAATTTAACATAACTAACAATATTAGTTTGTACAACAAAACATATATAATCACATAGGTGATCAAGAACACGACCCATTCTACCAACACAACGTCCTAGCCAAGGGTTAGGAAGTCTACTTATAACACGCCTAAAGGTGGTTGTTAGTAGTGGGGGCAAGTGACGTAACGAGGGCGCAAGCAAGAGAGAGGGGCACCAAAGAGGGAAATGAGGCGTTGAGGGCGACGGCGTGAAAGTGAGAGAAAAAGAGGAGGTGGTGTGGAAATGAGGGGGGATTGCCTCTATTTATACGCAAACCTTTCAATTTGTCACAAGTCAAGAAGAGTTAAAGAAAGGCATTAATTGGAAGGCAACTTAGGCAGTGTTTGTTTGTGTTTCTTTTTTCTGTTCCGAAACAGTTTTTCTGTTTTTTTGTTCCCGGGAACAAAAAAAGAACAGAAACAAGAAACAAAAAAAAGTTGTTTCTTGTTTCTAGAACAAAAACAAAGAAACAAGTTTTCTCTCTCTTCTCTTTTCTTTTCTTTTCTCTCTTCTTCTTCTTCTTCTTCTTCTTCTTCTTCTTCTTGTTCTTCTTCTTCTTGTTCTTGTTCTTCTTGTTCTTGTTCTTCTTCTTGTTCTTCTTCTTCTTGTTCTTCTTCTTCTTCTTCTTCTTCTTCTTGTTCTTGTTCTTCTTGTTCTTGTTCTTCTTCTTCTTCTTCTTCTTCTTCTTCTTCTTCTTGTTCTTCTTCTTCTTGTTCTTCTTCTTGTTCTTCTTCTTCTTCTTCTTCTTGTTCTTGTTCTTGTTCTTGTTCTTGTTCTTCTTCTTCTTCTTCTTCTTCTTCTTCTTGTTCTTGTTCTTGTTCTTGTTCTTCTTCTTCTTGTTCTTCTTGTTCTTCTTCTTCTTCTTCTTCTTCTTCTTCTTCTTGTTCTTCTTGTTCTTCTTGTTCTTCTTCTTCTTCTTGTTCTTCTTGTTCTTCTTCTTCTTCTTCTTGCTTTGGCCGGTCACCGGCCTCGGCCATGGCCGGCGACCGGCCGATGAGGGCCGGCGGCCTCGCCCAGCCACGGCGAAGAGTGAGGCGAGGGTGCCGGAATGAGGCGAGGGATCGGATCTGCGAGGCCGCCGGCCCTCGTCGGCCGGTCGCCGGTCATGGCCGAGGCCGGCGACCAGCCAAAGCAAAAAAAAATAAAAAATAAAAAGAAAGAAAATTAATGAAAAAAAAAACATTAAAAAATTAAAAGAAATAAAAAAAGAACATAATTTACCAAACATATTTCTGTTCTTTATTTATTTTAGGAATAAGTTTACCAAACGCTCATTTTTGTTCAAAAACTGTTCCCCGGAACATAAACACTTTTTTTTGTTTCTGTTCCCTGGAACAGTTTTTAAACAGAAACACAAACAAACGCACCCTTAGTCTTCAAGTCTCAACCTAGGGAAATAATTAGCCCTAAACAATTAGGGATACCTAAGCATATGACTTCACCTATGCATTAAGGTCCAAAAACATTTAATGCATATTTATCCTCAAGCTAACAAGACTTTAGATTAGCTTGCTCCTCCTCAAGTTGGGTGTACTACCCTTTCCCCTTCAAATTTGGGTGTGTGGCTCTCCCACTTTAAGGTGAAGAATATTTTCAAGTAACTCACAAAATCAGTGTCATTGTCTTATCAAATGGGCTCGAAAAATTATAAAAATTTAATTTATTGTAGAAAAGACCTTGAATAATGTTTTTTATGGAGGAAGACAAGTCTAATTTGGTTTGTTGAAAAAGTTGCAAATCACTTAACACAACTTAATAGTTTGTCCTTCGAACATATTCAACAACCATAGAATAAAACCCATTTCAAAGTCCAAATCTTCATAAAACATTTTGAAATTTTTACATTTTGTAAACATGGATGTGTTTTAAAACTTTTGTGAATGAAGCATATTTAAATTCGAAATGGAAGATTTTATAAAAATTCGAGAAGGCAACCCGATTTACTATTTTTACTGCACTTGACAGGTTTAAGATGGTAATTGATAAGACTTGCTTCCTTACCATTTCACCTCAGGTAATCTGAAATTAAAGTTTGTTATGGATCAAGATATTTGAACAACTTTCATGAAAGAATTTTTATGATATTCGAATAACAAAAATCTCTATAAAATTGAAAAGTAGTGAGGGTCTAGCACTTTCAAAAATTGGAAATCGAAGTCAAAACCTAGGAAAGCAAATGTGACAAATCTAATTGGGGAGATGTGGTGCCCTACTTGGTCTTGAATCAATAAGTATTAATGATTTGATAACCTTATCCTCCAAGTCTCCAAATAAGGGGATTGCTGGCGCTAATCTAATAAAGACACATATGCCTCCATAATCATCATCCTCATTTAATACCTTTGACTCTTGTTTCTCAAGAAAATTGGCCAATGTAGCTTGGCCTCTAAGGCCCCGTTTGGTTTAGCATTTGGGAAAAGTCTTTAGCCAAATGCAACGGCCTTTCGCCCAAAGAGCTTTGAGGAAATGCAAGACTGTTTGGTAAACTATAACTGAAAAATGCTTTAGGGAAATGCAAGACCGTTTGGTAAACATATATTTGAAAAGCCTTTTGGTGTGACCAAATTAAATTTTTTAATTTTAGTATTTTTAAAATTGCAAAAAAGAAACAATGACTATAACCTTTTACATTTTCACGTTGAGAGTAATGTAAAAGATACGCATTAGTAAATTTATTTAAAAATTATATTAAAAGAATTTGATTATAAATTAGATGTAAAGCTCAACTTTTAGCCTAGGGCTCTTTTAGGTTTATTTTCAACTTTGAATAATTTTTTTTTAATTATTGTAGTATTAATAATTTTCGCTAAGTAATGATCATTATAGTGTATTGATAAAAAGTTGGGTTATTGATTGTTGGAAGAAAAAAAATGATACAGAAAAAAAGGTGAACTTATTCAGCGAATGGTGAAGCGACCGATTGTGGATGCTAATTATTTTGAGTAAGCACCGCATATAAAAAGGGAGGTCGTTATTAAGAAAGATAAAACCAAGTTCCTCTCATACAAATTTGATTAGAAAGAGAGTCATTTCATAATAGTAAACATGGTCGTATATGTGCGGAAAAAAGAAATACGTTATACTTAGTATTACAAACCTCTACGACTTTGTAAACTCATAGCTATTTCATCACGTAAACGTGCTATGTCCGAAGATGCATACAAATTTGAATCACCCACCCCTTTATTTGCATCATCATCGTCAACTGTATATCCATAATTGGGATCAAATTTTCAGTCATGTTATTTATTCGTATATAATTGTGCAAAGTCATTGCCGCTACGACAATTTGCACTTGCTTTTCATACGGATAACTTAGTATATGAGTTAAAATCCCCCACTTTTGTTTTAATACACCAAAGGCTCACTCAATTGTCGAGTGTAGCGAGAAATGGGTATGGTTGAACACTTCTTGATATCCCATAGGTGAAGAACCTTCTCGAAACTTTGGGAAATGATATCTAACTTCTTGATATGGCCCCAAATAACCAATCGGATATGGATATCCAACATTTACTAAGTAATATTTACCTATATAAATATATTGTAAATTTAATCAACATATGCCAATTAGATATATGGATGCACTAAACCATTAAATACCATACCTAGAGGAGGATGAGAAAAATGTGCGTCACGTTTTCCAATAACTTCATAACAGATACGGGTATCATGAGCTTGTCCTTCCCAACCGCTCCAAACATAGACAAATTTCATATTAAAATTACATATGGCTAACACATTTTGAGTTGTTGTTCCTTTGCGACCAATAAAATGAATTTGATCATACGTAGATACAATCACTAGAATATGTGTACCATCAATAGCTCTAGTACAATCCTTAAAATATGGATAAAATCGTCGATCTTTCTTGATCTTCTCTGAAATTTTTCTATATTATCGATCAATTGGTTGGATCAAATCTTTTCCCATTTTACATACTTTATCTAAAATTAAGCTAAAATGCCTACTTATGGTTTCCCCGGAGCGTTGAAAATGCTCTTGTGCTAACCTATTACTTATACCGTGTCCTAGAATATGAAGAAACATACCAACCATTTCTCTAACATAAGTTTTCCTAGATATTTGAAGGCCATAACGTGTTACTAAATCATGCGTTAAATTGTTAAATACAATCTTATACATTCTAAACATATTGTAGCATCTTATCGGATTAGCATCTTTGCCAATCAACTTTTTTAACCATACATAACCTATATATGTTGAGGTTATGTGAGTTTTTTTGCAAATGTTGGTCGCTTGATAAAGAATTGCAGCTTGAGCGACTGAGACAAGATCCCATAATTCATTGTCTTCTTGCTCGTGATTTTCCCTTGTATGTGAATCATCCATAATTGCTTCAAGTAACAAAATATAAAGAGAAACCATGTATTAACCATCGCATATATGCAAACTATCACATTAAGAGAACATCAAATGAAAACAATTCTAACATCAAACATTAATTGAAATTAGGTTCACAATGATTGCAAATAAAGATCCATAGATAGAAATAAAGTGGAATGACTAAGCTTCAAACATGAAAACAATAATATGCTAACATCCTATTTATGAAGACTTGATTCTCTTTTCAACTCATATTTGAGATACTTTACTTTCTTTGCATCATCCTTTAAACTCATGAAAACTTACCTGCTATATATCTTTCTTTTAAATGAGAAATTGGAAAAAAGTACAAGTCTTCGTCTTCCACAATCTTCGGTATGGAATCCAATATCTCTATGAGGTCCTCATAAGGATCGACTAAATTGGTTGCTTTAGATTCAGCACTGGTAGTGCTCATACTCTCAACAACTATAAGCAGCATGTTAATTTTTGTTCCGAGCTCCTCTCTTGTGCTCAATTTCTTATCTTTCTTTCCTTGAGCTTGCATCTTTGAAGTCTGTGTGACTTTTTTACGGGTTTCAGTTCCAGTTGGTTCAACAACGGTTTCATCCACATAATCCTCCAAGTTTTCATTAGTAGACCCTACAACATCATCGATACCAGGTTGTGTGGCCTCCACATCATTATCAATACATAAACCTTGTGCAAGATTTCATGTGATTCCTCTAATAGCAACTGTATTTTTCAATATCATATCTAACTTTACTTTAAGATCATGGTATATGCCTTTCATTCATTGGCCTGTTATAATGAAGCATTTGCATAATTTGTATCATTAAAGGTAAGCTTAACACGAAAGTAAAAAAAAAAAAAAAGTGAAGAAAATCTTAATTTTACTCCCCCACCATTCGTCACTCACATCAGTGATTTTATTCCTTAAATCCCATCCTAGTCCAGTTTCATTGTAAAGCAATGACCTCCATCTTTTCCATTCTTCCTTGAGGTTATCCCATTTACTATTCATTTGTTGTTTATCATCATTTTTGCCTGTTAGCTCCTTAAACTTACTAATTATGACTGTCCATCCATCTCTTTTGTTGTTTATAAGATGATTACCTTTTTCAATTTGTTCGATGCATAACTTACAAAAGGTTTCTACATTTTCCGAGCTTTAAAATGCCTTTTCCTTTGATAAACTCATCTACTAGTAAAGTGACATGAATGAATTTAAGAGATATAAACAAACAAGATCAACCATGAACCAATCCGAATGAAGAACATAAATAAACGAGTACAAATGAGTGTATTCCGTCAATTCACATTTGACAATTTGAGAATAGCACGCAAAAATAGGAAGACGAACCCTAACCTATTCACAATAATTACTTAACGTTTGACCTCTAATGCAGCTTCCTAATAGAACTACCTCATCTCAAAAGGGACATAAACATACGTGAAACCTGACCTATTCACAATAATTCAATAAAAACCCCCTTAAAGATTAACAAGTTTCTGCACAACTACTCCACTATCAGCCAGAGATAGAGAGAAATTCCTCAACTAGCAGTGACTTATGCAAAGCTCCACAAAAGAAAAATGACTAAACCAAACCTCGTCCAGTGTAATTACTTAACACCCATAACACAAACCATCACACCCACCGTGGCATTTCGACAAAGTTCACTTCTTGCACTTTCTGACCTCAAAAATCAATCATCAGGAATAAAAAATTCAACGTCCCCAAGGCAAAATCACAACCCTAACGCATACAAGAGAGAAAGCATTCACAGATACAAATGCAGCCAAAAAAAAAAACCCAAGAAAGGATACCCCGAAGAACCACGTAGAGAATGGATTTGATAAGGGGCGAGAAAGGGTCAAGAGGGTAGAAGATCCAGAACTCGAATTTGCTCGCTCGTCGCGACAAACTTTGGCCTTTATCAGGTCTTCGTCAAACGAAATTCTTCCCTTGTAGGAGTTGCAGGGATGTTCTACCTACGCAAGAGCAGAAGGCAAGGATCTGGGAAAAATAGCACACTAGTTGTTGTTGCATACTTTTTGCCTGATGGAGTTGAGAGCAGAGAGTACCACCCAAGATGAACCCTTCTCGCCCAAAGACAAAAGTTGTCAAGCGAATCATAGAGAGAGAGAGAGAGAGACAAAAGTTGTCGAGCGAATCGTAGAGAGAGAGAGAGAGAGAGAGAGAGAGAGAGAGAGAGAGAGAGAGAGAGACGAAGAAGAGAGATCGACCATCGCGTGATACAGTTGAGAGCAAAATAGAGGAAAACATTCCAAAGAGGGAGAGAGAGTTAGGTTTTGTTTTGTAAATGGGTAAAATTGGACCTTTCATAATATTTTGAGGGTAAAATAGGTAGCTAGCCAAAATTCATTAATTGAAGGGAGTAGCATTCCGAAAATGCTAAATGCCCAAAGTAGGTCCCTACTTGCTTTGGGCTTTCGCCATTTCAAAGGTAAGCATTTAGCTAATTAGACCTCAGAATGTTGAACCAAACACCTAATATTTTTCCAAATGGGCTTCGAGAAGCCCTTTGGGAATACTAAATCAAACGGGGCTTAAGTCCAATTAATAGGCTTATGACTCATCCTCTCTCAATGTTCAAAAATCCAAAGTTTCTTGATTATCTTCAAAGGGCAAGACCATTTATGCCAAGTCTCTCTCTTAGTCAACAAGGCATTAAATGGCTACCATCCAAAAGTATTTAATGCACAATGGAAAATATTTAATTTTTGAAGGCCTTGTTATTGAGTGAGAATTAATTGAGTTTGATTGCGATCCACTACCGTATTTGATCCAAAGTTCGTGCCTAAGCCATGATCGGATGAAGGCGGGGAAAGTACACTAGAAGTGCCAAAAGTTATGTGCAGTGCTCACTTTGGTGCCAAAAGTTTCCGCCAGATCACTTAATTGCCAAATTGGAGAAAAAACAATTACTTTAGTGCCATCGGCGAGAGATTCCGATCAAATTGGTTACGTGACTTATATATATATTAAAAATTGACGTGGCTTTTAAACAATGTTGTTTTCCATCCTCCTTATGAAAACGCATCATTTTGCCGTCATCCGTGGATGGCCTCACAAAAACGACGCCGCACAGCTCATTTGGGGATTGAAATTAGGGTTTTTTTGTCCGATCATTGCCCGATGACGACCTAGCTCGCTCGGCCACCGTCGCTCGGCCTCCATCATAGTTGCTCGACTAGGTGAATGAGGAGAGGCTGAGGTTGTTGCTCGAGCAAGAAGCGATGGGAAGAATAGGAGGCGAGGGCGGAGGATGAGGAGGAAGAAGGGGGGTCGAAGATGCAAAGAGCAAAGACAAGGAGAGTGAGGGAAACAAATAGGGCGTAGATGGAGATGACGGATTGGGCTCTGCTCAAGGAGTGGCTGAAGTGGGTTCTTCTGATGGGGGAAGGAGAAGGAGAAGGAGGAGGAGGAGGAGAACAAGAGCTTGGGCTTGTCGACAATGTTGGACGAATTGAAGGCGGAGTTGTGCTGGTGTTGGTGCTGGCGCCGCTGCTGGTGTCGCCGCTGGCTGGTGTCGGTGTTGTTCTTCGGAGATGAAGACGACGGGGAAGCCCATGCCATGCCTTCTCTCTCTCTCTCTCTCTCTCTCTCTCTCTCTCTCTCTCTCTCTCAATTTGGGGATTTAGGGTTTTGACTTGGGGGAAAGATGTCAAACGACGTCGTTTTGTTGTTTAGATGCTGACTGTACTTTTCGGCGAGCCACACCAGCTTAAAAAATTAATAAAAAAGTGCAACATCGGATTTCCGGTTAATTAGATCGGCATTGGCACTAAAATGATCGTTTTTCAAACTTTTCAGTACTTAAGTGATCCAAAATAAACTTTTGGTACCAAAGTGAGTGCCGTACACAACTTTTGACACTTCTAATGTACTTATCTCGATGAAGGTAGATGCAATCGTGCTTAACCAACAAAACTGAGCTCGAACTTCTCTTTTACAATGCAAAGGGACTCTCAGATGGGTCCAAGGGCCAGTGTGAAATCTTAGGCCGTCACTCGAGACCCTCAATTATAATAATTAATTTTTATTATGCAAGTGGAAGAGTATACACTTTTCGTATAAAGAAATTTCACTCAAGAACAAATTTCATAATAATATGCTTCCATTTCATTTATCATAAGCAGGGATTACAAAAGGAAAATGATATCTTGACAATCACAAACATAGCAAAATACTCATCAATATGACCCGAACAAAGCACCTGGGAGAGGCCAAAAATGTGCTTAACTCCTTTACTTGGTAGTTTTCCCCATCCACTACATCCCTTCGTACACACGCCTCCTAGGATTAAATCTAGAAACATAACCAAAAGAGTTCAAAAAATTCTCAGACTTAAATATGTTGTAAAGAACACTTAAACAAACATTTTTCATGAAGAGAGTTTAATCCAGTTCTTTCTAGAATAAGAGTAGTAAATTGCACAAAATAGTCACTGAAATTGTTCCCGTGTCCAAAAATCACATTTTAAAAACCAGCTTGGTTAAGAATCCAAAACTCATACATTTGCTCTAAAGTTTGACTATGTGAAACTTCAAGATGCTCAATTCACTCTGGCAAATTAATGTGGTTGATATAGAGTCAACTCTATCGCATGTCTGCCAAGCAGTTCTTAAAGACCCTAATGCTTCTAAGGATGTTCTCAAGCTTTATGCTAAAGCTTTGAAGAATCTTGGGGCAATCTTTCAAGGTTCTAAATTTGCTTATGGAAAAGCGAAAAACTTGTAACATGAGAGGGTGACATCAAAGCAAACGAAGCTTCAAATTCATAATGTTTATTTAACCAGCATCCTTGCCGTGTGTATTTGACCTCTCGTGTAATAGATATTCTTTAAGCCCTCTAGTTGTTGCATTTTTTCTTTTTCAAGGGCTTCTGACATTATTGGAATTTAGCCCAAGTAGTGTGTTCAAAACTTGTCATTTGCATTGACCATAACTGTAGCTTGGCGGTTATTTGATGTGTTTTTATCTGAGATAGAGTTGTAGGCCATTTTATATTTTAGCGGATGACGAACGTGGACTTTCGGTTAAGCACGAAGCTTGGGAATATCCCTAGAAGCATTAAGTTCTTTAAGAACTACTTGGTAGACATGCGATAAAGTTGACTCTATATCAACCACGTTAATTTGCCATAGTGAATTGAGCATGGCATACTTCTTGTCTTCAAGAGTTTTTAGATGAATCTCATTTTTATTTTCTCCCTCATTCTATCGTTTTAGCTTATCCAGTTTATGAATCAAAGTCACGGCACCAGAAGCACCTTCACTTGTGATTTTATCTGATGCCTCTTATCTCAAACCCATTTCGCTACAAAAGGCAACTTCATATATCACCTATCCTTCTCAAGTTCCCTACCATCTTTCCGCCTGTAAATATAACTGATAGTATAAAGCGTGGCTTCTCCAAAAAGAATAGTTTGTAAAATGGGCAAATTTTGAAGAAACATGCATCTCTAAAGTAGCTTTTGGAGAAGCCATGCGTCATACTCTTATTTATACCTACATGCGAAAAGCTGCTAGAGAATGTGAGAAGGATGGACGATATATATATATATGAAGTTACCTTTTGTATCGGATTGGGTTTGAGATAAGGGACACTAGAGAAAATCGCAGTGAAAGCAGCTTTCGGTGCTGTGACTTTGATTCATAAACCGTATGAGTTCAAAAAATTGAATGAAGGAAAAAAAATGAGATTTATCTAAAAACTCTTGAACACAAAAACGAGCTTGAGCCTCACCTGGCCTATTGCCGGCCGACGGCCACCGGCTAAGGAAGGAGGAAAAAGAAAGAAAGAAAAAAGAAAAAAGAAAAGAAAAGAAAATTGAAATATGAAAAATAATTATAGTTTTGATTTTTTTATTTATAAAAAAAACATATTTTTATAAAGTTAAAGAGGGAAAGATTGTGTGGGGCTTGGGTTGGAAATTTAGAAATGAGTTTTAAAGTTCCAACCCACTTGATATTTTAAATGGGTCGCAAATGGGTTTTGACCCATTTAAATCATACTTACATTTTTTACACATTTTTAGTTGAGTTTTTAAAAACCCTGATCCATAAACAACCCATATAAATAAAATATGAGTCTAAAAATGGGTTCATGACCCATTTTGACACCTCTAAAGTTGATGAGGTGACAATAGGACCAAATTCGTATACTTGAGTTAAGCCTAGAAAACCATGTGCTTCGATCCCAATGTAACGAAAGAACTATTTCTTCAATAAAAAATTTGGGCGGCGGAGGGCAACTAAAGTTATCTTATACTATTACTCATCTAATGTTAACAAGTACACTCTTGCACATGCAATCCAGATCTGAAGCAAAATCAAAAGGCATGAGATTGTGTTTATAAGTTTTAAAACTTGGTAGATATTGCAATTTTGGGCAAAATATGGATTCTTTGGTTTAAAACTAGCTTAATTGGCAAAATCAAAATATTTATGATTGAATTAACAAAAGTACAATAATTTTTTAAGACTTTTGAACAATTTTCCCTTAAAAAATTTGACCGTCAAATTGGCTTTTTACTCCTCCATGAGCCTTATGGCTCTTCTTTGTTTAGATTCTAGTAATGAATAATGCTTTTATAGAACCAAAAAAGAAGAGTGAGACTAGGTTTTCAATTAATTCAAAATTAAAATTTGTTTATTTATTACATCTTTAATTATTGATAACCTTGCCGGATAAATCATATGTTTTTTCTTCACATATCTTTTTCAAAATTTATATGGGGATTTTGCATTTAGGGGAAAGTTTTTTGTTTTTTGGAAAACAAAAAATATTTTGGCTATGTGAAGATGTTATTTAGCTCTGCGATGATTGTCAACCTACGCCAGAGAAACTCGATGCCTTTAAGGAAATTTGCACTCCCTTGTCTGAAGAGGATGGCTTAGAGATTACGGAAGATTTTTTTTTAAAGAGAAAATACTACTCTAGAAAGAGGACTCGGGTGGACGAGAGTGAAGAATAAAAGAAAGAAGAAAATGCTTAAGCCATAAAGCATATAAAAAAGATGAGGAAGGAGGCAAAAGTGAAACCAAACACCTAAAGGAGTAGAGATAGTAAGTGCTTTTGATTAGGCATTTTAATTTAGCAATTTTTTTTAATCTAAGCCCAAGGTAGCACAATAATTCTATTCCATATGGATATCTTCGATCCTAATTTCTTTTATATTTCTTCGTTTAATATAGTCTCACAAGAGAATTTGCTGCACTTCGAACTATGGATGCAAAATGAATGACAGATTTTGGCATCTCTCGTACATGCAGAGTAAGTGATAAGGAAGAACGTGACATGTGACTGAAAACTTGCGACAAAGAGTGGGGCTGCACTTAAGATATATGATATGGATGTATAATTTGGGCTCTCATATAGGATATCAAAGTCCTTGCCTTCAATTTCAAGTTTTTATCTTCATTTTTGGCGAAGGAGCTAACTTTGTCCCCTATTTATTAACCTGAAGAAAGAACCGCCCTCCATTGTGGCAATTAGATGTCCTTGAATTGCTAGAGACATAAGATACAGATAGAGATGAGCATATTGGACTATCCAAACCTGATCGGATTGGCCGGTTTGGTCCTATCCTTGACAGAGGTAAACATTAAAGAAACTAAATCATTCTTAAACCATTCCTAACTATCTAATTGAAACTAAACCAACTCTAATACTAAGACCTAACAACCTAATCAAGGTTTGTTTTTCTAACAATTTTTCCAAATTTTTATTTTTATTTTTCAGATCCTTTTAAATTTTTATATTTTTTTAGTTTCTGAGATTGAGGATTCGGCCGCACGCTGATCTATCTGGTCTGGGCTAATGGGCACAATCCGAGCTTTCATATTCAGGCCCACTCTAATTCTTACCTTTTCTCTTCCTTTTTTCACTCCATCATCTTCCTCACGGTGTCACCGGACATGAAACAACTTACGCCATGTCTCATGAACTTTAAGGTTTAAAAACAGAGATCAATCTACCCTCAAATCTTAAACCACGAATGTATAAAAATTCGCTATTCACTACTTCCGGCCATCGGCGCCATGGCTGTCGCCTCCAACCACCGTCCATCAATAGAACACCACCGTCGACCGCCACTGATCGTTCGAAGATCTTAGAACTCACGGCGTCACAGATAATAATTCAACACATGAGCAGCGCGATGAAAATATAAAAGGAGAAAAAGATTGAGAAAAGCTCACCTCGGTCATCATCGTCGAAGCGTTACGCAAACTTCGGGCCACTTCTCACAGATAGACCAGCGCTGCAACGACCCAGAAACGCCTCGACGAATCGTCGAGGTTCTAATCACGATCGATGATCGAGTGAAACCCCGAGACAGCCATGGAAACTCGTCGCCGATGAGGATACGCGCCGGGTGGTGAAGCTTCAGTCGAGACCGGAATCAATCAGACTTCTCGGCCGGGGGAGAAACGGAGCAGCGGGTCCTGCGCTCTTCCAGAACCGGAGCCTGACGACGGGCAATTTCGGAGACGATTGACGAGCCTGGAGGATCGATTTCTACTCTCTCGAAGCCTCTTGGCTCTCCGTGTATGGTATCTGTTTCTCTCTCTAAAAAAGAGCGCCTCCGAAGAAGAAAACCGCTGCGGTTAACGAAGGTGGGGAAGATGACCGCCCCCGGCGGCGGCGGCGGCGGCGCTGGGACTTGTGATGATCGGCCATGGGGGAGATTCATTCAGCGTAACTTGGGACGCTGTGATGGAAGGGCGATATCTACGATAACCGACGCTCGAGACGATTTTCGTGGATGAAGATGATCTCCGGATCCCGCAAAAAAGAGATCTCTAAAATCCGTGCTTCCCACCTCAAAACGAATTTTGTCAGAGAAAACCCCTAACTTATCCATTAACTTTAAATTTGTTTCAAATAGCTCCCTCAATCTTAATTTATTATGCAATGAAATCCCTAAATTTCCAATACGCGTTGAATTTAGCCTATGAAATTAGTGGGCTTGTGAGAGCCCGCGTTAAGCCTAATAAACTTAGCAAGCCATTAGCCTTCGTATGCACCATCACGTAAGAGGGTGCCAAAAGAGAGGTCGCGACAGCTTAGCTGTCACGCCCCGATCCTCGAGCACGCGCCCATCCCTTACCTTGGTCGATTTTAAAGTGCGATATCCCAGGACTATTTATCGCCGACCCTTACAATTTTATTTTGCGCATGCGGAAGCAGTTAAGAATCCCCAGACAATAAAACAATGGGATAGAAAAACAGGCCATATTTTTCATATTGAAATTCACAACCACACTTTTATTTACAGCATAAAAGTCTCACACCTGTCTACACTAAGACAGGGTTCACAAAAGGAATGGGATCTCAATCCACATCCGGGTTGAAATCAAGATCCCTCTCTGGATCATCTTCTTCTTCAAAAATATTTCTCCTCCTCAGGTTCCTCTTCCTCAGTTCCTCCTTAGGGTCCTGAAATGGTTATTCAATAACCAATGAGACCGCGTCTCAGCGAGTTCTACCCCCTACGACTCGATTAGTAAGCTAATACACCTAGGGCTGCCTAAACACACGCAGGTCAGAGGACTTACATTGGCCTTAGATTCCACCTGCATATTAGCACATATCACAAAGGCAACCAAACAATTACATCACTGATCGAAGCATCGATCAAATCGACCTAGTCGATTTCACACCAACATGACCACTCATGGTCAATCCCATTCAATCAATCAATTTACAATATCAGACTCAAGCAATGGTCAATCACATTAAATCACACCCAGATCGAATCATCGATCAATCGAACCATCTCTCGGTCATTTCTTCCATCCCATATAACTTCCAATAGTACACTTAGTCACAGAGCTCCATTATTTCTCTCGGGCGTTATTTTCGCCAAGGTGACATAAGTAACAGACGGTCTACATGCGTTCTTTAAGGCGCCGTTTTCGCATAGTGATCTTCCCCATCACCGAACCACGCCCGTCACGATTCATAGGCAGTCTACGTGCGTTCTTTAAGGCGCCGTTTTCGCACAGTGATATTCCTCAATCACCGAACCACACCTGCCACAAATCATAGATCACAGACAGTCTACGTGCGTTCTTTAAGGCGCCGTTTTCGCACAGTGATATTCCTTTCATCACCGAACCACGCCTGTCTCTATTCATAGGCAGTTTACGTGCGTTCTTTAAGGCGCCGTTTTCGCACAGTGATATTCCTTTCATCACCGAACCACGCCTGCCACAAGCCATAGACAGTCTACGTGCGTTCTTTAAGGTGCCGTTTTCACACAGTGATCTTCCCCATCACCGAACCACGCCTGTCTATGCTTCGTACTCAATCTGTCTCAGCCAATGTACTTCCGACTCACTCTCACCATTCCACATACTTTACAACTCAACAAAGCATAAGAATGCTAAATAACAAGCTTGGTCAATTTCCAAACAACCATTCAATCTCAATCAATTCCAATCAATTTAGGGTAAATCCCTAAAATATCACAATTTAAATAATTTCAACCAACGTAGAACTCAAATAAATAAACGGACTACGCCACGACAATCAGCACGAGATTCCGGTCACCGGCCATCCCAGTTGAATTTCCGGAAAAATAATTAATTTCGAAAATTAAATAAATAAATATTAAAAATCCAATTTAGGCCCGTAATGCCTGATTGGAGCCCGAAACGGGTCGAGAAAAATCCCGAGAGACATTCAATAAATAACAGAACATGTCTACTTGCTAATGGCTATTTCTAACCACCTAACATGCATCAATAAGTCTCTAATTTAATTAATTTAAACTAATCTAACCACCTAATTGCATTTAATTTAAATCTAACTAACCCTAAGCATAATTAACAAACTAAGAAAGCATTAGTGAGTAAAACTCACTTGGTAAAAGCGGAGACCGAATCACCGTAACGGCGACGCGACAACGGCCGAAATCGGATTTTCGGCGACACCGGCGGGCTTGGGCCGGGCCTTAGACTCGGGCCCAACAAATCTCAGCCCAATTGAGATTTGTTCTTTCTTCGGACTGGGCCCACTCTTGGGCTTGGGCTTGCTGAAAATTTGGGCTGACTTGTCAAAATCTTGGGCCGAAGATAATCAGAATGGGCTCGCTGCAGTCGGTCCACGAGCAAAAGAAAATCGAAGCCGCTGGACCCATGGTTTCGGTCTTCACGCGGACTGAACGAAAGAAACGGCAAGGGGCGCAGGAATTCTCGAAGATGTTGAGCCCGGTTCACGTAGATCAACGGGCGAGGAGGCAGCTGACAGGTGGTCTTCGAACGGTGCTGCTCGGTGGAAATACGAGATGGCGAAGACGAATTTGCTGGCTGAGTTACTGACCGTGAGGGACGCCTGGCAGACGGTGGGATTTCTGGGTCAACAAATCAAAGATGCTGCTGGAAGGTTGACTCACGAGTTGCTGAACGCGGCAGCTTGAACGCGTGGAGATCTCTTCTTCTTCGGTGGATTGTTGTTCACGCGGATGAATGGATGAAGAATCATGGAGACGTCCGCTTGAAGTTCTTGCCGCGTGGAGGAGAGGACACCATTTGCTGGCTTTCGGTCAAACGGCAGCAACAAAGAAGAAATTGATTCTGTGGAGGCTTCGCTCGGTGGAGAGCTTCGGTGGAATGGAGTGATGCGAGGAGATTGAAAGCAAAATCAAGTAACAAGCGAATGGGGGAGGCTTCACGTGAAGAAGAAGCCAAGGAGGGACCCAACACTTGCAATCCTTAGCCATTGCATTGAATGCTTTGTCTCCTAGATCTTTATGCATATCATCTTTGGTCCCCCTAATACTTTCCAATAATAATTTCTCACCAATTAACTTAAATTGAAGCAACTTTTTACTACCCAAAATATAATTCCGAATTTCCTATTTTCTTTTGATCTTCAATTTCTTCAATAAATTCCCAACTTCGACGTCCGATTTTGATGTAGTAAAATCCCATATAAAATTCTACGAGTCTCCCTTGCCAAATAAATCGATTTGCAAATCGAAAATCTCTTCAGTTCGGCCAATCTGAATTTCCGTTGATTTTCCGCGGCATCCGAAACGGTTTTCCGTAAAAGTCTCGGAATCTCCGAAAAATCTTCTGAGACTGAGTCGACACTCCTAAAATTAATTGTGACATGGCCGAAACTTTAATTTCTGAAACCGGACTCGAATTGGCGGTTAATTTCAATTCGACGCGTTTGTAGCGTAACCTAGCCTATCGGTTAACTTTCGGATATTTTTAAGTGCAATTGACTCGTGGTCAATTTTCTTCGAACCACTATGAACCCACTCGACCCATTGACGACTCTCGATTGTCGCGAAAATCCCGAGGATCCAAATACGGACACAGGGTACCAAAACAATAAGAAAATCAGTCTAGTGCCGGTCGACATGAATTTTCTAATTTAGTGGTGTCACCCACGATTAGCCACACATCACTGTCGATCCAGTCTATCTCTGATTTCAAATCGATTTTTAACTGTGCCGAGATAGCCTCTAAAGATAGACACGGTCGAGAAGCCGATTCCTAGTCGAATTCTCAAGTCTATTGCCTTAAAATTCCTAATAATTTTCCCCAGATAGTCTAGTTATCTCAAGAATGATCAATTATGAGAATAGCCCTATGAACACGTCAATGAAACGCCCGATTCAATCAGAAGGAAACAGAACCGAAAATTCGGGATGTCACATTAGCAGCTTTGCTGGGGACAATCTTTTTTGGACCTAGGCCTTTTTTGTTTAAATGCTTCGCTAACTTGGGTATATTTTTTTTTTTTTGTGCAAGTTAGTAGCTTAAAGATTGATTTTAATAGAAAAATTATTTTGTGATTATAAATTGTGATGTATGTTTTAATGTTTTAGAACTACATGTGGCACACACAATCCAGCCGCTAAACCTGGGCCGCCATAGGATATTTATGATGGTATTAAGAAAGATACGGCCTTGAACGCGAGATGTGATGTAGATGTTGCATTTCTTTTCCTCGAATTTCTTTAGGTAGAGCCAAGGTTAAGAAGGTAGGATGCCAATGTGAGACTGCAACGGGCAAATACCCTCTTAATTTCTCTAAACCTTTTCAGTTAGACATCGAGTCGCACATATCATGCGCATGTCAATGTGCTTGTCATTTTCTTTAAAAGTAAAGTGATTTATTTACCTTTTTTTTTTACTCAGTCTTTTTATCTTATTGGCCCATGCCAATTTAGGTCGATTTCCTAGTTTATATGCGATGGGAAGAGACAATGGGTGCATTTGGAATTGGCTTTGCAAAGGATCTTTGGGCTTCCAAGGATCTTCAGGGTAAATGTTGGGTGTTTGGGAACAACTTTGAAATTCCCATTAGGCTAAAGTTGGCCTTCTCAAGGTTGAAAGCCCAAGGTAGGTGTGAGGGTGCCTTGGGCTTTCAGCTTTCTCGGCATACAAGAGGCACTATTCATTTTTTTTTTATTTTCTTTCGAAATTATCCTCACTTACTCTCGATTTTTCCGGTTTTGCCCTCATCATTGGATTGTTCATCTTCTTCTCTGTTGACGTTCGCCGACGTATTGCTCAAAGCTGTGAGCAGCCGCCGACGGCTCGGCATGGTCGCGGTGGCCCAAGCGGTCGTCGCCGAGGAGTGGCATGACCGCCGCCCTTTCTGGGTCGTGGCGATCGCCGTGGGTCACGGCGAGATCTGGGTCGCCGACCTCGCCACGACCCAATCTGGGGCGCAGCGGGGTCATGCGACCCCACCGCGACCCAGATCCGGGGGCGATGAGGTCCTCCTGCGACCTCGCCATCCCAGATCTAGGTCGCAGTGGTCGCGGTGGAGGTCGCTTGACCTCAGCGCGACCCAAATCCAAGGGCGGCGAGGTCACGTGACCCTACTGCGACCCAGATCTGAGGGCGGCGAGGTCCTCCCGTGACCTCGTCGCCCCAAATCTGGGTCGTGACGAGGTCGCCCGACGTCTAGGGACTCTTGCCGAGGGTCGCCCGACGTTCAGGGACCCTCGCTGGGGGTCGCCCCACGTCCGGGCAGCCCTAGCAGGTGGTCTTCGGGGGTCGCCCGACCCTAGGTGGCCCTCCCCAATTGTCTCTGAGGCTGCCTAAGTCAAATGTCGGCCGCTAGCGACAGATTTCAATCGCCAGCGGCTGCCCGCCCTTGCCAGTCAATTTTTTTTTTCTTTTGATAATTTTTTTTATTACAAAAGTCATTTATAAGTATAATTCTTCCAAACACCATTTTGCTCAAAAGTACTTCATAATGGACTCTAAATTGTAATTTAACAAACACAATTTGCATTCTGAAAAGTCCATTCAACCTAAAGTCCTTCGCATATTCCCAATGGCTTTCCTCAAAAGTCCAACCAAATGCACCCAATATCTAGCTTATCCCCGCCCCCAAAGTAGAGTTCTTCAGATGGTGGGGTCAATTGGACCAATTTGCCCAAAAGTACGTAAAAGCCAAAATTGGTCATCTTCTATCGTTGTTCTAAATCCCTGTTTATCTCGAAGTTCTATAGGCAATAGCACATTTTCGGTGTCTAAGGACATCCACTTTATGTTTAGTAGGTTCGAGCTAACCCCAACTTTGGAAGAATACAACACCATTATTGGAATGGCTCTCGAGAATAAGCTTGTCAGGCCACCAATAGGTATTAACCCGATGTGTGGGTTAGCATGACTTTTAAGAACTGAAATTCACGTTATAAGACAAATTCTAGAAACCAACCATAATACCCGCCCACTATCGTTTTTGACCGATTGTTTTGAAAATCAACCAATGAGCCAAAAAGTGAGATTTTCCTCCTAGCCTTTTTTGGGTTCATCATTTTCTCCCATAAAAAAGATGCCATAAGTCCCTCGATAGCATGCGTGGTTGATTAGGTCTTAAGGGGGAAAAATTATGTCAACATGATTTTAGCCGAAATAATCTCGTCCCTTAATCGTTTTAAAGAAAACGTGGAAAAAATCATGCGAGCCTCCCCGAAAATTTTACAAGTTTGGTTCTTTTCTCACCTAAGCAAATTTGGATGCCTCATACAATTGTCTGAAATAAATGATTTCAAAAATCCACTACAAAGATTTGTGGTTCTAAGACCATACATTCTCAACCAAAGCTGTTTTAACTAGATAGATTTCCTAAAGGACCTTGCTCTTGAGGCTTCCTATGGTATGCTGGTTGGTTTCACGAAAGGAGAGCTCACTTTGCTTACAAACATTGTAATCTGATCCTATTGCTCGGCCTCATCAGCGGCATTGATTTTTTCGAAGTTCTCATGCATTTCGATTGTGTTTGTGAAGTATGTTCTTATACTTGAATCAGCAGTAGTATATACTAAATGTAGTTATTTGGTATGAGTTACGAGGGCTTTGTTGGACAACTTAGAGGTTTCGATGGTCCCCTTGTTTCGACGGTAATGGCTTGCTGATGGGCAAGGTAGTCAATTTTGGTGGAGCGGTGTGATGATCTTAGGTGACCCGACCTTTCCTAGCACTATTTTGTTGTGTTTTGCTTAATGTCATATTAAGTTGGTAGCTACTGATGTTATTATAAAGAAGATGCATATGTATATTTATTAAACCCGTGCGCTTTCTTATGTGGGGTGTTGTGAAAATTTTGTTGTGCTTCTACATGCTTATAATAGTAATTGGAAAAGACACGTCTCGTGTCTGACATTCTGGGGCATCACAAAATGCACCCTTAGGTTCACTCGCCTTTTTGCTTATCGGAAGAGAGATGATGTTGGATTGAATGAGGAACCATTAGTGGCGAGAAAAGGCAACGACCTAAGTTTTCTGAAAGGTGCGGTGAAAATTTAGCTTCAATAAACTTTTTGTGAAAATTCTAGGATGAATATGATAGCGTTTTCTTCGATGAGCTCTAGGAGATGCAACTTTAATAGTTAAAAGGCCACTCTTCACTTGGTTCATCCCCAAAAGGTGAAAGGCTACACTTTGTGTTGCATACATTTCGGGAAATCACTTCAAGTTAAATATATAAAATGTTTTGTCTATTTTCACAACATTACAATATTGATAACAACACTAATATTATTGTGATATAAATTACAATGAAATTAACTCACTCAATGTATTGCCTAAATAAAGAGAGTAGCCAATGTGATCCATGTGTCTCAAGCAACTAGACAAGGGATGTTTTGAGTTGTAGTTATGTTTAGAATTATAGTTATGTGAAGACAAGCATAATAACCCTGTCCGATGAAGGTGGAGAATGGTCGCCAAGGCCAAAGGGCTTGAACAAGGTGCTGTTCCTAATGGGCTTCTATGATGACGAAGAGGGCAGAAGTAAGCTGAATTGCACATTGAATTGGGAGAGAGAATATATAAAAACTAAAATTGACTCCATGAGGTATCTTTTGACATAATGAAACTTTTGGAACTCCAAAGTTAAGACCTAGAAGCTATAGCACTATCAAAATTAGTGACTCGGTATGAGATGGGCCAAAGTGGACAAAACATTGAGTATGTTAATTCAGAGGCGTCACATTAGTGATCTAGAACTTCATAGAGTGGTTATTTGATTCTAAGTTGTCCTTGAGGTTTGGTCGTGGAAGATAGGAGTCACTTGATGTAGCGGACACGCAATTTGATTTCTCATCTATGTTTTACTAAATAGTAAGTATCTTAAGCATAAAAATTCGTATTTCATAATTCCACCAACACCTATCTTGATCACGACACATATCACCAGATGGCACGCATTCGTTAATCCCGAAAGGAACATGCGAGTGTCTGGCGAGAACTTCGGCGTGAAATTCGAAATGAGGTCGAAGAATTTGAGGAGTTTCCTGAATGGAACGAGGAACCGCCCCAAGGCAAGGGCAATAAGAACTTGATTTGGGCCTCCTTTGGTACGGAAACTATGATGGCACAACCAGGAAATTATATATATACAAGAAAATTACGTTGGTTCTGGAGTTCTTTTTATATCGACGACGCCTTCTACCCGTTCGATTTCGGATCACATTTTTCTCCTCGGAAAGAAATGTGGGTGTAGCAGAATACACTGTCTCCTCGTGAAGTTGAAATTTCGGGCTCTTCATAATATTAACAAATCCTGACCTATCCCCAGAGAATTCATATTTGACGCGGTTGAACTGATTAGCCGGGTTTAACCCATCTGTCAGCCCTTAGATCATGGCGAAAAATGCATCCCTCTTGTCCTTTTATTTATTGAGAGTCAAAACATATGCCACGTGTCATGAACGAGGTCCATAATCAAATTTAGTGAACGTTGCCTAATGCATCCATCGGGTATCCAAAGGATGTCTTTGATTGAATTTGAAAAGGTGGAGTAGCCAATCTCAGGGATACAAGGAATTTCATGCGGAGCTTACATGCGGTGATCACATCTCTTACTATTATTTGGTCCAGACTTCATCATTTTACGTGCCATCAATACATGCTTACACGGTTCAAGCAACTAAGGGTGCGTTTAGTAACCATTATGTTTCCAAAAATAATTTTTAATCAAAAATAATTTCTTTTTATTCTGTTTCCGAGAATAATTCTTAAGTATTTTAAATCGTTTGGTAACTATTCAAATTTTTTATTCCCGGAATAGAATTGCGTTTGTTACCATTCTGAAAATTTCTAATCCAAATTATTTACTTTTTATTGTAAATAATTTTATTATGTTTTTCTTCTTTTCTGTTTTTCTTTTCTTTCTCTTCTTCTTTTTCAAGGTTTGCCGGTTGCCAACCTTGGGATGACCGATGACCGGCCAGATGAGGGCTGGTGACCTCTTCGAAGCATTGCCGGCCGTTAGCGAGGCTCGCCAATGGCCGGGGGAGGCCCGCTTGGCCACTAGTGAGCTTCGGACCTCGCCCTGGCTTGGTGAGCCTCCGGCAAGCTTGCCGAACCTCGCCCAACCAGTCGTCAACGATCAGTGGCGTCGGACGGCAATGGTTAAAGAAGAAGAGAGAGGGAAGAAGAACAAGAAGAAATAAGAGAAAAGAGAAAAAAATAAGTTGGCTTGATTTTGAAATTGTTCCTGGGAACAAATAATTTTTTACTTTTTGATTTTGTTCTAAATCTAATTCTGGGAACAAAAAAATAGAAATTTGTTCTCGGAAACAAAAATTTTACCAAATAGATTTATGTTCCAAATTTACTTCCGAGAACAAAATAATAGAAATTTTCACTATTTGGCCGGTTGCCAAATGCGCCCTAAGTAGACCAATCTGTGTTATCTACAAAAGCAATTCCTTAATTTTTGCAGGCACAGCTCTTGATGATTGTTCAGCACTTCCACTTTTCTCTTGTCAAATATTGTGATGACTTTTATAATATGGCGTTAATCTACGACTATATGGCTAATGGTAATCGACAGAAACAACTATCGGCGACAGGTAAGTCCTTCCACGGCTTTGCTCTCATGGTTTTTGCAGTGATATAACTAGAGTTTTGGTCTTTTGCATTGATAAGGCTGTAATAACAAGAGGAGGCTAAAGCTCACCATAAAAGTATAAAATGTACGATATTCTCAGAGTCAAGATATGAGGATTTGCCGAACATATTCATTTGATAGGCTGGTAAAACATCAATATCTACTCAAATTTGTCGCTGTGTCTAAGAAAAACTTAACCATGTGTTCCTATGGTGATCCTAACTAATGTAAACAAATTTTAAGACCAGAAATTCGCTAAGAGGGAAGAGGAACTCTAACTAATCACGGTATGAACGGCGAGATAAATGCTCACACTTGCTAATCACTGCTGTCTCCACAAAGATAGTTCAGAGTTTTTGGAGACGATATAATTGTGCATAATAAGAAAGCAAGTACTTATTCCTCGTCTCTTCGCATTTGGGTTCAACTCCATATAGGATATTCTCAAGGAAAAAAAAAAGAAAAAAAGAAGAAGAAGCAGGGTGCGCATTTAAGGGGCAATCCAAACGGTCATGACGTCAATCTCGATATATTATATTTAATCTACCAATGGTCGATATGTCGTCAATCGAAAGCAGTCTATTAACGTTTCTTTTGGTTCTTAGACTTTGATACATATTCACGAAGACCTAGCAGCAAGTCTTGGTCTTCTTATAACAATGATGTCAGCCCGTCGTATCAAGAGCTCTTGACACTGATATAAATGCGGTGCATGCATATATCTTCCTCACATTTGCTCTCTTCGACAATCTCCATTACTCCATGACGATGCAAAGATCAATTACAGCTTTCTCGTTCGCATTGCTTGCTTCTTTAGCTTCAGGAATTTTCGTCGTGGTTCAAGCCAAAAAAAATGCAGGTCTCTCTCTCTCTCTCTCTTCGCTCCGCATTGAGAAGAGTTTCTGAGTTTGCATCTGATGCTGATTTTATCTCGGAGTAGAGTTTCGTGCTTCTCATTACTTTGGAATATTGTGGAATGCTTTTTATATGTGATAAGAACATCACAAGATTAAATGCTAGCAAAATGTATCGATTCATTCGATATACCAGATATCAAACTTGGGATTTGGAGTCCTAGAAAAAGTTAATAATTTCAGGCAAGCAGGCATGATATTATTATTATTATTTTTTTAAAATTCTGAATTTTATTTTTCATTGTGGTCAGTGAGGGTTGCCGGAGCCCCAGCTATGGCCAGTACACTAGCCGTTGGGCGAAGGCCCTTGTCAGCTACTAGGGAGCGCGCCCTTTGCCTAGATCTAAAGAGGGCTTTGTGCCCTTGTCCACAATGGAAAAAAAAAATGAAAAAAATTAAAAGAAAATTATGAAAACTTAAAAAAAAAATTAAAAATTGTCTATGTTAGCTGCGTCATGTAGAATGGCAGTGTCTACATCAGCGATTTTTTATTTTATTTTATCAAAATTGGCTAAAATGACTAAAATTAGTAAATTGATTATCGTTTAAAGGTTTATAACTCAATTGGCTAGATTAAAAAGTTTTTGAATTTGGCATTCGTACAATAGGTTTATGATTTTTATTTTATTTTGGTTATTATCTCCTTGTAAATCACAATCATTAATTAAACAAAATGGTTTCTTCTTTTCTTTATATTCATTCTCATTTGATCTCGGCTTCAAATTGTTGACATGCTAGATAGAATAGTGTGGAATTTTGTGAATGATCGAGATTCACTGAACTTGCTCTAATGGTCCAACAAAAACCGTCGTTCCATTTCACTGAGTTTTTCTTTTCTCTAAACTTACAAGGTTTCGTTAACGTTAATTGTGGAGCATCTGCTGAATTCACCGATGAGAAGGGTGCAAGGCGCTTTCCTAACGGAACGAGGAACTGTTGCACTTTAAAGCCAGGTCAAGCCAAGAACAACACCTATTTGATTAGGGCGTCATTTCGGTATAGTAAACATGATATGAAGCATCGGACTTCATTCGACCTATACATTGACGTTAATTATTGGGCCACAGTGAGCTCTTCGACATTTATATATGAAGAAATCATGTACGTATTCCAGGCAGATGATCTGCAAGTATGTCTTGTGAACACTGGCAATGGAGTGCCTTTCATTACGGCGTTGGGACAAAGACGTCTTGATGATGACATCTACCGGTTTGGCTACGGATTCTTGCGACTCAATTGGCGGTACGACATCGGAGGAAGGTTGAATTCTTCTAACAGGTGATCAATTAATTTTTGAAATACAGATGTATAGTAATTGTAGTAAATAAGAAAAATTCCAAATAATGATATGAAGTGCTCTTATTTTTTTAAATAAGGATAAGTGAATTTTATTTCAAATAAGGATATGAAGTGGCTATATTAGTCTTAAAAAAGGGCCTGAAGTTGTTATGACTATTTTTAATAAGGGCCTAGTCTTGCCGGCTCATTGGCCAGCAAAATATTCCAGCAATCAAGGGTGTTTTCGTGCAAACACAAGTTAAATTTAAATTAAATTATATTAATTTAAAAAAAATTAAAAATGGAAAAACATAGGGCCACCATCCCATCACTAGTGGGGTGGCAACGAAGACCAGTGGGGTCATCAGCGCCTAGGCGAGGGCTGGCAACCCTTGCCGGAGCCGAGGCGAGGGCGGGTGACCCTCGCCTAGATCTGAGAAAGGTTTGCCACCCTCTCCCGCGTAGCTAGGGTAGCTCGCCCTCACCTTAGCCTGGGTGAAGATCTCTGGCCCTTGCCTAGGTCGCCCCACTAGCGATGGGCAGCCCGTGTTTTCCTTTATTTTTTTAATTTTTTTTTGTTCTTTAAAAGGAAAAAAATGAATAAAGGAAAAAATTAAAAATTAAAAATTTTAGAAGACAAAATTGCCCCTCACAACTAGTGAATTCATTCTTTGAGATTAATATACGCACTTCATGTTCTTATTTGAAATAAGGTCCAATTCAAACTCTTATTTGAGAAAATAATAGCACTTCGGGCCTTTATTTGAAATAATGTCTACTTCAAACCCTTATTTGAGAAAATAAGGATATTTCATGCTCTTTTTTGAAATTTTCCCATGTAAATAAAATGAGCAATAAAGATAATTGAGAAAATGATAATAGTTGTCAAAGATTGCCACAAAAATCATTAGATGATTAAAAAGAATGAAGAGAGGAACAGAAAAACCATTAGGTTCCAAGAAGAAAAATTATATGAAATATTGAAATTATGACTCAAATCAATCTAAGAATTTCGGATAGGTATCAAAAGCAGCCTAACATGCTCCATCGTAACAAGCGAACTCATTGTACCTCTAGGCTGCATACCGATCACGAGGCTCGCTTGGGGTGACATGAGGTGGGTGAAATACCCACTACATTCTTAGCTACCTTAAATGGTAAAGTTTCTCAACCAACTGCTAATGGTACCCCTGGTTGAGAAACTTTACCTATTAATATATCAATGCGATTTTTTTATGCTTAAATGTGTATATAGGTTCCTATTATAAATATGTACAAAAATCCGCAGAAAGTGCATATTACATCTAGTACATATTAGAACTTGATGTTTACTTAAGAAAAGGGTACTTCTATGTATGTATGTATGTAATTTCTAAAGAGTACTTCCCGGACACTTGCTAAGGGTAATTAATTATACTTTGAAAATATGAAAGTTTTTATTTAAAATAGTCTACTTACTTGAAATATGTTGGCTTTCAATTTGCAAAACATATTCATGTCCATATGTACTAATTTAGCGGTCTTAAATATTTTCATGGGATACTCGTTAACAATATATTTTTCTCTGAAGTTTGAAAAATACAGAACTAATAATTATCGCTATTTTGAAGTGTTTAATTTCCATTTAGGATCTGACTAGGAAACATTCCAACAGTGGATAAAGTAGGTCCCGACTCCGTCCAAAACCGGTTTGGCTTGTAAAAAGGAAAAAAAAATAAAAGAAAAAGAAAAAAATATATTTCATCTAATAAAATTCTACGAACCAATAAATTTTTTGTTTAATTACATAAATTGAACTATAAGAAGCTGATGTATGGTATAAACATTTACTTCTGTTGAGTGTAGTAGCTTCAACATTCCTATTGCGGATCCATATGAATTGGCATTTGCTAGTCACTTAGTCAATTACTTAATAGTTTGCTCTTCAACTATTGTAGAAATGCCGCACACAGGTACCCTGTTGATGTTTACAATCGGATCTGGACAGCTCAAAACTTTAAAAACTGGTTCATACTGAATACCACATCTTCCACTCAATTATCTAACGACATTGATGCGGATAAATACAAGGTTCCCTGGGAAGTTCTCCAAACTGCTCAAAGATCAATGAATGCTAGTTTTCCCTTGCAATTTCAGTGGGTACCTTCGAGTTCCTCGCAGAAATGGATTGTATACTTTCATTTCCTAGAGATTGAGAGACTGACGAGTGGCCTACAAAGGGAGTTCACAATTTCCATGAATGGTTATCAATTCACGAATACGGTAAGCCTTGAATACTTGAAGCCAGTGGTTGTAGTTTCCACTCCAGTTAGCGGGTCGCTCATCATCTTCTCGATTGAATCGACGAATAAATCTGGAAATCCACCTATACTCAATGCCGTGGAGTTCTATACTGTTGGTGATCTTCCGAATGTGCCCACAACACAAGATGATGGTGTGCTTTTATTCTTCTACATGTTTTTATTGTCGACATACACTTTCTATAGTTGTGCTACAGTTGACATCAGTAATAATTGGACAGATATTCCATTGTCAATTAGGAAGATTTAGGGAATCCTACGCTAAATACACTAGTCTCCATTGCGGGTCTTATGTTATTCGTGAATTCTGAGCAATAGTTGCTTTGTTGGAATGACCAGATGTGGCTAAGTATTACTCTGCTATCTGCTTAATTCCCTGCTTTGGATACTTTTTTATGCTAGCCTTTAAGTCAAAGCCGCGAAATGTTACAAGTCTTTTGGAAGCTGAAAGTCTATATAACTCATATCTGATCGCAACTGCATTTTCTATCTCCTTTCTTCTCTCTAAATAATATATATATATATATTGGTGATTTCAAACACAGTGAAAGCTATCAATGGCATCAAAGCAGCGTACCACATTAAGAGAAAAAGCTGGCAAGGTGATCCATGCATACCAAGTGAATACAAATGGGATGGTCTAAGTTGTAACTATGGAAATCCTCCGAGAATTATATCACTGTGAGTCATCTGACACTGTTTCTTAGATAGTACTGATTTTTTAGATGAAACTTAAAGAAAATTTTTCTTTCATCATGAAAACCGGAAGTTCTATATATTACCGAGAAAGAACAGTTAAGATCAATGCAATCATTCAGGCGTGAATTCTCAAATAGACCAAGAAATTCTGTCGTGTAGTTACGTTACACCTATAGTCTCTCATGAAATGGGACAGAGCACGTGAGGTGACTAAAAATTTGACACCTGGCCATTAGCCGTTTTGGGCTTCGTCCACATGATTTGACTAGGATATTACAAATCATTATTAGAGTACGACACCCTCCGCTACTCATCTTTGAGCTATCACAAAATAGGAGTGGAGCACTCGTTCTTGAGCACTCGTTCTTGGATACAATAGTATATATTGCAAGTTGGCTTGACCAAGGCAGAGAGTAATTATTAGGCCACTTGCAGGGCTACTAAGATTGCCATGAGAGTTAGACTGGACCAACTCACACGTCGAAAGGGGTAAGAGTGCTGCCAGGCTATGGGGGCATGGTGAGAACTTCAATCTTTTAAAAGGAGGAGTTTTTGACACCCCAAGGCTCCGATGGTATAGAAGGGAGCTTATAACCTCTCATAAACTGATCCCTAAATTGGTAGCCACCTTCAAAAGTCACCATCTCCAATATTTTTTTTTTTTTTTGGGGTTGCTTAATACGGATGGGGTCGATCATAACAAGTTTTATACTCATTGATCGGCAATAAATGCTTTGTTCTTGTCCAACATATCGCTAAGTTGTCTGTGCAACTTTTTGCACCAATAACTTACTTTCAAATTTTTGCATAAGTGTTCCAAATTGCATTGTGTACGAGCAAGTATTAGCTCATCTGAAAACAATATTTAGGTACTCTAGGTCTAGTAATAACCATAATTTACAGAACAAGGAGGTAGGAAGATCCATGCACGTAATGAGATTGACGATTATGAATGGTCTTCTAGTACCTCAAACATTTACACCGGGAGGACCTTAATTCTGAAGAATAGATTGCGCTAACTTTTCTTTATTGTAGCAAAAAATCTGCCTCTAGAAAGATGGCAATGACAGGATCTCCTATTTTGGTTTATTATGGTCAGGAATTTGAGCTCAAGCAATTTGCGTGGCTACATAATCTCATCATTTTCATATGTATCAACTATGGAATACTTGTAAGTTTCATTGTCTGTTTATTTAGTTGGGTTTGCACATCACTCTTGATTAAGCAACCCAAAGGAGTCAACTCATGCCGGCAGTTTGATGGGAATTTGCGGGAGTCAACTCATGCCGGCAATATAAGTTCAGCTCCTTCATTCTTTTTGACAGTTTGATGGGAAACCCAAATCTTTTCCTAGCTGATCCTTGCCGGCAGAAGAAGAAACAAAATACCATCCTCATGTTAGTTGTTACGTCAGTTTCAGGCTTCTCCATAGTTCTCTTTAGTGCTTTGGCTACTATTTGGTTAATTAAACAGAAACGGACAACAGGTCAGTTTTCTTACCTATGTTGTGCATTACATTTGATGACATTCTTGAATTTGCTTTTCACTTTGGTATAGTTCTATTTGCAACAATGTCTTTTCTAGGATAATTTAGTTGATAATATACAACTCAGCAACTAGGTATCTTTTCTCACCCATCCTAAGAGTTTTTTTTTACAATCTCATCCACATTGCATTAGAAAGTAAAGGTAGCTTTAATCAAAATTTCCTAATGCTAGTAATATGAATTACATAGTAATCACAAATAAATGGAGATGAGAGATACAGGGATCACCGCAGCGTGGTTGCATCAACATCACAAAATGTACATTATTCAGCTTAATTATCGACAATCAAATTTCTGATTCTTTTATCGAAAGTAACCTGCTATGCACGGGAATGACTTATAACAACTTCATAGTGCAACTTTGGACAACTTTGTCCCTGACATTTCAATGCTCCCTAAGGATGTGTTTGTCTGAGTGAATGAGTTTTCTGCAAATTAGTTTTATGGACTTTCTCTCTTTTGGTTTGCTGAAAATAATAAGTCAACAAAAAATCATTAACATTCATAAAAAGCATTCAAGGCTAGAATTAGGAAAGTGAATTTCCTAATTTGAAGAGGCGAAAACATTATTTGAAGCTTCCCAACAAATGTTAATCGGTTACTGAGACAATAAATGCTTTACAGTTGTATGTTAAAAAATATATATATATTATATACATGTTCCTATCATAACGATAAATTGAGTTCTATATATCTGAATAGTTTTGAGTATTATATGAATTGAGCTTTAATCAGTAAAGTACCACTATTATTATTTTTTTGAAGCATTTCTCGCATTTTTAGATTTAAGTTTTAGAGCCGTAGTGTAATATGCAGTCAGACCTAAACTCACACTCCTATAATTTCGATTTTGCATTTAGCAATGTGCACAATATTGCGTGCAATTTTGTTACAGACGAATATATATTAGGGTTTAGCAATTATAGTTTTCGTACAAGCTCCACCTAGAGCCTACTAGTTGAAACATGTTCCTCATTTTTTGGAATCTAAAATCTACCCTTCATACCCTTGAACTTAAAATGTGGAACCTACACTGTCACAAGTTTCAAGGTCTACCTAAATTCCACTTGTATTATTAATTGAATGATTGCAATTAAGCGTCACCTTTTATTACCACTACTTGCTTCTACAATCAACTAACTACAACTTGTTATGAAAATGCATGAAAAATATAAAATATTAACAAAATAAAAGTCTAAGTCATAAAATGAAAATCCAAACTAGTGGTTCCAGATTATACACTTATAATTGGACGCTACGGAAACTATGTGATCGCACAAAGACACAAACCAAGAAAAATACAAAAAGTTGTTCCAAGTTCTACTTACCTAGAACCTGAAACCTATCTGTCAAAATAGGTTCCCTAATTTTTGGAACCTGAAACTTACTCTGCATACCCTGAAACCTAGAACTGGATAGGTTTCCATCGGTTCGGTTCTCAAGTTGTAGGTTATACTCTAGAACCATGCTCACCCTTAATATATACACGAGAACAACTTTACCTATGAAAATAGTTGTAACTTTTTTTGTGACATGGGGTAATCAATTTTTGTGGCACTCAACTAATCTCATCAGCATTAATTTCTAGGAGAGAAAACCTCTTTGGAAAGGCCCCATTGAAAAAAATTCTAGAAAATCGAGAGGCACACTATTATGATTTGTCAGTTCATATGTTAACCGGTTAGATAGACTTCAGAGTAATCTATGAGATTGAAATCATTTTTCAAATGAGATCCAAATCCTCGAACGTTTTCAATTGTCAAGGATGCTGTTGGAGTTATTTGCCTTAAAAGTTTGCTATCCAAAGCGGTAGTCGCAATACTCATTGGAACCTTTTTGGTACAGAATCTAGTGAAAGGACGTTGATATTTAAGAATCGACCTTTTAAGTATGGAGAGGTTTCAAGAATCACCGGGAACTTTAGACGAGTGATTGGTGAAGGTGGATTTGGAAAGGTATATCATGGTACACTAGATAACGGCACGGTAGTTGCAGTGAAGATGCTCTCTGAATCATCGAAGCAAGGGTACAAGGAATTTCAAGCCGAGGTTAGATAGGGTGATGGAATCACTTCTCCTTTTAAACTCAACTTGTGCTCATTTACACTAATGTAATTTAGAAACATCCTAGTAGATTATTATCGGTATATGTTTTGATAATGCAAACTCATGACAGTGCAGGCTCAACTCTTAATGATTGTTCACCATGGAAACCTGGTTTCTTTGTTGGGATATTGTGATGATTCCAAGCACGTGGCACTAATATATGAATACATGGCCAATGGAAATTTAAGGCAACATTTGTCAGGTTCGTATTTATGTTTTGTTGTGTTATTTCTTCTATAAAATAATTCTGAAAAACTCTATTTCTTGCTCATATGTAAAGTTAAGGTGCAGTCGACAGAGGACCATTCAAAAGTCTTGACATGGAGTAAGAGACTGAAAATAGCTATGGATGCAGCACAAGGTATGTGAACAAGACATCCATAGTCGAACATTTTCTTCCTATCATTGCCTTCGTATTTTTGACACGGTTTTTTTGAGGATTTTAGGTTTGGATTATTTGCATAATGGTTGCAAGCCACCCATCATCCATAGAGACTTGAAGACTACTAACATCTTGTTGAACGAAGATTTCCAAGCCAAAATAGCTGATTTTGGCTTGTCAAGAGCATTTATGACAGAAAAGGACTCTTATGTGTCAACTTCTCTTGTGGGCACTCCTGGCTACATTGACCCTGAGTAAAGGCTAAAACTCAATATTACTATTCTGGTTCAGTTCAGGATCTCAATTTGCATAATAATGTTGACATAACCTAGGATTTCATCTTTGATATAAAGATCTGTATTTTTTTTCCTCCCCCAGGATCCAATCTTCTGGAAACTTTAACAAGAAGAGTGATGTTTATAGTTTTGGAATCGTACTGTTCGAGTTGATCACAGGACGACCTGCAATAATGAGAAGTCTTAATGGCAACACCAGCATTCACCTTCTTCAATGGCTGATTCCCATCATCGAAAGTGGTGATATACAGGGAATTATGGATCCAATGTTACAAGGAAAACTGGACATCAACTCGGCTTGGAAAGTAGTGGAGATTGCTATGTCTTGCACGTGAGCAACGACGATTCGAAGGCCGGACATAAATGATGTATTGGTAGAGTTGAAGGAGTCTTCACGGAGCAAATCAAGTGGTTCTTTTGAAATGACCTCCTTGGACCTCCATTCTGACAATGCCCCTATGGCCAGGTAGTAGAGATTTTCCAATGCGAAAATGGTCCCTTCCTTTTTAAATAAGGATAACTTCATTGAAAGACCTAAAGTTTATCATGAAAGTATAATTTAGTCTTAAAACTTTCAAAAGTGCAATTAAGTCGTATAGTTGTTACGAAAGTGCAATTAAGTTCTAAAACTTTTAAAAAGTTCAATTAAATCCTAAAACTTGTCAACTTAGTCTAACCAAGTTCTTCTGTTGATTGCAATTTTTGAAAGTTTTATGACACTATTGAACTTTTGTGACAAGTTTTAAGATTTAATTGCACTTTTTGAAAGTTTTGGTACTCAATTGTACTTTCGTGATAAGTTTTAGGACTTTTAGTATACTTATCCTTTTTAGGTAAAAGATTCACTACTGTCTGCAAATCCACCTTAATAGTTTCTTCCACAAATATTATGAAAATGTTTGCCTCTTGAGGTTCTGTTTGTCCGTTAAATGAAATTTACTAGAATATTATTTCAAAGAGACAATTTTATTTTATGTCTGGTCGTATTGTGCAAATGATATTGAAGTAATGCAAAAAAAAATAAAAATGAAACGGATTTTAGAGAAAAAATTTCGAGTACAACTCTAGGTTTGGGAGACTCAAGCTCAAGCATTGGGGCCTTGGTCCTAGCCTTAAGCAAATTGGGGTGCAATTGTCGGCCATTCAAGTGACCTGATCTTGGAACTAGCACCGAGGCTCAACCTCGAGAATCCCATGTCTAAGCCGGGGTCCTTGGCCTTGGAGTCAGGAGACCTTGGCTGAACCCAGGCTCAAGTGAAATAAACTTTATTGACTCATTTTTCAAAGCAACTCAAATACCGTAAACTGAGGAAGATGTTTTCTGATAGTAAATCTTCAGCAGAACAAATGGATATCTCAAGTTGTGACGTAATCGTGAAAGAAGTGATTATTATATAAAAGAAAAGATTCTAGATTCCGAATTGTGATAAAAGTTATTATAGTGTGTAAATATCATTTCCCTTTTTCTATAGGTTTCAGATGTTGCTTCAGTCTTTGGAATATCACTAATGAACGAGGGTTGTGATGGCTCGATGGAGAAACTCTTTCTAAATATATATGTAGCCTGTTAATACGATAGTATGTATTTAATTAAATATTATTTTTTATAACATGCGAAGAAATTGTGGCAAGCAAGGATACGTCATTGAGTATGTGAAGTGAACCTTGATAGAGAAGATTGTTTCTAATTTGGCCACATTGAACAAATTTAATGAAATTGAATAGCTTGATAATGGTAGAGAAAAAAAATTGTATGGTCTAGAAATTATGCAAGTCAAGTCCATTTCAATCGGTTGATCTTGTGGACATACGATGAAATCCACATAAATAATTCAGGGCCCATTATCTGTAAATCGTGTAATAACTTCTCGTGGCGGAGGAATTGTTGGAGACCGAGAGAAAAATCATACAAAAAAAAAAACTAAAATATTTAAAGCTGTATACGTATCCTTGATTTAACGGCTAAATTCTGATACTTCCTTGGAAGAGGGAGATCAAGAGTTCAAATCATAGTGAAATTAGGGGAAAAAATTAGTCCATTGGGAATAATATGGCATTATCGATCGGACTTTTTTATGGTAAAGATCCTGTGTACTCTGTTTGCTATACAAACTACCTTCAGCACCATTAATAAGGTAGTTATGAAAATTCTATCAATTATCCAAATTAATGGTAATGAATATGGATTGTGTGAAAAAGTTACGTAATCCAAATTTAAAAAGAGTACTTGATATATTTTATTATCCTCTCTCTTCACAAATCAGTTCGGAAATTTGGATGAAATTCAAAGAATATAAGGAAAAAGCATGTACCTTAAAATTATTACAAATAATTCTATATAGCCCAAGATGGAAAAGAGATCTACTTGTGCCCTACAAAATAATATTACTGAAAATTGAGTGTATTAATCGACCAAAAAAAAAATTGAGTGTATTAGATCCACTTGGTCTTTAACCCATCTCTCTCTAAGTTTCGATTAATGATTCAATTGACACTTCTTTAAATATACCAAAGCATTCCTCATCAGTAGCTAAATAATCGATCTTTGATGGATTACTTTATTATTAATGGCTCAAACTCCATATCTCTAATGTCTCTTTGATGGTGTCAATGACACATCCTAGAATGAACACACTTTCTTGTCAAAGTGAAAGAGAAGAGATTCCGCTAATTGGACTTTTGGAAATTGAAAAGGGTTTCTATATTGACTAGCTTCTAGACTAAAGTAGGTCAATATGAACTAAGCTTAGTCTAAGTGGAAATATATTGGTTTAATTACTATAGTTAATCTCGTGTATTTACCGTTTTCATTTCAGTTAGATCCCATGCGATCTTTGCCGGATTTCTCATACTGAAGTTTCTTGTGCGTTTATTGATAAGGAGAATAAAGAGGATTTGAAGACTGTCCTTGAATTTTTTTATTGTTAGCAAACACTTCATAGCATTGTTTGAGACTTGGAACCATGTGTATGGGAGGTCCTCAGTACTTGTTGGATATTTCTACTAATTTTAGGTGGTCAACACTTATTTCAGTTACTTGACAAAATTTATTTGGTTCATTTAAATTCATGACCATCTGTTGTGGGACTATTATTTGTTTTTTTGTTTTTTTGTTTTTTTTTATGAACGCATTAAATTTATCAATTACTATGAATTTACCGATATATATTCTTTGAGTTATTGGCTTTTCTCCTATTAAATTACCAAGTTGTTTTTGTTTTTATTAAGTCTCATTTTATTACAAATTTCTATATTTTCTCCAATTTGCCAACTTTCTATTGATTTATTAAGTTTAATTTGCCTTGCTTATCGACCGATTGATGCAACCTAATTCAAGACTAACTTGTTCAACCGAGGAAATCCGCGTGCATTCAAGATCGACGACACTCTCATCGATAAAGCTAATATTGATATATTTCATCCACAAATGAAGAGATTCATCTTTGACTTTGTTATAACGACTTTGTCATTTTCCATATATCAAAGTTTGCATCAAGATACTTTGGGATAACTGCGAGTATTGGAAACATTGTACATTTAATAGTTCCTAGTTTCTATGTACATAAATGATTACTAGTTTCTAGGTTTGAATCTAGTCTTTTATTGTTTTCACTATAAGAAGTCATCAAACCTCTATAAATTGGAGACCGAATTTTATTAATGAAATTTGCTTTGTGCAATTCTTTTGAACATTGAAGAGTTCAAACCCCCTTGAAAACCTATGAGAGTTTTCACTCCATCCTTGAAAAGTTTGGGCTTTTAAAGCCTACCTCCTTGAAGAGTTGTAGCCATTAATCTCAAAGAATCGATGCCATTTCAACTTCCTTGCTGGCCTAGAAGAGCAACCATTGAAGTTTCTATACTTTTATTCATTTTGTCCATTCCCATTTTTTTCACTTCCTCCCAAAATCGACAAGTCTATAGTGCTTATCTAAGAAAACTCAAAACACGAAAGTTGTAGATCTTCAAGTCTCCATTATTTTGGCTTTATAATCAGGTCATTCTAATATGAATCGACAAAGCTATGTTCATTTTCCCGAGCTAGCGCAGAACAAAAATTTCTGCTTGATTTTGTAACTTAATTTCAGTGCGTGTAAGTTACTCTCTCAATCCTATTGTTTGAGTAGCTGACCTTGGGCTACATCATTTGGAATCAAAGTTTTGGAGGAGAGGACGATGCCTCCAAGACAAGCAAGGCATTGAGGTAGCATAATTATTCCATTGAACGAAGCACAAATGCTTGTTGAGAATTTGCAACAACATATGCAACAACAAATTGATGACTTGACTCAAGAAGTCCAACATCTAAGGTTGAAGCAAACAACCCTCCATTACGTTGCAGAACCAAAGAATCCTATGGCGATTCCTTTTCTTTACAAAGTGTTTAACCATTTCCCCCGAAGAAGGAATGCTCCATATTACACACAAATGTTTGTGAGCTAGATTGGGAAAAGGAAATCAAGAGAGACATTTTGGAATTTTCAAGTACCAATTCTACTGACAAAATTATCGATTGGTGACACTTGTGAATAAAGTTTTTAAGCATAGGAATGTCTTGGAAGATCATTGAGTTGGCATCATTGCTATGTGATTTCGAGGGGTAAATACACTATCAACCAATCTAGATAAATAATATAGCTTATCTAGTTGTTAATTAAGTCATTCTAACCACCTAACATGCAACAACGAGTAATTAAATCGTTAATCCATTCTAACTAACCACATAAATCATACTTAGCTTAAACTAATCAACTCTTAAGGATCATTAACTCCCTAAGCAGAGTTTAGTGAGTAAACTCACTAGTTTTGCGGTCCGGTGAGTCCACGACGACGATAACGCAGAGACGGGCGACAAACTCCGTAGCAGCGACACTCGATGAGGCCTAGAAAAGGTTTGAAATGGGCCTCGAAGGCCCACGGTTGGTTGGGCTACTCGGTTCTATCCAAGAATGGAGCTTACTACTCCAGGGTTGGAACAACAAATAGAGGAGGACCAGTGGCTAAGCAGGCGAGCAGGCGGGCAAGCGGAGCTGAACGGCAGCGGAGGCAAGTTCGGACGGTGGCCTGGGCTTCGACAACGGCTTGAGAAGGCTCAGGACAGCAGCTGGGCACGCGGGATAGGCGAAATGGCGCACGGGACGAGCACGGCTCGCGCGGGGGCACGACGGTGACGTGGCGAGGGCAGGGGGTCTGATGGGCGTGCGACGGCCAAGGGGGGTGGCTGGCTCAGTTCTCTACAACTTTGGAAGCTTCAAAGAGGTCTCTAATGGGGAAAGCAGCCCGCTGAAGAAGAAGAAGAAGGCAATTGGAAGCTTGGAGGGGGCTACTTTGCCTCAATAGTCCACCATTCTATCCAATTCACTCAAGCACTTGGCTCACCACCTTAGCTATCTTCCTCGGCCATTTTTCAGTCACCAAAGCTTCCTTTAGAAGCCTCCTTGATGTCTCAAATGTTGCACACCATGGGGGCTACGAATTTTGGAACATTTTCCCCCAAATCCACTTCAATTTCCTCTTGAATTGATTTTCTTCGGCCCCCATAAATCCAACTAAGATGCCCACACTTCAATTCACATTTTTCCTTGCCAATAAAACCAACTTGCATCCCAAAAACACGATAAAAAATGATCCCTTGAATTTTCGAATTGAAAACGGCCCTATATTGAATTTTCGCCAAAAATCTCGATTTGCAGAAAAATCTTCGGAGGATGAGTCGACATTCCTAAAATGAATCGTGACATGACAAAACTTTCAATTTATGAATTCGGATTCAAATTCACGGTTAATTTCAATCTAGCGCGATTTTAGCGTGACCTAACCTACTGGGTAGCTTTTAGGAATTTTTTATGTAATTGACCCGTGGTCGATTATTTTCAAGCCACAATGTATATCTTCGATACATTGGCGACTCTCAGTTGTCATGAAAATCTCAAGATTTCAAATACGGGCACAGAGTACCAAAACGACAGAAAAATCAGTCTAGTGCGGATTGACGAGAATTTTACAATCTGGTGGAATCACCCACACTTTGATCACATATCTCAGTCAAATCAACATATCTCTGATCTCTTATCGATTTTTAACTATGCCGTAATGACCCTTGCAAATTAGCACGGTCGAGCAGTCGATTCCTAGTCGAATTCTCAAGTCTATTGTGTTAAAATCCCTTAACGGCTTCACCTATTAGACTAGTTATCTCGTGAGTAATCAGCTCAGAGAATATAACTATAGGCACGCCGATGAAAAGCTCGATTCATTCAATTGAAAACAGAACCTGAAGTTCAGGATGTCATAGGTGAAGCAGCCTCGCCCAAAAAATAAGCAAGGCCACCTCCCCTAAATTTTTTAAAGGAAAATTGTTTAATTTCTTTTTTTTTTTTACAATAACATTATTTCATTGGTAGAGTCTAAACAAAGAACAGCCCATAAGGCTTGTGGAGGAGTAAAGAGCCAATCCAATTGTCAAATTTTTTAAGGGTACATTGTTCAAAAACCCCTAAACCTATTGTACCTTTACCAAGTCTGTCCTAATTATTTTGATTTTGCTAATTAAGCCCAATTTTAAACTAAAGAATCCACATTTTGCCCAAAATTGCAATTTCAGCTCAGTTTTAAAACTTATCTGCACAATCTCACACCATTTGATTTTGCTTCGGATTTGGACCGCATGTGCAAGAGTTCATTCATTAATATTACATGAGTAACAGAACAAGATAATTTTAGCTACCCTATGCCGCCCAATGTTTCATCAATGGAATAGTTCCATTGTTCGATTGGGGTCAAAACAGAGAGAGAGAAACCAACAAGGGTAATTTTAAACGTAGCTAGCAATGAACCGCATCTAGCAGTGTTGGAAAAATTCAAAATGGAAGAAGATTATTTGGGCAAAGGCGACCTCTCCCAGTTTTTGGGCGAGGCTGCTTCACCCACAACCTTCGCCATCGCAGTGGTAGTCACGATGATGCTCGCAATAGTGGCATTCCAAGCAGAGCTAAATTCACCTTAAAAAATGGCCCGGTCTTTAATCACATGTAAATATTTTATGGCGTGTAATTGTATTAATTTAGTGGCATCCATAAGTGCAACATTAATTGTTATTAGCAGCCTTAAAAAAAAAGATAGATATTCACTAAACTCGCAATCTTGATGACGTGGGTCGCCATTATCCTAGCGATGGCCACATATGCAAGTCCTGCACTAATATTCCACCCATATAGTAAAATCAATGCATCATTTGAAATAATCGGCATTACTGCGATCACATGGCTGATATTTGTGGTTGTTCTAGTTTTCAACCAACTTATTCAATTCTTCCACAAATTGTTTATTTCGCCAAAAGTGGGAGAATATTATTTTATTATTATAGTCTAAACAAAGAGGAGCCCATAGGGCTTATATAATGCTTTTATAATAAAGAAAAAGATAAAAAGAAAAGAAAAGATTGGGCAAAACCATATTTTCCTAATTAAGTTGGTTGAAAAGTAGAGTGGCCATAAATATCAGCCATATATCATAGCAACACCAACTATTTCAAATGACGAGTTGGTTTACTACAGGGGTAAAATACTAGTGTAGAAATTGTGTATGTGGCCACCGTTGGGATGATGGTAACCCCTACCACCAAGACCATTAGTTCAGTGATTACCCATTATTTTTGTTGAAGGCTGCTAATAGCAATTAAGGTTATACTTAGGGACACCATTAAATCTATACTATTACAAGTAATAAAAAATTTATATACGATGGGAGACTAGGCCATTTATTGAGGTGGATTCAACCCCGTTTGGAACACCATTGTTGCGAGCCCACCACAACTACCATGGCCATGGCCGTTTAGGCTAGGGTCACGGGTAAAGCACCCTCGCCCCCCTCGCTCGAAAACTGGGCAAGGTTGCCTCACCCAAATTTTTTAAGTGAAAATTGTTTAATTTTTTTTTTTTTTTACAATAACATTATTTCATTTGTAAAGACTAAACAAAGAACAGCCCATAAGGCTTGTAAGGGAGTAAAAAACCAATTCAACTGTCAAATTTTTTAGGGGTAAATTGTTCAAAAAATGTTAAACCTATTGTGTTTTTGCCATTTCTGCCCTAAATATTTATTCTGCCAATTAAGCCCAGTTTTAAACCATAAAATCAACATTTTCGGCCCAAATTTTAAAACTTTTCAGCACAATCTCATGCCATTTGATTTTGCTCCAGATTTGGACCGCATGTACAAAGAGTTCATTTGTTAATATTACAAGAATAACGGCGCAAGATAACTTTAGCTATCCTCTACTACCCAACATTTCATCAAAGGAACAATTCTATTGTTCGATTGGGATCGAGAGAGAGAGAGACCAACAAAAGTAGTTTCGAAGGCAGCTAGCGATAAACCACATTTAGCAGTATTGGAAAAATCCAAAATGGAAGAAGAGGAATTGGACAAAGGTGGTCTCTCACGGTTTTTGGGCGAGGCTACTTAATAACTCTATAAAAATAGAGTTATTTTACCTATTTTATGCAACAATTAATGCAATATCTATGAGAAAATATTTGGATTTCCTTCTTATTATTTGAATTTTCCTTGTTTATGCAGAATAATGAAATATGGAGAATATAAGAAAAAGAATGGCAAAAATTAGGAATTCAAATCAAAAAGCAGTGGAATATGGATATCAAATCAGGGAATCCTTAATTTTGTTCTCTAATGTTATCTGCAAGCGTTGGGAGATAGATATCTTGGATATATCCTATAAATAGGAGAACATTGAAAGCCTGAGAGGGCAGCTAAATTTTTGTTAGATGGTTTTTCATTGTTCAGAGAGTTTTTCAATTATTTTGAAAATAAGACAAAAGTGGTAACGGAATTCTTGTTCTTTGATTCAAGATGCTGGGTTTGATTTATATTTTTATTTTCTTCTTCTACTATGTTCTATTTTTTTTTTATTAGGGCTACGATGTAGTCTAACCATGATGATGTGAATTTCATGATTTTTATGTTTTGCAATTGATTTCATTTATGTGAGTTATATATTATTGTGCATAATGCTTTTGAGTGACTAGCCACCACTTAAATGATCTGATGTGTATGTTTGGGACTAAAAAGTGATAATATGCAATTGCCCATTATAATATATAACCATGAATTAAATGTGGATAGAGATATACCGCGTTATTTGTGTAGCTTTCGATGATAAGGTGATCCAAAAGACTCATTGTAAACCGGGATTATTCATAATTTTTAATGCACTTATGTTTATTTTAATTCACATAAAGATATAGTGGATTAATAAACTGAGTAGGTTTGCTATACTTAGCGATATGATAGTAAATAAATTAGGAAATTCCGTTATCACATGTTTGATATTGTTCTTGTACCTACAACAATCCAAAATTCAAATCTAGTGGCTATGGTGAATCGGATGCTCTAACATATTTATCTGATTGATTTATAGCATTTAGTCTCCAAATTTTGTTTTTTAATTTATTCTCAATTATATTTTGATTTGTTAGATAAATTTTAGAATTAATCTATTTTAGAATTTAATTAGTTTATTAATCATTGATCTCTGTGGGACAATACTCTTTTTTATCATTACATTACTTGTTCGACATGTTCACTTGCGTTTAGAATTTTACAAACACTACTTCACCCACAACCTTCGCCATTGTAGAGATAGTCATGGGGATGCTCGCAAAAGTGGCATTCCAGTGAGCTAAATCCACTTTAACAAAAGGCACAATCTATGATCACATGTAAATTTTTTATGATATGTAATTGGATTAAGTGGCGTCCATAAGTGCAACCTTAATTCTTATTAGCAGCTTTCAACAAAAAGTGCGGGTGTTCACTAGACTAACAATTTTGATGATGTGGATCGCCATTATCTTAGCGATGGCCACGTACGCAAGTCCTACACAAGTACTCCACCCGTATAATAAAACTAACGTGTCATTTGAAATGATCGGCATTAGTATGATCACATGGCTGATATTTATGGCCATTCTGCTTTTCAACCAACTTATTCAGTTCTTCCACAAATTATTTTGCGGAAAGTGGGAGAATATTATTGGACTCATAGATTATTATTTTATTACTTGAGGCTAAACAAAGAAGAGCCCATGGAGCTTATATTATGCTTTTAGATAAAATAAAATAAAAATTCCTAATTAAGTTGGTAGAAGAGTATAATGGCCATAAATATCAACCATATGATCACAACAATACTGACTATTTCAAATGACGCATTGGTTTTACTCTAGAGGTAAAATTTCAGTGTAGAAATTGTGCATGTGGTTGCTGCTAGGATGATTGTGACCCGTTATCAGGATCATCAGTTCAGTTACCCACCTTTTTTGTTGAAGGCTACTAATAACAATTAAGGTTATACTTAGGGACGCCACTAAATTGATAGTATTACATGTAATAAAAAAATTCATATGCGATGGGAAATTGGGCCATTTCTTTAGGTGGATTCAGCCTTATCTACCACCGCGACTACCACAGCATAAGCTGTTTGGGCGAAGGTCATGGGTGATGCAGCCTCGCCAAAAATTTTTAAGGGAAAATTATTTAAAAAATTTATTTACCATAACATTATTTCACTAGTAGAGTCTAAACAAAGAACAACCCATAAGGCTTGTAAAGGAGTAAAAAGCCAATTCAACTGTTTAATTTTTTACCAAGTCTATCATAAATATTTCGATTTTGCCAATTGAGCCTAGTTTTAAACCAAAGAATCCACATTTTGCCAAAATTACAATTTCAGCTGAGTTTTAAAACTTATGTGCATAATCTCATGCCATTTGATTTTGCTTCAGATTTGGACCGCATGTACAAGAGTTTAGTCGTTAATATTACATGAGCAACAATACAAGAATGTTGGAAAAATTCAAAATGGTAGAAGTTTATTCGGGCAAAGGCGGCCTCTCCCAGTTTTTGGGCGAGGCTGCTTCACCCATAACCTTCGCCATCGCAGTGGTAGTCACTTTGATGTTCACAACAATAGCGTTCCAGACTAAGCTAAATCCACCTTAAAAAATGGCTTAGTCTCTCATCGCATGTAAATTTTTTATGATGTGTATTAGTATTAATTTAGTAGCGTCCATAAGTGCAACCTTAATTCTTGTTAGTGGCCTTCAACAAAAAGTACAAGTATTCACAAAACTCGTCATCTTGATGACGTGAGTTGCCATTATCCTAGCGACGGCTGCGTACGCAAGTCCTACACAGGTATTCCACCCCTATAGTGAAACCAACACGCTATTTGAAATAATCGACATTATTGTGATCACATGGCTAGTATTTATGGCCGTTCTACTATTCAACAAACTTATTCAATTATTTCACAAATTATTTACTTTGCCGAAAGCGGGAGAATATTATTGGACTCCGAGAATATTATCTTATCACTAGAGTCTAAACAAAGAAGAGCCCATAGGACTTATATAATGCTTTTTATAAAAATAAAAAAGAAAAAGAAAAGAGAGGGTAAGACCATATTTTCCTATTTAAGTTGGTAGAAGAGTAGAACAACCATAAACATTAACCACATGATCACAACAGCACTGACTATTTCAAATGACGCGTTGATTTTACTGTAGAGGTAAAGTACCAATGTAGAAATTGTGTACGTGACCACCGCTGGGATGATGGTGACCCCTGTCATCAGGACCATTAGTTCAATGATTACCCACCCTTTTTGTTGAAGGCTGTTAATAACAATTAAAGCTACACTTAAGGATGCCACTAAATTAATATTATCACATGTAATCAAAAATTTACATGCGATGGGAGACTAGGCCATTTCTAGAGGTGGATTCAGCCCCGTCTGGAGCACCATTGTTGCGAGCACCATCATGACTACCACCACGATAGCCATTTGGGCGAGCGTCATGGGTGTAGCAGCCTCGCCCAAAAACTAGGCGAAGTCGCCTCCCCCAAATTTTTTAAAGGAAAATTGTTTAATTTTTTTTTTTTTTTACAATAACATTATTTCATTAATAGTCTAAACAAAGAACAGCCCATAAGGCTGTGAAGGAGTAAAAAGTCAATTCAACTGTCCAATTTTTTAAGTGTAAATTATTCAAAAAGTCCTAAATTTATTGTACCTTTATTAAGTCTATCCTAAATATCAATTTTGCCGATTGAGCCCCATTTTACACCGAAGAATCCACATTTTGCCCAAAATCGCAATTTTATCCGGGTTTTATAACTTATCCGCACAATCTCATGCCATTTGATTTAGCTATCCTCTGCCGCCCAACATTTCATCAAGAGAATAGTTCCATTGTTCGATTTGGGTCAAAACAGAGAGAGAGAGAGAGAGGAGAACAACAAGGGTAGTTTCAAAGGCAGCTAACGATGAACCACATCTTGCAGTGTTGGAAAAATCAAAAATGAAAGAAGAAAATGCAAAGGCAACATATCCTAGTTTTTGGGTGAGGCTGCTTCACCCACAACCTTTGCCATCGCAGTGGTAGTCACGGCGATGCTCGCGATAGTGGCAATCTAGATGAAGCTATACCCACCTTAAAAAATGGCCTAGTCTCTCATTACATGTAATTTTTTTTATGATGTGTAATGTATTAATTTAGTGGCATCCATTAGTGCAACCTAAATTCTTATTAAGGGCCTTCAACAAAAAGGGCAGGTATTTACTTGAACTCGTAATCCTGATGACGTGGGTCGTCATTATTCGAGTGACAATCACGTACGCAAGTCATACACTGGTATTTCACCCATATACTAAAACCAACGCGTCATTTGAAATAATCAGCATTACTGTGATCACATGGCTTATATTTATGATAGTTCTGCTTTTCAACCAACGTATTAAGTTCTTCCACAAATTGTTTCGCGAAAAATGGGAGAATATTATTGGGCTCAGAGACTATTATTTTATTACTAGAGTCTAAACAAAGAAGAGCCCATAGGGCTTATATAATGCTTTTATTATATTAAAAAAAAAAAAAGAGGCAAGACCAGATTTTCCTAATTAAGTTGGTAGATGAGTAGAGTAGCCATAAATATCAGCCATATGATCATAGCAACACTGACTATTTCAAATGACACAGTGTTTTTACTATAGGGGTAAAATACCAATGTAGAAATTGCATACGTGGCCATCGCTAGGATGATGGTGACCCCTGTCATTAGGACCATCAGTGATTACCCCATCGTTTTTGTTGATGGTTTCTGGTAACAATTAAGATTACACTTAAGGACGCCATTAAATTAATATTATTACATGTAATAAAAAATTTATATGCAATGAAAGACTAGGCCATATCTTAAGGTGGATTTAGCCCCGTCTGGAATACCATTGTCGTGAGCACCACGCGACTACCACGACGAGGGCCATTTGGGCAAGGTTCGTGGAAAGCAACCTCGCCCAAAAACTAGGCGAGGCCACCTCCCCCAAATTTTTTAAAAGAAAATTGTTTAAAAAATAATTTATTTATTTATTTATTTACAATAATATTATTTCATTAGTAGAGTCTAAACAAAGAACAGCGCAAGATAACTTTAGCTACCCTCCGCCATCCAACATTTTATCAAAGGAATAGGTCTATTGTTCAATTGAGGTCGAAGCACAGAAAGAGAGAGAGAGAGGAACGCGACATGTGACTAACAACTTGCGATAGAGAGCCGGGTTACACTTAAGATATATGATATGGATGTATATTTTGGGCTCTCAGACACAATATCAGAGCACCTACCTTCAATTTCAAGTTTTTATCTTCATTTTCGGCAAAAGAGTTAACTCTGTGCCCTATAGATTAACCTGAAGAAAGAACCGCTCTACATTGTGGCAATTAGATTTCCTTGAATTGCCAGAAACATGAGATTCATATAAGAGTGAGCATATCAAACCGTTAGGACTGAGAATCGCCTAGCCCGAATCAAACCAATCGGTTTGATCCGAATCCCAGAGGCATCAGTCTGGTTTCTGGTTCCATAAGATTTTCAGTCTAGTTGCCGATTTTAGGGGGAACTGGACCGGATCGAACCAACTCTTTTTTTAAAAAATATATATTTTAAAAAAATATTAAAAAATAATAAACCCTAAAATTGTAATAACTCTCGTATTTTTGCTAAGTGCCGATTCCACTAGACGGAACCGGACTAGTCCTAATCCTAAGACTATCCGGTCCGGTCCTCGGCTGCAAAAAATGGAAACTGATCACCCCTAGATATAGAGACATGATATACAATACTTACGAGAATGTTGCCGCTAGCCGGTGTGAAAATACTTCAAATGAATCTATTTTGTAAATTTTTAAGTCCCCACAAATTGCATTAATTTGCTTGTCTTGGAGAGAGACCACCACCTAGTAAACACCTTGATAGAGGTCATCATTAAAGAAACTAAACCATTTCTAACTATCTAATTGAAACTAAACCAATTCTAATACTAAGATGTAACAACCTAATCAATGCCTATTTTTCTAACTATTAATCCAATTTTTTTAGTTTCTGAAAATGAGGATTCAGACCGGGCCCTTGGGCCTGGTCCAAAAATGGGCCGCACGCTGATCTCTCTGGACTGGGCTAATGGGCGCAATCGGGGCTTTAGTATTCAGGCCCACTCTAACTATTAACTTTTTATCTCCCTTTCCACTCCGTCTTCATCACGGTGTCACCCGACATGCCAGAACTTACACCATGCCTTCATGAACTTCAAGGTTTACAAACAGAGATCAATCTACCCTCAAATCCTAAACCATGAATGTATAAAACTTTTCTATTCACTACTTCCGGCCATCAGCACGATGGCCGTCGCCTTCGACCACCGTCCATCACTAGAACACCGCCATCAACCGGCACGGATCATTTGAAGATCTTTGAACTCACAGCGTCACAGATAATAATTCAACACATGAACAGTGCGATGAGAATACAAACGAGAAAAAGGATTGAGAAAATCTTATCTCCGGTCAACGTCGTCAAGCATTACACGAACTCCGGGCCATTTCTCACGGATCAACCACCATAGAGTCACCGCCCGCACCTTGACGAAAAGGAGTAAAACTCCGAGACAGCCATGGAACCTCGTCGCCAACGAGGATACGCCCCGGGTGGTTGAAGCTTCAGTCGAGACCGGGATCAATCAGACTTCTCGGCCGAGGGAGAAACAGAGCAGCGTCTGTTGAATTATTGATCCAATTTCTAGAAACTTCATGAAAGATTTGAGCTAGAAAAGTCAAGAAAAATCCTTAAGAAAATCTAACTTAGGTGGCAAAGAAAAGTGTAGAAGCAAAAGTGTAGAATTCTCTAGAAGAAGAATGGCTTAACTACAATCTAGAACTCCCTAGATTAAGCCTAAGTGGACAACATTCTACACAAATCTAGAATGTTGGTAGAGCACCCTATAAATAGGAAAGAGGGGAGAGCATAGTAAAAAAACAAATGTAATCAAGCTCCTTCCCTTCCCTTTGTACCATAATCAATAATAAAAAAATTTCTTTCTTGTTCCCTTGTATTCTCTTTTAACACACCTTGCACACACATCAAACACACGCTTCCGCAAACACCAACAAGGTCCTGTGCACTTCCGGAACCGGAGCCCGGTGATGATCGATGAATGATGACGGGCGATTTCGGAGACGATCGACGAACCTGGAGGATCGATTATTCACTCTCTCGAAGCCTCTTGGCTCTCTGCGTATGGTATCTGTTTCTCTCTCTAAAAAAGGGCACCTCCGAAGAAGAAAACCGCCGCGGTTAACGAAGGTTGGGAAGATGACCGGCCCCGGCGGAGGCGGAGGCGGCGGCGGCAGTGGCGCTGGGACTTGTGATGATCGGCCATGGGGGAGATTCATTCAGCATAACTTTTTTTTTTTTTTTTTGGTCGGTCCTACTCTAATCCTACTCTAACACTCACTCACAGACTTTTGCCCTGCCTCTTTGCAGAGCGTGGGAGTCGAAACCCACTCCTGAAATGAAATCGTCCCCACCCCAAGACCCCCTGAGAATGTGAGGATTTGAACCCCTCACCTCCCCCTTCCAAGTTGGAAGGGTGGCCACTGGGGCGAACCCCCAATGGTTCATTCAGCGTAACTTGAGACGCTGTGATGGAAGCTGATATCTACGATAACCGACGCTCGAGACGATTTTCGTGGATGAAGATGATCCTCGGATCCCGCAAAAAAGAGATCTCTAAAATCCGTGCTTCCCTCCTCAAAACGAATTCTGTCAGAGAAACCCATAATTTATCCATGAAGTTTAAATTTGTTTCAAATAGCCCCCTCAATTTTAATTTATTATGAGATCCCTAAATTTTCGATACATGTTCAATTTAGCCTATGAACAATATGAAAGTGTTTAATCTCATCTCCAAACTTAAATTGTCAAATTGTTGTCACTTTTGAGGGATTTACTTGACAAAAACACATCAATACTACTTTTAATCGCTAGACCGATCTAGTTGTTACACAATTTATCAAAGGCTCATCAAGGATTGGTGTGTAGATTTGAGGAGATAATCAGGACCTTCGACCGATAAAATTATATCTGTATCTATATAATATATTGAAAACCAAAACTATTGGAGCATCTCAAGCTTCCTCTAGCCAAAATCGGATTTTATCCATTGGTTCATTTTGCCTAATTGTTAATATCTACCTATTTTCATGAGACTTCTTTTCCATCGAGCTTTGCAAGAAAAACAAATTTTGGACTACTATGAGAATAATAACTTGTTGTAAATCATAAATTTTTGAAAGAGTATGTCCCACAATAATTTTGTGATTCAAGATAGATTATTATTTTAACAGTAAATTAAAGATTGCCACTCAATCATTTTTCTTTTCCATCTATTTCATAACCTACTCTAAAAAAAAAAAAACTCGATTAATAATTGTTTGTTGATTAACCCTCGAAATTTCCCGATCAAAATGGAATTGAACATAGAAAGATAGATAATAACGCATTAATTATAATATAAAATGCTATTACGTACATAATAAAATTATAACAATCGGAGATAAGTTGGTTTACACGCATTTCCGCACGCACGCACGCTCCCCTTTCGAAAAAGACATCACTAGTCGAATCAAAGTATTAGGTCGTGCCAACAAGAATCCAAGGAAAAGCAAAATGAGTTTCTGTTTCCAGTGCATGCAGATTTTTTGCAACATAATGGAGGAAGTGAACAACCTGTAAAGAAAATTGTTCGAACAAATTTCTGCTAAAACTTATGCAGTGGAAGCCATTTATTGTGAGCAGTTTATAAGGTAATTAGATCAGCCATATATATGGCAACTACGGACAAGCATTTCCCTATTCCACAGACTGACGAAGCATGCAGTTTCCAACTAATGTACTTATCCCAGACGTCTTAATTTGTTTGTAGGGTTTACAGAGATGCAAAGGAAGGACCGGGGAAGGCATTTCCACCAAAAAAGGGTGTATGTCGCACAATCTACTTGCCTTCCATCTTGACATATGAAGCATGAGCAGGCGTACAAAAACTCCCTTCAATCCAAGAAAGATAGAACTAGCTTGAAGAAAAAGAGCTAACATAAGGAAGGTAAAATTCTCATAAATCAGGGTGTCAAACTTGTTGGAGGTTATGGGTTTGAGAGAGAATAAGCGATTGCTTGAAGTATTACACCAAGAGACGTCAAGTTTGGAACGCTCAACAGTGTTACCTCCAGCGTAGGAAAACCCTAGAGTTTATATATGTAAGCTATTGGGCTCCGGCCCATATGAACCCAAATAACCGTGCTTTTACCTATTGGGCTTGTATGTGAACATATTATTTTTAGATTATATTAACAATATATCCAACAATCTCCTCCTATGTTCACCATACAACACAATCCAATAAGGTAGTCAGTGTGATGTTCAATCAAACATGAATCATCTACATTCAGTCCAAGACAATTAACTCGGATCTGTCAAAGAGTTTTCAGCAGTAAAGTATTAAATTCAATCATCATTTGCAATCTAAATAAGTGAATCATTCTTAGCATGAATCTGTTCTGAGAGCAACAAATCAAAAACAAGTATTATGAGTTTTAGATTCAATCTAAACTCATTCAAATCCCCAAAATAAATCTTAGACTCAGTTCACAACCAATATATGCATAATAATGTTCACAAAATAGAAATAGCAAAATGCAAGTAAACTGTCAATTCCCCACATGCTCAAAATGATATATATCCATTCATCAAGTAGGTCATCTTAGTAAGGATCCCACTCATTAAGCTCTCCTCCATCTCTACCATCCATTGTAGAATGTCAAATATGAATTTCATATTATCATATCATGAATTCAATCATTTGAATAAAACTTAGCAACATTCCATCAGGCAGAGAATAACATATATTGATGTCATAAAGTATTATAATATCATGTCATAAGCATCAATCCAGTTTCATATATTATGAACAAGACTTAAACAATGTGATTTACAAAGAGCCATCAACTTAAGTTTATTTGTAGGAGAATAACTATTATCTAGTTTTAAAGAACATGACCAATAGTCAAGTCACCTACAATAACCAAGTCATGTGATATCAAGTTTCAATTAAGAACAAGACCAGTAGGCTTCTTAAGTAAACAATTGTTTCTATGTTTCAATTTGGAATGTTACAGTTACTGATTCCTTAAAGTCAAATAATCTAGCATCAAGTTTGGAATGAGATCATTTAACCAAAAAGGATAGTCCAACTTAGTTGAATTGTATCATCAAGTTTGGAATGACACAAGTTTCTTCGATAGAACATTTGAATTAGGTTAAAGTCATCTTCATCAAGTTTGGAATGAGACAACTCACCCTTTTCAAATTAGTCAGCAACTGTGAACATCGATGAAACATATATACTGTGCTTATCATTGTAGCCAATAAAAGAAGATTCGATAATTCAAAACACACTTAGAAGGTAAGTAAATGGTAGTTAAGACTTGCTTATATAGTCTTTAACCCCAATTCCCCCACTGTTTTGAATAATCGATCTTTAGGCATACCTTTGGTGAGAGTATCGGCTATGTTATCATTCGATCTCACATCGATCAAGGTGATAACCCCTTGTTCTCTCAGATAATTCAACAACGCATGTCTCGGTCTCACATGTCTTCTCTTTGAATTAAAGAAAATATTATTGACGACTTGGACAGCTGCTTGATTATCATAGAATAGACTCAAAGAATTAATTTTTAGTCGAGTCAAATGAATATCCATAATCAGATTCTTTATCCACTCTGCCTTTTCGCCGGCTGAGGCTAAAGCAAAAAGTTCTGATTCCATAGACGACAATGCAATACAAGTCTGTCGTTTGGATTTCCATGTAATAGCAGCTCCACCCAAAGTGAATACATATCCACTAGTGGACTTACTACTTCCAATATCTGAACACCATGAGGCATCAAAATATCCATCCACAGTTGGAGGATAACCAGAATAATAGAGAGCATAATCTTTAGTACGTTTAAGGTATCTCATCAGCCTATCAAGGGCATCACAATGCTCTTTACTAGGATTACTAGTAAAACGGCTCAGCATACCAACTGTAAAGGCTATGTCAGGTCTAGTGCAACTCATAGCATACATGAGACTACCAAGCAGTTTCGAGTATTTTAACTGATCAACGTTGGTCCCTTCATTAGGACTCAGTCTGTTATTATAATCACATGGTGTCTCACTCGGTTTACACTTATCGTATCCCCAAGTAGAAAGTAGCTGCTCAATATAATGAGTCTGGTTAAAGGAGATAACTTGCCGTTTAAAGCTTACTTTCATACCAAGAATGGTATTAGCAATACCAAGATCTTTCATGTCAAATTCTTTAGCTAAAGTAGCTTTCACATCACTCACTACAGAATGATCGGAACCACGAATTAACATGTCATCAACATACAAGCAAATGATGACTATCTTATTTGACATAGAACGATGGTAAAGGCATTTATCTGAATAACTAGACTGAAAGCCATAACTCTTTACCACTTTGTCAAATTTAAGATGCCACATCTTAGGTGCTTGTTTAAGACCATACAATGATTTATTTAATTTACAAACTTTGTCCTCAAGACCTTTCATAACATATCCTTCCGGTTGTTCCATGTAAATTTCCTCATTTAACTCCCCATTTAAGAAAGTTGTTTTTACATCCATTTGATGCACTACAAAGTGTTCAATAGATGCTAAGGCAAGGAGAATTCTTATAGTTGATAGATGACACACAGGTGAATAAACATCAAAATAGTCTATTCCACTCTGTTGTTTATAGCCTTTAGCTACTAAACGTGCTTTGTATCTGGCTATTGATCCATCACTATTCAGTTTCTTCTTCAACACCCATTTACAGCCTATAACTTTAGCCCCTTTTGGCAAGTTTACTAGCTGCCAAGTGTGGTTCTGCAGTAGAGAGCTCATTTCATCATCTATGGCTTCTACCCACAATAGAGATTCCCTAGATCTCATTGCTTCCTGATAGGAGAATGGATCATCCTCAAGATGGTAAGCAACAAAATCCTCACCAAAACTTTTGGGAATTCTCTCTCTTATAGATACTCTTACTAGAATTGGTTCAATAGCCAATTGTGTGAAATTAGTGTCAGAAGGGCCTGCTTCAGATTCTACGGGAGATTCTGAAATCATATCTGTAGATCCAGAAACATTCAAGCCTTGATCTTTGAGAAACTTATTTTCGAAGAACACTGCATCTCTAGATTCTATCACTGTGTTAGTAGATAGATCTAAAAACCTATTTGCAGCACTATCTTCTGCACTACCTAGATATATACAAAATAGAAATAACAAGTTAATCCATAATAATAACAAGTTAATCCTAATATCATTTTTCAACTTTTCCTCATGTTCTCAAATTCAACTAACTGAGAGGTGATGCTTGAATTCATAGTGAATTTAAAATCAAAGAATTTCTCCGCTAAGAGAGTTTTAGATAGCCCCTCTTGTTTTTGGAACTGAGCGTTCAAGTGATCCCATATCTCTTTCGCCGTCTTATATTCACTATAAGTCATAGACAGATTAGGATTTAGAGAGTTCAACAAATAATCTCTACAAAAATCATCATCTTTGTTCCATCGATATTCATCAACATCTTCAATGGTAGATGCAAAATCGCTCAATACAGTATAGAATATGTCACGTTCTTTCATGCCAAATTGAACATGTAATTTCCAGCCATGAAATTCAGTAACATCAAACAATTCAAGCTTCATAATATCATAGGAACTACGCTTTGTCATTTTAATCAGAGCAAAGTATTAGAAAGAGTGCACCTTGGAGTCCTCAGAGCCACAAAGTCGAATAACTCCCCTAACCTTGATCAAACTGCTCTATAAAGATGGAATTTGCCAAAACAAACCCTAAAAACAGATCTAGAGCGCCCAAAAACCTTAAGATGGATGGCCGCTTCTTTATGGTACCAGTTGTTGCTTCATTGAATTTGCTTCATTAATAGGCTCACGATTCAACTTTGATCGTTATGGACTGGTACCAAGATCGAGTCCTAGACAGGCAGACCTCATTTTAACAGCCGGCACAGTAACAATGAAAATGGCTCCTTCTTTAGTGAGATTATATGAACAAATGCCTGAACCAAAATATGTTATTGCTATGGGAGCATGTACAATTACAGGGGGATGTTCAGTACCGATTCGTATAGTACTGTTCGGGGAGTCAATAAGCTAATTCCTGTAGATGTCTATTTGCCAGGCTGTCCGCCTAAACCAGAGGCAGTTATAGATGCTATAACAAAACTTCGTAAGAAAATAGCTAGAGAAATCTATGAAGAGCGAATTAGGTCTCAAGAAGAAAATCGGTGTTTTACTACCAATCACAAGTTTCATGGACTGCCATTGTCGCTGAAACTCGCTGGAAATTTCCGCCCCCGAAATTCGCTAGAAATCCCGAAATTCGATAGAAATTCAGATGGAAACTTCAGGTTGCCGTAACTTCTCCGTCTGACCTCCGATCGACGCGAGTGACCACTCAAAACGTTCGTATCGACGAGTAGAACAAAGCCCAAGTGGTTTCACCCTCTAAAATTGGCTATAATTTTTGGGTTTTTGAATCAAAGATTTCGGTCACCCGAATCTTCAAATTCAAATCTCGGCCAATACCACCGTCGAAATCGAAAGTAAAATACACCCGTGAGTTCGTCTTGACGAAATCTTCAAGAAGACACATTTCTCGCTCAAATCCAACACACGATCATAATACTTCAAGATTGTTTGAGGTTATGGGTTTGAGAGAGAATAAGCGATTGCTTGAAGTATTACACCAAGAGACATCAAGTTTGGAACGCTCAACAGTGTTACCTCCAGCGTAGGGAAACCCTAGAGTTTATATATGTAAGCTATTGGGCTCCGGCCCATATGAAGCCAAATAACCGTGCTTTTACCTATTGGGCTTGTATGTGAACATATTATTTTTAGATTATATTAACAATATATCCAACAAAACTTCCCACTTCTCCAACGGTTCTCTATTGCTACAATAGGAACATCTCCAGGCAGGGAAAAAACTACTAGGAATATGAAGCCAAACATACAATCCGTCGAAGACCTTATCCCGGGGCAACAGATATTAGATAACCCTCAGCCTCAGGTAACAGTTATGAAGAGAAAATCAAACAGAAGACCCATTTCACCTGTCAAAAGCCTCAGAGAAGATCCTCAACTGAAGCAACCGGTCGATTGCGACTTTATGCTTGGAGAGTCCATCCGGAAGGACCCACTCCTCCATCGACTTGGCTGTCACGGACTCTTCGACGTACAGCATTCGTATCACGTACTTCTTTGCCAGAGGGGGCAGCGACCTGGGGCGCAATAAGAATGAAATTACATTGGCGACTCGCGACCCCACGTCAAAATCAATTGCTTTCATTCTATACCACCACGAGTTTAGGTTGCTTCTTTTACAGTGTACACCGGTGCATAGGATGTTCAATGCTCACTAGGCTGCAGTGATGCCATTAAAATGAGAGAAAAGATGGCAAAAAAAGGGCGTTTTGAACTACGCTTCCATTGAAGCTAATGCGGCAAACTGTTTGCGATCAGCCAGAAGCGGACGATCTCTCATTCGTTCAAGTTCATCCTCAGCGGACCAAATGACAATTGCGATTGCAGAGAGTCAGTGTGAGAGTGACCTGAGAATCGCCTTGCAAATGAAGGCGTTGGTCGAGCTTCATGGCGGGCAGGGCCGCGACCATGTCCATGAAGTTCCTGCCGATTATCTTCACCTGAGGCATCTCCACCGCCGCTCGAGTTCTATCCCCAGAGCCCTTCGCAACGGTCGTCGGAACCGGAACTGGTCGCCGCCGTGGATCGGAGCTCCGAAGGGTTTAGCGATCCCGGCTCTTCCGAAACCTCTGGCGCCGGCGCTCTCTTCCGATCGCTTTCGTCAGTGAGAGTTTAAAAGGACATGGGAGGAGCTGTGAAGATGGGCTTTTTACGCTCACGGGCCCATTTAGGGTTCTGATCAAGTTGAACGTAATTGCAAATCAATAAACCAACCACAACCAAATTGAAAAATGAATAATTTAAATTGTTAATATCATGAAAAATCTCAAACCAGTACATCTATGATGAATTTTTCCCAAACTGATTTTATAACCATACACAAACCATTGAAGTGGTACACCTATGACGATTTTCCCTCTATTAGTTTCCGTTAAATTTTATTGTCAAATTGTTAAATTGGATGACATGTGACAGTTGACGAACGTAATTATTTAGATTTTTACCATCCACTATAGTTTGTGATTTTTCGCATTATTAATCCAATTTAATGGTAAATTTGTCACAGGTACGTCAACTTATGGTTTTTGGTGGTCAAAATATTAATTTAAGATAAATTTGTTATAAGTGTACCGACTTTGGGTTTTTGGTGGCATTAATCCTAATTTTAAAATATTTTTCAAAGAATAATTGTTTTTATATCACTTATAAAAATTAAAAAACGAAAAGTTATCTCGCCATCCACAATAATGATTAGACAACAATTATGAAAACTGTTTTCGTTAACTAATTATTTCAAGCAATATAAATAATCATTTTTAGGAAAATAGTTTCCTAATAATTCAAATTTTGCGAAACAAATGGAGTTGCTGGAAACCGATAAGCTTGGCTTATGAGTTTATTGATTTGGTTTTGGTTTAGATTTCTTTTTTATCGGTTTCATTTTGGTTTATAAATTTGGAAACTAATAATATTGAACTAAGTAATAGATTTAGTGCATAAATAAATATATTTTCTTTTTGATTAAGTGAGGTTTGCAGGTTAACCTGACCAAGTAAATGTTTCTCACCTAAGGTTGTTCTATACTATTAAATGAAAATATTTTTATTTCGGAAATGGACCATTATCGATTGATTTTTAATCCCAAACGATACTGCTAAAATAGTTTGCTATACTCTCGTTTGTGCTCTTACATTTAATTAAATAATTTCTTTTGGTGCTATAGATAAAAGTAACTTGATTTAATTGTGATTGTATCCTCTCTTTTTTCTCTGCAGATGTGTAGGAAATAGGTGCCTTTTTTCTTTTGTTAATTTGCATTGCGCATTAGTTTGTGAAAGTTCACTAAGGTCTCTCTCTCGACATGAAGAGCTTTTCTCTACCATCCATGGTAGTTTCATTCCAAACCCTAATGGTCGTCTCCCACAGTACCTTTTCCTCTTTCTTTCCTACCAATATCCTTGATTTCATTGCCCTGTTGAGTCTTTCTATTTAATTCCGCTGCTTTGGCTGTTCGGACTGGTCCAGCTTCGTTCTTCACAATGCTTTCCGCTCTGCTTTCCAGCGATGACCCATTATCCTGCTGAATGACCCAATTTTGTTTTCTTTACTCCCTTTGTTGAGCCCAACAGTACAGCCTTTCCATCATCTAAATTGAAAATCCTCTGGTCTGATTCCTAGTCAATTTGATTTTGCATGCATCAATTCCTTGCGGCCTCACCTTCCACAATTGTCTCACCCTTGGGGTTATTTAATGGACACCCATGAACGAGAAGAGGATTGGCGCCCGGCTGCCCTTTGCAATCAAATGGGCCATCTCTGGTCTGAGCAGGATATCGATGTCTGGGATGAACAACCTTCGCTAGAACAAATTGAGGCAGGCAAGAAAATGTTAGTTGGTAAAATCCTTTCGAATCCCTCCATCAATTTTACAGCTTTTCAAAGTACTTTGAAGCGCGCTTGGCGCACAGAGCTAGTTGATATCTGCCAACGAGAAAATGGTATATATGTGGCAAAATTTTACTCGAAAAGTGATAAACAGCGAGTATTAGAGGGCGGTCCATGGTTGTTTTCTAATCATCTAGTCATTTTCCAGCCTTGGATTCCCACTACCCCTTTACATTGTTATGATTTTTCGAAGTGTGCATTTTGGGTCCATGTCGTGGGACTTCCACTGGAATGGTGTACTTCTAATATGCTTAGCAAAGCGGTTAAGAGTATAGGCAGAGTGTTGGAGGTTAAGATAGATGCTAAGGAGGGCACCACACTCCAAGCCGGTAGAGTGAGGGTCGAAATGGAACTAAGCCAACCACTCAAGATGGGACAACTAATCGTATAGGCGGCAAAACTCTATGGCTCGACTTTCGATATGAAAGACTCTTTCACTTTTGTTATTCCTATGGCCGTTTGGGTCACTATGCTGTCTATTGTCCAGAAATTCCTTTTACTGATGCGAAAATGGAAGGAAAGGAAAAAATGGCCTTTGGACAATGGCTTAAAGCAAAGGTTAAAGAGTTTAGTCCGTATTGGCTAACCTTTTATGGGGAAAAGGTTGATCCTGTTGCAACTGAAGAATCTGTTCCTGAAACTCCTCCATGCTTGCGGCCTACTTTCCCTACTCTACCACCAACAGACACTTCAGCAGAGGGACTTCAAATCAAGTCAGGTTTGCAACACTCTAGCTCACAATATACTTCTCCACATCAGCCACAGGTCCCTAATTTACCTCCCCAAGAAATCAGAATCGATGCTCCTCCAAGAAGCTCTGTATCGAGGCACTTAAAATCAAGTGAGCAGCACCCATCACCTCTCCCGCATCACCAGGTCAGCTCATAGTTTAAGAATACATTCAGCAACAATACTGAAATTGGTGCAGCTAAGTGGAAAGGTAAACAGGTGGTATTACCTAATGATCCTCTTAAGGACCCGAATATTATGCAACGGGATTCTATTGTCCTTCACATTCCGCCAGTACTTCCACTTCTGCAGTATACTCAAGCAGGTTCTCCGCTATAGAATATGGTAACTGCAGGCTTGACTATAGCTCGCACACAACAGCATAGTTCTTATGATCAGCATAGGGCGACAGCTTCTCTGAAGAACAAGAAAAATTCCAAAATATCAACTAGAGTAGGGACTGCAAAGAAACTTAAAAGGTATAATCCATACAATACTCATACCTCTGCAATTGAAGAGCTAGATGAAGCATCCCTTTTAGAAACTCCTGTTTTGGCTACTGACAATGTTGGCAAGTGGGTCGAGGTGGCTTATCCCCAAAAGCCACCGTCTGAAAAATGAAGCTCCTTTGTTGGAACTGTCAGGGACTGGGCTCTCCCCTGACAGTTTAAGCTCTCAAAGCCCTTGTGGCCAAAGAGAAGCCCAACCTGGTCTTTTTGATGGAAATGAAGAACAAGGAGGAGGTGGTTACTAAAATTCAATGAAGACTCAAGTATCCTAATTCTTATATTATCAATCCTACAAGCATGTCTGGGGGTCTGGCCTTGTTTTGGAGTTCTCATATCAATATCAATGTGGAATATGCAAATCAGAATATGATAGATACCATATGTTCTGAGAACAACAAGCACATCTTGATGAAGCTCACCTGCATATATGTGCCTGTCAATTTTCATTCTCGCCAACTTCTTTGGAGAGCTCTTTGTCAGCTTTCTCATATTAACACCCTACCTTGGCTATGCGCTGGAGATTTTAATGACATCCTCTACCACTGGGAAAAAGTAGGCACAAGGTCAGTTGACTCACTTTGTATGCATTATTTCATAGAGATGCTCCATGATTGTTCGCTAATGGATTTGGAGAGTAAAGAGTGTGCATTTACCTAGATGAACAACCGACAGGGTGGAGACTTGGTGAAAGAACGGTTGGACAGGGCTCTTTGCAATCTGGATTGGCGACTCATATTTCCTGCAGCGGAGGTTTTAGTGTTACCTGCTGTTGATTCTGATCACAGCCCACTGGTATTATCTACAGAGGCTAAAAAAACACGATCCAGCAAACCTTTTGTCTTTGAGGCTTATTGGTTACATCACTCGGACTGCCGCGACATTGTCACCACTGCTTGGGCCTCAGCTAAGCGTGATGGTATTAACCTGCCACAGAAAATAAGAATAGTCAGCGCTGCTTTAAGTCGGTGGAGTCGAACTGAGTTTTCAAATGCGCACTCACACATCGTAGATTTACAACAACAATTACAAGCCTTGACAAACCACAGCCATGATAGATATGATTCCCACCTAGCATTCAATTTAAAGGCAGATTTACAACGCGCATGGCAGCAAGAGGAGCAGTACTGGGCAATGAGGTCTCGACTACAGTGGCTGAAGTGGGGAGATAAAAACACTCGTTTCTTCCATGCTACAACTATTCAGCACCGACAGCGTAACAAAATAAGCTTATTACAAGACCATCATCAGCATTGGGTAAGCGATGAAACTACTCTTAAAGACATGACTTTCGAGTTCTTTTCTAATCTATACAGGACGACGGGGTACCAGAATTATGGCCCGATACTGAATCAATGTTTGCCCATTGTTACACTGGAGATGAATGCTGGGTTGACTGCTGAACTCACACCGGAGGAGTTCCAAAGAGCTGCTTTCTAGCTGGGTAAAACAAAAGCCCCAAGCCTCGATGGGTTGAATGGTCTTTTCTACCAATCTCACTGGGATATCATTAAGAATGATCTTTTTCTGTCTGTCCAGACTTTCTTTCAAACTAGAGTCATGCCCTCCGACCTCAATAAAACAATCTTATCCCTTATCCCAAAAGTCCCTAACCCCGAACGCCTTGATCAATTTCGACCTATTAGTTTATGCAATTATGCGTACAAAATCATATCCAAAATCCTTGCCAACCAACTTAAACCCTTCCTTCCCTCCCTAATATCCCCAAAACAGAGTGCATTTGTGGGTGGCCACCAAATCCAAGATAACATCCTTAATGTTCAAGAGGTGTTGCATCAAATTAACACCAGAAAGCGAAAGAGGAAATTTCAAGCGTTACTCAAGATTGACATGCAAAAGGCTACAGAGTGGAGTGGGATTTTCTTCACGACTACCTTATTAAGCTTGGCTTTCATTCTAGTTGGGTACGGTGGGTGATGCAATGTATCTCAACTATCACTATTAGTGTTAAATTTAATGGAGACCAGCTTAACTATTTCCACCCCACTCGCGGCTTACGTCAAGGTGATCCCCTATCTCCCTATATTTTCATTATGATGGTCAATCTACTATCAACTCTTATTCATCAAGCTATTGACATGGGACAACTAAAATGAATACAGTTGAACAAGTGGTGTCCTACTCTTCCCCACCTTTTCTTTGCAAACGATGCAATCTTTTTCTTAGATGGGACTGTCCTAGAATGCCAGAATCTATCCAATATCCTGAATCAATACTGTCTTGCTACTGGTCAAGTCATTAATAGAAATAAATCAGGACTTTTTCTTTGTAAAGACTGTCCGACTAGTCTAAAGGATAATCTGGCACATCAATTTAGGATACATGTGCTTCAAAAGACGGGCAAGTACCTTGGAATCCCGTCCGACTGGGGTTGTTCAAAGCAAGATATGTTTGCCTGGATCCTAGGGAGAGTGAATTCCAAGTTAGAAGGGTGGAAAGAACAACTCATGTCGAAAGGTGGGAAAGAGATTTTAATAAAAAGTGTTATTCAAGCTATTCCTCAATATGCAATGTCCATATTTAAAATTCTTGTGTCTATATGCCGGTCAATTGAACAGAAGGTTGCGAGATTTTGGTGGCAAAATGATAGTCAAAAGCAAGGCGTCCATTAGAAGAGTTGGGATTTGCTCAAGGAAAGGAGGGATCAAGGGGGTTTAGGTTTTAGGGATCTTATTGCATCTAATAGAGCATTGCTCGGCAAACAGGCGTGGCGACTACTTCAAAATCCTTTATCTTTATGCAGTCAGCTATTCAAAGGCCTTTATTTCCATGCACAAGACTTTACAAGTGCTATGAAAGGCGCCCGCCCCTCATGGGGTTGGCAAAGCTTGCTAATAGGGAGGGAATCTATTCTACCTAAACTGAAATGGTCAGTAGGGGACGGGTCTCAGATCCGCATCAGAGAGGATTGTTGGCTGCCCCGAGGAATTTTAGGAGGCCCTGTGGCCAGAGAAGAGCCACAAATGGTGGCTGAGTTATTGCTAGCAGTCAGAACAGATGGAATGAAGATTTGCTTAATCGGTTCTTCGATGAAGACATCATCAGGGAAATAACTCAGCATCCCGGTGCATCCAACTTATACAGAAGATAAGCTTATTTGGACAGAGAATTTCAATGGCCAATTTATTGTGAAGAGTGCCTACCAGACCATTAGACAAATAGACATCCAATATCAGGACAGCAAACCATCCTCTTCTTTCCAACTACCTTCAACCCTATGGAAGCAAATATGGAAACTCCAAATTCCACCTAAACTTAGGTTCTTCCTTTGGTCAATCAGCCAAAATGCCCTCCCCTTTAAGGCCAATCTCTTTCACCGACACATTAGTGCAGACCCCATCTGTAGTGTGTGTGCAAATCAGACTCCAGAAACACCGGAGCATCTTTTCCTTCTCTATCCGTGGATTTCGACTGTATGGTCTCACCCTCGAGTTTGCATATAAATTCTACCTACTCAAATCAAGCGTATTGAAACTTGGCTAGCTAACAGATTCGCGGTTAATCAAAACTCACTAGGTATGGAGGTTATTGCTGTTAACCTCTGGCACGTCTGGAAAGCACGGAACCGATTTATCTTTCATCATTAGAAACTAGATCCCCTATTTGTTGTGGAAACGGCTTGGGCTACCTCTAACTTGGCGAAGCATCTGCGGTCCACCACGACAGGCTCCATCCCAACTCGAACGGATCCAGGGTCTCTGTGGAGGCCCCCCGATCCTGGTACGCTAAAAATAAACATAGATGGAGCCTTCAGAAGTGGTAGTATCTCAAGGTCAACTGTATATATCTATCGTGATCATACCGGTTCTATGCAAGATGGTTTTACCTGTGCAGCCACAGCATCCTCTGCCTTGCAGATCGAAGTCCAAGCTTTGAATATAGCGTTGCGCCATCTTCTGCAGATCGGGAAGTCCGATGAGCCCCTCATCATCGAGACGAACTGTCTCCAGGTGGTCGACGCTGTGCACAACCCTCAGAAGACGCCCTGGGAAGGCCGCTCGCTGCTTGCGGAAACAACCGCCTTACTCCCTTGTTTCTCTCGTCTTCACATTAGGTTTAGCAGAAGAGAGACAAACACACTTGCAGACTGGGCTGCCAAGGCCCATTCCCGCGGGTCCCTATCTTTGGCTGATATTTTCCCCCTCTCCCAGCTTTGTTTAACTTACTACTATCAGACGCGTTATGAGCGGGGTGTTTTTTTAACGTTACTTAAATGAAATGGCTAGTTCTGATAAAAAAAAATAAAAAAATAAAACTGCATTGCGCATTGAACGTAAACAGTTTTTTTTTTTGGTCATCTATTGTACTGAAAATCCCATTTAGTTCTGATAAAAGAAACGAAAAACTGAAGGTGGACAAAAGTCAAAAGTCAAGCTTCAAAGCAAGCTCAGGCTTTTCAACCCTCCTTCGTGTAAGTCTTGCCTTTCTCTCTCTTATCTAATTTTACTCATTCTTGATAAATAAATTAATAATAATAGAGTTAATATTGTGAAAATCCCAAATTGGTCTGATTATGATAAATTTACCAAAAATTAATTTTTTTACCACAAAAAACCTTAAATAAGTACACCTATAATAATTTTACTCAAAACTTATTATTTTTTTATTACCAAAAACCCTCAATTTGGTATGTTAATGGAAAATTTTCCATTCATTAATTTTCATTAAATTAAATTAATACCACGAACAATCACAACTTGTGTCAAATGGGGGGTAAAACCCCAAATTGATATACACGTTAACTGTCATGTGACATATAACTTAATAGTTCGACATTAAAATTTAACGGAAATTAATATGGGTAAATTTGTCATAAGTATACCAGCTTGAGATTTTTAGTAGTCAAAAAACTAGTTAGGGATAAATTTGTTACAAGTGTACCAGTTTAGAATTTTTCATTATATTAACTATTAATATTAATTATTTTGGGTTTGTAAAACTTTGCTTCCCTCTATAAAGTGCCCCATGGATCATGATTTCTCCGTACAATTTAAGGAGGCTTAATTTTTGGCTAGATTTTAATGCATGGCCCATTGTACTTGTATAGGATCGAACTGTCATTTTTTGACACTTTGATTCATTCGAATAGTTGACTTTTGGCTTTTGACTTTATTGAATTTGATTCAAGAACTTATCTACAATAAATCATGTTGATAACAAGGGTGATTAGAGGGAAATTCATGTAATTTGGGGACAAATATAACTCTACATACAGATATATGAGGTGTGGCGACAAATTTTAGGGATTTTCTGTTCATGGTGGATATTCTAGAAAAACTAAAATGATTTTGTTAAATCTAAAGAGGTGAACTAGGAAAAATGACATAACAATGGGCAAAAAGAGTTTTAAATAGAGTTCTATCACGATCAATCAAAACTAAAACAAAAAATTTCAACGTCACGTGAGGTAAGAGTTTGGGAGAATCCGAGCCAATTAAAGATCACTGGTCCATTCTTGGCATTACTTCTAAACCTATCTCCTACAGAAACCCCTTTTGGAGGGTCATTGTCATGCCATTGAACCTCGAGCGCGTGCACATCCCACTACGGTCAATACAATTGCAACTTCCCAGGATTAGTCGCCGACCTTTTCATTTTTAAATGCACATGCGGAAGCGAAACAATAAACCCCTGACAACAAATAGCATAGGATAGGAAAGCAGGGCACATTTCACAAAAGTCAACTTTTATAAACAACGGGTTTAGATACAAAAACGAGTCTGGTAAAAAATCTACAAAAAGTTCAACTCTAAAAAAGAAACTGTCTTACGACTTACTAGTCAGACACATATGCCGATCTTTCAGACTCCACCTCCACAGACTCCGGGGCTTTGGTCCTCCACGACCACCTTCTAGGGACCTGAAAATGGTTATACAATAACCAATGAGACAATATCTCAGCAAGTTCACCCCCTAAACCTTTATTAGGAAGGAAATACGCCTAAGGGCGCTCTAACCACACAACCACACAATGAGAACAGAGGACTTACCTCGCCTCAATTCCTTCATGCACGTCAGCATAGTTCATATCACAAATGCATATAACTAATGCATATAACAATTGAAACGTCTCAATAACCTAACAAATCACAAGGGTCTCGATTATTAGGCCAAACCGTTATGACACGTCCCATACCATGCCACACAGTTTTGTCTCATAATCAGGCACATCAAACTCAGACAATCATGCATTCCAATTGTAAATTAAGCCACTCAAGGCACAGCCAACTCCTATGTTCGGTTGTCTACTGGCGTAACCAGGCATCGTCTCTTCCCCATTGAGCATGGTTGCGTCTCATTGATGGCTTTCCCAAAGGAGCATAGGTTCAGAATCTACTGTGACCCGCTACCCTAATGCATGGGTAACCCGAAAGTGGGATTTAGTAATGCCCGGCGTAAACGCTAGGAAGGGTTCTCTTTAACCAACATACGACCAATCAATCTCGACCCAGAAACAATGCATTGCACTCAAATGCCTCAATTAAAATGGTGATCCTGGCCTATTTTCTTCGTATTAAAAACATCCGGGAAAATATGCGTGCATGGGTACATGGTCAATTCAAACCAGAAAAATTGATACATTTCCTTTTTAAACCACACTATTAGGTATAGTACGTAAAATTCATTTTCGATGTCAAAACCCAACACCCGAGATTTTTCTGAATAAATTCCATATTTTCACAATCAGCACTCAATTTGCACAATCCAATCATCAAATGCATAATCTGAACACACCACAACAGTTGGCACGAAATTCCGGTCACCAGCTATCCCGGTCTAATTTCCAAAAAATAAATTAAATATAATCTGAAATTTAATAAATAAATAATATCTTAATTTAATTTAATTTAATTTAATTTAATAATATTTATAATTTCGAAATAATTAATTAAATCAAAATAATTAATTAAGGGCCTAATCGAGATTACACTAATTTAATCACATAATTAGCCATAATTAATTAACCACTAAACTAATTCATCCACATAATCTAATTAACTAAACTAATCTAACCACCTAAACATACTTAGCCTAATCTAAACACCCCTTAAGCATAATTAACCTCATAAGCAAGGTTTAGTGAGTAAACTCACCGAATTTGCAGGCTGATGAGTCCACAGCGACGGTGGCGCGACGACGACCGAAACTCAAACTTTCGACGACGTTAATGGACACTTGAATCGAGCCCAAAAGGCCTTGCAAGCTCACAGCAAATTACTAGGTTTGGCTAAGTTGCGGGCTTCAAGTGGGCTGAACCAAAGTTGGGTTGAGCTCGCGGGCTGAAATCCACTGGACTGGGCTACTGAAGTTCACGGGCTGACCAAGAAAGCCCGGAGGAGCTGCTGGGCTTGACTGAAACTCATATGGGTTGGGCTTATTCTAACCAACTGTGGGCTGGGCTTACGGAGAATTGGACCGAATGGCGAGATGGTAGAGGAACGTGGGGTTGGGCCGAAGACGTTGGATGGCTGACCGAATTGCTTTAGTGGTAGCGAGCTGGGCGAACTGAACAAAGAAGCAGCAAGGAAATCGAGCTGGGAACGACTAAACAGGATGAAGACTTCGCTAGTTTCAATTGGTGCAGGGCTCGGCTTCGTGGGCTGAAGGATGAATGGCAAGTGGCAGCTGCAGGGGGAAAGATCGCTGAAGCAGCTTCGGTGGTCAACAACCAGCTTTGTTGGGGGAAAACTTTGACCGGGCTAGACATGAGATGATGGAGGTGTTGGCCGAGACATGTGGCATGAAGCATGCGATCAACCGACGACTGTTGCTGACCTTGGTGAGCTGACTTGAAGATGTGAAGCGGTGGAGCAACTACAGGCTAAACGTGGAGCAGCAAACTCGGCAGAGAAGGCAGCAAAGTTGGGGAAAAATACACATGCAAAGAAAGAGAAATCCAGTGGAGAGAGGCAGCTTGCTTTGACGGTTGAAAAAAGAGGAGAAATGAAAAGCAAAGCAAAGACCGATGGAGATGAAGTCGGCAAGGCTAGCTTGCCCCAGAAGATTGGCAGCAAAAGGGGGATAAGGTCAAAGGAAAAATATCTAGCATTAAAACCTTATTTCCCCCGATACTTTCTTGCATTATATATCCATAATAATGCAATTTTAATGCAAATGTTGCACCCCCTCCTCCTAGGCTCCGAATTTCCCAATCTTGGCCTCAATTTCTTCACAAATTCACCAAATCGACGTCCAATTTTGATGAAGATGAAGCCCGCGAATTTTCTACAAGTTTCCCATCAGCAAATAACTCGGCTTGGAAGCCCAAATTTCTTTCGACTTAGCCCATTTAAATTTCCGTTAATTTTCCGCAATGTCCGAATCGATTTTCCGTAAAAATCTTGGAATCTCCGAAAATTCTTCGGAGAGTGAGTCGACATTCCTAAAATGATTTGTGACACGACAGAACTTTCAATTTCTGAAATCGAGCTCAATTTCGTGGTTATTTTCAATCTAACGCGATTTTAGCATGACCTAATCTACCGGGTAGCTTTTACGAATTTTTAGTGCAATTGACCCGTGATCGATTTATCTCGAGTCACAATGTACATCTTCAACACATTGACAACTCTTAGTTGTCGTGAAAAACTCGAGATTTCAAATATGGACACTGGGTACAAAAATGACAGAAAAATCGATCTAGTGCCGTTCAACATAAATTTTGTAATTAGGTGGAATCACCCACACACTAATCCCATATCTCCATCAAATCGACCTATCTCCGATCTCTGATCGATTTTTGACAGTGCCGTAATGACTATTGCAAATCAACACGGTCGAGCAGTCGATTCCGAGTCGAATTCTCAAGGTTATTGCATTAAAATCCCTTAACGGCTTCACCTGATATGCTAGTTATCTCATGAGGGGCCCTCTCAGAAAATAAGGCCATAAACACGTCGATGAAAAGCCCATTTCATCTCATTGAAATCAGACTCGAAAATCAAGATGTCACAGTTATGATAATGGTAACATGCCTTTTTTAGAGTATCTTCATATATGTCGAGATGACTTTTGATTTGGCATTTACTTCAATATGCCCTTCCTATGAAGTTTACAGTTTTGTGATTTAGAGTTGTTGTCTGAGTAAAGAACAAAACATATATTCTCTCTTTTCTCCCCCTCATATTCTAAAATGGTCAAAAGAGATGGATGTTAATGCTGTAAAGTGAGGAATATGCATCATTGATAACCAAAAAGGAACCCTTTCATAATATATATGTAGACCGTTTGTTTTCACTGAAAACAATTTTTAGGAATTTTTTTTTTTTTTAGATTTTCCAGTGTTTGATTTACAAAAAGAAAATTAGTCAAGAAAAACATTTTTCCAACAATGGAAAAATATCTTCAAAAAGAGGAAATTTGAGCCTCTTTGGCCTATGGTGAGGATTGAGCTCATTGATCTAGCAAAGCTTGAGGACATTGGCTTGAGGCAAGGTCGAGGACTCTTAACTTTGGCAAGGTGGAGCCTCGCTCAATGCTAGCTTGTCTTGCAAGAATTAGCAAGCTCGAGCCTCGCTAGCCTTGGGCGAGCTAGTCCCTTGCCCTTGACTAGCGGCTAGTCGAGGAAGAAGGAAAAACAAAAGAAAAGAAAATGATAAAAAATCAAAAAATCAAAATCAAAATTGAATATATTGGTAATTTTCCCTAGGAAAATCAAAGAATATTTTCCATACCAAACAGTCCAAAATATTTTCTAGTTTATTTTCAAGTTTTAGTTAAACACTAGAAAATGATGTCATCTTCAAAGAAAATGACTTTCTGAAATATTTTTTTTAGAAACATCACATTTTTCTGTGAAATAAATAGTCATAATTTATTCAAGCATTCCAAAGAAAATGATGCACAAAAATCAGTTAAATAATAAATGCAGAAGTAAGTGTTGCCTTTTCCTATTTATAATAATACTATCGATGAAGGATTTCAACATACCCCAACATGTATGGATCAATGAGGAAAGCTTCACATCTCCCAACATGTTCCACTAGAAAAAGGAAGCTGAAAAAGAAGTTGCTCGAATTGCATTAGATCTTTTGTTGCAAAAGAAGGATGAAGGTTGTCCTCTCTTTCATGAGGTTCATATCTTTACTTATTGCTACTAAGCTTAATATACATTGCAATCGAGTCCCTTGAATTGTCCATTTGCATATGTGGTATAGTTGAATACTGTAAATCATGATCTTTTATTGTTGCATGCAAAATGAATATCTTGAAGAAACCTTAAATTAAACCGATTAATTCAAACCTTCCAACAATGAATGTACGACATGTGGATATTTATGCCTTTTCTCCTCCATAATGTTGTCTTACAAAAGTTGAAGTGCATAAACATGCCTTTTTATGGTCATTAACATAAATCATTTTAGTTCTGTGCGCACATCCAAAGGAAGTCTTGATTGTCATTATTTAGATTTTCCTATCATGTGGTTAACCTTGTTAATTTCTCCATATGTTCTTAGTTTCTAGTCTATCCTTTAGGTTAATTTTCTCAATATTATGTCTATGGAAGAGTTGATAGCTTTACTCGATTATATGGGAACTACTAAATTGATTGAGGAAGATGAAGATAGAAGTATGGTTGTGCAATCTAACTTACATAGTTAAAGCTTCACATCTCCCAACACCTTCCCCTAGAGAAAGAAAGTTGAAGAAGATGGAGGATGAATGATGTCATCTCTTGCATAAGGTTTTATATTTCTTTACTTAATGCCACTAGGCTTGATATGCAATGCAATCGATATAAGTGATACATAATTCTTCAATGCAGAAAATATAAAAAAGGGGATTTATGATCTTCATGACATTTCACGATAATAGGAATGAAAACTTACCTTTATTCATAGCAAAATCTTGAAAATATTTATTGCAAAAAACCGAAGAAATGAAGAAATTTGATTTCTCTCCTTTAACCCATACTTTTCCTTAATGTATTTTATCTAATGGATGATAGAATACAACGTTGTTTTCACGTCATGGGTGGAGAGAGGACCAAATTTTATTTATACATGCTATCCATAAGTGTCTTTCATCAAAGTGCTTTTTAACTTTTATAAGAGTCACACCTCTTTGGAAGAACGGTAACTTCTTCATATAATTGTACCATTTCATCCTTTTCATAAGGGTTGCAACCTTTCAAAACTAATGCATTCTAGCACTTATATGATTATCCAACCATTGATTAACATTATGTGGGCCCTAATTAGTCTTACATTCTCCCACTTGGCCCATAGGACCTTCCTTTCATGGTTTAATAAAAACTATAATGTGCACAATAATATTATGCTAAAACCTTTCTTAAATTGGCTATCACATAATAACCATAATTAAGTAAAGAAAACTAATGCGAGTCAAGCGATTGTATGTCATTAATTGACATAGTCCCTTCTATGTACTACTATTATAGCTCTCTACATAACATGATCCATAAATGAGAAGTATAGTAATGGTCCAATCATAATGTCTCTTTTAGAGACTATAATGTTTAACCTTTATCTATTTCCATAATATATACTAAATAGAAAACAAGAAATATCATAAACACATAAATGAGCTCATAGTGTCAAATGCATAAATTGGGTGCTAACAGTACAACCTAGAGGGGAGATCAATAGGTTGTTTTAGAAAACTTAACATTTTTTTCGAGAAAATTAACTAATGCTAAGTAAAGATCAAGTCAATGTAATATTATAAAGCTCGTGATGGAAATGTGGGCTAGCAAAAGTAGGAAGATGGAAACAATAGTATACAAAGATATATAGTGGTTCAGTTTTATGCACAAGCCTAAGTTCACTCTTCAGACTAATAGCCACAATTCAAGCTAGATTGCACTATTAATCTGCTTAGAAGGTTACAATTGGCAATCATTAATCCTTTTACAAGATAGATCACACTATTAGGATTTAGCTGCTGCTCTTATTCTTGTATGCTTAATCTATAGCACAATTTTTAAGATAGCATAAATCCGACGCTTGATGAAACAATTGAAAGAGAACGTATAACTTGGAACACAACTAGTTGCAAATCTTTAGATCTTGGTATGTTGCTCTCTCTAACATTTGGCTTTTGAGGTCCTCTCTTTTATAACCATCTTCAATCTATTCATCAGAGGAGGATTGCAAAAGCAAAGAACCATTATAGTTACCGTTGATTTGTTGTTTAAAGATAGAACTACCCATACAGTCATTTTTCTCGAACGTTTGCAATCTAACTAAAAAAAACATCCTCTACTATCCCTTCACATTAGTCTCTGACAAACCTATTAGACGACCTAACTTCTAGATTATTGGTTTTAGCTGGATTCTACTGTTGTGCAAATCCTCAACCACAACAACTAGTTTGCTAACCTAATGAACTTCATCAAATGTACATAGTTGCCACAACACCAACAACCTGATATTTACAGCTACGACATAGAAATCGCTATTAGCTAATCTTTAGGTCCACTAGTACTGTTTATGGAAAATCCATTTATGGACTTATTGCATACTTTTGTTCACTAGATCACACAATGGATATTACGTAGTCCTTTGATATGAACATCTACATACTCACGGTAAATATTATACTAAATATAGTTTGGACATCATTAAAATCTCTTGGAAATATTTCTCCAACAACATATACTTAATGCAATCATAATACAATTATTAATGATGTCTAATGATGTCCATCCTTTCAACATGTTCATTAAATGTTTTAGGTGACAATCCTTTTATTAAGGGATCTACTATCACAAGGTTGGTGCTAATGTGCTCAATCGATACTCTCTATTTTTGAACTTCTTCTTTAATAGACAAGTATTTGATTTCCATATGTTAAGCACCCTTAAAGTACTTGTCATTCTTTGAGAAGAAAATTGCTACAGAATTATCATAATAAATTTTTGGTGGTTTAGTAATATCGTCAACAATCATAAGCTTGAAATAAAGTTTTGCACCCATAATACATGAATAGTGGCTTCAAAGCATGCCATAAACTCAACCTCCATAGTAGATGTTGCAATAACTAACTATTTCACACTTTTCTATGAAATTGGCCCTCCAGCAAAAAGAAAGAAGTAACTAGATGTTGATCTCCTTGCATCAACACATTTGGCAATGTCTGAAATTTGAATATCTAATCATCTCAAGATGATTGGATCTTTTATAAGTGAACATATAATTCTTTGTTTCTTGCAAGTAGTCAAGAACTTTCTTTGCAGCTTTTTAGTGATCCAATCCAGGATTACTTTGATACCTGCCTAGCATTCCAACATTGTTGACACCTAAATTTTGGCTAGGTATTTCAAATTAAATAGCATAAGAAAATTAGGGATCGATTCGACCTTAACAAAGATGATTTTTGCATCATTTAGGCTTTAATTTCCATTTTTGCATCCATTAAGTTTTATTTTCCTATTTTATTTTATTTTATTTTTCACTTTTTCGGATAATTTAAAAATATTAAAAAGAAAAGAAAAAAAGAGGGGCAGCTCGGCTGGGCTTTCGCACCCAACCCGCTGGGGCTAGGCCTTCACGCCCAACCCCCCCTTTTTTTCCTTTTTTCCCCACAAAGGCCCATGGCCCAGCCTCTTCCAAGCTCGGCCCCTTTCCCTCTCCTCCTTCCTCCTTCTTCTTCCTCTGTTCTTCTCCCCTTCGCCTCTATGCCTCACGCGCAGTGGCCGGCGATGTGCTCTAAGGATGACCTACCATAGAGAGAGGAAGAGTAGACTGGCAGCAGATGGGACACGTAAGTGGGCGGCTGAGGAGACATCAATTCGGCTGCACCCAGGGCTGGTCAATGTTTGAGGACCAGCGGCCAAAGCTCCATTGACCGGCCTTCCCCTCGCCTATAAATAGGGCCCCCAATGAAGGCCAAAGACACACAACCGAGAAGGATCAAAGGGTTGCGAGCTTCGAGAACCTCTCCCGAGAGACTTTAGGGGAGGCCCCAGGGCAAGCAAGCCGTGATCCAAGTTGGCCAAAGAGGGAGGGTCAGATCTAAGCGAGAGGGTTTGAATCTGCGAGAGAAAGGCTAAGCGAGAGAGAAACTAGAGGAGTAGGTCGGATCTTGAGGGTGGAGGTCCGGAGAACCAAATCTGTGGGAGGAGGGTTCGTTGTGTCTAACCTCAAGCGCGCGCACATCCCTCGGTGTTCGATAAAATTGCGACGTCTCAGGACGCGTCACCGACCCTTTCTTTTTAATGCACATGCGGAAGCATATAAGAAATCTCCAAACAACATAAATATGTGATAGAAAAGCAGGATACCAGTTTCACAAAACACTTTTCATAAACGAGCTCAGTTTATATACAACACTAGACTATAAACAAAGGTCTACTCGAAAAAGAAGAGCCACCTAGCTAACTAGGCATAGGACTCCTCAACCGAGAGCTTTGAGACCTCCAGGGGATTTGGGTCTTCCACGACACCATTAGGGGGATTAGCTACCCCCTCACCTGCCGCGGCGTTGACTGCAACGGCAGGGATGTCGGAACCCTGCAGGGGACCTTCCTTGATCCCATTGATCCTATGGCGAAACCATGTCCTAAATTGATGAGGTACCAATTGTGGTCAACCCTCATCGACCAAGATAGTGATCACTATGAGCTCATGGAGCCAGGGACGTCAGTACTCTACTCCGTATACCCCCTCGGCTTCCCAAAATGTACTGGAAGGATCGCCATCTAGGGACCTAAAAAGAATTGAGCCCACGACGGGGTGAGACAATGTCTCAGCAAGTTCACCCCCTAAACCCCGATTAGAAAGGAAATACGGCTAGGGGCGTCCTAACCACACAGCCACACAACCACACAACGATAGAGACTCACCTTGTCTCCAATCCTCCCTGCATGTCAGCACAATTCATATCACAAACATAAGTAATAATCAAACTCAATCAATTGGAACGCCACATCTCAATCTCACGCAGCCACAAGGGTCTTGATTATAAGGCCAAATCGTTATGACACGTCCCATATTGTGCCAAATTAATTTTTCCTATAATTTGGTGCGGCTAAGACACTCAATCATGCGTTCCAATTTTATTACAGTCTAATGGGCACGGCCTACTCGACGTTCGATAGTCTTCTAGCGTAACCAAGCATCATCTCACTCCATTGAGCACGGCAACGTCTACACGAGACGGCAATCCCAAACGAGCATCGGTCCAGAGTCTACTACGACTGGCATCCGTTGACCTGGGGCATCCCATATAGGGGCATCGTCCACCCGACTCACATCGGGGACGGATTCTCATAACCATTCATGCACCCATCCAATCCTGGCCAAGACATCGTGCTTTGCACTCAAATGTCCCAATTAAAATTATGTACTTGGCCCATTTTCTTCTTATTAAAAACACACGGTAAAATAATCGTGTGTGGGTACACGGTCAATTTGAACCAAAAAAATTGATATCCTTCCTTTTAAAATCCCACTATTTGATATAGTATTTAAAAACCATTTTCAATGTCACAACCCAACACCTAGGATTTTCTAATTAAATACCAAAATGTCACAACCCAACACCTCGGGTTTGCAGAAAAGTCTTAGGAGGATGAGTCAATGTTCCTAAAATCAATCGTGACATGACAAAACTTTCAATTTTTGAAATCAGGTTCAAATTCGCGGTTAATTTCAACTAAGCGCAATTTTAGCGTGACCTAATCTACCGAGTAGCTTTTAGGAATCTTTATTGCAATTGACCCGCGGTCAATTATTTTCGTGTCACATTGTGCATCTTCAACTCATTGGCAACTCTTGATTATCGTAAAAATCTTGAGGTTTCAAATACAGGCATAGGATATAGAAATGACAGAAAAATCAGTTTAGTGCTATTCAACAGAAATTTTGCAATCAAGTGAAATTACTCACACTTTAATCACATACCTCAGTCGAATCGACCTATCTTCGATCTCTGATCGATTTTGACAGTGACGTATTGACCATTGCAGATTAGCACGGTCGAGCAATCGATTTTTGGTCGAATTCTCAAGTCTATTGCGTTAAAATCCCTTAACGGCTTCACCAGATAGACTAGTTATCTCGTGAGTGATCAGCTCAGAAAAAAAAGACTATAGGCGCGTCAATGAAAAGCCCAACTCATTCAATCGAAAGTAGACTTAGAAAATCAGGATGTCACACCCTTGTTGCGCCGAGCCGTCGTTGCTCACACCATCGCCGCTACTCAGCCACCGACGTCGTGCTACCCATGTCACTCCCTCGAGCCGTGCCGCCACCGTCTGCATCAACATCGCGTCGTTCCCGCTCACTCTCGCAGCCCCTTAATCGCCGTCGTCCCCCACATCTCGTTGGGCTCGACGCCCACCGCCCGTCTCCATCGAGGTTGCCCCCCAGTCACTGCTGTCCCTCGTATCTTACCGAGCCCGACGCCTGCTGCCTATCTCCATTAGCGTCGCCCCCCAGTCACTGTCGTCCCCCGCATCTTGCTGGGCCCGATGCCTATTGCCCATCTTGCCGCCATGCCGCACCTCCAAACGCATCCCCCAACGTCGTCCCCATTGAATAACTTGCCACCGCCATCAAGTCCGTCGTCGCCGTCACTGCTTGTCTACCTTGTGACGTCCCAACCACCCCTCGTCGGCGCCGTGAAGAAGTAGGGATGAGGAGAAATGCGAACCGGGTTAGAGAGTGGGTCACCATCGGGTAGGGTTTTGGGCGATTCGGGCCGGATATGCTAGAGCTAGGTCTTGGTTGGCTTGGAACGTGGGGCGAGCATGTTCGTTTGATTAAAAGAGAGCCCAGTCTTATGTAAAAATGGGCTTGGATTGTTTTGAAAAGGGAGGCTTCCGAGCTGGGCCTGCACTATAGGCCCATTTCGGGCTCAGGCTTCGGCGAACTGGGTCAGACCCAACTCGAGAATCCGACCCGGGTCGTTTTTAGTATATAATATTATAATAAAAATAATAATTTAATAAAAAAATTAAAAAAATTTCCAAAAAAAAAATCAAAATATCTAACAATTTTCCAAAAAAAATCAGAAAAAGCCAAAAATGATCAAAAATCCAAAAAAAATAAAAATTGCTTTTTATGTTCAAAAAATAGAAAATGATATTTTTCCTCCACAAATGCATGTAAAATCCCTTGAAAATCCAAAAAGCCTTAGGGTTTAAACAATATTAGGTACTGAAAAGGCATTAGTGATTAACTAGTGTAATCAAGTCCTCGATCCTAGTTTCTCTGGTTGCATAGGAACAAATATTTCTCCAAATATTTCGCTTGGGTTTCTAATCGACCTACTCTAAATTGATTAGTGACGAATCCTATTTTAAAATTAACTTATAGGTTAAAATATCAAACTATTAAGTTGTGAATTGGTGGGCTTGGGAGACCTCGGGCTAAGCCTAATAAACCTAGCCAAACCATTAACCTCCGCTAGTGCCTACACCTATCAAGCACTGAAAAAAAAAAAAAGAGGTCACCAGCTTGGCTACTCCACTGGGGATTTTTTTGTAGACTTAGGCCTTTTTTTTTATCTTGTTTAAATGCATCGCTAAATTGGGTTTTTCTCTTTTGTGCAAGTTAGTAGCTTTTTTATAAAATGTTTTATGATTCAAAAATGGTTATGCATGTTTTAATGTTTTAAGCACTACACGTGGCATACACAACCCAGCCACTGGACTTGGGCTACCATATGATATTTAGAATGGTGTTAAGAAAGATACGGCCTTGAACACAAGACTACATTGTAGAGGTTACCTTTCTTTTCCCCGAATTTCTTTAGGTAGAGCTGAGGTTAAGAGGGTATGATGCCAACACGAGACTGCAATGGGCAGACACCCTCTTAATTTCCCTAAACCTTCTTAGTTAGACATCGAGCTATACATATCATGCACATGTCTATGTGATTGTCATCCAGTTTCTCACATGGAGTAAGTTTTTTTTATCTGTGCACTTTGCAATTTACTTACCTTCCTGTATGTATTGAGCGGTCCATGATTAGTCTAGGATCTAATACTACAATCATTTAGATTTGGAAGTAATTGTCATAAAGTTCTTTTTTAAAAGAAAAAACTTTTGCAAAAGAATTTACTTTCAGTTGATTCTTTTATTTCCTCAAGCATGTTGTAAATTTCTTTTCCACGAGAAATTTCTTGTTGTTTCAAAAAAGGGATAGAAGTTTTTTTTGAAAATTTATTTTCAATTCATGCTTTCATCGTCTTTCAAATTGAATATATTTTTAGTCCATGCCAACATGTCCCTGTCTTTTTTTGAATCCATGCTTAGGAAATCCTCTACATATACAAACTTTTCATGAATAAACAAAAAGGATAGGATTATGTCATTATCATGGACTGACTCCCTATTTATGCTTTGTGCTTACACATGCTTGTTTATTCATGACTAGGTAATCACAGAACATCAACATTCGTTGATCCAAATTGGCTCAAAAGCAAGAGCAAGAATGGCCGAAGAGAATGCACCAAGCCATGTTGCGGTTGTGGAAAGCAAAATGAAGCAATTCTTTAACGAGTTTCAACAACTCTCAAAGCAAATAGACTCCATCCAAGGAAAACTTACTCCCGCCCCGGCCTCAATTGAAGTATTGTTACCACAATCATCCATCAGGGGTGATCAAGGTAGAGATATCGACGATAATATGCCCGAATTGGAGGATGATTCGCACCAAACCGCGATTGAGAGAGCTAACCCAGACAGTTTGTTTAAAACTGAGCATGACAAATGCCCTGAGAAGCTTGAGGAGAGGTTGAAACAACTGCAAGGCCTCCAAGATCGTACTCTGACGGACCTCTCCATTTATTCCAAAGTCAAAATGCCGGAAAAATTCCAAATGCCCGAATTTGAAAAGTATGATGGCACGACTTGCCCAATGGCTCATTTGCAAATATACTTGGTTCGGATGGCCCAACACGTCAATAATGCACCCTTAATGATCCAATTGCTCCAATCAAGTCTAGTAGACCATGCTTTGTGGTGGTACATTACGAAGAACATGAATATCCTCGAAACGTGCAACAAAGTGAGTGAGGCATTCTTCAAGCAATACAAGTTCATAATGGACATTATCCCTTCTTATGAGGATCTTGAGCATACCGAGAAGAAAAAGTATGAATCATTCAAAGAATATTCCATTAGATGAAAGAATCTAGCCGCCCAAATCAGTCCTGAACCAACCGATTTCGAGTTAAGAAAAATGTTTATCAAAACCCTCCCCTACGAGTACTGCAATCGAATGGTAACCACGATCGCTCAATCGTTTAATCAACTCATTCTAGTAGGGGAGCAAATCAAGATAAGGTTGAGGGATGGTTGATTCACTGAACCTGCACTCGTGAGCAGGAGGCTCAACATGAAGAAAGATAAAGAACTCCTGGTAGATGTCAACGCGACCTACACTACGAATACCAATCATCCTTTGACAATTTAGACAAGTGCAGGACAGCAACAGACCACCAGCCGTCAGCTGTCTTAGTGTTACAGCAACAAAAGACAATTTACTCCGCTTCCTGGATCTCCATCGTAGGTACTGGCAATCCTTCAGAAGAAAAACCTCCTTTCGATTGAGCCAAAATGACCCAATGCCGAAAGCTTTTCCAACTATGACCCGTCAAAGTTACGCAACTGCCACATGGGTGAAGTAGGGCACTCGACTGATGAGTGCTTCGCCCTTAAAAATCAAATCCAAAACCTGTTAGACACTAAAGCTTTCTCATTCCAAAGCACCAAACCAAATGTCCACGGTAGGGTGTTGTCTATGGTAGGATAAAGTGTTGTCTACGGTAGGGTGTTTTGGTTGCAAGTTAGTGATTGGTGTTCGAGAAGAAAGAATAGATTTAATTGCTAGCGATGTTTGATTTTAATGTGATTATTGGGAAGGACTAGCTCACCAAGCAACGAACTACAATGGACTGTTATCAGAAAGCAATTCAATTTAACCCATTGACGAGTGGTAGTTTCGAGTTTGTTAGGAATTAAGAGGGACCCTTGATTACTTTGATTTCATTGCTCGAGGCAACCTAGCTATTGGATGTGGGTAGCTAAGGTTTTTTGGCGACTATGGTTGATACGTCGGTTGAGAGTTCAAGGATAGAAGACATCGTAGTGGTTCGAGAATTTTCTAATGTCTTTCCTAAGGAGTTACCTGGATTGCCCATAGAAAAGGAGGTCGAATTTGTGATTGAGTTGGCCCTTGGAGCGGAGCTAATTTCTAAGGCTCCCTATTGTATGGCACTGTCAAAACTGAAGGACTTAAAGGTATAGATGCAGGAGTTATTAGACAAAGGATTCATTCATCGTAGTGCATTATCTTGGGGAGCGCCAGTTTTGTTGATGAGGAAGAAGGATGGTTCGTTGCATCTTTGTATCAACTATCGATAACTCAATCAAGTGACAATCAAGAACAAGTATCCATTACCAATGATAGACGACTTGTTTGACCAGCTGCAAGGAGCTTTGGTATTTTCCAAGATCGACCTGAAGGCGGGTTACCATCAGTTGAGGATTAAGAATGAGGATATACCGAAGACGGTATTTTGTATGTGTTATGGTCATTATGAGTTCACTGTAATGCCATTTAAATTAACCAATGCCCCAACTGCTTCCATGGATTTGATGAATCGAGTGTTCAAGGACTACTTAGACCAACTTGTAATTGTTTTCATCGATGACATCTTGGTATACTCGAAGATTCCAGAGAAGCATGAACAATACTTCAAACCCTAGAGAACACGAACTGTATGCCAAGTTTAGTAAGTGTGAGTCTTGGCTAACGCACGTAGCTTTTTTGGATTATGTGATTTCAAGTGAAGGGATTTCTATGGACCGAACCAAGATTGAGGCAGTCATGAATTGGTCAAGACCAACAATAATAACCGAGGTCCGAAGTTTCTTGGGATTAGCAAGCTATTATAGATGGTTTATGGAAAAAATTTATATGATAGCCATGCCTCTAGTACTATTGCTAAAGAAGGACGAAAATTTTGAATGGACGAAGAAGTACGAGCATAGTTTCCAAGGGCTTAAGCATAAGCTAACTACCATACCTGTGTTGACGATTTTGCCTGATCCTAGAGGATATGAGATTTACAACAATGCATCATATAAAGGATTGAGCTGCGTGTTGATGCAACATGGGAAAGTAGTTGTGTACGCGTCCCATCAACTGAGGTCTCACGAGTTGAATTATCCGACACACAACTTGGAGTTAGCAGTGATCATCTTTGCCATGAAGATTTGGAGGCATTACTTGCGCGGAGAAAAGTTTCAGATCTTTGCGGACCATCAAAGTTTATAGTATTTGTTCTCTCAGAATGAGCTAAATATAAGACAGTGCCATTGGATGGAACTTCTGAAAGATTATGATTGCGACATCCTATATCACTCTAAAAAGGCCAATAAGATCACGGATGCACTGAATCGGAAGTCATCAATTGCTCAGATGATGGTTCAAGAATGGATTCTACGCGAAGGAGTTCGAGATTCATATTTCAAATTTGAGGTAAGCCATATTTTAAGTCTCATGGCTACCCTTAGAATTGAACTGCAAGGACATGCGAAGATTAAGACGCTGTAGTCGACAAACCCTAAAATCCAAAAAGTTTTGCACGAAGATGAGGAAAAGAGGAAAGTAGATTTTCAAGTCATGGAGGACAGAATATTGAAGTTTCTTGGACAATTGTTCGTGCCCAACGATACAAAGCTTAAAGAAGAAATCTTGTCACAAGCCCATCGTAACAGTTATAGCATTCATTTGGGTAGCACAAAAATATATCAGAATCTGCGTTAGTACTATTAGTGGAATAGTATAAAAGGCAGATATCGCCAAGCATGTTGCAAAGTGTCTGACGTGTCAACAATTGAAGGCACAATACTGCAAGCCTATGGGACTTTTGCAACCTCTCGAGATTCCCGAGTAGAATTGGGAACATATCACAATGGATTTCGTCATGGGATTGCGAAGGAGTCAACGAGGTAATGATTCCATATGGGTTGTGGTTGACGAGTTAACAAAGTTTGTGCACTTCATCGTCATGCGAAAGGACTTTACATTAGATATATATGATGAATTGTATGTGCAACATATTCAACTTCATCGAGTGTTAGTGAAAATCACATCAGATTGAGATGCTAAGTTTACAACAACTTTTTGGAAAAGTCTACAAACTGCCTTGGGAACGAAGCAGCAGTACAGCACGCCATATCATCCGCAAACGAATGGCCAATCTAAAAAGACTATTCAAATGCTCGAGGATATGCTATGAGCTTGCATATTAGACTTCAAGGGAAGTTGAGAGGAACAACTTCATTTAATTGAGTTTGCCTACAATAATAGCTTTTAGCAGAGTATCAAGATGGCCCTTTTTGAAGTGTCGTATAGCAAGGCCTGTAGAATTCCTATCTGCTGGAACGAAATTGGAGTGCAAGGTTACGAGCCCTGAGTTGGTCCAGCAATGAGTGGATCCCATTAAAGTCATTTGAGAAAAGCTTAAGACCACTTAGAGCCGTAAAAAAAGCTATACAAATAAATGGCGTAGGCCTTTAGAATTTTAAGTTGGTGAACATGTATTCCTCTAAGTGTTACCAATGTGAGGCACTCAGTGTTTTGGCAAGAAAGGAAAGTTGAGTCCAAGGTACGTTGGCCCCTTCAAGATTTTAGAGCGGATTTGGACTTTGGTTTATTGTCTCGCGTTGCCACCAAGACTTGTTCAAATGCATGACGTCTTTCACGTGTCGATGCTAAAGAGGTATGAGCATGATCCAACCCACATGTTGAATTTTGAAGAAATAAACATGGACGAGAGGGTGTCGTACATGGAAAGATTAGTTCAAATAGTGGATCGAAAGGAGCAAGTGCTGCACAACAAGACAATTCTCTTACTCAAAATAGTCTAGCAACACCACGGAACGGAGGAAGTCATGTGGGAAAACAAAGAGTCAATGAGGAGTCAACACCCTCACCTTTTTGTTGAAGAGTTATACTAGTTCAAATTTTGAGGACAAAATTTTTGTAAAAGGGGAAGAGTTGTAATATCCCGAAATTTAACCCTATTTTGAAATATATGGAATGGTTATTTTATCAATGCACTTTCAGGAATTTCAGGACTAATTTATTGGACACCGTTGCATCTTCCATTTAATGATCAGACGAAAATTGGTGACGAAAAAGGAAAAATCGAACCCAAGGCAAAATTGGAAAGTTTGGACAAAAATGTGTGAAATGTCCAAAATGCCATTGCATTTATAGACTAGAGGACAAATGAAATAAAGGAAAGCATGAGAGGATTTTAAGAGATTTTGTTGAATTTTGTAATGATGAAGATTTTGGGGAAAATTTTGAAAAATCTCTCTCTCTCTCTCTCACATTATCTCTCCCCTAGCCGAATGATCTCTTTCTTCTTCTTCTTTTTCTTCTTCTTCATCTCCATCTTCATCTTCCTCTTCTTTCTTCTTCATCGGACAAACCACCACCCCACCCTCGTCACCACCACACCTCACCACCACCGAGTTGCCCACCCTTTGTTGCCGCCACTTGCCACCGCATCCCTCATGCCATCTGCCTGGGCTACCACCGCCGAGCACCACTACCTAAGCTAAGCCTTGTCGAGCCGCCGCATTTGTGTTGCCGTTCGAGCCACAAGCGTCATGCCTCGATGCCGTCCTGCCACCGTAAACGCAAGCTCATTGTCACCAAAAAAACCTGTGAGTTAACTCTTAATCATTGATTAGAAAATTAATTGCGCTTAGGGATAGATTTAGTTTAGGGCTAATGGTAGTTAGTGGTCTTTAATGATGGTTTAGCCCTAAGGATGGATTAGATAAGGCTAATAGAGATTAGTCTTAATTACGGATGATTAGTTTAATTGATCATGGTTAGTTTAATTAATCGTAGTTAGTTTATTTAACAACAATTAGTCTTACTTAATCGCAGTTAAACTAATTAATGACAATTGGTCTTAATTAATCATGGTTAGTGTAATTAATCACTATTAGCTTAATTAGTCACGTTTAGCACTAATTAGGATTAGCTGTAAAGTAGAATTTAATGCTTAATTTATTTGGTGAAATTATGCATAATTATGACTGTCTAAGCTTGTAATGTCATGTTGTTGATTGCCCAAATCATGAATTTAATGTTGACACCCGATTTTTTTGTCGACATTTTAAATTTTCTTTTTGCAAAAAAATAAAAATAAAAAAATAGCCAAAAAGATACAAAAAAAATGAAAAGAAAATGAAAAGAAAAAAAGAAAAAAAAAAGTAAAGAAATCAAGAAAACAAAAACAAAAAAGAAAAAAAGAAAGAAGAAATGAAAAGGAATAAAAAGGAAAAAAAAAAGAAAACAAAATCAAAAAAGGGGGAGGCTCTCTTGGGCGCTCTCTCTCTGGGGGGGTCTCTCTCTCAATAGGGACGCGGACACTCTCTCGGAAAAATGGATTCTCTCTCTCGTTCTCTGGGGGCACTCTCTCTCTTAAACGGTTTCTCTCTCTCAATCGCGGATTTAGGGGGCTCGATCAGTTCTCGAAGAGGAAGCAGCTACCGGCAGAGACATCGGTGGTTAGAGCGATGATGACAGGGGGTTCGATCGGCTAGGGTTTTTCCTCCATTAACGAGGGATCGAAGATCGGAAGTCGGCAGTCGGGGATTGCGAAGATCGATTTCTTGCTCCGGGAGGTGCAGGGAACACAGATCTGAAGCTGACCGGCGGTGACAGCGGTTCCCGATCTGTGGCTTGATTCGACTCTCCACCGGATCCGACGCCCAACCCCTGTTCACTCGGGTCTCAGTCCTCTGGCGCAGAGGCTCGCCGGTGATCTCTCTCTAGGGTGGCCGGAGCGGCGACGGTTGCGGCGACAACGACGCTTAACCGAGTTTCTCTCTGGATCGAGCTCACCAGAGCGGTGAGCTCTCTATCCCTCTCGATCCGTTAGGTTTTCGATTTATGTTCTCTCTTTCAATCTGTTCGGGTCGTGGATTCTGATTTCTCTCTCTCTCGATCACTCTCTCTGGATCGGGCTCACTGAATCGGGGTTCGGAACCGCGCCGAGTTTGGAGGTCTCGGTTCAGCTCCAAGGACAGATCTCCGAAATCCCTTAGCAACAGAGGCAATCTGTATGTAGCTCGATCAGGTTCTTTCTCTCTCCTGATCGCTCTGTCTCGTGTGCATGATCTCCAACTCGACAAGTGTTGCTGAGGTCTTCTCGCGCATTGTTCATAAGTTTGATTTGATGTATGCTAAGCGTGTCTTCGTGCACTGGTATGTGGGCGAGGGTATGGAGGAGGGAGAGTTCTCTGAGGCTGATGAGGATGATGAGTACTAGAGGGTGTCTGTGTCATGATCTCTATTGGCTATTGATGTTGTTGGGTTTGTATGTGTTTTCCTTTTGTTTTCCATGACTGTGGCTTCAATTACGTTTCTTTTTTTTTTTCTTTTGAGTGATTTTTCTCTGTATAGATTTTGGTTAAAATGTTTGATCCTAACATTTAGACTTAAAATTAGTTTGCTTTGCTTCAATTTTCGGGTACATATTTCTCCATGAAACCTTCTCACTTCTGCAACTGGGCGGTTCTTTTATTACTTTGATTACCATATACATGATCAATAACTAGAATAGCTTGAAATGATCCTTATACTGAGTATGGCATGCCCAACATGGGAAGTACGTGAAACCTGTATTAACGCCTAGTAGGTGCTTTGCTCTCGGTTTTACCTCTGAAGTTTGAGCTCATTGTTGCTAGATCATGTATGTATCCATAAAAGTAGTAGAAACATCAGGAGGTGAATAAGAGGGTATATTAATTACACTTTTCTCAAATGAAAATGGCTTGAGCCGTTAGAAGCACCTCTCTCTATGCAATTTACAGGAAAATAGAATAAAATGCTATGTCGATACATAACCTTTTTGTTTGGACTTGTATTTTGTGAATGTTCAAAAGGGAAATGTTGTCTTTTCTTGTGGCCGATTTGCATGTCCTCATGATTATCATTTTTCGACTATCAATTTGACATCAATTAGACTCAACTTCTCTTATGATTCGCATGATAGAAATCTGTCATAAAGTGAAATTCAAAACCCCTGTTTTTCCCTTGTCAAAGCTGACCTCTTGTCATTTTTCTATGATTTTCTGGTTAAAGATTTTAAGATTGGGTCCTTAACAAAAGTTGTTCGTCTTTCTTTTGTTCACGCTGTGATAAAATTTCATATTCTTCAGTTTTTCTTTCTAGGTCAAATCACTATTAATGTGTCATGATACCCTGCTATTTTGCTGCATTTCCGACGTGGTATTGTGCATTCTTGAATTTTCATAAATTCCTTTGTAGCTCACGTTAGAAAACTTTTTCCGTTTTCCCACAATCTTTTAGGCATTGATTTTGAAGTAGAATCCTTGATGAAAGTTGTCTAAAACATCGATACCTACGGCATATGAAATTTGAGATAGTTTGAACATCAATTGATAGGTTCATAGAATTTCGGTGTGATATGTTACCATGTTCTATTTCTAATTGATTTGTTCATGTTCTTAGATTTTTTTTAGAAATTCATTCATTTGGAATCTTGAGATTACTTGTCTTCATGAAAATTGTTTTGATGTGCATGATTGTTTCTTTCATTCGTATATACCTAGTTATAGGTTTCTTAGATTAGGTCTAGGATTCCAAAATTGGAATTTAGTGTGAAGACGATGGAAGTCGATGTCCATTCCGACTATTATCTTGTACTATTTGTTTTCCCGATATATGTCTCGGGTTCCATGCATTGTATAAAACCCGACGAGTTGCGGGTTTCCTTTCTTTCCTGATTGTTTTCTCTTTCATATTCTTTAGGATTGCATGATTAGATTTACTGCTTTTTCTTGATTGTTTACTTCATGTCTTGCACTTTCAATTTCTTTGATTGATTCCTTTTATTGTTTTTTTTTTTAGAAATAGAATAGCATAAAAGTAACTCACCACGCATGATCGCTTAGCTTAGAATTAGTGATCCCGAAAATATAAAAAGAGATGCATGGACATGTTAGGAAAAACACAACATACTGTTAGGTACCGAAAGGGCGCTAATAGCTATATTAGCGTAACCCAAGTCCCCGAATCTAGATATCTGGTTGCGTAGAAATCGAGGGAACTCTCCCAATCCTCGATTGGGTTTTCTAGCCGACCCCCAAAATATATATATAAGGCTAGTGGCGACTCCTGTATGTTCTTAGGTCGTTAAATACCTAGATCGTATAAATAAATTCGCTGTCACGCGGGGTACGAGCTTGGGAGAGCTCGCGATCTTATGATCAAGTATCCCTAAACCCGACCTTTCCCCCTTCAACATCGAAGGGCGGCGAGATCGGGTCGCGACAGACTTGGCGACTCCACTGGGGACTGGTTACTAGATTAAGAGGACTTGAAGCCGTTTAAAAATGGTTGTTGTGTTTTAAACTAACATGTCTCGTGTAGGATCGCCTACATGTCAAAGTCGCGTGGATAATCAGGTTAGTCGCTAACCTTGTGTTAAATGGTCTTGTAGGTGGGAGTTATAAGGGGAGGCGTGCTTGTAAAACCTTTGTTTTGCAGGTGGTGTGAGGATGTATGAATGTATGAGGGTTTATATTGAAGTGCTGGATGTTTAAATTTAAATGCATGTTTACAAGCTTTAGCACGACACCGCACACACAACCGCGGTCTAAAACCCCGATCGCCCAATTTAGGACCTTAGGAGGGTTTATGGGTGGAATCTGCGAGTGAATACTCGTGGTAATCCATTACTTACATAAACCCGCTTATCCCAACTGATAAAGATAGCACTGACCGACGATAGTAGCGGTGGGTAAACTATTTTTATCCTTTGGGATGAGGACCTTGAGCCTTTAGCACCCTCACCTTAGGCGTCAACACCTCACAGTTTCATGCGACATGTGACTTGTGCTTGCCATGTGTTTGGTGGGTAAAAGATTGTTCCTTTTTTATCGCTCTTATATTTTTGCTCTCCATATTTCAATTATACACTTTATATTTCAACGACGATATGTTTTAATCATGGATGCCCCTTTAGGTTTATAGTTAGATGGGTAAACTCGAAATAGATGTGCTCCCCGTGCCTGGGAATCTCAAAACTCCATGGGAAAATCTCAACACAAGACATCGAGACTACATGGTTGCCGTCGATGAAGCTGATTTGGAAGGAGAGATGAAGACTCATCAAGCTACCATTGATTACATATATCGTCAAGTAGAACTTGAGCTCGAGGTTCAGTTGCCAGATATTCCCGAACCTCAAGGTTTTTGGCGAGCTCATATTCAGGGGCAAGAAGACAATGTCCCAATCGATGAGGAACGCTTGGCCCATGAAAACAAGCGTCTCCGCAGGATCCCACCTAGTCCTTAGGTTTCCATTTCATATGCTTTTCTTGTAAAGGGATTTCCTTTGTGTTTCCCTCTTTTCTATTGAGGTTTACTTGTATTCATTTTCATATCCCATGTAAATATCACATGTAAAATCGAACCGATTTGTGAGCTTCAAGAAAGCAAGGTTCTATTTCCCTTGTAATTGTTCGATTGAAATGAATGAAATTCATGAACATTTCCATGTAATTTTTAGAAGAGGGGCATTCTGATTAAATATTTGTTGTCGTTCCTTTTCAATTGTATAATTTCTTTTGAAGAAATTTTGATAAGAGAATGTTATATGATACTGGGATCATATACACTTTTTATCATTATTTCACCTCAAGAAAATATAAAATTGAACAGGATTTGTATCTTAACGATTTCTTTTAACCTGTACTAATTTGAGTCGTTTTCTTTTTCCAGGAGATTTTGAAAGACGGCCGAAGAAAGATTTGTTATACGTACTCGCCGCCAAGCAAAAATGGAGAACGAAGACACCCGAGCCCGTGTCATTAATATGGAAAATCAAATGGCGCAAATGATGGCATTATTGGCTGATCTCTCTAGCCAAGTCAAAAACTTGACGTCTGTAACTCCTGCTTCGTCTACCATGAATATTCCTATAGCGCCCGCTGAAGCTTCGATGGTAGAGCCTGTGAGGAAAGGGCCTACTGAAGAAATTCCCACTGCAATCCCAATAGTTATTGGTCCAGAGCCTCCCTCCAAAGAGATTCCAACTTCGCACTTCGATGAAGAAAATGCAAGGCGCCTTGCAAAAATTGAGGAACGCCTTTGCATGCTGCAAGGCTATCAGTTACAAGGGTTTGATAAACTTTCGCCATTTGCCAAAGTTAATGTCCCCGAATACTACAGGGAGCCTGAGTTCACAAGAAAATACGACGGCATCGGATGTCCTAAGACTCATTTGAAGTATTATCTGGGCAAGATGGCCCGTTATTCAGATAATCCCCCACTCTTGATCAATTCATTTCAGGACAGCTTGGTTGGTCCTGCGTTAACATGGTTTATAGAGTTGGACATGGAGAAGATCCGTACTTGGGAAGATCTCGTTGATGAATTCCTTCAGCAATACAAATTCAATACTGAAATTGCTCCGACTCGAGAAGAATTAGTCCGAGTCGAGAAAAAGAGAACCGAATCATTTAGAGCCTACGCTCAAAGATGGAGGGTCACCGCGTCTCAAGTAAAACCGCCATTGTTTGAGAAAGAGACCATGAAATTGCTGCTTCAAGCTATGCCTCGTGATTTTTTCGAAAAGATGTACAACCATACCTGTATGAACTTTGCCACATTTGTGGAGTTGGGCGAACGCATCGAGGGGATCATGCGTGAAGGAAGGTTGACTGAGACTACAAATCGTCGATATGCCCCAAAGAGGGATAAAGAATCAACTGTTGAGATTGCTTATATACAAAACTCCTCTTATCAGAAGCCATATAATCCTCAGGCTCATAGATCTGCCATAGAGACAGGGAATTCCTCTCGAAACTTTGATCGCAAAGGAAAAGCTCCCCAAAGGCAATTTACTCCGTTGCCTAGACCAATGTCACAACTACTTCCAATGTTGATCGAAAGTCATCTTGTTGCAAAAGAGATCCCGAGGGATAATCCACCAAAGTTTGCTGGATTCGACCTTAACAAGACATGTGATTACCATATGGGTGAAAAAGGTCATCATGTGGATAATTGTTTTGTGCTCCGTTCTAAGATTCAGAATTTGCTGGATAAAGAGCTGCTCACCTTTAAGGACTCAGCACCAAATGTCCAACAAAACCCCCTTCCAAAGCACTCTGAAGATGTCAACATGGTTGGCATTATCGATGGAAATGAAGAACCCACAATTCCCACTATGTAAGGGACGTTCTTAGTTCTTGCATTTCATTTTTAGTTGTATTCCATTTAATTCTCCCCTGCGAGGGAATTCCATTCATTTCTCCCCTGCGAGGGAATTCCATTCATTTCTACTTGTAATAATCTGGATCACAAACTCTATGAATCCAGGATAATCAACGTTGTAATGCAATTTTTGCATATTAATAAAAATTCACGTTTTATTAATAGACGTGTGAGACTCGAATCAGTCCTATGATGATGCTTTGAGGCCTGAGCTTCCACACGATCTATAATTTCAAAATGTTTTAGTGGAACGAGGACGTCCAATGACATGAGGGCTAGTTCCCAATAAATTTCTTCAAAAACTTGAATTTGAAAACAATTTTTTCATGACATTTATATGCATTGCATTCATTAACCATTTTTCGATTGTATCTCGAGCATGACATTTCATATCACCATGGTCATTTGCATGGCTCAGATTCGCTCCATGAATAAATTGAAAAGCCTTTGAGCCACTGTTGGATTGAATCCGAGCCACTTTAGGATAATTGCATCATGCATCGCATGCATACATATTGCATCTGCATTGTTTGTTCGTTTTGCAGGATCTCTGATGAAGATTCTACATGTCCATAAGAGGTTCATCTCAGAAATGCAAAACTTTCAAAAGTTGTCATTTTCTTTAGAACTTAGAGGTGACCCTATCCCTTAGAATGCCGAAGAGTCAGTTAGAACTCTAGAGTTGGTTAAAACTCTGAAAGTGAATTCTTGTGCTGGGCAAAGCCTGTTATGTCCACGAGTTTTATTCAACCTCATTGTCAAAAGTCTCCCCAATAGGGTCAAAGAAAAATGTCCTTTCAAGCAAAATTTCATTACATTTTCATTCCCCAATGAGTTGAATTTAACCAAAATGTGCTTTGGAAAACCTGAAAAGGATTGTTAACTATGCCAGGTGGTAATGCCTAAAATGATGAGAGGCAACCCTTTTACCAAACACGTCCTTATACACTTCTTGAGAGAATTGAGTGGAAAGAACCATGTCTTAGGGCATAGGATTCATTCACGGTGAATACATGATTTGAGATGATAAAGGCATTTCATTTCTCAATCCCAAACACTATTGATATCCCTTGCAAGCCACTTTGAGCCAAATAGGGAGCATTTCCAAAATAACCCTGTCAAGAACAACCCCACATTGGGGCAAAATAGGAGGTCTTGGTTGGAAATTATGGAGCAAAAGATCAAGAAAGATTTTATTGCTTTCACTTATATCAATCTTCTTGTGTTAGCTTCAGGTGATTTCTTATCGAAACTCGAAGCATCCCAAGATGACGAAGAGCATTCCGTTCACTACCACAAACACAAGTACCATTTGCATAGCCAATTTGAGCCTTATGCAATTCTTTCATAACCCCAGGTGATGATTATCTCCCCACACTGGGGCAAGGCACATGATTTACCAACAAAATTGAATATTGGTAAATGCCACTCGAGAGTCCTAGATGCTCAAAAGAGAATGAAAACTAGGGGGCATGAAAAAGCAGTGTGCCTCGTAAAAGCAAGGCCAATGCCCATTGAAAAAAAAAATGCAAAGAAAAGCAAGAATGCGAAGAAAAGCGAAATCAATGGTCATGACAAAAGACCATCCGTTGAAATACAAAAGAGATGTCTTGCAAGAAAAAACATGTATTGCAAGCAATGTTATTAGAACAGAGAGTAAAGCTCTCATGTCTCAAAACAAATTACCGAAAGGACTCTCGAGATAGGTTAAATTTCAAGAGTCAAAATTTTGAAAAGTCGTGTGATGGTAATGATGCCAAGATAATCACTCACTTTTTAACCCTTCAACGTTTGAAAATTTTTCAAGCCTTTTCTAAGCCTCACCTGAACCAACATTACAACCCTTATCCGAAGTCTCTTCCGATTGGGATGGTTCAAGTTGAGATGAGAATATCACATAGGAGCTACTGCTAGAAGGAGTGGAAGCAATCCTATCTTATCTTATCTTCAAGGTTCTTGACTTGTAAACCCGATGAAGATATTGATTGAATATTCATTTCTTGGCCTCAAAATGCATACCCTTTGTGTAAGCCCATGACCAAGCCATCATTACGGTCCTTTCAAAAGACCTTTTGATCAATGGATTGTATTCACTGTGAACGTTTCCGAAAGCCTTAGACATAGGTTGAGTGAGACTTCTCCAGTGGGATTTAAACAGTTTTCCCATATCAATGGTTGTGAACAAAAGCCATTTTTAAGAGTTAGTGTGAAAGACCTCTTTTGATTAGGATATTTCCACTTGGTATATTTGACTTAACTCTTACATGGTTAATCAAATTTCATTTTGTTAAAATTCTCTCTGAAAGAATTTGACAATTGTCATTATTTCGCAAGATTGGCTCTCGAGTAATCTTGAAACTCTTTTTCAAAATATTTGTTCCTTAGTGAACCGGTTTTTGGTCATCCTAAACCATATCATTGTCCTCAAGTTCTAGATCATCTTAAAACCTTGTCCCCAAGTTCTAGGTCATCTTAAAACCTTGTCCCTAAGTTCTAGGTCAACTTAAAACCTTTGTCTCCAAGTTCTAGGTTATCTTAAAACCTTGTCTACTAGGTTCGTGGGTCCATCCTTAAACCACACAGTAAGACCCTTTTCCTGGTCAAAGCCCGTTATTACACGGTAAGACCATTTTTTCCCGGTTAAAGCCCGTTATTACACGGTAAAACCCTTTCTCTTGGTCGAAACCCGTTTTTACACGGTGAGACATCACACCCGGTCGAAACCTGTTTTTACACGGTGAGACCTTTCTCTCAGTCGAAACCCGTTTTTACACGGTGAGACATCACACCCAGTCGAAACCCGTTTTTACACGGTGAGACATCACACCCAGTCGAAACCCGTTTTTACACGGTGAGACCTTTCTCTCAGTCGAAACCCGTTTTTACACGGTGAGACATCACATCCAGTCGAAACCCGTTTTTACACGGTGAGACCTTTCTCTTAGTCGAAACCCGTTTTTACACGGTGAGACATCACACCCGGTCGAAACCCGTTTTTACACGGTGAGACCTTTCTCTCAGTCGAAACCCGTTTTTACACGGTGAGACCATTCTCTTAGTCGAAACCCGTTTTTTACACGGTGAGACATCACATCTCGGTCGCAACTCGTTCTTACACGGTGAGACCTTTCTTCCATTCCACGGTTCCAGGTCATCCTTAAACCTTGTCTTCCAAATTCTAGTGATTTCATTGCCTTCATTCCCTTCCACGAGAGAGAGAAGCAAAGACAGTGAATAAATCTCAACAAGAGTTCAGATACCTGATGAGCAAAGGTAAGTATCAGGTACGTTTCTGACCAACTATCATTGTTGTTATCTTTTTCCATTTTCAAAGTCGAGTCGACTAAAAAATTTCGGGTATCAATTTTATCTTTGAGTGGAACCTCTTCGAGCTCCCACTCAAAGAGGGGCAGCTGTTGACACCCGATTTTTTTGTCGACATTTTAAATTTTCTTTTTGCAAAAAAATAAAAATAAAAAAATAGCCAAAAAGATACAAAAAAAATGAAAAGAAAATGAAAAGAAAAAAAGAAAAAAAAAAGTAAAGAAATCAAGAAAACAAAAACAAAAAAGAAAAAAAGAAAGAAGAAATGAAAAGGAATAAAAAGGAAAAAAAAAAGAAAACAAAATCAAAAAAGGGGGAGGCTCTCTTGGGCGCTCTCTCTCTGGGGGGGTCTCTCTCTCAATAGGGACGCGGACACTCTCTCGGAAAAATGGATTCTCTCTCTCGTTCTCTGGGGGCACTCTCTCTCTTAAACGGTTTCTCTCTCTCAATCGCGGATTTAGGGGGCTCGATCAGTTCTCGAAGAGGAAGCAGCTACCGGCAGAGACATCGGTGGTTAGAGCGATGATGACAGGGGGTTCGATCGGCTAGGGTTTTTCCTCCATTAACGAGGGATCGAAGATCGGAAGTCGGCAGTCGGGGATTGCGAAGATCGATTTCTTGCTCCGGGAGGTGCAGGGAACACAGATCTGAAGCTGACCGGCGGTGACAGCGGTTCCCGATCTGTGGCTTGATTCGACTCTCCACCGGATCCGACGCCCAACCCCTGTTCACTCGGGTCTCAGTCCTCTGGCGCAGAGGCTCGCCGGTGATCTCTCTCTAGGGTGGCCGGAGCGGCGACGGTTGCGGCGACAACGACGCTTAACCGAGTTTCTCTCTGGATCGAGCTCACCAGAGCGGTGAGCTCTCTATCCCTCTCGATCCGTTAGGTTTTCGATTTATGTTCTCTCTTTCAATCTGTTCGGGTCGTGGATTCTGATTTCTCTCTCTCTCGATCACTCTCTCTGGATCGGGCTCACTGAATCGGGGTTCGGAACCGCGCCGAGTTTGGAGGTCTCGGTTCAGCTCCAAGGACAGATCTCCGAAATCCCTTAGCAACAGAGGCAATCTGTATGTAGCTCGATCAGGTTCTTTCTCTCTCCTGATCGCTCTGTCTCGTGTGCATGATCTCCAACTCGACAAGTGTTGCTGAGGTCTTCTCGCGCATTGTTCATAAGTTTGATTTGATGTATGCTAAGCGTGTCTTCGTGCACTGGTATGTGGGCGAGGGTATGGAGGAGGGAGAGTTCTCTGAGGCTGATGAGGATGATGAGTACTAGAGGGTGTCTGTGTCATGATCTCTATTGGCTATTGATGTTGTTGGGTTTGTATGTGTTTTCCTTTTGTTTTCCATGACTGTGGCTTCAATTACGTTTCTTTTTTTTTTTCTTTTGAGTGATTTTTCTCTGTATAGATTTTGGTTAAAATGTTTGATCCTAACATTTAGACTTAAAATTAGTTTGCTTTGCTTCAATTTTCGGGTACATATTTCTCCATGAAACCTTCTCACTTCTGCAACTGGGCGGTTCTTTTATTACTTTGATTACCATATACATGATCAATAACTAGAATAGCTTGAAATGATCCTTATACTGAGTATGGCATGCCCAACATGGGAAGTACGTGAAACCTGTATTAACGCCTAGTAGGTGCTTTGCTCTCGGTTTTACCTCTGAAGTTTGAGCTCATTGTTGCTAGATCATGTATGTATCCATAAAAGTAGTAGAAACATCAGGAGGTGAATAAGAGGGTATATTAATTACACTTTTCTCAAATGAAAATGGCTTGAGCCGTTAGAAGCACCTCTCTCTATGCAATTTACAGGAAAATAGAATAAAATGCTATGTCGATACATAACCTTTTTGTTTGGACTTGTATTTTGTGAATGTTCAAAAGGGAAATGTTGTCTTTTCTTGTGGCCGATTTGCATGTCCTCATGATTATCATTTTTCGACTATCAATTTGACATCAATTAGACTCAACTTCTCTTATGATTCGCATGATAGAAATCTGTCATAAAGTGAAATTCAAAACCCCTGTTTTTCCCTTGTCAAAGCTGACCTCTTGTCATTTTTCTATGATTTTCTGGTTAAAGATTTTAAGATTGGGTCCTTAACAAAAGTTGTTCGTCTTTCTTTTGTTCACGCTGTGGTAAAATTTCATATTCTTCAGTTTTTCTTTCTAGGTCAAATCACTATTAATGTGTCATGATACCCTGCTATTTTGCTGCATTTCCGACGTGGTATTGTGCATTCTTGAATTTTCATAAATTCCTTTGTAGCTCACGTTAGAAAACTTTTTCCGTTTTCCCACAATCTTTTAGGCATTGATTTTGAAGTAGAATCCTTGATGAAAGTTGTCTAAAACATCGATACCTACGGCATATGAAATTTGAGATAGTTTGAACATCAATTGATAGGTTCATAGAATTTCGGTGTGATATGTTACCATGTTCTATTTCTAATTGATTTGTTCATGTTCTTAGATTTTTTTTAGAAATTCATTCATTTGGAATCTTGAGATTACTTGTCTTCATGAAAATTGTTTTGATGTGCATGATTGTTTCTTTCATTCGTATATACCTAGTTATAGGTTTCTTAGATTAGGTCTAGGATTCCAAAATTGGAATTTAGTGTGAAGACGATGGAAGTCGATGTCCATTCCGACTATTATCTTGTACTATTTGTTTTCCCGATATATGTCTCGGGTTCCATGCATTGTATAAAACCCGACGAGTTGCGGGTTTCCTTTCTTTCCTGATTGTTTTCTCTTTCATATTCTTTAGGATTGCATGATTAGATTTACTGCTTTTTCTTGATTGTTTACTTCATGTCTTGCACTTTCAATTTCTTTGATTGATTCCTTTTATTGTTTTTTTTTTTAGAAATAGAATAGCATAAAAGTAACTCACCACGCATGATCGCTTAGCTTAGAATTAGTGATCCCGAAAATATAAAAAGAGATGCATGGACATGTTAGGAAAAACACAACATACTGTTAGGTACCGAAAGGGCGCTAATAGCTATATTAGCGTAACCCAAGTCCCCGAATCTAGATATCTGGTTGCGTAGAAATCGAGGGAACTCTCCCAATCCTCGATTGGGTTTTCTAGCCGACCCCCAAAATATATATATAAGGCTAGTGGCGACTCCTGTATGTTCTTAGGTCGTTAAATACCTAGATCGTATAAATAAATTCGCTGTCACGCGGGGTACGAGCTTGGGAGAGCTCGCGATCTTATGATCAAGTATCCCTAAATCCGACCTTTCCCCCTTCAACATCGAAGGGCGGCGAGATCGGGTCGCGACAAATGTTATTTTCAAAAAATGTTTATTTGAAAAAAAAAATGGCAAACATTGAGGTGTCGTGTTTGGATGCCGTGTTTTATGTACTAAATGGGGCAATGTGGTTTTAAAATGAAAGCGTGCAAATTTTGACAGGTTGATTTTTCATACATGACCACGTGTGATTATTTTTTACCAGAATTTTAAATGTAAAGATTTTTCAAGGTTTGTTATGTAAGCATGAACTCTTTTACTCTGGGCTAATTAATAGTAGATAAAAATTGGCTTGAGTGTTGGTATGCTTGAGGGGTCACTTAATTGAACTCGTCACCTAACGGGAGTCTGGGGACGATGTTAGATGTTTATCGGATGCCGAGTTGCAATTGAGGCCGGATCGGTACTCCTTTATCAAATGTTGTCTAGGTCGAGGTTCTAGACGATGACGTGCCCAATGTGGCGAGACGATGCCCAGTCATGCCGGAAGACCACCAATTCGTGTGTTGGTCGTGGCTCGAAGGGTCGTAATAATTGGAACACATGTGAACGATTGTGATGCATTGCGCCTGATTATGGGGTAAAACTATGAGGCATGGTATAGGACGGGCCAAAATAGGTTTTACCTTATAATCGGGATCCGTGTTAATGCTTGGTGCATGAGAATTATGTATTATGGCTATTGATTATGCTTGTTGCATCGGTGTTGGCATATGTGATGCACTATTATGTAGGGATGTATCAAGGCGAGGTAAGATTGTATGACATTGTATATTTAAGCTACCCCTGAGATGAATTTGCATCATAATCAAGTTTAGGCCGTTAACTCGCTGAGATTTATAACTCACCATGTTGTTATTTATTATTTTTCAAGCCCGTAATATGGAGAACCGTCGTATTCAATTGAAGGTCCCTGTGAAGACGAGAAGTTGGCCTCTCGTTAAGAGAAGTTGGCCTCTCGTTAAGAGAAGTTCAAGTTAACCTTAGAACCCTGCTAGTTTTTGTGATGGTTTGTAAATATGAACTTCTTGGGGTTAACAAATATATAAAACAAAGTACATCTTAGTACATCTTAGAAGTGTCACTATTGTACTGCTTTATTATCCCTATTCTTTGCTGGTTGACTGGGTGTTAATATAAATTGCTTCCACACGTGTTTAATCGGAAGAGAAAAAGAATAGGTCGACAACACATCCTAGGGCATCGCAACTTAATCAACCGTTGAGGGATGTTTACACACTTAAGGTTCAAGGCATGACAGGTGATGCCCGTTGTTTATCGGATGCCCGATAGGAATCTGGATGCCGAGTCACAGTTAAGACCGGACCGATACTCCTTAAAGAATGCCGTCTAGGTGGGGATTCTAGATGATGTCGTACCCAATGAGGTGGGACGATGCCCGATTATGTCGGAAGATCGCCGACTCATGTATTGGCCGTGGCCCGAGGGATCGTAATAATTGAAACACGTGTGTTTGGTAGTGTGCCCGGATGTTGTGCAATGTGTTCTGATCATTGATTATGCTTGTTGCACTAATATTGTCATATGTGACGTGTTAACTTGTGGGGGTGTGCTAAGGCAAGGTAAGTTTGTATATAGTGCGTGTTTAAGCTGCCTTCTAAATGAATTCACGTCCTAGTCAAGGCTTTGGTTGATAACTCACTGAGATTTTCATCTCAATCCTCGTTGTTAAATAATTTCAAGCCGTAGTGATGGAGCGCCCTAATCATTTTGGGGTGGGTGGGATATGACCGAGTATGTCATAAAGGGGACCAAGATGACCGTCTTGAAGCACACCACTACTTTCTAGGTTTAGGAGGGCCTAGACCACTTGGTTCCTTACCGTTTCGTGGCTTGGTTGGTCAAGTTCCACAGGGACCTCCTCGATCCTTTCCCAAGGATTGATGGTCTACCGGAGCGGACTAATGTCAATGTGTGGGAATCACTTTTTTGGATGGCTCTCGTGTTAGAGGAGTAGGTTGACCCCGACCTTGCTAACCCTTTTTGTATGTTGGTCGTTTAGGAAGTGGCCTTCCGGGATAGGCTTGTAAATCACTAACTTCCTATGGTTAACCGTAACTAAATAAAAGTTGCTTTTGGAATTTTCTGATGCATGTTACTATCCCTATTATTTGTTGGTTGACTGGATGTTTTGTTAAATGCTTCCACTCGCGTTTAATCGAAAGATAAAAAGAATGAGTTGGTAACAAGTCTTGGAAAGTCACAATTAATCAACCGATGAAGGATGCTTGCACGCTCAGGGGTTTGGGGCATGACACAATGCATTGATAAAATTAACTATTTCATATATTTTGAAATGGGTCGAGTTTCGGGATATCACAATCGGATTCTCCATTGTCGCAATCCTTTTCACAACACCCTTGCCATTTGCCACGAAATCTTGGATGAAATAATACTTGAAGTCAATAAACTTTGTCCATTTGGGATAAATTGAATTATAAGCGAGATTCTCCCACCATGGTTGTCACAATATATAACAACACTTTTTTGCTTCCACACAAAGTTCAAGTGCAAACTTCTTAGTTATTTTGCCTCCTTTGCTATGAAGGTCAGTTCATGCACTTTGCATCAATCAATGACAAGCCAACATTATCTTGTAAGAGTGTTTTCCAACTCACCGCACCACCTACCAGTGCATGTATGTACCCCATTGAAGACCTTCGCTCGTTAAGTCAACAGTATGATCCAAATCCACATAACCCCGAGCTACAGTATTATTGTCATCCCTCCTAAACACTATACCAACATTTGTTGTCCCCTGTAAACATTTGAGGATCTACCTCACAACTTCTCTAGCACCTTTGTTGATCAAAGTTCTTGCCTCCGAGTCTATTATGATAAATTAGGATGCTCTAATTATGACGTGCAAAAGAAATGCGGTGATTAATGTAATTGCATGATCACGCAATGTGAGTTTTCTCAATTAGGGGTCGAATTTCGCTCTTATCAGTATTCAATCCCTAACCTTTATGAAATGCTTATTTGATACATAACTCTTGACATGGGATCCAAGATACTAAGACTACAATTTCCCCAGTTTCTAATTACAGAGATGGTGTGGGATTGCAGTTTTTGCTTTGGGGTCAAATTTTTTCGTTTGACAACGAATTCGATCCCTAAAAATTTCAAGTGCATGAATAATCTTTTATGCGACAATTTAACTACTAATAGCCATCCCTCTTTAAAAGGAAGCTCGTAGAGATTCCCTCTTCAAATACAAGTGAAACTTAAATTCCGTTAAAAGACTGCAATGGATGCAAATGGAAATGTTGAGAGGGAAAACAATTTTATATGCAGAAGGGGTAGAAATCCCTGTGCGTACGGATGTTCTGAACTTTTCTGCGACCTTGCCCACATAAAACTATCCTACCAGAGAGCTAGCAACTCAAATTCCCTCACAATCTCTATGTTTACACCATATATCCAATAAAAGTGCAACAAAAGACTGCATATTCATGCCATTTAATTTGGTGAACACTGAATCCCACGAAAGATGAATTGATAGTGAAAATGCATTTAAGAACTTTATCTTCCTTCAAGCGTAGTAATGGTGATGTTATTCATGGACCGGATTCCTTCTTGTGATTGGACTTCGCGAGCCAGCAAACTTTGAAATGTATATGTCGGTTGCTTCGGCTGTGAAAGCTTGGACTCTCCATTCAGCATTAGAACCACGGCGGACATGTTGGGTCTATCTATGGCATGGTCTTGCGTGCAGAGAAGCCCTAACTGAATGCATCTCATTACTTCTGACGTCGAAAATGCGTCAGCAATGGCTGCATCCATCAGGTCCAGTCCTCTGCCCTCACTCCACAAGTGCCAAGCCTGTAATAATTGGTCGATTATTAGATTATTTCAAGGACTACCCATGGTTAGAAACTGAAATGGAGGTATAATAGTTCGAAGTCAGATCTTGCACTTACATAAGCCATGAGATTGAGATGCTGCTCGGGGTAATCTAAACTTGTGTTCTTCTTGCTGCTGATAATCTCCAATAACAGTACTCCAAAGCTATAAACATCTGATTTCTCAGAAATTATTCCACCCATTACATATTCGGGAGACATGTAACCACTGTAGACAAAATAATATAAGTGGAGGGTTCCCGAAGTACAATTCAAACAAAAAATCATAGACTAAAGGACGATGACATGAGAAGTGAGCAAATTGGAGGGCGATAAACTTCCACCTCGATGAGTACCGTATTTCTCATATCTTTTAGCATTTGCATTGTAGTGCTGGTCTATAATTACTACAGAGAGAACTAACATATTAGTTCATGGAAGAGTTTTATCCGTAATAATAAAGCAACAGTAGGAACACGTATGAATGGATAGGTGAGCGTATAATAATGCTAATATGCTTCCGAGGTGATATATTGCCTCATGAGTAATTACTTATAAGAGTGATGATAGAAAGCTTACTGTGTCCCCACAACTTTGTGAGTATTTACCACAACTTGAGTGCCTTCAAACATCCGCGCCAGCCCAAAATCAGAAATTTTGGGATTCATCTTTTCATCCAATAGAATGTTGCTCACTTTCAAATCTCGATGTATGACCCTGAGGCCAGAATCGTGGTGGAGGTAGAGCAGCCCTCTCGCGACCCCCTGGATAATGTGGAAGCGTATGCTCCAGCTAAGTTTTGCCTTCTCTTTTGAATCTAAACGAGGTAGCAAACAGAAGTAAAATCTAGTTTTAGTACCGGATTTTGTTGAAAGCATAAATAAGTTCTTCAAAGAGTGAGACAAACCAAAAAGGAAGGCGTCCAAGCTCTTGTTCAGCAAGTACTCATACACTAGAATCTTTTCTTCTCTTTCAGTGCAGCAACCGAGGAGTCTCACCAGATTTCGGTGTCGAAGTTTGGATATTAGAAGGATCTCATTCTTGAACTCCGTTAAGCCTTGGCCTGAGCAGCTCGAAAGTCTCTTCGCTGCTATCTCCTTACCATCCTTCAGTTTTCCCTGTTTCAAACGAACAGCACTATCAGATCTTCCATGATCTCTTTATTTCCACTGGAGAAGGCTTTTCTTTTACCTTATAAACCGGGCCAAACCCTCCCTGCCCGAGTTTGTTTTTCGTGTCGAAGTTGTCTGTTGCGAGGCATATGCTATCAAAATCATAGGCCACTAATTTAGATGCATCATCTTCCTTCATTTGCTCTTTCCATGCAGTTTCCTTTAGCAGTTTTTCCGATTTGATGGCCGCAGCCACTGACCTAAAGAGCCCTGGGATTGTCATTTTCCTAAACTTCCCTGCATTTTACAGTCAGAACGAAATCAACTCAAGATAAGCATTAGAATATCATAAGCAAAGCAGTGTTTCTATAGTAGTAACTGCTTAGCTTCTGAAGCCATGTTTTTACCAATGATTCAAGACTCTTATATTGTGGTTAGTGCAAAATCACCCTTAAGACAGCAACAAATTGTACATCTTATATTACCTCTCCACTTTGAAAGACCACAGACTAAAATACTGGCTCCAAATAAGATGATGCCAGAAATAGTACTTAGGCTGATGATAAGTTTTGTCCGCATGGGTAAACCTGAACCTGGGAAAATATATTATAAGAACCACAGACAGTGCAAAACCAAACGCATATTAATTCAACCTTTTCAACCTGTATCTGCACCCGCACCCGCATCTGCACCCGCACCCCCATGTGCAAGCCGAATATATAGATCTTGGCCACCCATGGAGAATTGCTGAATATCTAGGAGGTCTTTACTCCAAGCCATACATCCTATAGCATTCACATAAGAAAAGGCCAAGCACGAGCAGTTTTCTAGGCACCAACTTTGACATCGCTCTGCATCATCTATCAATGAAAAATCAGCGGAATCAGGCAACTTGATCTGACTCATTCGCCGAAACATATCTTTTTCGACAGTCGTCAAAGCTGCTGCATTTGCGGGTTTCTGACAATTTAATTCCATTTCCCTAAGGCACCCTCTGGTCCAATTTCCTCTGTTCCATTCTTCATCTGATCTTGGTTTAAAACCTTTTAAGCATCTGCACATGGGTGAATTAAGCAGGTTGCAAACTCCAAAGGAGCCGCAATATCCATATATATCACAAGGGTTAGTTGGTTCCGGTGCCCTCCAGTTTGTCGACCATCCATTGGCCCAACGAACTGCCATTAAATATCCTTCAGATGAGATGAAATTATATCCAAAGAGATTGTCGTAACTTTTGAGGGAATAATATGTTGTTCCCTGTATATTATCTTGCTGGAGAACGGACCCAGGCCCACTCATGGTCGGTATTCCGATGAACTTGGTTTTATCCCACTGTCCGCTTCTCCAGTAAGGACTTGATCCATTCCAAGTGAAAACCTGAGGCGCTGTTTCTGGTGTCAATCCTACGGCAAAGCTTCCGAATGAGGGATCATCTTCGCCTTTCCAGGAAATCAAGTTCCGTTTCTTTCCTGTTTTCACGTTCACTCCGATCTTCATGTTTGGCAGGAGAGTGTCAGTTGGCTCATCAAAGCTTTCCCACATTATATCCGCGTTCCCGTCTTGAAGAACAAAGTTTCCAAAGTCTGAAAGCAGTGCTGCAGAATAGTTAGACTTTGCCGTGACATTAGTAGACCACACGGTGTTTTGTTGCCCATCAAGAAGCTTCAGATTTCCATCTTCGCCAATTATTAAACTCGCAGATTGATCTGTGTGTCCAAGTGGCTTGTCCCTGTTGGCCACCCAGACAACTTTGGAGGGAGTCAAGTTCTTGTACCATATTCCTACGTACTGCTTTGCTGATCCTTTAGGCGTGAAGAACCCAAGCTCAAAGATTTGACGACTAGAGACAATGGTTTGGTTCTGAACGAGAGGAGTTGATGCAGTTATACTGTCAATTGTGCTGCTTTGAAGAGCTTGATGGAGAGAAAAGACGAAGCCAAAGTGCTGAGTCATTGGAATAATGTGGAACAGTTCAAGAAATATTTGTAAAAAATGCCTTGCTAAACTTCACCTCTTATAAGCAGATCAAAATGGATAAACACCGTATCGTGAAAATGACACAACTAGTGCCACACATTTTGTACCACATTCACTATGGTGTTGTAAATTTTAAGTTGATCACTTGAGTGCCCTACTTTAAAAGACTTTAAATTTATTTGGGTATTGCCAAAACATCTGATATGGCTTTAATTTAATAAGAAACCATCTGACGTGGTGCACCGGGAAATGATGTCATCTAAAGTGTTCAGAAACAACGACATCATTTAGCCATTGACTTGACCCAAATTGACCAATTAAGACTAAATCCAACCCAAACCCTAATCCCGAATTAGGTCCAATGGTGATTAGTCTTTATCCTGCGGATGCCGCCAAAGGACTGGAATTGGACTGAAATTTGGATGCGACATCGGAGATTTTCCCTAAGGCTACTTGCACTCGGGCCCATGGGCAATAGGGTGTTAGGGTGTGTAGGAGGCTCACGATGATGTCCTTCCTCTTGTTTTCTAAGCAACCACATTGGCCGTCAATTTGGGATAAGGAAAGGCTAAACCACATTGTTTCTACAACCTTTTGATGATATCATTTGGCGACTTTCACTTTCAACCCGATTCACTACAATTAGTTTATGACTCTTTGGACAATTTTCCCTTCTAGTTGGGATCAGGTTGATAATTCACAAAATTTTATTTATTGTGTTTAACTAAAAGTAAGGTTATTACTGAATTATATTTTCACTTTAGTTACTTTGACAGCTACCTTTCTTTCTTTTACTTTTTTTTTTTTATCATTTAACTTTAAAATGACTTGTATTGTCGCAGGTTCATCTCAACAAGACAATCATCTGAAATAGGGGAAAATGATATTATAAGTGCCATAACTTTTCAATCGATTATTTTAGTGTAATAATTTTATAAAAAAAAAATGTTTATGTAAGTGATTATGGTAATTTCTCTTGTCAAAGAATTTGATGCGGTATTAATTTAATATAAAATCATCCGAGGGGACTCGCTAGGTAAGTAATATCATCAAAGTAGGAAGGAGGTTGTTTAACCCTTTCCTTGCACCGAATTGACAAGCAACTGATTGCTCAAGAAATCGAGATGAAAGACATTGCCCTGAACCCACTGCACACCCTATTCCGCATGGCCTTGAGTGTTGCTACTTGAGATCGCAGCCTCAAAGGGAAAATCGTCAATGTCGATACACATAATATTGGTCCATCCCACGAAGAGAAAGCTATGTTACCACAAATCAAAATGATTTCAATCATGGCGACCATTGAGTAGAGCCGTTAAACTGGTGGGCTGGGTTGGGTTTGAGACGAGTCATTAATGGTCCGACCCAAATTGATCCATTAACCCATTTATGACCCATTTATACATAATGTAAATTTTCTGACTCATACCTGACCCAACCCATATTAAGAAAATATTTTCAAATTTAATCAAATTTAAAAAAACTTATTCCTATGTTTTTTTTTAAGATTATATTACTAAAATTCTTCCAAGCTTATTTCTTAACGGACAATTTTTAAAATTATATTGCTAAAATAGTTTTATACAACACAAATTTAATGGACAATTTTTATAATTTTTAAAATAATTATTTTAAAAAATCGAATTTTAATTATTTTTTATTTTTAAAAAAATTAAATTTTTAATTATTTTTATTTTATTTTCAAATATTTTTTTCTTTTTTTCTTTTTCTCTTTCCTCTTTTCTTTTTTCTCTTTTCTTTTTTTTTCTTTTTTCTTCTCCTTCTTCTTCTTCTTTGGCCGGCCGCTGGCCATGATGACGGCCGGCGATCGGCCATAAGTGAGCCTCGAGCTCGAGCTCGCCCGGCGTCGGTGAGCCTTGACACTCGCCAGATCTGGTGAGCTCGAGCTCGCCCGGCATCGGCAAGCCTCGAGGCTCGCCAGATCTAGCGAGCACGAGCTCACCCGGCGTCGGCAAGGCCTCCACCTCGCCAGATCCGACAAGCTCAAGGCTTGCCTAGCCAATTGCTAGCCATCGGCGTGCCGGCGACCAGGAGGAAGGAGAAAGAAAAAAAAAAAAAGGAAAGAAAAGAGAAAAGAGAAAATTAAAATAAAAAAATTATAATTTCGATTTTTACAAAAAAAAAAAATATTTTTATAAAGTTAAAGAGGGAAGAGAGAGATTATACGGTTTTTGTTGAAAATAGGTTCTCCACCTAGAGCTGTTAAACGGGTGGGTCGGGTCAGGTTTGGGTCAGGTCATTAATGGGTCGACCTAAATTGATTAATGGGTCGACCTAAATTGACCCATTAACCCATTTATATCTAATGTAAATTTTTTGACCCATACCCGACCCGACCCATATTAATAAATATTTTTATATTTAACCAAATTTAGGAAAACTTATTCTTATGTTTTTTTTTCAAGATTATATTACTAAAAAATTCCAAACAATACAAATCCAATCAATAAATTTTCAATTTTTTATAATTTTTCAAAAAAATTATATATATTTAAAAACTAAAATAGTTTTATACAACACAAATTTAATGGAAATTTTTTATAATTTTTAAAATAATTATTTTTAAAATCGAATTTTAATTATTTTTATTTTTTAAAAAATAAAAATTAATTTTTAAAAAAATACAAATAATTAAAAAAAATTAATTATTTTTATTTAAAAAATTAAATTATTAATTATTTTATTTTAAAAATTAAATTTTTAATTATTTTATTGTAAAAATTAAATTTTTAATTATTTTTATTTTTTAAAATTAAACTTTTTTTTATTTTATTTTTACTTTTTAAATATAATTTTTAATTTTTAATTTTCTTTTTTTCTTTTTTGGCTGGCCGCCGGCCACGACGACGACCGACGGCCGGCCACAGGCGAGCCTCGAGCTCGCTCGACTCGCCCGACGCCGGCGAGCTCGCGGCTCGCTAGATCTGACGAGCTCGAGCTCGCCCGACGCCAGCGAGCTCGAGGCTCACCAAATCAACGAGGCTCGAGCCTCGCCAGATCCCGCAAGCTCGAGGCTCGCCTGGCTAGTCACCGGCCATCGCCGTGCCAGCGACCAAAGGAATAAGAAAGAAAAAAATAAAAATAAAAAATAATTATATTTTCGGTTTTTATAATAAAAAAAATAATTGTTAAGTTAAAGAGAGAAGAGACTAGAGAGAGATGGTGAAGTTTTGAGTTAAAATAAATGGGTTCCTTTTTAATGGGTTGATAATTGGGTCAGAGAGCTAACCTATTTAAGACTCATATATCTTAATCTTGACCCATTAAAACTCATTATGGATGTTTTAGGAAATAAAGCTTGACCCATTAATGACCCATTTAACCATAAATGGGTCAATAAATAGGTTGCACAACCCATTTAACACCTCTATCTCCACCCAACCCATTTAAAACCCAGACCCACCTATTTTGAACATTTAATTGTGAAACACATTTAACTACTTTTTATCAAAAACAATTGACCAATTTATGACCCATTTATGATTTAAATGGGTCATATATGGGTCTATGACCCATTTTAACACCTTTACCCTTGAAGACCAGTAGCGGCACCTTTTGCCCCGAGGATGTCCTTTGGCAGCACTTGTAGGATAAAGACTGGCCACTGTTGGACCTAACTTAGGGATAGGGTTAGGGTTTGAGTTCGACTAAGCCCCAATTCGTCAATTTGGGTAAGGGCGTCAGGAACCGAACCGAACCGAAAAATTCGATTTTTTCGGTTCGGTTTTCATTAAAAACCAAAATATTTTTATTGGTTCGGTTTTTATTGGTTAACCGAACCAAACCAAACCACAAACCGATAAAATCAAACCATTAAAAATTCGGTTTTATTCTCTCCCGACTCCCATCCCCTCTGGCTCTGAGTTCTCTAGCGCCGAGTCAAAGTGGAGCCCGATTGCTTAGCCATGCGACATCGAGTTCGCCTCGATGCTCCCTCGCTCGATCGATTGATCCCTGAGGGGCCCGCTCCAAAATGTAGAGACCGAAATCGGAGGAGGCTCCTCGGACGGCTAGGGAAATCGGCGGAATCGGAAGGCCTCGGGAAGCAGCGGGCGGGCGAGGGGGCTAGTCGGAAAACCCTAGGCACGGGGCATTTCAGGCTGGAGGCTTTTCTCTTGTGGGCGGTGGCGAGATCTCGCGAATGGCGAGCGAGCTCTGAGCACGACGGAGACGGGGACAGGCGCAGCGAGGAGAGAGAGAGAGAGAGGGGCGGCGATGGAGACTGTGGAAATGGCGGGGAGATGCGAGCGAGCGAGCGAGGATAGAAGATTGATTCGGACGGAGGAGGAGAGAGAGAGAGAGAGAGAGAGAGAGAGAGAGAGACAGCAAGATGGGTTGCTCCCGAAGACCAAAAAGCCAACCCAAGTGGATCGCGTCCGGAATCTTTTTTAAAATAATAATAATAATATTATAGTGATCTTGGTAAAACTAATGTTAAAATTACTAAGATTATAGGACAAGTACCACCAAAAATCTCAAGACTTGCTCATTGTGACATGGGTACCTCCACATTTTTTACACTTATAAACTCTTTTAGTAATTTATCAATACGGAAAAAATTCTTTCTTTTTTTCAATTGAACAATAGAATTGCCTTTTAGAGAATCATCAAGAGAGATTATGTTAAGCAATTGTTTAAATTGGATATCATTACTTGGCTAATGCTTAAAAAAGAGAATGAAGTATATGATCTAAATTGCAAAATCCTCTAAGCTTGAAGTGCAGTAACATATTGAATTTAGATTATTTTGAGTTGAAAAAAAAAAAAACAAACCGAACCGAACCGAACCAAACCGAACTAAAGCGAACTGAAATTTCGGTTCGGTTTGTATTCAGTTTGGTTCCGAAGTTTTTTCTAGCAGTTCGGTTTTTCAAAAAAACCGAACCGAACCGAACTGTTGACACTCCTAAATTTGGGGGCAAGAAAGGGCTAATGACTCGTTTCTTTATGCTTTTGATAACATCATTTCCTTGGCGAGCCATATCGGATAGCTTTATATTAAATTATTGACAAGTTAAATTTTTCGGCTAGTGAAATTATTGACGTCACTCAATTGAATAATTGATCAATTAAACACTTATGGCACGGTGTACAAGGTTTATGGCACTTATCTTGTTTTCTTCCCTTTTTTAAAAAGGTTCACTCCTCTTTTTCGAACTACAAAGTAGGATTGTAGTTCACCGAAAAAAATAAATAGGACAGATCTTTCTGTTATCGGAAGACAAATAACAAAAACAAAAACCTACCGTTACGTCTGGTCACAAGAGCTGGAGGAGATGGAAGGTAGGACGGCGGAGGGACCAGGGCCGCTATGGCCGAGGCATTATAAAATGGGTACAGCTCGAACCTCATGCTGCAGCTCGTAGTGAACATCCTCCCACCTTTCTTTCCCCGTGGGAGGCCCAAGATTGCTGCGCGGAGGCACGTGTTGCACTGCGACACCGTCAAGTCCGGCGTGCACTGTGCGAGCGTGTGCAGCTTCTTTAAGCTGGTAAAGTTTGCCTCCGCAACGGCGACTTTCTTCCCCGACTTGCGGACTGAAGCCCTTGCGGTGACGTCGTCCATGGTCTCTTCCAGGACTCGCATGAACCGGGTTGGATCGGTGATGTTCCCAGCGTGGTGCATCGTGAAAGAAGGCACTTGTTCCATGACCGAGGAGTTGAACACATCGGAGTACCTCAACATACACTCATCGTACCAGATCACGGAGACTCGCCAGTTCGGGCATCTTTGGAGGACATCCTGTTTTCCAGTGGCCACGCAGCTGCTGCATGTGGTGAGGTCAATGTCGCCGCGGCAGAGGAAGAGCCCGTAGACCTGGTCGGGAGGGTTTTGGCCGACAATAGCATTGGCGAAGCCATCAGCGCTGTCGGTGGCGGCAGAGGAGAGGGAAGAGAGGAGGGCGTTGAGGTTGGATTGATAGGTGGAGTTGGGAGTGAAGAGGGTGGTGTTTGGGCAGTAGTGCCGTAGAAACGTAGGTGCTGTTTCGGTAGCTGCAAAATTTATGAAGAAGAAGAGAGAGAGGGAGATGGTGAAGCAGGAGCTCATTTCTACGTTGATGAATCCCTTGGTCTTGCTTTACAGGCATGGAATTAGGGGAAGAAGAAGGAAGAGCCGTGGTCTGCTCTCCAATATATTTTTTTGGTGGGAAGTATTCGGAAAATAAATCTGGTGAATAATTGAAAAGAAAAGAAAAAAACAAAAGATTGTAATCCAATGGCTACAAATGCAGATGATGTAATCCAAGGCTATCATACCCTTGGGTTACGTTTGGTCCTTTGGATTTCTAGTCGATATAGAACTGGATAGGATAGGATATGAAATCCTGGGATTTTTTTATATCCTATCAATTGTTTGGTAAATCACAATATTAAAGTCGGATATATTCACAGCATATTATGTACATTTTTTTTTTATATAAATGACATATCATTATAAATGAACATAAATGTTCATAAACAGAGATGATGAAAATCTCTCGTAACACTATTAATTTATTTTAATTTTAATTTTATTTTAATTTTCCTCTTTTTTATATTATTTTCTTTATTATTTCTTTTTTCCCCTTTCATCATTCTTTAATAAAATTTTATCAAATAGTAAACTGTACTAACATACCTAAATATATAATAAATATAAATATTTAATTTATAGATTGAATGTTTATTATAAGATAGAATTAAAGTTGAATATATAAATTAAAATATTTTTAATTAAAAATATTTTTTTATTTTTTATTTTTAAATTAGAATTCAAATATTATATATATTGAAATATAATTTCAATTTTGTTAATTTAATAAGTTTGTTATTCAAGAAAAATAAATTTCTTATTATGGACGTTAGAAATCTTATCCACCTTCTTCTCACCTCTCCTATGGGATAATTTTATCCTACCTATATCCCCCTTATATCTGACTTTATCATGTCCTAAATGAGCACCAAATGTAGGATGTGATAAATCAGATCATATCCTGAATTTTATCCCGACTACTAAACACAACCTTGATATTTAAACCCGTTGCATTGCCAAAATATCTTTGTTACCGATGTTCAAGTGGTTGTAATCCAACGGCTACAAATGCAAGCAAGGTCCTGCTTAGCGGAATCTTCTATATATCATAGTGCATTCTTAATAATATCGTAGAGAAGTATCGGAATATAGACTCGTTCTACTAATGGCATGTGGTTAGAATTTCTGTTTGTCACACGGGACTCATTGTTCTTACTGTTTTTTTAATATAGGAGTAATATTATGAATTAGATTAAGGCTACGCCATAACTTGTTGTGTATCATGTAGTCTATAGAACCATATGTAAATGATGGATTGGATTTCTTATAGATGATTAATAGACTAGGGGCACCAAAGTGAAATCTGACCAATTTTATGGTCAAATATTTTTTTATAGAGAACACCTTTAAAAAATATACTCAAACCAAAAAGGGAAACTTACTTGACTCTGGTTTCCTTTACAAACTCAAGACATATTTTGGCCCCATTCAGCTCAGCACTGCAAATGGGTTTTAAGGCTCTAAAGTCTTTTAGACAAATGCGAATGACGTTTGATTCATTTTTTGCTCAACTTTGAGGAAATTCAATTGCATTACCAAATGCCTCTAAAGGCCTTTTGGGCTAAGACAGGTCCAAAGTACTCTGAAAAATGGCATTCTCGGAATGTAGATAGACTTTTTTTTTTCATCTAAACTTTGCCCTTGCTCAATTTTGGAAATGTCATTAAAAATCCTAACTTGCTGGCAAAGGCCTCAAACTATCGATAAGCCACTGCAAGAGGCTGACCTGCAGCGGTTGAGTTCCCTTGGCAAATAGTTCGAATTTTAAAAAAGAAATTAGCAAAAGTACTTTACAAGGTATAGTTTTTACCAAGCTGCATTTGACTCAAAGTTGATTCCCAACGTGTTTTCAAAATACATTTTACCATACACCAATTGCATTTCGGAAGACTTGTTTAGCCCAATTGCACTTGCATTTTCTCAAAGACATTTCCCCAAAGCCCAACCAAATGAGATCTCTAACGTGAGCATTTAAAATTTGAAATTTGACATATAAAAGTCATAAAATATATGAAAACGCAAATTATCATATTTACTTTCTCGCCCTACTTCTAAAGATAGATAGAAAAATATTGAGAGATTGACTTTCTTAAATTCTCTCTATGGGAAGGTTGGAACATATTATTACGAGTCAAGACAAACGAGTCGAAGATCATCCCTAAAGTCAAAAGCATTAGAGTCCGTTCATAAAATATTAAAGCGACAGGAGTTGGCATTTTTCTTTGGTTTCAACGCGGTGGCTGGAAGAAGAAAAGTCAATATGCGTATGCCAGTGATGTCGTTGAAGAGAGAGAGAGATGAGGATGAAAGTGATTTCGGTGACACTTGAATTTTCCATTGCGGCAACAGATAGTTTTGAATTTTGCATTGGGGGAACAGAGTAATATGGTAGATTAAATTTGATTGCAACAACACAGCCCAAGGTTCAGACCCCTCCGAAAACGTGTTTTGCTTGAGCTACTTTTTTTTTTTTTTTTTTTTGGAAAGAAAAATGAAATTGATGTCTTTTTTTTTCACTCGAAGGTATGACCCACTTTAATTCATCATATACCAACTCCATGATTTTGTCTCTAGGAGGCTACCCATCTTGATAGGGTTCTCAACTAGACACGTTTAACATTGAATTTCCGACACTAAATCATATTGTTCTACTAATTGCACCACTTATGTGTTAGTCCAAATTTAGGGGTAGTTTCATAATTCCGAAAATGTCATGAAAAACCCTAATTTGCCGATGAAGGCCTTAACCATGGGCGAGCCACCACTAGCCTTGCTTGCGGTGGTTGAGTTCCATTGGCAAATAGTTTGAATTTTTTTTTTAAATTAGAAAAATCCTTACGAAGTGTAGCTTTTATTAAGTGACATTTAGGTCAAAGTTTCTTTCCAGATGTTTTCAAAATATAATTTACCAAATACTATTTGTATTTCGAAAAACCCCTTTAGCCCAAATGCATCTGTATTTCCCCAAAGTCGAACCAAACGAGGCCTCTTACATGAGCATTTAAAATTTGAAATTTGACATATTTAAGAGGAGATGGATCATTTCAATGCCAAAAATGCCTCCTCAGATAAAATTTTTATTTATAAATGTCACTATTTTCTTGCTGGACATACTTAAGTAATCGTTTTTCTTCTATTTTGATACTTAAGTGAGCCAACAAAAACTTCTGGCACTAAAATAAGCAACGTACACAATTTATGACATTTCTAGTGTCATTCTCCCCATATTTAAGAGTTATATAACATATGAAAATTGATGGTTTAAATCATGGAAAGATATCTTTTCTACGGGAAGGTCATAACAGATTATCACGAGTCAAGTCAAACTAGTTGGAGGTGAGATCATCCCTAAAGGCAATTCCGAAAAAATTGGTGTTAGTTAGGCCATCAATCATCAATGGACAGACGATCTCAACGTGGAGGTTCGAAGAAGAAAAGTCAAGATATGGATGCCATTGATGTTGGTGTAGAGAGAGAGAGAGAGAGAATAGATGGGGATGAAAGTGATTTTGGTGATGCTTATAGCTCTGAATTTCCATTAGGCAGGTGAGTAATCTGATAGATAAAATTTGATTCATATGATTTGATGCAACATGGCCTGAGGATCAGAACCCTTAGAGAACGTTTCGTTCGAGTCACTCTTTTTTTATTCGGAGAAAAAAATGAAATTCGTGTTTCCTTTTCTAGGTCTTCGTGACACTCTCTGAACTAATTTGCTCAAGGTATTACTCACTTTAATCCATCATATACCGATTTCACGGTTTAGTCTCAGGAGGCTACCCATCTTGATAAGTTTCCCAACTAGACACATTTATCATTGTAAATCGTATTGCTCTTTCAAAATACACTTGTTGTGAGTTAGTCCAAATTTAGGCGTCTTTTTTTTTATTATTATTATTATTGGTCTAACTCTACTCATATTCTAACACTCATTCTTAGCCTTTTGCTCTATCTTCTTGTAGGGTGTGAGAGTCGAAACTCATACTTGAAAATAAATTGTCCTCACATCAACCTTCCTAAGAAGGTGAGGATCTAAAGCCCCACTTCCCCCTTCTCATGTGAGAAAGGAGGCTACTAAGGCAAACCTTAGTGGTTTATTTAGGCCCCACTTTTATAATGATATTTTATGTGGCCCATAATCTAAAAGGTCCTTCTATGACCCTCTGTAAGACTAAATCTAAATAAAACCTGACAATCCTGATCTATCATTCACGGATAAATTCGTACAAATTCGGTATTGATTTGTGGAAACATAAAGATTGACATACCTCCAACCATTGATGAAAATCTACAAATATGGAAAACCCTTGGACAGATATACAAAGTGTGATCAATCTGCTGAAGGTCTTGTTCCACTAGCCAATACTCCTCAAAACGTGATGGTGTGATTTCTGTAGTAATAGGGTTTGGATTAGACGGCCTAACATTTTATTTCATTTCTTACGTTACCGGCGTCTTCCATCAAGATCATTATGATAACATATTAACGAACAAATATCATGTAATAAATGTGGGTAATAAATTGGATAATAAATCGAAATTAATTGGGAAAAACGATATTGGGATCACATTTAAAATAATAAAATATTATAACATTCTCCCACTTAATCCTAACTTTCCATCAAATGATATATTAACTCAAACCCACGTAAACTTCATGCTGAAATGAAACACGTGAATCATGGTGACGAGTTCACTTAGAGCAAGTATTATCTTCCATGTATTATAATGTATTTTATTAGCCCATATGTGATCAAATAACTTAATGAACAAACCTTATGTTTACTCTAGGTCAAACGTAATTGTTTTTCTCAAAATAACTAAATGTATACAACTATATTGAGAAAAACATTACAAATGAATAAAAGTCTCACAAATTCTTCTATATAAAGAAAAGTTTACATGATTGGACCAATGCTCATTCTAAATATGGATCCTTATAACTCATTGGTACATGCCTTTAGTTAAAGAATTAGCTTAATCAATCCAGTGCTTTCGTGTTTTATGACAACTTTCTTCTCTTTAACACGTTCTCTAGTGGCTAAATACTTGATATCAATGTGCTTGCTTTGACTGCCACTTTTGTGGTTCTTAGCCATGAAAACTGTTGTTGAATTGTCGCAAAACATTCTTAATGGCCTAGCAATGGAATCCACAACTCTAAACCCTACTATGAAACTTTTTAACCACACACCATGTGAGGTTGCCTCAAAATAGGAAACGAACTCTACCTCCATAGTGGAAGTGGCAACCAAGATATGTTTCGCACTCTTCCAAGATACAGTTTCACCAGCAAACATAAAAATATATCCCGATGTTGATTTATGGGATCAACGCAACTAGCAAAGTCTGAATCCAATTAACTAGCTATCTCCAAACTATCCATCTGTCTATACATAAGCATGTGTCCCTTTGTACATTGAAGGTACCTCATCACCTTATTTGCAGCTCTCCAGTAATCTATACCTAGATTACTCTGGTATCTTCCCAATAGTCCCATAGTAAAAGCAACATCAGGTGGAGTGCAAACCCAAGCATACATCAAGCTTCCAATAACAAAAGCATATAAAATGTTTTTCATTTGTTTCCTTTCAAAATCATTCTTCAGACACTAGTTTAGATTAAACTTATCGCCCTTCACAATGGGTGTCATACTTAGTGAACAATTTTTCATTTGAAATCTCTTTAAGACCTTAGTGATATAGGTTTCTTGAGATAATCCTAATATACCTCGAAGTCTATCCCTATGGATCTTAATGCCAATGGCATTAGATACCTTGTTCATATCTGTGACATCATGATTTTTCGACTCTATTTCAATTAAATGAAATGGGCTTTTCATCGACGCGCCTATGTCCTTTTTCTCTGAGCTGATCACTCAAGAGATAACTAATCTATCTAGTAAAGCCATTAAGGAATATAAACGCGATAGACTTGAGAATTCGATCAGAAATTGACTGCTCAACCGTGCTAATCTGCAAGGGTCAATACGGCCCCGTTAAAATCGATTAGTGACTGGAGATAGGTCGATTCGATAGAGACATGTAATTAAATTGTGAGTGATTCCACCTGATTGCAAAATTCGCGTTGAACGACACTAAACCGATTTTTCTGTCGATTTTGTAACCGATGCCTGTAATTGAAACCTTGAGATTTTCACGACAACCGAGAGTCGCCTATGAGTCGAAGATGCACAATGTGGATCGAAAATATCGATCACGGGTCAAACACGCTAAAAATTCCTAAAAGCTACTCGATAGGTTAGGTCACGCTGTACAAGAGTTCACTCGTTAATATCACATGAGTAACAATACAAGATAACTTTAGCTACCCTCTACCACCCAACATTTCATCAAAGGAATAGTTCAGTTGTTCAATTGGGGTCAAAACATATATACATAGAGAGAGAGACCACCAAGGGTAGTTTCAAAGGCAGCTAGCAATGACCTACATTTAGCATTGTTAGAAAACTCCAAAATGAAATAAAAGGATTTGGGCAAAGGCGGCCTTTCTCAGTTTTTGGGCGAGGCAGCTTCACCCACAACCTTCACCATCGCAGTGGTAGTCACGAGGATGCTTGCAATAGTGGCATTCCAGAAGGAGCTAAATCCATCTTAAAAAGTGGCCCAGTCTCTCAACGCATTTAAATTTTTTATGATGTGTAATTGTGTTAATTTAATGGCCTCCATAAGTGTAACCTTAATTCTTATTAGCGGCCTTCAACAAAAAAGGCAAGTATTCATTAGACTAGCAATCCTGATGATGTGGGTTGCCATTATCCTAGCGACAGCCACATACTTAAGTCCTACACTAGCATTCTACCTATATAGTAAAACCAACACATCATTTCAAATAATCGGCATTACTGTGTTCACATGGCTAATATTTATGGTTGTTCTGCTTTTCAACCAACTTATTCAGTTCTTCCACAAATTGTTTATTTCACCGAAAGTGGGAGAATATTATTGGACTCAAAGAATATTATTTTATAACTAGAGTCTAAACAAAGAAGAGCCCATAGGGCTTATATAATGCTTTTATTATAAAAAAAAAAAAAAGATTGCCCATAAATATCAACCATATGATCATAGCAACACCGACTATTACAAATGACAAGTTGGTTTTACTATAGGGATAAAATACCAGTTTAGAAATTATGTACATGGCCACCATTGGGATAATGGTGACCCTTGTCATTAGGACCATCAGTTCAATGATTACCCATTATTTCTGTTGAAAGCTGCTAATAGCAATTAAGGTTATACTTATTAAATTAATATCTCGAATTTGAATTCGGATAATGATTTGTTAAATCAAATTCGTTGATAAGGATTTCTCAAATAGAAGAAATATAAAATAAATTGAAGCAAAGTTTCTTCTTTGTTGCGGAAGCTTGCGGAATCTGAAACGTGTGTAGATGAAGTCCACGCGCGTGAAGAAGGCAAGTATAAAAGCCGCTGAAGCCCTAAGTAATTTGTTGTGCGGCTGAAAAATACTACGAGAAAAAGGAGAGAGATGCACGTCCGGCGTCCGCCGAGAGAGGAAGCCTGCACGTGGATGGTGGGCCCAAGTCAAGAATTTGACTTTTGGGGCACGCGTATAAAAGGGAAATAAATTGCAGTTCTTCTCTTCTTCCGTTCGATGCCACCGAAGCCAACGAGGAAGAACCCGCTGCAACTTTAAGGAGAGAAAGGAGCTGCGTGTGTTTTTTTCGTTTGAGCTTGAACATCGGGTAATTTTGTGTCGTGAGTTGTTTATTTATAAACAATTTAGGTTTGGGGTTAAATGTAAGTGTGGGAAAATACTTGAGCGTGTGAGTGATTGTAAACTCTGATTCTCTGATTATAGTAGATTATTTGTTGCTAGCTCTCCCTGTGGATGTAGGTACCGATACTCGGACCGAACCACGTAAATTTCTGTTGTCCTTATTATTTCTCATTTATTCTCTGGTGATTTCGCATTGACATAAATTGCAATATCATGTCGTTTCCGCTTATTATATCCCAACAATACTTAGGAACACCATTAAGTTAATACTATTACATGTAATAAAAATTTATACACGATGGGAGACTAGGCCATTTCTTGAGGTGGATTCAGCTCCGTCTGGAACACCATTGTTGCGAACCCACCATGACTACCACGGCCATGGCCGTTTGGGTGAGGGTCACGGGTGAAGCACCCTTGCTCGAAAACTAGGCAAGGCCACCTCACCCAAACTTGTCAAGTGAAAATTGTTTAAATTTTTTTTACAATAACATTATTTCATTAGTAAAAGACTAAACAAAGAACAGCCCAGAAGGCTTGTGGAGGAGTAAAAGACCGATTCAACTGTCAAATTTCTTAAGGGTAAATTGTTTAAAAAGTGCTAAACTTATTGTGTTTTTGCCATTTCTGCCATAAATATTTCAATTTTGCCAATTAAGTCCAGTTTTAAACCAAAGAATCCACATTTTGCCCAAAATGACAATTTCAGCCCAATTTTAAAACTTATCGGAACAATCTCACGCCATTTGATTTTGCTCTAGATTTGGACCGCATGTACAAGAATTCATTCATTAATATTACATGAGTAACAGTACAAGATAACTGTAGCTAGCCTCTGCCGCCCAACATTTCATCAAAGGAAGAGTTCTATTGTTCGATTAGGGTCGAAACACAGAGAGAGAGAGAGAGAGAGAGAGAGAGAGAGAGAGAGAGAGAGAGAGAGAGACCAACAAGGGTAGTTTCAAAGGAAGCAAGCGATGAACCACATTTAGCAGTATTAGAAAAATCCAAAATGGAAGAAGAGGATTTGAGCAAAGGTGGCCTCTCACAGTTTTTGTGCAGGCTGCCTCACCCACAACCTTCGCCATCGCATCATTAATCATGTGGATGCTCGCAATAGTGGCGTTCCAAATGGAGCTAAATCCACCTTAAAAAAAGGCAAAGTCTCTCATCGCATGTAAATTTTTTATGACATGTAATTGGATTAATTTAGCGGTCTCCATAAGTGCAACCTTAATTCTTATTAGCAGCCTTCAACAAAAAGGGCGGGTGTATCCTAGACAAGCAATCCCGATGACGTGGGCCGCCATTATCCTAGCAACGGCCACGTACGCAAGTCCTACCCAAGTACTCCACCTGTATATTAAAACCAACACATCATTTGAAATAGTTAGTATTGTTGTGATCACATGGCTGATATTTATGGCCGTCGTACTTTTCAACCAACTTATTCAATTCTTCCACAAATTGTTTCGTGGAAAATGGGAGAATATTATTGAAATCAAAGATTAAAAATTTATTGCTTGAGTCTAAACAAAGGAGAGCCCATAGGGCTTATATATTGTCGATATTGTACCAAGGGTATTTTTCGAGTATACTGAATCAATTTAGCTATCCTTATTCCTGACACGGCAACGCAATTTTTATCAGTATGAAAATGAAGTACTCGATAATTTCTTCATTCTTTTCTTATTGCTTGTTGATGTAGAATTTCCCTTTTTCGCTCCCATTTACACAGAATGGTAAAGGGGCCCACATTTTCCTAATTAAGTTGGTAGAAGAGTAGAATTGCCATAAATATCAGCCATATGATCACAACAATACTGACTATATCAAATGACGCATTGGTTTTACTATAGAGGTAAAATTCTAGTGTAAAAATTGTGTATGTGGTCGCCGCTAGGATGATGGTGACCCCTGTCATCAGGATCATCAGTTCAATGATTACCCACCTTTTTTGTTGAAGGATACTAATAACAATTAAGGTTATACTTAGGGAGGCCACTAAATTAATACTATTACATGTAATAAAAAATTCATATGCGATGGGAAATTAGGCCATTTCTTGATGTGGTTTCTGCCCTATCTAGAACGCCATTGTCGTGAGCACCACCACAACTACCATGGTGAAGGCCGTTTGGGTGAGGGTAATGGGTGAAACAGCCTCGCCCAAATTTTTTAAGGGAAAATTGTTTTAAAAAAAATTACCATAACATTGTTTCACTAGTAGAGTCTAAACGAAGAACAGCCCATAAGGCTTGTGAAGGAGTAAAAAGCCAATTCAACTGTTAAATTTTTTAAGGGTGAATTCTTCAAAAAATCCTAAACTTATTATATTTTTACCAAGTCTATCCTAAAGATTTCGATTTTGCCAATTGAGCCTAATTTTAAACCAAAGAATCCACATTTTGCCCAAAATTGCAATTTCAGCTGAGTTTTAAAACTTATCTGCACAATCTCAAGTCATTTTGCTTCAGATTTGGACCGCATGTACAGGAGTTCACTCGTTAATATTACATGAGTAACAGTACAAAATAACCTTAGCTACCCTCTGTCGCGCAAAATTTCATCAAAGGAATAGTTCCATTGCTTGATTGGGGTCGAAACAGAGAGAGACCAACAAGGGTAGTTTCAAATGCAGTTAGTGATGAACCACATCTAGCAGTGTTGGAAAAATTCAAAATGGACGAAGATTATTGGGGCAAAGGCGGCCTCTCCCAATTTTTGGGCAAAGGCGTTCCAAACGGAGCTAAATCCACCTTAAAAAATAGCCTAGTCTCTCGTTGTTGCATGTAAATTTTTTATGATGTGTAATAGTATTAATTTAGTGGCATTCATAAGTGCAACCTTAATTCTCATTAGTGGCCTTCAACAAAAAGGACAAGTATTCATGGAACTCATCATCCTGATGACGTGGGTTGCCATTATCCTAGCAACGGCCGCGTACGCAAGTCCTACACTAGTATTCCACCCATATAGTAAAACCAACGCACCATTTGAAATAATCGGCATTGCTACGACCACATGGCTGATATTTATGGTTGTTCTGCTTTTCAACCAACCTATTCAATTCTTCCACAAATTATTTGTTTCGCCAAAAGTGGGAGAATATTATTGGACTCAGAGAATATTATCTTATCACTAGAGTCTAAACAAAGAAGAGCCCAGAGGGCTTATATAATGATTTTATAAAATACATTTAAAAAAAAAAAGAGGGTAAGACCAAATTTCCTATTTAAGTTGGTAGAATGGCCATAAATATCAGCCATATGATCACAGCAAAACCGACTATTTCAGATGATGCGTTGATTTTACTATAGGGGTAAAATACTAGTGTAGAAATTGTGTACAGGACCACTATTGGGATGAGGGTGACCCCTGTCATTAGGACCATTAGTTCAATGATTACCCACCCTTTTCATTGAAGGCTACTAATAACCTACGTAGTACGGACATGGCGACACGGACACGCGACACAACACGACACGACACGCGACACGTCATTTCTAAAAAAGTAGAGAATTTCGACACGTTTCGACACGTTAAATATTAAATAAATATTTTTATTTTTAATTAATTTGATTCAAATTCATAAATAAATAAATAAAGAGTTTACAATGAATTTATATTAATAATATTAATAAATCTTACACTTTTTTATTTCATTATTCCAAATTTATATTTATTTTTCGAAATCCTCCCCTCCCCCAAATTTACTTTTGTTTTTTCGAAACCAACCCCCCCCAAACTTCCCTCCTCTCTTTTCCCCCCAAATTTTTTCTCTTTTTTTTCCCTCCCCACGTCGTCCATTTTCCCCCCACTTTATTCATTGACAGGATAGCTCACCTGTCACTTCCCCTCTCCCCCCCAAAACAAAAACCCTAGCTTTACTTTACCACATTCTCCTTTACCGCTCACCGCACGACCCTTCATCTTCTCCTCCTCTAGATTTGTCTCCTTCCTCGTCGCTTGCCGCTCGCCGCACGACCCACTTCTTCTTCTTGATCTCTACGTTCTACTGGTACACGCCCTTTTTCACGTAGATCACGAACCGGCGCGTCCTGTGATCGGGCACGGCCGCGATCGCGTCCTCCACCTTGGTGAAATTGCTGCTCTGCCGCCATCGGAGTTGGAGCCGGAAGATGGGTGGACCGCGCTCTTGACAATGCCGCTAGTGCCCTCAAACCCATCTTTGCATGTCTCCTAGTTTGGTTTGCAAGCACAGCACTTAGCCATGTCCTCGCCGCTCGCCGCACATGACCCCCTTCCTCGCCGCTCTTTCTCTAGCCATCTCTCGCCGTCAGTCCGTCTCTGCTCCCTCGCTGTCACTTCCACCCTCCCTCGTCCGCCGGACACGCGTGTCGGGCAAAGGTTAACCACGTGTCGGATTTCCGACACGCGTTGACTGCGTGTCGGAGCGTGTCCGACGCGTGTTGACGTGTCCGACACGTGTCGGACACGACACGGAAGCACGGACATCATAGCTAATAACAATTAAGGCTACACTTAGGGACGCCACTAAATTAATACTATTACATGTAATAAAAAATTTATATGCGATGGGAGACTAGGCCATTTCATTCTTGCGAGCACCACCGCGGCTATGACCACGATGGCCGTTTGGGCAAGGGTCACGAGTGAAGCAGCCTCGCCCAAAAAATAGCCGAGGCCACCTCCCACAATTTTTAAAAAGAAAATTGTTTTTTTTTTTTTTTACAATAACATTATTTCATTAGTAGAGTCTAAAGAAAGAACAGCCCATAAGGCTTGTGGAGGAGTAAAGAGCCAATTCAATTGTCAAATTTTTTAAGGATAAATTGTTCAAAAAGCCCTAAACATATTGTACCTTTACCAAATCAGTCCTAAATATTTTGATTTTGCTAATTAAGCCCAGTTTTAAATCAAAGAATCCACATTTTACCCAAAATTGCAATTTCAGCTGAGTTTTAAAACTTATCTACACAATCTCACACCATTTGATTTTGCTTCAGATTTGGACTGCATGTGCAAGAGTTCATTCGTTAATATTACATGAGTAACAGAACAAGATAATTTTAGCTACCCTTTGCCGCCGTTCAATTGGGGTCAAATCAAAGAGAGAGAGAGAGAAACCAACAAGGGTAATTTCAAACGTAGCTAGCAATGAACCACATCTAGCAGTGTTGGAAAAATTCAAAATGGAAAAAGGTTATTTGGGCAAAGGCGGCCTCTCCCAGTTTTTGGGCGAGGCTACTTCACCCACAACCTTTCGCCATCGCAGTGGTAGTCACGATGATGCTCGCAGTAGTGGCGTTCCAGACAGAGCTAAATTCACCTTTAAAATGGCCTAGTCTCTCATCTCATGTAAATTTATTATGGCGTGTAATTGTATTAATTTAGTGGCGTCCATAAGTGCAGCATTAATTCTTATTAGCGGCCTTCAAAAAAAAAGAAAAAGGATGGGTATTCACTAAACTCACAATCCTGATGACGTGGGCCGCCATTATCCTAGCGACGGCCACGTGCGCAAGTCCTGCACTGATATTCCACCCATATAGTAAAACGAACGCGTCATTTGAAATAATCGGCATTGCTATGATCAAATGGTTGATATTTATGGTCGTTTTGGTTTTCAACCAACTTATTCAATTCTTCCACAAATTGTTTATTTCACCAAAAGTGGGAGAATATTATTGGACTTATTAGAGTCTAAACAAATAACAGCCCATAAGGTTTATATAATGTTTTTATTATATAAAAAAAAAAGATAAAAAGAAAAGAAAAGATTGGGCAAGACCAGATTTTCCTAATTAAGTTGGTTGAAGAGTAGAGTGGCCATAAATATCAGCCATACGATCATAGCAACATCGATTATTTCAAATGACGAGTTGGTTTTACTATAGGGGTAAAATACTAGTGTAGAAATTATGTACATGGCCACCACTGGGAGATGGTGACCCCTGCCATCAAGACCATCAGTGATTACCCATTATTTTTGTTGAAGGCTGCTAATAGCAATTAAGGTTATACTTAGGGACACCATTAAATTTATACTATTACAAGTAAAAAATAATTTATATGCAATGGGAGACTAGGCCATTTCTTGAGGTGGATTCAACCCCGTTTGGAACATCATTGTTGCGAGCCCACCACGACTACCACAGCCATGGCCGTTTAGGCGAGGGTCATGGGTAAAGCACCCTCGCCCTCCTTGTTTGAAAACTGGGCAAGGCCGCCTCACCCAAATTTTTTAAGTGAATTGTTTAAATTTTTTTTTTACAATAACATTATTTCATTAGTAAAGACTAAACAAAGAACAGCCCATAAGGCTTGTGATGGAGTAAAAAACCAATTCAACTGTCAAATTTCTTAAGGGTAAATTGTTCAAAAAGTGCTAAACCTATTGTGCTTTTGCCATTTCTGCCGTAAATATTTCGATTTTGCCAATTAAGCCCAATTTTAAACCAAAGAATCAACATTTTGCCAAAAAAGGCAATTTCAGCCTAAAATTTAAAACTTATCGGCACAATCTCATGCCATTTGATTTTGCTCCAGATTTGGACCGCATGTACAAAGAGTTCATTCGTTAATATAACGAGAGAGAGAGAGAGAGAGTTTCAAAGGCAGCTAGCGATAAACCTGGAAAAATCCAAAATGGAAGAAGAGGATTTGGACAAAGGCCGCCTCTCACAGTTTTTGGGCGAGGCTACTTCACCCAGAACCTTCGCCATTGTAGCGGTAGTCAAGGGGATGCTCGCAAAAGTGGCATTCCAGTCGAAGCTAAATCCACTTTAATAAATGGCACAATCTCTCATCGCTTGTAAATTTTTTATGATATGTAATTGGATTAATTTAGTTGCATCCATAAGTGCAACCTTAATTCTTATTAGCAGCTTTCAACAAAAAGTGCAAGTGTTCACTAGACTAACGATCCTGATGACGTGGGTCACCATTATCCTAGTGATGGCCACGTACGCAAGTCCTACACAAGTACTCCACCCGTATAGTAAAACAACGCGTCATTTGAAATAATCGGCATTACTGTGATCACATGGTTGATATTTATGGCCGTTCTGCTTTTCAACCAACTGATTCAGTTCTTCCGCAAATTGTTTTGCGGAAAGTGGGAGAATATTATTAGACTAATAGATTATTATTTTATTTCTTGAGTCTAAACAAAGAAGAGCCCATAGAGCTTATATAATGCTTTTATATTGTCACGACCAATTTTTTTCGGGTGTGAACCACCTATAATTTGGCTAATGGATTGTTAAGCCTAAACTTAACTCGGCTCTCCCAAGCCCATACCAATTCGCGACTTAGGTTTGAGTTCTTAACATGCAAATGATTTTCAATTAGGAGTCGCCACTAATCTATTTTTGGTGGGTCGATTAGAAACCCAAGTAAAGCAACGGGAGGTTTACTTTACTCCTACGAACCAGAGACTATGGGTACGGGGACTTGGTTACACTAGATTTCTCTAATGCCCTTTCGATACCATTCTTTATTTAAAAAATGTTTGGCAAGCAGCTTGGATTGATTTTAAATCTATTTTCCTAACATATGAGGCAATCATGCGGGTGCGCAATCCATTAATTTAACACCCAAGAAAGCAATAAATAAATTACAAACTTACCTCAAAGCAACGAAAGCATATGCGTTGTTAGATCAGAATTCACATCAATAACCCTAGATATGATTTCTAATTAGCACGCAATTTCTCCTTTTGTTTTCACTTTATTTAATGAGAATCATGCAATGCATGCTACTAATCTAACATGGGAAGACATGACATGGCAATATGACCTAACTATATGGCATAATAAGATGCAGTCTATACTAAAAATGAAATCAATCAATTTATTCTGAGGCATTTTTTGGTATTTTCCCATAAATTCGAAATTATAAAAATGTGAAGATTATCTACCTAAATTAAAATATCATCTAATTTGTATTAGAAATGTAGTTAAGTCAAATCTTAATTCAAACTAGGATGTTACCCTAACTTAGAAATCCCTAACTAAAATGCAATCTATCTAAAAAAAAGTTATCTAAACTTATAAAAAAAAATATTATCTAAAACTAATTTAAGTGCAATTTTACCCTAATATGCAATGACGTGCAAAATATGTCCTAATTCTACATGACATATGCATGATGATTTTTGTTGTTTTTCTTTTTTTTTAAAATTTTCGAAATTAATAATTGCCAAATAATTAAACATGCAATTTAATCTAATGAACCAAAAATCTAACATCCTAAACTTTTATTTTATTTTTATTTAAGAAATTCGAAATAAATAAATTTCTTATTCTAGACATGCAAAATAACCCTAAAATAAGTAATATCCTAACATGCATCTAATCTAACTCTTTTTTTTTACGGGAGCAAACAAATAAAGGCATCAAGAATAGCACGGCAACAAATCAAGCAACATATCATCCATGTCCATTTAATTTTGGAAATGAATTGACAAATCGTATCTCGCGCATGAGATCAGATTAGCCAATTTTAAACAAAATCACGAATCGTATCTCGAGCGTGAGATCGGATTGGTGATTTTTCCGTGCGATTGCAAGTCGTATTTCGAGCGTGAAATCGGACTATCAATCATATGCACGTTGCGAAATTAGGAAAATTTCCTAATTCATGAGAGATCAAGAGATCTCTTGGATATGACAATATCGATCAAACATTCAAAGAAATATTGCGATATTACGAATTAGGCAGCGACATATATGAAAATTAGATTAATCAAGAGTCTTACCTAATTCACGATGTCACACGGATGACACTTCCAAATTCGGACGGATGATGGTGGCATTGGCGATGGCTTATTACTCCAAGGTCTCAATGGAAACGGGTTAGAGCGCCAATGGCGGTGGGTGATCGGCTCACTACAGCAGCTACTCGTGTTGGTGTGGACTTCTCGGTGGTCGTCGTGGCATAGGATGGCTGCCTGTGATGCCGTCTCAGCCAAGGATTCTTGGTGCACGACCAATGATGGATTCAATAGGGCTTGTGAATTGAACCGGTGAAGCTCGCGACTCGAATATGGGGGGGCACTCGGGAACTCCAAGGGAAATCGGTATACACGTTGCCACGCGTCCCTCAACTTCCCACGATCTCTTCCTCTTTTTGTCTTGTAGCTTTGAAGAAATTCTGCTCTTGTTGAACTTGACCGTGAGTGGATGTTTGATCGAATTGTGAACTACACTCTTGAACATCACTGCTGGATCACCATCTTCAATCTATAAAGGCACCGCAATATTTCTTTCTTGACTCACACTCACGATTTCTTTTATGTTTCTTTGCATATCACTCGCGAATCACACTAGCAACTCTTAAGACAACATGGATTAATATTGAACCAAAGAACAGCCTGCAGAAGAAAGCTAAGCCTCGGCAAACGTTGGTTAGCGGTTGTCCAGATCTGGAGGGCTATGGCTATGCCTTGCGGCGTGACTCGAGGACAGGTATCACAGCACGGGTGGTGCAGGTGGCGAGATCAGCAACTCAGCATTATCATGGAGTGGACAGCAGCTTTGTTGTCAACGTGGTGAGACTAGAGCAGCAGCATCGTCAAGATTGAGGGTGCGATGTGGCAAAGACAGTGCAACGACGGCAACTCAGACGGCTCGGGTGCGGCACCGCGGCAAGGAGTCTTGCGCAACGTGGGGTCTCCTTGGTTCGGCGGAGAGAAGACTCTTTTTTTTTTTCTTGCTCTCGCTCAATTGTGGCCGGGTATTCCAATTGTGCGTCGCTTACTTTTTAGCTATGCGATGGTCTTATTTATACTGCTGACCTCCTCATATATTCTTGTCCTCAATCTTTCCCTGGTTGACTAATTCCATGTGAATATTTTATTCTATTGTGTGCATTGATATCAGCAAAAGAACTATTTCCCAAACGGTGGATGAATTGTTTGAGGAAGGAAATCTCATTTGTGAATAATGTCAAATTCTTCTTTCCTCCTTTTCTACTTGCTTTGTCCGCACGATTGTTTTTTACCAGCTCAGCTAAATCCCCTTTTTTTCTTGTTTTATTTGTCCATACTTGCACATATAATGCCATGGTTACATATGAAGAGCATATATGCTCGATTTTTTCAAGATCTTAATTCTTCTCCTCGGCAAAGATATTGGTCCAACGCTTGGATTTTTGCTTGAACCCATCATATATTCGGCTTATATTTGCCGCACCCTTCCTCTCAAGGCCTAGAATTATAAAGAATATGCTCTCTTGATTTCCCATTTAGATCACCGATTTTCAGCTATGTAGATTTGATGGGCTTGACTGAATTTTGTGCTTGTGCTTTTGTGGTCTCCATTAAGTTCGAGACCATTCACTTGAGTCTGTCCGTCGCCGGTCCAATGCAAGGATGATAAATGCTCCTAAAACTATATGTTATGCCATTTAATTCTAATATTTTTGTTTAGGGGTTAAAAATTATTCCCTAATTTTTTAATGCGATAAACGACTAAATGGGTCGTCAAAATTTAGGTGTCAACATATATATAAAACAAAAAAAGAAAAAGAAAAGTTTTCCTAATTAAGTTTGTAGAAGAGTAGAATGGCCATAAATATTAGCCATATGATCACAACAATACTGACTTTTTCAAATGACGCGTTGGTTTTACTCTAAAATTCCAGTGTTAAAAAATTGTGCATGTGGTTGCTGCTAGGATGATGGTGACCCCTGTCATCAAGATCATCAGTTCAGTGATTACCCACCTTTTTTGTTGAAGGCTGCTAATAATAATTAAGGTTATACTTAGGGACGCCACTAAATTGATAGTATTACATGTAATAAAAAAATTCTTATTCGATAGGAAATTGGGCCAATTCTTTAGGTGGATTCAGCCTTATCTGGAACACCATTGTCGCGAGCACCACCGTGACTACCACGACATAGGCCGTTTGCGCGAAGGTCATGCATGAAGCAGCCTCGCCCAAATTTTTTATGGGAAAATTGTTTAAAAATTTTATTTACCATAACATTAATTCACTAGTAGAGTCTAAACGAAGAACAGCCCATGAGGCTTGTGAAGGAGTAAAAAGCCAATTCAATTGGTATATTTTTTAAGGGTGAATTGTTCAAAATATCCTAAACCTAGTATACTTTTACCAAGTCTATCCTAAATATTTCGATTTTGCCAATTGAGCCTAGTTTTAAACCAAAGAATCCACATTTTGCCAAAATTACAATTTCAGCTGAGGAGTAGTTCCATTGTTCGATTGGGGTCGAAACAGAGAGAGAGAGAGAGAGGAGACCAACAACGGTAGTTTCAAATGCAGCTAGCAATGAACGCATCTAGCAGTGTTGGAAAAATTCAAAATGGTAGAAGCTTATTAGGGCAAAGGCGGCCTCTCCTAGTTTTTGGGCGAGGCTGCTTCACCCACAACCTTCGCCATCGCAGTGGTAGTCACTTTGACGCTCGCTATAGTGGCGTTCCAAATGAAGCTAAATCCACCTTAAAAAATGGCCCAATCTCTCATCGCATGTAAATTTTTTATGATGTGTATTAGTATTAATTTAGTGGTGTTCATAAGTGCAACCTTAATTCTTATTAGCGGCCTTCAACAAAAAGGACAAGTATTCACGAAACTCGTCATCCTGATGACATGGGTTGCTATTATCCTAGCGACGGTCGCATACGCAAGTCCTACATTGGCATTCCACCCATATAGTGAAACCCACGCGCCATTTGAAATAATCGACATTGTTGTGATCACATGGCTAGTATGTATGGCCGTTCTACTTTTCAACCAATTTATTCAATTCTGTCACAAATTGTTTTGCTTCGCCGAAAGTGGGAGAATATTATTGGACTCTGAAAATATTATCTTATCATTAGAGTCTAAACAAAGAAGAGCCCATAGGGCTTATATAATGCTTTTATGAAAATAAAAAAATAAAATAAAAGAGAGGGTAAGACCATATTTTCCTATTTAAGTTGGTAGAAGAGTAGAATGGCCATAAAGATTAGCCATATGATCACAGCAACACCGACTATTTCAAATGATGCATCGGTTTTACTAGAGAGGTAAAGTACCAATGTAGAAATTGTGTACATGACCACCGCTGGAATGATGGTGACCCCTATCATCAGGACCATTAGTTCAATGATTACCCACCCTTTTTGTTGAAGGCTGCTAATAACAATTAAGGCTACATTTAGGGACGCCACTAAATTAATATTATTACATGTAATAAAAAATTTACATGCGATGGGAGACTAGGCCATTTTTAGAGGTGGATTCAACCCTATTCGGAACACCATTGTTGCGAGCACCACCGAGACTACCACCACGATGGCCATTTGGGCGAGGGTCACGGGTGAAGCAGCCTCACCCAAAAACTAGGCAAAGTCGCCTCCCCCAAATTTTTTAAAAGATTTTTTTTTTTTTTTACAATAACATTATTTCATTAATAGAGTCTAAACAAATAACGGCCCATAAGGCTGTGGAGGAGTTAAAAGCCAATTCAACTGTCAAATTTTTTAAGGGTAAATTGTTCAAAAAGTCCTAAATTTATTGTACCATTACCAAGTATATCCTAAATATTTCGATTTTGCCAATTGAGCCCAAGGATGAATGAGAAATTTTGCTATTTGATATAGCTAGGTTGAGGTAACATATAACGCATTTTGTTTATGCAAGTATATATATTTTTTGGCAATAATGAGCCATGTCTTGAGTTTTAAATGTGTAATGTGGAAGTTTGATATGCTTTTATGATATGTACTACTCAATGAGTTGTGGTTGCTCATTCCATTCATCTTCCATGTTTTTAGGTTCAATTAGTTTCTTCATAAGTAATATGCAACCTGTCCTAGACTTCTTTTGTTGTTTCACAAGATGAAATTCTGTTATACTCAGTAGGAGATAAAGCACAATATGAGGAATAAATAGCTTTAGAATCAAGAGCTTGTCTCTTGGTTATGTCTTCTTGTGTCATCTCGCCAGCATCTATAACTTCCTTTCCTCTTTCTGAAGTTAATGTAGCTTTGGGAATGATTGCTTTTTCTACCACATCCCATTCCAGGGGATCTTTCGATCTCAGGAATGCATTCATCTTGTTTTTCCACACATTGTATTCCTTTCTATCAAAGTAATGAGGTCTGGTGTTGCTCTGGCCTTCAACCAAACCTAGAGCCAAAATAATAGCCATAGATCTTTAACTTAGAAGTAAAAACACTTCAATAAAATAAGCACACATAATCTGATACCAATTGTTAGGGCTAGTACAGACACCTAGAGGGGGCGAATAGGTGTTAAAAGAGATTTTCGCAAGACTTAATAAATCAAATCGTCTTTAGAAGATAATAGACTGAAGATGTAAACGACTAGAAGCAATTATATAAAGCTATGAATTAAAGTAAGGAGTTCAAGGAAAGAGAATAGAAACATAAGGTTTATAGTGGTTCGGTTTAGACCAAGCCTACGTCCATTCTCCCGCATTCACAGCCCACTAGTTGGATTTCACTATGAATCGAAAGAGATTTTACAGTCTGACGTCCTCGACTTCACAGTGTAGAAACTCTACTACACTCTTTCAAAGTCTCACAAATGTTTGTTCTCTCTTTTGAGTACAAGTTAAGCTCAATGATTGAAATAACAAAGAACTAAGAGTTTCAGACTTTGGAATTTTTCTTCTCATGCACACACTCGAACAACTTGAGAGTCATCCTTATATACTCCTCCATACCTCTACAGCCGTTGGCACTTTCCAAAGGAGTTCCTCCAATCTACCTATTGGATAGAATCAATCAGAGAGATCTCGAGTCATTTAAGGAATGTGATGATAGCCCATCAATCCTGCTCGTCCATACAATCAGGATCTTGGTTTCCATAAGTAGAACCTTCCAAGTATACTTCGCCTATCAAAAGATCTAATTATCCGAATTGATTCCAATAGGAATAATAGATCATAAGGTGCTATCTTCAGGCGTAAGATCTTCCATAAACCATACAAACCAAATCCTTGAAGATAAACTCGCATCCAGATAAGTCTTCTTTTGTCGGTCTGGAATCTGTCAGTGAGGTCAGACTTTGAGCTTAAAGTCTAACGGTCTTTAGTGTTTGACAGATAAGACTTGAGTTCTTCAGACTGCAACACTTGAGTCCGCAACCCTTCAGACTAGACTATTTGGAAATGTTTTATCAGCTTCAAAACACTAAGGAGTCTTCTCTAACACAATATACCAAAAAGGCTTAGAAAGGTCGGGATTAACCTAACTGCTCTATCATGAGGGCTATCCAAAAAGTGATTCCCGCACCAACACTGGTTCGCTAAAGCATGCCATCAAACCTTAGACAAAGACTAATGAGATCCCTATCGAACCTAATAAACTAGGCCACAAAACGATTGGGAATCAAGTGATCTACTCTCTGGTTAACCCATAAAGTGGTGGTGTGCTTCAAAAAAATTATCTTAGTCCCTGTCATTGCATACTCGACTACGGTCTATTTAGAGAACACATGGACCCCAAAATGAATGGGGTGTGCATCCATAACTACAGGCCTGAAAACATTTAAATAACAACAGGTGAGATAAAATCTCAATAAGTCAATAATCTAAGCCTCGATCAAGATGCTAATTCATCTCGAGTGCAACCTAAACATGTAGCGTTATATTTTCTTACCTCATCTTTGCACACCCTTGTATTTTATTAACTAACACAGGCCAATAGCAATGCAACACATATAACTTATAATTAGAACACATCTAATACTTTTCCATACATAATGCATTCACACGTGTTCCAATTATTACAACATTCAGGCCACAGCTAATACAAAAGTTGGTGGTCTTCTGATATGACCGGGCATCATCCCATTCCATTAGGTACGGCATCGTTTTTGACCCCCACCATAGATAGCATTCCTTAAGGAGTATTGATCTAGCCTCAACTACGACTCAGTATTTAGACCCCCGCTAGACATCTGATAAAATCAAGCATTGGCCCCAAACTCATATTGAGTGACGGGTTCCTTTAAGTGACCACACAAGCATACCACTAACTCATACCAATTTCATTTTTCCTCAATTAATCAATACAAACATGGTCCATGCTCATACTACAAACTACTGCAAATTTCACACTTAAAAATGCGATAAAATATTCACCCATGATCACATACGTAAAATTAACCTATTAAACTTTTCACACTTCTATTTGAAGACATCCTTGCCCTATTTGACACGTAAAACATGACATCCAAACATGACACCTCGTGAATTACCATTTATATGTCAATAAAACCTTCTTTAAAAATAGCATACAAGGTTTCTGACTTGGGCAACAAATTTTCATGGCATCACAAGCTTAAAAAAACATAAACATACATAGATTCATTGTCACGCCCCGATCCTCGGGCACGCACCCATCCCTTACCTGGTCGATTAATAGTGACGTCCCAGGATGCATCGCCGGCTCTTTTATTTTATAATACGCATGCGGAAGCTGATATAAAATCCTCAAATAATAAAACAATGGTAAAGTAGGACTGCAAATTTCGACACCAACACAATCCTTTTTATAAACAAACATGTACATATACACTGTCAGGTTGTTTACAAAACTATCAGCTTAACCAAAAGGAATTGTCCTATGACCCTCTAGTCAGACATGTTCATCGATCTTCGATCTCCACCTTCCCCAAACCTCGGGGCTTCTGGTCTTCCACCAACACCACCTAAGGACTTGAAAATGGTTATTCAATAACCAGTGAGACAATGTCTCAGCAAGTTCTACTCCCTAAGACCCGATTAGGAAACCAATATGCCATAAGGGCTGCCTAACCACAACACAGGTCAGAGGGTTTACATTGGCTTCAGATCCCACCTACACATCAGCACAGTTCAAATAGGCACCCAAATCAATCAAGTTACTACAATAGATCAAATCATTGATCAATTGACCTAGTCAATTACATGTTGCCACGACCTTTTCTTGGTTGACTCATCTCATACTATCTATTAAGTCCGCGATATCAGGATTGCTCACTGTTAAGCTGATAATTAGATAGTATAGCTCGCTTCTGAGATGCTCGAGTATACTGCTCTCTACTAAGCTGCCATATCGCCCTTAGGCTGATATAGTATACCAACAGTGTTCAATTTAAGCTAATAAGGTATACTGCTCTCTGCTAAGCTGTCATATTAGAGCTCGTAGGATGATATAGTATACCAACATATTCAATATAAACCGATAAGGTATACTACTCTCTGCTAAGTTGCTATATTAGAGCCCGTAGGATGATGTAGTATACCGACATATTCAATATAAACTGATAAGGTATACTACTCTCTGCTAAGCTACCATATCAAAGCTCGTAAGATGATATAGTATACCGGTGTACTGCTCGCAATCTAAGCTGACATATCGCCCGTAGGTCAATATAGTACACCACACCCAATCATTCAAATCAATTTACCATTTTTATCATTCCCGATAAAAATACACACGTGTGGGTACATGGCCGGCCTTAACCAAAATACTATAATTTCTTTTCACAAATCCCACCATTTTCTGTAGTTCACCAAAATATTTTTGGCGCTGTCAATTGACACCCAATTATTTTCCAATTAATTACCAAAATTAATTAATTTAGGAAAATAATCCTATAATCACAAATAATTCATTTCAGCATAAAATAAAGCTCAATTAAATAAACGGATTGCACCTTGATAATCAGCATAAAGTTCCGATCGTCAACCATCCTAGTCTAATTTCCAGAAAATAAATAAATAATTAATTAAATAATTACGAAAATTATTAAATAAATAGCAATAAATCCAACTTAGGCCCGTAATGCCTCATTAGATGCCGAAACAAACCCAAAAAAATTCCGAGACTCGTTCAATAATTACCTGAACCTATTTACTCACTAATTACACTAACCATTTGCCTAACATGCATAGGTAAATTCCTAATTTAATTATTCTAATCTAATCTATCCATCTAATTGCACTTAACTAAATCTAATCAACCCCTAAAAATAATTAGCAAACTAAGCAATGATTAGTGAGTTAAACTCACTTGTTTAGCGATCCATCCGGTTCAAAACGCCGAGAACGCAACGGGGACCGACTTTCTCCAAAGCAGGCCTAACCTTCAAGGCTTGGAACCACCTCAAAACGGGCCCGACACCTTGCTAGAAACCCACAAACTCAGCCTCTGTTTTGAGCTGTAAAACAAAGAGAACAAGGTTGGTTAGGGCGGCAAGGCTCGAGGAAGGCAACGGGGACGGTCTCGGGTCCAAATCGGGACAAACTGGTGGTGGGGGAAGCTCCGGTGAGCGGGTAGTCGGCAACTAGCGGCACCCGAGGGTCAAAGGGGACTTGTTGGTGGTTGGTATGGGTGGAGGAAGGGTCAGAATGGGAGAAAACATGAAGAAAATGTGAAACAGGCAAAACCGTGTAGGCTGCCAGGCGGACCAACGACCGGTGGCTTGTGACGAGCGTACGGGACGGTTGGCGGCTCTGTTCAGGGCGAGGTCGGGCTCGTTGGGACGGGTTGTCTCCCGTGGTCATGGTGATGGGTGGATCATTGGCGAAGGATCGGCTAGAGCAGAAACTGGCATAAGTGAAAATAGGAGAGGGAAAACGATTCGATGGTGGCTGTGCGACGGTAAGGCTGCTCCAGCTGGTCTTCCTTAGCTTGCTGGTTGTCGAACATAATGGGAGGAGAGGAGAGGATGGCTTGGACGGCAGCTTGTGGAGGAAGAAAAGGAGAGAGGAAAAGATCTAAGGGACAAGGGCTCCACCAAGCCACCTTCTTCCACAAGCTTGTCCCTTTGAACTTGCCCACCAAGCTAGGATCCCTTGGCTGCCATTCAGCCACCAAGCCACCTCACTTTACAACCTTGAAGTGGTCCAAAATTGTGGTGAATGGGGGGCATACGCATTTGGAAGATGATGGCTTCAATTGGACTTGATTTCCTCTTTAATTCAATCTCATATGGCCTCAATAAATTCCATTGGCACCTCAATGCTTCCATTGATATTTTTCCTCATCCATATATCCATAATGATTCCCAATATCAAAACGATCCCCAGCCTTTTTCTGAACAACAATGGCCCTAGGACAAATTTTTTCCCAAGAGTCTCGGGTTATAGAAAAATATTCTGAGACTGAGTCAATGCTCCTAGAATTTATTGTGATATGATAGAATCTTCAATTTTTGAAATCGGACTCAAATTCGCGGTTAATTTCCATTTGGTGCGTTTTTAGCGTGACCTATGCTACCGGGTAACTTTCAAAAAATTTCAATGCAAATGACCTGCGGTCGATTTTCTTCGAGCCACAATGAACCCACTCAACTCATTGGCAACTCTCGGTTATCGTGAAAATCTCGATGATTCAAATACGGACATAGGGTACCAAAATAATAGAAACATCAATCTAGTGCCGATCGACGAGAATTTTCTAATTTAGTGGTGTCACCCACGATTAGCCACACATCTTAGTTGAACCGACCTATCTATAATCTCAAATTGATTTATATCTGTGCCGTAATGTCCTCTAAAGATGGACACGGTCGAGAAGCCGATTCCTGGTCAAATTCTCAAGTTTATTGCATTAAAATTCCTTAATGGTTTCCCTAGATAGTCTAGTTATCTCAAGAGTGATCAGCTCTAAGAACAACCCTATATGTCAATGAAATATCCAATTTATTCAGTAGAAAACAAGATTGAAAATCTGGGGTGTCACATTCTTCCCATAAATCAAGAATAAAGCACATAAAAATCACCACTTATCACCCTATTGCGATAGGTTATCAACCTTAAACCGATAGCTCATCATCAATCATTGATAGCATATCGTCTATTTAACAATAACTTATCGCATGTTTTCCGATAGCTTATCACCCCTTTGATGATAGGTTATCACCATTTTATCGATAGCTTATCACCCATCTAATGATAGCTTATCACTAAATCCTTGATAGCTTACCACCCATTTTCTTGATAACCTATCAACTCTACTTATCACTTATCGTGATAACCTATCCACCAAACCATCATTAATTAACACTAACTACAATTAACCTTAATTCAAATTACTCCCAAAATGCAATTAACATCCTAATCCAAGATTAGGAAGTTAACTCACGGTTTTACGGTGACAATGAGCTAACAGTGATAGCAGCATGATGGTGATGAGAATGTAACACTCACAGCTTGAATGGTGGCACCTACAGGGGTTGCTTGGTGAAACTTGAGGGGTGGCTTGGCATGGGTGGTTCGATGGCTTGTGGTGGTGGTGGTGGTGGTGGCTTACGGCGGTGAGGACGACAGCACGGATGGCACTGGTGGCGTGGATGGGCAGCAAACACAGCGCAACAAGGGGCGACGATGGTGGCGGTGGGAAAAAGAAGAAGAATATGAAGAAAATGAGAGAGAGGATGGAGATGGAGGAGGGTGGTTGGCCGAAGTGAGAGAGAGAGAGAGAGAGAGAGAGAGAGAGAGAGAGAGAGAGAGAGAGAGAGAGAGAGAGAGAGAGAGAGAGAGAGAGAGAGAGGGAGGCTTGAGTGAGAGGGGGTAAGATTTCCCCCCCAAAAACCCTACTAACCTTCCTTATTTTCCTCACATCCAAGCATTTTGCTTTTTGTCATCATCCTTTTCAATGCTACAAATATTCTAAAATGGTCATTTTAGTTATTTCACAATTCTTAACAAAAATTTCAATTTTGCCCTTGAGCCTAATTGCTTGAAATGGGCTTGGCTTGGCTTGGTGGGCCTCATTGGGCCCTCATGGCCAAATCCTATAGCCATGAGGCCCATTGGGCTTTCGCGTGGCCTAACTCCTTTTTCCGGCTTCTAATTCTTGACCCACTAAGTGTCATCCGAAAATTTAAAGCTCACCCATAAATGGACAAATAAATGAGAAAGCTCACCGATAAATGGACAAATAAATGAGATGACATCCAATAGGTTGGTCTTGAAATCCTTGAAAGTTCGATACCCGATATCGAATTAAATTTCATAATTAAAATCAATCAAATGTAACTTTAGTACAACCTAAACTATCACGTGGCTTTTAAGGGTTTCACACATTTGACTCGTGGTCGATAATTTTCAATCTACGATTATGCCTTTTCAAATCATGGATAACCCTCAGTTGTCATGGGTGAGGATTCAATTACTTACTGTCACGCCTCGAACCCCGGGTACGCACACATCTCTCGGTGGTCGATTAAGAATGTGACGTCCCAGGACGCATCGCCGACCCATTCCTTTTTCTTTTTTTTTTTGCTTTCAATTAAGCACATGCGAAAGTGAATTAAACACAACACCTAGTCAATAAACAAACAATAGGGATAGTCAATCAAAACAAAAGTTGCCGAAAACAACTTATTCATTTAACCACTGTTGTCCCTAGGAAATTTAATGATTTACAAGTCCTTACTGGTAACTTCCAACCGACCCTCTCAAAATCCTTAGGGATCAAAGTCACCCTAAACTTTGCTAACGACAAAGCTAGCCAAAAGGTGTCGCATCTCGCGACCACCACATCCGCACTTAGCAGATCTCCACGCTATGACCCTGAAAAAGGTTAGCCCATGACGGGGTGAGATAAAATCTCAGTGAATCAAAACCCTAAACCCTGATTAGGACGCAAATTCACCTCGAAGACGATCCTAAGCACACACCATACAGAACTTACCTCGCCTCGGCGCGTACCTGCATGTTAGCTCAACACATATACCATCATCAGTGCAGCAAGCACAGTTTAATAACCGGAACACATCATTTCAATCACATGGGTCCTGATTATAAGACGAAACCGTTATGACACGTCCCATACCGTGCCACACAATTTTTTCCCATAATTAGGCATAACTATCACAACCAGTCAGGCGTGTTCCAGTTATTACGACCCATCAGCCACGGCCAACTCATTAGTTGGTGGTTATCCGGCATAACTAGGCGTCGTCTTGCCCCATCGAGCACGGCATCATCCAGAACCCTTACCTAGACGGCATTCCACACAAGAGCATCATCTCTCGCATGCATACACATCAGGACAGGTTCACTTAGTGACCACACAAGCACATACTTGGCCAAGAGCACCATGCTTTGCGTTCAAATATCTCATTTTCAAATAATGAATTTGGCCGCTTTTCTTCATATTAAAAATCTTGATAAACATAATCGTGTGTGGTCATGTAATTAAAAGTGAACCGTAAAACCCGGTATGCTCCTATTTTGAAATTCCACGGTTTTATATAGTACATAAGAATTGGCGTCCAAAAATCGACACCTGGCATTTTTCCATTTAAAAGCTCATAAAACCGAGCTTTCTATTGAAATTCAATAACTACCATCAATATCACGCATAATGCCATCATATAGCCAAAGAATACCAAAAATCCCTTTTCAAAAATCAACTTGGCAACTCTTTTTTTTTTTCTTTAAAGCTTTTGGAAATAAATTCATACGGGATCACGTATTTGAAATTAACCCACCAAACTTTGCACGCATCTAGTATAAAACCTCCTCGTTTTATTGAACATATAAAATTTGGCGTCCAAACCCAACACCTCATTTATTTTCTATTTTCTTTTCCAAACACCCCTTTTTGAAGACAATCTTTAGTAAGCCCTTTTTTTTTTTGTTCAAAACTTTTAGAAATAAATTTGTAGGTGTCCACGTACTCAAAATTAATCAGTCAAACTTTGCACGCACCTAATTTAAAACCTCATTGTTTTGTTGAGCAAATAAGTTTGGTGTCCGGACCTGACACCTCCTTGTTTTTTCTAATTAAAAGCTCATAAGGTCATCTTTTGCAATAACAAGAAACCATCACCATAGCACAGCATTCCCAAATCATCATGCATAAGTTCTAAGCATGTCACAATTCAACCACATCACCAAATATACATTATCCAACAAGCACGACATCAAGAACAACCATAAAACCACTACCGGCCCTGGCTGGCAAAAATTGGTCCATTCGCGCGTCTCCAAGTTTAAATCCAGAAACCTAACCAAACGAATTCGGAAAATCCTTAAATTTGAATATATTATAAAAAACACTTAAACGAACAATTTTTATGAAGACACCTTGACCCAAATATTTCTAGAATAAGAGCAGTAATTCGCTCAATTCATTACCAAAACTGTGTCCGGGTCCAGAAATTATGTTTCCCAAAAGTAGTTTGGTTCGAGATCCAAAACTTGTCCGTTTGATCTGAAATTTGACTATGTTAAACTAAAATATGTGATAAAAAACTTTTGTGCAAAAACTCTTTCGAAAATTGAACCCTAAGAGTTAATAAAAATCCTTTGAACACCAAAAAGTCACTGTTTCTAGCATAATCCGAGATTCTGTTTTGCAAATAATGAAGCTGAAATATCATTCTTTTAAATTTCCAAAATCTTGAGTAAAATATATGTCATAGCTGAAGATGTCTAGAACATGTTTCAAGAAGAAAGAAACCTCGAAATCATAGCACATTTTCCCCCAAAAAATGGCAAACGGCGAGCGTCTAGAAAATTGATCCGGGAGAAATCCACTAAACCAAGCTAAATCACCCTCATTAGTACTAATCCAACCATCTAGATTAATACTAATCCATCTTAAGGATAAAATAACCAAACTACATTAACACTAATCCATCTTAAGGCTAATCTCACTTAATACTAATTTAACTAAGCTAATTAGCATTAATCTAACCACATAAGCGTAATTAACAACCTAATAAAGGATTAGAGAGTCAACTCACCGGAATTCGACAGTGGCGGGCTCACGGCGACGGCAACGCGGCGGTGACGCAAACCTGAGACAACCGTGTCTCCAACGGAGCTCAACCGGCGGAGGAAACGGCCCTACAAGTCTCAGCCAAGAAGGATTCGGTTCTGCTTCTGTGGTTGCTGCTGGTTGGTCTTGGTAGTGGCTGCAGTTGGACTGGTGATGGTGACGCCGGGGTTGCCTTGTGGTGGTGGTGAGGTGGTGTGCTGGTCAGTGTGTTGGACTTGCTGTGGAGACGTTGGGCAGCAAGGTAGTGGTGTGGTGGAGTAGCTGAAGAAGATGGTGCGGGTGTGTTGTTGGCGGTGAAGTTGGGATGGTGGGCTGGCGGAAAGAAAATAACGTGGGGCTGGCTATGGCGTGGAGTGGCAACAGAAGGGAGAAGTTAGTGGGAAGGGGAAGGAACGTGGGGGAAAAGAATCATGGGGAAGAGGAACGGGAAGGGAAAGAGAACATGAGGGAAAAATAAAATAAGGAAGAAGAAGAAGAAAATGGTCTACTGAGGAGGGGGGGGGGGAATTTGTGTGTGAAAGAGAGGGAGAGGGGGAGAGAAAGTCAAGGAAAATATCATAATCATCATTACCTAAGCCCTTAAAGTCTCTATGCTCATCTTCATCCGCCCAAAATACTTTCCTAAGCTTAATTTCCCAAAATAAGCTTAATTGGGGTAGAAAAATCCAACTTGGTCTACCCATCCGAATTTCCCTTTTTATTTTCTTTTTGTCCAAAAATCGATTTTTCCGCAAAATCCCGGACTTGACGAAATTTCTCCGAAAGATGAGACGATGTCCTATAAATGAATCATGACACGCTTGAATGTCCGATTCCCGAAACCGAATTCAATTTCATGGTTAAAATCGACCGAATGCGATTTTAGTACTACCTAACCTATTGGGTAGCTTTTAGGGATTTTAGCGCGTTTGACCTGTGGTCGATAATTTTAGATCCACGTTTGTGCATCTCTGAATCATAGACGACTCTCGATTGTCATGAAATTGCGAGGTTTCAATTACGTGTCCCGAGTATAATATCAATAGAAAATCGGGTTATCATCGTTCGACGCAAATATCACAATCGTGCAGAATCACCCACAATTCAATTACGTGTTTCCGTCGAATCAACTTATATCCATTCGCTAATCGATTATAACGGTATCGTATTGACTCTTGCCGATTATTATGGTCGCGCAGTCGATTTCTGATCGAATTCTTTAGTCTATCGCGTTTATATCCCTTAACGGCTTCATCTAATAGATTAGTTAACCAATGAGTGGCCAACTTAGATAAAATGATCATAGGCGTGTCAACGAAATGCCCATTTCATATTATCGAGATTGAGTCGAATTTCAGGATGTCACACTTACCCTAAGTACAAGATCAATAGAAAATCGATTTATTATTGTTTACAGCGATTATCGTAAACGTGCGGAATCACTTGCGAATTGACTACATATTCCTGTTGAATCTATTTATATATGTTCACTAATTGACTTATAATAGCGTAGTGTTGTCCCTTATCGATCCTCATGGTCAAGCTGTCTATCCACTATTGAATTCTCTTATCATTCGCATTTTAATTCTTTATGGCATCTCCCAATAGATTAGTTAATACATAAATGATCAGTTCAGAGTAAATTCAACTATTATTGCATTGATAATATGAAAATTTTCTATATTTCGAAAGGAGTCGAATTTTAGGATATCATATATCCACATATTTTACAATAAAATTTATCGAGTTTAACATTTCATATGGATCTTAGGTTTCTGTATGTGGTCTACTCCGTCCCGTTTCTCTCTTTACTGGAACGCGAATGAATCTTCTTTCTCCTCTTTAGGTATTGGTAGGTGGTGACTAATGGATTTAGGTTCCTTGACTTGGCACAAACTCAAGCATGTTTTCTAGGGTTTTGTTGTTGCAAAAAAATTGAAGCAATGTTCCCACTATTTTTCAGAAGACAATTAATGAAAGTGTGAATTGTGACTAGGTTGATTCCTTGACACGAGGACGAAACGAAGAGACTTTCAATTGCCCACCTATCTTGATTACATGTCGTCCCACGTAATTAAGAATTCGTCCTCATGTACCATAATTTTATGCTAAATTGAAGGTATTCCAAAAGTGCACGATAAAGTTGCTGTTCATTTTGAACCCAACTGCCAAAGGATCGTTGAATCAACAAAGCGGAAGGGTGTTTTCTTAACATATAAACCAAAGATGCTATGATTTAAACATAGAATTTGCCGATCGAGGCAATGGAAAAACAGTGAGTCGTGACATTTGACCGACATGGGATTTACCTCCACTTCTAATGCACAAAGTTAATCCTAAGCGAGTAACAAATCAATTGATGCTAGTGAGTGCATAGTTTGCACGCTAGACGTGCTAAGAATTATCCATTGAATTTTATAGCCATATAGATGACAAAGAGATAACTTTAAAACACTAGCAAAAGAGGGAAAAAGTAAGTGTGCGATCACGATATGCCTTGGTTAGATATGATGAGCTGAATCAATCCAACTCAGCTGCAAATAGGAGAATTGTGATGTGTTGTCTTGCTTTTTCTTCCTCAAGCATTCAAGGCGTCAAGCAGATTCCTAGAGGGCGAACCAATCTGGACTCTCATCCAAGTGATGAAACGATATATGGGATTAGAATCGTCACGATAAGTTCATTATGGGATGATCATGCATCCTATCTATAGTCAATCAAAAAAACTAGTTCCTACGAGTGATGCAAGTACAAAGCAATGTGCACAGGATTCAGTTGCTTAGAAGAAGATGAATATCAAGTTCAGTGACATCGTGTAACCATAGAAACGCATGTTTTTATTATGTCATGTAATAACGAGCCAAACTTAAGTACAAGACCTAAAAAGCAGACACCCGTAGATATACAGATCTTCAAACAAACACATAAACCAGGATCACTTGCATTATTCACATTTGCATGGATAATTGCACATGGCCTAGTCGCATGACTTCTCTATGACCCACCACAAACTGATGCACACAAGATCACTATTTGTTGCACAACGCCTCCATGGACAAGTGTGCGTAGGATCGTCTCTCGCTGATATCGATCAATAATACAAAAGGAAAGAAATGTTTCCTTTCAGTCCGTAGATATTCTCTATTTGTCAATCGTAATTGATTTTCTTGATATTTACATTCCACTGATTCCTCCATGATGGCATCTTCAAGATCTTAAATTTCGGGCAAGAATCGAAAGGATGTAGACAGCATTAGCAAACAAATTCTCGCAGGAAAGAATGAAAAGAGAGGGAAAGGATATGAATCTGATTGGAAGGAATTAGTAGGGTATCGACAAGAGATTAATACTCATGGAATGAGCTGGCAGATCGTAATGTGTTATTTTGCTCTTGCTTTTAAGCATGTATGTAGGGTGTGAAGCAAATTCCATAATCTGTGACATCTTGAAATTTCGAATCCTAAAATTTACAAGTAAACTATTAATTTTCGAAGGGAATTGGAATCGAGCTAAATGATTAGCCCGGTAGGCTTTGTCTGTGCCGTGCGTGTACGCCTAGAGGATTGGGTTTAGGCCGTAAGTTGGCAGGCACGGTTGGTGTTGGGCTGTCAATGGGGCCCAATGGGCCGGATGTGTACAAGAAGCCCAATTTGGGTGAAAATCTCCAAATTTTGTCAATATAGGTTTTGTGTAAATTCACAAGGTCTCAAATATTTGAAAGCAATTTCTTATAGTTCGAATGGTAACATCATCCTCATGTGACATATAGAACTATTAGTGGATCTTCAACCTTAGGAAATTAGAAATAACGATTTGAGAGTATCCGATTGGCCTAAATTATTTCTTAGATTAGTTGAATTGTGTGGGGATATGAACATTGTTACCAAGTTTTAGCCTATGACATTAGTGAAAATCCCTAAAATAAAGTGGATTGATTTAGATGCACTAACTTCTCATGGCGACTGACCCTTTGGGGGTAAAATAGGGAATGACCCTTAAAAAATTTACTTAAACTAAATTTCCTCAAGACACATGAGCCAAACAAGAAAGATACAACTTGGATCTTCCATGCAAATGGGACAAAGTCTTCTTTGGCTTCCCCATGCAAAAGGGACAAAAGCCCTTGGGTTTTCCCTTCCCCTACAAGCCACTGACCTAGCCTTCATGATTACTCAAATTTCCTTAGCTAATTCAATTCATACATGGCTGCCAATGTTTTACTTGAATTTTGCTGAATTAAGAGAGCCAATGTCACCCCCCGAATCTCGGGTACGCACACATCCCTCGGCGGTTGACTAAAATGTGATGTTCCCAGGACGCGTTGCCAATCCATTCGATTTTATGCACATGCGGCAGCGAACTAATAACTCCACACATCAATCAAACATGGGATAGAAAAGCAGGACAACCAATTTTCACAAAACATATTTTATAAACAAACCAAGTTATATACATAAGTCGAAATCCAAAAAAAGCTACCAAGCTAATCCTATCCCGGACCCTACCTACTTGGGATCCGGGTCTACCATGACACTGTCAAAGATGTCGATGTCTAAAGGGCCAGCCACCTCTACTGCGGGCTCCTTAGCCTCGGGCGCCTGGTTCGCCTCGATATTATCCAAAATATCTGCGTCATGCATGAGGTCAAGATCCACCACATACTCGGCATCGACGGTAGGCCCGTCGAAACCATCCAAAGGGCCCTCCTGAACACCGTTGGGCCCGTGACGAACCACGCTTTGAATCAGTGAGGTATCAATTGAGGTAGGCCCTCATCAACCCAAATGGTAGTCACGACGAGCTCACAGGTCCAATTAGGGGTCTCATAGATAGGGAGTATGGTACGTTGGATCTCCGCCTCTCGTGGCCACCCAAAACAGACGTGGCACACCTCCATTTGAGGACTTGTAAAATTTTAAACCATGACGGGGTGAGACAAAGTCTCAGCGAGTCTACACCCTAAACCCCGATTAGGATGAAAATTCACCTAGAGGCAGCCTAAGCATACACCATATAAGACTTACCTTGCCTCAGCACCTCCCTACACGTTAGTACATCACATATATCGTATATGAACGCAATAAGCGTAAACCATTAATTGGAGCACCTCTTATCATATCTCAATCAATCATAGGGGTCCCAATTATAAGGTCAAACCATTATGACATGTCCCATTATGTGCAACACAATTTTGTCCCATAATCAGGCGCGACTATTTCAATCACTCATGCGTGTTCCAATTATTTACGACCCAATGACCATGGCCAACTCAACAGTCAGCGGTCATCCGGCATATTCGGGTGTTGTCCCACTTCGTCGGGCACGACAATGTTTACATCTAGACGGCATTCATATAAACTTAATCAGGTATTGTCCGGCGTAAACGCATCGTGACAGTTTCCGATACTGACCACACGTACATCCAATCTCGGCCAACGACATCGTGTTTTGCACTCAAATGCCTCAATTTCAAATAATGTACTTGGCCTATTTTCTTCATATTAAAAAAAAAACACCCAATAAAATAATTATGTGTGGTCACATAGTCAAATCAAACCATTAAGCGTGTTATTCTCCCATTTTAAAATTCCACAATTTTATATAGTATCTAAAATATTTTTGGCATCAAAACCCGACACCCGATATTTTTCTAATTAAATATCACAAATTCATATTTTTGAAATAATAATTTAAAAATCATCATCAAGCACTTAATTGCATAAATTAGCAATCAATTTCACCAATCAATGCAACCATAACGATCAGCGTAAAATTCTGACAACCGGCTATCCTAGTATAATTTATGCTAATTAATAATTAATTAAATAAATAAATTACAAAATATTTAAATTAAAACACTCAATTAAATTAACATAAGCTAACCAGGCTAATCTACTTAAACTAATTAAATTAATTTAACTAACTAACTACATTAACTAATTAAGCTAACTAAATGGTCTAGCTAACCATCTAACCACCTAATTGGCCTAACTAAATTATCCTAACCAATCTAGTTAAGCTAACTAAATCTCACTAATCTCAATTAACCATAAACTAATCACCCTAAGAGTAATTAACCTCCTAATTAGAGCTTAGGATGTTAACTGACCGGTTTAGTGAGATAACGGGTCCACGGCAACAGCAGTGCAATGGCGATCGCTCAGAAGGGGTTGAAAAACAGCCAACAAGCCTCACAGCCAAGCTGGAAGTTGGTTCTGTGGAAGGGTTGGCCAAGGTGGTTCGGGCTGAACAACGGCGAGCTAGGCGGAGCGATTGGTCGGGGACGGACGCTGGACGGATTGGGATCGATGGTGGACTAGCTGAACGGGCTGGCGGGCACAAGTAGGGATGGCTCAGGTTGGTGGAGATGGGTGGAAAGAGCTGGTCGACGGGGCTAGCAACTTGGACGGCGCGGACGCGGGACTGGAGGCGTTGGGTCAAGCGACTGTGCAGGGCTGTTGTGTGGTTGAGCGGTGCAGCGGCTAGCTCGAGCGGGATGGATAGGGACGGCTGGAGGTAGAAACTAAAGAAGAAGGAAGAAGAAAGCTTAAGATGTTATGCAGGCTGGTGTCTCACGCATAAAGGGGAACAAGGGAGAAGAAGAGAGGGGACAAAGGAGACAAGGGGGCCAAGAAGTCTTGCTTGTGGCCAATGAGAGCGAAGGGGGAAATATCATTCACTTGAGTGCTTCAACCCCAAAGTCTTTTTCCCTTGTTGTCCAAGCTTCATCCACAAGCTAATTCCCTCACAAATCTTCACCAAATGACTTCAATTTGATGCCCAAAAACAACACAGCAGCAACCCCTACGAAATTCTTGATTTCCATCTTCAATTCCTCAATAATTCAATCCAATTTGGTGACCAAAAATGCCAAGGGGGCAGCCTAAACAAATTTCCGCCATTCCCTTCACCACTTGATCCATTTTGAAGGTAAAAAATCCACATAAAAGTGGCCCTCCGAATTTCTTGAATTTAATTTGCCAAATTTTGATTTTTCCACCAAAATTCCGGGCTCGCTGAAAATTCTTCAAAGGATGAGACGATGTCCTAAAAATAAATCATAACACACTCGAACGTTTAATTCCTGAAACCGAGTTCAATTTTGTTGTTAAAATCAATCGGATGCGATTTTAGCGTGACCTAACCTACCAAGTAGCTTTTAGGGATTTTAGCGTGTTTGACCCGCAGTTGATGATTTCGATCCACGTTTGTGCATCTCTGACTCATAGGCGACTCTTGGTTGTCATAAAAATCTCAATGTTTCAATTACAAGTACTAGAAATCTCTGATGAAACAGGGTCGAATTTTAAGGATGTCACAACTCTTCCCCTCTTATAAAAATTCCGTCCTAGAAATTTAAATCATTACAAGTCTTCTTTAAAAAGGTTGGGGTATTGTCATCTCATTGGTCCTTTGCTTTCCCACGTACCTCATTCTGTTCCGTGGTGTTGCCAGACCACTATGACCAAAGAGATCGTCTTGTTGCACAGCACTTGCTCCTCTTGATCCACGATCTGAACTGATCTCTCCACATACGACACTCTGTCATCTATGTCTAATTCTTCAAAATTTAGCACGCGGGTCGGGTCAAGTTCATACTTTCTCAACATCGACATATGGAAGACGTCATGCACTTGCGCCAGTCTTGGCGGCAACACAAGGCGATACGCCAAAGTCCCAATTCTCTTCAGAATCTCGAAGGGACTGACGTATCTCGGACTCAACTTCCATTTCTTGCCGAAGCGCGAAGTACCCCTCATTGGTGACACTTTAAGGAAGACTTGTTCACCAACTTGGAATTCTAATGGTCTTCGCCGCTTGTCAACATAACTTTTCTGGCGACTCTGAGCGATCTTCAGTCTTTCCCGAATAACTTTGACAGTGTCCACTAACTGCTGAACTAACTCAGGCCCGGTGATCTTTCACTCTCCGACTTCATCCCAACAAACTGGAGTTATGCACACTTTGCCATACAACGCTTCAAATGATGACATATGGATGCTCTGCTAATAACTATTGTTGTAGGTGAACTAAACTAGATGAAATTGTTCCTCCCAGCTTCCCTAGAAATCTAACACGCAAGCTCGCAGCATGTCCTCGAGGGTTTCAATCGTCCTCTTAGATTGGCCATCCGTCTGAGGATGATAGGCCGTACTGTATTGCAGCTTCGTTCCCAAGGTAGTCTGTAAACTTTTCCAAAAGGCTGCTGTGAACTTCGGGTCTCGATCTGATGTAATTGTCACTAGCACTCCATGCAGACAAACTATATGTTGCACGTACAACTCAGCATATCTATCCAATGCAAAATCCTTTCGTACAACGATGAAATGAGCAGACTTCGTCAATCTATCAACTACAGCCTAGATAGAATCATTACCTCGTTGACTCCTCGGTAAACTCATCACAAAATCCATTATGATATGTTCCCATTTCCACTTGGGAATCTCAAGAGGTTGCAACAGTCCTCCCGGCTTATAGTGTTATGCTTTCACTTGCTGGCACGTTAGACACTTGGCGACATGTCTGGCGATATCCGCCTTCATATCGATCCACCAAAAGTGTTGGCACAGATTCTGATACATTTTTGTACTACTTGGATGAATGCTGTAACTGCTACGATGAGCTTCTGACAAGATCTCCTCCTTAAGCTCTTCATCATGAGGTACACACAATCGTCATTGAAAATTTAATGTTCCGTCTTCAGAAATCTGAAAGTCAGCCTTTCTCTTTTCCGCATCCTCTTGCAGAATCTTCTGGATCTCCGGATCTGTCAATTGCAATGTCTTGATCCTTATATGCACCTCCGATTCAATTCTGAGGGTGTCTATAAGGTTTGAAAGGTGGCCTACCTCAAATTTGAAAATCGAATCTCGAGCTCTTTTGAGTAGAATCCACTCCTGAATCACCATCTGCACAGTCGAAAACTTCCAACTCAACGGATCTGTGACCTTGTTAGCTTTCCTGGGATGATACAAGATGTCGCAGTTGTAGTCCTTGAGAAGTTCCAACCAACGACGTTGTCTCATATTCAACTCTTTATGAGAGAATAAGTACTTGAGACTCTGATGGTCTGTAAAGATCTGGAACATTTCTCCACACAAGTAATCATTGTGAGTTCTAAGTCATGCGTTGAGTAATTCAACTCATGAGGTCTCAACTAATGGGACGCGTATGCAACGACTATGCCATGTTGCATTAACACGCAACCCAGTCCTCTGAACGATGCATCACTATAGATCTCATATCCTTCATGACCAGACAGAATTGTCAGTACGGGTGGGGTAGTCAACTTCTATTTAAGCTCTTGGTAACTACGTTCACACTTATCCGTCCATATGAACTTCTCTTCCTTCTTCAGCAGTCGCGTCAGCGGCATGGCTATTGCTGAAAATCCTTCCACGAATCGTCTGTAATAACCTGCCAATCCCAAGAAACTTTTGATCTCTGTCACGGTCGTCGGTCTTAGCCAGTTGATCACAACTTCAATCTTGGTCGGGTCCACATAAATTCCTTCCCCAGAAATCATGTGACCTAAGAAAGCTACACGAGTTAGCCAAAACTTGCACTTACTGAACTTAGCATACGGTCCATGCTTTCACAGAGTCTGAAGCACTATCCTTAAATGTCTTTCGTGCTCCTCAGAACTTCTTGAGTACACTAGGATGTTATCGATAAACACTATCATGAACTGATCTAGATATTCCTTGGATACTCGATTCATCAAATCCATGAAAGCAGCGGGGTGTTAGTCAAACCAAATGGCATTATAGTAAATTCATAAAGGCCGTAACGCATACGGAACGTCGTCTTCGGTATATATTCTTTCCTGATCCTCAACTAATGGTACCATATCCTCAGGTCGATCTTGGAAAATATCGACGCTCCCTGTAGTTGGTCAAACAAGTCGTCAATCCTCGGTAGCGGGTACTTGTTCTTGATCGTCACTTGGTTGAGTTGTCGATAGTTGATGCGAAGACGTAACGAACCATCTTTCTTCCTCACGAACAGAACTGGTGCTCCCCAAGATAATGCACTGTGACATATAAATCCCTTATCCAACAACTGCTGCATCTACATCTTCAATTCCTTCAATTCTAACAACGCCATATGGTAAGAAGCCTTAGAGATTGGTTCCGTCCCGGGGACCAACTCAATCACAAACTTGATCTCCCTTTCTGGGGGCAGACCAGATAATTCCTTAGGAAACACATGAGCAAACTCATGTACTATTGCAATATCCTCCATCTTCGACTCCTCAACTGTCGTATCCACGACAGTCGCCAAGTAACCTTGGCAACCCCCGTCTAACAAACGAGTTGCCTCAAGCGACGAGAGTAAGGTGATCGAGGGTCCTCCTTGACTCCCAACAAACTCGAAACTTTCACCCGATAACATGTTAAACTTAATCGCTTTACGATAACAGTCTACAGTAGCTTGTTGCTTGGTGAGCCAATCCATGCCAATTATTACATCAAAATCATACATAACCAGGACAATCAAATCTATCATTTCCTCTCGCCCACCAATTACCAACTTGCAACTAGGACAGCTTACTGCAAACAACACCTTATCCTTTAACGGGGTAGATATACTAATAACTAACCCCCAACAATTCAAGATTCAACCCTACTAACTTAACATACTACTCAGCAATAAATGGATGCGTAGCTCTAGGGTCAAATAAAGAGCATGGTCGTTTAGCGAGACCGTACCTATGACCACGTCGAGTGAGTCCTCTGCCTGTCGTTGGGTGATAGCATACACCATTCCTTGAGCTGGAGGCCGGTTCAAACCACCCTACAGTGCATTTTGCGGCGCATATCCTTTGTTCTGTCCCATCGATGGCTGCGATAGTTACGATCCCATCGACCTTTGAGGATAATCCTTGACTTGGTAACCTTGCTGGCCACATCCATAACACACTCCCATTTTTTAGAAACATGAGGCTGAACCATGTCGTCTCCCACAGAAATGACACGCACCATTCTAATTTGGTGCTAACTTTCCTATCCCACCCTTTCTGTTGGGCGGAATGGGATACCTTCTTCCGGATATCAGTTTCTTCCCAAACCGATTGCCATCTCTGTTCGACCCAAACTGCGACCTAGACATAGCGGCTCGTTCGTTCAAGTTTCTTTCTATTAGCTGGGCCTACTCATACAAATCATTGTAATCCTTCAGATTGAATGGCACTAGTGGATCCTTCAGCTCTGATCTAAGGCCATCCCTGAACCTCCTAGCTCTGTCCACGGGATTCTCGCTCAACTTGGGGGCGTACTAAGACAGCTCGGCGAACTTCGCCTCGTACTAGTCCACCGACATTAGACTTTGACGAAGGCGTTGGAACTCCGCCATATTCTACTCTTTAGCACAGTTAAAGAAATATTTCCCATTAAATACTTCGACAAAGGCGTTCGACACCGGAACCGTGCCTTCAGGAAACACTCTTCCATTAGTGGCCCTCCACCAAGTAATTGCATTTCCCTGCAACTGGTAGACTGCAAGGACTATCTTATCTTCCTCCGAGCACCTCAATAGTGCGAAGGCCTTCACTAACTCTTGGATCTAGAGGGTTGCAGCCTCGGGATCACCTGCCTCGGTTAAGCTCGGCGGGTTCAATTTCAGAAACTGCTCTACGAGCTTATGCATCAGTCGATCACCAATCACATTCTCAGGTGGAACCTCGGCAGCTGCGGCGACAGTGGCATTAGCGGCGGCGGCGGCATTAGCGGCACTAGTGGCGGCGGCTGTAGCGACGACTTGATTCTAGGCCTGCTGCCCCATCAAATTCCCCAACATCTCGAGCGCCTGGACGATCCCATCTATTCTTGGATCACCCGATGCTACTACACCAGTATCAACCTGCGGCGGTACTCTTCCACTCGTGCTAGCCTGACCCGGCTCTCTTCCTCGGGTACCGACCTTAGTCGGCATTCTACCCCGAGTGACTAACGTTACTATCCTCTTCCTAGGAGTTCTCTGCTCCTGATCGCGCATAGTGCAAATTCTTTATAGAACCTACTTTCCAATTCCACGCAAAATTAGAAAACTGAGCGACCCACACAAAGTAATCTATCAATCAGTTATCAATCACATGCATCTACATAAAAAAAAAAAAAAAAAAAGGGTCTTTCCTACTAACTATCCCATAACCCATCGCACCTTATCACTTCAAACACTGAATAGCTTTGATATCACTTCGGGTGGGGAGGTCACACCCCGAACCTCAGGCACTCATACATCCATCGGTGGTCGACTAAAATGCGAAATTCCCAGGACGCGTTGCTGACCCATTTAATTTTATGCACATGTTGAAGCGAACTAATAACTCCACACATCAATCAAACATGGGATAGTAAAGCAGGACAACCAATTTTCACAAAACATATTTTATAAACAAACCAAGTTATATACATAAGTCGAAACCTAAAAGAAGCTACCAGGCTAATTCTACCTACTTAGGATCTGGGTCTACTACGACATCGTCAGGGATGTCAATGTCTAAAGGGTCAGCCACTTCTACTGCAGGCTCCTTAGCCTTGGGCAACTAGTTCGCCTTGATATTAGCCAAAATATCGGTGTCATACACGAGGTCGAGATCCACCACATACTCGACATCGATGGCAGGCCCATCGAAACCATCCAGGGGGCTCTCCCGAAAATCGTTGGGCCCGTGACAGAACCACGCTTTGAATCGGTGAGGTACCAACTGAGGTAGACCCTCATCGACTCAAATGGTAGTCACGACGAGCTCACGGGTCCAATCAGGGGTCCTGTGGATAGGGAGTATGGTACGCTGGGTCTCCGCCTCTCATGGCCACCCAAAACAGACGTGGCGCACCTCCATCTAAGTACCTATAAATATTTAAACCACAACGGGGTGAGATAAAATCTCAGTGAGTCTACACCCTAAACCCCGATTAGGATGAAAATTCACCTAGAGGCAGCCTAAGCATACACCATATAATACTTACCTCGCCTCAGCACCTCCCTACACGTTAGTACATCATATATATCATATATGAACGCAATAAGCGTAAACCAATAATTATAACACCTCATCATATCTCAATCAATCATAGGGGTCCAGATTATAAGGCCAAACCATTATGACACATCTCATTCCGCGCCACACAATTGTCCCATAATCAGGCGTGGCTATTTCAATCACTCAAGAGTGTTACAATTATTTACGACCCAATGACCATAGCCAACTCAACAGTTAGCGGTCATCCTACATAAAAGGGCGTCGTCCCATTTCGTCGGGCACGACAACATCTACATCAAGATAGCATTCCCAAAGGAGCATCGGCCCAGCCTCCACTACGACCGGTATCCGTTGACATAGGGCATCTGAACTTAATTAGGCATCATGATGGTTTTCGATAGTGACCATACGCACATCCAATCTCGGCTAAGGATATCATGTTTTGCACTCAAATGCCTCAATTTCAAATAATGTACTTGGCCTATTTTCTTCATATTAAAAAAAAAAACACCCAGTAAAATAATTGTGCGTGGTCACATAGTCAAATCGAACCATAAAGCATGTTATTCGCCCATTTTAAAATTTCACGATTTTATATGGTATCTAAAATATTTTTTTGTGTCAAAACCCGACACCCGGTATTTTTATAATTAAATACCAAAAATTCATATTTTTGAAATAATAATTCAATAATCATCATCGAGCACTCAATTGCATAAATTAGCAATCAATTTCACCAATCAACGCAACCATGATGATCAACGTAAAATTCTTACAACTGACTATCCCGGTATAATTTACGCTAATTAATAATTAATTAAATAAATTGCAAAATATTTAAATTAAAACACTCAATTAAATTAACATAAGCTAACCAAGTTAATCTACTTAAACTAATTTAACTAATTTAACTAACTAACTACATTAAATAATTAAGATGACTAAATGGTCTAACTAACCATCTAACTACTTAATTGGCCTAACTAAATTATCCTAACCAATCTAGTTAAGCTAACTAAATCTCACTAATCTCAATTAACCCTAAACTAATCCCCGTAAGAGTAATTAACCCCATAATTAGAGCTTAGGATGTTAACTCACCAGTTTAGTGAGATAACGGGTTCACGGCGACAGTGGCGCAACGGCGATCAAAACCCAGGCCTACGGTGACACCAAATGATGCTTGGAAGGGGCTAAAAAAATAGCCAACAAGCCTCACAGCTAAGTTGGAAGTCGGTTCTGTGGAAGGGCTGGCTGAGGTGGTTCAGGGTGAAAGGCGGCGAGCTAGGCGGAGTAGCTAGTCGGGGACGAACACTTTTAGGGCTAGGACCGATGGCAGACCAGCTGGACGGGCTGGCGGGCACGAGCATGGATGGCTCAGGTTGGCGGAGATGGGCAGAAAGAGCTAGTCGACGAGGTTGGCAGCTCAGATGGTGCGAACGCAGGACTGGAGGCGCGGGGTCAAGCGGTTGTGCAGGGCTACCGTGTGGTCAGCATTGAGCGCAACGGTAGGGATATCAAATCCCTAGATGGGACCTACACTATACCCATTGAGTCCATAGCAGTACCACGCCCTGAATCGAAGGGGTACCCTCTCAGGCAGGCCCTCATCGACCCAAATGGTGGTCACCACTAACTCATAGACCCAATGACTACTGGGGACTGGGATGTCCATACCCTGCTCAGTAATAGCCCGCAGCTGTCCAAAACATTCCGAAGGAACCACCATCTAAGGACTTGAAAATATTGAGCCACGATGGGGTGAGACAATGTCTCAGCAAGTTCACCCCCTAAACTCCGACTAGGAAGGAAATACGTCTAAAGGCAGTATATGCACACAAAAGACAAAGGACTTACCTTGCCTCAATTCCTTCCTGCACGTCAGTACAATTCATATACACAATCAATCGATTCAAACCAATCGATCAATCCAACCATTCAATCAATACCATCTATCAATCAATATCATCTATCAATCCATTCGATACCATCATTGCTCACACAAGCTGAAATAGATGGTTATAGCTCTCACAAGTTGATATATATAGATGGTAGCTCGTACAAGCTGATATATAGGTAGTAGCTCGCACAAGCTTATATAGTATACTACTCTCATAAGCTGACATATCAAAGCGCACATAGGCCAGTATAGTATACTGCTCTCACAAGTTGATAGATAGATGCTCGCACAAGCTGACGATAAATGTTCACACAAGCTGACATACAATAATACTTTCATAAGCTGACGATTCATCATGTTAAAAATACCCGATAAAGATAATCGTGTGTGGGTACACCGTTGGCCCGAGCAAAAAATGCAATATCTTTATTTTATAAAATATCACTATTTATATAGTGCGTAAACACATTTTCGGTGTTGAAAACTGACGCCCGGTATTTTCATTAGACAATATCGAAATTCCACAATTTTGGAATAAATACCCAAAATTACAACTACCACTCAATTTGCACAAATTAGCACTCAATTAAATAAACCAAGCACACCATTGCAATCAATACAAAATTCTGGTCATTGACTATCCCGGTGTAATTTCCAGAAAATAATAAATAATTAAATAAATACCAAAAATAATTAAATAAATGCAATTAATTACCATAAATAGAAACTTAGGAACGCTTAATTAAACATCGAAACAGGCTCGAAAAATTCCCAAACATATCTAGATAAATAGTACAACTTATCTAGTCTCTAATTAAGTCGTTCTAACCACCTAACATGCAAAATCGAATAATTAAATTTCTAATCCGTTCTAACTAACCACCTAAACCATACTTAGCCTAAACTAATCAACTCTTAAACATAATTAACTCCCTAAGCAAAGTTTAGCAAATAAACTGACCGATTTTGCGATCCAGTGAGTCCACGGCGACGGCGACGTGGAAACGAGCGACAAACCTCCTAGCAGCGACACCAAACAAGGCCCGAAAGAGGCCTAAAACAGCCCACGAAGGCTCACGGCTGGCTGGGCTTCTCGATTCTGTCCAAGGACCGAGCAAGATAGAACAAGGCTGGAAATCGCAAGGGATGGGCGTACAGGGCTGTAATGGGCGAGAAGGTGCAACGACGGGTGACGGCGGCTACTAGACAACGTCAACGGGGCTCCGGCTGAGCCCTACGGTGACTAGGGAGGCTGAGGGTAGGCAAGACGGCCACACAGGATGCACGAAGCAGCACGCGAGCGAGGGCGGCAACGATGAGCTCAAGCGGCATCCAGCGGCTTGGCGAGCGTGCGACGGGCTAAGGGGGAAGCTTGGCTAGTTTCTCTGTGACTTTGGAGCTCAAAAGGTCTGAAAATGGAGAAAGCAAGTCTGCTAAAGAAGAAGAAGACAGCTAAAGACTTTGAGGGACCCAATTGCCTAAATATCTCTTAGTTTGATCATTGCTTGGCCCCCACTTGCCTTGGCTGTCATCCAAGCTAATTTGCAGCCCACAACCCTCCCTTAGAAGCTTCATTAATGCCTCAAATGTTGCACACCAAGGGACCTACGAATTTTGCACCAAATTCCGCCAAATTGAACCCAGTTCCTCTCCAATTAAGCCTAAATCAGTCCCTATAAATTCAACCAAGATGTCCTCGACTGATCCCCTAATTTTTCCGATAAAAAACGGCCCTATATTGAATTTTCGCCAAAAATCCCAGTTTGTAGAAAAATCTTCGAAGGATGAGTCGACGTTCCTAAAATGAATCGTTACATGACAGAACTTTCAATTTTTTAAATCGGGTTCAAATTCGTGATTAATTTCAATCTGGCGCAATTTTAGCATGACCTAGCCTACCATGTAGCTTTTAGGAATTTTTAGTGCAATTGACCCGTGGTTAATTATTTTCGAGCCACAATGTACATTTTCGACACATAGGCGACTCTCGATTGTCATGAAAATCTCGATATTTCGAATATGGACACAAGGTATCAAAACGACTGAAAAATTGGTCTAGTGCCTATTGACAAGAATTTTGCAATCAGGTGGAATCACCCACACTTTGATCTCATATCTCAGTCGAATCGACCTATCTCTATTCTCTAATCAATTTTTAATTGTGCCGTAAAGATCTCTGCAGATTAGCACGATCGAGCAGTCGATTCCTAGTCGAATTCTCAAGTCTATTGTGTTAAAAATCCCTTAATGGCTTCACCAGATAAACTAGTTATCTCATGAGCGATCAACTCAGGGAATAGAACTATAGGCGCGTCAATGAAAAGCCCAATTCATTCAATTGAAAACAGAACCTGAAATTCAGGATGTCACAACTCTTCCCCTCGTAAAACTTTCGTCTTCGAAATTAAACCATTACAAATCTTTAAACAAAAAGATGGGGGTATAGTCATCTTATCGAATCTTCACTTTCCCAGGTTTCTCCTTCGATGCCGTGGTGTTGACAAACCACTTTAACCAACGGAATTGTCTTGGTGCACAGAACATGTTCCTTGCGATCTACGATTTGAACTAGTCTTTCCACATACAAAACTCTGTTATCCACGTCTAATTCCTCAAAATTTAGCACGTGAGTCGAGTCAGGCTCATACTTCCTCAACATCGACATGTGAAAGACATAATGCACTTGCGCCAACCTCGGCGACAATGCAAGACGATACGCTAGAGTCCCTAGCCTTTCCAAGATCTCAAAGGGACCTACGTACCTCGGACTTAGCTTCCCTTTCTTGCCAAAGTGCGAAGTACCCCTTATCAGCGACACCTTTAGAAAGACGTGTTCACCAACTTGGAATTCCAGTGGTCTCCGGCGCTTATCTACATAGCTTTTCTGGCAGCTCTGAGCAGTCTTTAATCTGTCTCTGATGACTGCAACTGCATCCACTGACTACTGAACTAACTCTGTGCCTGTGATCTTTCGCTCTCTAACCTCATCCCATCAAACTATCGTTCTGCACGCTCTACCATACAACGCTTCAAAAGGAGCCATATGAATGCTCTGCTGGTAGCTGTTGTTGTAGGCAAATTCAACAAGATGAAGTTGTTCCTCCCAGCTTCCCTTGAAGTCCAACACGCAAGCTCGCAGTATGTCTTCGAGGGTTTGAATTGTCCTCTCAAACTAGCCATCTGTCTAAGGATGATAGGCCGTACTATACTGCAGCTTCATTCCCAAGGCGGTCTGCAAACTTTTCCAAAATGCAACTATGAACCTTGGGCCTCGATCAGTAATCGTCACTGACACTCCATGTAGACGAACAATCTAACGCACGTATAACTCGGCATGCCTGTCCAAGTCAAGATCATTTCGTACAGCGATGAAGTGAGCCGACTTCGTAACTCTGCATGCCTGTCCAAGTCAAGATCCTTTCGTACAACGATGAAGTGAGCCGACTTCGTTAGTTTGTCGACCACTACCCAAATAGAATCATTACCCCTCTAACTCCTTGGTAAGCCTGTCACAAAGTCCATGGTGATGTGTTCCCATTTCCATTCGGGAATCTCAAGAGGTTGCAGAAGTCCTCCCGGCTTACAATGTTCTACCTTTACTTGCTGACACATCAGACACTTGACGACATGCTTGGCGATGTCCACCTGCATACCAAACCACCAATAGTGTTGACGCAAATTTTGATACATTTTTGACTATCAGGATGAATATTGTAACTGCTACGATGAGCTTCTGACAAGATCTCCTCTTTAAACTCTGCATCGTAAGTACACACAATTGTCCTCGGAACCTTAGTGTTCCATCATCAGAAATCCGAAAGTCAGCCTTTCTCTTATCGGTATCCTCTTGCAGGATCTTTTGAACATCCGGGTCTATCAACTAAAGCGTCTTGATTCTGATCTGCACTTCCGGCTCAATTATGAGGGTGGCCATAAGATTCGAAAGGTGGCTTACCTCAAATTTGAAAACCGAATCTCGAGCCCTCTCGAGTAAAATCCATTCCTTAACCATCAATTGCGTAACTGAAGACTTCCAACTCAGCGCGTCTACGACCCTATTCGCATTTTCAAGGTGATACAGAATATCACAATCATAGTCCTTCAGAAGTTCCATCCAGTGACACTGTCTCATATTCAACTCTTTCTGAGAGAATAGATACTTGAGACTCTGATGGTCAGTGAAGATTTGGAATCTTTCTCCACACAAATAATGTCTCTAAATCTTCAAAGCGAAAATGATTACTGCAAGTTCTAAATCATGCGTTGGGTAATTCAGCTCATGAGATCTCAACTGACGGGACGCATATGTAACAACCCTACCATGTTGCATCAACACGCAACCCAGTCCTCTAAACGACACATCACTATAGATCTCGTATCCTCCATGACCAAATGGTATGGTCAACACAGGTGCGGTAGTTAGCTTCTGCTTAAGCTCTTGGAAACTACGCTCGCACCTATCTGTCCACACGAACTTCTCTTCCTTCTTCAATAGTCGGGTCAACGGTGACGCTAACACTAAAAATCCTTTCACAAACCTTCTATAGTAACCTGCCAAACCCAAAAAGCTTCTGATCTCTGTCACGGTTGTCAGTCTTGGTCAGTTGATAACTGTTTCAATCTTGGTCGGGTTCACGGAGATTCCTTCGCTTGAAATCACATGACCTAGAAATGCAACACGAGTCAACCAAAACTCGCACTTACTGAACTTAGAGTACAACTCATGGTTCCTCAGGGTCTGAAGTACCATCCTCAAATGCCTCTCGTGCTCCTCTAAACTTCTCAAATATACCAAGATATCGTCGATGAACATGATCACGAACTAATCTAGGTATTCTTTGAACACTCGGTTCATCATATCCATAAAAATAGCTGGGGCGTTCATCAAACCAAACGGCATTACAGTGAAGTAATAATGGCCGTATCGAGTATGAACCACTAACTTTGGTATGTCCTCATTTCTGATCCTCGGCTGATAATACCCTGTCCTCAAGTCAATCTTTGAAAATATCGACGCTCCTTGTAACTAGTCAAACAAGTCGTCGATCCTTAGGAGTGGATACTTGTTCTTGATCGTCACCTGATTAAGTTGACGATAGTCGATGCACCGGCGCAATGAACCATATTTTTTCTTCACAAACTGAACCGGTGCTCTCCAAGGTGATGCACTAGGACATATGGATCCCTTATCCAACAATTCTTACATCTGCACCTTCAGTTTTTTCAACTCAGACAATGACATCCGGTAAGGAGCCTTAGAGATTGGCTCTGTCCCAGGTGCTAACTCGATCACGAATTCTATCTCTTTATTTGGCGGCAAGCCTAGCAAGTCTTTTGGAAACACATCTAGAAATTCTTAAACTACTGAGATATCTTCGATCTTCAGCTCCTCAACTGTCGTATCTACGACAGTCGCTAGGTAACCTTGACAACCCCCGTCTAACAAACAGGTTGCCTCAAGCGACGAGATTAAGGAAATCGAGGGTCCTCCTCAACTCGCAATAAACTTGAAACTTTCACCCGATAACGAGTTAAATTGAATTGTTTTACGATAGCAATCCATCTTAGCTCGTTGCTTAGTGAACCAATCCATGCCAATTATCACATCGAAATCATACATGGCTAGGACTAACAAATCTATCTTGCCCTCTCATTCACCAATCATTAACTTGCAACTAGGACAACCCAATGCAGCTAACACCTTATCTTTTAATGGTGTAGATATGCTAACCACCGACTCCAATAACTCATAACTCAATCCTACCAGCTTAACAAATTGCTCGGCTATAAACGAATGAGTCGCACTAGGATGAAATAAAGAATAGGTAGCATAGTCGTTCAGCGAACGCTGAAACCATACCTATAATCACATCTGGCGAGTCCTCTACCTATCCTCTCGTGATGACGTACACTCTCCCTTATGCTGGAGGTCTGTTTTGTTCTCCCTACTGTGCAATTTGTTGCACGAACCTTCTATTTTGACCCATCAGCAACGGCGATGGTAACAGCTGTAGTCCCCTCGGTCTTTTAAGACAGTCTCTAGCCATGTGACCCTATTGGCCACATTCAAAACAAACGCCCATCCTTAGATGGCATAGGGTCAAACCGTGTCGCCTTCCATAGAGCGACACACACCATTCTGATTCGGCGCTGACTTGCCAATTCCACCCTTCCTATTAGGCGGAATATTGAACCTTCCTCTGGTCATAGGCTTTTTCCTATACCGGTTCCTATCTCTATGTGAACTGAACCTCGTCCTAGATGAGGCGGCTTGTTCACTCAAACTTCTCTCTATTAGCTGGACCCAACTATACACCTCATTATAGTCCTTCAGATCAAGCGGCACTAGTGGGCTCTTCAGTTCTAGTCGAAGGCCGTTCCTAAACCTCTGAGCTTTGTCTTCGGGATCTTCCACCAATCTTAGAGCATAATGAGACAATTCTACGAACTTGGCCTCATACTGATCTACTGTCAGCATTCCCTAGCGGAGGCACTAAAATTCCTCCATCTTCTGTTCCTAGGCGCTACCCGAAAAATACTTGTTGTTAAAGGCTCTGAGGAAAGCATTCCACACCAGGACTATGCCTTCCAGAAATACTGTGCCTCTGGTGGCCCTCCACTAAGTATTCGTGTTACCCTGCACCTGGTATACTATCATAACAACTCTTTCCTCCTCATTGCACATCAGCAGTGTAAAGGCTTTCTCTAGGTCTTAGATCTAGAGCGATGCAGTCTCGAGATCTCTAGCACTGGTGAACCTCGGCGGGTTCAGCTTCAAGAACTACTCCACGAGCTTATGAATCGGTCTCTCTCTCTCCCTCCACGACTACGTTCCTAGCTGGAACTTCGGCAGGTGCAGCAGCAGTTATGGCATCGGCGGCGATGGCAACGGCAGCAGTAGCAACAGCTATAGCAACGGCGGTAGTGGCGACGGCTTGATTCTAGGCCTGCTGCCCCATCAGTGCTCCCATTGCTTCAAGCGCTTGTATGATCCTTTCGATCCTAAGATCACTAGGGGCTGCTACCCCAACACCAACCAGAGGCGATGCTACTCCACTAGCGCTAGCCTAAGCTAGCACTCGACCACGACCCCTTACTGACCCTCATCGACATCCTACCCCGAGTAACAAGTCCTATGGTTCGCTTTTTAAGAGTTATTTATTCCTGATCACTCATTATGCAGATTCTTTACAGAAACTTGCTTTCCAGTTCCACACAGAATTAGAAGCTAAGTGATCACACCAAACAATCTACCAGAATGCTATCACTAAAATGCACAAGCATGAAATAAAGGCAATTCTTACCAACTATCCCATAAATCATCGCATCTTATCACTCCAACTATCGACCGGCTCTAATACCACTCCGGGCGAGGATGTCATGCCCTAATCCTCGAGCGCGTGCCCATCCCTCGGTGGTCAATAAAATTTGCGACGTCCCAGGACGCATCGCCGACCCATTCATTCTAATGCGCATGCGAAAGCATATAAATAAATCCCCAGACAGCATAAAGATGGGATAGAAAAAGCAAGATCACAATTTTGCAACCAAAACACACATTTATATACAACCGACTAGTTTATATACAATATTAGTCTATATACAGAAGTCTGCAAAAGACTGGCTCTTAAAACGAAGCTATCTTATGATTAGCTAGCCGGACACATTTGCTGATCCTTCAATCTCCATGGGCTCCGGGGGCGTCGGGTCCTCTACAGCACCATCAGGAGGGTCAGCTGCGTTCTCACCCAAAGTAGCCTTGAGCGCAACGGCAGGGATATCAAATCCTTGGATGGGACCTACCCTATACTCATTGAGTCCATGGCAGTACCACGCCCTGAATCGATGGGGTACCCTCTCAGGTAGGCCCTTATCGACCCAGATGGTGGTCACCACTAGCTCATAGACCCAATGACTACCGAGGACTGAGACGTCCATACCCTGCTCAGTCATAGCTTGCGGCTGTCCAAAACATTCCGGAGGAACCGCCATTTAAGGACTTGAAAATATTGAGCCCACGACAAGGTGAGACAATGTCTCAGCAAGTTCACCCCCTAAACTTCGACTGGGAAGGAAATACGCCTAAAGGCAGTCTATGCACACACAAGACAGAGGACTTACCTTGCCTCAGTTCCTTCCTGCACATTAGTACAATTCATATACTCAATCAATCGATTCAAACCAATCGATCAATCCATCCATTGAATCAATACCATCTATCAATCAATACCATCTATCAATTCATACCATCTATCAATCCATTCGATATGGTCACTACTGACACAAGCTAAAATAGATGGTTATAGCTCTCACAAGCTGATATATATATATATATATATATATATATATATATATATATATATATATATGGTAGCTCGCACAAGCTGATATAGTATACTGCTATCACAAGCTAACATATTAAAGCACACATAGGCTGATATAGTATACTGCTCACACAAGCTGACAGATAATTGCTCGCATAAGCTAACGATAAATGCTCACACAAGCTGACATACAATAATGCTCTCACAAGTTGACGATCCACCGTGTTAAAAATACCCAATAAAGATAATCGTGTGTGGATACACGGTTAGCTTAAGCCAAAAATGCAATATCTTTCATTTAGAAAATCCTACTATTTATATAGTGCGTAAACACATTTTCGACGTTGAAAATTGATGCTCGGTATTTTCATTAGAAAATACCGAAATTCCACAATTTTGGAATAAATACCCAAAATTACAATTACCACTTAATTTGCACAAATTACCACTCAATTAAATAAACCAAACACACCAAAATTCTGGTCACTGGCTATCCCGGTATAATTTTCGAAAAATAATAAATAATTAAATAAATACCAAAAATAATTAAATAAATGAAATTTTTACCATAAATAGAAACTTAGGCCGAAAACGTTTAATTAAACACCGAAACGAGCGTGAAAAATTCCCGAACCTATCTAGATAAATAGTACAACTTATCTAGTCTCTAATTAAGCCGTTCTAACCACCTAACATGCAAAATCGAATAATAAAATCGATAATCCGTTCTAACTAACCACTTAAACCATACTTTGCCTAAACTAATCAACCCTTAAGCATCATTAACTCCTTAAGCATAGTTTAGCAAGTAAACTCACCGGTTTTGCGATCCGGTGAGTCCACGGCGACGGTGACGCGGAGACGAGCGACAAACCTCCCAGCGGCGACACCAAACAAGGCCCAGAAGAGGCCTAAAACAGCCCACGAAGGCTCACGGCTGGCTAGGTTTCTCGGTTCTGTCCAAGGACCGAGCAAGCTGGAACGGGGCTGGAAACGGCAAGGGACGGGCGGACGGGGCTACAATGGGCGAGCAGGGGCGATGACGGCTACTGGACGGCGTCGACAAGGCTCCTGCTGAGCCTTACGGCAACCAGAGAGGCTCAGGGCAGGCGAGACAAGCACACGGGATGCGCGAAGCTACGCGCGAGCGGGGGCGGCACCGATGGGCTCAAGCGGCGGTCCGGCGGCTTGGCGGGCGTGCGACAAGCTAGGGGGAGGCTTGGCTAGTTTCTCTGCAACTTTGGGGCTCAAAAGGTCTAAAAATGGAGAAAGCAAGTTTGCTAAAGAAGAAGAAGAAGAAGACAGCTAAAGACTTGGAGGGACCCTCCAAGGGTTGTTGTCCCTTTTCTTCTCCAACTCAGTCTGCTTTCTCCATTTCCAAGCCATTTGAAGCTCGAGAGTTGCAAAGAAAACCAAGCCAGCCACCCCATGCCCGTCGCATGCTCACTTGCCATCGTCGCACCTCACCGCGCCGCCCGCGAGCCCCGCGAGTCGTGCTCCACCCGTCTCGCTTGTCCTGCCCGTCTCGCCTCCAACCGTGTGTCGCAACCATCTCAAGCCCCTGTCCAGCTTCGCCAGCCACCGTGAGCTGCCATTCGAGCCGTCGGAACCACCGCCTGCCTCCGCCCAGGTCGCTGCAACCTTCGCCGGTCCTTTCTTGCCGAACCAACCGTTGTTTTTAGCTTGTTCGGCCAAGAGAAGAAGCCGAAAGCCAGCAAGGGCTTTGAAGCTTCGAGGCCCATTTCCAGGCTTTTCTGGGCCTTGGTTGGTGTTGTCGCAAGGGTGTTTGTCACCCGCCTTCACATCCCCGTCGTCGTGGACTCATCGGATTTCAAAACCGGTGAGTTTACTCACTAAACTCTACTTAGAGAGTTAATTATGCTTAAAGGTTGATTAGTTTAGACTAAGCATGATTTATGTGGTTGGTTAGAACAAATTAACGATTTAATTACTTGTTATTGCATGTTAGGTGGTTAGACCGGCTTAATTAGCGACTAGATAGGTTGTATTATTTATCTAGATAGGTTCGGAATTTTCCGGGCCCGTTTTGGTATTTAATTAGGCTTTTCCGGCCTAAGTTTCTATTTATGGCATTTAATTGTATTTATTTAATTAATTTTGGTATTTATTTAATTATTTATTATTTTTTGGAAATTATACCAAGATAGCCGGTGACCGGAATTTCGTGCTGATTGTAATTGTGTGATTGGTTTATTTAATTGAGTGCTAATTTGTGCAAATTGAGAGAGAATTATAATTTTGGGTATTTATCCCAAAATTGAGTAATTTCGATATTTAATTGGAAAATACCGAGCGTTGGTTTACAACGTCAATAATGTGTTCATGGACTATTATAATTAGTGGGATTTTCTAAAAAAAAAGATATTGTGTTTTTGGCTTAGGCCGATCGTATACCCACACACGATTATTTTTATTCGGGTATTATAAAAACGGTGAATTGTCCATTGATGAGAACAGTATACTATATCAGCCTATGGGCCTTGATATATCAACTTCGGTGAGTAGTATACTATAGCAGCTTTGGTTAGCATTATAGATATCTATCAACTTCGGTGAGCTATATTATCTAGCATCTTTGGTGAGCATTATAGATATCTATTAGCTTCGGTGAGCTATATTATCTAGCAGCTTTGGTGAGCATTATAGATATCTATCAGCTTCGGCAAGCATCTATTATATCAATTTCGGTGAGCAATATAGATATATAGCAGCTTCGGTGAGCATTATTATATATTTATTAGCTTCGGTGAGCTATACCATCTATTCTCAGCTTGGGTGAGCAGTGTTTATATCGATCGAATTTTATGGATGGTATTACTGGTATGGAATCGAGTGGATCAATTGATCGATGATTTGATTCGAATTGAAGTGATTGGTTGAGAATATGAATTGTACCGACTTGCAAGAAGGAACTGAGGTAAAGGTAAATCCTCTATCTTGTGTTTGACTAGATGGCTTTTAGGCGTATTTCCTTCCTAGTTGGAATTTAGGGGGTGGACTTGTTGAGACGATGTCTCACCCTATCGTGGGCTAACATTTTGAGGTCCTTAGAGGACTTGTAGCTCCTCTACCTTTTGTGGACCTTGTGAATAGACTAGTATTGTATATGACCTAGTCTGATGTGTATAAAAACGTGTCGTGGTTTTCAAAATTTGTGGCCCTGCTTTTCTATCTCATCTTTGTGTTGTCTGGGGATTTATTTATACGCTTCCGCATGTGCATTAAAATGAATGGGTCGGTGACACATCCTGGGACGTCGCAATTTAATCGACCACCGGGGGATGGGCATGCGCTCAAGGATTGGGGCGTGACAATACTTCCCTTTCTTCTTTTTCAGTAAGGGACAATTTGGCCTGATGTGTCCCTTTTTCTTACACTCGAAACATATTATATCTTTACTTGTTTCAACATCTTCCATTGGTCTTTTCTAGAAATTTTGCATGCTTTGTTTCTTCCGGTTCAGCCTTCTTCCTTTCCTATTCAGGTTTTTGAATTTCTTTATCATAAGGGCCAACTCCTCATCATCCATGTCATCATCCATATATGTATCATCAGAATCAACATTAGACTTTAATGCAATCGATTTCTTACCTTTTCGGTCTTCCTCATCATTGATTTGCTCCACTTCGTACGATTGAAGTGTACCTATCAGTTCGTTAACAGATAGAGACATGATTCCAGTCCTTTGAAAGTCCACATAGTAGTTTGTTGACTTTCATTGGTCCAGAAATTGGTTGACCTTGATAAGCCAAGCCATTTACAATTTTTGTAAAGCAACTGAACATATCACAAATAGATTCTCCAGGCTTCATTCTTAAAGACTCATATTGTCCAATTAGAATATTTATCTTTGTCTCCTTCACACGATCAGTCCCCTCGTAAGTGACGTGAAGTCTATCCTAAACTTCTTTTGCTATTTCACAGGAGGAGATTCTGTTGTATTCAGTGGGAGACAAAGCACAGTATAAGGAATAAATAGCTTTAGCATCAAGAGCCTGTCTCTTGATAATTTTAGCTTGAGTGGATTCATCGGTATCTTTTTCTATCACTTCTTTCCCTTTGTCTGAAGCTGGTGTTGCCTTTGGATTGATTCCTTTTTCAATAACATCCCATTCCAGAAGATCTTTGGATCTTAGGAATGCCTTCCGTCGCGACCTCTCTTTCACCATTTGGGGGAAAAGAAAGATGGTTTAGGGGTATTTGCCTAAATAGGCGGACCAATGGCCCTAAATTAGGCACGAGCTCTCCCAAGCCCATACCTCGCGCGACGTTGGATTTTATATTTTAGTTCTTAACTGATGTGGACATCGAGCCATATCGATGAGGAGGTGCTAAGGACCCATTGTCTATTCCTACTGGTTCGATCACTCGAGCACGGGCCAAGCAATTTAGGCAAGCTGTTGGTGTCATGGTTCGTGATCTTCAGCGTGGAGAGAGAGAGAGAGAGAGAGATATATATATATATATATATATATATATATATATTCTTGTTTAGGAATATTCTAGAATATGACGCATTATATTTCTAGGGTTGGTTTTAGGGTTTGTGTGGCGGCTAGAAGGCCTATATATAAGACCGATTGAATTTCTTTGGGGACAGATATATTTTACTTTGAGAAATAATTGAGAGATTCTCTTCTACTGTTCTTTTGAGGACTTGACCTAATCAAGATTCCCTTGTGACGGTCGATTTGACTTATCGAGCGAGATAGCGAATTCTTTCGCTCGTGGCGTCTATAACGTTGGTTGGTTGACACGTGTTCGTCAACAGGTCACATTCATACCGAGGTTGCCAATCACAGGTTTGATTGGAGGTCGAGGTTTGCAATTCGCACCATCTAGGCCTTCGTAGAACGATCCTTCCGCAGCGATTCACATCATTTGGTATCAGAGCTTGCTTCTACAAGGTCTATTTATCTTTGATTTTCTGTTTATATTCAGCAATTTGAGATTAATTAAGCTAGGGTTTCGGTTCTAGCCAATTTAGGGAATTCGATTGCTTTTGTGCTTCCCTACGAAGTTGTTTGCTGTTAGTTTTAATTTTTTCTAGCATCTTAAATTGTATCTGAGTTCGTCAAAAAAAAAAGTTCGTCAAAAAAAAAAGAAGAGAAAGAAAATGCACAAAAAAAAGTGCACAAGAAAAAAAAACAGATTCAGCAGAAAAAAAAAATAGCCGAACAAAAAAAAAATCAAGAAGGCGACTCGTTTGTTAGTGGACCGAATTGAAACAAAATCAGTAGTGATTTGCGTTTCAATTGGAATTTCGAAAGTTGTACTTGTTGGTTTGACATTGTTACTTGTTGAAACAAAATCAGCAGTGATCTAATCTTGTTTGATTAGTTTGATTGATTGTCGTGAGAGGGTTGAGAGATAGGTTTTGAGTCCAATAAAGAGCTTGTGAAAAGAGAATACGAGAGGAAAAAGGCAAGAGTGTGTGAGTTTAATTGAGGGTAAAAAAAAAAAGCCTAGACTTGAGTTAAACACGTGGGGAGTGACAAACACCTTGAGAGAAACACGTTAGGGAGCGATTGGTGAGGATTTTTGTGACTAACGTTTATTTGCAGGTCTAAAATATGTCGCGCGAAGAAAGCGTGAATCAAAGGGAAGTTGACTCCATACGAAGGGATGAAGCGCTCGTGGAAAGCATCCAACAATTGAGGGTCGTAGTGGAGGAACTTTGTGGCCGAATGATAGGGAATGGCATGAGGGTTGATGGTGACCGAGAGATACCCCGAGGAAGGCCGCAGCATCAGCGAGATGCCTCTAGAACACAACCTAGAAGGCAGCGGCATTATGATGATGATGAGGCTAACACGGAGGATGATCGAGATGCTCAATTTGGAAGGTGGAATGGAGCCCGAGGGTTTAGACACCGAGAAGATAATGAACTTGGCAATATCAAGATGAAGATTCCTTCTTTCCAAGGAAAGAATAATCCCGATGCGTATCTAGAGTGGGAGAAACGCATAGAGATGGTATTTGATTGCCAACGATACTCCGAGCTCAAAAAGGTAAAAATTGCAGCTGTTGAATTTACTGATTATGCTATAATTTGGTGGGATCAACTTGTGACTAGTAGAAGGTGCAATGGTGAAAGACCGATAGAGACGTGGGATGAGATGAAAGCGGTGATGAGGAGGCGTTTTGTACCAAGTCATTACCATCAAGATTTGTTTCAAAAGTTACAAAATCTCACACAAGGCAATAAGAGCGTGGAAGAGTATCACAAGGAGATGGAGATTGCCATGATCCGTGCTAATGTGGTGGAGGATCGTGAGGCCACAATGTCAAGATTTTTGAGTGGTTTGAGTCAAGACATAGCAAGGGTGGTGGAGCTGCAACACTATGTTGAATTGGAGGAATTAGTGGACAAAGCCATCAAAGTTGAGCGGCAATTGAAGTTGGATCGAAATCACAAGAGTGGAGGAGGTTCAAATCAGAATTGGAGATCCAATTGGAAGAGAGATGAGAAGCCGAATTGGAGAGGAAACAACACCAAAACCGAAACCTCGAAGGAGAAGGAGAGGGATGGTAAAGTTGGAACGAATCCGGCTTCAGGTAAAACCGAAAACCCTAACACTAGAACTCGTGAGATTAAATGTTTTCATATGGCGAATCAATGCCCTAATAGGAGGGTGATGATCATGACTGGACATGGTGATGTTGAGTCCGAAAGTGAGAGGGAAGAAGAGGATGATGAGATGCCACCGTTGGAGGATTGTAGTGATGGAGAAGTGGCTATAAAAGGAGACTTATTGGTGGTTAGGCGTTCTCTGAGTATGCAAGTAAAGGAGGAGGAGCATCATCAACAAAGAGATAACTTGTTTCATACAAGATGTGTGGTGAATGGTAAGATCTGTAGTATGATAATTGATGGAGGTAGTTGTGCGAATGTGGCAAGTTGTACTATGGTGGATAAGTTGGGTTTGAAAACGACAAAGCACCCTAGGCCTTATAGACTTCAATGGTTAAATGATAGTGGTGAGGTGAAAGTGTCGAAACAAGTTCGAATTCCATTTGAGATAGGGAGATACAAGGACGAGGTAGAGTGTGATGTCGTACCTATGCAAGCGAGTCATGTCTTACTTGGAAGACCATGGCAATATGATCGAAAGGTACATCATGATGGATATACTAATCGTTATTCATTGGTGATGAATCAAAAGACTTATACTTTGGTACCAATGACACCTAGTGAGGTGTATCAAGATCAGTTAAAGTTACAACGAGAAGCCGAGAGAGAGAGAGAAAATGTGAGAAATCTGAGGGCTTGCGTGGTGTGTTTGAGACGCAAGGAAAAGGAGAGGCCGAGAGAAAGATTGTGGTAAAAACCGAGGGAAAAGAAGAGAGGAAAGAAACGAGGCAAAATAATTTTTATGCAAAATCAAGTGAAGTGAGGAGAGCCTTAGTTCTAGATCGACCAATGCTTGTACTTGTGTACAAGGAGGTTTTGTTTTCTACTAACGATCTTGACCCAAGTTTGCCTAGTCCTATTGTGTCTTTATTGCCGGAATTTGAAGACGTCTTTCCTGATGAACTTCCTGGAGGGATACCACCAATTCGAGGCATAGAACATTAAGTTGACTTGATTCCCAGTGCGCCATTACCTAACCGACCCGCATATCGAAGCAATCCCGAGGAGACAAAGGAACTTCAGCGGCAAGTTAGCAAACTATTAGAGCGAGGGCATGTGAGAGAGAGTCTTAGCCCGTGCGCCGTCCCTGTTTTGTTGGTGCCAAAGAAAGATGGAACTTGGCGAATGTGTGTCGATTGCCAAGCAATCAATAACATTACGGTAAAGTATCGACATCCTATTCCTAGGTTAGATGACATGTTGGACGAGTTGCGTGGTTCTTGCATTTTCACTAAGATCGATTTGAAAAGTGGCTATCATCAAATTAGGATGAAAGAAGGTGATGAATGGAAAACTGCATTTAAGACCAAGTATGGATTATATGAGTGGTTAGTCATGCCATTTGGATTAATTAATGCACCGAGCACGTTTATGCGACTTATGAATCATGTTTTGCGTGCTTTTATTGGTCGATTTGTGGTTGTCTATTTTGATGATATCTTGATATATAGTCAAAGCCCTGATGACCATATTGAGCATGTGCGAGCTATCTTGCAGGTTTTAAGGGCCGAACAATTATACGCTAATCTAAAGAAGTGCTCTTTTGTTACCAACAAATTAGTATTTCTAGGATTTGTTGTTAGTGCTGATGGTATACAGGTTGATGAAGAAAAGGTCAAAGCAATTCGTGAATGGCCAACGCCTAAGACCGTAGGAGAGGTGCGTAGCTTTCATGGATTGGCGAGTTTTTATCGGTGATTTGTGAGAAATTTTAGCACCATTGCCGCACCTTTAACTGAGGTTATCAAGAAGCACGTAAGTTTCACATGGGGAGAAGAGCAAGAGAAAGCATTTAATCTGCTAAAAGATAAGTTAACTAATGCTCCTTTGTTATCTTTGCTGAATTTCAGTGCTACTTTTGAGATAGAGTGCGATGCTTCTGGTACAGGAATTGGAGCCGTGTTGATGCAAGGAGGGCGTCCCATAGCTTATTTCAGCGAAAAATTGAGTGGAGCAACATTGAATTATCCTACCTATGATAAGGAGATGTATGCTTTAGTGCGAGCTTTGGAGACTTGGCAACATTATTTATGGCCAAAGGAGTTTGTGATCCACACCGATCATGAGACCTTGTAGTACTTGAAAGGGCAGCAAAAGTTGAATAAAAGACATGCCAAATGGATGGAGTTCATTGAGACTTTTCCATATGTGATCAAGTACAAGAAAGGTAAGGAGAATGTGGTAGCCGATGCACTTTCTTGAAGGTACGCGATTCTAACTATTTTAGAAGCAAAGTGTCTAGGTTTTGAGCATATCAAGGGCTTATATACTGATGATGATGACTTTGGGAGAGTGTATGAAGCATGTGAACACGCTGCATTTGATAAATTCTATAGGCGTGAAGGTTATCTTTTCCGTGAAAACAAGTTATGTTTGCCTAGGTGTTCTTTGCGTGAATTGTTGGTGCGAGAAGCACATAGTGGTGGTTTAATGGGGCATTTTGGCATTAATAAGACTTAAGAAGTGCTACATGAACATTTTTATTGGCCACATATGAAGAGAGATGTTACACGTGTCTGTGAGAGATGCATTGCTTGTAAGCAATCAAAGTCTACAACTAAACCGCATGGCTTGTATACACCATTACCTATTCCAATGCATCCTTGGACTGATATTTCTATGGATTTTGTGTTAGGATTGCCTAAGTCTAAGTATGATAGAAATTCTATTTATGTGGTTGTTGATCGGTTTTCAAAGATGGCTCATTTTATACCTTGTCATAAAACTGATGATGCATCTCATGTTACTGATTTGTTCTTTAGGGAGGTTGTATGTTTGTATGGCATGCCTAAATCGATTGTTTTAGATCGAGATTCTAAATTTCTTAGCTACTTTTGGAAAACATTGTGGAAAAAACTAGGAACACGGTTATTATTTTCTACTACTTGTCATCCACAGACCGATGGGCAAACCGAGGTAGTTAATAGAACTTTAGGGGTATTGTTGCGTGCTATTATTAAAAAGAATATAAAATCTTGGGAAGATTGTCTGCCACATGTTGAGTTTGCATATAATAGGAGGGTGCATTCTACTACTAAATTTACACCATTTGAGGTTGTCTATGGTTTTAATCCGTTAACTCCGTTAGATTTAAGCCCTTTACCTATTGATGAGCGTGTGGATTTAGATGGAGCAAAGAAAGCTGAATTTGTCAAGGCGTTGCATGAGAAGACGCGCGCAAATATTGGGCGCAAGACTGAGCAATATGCAAGGCAAGCCAACAAAGGGCGCAAGGAAGTGGTGTTTGAACCCAGCGATTGGGTTTGGGTTCATATGCGCAAAGAGAGATTTCCTGAGCAGCAACATTCTAAGTTATTACCGCGAGGGGATGGACCATTCATGGTTTTGGAAAGAGTTAACAATAATGCCTATAAGCTTGATCTTCCAGGTAAGTATGATGTTAGTGCCACATTTAATGTTTCTGACTTGACTCTTTTCGATGCCAGTGATGATTTGAGGGCAAATCCTTTGTACGGGGGAGGGAATGATGTGGACATCGAGCCATATCGAGGAGGAGGTGCTAAGGACCCATTGTCTATTCCTACTAGTTCAATCACTTGAGCGCGGGCCAAGCAATTTAGGCAAGCTGTTGGTGTCATGGTTCGTGATCTTCAGCGTGGAGATAACCTTGGATCAAATCTTGAAGAATCTTGGAAATCTTGGCGCAATTTGATTATATGGACACCAAATATTTGACCAAGTCAAATATATATAGATATATATTTATAGAGAGAGAGAGAGAGAGAGAGAGAGAGAGATATATATATATATATATATATATATATATTCTTGTTTAGGAATATTCTAGAATATGACGCATTATATTTCTAGGGTTGGTTTTAGGGTTTGTGTGGCGGCTAGAAGGCCTATATATAAGACTGACTGAATTTCTTTGGGGACAGATATATTTTACTTTGAGAAATAATTGAGAGATTCTCTTCTACTGTTCTTTTGAGGACTTGACCATCAAGATTCCCTTGTGATGGTCGATTTGACTTATCGAGCGAGATAGCGAATTCTTTCGCTCGTGGCGTCTATAACGTTGGTTGGTTGACACGTGTTCGTCAACAGGTCACGTTCATACCGAGGTTGCCAATCACAAGTTTGATTGGAGGTCGAGGTTTGCAATTCGCACCATCTAGGCCTTCGTAGAACGATCCTTCTGCAGCGATTCACATCATTAACAACCTATGTAATTCTAGGAGTCGCCACTAGCTTATTGGGGTCGGCTAGAAACCAATCAAGATGCGGGAGTGTTGTCTCGATTCCTACGCAACCAGAGATTTCTAGGAATGGGGACTTGTTTACGCCAATGTTTCTATTAGCGCCCTTGCGATACCACTAACTTGGAAGGTTGTTCATCTAAATGGCCACACAATCTTGATTACCAATTATAATCCTCATAAAACCACTAAGCGTCCATGCAAATGTTTTTGTAGGTTTGTTTTCATCAATGTCTAGACTAAGCCTAACATAATTTAGAAGAGAAATTTACACTCAAATTAATGAAAAGCGGTGCTCAAGTAAACATCCAATAAATTGAAATGACTTGAAAATAAATGCAGAAAAGGAAAACCCGATACAAGTCGAGCAAATAATATTACATGGCCTTGTTATCACGCCTCAGGACAAGACCCCCATGAGCGAAATGGGAATTTAAATATGCATGAAATTACTCTATATGCATGAAATTACTTTAAATAATTTCAATCTACGCAAAATAGATTATTTACAAAAATGATTATAGAATATCAAGATAGCATTAAATTAGGAAAAATGACCTTATAAAATTAATAAAATTTCATAGATGTCATTTTTGCCTTAATTTGATACCATCTATCACTTTGATATAATTTATATATATATATATATATATATATATATATATTTTAGGATTTTAGGATTTTTTTTTAAATAATAATAATAATAATTCCCTAAACCGATATATGCTAACATTGAATAACATAGCATATGAATATCACAATAATCGAGCTTAAATTCAAAATCGAAGCTTGGTTCCAACATTTTATCGAATACTTGGCTTGCATCAAATTACCTTAAAACAGCTTCCTCGACCATGTTCATGGCCTTCAATCTCGACTCATAAGCAATATCATGTGAAAGTAAGGTATCAAGGATATACTATTACGTGCAAATAACATATTTAGCTAGAAATCACGGCTTAGAACATGCAAGAACCAAACTGAAAATGGCCTCCAATATGCGGGTTGGAGACTTTTTACAAATCTAGTGTTGAACCCAAGTCAAACAGACATGTCATATGCCCAGATTGAAGCCCCGACAACCATCACATGAAACATTTATATGAAATATTACTCCATTCGTAACATTTACTTTCAAATGCAACAAACATCACCGAAAACGATCAACCGGACACATCAAAATGAACTCTCCAAGAAGCATACATGCATGATCTATGCTGGCCAACCATGTCTCAATGTGGATTAGCTTGGTTTTTTGCTCATGTTATAGACGGTTTCACGATTCACAAGGAGATTTAAAGACTAAACCAGGTTGTCCTATGCATCATTTGTACTTCCATATAACATTCATCAAAGTCACAACGACAAAAAAAAACGCATGCAAAGGGGAGTAACAAGTCAGGCATGTAGGGGTATTGAAGAGATTTTAAACACTAAGAAAAATTTCAACCAAGGGAATCAGTTCTCCAGACTAGTTTTCCTCTTGATTTTCATGATCAAAACATGTTCAAACTCAAACAAAAATACATCTAGGATGCTTACCTTGCTTCCTAGTTTCTTTTGCAAGTGACTCTTGGTCAAGGAAATGAGAAAGAATCCTCCGGGGGGGCACGTGAAAATGGCTCATTCAAACTGAAAGTGAGATCTGTAGAAGAAGAAAACTGACAATGAAGGTTTTCATTGACCTCCAAAATTAGGCTTCAGAACCTCTTTTGTTGGCCAAATTAAACCTAACCCAAACTATATGTATTCTAGTTTGGGTTTTAAGTCATGGCTTTCTCATTTATCTCTCACTTTTCTAAAAAAAAACTCACTTTTCCTCACTCGTGACCAACCGGGCTCAACACTTTGAAAAATCTTAGGACTTTCTTGGCCCGCCAGGAGGGTGGTTTTCGGGGGGCTTTAAGAGACCTTCCCGAACTTCATTCGGGGTGTGCGACCTATGGATGGAAAGATATTTGAGTGACGTTCCACTCTCTAGTTGAAGGTTTTGGCTTATTTTGGCCGCAGGTGTGAAATTTTCATTCTTCTCTCTCAAGGTTGATCTAGAATTTCTGGTTTTTCTTTTCTTTTCTAAAGTCGCTTCTGATGGTATTTTCTGGGTTTTTTTTTTTTTTGGCTTTTCTAGAATTGCTTGTGAGAGTGTTTTCTAGGCACGATTGTGAGCTCTTTCTCGTGCTTCTTATCTTCTCTCTCTCTTGCTCTCTCTCAACCAAAAAAACTAGCCGAGAACCCCTCAAAAGCCTTTCCCCCTCTCGCTTTTATGCTCGGCCAACAAGCGCGCATGGCCCCCTGCCACCACCAGCTACCTTGCCGGCCTGACTCTGACCCTGGGATCATGCTGCGATTTGCTGCCCCCTCTGCTCTCGCAATCCTTTGACCTCGCGATCCTCTTCCTTGCCCCTGGCTTGTATGTGTCTCTTTTCTCTTTCTTTTTGCAGAAGCATGGTTGGTGTGAGGGGAGGAAGAAGACTCATGAATGGGCTAGGCTGAAATAAAAGGAGATGGGCCGACCCAATTGCAAAAGAGAGAAGAGGAAAAGAGATAGGTCGATGAGCCCAAGTAGAGGGCTTTTCTTCATCTGTGGGCTCATTCAATTTTCTTCTCCTTTTTTTTTTTATTAGCAAACTTTTTTTGGAAAAAATAAAAATTATCATTAGTGATGTAAATACTCCTAATGCTAAAACGCAATGCAATTTAGTAAAAAAAAAAAAAAAATCTCTTCTTTTATTATTATTATTATTATTTTGCTAGGGTTTGGAAATTAATCCCTAATTTTTACGCAATTAAGTCTTAAATAAATTTGTAAAATTTAGGTTTCAACACCTTCATTTTGTTCTTCCACACATTGTACTCCTTTCCATCGAAATAGGGTGGTCTGGTGTTGCCCTTCAACCAATTCTAGAGCTAAAATACTAACCATAGAGGATCTTTAACTTAGAAGTAAAAACACTTCAATAAAATAAGCACCGAGGCTCTAATACCAATTGAAATAATTAGTATTAACACCTAGAGGGGGTGAATAGGTGTAAAAACAGATTGATCTAAAGATGCAGTAAAAAATATCTCCTTCAAACTAAGTTTGACTGACACCAGACTTCTGATGTAGATTCAAACTCAATTAATATTTTAAAATAGCGAAACTTAGAAAAATATCACCACAAGTAAATTAAAGGAGTTAAGGGAAGAGAAAATTGTACACAAGATTTATAGTGGTTCGGCTTAGATCAAGCATACATCCACTCTCCCACACTAGCAGCCTTCTGGCTGGATTTCACTATTAATCAAAATAGAATTACAACGATGTGAGTCTGATTGCTCAATGAAGAGTTTCTTTCTTTCTCTCACTAAGTCACTTCTTTTTGTTTCTCTCTCTTGAATACAAAAATGAGCCCTATGAATGAAGAACAAGTAATTTGAGAAGCTTTAGACTTTGGAATTCTAATTTTCACGCCCTCTCTCAAATAACCAGAAAGACCTCCTTAAATACTCCTACATGCCTTTATGACCGTTGGCACTATCCAAAGGAATTCTTCCAATCAACCCATTGGACAAATCCAATCAAAGAGATCTTGTAACTGTTTGAAGATTGAGATGAAAGTTCGATGATCCTGGTCGCTCATACAATCAGAATCTTAGTTTCCATAAATAGATTCTTTCCAAAAGAACTTGTCCTCAAAATTGATTTCACCAATCCATGATTGATTTTATCAATATATTTGCAAAAGGTAAGTGAGATTCTACGCTAGAAAATTAGATATATTTTGCTTGTATTGAATCTAAATCCTTGTTAAAAGATCAATAATCTTGAGTCTGATTATATCTTCGTTCTTCACTTGGGTTCAGTCTGGATCTTCGTCAGAGTGGGACAGACTTCTGATGTAAAATAGACTTTGGAAGATTTCCATAGAAGTCTAGTATTCCTCAGAATAAGAATAAGAGAAGGAAAGTGTTGTCAACTTCAAAATCTAATAGGAGTTTTCTTAACAATAATGATGTTATATCCTCAAACAGTAAGTTTATCTAGATTACCCAATGCTTTAACATACAAAATGAAGATTTTATCTCACAAGAATCTAGTGTATAGCAGTAAATCACCAAGTGCTTTAAAATTTAACAAGTGAGCCTATCAAGCAATTAGGAACTTTCTAGTGAAATCATGATGTTATCACCCCTACATCAAGCAGTGAACTCTTAAGTGCTTTAAAATTTTCAAGTGGTTTCATCAATGTTAAAAATTTGAATGTGCGTGGAAGTATGGTTTTCGTGTAAATGATAATTTTTTGGTTAGTGATGTGTGCAAGTGTATGATATAGTTTGTAGAGGATGGACAAGGGACAAAGTAGGATAGTTAGAGGATATAGGTCGTGGGATAAAGGGAAAATAGTTTCATTAGATTAACAAAATAGTTTGATGAAGGTATTAGTGGAGGAGTATAAGGATATGGAGCTTATAAGCTCACTCCCCACACGCACTCACGATGGAGGTCTGAACCTCACACGATGGAGTGTTCATCCCACACACGGTGGAGGTCTAAACCTCACACACCAAATAGACGAACTACAAGCCTATTTATAGGCAATTACAACCGACTTAGCCACCACCCTAGACAGCTAGACATTTGTGGACCTTACATAACTTGTTTTAGTTGACATTTGTTTTGACTAAGAAACCTTCTTCAACTTGGCTTCTTCTTCTCTTGCATCGACTTAGACAGCATATTTCCAGGTGGAAGTTCAATGGTTCTAGTTGTTGTCCACGTTCTTTACCCTTTTTTTCTTCGTGGTTAAGCAGCCATTGTTGACTTAATTTCAAGGTTTCCTCGAGCTGTCCACCGCCTAAGGCTTTCTTCAAGATTACGCTAGTTGACCACTTCTTAAAAATTCTAGAGAACGTGGAAAATGGATCACAATTTCCAACAATCAAATATGTGGTCAATTTCTAAAGAAGTTGATAATTTATTATTTCACCTGTTGTAACTTATTAAGCTAAAAGCAAGCTTACGTCGGTAAATTACTACTTTCACAGTCCTTAACTGTACTAATAATCTCCAAAGACAACCTCCTGAATAAGTTAAGTAAGACCTTCGGCAAATTTCATACTTCACGTGATACTTACTACCTTAAGAGAGCGCAGACATGTTGCTAATTTCACCGGTACTTACTAACTTTAGTGGGGGAGGTTTACAATTTAAGATTGAATTTGGTGTTAGTAAATCTCTCAAATTGTTGGCAACTTATTATGCTAAAAGCGGGCCTACGTTGGCGAGTTACTTATTCCCAACCAAGGTTATATTTCCAATGGCAAATTCCTTACTCTCTTGGTAACTTACCAATTTATAGCGAGGCCCATGTTGGTAATTTATCATATTCACTCTTAAGTTATTAATTTCACTGCTAAGTTTTTAACTCTGAGTGATAATTTCCTAAGAAAGGTGATTAATTACTCTTACATTTAATGTTGGCGAATTGCTAACATTGTCCGTAAATTACCATCATTTGGTTGGAACTTGGACCAACAGGTTACATGATATTACTAATAAGATTTATAAATTTTAATCATACTAGAAAAGTGCCGTGCACGGGAGTAGGCGTGTTTCCTAATTTCCACGTACGTGGAAATTTAGATTAAGGCATGTATGCCTGGGCGGGGCCATTAAGCTTTGGCCGTGACCTAGAAATTTCCCAAGAATACTTTGACCGAAATATCTTTTAGGTTTGGAGGAGGAGATTTTGGGAGTGGAAAATGGTATTTTGACCAAAACACAAGGATTCAATTCCTGCAGAAATCTAAGGATGCGTTTGGTAATATTTATGTTCAAAAATTGTTCCCAAAAATAGAAATAGAAAAAACTATTTCCATTCTGGGGAACAATTTTTGAACAGAAGAACGCATTTGGTAACTGCACAAAATTTATGTTCCCGAAATAGAAAAAGAACATAAACATGGTTAATAAACTTGTATAATTTTTTTGTTTCTTTTAATTTTTTAATATTTTTATTTTCTTTTTCTTTTTTCTTCTTTCTTTTTTCTTTTTCCTTTTTTCTTTTTCTCTTTGGCCGGTCGCCGGCTACAGCCGTGGCCGGCAACCAGCTGGGCGACGTCCAGCGAGCTCGCCGAGGCTAGGTGGCGCGAGGTCGGCCTCGCCTTGGCCTAACGAGGCCCAACCTCACGCTGACTAGGGAGGCTAAGCCTCACACGGCCATGGCGAGCCACAGCGAGGCTCGGGCCAATGAGCCTCACTGTGGCTCGGCCTCTCTGGGGGCCGATGACGCTCCGGCGAGGTCGCCAACCCTCGTCTGGCTGGTCGCCGACACCGGCCATGGCCAAGGCCGGTGATCAGCAAAAGGAAGAAGAAGAAGAAGAAGAAGAAGAAGAAGAAAAGAAAGAGAAAAAAGAAGAAGAAAAATGAGAAGAAAAAAAAAAGTGTTTCTCGGAAGTGTTCCCGGAAACAAGAAATAAGTTTTTTTTACTTCTTGTTTATGTTCCAATTCTGTTCTCGGGAACAAAAAAATAGATATTTTGTTCCCAGGAACAAAATTGTAAATAAACGCATTTCTGTTCTTTTTTTATTCCCTGGAACAAAAGAACAAAAATTTGTATTTCAAGGAACAGAAACAGATTTAAACAAGCAGCTCCTAAGTGACTACAGGTCACTTCATGAAAATTGAACGTTTCAATGTGCGTACGTACGTGGAAATTTGCGGTCATGCATGCAGTCAGTGGATGTGATTGGGAACCGCGTCGTTGGGGTGATCTAATGCTTGCTGCTTAGACTGCAATTGATTGCTGCTTAGACTGCAATTGATCTTGTGCAGCTTGGAGAGGAATGGCTACATCAATGATGGATGAACATAATTCTGCATATGTTCTGCAGAAATTTGCATACGTCAAATTCGCGCGCCTCTAATCACTCCATTAAATTTGTTAAATTTGGCTATCGAAAAATGTTGACATAGTTTTTTTAATTGTCATTGAAAAAGAGAGGTGTTGATATGAATGTTACATCAGCCAATTTAGAAGACAAATATTAAAAGATATTTAAAGTTAAATGTGGTATGTTGCAATTAAACTATAATCAATTGCTTTCGAAACTTTAGAGAAATAAAATTAGGGAAAAAGAAGAAGAAAAATTAAAGAAAAAATCATTCTCGAGAATTGACTCCATCGGTTTTTGCATTCAACTACTTCGTTTCAAACCATAGCTGGTGCTGGTTCTTAAGCTTCCATGGCAACGAGATCTCTATTCTCGCTCAAATCTGCCACTCACTAGAGGTTCACCGCCTCACGGCCGAACACTGCTTCCTCCTTTGATCTTCTTTGACAATGTGGGCTATGATCATCGTTTCAGATCTATGCAAGGGTCATCATTTGTCGTAGATCTGAGTAAGGGTCACGGCCGTATTCGTCGGAGGAGCAAGAGTAGCTTGTGGCAAGGTCCTTGTCGACAAGTGACATGGGATGCCACCTTGCCTGGCTCACTTGTCTCTCACACACTTACTTTATTTTTATTTTTATTTTCAAAATGCGAAGGTGGTAGCAAGGGTCGCACTGGCTTACTTGAGTCTAGCGAGGGATGCCGGCCCCTCACTGATTCTTCTTCTTTTTTTCCAATTTTTATTTCAATTTTTTATTTTTCTAAAATCTTGAAATCAATTTTTTTTTTCTTTTTTTTTTCGTTTATTTTTTTAATATCTAACATGGCAATCTAGTCAACACCTCTTTCTTAAAAAATTGGTAAAAAAAGTCGCATCAGCCTTTTTCTAATAGCCAAATGGAACGGAGTTAACGTAGGAACTTAAGTAAACTGATTTGAAAAGTTTTAAAACTTAATTGTATGTTTTTTAATGTTTAAAGATTTGATTACACTTTTATAATGAGTTTTAGGACGTATAATACACCAATACCATAAAAATATAGAGTATTTAGTGCTTATAGATGATCAATGGACTACCAAGTCAATAACTTAATAAAAATCTTTTGGACACCCGTCGGAGCATGGAAAGCTAACATACTCAACTTTAAACTTTGATTCTGTGCTCGGTAAATGGACCAAGACCGGACTCCTCTTAGAACGTCAAGGAGATGAAGGCTAAAGATGGATGAACTTGAATGGAGCTTGGTTTACTCACGAATTGGGCTGGATAGACATGGTTCTTGCTTGGGCCATCACTGTTGACATATAAATTTTTGCCTATTATACTTTTCGAAACATTTTCATAAAATTAGGGATTTTATTTGTTAACCTTTAGCAACTAACAGTCATGCTTCTCCCTACAATTCAAAGCAATTAAGGGGATTGGGGTTTTTGCTACATCGTGGGAGTTCAAATTGGCGAGAACATTGAAGCCTTCAACATCATTTTCTTCACCTCGTTTTTTCATCTTGGGGATTATTTTTAGTGACAAGAGACACCTCGTATTTTTATGGTGTGCGTATTTTTTAAATTTCTACATCGCCGCTAGTAAGATTCGAACTCTTTGCGCACCATGTTGAAATCCTGCTGCCGACAGTCCCCTTTGCTAGGTGATCTATAAATACATTATAAAACCTTCTAAACCCGCGTTATGCCCTAGCCGTAACATGGAGTAATCTCCCTTCCTCTTAAACGTTTTATTGTACCCGAATAAACAAATTTTTGCATTGCCAGGTGCATTAAGGGCATTCATCTACTTATACAAAATTGGCACGAGGACGAAAGACCTTGACCCAAACATCATCCGTCCTATTGAATAAAAATGAGATGAGAATGATAGCGAACGAGCTGGCAGACCCCATAGCTGACAAAAACAACTAGGAAGTCGAACCCTTTAAGCTTCTGATGCAAATCGATGCTAGATTTGGATCTTTAGGATCTTTCCAATTGTCTTGGTATATTTTCCAGTTTCGCCCAGTTTGGACCCATTGTCGAATGGCATCAATTGTAGCTCGCTGAGTGGTTTATACAAGATCTCCAATGATCATTGGAAAGTTATATGTATGCTTAGAATATTGTCTTCCTTTTGTCGCTTCTCGCAATTTCTCAATGGATTAATCGAGAAGAAAGTTGGTTTGATTATGCCTCCAACCACATGATCTCTTTGGTCTATATGAAGTTGGTTGCCAAAAGGATTATGCCTGTCAGTTAAAAATTGTTCGATGTAGTTGCGTGATCGCTCAACCATATTAGGTCTCTCTTCATAATTTTGCCAACAATTGCCAACATGCGAAGGAATGTCAAACTTTAGGAAGATTTAGCTTATTTAAGCTGGATTCATGTGAACATATTATGAAAAAGTTTGTTCTTGCGTAGTAGCACTAACAGGCCCTACGCATACTATTCATCATTACAGACACCAGATGTCTAAATAATCAAAATCATATCAAGTTAACAAAATAATCAAAATCATATCAAGTTAACAAAAGAGGATGGTTAGGCAAGAAGACCACAGCTCTCTTCCTTTTGGGTCGGCAAGCACTAGTCCGCCGACGGTGGTTACCTGGACTTTCGAACCTCCGGGTGCTAGATCGTCACCATTAGCCAACTAGACAACGGTTTTGTCCTCTATTTTCTCGAACCATATAACTAACAAATGAGCTCCTCTTCCCATTTCCCGGAACCCGAAGGCGAACTTGCCCAACAGCAAAAGCCAGGAAGAGTTACTGTCATTCGCTGTTAAGGAGGAGCCCAAGGTCAAGTTGCCACGGGTCTGAGCTTTGGCGGAAAATGGAAGTGGAACGAGTATTCGAAGGATTCCTAACATCACCGAAGCCATGTTAGATGAAACTTGCCTGCTCCTTGAGTTGAGCTACTTCAGCCTTATGAACGAAATCAGCATTCTTTATAGATTTCCACCTTGTATCCTACCTTAGTCTCTCCCACAGCTAGTTTGAACCAAATTTGTGGACAGACTTTGCCCATGTCAACACATATATCTAGAATTATCTTATGATAGTATTCCTTGTTTTTGTTTATTTTTTGTTGAAGTATATTATAAATTCTATTAATATATTCAGTAAAGATTACATAAAAAATATCTTATAATAGTATCACTGATATTAAAATTTTCTTTGTAATAATATATTTGTAAATTTATTTTTCTTCATTTTCTTTATTTTTCCCTTTTTTATTGAAATCAAAGGTGAAAGAAGACGTTCAAATGTAGAATACGGCGAATCGGCACCATTAGCTTGCCAGGACCCTGATATTTCCCAAAGAAAAGCATGAATTTGGAAGACTTTGACCAAACGTGGTACACGTTAAGTTGGAGATTTTATCGGTTATGGAGAAGAAGTCGGGGCTCACAGTTGATTCAATTCCTACGAATTCGAACTGATTATTGAGTTACTTCATGGAAATTGAATGTTTCGATCATAATCGTAAATATGCTCAGACGTACTTGGAAATTTGCTTTGTCGTCCTGCATCAAACATGCGCACAATGGTTGCGGATCGTGGTCCATGGCGCTGTGTTGATTCAATGCTTAGAATGAGACAGGTCTTTGTGCAACTTGAAAAGAAACAGTTACATAATTCTACTGATATTCTACTAAAATTAGCATGTGGTAGTTCCAGGTTTCAAAACTCCTGTATGTTTGATTAAATGGACGTCGTGGTGACATGACTGATAAATTATGTCTCGAGTTTGAATCTATACATGATACCCGATACGTACAAAATATTTACATACTAAAACGAGAAAGAACGTCCGCGGAGCATTTGATGAGAAATGGCATGTGATAGGAGACGAAAGGATCCCGCCCTCTATCTGCGCTTCACGTTGGAAATGAAGGCTACAATCCATGGAATCCATGGGATTCTTCTCATTTGTCAGCATGAAATAAGGCCGAAGGGTTTGTCGCGACCTCTTTTTTTCCGGCGCCCGATCGGGGCGGGCGCCTAAGGAGGCTAATGGCTCGGCCGGATTAATTAAGCCCGGACTCTCCCAAGTCCACCAATTCACGACTTTAATGGTCAAAGTTTTTAACTTGTAAGTTAATTTTTAAAACGGAGTCGCCACTAATCAATTTGGGGTGGGTTGATTAGAAACCCATGCGAAATATTGGGAGAAATATTCGCTCCTGCGCAACCAGAGAAATTAGGATCGGGGACTTGATTACACTAGTTAATCACTAATGCCCTTTCGGTACCTAACCTTGTTTAAACCCTGAGGTTTTTTTTGGATGTTTTAGGGATTTTCCACACATTTTTGGAAAAAAACATATTTTGACCCTTTTTCCAATTTTTTTTGACATAAAAGGGGTTTTTTTGGATTTTTGGTATTTTTTGGAAAATATGGAATATTTTTGATTTCTGATTTTTTTTTTTTTTTTTTTTTGAAAATAAAATATTTTTTAATATTTTTTGGAAAATAAAGTGTTTTTTGATTTTTCTTGATTTTCTCGAAAATAAAATATTTTTTATATTTTCTTTTTTTTTTGGAAATTAAAATATTTTTGGAAAATAAAATATATATATTTTTTTTTATTTCGATTTTTTTTGGAAAATAAATAAATTATTTATTATTTAAAAGCCGACGCATACGGGCCCGACTCGGAATTTTTTGGCCTTTTTTCCTTTTTCTTTTTTTTTTTATTTTTTAAAAACGGCGCCGTTTAGGGGGGGAACCGGCGAAACCCTACCCGGTTCCCTCAACCCGACTTCGACCCGACGACCCGGTTCCCCCCGCGGAACCCTACCCGAATCCGACCCGGGTTTCGACCCGACTCGCAGCCGCCCCTTGAAACGCGCGCAACCCTACCCGCCTCGCGGCCCGAGTCCGACCCGATGACCCGACGCCGCAACCCGAAAAATCGAGAACCCTAGGGTTCTCGATTCGCGGCGCTGGAGAGGGGAAGGTTGAGGCGTTGCGGCGGCGACGGCGGCGATGGCGACGATGGCAATGACAACGGTTGGGGGGTGATGGTGATGGCTACCTGTGCAAAGTGGTGGCGGTGAGCGGAGGCGACGGCGGAGGGTGGGGATCCCTTTCTCTCTCTCTCTCTCTCTGCGCGAGCCCGCGGATTCGGGTTTCGCTCGCCCCCGACCTCCTCCGAAGTCTCTCGGAGGGGGATCGATGGGCTTGCGACCCGAATGCCCTGCGCCGGCTTCTCTCCAAGCTCCCCGATGTCTCTCGGGGGACCTCGGAGCTTCGCCGGTTGCTCGTGTCCTTCCATGGAGGCGCGGACGGGGGGTATTTATAGGCGAGGGGGTGGCCGGTCGACGGAGCTTCGACCGCCGGTCCCCCTCGCGCGCCGAACGACTCCGGGCGGCCAGACCGGCGTCCCATCCGACGCCAGCTGCTCCCTGCGAACGTCCTGTCGCCGCCTGCGATCTTCCTCCGGCGTCGCGCCCTCGCGCGTGCATTGCAGAGGCGCGAGGGAGAAGAAGATGATGCGGGTGGGCCGGGCCAAAACGGAGATGGGCCGGGGAGGCCCATGCGGAGGCCTCCTCCCTTCCTTTCTGTTTTTTTCTTCATTTTGTTTTGTTATTATTTTTTTTGTTGCCGAAGAAGATGAAATAAACTAATAAAACCTAATTAAAATGAAAATTTAGGCGTCAACAGGGTTGACCGTCCGAATTTCTTCTATTTCATTAAATGCATGCACATGGCCATGTGCATGCATGCACGTAGAAAAATTGGTCAACACTTGCTGCCTCAGAAGCCTATCATGTAGGCGCCTAACTCTCTCTCCCTTCTTGGTCATCTTTTGTGGACTTCTTTCGTCTTGTTGTGGATAAATGAGGGAAGGCAGAAGCTATTCTTCTTGTGTCAGTACATGATGGTCATACGCTCACACACGCTATCATTAATTGCATGGAGGCGCATGCTTTGAAGATCGGCACCGTGTTTGACATATGTGGAGTACAACTTTGTTTAGTTTCTTTCCCTTCCACCGATAAAAGGAGAAGACATCTGAAGCTCAAGACAGAGCAAAAGGAAAGAGCTTGAGAGAGAGTGAGAGGCTCGAGCTCAAAGAGATTTGTGCAGAAGTCGAGTCCGTTGGATTGAGCTGTTAAACACCGTGGGTATCGGGTATAAAGTAGGGCTGGAAAACACTTGAGTGCATGAGTGATTATAATCCTGTAATTCTCCGATTTATAGTGGAATATTTTGTTGGCTCTCCCCATGGACGTAAGTTCCAACAATCGAACCGAATCACGTAAATTTTTGTTGTCCTTTTATTGTTCCTCATTTTATTTCTGTCGATTTCTATAGCTCCCGATATAATTGCAAAATTACGATCCGCTTCCGCTGCGCCGCCGATTACAACAATTGGTATTAGAGCTAAGACTTTGCAATTATGTCCGAAGCAAAAGTAGAAATTGAGAAATTTAACGGCAGGAACAATTTTGGGTTATGGAGCATCAAGATGAAGGCACTATTAACAACTCAAGGATTAGCCAAGGCATTGGAGGGCAAGGCTCAGTTGCCCGAAACAATGCGAGATGCTAAAAAGGACGAGCTAATGGAGAAGGCCATGAGCATCATCTTGTTGAACTTATCGGATGAAGTGCTAATAGAGGTGGTCGAGGAGGAGGATGCCGCAGCGTTATGGACTAAACTTCAGGCCCTCTATATAACGAAGGGTTTGAACAATCGCTTATATATGCTGAAGAGAATGTTCCAATTTCGATACACTGAAGGTACGTCCATTAGATCCCACCTAGATGAGTTTAATAAACTCATGATGGACTTAAAGAATGTTGGCAAGATTTTAGATTATGAAGAACAAGGCATCATGTTGTTGGCGTCTCTACCGGAGTCATGGGAGCACTTTACCGACTCCTTGTTACAGGGGTGTACTACGATTACCTCAGAAGAGGTAAATCTGCCCTGTTCTCAAAGGAGTGGCAGAGAAAGTTGCGTGATGACAGTCTAGCACAAGATGTAGTGCATGGACTGGTGATTCGAGGTAGAGACCAACATCGAAGGCCCAACAATAGAAGCAAAAGCAAGAGCAGGTCGAAGTCGCGACATAGAAAATCAAAAGGTCGCGTGAAGTGTTTTGAATGTCACGAGGAGAGGCACATAAGGAGAGATTGTCCAAAGCTAAGAAATAAAGGCAGTTGGCAAAATGCCACAAGCAGTGTGGCGAATGTTGCTGAGGAGAGTACCGGTGATGTCAAAGTTGTCCTATGTGTATCTACGAGTTCGTCAGGAGACGAATGGGTGCTAGATTCTAGATGTTCCTATCACATGACTCCTCATAGGAACTGGTTCACTACCTACCAGACTGCAGATGGTGGTAAAGTTCTTTTGGGGAATAATGCAGCATGCAAGGTTGTAGGGATAAGAACAATTCGGATCCAAATGCACGATGGCATAGAATGGACATTGACAGACATGAGGCACATACCAAAGCTTAAGAAGAGCCTTATTTCTCTGGGTACACTCAATGACCTCGGGTGCAAATACACAGCTGAAGGTGGAGTACTGAAGATCTCTCGAGGTGCCTTGACAATGATGAAAGGGAAGAAGGTGAATTCTCTCTATCATTTACTGGGAGAAACCGTGACCGGAGTTGCTGCAGTTTCATCAGGTGAGTCAAACTCAAATTTGACTCAGTTATGGCATATGCAATTGGGACACATGAGTGAGGCAGGTATGACAATGCTTAGCGAGAAGGGATTGCTGAAAGGTCAGAAGACAGGAAAGTTGGACCTGTGTGAGCACTGCATCTTCAGGAAGCAGCGTCGTGTTAAGTTTGGTACAGCTCTACATTCAACCAAGCAACCAATCGAATACATTCATTCAGATGTTTAGGGGTCGTCTCCAGTTCCATCAAAAGGAGGTGCCCAATATATGCTAACATTCATCGACAATTACTCAAGGAAGGTATGGGTGTACTTCCTGAAGCACAAATCCGAGGTATTTGATCAGTTCAAGAATTTTAAGGCATTGATTGAGAAGCAATCAAGTAAACAAATCAAGTGCCTAAGAACTGATAATGGCATGGTGTTCTGTGGTAAGGACTTTACTGAGTTCTGCCAAAAGGAAGGGATTGTGAGACACCACACAGTTCCCAAGACACCCCAACAGACTGGGGGAACATAACGGAAGAGTAGAACTCTACTTGAGCGAGCTCGGTGCATGCTTTCGCATGTAGGACTAGACAAGGAATTTTGGGCCGAAGCAATAAATATGGCATGTTACCTGGTTAATCGATCTCCATCTTCTGCTATCAAGTGGAAGACTCCTGAAGAAGTATTGTCAAGGAAACCTGTTGATTACTCCGAATTACGAATATTCGGATGTCCTACGTATGCTCATGCGAGAGATGGTAAGCTTGAACCAAGGGCGAAGAAGTGCATATTTCTAGGTTATGCACAAGAGGTGAAAGGCTACTGGCTGTGGTGCACTGATCCCAAATCACCCGATTTTCTAATCAGCAAAGACGTAATCTTCGACGAGACTGCAATGCTTCTAAAGAGGAATCTTGAGACTCAATCAGTAGAGAAAACGGATCATGGTGTCAAAAGTGAGGTGGAGCTTCAGGTGGAGTCTCTAAAGACCTCAGAGGTAACAGAGGAAGAGATTGTGGATGAGGCCACAGTTTTTGAAGACGGTGATATTGAACAACCAGCAGAGCCACAACACAACACAGCTACGGGCAGACAAAAAAGGCAAATTAAACCATCGGTACGTTATGGTTATTCTGATATTGCTTATGCATTAACTGTAGGTGATGAGGTGGAGATGGATGAGCCTTCATCCTATTCTGAGGTGATGGCTAGTGCTGAGTCATCACAATGGCTAAAGGCTATGAGTGAAGAAATAGAATCACTCTATCGGAATTAGACATGGGAGTTGGTCAAAATACCCAAAAGTCAGAAAATTATCGAATGCAAATGGGTCTACAAATGGAAAGAGGGTATCCCCGGTGTAGAGGTAACTAGGTTCAAGGCAAGACTTATTGCGAGGGGGTATACTCAGCGAAAGGGCATCGACTACAATGAAGTGTTCTCCCCTATGGTAAGGCATACCTCTATTCGTGTATTACTTGCCTTAATTGTTGCACAGGATCTTGAGTTGGAGCAGCTAGATGTTAAAACAGCATTTCTTCATGGTGAATTGGAGGAATGAATTTACATGAAGCAGCCTGAGGGATTTGCTATTCCAAGTAAGGAAGACCATGTTTGCTTATTGAAGAAACCTTTATATGGACTAAAACAATCTCCTAGACAGTGGTATAAGCGTTTTGATGCTTTCATGACTAGTCAAGGTTACTCGAAAAGTCAGTTTGATAGTTGTGTTTATTTTAGGAGATTGGAGGATGGGTCTTTGATTTATCTGCTATTATATGTTGATAATATGTTAATAGCAGCTAAACATATGTCTGATATTGATGTGTTGAAGCGACAATTGAGTGCTGAGTTTGAAATGAAAGAATTAGGTGCTGCTAAGAAAATATTGGGTATGGAAATTTTGCATGACAAGGTTGCAGGAACGTTGCGTTTGTCTCAAAAGAAATATATTGAGAAGATCGTGGCACGTTTTAATATGCAGTCAGCAAAATCTATAAGTACTCCTTTAGCCGCACATTTTGAACTTTCTGACAAGTTATCACCACAAACTCAGGAGAAGGAGGAACATATGTCCCGTGTTCCTTATTTCTAGTGCAGTTGGTAGTATTATGTATGCAATGGTATGTACTAGACCTGACATTTCACAAACTGTAAGTGTTGTCAGCCGTTACATGAAGCACCAAGGTAAGACTCATTGGGAAGCCGTGAAATGGATCCTTAGATATCTAAAGGGGATAGCAGATGTCAGCATTATGTATCGGAGGAACGTCAATGGCAATGAGACCAAAGGGTATGTGATAACGCTGGTAACTTGGATGATTGCATATCATTAGCAGGATACGTGTTTATGCTAGTAGGTGGTGCAATAAGTTGGAAAGCGTCTTTACAAGACGATGTTGCATTGTCTTCAACTAAGGTGGAGTATATGGCACTAATCTTTGTTGCAAAGGAGTCAATATGGCTAAGGGGTTTGCTCTCAGACCTTGGACAGGAGCAGAAAAGTGTCACCATACATTGTGACAATCAAGGTGCGATACATTTGGCTTATAATCCAATATATCACGAGCGAATGAAACATATTGACATCGGGTATCATTTCATCCGAGATATCATAGCGAAGGGTAAAATTGTTGTGAAGAAAATGTCAACAACGGAGAACCCAACAGATATTATGACAAAGCCTATTCCTTCAGCAAAGCACGAGCTCTATATGAGCTCGATTGGCATCTATAGAGTATGAGCGCCCATCGGGGCGTTGGGAGAGCCGAGCATGGAAAATAAGCACTACAACTTAACTTCAAACGTCAAGCCAAGATAGAAAATTATTAAATTATGTCTCAAATTTGAATCTATATATGATATCCGATACGTACAAAACATTTACATGCTGAAACGAGAAAGGAGCATTTGATGAGAAATGGCGTGTGATAGGAGCCGAAAGGATCCCGCCCTCGATCTGCGCTTCACGTTGGAAATGAAGGCTATAATCCATGGGATTCTTCTCATTTGTCAACATGAAATAAGGCTGAATGGTTGACCATCCGAATTTCTTTATTTCATTAAATGCATGCACATGGCCATGTGCATGCATGCACGTAGAAAAATTGGTCAACACTTGCTACCTCAAAAGCCTATCATGTAGGCGCCGAACTCTCTCTCCCTTCTTGGTCATCTTTTGTGGACTTCTTTCATCTTGTTGTGGATAAATGAGGGACATGATGGTCATACGCTCACACATGCTATCATTAATTGCATGGAGGCGCATGCTTTGAAGATCGGCACCGTGTTTGACATATGTGGAGTACAACTTTGTTTAGTTTCTTTCCCTTCCACCAATAAAAGGAGAAGACGTCTGAAGCTCAAGACAGAGCAAAAGGAAAGAGCTCGAGAGAGAGTGAGAGGCTTGAGCTCAGAGAGATTTGTGCAGAAGTCAAGTCTGTTGGATCGAGTTGTTAAACACCGTGGGTATTGGGTATAAAGTAAGGCTGAGAAACACTTGAGTGCATGAGTGATTGTAATCCTGTAATTCTCCGATTTATAGTGGAATATTTTGCTAGCTCTCCCCGTGGACGTAGGTTTCGACAGTCGGACCGAACCACGTAAATTTCTAGTGTCATTTTATTGTTCCTCGTTTTATTTCTGTCAATTTCTATAGCTCCCAATATAATTGCAAAATTACGATCGGCTTCCGCTGCGCCGCCGATTACAACAATGACCATGTCTTATTCTCATGGACTTAACACCATTATGAAAAACTTACCACATCTAAAAGCTATTTGGTTTACATTATGACCCAGTTGCAATTTTGCAATAAGTTTAAAACTTTCAATATACTTATCCTTTGAAATATAAAGCATTTAAAGCTTATAGATGATCAATGAAGTGTGAAGTCAACAACTTCAGAAAATCTTATGGATTCCCATTGGAGAGAAGTAAGGTAAATACTCGACTTTAAATTTCGATTTAGTGCTCTACATGGGATAAACGGATAACAAACGAATACCTTCTAGTACATCAAGGTGACGAAGATTAGACATGGATGGATTTGAACAGAGTTTGGTTTACTCACGCCGGATAGACATGGTTTTTGCTTGGGGACTCATTGTTGATGCCTAAAATTAGGGATTTAATCCGTTGATCCTAAGCAAAAAATTGTGTGTGTGTGTGTGTGTGTGAATTTGCATTATCTAACAAAATTCATGCTTCTCACAACATTTCATCGGAAATAAAGGGGATTGTGATTTTTGCTACATCATGGGAGATTCGACTTGACGAGAACATTGAAGCCTTTGATATCATTTTCACTTATGCATCATCAACACAGCGGCCTACAAATATTCACCTTGGGGATTGTTTTTAGTTCTAATTTGCATCATCAAAAATCCTAAGGAGAATGAACCAAGTTGTGGCCCAAACAAGCAGCAACGCCAAACCCTAACTCCAAATAATTTAACCGGGGCCGGCCACATGAGGACGATATCGGGCCACATGCTCTTAAATTGAGCATGCATTGGACAAGGAGGAAGCATATGCATTGAATGGAATGGCCTCATGCATGCATGCAAAGGGAACGAGCTCATAATTGTCTAATGAATTTCCGCTTCGCCAGCCGCATGAACAGGGGCATTCACCTACTTCTATGAAATTGGCGCAAGCAGACTTTTTCCGAAGTGAAACAAACGAAAGACGAGGCCCTTGACCAAATACATTGTCCGTCCTATCGAATCGAGAATATGACATGAAAATGACAATGAACGAGCTGGCAGACGTCGGGGCTGTCTAAGACAACTATAAAATCGAACCCGTTAACAATTTTCCGGTGCAGATTGATTGTTGGATTTGGATCTTCGAGATCTCTCCCTTGTCCTGGTATATTGTCCAGTCCCGTCCTTTTTGGACCCGTTATTGAATGGCATGACCGTAGCCGAGTTGTTTATATATACAAGATCTCCAATAATCATTTTGGAAGGGAATATGAATGCTTATAAAATTGTCTGCCTTGTGTTGCTTCCCGCGAGTTAAAGAAAGTTTGTCTGATTATGCTCCCAACTACGTGATTTGCGGACTGTGATTTTCTGGCCTATAATAAGTTGGTCGCCCGAGGGAACTGAGTGTCTCCTTCTGTATGAATAAAAAAAAGCAGCAGAGCTATTGAGATTGGGATTTCCGGGGCACTCGATGCACGCCTTGAGGATCGGCAACTTTCATACGTCTCTCATCTTCTAATTTAGCAGAGAAGATCTATTTTGCTTGGGTCAGGTTGAAACACTGTTCTACTGCGTCGAATGCAATTTTAATGAAGCAAAATCGTCGATTACAAAAATGCTTTGATGGAACCACATTAGTTTTTCCCGTGACATACAGGGATATGATCCACGTAGAATTCCGAAGAGATTCAACACAAGAATGCCCGTGACTTTAAATTTACCAGTGACTGTTTCTGCATCATTTCATATAGTTACTTGACCATTCAACAATATAAATCTCTCTTCACAGTTGCATGCGGCCTCGCATGCAAGCCTTTCTGCTGACAATCGTCAACATGTTCTCTTTTGGATACTTGAGAGGGAAAGATCTAGCCATTTTAAGTGGGATCCATGTGAGGACATCATGAAAATATTTATTTTGGCATAATAGCAATTACAGACAATACGGATAATTTCCATGATTACATACATTAGTTGTCTTAATAAGCAAAATCATATTGAACTGATAAAAGAGCTTGCATCTGGAGGGACTGAGACTTCAACAGCTCCTTCCAACATCTGAGTGATTTTCTTCATGTTTGGCCTCAAAGCAGGGTCTTCCTGGATGCACCACAATGCTGTCATCACAAATCTTCTCACTCCGCTCATGTCCCTTGATGCCTCTTCATCACCCTCCACTAGCTGAAGCACACTCCCGTCGTGGTAGCAATCATAAACCCAGTCGACCAACACAATTTGAGCTTCCGTTTCCGCTTCTGGCTCAAAGTTCTTTCTGCAGCAGATGAGCTCAAGCAACAAAACGCCGAAGCTATAAACATCTACTTTGCCAGAAATAGGAATATTCCCGAACCATTCTGGCGCCAAATAACCTCTAGTTCCTCTGATCCCAGTGCTGGTTCGTGTTTGGTTCACCATCAAGAGCTTAGCTAATCCGAAGTCTGATATTTTTGCAATGAGAGAGCCATCAAGAAGAATATTTTGCGGCTTGATGTCGCAGTGGATTATGTGCCTTGTGCAATCGTCATGCAAGTAAGAGAGGCCCTGTGCAACACCACAGGCAATTTTTATTCGTTTGTACCAGCTGGGCCTTGAAGAGCCGAAAATAAAATCTGCCAAACTACCATTGCTCATGAATTCATACACTAGTAATCGGTGTTGACCCTCATTGCAGAATCCAAGCAACTGCACCAAGTTCTTGTGATTAGTTTGGCCAATTGCGCTCACTTCCCTTTCAAACTCCTTTTCGCTTTCTCCGTTCCTTGTCGCCAACATTTTTACTGCCACAAAGTTTGTATCCTTGGAACCGAGAACACCTTTGTACACTATTCCAAAAGAACCCCTACCCAATTCTTCTTTGAATCCATCTGTTGCTTCTTGAAGCTCCTGATAATTGAAAGTACGCATGCACATGGCTTGGTTGATCTGCACTGGTCGTGAAATCTTAGAATCCCTAGATCGGAAGCTTTTATAAATTAAATAGCTAATCAGGAGTAAAAGCAAGTTCAAAAACACAGAACTACTCAACAGCACTGATCCGATGATCACCAGTGTTGGGTTCTTGTTCTTCTTCTGGCCGTTTCCTGTAGATGTCAAAGTCGAGTTACCTATCTTGACCTTGATAAGAGCTTTTCCACCCACACTAGAATCCTTCCTGCCATTTGAAAGGGGGATCTTCTTTTTCCAGCAAGATTCATCTCGGAAATAAGCCACTGCACAAAAACAATCAGCCAAGCAAGCTTGTCGGCACCAGTACTCGGTTACCGGCATGCTAAGCTCGTAGTCAGAGTTTGGCCAGTCTGTATTGAGCATGTCATGCAAATCAAACTGCTCTTTTTCAGGCCTACTTCCATCACAACTCTGTGATACGAAGTCCTGTCTGCATCCGCTCATCTCGTTTGTTGAATCTATCAGAGTATATCCGGGTGGGCAGAGGCATTGAGACTTCTGATCTTCTCCAAGAGCACAGTAGCTGTTGAAGCCACAAGCTCCAGAACCGATATTTTGTGTGATGCTTGTGCATATATTTGGAGGGACTGGGGAAGAGACCATTGACCAGCCCAATGCCCCGCCAGAACTTGAATTTGCCGTCTTAGGGTAGAGATATTGCCTAAAGACCCCGTCATATTCAAGGATCGCTCTTTGGTAAAAACCGCTAGTCAGGAATGTGCCTGAGGTGATGACTTTGAGCATTGTTCCATTCCTAGCCGTGAGGTAGACTTGACCACTTTGATTGAATATCAATCGGAAGCCGATACCTACGGTTCTGGTGTCCCAGTATGCATCTGATCTGGCCAGCAGGTTAGGAATGGCATAGAGCACGAGATTTCCGTCGTCTTGCAGTGTGAAGAAGAATCTCCCAGGAGAGTAATTCATTTCGGAGCAACGAGCTCTAACTTCAGTCCCAAGATCTAACTGTTGCGTAGGCAATATCGTGTCGGTTGGCTGGCTGAACGTCTCCCACAAGTTGATGTAGTTCTGGCTCATTAGGACAAAGTTCCCTGTGTTGAGCATGGCCGCAAATGTTACACCAGCGACGGTCAGGTTAGGAGACCATAACACAGTTCCATTTGGGTCGGCAAGCACTAGTCGGCCATCGTGGGCCAACTGGATCTTCGAACCTTCTCGCGCTAGATTATGGCCATTCGCCGACCAGACAATGGTCTTCTCCGCTATCTTCTCGAACCATATTGCCAGCAAATAAACTCCTTGTCCCATTTGCTGGAACCCGAAGGCGAACTCGCCTGACGGCGACAGCCAGGAAGAGTTCCGGTCATCCGCCGTTAGCGAGGTGCCCAAGGTGAGGTTGCCGTTGGCCTGAGCCTTGGCAGAAAGTGGAAGAGTAACAAGCAGCAGAAGGGTTGCGAGCATCACTGAAGCCATATGAGATGGAAACTTGAGGTGCTCCTTAAGTTAAGCTACTTCAGCCTTAAGGATGAAAACCAGCGTTCTTTATAGAATTTAAGTCTCTCTCATACGTCCCGTCGCGCAAGGCAGGAAACGATCCGTTCTGCATTTAGCGCTATAAAATTATCTCTTGAATTTGAGCCCGTTGAATAAGCACGCTCCCACCGGTCGTTTCTGTTTTGTCTCTTCCTCCATTAATGTTATCCGTAGGTGCATAGCTGATGGTCATCTCCTGATTTGGTGGATCATGTTGTCTCGGCTGCACGTCTTTCGAATAACTTTTGGACAGAAGTAGACTTCACAGCGCAGGCTACACTTATTTAATGAAGGAAAGAAGCGAAGACTTCTTCATGCGTAATACATGAGTGCGTTCTCTTCGTTGTATATAAAAAGGGAGCTCCTCAGGAGCTCTTTACAAGTGAAATTTGTGCGTAGAGTCGAGTCCATCGGGCTTAGTTGTTAAACACCGTGTAAATTTAGGTATAAACTAAATCTAGAAAACACTCGAAAATATGTGAGTGATTGTAAAGTCCATAATTCTCTAATTTATTAGTGGATCATTTGCTGGCTATCCCATGAGCATAGATAATGATGTTCGGCTTGAACCACATAAATTTATTATGTCATTTTATTATTCCTCTTTTTTCTTAAGGTATCTTATAACTTATATTATACATCCATCAAATTTTAAAAAATTACATTTCATATCATTTTCGGCATTTATTTTTTCTTGTATATATTGTTTAGTAAAATCAATTTTCTTTATATTCTTCATTTCTCCTTTCTTTTTTCTTTCGTTTTTTTACAGAAATCAATTGAGAAAGAAAGATTCCCTTTAAAAAAAGATGAAAATATGCTTTTACCCCACAAATGTGAGATTCATCCCGCATGCTAATAGAAAATATAATCGAAGGTTAACAGCAATAACACGGGATAATCTTCGAGTAATTGAATAGTTTAGGGGCAATTACGTACCATTTCCAAAGTTCGATGAAGCTTCGAATAATTTATCCTTGAAGCAAGCCTCGGTCGTTTCCTATTTGAACGCGAAGTGCTGAGATATCCCAGCTGTTAAGCTCCGGACCTCCTAGAGATTCGAACCGCCCGTTGAAAGGAATGGCCTCATGCATGCATTCAAAGGGAACAAGCTCATAATTGTCTCATGACTTTCTGCTTCGCCAGCTGCATGAACGGGGGCCTTGGCTTACTTCTGCGAAAGACGAAGACCCTTGACCAAAACATCGTCCGTCCTATTGGATTTGAGAATATGACATGAAAATGATAGTGAACGAGGTGGCAGACGCCATAGTTGACTACGACAAATATGAAATCGAACCCATTAAGACTTTTCCGGTGCAAACTGATAGTTGGATATGGATCTTCGGGATCTTTCCTATAACCACCCGATCCTATCAGGGATGGGCCAAGAGCACGCCTCGTGAGAATAGCGATGGGGTAGGAATGAATTGAATCCCACATTACTTGGGAATAGTGAGGTGACATGCTATATGAGAAGTAGCACTAGTTTTAACTACTAACGATGCATTTTTAAAACCGTGCAGGCTCCAACCCAAAATTGATAATTTCTTGGCAAGTTAGGCCAAAGGAGACATCCGATAAAATTAGAACGAAACAAAGAAAATTAGCATGGCCCAATCGATACAAAGAAGATTAGCATGGCCCTTGCATAAGGACAAGACGCACAAATTGAGAAATGGTCCAAATTTTTCCCAATAACAACCTAGTTCTACAAGAGATGGGCCAAGAGCATGCCTCATGATGATGGCAATGGAGCATGCATGAACTGAATCCCACATCACCCGAGGACGGTGAGGTGATCCACCAGAATGGGAAATTGAGTTCATAATCGAACTGATGCCTGGAACTGAACCTATATCAAAAGCTCCATATAAAATGGCTTTGATGGAACTAAAAGAGTTGAAAGTACAACTGCAAGAATTACTCGATAGGGGATTCATAATGCCAAGTGCGTCCCCATGGGGTGCACCAGTCCTGTTTGTGAAGAAGAAAGACTTCTTCATGCGTAATACATGAGTGCGTTCTCTTCGTTGTATATAAAAAGGGAGCTCCTCAGGAGCTCTTTACAAGTGAAATTTGTGCGTAGAGTCGAGTCCATCGGGCTTAGTTGTTAAACACCGTGTAAATTTAGGTATAAACTAAATCTAGAAAACACTCAAAAATATGTGAGTGATTGTAAAGTCCATAATTCTCTAATTTATTAGTGGATCATTTGCTGGCTATCCCCATGAGCATAGATAATGATGTTCGGCTTGAACCACATAAATTTATTATGTCATTTTATTATTCCTCTTTTTTCTTAAGGTATCTTATAAATTATATTATACATCCATCAAATTTTAAAAAATTACATTTCATATCATTTTCGGCATTTATTTTTTCTTGTATATATTGTTTAGTAAAATCAATTTTCTTTATATTCTTCATTTCTCCTTTCTTTTTTCTTTCGTTTTTTTAACAGAAATCAATTGCGAAAGAAAGATTCCCTTTAAAAAAAGATGAAAATATGCTTTTACCCCACAAATGTGAGATTCATCCCGCATGCTAATAGAAAATATAATCGAAGGTTAACAGCAATAACACGGGATAATCTTCGAGTAATTGAATAGTTTAGGGGCAATTACGTACCATTTCCAAAGTTCGATGAAGCTTCGAATAATTTATCCTTGAAGCAAGCCTCGGTCGTTTCCTATTTGAACGCGAAGTGCTGAGATATCCCAGCTGTTAAGCTCCGGACCTCCTAGAGATTCGAACCGCCCGTTGAAAGGAATGGCCTCATGCATGCATTCAAAGGGAACAAGCTCATAATTGTCTCATGACTTTCTGCTTCGCCAGCTGCATGAACGGGGGCCTTGGCTTACTTCTGCGAAAGACGAAGACCCTTGACCAAAACATCGTCCGTCCTATTGGATTTGAGAATATGACATGAAAATGATAGTGAACGAGGTGGCAGACGCCATAGTTGACTACGACAAATATGAAATCGAACCCATTAAGACTTTTCCGGTGCAAACTGATAGTTGGATATGGATCTTCGGGATCTTTCCTATAACCACCCGATCCTATCAGGGATGGGCCAAGAGCACGCCTCGTGAGAATAGCGATGGGGTAGGAATGAATTGAATCCCACATTACTTGGGAATAGTGAGGTGACATGCTATATGAGAAGTAGCACTAGTTTTAACTACTAACGATGCATTTTTAAAACCGTGCAGGCTCCAACCCAAAATTGATAATTTCTTGGCAAGTTAGGCCAAAGGAGACATCCGATAAAATTAGAACGAAACAAAGAAAATTAGCATGGCCCAATCGATACAAAGAAGATTAGCATGGCCCTTGCATAAGGACAAGACGCACAAATTGAGAAATGGTCCAAATTTTTCCCAATAACAACCTAGTTCTACAAGAGATGGGCCAAGAGCATGCCTCATGATGATGGCAATGGAGCATGCATGAACTGAATCCCACATCACCCGAGGACGGTGAGGTGATCCACCAGAATGGGAAATTGAGTTCATAATCGAACTGATGCCTGGAACTGAACCTATATCAAAAGCTCCATATAAAATGGCTTTGATGGAACTAAAAGAGTTGAAAGTACAACTGCAAGAATTACTCGATAGGGGATTCATAATGCCAAGTGCGTCCCCATGGGGTGCACCAGTCCTGTTTGTGAAGAAGAAAGACTTCTTCATGCGTAATACATGAGTGCGTTCTCTTCGTTGTATATAAAAAGGGAGCTCCTCAGGAGCTCTTTACAAGTGAAATTTGTGCGTAGAGTCGAGTCCATCGGGCTTAGTTGTTAAACACCGTGTAAATTTAGGTATAAACTAAATCTAGAAAACACTCAAAAATATGTGAGTGATTGTAAAGTCCATAATTCTCTAATTTATTAGTGGATCATTTGCTGGCTATCCCCATGAGCATAGATAATGATGTTCGGCTTGAACCACATAAATTTATTATGTCATTTTATTATTCCTCTTTTTTCTTAAGGTATCTTATAAATTATATTATACATCCATCAAATTTTAAAAAATTACATTTCATATCATTTTCGGCATTTATTTTTTCTTGTATATATTGTTTAGTAAAATCAATTTTCTTTATATTCTTCATTTCTCCTTTCTTTTTTCTTTCGTTTTTTTAACAGAAATCAATTGCGAAAGAAAGATTCCCTTTAAAAAAAGATGAAAATATGCTTTTACCCCACAAATGTGAGATTCATCCCGCATGCTAATAGAAAATATAATCGAAGGTTAACAGCAATAACACGGGATAATCTTCGAGTAATTGAATAGTTTAGGGGCAATTACGTACCATTTCCAAAGTTCGATGAAGCTTCGAATAATTTATCCTTGAAGCAAGCCTCGGTCGTTTCCTATTTGAACGCGAAGTGCTGAGATATCCCAGCTGTTAAGCTCCGGACCTCCTAGAGATTCGAACCGCCCGTTGAAAGGAATGGCCTCATGCATGCATTCAAAGGGAACAAGCTCATAATTGTCTCATGACTTTCTGCTTCGCCAGCTGCATGAACGGGGGCCTTGGCTTACTTCTGCGAAAGACGAAGACCCTTGACCAAAACATCGTCCGTCCTATTGGATTTGAGAATATGACATGAAAATGATAGTGAACGAGGTGGCAGACGCCATAGTTGACTACGACAAATATGAAATCGAACCCATTAAGACTTTTCCGGTGCAAACTGATAGTTGGATATGGATCTTCGGGATCTTTCCTATAACCACCCGATCCTATCAGGGATGGGCCAAGAGCACGCCTCGTGAGAATAGCGATGGGGTAGGAATGAATTGAATCCCACATTACTTGGGAATAGTGAGGTGACATGCTATATGAGAAGTAGCACTAGTTTTAACTACTAACGATGCATTTTTAAAACCGTGCAGGCTCCAACCCAAAATTGATAATTTCTTGGCAAGTTAGGCCAAAGGAGACATCCGATAAAATTAGAACGAAACAAAGAAAATTAGCATGGCCCAATCGATACAAAGAAGATTAGCATGGCCCTTGCATAAGGACAAGACGCACAAATTGAGAAATGGTCCAAATTTTTCCCAATAACAACCTAGTTCTACAAGAGATGGGCCAAGAGCATGCCTCATGATGATGGCAATGGAGCATGCATGAACTGAATCCCACATCACCCGGGGACGGTGAGGTGATCCACCAGAATGGGAAATTGAGTTCATAATCGAACTGATGCCTGGAACTGAACCTATATCAAAAGCTCCATATAAAATGTCTTTGATGGAACTAAAAGAGTTGAAAGTACAACTGCAAGAATTACTCGATAGGGGATTCATAATGCCAAGTGCGTCCCCATGGGGTGCACCAGTCCTGTTTGTGAAGAAGAAAGACGGGTCCATGCGCTTGTGCATTGATTATAGGCAGTTGAATCAAGTAACCATCAAGAATAAGTATATGTTACCTAGAATCGACGATCTATTTGACCAATTGCAAGCGAGTTCAGTCTTTTCCGAGATAGACTTAAGGTCAAGGTATCATCAGCTAAGTATTAAAAAGGAAGACATTCCTAAGACTACATTTATGACTCATTATGGACACTACGAGTTCCTAGTGATGCCATTTGGATTGACAGATGCCCCCAGCTACATTCATGGATCTCATGAATAGGATATTTAAACCCTATTTGGATCAGTTTGTAATTGTCTTCATTGATGATATTCTGATATACTCGAAGGGACCGGAGGAACACGAGCAACACTTGAGAATAATACTACAAACCCTTAGAGACCATAAATTGTATGCCAAATTTAGTAAGTGTGAATTTCGATTGGACCGGGTGATTTTCCTAGGTCATGTGGCATCAGGAAAAGGAATCTTGGTGGACCCAACTATTGGAGAAAACCCCTATGATATTTTGAAGCTGACAAAACTTATCTAAGTTCCATTCTGAAAATTGCCACACTTATGTGTCAAAGTCTATCTTACATCAGAAGTCTGCCCACTTTGACAAGTTTCAGACTGAACGCAAGAATGAAGACTTAATCAAACTCAGGATTATTTTCTTCAAGATTTCAGTACGTACAAGATATATTAGGCTTTCTGGTTAAAAATATCACTTACCATATTGGTTATCTTATTTGGAATCAAATCATTTTGGAAGGCAAGCTTATTTGAAAAGAATCTACTTATGGAAACCAAGATCATGATTGTATAGGCGAACATGATTGATGGGTTTTCATCTCAATCTTTAAATGACTTGAGATCTCTTTGATTGATTATGTCCAACGGGTTGATTGGAAGAATTCCTCTGGAAAGTGTCAACGGTCGACAAGGCATGGATGAGTATTTAAGGGGATTTTTCAAGTCATTTGAGAGGAGTGTGAAAAAAGAATTTCAAAGTCTAAAGCTTCCAATTCTCTTGTCCTTCATCATTTAGTGCTTAAACTTGTATTTGAAAGTGAGAAACTCTAAGAAAGTGATCTTAGTAGAGACACCTCACTGAAAATTCAAGATCATAGTGCTGTGACATTCTTTTTCAATTCATAGTGGGAACCAGCTAGAAAGCTGTCAGCGTGGGAGTGTAGACGTTGACTTGATCTAAGCCGAACCACTATAAATCTTGTGTTCATTTTTCTCTTCCCTGAACTCCTTTACTTTATTTGCTGCAATATACTTCTGTATTTTGAAATAGTTGTTAAAGTCTGTTTTCACACCTATTCACCCCCCTCTAGGTGTTCTACTAGCTCTTTCAATTGATATAAGAGCCCGTGTGCTTACTTTGTTGAAGTGTTTTTACTTCTAAAGCAAAAGATCTTCTGTGACATCCTGAATTTCAACCCCATCCCGAATATATTAAATGGGCATCTCGTCGGCGCGCCTATGGTCCTTTTTCTCTAAGCTGATCACTCACGAGTTAACCAATCTACTGGGTGAAGCCGTTAAGGGATATAACCGCGATAAAATCCCTAAAAGCTACCTAGTAAGTCAGATTGGACTAAAATCGCGTTCGATCGATTTTAACCATGAAATTGAATTCGGTTTCAAAATTCGGACATTCGAGCATATCACAGTTCATTTATAGGACGTTGTCTTGTCTTTCGGAGAAATTCCGTCGAGTTCGGGATTTTTCTTCATCAAAATTGGAAGTCGCATTTGGGAAATTGTTGAAGAAATTGAAGATAAAAAATTGTGAAATTCAACCACCGGCCGTGGTGGCGCAATTGGCTTGCGCTCAATCCCCCTCACAACGGGGAGCGAGTTCGAACCCCAGCGGCGTCATTAGGTGATTTAAGTGTGCTACCGGGGGTGGTGGTTTCTCCCGCTTAAGGCACCTGGGGGTTTTCGCTAGGCTACCAGCCGAGGCGGTTCCTCCAGCACCAAAAAAAAAAAAAAAAAATTGTGAAATTCGGAATTGGACAAGGGCAGCAAAATTGGGACTTCAATTTGGTTTAATTTTGGAAAATATCCAAGAAAGAAATAGGGGACAAAGCTATAAATGCAAGGGATAATATTTATGGACTTTTTGGCCTAAGCTATGATGATTATTAGATATTTATGTTGGACTTTGGACTCCCTCCTTCTTGGCTTCTCCCTCACGCATGGCACCCCCAATCCGCTCGTTGGTTCTTGCTTCTACTTTCATTCTCGATGTTCATCCCTCTCCGATTTCACATCTCTCTGTCCCGTCTACCCACTCTCCACTGACTGGAGCTTCACGATTTCATCAGCCACTTGCCAGCAGCAATTTGAGTCAACGATATAGTGAAGACCACCGAAGCAACCCAACATCAGCTTCCTCTGTGCACCAGTTGCTGCGCATCCCTTCATCCACCGAGACTTCAGCCACTTCACAAGTCAACAACCAGCAACAATTCTTCCATCGGTGACCGAAGCCCAGCCGCGCTGCCACGAAGACCAACAACATCCACCAAAGCGTGAGCTACCCACGTGAAGAAGCGGCTGCTCCAACATGCCTCACATCTTCATCTTCAACTGCCAGCGAAGTCTTCTTCTCATGTCTCCCTCTGGTCAGTCAACCGAAGCAACTTGAAGACCCAGCGAAGCTACTCCATTCTGCGTGGTCTTCTCCAGCTCAGTGGCTCGCGTCTCCTTCGGACGTGACACCATCCACAAAGCCAGCTCGTGGATCAGCCAGCAAAGCCTAAAGCCCAACGTCCAAGCCTCCTCCTTTGGGCCACCGAATCCACAAGCCCAACAGCCCATTTTCAGCTTTGGAGTTCAGCCCAGTTGTGGGCCAACGCCAGCCCGTTCTCTGCAGCTTCAATCCAGCAAATTTTGGCCCAACAGTTGGGCCCATGTCTTCAGCCCATCTTCTCCAACACAAGTTCAACAGCCCACGTTTGTCTCTTAGCCCATTTGAAGCCCACAACTCAGCCAAGTTTTGGGCCCAACAACTTGCTCAGTTCAGCCCATCTTGGGCCTGCGAAGCAGGCCTAGCCCGCAACCAAGCCCAAGCCCAAGATCAAGCCCAACATTTGCTGTGGGCTTGCAAGGCTTTTGGGCCCGATCCGAGTGTCTGTCGACACCGCCGAAAATTCGGATTTCAGCCGCCGTCGCAGTGTTCCGGTCTTCACTTTGCACAAGTGAGTTTTGCTCACTAATCTCTTATTAGTATGCTAATGATACTTAGGGGTTGATTAGATTTAATTAAGTGTAATTAGGTGGATATATTAGATTAGAGTAACTAAATTAGAGACTTATTGATGCATGTTAGGCAAATGGTTAGTGTAGTTAGCAAGGAAATAAATCCTAGTATTTATTGAACGAGTCTTAGTAATTTTCTGGATTCGTCTCGGCTGCTAATTAGGCATTACGGGCCTAAATTGGATTTATTGTATTTATTTAAAAAAATTCGGAATTATTTAATTATTTATTTATTTTCTGGAAATTAGGCAAGGATAGCCGGCAACTGGAATTTTATGTTGATTATCGTGGTGCAGTCTATTTATTTATTTAAGTGCGAAATTGATTTAATTCTAATTTTAGGATTTATTCCTAAATTATTAATTTTGAAAATAAATGGAAAAATAACCGAGTATCGGTTGACAGTGCCAAAAATATTTTGGTGGACTACAGAAAATGGTGGGATTTGTGGAAAGGAAATTATAGTATTTTGGCTAAGACTGGCCGTGTACCCACACATGTGTATTTTTATCAAGCATGATAACAAGGGTAAATTGATTGCGTTTTCAAAACAAAAATACTATAGCGGCTCAATGATTCGTATGTCATTTGGAGAATGGACGTTATACTATTATAGCTCGATGACTCCCATGTCATCTTGAGAAAGAATTGTTTTTATACAGCTCGGTAATTCTATATGTCATCTTGGAGATAGGACAGTATGATTTGATAGTTCGATAACTCTCATGTCATCTTAAGAATGAATTGTTTGTATACCGGCTCAGTGACTCTATATGTCATATTGGAGATAGGACGGTATGATTTGACGGCTCGATGACTTTCATGTCATTTGGAGAATGAATTGTTTGTATACCGACTCGGTGACTCTATATGTCATCTTGGAGATAGGACAGTATGACCCAACGGTGTGTTATAACAGCTCGATAACTTTATGTGTCGTCTTAGAGATAGAACGTTATGCACAGGTATGTTGTAACGGCTCGATGACTCTATATGTTGTCTCAGAGATAGAACGTTATGCATACCCGCTCGATGGCTCTATATGTCATATGGAGATATGATAATATACTAGCTCGGTAACTCAACGGGTTATCTTGGAGAATGAATAGTATATTATAGTGGCTTGGTAACTTGATAGGTTATCTTGGAGAATGGACAGTATTGAATGGAACGACCGAGGAATGGTCTAATTGACATGTAATCGACTAGGTCAATTGATTGATGTTTCAATCTGTGGTGTTTGATAGGGTGTGTCGCGACCAATTTTTTCGGGTTTGCCACCTAACATTAGGTTAATGGATTGCTAAGCCTAAACTTAGCTCGGGCTCTCCCAAGCCCATACCAACTCGCGATTTAGGTTCAAATATCTAGTATGCAAAAGGGAGTCGCCACTAATCAGTTTACGGTAGATCGATTAGACACCTAAGTAAAATAACGGGAGAATCATTTTACTTCTACGAACTAGAGATTTTGGATACGGGGATTTGATTACGTTAGATTTCTCTAACGCCCTTTCGGTACCTTTCTCTTTTGTTTTTTTTTTTTTAAAAATGTTTGGCAAGCAGCTTGAATTGATTTCAATTTATTTTCCTAACATGTGAGGTGTTCATGCGGGTGCGCAAACCATCAATTTAACACCCAAGTAAAGCAATTAAATAATGCAGAACTTACCTCAAAGCAACGAAAGCATCTGCGTTGTTAGATCAAAATTCACATCAGTAATCCTAGATATGATTTCTAATTAACAAGCAATCACTCAATTTTTTTTGTTTTCATTTATTCAATGAGAATCATGCGATGCAATGTTACTAATCTAACATAAGTTGATATGACATGGTAACATGACCTAAACTAAATGACATGAGTAAAGGTAATTTCTAAAGAAATGCAATAATTAAATATGCAATCTAAATTAATCAAATGACCTAACTTTAATGACAGGCAATTTCTAATTAAATGAACCTAATAATAATCACTAAATGACGTGCATTTCATGAACCTAATTCTATATGACGTGCACATAAATTTTCTATTCTAGAAAAATGCAACATATTCTAGAAATTGAAACTAATTTATCCTAAAACAAATTTTTATGAAATTCGAAATTAAGGAAAATGCAAAATATAATTATCTAGATTAAGATTCTATCTAGTTTATATTAAGGATCAGGTCAGACTAAATCCTAATTTAAATTAAGATATTATCTTAACCTAGCAAGTTCTATCCTAAGATGCAAAAATCAATCTAGACTTAAAATAAAACATGCAATTTATTCTAATATGCCATGACGTACAAATAATGCCTTAATTCCTAATTTTCTATGAAATTCGAAATTAAAATTAAACATGCAATTCAGATAAAAAAAACTAACATCCTAAATGAGTGCACTTTTTCTTTTTCTTTTTCATGACTCAAAATAAAATTCTTAATCTAAACATGCAAGATAATAAAAACCTAATCTAACTCAGATTTGATTTGATTTTTTTTACGAAAACAAAGTCGATTCAAATAACATGACAACACATCCAGCAAGATAAGATCGATATCCAAAAATTGACGAATCATATCCCGCGCATGGGATCGGATTGGTCAATTTCAAATAAACCGCGAATCAAATCTCGAGCATGAGATCGTATGCACGTTGTGGAATTAGGGATTAATCCCCGAATTCATGAGAATTCAAAATATTTTTGGATATGGCAATAACGAACAAATATTCAAAATAAATCGCGATCCCATGGATCTAGCAATAAAATATGATAAACTTGAATCAATCAAGAATCTTACCTAGCTCTCGATATCGCGCAGATAACTTTTCCAAATTGGAATATGCAAACAACAAGCTTGGATGATGATGGGCGATGGTGCCAACTGCGCTTGACGAACGTCCGTGAATCTGCAAGAAAGAACAAAGTGGACTGCAAGGCACGAACAAAGCAAAACTTTGAAGCCGACGGACTTTCTTTGATGGTCCCTAAATTCCACGAAAATAAACCAAAGATTCTCCTTTCCTCAATGTGCACTGGACATAGAAATTTTAGCCAAATCTCCTTTTGATTGCTAAAGGAAAATCACCATCGCTTTAGCCTCTCTCTTCTAGTTTCAAATCTCCACCAAGTCTCTTTGACCACCGGTTGGATTTTTCTTTTGGCTAAAGATTTGACCTTCCTTGCGTGGCCTTCGACAACTATGCACGATGATGCTTGGGCGGATGATGGATGTCGCGACCTCTTTTTTTCCGACGCCCGATCGGGGCGGGCGCCTAAGGAGGCTAATGGCTCGGCTGGATTAATTAAGCCCGGACTCTCCCAAGTCCACCAATTCACGACTTTAATAGTCTAAGTTTTTAACCTGTAAGTTAATTTTTAAAATGGAGTCGCCACTAATCAATTTGGGGTGGGTTGATTAGAAACCCATGCGAAATATTGGGAGAAATATTCGCTCCTGCGCAACCAGAGAAATTAGGATCGGGGACTTGATTACACTAGTTAATCACTAATGCCCTTTCGGTACCTAACCTTGTTTAAACCCTGAGGTTTTTTGGATGTTTTAGGGATTTTCCATGCATTATTTGGAAAAATATATTTTTTTGGACCTTTTTCCAATTTTTTGGACATAAAAGGGATTTTTGGATTTTTGGTATTTTTTGGAAAAATACAAGTTTTTTTTTTTGGCTTTTTCTGAATTTTTGGCATTTTTGGAAAATATGAAATATTTTTGATTTTTTTGATTTTTTGATTTTTGGAAAATAAAATATTTTTAATATATTTTGGAAAATAAAGTATTTTTGATTTTTTTGGAAAATAAAATATTTTTTAATATTTTTAAATATTTTCTGCTTTTTGGAAATTAAAATATATTTTTAATATTTTTCGAAAATAAAATATTTTTTTTGGATTTTGATTTTTTCGGAAAATAAATAAATTACTTAATATTTATTTATATAAAAAAAAAGGCCGATCGCACTCGGGCCCGCAACGCGGGCCCGGCTCGGATTTTTCAACATTTTTCTTTTTTTTAAAAAAAAAAGGAAACGGCGCCGTTTGGGGGAGGGGGGGAACCGGTGAAACCCTACCCGATTCCCCGACCCGGGTCCGACCCAACGACCCGGGTCCCGCTTTTTTTTTTTTAAACTTTTTTTGGGGGGAACCGGGGAAACCCTACCCGGTTCCCCCGACCCGGGTCCGACCCAACGACCCGGGTCGCGACCCGGAAAGAATCGGGAACCCTAGGGTTCCCGATTCGCGGCGCTGAAGAGGGGGACGCGGCTCGATGCGGCGACGGCGACGGCAGCGACGGGGGAGGGGGGTGATGGCGATGGCGGCGGCTACCTGTGGCGAGGTGGTGGCAGTGAGCAGCGGCGACGGCGGAGCGGCGGGGATCCCTTTTTCTCTCTCTCTCTCTCTCTGGCGCGCTCGGATCCGAAGTCTCTCAGTGGGGGTGTCCAAGGGTCCCCCGCTGAAGTCTCTCAGTGGGGGTGTCCAAGGGTCGCGGCTCTGATCTCCTCCGCCTCTCCCTCTCTCTCCCTCGCTGCTTCTCCCTCGCTGCTTCTCCCTCCGGCGAAGCTCGGATCTGTGGCCGCTCGACCTCGGACCTCCCCTGAAGTCTCTCAGTGGGTTGTCCGAGGTTGGCAAGCCCCAGATCTGGCTCTCCCTCGCTCTGTGTGTCCTCTTGGCCTTCGTCGGGGGCCTATTTATAGGCGGAGGGTGTGCCGGTCGACGGAGGTTCGGCCGTCGTCCGGCGTGCGTCGACCGGCCCTAGGTGCGGCCGAACCGGCGTCCCTTCCACCCACTTGCGCGTCCCATCCAACGCCAGCTTCTCCACGCGCGTGTCGCCGTCCGTCCGTCCATCCGGCGCCGCACCCTCTGCGCGTGTGTTGCAGAGGGGGATGGAGGAGGAAGAAGGGTTGACTCGCGCGGGCTGGGCCGGAGGAGGATGGGCCGCAGGGGCCCATGCGGAGGGGGAGGCTGCTGCTGCTGCTTTTTGTTTTCTTTTTCTTTTGCTTTTTGTTTTGTTTTCTGTTTTTTGTTGTTTATTTATTATTTATTATTTATTATTTATTATCCGAAAACTTAATTAATAAAACATAAATAAAATTTAAGGCGTCAACAAAAAGTATTGGATTTCTTTTGTTGGGAAAAATTAATCAATTGGGAAGAAAGCAATTGCATTTTGAGGTGTGAATACACTGTCTTAAAGGAATTATTTACCCCCACAATATTACTAATAGTTACTAGCAAAAATCCTTCAGAATGGAATAATGTTTCAAATGAAAATACTGGTGAGCAATTATGCTATTTCTCGAAGAACTCTCGAAAGGAAAACAATTAAAAATAATAGTTATAAAAAATATCGAGATGAAGAAGACAAATTTATAACAGTTTTTTAGAATAGATACAATCTTCCCTCTGAAACGTTGCTTTATGAACAGAAGACAAATTTGTAAATTTGAACTAAAATAATAATAATAATATATTTTTATTCCAAATTTAATCAATTCTGAAAAGATACAACCTTTCAAAGGTTGTAAGATGCCTAACAACCATTAGCAAAAGTAATTGCCTGTATAAAAAAAAATCATGAAAATAATAATCGTTAATTAGTGCCAATTATAATTTCAAGTGCGCAAGTGTGCAAAATGCTATAGTGTGCCGAATAATCGGACACCTCCACATAGGTATTGTAGGGTCATGCTCACTTAGCCCATTGTCTTTAATTGTTATTTTAGAAGACTTCCACACTTATATATTAGCCCCGTTTGGTTCAGCATTCCCAAGGGGCTTTCAGCCCCGAAAGCCCCTTGGGAAAAAAATTTGGTATTTGGTTCAGTATTTGGAGGTGTCATTGGCCAAATGCTGACCTTTGAAATGCTGAAAGTTCAAAGCAGGTGGAGACTTGCTTTGGACATTCAGCATTTGCGGAATGCTAGTCCTCTTATTAATGAATTTCTTTTTTCCGGACATATATGACCATGTTTACTATCTGAAATGACTCTTTCTAGTCAAATTTGTATGAGAGGATCTTGGTTTAATTTTTCTTAATGAGGACCTCCCTTTTTATATGTGGTGCTTACTCAAAAAAATTAGCATCCATAATAGGTCACTTCACCATCCACCGAATAAGTTCACCTTTTTTTTTGTCATTTTTATCTTTTGACAATCAATAGCCCAACTTTTATCAATACACTAGAATGATCATTAATTAACGAAGATGATTAATACTACAATAATTTTTTTTTTTTAAAATATTCAAAGTTGAAAACAAACCTAAAAGAACCCTAGGCCAAAAGTTGAGCTTTGCTTCTAATCTATAATCAAATTCTTTTAATATAATTTTTAAATAAATTTACTAATATATATCTTTTATATTGCTCTCAACATGAAAATGTAAAAGGTTATATAGTCATTGTTTCTTTTTTGCAATTTTAAAAATACTAAAACTAAAAAACTTAATTTGGTCACACTAAAGGGCTTTTCAAATATATGTTTACCAAACAGTCTTGCATTTCCCTAAAGCATTTTTCAGTTATAGTTTACCAAACAGTCTAGTATTTCGGAAAACTCCTTTACCTCTAAGGTATTTGCATTCTTCCAATGACATTTCCCCAAAGCCGAACCAAACGGGCCCTTTACTTATGTCAGATCTTTACAAAATACAAATTTTGGACACGATCGGATCTAAGCCTTCTATGGCCGAAATTCGGTTTTCTTAAATTTAAGCCCTATAAAAACTTAATTTAATACATGTAATTAAATTGACCCACACACTCCTATCTTTTTTATGTGGGATAAGGCACTTTTTGTTTATTTTACAGACAACCTATCAACATTTTTCCCATGCCAGTTAACTTCAATAAATGTTGGTGAGTGCAAAAAAACAAAATGTTGGCAAAAAAAAAAAAAATTGATAGGTGTCCCTTTTTTTCTCAGTAATTTGTTAGTATGAACCGTAAATAAAAGTTGGTTAAAGATAAGAGAAGTTTTTTTCCGCAGAGCTAAGTGTTGTTGGTAATTTAAAAAAAAAAATTCAAATTAATGTGGGTAATAAGTCGAATAAGAGTTGGTAAGGCAAAACTTGTTGGTAATAACTCTAATTGGAGAAAAGTTAGTAATAACACTAGTGGAGGTTGGCAATTTTTAAAATGAGTTAGTAAAGTTAAAAAAAAAAAAATTGGTAAGACAGATAAAAGTGGTAACTCAATAGAATATTTCATAACTTTAGGAAAAAAATTAAATAAATATTGGTAAGTCACTCGAATAAAGACAGATAAATTTATACAAGAGTTAGTAGATATTAAGGCATTGTTAAGAAAAAACAAGTAAAAGTTGGTAAAAAAATAGGAAGTTTTGGTAATTTAGAAACTGTGAAAGGAGTTGATAATTTTATAAAAGTGTCGATAGGTCATCAGAAAGCTACATTAGGCGCCGGGTAATGTTTTTTTACCATTACCATTCGCAACATATCGATTATTCTAGAAATTTACCTCTACGAAAAAATTTTCGTTTAAAAAAAAAAAAACTTAGCAGCACAATCAACTCGAGATACGTCCTATTTAGTTAACTCTTTATTAAGTTCAGACCAAAGAAAACTCTTCCTTAAGTCGTGAATATATTGTCGCCTATTTCAAGAAATCGCAATTCGATCAATTCGTTAAAAAATCGGCTAGACCTTTTGGGACAAAACATACAAAAAGCACAAACAAGAAACAGAAACCTCATACTAACAAGTGTCTAGGTGTTTAGTGTGCTTTTTTACCATTTTTTTTCCCTCAAACTCTTAGGGCTTGTTTGGCAAGGGCAACTTGCCAAACAATGCATGTTTCTGTTCTTTTGTTCCTGGGAATAAATTTGGAACATAAATGCGTTTGGTAAACTTTTTGTTCCCGAGAACAAATTTCTATTTTTTTGTTCCCGGAAGTAGATTTGGAACAGAATCAAGAATAAAAAAAAAAAGTTGATTATTGTTGCTCGGAACAATTCTAAAATCAAGAACCTATTTTCTCTTTTTCTTTTCTTTTTTCTTGTTCTTCTTCCCTTTTCTTCTTCTTCATCTGCTGCCACCACCGCGATTGCCATCCTCTGCCGTCCGCCGCCCATCGCTGCCAATCGCTGGCAACCAATCTGGCGAGCTCACCGGAGGCAAGCCCAGCCACCAGCAAGGCTCGATCGGCCACTTGAAGAAGAAGAATAGGAGAAAGAAAGGGGAAAAAAGAACAGAAGAAAAAAGAAAAAAAGGAAAAATGTAATAAAATTATTTAAAATTTAAAAGAAAATGATTTGGACTAGAAATTTTGAGTACGATACTAAACGCAATTCTATTCCGGGAATTGAAATTTTGGACAATTACCAAACGACTTAAAATGCTTAGAAATTGTTTCCGGAAATAAAATAAAAAAGAATCATTTATGATCAGAAATTGTTCCCGAGAATAAAAACGTTACCAAACGCGCCCTTAGAGCTTAAAGTTGAACTTTTTCAATGTTGAACACCTCAAATAAGAGCTTATGCATTCATTTGAGGGACATAATGAGAATAGACTCGTATCTATATGTCATTAAGTAGTCTAGAAATTTCAAACGAAAAAAAAAAATGTAGGCTACAAACGAAAAAAAAAAAAGAGTTGAATATTCAAGATTACCTTCTTTAGATTGGCATTAAAATTCAACCATTCCTCGGGGCCGTTTCTAGCGGAATGAGAGGCCACCCAATTGAGGGCAGTCCATGAATCATCATAAGCCACCGGTAGAGGATGCTCCGGTGCCCTTCTATAATTGACGGAGATGCCGATGACGTTAGCCTCTGCGACAAGGGTATTGAGTTGGTTGTGGTAAGTTGGTGACGAAGCTGAGTGATCTATGAAGCGGCCTCCGTGAAAGTACACGAGAACGGGGAGCCTCAGGGGACAACCCATTGCCGCTTGTGGGACGTAAAGCCTTGCCGACACGGCACAGCCTGAAGAAATGACCAGGTCTTTCGATTGGACGCCAGTTTTCTCGTCGAGCGACGGAGGGACGGTGGCTGTTTCCCTGAGTCTCTCTACTCGGCCATCCCTGTAAACCCTTAGCAAAGGAAGCAACTCATAAGCCACTTCTGTTTCCATTAAGTTTAGTGTGAAATGGAAGCGGAAAAATAATGTTGGGGAGGAGGAAGAGAAGAAGAAAAGTTGGTAGTGTTTTTGCATTATTTTGATGTGTTATATATGCTCTGCCATTGTCGAGAGTCTGTAATATGTGGAAGGAAAGAATTTTCATTTGAAATGGTGACATTGACTTGACATAGGCACGTTTGCATTGATTCTTTGGTCCTTCTTTTGACCAGCCAATAAGGGACATTTACTTGCTTCATTTAGTCTTTGCAAGATATGGAGTCAATCTATATGGTTATCAATTGGCAAACGACCCAGTTACTTGAATGAGAGTTTCATTTATCATGAGAAGTTAATTGTTAGTTCCCTTCTCTCGAAAGGACAAATCCAAATGATATTGCTCATGATATCTGTGTACCCGGCCTACCGGATAAGTTCCGCATGCGATCACAAAACTTAGGTGGCATTCACAACACGATCACTGAATTGTGGTTTCAATCACCCAATGCACTTAAGCAAATTGACGCATTTCGGCCAAGTTCCAATCAAGTTTCTGACAAAATGCTAGCATGGCGACTACATGGCCCTAATATAACGTCCACTAAGTGTCATGTTAGCCCTAAGAAAAATTTGAAAAAATAAATATATAAACAATTGAACAAGTGGTGTTAAATTATGACTCGAGTTTGAGTATTTACAATTTGCGATTCTTGCACAAAAGAGGACATATCAAATAATATTTAAATTTGGAGGAAAGTTTCCTCTTAGCTGCGGAATCGTGAAATCGCCGAAGTCTTCTTTGCTTTCTGAAAGACGCCACTGCAACCATACGGAAAGAAAGAAGCTGTTGAAGTCCACGTGTAAAAGAAAAGAAAAAAAAAAGGGTGGGTCTCACTTCTGGGCACGCACACACATTCGAAGGAAGAAGTCCTTCGCATGTGTGAAGAAGCCAATATCGTGGTGGGCCCAGGTCAAAGGTTTGACCTTCTGGGCCCACGTATAAAAATGAAAATTGTAGGTTTTCTTTTGCTCTTGGCAAGAAGCCGCCGAAGGATCACGAGAAAGCCGTACGCCACGAGAGAGAGAGAAGCTGCACGAGGAAGCTGAAGATTCTTTCTGTTTTTTTCGTGCGACTTGAACGCGTGGTATTTTTTGTGCCGTGAGTTTATACCTAATTGAGTTGTTATTTATAAACACTTAGGGTTTTTGGTTAAATCTAAGTGTGGGAAACACTTGAGAGATGAGCGATTGTAAACTCTGATTCTCTGATTTTAATGGATTATTTGCTGTTGGCTCTCCCCGTGGACGTAGGTACCGATACTCGGACCGAACCACGTAAATTTCTAGTGTCCTTATTTTTCTCGTTTATTTTCTCTGGTGATTTCGCGTTGACGTAAATTGCAAGATCCTGGTAATTCCGCATATTATATCCCAACAATTGGTTTCAGAGCTTGGGGTTGGATTTCTTAATTGTGATTTGGGGCTTTTGCTTGTCTGATTATTATTTGGAAATTTTGTTATTGCAATTATGTCTGAGAGGAAATTTGAGATTGAGAAGTTTGATGAGAGCAACAACTTTATGTTATGGAGTATCAAGATGCGAGCTTTATTGACAACACAAGGTTTGGCAAAGGCACTGGATGGTGAAGATAAGTTGCTGATTATAATGAAAACCTCAGAGAGGGTAGAGCTGATGGAAAAAGCAAAGAGCATAATCCTGTTAAATTTGACGGATGAGGTCTTAATAGAGGTTGCTGAGGAGAAGGATGCCGCAGCATTATGGGCAAAACTTCAAGCACTCTATGTAAAGAAAGGTTTGAACAATCGCTTGTACATGCTGAAGAAGATGTTTCAATTTAGATATACTGAAGGTACGTCTATCAGAACCCACTTAGATGAATTTAATAAACTCATGTTGGATCTGAAGAACGACGGTAAGATACTTGATGATGAAGAACAGGGCATGATGTTGTTAGCCTCTTTACCAGATTCATGGGAGCACTTTACTGATTCACTGTTGTAGGGGCATACTACAATTACCTCAAAGGAGGTAAAGTCCGCCTTATTCTCTAAGGAGTGGCCGAGAAAGTTGCGAGATGACAGTCTGGTGAAAGGAGCAGCGCAAGGACTGATGATTCGGGGGTAGAGAACAACATCGAGAGCCTAGTAGCAGCAGAGGTAAAAGCATATCAAAATCACGCTATAGAAAGTCCAAGGGATGCGTGAAGTGCTTTGAGTGTCACGAGGAGGGGCACATCAGGAGAGATTGTCCAAAGCGGAGGAATAAAGTTGATAAGCAGAATGCCACAAGCAGTGTGGCAAACATTGCTGAGGGAAGCACTAGTGATGCAAAAGCTGTCTTATGTGTGACTGCTACTTCATCAGGAGACGAATGGGTGCTAGATTCGGGGTGTTCTTATCACATGACGCCTCATAAGAACTAGTTTACTACTTACCAGACTGCAGATGGTGGTAGGGTTATTTTGGGGAATAATGCAGTCTGTAAGGCTGTGGGGATAGGGACAATTCGGATCCGGATGCACGATGGGGTGGTTCGCACATTGACAGATGTGAGGCATGTACCGGAGCTCAAGAAGAACCTTATTTCTCTGGGGACACTCGATGACATCGGGTGCAGGTACACCGCTGAAGGTGGAGTACTGAAGATCTCTCGAGGTGCCATGACAGTGATGAAGGGGAAGAAAGTTAATACTCTCTATCATCTACTGGGAGAGACCGTGATCAGAACCACTGCAGTTTCATCAGGTGAGTCAGATTCTGACTTGACTCAATTATGGCATATGCGTTTAGGGCACATGAGTGAGGCAGGTATGACGATGCTGAGTGAAAGGGGGTTGTTGAAGGGTCAGAAGATAGGAAAGTTGGACTTATGTGAGCATTGCATCTATGGGAAGCAGCATCGAGTTAAGTTTACTACAGATATTCATTCGACCAAACGACCAGTTGAATATATTTACTCAGATGTCTAGGCCCCGTCTTCAGTTCCTTCGAAAGGAGGTGCCCGATATATGTTGACATTTATCGACGATTATTCAAGGAAGGTATGGGTTTACTTTCTGAAGCACAAATATGATGTGTTTGATCGGTTCAAGAAATTTAAGGCATTGATTGAGAAGCAGTTAGATAAACAGATCAAGTGCTTGAAAACCGATAATGGCATGGAGTTCTGTGGTAAAGATTTTACCGAGTTCTACGAGAAAGAAGGTATTGTAAGACACCGCACAGTACCTGGGACACCACAGCAGAATGGCATGGCAGAACGAAAGAACAGAACTTTGCTTGAGCGAGCTCGATGCATGCTTTCGCATGTAGGACTTAGCAAGGAATTTTGGGCCGAAGCAGTGAAAATGGCATGTTACCTGGTAAATCGATCTCTATCGTCTGCTATCGAGTGGAAGACTCCTGAGGAAGTATGGTCGGGGAAACCTGTTGATTATTCCGGATTACGTATATTCGGATGTCCTGCATATGCTCATGCGAGTGATGGTAAGCGTGAGCCAAGGGCGAAGAAATGCATATTTATGGGTTATGCACATGGGGTGAAAGGCTACCGGCTGTGGTGCACCGATCCCAGATCACCCGGTTTTCTAATCAGCAAAGATGTGATCTTCGACGAGACTGCAATGCTTTAACGGAGGAGTTCTGAGACACAACCAGCAGAGAAGACAGATCATGGTGTCATAAGTGAGGTGGAGCTTCAAGTGGAGACTCCGGAGACCTCGAAGGTATCAAAAGTTGAGACTGCAGATGAAGCCGCAGTTCCTGAAGTTGGTGATAGTGAACAACTAGCAAAGCCGCAACAAACTATAGCCATAGATAGACAGAGAAGGAAAATTAAATCACCGGTACGTTATGGTTATACAGATATTGCTTATGCATTGATTGTAGGTGATGAGGTGGAGACAGATGAGCCTTCGTCTTACTTTGAGGCGATGGCTAGTTCGAAGTCATCGCAGTGGCTAGGGGCTATGAGTGAAGAGATGGAATCACTCCATCGAAATCAGACATGGGAGTTGGTCAAAGTACTCAAGAGCCAAAAGATTGTCGGAAGTAAATGGGTCTTTAAACGGAAAGAGGGCATTCCCGGTGTTGAGGCAGCAAGGTATAAGGCGAGACTTGTGGCGAAGGGGTATACACAGCGTGAGGGAATTGACTACAATGAGGTGTTCTCTCCTATGGTAAGACATACTTCTATTCGTGTTTTACCTGCCTTAGTTGCTTTGCAGGATCTTGAGTTAGAACAGCTATATGTGAAAACTACGTTTCTTCACGGTGAGTTGGAGGAGCAGATTTACATGAGGCAACTAGAGGGATTTGCTATTCCGGGTAAGGAAGATCATGTTTGCTTGTTAAAGAAATCTTTGTATGGGCTGAAACAATCTCCTAGGCAATGGTATAAACGTTTTGATACTTTCATGGCTAGTCAAAACTATTCAAAAAGTCAGATGGATAGCTGTGTTTACTATAGGAGATTGGAGAATGGTTCTTTGATTTATCTACTCTTATATGTTGATGATATGCTAATAGCAGCTAAGAATATGTCTGATATTGATGTGCTGAAAAAGTAGTTAAATGCTGAATTTGAGATGAAAGATTTAGGTGCTGCAAAGAAAATTTTCGGTATGGAGATTTTGCGTGACCGGATTGCAGGAGTTTTACGTATGTCTCAAAAGAAATATATTGAGAAGATAGTGACACATTTTAACATGCAGTCGGCAAAATCTGTAAGTACACATTTAGTAAAGCACTTTAAACTTTTAGATAAATTATCACCGCAGACTGAGGAGGAGGAGGAGCATATGTCCCGTGTTCCTTATCCTAGTGTCGTGGGTAGTATTATGTATTCTATGGTGTGCACTAGGCCTGATATTTCACAAGCTGTGAGCATGATTAGTCGCTATATGAAGCGCCCTAGTAAAGCTCATTGGGAAGCTGTGAAATGGATCCTCAAATATTTGAAGGGGACAACAGACGTGGGTATAATATACCGGAGGGACAGCAATAACAGTGAGACCACTGGTTTTGTGGACTCGGATCACGCCGGTGACTTGGATGATTGCAGGTCTTTAGCAGGATACGTGTTTATGCTAGCGGGTGGTGCAGTTAGTTGGAAAGCATCCTTACAGGATCACATTGCCTTGTCTTCGACTGAGGCAGAGTACATGGCACTAACCTTTGTAGCGAAGGAGGCGATATGGATTTGCTCTCGGACTTTGGGTTAGAATAGAAAAGTGTGGATATACACTGTGATAACCAGGGTGCGATATATTTGGCGTATAATCCAGTTTATCACAAGCGAACGAAGCATATCAACATCAGGTACCACTTCATCCGAGATGTCTTAGCTAAGGGTATTGTTATTGTTAAAAAAATTGTTACAGCAGATAACCTGGCAAACATAATGACTAAGTTTGTTCCTTTGGCGAAGCTCAAGCTATGCTTGAGCTCTATTGGCGTCTGTGAAGAGTAATCGCCCGTTGGGGCGTTGGGAGAGCAACATGGATGATGAACACTATAACTTGGCTTCAAACATCGAGCCAAAGTGGAGAATTGTTAAATTATTACTCAAGTTTGAGTATTTACAATTTGCGGTTCTTGCACGAAAGAGGAAATATAAAATAATATTTAAATTTGGAGGAAAGATTCCTCTTAGCTGCGGAATCGTGAAATCGCCAAGTCTTCTTTGCTTTCTGAAAGACGCCACTGCAACCATACGGAAAGAAAGAAGCTGTTGAAGTCCACGCGTAAAAGAAAAGAAAAAAAAAAGGTGGGTCCCACTTCTGGGCACGCACACACATTCGAAGGAAGAAGTCCTTCGCATGTGTGAAGAAGCCAATATCGTGGTGGGCCCAGGTCAAAGGTTTGACCTTCTGGGCCCACGTATAAAAATGAAAATTGCAGGTTTTCTTTTGCTCTTGGCAAGAAGCCGCCGAAGGATCACGAGAAAGCCGCACGCCACGAGAGAGAGAGAAGCTGCACGAGGAAGCTGAAGATTCTTTCTGTTTTTTTCGTGCGACTTGAACGCTTGGTATTTTTTGTGCCGTGAGTTTATATCCAATTGAGTTGTTATTTATAAACATTTAGGGTTTTTGGTTAAATCTAGACGTGGGAAACAGAGATGAGCGATTGTAAACTCTGATTCTTTGATTTTAGTGGATTATTTGCTGCTGGCTTTTCCCGTGAACGTAGGTACCAATACTCGGACCGAACCACGTAAATTTCTGGTGTCCTTATTTTTCTCGTTTATTTTCTCTGGTGATTTCGTGTTAACGTAAATTGCAAAATCCTGATAATTCCGCGTATTATATCCCAACAAGTGGCAAGGGGCAAAGATCCTGTTAGAGATATTGTGTGTATTTCAATGTGCAAAAAAAGGAGTACATGTATAGCTTAGGTTTGATTAGATGACTATATAAACCAATCGAATGTAATCAAATCAGATATATATATATATATATATATATATATATATATATATAATCAAAATAAATATAGAAAATCATAGAAATTATTCTAATAGATCTCATGGAGGGTCACTGGCCTTCTTCCGTTTTCGTTTAAGGTCAGGCAACCCTTTTGCGGTTGCTTTCAGAGGCTTGCGCAACCCTCTGCCATTATTTGCAAAGGGCTGGCGACCCTCTAGCAAAGCTGGCAAATGGCCTCTTGCTCTTTTCTCTTTTTCCATTCTAATATTTCAAGTTCTTTTGGGCACGATATGGCTCCTAGTTCGAAACCTCACGGGTCAGAACAACTCGAAAAACTACTTCAATATTGGATGGACGCAGCTAAAAAGTTGCGTTAAGTTATTGTGTCTAAATATTTGTCAGAAAACCTTACAAAAATCGTCGCGGCTCAATTTTTTAACGGTTGAAACTGCAGCAATAATTTTTTATTTGTCAGACACTGCTACGATTTTTAACTCACCCAAATCAAATTACCTTTCGACCCAAAAAAAGAAAAATCAAATCAAATCACCTCACGATCTAATCAAGGCCAACTGTGCACGTCGAGATTGGGGAGTTCATGGCGAATAAAAATTCCATATTTGAGTAAATTTGTAACGGATCGTGTACGCGGAGCTTGAGGTGAGATGCGCACTGAGCCCATAGGATTACACATGCTTCGATGGTTTTGTCAGAACTTCCACATTATTTTTAGATTATCTACTCATAAAAAGATTGGTCAGGACAAGAGAAGAGATGCCGAGACGGCAGTCCCGCGAATTTTTTAATCGGCAAAGGCTAATGCCACGTGATGGGTTGAAATAAAATGATTCGATAGACACAATAAATAATTGAATAAAGAGAGTCATTTCCATATATCAATATAATAAATAATGGAAAACACTTAAGTAACAGTGGTAAGTGGCCTAATTATTTTATTTAATTATCAGATTATATGAAAAATGTTTAATATTATTCTTCCATTAATTCAAGTTTAAGAATAACATTGGACATCTTTATCTAGTTCAGGGACTAGATTAAACATGTACCAAAAATTCAAGAACAAATAAAAGAGAGCATTGCACATTGGGTTCGGAGTTCAAGAGCCATAGTAAATAAATAAAAATATCATAGACCACACTATATATTAGGACAAAATTTGGAAACTATTTGTGTCATTCCCCATTTAAAAATGGTAAATAAATTGAATTTGTCAAAGAGGAAATCGGTAGTTGTTTTCCTTTTCTTTTTAGCTAAATGGATAGTTCTCGAATGTAAAAGGTTGTGGCTTCTTATTCTCAACGGTTTAATGATTTCAACCTTTTAAAGAGTCATTGGGAAGAAAGATATTTAAACTTCTATGTAAATTAAAAGTGCAGATAAATAAGGATCTTCAAAAGGATAGTATGTATATAGATGTAAATAATTTGCCTTCAATGACACTATACTAATAAATACTCAAAGTTAAAAAAAATAATAATAATAGAGATATTGTGAGAAAATATGTTTCCAAAATTGCAATTTAAAAAAGTGCATCAAAGTCAAATTCTTACTTACATTTTTTTTTTAAATTAGTTATTTATTTTAGAATATGCCATCAAATCATAAAACTACTCCTTTGGAATGGTCCGAGTACATAATTCATTGGAGAAATAAAGGGCCAAAAGTGAGATGAAAGTTGTTGGAAATAGATTAATATAGATAGACCGCTATAGATGATAGCTGATGAATCCGAATGCTACAAAATATGTTAGATTTGCTCATGAATTTAGTTGAGAGAGATAAGTTGAGTCCAATTTCTTGTGGCTAACTAACCCCTACTATTATTACCTAGTATATTATGTTAAGTAATTGCTCATATGTATATCCACAAAAATGAGCCGGTCCTATATATAAATTTGTCCACTTCCTTAAATTGGCACAATTTCTTTTAGAAAAATACCATTAAAAACTTCAAATTTGTTAGGAGCGTGCAACAAAAGTATGAGCCAACTAGAATATATTAACTACTCAACACCATATCATTTCTCTCATGTGAGGCTTCTCTAATACAACTCACACATGCATCATGACAATCTCCCCCTCATGTGTAAGTGCCGATGTTAAATTAGCTTCCCCTCAATTCGGATATCATTCTACATCAACTTATCTCAACTTAAATACCCAACACCCAACTTTGTCCTTGATCTCTTTTTTCAGGCCGAACCATGAAGTTTGCCATCAACTTCATGTTGCTACACCACAACACTTACCTACCTAGAAATTGCGTTGGTCGCTATATGCCTTCCTTGAGATATTTATCAAACATCGATACACATTGAGAGTGGGCCACCAATCAACTATTGCCTCTGATATCATTTTGTTAGGAACGGATAACAAAAGCCCGATACCTTCTTCTGGTGAGAATTCTAAGAGGGAACCCATTTCTACCTATCAATATATCTAGTTAGACCCATCATTACTATAAAACTTAGGCCAATGAGTTATGAGCCAACTAGGACGTATCAACTACTCAACACCACACCAATTCTTCAATATGAGACTTCTCTAATACAACTCACATGTGTATCCTAACAATAGAGGGTTGTCAAATGAGGAATATTGAGGGTTTTTGGTGATGTTGATTGGCAGACAATAAAATTAGAATCGATAAGTTCAATGGGTAGGATTTTTAGATGGTGGAAACTCCAAATGGAGTACTATCTTTATCAAAAAGATCTCTATACACCACTTGGGGTTGGAAACTCAAGATCACGAAAGTGGATCCGACAGTAGAATCCGAATGAAAAATTCTCGATTGAAAAGCATTAGGTGCAATTCATCTAGGGCTAATGAAAAAGATAAGGTATCATATCAAGAAAACAAAAATACCTAACTTAACAGTGGATATTCTAATGAATATTTATGCGAAACTATCCACATTAAGTCAGGTATTTTTGTTGAAGAAATTGGTTAATATGACGTCATCTAACAGAAGTTTTGTGACAGAGCATATTAATAGTTCTACACAAGTCATTAGTCAGTTGGAATTCATAGGCATAAATTTGGATATGCATATCCAAGCTTTATTATTTTAATGTTCCCTTCTAGAAAGCTACAACATCGCAGTGTAGGGAATTTCGAACACCATGAAGGATGATGCTATGAGCAACATTATGGATGAAGAGATGCATAGGAAAGTCTCAGGTGGAGATAATTTTTCGGTATCTACTTCTTCGACAATACTAGCTGTGGAGATCAGTGGGAGAAATAAAAGTAGAGGAAAATTTAGTAAGCGTGGCAAGTCACAATCAAGGGGAAAGTGACGTGTTGCAAAAGATGAGTGCTAGTTTTGTCACTAGATCAAATATCGGAGGTTTCAATTCAAAGCTTACAAAAAGAAGCAACGGGATAAGAATCAAGGAACTAATGTGATTAAGGATGAATCTTTTGAAGAGAACTTATGTTTGTCTATAGGATTTTAACTTGACTACAAATAAGTGGTTTATTGACTCTAGTGTTTCTTTTCAATGCACCTCATAAAGAGACATATTTGCTAATTATATTAGTGGAGATTTCGGGCATGTGGTTGTGGAAAATAGCCACAAATGTCCGATTGTCAGAAAATGAACTATGACTATAAACATCATAGATGAAAAATGACTAGTTTTGCATGAAACCAGGCACATACCAATATTAAAGAAAAATATGATCTCAACTAATAAACTTGACCAAGAATGTATGGTAACAACCTTTAGATTTAGAGCGTGGAAAATGACCTCAGAGGTAAGAGTAATAGAAAAGGAAAAGCTTATCAACACTTTACCTTCTCCAAAGAGACAATGTTAGTGAGATGGTTGCATTACAGTGGCTACAAGTAATTTGCCTACTCTTTGGCATTATCTTTTTTCAAAAATTTTGGTGAAAATTGTGTAAAGTAGTTACATTCAATGAAATTACTTCAAGGTTTACAAAAAGTTGACTTGAATTTATGTGAGAGTTGCATTTAAGGAAAACTGAAGGCAGATAATTTCCGATTGAATGGGTAATAAAATAAAGGCTGAAAGCTAGACTTAGTTCATATTGATATGTGGAGACCGGCTCGAGAACTTTCTTGTGATGGTAAGAGGTATTCTATCACCTTCATTGAGGATGCGGCAAGGAAGACTTGGATTTATTCTCTCAAAGAAAAATCAAAAGTATTCGAAATGTTCAAAATGTGGAAGACCATGGTAGAAAAATAGACTATTTAAATTTAAAGCTCTAAAGTCGAATAATAGCGGTGAATACACGAGTAAGGAATTTGCAAAATACTTGAACCGGGAAGGTATACACGGGTTAAAGACTATTCTTATAACTCCTCAATAAAATGGTATATCTGAGAAGATGAACAGGACTATTCTAGAACATGCGAGATACATGAGGCTACACACAGATCTCTTCCTACACTTATAAGCCGCTCTAGTTGATGCAGCTATTTATTATATCAATAGTCCATCTAGTGCGTTGGATGGAGAAATACTGTAAGGGTAGTGGTCAGGTAAAAAGTTTAATTTTTCATATCTAAAGGTTTTTTTTATTGTATTCCATATGTTTTGATTGACAAGGAGGATAAGAAGCTTGATGCTAAGTTCTAGAAATGCGTCTTTTATCAAATATGGTGGTGATGAGTATAGCTATAGTGTGACATCCAGAAATTTCAGTCATGTTTTCAATTAAATAAATCGGGCCTTTCATTGATGCACCTATAGTGCTATATTATGAGCTGATCACTCATGAAATAACTAGATTATCGGGGGGAGCCATTAAAGAATTTTAATGCAATAGACTTGAGAATTCGACTACTCGACCATGCTCATCTGCAGAGATCATTACGGCACGGTTAAAAATAGATCAGAGATTAGAGTTAGGTCGTTTCGACTGAGGTAGGTGATCAAAGTGTGGGTGATTCCACCAAATTGTGAAATTCTCGTCGATCGGCACTAGGCCGATTTTTCTATTTTTTTAGTACCCTGTGTCCGTATTTGAAATCTCGAGATTTCCACGAAAATCAAGAGTCACCAATGTATCGAAAGGCAATTGCACCAAAAATTTCTAAAGGCAACCCGGTAGGTTAGGTCAAGCTAAAATCGCGCCAGATTGAAATTAACCACGAATTTAAATCCGATTTCAGAAATTGAAAATTTTTTCACGTCACGAGATATTTTAGGAATGTCGACTCATCCTTCGAAGATTTTTTCTGCAAACCGAGATTTTTGGCGAAATTTCAAAGTGAGGTCGTTTTTGTCCGGAAAATTTAGGGGACCTTTTTTTATCGCATTTTTGGGATGCAAGTTGGATCTATTGGCGAGGAAAAATGTCAATTTGATTATGGACACGATAGTGGAATTTATGAGGGCTGAATTGAATCAATTCAAGTGTGAATTGAAGAGGATTTGGGGAATTTAAGTCCAAAATTCGTAGCCCCTTGGTCCATGACCTTTTGGACCACTTCCAAGACTTCCCAAGGAAGCTTAGTGGGGCATTTTCAAGGGGACAAAGGGGTGAGATTGAAGCTTGAAGGGACCCTCAAGGCTTTGTTGTCCCCTTCTTCTCCCTTCCAGTCAATCTCCTTCATTTCCAAACCAGAGAGAGCTTCAAAATTTACAGAGAACCGACCAAAAAGCCCCTCTGCCATCGTAACCACCCGCCAAGCTGCCGGACCGTCGTTTCTACCTGTCGTGCCCAGCCGCGAGCCCGCCTGCTCGCCGCGCCAGTCTTGTGCGCCATTCTGCCTCTTTTCACATCCAACCCGTCCCCCGAGCCTGCCCAACCACCGTCGCAAGCCATTCCTGCCACCTGGACCGCCGTACATTGCCGTCCGCCTTCGCTCGACCTGTTACAGCACGCCCGACAGCTACTTTCGCCGTTTCCAGCCCAAGCCAAGCTTGAGCAGCTCTCTCAGCCCACCATCCAAAATCCGAAATCCAGCAAGTCCCATGGGCTTTGAGGTCCATTTCCAAGCCCTTCCGGACCTCGCTTGGCGCCCCCGCTTTGGAGTTTGTGGCCCGCCTTCGCGTCCTCGTCGTAGTGAATTCACTGGCTCGCAAATCGAGTGAGTTTACTCACTAAACTTTACTTATGGAGTTAATTATGCTTAAGGGTTGATTAGTTTAGGCTAATTAGGGATTAGGTGGTTAGTTAGAACGGATTAGCAATTTAATTATTTGTTTATGCATGTTAAGTGGTTAGAGTAGCATAATTAGAGAATAGATAAGTTATAGTATTTATCTAGTTAAGCTCAGAAATTTTCCAGGCCAATTTCAGTATTTAATTAGGCTTTTCCAGCCTAAGTTTGCATTTTGGTATTTATTTAATTAATTTTCGTAATTATTTTATTAATTATTATTTTCCGAAAATTAGACCGGGATAGCCGGTGACCGAAATTTCGTGCTGATTTCAATGGTGTGATTGGTTTATTTAATTTAATGTTATTTTGTGCAAATTGAGTGAGATTTGTAATTTTGGGAATTTATCCCAAAATTGAGTATTTTCAGTATTTAATCGAGAAACACCGTGCGTCAGTTTATAACACCAAAAATATTATAGTGGACAATATTAAACGGTGAGATTTTTTAAAAGGAAAATATTGTATTTTGGCTAAGGCCGACTGTGTACCCACACATGATTATTTTTTTATCGGGTATGATAAAAGTGATAAAATTGTTGGTTGATTAAAATTGTATACTATATTAGCCTGAGGGCTTTGACATATCAGCTTAGAGTGAGCAGTATATCCTACGTATCGCATAATTTCGATGAGCACTAAGTATCGCACAGCTTCGATAAGCATTATCGGTATACTATATCAGCCTGTGGACCTTAATATATTAGCTTAGTGTGAGCAGTATAATCTGGCAGCTTTGGTGAGCATTATAGATATATAGCAGCTCCAATGAGCATTATTGTATATCTATTATTAGCTTCGGTGAGCTACACCATCTGTTGTCAGCTTAGGGTGAGCAAGGTTTGATTTGATCGAATTGTGTGGATGGTATCGATGGTATAAAGTTGAATGAGTCAACTGATCGATGTTTGATATGAATTGAAATGATTGGATGATTTTATAAATAGTACTGACTTGCAGGAAAGAACTGAGGCAAAGGTAAGTCCTCTGACTTATATTTGTGCTTAGGCAGCCCTTGGGGCGTATTTCCTTCTTAGTTGGAGTTTAGGAGGTGAACTTACTGAGACGTCATCTCACCCCGTTGTTGGATAACATTTACAAGTCCTTAGATGGTTGTACCTCCCAAGCATTTTGGCCAGCCGAAGAAGGTCATCGAGTAGGTATCTTATATTCTGCTTCATGGGAACCCAAGGGGATAGGTCTATGAACTCGTGAGGTCCGTTGTTTGGGTTGATGAGGGTCTACCCCATAAGGTATCCCATCAATACAGATCATGGTATCGTTGTGAACAAAATGGACAAAGAGAAGGTCCCTTACCAGAATCTGAGATCCCTATGTCGGTGTTGGAGGTAGCTTTTGGAAAAGGTACAACCGAGCCTCCAGGTGGTTCAGTGGTGGACCCAAGTCTATCGGATCCAGGGTCCCCGAAGTATTCGGTTGCAGACTCGAATGCTTAGAGGATCTGGAGCACTCTACCCCCCTTTTTTTTGTAGACCTTGTATATATATGTTAATATGGTATATGACATAGTTTGATATGTGTATATAAGTGTAATATGGTTTTCGAAAATTGTGGCCCTATTGATCTATCCTATCTTGGTGTTGTTTGGGGATTTAATTATTCGCTTCCGCATGTGCATTAAAATGAATGGGTCGGCGACGCGTCCTGGGACGTCGCTATTTAATCGACCACTGAGGGTGGGCATGCGCTCAGAAGATCGGGGCGTGACATATAGGCTTTGGGATTACGAGAATAACAAAGTCATTTACAGTCGAGATGTGGTATTCCATGAAGAAAAGATGTACAAGGATTGTTAGACAGAGCATGAAAAGACAATAGAACTAGAATATAGTGAGCTGGATACAATGCCCGTAAAGATGATCCCAGCAAATCAAAGTACACCTGAAGGAGAGGTTCAAGAGATCTTATTATCAATAAGGATGTCGTTCAAGCAGAATGCAATGATTCAAAACAAACTAACGACCCTAAAGTAGAAAGGTTACACTTTTGGGCTACTCCAGTTGATGCGGCTCTTTATCATATCAACAGGAGTCCTTCTATTTATGTTGGATGGAGAAATACTGCAAGAGCAGTGGTCGGGTAAAAGGTTAATTATTTAAATCTAAAATTTTTTGTTTGTATTGCGTGTGTTATGATTGATGGAGAGGATAAGAAGAAGCTTAATGCTAAGTCCTAGAAGTCTATCCTTATTAGATATGGTGGCAATGAGTATAGCTATAGGCTTTGGGATTATGAGAATAATAAAGTCATTCAAAATTGAAATGTGGTATTCCATGAAAAAAAAAGATGTACATGGATCGTTAGATAGAGCATAAGAAGGCAGTAGAATTAGAATATGTTGAGCTAAATACAATGCCCATGAAGATGATTTCAACAAATCCAAGTACACCTAAAGCAGAGGTTCAAATCAATAAAGGAGACAATGAAGAGGAACGTAGTGATTCGAAACAAATTAACGACCCTAAAGTACCTATCTTGAAAAGGTCTATACGTGTAAGAAAGCCAAAGAAAGCCAAATGTAATTTTTATTCATCACCAAATACCATTCTAAGCTATGTCTTATATATAGATTCGGGAGAGTTATAGACTTATGATGAGACAAAGAAAGACGCATCTCACATATAGTGGGAGCGAGCTATGAAAGACAAGATAGGCTCGTTACTTCATAAGAAAACTTGGGAGTTGACTAAGTTGCCTACAAGTAAAAATGCTTTGTTAAATAAGTGGATGTACAAGATTAAAAATGAAGTATACGGTAATATCAAATACAAGGCAAGACTTGTGATCAAGGGCTTTTCTAAAAAACTTTGTTAAATAAGTGGATGTACAAGATTAAAAATGAAGTATGCGGTAATATCAAATACAAGGCAAGACTTGTGATCAAGGGCTTTTCTAAAAAAGAATGGATCATTTACTCTGAGATATTTTCATCAATAGTGGAAATGACATCAATAAGAGTTCTGCTAAGTATAGTTGTAGTGGAGGATCTTCATCTCAAGCAGTTAAACATGAAAATGATGTTTTTACACGGTGACCTAGATGAAGAATTATACATGGTGCAACATGAAGGTTTCGAAATCAAAAGTAAGGAGCACATGGTATGTCACTTAATGAAAAGCTTGTATGACTTGAAGCAAGCTCTGTGACATTGGTACTTAAAGTATGATGGTTTCATGGAAGAAAATGAATTTGCACATTGTAAGGTTGGTTATTGTGTTTACTTTCACAATTATGATAATGGCGATATCATGTATCTCTCTTTATATGTAGATAACATGCTGGTGGTTAGCTTCAATATCAAGATAATTGCATAAGTGAAGAAGATGTTAGCATCGTAGTTTACTATGAAAGACATGGAAGAGGTCAAGAATATCTTAGGCATGAAAACATCAGGGACAAGAAAAATAAGAAATTATGATTGTCATAAGTAGACTGTGTGAACAAGATGTTAAAGAGATTTAACATGGCTAAAGCAAAACCTATTACAACTCCTTTAGCGAGTCACTTCAAACTTTCAAAGGACATGTGTCCAAGTACTCAAGCTTTAAAAAATGAGATGGCAATACTTCCATATGCATCAACATTGGGAAATTTGACGTATGCCATGGTGAGCACGAGTCTAGACGTTGCACGGGCAATAGGAGTTGTGAGTCGATTTTTACAAAACTCTAGCAAAAAGCATTGAAATGCAGTAAAATGAATATTTAGATATCTAGCAAGTACATCAAATTATTTTCTTTGTTATGGTATACATCTCTAGAGTTGCAAAACTATGTGGATGCAAATCACTCGAGTAATCGAGATAGTAATAAGAGTACCACTTGATATGTATTTACAGTTGCAAGTACAGCAATGTTGGATATCTCAACTACATAAAGTAGTGGCTCTATCAATGACAAAAGTGGAGTACGTGGCCATCACAAAAGCCTCCAAACAAATTATATGATCACAATATTACATAGGATAGTTACATTGAAAGCAGTAGCTAGTCAGTACATTGTGCAGTGATAGTCAAAGTGTAGTGCATTCAGCAAAAAATGCAGCTTATCACTCAAGAACTAAACATATCAAAAAGCGTTATCATTTCATTAGATTAGGATTGAAAGATAATGAGTTAAAGTTACAGAAGATTGATAGCTTGAAAAATCAAACTGACATGTTAACCAAGGTAGTAGATAGAGAAACATATTTTATATACTACTACTATTGGTATTAATCTATGTTAATCGATAAAAGTAACGCAGAGATACACATTTTAGTTATTAGCTTTTGAAGTAGATGGATGCAAAGTTGCTTAGTGCATTAGGTATACTTGCCTTCAAGTTGGAGATCGTCGGCAGGTGAAGCCAAATATCGTTAATGGATTTTTTGTCATCTCTATTAATTTTGCTTTTAGGTTAAAAGCTACATTTTATATCAGTGGCAATAGTTAGACATAGTCGTCAAGGGGCTGAAAAAGAAAATAGAGAGAAAAGAAAAAGAGAGAAGAAAAAAATGAGTTATTTTTACTGGGGATTCTCAATCTCTTTATACCTTGATCTTGAAAGAAGATAATCATTGTATTCCAATTTTCATCAAAGTCCAGTAGATTCATAGAGTGTCTCTGCGCGAAAATGCAACCTAGGTTATCAAAGTTTTCTGGTGTACTCTTTTGATTCTGTTATTTTATTATAATATTCTACCTAGGTGGATTGTTTGCTTGTGTTAATTTTTCTGAATCAGTGTGCGATTCCTAACAACACTAAAGATCATCAAACCCTCCATGCTCTAAGTCTTGGGCCTCTCTCACCTCAAAAGCTAGCTCAAATAGTGAGATTTTTCCTTTCACTTATAAACCAACCACCAGCTTCTTCTACAATCGATGTGGGACAACCTCAACAATTTCCCCCTCGCACATCGGGCCTCGGGAGTTATAACAATCCGTTACACTCCCGTATGACTATTAGGTTTAGACTTGTTGGTAACTTGGGCTCTGATGCCAGTGTTGAGTGATCTTGGATTTCTCTCATCCCAAAGGTTAGCTCAAAGGTAAGGTTTTCTTTCACACATATAAACCAATCACTAGCTCATTATGCAACCGATGTGAGACAATCTTAACCATAACACATACTTTCAGTCACAAAAAACTCAAACCTGTCAACTATAACACAAATACCCTAATTTTGTTTTTGTGTCATGAAAAAATCTAAACTAGGATACATTGATATAATACAAAAAGAATATAAAGTATTTGTGTCACAATTGGTAAATTTAGGGTATTTAGTATTACAAAAAAAAAAAGAGTATTTACCATGGAAATAGTTTGAGGTTTTTAATGATATTAGCCCTCTTTTTTAATAGGTTGCGCGCACTCAAAACTAACGCTTCGGACAGGGTTAAAGGAGTTGACCTTAGAAGCATCGTCTTGGTGCGACCACTTTTCATGGGCAATGAACCAATCGGTAATGAGAGAACTAACCAGGCAATCCGGTCCTTGCTCGTTGGGCTGTGGCACTTGGTGTGCCCGTCGGCCACGGATGCGTGCGATGACCCGCAAATCAACCCAGAAAAGGATCTGAGGCTCTCGAGCATGGGTTGCGCTCGGGTCCTCATCTTCATCGCGGAGAGAGACGTGCGGAGGGAGCGAGAGTGGCTTTACCGGGACCTGCTGATGAAGAGCTGGCGGGAAGGGACCGTGGAGTCATGGAGGTGAAAGGAGAGGATCACCAGTTTCATCTGTTCCATCCAACGAGCGACGATGCAGTGAGTCTGATGAGGCGATTTGTTTCTTTCCTGAAAGAGAACGAGATCAGTCAGGGGTGATTGCGATTGCTCTTCTTTTTTCTCTTCGATTGGCATATAGTGACGGCTTATGGTGTTGAATAAGGTCATAGAGAAGGTGTATGTCTATATTCATTAGGCACTTATAATTATTTTTATAATGATTATGGTAAGTGCTTTCGATTTCGGGGGCTTATTATTATATGTGATATGGAATAACATAATGAATAAAGGAAAAGTATCTTGAATATATTCTCCAATATTTATCTCTTTCAATTTATCTCTTTCTCATTGGTTCAAAATTTGCAAGAAATAAAAAAAAAAAAAAGGGACGAAATATTTTGAAATATATAAATGTCATTCCGAAACATTCCGAAAGGAAATAGGTCTTTTTTAGATTAATTATATTCATAGTTTTGAAGTATAACTTATCTAACTTATTTCAACATATTAAAAAGTAGACATTTTATCAATTCAATTTAGATTAACATTAGAATAATTTGAAGGATAGCACATCTTATTGACTTCATTTACTCAATATATCATTAAGCATAAATATTCGACTTATAAGAAACATGCATCATGACATCTCACTCAATTTTATGTCCTTCTCTTTAAATCCACTTACTTTAAATATATCTAATATCCTTTTTATTTTTAGTTTTTTGCCACCCACTGCTAAAATATGTGTTTTGGGCTGGCCCGCCCGACATCAACCCTTCTTCTGAAATTTTTCCATGCACGGGCCTAAGTTCCGCCTCTTTACTATGAGGACCTAGTGCTTGGCCATTACAACGAGACATTTGCCAAGCACCGTACAAGGACATAGTATCCCGTATCTTCACTATTGAAAGTGCTGCAAAAGTATCGTACCTTAACAGCATTTATCACATAATGTAAGGATGGATCGATGATCTGGAAGCATAACTTTATTGCGAGTCTATACAAAGAAAATATTACTTGCTTATTCTACACATAACTTTTTTAAGCAGCCAGGCAATCTTTTTGAGCCAAGTTTTGCTCACCATACTAGAACATCTCTTGGTCCAATCTAAGGCCGGTCGTCCATATCAAGATCAGGGAATCTACAAGAAATTACTTTATAGGGTGATACATCCCGCAGATTGCACCAAGAAAAAACTTGAAAGAGATTTTGCATTCCTTTGACAAATCCTCTGAAAAATAAATTAGTACAAAAGTACGACATTTCTCATAAAGTGCATTCGATATGAAAACAAAGATTATTTCGAGAAGATAAAAATCCTAAGGAATTCGTCACTTTAGTACAAATAGAGGTAGAGATAAGCGAGGTCTAACCCTCGCAAAGAAGTTACGAACACCAATACGTCATAACACTAGTTATCCTCCTTTATGAAGGAGACTTATCTTTTTCATCAAATTCACAGCATTATCACAAGTAGGATTAAACTAATAAAATGCATGATCATCCCCCGGTGCATCAATCACTTCCACAACTCCTTTCCATCCACTCTTACTCAGCACCTCCTTGTAATATCACCCTCTATCTAAAAACATCCTTCTCAGTAACACAAATTGGAATTCTATTGCAACCCAAACCTGAGAGTCTCGGGTCCATTGTCGGGTTTATTAGCTGGTCATCACAGCCTATGTTGGTCGGTTTCACTATGTTCCAGGACCGTTCGACCAAGGACCTCTTCTTGATTTCGGTTGTCACCAAAGGCAACGGTTCATTGCCCCAGAAGTAAGGATGCACCATAATAACTTCCGGAGACTTCAATTCCCTCTAGCTTTTCCTCTCCCAATCGGATGCTCATGTTGTGAACTATGTTGGCATCGATACTATCTCCAGCCACGAATACCTGAGAAGAATGAAAAATGACCTAGTTAAACTAATTGACAAGAGAAGAGAACTGGAGAGAGCATGTTCAAGGTGTTACAATATTTAAATAGTATATTGTGCACTCATCTAACAACTCAAACATCTAAACTAGTTAACAATGTTCCCATAAAATCTTATATAGTATCAAAGTACAAGATCAAAAGTTTTCAATTCACTATAGATTTTGTAAAACCGACACTAACATCAATTGATTGAGTGCCAACTAATGATTTATTACATCGTCAACCTAAAATATTGTAGCTCGGGAAAAGCTAGTATTTCGTTATTTTGTTATTATAATAGTGCAATCAGAGTGATCAACCTATAAGCGGCCCGCTCGGCTCTCCTAACCCCAGGGATACATAGGCAGATTTGGGCAATGCTTTCACATAAGAAAAAGCTGAACCCACTCATCTTTGGCCCAATCCCGAGCTTGCCCAATTTGGAAATTACCACATAATAGTTTTATGTGATGAGTAAACTTGGGCAACGCGCTAGGCTTGACCTTCAGGTTCGACCCGCCTCAACCCTTGCGCACCTAGTGATCATCTCGATGTCCAATTAAACGCAACAACTGACGACTTCTGCTCTTTGTTTATTGATACATTTCATCCGGCAAGAATGAAAAGAACTCTTAGAGTACAAGTTCATATAAGATGGCTTTGGGGAAGTCATATGAAATCATTTAACATTATCAAAATATCTAACCTTGTTTGATAGCAGAATTCTATTTTTCCATACTCAAAAGTATAGAGTTTTCTTTTTGGGAAAAATTAATTAATCAGGAAGAATGGAATCCAATTTTTAGGTGTAAATACACTACTTTTAGATAATTATTTACCTCACAATGTTACAAATAGTTACTGGCAAAAATCTTTCATAATAGAACAAAGTCTCATATGAGAATACTATACAGCAATTCTATCATTTCTCACAGAATTCTTGAAAGGAAAACAATTAAAAACAATGACTATAAATTTTTGAATGGAAAATTGAAAATTTAAAACTATTGAAACAAAGACGACAAATTTATAACATTGTTTTAGAACAGATATAACCTCTCATTTGAAACTTCGCATTTTGAACAGAAGACAAATTGTAAATTAGGACTAAAAAAATAATAATAATATTTTTTATTGTGAATTTTATAACTTCTAAAAAGATACAACCTTTCAAAAGTTGTAAGATGCCTAACAACCATTACCAAAAATAATAGCCTGTACAAAAAAATAATCATGATAATAGTAAATGCTTATTTGCGCCAACTATGATCTTGAATGCGCAAGTGCGCAAAATGCTAAGTGCGCCTAATAATTGCACACCCCCACATGGGTATTTTAGGGTCAAGCTCACTTAGCCCATTGTCTTCTATTGTTATTTTAGAAGACTTCCACACTTATACATTGACCCACACACTCCTATCTTTTCTATGTGAGACAACGCATTCGTTTGTTTTACAAACAACCTATCAACATCTTTACCATGCTAGTTAACTTCAATAAATGTTGGTCAGAGCCAAAAAAAAAAATTGTTGGTAAAAAAAAATGATATGTGACATCCCAAATTTTCAATTTTGTTTTCTTCTGAATGAATCGAGCGTTTCATTGACGTGTTTATAGGGCTATTCTCATAACTGATCATTCTTGAGATAACTGGACTATCTGGGGAAATTATTAGGAATTTTAAGGCAATAGACTTGAGAATTCAATCAGGAATCGACTTCTCGACCGTGTCCATCTTTAGAGGCCATTACGACACAGTTAAAAATCGATTTGAAATCAGAGATAGACTGGATCGACAGTGAAGTGTGGCTAATCATGGGTGACACAACTAAATTAGAAAATTCATGTCAACCGGCACTAGATTGATTTTTTATTGTTTTGGTACCCTGTATTCGTATTTGGATCCTCAGGATTTTCACGACAATCGAGAGTCGCCAATGAGTCGAGTGGGTTCATAGTGGTTCGAAGAAAATCGACCACGAGTCAATTGCACTTAAAAATATCCGAAAGCTACCCGGTAGCCTAGGTCACGCTAAAAATGCGCCGAATTGAAATTAATCGCCAATTCAAGTCCGATTTCAGAAATTGAAGTTTCGGTCACATCACAATAAATTCTAGGAGTGTCAACTCAGTCTCAGAAGATTTTTCGGAGATTCGGGGATTTTTATGGAAAACTGTTTCAGACACCGCGGAAAATCAACGGGAATTCGGACAAGCCAAATTAAAAAAAAAAATCGACTTTCAAGCTGAACCTTTGAGTGTTGGGGACCGACAAAGATTGGTACGGGATTTTCCTTCGATGAAATCGGGCCTCAATTTGGAGAATCGAATGAAGAATTGGAGCCAATAATTGAGGAAATTCGAAATTGGAAAGAGGGCAGAAAGTAGGTGCTTCAAATTGGATAATTTGGTGAAGACTAATCAAGAAAGAAATTGGGAAACATAGAGGATAAAATTTAAGATTGGTGGGACCAAAGCAATTAATGAATTGGCTAAGGATTGTGGACTTTCACCCTCCTCTTAGCTGGCTTCTCACGCTCGGCACCCCCCATCTGCTCGTTGTTCCTACTTTTGCTTTCATTTCTCTCGTGCGTGTCTTGGAAGCCCACGATCTCTTTCTCTTCCCCTCTGCCGAATTGCTTGCAACGCCGCTCGAAGAAGCCCACTCCTCCACCGAATTCTTCAGCTGCTGCCACGTCCGAACTTCTCCAAGTTCGGTCAACAAAGAACTTCTCCAGCTGAATTGAAGACCCAGCGAGCTGCCAGGCGTCCCTTCTCCCCGCGTGCAGCACCGAAGCCATCCACCGAGTCTTCTTCATTTGCCACGAGTCCAGCGTCAACCACTGCAGGAAGAAGCCGCACCGTCCACGGTTTTCTTTCTCTCTACGCACGCCCATCCCCACTGAGTTTGTTCCCCATGAGTCAAACTCTTCCTCTCCATTTCATGTTATTGACTGAAGAAGCCCCAAATTCCACCGAACTGCCACGTTCGTTCCTCATGAAATTTCTGAGTCAAGCCAACAATCGTTGACCACAGAAATTCCACCGTCTGCCAGGCGTCCCCCACGGTCAGCAACTGAGCCAGCAAATCCGTCTCCGCCAGCTTCGTCCGCGAGATCTACCGAGCTGCCAAGAAGACCGAAGAAGCCAGCGTCCATCTCCCTCGCAATTCGCAGATTGGAGTCCAACGGAGTTCGGTCTTCGAAGCCCAACAATTCCAGCCCAGTCCAGCAGTCTTCGGCCCATCTCCTTCTCAGTAATTTGGCCCACAGTCCATCAAATTTTCAAGCCCAACTACAGCACAAGATTTCAACAAAATCAATTTCAGCTCCGAAGCCCAGCAAAATTTGAAGCCCAAGTTAGTTCAGTCCAGAAATTCAGCAAGCCCACCTCAATTTGGGTCCAGCCCAAAAGCAAGAACAAATCTCAGTTGGCCTCTGAGGATTTAGGCGTGACATGATAGGTGTCCTTTTTTCTAAATAATTTGTTAGTATGAACTGTAAATAAAAAACGGTAAAAGATAAGAGAAGTTTTTTCCTCAAAGTTAAGTCTTGCTCATAATTTACAATATTTCCTTTTTAATGCGGGTAATGAACTTGAATAAGAATTGGTAATGCAAAACTTCTTGTTAACCTAATTGCTGAAAAGTTGATAATAACTCTAATTAGAGAAAAGTTAGTAATAACTCTAGTTGAGGTTGGTAAATTTGAAAATGAGTTGGTAAAGTTATAAGAATTGGTAAGCAAGACAATAGAAGTGGTAACTCAATAGAATATTTCACAAAATCTAGGAAAAAAATTAAATAAACATTGGTAAGTCACTCGAACAAAGAGGGATAAATGCATACAATAGTTGGTAGATATTAAGGCATTGTTATGAAAAACAAGTAAAAGTTGGCAAAAAATAGGAAATTTTGGTAATTCAGAAACTATGAAAGGAATCGATAATATAACAAAAGTGTTGATAGGTCATCAGAAAGCTGTTTTAGGCGGCCAGTAATGTTTTTTAACACTAGATTTCGTATCTTTTAGAAATTTACCTCTACGAAATAAAATTCGTTTTTTTTTCTTTAAAACTTGGCAGCACAATCAACGTGAAATATATTCTATTTATTTAACTCCTCGTTAAGTTCAGTAAAAAAAAACAACAACTCTTACTTAAGTCGTGACTATACTGTCACCTATTTCAAGAAATCGTAATTCGATCAATTCGTTAAAAAATCGTCTAGACCTTTTGGGACAAAACATACAAAAAGTACAATATAGAAATCTCAGACTAAAAGGTGTCTAGGTATTTAGTGTGCTTTTTTACCATTTTCCCTCGAACTGTTAGAGCTTAAAGTTGAACTTTTTCAATGTTGAGCACCTCAAATTGAAGCTTATACATTCGAGGGAATAATGAGAATAGACTCGTATCTATATGTCATTAAGTAGTCTAGAAATTTCCAAAAAAAAAAAAAAAAAGAACATTCAAGATTACCTTCTTGAAATTCGCACAAGAAGTCAGCCATTCCTCGAGGCCGTTTCCAGCAGAATGAGGGCATGCATGATAAAATTTATGGAACATAAATCAAGTTCTATTCCATGGACAAGTTTCTGAGTAAAGAAATGTGTTTGATAACAATTCAAAAATTTTATTTTTGAAATAAAAATTTGTTTGATAACAGAAAAAAAAAAATTCTATTTCTAGGAGCGTCAACAACTGGCGTCTGGTGGCCGGAGTCCGACTTTTGGCAACCGGCATTTGACGTCCGATGACCAACAGCAGGCGGCCGAAGTCCGAAGTCAAACGTTCGACATCAGCCAAGTCTGGTGAACGGCGGCGGCCGACCAAAGTCCGAAGTCCGACACCAAAGTTCGGCGACCGGCAACCGACGTCCAACATCCGAAGTCCGATGTCTGACATTCGACATCTAGAGTCCGATGACAGGAGGCCAACGGCGGGTGGCCAGTGGTCAGAGTCCGGCGGCGGGTGGCCGACATCCGACGGATGGTCACCAGCAAACATCCAGTGGTTAGTGATGAGCCTTCGGCATCCAATGATTGGCGATGAACAGCCAACGATCGATGGGCATCTGGCATCCAGCAATCGGCGATTGGCGACGGGTGGCCGGAGTGCGGTGGCCAGCGACCAACGTCCGGTGGCCAACAGTCAGCGGCTGGTGGCTGGGGCCAGTGGTGGGCGACCGGCAACTAGTGGCAGGCATCCAGCATCCCACAGGCGGCAAGTGGGTGACGGGCGATGACGAGAGTGAATGATGAGAAAAATTTTGATTTCTCATTTTTTTTTCCAGAAATAGAAAAGTTAAAAATTTTAACTTATGATTTCTGCTCCAAATCTATTTCTGGAATAGAATTCTATTCCAGAAATAGAAAAATGAAATTGCGTTACTAAACGGATTTCTATTCCAAACCTGTTCTAGGGAACATAAAAACAGAGAAATAGAGAAATAGAAATTTTGTCATGCGCGTCCTGAAAGGCCACCCATTTGAGGGCACTCCGCGAATCATCATAAGCCACCGGTAGAGGATGCTCCGGTGCCCTTCTATAATTGACAGAGATGACAACGACATTAGCCTCCGCGACAAGGTTATAAAGATAGTTGTGGTAAGTTGGCGACCAAGCCGAGTAGTTTATGAAGCGGCCTCCGTGAAAGTACACAAGAACGGGGAGCCTCAGGCGAGAACCCATTGCTGCTTGTGGGACGTAAAGTCTTACCGACACAGCGAAGTCTAATGAAATGGCCAGGTCTTTCGATTGGATGCCAGTCTTCTCATCGAGCAAGGGAGGGACGGTAGCTGTGCCCTTGAGTCTCTCCACTCGGCCATCCTTGTAAACCCTTAGCACAGGAAGCAACTTATAGGCTACTTCTATTTCCGTTAAGTTTAGTGTGCAGGGAAGGGGAAAAATAATGTTGGGAAGGAGGAAGAGAAGAAGAAAAGTTAATAGTGTTTTTGCATTATTTTGATGTCTCGTATACTTGGCCATTGTCGATAGTCTTTGTCATATGTGGAAGGAAAGAATTTTCATTTGGAATGATGACATTGACTTGATATAGGCACGTTTGCATTGATTCTCTGGTTTTTCTTTTGACCATCCAATAAGGGACATTTGCTTTTTTTCATTTAGTCCTTACAAGATACGAGTCAATCTATATTGTTATCAATTGCTGCACGGCCCAGTTGTTTGAATGAGAGTTTCATCTATCATGAGAAGTCAATTGTTATTTCCCTTCTCTCGAAAGGACAAATCCAAACGATATTGCTCATGATATCTATGTACTGGGCCCACCGGATAAGTTTCTGTCTGTGGTCACAAAATTTTGGTGGCATTCACAACAAGATCATTGAATTGTGGTTTCAATTGCCCAATGCACTGAAGCAAATTGATGCATTTTGGCCAAAGATCCGATCAACTTTCCGACAAAATGTTGGCAAAGTGACTAAGTGGTGCTGGTATAACATACACTTAGTGTCATGTTAACCCTAACAAAAATCTGAAAAAATAAATAAATAAACAACTGAAAAAACATCTACTTAGTGTCATGTTAGCCTTAACAAAAATCTGAAAAAATAAATAAATAAACAACTGAACAAATAGCAAAGGGCAAAGACCCTATTAGAGATATTTAGGTATGTTAGCCTTAACAAAAATCTGAAAAATAAAAATAAATAAACAACTGAACAAATGGCAAAGGGCAAAGAGCCTATTAGAGATATTTAGGTACCTTCTAATTAAGAATAATCCTTCGACCAAAAAAATAATTAAGAATAATCCAAAAGATATGCTTTGAGAAATTTGTGTGTATTTCAATGTGCATAAAAGAATACATAAATAGCATAGGCTTTATGAGATGGCTCTAAAAAAAATTGAATGAAATCAAATCAGATATGTATAATTAAAATAGATATAAAAAGAATCCAAGAAAATATCCTAAATATCTCTAGCAGATCTCATGGAGGGTCAACGGCTTTCTGCTGCTTTCTTTTAGGGTCAGGCAACCCATTAAGGTTGCTTGCAAAGGGTCACGCAACCCTCTACCATTTCTTGTAAAGAGCTGGCAACTCTCGAGCAAAGCTGGCAGATGGTCTCTTGCTCTTCTCTCTTTTTCCATTCTAACTTTTCAAGTTCTTTTAGGCATGATATGGCTCCTAGTTCGAAACCTAACAGGTTGAAACTGCTGCATTAATTTTTTATTTATTAAATACTGCTTCAATCCTTTACTCACCCAAATCAAATCACCTGACCCAAAAAAAAATAAAAACAAAAATCAAATCACCTCTCGATCCAATCACAGGCTTTAATGGAATGCACAGGCTTTAATGGTTTTGTCAGATCTCCCACCTTATTTTTACATTATCTTCTCAGAAAAAGATTGCTCAGGACGGAGAAGAGATGCCGAGACGACAGTCCCGCGAATTCTTTAATCGGCAAAGGCTAATGCCACCTAATAATGCATTAAATAATTGAATAAAGAGAGTCATTCCCATATATCAATACGATATATAATGCAAAACACCTAAGTAACGGGGGCAAGTGGGCCACATGTTGTGATTGAGAGGAAAAGCTGCTACCCGGCAACAACTTGCGTAATTTAATTAATTTCAATTTTTCATGCTAAATTGTTTATTTTTGCGGTGTTTTATTTTATACAAATATTGTGTCTAAAGTCTCAGTTTTTGTTGGACAATATGTGATGGTTTCACAAACATATTTTATATATCGAAAGGATCAACTTCAACTCATGGCCCGCATGCCACAGTTGCTGTCAATAACAACTGTTGTGCGCTGTTGTGCTAGCATTGTTTATTAATAATCGAACAAAGAACAACTGAGTGGTCCTGCAAATCCCATGAGTTCTTCTGAAATAGCCTATGATTTCTCACCACACCTTCGAGTCTACAAAGATGGCCGAGTGGAAAGACTCGAGGGCACAGCCACCGTCCCTCCATCGTACGACCAGAACACCGGTGTCCTGTCCAAGGACGTCATCATCTCGGCCTCGACACCATGCCTCTTTGCTAGGCTTTACATCCCAAAAGAAAACACCATCAACAATCACTGCGGTGCAAAAAGAAGAAAACTCCCACTTCTTGTTTACTTCCATGGAGGCGCCTTTTGCTTGGAAACTCCATTCTCTCCCATGTACCATAACTACCTGAACTCCTTGGTGTCGGGGGCCGATGTGGTTGCCGTGTCCGTTCACTATAGGAGAGCGCCGGAGCATCCACTACCGGCGGCCTATGACGATTCATGGACCGCACTTGAATGGGTGTCATCGCATTCAGGTGGCGATGGTCCCGATGAGTGGCTGAGCGCATACGCGGACTTGAGGAAGGTGTACGTGGCCGGAGACAGTGCCGGAGGTAACATAGCACACCAAATGGGGCTGCGATTTGGTGAGTTGGTACCAACTAGTGGCACATAGATCTCTATTTGCAAGGTACTTCCCTTGGTGTTTTAATCAATCATACCTGCTGACCGCCTCATTTATAAACATCAATGGTTGAGAACAAATGTGCTCCTAGAAGAGAAACAAGAAACAAAAAAAATTGTTTCTTGTTCCAAGAACAACTCAAGAAATATTTTTTTTTGTTCTTCTTCCTTTCCTTTTCTTTCTTTTTCTCTTCCTTTCTTCTTTCCTAACTGGTCACCGGCCCGGTGATGGCTGGCAACCGGCCAGACGGGGCCTAGCGACCTCGCCCAGATCTGGCGAGGCCGAGCCTCGCTCGGCCACCACGAGGCCCGGCGTCGCCAGGATCGGCGTCACCTGGCCTCGCGATGGCTGGGCGAGGCTCGTGGGGACCTCGCCGGTGGCCGGCAAGGCTCCCTTGAGGCCGGCGACCTCATTTGGCCGATCGCCGGCCGGCCATGGCCAAGCCGACGACCGACTAACAGGAAGGAGAAGAAAAAAATGTAATAAAATTATTAATATAATAAAAGAAATTTGGCCTCGCTGGCCGGCGAGGCTCTCCCGAGGCTGGCAACCTCGTTTGGCTGGTCGCCGGCCAGCCATGGCTAAGCCGACGACTGGTAAAGAGGAAAGAAGAAAAAAAATATATAATAAAATTATTAATATATTAAAAGAAATTTTAAGTCAGAAAAATTTTTGGGGTGTACCAAACATGTTTCTATTCCCGGAATAATTTTTTTTTATAATTATCAAATACTTTAAAATGCTCAAAAATTATTCCCGATAACAGAAATAAAAAAAAAATTGTTTCTGAAAAGAAATTATTCCCGAGTACAGAAACTTACCGAATGCACCCTTAATGATCTTGGCTTGGATATGTGATTGAAGTAGCTTGTTTAGAAACATTTTGATACCTCAATGTTCATTAAGGCTTTTTATATAGATAGAAAATTAGAATACACATCATCAATGTAAGGGATAAGGATATCGTAAATACTATAACTTTTTTACAACGCTTATTTAAGTGTTATAACTTTTTTCAATCATAATTTAGCATTTTTTTTTATCATTCGAGTTTTATAAAAACCAATCATTTGAGTGTTATAACTTTTTAAAAAATGTTTACTCCAAATGTTATGTAATGTCAAATTTCTGACATTTAGGTGAACATTTTTTAAAAGTTTAGCATTGATTGATCATAAATAATTTTAAAAATTATAACAATTAAGTGATCGTAAAATAAGTTACGATACTTAAGTGAGAGCTAAATAAAAGTTATGATACTCCCCATAAGTGTAAAGAAAATTTAAGGCATATAGTCTTATTCACTCTTTGATTCAGGAGTTGAATACCTCCTTTGACTCGAGGGAAATAACAATGTCTTCGCTGGCGTGGCAAATCAAAATAACAACCGTACGCCGCAAACTGCTTTATCTAAATTTCTTCGTGAAGTGAATTTAAAAAAGAATTTTTACCACTTTGGTTCCAGATTTTGGGTACCCCCTCTCCCCCAAAAACAAAAAAACAAAATACAAGCATTGCCGTGTCCCGGGGCTCTCCCCACCCCTCAAAATATTTAATTTGTTTATTGTAGTCCCCAAACTTTTCGTACATATTCATTTTGGTCATTGAATTATATGAAAATACTCAATGTGAGATAACATTGGGCATTTTCATATAATCCAATGAGTAGATTGAACATGTACCAAAAGTACAAGAACAAATTAAAAGTTTAGGGACATCATTATACATTGGACTAGAGTTTAAGAACCACAGTAAATAAATTCACCAACCACATTACATATTGAGTCAAAAATCAAAAACCAAGAGTTCAAGAACCATAGTGAACAAATTAAAAATTCATGAATCACATTACAATTGAGTTAAAATTCATTCCCGTTTTTTTTTTTTTAAGAAAATTCATTCCCGTTTAAAAATAGTAAAATAATTGAATATGTCAAAGATGAAATCAATAATAGTTTCCTTTTTCTTTTTAGGTTTTTTGTGATATTAATATATTTTCTTTTAACAGGTTGTGCACTGAAATCTAAGACTTCAGACTGGGTTGAAAGAATTGACCTTAGAGGCATCATCCTAGTTCAACCATTTTTCATGGGCAATGAACCGATTGGGAACGAGAGAACCGACCAGGCGACCCGGTCCTTGCTTGTCGGGCTGTGGCACCTAGCGCGCCCGTCGGCCAGGGACGGGTGCGACGACCCGTGGATCAACCCGGAAAAGGATCCGAGGCTCTCGAGCATGGGTTGCGCCCGGGTCCTCGTCTTCGTCGCGGAGAGAGAGGTGCAGAGGGAGCGAGAGTGGCTTTACCGGGACTCGCTGGTGAAGAGCGGATGGGGAGGGACCGCGGAGGTCGTGGAGGCGAAAGGAGAGGGTCACCAGTTTCATCTGTTCCGCCCAACGGGCGACGACGCAGTGGGTCTGATGAGGCGATTCGTTTCTTTCCTGAACGAGAACGAGATCAGTCAGGGGTGACGGCGATTGCTCTTCTTTTTTTTCTCTTCGATTGGCATATAGTGACGGCTTATGGTGTTGAATAAGGTCATAAAGAAGGTGTGTGTCTATATTCATTGGGCACTTATAATTATTTCTATAATGATTATGGTAAATGCTTTCGATTTTGGAGACTTATTATTATATGTCATATGGAAGAACATAATGAATTAAGGAAAAGTATCTTGAACATATTCTCCAATATTTATCTCTATTGACTTTTTTTTTTCTCTCACTGGTTCTAAATTCGTATGAAATTAATAAGGGACAAAATATTTGAAATATATAAATATCATTTTGAAACATTTCGATTTTTCGCTCTCATTGATTATATAGTTGAAGAAAAAAGTGCATAGTTAGAAATAATTTTTTATATATACATAGTTTATTAAGAAATTAAGAAACAAGTTAGAAAGAAATATATCTTTTTTAGATTAATTATAATCACAATTTTGAAGTATAATTTGTCTAACTTATTTCAACATATAAATAAGTAACCGGATTTTCTATTCAATTTAGATTAACATTAGAATAATTTGAAGGATAGCACATCTTGTTGACTTCATTTACTCAATATTTCATCAAGTATAAATATTCAACTTATTGGAAACATGCATCATGACATCTAATTAAATTTTATGTCCTTCACTCGAAATCCACTTACTTTAAATATATTTTATAACCATTAAAGAAAATCTATTCGGTAGAAAACTAAAATGAACTTAACTTTTTGTTCCAAAGTTCACGTAATTCCAATTGATTCCAAAAAGAAAAAGGAAAAAAAAAAGAAGATGACGGAGAAGTTCGTGAGATGAAGTCTAGCAAATTGACGTGATGCAACTATATAAGGCTATCGACTGGCTTAACCTTGAACACATTAATGATTAAGCAAATGCTAAGACGCTAATGTTAATTTTCCGCATGTTTGAATTAAGTGGTAGGAAAAAATGTTTGGTTAGATCCAACCGTGGGTAGCTATGTTGGTTAAGAGTTTCTCCTTCATCGTCGAGGTTGAGAGTTCGAAACCCACAATTGCTAGTATTGTAAATGGGGGGCCATAGTGTTGGGGTCATATTCTAATCTCCCGCGAAGTAGAGGGGCCCAGCCCTTCGGTGCCGTCCGGCACGGAGGCCCTTGGTGGAGTCCTCAGTTATCAAAAAAAAAAATATATATATATATATATATATATATATATATATATATATATATATATCAAGCTAATTACATCATAACTTGGGTAGCTAAGGCTCAAACGAAAAATGTTTTTTAGAACTGGCTTTCCTTTCTCTCCTCAAGCCCTTTCGACTCTCTTATGTAACAAAGCCTCGGCTCCTCTGGTTTTCCCGATAAAACAACTTTTTGTGCAAAAAGAAAATGTCATTTGGCATGTACGAATAGTTATTTAAACATAGATTACGTAACTAGGGGTAATTACTTTTTCTTTTTTAAAAAAAAAAGAAAGCTATTTCTAACATAGTGATAAAGATGACTTAGATCATAAGTTCACGGACTAATTCTCTCACCTAAAGTGATCATCTCTTCTTTGCATTCACGAAGTTGATTAGATCCGTAGACCACTGTTCAACTACAACGAAATAAATTTTGGGAATCGTGTAGAAATGATAAATTATGAGTTTCATCGAGATGAGTTGAAACGAAGGCAAAAAGAGAGAACACAATGTCCTTTTGTTTCTTTCGTTGACTCCGTCTCTTGATAATAAAAAAAAAACAACAACAAACTTCTCGTTATCTATCAATTGCCTAATCAATTGCACTACTTCTGACTTTGAATATAAATTTTAATGACACTCATATTTGTTCTAGGCCAAGCAAAAAAAAACATAGGGGTCAATATGAAAATCACCTCTCTCAAATTATATTAACATGTAGTTATGGTACATGGGAGAGAATGGAGTTTCCTAGCAAAAGGCGCCTCCATGGAAGTAAACAAGAAGTGGGAGTTTTCTTCTTTTTGCACCACTGTGATTGTTGATGGTGTTTTCTGTTGGGATGTAAAGCCTAGCAAAGAGGCATGGTGTCGAGGCCGAGATGATGACGTCCTTGGACAGGACACCGGTGTTCTGGTCGTACGATGGAGGGACGGTGGCTGTGCCCTCGAGTCTTTCCACTCGGCCATCTTTGTAGACTCGAAGGTGTGGTGAGAAATCATAGGCTATTTCAGAAGAACTCATGGGATTTGCAGGACCACTCAGTTGTTCTTTGTTCGATTATTAATAAACAATGCTAGCACAACAGCGCACAACAGTTGTTATTGACAACAACTGTGGCATGCGGGCCATGAGTTGAAGTTGATCCTTTCGATATATAAAATATGTTTGTGAAACCATCACATATTGTCCAACAAAAACTGAGACTTTAGACACAATATTTGTATAAAATAAAACACCGCAAAAATAAACAATTTAGCATGAAAAATTGAAATTAATTAAATTATGCAAGTTGTTGCCGGGTAGCAGCTTTTCCTCTCAATCACAACATGTGGCCCACTTGCCCCCGTTACTTAGGTGTTTTGCATTATATATCGTATTGATATATGGGAATGACTCTCTTTATTCAATTATTTAATGCATTATTAGGTGGCATTAGCCTTTGCCGATTAAAGAATTCGCGGGACTGTCGTCTCGGCATCTCTTCTCCGTCCTGAGCAATCTTTTTCTGAGAAGATAATGTAAAAATAAGGTGGGAGATCTGACAAAACCATTAAAGCCTGTGCATTCCATTAAAGCCTGTGATCGGATCGAGAGGTGATTTGATTTTCGTTTTTTTTTTTTTTTTTGGGTCAGGTGATTTGATTTGGGTGAGTAAAGGATTGAAGCAGTGTTTAATAAATAAAAAATTAATGCAGCAGTTTCAACCGTTAAAAAATTGAGCGGCTACGATTTTTATAAGGTGTTTGACAAGTATTTAGTTGCAATAGCTTACCACAACTTTTTAGCTGCCTCCATTCAATCTTAAAGTAGTTCTTCGGGCTGTTGTGACCTGTAAGCTTTCGAACTAGGAGTCATATCATGCCTAAAAGAACTTGAAAAATTAGAATGGAAAAAGAGAGAAGAGCAAGATTTCATTACTTGGTCAACGACATAGTAATTGGTCGACATCATTAGCATCTCCGGCGACTTCTTTGATTACGCTGCGTAAATTCTATGCTACGCAAGCATTAGCACAAGTTCACGGGTGAATTCTCTCACCTAAAGTGATCATCTCTTTTGTGTATTCACGAAGTTGATTAGATCCGTGGGCCACTGTTCAACTACAACGAAAAAAATTTTGGGAATCGTGTAGAAATGATAAATTATGAGTTTTATCGAGATGAGTTGAAATGATGGCAAAAAGAGAAAACACAAAGTCCTTTTGTTTTTTTCGTTTCCGCCTCTTGATAAAAATAAACCAAACTTATCGCTATCTATCAATTGCCTAATCAATTGCACTACTTCTAACTTTGAATATAAATTTTAAAGACGCTCATATTGTGCTAGGCCAAGCAAAAAAAACATAGGGGTCAATATGAAAATCACATCTCTCAAATTATATTAACATGGATTTTGATATTTCCATTATTAAGCAGACTTAACAAGAAGAATTATTATTATTATTATTATTTTTTTTTATAAACGCATAAAAACAGGCTTCAATTATTCGTGTGGAAAGTCAGTCACCAATACTTAAAAGGCTATTTTCCTCTTAATCCTTGGTGATGAAATCAACCATCTTCTTGATTAGTTGCTCAGCCCTCTCGTTCTTGCTAAATGCATGAAAGCAATGTCCCTCATCCTTGGCCTCCTCAAGCTCCGCTTTCCCCTCCCACTCGCTCCCGCACAGCGTTTCATAGTACTTCACTCCCGTATTCCTCAGCGAATCCTTCTCCGCCACGCACACCAGCACCTTCTCGCACGCCATCTTTGGCAGGTCCGGGTCGACCGCTGGGTTCAGCCTTGGGTCGTCATCGAGCCTGGAGCTCGTCGGACACATGAACTTGTACATCTCGTCCATCTCTGTGCCGCCAAAGAATGGGTGGACTATCAACACGCCCTTGATCCTGACCTCCGTCAATCCGGCTGCACCGGCTCGGACCGCCACGTATTGGCTTATGTTGGCTCCGGCGCTCTCCCCCTGTATGAAGACCCGCCCGAGATCCGCATACCGGTTCAGCCATGGTTCTGGGCCGGATCCGTCGGAGTGACCCGCGATCCACTTTAGGGCTTCGAATGAGTCCTCGTAAGCAATGGGCAGTGGGTATTCTGGGGCCAACCTTCAATTACCGGAAGAAATTATAAATTGTGTTTTAACACGGTATAACTATACATATCATATTCCTATGATTAGAATATCACCCGGTAAAATTCAACGATGGTTAGTAAACTTTAATTAAATTTGCGATACAAGTTATTGGATTTTGATCTGAATTACCCAATATGCCACATTCCCTTTATATATTGATACATTTTGACAGGATTGCGACCAATATTTCAACAAAATGCTAATGTTGTGGACACATGACAATGACATTGCATCTAAAATTGGCCATGTTTCCGCAATGTCAGCACTAACAATGGAAAATGCACTACCTAAAAATTAGCTAGATTCTGATCAAAGTGCATCCATCGAAAAAAATATGAAAACTTAGTAAATTTAGTGATTAAAATCAAAGTTTATTGAATTGATTGCAGAATTTACTATATCTTAATGACCATCCATGAAATATACCCCACCATTTCCTGGGCCAATCCCGATTGATAATTACATCTTTCCCCAACACAAACTTTTACTTCTGCAAGTAGTCGTTACAAGTTAGAAAAATAAAAAATTTCTAGGATTTTAGATGCATTTTCACATAGACATTTGCATGTGTTGAATTTATAACAATGCCTATGAAAGTTACCTAAAACCAACTTAGACTAATAAAAAATATCTACCTCAAAACTTCTAATGAATTTTAATCTTTATGTATGAGAATAAAGAATTAATATCACAAAAAAGCCCAAACTTCTACCTAATGATTTATTTAGTTCTAACCAATTTTCGTCTAAAAAAGATACCAAATTGGTATCCTCATAAAACATTTACTTCAGATAATTTTTTGTCTCATAAGAATTTCAAACCGGTATTCCATGACAAATATATTCAAAATAATTTATGTCTCACAAAAAACCCCAAACTAGTACTCTCAATCCAAACCTACCCTACCTTTAAATGCATACCTATCAATATATGTGGATTTTTCACATCTGGTTTGTCATTCCTTGCATCATATATGTCTTGCAATCGTCTGTCATGTGTGTCCACACATATGCATTTTAAATGGAATATTCAACGGATTGCTAATGAAAGATAAATTTGTAACGGGGGTACCGGTTTGGTTTTTTCTTTAGACGAAAATTAGCTTAAGACTAATGTGTACCAAGAATAGGACAATACAGATTTAGATTATTTTGTGAGATGATAATTAATTGGAAATACATCTATTATGGGGTATAACTTTTAGAGTAACGCCACCAAAAAAGAAAGAAAGAATAAGACAAAATGAAAGCACCAAAAAAAAAAAAAAAAAAAAGACAAAATGAAGGTAAAAAGAATAAAATTTTAAGCTTCTAATAAGCACAAAGTCAAGATTGTCGGTCAAAGTGAAAACTGCTAAGAAAATAGAGTAGAGGTAAATTTTGTTATTCAATCCACTGTCGGCATAGAAAAATTCTTTACACGTCCACTGTTCGACGAGTGATGTGAATTTTTTTCACATATCAACCATTGTACGGTAAATATATAACTTATTTTCTACACTGACAGTAAACCCAATTAAAATTCTAAATTTTTTTGTTTTGTTCCCAATATAAAAAAAAAAAATTTTAAAAAAAGATCAAATAATAATTTGAGTGGGGGAGATTTTCAATAATACTAATATAGAAAGCATCACAGTTCACCAAGGACGCTGCCGGCGGTACCTGTAACCGACGGAAATAGCGACGACACGGGCCCGAGTCACCATCGTGGAGAGAATATCGTTCACGATCGTGTCGAACGGCGACCCCGCGCAGAACCCGCCGCCGTGGTAGTGGACGAGGAGAGGCAGTTTCCTGTCCGGGCCATCGATCTTTGGGACGAAGATGCGGGCCGACACGCCGGTCTCGGGCGAGACCACGACGTCCTTGGACTCGACCCCCGTCGATGGATCGAGCCCTGCCGGGACGGGGTGGATGCGATCGAACAGCTCGTATCTCTCCACGCGTCCGTCCCCGTAGACTCTAAAGAAGGGACGGAAATCGTGTGCTACCTCCGAAGCGCCTGAGTTCATTTTTTTCGAGTTTGTGTGGGTTGCGAGAACGGTGTAAAACTGAGAGAGAGAGAGAGAGAGAGGGAGAGGGAGGGAGGGAGGGAGATGATCAAGAGGAAGTTTTCATGCGGAGGAGCTCCAAAACGGTGCCGTTTCGATGTTTTTAAAAGGTGGAGCAATTGTTCTAGCTAGTGATTCAAGTGGATTGATTGGGCCAGATTTGAGTGGAAGATAAAATGAACCGACGTATTTCCTTAGAAACACGAAACGAGTCTTTTCTCATCGATATTGCCATTTGAATTCAACACTCAATCACTGGGGTTTGCTCCAGTGGCCACCCTTCCAACTTGGAAGAAATGTGAGGGGTTCGAATCCCCACCTTTTCAGGGGTTGGGGTGGAGACGCTGTAGTTTCATGAGTGGGTTTCGACTCTCACACTCTACAATGAGGCATGGCAAATGAGGCATGGCAAAAGTTTAAGAGTGAGTATTAGAATAGGAATAGAGTAGAACCGACAAAAAAAAAAAATTCAACACTCAATTTTTTTCGATCCTTCAAATTTGGTCACCCATTATTTCTGCATTTTTCGCAAAGTCCTGTGATTTGCGGATATCAATTACTCATCTTGAAAGTATGGATCGTAAGCATTGCAACAAAAATCTAGTCAATCAAATGTCGGATGAGAAAGTAATCGCCGGGGTCAAATTCTGATGAAATCTTTGGATACTCGGAAAAGGTCTCAAAACACAAAACCATGCCTAAGGGTTAAGAAATCGAATAAAACTTTCTAGATTGAAATAGGTTTAGCCTAAACAGATACATTCAATCCACGTCGACCCTTTTTTATTTTATTCAATTTGCAATCATAGCCCCCGGTGTAACAAAACGTAATTGACAAAAATCAAGTCCAAATAAGAAGTAAAAAAAAGAGGTAGCATATTTCGGATTGATGACCAACTTTCCATGAAAATCATGCCGACAGGACACCATCGTTAGTTGCATGCACACAATACACGAAACATATCAGCAGACCCCACAAGAAACAGATCAAAGCAAGCGAGTAGTTTACGGGCATCAGGTAAAACGTCTTTAGCAGAAACCGAAACATGGCCAAGAAACAGAAAAGACAATTTTTCAGACACGCTCATGACAATGAAGTTAGAGCAAAATGGACCCCAACGACACAAACTTTCACCGGGCGAAGAAACACAATCGAACCGAAACAAGCAAGACTCCAGCAGATGGCCTCACGGAACAGCAGAGAATACCAACCCCCAAAGAAGAGAACTTTTAAATCCACCTTCAGGTGATCTGGATTCCGGCGCATCTGAGGACTGTTAGAGGATCTGGCGAGGACGACGCTGTGGTCGTTGATGTTTCCTCCTCCCGTCGTTTGCGGAAGCGGAGATTTCACTGGCGGAGAGCTTGACCTTGGAGACGAGTGTTGTAATTATTATTGTAATTATAGGTTTTAATGGCTCAACATTAGTGAGAGACGTTTCTTCACTTTATGCCTTTCACTTGTGACCGTTATGTCTCTTCGGGTCATGCCCTAATTGTTGCAATTATGGGTCAATGACTCTTTCTGCAGTTTCTGAATTTAATATTATTGTTATTAAGGGTTAATGGCTCAACTATTGTGAGCATAGTGGTTTGCCCCAGTGGCCACCTTCCAACATGGAATGGGAAAGTGGGGGGTTCGAATCCCCACCTTCTCAGGGGGTTGGGGTGGGGACGAATTAGTTTCAAGAGTGGGTTTCAATTCTCACGCCCTGCAAGGAGGCATGGCAAAAATCTAAGAGTGAGAGTTAGAATAGGAAAAGAATATGACTGACAAAAAAAAAAAATCTATTGTGAACATAACTGACATGACTCTTGAATTCATGTCCTTTCAATTTTCTTTAACTGTTTCCCATGTCTATAAATAGACATGCTCCTTAGTTCAAAAGTACAACAAAAAACTCCTCAAATTACTCATTTAATTTTCTCTACGGTCGTTCTCTAAGTGTTCTAGTTTCAAGAATTATTCGAAAAAAACCTGTTTATATAGTGCTAATACAAATAGATTTGAGGTATTGCATTTTGGGAGCATAGTTCGTGAAATTGCTTGGCACTGTTGATGGTAACTAATCAACTTAAGGAGATTCAGTTAACTGTATCTTACCTCCTGTTTATTTTATTATTGCTTTCTAGGGACTTTTTTTTTAATTACGACAAACAATGTTACGTTCTTTTTTCCTAATATGTGATTAATTTTTCCAACAATCTTAAGGCGCTTAGTTGGTGAATTTTACCGTTTGTTGGTTTATCAAAAAATTGAGATGGTTGATTATAATCAAGTATCCAATGATCTTCAAAATGTTTCTAGGGACGTTTTTAAGGTCGTTTTGACTTGTGAGGTTCAAACCTCATGGTCTGGTGTTCCAATAGTAAATACTGCTAGTTTTTTGGCCCAAAACCATCTATAGTGGTATGGGTAAAAGTCGCTTGACTGATATCCCTAAGGCTACGTTTGGCAGTTAATTTATCTTATCTTACGTTTGGTGTTCACTCAGAACATGATAAAGTCGGATATAAAGGAGATATAGACAAGATAAAATCATCCCATGAGGGAAGTAGGATAAATGTGGATATGATTTATAATGTCCATAATAGGAAAGTTATTTTTCTTGAATAACAAACTTATTAAATTAACAAAATTGAAATTATATTTCAACATAAATAATATTTGAATTCTAATTTAAATAATTACAAATAAAAAAATAAAAAAATATATTTTTAATTAATCTTATTTTAATTTATATATTCAACTTTAATTCTATCTTATAATAAACATTCAATCTATAAATTAAATATTTATATTTATTATATATTTTAGGTATTTTTTTATTTTAGGTATGTTAGTACAGTTTACTATTTGATAAAATTAGGCTTCCAATCTTCAAATTATTAGTTGAAGCCTTTTTTCAGGGTTAAAGGAGCCGTTGCACCAACTTCTTTGGCAAAAAGACATGCTTTCTACAAGATTAGTGTGCAATATGTGATAAAGCAAAAGTTCTCCAGAAATAATGCCTTCTACATTTATGGCCCGGTTGACTCTCTAATATACTCTTACAAAAATTGAAAAACTACTCCGTTGTTCTTCTAGCTTATTTTATATGGATTTTATAATGTGAAAGTAGCCGTTCACCAATTTGAAAAATAGGAATGTAGAAGCATGGATTGCGTGCTCTACTCCTTTTGTAACGAGAGCTACTTCTATGTATGGTTTCTCCAATCTTTTCATACTTATATTGAGTTGATTATTCACCTTCTACCTATTGGTCGCTCCAACCATATTAACGTCTTTTGATTCTACAAAAGCTACTCACCTTCTACAAGTTCATCCAAGCCTCAATCACCCATCATCCTATGGCTTGTTCACCTTTCAACATAGGTCTAAATGGCCTTAGATAGTCAATACTTCATCCACCTTCCGTAGATACAGCGTTCCACCAGGCTTCTGACTTTTCTGTCCCTAACTCCATCTGCATATTGACATATGTATCTATAAACTGGTTCCACTCAAACAATGCACGCATAAGTAGCTTTTGATTATTTCATCATCTTCAAAATATCACGAAGAAGTTTCTCAACAACCCACATGTCCCAAAGCAAAACGTAGTCATGTAACTAGCTGGATTGATCAATAAATTGACGTAATTACTTGTACATATTTTTTCAAATTCGGAAAATCGTAGAAGATATAAAAAAAGGTGGCTCTACTTCCACACCTAAAATGGCTCCATACACCTTTGTTCCTTGTCTAGATTTTATTCAAGGAAAAACAAAACTTAAATTCGAGAAAATAATTTCTTCTTTGAAAGAATCGGAAAACGTTTTTCAAGATGTGTCTAGGTGTTGACACTTGGACCCGAAATTGTAGGCTTGGGCAAATGTTAGTTTCTGGATCCTAGAGTTCAGGACTGTCTCCAGCAACGGAGCTTGGGTCCATTGAGGCTTGGCCAAGGAGCCCAGCAACCATGCCTAGATATATTGAGGCCAAGCCCGAACCCCTGTTGCTGATGCCCAATGCCTAAGTCCATAAACATTGTGCTTAGGTCACCGACACTTGAGCTCTGACATCCAACAATCCGGCTTAGGTCCATAGACACGGTGTATAGGTCCTCGGTGCTTAGGCTCGGGTACTTGATTAATGAAATGTTCATTATTATAAAATTATTTTTTAAATGATTATTTTTATTAAAAAAAATCGAATTTATGACTACTTTTATTTTTTAAAATTCGAATTTTTAATTATTTTTATCTAAAAATATGAAATTTTAATTGTTTTAATTTTTATTCTTTCTTTATTTTTATTTTTGCTTATTCCTTGGCTGATCACCAGCCTCACCCGAGATCGCCAAAGTCTCACTAAACTCAAGCAACCTTAGGTGAGGCTTGAGCCTCGCCGACCCGCTCACCCAAGGCTTGATTCTTCATTCAAGCTTAATCGTAATCTACGTGAAACCGTCCACTTCCTCCATCGTCGACTTCATTCAAGCTCGAGTGGACAATTGACTCACAAGGCCTCGAGCTCACCATAACTGTGACATCCCAGATTTTCAACCCTGTTTTCTATTGGATAAATCGAGCATTTCATTGATGCGCCTATAGGGCTGTTCTAAGAACTGATCACTCTCGAGATATCTAAACTATCTGGAGAAGCTATTAAGAATTTTAAGACAAATATACTTGAGAATTCGACTAGGAATCGGCTGCTCGACCGTGTCCATCTTTAGAGGTCATTACAGCACATATATAAATCGATTTGAGATCAGAGATAAGTCGGTTCGACTGAGATGTGTGGCTAATCGTGGGTGACACCACTAAATCGGAAAATTCTCGTCGGCCGACACTAGACTGATTTTCTTATTGTTTTGGTACCATGTATCTGTATTTGAATCCTCGAGATTTTCACGATAATCGAGAGTCGCCAATGTGTCGAGTGGGTTCATTGTGACTTGAAGAAGATTGACCACGGGTCATTTGCTCTAAAAAATTTTGAAAGTTACCTAGTAGCCTAGGTCATGCTAAAAACCCGTCGAATAGAAATTAATCGCCAATTTGAACCCGATTACAGAAATTGAAAGTTCTGTGGTGTCACGAGCTATTTTAGGAATGTCGACTCATCCTCCGAAGATTTTTTGAAGATCCTGAGATTTTTACGGAAATTAGATTCGGACGTCGCGGAAAATTAGCGAAAATTCGGATTAGCCGAATTGAAGAGATTTTCGACTTGTAAACTGAGCTATATGGCAAAGAGGACCTGTAGAAATTATGTGGGCTTTTTCTAAATCGAAATTGGATGTCGATTTGCAGAAATCAAGGATGAAATTGAAGCTCAAATTTGTGAAATTCGAAATTAGGAAGAGGGCTGGAATTTTAGCTTCAATTTGGACAATTTGTGGAATTTATTTGTTGGAAAGTAAATGGGAGACATTAGGATTTTTATGTGGACTTTAAGGGGGGCATGAAGTTAATGCAAGGGATAATGTTGTGGACTTTTGCCTTTCTCTCTCTACAAATCTTCTTGTACAAGTCTTGGCCGATCTCCTTCTTCAGGCGTGCATCCATCTTGTCACCGAAGGCTTCGACTTCTCTTGATTGGTTCTGCTTTCTTTTTTTTCCCACGTCGAAGCACCCCTCCCTCCATTGAAATCCCTTCTCCACTCACGCGCATCCCACATTCCAGCAAATAGTTTATGCTCAGCCTTGCCACATGTCCGCAGGCCACCACTTGTGGGTCAACCGAAGGAATTCTTTCCCCCTTCGTTGACTCCTCCTGCCGTCCAAGCCCCCCACCGATCCATTCTGCCACTCCATGCGTCTTACCTTCAGCATCCCCACCGGGTGCAGCTGCTCTTTGACCGCATGCTAGCTCGTGCCATCCACCTACTCGATTCCTCAACCGCATCCACGTGATAACTTCCCTGCAGCTGGCTATGTTGTCTGCTCACGAAATCAGTCCACATCTCGGTCGAATTCGGTGATCCCTCGGCAGTTTGTAGACCCGGCAGTCTCCTTCGTGTGCCACCTGCCTTCGCCGCCTGCATCTCCACTAAATCGTGTTCCCTCCAGTCAACTAACTTCAAGCTGCACCAACGAAGTTGACCGCCTGCAAGCCGCTCATCTCCACGAAGCAAGCGAAGCTCGACTCCACCGAGCTCTCTCTGTCCACGCGGCCATCTTCAATTCTTTGCACGCCAGCAGCTGCTTCTCTTTTGCTTCATTGAAGACCGAAGCAACCGTGCCTTCTCTTTCCTTCAACCGAGCAGCCCATCCTCGCTCGAAGTCCAGCGTCGCCCTTGATGCTTCTTTGCTCAGCCATTTGAAGCCGAAGCCCAGCCCAGTCCAGTTGAAATTATACCATCAGCCAGCCCATCATCAATTGGATTTGAAGCCCGGCAAATTTAGCTTATTTCAGTCCAAGAGAACAGCCCATTGATTGAGTTCTTCAAGCCCAATTCAGCTGCAACAGCCTGCGAAGGCCAGTCCATCAAAAGTCAGGCCCACCAAATCAGTGGACTCAGCCCGCGGCCCATCTTCAGTCAAGCCCAGCAAGTAGTGCAAGCCCAGTTCCGAGCTCAAGCCGTGAGGCCCGGCCCAAGTGTCCGCCGATGCCGCCAAAAATTCAGATTTTGGCCACCATCGCTTCGCCGCCGCGGTGATCCGGCCTCCGCTTTTATCAAGTGAGTTTTACTCACTAATACTTTCTTAGTTTGCTAATTATACTTAGGGGTGGTTAGATTTAATTAAATGCAATTAGGTGGTTAGATTAATTTAGATAAGTTAAATTAGAGATTTAATGATGCATGTTAGGTGGTTAGAAATAGACATTAGCAAGTAAGCAGGCAATGTTATTTATTGAACGAGTCTCGGTAATTTTCCGGGCTCGTCTCAACTTCCAATCAGGCATTATGGGCCTAAAATGGATTTTTAATATTTATTTATTTAATATTCGAAATTAATTATTTAATTATTTATTTTTCCGGAAATTCAATCAGGATGGCCGGTAACTGGAATTTTATGCTGATGATCGTGGTGTAGTCCGTTTATTTAATTGAGCTTTATTTTGTGCTAAATTGATTCATGAGTGATTTTAGGATTTATTCCTAAATTGAATAATTTTGGTTATTAATTGGAAAATAACCGGGCATCAGTTGACAATGCCAAAAAATGTTTTGGTAGACTACAAAAAATGGTGGGATTTATAGAAAGGAAAGTATTCTATTTTGGCTAAGGCCGATTGTGTATCCACACAAGATATTTTATCGGGTATCTTTGATACGAAGGAATTAGGCCAAGACATTATGAAATTGAGGAATTTAATTATGAAGTGCAATATCGTTGGCCGCAGTTGAAAGAGTCGAGTGGGACCGTAAAGCCATTAAATATTGAAATTACCAAGTGGGGCCGTGATGCCACTAAATCTAAGGAAGTTGCTTGGTGGGGCTGTGATTACCACCTATAATTAAGTTGTGTCATAAGGACCGTGATTCATAATTGGGGATTGAGTTAGAATAGTTGAAATGACCGAAAGTGGTCTTATTGATATGTAATCAACTAGGTCGATTGATCATGGCTTTGATCTGATGTTGTGAATTGATTGATTGAATGGAAATGACCGGTGTTGAGACATAATTGACTAGGTCAATTTGATCGATGCTTTCGATCTGTGATGTGATTGCTTGGGTGTCTATTTGATCCGTGCTAATATGCAGGTGGAATCTGAGGTCAAGGTAAGTCCTTTGACTTGTGTTGTGCATAGGCAGCCCTAAGGCGTATTGATTTACTAATCAGGTCTTAGGAGGTAGAATTTGCTGAGATGTTGTTTCATTGGTTATTGAATAACCATTTCAGGTCCCTAGATGCAGTAGACTTGGATTTTGAAGATCTCGAAAGTCCGGTGCAGTGTGCTGAATGCTCCATGTTGGAGTGTGGAGAATGATGAAGAGGAGAACGGGGATCTATAGTTTGTGGAACCCCACCCCTACTTGTAGACCTTGTTTTTAAACTGGCTTGAGTTGAATTTGAATTAATAGTTCACCTTGTATATACGTGCACTGGTTTGCAATGTATATAAGTGTTGATGTTTTTAAAGGTTTGAAATTTAGTCCTACTGTTCTATCACAATGTTTTATTGTCCGAGGATTTAATAATTGCTTCCGCATGTGCTTATGAAAAAGAAAGAGTCGGCGATACGTAGTCCTGAGATATCGCATTTAAAATCGACCAAGGTAAGGGATGTGCGCGTGCTTGAGAATCGGGGTATGACAATGACTACTGACCTCTCGCAAGCCTCATGCTCACCAATTTGGGGAGCTTGAGCCTCACTGACCTAGGGCGAGCTCGCCCTTTGTAAGCCGGTTGGGGACGAACTACTAGAAAAAGGAGACGGGTATGGTGGTGAGAAATGAAAGAAGCAACGGAGAGGAAGAATGAATAGGAAAAAAAATCAATTTTTTTTATAGTAATTTTCTCTGGGTAAATCAAATCAGATTCTTCACACCGTATGGCAAAAAATATTTTCTAATTTATTTTCTGGTTTCAGTCAAATACAAAAAAATAAAATCATTTTCTTGATAAACATTTTTCAAAAATGGTACATTTTCGCAAAACAAATAGAATCTAAAAGCTATAATATCTATCATGTATGAATAGTACTGGCTGATGTGGATCAAGTCCCACGTCTGACTAAACCATCTCATTACGAAATCTTCAAATGCATTCTTATAGAATCCCAGCAAAAATAAGAAAATCCCCTCAGTTTTAATTCCAATAACAATTTCAGGTGGGTACAAGAAAGAATTTGACTTACTGTTCAGCTGATTTACTGGAGATTTTCTCACTAAGAATGGCCACAAAAAAGCTTATCTCCACATTTCCAGCTTTGTACCTTTCGTTGACCCAATCTCTCGGAAAGAAACATTGGATTTGCTAGGTGTTTAGGCAGAAATAACAAAGAAGAATACCACCGGCCGTGGTGGCTTTGCTGGATAGGTTCCTGCCTTTGGAGGGAAAGATCAGTTGTTCGAAGTCCCTCCAACGCAAGTTGCAGGGAGGCTGGCAGACCATTAGATGTATTATGTGTGGTGCCTTGGTGGTAGGTCCTGGGCTAGCATCACCTGGGGGTTTACGTGGCGGCTGTCAGCCAAAGCGGTTCCTCCGGCACCAAAAAAAAAAAACAAGAACAATTATTTTTTTTATAAATGCATAAAAAAACGAGCTTCGATTATTTATGTGGAAAATCAACCATAATTAAAAGGGTATTTTCCTCATATAACTAATCTAACCGAAGCTAATCCGTGGTGATGAAATCGACCATCTTCTTGATCAGCTCCTCAGACCTCTCGTTCTTGCTAAACAGATGGAAGCAATGTCCCTCGTCCTTGGCCTCCACAAGCTCCGCCTTCCCCTTCCACCCGCTCCCGCACAGCGCCTCGTAGTACTTCACCCCTCTATTCCTCAGCCAATCCTTCTCCGCCACGCACACCAGCACCTTCTCGCACGCCGTCTTCGGCAGGTCCGGGTCGACCGCCGGGTTCAGCTTCGGGTCGTCGTCGAGCCCGGAGCTCGTCGGGCACATGAACTTGTACATCTCGTCGACCTCCTTGCCTCCGAAGAACGGGTGCACTATCAGCATGCCCTTGATCCTGACGCCCGCCAATCCGGCCGCCCCGGCTCGGGCCGCCACGTACTGGCCTATGTTGGCTCCGGCGCTCTCCCCGACTATGAAGACCCGCTCGAGATCTACATACTGGTTCAGCCACGGTTCCGGGCCCGATCCCTCCGAGTGGCCCGCGATCCACTTTAGGGCTTCGAACGAGTCCTCGTATGCAATGGGCAACGGGTTCTCCGGGGCCAATCTTCAATTACAGGGAAGTAATTATAAGTTGAGTTTGGCCCACGGTTATATTTAAATTACCCAATAGACCACATTTTCTTTTCTTTTTTTAGCAATCGATATACTTTGATCGTAATTCCGCCAATATTTTAACAGGGTGTTGACATTGCGGACACATGATAATGATGCGCCCTCCATGTCGGCACTTACATTGAAAAATGCACGTCGTCGAGAATACATGCATCAATTAAAGAAACATGAACACTAAGTGCATTGGGTGATTGATCTCGAAGTTCATTGACTTGATTGCAAAATCTACTAAAATCTTTATTACCAACGAAAATTAACTCAATATTTCCTGCGCCAATCCTAATTGATAATTACATCTGCTATTAATAGAAATATTTACTTCTAATAAGTAATCTTTGCAAGGTAGAAAAATTAGGATTTCTATGACACACTTTAAGTAATGCGACGCAACATCTCATAAGCATATGCATGTGTTTAATAGGGGAAAAAATACCAATGAAAGTTACTTAAATCATCTCATAGCATGTTTATTTCGCAATGAATGAATTGAAAAATATTTTTTTATAAAAATAATCGATTGTATCGCTTATAAAAATAAATAAGCAGAAAAAAATTTCAACATTCACGAAAATATTTAATGATAAATTGTCATAGGCAATAAAAAAATATTTTTCTTTAACTAATTATTTGAAATAATAAAAAAAATTAATTCTAAAAAAATATTTTTCAAATCATTCATTTTTATCAAAATAATCGGAGCCCACCAAAAAAAACTTTCCCATCTAGTAATTTTTATAAATTTCAAATGCAATATAATAATGTGGTCGTAGAGAAAATCATGAGAACAGCTTTTTTTCTTTTTTCTTTTTTTTCATGATATTATTTAGTAGACTAGACATCAAACATTCTTGGGTAATTCCTAATTTGCTAAATTATTACGATTGCTGACCTGAACTTCTCTGACATGCCACGCCATCACGTCAAGATTCTAAGTGACGAAACGAGAGCACTTTCAATAGTTACATCATTTAAAAATCACTTTAATTTTTCAATAATGTTTTAAAATTAGTTATCGTTTAATTTCGATCGACCAGAACTTGTATCTATCTACCCTCAAAAATTAATCTGCCCCCTTCCCGTCAACGTCTTCTTCACTTAATCTAATAAATAAGATTTGCTAGTCAGTCCAGCTATGCTATGTCCTTAAGTATGTCTGGCTTTCTTCAAATTATTTTAAAAAATGCGAAAAGAAAAAAGAGAAAATACTAAACGACATGCTCTACATGAACTCAAAAGTAGAATTTCGGACCAATCATAAAAAATGGTCTTAGTTAAAAAGAAATTCAAAACTTCTAATAATCACGAATTAACGCGAGTGTCGGCAAAGGTAGAATAGCAGTAATTGTTGGGATTATAATTCGATCCATTGTCGGCCTAGAATAATTTCGATACATTCGATGACAAGTGTGTAATTATTTTATAAACTAGCAATTAAAGATCCTAATTGTTATCGTCTAACTGAAAGTTAGGTGAAAATTAAAATCGGATAATAATTCAAGTGGGAGAGAGTGGATAGTGGTCACAAAAGGCGTCGTCAGAAGTACCTGTAGTCGATGGAGATCGCGACGACGTTGGCCCGAGTCACCATCGTGGAGAGGAAACCGTTCGACGCCGTGTCGAAGGGCGACCCCGCGCAGAACCCGCCGCCGTGGTAGTGGATGAGGAGGGGCAGTTTCCGATCCGGGCCGCCGCCGGCCTTGCGGACGAAAACCCGGGCCGACACGCCGGTCTCGGGCGAGAGGACGACGTCCTTGGTCTCGATCCCGGTCTCCGGGTCGAGCCCGGCGGCGATGGGCTTGATCTGCTCGAACAGCTTGTACTTCTCCACGCGTCCGTCCTTGTAGACCCTGAAGAAGGGTCGGAAATCTCGGGCCACCTCCGATGCGCCGGAGTCCATCTTCTCCTTCTTGCTAGAACTGTGCGAAAGTACCAGAGAGAGAGAGAGAGAGAGATGGTGATGATGAAGAAGAAGATGAAATTTATGCGGTGACAGAAGAGATGGAAAGAGGAGATGAAACTAGAAGTCCAAGCCGCATCGAATGAAACACGACTCGTTCGGAAGAATGGTTGGTGGAACCGTCTAGGCTGGCCTCGTTCTGGTGGGGCTGGCATAGTTAGTGGGGGACGTCGTTGTCTTTGCCGCTCTGTTTTACTCTCCCCTTTCAGTTGTCGGTCGATCTTTTTCTGCAGAAGGCGCAATCGATGGCTCCAGCTGGTCACTAGTTGGATTTGACCGCATTACAGAACGAATCTAGGTACTTCCATGAAATGTTATTGGATTACCCGACCCAACTAGCTCCGACTCATTCTTATTGGGTGGACTTGATCCAAATCCGCATGCAAAGAGCGATCGATCAAGTCCGACAACGGGTTTTCCAACAAACCTTACAAGGAGCTTTAGGAACTCTGAATTTGAACCCGCTCTGAATAATCCCCCCTTTGCCGGATTATTATATGTAATTTCGAATTCGTTCCCATTTTTCGAAACTTCGAAAGTTACAATCATTGGTTTTTTTTTTTAAACTAATTTAAACTAAGAAACTTAAGTTGGTCATACCAAAGAACTATCCGAAAACATTTCTAGTACATAGTATTTCTTTCAAAGTTGCATTTCAATGTACGTTTTAATTACAATTCACCAAACAGTCTTTATCTTCTATGAAAACTCTTCAAGCTCGCATTTCCTCAAAAATTTTCTTAAAAGTCTAACTAAACGCAGCCGTAAGGATCTAGGAATCACATAAAGCTTTCCAAACCATATGATTGTTGAAAGAATGAATACACCAAAAGTCCTCTAAGTTATGTTACCAGGTGAAATTTAAGATTATTTTATGTGATGTTCACATTCAGCGGTACCATTTCGGGGGTAACGCACCAGACTATTCCCAAAGGTTGGGCCCGATGGATTGTCCCCGCCCTCCCATAGCTAAAATGGTGTACTAAAATGTTTGGACTGGATCAGGGTTGACGGTTGTGATCGAGTTCATGGATCCTGGCCCAGGTTGTGGCCGTGGCTGTAACCGAGTGCATGGGTCATGGCCGTGGCTGTGATCGAGTGCATCGATCGTGATCGAGGTCGTGGCCGAGTTGTGGCTGAGGTCGTGACTGAGATGGCCTAGGCTTTTTTTGTAAGGTTATTATCCAAGCTCACCCATTAGGCCTTTGAGCCTCTCCAGCCTAGGTGGTTCAATGGGTCGTCCGCCTGTTGATTAAGCCTTTTCACTTGTCCTGGTTGCCGCGGAACTTTAAAAGGCCCAATGTAATTTGCCCATTCGTTGGCTTCTTGGCCTTGGACCAGGAGGTTCTCAAATCAGATGACAACAGTGCAATTCAGATTGTTACTATTATTTTTTTATGGCATGCAATTCAGTTTTAGTAGAGAAGGTTCGGACATCACTTTTCTCTCCCGAATGGCGAATTCTCTCTCCCGAATGGTGAGCTTTTCCCTACTGATTGGGTAGTTTTCATCGTCATATTCAAGGTAAAACTTTGATCATGCCTCAATGGAAAACCCTACGTATCCCATAATCAACCCTTACGAGTATTCACAATTTCTGATATACTTCCTCCCCAAGAACAAAACCCTAATACCCATACCATCTCAGATCCATCCTGTTTCGCTGAGGTAATCGGCTCTCTTTACCATCGGGAGCTTTAATCGCACATTCCCCTGCCAGTTTCGACCATCATCCTTTTCGTCACAATCCCTACCATACCAGAGCTCCCTTCAATCGATCTAGGCAAGCTTCCCATTCTTCTGCGGGTTCCAAAGTGCATAGCCAGTAGAGTGGAGATCCCCAAAGACCTGAAGATAGAAAGATGGCAGATCAATACGATGAAGAGAGGCGTGTTGTAGCCCTTTGCAAAAGTCTTGGTAATCTCTGGTCTGAGGATGATATTGTTGATATTAAAGGTGATATTTCTGCAGAAAAATTGTCTGAATGCTGTAAAACTCTGTTCGGGAAACTATATTCTAAACCAAATGTGAACTATACAGCCTTCCTGACTACAATGAAAAGAGTATGGAGAGTTGAAAATGTTACCTACACCATGCTAGAACTAGGATTCTTTTCCTTCTCATTCCAGTCCGAAGCTGAAAAACAAAGAATTTTAGACTCGAGACCATGGTCCTTCTCTAGTAATTTACTAGTACTACAACAATGTGAACCCGACACTCCTGATTTATGCTATGAATTTACACACTGTGCTTTTTGGGTGCACTTCTATGGACTCCCATTTGGGAGAGTTACTTATGATGCCATTAGCGATATCTCATCAAAGATGGGAGAAGTAATTGAGGTGAAACTAGAAACAAAAGGCAATAGCAATTACAAGTTTGGTAAGGCAAGAGTTAAGTTAAATCTAGAGATGCCCCTAAAGACAGGTGTTCTGGTTAATCTGGAGAAAAAGACTGTGGGTAGAGTTTAAATACGAACGACTTCCGCACTATTGCTATTCATGTGGAAAGATTGGGCATTATGCCACATTTTGCAAAGAAATACCCTACGAAACCTCGGGCCTGGTAGAAAACTTACTGGGAAGGTTCGGACAATGGCTACGAGTGGAAGTTTGCGAACTTAGCCCTTATGGGAAGATCTTTTATGGCAAACATGAGATACCACCAGAAGAAGATGAGATAGTGCCTGAGACACCTACAAATTCAGCACCTGGAACAGGACAGTATCAGCAACAACAAAACTCAAATAAAGTGCTGGCCATTTGTGAACAGGACAATGCAGAACAGCAAACCCAACAGGAGAAAAGGCAACTCAATCAGCCTATAGAAATGATATTTATGGAGGAGAAAGGTCCACAAAAAAGAGGCAGTAGCTGTATTGATGCAGAATCTGTCATGGTCCTATATGAGGAACAAATTAAGGAGGCGGAAATGGAGATGGAGATGGAAGAGACCCTAACAGGGGAAAAAGGCCTGATAAGGACCAAATCTAGAAACACTAAGGTCTCAATTGCAAAAAAAGGAAAGAGATTTTGTCCGTACGGAGCTCAATCCTCAAAAACACCGGAATTAGACAATTCACAGCTGGTGGATACCCCTATTGAAGTGGTGGAGAAGTCAAACCAGTGGGCTTTGGTGGCTAGCCCTAATAAGCCACTGGTTCACCCATGAAGCTACTATGCTGGAATTGTCAGGGGTTGGGCACACCCCTGACAATCCAGGCACTAAGGGTCCTAGCGACCCAGGAAAGGCCTAGTGTTATGTTTTTAATGGAGACTAAAAATCAAGAACCAAAGGTGCAACGCATTAGAAGGAGGCTGAAATTTCAAAACAGTTTCGTGGTAAATCCAGAAGGAATTGCAAGGGGTCTAGCTCTTTTCTGGGATGATTAGGTAGTGTTATCAGTTGACTCTTATACAAAAAATCATATTAATGTTCAGTGCCTACTTAAGGAAACTCAACAGTAGATGCATATTACCTTTGTACATGCTCCTAATGAATTTCAAGATAGATTGATGCTATGGGAGGCCTTATATCGAAAAAGTACTACACATCATTTACCCTAGCTTTGTATGGGGGACTTCAACGAAATATTGTATCATTGGGAAAAAGTGGGTAAAAAGAGGGCTGAAACTTACCGGCTTACAGCATTTAGGGAGTTCCTCTTTCAGTGCTCTCAAATGGACTTGGAGAGCAAGGGCTGTGCTTTCACCTGGAAAAATAACAGAATAGGGGAAGAAATGGTCAAGAAACGCCTAGATAGAGCTCTATGTACTTTAGAATGGAGGATAGCACACCCTAACGCAGAATGTCCGGCCTTACCAGCTATAGAGTCTGATCATAGCCTACTTATCTTATCAATCTACCCGAGAAAGAAAAGGACAAAGAGGATATTTAGATACGAAGCATTCTGGTCAACAAATGATGAATGTGGGCATCTCGTCAAGAATACATGGGTTGAATTTGAATCCCAAAATTTGACTATGGGGGAAAAGTTGCAAATCGTGGCACAAAAACTAGGAAATTGGAGCAAGAACAGGCTGTCTAATGCAGATATCAGAATAAATTGTTTGAAAAATGAATTACAAAGGCTGACAAATGGGTACGAAGTGGACAAAGAAAGTGAAACAGCAAAGCAGATTACCCAAGAAATTGAAAAGCTATGGAGTCAAGAGGAAATGTATTGGGGAATGCGTTCTAGAATATCTCGGCTTAAGTGGGGAGATAAAAATACAAAATTTTTCCACGCATCAACTATCCAGAGGAGATCCATAAATTGAATTACCTTGTTGAAAAATGCAGAGGAAGAATGGGTGAGCGAGGAACTGTCGTTGAAGGAAATGACAGGAACATTCTTCAAAAACTTGTATCAATCAATAGGGTCTCACAATTTCCAGCCTGTTATACAGCAAATCCCGACCTCAGTTGATGAAAGTATGAATCAAAAGTTAGTCGAACCAGTCACAATGGAGGAAATCATAGATGCAATGCAACAATTAGGGGCGACTAAAGCTCTCGGACCAGATGGGCTTAATGGGCTATTTTATCGGGACCATTGGACATGTATAAGCCAGGATATATTCAGCGAAGTGCAGAACTTTTTTGAGACCGATTACTTAAATCCTGATATAAACAGAACCCTAATTACCCTTATCCCCAAAACCCCAAATCCCCAAAACCCCAAATCCCGAAAAGCTTGAACAATTTCGGCCTATAAGCCTTTGCAACTTTGTCTATAAAATAATCTCCAAAGTGATGACTACTAGACTTAAACTTGTGCTACCAAGCATTATAGCAGAAGAACAAAGTGCTTTTGTGGGGGGAAGACAAATTCAAGATAATATCTTGATTGTCCAAGAAGTTCTTCACAAGCTGCGAACCCGAGAGAGGAAAAGTAAATTTCAAGCGGTCCTAAAGCTTGACATGCAAAAGGCCTACGATCGAATTGAATGGGATTTTCTTCGAAAATGCTTGCTCAAGATGGGTTTTTGTGAGAAGTGGGTGCAATGGGTTATACAATGTGTTACAATAGTCTCCTTTAGCATTAATTTCAATGGCGAGCCTCAACCTTTCTTTTAGCCTACAAGAGGGATTCGTCAATGGGACCTCCTTTCCCCTTACCTCTTCATCCTAGTGGCCAATGTCCTATCACAGCTAATGAAAACAATAGTAAATGATGGTACAATTAGGGGAATTAAGCTTAACAGTGGCTGTCCTACTTTATCACACCTGCTCTTTGCGGATCACTCTATTTTCTTCCTCCATGGTACTATATTGGAAAGTTAGAACTTGGCGGAAATACTACACCATTATTGTTTTGCTTCAGGACAGGCCATAAACTTAAATAAATCAGGTATCTACTTCAGCAAGAATTGTCCAATGAACCTAAGAAGAAATATGGCAGTAGAATTGAGGGTCCTAGAAATAGACAAAACAGGGAAGTATTTAGGTATTCCCTCAGATTGGGGAGGCTCAAAGAAAGATGTTTTCGCCTGGATTTTGGCTCGAGTTAACAAGAAATTAGAAAGCTGGAAGGAACATTTGCTGACAAAATCAGGTAAGGAGATTTTGATTAAATCAGTGGTGCAAGCCATTCCACAGTACCCAATGTCTATTTTCAAGATACTGGTGTCAATATGCAAAGCAATTAAGAAAAAGATTGCAAATTTTTGGTCGAAAAAATGGAAAAAATACTGCTGGGATTCACTGGAAAAAATGGGAGAAGTTGAAACTCAGAAAAGATGAAAAAGGTATGGGCTTTAAAGATGTACAAATTTTCAACAAGGCTATGCTAGGAAAGTAAGCATGGCGCATCTCACAGCAATCGCATTCCTTACTAAGCAAACTAATGAAGGGCCTATATTATCCACATTGTGACTTTTGGCAAGCGGGAAATGGTTCACGATCATCGTGGGGGTGGCGAAGTGTTATAGTGGGACGAAACTCTATAGCACCAAATGTCATATGGGCTGTTGGCAATGGTCAGAAAATTGTGATAAGAGAAGACAAGTGGATGAAAAGCAGATTAATTGGAGGCTCGGCTACAAGAAACGAACCAGAAAAAGTAGGTGCACTCATAGAACAGGGGATAGGTACATGGAATGAAACAAAGCTTAGAATGATGTTTGATGAACAAAGGGTGCAGGAAATTCTGGCTATCCCTATTGGACTACCAACAACATAAGACATATTAGTATGGATGCATAACAAATCAGGGTCCTACACAGTAAAGAGTGGTTATTTTACCACACGAGATCGAGCAGCCAACACACTACCTACAACAGCAACGACCTCTCACCAAATAAGGCCAGACCTCTGGAAACACATATGGCATTTAGACACGCTACCTAAAGTCAAACAATTTCTCTAGAACGCACGTCAAAATGCACTACCGACAGTAGACAATTTACACCAAAGGCGAATCATACCAGATCCACTATGCCCCATCTGCAAACAAGAAGCTGAGACAATTGAACACACGCTGTTGTTATGCCCTTGGACAGCTCAAGTATGGAAAGCAGACCCCCTGCAAATTAAGATCACCAGATTAGGGTTAACAAGAATTGACGAATGGATGTACATGAGGAAAAAAGACCCACAAAGCTCTACAAAGTGTAATCTGATTGCAACTACCTTGTGGTGTATCAGGCAAGACCGAAACAAGTTCATCTTCAAGCAAAAACCCCTCCTCTCGAAGCAGACCTTGTTCAAATCAGAAGCGTTACAAGCAAATTTCGAAACTTGGAACAGCACAACAGCAAAGAAGAAAGAACGGAAGACTTACCCGAATCAGTGCCAAACCACGACCCCTGGCTCACTCAAAATTAACAAAGATGCTTCCTTTTTCCGGCCTGAACGCGAGACAGCAGATCTGGAGGAGGCCAGAGGAGAAGAAGCAAGCAAAGCAGTTGTTGCTTGCATATGCCGGGACTCTCGAGGTCGCCTAGTAGACAGATTCTCCAAGACTGTGGCGGCATCTTCGGCGGATCAAGTAGAGGCAATTGCTCTCCTGGAAACCCTAGGGTTCCTCTCTGACAGATCTAACGCACGAATGGAAGTACAATCAAACAACCAGTTGCTCGTGCGGGGAGTTCAATTTGAGGAAGTCTTCAGATGGGAGGTGTTGCTGATCATGGACCGGATTAAGGCAATGTTAAAAAATTTCACGGGCCTCTCCTTAGCCCATTGCAACAGAGAAGCCAACAGGCTCGCAAACTGGGTTGCAAAAGCCCAACGACATAATTATCTCCCTAGTAATTGGGTGACAAATCCTCCGATAGCCTTGTTAGATTTATTATGCGACGATACTCTTGATGTATTTACTCCAAACTTCCCTAAGTAAATAAAGAGTAAACGTATTATCAACAAAAAAAAAAAAGGAGAAGGCAAGGCACGACTGTCTTGGAAAATTGGAGAGACCAAAACAAAACAAAAAATGTGGTGAAAAGTGAATGCCTTTTCCTCACACTTTTATTTGTTACTAGACATCGACTCCCGTTGCACAACGAAAAATTGGGAGTATACCTAATGAGTGAGTTAGAAATGATTTGATTTATACACTTTTATCGTCACATTTTAAGAGTTTTATGAGTGCGAGATTATTTGATTATATGCTTTTGTCCTACGATTGTGCAAGATTTGCGTACGTGCTAAAACATGAGGGAATTGAAAACCACTATAATTTTTCCTTTGAATATAATGTAAAGAAATTGTTGTTTATAATTTGCCTAAATTGGAAGTAGTATGATTTTTCTTGTATTACCATAGATTTTTTTTTTTTTCACACCTATATTCTTTCAAAAACTCATCCAAAAAGTATAATCTAATGTGTAACTTTCTGTAAAATTTTCACTTTTATTAAGAAGAAAAATGCAATTAATACCAGGATGATTCTTAAGTTAATTTAAGAGATAAGAATAGCATAAGTGCATAATTTTTGTATGACGCACCAGAACATTATTTTTCACATACTTAAGCGCCACATTGGAGTAAAATCGACAATTTGAGTACTATTTCCAGCAAATCATCCTACTTGAATTTTTGAATTAATTTTTCATTATGACATGGATTTTTTTAAATGTTTTTAATATTTTTCTGAATTTTACTAATTTTTTGAATTTTTATTTATTATTATTTTTTTCAATGCTAGCAAGAATAAGCAACGATCGTCAACTGCGAACACCTCGCCCTCGGCCAATGTGGTCGCAAAGGCCCTGGGTGGGATCCCCGACCGCGAGTGAGGTAGCCCTTGCCTAGTTTGGCAAGGGCCTTCATGCCATCGCCTACAACCGGCGACCGCCAAGGCCTCGCCTAAGGCCATTGTAGCCTCACCCACGGCGACGGCGAAAAAGGCCGTGATGGCCTCACCTATGGCCTTTGTAGCTACATCAACCATGGGCAAGGTGACTCTCGCCTAGTATAGGCAAGGCGTTCACAACTGACAAGGGTTACCAATGACCTTAATTGACACTAAAAAAATATAGGAAAAGAAAAATTATAAATTAAAAACTACAAAAATTTAAAAATTATCAATATTTGCGCCGGCAATGTCATTTAGGATGATTGGTGTCCACGTTGAATTTTCCGGCAACTCAAATCGCCGATTGCAAGTGATCGATCTTTTAAATATATGACACTTAAGTGAGAAAAAATAAAAATTATGGTACTCAAGTGAGTATCGTATAAAAGTTATGACACTCAGGACACCCTTGGGGAAATGCACCGGGTGCCGTAGCTAATCGAGTAGCTCTAGAAGCATGCGTACAAGCTCGTAATGAGGGACGTGATCTTGCTCGTGAGGGTAATGAAATTATACGTGAGGCTAGCAAATGGAGTCGTGAACTAGCTACTGTTTGTAAAGTATGGAAAGAGATCAAATTTGAATTCGAAGCAATGGATACTCCTACTATTCTTATTCCTTAATTTAATATATATGATTTAGAATGAAGTCTTATTTTTTATGTTTTCAAAAATCAATCTTTTTATTTTAGAAGTATTAAAGTAAACTCAAAATATTAAGTGGATTTTCTTCAATGAAAACCACCGTATATTAATTTCCATTCCTTCTTATATCTCATCTCATAAAACGAAGCAACTCGAAAAATAGAATACAAATTGTGTAGAAAAGTTTTTGAAATGTTTGAATATTTGCTTAGTAAAATATCAATAACTATTAAACTATAAATTGAAATAATCATTTCGAAGATAGTGTAAAATTATAATGAAATTTTTTATAATAAATTTTTTAGATTTCCACTATTCATAAATAAAATGTCAATAACTATTAAATTAGAAAAAAAGAAGAGAAAATAAATCAATAATGAGAATATCAACTAAATGGGGCTAATGGTATTAAAAGTTTTGGAATCCTATCTTTAAAAGTTAGACAAAATTTTATTTTATGTTTTTTTTCTCCTCATAAGAAAATCTTCCATAATGTACTCTAGGGAATATAAATACCGACCTAAACTGATTGGAACTACATGACAATTTATATCCCAACTTGGTATCAAAAGCCACCCTGGGCTCATGCCCCTTTCAAGGTTAGCTTTATTCTTCTTCTTCTTCTTCTTCTCCTCCTTTTTTTTTTTTTTTTTCTATAAGGGTGGTTGGCATTGCTTGGGAGAATCCTGCCGCCACCGCCACCGCCACCATAGACACCATTATAAACCATTCTTCTATACTTCATTTAGATTTGCTCACCGCTTCCTTTCTCTATGTCTCACGGCATTCAATTACTTGCTATGAAAAGTGCAAGATATCACGTTACTTGATGGCCATAACCTCCGTGTTCATTTGATGGGACCAAACCGTGTCCCTTTGATGCAACTCAAGTAGCTATTTAGCAATAATAGGATGCTTCCATCATGAGTCTTCTAATTGCATCCCTCTCAGAATCGGTTTTACCACTCATTCTTGATAAACCAATTAGCAAAACCATCTGGGATGCTCTCAACTTCCGCTACACTTATGCTCTCTCTTCATCTCATTTTTCAACGTCCACAACAAAAAAAAACGACAGATTAGTTATCAATTTCCTCCAACGTGCTAAATTCATTGCCTATGACATGGGTATTGCAGGCAGGCCTCTTGAATTTGGAGGATTTCAATGTCCACAACTTTCGTGGTCTTCAATCTAATCTCCATAACATTGTTACTACATTACTTGGCTGTTTTGAAGTAATCTCATTATATGGAGCTTCAAGGTCTTGTTAGTCACGAAAGTATTAAGGCTTTCTCAACGTTGCAGATCCTTGAACCTTCCTCTCATGGTCACTCTGCTATAGCCAACTCTACTCAACGTAATTTCTTCAACCTTTAACTCCACTCCTCTTAGTTCCTCTTTCTCTAGCCATGGAGGTCATGGAGATCGTAGTGGTCGTTTTAACTGTGGTCATGGTGCTCGTAGTGCTCGGCAAGGTTGGCTTGTCCCATATGTTGACGTACAAATCACACTGCCGCCATATCATTACTCTTCTTTTACCTTCACCTACTAATACTCTACATTGGTACTCTAAAAGGGTGGCCTCCCACCATGTCATGTCTAATATACAATTCCTCTCTTCCTATGAAGAGACTAATTTGTCATTTCTGTCGGATTTAATTTTTAGTGATATTTGGGGTCCTCCTCATTTTGTTCAACTAATGATCATTGCTATTTTGTTATTCTTGTTCATGATTACACAAAATTTATTTTGTTTTATCCTCTCAAAGCAACGTCTTGGCCATACCCATAAGCATCTCTTACGATTTATGATCAAAGAGAATAATTCGTTGTCTCAATCCACACGATTAAGACATTTATGTACAACTTCACAATTGGGCAAGGCTAGCAGTCAGTCCTTCTAATTGTCTCTAACTTGTAATTTGTTTTCGTTGGATTTAATTTGCAGTTATAATTGGGGTTCTTTTCATTATGTTCAACTAATGGTCATCGCAATTTTGTTATTCTTATTGATTATCACACAAAATTTATTTGGTTTTATCCTCTCAAAGCAAAGTCAGATGTTTACTATGTTTTTAATTCTTTTCAAACTCTTGTTGACCATTATTTAACACAAAAAATCAAAGCCGTGTCGAATGGACTGGGTGGGGAATTTCGTGGCCTCTACTCCTTTTTTCTCAAAAATTGGTATTGCTCACCACTTCTTCACCCCTCATACCCATGAACCGGATTCCGTCCAATGTCACCAACTTGTCAATTGGGCAACTGCAAAAGACAATTGAGCATTGTCATAAGCATATAGTTGAAATTGGTTTAACATCATAAGCTTATCTCTTTGTCCTTAACTAATATTAGCACTATAAATTCGAAATGGCGGCCTGCCTCATTAACCGGATTCCGTCCAATGTCACCAATTGCATCTCCCCTTTTGAAATGGTTTACAATCACCCTTCGAATTATTCATTCTTAAAAATTGTGGGTATCGTTGTTTTCCATATCTACATCCTTAAAACTCTCATAAAATGGATTTCCACTTAGTTCCCTATATTTTCTTGGGATAGAGTCTCTCTCACATAAGGTACCACTGCCTTGACCATATCATAAAACATTTATACATTGTTTGACATGTTCGTTTTGATGAAACATGTTTTTCCTTTACAACTCCTTCCATTCTCGGTCCATCACTTAATTCATTACTTCCTACACCTATCTTAATATCGTGGGCTTTGGCCCTATAGGCATTCCTCCCCCACCACTATAGTGAGATCACAAACTCCTACACCAGCTCCCACTGTATTGTCTAAGACCGATTCATCCACCTCCCCTCTATGATCTTTATCATTCTCTCTTGTCATCAACCGCTCCACCACCACCATCGTTGCCCTTGCCTAGGCCAATAGCACCCACACCATGCAACGTCGTCTAGTCATCCTCAATCAATATCGCCACTTCAATAAACCAACCACATTCACACAAGCCAACAAAATTCCTAAGTGGCATGTAGTTATGACCGATTAATTTAATGCCCTTTTAAAAAATGACACATTGTCTTTGGTCCATCACCCTTCCTCAATGAATCTTGTTGGTTATAAATGGGTTTATAGAGTTAAGCGCACAGCTAATGATAGTCTTGAGTGCTATCAAGCTCGCCTAATCCCTAAAGGTTTTCATTAGCAATAAGGCTTGGATTATACGAAAATCTTCAACCCACTTATGAAGATTCCCACTATTTATTCCATTCTATTTTTTGTTGTCTCTTAAGGTGGCAAGTACAACAACCACATGTGTATAATGCCTTCTTACACAAGGTTCTCTTTGAAGAGGTGTACATGGAGCAGCTCCTTGGGTTTGAGGACCCAACTTGTCGTTGTTTGATTTGTCACACAATCATGAGGAAATAGAGAGTAAAAGCGAGAAACAAAATTCGAGACACAAGGTTTTGTCCCGTTTCATTCTAAAACTATGCCATCCTGTTGATAAGGAGTATGAACCACACCCCAATAGTCGTAACTATGTTTGCTAATTGCATCATGCTCTATATGATCTTAAGCAAGCTCTGAAAGCCTAGTTTCAATGACTTTCGAAGTTTTTGCTTCATTTGACATTCTCAGCATTATAAACAAATCCCCAATTGTTTATCTATCGAAGAGGCACTGATGTCATTTATTTATTTTTATCTATGTTGATGACATTCAAGTTACAAGTAATACATAATCTACCATTAGTGCAACCTTACAAAAATTGTCTGCACAACAACCCACTACACTTCTTCCCTGTGATTGAGGCTGTCTCTCACTCTGAAAGGCTACTTCTCTCTCAAGGACGTTATATTGATGATCTTTTTCACCTAGCTAGGATGTTTGAGTGCAAGCTAGTCCTAACTCTTATGGTCACGACCACAAAACCATCTAAGAAAGGGGGTGCTCACATGTCTGATCCTACTCTGTGTCAATCTATAATCGATGCCCTCCAATATGTGACATTAACAAGACCAAATCTCTCCTTTGCCGTTAATAAAGCCTATCAATTCATGCATGCACCAACTGAAGACTACAGCTTACGCTATCTCAAACATACGAAGTCTTTTAGTTTGCTTCTTTCTCGATCCAATGATACTTGCTTGCAAGCCTTTTCTTATGTGAATTGGGTTGGTAGCTTTGACGACAAGAAGTCAACTAGAGGGTATGCTATTTTTCTTGGTCTTAACTTGATCTCCCGGTGCTCTAGAAAACAACGAACCGTATCGTCATCTTCCATAGAATCTGTGTATAAAGCCTGTCGCGACCAATTTTTCGGGTGCACCACCTAAAATTAGGCTAATGGATTGCTAAGCCTAGACTTAGTTCGGGCTCTCCCAAGCCCATACCAATTCGCAATTTAAATTCAAATATCTAGCATGTAAAAGGGAGTCGCCACTAATCAGTTTACGGTAAGTCGATTAGACACCTAAGTAAATAATGGGATAATTATTTTACTTCTACGAACCAGAGATTTTAGGTACGGGGACTTGGTTACGATAGATTTCTCTAACGCCCTTTTGGTACATTTCTCTTTTATTTTTGAAAAATGTTTGGCAAGCAGCTCGAATTAATTTTAATTCACTTCCCTAACACGTGAGTTGATCATGAAGATGCGCAAACCACCAATTTAACACCCAAGAAAGTAATGAATAAATTGCAGGACTTATCTCATGGCAACGAAAGCATCTGCAATGTTAGATCATAATTCACATCGACAGTCCTAGATATGATTTCTAATTAACACGCTATCACTCAATTTTTGTTTTCACTTTTAAACGAGAATATAATCCATATGCAATGCAATGCTTCTAATCTAATATGAAATGATATGGCATGGCAATATGTCCTAAACTATATGACATAAATAAAATGATTTTTTTTTTTTTGTGTTTTTTCATGAAATTCGAATTTAAGAAAAATGCAAAAATTGTCTATCTAGATTAAGATTCTATCCAGCTTATATTAAGAATCAGGTCAGACTAAATCCTAATTTAAACTAAGATATTATCTTAACCTAGAAATCTCTAACTTAAGATGCAATCTATCTAAAAAATCTATCTAAACTTAAAATGAACCATGTAATTTTATCCTAATATGCAATGACGTATAAATAATGTCCTAATTCTACATGATATATGCATGATGATTTTTTTTGTGCTTTTTTTTAAAATTCGAAATTAAAATTGCCAAATCATTAAACATGCAATCTAGATTAAAAAATAAAAACTAACATCCTAAATGAATGCATTTTTTGGATTTTTATTTTTTCAAAAATTCGAAATAGATCAACTTCCTATTCTAAACATGCAAGTTAACCCTAAAACAAGCAAATAACCTAATCTAACTCAGATTTTTTTTGGATTTTCTTTTGAGGAAATAAAATCAATTCAAACAACGCGACAGCAAATCAGGCAAGAAATGATTGATATCCATCTAATAAAAATTGACGAATCGTATCTCGCGCATGAGATCGGATTGGCCAATTTTTAACAAAATCGCGAATAGTATCTCGAGCGTGAGATCGGATTGGTGATTTTTCCGTGCGATTGCGAGTCGTATTTCGAGCGTGAAATCGGACTGTCAATCATGTGCACGTTGTGAAATTAGGGAACAAATCCCTAATTTAAAAAGACTTTCGGGAAACTTTGGATAAGATGCATCATTGGAACATTTGATTTAAACGCAATATCAACGAATTAAGTAAGAAAATTATCAAATTAAATTTGGATAATATTTTTACCTATTTCGTGGATATCGTCCCTGAATTCGGACTCGTCAAAAGATGGCATTGGTGATGGCTTATGGTGAGCTCGACACGGCGGTTCGATTGGGCGTGTCCACGGCTACAGGGCACGCGAGAAGACTGTGTTGCTGAAGGAGTTTATTGTGCTTGATGGTCTTGGACCACGGTGAACACTAGAAAACCTTTTATTCCAAAGGACAGCACCTGCACCCACAGAATACACTTAAACCTAATCAGACTTTTTACCACTTCATTCATGGATCACACCTGCACGCCAAAAGAAATTTCTTATTTCTTTCTTCTATTTTAACAATAACCTCCAGTGGACATAACGTGCGAGAATTTCTGCCACAACTACAAGCAATTGGAACTTGTCCTAGCGATTGATCGGGTGAACGCGGAGGACCTCAGTCACCAACGGCATGAAGGAATTGCTGGGTCAAGCGAGACATTGACGTCGATAGTGTCGATGGGGGCTCGCCAAGGCAGAGCCGCGGCAAGTTTGGAGTTAGTCGTGACTTGGCGATACTCTCCGACGGGCACCGCTCAAGGGGTGCTCGACGGTTCACGGCCAAGGATAATTCATGGGCTGCTGGCTTGTCGTGGATGGAGTTCCGAGCGGTGTCTTGTGGACTCAAGGATGAATGGCAAAGGGACTCAAGGACTCAAGAATCGACAAGTGAATCTCACTCGACAACCTGCAAAACAGAAACCCGATGATGCTAGTTCGACGGCTGCTGCTAGTGGCACTTGCGGCGAGGATCGTCGTTTGAAGGTTCACGGCTTGGCTGTATGGAGACTCCTCGGCAGCAATTGGTCATCGGCTAGAAGCAACGGCGTTGAGATTGCGGCGTTGGAGGAACCCGTGGACTGGGAATTGTGGTGATAGACTCAGCTACGCACCTCCTAATTCTCTCACCTGTTGCCGAGAAGAGAGTTCCTTCTCTTGTTCCTGTATTTCGTGGTCGGATATTCTCCATTGCGTGGCCCCCTTTGAAGCCTGGTGTTGAATACGATGGTAGGTGGCTGACTTGATTGAGTTGTCCCCTTCCTCTCGGTTCTATCACTTTTCACGAATTATGGCCGTGTGTTTCTATTGTAATTTTCACCTCACGGAAAAGCCAGCCCCTATTTCCACCGTACGCGACTCTTTTATACACCAAAAAACGTATCTTTGTGGTATATTTCATTGCCAATTTTGCTCGCGTAAAATTCCATTGAATATATCGTTTCACCCCCACGCAATACTTTTGCATATTTGATAAAAAAAAAAAATTCCCTTTTGCACAAAAATGCATCTCTCAATGTATGTTACCTAAATATGTGAGCAATCAGAAATACAATTTTCCTAAACTATATGCCACGTGACTTTTTTTATTTTTTTATTTTTTATCAAATTTCAAAATTTTAGGTGTCAACAAAGCCCTTGTCGATGCTGCAGCTAAACTCGTCTATCTTGGCTCACTCTTTCAGGAAGTCCTCCCATTCTTTGGCGTAATAATATTGATGCTACTTATCTGACTACAAATCCATTTTTCCATACTTGTACCAACACATGTTGAAATTGACTTCCGTTTTGTCCATGATTGTGTCATCAAATGACAACTGAATGTGCGGTTGATATTCATAGCTAACCAACTAGCTTATGCTCTCACCAAAACTATTCCTACAATACATTTTGAATTTAGACGATACGAGTTGAACATTCACGGTTTCGACTCTTCCGCTTTTTGGAATGTATAAACCAAATATAGGGCTATGGAATTTAGAAGTTTTGGGAACCTATTTTTGAAAGTTTGAAAGTTTTTTTATTTTATGTATATTTCTTTTATTGCAAATAAATCTTCAAGAATGCACTCTTGGATATGTAAATACCTACTTAAGCATAATGAAAATACACAACAATTTGTGTCTCGATAGAGAATGATGTTAATATTTACTATCTCGTTACAAATTGGAATGTCAATAAAATGTTATCACATCTGACGTAATTCTAGATTTAAAAAAGGATTTAAAGCAAAATCATCACATATATTCATAAACAAATATCATCAATTGGATGAAAAACAGACAATGTGGAAAACTTTGTGCGTATGAAGGCATGTCTTAATAATTGCAACGTGATTCCTCCCATATAGGCTTGGATTTTGCCTATCACTAAAATATAGAAATACGTAATCGAGAACTAGTTTAAAGAGATTTAATCGTGCATTGACACTAAAGGAATTTTATGAGGTGATTGCCAACTATATTAAAAAATAAAGTCATTAGTGCTTTGTAATCTTTGATGCTGTAGTCCTAAATCTTTGTATGAAATTACAATACTGTCATTTCGCCTAACTTCTGTGGGAAATTGCTGACGTGACAATTCACAAGTTGTCCATGTCAGCATGTCACGTAGGATCGTTGGTAATGATAAGACACTACATTAGCCATTTCCGGTAACCATTGATAGGAAGATAATTGAAATTTCTTGCAAAATTAGGATTCTATTGGCAAAATAAAAAAAAAAAAGTTTAGAATTCAATTGACATGCATGCAATAAGTTTAGGAATTACCCAATTTGATGGGATCTAGTATATATACAAGGTCCAAATACATTTTCGTAAATACACCATAATCACTAAATGATGTCGGTCCGATGTGTTTTGTGACCCCACACTCATTAAATAATGTTCTCTCTTTGCGGGCATTAAGACGCCTACACGTACAAGAGTAAATTTCGAAGCTCCCGACCGAATAATTAGGTCAAATTTGATTAGTACCGTTCCAATTTTCATGTATTTAATTAAATTATAGCCAAATAGATTAATGATATACCGTCTTTTGTACGGTCTCGATTGGATCAAAGGCAGGATATTCACGTTAAGGTATTAATAATATATATATACCTAGCCCAACAAGTTATATTCAGAAAAAAGGCTCGCAACCTTATATTGCCGACAGTGATCGCACGTTCCCACTCTTTTACAAATAAAAGAAAAAAAAATTACTCTATACATGCTTCATTTGCAATAATTGAATCTTCAAACCATTATAATTGTATCGGCACGAGCACGGTCAAAATAATGCAAACTGAAAAAAAGTTTCTTAAATGTTCAACAAGTACCTCAGTGTACCCGTCAACAAATCGTAGAAAATTTGTTTAGTACGTATGGCACAGTGGCACTTGCTCGAAATTGGTCAACGATCGAGTGCTCCGACATGGTCATATTTTTTTTTTTCCTTTTTTCCTTTAATTCTCTTTGGGTCCTTTCCTTTTTCCAAGGGGGCTAACGTTGACCAAGAAGGGTTAGTGCCATAAAAGAAAAGCTTTACAGCGTGTTCACCATAACACTTATACATTAAAATTTTCTTTTTGTAAAAAATATTTAAGATTATGCCTAATGCCATACCAATACCTTAACTTTCTTTTGTATCATAAAAACCTCCCAATTATACTCACCATGACACTAATGCCCCTAATTTTTTTTAATGTTATTAAAACCTCCAAACTTTTACTAGCATGACGAAAATACCTTAAAGCCATTAGCCTAATTTCTGATCCATGGTGTTATCCACGCAAGCTACCTTGTCGATTGTTTAATGGCCATCTTGGACGGAATTGTGACTAAAGGTTTTTTTTTTGGTCATTGATATAAATTTGGAGGTACTAGTGATATTAAAAAAAATGGAATATTGATATCACATTTAACATAATTTAAGGATTTTAGTGATATTTTCCCATAATATACTTAGTGCACTTGTTAATATAATTATTGAAAAAAAATTGCTTAGTACGTATAGTACTAGTTTCAAATAACTCGACGATTTCTCCGAAATGGGCAAACTTTGCCCTCTTTTCCTTTTATTCTTTTCTCTTCTTTGTTTTTTTTTTTTAAAAATTATTTTTGTCCCTTGCCCGTTCAAAGTTTGGCCAACATTGACCAAGAAGGTTGACCCAAAAAAAAAAAAAGTCGTTGACCAAGAAGGCGTCGGAAAGCGCAACCGGACACCCACGCCTGCCTTGGGGAGACATCATGCAGGCTGGGAGCTTGACTATTGATTGATTTATATTATATTCTGGAACCTCAAATTCAAATGGCATTCTACCTAAATTTTGGGATCGGGCTTTGAGCCCTCAAAACTCTTTGAGAAAAATATTAGGGTTTTAGTTAAGCATTTTGAGGTCTCTTTGGTCAAATGCTAGCATTTGACATACTAAAAGCCAAAAACAGGTAGGATCTGTTTTGAACTTTCAATATTTTTGGAATGCTAAGTAAGGGTTTAATGACTTTTTTCTTTCTAATATTACCCTCACTGATAATTGTATTTTCTTCTTTTGCCCTTAGAAATACTGTTCTTCCTTGGACTTGCTGTTCCACTAGTGAAGCTCAACCAGCAAAGCTCAACTACGTGTAGCCAAATATGGCCGTCGGGAAGCCACCTCAGAGGCTTAACCAATTGGTGGTGGTTAAAAATATGGGCGACCTCAAGAGTCACCTGGGTTGCTTGACCTCAGGCACCACCACCTGAGGTCGCGTGAGGTAGCTAGGTTGTTTGACCCAGGGTGTTACCTGAGGTCGTGCAACCTCATGCGGGCCGCCTCCCCACCACCACCATCACTAGCCGCCTCCCCATCACCATTGTTACCACCACCACCACCACCAGAGCTCAAGCCGCCTTGCCACGATTTTGCCCTCTTTGATGCACTGCATCTACAACCCAAACAGGGTGTCGCCTAAGGTCACACAAGCCAAGGCGTTGCCTAAGGTTGCCCGACCTTAGGTGAGTCACCTCCCCACCACCACTAGCACCATGTCCACCGGTTACCTCCCCATCAATAGCAGAATCACCACCAACAGCAACAGCTCGAGCTACCTCTCCCATGATTTCACCATTTCCGACGCTCTGCATCTCCTCCTCTATTTTTCTTTGCTTTTTTTTCCCTTATTCTTTTCACCTGAAAATTGCTTTACAAAATATGCATATTAATGAGTATTTAAATATTCTTACCTTCACCACATGCCCATTAATTCAAAGTTACTTGGGAAAATGCAAAGCCACTTCCCCAAATTTGAACCAAATGGGTCCTTAGGAGTGTTGAAAAGGCCCAAACCAGCCTGACTAGAATCAAACCGTTGTTCGGGTCAAAATAATTGCATATCCATCTGCTTTGGTTACAACCCAAACTGAGCCATTGGCACCCTTAAACTATTTATGCAAGAGATAGCCTACGTTTGTCTTCTTTGTTTCATGAAAAAAACCTAGTTTTGTGAATAAACTTGTGAATTTCCCCTTGCGTCGTGCGCTAGAGAGATTCATTTCCGAATAATTTAACGACGGACGATTTAAAGGACATCACATCAACATCAATACAACGTGAATACGAAGATGGATTAACCTTCACACGATCTAATCCTACTGGAGACAACGTCTTGAAGCTACGTCATGAGATAGTAATTCTTTGTGACTCCACGAGTCTCGACATGCATCACTTATATTCGATCCGAGGGGTAATCTTGTAGCGATGGGAAAGGTACTCATTGGACATATCCCCAGACAATGTTGGTTTTGCTTCAATGTCATCAAAAATCAATCAGAGCCTACTTGATATAATTTTCCCGCACTAACTATAAGCTTACAACCGTGAAAAAGGGACGTCGAGTTGTAGCTTTTGTAAGGCGTCTGCCAAATTTATCGGATGCAGCAACTCGCATAAGCTTCTAGGAAGTCATCTCAGCAACTTTGAGATGTAGCTTTAAAACATGCATTACCACACGTATGAGTCACGACACCTCAAAACATAGCTTCGAAGTAGTAGCTACAATGCCAAACGGGAACTTGATTCATTATGGCAATCGTCATGTAATTCTAAGGCATTTCGTCAATACTTTTTCAAGAACGTGATACTTTTTTGTGTGCAAGCCAAAAGAAGTGTGCAACTTTGGCAAACTCTAGAGCAGCAGGAAGAGAATGTTTAGTTTACGATCATAGATTTGGTCTGTGCACGACTGCCGTTAGGCGAGTCCATTGCCCTCGCTCCCACCACAATGCAAGTTGGGGAGCCCAAAATCGACAATATTTCTAAGCCAAATTCGTCATTCATAGACTAATCAAGATGTTGCGAAACCGAGCATAGACGGAGGAGTAGAATCTCCGTTTGTCAACTTGCAAAAGAAGTTTCGGACCGCCAAACCCTTTTTTGGCAAATAGCAATAAAAATTTTGAAGCATAAGATTTTTGGCTTATTTAAGCGTTATTTTAGGCATTATGCTACTCATGTTAATCACGAGACTCATGCTCCTCATGTTACTCACGAGACGGTACAAACAATGTCATCTAGGACATATGAATTTCATGTACTATGTACCATATAAGATGAAGTCAAAGGTTACTTTTTTTTACCTTAAACATTCATAAGCTTTTTAGCATGTGCTGCGCATGTGCACAATTGCATCTAATAGTGTTATAACTTCTATGCTAAATTTATTTAGTGTTTTCTTGGGACAAGAGGGTTACAGTTCATGTAGTTGGAAAAAGGAGGTTGGGAAAAGAGAAAGAAAATATAGGTTAAAATACTTATCCAATGACAATATAGTCTTTATTGTTTTAATTAGAGATAATATATGTACTTCTGAAAAGCGAGACAAAATGGTATTTCGGCTTAATAATGTAGAAGATAAGGTGTTGAAGATATAGAACTTTCACGAAATTTCATGCTCAACCATAAGACGACATAAGTTACATTTAATTTTTCTAATGAATAAAAATCGTAATTAGAAAAAAATATCTGAATAATTGTAAGTTCTTCACTTCGCCTAAGATACAAATTTATACCTTCCTAATGTCGGCCGTTTCAAAACCAATTATTAGACAACCTCAAATACTTTTTTTTTTTAAAGATTTTTTTTTTAATATTATTTCAATCTCGTCAGGTGTTTGAGTCCCACTTGTTAACTTGACCTCTCGGCGCTATAAGGAGAAAGCAAGCGTATACTTTGAAGCCGTAAAAGTAGACCGGTGGATAGCCAAATCTGATCACAAAATCTCATTGACCTCGAACGCGGATCTTCGAAGGCCTAATTTCTTGGTCGTTTTGAAAAAAAAGTTCGGAGGAGATCAATCAGTTTAAGCTCTTACTATTTCGAAAAAAAGAAGAAGATATTTTCTTAAAAATGTTTTTCGAAAAATAATTTATTTTGAAAAATACCAATATTTTTAGCTGAGATCTGCAAATCAATTGGAAAATTCTTTTCTATTATTTAGTAAGAAAAATCTCATTCGATTTTCCTAAATAAACAAACACTATTCGGGCACTAGTAACTCCGCACATAAAATAACCAAAAATCCCGGCATGCCCATTAGGATCTTAAGCTAGATCCTTGACTCCTGATCAAGAGGATGGGCCAGGTCCCTCGTGCATGAGCTCGGGACCATCGAGGCCGACCCCGGGACCCCTCGCTCAACCCCGGCCTTAATCTTGAGCATGGGCACCGATGTCCCGAGCATAGCCTCGATGGACCCGGCTCAAGCGCGGAGGACATGGCCCCCCCGCCACGGGTCCAGAAATAAGTTCTACTAGGGTTTCCATATCAGAGCGCTAGGACGAAGCATCGTATTCAATGATTAAAGAGCTTCGTGGAAAAAAAAAAAATTTGGACGGCGAGCCAATAGCGACGCAGCCGAGGCTCTCCCAAAAAAAAAAAAAAAGGAAGGAAGGAAGGAAGGAAGGAAGGAAGGAAGAAGGAAGGAGGACTGAGGAGAGAAGAAAATCAAGCAAAACGACGCCGGAGAGAGAGAGGCTTCGTATAAAACCTACACAATCCGCCACCTTCCCATCTCTTTCTCTCTCTGATCTCGCCTCTGCAGCCATCTTTTACTCGGTCCTCCCCTCCCTCAGACCGCGTCTCTTTCTCTCTCTACCTCCTCCACTTCCACACGCTCCCCTAGAGAGAGGGAGAGGGAGGCGCGTGCGCTAGATCTACTCCCGGACCGAAAATGCCACTGAGCGGCGGCGACGGCGGCGGCGATCCGAACCCGCAGCACCCGGCCCAGGCGCCGCCGCCGCAGCAGCAGCAGCAGTGGATGCAGCAGCAGCAGCAGCAGCAGCAGCAGCAGCAGCCGCAGCAGCAGCAGCAGTGGATGATGGCGGCGGCGGCGGCGGCGGCGGCGGGCGGCATGATGCAGTACCCGGCGGCCGCGATGGCGATGATGCAGCAGCAGCAGCAGCAGCAGCAGCAGCAGATGATGCTGTATCCCCACCATTACTTGCCTTACGCCTACCAGCAGCTCGCGCCCCAGCATCACGCCTACCAGCAGGGCTACCACCAGCAGCAGCAGGGCTACCACCAGAAGCCGCAGCAGCCGCGCCAGCAGCCGCCGCAGTATCAGCAGCAGCAGCTGCAGCAGGGCGCGTCGGGCTCCGACGACGCCAAGACCGTCTGGATCGGCGATCTGCACCACTGGATGGACGAGACTTACCTCCACAGCTGCTTCTCTCACACCGGCGAGGTCAACTCCCGAATCTCTCTTCCTCTCTCTCTTGCTTGTGTGTGTAGGTTTAAGAACGACATTCTGCGATTGGAGTTTCTTCAGTTCTAAGTAAAGTCTCTGATTTTGGTTGGATCCCTGTTATGGCTGATGAGTAACTCTGTTATGAGCAATGAAATTAGGGCAAGTGCGTATCGCGAATGGCGTGTTTGTTTGAGTGGAACTTGGTTTTTTTGGATCTCGAGGGAGGTATATTGTCGGATTTATGCGCGTGTTTGCCTTATTGCACCGCTCCAGATGATGGGAGATGAGGGAGTTTTGTGAGCTGTGTTTTACGGGGTAAAGCGGATTGATTTAATTGTTTTGGAGGTTTGATAGTCAAACATAACGTGTACTTCGGTCAAAGTTGCGTCCCACATGATTCAATGCATCTTCTTACGTTTAAGGCCATAGATGTGCTACCTGCTGCCACAAGCAATTAATGGCTTGACCTATCGGACTTCAGTAATTGGGAGCCCCGGATCTGAGTTTTGAAGTGCTGAGTGTAATGAATTAGAGTTCGATCTAGTAATACTAATTATTTGCTTCTGAGTATAAGATTGATCGTGGCTATTGAGGAAGGCTGAAAGATGACTGATTCGGAGAAAGAACAAAATGAGATTTTTTTTTGGGCGGGGTGGGAAATGAAGTGAGTGCTCTGGAAGAAACCCGAAATCCACATTGTTAAGTCAAAGCATGTTTTTCGTGCACCATTTCTTGTTCTTGTTCTTGTTCTTAAACAGTTTTTAGAGATAATGGGTGGGTGGTTGTGCATTTCATAAATATGCTTATGTGAGAAGTCCAATGATAGAGGAATATTTGAATTGTCGTGTACAAGGCTGCTCTATAGCAGGTGTGGTGAAAAGTGAGTCTCATGTGGGAACTGGTAGTGGAAAATCAGATTTGGTTAGCCTTCCACACGTTTAGAGCTGTTCCACATGATCAAATTGATTCTATTTGCTGAACAGCAGTAGATAACAGATATAGGTGGGAGTGGAATTACAATTCCTAGTAACTTAGATCAAAAGAATATATGATTTGGAGTGCCTGTACCTATTCACATCATTCCTATTTACAATAAGAGAATACCATATCTCCTCACTATTGCACCAGCAAATTCTCCTGAAAGAAAGCTTGAACCTGAAATATTTTTCATTTATCCAAATAACTTCATTCATAATTTTAGAGAAAGTCTCATCACTTATTTGGCGATCAAGCTTTTGGTGTAAATGCATATGAAGAGAAATAATGAATAGGAAACTTGTCTGTAATTTAGTTTGTGTTGGGCTACTGAATCAGAACTTCATGGAGATTAAAAGTTGTGTCTTGACAAGTGTGATTATTAGAGGGTTCTTCATGTTTGACCTCATGTGATCTTGGATAACTAGCTCTGTAGTAATTTTTTGTTTGGCAAGAATGGAAGAAAATACTTCCTTTGCTAGACTAATTGTTTTAAAAGTTTAAGGGAAATGTGCTCTGTATAATCTCTTTTATCTTTGCCATGGAAGCATTTTCCCGTAACCCCACCCTCATCTTCTGATTTGCTTCTTGCATGTGCAGGTTTTCTCTGTAAAAGTAATACGTAATAAACAAACTGGTCAGTCAGAGGGGTATGGGTTTGTTGAGTTTAGTTCACATGCTACAGCAGAGAAAGTATTACAGAGCTATAATGGCACTTCCATGCCAAATACAGAGCAACCCTTCCGCTTGAATTGGGCAATGTTCAGTTCAGGTGATAAGCGATTGGACATGGGTTCTGACCTTTCCATATTTGTGGGAGATTTGGCTTCGGATGTAACCGATGCTTTACTGCAGGAGACTTTTGCTGCTAAATATACTTCTGTTAAAGGGGCAAAAGTTGTGATTGATTCAAATACTGGCCGTTCAAAAGGTTATGGATTTGTTAGGTTTGGTGATGAGAATGAGAAGTCAAGGGCTATGACTGAAATGAATGGTGCATATTGCTCAAGTAGGCCAATGCGCATTGGTGTTGCTACCCCAAAGAAATCTTCTGGATATCAGCAACAGTATTCATCTCAAGGTATGTGGAAATGATTCCTTTCCTTTGTTTGCTTGAGATCATCCTTAAAAATTCAGGAAGGGTAATTTTATATCACACAAGTCAAAATTTTGTCTCATATCTTTATATATGTTTGGTGAAATTAAACTCTTCTTGGATGACTTCCTGTAATTATGATCCACCTGAGTTTTCTTCAAACCTATTGAAATTTTTTATTTTCCATTTGCTTTTGATATCATTCAGCCATTTAAGTAAACTCATTCTTTGGCTTGCCATCATTTGTATGTGTGGATATCATGTGCATCCGAGGTGTAACGCTTGATGCCTGCAACTATTTCAGATTTATCATAAGGAGTTCCATTTAATGATGGTTATGGTTGTGCTGTGGCTCTTCTGTGATATGGTCATGCTATTTTGTGTTTTAGAGTATGCATTTAACAATGCATGATTCAAGCTGTGTGAAACGGTTTTGTTATGTGGGAATTTAGAACCAAGGACAATGAATCAAATTTTTGTTGATCATCTCAGCAGTGGATGATCTCCGGCATTTTGCCATTATGGTCAATAAAAAAATATGATTTCTTTCTTAACATGAGGCAATCCACAATTCTTATGTTAGATAGCTTTTCCAAAATAGTCTTTAGTCGTTGAGATTTGAGTACTTTAAGCTGTAAATTAGTTTGGACCGTAATTGTCGTCTATGCAAATTATGGTTGACTCTTGCATGTAATTGAGGTTAGTGGCAACATTGTTATGGAATGGTGCAAATGGTGCCGAATTGACCATAAAATGTCCTTGGAATACAGGTCATATGCAAGACTGGTGGCCCAAATTTTATTCAGATAAAAGTTGCAAAGCAAAGATTGCATAGGATTCAGATCACCATTCTTGCATGTGATTGTGCTTAATGACAACTTCTATTACATTATCGACATATATAGTCCAAGCTAACAGAAAATATCCTAAAAATTTGTGTCACATGAATAAGTTGCGATATGAGTTCTATTTAAAATGGGGTTTAAGACCATAAATCACATGAAAAATGGGAATTAAATTTTTTTGCTTTTTCATGTGTTTGAATAATTTGAGTGGATTTATAAGTCAGGAATATTGTTTTTCTCGTGATTCGGGTGTTTCATGTTCTATTAGGGTCAAATTTTGTTGTTAGAATTTAGTGGGTGTAAAGCATACAGAACGATGGGGGTCATAATGAAGTATATGAAGACAATTGTAGGTAGTAATAGTAATTTTTGCATGCTGACCTGGAGCAGTTGCTCGAACTCATGATATTGTGGCTTTTTCATTGCTCTTAATTGTCATTTGATTTTGGAGTGAGTAGAAATTATGTTCTTTTCAGCGGATAAACTGTATTAATAAAATGTATTGAATTACAATGACATGAGTAAAGACTGCGAAAAAGGATCCTTCAATGAAACACGGACACTAAATACTCAACTGCAGTGAAGAAAAAGAATTTTCCTTTCCTTATTTCTCAGATAGTCTCTCTTCACTGGCTCTCAAGGCTTCTTAAGAGTTTGTTGTCTTGATGTGTAGATTATATAATTTATTAGGTCCTTGCATCTACTTCCCATGAGAACTGTAGTCATGAGGAAATATTGATTTATTTCATCACCCTTATGTTAGCACCCAATAATCTTGAGCATGTGAATTTCTGCAAGTCTAATGGGAATATATTAGTTCAGGTTACTCTTCAGCAACAGCTATTCGTGATATCACTTCTTCTTTATTCTATTTAAATGAAGTGTCTTCTGTCTATCTTTGTTGTGTCATAGATTTGTACTGATTGTCTCTTTAATTAGCTTTGGTGTTGGCCGGTGGACATGCTGGTGGACATGCATCAAATGGTGCTACTTCACAAGGATCCCAGGCCCACGAGTCAAACAATTCTACCGTGAGTGTTCTTATTACAGTTAGTCATTTGAGCCCTATATATCTTGATAACTCAAGCTTTATTGCAGATCTTTGTGGGAGGGCTTGACTCTGATGTTAGTGATGAAGATCTCAGGCAGACATTTTCTCAGTTTGGTGAGGTGGTCTCAGTAAAAATACCTGCTGGAAAAGGATGCGGCTTTGTGCATTTTGCAGACAGGTGCCCATTTGTATTTGCTTCGTGTAAAAGAGGGAGAGGAAAATGCTATAAAGAGGCCATATAAAGTAATGAAAAAGCCAGTAGAGAAAAACGTGCAGGACCTCAGAGCATTACCTACCGAAGCATGATCAAATATGAAGTCATTATCTTACTTCCATGTATCACAATTGAAAAGGCCTAGTGTTTACATCTGCCTGTTTCTGTCGCTAGGAAAAATGCGGAGGACGCTATGCAGGAGTTGAATGGCACAACCATCGGCAAGCAGTCTGTTCGTTTATCTTGGGGCAGAAGCCCAGCAAACAAGCAGGTAAATTTTTAAAGCTCTTAGTTGATCTTTGGATGCCCTCTTTACCAGCTTTTTTCAGGTGATGAACAAAATGAAAAAGCTTTTTGCATGCTTATCCTTATAAGATAGGCATTTGGGCACCTTTGCTCATATATCGGTTCTTTCATTGTTCATTTTTAACTAGCATTCTTGGAGTTTTTGGTTCATTTGGAAGGAAATAGCATAGTCATGCTTTTGAAGGTTGTGAAACACCTTTCTTTTGTCTACTGCATGGTGCGAATAGGGCTGGCAAATGAGCGGGTCAGGTCGGGTTTGTGTGGGTATAATATAATTCATGATCATATCAACCCATTTTAATATGTATTCACCCATTTTGGTCTTATACAACTTAAATGACCCATCCTTGAAATGACCTGGCCATGAGCCAAGTCCACCCAAAATCCAATATTTTGGATGCATTAACAAAATGACCATGCCATTGCTCAGCCATCATCATCACCACCATTACCACGGTCACATTAATGTTGTTAGAATTTTTGTAGATTAAAAAAAATTAAATCTGAAATAGGAGATTAAATTAGGAAATCTAAAATGGTTTTTTTTCCAACAAAAGATCTCCAAATATTGACTAATTTATAAATATTATCAAGGTTGCAGAGATCACTTTAGATGTGCAACGACCTTTGTAAATCTTTGTAGATATGGACCACCGGTGATGTCACTGGTGGAGATGCCAAAGATGGTTCCATTCTAGGTCTTGGTTTATCTCTCTAGCAAATTGTCGTCAGAGAAGGTAAATGAGTGGTGGCTCACAGTCTGCAACTGCCGTGAGTTTTACTCTCTCTCTCTCTCTCTCTGCACTTACACAAAGTGGTCTCTCCAGTCAAAGACATGATGGTTGCTAAGTCTTTGGTGTCGCCTCAGGACGGTGACCACCATGCTTGAGATGGCAATGGTGTGGTCATCATTCTCAGGCAACCTCAATGGGTTGTTCCACATGATCGGTCAGATTTTGGTGGTGTTGATACATCGGATATTAAGAGCCACAGTTGTTGCTGTGTCTTATAAAACAGTATCAGAAGTCCAGCATGCCTTTTATCTCCTCCACTGGATTTTCCTAGTGACATTATAGATTTCTCCTCTCTTTCCTTATATGCTTATCAACCCTTTTTTGCCTATAATCTGTTTGAACTCACTCAATAGTGGTACATGGTTTGACAGTGGAGAACAGAGAGGAGTAACCAGTGGAACGGATCGTACCACGGTGGATATGCCAATGGGTATGCTGCTACATCAAACCAGGATTCTAGCCTGCATGCTGCAGCGGTGGCTAATGGGGTTATGTAATAGAAGTAAGCTAAAAAACTCGTGGATGTGAAACAAATGGTCTTCTCGAATTATTCATGGAGTTAAAGTGTGTGAAGAATTTTTCCCAGGAAGATTGTGTTTTGATACTAGAATTATCTAGGGATGTATGAGTACCTTAGGTGGATTGTGGGAGTAGAGGAACAGCTTAATTCTTTTTCAAATCAACCTTAGAAGCGCAACTCACAACCATCACGCATGCTTTCTCTTAATCGAGCCACTGGTGTTAAGGTGGTCGTGCTCTCTCTCTCTCTCTCTCTCTCTCTGTGTCTGATCACAGGGTTAAGTATATGTCCATTCAGCTTGGTAGAACATTGACGAATAGTCTTCTCTCCGAATCTCTCTCCTTTAGGTCATTTTAGGAATTAGGCTCATTCACTCCATGTTTATATATATAGGAAACTGCATATGAATGTGTTGCTGTTCAGATGGCATGTTATGTGGCAACACATTCGTATATACTTTCTCATTTCTGTCATTTACATGTGAATTTAGCTAAAACTAACTCACTGCAAGCAAGCTTATCTCAATGCTCTCCCTCTCCCTCTCCTGCAACTGCAATGAGCTCATTGCTATTGGCGGAGGAATCGCCGGGCCTCCGTTGCTTCCAATCTAGAATGAGCACCTGCAATGGTGACCTTGTTGCCATTAACAAAGCTTAATGCTTAATGCATGATGCTTGCCAAGCTTCGACTGGAAAGGGTAAAGCATAGTTATGGTGGTGGTGATTGGAGGAGGAAACACTCGTTTTCCTTTACTTCAGATCTAGAATGAGCTCGTGCAACGTCGAGCTTTGTCTAGAGAGGGTAAAGCATAGTGAAGGTGGCCTTTACTTAAGATTTTAGAATGAGCTCGTGCAATGCCAAGCTTGTTGCCATCGCCAAAGCTTAATGCTTTGCGAGCTTCATCTAGAGAGAACAAAGCGTAGTTATGGTGGTGGCAATTGCAGGATTGCAAGGTTGGTGTTGCGGGCGACCCGAGCAGGCGGTGGTGGCCGCTGTGCGGCATGAGAAATACAGTGGTGGCTACGGTAGACAGGGTGGAACGAAGATGAAGGTGGCCTAGATGGTCGATGACGGTGGATTCTGGATGTTAACATGGAGGTAGCAAATTTCCCTCTTAACAATTCGAATCGTAGTTGATGCTCAGTTTGTCGATCTACTGAGGGTTGCGATTGAAAGCCCATCTTTTGCGACAACGGAAAAGGATTTCGAGGGCGCGCTCGCCATTGCGATGGAATACTCAACTTTCGATGACTAAATATTTCCCTTCGGCGACGTAAGATGCATCAAATACTGCGAATGGCTCAATTAAGTATTGTCTATCTGTGGATCACAGAAAATACGGTGGGCTGCATCTAATTATTCTGTCATTGGAACGTGGAAAAATATCGGAAAAATCCTAAATCTATGTGTCAATCTAATTATAAATCTTTTAATTATGTTACTTTCATTATAAACCTTTTGATTGGGAGAATTACCAAAGAAGTCTTAAACCTATTACAATTGTGCCAATTCAGTTTTAAACTTTTTTTTTTTGTCAATTTAGTTCTAAAGCTTTTATAATTGTGTCAATTTAGTCCATTCGGCCAAAATTGGCTAGCCGGCATTGACGTGGATGCTGGCGGGGGACAGCCAGCCGGCGAACATTGATGTGGCAATTTTTTAATATATATATTTTTATATATTTTTCGAAATTTTTAATATTTTTAATTCTTTTTTTTTCTCACATTGACCTCGCCAGCCACTAGCAAGGCTTGCCTCTGCCGGCTGGAGGAAGGGCTGGCGAGGGCGAGGCCTCGCCAGATCTGGCTAGGTCAGCCTCGCTGGTCACTAGCGAGGGCGAGGCCTCGCTAGATTCGGCGAGCTTGGCCCTTGCCAGATTCGGCAGGGCCTCGCCTAGCCAAGGCGAGGATCGGCCTCACCAATGGCCGGCAAGGCTGCCGTCGCCAAGGGTTGCGGCGGAGGCGAGGAGGGAGAGGATGAGGAGGAGGAGGAGGAGGAGGAGGAGGAGGAGGTGGCAGAGCGGCTGCGGAGATGCAAAAAGGGGCATTGCGGCTGTGGCTGCGGCGGCGGCAGTGGCGGCGACGGCGACGGTAGCGGGGAGAGCGAGGTGGGGGCATTGCTCCAGCGGTACTTGGAACATCAGCTAAGGCTGGTGGGATCTATGTACGAGTGCGGGGACGACAATGATGGCGAGGACAACAATGAGGATGTTGAGTTTCTCTGGCGAGGAGTCTCGTCGGCCACTGGCGAGGTCGACCCTTGCCTTGGTTGGGTGAGGCTGATCTCGTCGGTCAAAGGAAGGAGAAGGTGAGAAAAAAAAAGAAAAAATATTAAAATATTAAAAAATTCGAAAAAAATAAAAAATATATATATTAAAAAATTGCCACATTAGCGTTTGCCAGCCGGCTGTCCCCCACCGGCGTCCACGTCAGCGCCGGCTGGCCAATTTTGGCCGAATGGATTGAATTGACACAATTGCAATATGTTTAAGACTTTTTTTGGTAATTCTCCCTCTTTTGACCTCTTGTAAATTCAGTCGTTTTGGCTAATTTTAGCCGAATATTGCTAATATGGATATTGGTGCTGACGTAAATAATTTTTAATAATTTTTAATAATTTTCGATTTTATTATTTAATTAAATTAATTAAGTAGTAGTGAGGCGTGGAATGAGACATAACCAGAGAATATACGAAGCATGTAGGCCGTGTCACGTTCGTGATAATCGCTTCAAGTTTTGATTGTTTACTTCGTACAGTATTATAAGGTTCTTATTATGCTTAAACCTTTTCATACTCCATTTTAATTGTTAATTTATATGGGAATCGGATTGAAGCGTGAATAACGCCTAGTATTCAACTATTTCCTTCATTAATTGGCCAGATAAAAACAGGGAGGAATTTTTTTCGACGACGACTCCAGGCCTGCTGGCAAACCCCTATTTTAAATGTGAAACTCGTTGAGTCAAATTAGCGCTACGTACTCGTGGAACCTTCTTGTTTGTCCTTTAGAAGTCTCTTTGATTTCTTCTATTATAGTGTAGATGTATAATAACAAGTAAATTAGAATATTTGAAAGCTCATAAAAGCACAAGATTAAGTATTTGACCCAAAAAAAGAGATAAACTTGGCTAGAATGGGAAATTCTTTCTTTAAAATGAACCGCGGCCTTCAACTTGTGCTCCAAAACTTTTGAAGCTCTAATAGAATCTACATTAAGTAAACTAGATGATTTTTTTTTTATTCATTATGGCAACAACGCAGTGCTTTCTTTTTATTCCGTTTTGTTTGTTTAATTACTTTTGCACTAGCAATGGTTAGGGGGTCAAACGGCCTATGTACGTTGAGCTTGCATCATCCAGAACTCCAAATTAGATCTGGTGGAAACCTTGAACAATTACAACGATATTATCATGTCAAATAGCATACAGGCCATTAAGGATCTGCATGGTAACGTTTCCGGCTCTCCCAATTTCTATTATTTTGTGCCTCGGAATAAAAAAAGAACATAAATCCGTTTGGTAAAACTTTTGTTCCCAGGAACAGATTTGGAACAAAAACAAAAAACAAAAAAAAGTAGCTTCTTGTTCCTGAGAACAATTTCTAAAAATAAGCCAATTTTTCTTTTCTTTTTTTTCTTTTCTTTTTCTTGCTTGTTGTGGCCTTGGGTGGTCGCTTGCCAACCGCCGGCCACCTCCAGCCGGCCGCAGCCACAGTCGGCTGACTGCCGCCCCACCGGCGGCAACCATCGTCGCCGCCGCTGTCTGATCGTCATCGCTACCGCCCACAGCCCACCGGCCACCCTCGACAGCTGATGACTACCATTGACTGCCATTGTCGCCACCGACTACCGGCCGCCTCTACAGGACCACCGGCCGCTGCCCGTCGCCCATTGTCGTTGCCCGTCACCGTCGCCGTTGCCTGCCGCTCGTCGCCATTGCTCGCGGCCGGCTGTCGGTGGTCGACAGCGGCTAGTGGGCTGTGGGCGGTGATCATGCGGTGGCGGTCGGTAGCGACAGTTGGCGGCGGACGGTCCTACGGCGGCAGCTGGTGGCGACGGGCGGCGGGCGGCCGTTGGCAGTCCGTGAGCAAGAATAAAAGATAAATAAATACAAAAAATAAAAAATCATACCAAACGCATTTATATTCTTTTTGTATTTCAAGAATAGAAATTTTATGTCATTACTAAACACCTTATTTTACTAAAAATTGTTCTCTGGAACAGAAATAGAAAAGAATTATTTCTGAAAAGAAACTGTTCCCCGGCCAAGAAGCGTTACCATGTGCACCCTAAGCAAGCGGGCCCATCATGTCATGGGACGCGCATACCGACCGTAAGGTTGTCGGGGCACCCAACAATAAAGACCATGCATATTTCCCGACTTAAGCATTGAAGGTTACCCTAGAAGCAAATGGTCCGGGGACTTCTTTTCTATGTGACATGCAGATTATGGGCCGCAGAGCATGTGATTCGGCTATGCGCAGCTTTTGAAAGTTGTGCATCGACATTTTCTGCAAATAAATTTACCGTTGTCATTCTCTATGATAAAATTGGGAATGAAGGTTTAATCAAGGGATTCTTCGCTCTTTTCTGATTCAAGAGGTCTTGAGTTTGATGTCTTTTTTTTTTTTTTTTTTGGCAATTTACTGTTTAGAAGATATGGTATATCTGGTTCTCAAAATTTACAGGTGAAGCTCTACGCCTATATTTCAACTCCTCCGTTGAACATTCCACTAGCCCATCATAATCTTTTTTGTTTTATTACGGTAATTGTTCGACTGAATTTGGACACAAATTCATTAGCTGCCTACTTTGTCATAAATTTGAATATTGGTCGATTGGAAAAGTAAATTAAATCAACATATATCTAAATAAAAATAAAAATGGATTGGATATTTGTTTAAATTCAAAGTTGATGATTGTTAGACTACGAAATTGTGAATAAACAACCATGATCTAGCAGCAAAAATGAGCGTCAAAGCTTTCCCTTTCTCCTCTTTAGGGAGCATCACTCTTCATTTCTAGAACAACAGACCAACACGCATAGAGCTATGCTTGTCGGATTTCAGTCGTCGAGACCTGACAAGAGTTCTATTTTCCGACTGAAGTTCGTTTAGATCAAGTCACTAAGACCTCGATGATCTTCTAAACCAAAGCCTGCAACATTTGATTTGAGATCGCACCATGAAGGCCTCAAAACCTGCTTGTGAGAAGTATCAATTCTTGTACTCTTCAACTCGAGATCATGACATGAAGGCTCTCGAATCGTTTTGGTGAGAGCATTCGATGTTTAAACATGCTTTGAAGCTTTCGTTAGGTAAGAACACAAAGGAAATAAGCCTTCAAAAAGAAACCAGGGTCGCTAGTTTAGGGTTTATGCGCCTGCACATTGCCCGCAAAAACACCATATAGATAACCTCATCTGCTATTATCGCTCCTTAAAGAAACAGCCGCATGACATTAGTTTGATAAAAATATCAACTTCGATTAACAGATATTGCTCGTGAAATCAGGCGGAGGTCCAGACCATGATCTCCGTTGCAGCTTGTTTGTATATCTCTTCCACTGGGAGCACTTCTGCTTGTTGGTCCGAAGCTCCTGCAACCTGCGCAAGTTGAAGAAGTCGTATTGTGTCCCTCACTCGATGTGAATGTTGGTCACGTGCACATTACACAGCAAAAACCAAATGCTAGAACACACTGATTTTAAGTTACCAGTAATGTGCACAATGTGCAGAAGTACTCACCTCACGTTTGTACTTCTATCTAGGTGCTGATTAGCTTCTGGGATATATATATATATATGTTGTTCACAAGAACTGCTTGTTAATCTGGTGAGAATGGCTTAGTGGTTGAGGCACTACGATGTATAATTAGGCGTGTGTTATAGGTATCATATGGGATTAAGCGCTAACAATCTCATTTTTAGGGCAATCGCCCAACACTCCAAGACTTCGATTTATGCCTCGTAGGGTCCATGAGCTTATGGTGTGTTTCACGGGCTCGAGGTTTATAGTGTACTTTCTCGTCACGTTCTGGTTTCACCTTTTGCCTCACACTTACTAGCCCTAATGAACTGCAGGATAGTCTTAACTTTGCCCTTATTTGGTTAATTAGGGCTAACAAACAACAAATATCACTCTTTTGTCTAATGTATAGATAATCAAATGAGATATAAGCATAGATGATATCGGTCAAATGGGTGACTAGGTTAGGTAAACATTGCAAATGAAGTTTAGCCCGTGTAAGTTACTAAAGTGGTCATCCGTGGTGCGGTCGAACTCAAACATTAATCTAGGGCAAAGTTCTAATTTAGAATATATAAACGTAACAATCAATGTAATAGTGAAAATAGTGTGCAACAATGTTGGGTAACTAAGTCTACCACGCTCGCTAAATTGATGTTCAGAGTAGTGTTAGATTGTAACCAGGCCTTTAGAAAAAAGGATTATATTCAATATCCGATTGTCAAATTGCCTGGCATACCGAACTCGAAAATGTGCGTGCGAATGCTATACACTGCTCCTCGCATAATCGATTCATCTTCTTCTTTTTATCGGCAAAATGTGGATAAAAACACATTTAATTATTTATAGCACAACAGCACATCGTTTATCAGTATTGGAGAATTAAAAGCAAACTTACTTGAGCTTGGATCATGTAAAGGCTTCGGCTGTAATCCGACGACACCTGAGCGGATACCACTTGGATCTTATGCTTCTCCAACACATAGCAGATAGCAGTAAACAGTCCGGGTTTTTTGGGCGAGCAGACACTGATCATCGCTTCATCGCCGCAGATGTTCAGAACAACATTGGGAGAAGACCAGGTTTGAAAGGCTATAGGATGTCGAAAGACCGGAGATGACGCTGAACTGCTTGCGGCGCTGATGGGCAAATTGCCGGCAGACCCTTGACTGGCCAAGAAAGCTTCCCTCGAGTCACTAGGCAGACTCTGGGAATTGACCACAGTCGACGGCTCGCAGTTAAAGATGGCAGTGCAATGGTACTTTTCTTGCTTTTGCTTCTGCAGATTTTGAAGAGTGTTCTCCAAGTTTTTGATGTAGCTGACAGCTTCATCCACTATGGTAGACTTGTCAGCCTGCACAAGAAAATCATTGTGTAGAGAGATGAATAAGACTTTAGAACAGTTACAAGTTACATCTGAGAATTTCCATTGATTGTATGTGTCAGTGCAATTGAAATCAAAAGTACCAACGAAAAAGAAAAATTATTTATTTCTCTTAAATGCTCTTATACAGGCTATGTAAAATGTTGCCCAGATAAATTTGGTTTCTCCAACGATGGAATTCAATTGATAAACAATCATCTTGTGCTTTATAAATCAAGATAGGTTATGCAAATCTCATAGTACTAGCCAATGATGATGTCATTATTAAATCTCTATAAATACCGAGTGTCAGCATTAAATGCAAGTGAAAGCAAATCTTCTTCCATCAAGTGCTCATACCATTATCGTTTTCCCTTATGATTTTCCTCTCATTTTCTGAATGAGTTTTCCCTTCTCTCTCTCTTTTTGAGTGAGGCAAGATAAGCAGAGATTGAGGGGACAAACAACCAACCTACCTTAGGAGGAATATGAGGAAGTAAAGCATGAAGATTAGCAAACATGTTCCTCATCTTCTTCCTCCTCTCTCTCTCTGTCCATATATGGATCTCGTGGTCCGACTCGCCCATCGTTTTTGCTCCGTTCGCAGCGAGCTCGCCTTCTCTGTTCTTGTCCTCGCCTTTGATCATGTCGCAGGATCGCTTCCTAGTTGGCACCGGGTGGAGCTCTTTTTCCGCCGCAGTCTGGGCACGAGAGCTAGAGCAAGCAGTCTTCTTACCTAACCTATCTCCAACATTGCTAGAATTATCAGGCTTTGCAAAATCCCAAGTTGGGTTCTTCCATGGGAAAGCAACATGATCTCCTCCTTCAGACATGGCAACAACAACAATAGCTTCTGTGGAGAGAGAGAGAGAGGGCGAAAGAGAGAGAGAGAGAGAGAGAGAGAGAGGGGTGAAGAGTAATCAAGAGAGAAGGATGATATATAGAAGAAAAAGAGGAAGGAAAGGCAGAGACGAGAGAGAGAGAGAGAGAGAGAGAGGGGTGAAGAGTAATCAAGAGAGAAGGATGATATATAGAAGAAAAAGAGGAAGGAAAGGCAGAGACGGTAACTTGGTAAGTTAATTAAGACTGACTTGCAAATTTAGTTTATTAAAGTGATGGGTCAAACTGTAAACGAATCTTTAAAAAAGTGGGTCATAATTAGTGATCAATAGAAGGATCCTTAAGTAAATTAATTTTCGTAAATTGATCTTAATAAATTTTGAAATATTCTTCTTCTCTTTCCTAGCCATGAAATGGAGGCGATGCACTTGCTTAAAGAAGAGCCCAAAGAACAATCATGAGACTAATGCCGTTACTGGCACAAAAACTAAAACGCATTGCCATAAGAGAATAGAGACAAAAGATTTCTATCTCCTGGCGGATCCCGTTGAACCGATGGGCCCCATGAAGCCTGACCGAGCCAATTGTCAATTATGACAATACTTTGAATGACCACTTCATTTTGAAAATTTTAGTACTAAATAACACTTGTTAATGTTAATTTGGTTGAAAATTATCTCATTAGTCTTAAATTTATTGTACGAATATTAATTCGATTCTAAATTTTTCAATTTTATCAATTCAGTCTAAAAACTTCACCTCAAAATTTTAGTGTAGTTCTTTTGATCAACTTTTGCTAAAAATATCTGATGTGGCGGTATATTATGAAGGATAGCCAATGATGATTGAGCCACAACATCAACGATTTTCAATGATAAAAAAGACTACATTAAAATTTTGCACAAAACTAAATAACAAAATCGAAAAGTTTATGATTGAATCAATTTATTATTTATGACTGATTGGGTAATTTTTTAGGTCAGTTTGCATGATTGAAAATTGTTCACTATTAAATAAGTTAAACTCTAGAATTACAAATATTTCGAGCTAAGTCCAAACACTCTAGCATGTAAACTCGACTTATCTATCAATGAACTAAAAGTATTTTGGATTACGAGGATGAGTCGAGTCTTTGGTTATTTTTGAATAATTTATTTGATTTGAAAAGTGCGCGTCTTTTGTCTATCACGAAATTTCTGCTGATTTAAATGGAAGTGCGGGTGTTACATTTCCTTGCATAATGATGACATATCGGGATTCCCGCCGGCCTTATTTGTTGTTTATTGCGTACACTGCTCATTCAAGTAACGCTCCATAGAACTAAATAAAAAAAATTCACGAAATGAACCTTAGAATAAGGAAGAATATCAAGGGAATTTTACGAGGTGAATACTTTCAATTTTCCACTTAAATGGTGTTTACAGGATGAAGCTTTTCAATTTACTTCGAGCAAATCTTTTTCTACCTTTACAAATTTATTGTTCCTGCCATTTATGCATGGCAGCTAACATGTTATTCTCATGACTTTATGGCACTACATTCTTAATTAGTTAAGGCATAAGAATTTCTGTTTTCCTTAATATATATATATCGAAAGGACTATAATGTGACAAAAAGAAACATGAATAAATATATAAAATATGTCCCTGGGGGAAAAGGTGTCCACTTAAATTCTGAAAGATACTAAGTTGGTGCATTTATTAAGAGTATATAGTTTCCATGCTTCCAGAAAAGGTACACTATTTATTATATGCCATTTATTAAGAGTATATATTTAGCATGACGTAACAATATTAAATGGCGCTTATAAATGAATGAATTTTATTTATTCATTTATTTTTTTTCTAAATGGGCAAGGTTAAGAAAAATCATTTTAGAGGAGCAAATGCTTGCTTAAAATTATTATTTTGTAAATTACTGGCAGTGAGCATTGGTGCTCCCAGATTTTTCAATGCTTCTTTTCTTCTTTTTTATTTTTTTTTATAAAAGTGTATTTCCATTTTCTTCATCAATATATTAAAATACCAGAATCGTCGATATACTAGATCAAAACATTTTTAAAGAATTCGATTTTCAATAGCAACATCTTCTCCAAAATTTTAAAAAAACCATTAGTAAATTTGAAAGTGAGTGCGATATGACTTACAGATTTGATATGTGAAGGTCGAACTTGGTGAATAGACCTTCTTGATTTTTTGTGTTATGGTAAATGCTTTGTTCGGTCTTATTTGTAATTATCTTTGATAAATAAGTTAAATCAACAATTAATTTTTGCTACACATTTTTAAAGTGTCGATATTACTTACACATAGCGAGCACGTCGCGTACTTCTGCTATGTATGTTAAATATTGAGTCCTTTAAGTCTCAACCGGTGCGCTAACACGGGGAATAAGCGGTAGCAAAACATCGTCCAGAGATCATTACGAAAAATTTCACAATAGAGGAAAGAAAATGAAAACTTGCTTAAATAACAATGACAAATAATTTGACTTCCATATATATTGACCACATAATTAAAATAAAGTGAACGATGATTATCTCAAAAATATTATTCTCATAAAATCATATTTCTAACGTCATGGTAATTAGAATAAGTTCATTTATGGTGGAATCACTGACCAGCCATTGGCTAGGAGGGAGAGAATCCGACGCATCATACTGAGAACTGGCAATTATAATGGGGAACAGGGCTAAGCAAGGTCCCAAGGAGTCGATTTAAATTAGCTGCATGATGCACTATTTTAAACTTCAATTGGATTGCACTCGTTTATTTTCTTCATATTCTATTGTGTAAGTTAGTTAAAACTTTTGAGTAATTAAATGAACCGTATCTGATAATTGACGCTGTTTTCTGGAAGATGACAAATGGCGCCGGTGGGCAAGAACTTCCAACGTAGCACTTGGTATTTGGAAGGCAGATTTTTGGGTTTGAATCTAGGGACAGAGGTTTTCTTCTCTGTCTCCGATGAACTTTTTAGCTTTAGTTCCGGAAAATCGTGTCTAACTTACGAATTGTTTTTGTCCCTTCCATTCCATTCCATTTCTGCATGGCAGCCAACACGGTATTTCCGTGACAGCCGATGAACGTTACATAGCTTTTCTTTCATCGATAATGTGTTCGTTGAGTTGAGATTAAAAAAAGAAAAAAAAAATGGCTTTTCAATATGAGGAAATTCCATCTCTCTCATATCAGTTCGGGTCACTTGAAGTTCTCTCAACCTTGTTAGGGTTTATAGATAAGTTATCTCATTTATATTTAACTTTACAATGATTACTTATAATAATTCACATCATCAAATCTATCACAATGACTAATGATAGGAAATAAGAGTACGTTGTAATAAAGAAGAGCAAGTGTAAAAAGAGATATATATGAATAATGCTATGTGATGCATTTATTACAAACTGCGGAAAGCATACATGACATGCTTTCGTGGAGCCATTGGGAGTATTCTCATATTAACCTTCACTTTCTAAAGTTGAGCCACTATTGTAGATATGGAAATGTAATTAAAAAAAGTTAAAGGCACTTTTTAAGACTTATCAAATGTGCCTTTTGGTGATGTCTAAATTAAACTTTTACTAAATATAAGTCGTGCTCTTGTGGGATCATTTTCCTCCTCCTGGTCTATGGCCCTGTTTTAGGCTTTGCTCGGCCTATAAGGAATTGGTAGCATTCCCTGGACAGGAGGGATCGAACTCGTGACGTGGAGTCAAATGCCGGAGCCGATCCCTTATTAAGTGCCCAAGCATACTCAACAAATTGATTTTCAAATTTTTAATTGCTCATGTTACTAGAAAAGACTATGCATATGAAACTAATCATAGGGTTGCTCACATGGGAAGTATGTTTATCCTCCACATTCAAGGCTTAGTCTCGAATCACCATAGTTAGCATTTCCTTGGGTCGTCCTCATAGGTAGAGTGCGTATCTCTAGTAGACACCTGATGTGTGTATAATGAGGGGATTGCTATATTTGGTGAGAATTACTCGGGTGCTCAAAGAGTCCTACACGCTCCATGAATATATTGGGGCTACACCATGATTACTTTTTCCTTTTTGTGGCTCTTGGGATTTCACTTATTATCATATTCACATTGATTATATTCGTTCTTGAATATTTAAGTTGCTCTTTTGCTCAAGATAAACCCAAACTAATGAGATAAAGCAAAACAAATATATGTACAAATATAAGTTGATCCCATTATCTTCTCGGGGGACCCTTAACGACCCATCCTTTTCAGCCGACGCTTGAAGGAGCTGCTGTTGCTCTGGAGCTGAGGTCTTTTCTCCTCCTTCGCTGAGGTGTTTGTATCTTGAAGCCGGTTGTTCATGATGTGCTTGTTTTTAGTTGTTCTGTGTCTTGGTCCGTGTTGTTGGGTGCCGCGTTTGTGGCTTTTTCATCATGGCATCCTTCCACTCATAATGATTTTCTTATCTTGAGTGTAAGTTTTTTGGTGCCGTGATATTTTGTACATTTGGCCTTTCCTCAATATATTTCTTACCTTTTACCAATATATATATGTACAACGAAAAAAATGAGAACCAAAATAAGAAAATTGCTTGAAACATGGGATAAATATATTGTCAAATGAGTTTCTGCAAATGTATATATAAAGATGTTACATAGCGTTTCTTCCATCAATAATGATTCATTGAGTTGTGATAAAAAAAAAATTAAAATTTGATCCTTTAATATGAGAAAATTTGTCTCTTCATTCAATTTGGGCCAGTTGGAGTTCTCTCTACATTGTTAAGATTAACAAATTTAGTATCTCATTTATCTAACTTTGCAATGACAATTGACAATTATTCATGCTATCAAATTGTCTCAATCACTATCAAAGCAAATATGAATATGTTATATGATAAATATTAGTATATGTATATTGATATATGTGTTGTGATACAAATGAGTATATGTATAAAGATACATGTGCTCAGAGGTAGGGGTGAGCATGGTCTGAGTTGGGCCGGTCCGCCCCCTAACCCTAGAACCAACCCACACAGTGCTGGTCCTCAATTTTTGGAATTGAGGACCGACCCTATTGAGATTGGGACCAAGGACCGAACCTACCCAATGGGTTTGGTCCGATTCTAAAGTCAACTCGGGACTAATCGATAATTTTTTATTTCATTTTTTGTACTCCTTAAAAAAACGATTGAGGACCGAACTAATCCAATGGGTTCAGTTCGGTTTCAGGGTCAACCCAAGACCACCAATAAGTTTTTATTTCATTTTTTGTACTCCTTAAGAAAGCGATTAGGACCGAACTGACCTAATGGGTTCGGTTGGGTTTCAGGGTCAACCCAGGACCAACCAATAATTTTTTATTTAATTTTTGGTACTCTTTAAAAGGGTAACCGATGACCATACCGACCTAATGAGTTCGATGATGAGCGAGGTCAGCTAAGAAAGGCAAGTGGTGAGGGTCAAGTGGGGTGAGCATCGAATGTCGAGCGGGAAGCAACAAGCCAAGTGAGCATCGAGCGGCGAGTGACACGAGTACCCAAAGCAAGCGAGGCGAGTGTCAAGTGGTGAGCGGAAAAGTTGTTTCTTTCGATTTTGGCAAATTGAAAACTAAGAGGACAAATAAGACAGAAGAGAATGAATATTAGAGGATGATGCCATAAGGAGTTGTTTATGCCTTTTTGGACGTCGTGAGGACTCCTCACAAAAACATTTTCCTCATTAATAAATTATGACTATTGACGCCGTAAAAGACATTAAAAATCTAAGTTATTAAAGAATAATGTAAAATTATTTGAACTCATCACTAAAGAGCTGTTTAACATTGTTGATACCGTTTATTTTAAGGTTTTCTCCATATAAAAAAAATTATAAGTAATATATTATATATATAGTCAGGGTTGGTCCGATCAATTCTTTACAAAAACAATTTAAAATTTTGATCTCGACTAACCTGTAAAAAATTTGAATGTTACTGAACAATAGTAATTGGATATGATTTTGGGAGATTCAAACTTGGTTTTGCCCTTGTATAATGTAGATGGGTTTGTCTAGCATGTTGAATGTTTGCCGTCATCGTCTACTCGCCCCATGTCAACCCCTTCGCCTTCGCCCACCCGTCCACCCCCGATGCCCTCATCGCCCACTACCTCTCAGGCGGGGCGACTCCACCCACCGCATCCGAAGAGGCCACCGCGCACAGGAAACTCAAAGAGGACTTATTTGTGTAGGTAGGTGATTTTGTATATCAAACTCATATTTACTGATCTTGGGTAGATTGGAAACGCTCATACGCTGTTTGTTTTATCTTGAAATGTTCAGCTACAGTGGTTTTCAAAGAACACTGTTTACAGTCGAGAGAATTATGAATGTTATTGAACAGTAGTAATTGAATATGATTTTGGGAGATTCAAACTTGGTTTTGCCCTTGTTTGATGTAGATGGGTTTGTCTAGCATGTTGAATGTTTGCCGTCATCACCTACTTGCCCCATGGCAACCCCTTTGCCTTCGCCTTCCCATCCACCCCCGATGCCCTCATCGCCCACTACCTCTCAGGCGAGGCGACCCGACCCACTGCATCTGAAGAGGCCATAGCGCACAGGAAGCTCGAAGAGGACTTATTTGTGTAGGTAGGTGATTTTGTATATCAAATTCATATTTGCTTATCTTGGGTAGATTGGAAACGCTCATATGCTGTTTGTTTTATCTTGAAATGTTCAGCTACAATGGTTTTCAAAGAACACTGTTTACAATCGAGGGAATTTTATTTTGAATGGTTCCATAGATTCTGGATAAGTAACTTTGTATATTTGTTACTTGAATAGAGATGGATAAAGTTTGGCCAAGAATTAAATGAATAAATGGGAAGTTTGAGTATAATGGAAACTAGAATGAAGAAGTTTTGTCGAAACGAGTTGAATATTGTCAAAACATGCTGGAAGCTTGCTGAATTTTGTTGAAAAACATGTTGAAATTGAACCGGATGCATGCTAACCGTGATTGTACTTCTCACTCCAATGTAGAACTTGTTCTACTATGTCCTTTGTTTGATAACGCGAGTTCAGGTATGTTGGTGTGAAGATGTGGCATCAATGTCATGTCAATTCTTTACAAAAACAATTTAAAATTTTTATCTCGGCTAACTTGTAAAAATTCTTAATGTTACTGAATAGTAGTAATTGGATATGATTTTGGGAGATTCAAACTTGGTTTTGCCCTTGTTTGATGTAGATGGGTTTGTCTAGCATGTTGAATGTTTGCCGGCATCGCCTACTCGCCCCACGGCAACCCCTTCGCCTTCGCCCACCCGTCCACCCTCGATGCCCTCATCGCCCACTACCTCTCAGGTGGGGCTACCCGACCCATCGCATCCGAAGCGGCCACCGTGCACAGGAAGCTCAAAGAGGACGTATTTGTGTAGGTAGGTGATTCTGAATATCAAACTCATATTTGCTGATCTTGGGTAGATTGGAAACGCTCATATGCTGTTTGTTTTATCTTGAAATGTTCAGCTACGGTGGTTTTCAAAAAACACTGTTTACAGTCGAGAGAAATTTATTTTGAATGGTTCCATAGATTCTGGATAAGTAACTTTGTATATTTGTTACTTGAATAGAGATGGATAAAGTTTGGCAAAGAATTAAATTAATAAAAGGGAAGTTTGAGTATAATGAAAACTAGAATGAAGGAGTTTTGTCAAAACGAGTTGAATATTGTCAAAACATGTTGGAAGCTTGCTGAATTTTGTTGAAAAACATGTTGAAATTGAACCGGATGCATGCTAACCGTGATTGTACTTCTCACTCCAATGTAGATCTTGTTCTACTATGTCCTTTGTTTGATAACGCGAGTTCAGGTATATTGGTGTGAAGACGTTGCATCAATGTCATCTCAATTCTTTACAAAAACAATTTAAAATTTTGATCTCGACTAACCTGTAAAAATTATGAATGTTATTGAACAGTAGTAATTGAATATGATTTTGAGAGATTCAAACTTGATTTTGCCCTTGCATGATGTAGATGGGTTTGTCTAGCATGTTGAATGTTTGCCGGCATCGCCTACTCGCCCCATGGCAACCCCTTCGCCTTCCGCCACCCGTCCACCCCTGATGCCCTCATCGCCCACTACCTCTCAGGCAGGGCGACCCAACCCACCGCATCTGAAGAGGCCACCGCACACAAGAAGCTCAAAGAGGACTTATTTGTGTATGTAGGTGATTTTGTATATCAAATTCATATTTGTTTATCTTGGGTAGACTGGAAACGCTCATATGCTGTTTGTTTTATCTTGAAATGTTAAGCTTCAATGGTTTTCAAAGAACACTGTTTACAGTCGAGAGAATTTTATTTTGAATGGTTCCATAGATTATGGATAAGTAACTTTGTATATTTGTTACTTGAACAGAGATGGATAAAGTTTGGCCAAGAATTAAGGCAATAAAAGGGAAGTTTGAGTATAATGGAAACTAGAATGAAGGAGTTTTGTCGAAACGAGTTGAATATTGTCAAAACATGCTGGAAGCTTGCTGAATTTTGTTGAAAAACATGTTGAAATTGAACCGGATGCATGCTGACCGTGATTGTACTTCTCATTCCAATGTAGATCTTGTTCTACTATGTCTTTTGTTTGATAACGTGAGTTCCGGTATGTTAGTGTGAAGACGTTGCATCAATGTCATGTCAATTCTTTACAAAAACAATTGGAAATTTTGATCTCGGCTAACTTGTAAAAATTTTGAATGTTACTGAACAGTACTAATTGGATATGATTTTGGGAGATTCAAACTTGGTTTTGCCCTTGCATGATATAGATGGGTTTGTCTAGCATGTTGAATGTTTGAGTTGACTTCTAGCTTATTCCATCCTTAGGTGTGATCTTTTCTCACTTAGAATTTGCTTGATTTTAGTCCATGCTTGATGTACGCTCGCCACCTTTGCCGATATGCCTTTTAGACATAGAAATGAAATAAATTATGTTTTTCGTTCAACTTGAGGATGTGTTGATGTAGATAATTGGTTTGTTAGCTTTTTGAATAGTCTTTTTCTCTTAAAGATTGAAAAGTCCCTAAAATTAAAACCCAAAATTGGACAACCCTTTATTGTTTTTTCATTTTTCTTTTTAGGGATAATATTAGGATGCTTATGTGTTTTTCTTTGTGATTATACTTGGTTGCAAATTTCAATATGTTGGATGTTATTTTCTTTATTTTAGAATGGTTATGGCAAAACCTAGGATTCCTCAATTGCTTGCTATGGTGTTAGTTAGCACTTTGTTGATAGCTTGCTATGGCATTAGTTATCACCTAATCGAGTTAGGTACTGAAATGGCATTATTCTTGGGGCTAACGTAATCAAGTCCCCGAGTCTTATGCATATAGTAAGATATCCTCCGGTATCTTACTTAGTTTCTAGCCAACCAAAAATGGCTAGTGATGGCTCCTTACTAAAAAATTCATGCAGGTTTAATTGAATGAAAACTGAATGTCCAAATGTCGCGTGAGGAATGGGTTGGGAGAGCCCAAGTCAATGAAAGGCCATGAGCTTGAAGTTGACAATACTCCTAAAGCTAATTCCCTCTCCCTATCGAAGGGGTTAAGTCACGACAAGCACTAGAGCCTAACAATCTGCTACAATCCAATTGAACCTGCCATAACCCCTAAGATTATCTAGGGCTTCATTAAGCATTGCTTAAGGATCAACATTAATGTAGGGGTGTCGATTTTATATCATATCATTGTATTTTGGTTGTTATCAAAATTGTTTTCATATTGTAGTTTGTTTGGGCGTGATGTGCCGAAATTAATTGCTTTGGACTTTCTTCTTACTTATTATTGCATGAGGGAGAAGAATTTTTTTAAATGTTGGTGTTATTAGCTAATGCATCTATACACTAATACTTGTTCTGCTAATTTTTGCTAGTCTTCCACCTTTACCTCGCTGGGTACTTGCACTTTGGGGTAGTCTTCGTCGATGGGGCCGAGATGGAAGGGAAAGGGTGCAGAGGTCAGAGCACAAGCCGATCCAATGTCCGAGATTGTATCACGGCTCAAGTCATCTTTAATTGAGTCCAATGCTCATGGTTTGCTCTCAGATTGTTCTGTTCTTCTTGTAGTAGAGGCAGTTCAAAGTGATCTTCTAAATTGGGCATGTTTTGGTCGACCGGTAGCCACAGCCGAGAAGGACAGGCAATGGTTTCAATTGAGCATGGAGGAAGCCTTTTACCTTTGCTATACCCTGAAATGCCTCAACATTCACGGCGGAGATAATTGTCGAAAAACCGATGAAGAGTTATGGGAATACATGACGGCCAAGAAATCTACATTCCCCAAATTTTTCAAATCTTCTGCTCATCTCCAGACAAAAAATTGGGTGGTGAGGTTGGGATCGTAGTATGGAGTAAAATATGTTGCGTATCAGCACCATTCGTCTCTTGTCCATTCTGAATATGCCGTGCTTGTTTCAATAGAGGGGGACAGTGACGAGAATGGACGATTGAGGGTGTGGTCGGATGTTCATTGCGCGGTTTGTCTTTGCGGGAGCGTAGCGAAAGCACTCTTGGTGCTTAACATCAGCAAGTGCGGTCATGGCGATGCATCTCCTTTATGCGTGACTCTCTACTCTGTCGAAGAGCGAGTCGTAGCAAGATGGAGTCCAAAAGATTGCTGAGAAGATCATTCAAACTTGATTAATGGCAATTGACCTAATAGAGAATTTCTTCGTTTTGCTTTGTTGTCCTTTTTATTCCTTGTTTTCTGGGATATGATATGAAGTGAATGGCAAAAACCATGCGAATGATTTTGTGATTATAAATGAAGACAAATACTAAACTTAAGAATATAATCTAGTCCGATTTGATATTCAAAGCCTAAGTGAAGATCTAGTACAAATTATCTTCTTCGAAACCAGATGGACTCCTTGATTGATGTTGGCCGATTATGTTAAAATTAATATGATCGTCTTCGGAGATTTGCGTACTGTATTCTGGATGATGTTGAGCTTCCTTTGCCTTTTATATGTCCTCCCCTATCTTTAATGAATGTTTCGGTATGCATCCTAAACTTCCATCGGATACTCATTGCGAGTTTCCGATACTTTAGCCGTGTTGATCCCTAGGTCATGGATTCCTTGACTCAGGACTTGAACTTCCTTTCATGTCTCGAGTTTATCAATGTTTTGCTACATGTTATAATTTCCACTTACACTTTGTCCACTAAAACCTCACAATTGTTTAGACACCCATGTATGGTTTTGCAGGCGACCTTTATGATCAACATGCTTAATTACAATATAATTTATCATCGATGGCATGCGTAAGAAATAAAAATTCGAACCGTAGCTGAAGACGCTCCCAAGCTGGCGACTTTTTCACTGTTCCTGCGTTTCTTGCGTGGCCAATTCCCGGAGTGTTGACCGTTCGTTGAGGCCGATTCTTGGTGACCTTTGGCGCTCTGCAAGCCTCTTCAAAACCCATACAAACTTGGCCTGGTACGTGCTCTTCTTGGGGTGTGTTGGCCGACTTTGGCTAGGGTTTGTTCGCCCCTATTTCTGCAATTTCGTTTCTATGCTGCTATGGATCCTGAAGTGGCTCCGGCCCAAATTGTGGGGGTAGGGACTAGTCTTCGAAGACTTTCCCTTCCTGTTATTAGTCCTTTCTCTGCCGGTGGTCTTGTGAACAAGTTGGGTTCTCTTAGCCACGCCCTTGCTGGTTCGAACGAAGCTTTGGCTTCGGTTAAGGTTTTTTGTGTTGATGAAGGGCCGAATGCTTGTGCTCCTCTTCCTCAAGAACTTGGCCATTGTACTCGAGATGGGTCTTCTAGAAAGGATAAGGGGCGACATCCTTCGGCTTCCCCTGACCCAAACAAGACGAACAATCTGCGACCTGCTCGTGCCCCTGCTGGTTTGCGTGAGAAGAGTATAGGCAGGTCCCGATCAAAGCACCCTCAGTGTACTGGAGAGTCCAACAATCCTAAGAATCGTACTTGGGCGGCTGTGGCTAAAGTCGCAAGTAAAGGATACGATTTAGAATTTACCCCTCCCACCTTTGTTAATGCTAAACCTATGGTTGAGATGTCTGACCTTGATCTTTAGGTTGCGGATCCCAAACTCCATGAGTGTTTGATCGGATACTTTCTGGGAGGAGACTACCCTTTAAAATTACTGAGGATGCCCTTAAAAAGGCTTGGAGCCCAAACCTTACAGCAGTAATGTCGGATGGATAGGGTTTCTACTTGCTACATATTCCAGATGCAGATTTTAGGAGGAAACTCCTTAAAGGTGGTCCTATCACAGTTGCGAAAGTCCCTTTGGTTCTCCAACAATAGAAGCCTGCACTTGAACTCAGGAAAGATACCCACTTGACTGTTCTGATGTGGTTCAGGTTAAGAAATCTTCCTTGCTCATTCTGATCAGCCCAAGCTATCGGCAAAGTTGCAAGTGCTATCGGTAAACCTTTATATGTTGATCAACGTACCGAACGTATGGAAATGCTAGCTTTTGCTCGTGTGTGCATCGAAATCACTGCAGAATAGCCCGCTTGTGAATTTATAGAGTTGGTTCATAATGGCAAATCTTGTGATGTTGTTGTGGAATATGAATGGCGACCACATGCTTGTTTTGGATGCGGCATTTTTTGTCACAACTGTAATCCTCCTGCTACTCATAATCTTAATGCTTGGTTAAATGCGAAGAAACCTATGTTTAAAAGTGTTGAGCCTCATGTTTCTGCTACTCGCACCCAATCCCCCCGTGATAGGCCTTCTTCCCCTGTTTCCCCTGTTGCGGCTTTGGCCCCTACTTCTCACAGGGCTCAGATCTTAGAAAGAGTTGATGAGCCTTTGGCTACTAAAAAACCTGGTGTTGAACATAATGATTCTCTTGCGGAATCTGCTAGTCTAGCTCTTGCACCTCTTACAATTGCGGACCATGATTTACCTCCAAGTAACGATGCAGGTTGCTCTAAGATTGCAGCTGTTTGCGAGGTGGCCCTTGCTCTCGCCTCAACTCCTTTTGTGACTCATCCTTCTTTGGTTGATAAGGAATGGCAACACGTAAAAGGGAGGAAGAAAAAGCAACCTCCACCTAATGAGGCTGCCTCATTCGGTCTTGCTCGGCCTAGTGAAGGTGGGCAGCAGTTGAAGTTGAAGTCTTCTGCTTCAGTTAAACCGCCTCTCCTTCCATCTTTGCGGATCTCTAAAGGCCTCTTGAAAGCCTCTTCCTTGGTGCCTCGGGGTGGCTTGGAGGATGAGATTGTAGCACCAAGTGCTTATGACGAATCCGATGATGAGGACCTCCTCTCGGTTGACGATCCCTCTCAGGCTTCTTCCCCTTTGATCCTTCCGGCGGAAAGATTGCAGGATAAGCCTTTAAAGCTAATGCCTGATCCCCTTAGTGGTGATTCTCTAAAGTTGAACGAGGTTGTTCCTAATAAGGCAGCTGCTGCCACACTTGCCCGGAAATCTCAAGCTTCGTTGAAGAACACTTCGAACCTTGGTGAAGGACGTCCAATGATGGGGGTGGTGATTGAACCTCTGTCCTTGGTGCATAATTCTAGCTTGGGTGATGAAATAACTAGCTATTCGGATGATGATGTACTGCTCTCTTTTTGTCGTCCTTCTCCGAAAGCTCCAAAGCTCGTTGGAAATAAGAAATCCCTACAAGACAAACCTTTAAAGATGCATCCCAATCTGCTCCCTTTGGTATTGCCTCCCCCGGCCTCTAGTCGGCGCAAGAAGAGGTAACTCTTTTTCCTTTCTATGTATATAGGTATATGGAATTTAAGGGGCCTAATGGGCACCATTAGACGTGCGGAAGTTTGGAAATTTGTTTCTTCAAATAATTTGAGCTTAGTTGGGTTGCTGGAGACAAAAGCTTCCGATTCGCTTTTCGATTCTATTTCCTCGTGCATTTTAATGGGTTGGAATTGGGTTGCAAACTATGAGTATGCTCCTAGAGATAGAATCTGGGTAGGAGGGAACCCATAGTTTGTTACATTCGAAGCTTCTTCTATCAATGCTCAAGCTATCCATGGCCACATGCGGTCTTTACTTTCAGGTCTTTTTTGTTGTATTTCGGTAGTTTATGGGGAACATACCTTTATCCATCGTCGGCCCCTATGGGACGACCTTGTACACATGAATAATATTATGCAGGACTCTGCTTGGTTGGTTGCTGGGGATTTCAATGCAATTAAAGATCCATTTGACCGAGTTGGGGGAACTTCCAATTGGATCTCTTGCTTTGACGAATTCCGGCTTTGTCTAGAACAAATTGATTTGGAGGATTTGAGGTATGTTGAACTTCGGTACACTTGGTCTACTTCCTCAGGTGCGGGAAGGAAAATGAGGAAAATTGATCGGGTGTTAGTAAATGTGGAATGGAACAATGTCTTCTCCTTTTCCGAAGCTTCTTTTCTAAACTCGGGTATTTCTGACCACTCCCCCATGGTTGTCAGAGTTCTTAACCCGGTTTTTAGAAAAAGAAAGCCTTTTAAATTCTTTGAGTTCTGGACGATGCACCCTGCTTTTACTTCCATTGTTCGGCAAGTTTGGGAAAAGCCCGGTGGTGGGGCATCCCATGTTTATACTTATGCGCAAGTTAAAAATGTTGAAAGGGTGTCTCAAAGAGCTCAATAGAGAAGCTTATTTTGATATCTCTACGAGAACTGCTGCTGCTCGAGAGGCCCTTCAAGTTACGCAGCTTGGCCTTCAGCAAGACCCATGCAGTATCACCCTTGCTGAGTTGGAGAAATCTCAGTGCCGTCAGTTTGTGGAGTTACGTTCCCAGGAGGAGTCTTTTTACAAACAGAAATCAAGAGTGAGATGGCTCCAGCAAGGTGATCGAAACACCAAACTTTTTCATCATTCGGTTAAAAGAAAACAACTCAGAAACAAGATTCTTTCGGTGAAGGATCCCACTAATTCTCTCATATCGGACCCTGCCTTGGTGCCTCCTGTCTCTGTTTCCTATTTCAGCAACCTCTTGATGCCTCAGACTGCCCTCTCAAAGCCCTCGTTGTCGGAGTTAAAGGCGTTCATTCAACGGCCTCTTTTCGTCGACCAGGTTGGGTTTCTTTCTCGCCCAATTATTGACACCAAGATCTGCGACCCTGTTTTTTCTCTGGCCCGTGGTAAAGTCCCTGGACCAGATGGTTTTACAGTTGAATTCTATAAGAGCAATTGGGATTTGGTGGGGCCTCTTATAGGTGAGGCGGTGAAGGACTTCTTTTTCTCAGGTCGGTTGCTGAGAGAGGTAAACAACACAATCTTAACCTTGGTGCCAAAAATTCCTAATGCCTGTTGGGTTTCTGATTTCAGGCCAATAGCTTGTTGTAACACAATTTATAAAATTATCACTAAAATATTGGTTAATCGCCTTGCTGTTGTATTAAATGACCTGATAAGCCCTCCTCAGAATGCCTTTGTGAAAGGTAGGAGAATCACGGATAATATTCTCCTAGCTCATGAGCTATTTGCAGGTTTGCACCTTGACCCTTATCTTCCCAAATTAAGGTAGACTTCCAAAAGGCATATGACACATTGGATTGGGACTTTCTGGAGCTTACTCTTTTAGCTTTTGGTTTTCCCGAAAGGATGATCAGACTCATCATGGCTTGTATTCGCACCCCCAAGTACTCCATAGCTATCAATGGCGAGTGTCGTGGCTTCTTTTCAGGCGAACGAGGACTTCGGCAAGAGGACCCTATGTCCCCCTACCTTTTTACCCTAGTAATGGAGATTTTCTCAGGTATTTTGGTTTCTCACACATCTCATAAGGATTTTAAATACTATTGGAGGTGTAAACTTGTGAAGCTTTCCCATATCTTCTTTGCCGATAATGTTTTCCTTTTTTCCCGAGCTGATTGGGCTTCGGTGACTATACTCAAGAGAGGACTTGACATCTTCTCCTCTTGGAGTGGCTTATTGTCTAACAAAAACAAGAGTGAAGTTTTTATGGCGGGAGGCTATCCTACTTTGCAAAGGCATATTCTTTTGACCTTGGGTTTTCAAGAAGGGAAGCTTGCAGTACGCTATCTAGGAGTCCCAATTATTTCTTCAAGGCTTGGTAAAATGGACTGTATTGCACTCTTGACCGGATCACGGCCAGAGTTCAGATTGGACTCGGCGGTTTCTTTCATTTGCTGGAAGACTCCAGTTGATCAGGTCAGTACTCCACTCTATTCGGGCTTTCTAGGCCAGTGTGTTTACTCTTCCTGCTTCGGTTATTGATCATGTTGAATATATTTTGAGACAATTCCTCTGGAAAGGCACATCCCTAGGTCGGGGAGCAAAAGTTTCTTGGGAAGATGTTTGTGTTCCTAAGAAAGAAGATGGTTTGGGTATTCGCAGATTAAAGGGCTGTAATAAAGCTGTCATGCTTAAGTATATTTGGGTTTTGTTTACTGACAAAGAATCCCTTTTGTGTTAGTGGATCCACACCAATTTTTTTTTAAAATGATCACTTCTGGGTTTCCTCCATTCCCACCGTATGTTCTTGGGCTTGGAGGAAAATTCTCCAGATGAGAAGAGACTTTAGGTTTTCTTTTTTTGTGGAAATTGGGTGATGGTCATTTGGTCTCGCTTTGGTATGACAATTGGCATCAGGAAGGCCCTTGGAGCCTCATCTTTCCAGACTCTCTTATTGCTACCTCGGGACTTACTAGACAAGCAACAATGGCATATTTACTTCTGCTTGAGGGCCGTGCTTTAAGGACTCTTTTGGAGTCTTGGGAGTTTGCCTTGCCGGTTCTCCCTCGGACCCCTAATCGTTTTTATTAGCGTGAGTCTTCTGATGGTGCTTTTTCGGTAGCCTCAGCTTGGGAGGCGATAAGGACAAAAAAGAATCGGGTTCCTTGGGCTCGTTTTACCTGGAATAATGCTATAGCCCCAAGGTTTCAATTCAACCTTTGTCTGATCATCAAGAATAGATTGCCTACTCAGGCTTTTCTCATGTCCATTGGAAGGATTGATTTTGAATTATGTGCTTTTTGTAATCATATCCTTGACTCTATTGATCATCTCTTTTTTTATTGTCATGTTCCTGTGACACTTGCTTTCTTTTGAGCCGGAAGATGTAATCTTCCATGGCGTAACAGGACTTGGGCGGAAAATCTCCTCTAGGGCATTGAATTTCCTGTTGGGTGATGATTTCTTTCACTCTATCGCCCGTTTTTCTTTTGGGGCCTTATGTCATCTTATTTGGAAGAAAATGAACAGCATCATCTTCTGAGGTGAAGCCCTTGAGGTTGCAGCTTTGAAGAATAATCTCATCAAAGTTGTGAAAGACAAAGCCCTCACCTTCAGTAGAGTACCGAACAACCCCAGGAATAGAAGGCTCCAATGAGGATGGGGATTTGACCCCTCTGTCTTCGTCAGTAGCCCTGCTGAGCATATGGACTGATGGTGGGTTGCTCCGGACTTATGGATGGTGCTATGGCTGCCGTTACTGAGTTGATCTTCTTTGATCCCTGGCATTTGCCGTGGTGTGTTTGCCAGTTGTTTCGGCTGGGGTTGTTGTGTTTGTTTTGGTTCTTTTACATCAGCTCCCTTTCCACTCATTCTGCTTTTGCACTATAAGTGAAAGTTTTGGCACAGATTTTTTGTATAACTAGCTCTCCCTTAATATATTCTTACCTTTACCCAAAATAAAATAAAATGCTTAATTACAATGAAAAGTGGAAGGTGTTTAAAACTTGTTGATGGTAATGTTGTTTTTTCTCCGATAGTTACAGAATAAAACATGGATGAAAAAGTATTTGAAACAAAGTAATGAAGGACGACAAATTGACGTTCAATTACTTAAAAAATGAACTGAAATTATTGTCGAATTAGATAATTTGATATAAATTAAATTCATAAAACATCCTAGGTATTTATGGTATATGATAACTCACCTCGGCAGGAAAGAGGAAAAGATTAGATTTTCCAATATCCACAATCAAAATCGAACAGAAAAGTCTAAAATATGTTCCAATGGAATTACTTTATCAAAATTGAAAAATGAAAAATTTCCCTTTAATTTTTATTTTTATTTTTGGGGGTCGGAAAAGATAACTAAATTGTAGTTTCTTCATTAAAAAAAAAAACACGGACCTCAGAAACAATGTAGGTCCCATAAAGTACTAGGGGATCAGTAAGCCAGTCTCTAGGAGCGACATGGTAGTCGCATCTATGGTATTGGCATCCCCGTCCGCAGCTTGATTTGCATATCTCTGACGGTGGTCTAGACCCAAATTTTTGAAATGGGCCATTAATTCGCAGGCCGGCAAAGCTGGTTCTTGGCCTGTCACCGCCGTCGCCACCGCCACCGCCCTTATCAGGTCGCTTCAAGCTATCTGACTCCAAAATTTAAGTTGAGAGAAAGCGCACGCACCGCCTCAAGGAGCGCGCAGGGGTTTCAATCTTGTCCCAACCGTGGAAGCACAAACCCTCTTCGCAGCTCTTCCGTTTTGATCTCTGCAGTGACGATGTCTTCTCCTCCTCCTTCTTCTTCCCGCAACATCTGCCATCGCTTGTGCAGAAAACGTGGGAGAGCTCACATGGAGGATGGAACCAGGAAACGTCCATAGTCCGATCTGCCGCCAGAGATTCTCTCCATGATAGGGTATTGGCTCCACACTCGCATGGACATCCGGTTCTGCAGTGTCTGCTCTTCGTTCCACTCCTCGATTCGCCTGCCTCGTCGCCATGCCCCGCGGTTCCCCTTCCGAATCCCTCGCAAGCTGTGGTCGGCCCTCTTCCTCAAAAAGAGCACGATCTACACCCTCGAGACACCGGGTGGAGCCGCCCTTTCCGGTCACAGGGGGTGGCTGCTGAAGCTCGAGGAGACAGAGCTCCGGCACATGCAGATGCTAAGCCTATCCTCGTGGCGGCATATCACATCTTTGCCCCGCCAGTTCCCAGAGATGCTCGATTCTCTCCAATACCGAATCGTCGAAATCTGTAGAGAATACACAGTCGGTTATGGAAGGAAAGGCCTCGATCGAAAAAGGTGGCTTGATCTATATGAAGTTGGGCTGAAAGCAGTGATGCATCCGGATTGTTGTGTATGGTCTGATCTAGATCAGTGCTTGGTTTATTTCATTAATTAAGAAGGGCAATTAGCTTATTGGAAGTACGGGTATGAGAACGGGAGCCTTGTAGATGATCCACAGGGCGGCCTTTAGACATTGCAGTCTATGAAGGCAAAGTCTGCACGGTCGACAATTTGGGGTCGGTTTCGCAGGTCGATTCATCCTTCAGACTTCGAAGTATCTCGTGGTCAGTCCCCAATGGCGGCTTGAGGAAGTACTTGGTGGTGTCGAGTGGTGATATTTATGTGGTGGACAGACACGAGGAAAGCTTCAAGAGGCGGGAATTCAGAGACTACAGATTGGATCGACAATGTGGGAGATGGGAGGAGGTGAGTAGCTTGGGCGATTTGGCTTTCTTCATTTGCAAGGACTGGTCGTTCACAGTCTCAGTGCGGGAGTTCGACGGGTGCAAGGCGGATTGCATCTACTACACGGATGGGAGCCGTTCCCTGATTGAAACCTTTAATGTGTACAGCTTGCGGAAGGTACCCTCAAGTCGGTGGGCGACTTCCTAGTGGTCGATGTTTTACAATTCCTAGTGCGATATTGGAATGGTCCTTCTTATTGTTGTGAAGTATGGGGACGAGACTATGTGGGACAGATTGGCATGATTAAGACTTTTTGAAGGAAAAAAAAACAAACAGAGAAGAAGGGATGTCATGAGATTATACCCAAGAATGAATTCAAGAAAATACAATTTTATGTCTAGAGAAATTTTGTGCAATGTGCAATGTTTTATTTGAAAGTATAATTCATTTAATGTGATCATGGAACTATTTCTTAATGTTGGGTGTGATAATTTTATCTGATTAAACGAGTGAAATAGTTTATCACAAATTCCAAAGCTATTGGGAAATGTGCGATTTAGTTCATAATGTCTCAACTTTCAATGGTAAAGTCAAATAAGTCATTCGGTATTATCCAAAAATTGTCATTGCCACAATATTGCCTAAAATTGATCTCCAATTCTCCAAGCATGCAAATCATAAAGTAAAATATGACGATACGGCATTAGCACATTTTTTGTTTATTTAGGAAATTAATTGAAGACAGATGAAATTTGGTTAAATCTTGTTCATAATTTTTTTTACACTAAAAAAGTTTTCAAGTTTTAGTGTTTCGTATTTTCTTTTAGTTAAGTCCGTGATGTTTATCATTAACGACAGCTTCAAAAACACACAGGTTTAATTTTTTTTTTTGACCAAATTAAATGAGAAAACACCGAACACCAGAGCTTGAACTTTTCCTATGCTTATAAAGTTAGGAACAATATTTCAATTAAAATAAGTATATATATTTATAGATATATTAATATCTTTTCTAAGTATTTTATGAAAACATTTTGACTTGAAATCTAGGATGAACGGCTCTAGAGGAACTTACCCTATAGGGACTAATTCTCAATTTTTGGAACTTCAAACCTACTTGTGACACTTACCTTGGAATCAACCCTTTCGGTCTACTCCGATTCCAAGGTTTACTTGGGAACTGGCCAATTTGTTTTTTAATTTCAATTTCATTTGGTATTCTTTGAGAGTGTTGCTCAAGACTTTGATTATTTGAATTACATAACGCAAATGCCTAAAAAAAAAACCTCTTGTACCTGCTAGAATCGGAAAAACGTAGCTTGAGTATCCTTGATCCTTTTTTGCGGCTAAGCGACCAACCTATAGGAGGCTTACGAGGTTCGAATGGTTGATTCGCATCAAGGAAAATGTGAAGAAGCAGGCGAAGCAAAACAAAGAGTTAGAAGCACAAAATGCAAAGGTAAAACTTAAAAAAGGAGAGAATGAGGATTTTTCAGTCTGGTTCTATGCCCAAAATTGAATCAAATATTTACAATGAGAATAGGAAGGTGTTTAAAACATGTCGATGGTAATGTTTTTCTTTTCCCTCCAATATTAACGTAACAAACATGGATGAAAGAAATATAAAATAAGATAATAGAGGATGACAAGTAGTTCCGATTACTTTAAGATATGAATTGAAATTATTGTTGAATAAGATAACCTGATATAAATTGAATGTAGAAAAGCATTCCAAATATTTATGGTACATGATAAAGACTCACCTTGGGCAAAACGAGAAAACATTGGATTTTCCAAGAATCATGATCAAAATCGAGATATTCCAATGAAATTCTGTTATTAAAACTAGAAAAATTCCTTTTAATTTTTCTTTTGGGTCAAAAAAGATAACTAAACTTCGTTACTTGAAGTAGTTTCTTCATTATAAAAAACACGGGCCTTAGTAAGCCAATCTCTAAAATTAGGAAGATAGTTGCGTCCAGGTGCCTTGTCTGCAGCTTCATTTGCTTCTCTCGATTGGTGAGCTAGACCCAGATTTTTGAAATAGGCCATCTCCAATTCGCAGGCCCACGAAGCTTGTTCTTGGTCCGTCACCGCCACCACCGCTGCCGCCGCCCTTATCAGGTTCAAAGCTCTCCGACTCCAAAATCAAGTTCAGAGAAGTGCGCGCATCCCCTCGAGGAGAGAGCAAGGGTTTGAATTTGTCCTACCGTGGGAGCACAAACCCCTCTTCGCAACTCTTCCGGTTTGATCCTGCAGACATACGTTACGCTACGATTTCTTCTTCTTCTGCTGGCAACATGTCCGATCGCACGTGCAGAAAACGTATGAGAACTCCCATGGATCCAACCGATGGTCCGACCTTCCTATGGAGATTCTCTCCGTGATTGGCAAGCGGCTCGACACCTGTATGGATGTCCTCCGGTTCCACAGCATCTGCTCTTTGTTCTACTTGATCCACAAGTTCCCAAAGGTACTCGATTCTGGCCAATTCCAAATGGTTGAAATCTGTAGGCAATACACGCTCGATTATTGCGGTACAACCGGAGAACTCTTTCAAGGTGTACAGAAAGTAGTGATGCATCCGGGTAGCGTAGCTTCTGATTTAGATCAGTGTTCGGTTTATTTCACGGTTGAAATTGGGCAATTAGGTTGTTGGAAGTACGGGGATGATAATCGGAGCCATTTAGTTGATGATGGTCCACGGGCTGTGGTTATAGTGACATAGGCAAAGTCTAGGTCGTGGATTACTCCTGGGAGTTTTCGCAGATGGATACATCTTTCAAAGCCATTCTATGGTATTGGCGGGGGTGGCGGCCACCGCCACGCCCCTTCGTGACATCCAGTGGTGTCAGCTGGTGATCTTTACTTAGAGTTAGCGGACAGATTCATTAGCCATGGTGGATAAGGGAGGGATGATAAGACGAGTTTTTTTTTTTTTTTTTGGGTAGTCTATAGATTGGATCAACGGCATGGGAGATGGGAGGAGGTGAGAAGCTAGGGCAATTCAGCTTTCTTTTCTCTGCAACTGCTGCTCGATCGCGGTCTCGGTGCACGAGCTCGATGGGCGGGAGGGGAATTGCATCTACCTCGCAGAGAATCATTTGGCCGGACTATTCTGACTTCCTTATTGGTTTATTCCGTCAATGAAGTAGGGCAATAAGGTTATTGGAAGTATGGGGATAAGACAGACAGTTTTTTTTTTTTTTTATCAGTCTTACTCTATTCCTACTTTAACGCTCACTCTTAGACTTTTGCCCTGCCTTCTTGTAGGACGTGGAACCCACTCCTAAAACTAATTTGTCCCCACTCCAACCCCTCTGAGAATGTGAGAATTCGAACCTCCCACATCTCCCTTCCAAATTGGAAGGGTGGTCACTGGGGGACAGACAGCTTGTCATGCCCCTTTTAGATGCACCTATGTTTGTAGTCTTTGGAATTCGATTCTCATTCTAGATATAAATAGGATTAAATTTTTATTTACAGAAAAAAAAATGTTATTAAGATTACTCTAGAATGAAGTTGAAAAATGCAATTTATATTTTGGAGAACAATACTCACAGTCCCTAAATTTTGTCCTGCATGCAATGTCATATTTGAAAGCTTAATTCATTTAATGTGGTTGTTAAATTATTTCTTGATGTTTAGTGTAGTCATTTTATTGATCAAACAAATGAAAAAATCACCATAAGTTCCCAAGCTATTGCAAAATGTGCGATCTAGTTTCTAATCTCTCAACTTTTAGTAACAAAGTCAAATAAGTTAGTTGGTTTTCAAGTTTTTAAAATCATATTATTGCCCAAAATTTAGCTTATGATCTCCATTTACCTAGTATAGAAAACATAAAGTGAGATATACTTAGATGGAACTATAACAATATGTAAAAAGATGATAAAAAGGTGGCATCATATTTTTTTTTGTTGATCTAGAAAGTAGATTGAAAACCACAATGTTATCCACTGATAAAATTTTCAAGCTTTGGTGTTTCTTATTTTCTTCATTAAATTTAGTTAAATTCGTCTATTTTATTTTTGTAAAAAAAAATCATATTTTTTTGTATGAATAACTGTAGATTTTCAAAGTTTTGACCAAAAAAAAATGTAGAGTTTTAAAGCAAACAGATTTAACTAAATTAAATGAGAAAAAACCAAAGATTAAATTCTTTATATATATATATATATATATTAAATTTAGGAACACTATTTAGATCAAAAATACGTATGAATATTTATAGATATATTGATATCGTTTCCATGTATCTTTATGAAAACACTTAAAATTAGGGGTGAGTGGTTTTAGGGGAACCTATCATTTTGGGACTGTTTATTAGTTTTTGGAACTTGGAACTTATCTATAGATCCTAGTGCCATCCTAAAACCGACCTTGTCGGTCTAGTTCGATTGTAGGGTCTATACAGGAAATGAGCAATTTCTTTTGTATTTTCTATTTTATTTGGTATTCCTCGAGAGTGTTGCTCAAGATGTCTTTGAATTGAGGTTGGTCTAGTCTAGTTTCAAGGTGTACCTTGGACCGGTGCTTGCTCTTAAAATAGGAGGAATATCAACATGATATAACTTTTGTTGACACCTAAAGTTTGGCAATTTAATTTATTTATTTATTGCATAGAAAATTAGGAGGTTAATTTTATTAATTTCATAGCATATAGATTTAGGTTGCATTTATTTTTTATTTGCATTTTTTGCTTTTTATTGAATCGGTGGCGGATGGGTTTAAATTAGTTGGCCAAGCCTATTTTTAAATGATCAGAAATTATCTTTTGAGAAATTAGAAATTCAAATTTTTTTCGAGATATAATGAATTTTTTGGTAGATATGACTAAATATTGCGATTTATCTAGGCAAGATTTAGATTTAGAGAAAAATTTTATTAAAATCTTGAATCCTTATCAATATGGGATAAAATTGGTGAAAAAGTGTTACGGACGTGGATTCGGAAAAAAAATTGAAATCACAAGTCTTTCACCTATAAAAAGGGGGTTCTTGGTTTTTTTAGTGGGTTTGGTTCTCTTTTTCTTTTGGTGGGTAAAAGATAACACAAAAGTGAAAAAGCAAAAAAGAAAAAGGGAGAAGACCCCTGTTCATCTTCTTCCTCTCGTTGCTCCCCCAAATTGACCAACCAACCGATCCGCCCGCCGTCCGTGACTACCCAGCACCCGAGCTTCGTCCCTGCGCCGCCACGGTCGAAACCGGCGCCTCTCCTCCGTCCCAGCACTCGCCGTTCTCCTGCCGCGCCCGCACCGACCGACTGCGCCCACTTCTCCGCCCGACAGATCTGCCCCGATCCACGCAAGCTCTGCCGCCCCTGCTGCCCGAGTTCTCTGCTTCTCCGACAAACCTCCGCCCAGATCTGTGCTTGAAGCCTCTTGCCCAGCAACTAGAGCTTGGTCCCTACTCTTCCGAACCACCGCCGCAGCAGCAACGCCGAGCCCTACCCCTGCTCCGCCCGCGATTGCTCCGCCAGAGAACATACTGGTCGCCGTCCGCGAAGCCGACGCCGGTCGCCATCCGCCCTCACGCATCCTCGCGTCGCTTGCAGCCGCCGGCTCATCTTTGCCGGAGCTCCCTCGCCGGACCGATTGACCCTCTGCTTGGTGACCCCCACGAGCACAAGCCGTGTGTGGGTGGTGAAAAAAAAGCAAAAGAAAAACAAAAAAAGGAAAAAGAAAAATCAATTTAGGTAGTTTTCTTTTATTGTTTACTTTATTTGATTTCTTTTATTTACTCATTTTTTATTTGATGTTTTTTTAGAATTAGTCTTTAAGGTATGATTGAGATTCCAACATGAAAGTGCCCCTCAGATTAGGGATTGACAGTCCGATTTTCGCGCCCGAAATCCGACTCGCAATCCCTTGCAAAAATCGACAATCCGATCTCATGCTCGAGATTCGATTCGCGATTTAATTTTAAAATTAGACAACCAGATCTCATGCGCGAAATATGGTTTGCTAATTTTTTAGTATCGATCTTATTTTGTTTGATTTGATGTCATGGTGTTTAAGTCAATTTTATTTTCGTAAAAAGTAAAAATCCAAAAAAGTTTGAATTAGGATTAAGTTTTGTTTATTATTATTATTATCTTGCATGATTAGAATAGGGATTTTATTTTGAGTCATGAAAAAGAAAAGGAAAAAATGCATTCATTTAAGATGTTAGTTTTTTATTATTATCTGAATTGCATGTTTTAATTTCGAATTTCATAAAAAAAAAATTAGAATTATGGCATTTTTTGCGCGTCATGGCATATTAGAATAAATTGCATGTTTTATTTTAAGTTTAGATTGATTTTTGCATCTTAGGATAGAGCTTGCTAGGTTAAGATAATATCTTAGTTTAAATTATGATTTACTCTGACTTGATCCTTAATATAAGCTAGATAAAATCTTAATCTAGATAGTTATGTTTTGTATTTTCCTTAATTTTGAGTTTCATAAAAATTTGTCTTAGGATAAATTAGTTTCAATTTCTAGAATATATTGCATTTTTAAAATAGAAAATTCATGTGCATGTCATATAGAATTAGACTCACTAAATGCACGTCATTTATGGTTTATTATTAGGTTCATTTAATTAGAAATTGCCCGTCATTAGGATTAGGTCATTTTGGTTAATTTAGATTGCATATTTAATTATTGCACGTTCATTAAAAAAATTCACAAAAACTTTTAATCATTCATATAGTTTAGGACATTTTATCATGCCATATCATTTCATATTAGATTAGAAACATTGTATTGCATATGGACTATATTCTCATTAAAAAGTGAAGGCAAAAATTGAGTGATTGCTTGTTAATTAGAAATCATATCTAAGATTGTTGATATGAATTATGATTTAACAATGCAGATGCTTTCGTTGCTTTGAGGTAAGTCATGCATTATTTTATTTGCTTTCTTGAGTGTTAAATTGGTGGTTTGCGCACTTGTATGATTACCTCACATGTTAGGAAAATGAAATTAATTCAAGTTGTTTGCCAAACATTTTTTCAAAAGATAAAAGAAAATGTACCAAAATGGCGTTAGAGAAATCTAACGTAATCAAGTCCCTGAACTCACAAATCTCTGATTCGTAGGAGTAAGATGATTCTCCCATTATTTTACTTAGGTGTCTAATCGACCTACCATAAACTGATTAGTGGCGACTCCCTTTTTGCATGCTAGATATTTGAATTTAAATTGTTAGTTGGTATGGGCTTGGGAGAGCCCGAGCTAAGTTTAGGCTTAGCAATCCATTAGCCTAATTTTAGGTGGCACACCCGAAAAATTTGGTTGCGACAGCTTGCCGACTCGCTGGGGATCTAGTTGTTGAAACTTTTAGTGGACTTAGGCCAATTTTTCTTTTCTTTTGAAAAAGTTTTTGTTTGGCAGCGAGGATTACAGGTACGTCCCTAACATTTAAGGTGTTAAATGTTTTTGCAGATTGGGAGGTATAAGGGGAACTGTTTGTTAATCCTTGTTTTGTAGGGAGGTGTAGGAATGAATGATTTACTTGCACATATAAAGTGTTGCTTGCTATAAACTGTTGTGCATGCTTTGCATTTACACTACACTTTTGCACACACAACCTACCGCCGGATCTGGGCCGCATAGGATCATTTATGATGGTATTGAGATGGATACCACTCCGACCACATGCTCACGGTACGAGTCGCCCATCTCAATCCCGAAGTTTCTTTCATGGTGTCAAGAGTACCCACCTTGGTCCGCATGCCCGCGACCCGGGTCGGCTCTTTGACCAAGCCGGAGTCATGAGAACCCGACATAGTCCACAAGCCCGTGGCTAGTTCGATCATCCTTGTGGCTTCATCTTGCTAAGCCTTATAGATTAGAAATTGAGCCACTTACCATGCGCATGTCTATGTGATTGCCCCTTATTGGTAAAGTAAGTTTTCTAAATTTTTGCCTTTGCAATTTACTTACTTTATTGCATTATTTTGTCGGTCCATGGCATTAGGATTGTCCTGAGTCTTGATCAATATACAATGGGGATGCCGGACATTCGAATTATTCTCCCTCCAAAGGAAGAGCTTAGCACTTGGTGGGACAAGTTAGACCACGATGCTCGTCAGTTTGTAGAGTCGCATATAGCTTGACTACTTCCACTGCTGCGTATCAACATCCATGGCGGCATCATTCAAGCACTCACCCACTGTTGGTGCCCCAAGACTTCCACTTTTATCTTTGGCGGTAAGCATGAGCTCACTCCCACCTTGGAAGAATATAGCATTGCCCTGGGAAAATCTTTGAAAGCTGAATTGATTAGTCCACCTATTGGAATTGATCCCGTTGTGGCCTTATCTGATTTTGTAAAAATCAAAGAGGACAACATAAGAAAAGTTTTGAAGGCTCACCGCCATACTTGCCCATTATCTTTTCTAAAAGAATGTTTCGAAAATGGTAATTCATTTCAAATGCGTAGGGTTTTCCTTTTAGCTTTCTTTGGGTTCATAATCTTTCCTTACTGCAAGAATGCTATTAACCCTTTGATGGCTCATTAACTTAAGCAAGTGTTGGAAAGGAAAATTTTTGTAAACACCATTCTAGCCGAAACCTTTCTTTCCCTCACTCGATTTAAAGGAGGCAGTGATAAAACCTTCCGTTCTTCTCCCGAGCTTTTGCAAGTTTGGTTTCTTTCTCATATAAAGGGATTTGGTGGTTTAATGAATATACATGATATTAGTGATTCTCATCACCCTATTATAAAATTTGAGAACAACAAAAAACATACACCAGATTACCATTATTCTAGATGGCTAGCTTTCATGAAAAAACCAACTTCCAAGGGTTTCCTATGGCATGCTAAATGGTTCCAAGTTTGTGTGGCGAGACTCACATGTGGAGGTGTTGGCCCAATCCCTCTATTGGGATTCATTGGAGCATTGGAGTATTATCCGACTAGAGTGACTCGTCAGTATCAAGTCGTGCAAGAGCTTCCCTCGGCATTACAAGCAGATCCACTCAAAGTCAGTTTCGTTGATGGAAACCGAGACCATGAAGACTCTATTCTCACTATCAAATCAATGTGGGACATGTGCCATCTACGAAAACTCAAATGGCCCGAGGAAGAGCTGAAGGGTAAAGAAATAAAGTACTATGCATCGACTAAGTACATTCAACAACACAAGATTCCAGAGGAGCTGCTTCCAAAGATACCAGAGGTGCCGCTGAAGATCACCAATCGTGCTGAGAATAAACGCCTCAAAAGAGTTGCTGAAAAAGCTCAGGAGGAGAACAAGCGATTGCGCCGAATGGCGTCCTGAGTGTATATTGATCAAGCTAGATAAAGTGCTTGAATCAATCTTGCTATTTCTAGATTAATGTTAGGAATTTGAGTAATTTATTTTCCTAGTTCATTTGTTTAGGACACTTCAAACTTTTTTACATTGTCAATGTCGGAAAAATCTCATTAATGAATAAAAGTGTTAGACCTTTGTCATGGACTGGTGTACTTCATATGGGATACTTATTTTTGTTCATTTCTCATTAGGTGATAACGGATCCCTCACGTTCGCCCATAATCACACAATTGAGAGCTAGAATGGCCGACCAAACTGAAATGCGTGATCGTATGTCCGCTGTGGAGACTCAACTCCAACAAGTGCTTGCTTCTATACAGCTTATGACCGATCAACTCCAATTCCTCCGAGCGAATCCGACTCCTGCACCTGCTCTCCCCGATATAGTAGTTTCAAAGCCGACAAATAGGGCCCAAATGATTGATGACGACATGCTTGGGTTGGAAGATGACCCACCGTTGATCACCGCCGAAAAGGCTAAGCTTGACAACGTCCCTAAGACGGAGCGAGATGAACGCGTTGCGAAACTCGAGGAGAAAGTGAAGCAATTGCAAGAGTCACAGAGTTCACTGCCGTTCGACTTGTCCGTGTATGAAAAGGTCAAGATGCCAAAGAAGTTTAAAATGCCGGAGTTCGAGAAATACGATGGTACTTCCTGCCCAAAAGCTCATTTGCAGATGTACCACGTACGCATGGCCCAATATATAAAGAATGAGCCCCTAATGATTCAATCATTCCATGCGAGTTTGACTGGGCCTGCTGACAAGGAACTGATGAAATTGTTCGTCAAGACTCTCCCATTTGAGTTTCGCAACCGGATGGCTAGCACGTACGTTGAGAACTTCAACCAACTTATTCCGGTGGGTGAACAGATTGAAGTTGGGCTAAGAGATGGATGGTTCAATGAACCAACCCATCAAGGCAAAAGGTTCACCATGAAGAAAGACCAAGAACCTAGCACGGAAGTCAATGTTGCATATGCACAGTCTGGCAAGCCTCCGATTGTTCTTATCCCTAACAATCAACAAGGCAGAGGCTGACCAACCACGCCTCGACAGTTTGTTAAGAGGCAGTTCACTCCTCTTCCTGGCCTTCTGTCCCAGGTTTTAAAGGTCCTTCAAAAGAAGGAATTGCTGTCTTACGAGCCAAAACGACCTAATGTTGAAAAATTTTCTAACTACAACCCCTCTAAGAAATGCGAGTATCATACGGGGGAAGTTGGACATTCAACTGATGAATGCATGACTTTGAAGCATAAGGTCCAAAACTTATTGGACACCAAGGCGTTTGCCTTCGGTACTGCTCAACCAAATGTCAAGAAGAATCCTCTACCTGAGCATGAGGATATGGTGAATGCCATTGATGAAGGACCTCTGGAAGAAATGAGCCCTCGCCCGCAAGAGTAACTTATTACTTTTGCACATTCCCCTGCGTGGGAATTTTTATTGCTTTCTAGGGATTGTTTTTTGTTTCTTCTTTTTCGCTTTCTTCTTAGGACTTGAATTGCATTTTCCATTCAATAAATTGTAATTGATTGATGAATTTCAATAAAATTACAACCTTTATTTTGAGAGCGTGATAAGGCACACCAAACTAGCCCGGTGATGATATCCTGCTGATAAACAAAAAAAAAAATCCAAGGAGAATTCTGAGGCCTAGGCTTCATCATGCTTTCTCGTGTCAAAATGTTTTTAAAAAATGCTTTTCCAATTGCCTTTTAGAAAAAAAAAAATCTTCCAAAAAAAAAAATGATTTACCCCATTTGCCTTTTTGATCTATCTACATTCTGTTTCAGGGATGGTTTTATGGCATGCAAATGTGTGAAAATGGTCCAATCCAATTCCAGATTCTGGGGGGCAAGTTTGCTCCAAATTATGGTAGTCCATATATAGTGAAGAAGGTGCTTCTTGGAGGTACCTTAATCCTAGTAGAGATGGATGGTCGTGAATTCTTCACTCCTGTTAGTTCTAATGCTGTCAAGAGAAATTACTCATGATTGAATTTGCCATGCTGTGTTTTGAACTACAAGCATTTTTATAATGAATAAATTGCTTTAATGAGTTGCAAGTTCAATTGTTCATATTTGTTGCAAATCTTGCATGTTTTCCTTGATGAATTGTGTGAGATAAATTGAATGTGTCAAATGGGATACTTTGGAATGATGAAAGGCGAACCTTATTCCATACACTGTTTCATACACTAACCATCAGTAAAAAGTGTGTGGAAAAATTCCATGTTCGCAAGGAAAAGAGTGATCTCGCAAAGGGTACGTCAACTGAGGTGACGAGAGGCAATTTCTTTCTCTACCAAAAACACTACAGGTATACCCGTTGTTTAGCCATTTGAGCCCATACACATGAAGAGTTCTTTACATTATCCCTGTCAAGGATCATCCCACATTGGGACAAATTTGAAATGAATGATAGAAATTTTCTTACTCACACTTGCATCAATCTTCAAGTATTGCTTTCGTAATTAACTTGTGTGTTAATTTAAGTGCCTTAGGACGACGAAGATCGGTTCTTTATTTATCCTATACACTTTATCCATTGCATAGCCCACTTGAGCCTATGAATTCATTTCGCATTAAACCCAGTTGGTGATTATCCTCCACACTGGGGCAAGGCAAGAAAAAACAAACCACTCAAGTAGCATGGTTTACAATGCTGATAAAAGATGGAGGCTGTGCAAGTCCAAAGAAAGTAAATGCAAAAAAAATGGGGCATGAAAAAGCAGTGTGCCTGGTAAAAGCAAGGCAAATGCCTAGAAAAGACAAAAAATCAAACTCTTGATATAATGAGTCATATCCCATACAAGGCGGTACTAAAAAAACTCAAATGCTGAGATGTTGCAATCAATGGAGTTGTGATATGAAAAAATTCTCAATGGTGGAGGAGAAAATTGGTGGAGATGTCAAGATGATTACCAACTTTGACCCCCTAAACACTTTTTGAGCCTAATGATCCTTTCGTTTCTCAACCCATGAACCAAGCCTACGTTACATCCCTTGCAAAGTCTCTTCAGATTATGACACTTGAATTAATGTAGAAGTTCGTATGTTTGAAAGCATCGCTTGAAGAAGTGCGTGTAAGACGATTTTTGCCTCATTTCGCATGTTTCTTGACTTGTAAACCCAAAGATGATTGCAGAATATCACTCATTTTTCAATAGCCTCGACTCAAAGAGTCTCCTTTGCTAAGCCGTTGACCAAGCTCACATTACAGTCCCTATTAAAAGACCTCTCAGATTGGTAAGGTCGTACCACTTGCGAGATTGCTCAGACCCTTGTTTGACATGATGATGGTGAGATAGAGTGACTGTCAAGATTCTGCATCAAAGGTCAGGATGAAATGGCCCTTTTTAATGAGGACGAGTGAAAAGTCCTTTCAGACTGAAAGATCTCTCATTTGACATATCCATGACACTCATGTGTTCAGATTGGAATATTCTTTTGAAATCCTCCCCAATAGAAATTAGGTGATGCAAGATTGATAGAAATCATCACGCATGAACCTCTCTTAAATTAATGCATGTTTGTGATTACAAATGCATGTTGCCTCTCCTACGACCATGTTTTGCAGGAGACATGTCCCTGAGGATCAGAGATGTTATCAGGTAAGTATATCTCTATCCATACCTTGAATATTTGTCATTACACAAACATTCCCTTTTTGAATACATTGACACTCGATTGAGTTGTTCTCAAAGATTTTTCTCCAAATTGCAATGTTGGGCGACCGAAGAATGGTTCGGTTCCTAACTAAGCAAAACCTCTGTTTAGGCGACCGTAGAGTGGTACGGGTCCTAAACAACATTTATTGCTCTAACAAGCGACCGTAGAATGGTACGGGTCCTAGACAAAACATTTATTTCCCTATTCGGGCGACCGTAGAATGGTACGGGTCCTGAAAGGTAAATCCCTGTTTAAGCGACCGTAGAATGGTACGGGTCTTAGACAAAACATTTATTTCCCTATTCGGGCGACTGTAGAATGGTACGGGTCCTGAAAGGTAAATCCCCGTTTAAGTGACTGTAGAATGGTACGGGTCTTAGACAAAACATTTATTTCCCTATTCGGGCGACCGTAGAATGATACGGGTCCTGGAAGGTAAATCCCCGTTTAGGCGACCGTAGAATGGTACGGGTCCTAGACAACACCTATTTCCCTATTCAGGCGACCGTAGAATGGTACGGGTCCTGGAAAAAGAATCCTCATTTAGGCGATCGTAGAATGGTACGGGTCCTAAACACAATCAAACACTGTCATACTGAGCGACCGTAGAATGGTATGAGTCCTAGGAAAGCAGTTTCTTTACAAAGCCATGTTACAATTCTGGGCGACCGTAGAATAGTACGGGTCCTGGACTTGTAACACCAATCTATCTTGAGTCATTTTACCCTCCTTGAATGTAAGATATTTCGGGTAGGTTCCTTTGACATTTCAGTCTGGATCTGGATGTCTTAATTCTTGTCGTTGAACATTTCACTTTGGATGTGAATGTTCTTCTCGATCTCAAATGTTTCAATCTATTACCTATTTGACTCTTCAAAGAGCCTGAGTGAGAGTTGGGTACTTGTGGAGTGAATAGGGATTTATCATGTACCTCAAGATGCTTTACCGCACTGACTGGTAAGTAATTGTAGGTACGTTCTTTCCTTTCACATCATGCATTTGCATTAGCATTTCCATGTACCATATAAATTGCATTTTAAAATGGGATTCATTTTCCAAAAAACAATAAAAAAATCAAAATCAAAAATCAAAAATCAAATCATTCAATGCACTGTGCATGGTCAAAATTTAGGTTTCAATTTGTCTTTGAAAGCAACCTCTATGAGCTCACCTTCAAAGAGGGGCAGCTGTTGACACCTAAATTTTGGCAATTTAATTAATTTATTTATTGCATAGAAAATTAGGAGGTTAATTTTATTAATTTCATACCATATAGATTTAGGTTGCATTTATTTTTTATTTGTATTTTTTGCTTTTTATTGAATCGGTGGCGGATGGGTTTAAATTAGTTGGCCAAGCCTATTTTTAAATGATCAGAAATTATCTTGTGAGAAATTAGAAATTCAATTTTTTTCCGAGATATAATGAATATTTTGGTAGATATGACTAAATATTGCGATTTATCTGAGCAAGATTTAGATTTAGAGAAAAAATTTATTAAAATCTTGAATCCTTATCAATATGGGATAAAATTGGTGAAAAAGTGTTACGGATGTGGATTCGGAAAAAAAATTGAAATCACAAGTCTTTCACCTATAGTCGTATTTTTGCCTTGGTCATGGATTGCTCTTAAGTCAGGACTTAAACTTCCTTTGATGTCTCGAATCTATCAATGTTATGCTACGTCTTATAATTGTCATTTACACTTCGTCCACTAAAAACCTCAATCATCCTATGAATGGTTTCATGGGCAACCTTTATGGTCAACGTACTTATTTACAATGAAAAGTGGAAGGTGTTTAAAACATGTTGATGGTAATGTTGTTTTTTCTCCGATATTTACAGAACAAAAATGGATGAAAAAATATTTTAAATAAGGTAACGGAGGATGACAAGTTGTTGTTTCAATTACTTTAAAAAATGAACCGAAATTATTGTCAAATAAGATAATTTAATATAAATTGAATTTAGAAAATTCCCTAGATTTTTATGGTATATGATAAGTCACCTCAGCACTTAAGGGGGAAAGATGGGATTTTTCAAGATTCACCATCAAAATTGAACAAAAAAATTTAAAAGATATTCAAATGGAATTACTTTATTAAAATTGAAAAACAAAAGGTTCCCTTTAATTTTTTTTTTTTTTGGGTGGTTGGAAAAAGATAACTAAACTTTATTAGTCAAAGTAGTTTCTCCATTGAAAATAGGGAAAATCTCAACTAAGGACTTGAAGTGAAGCCATTTTCTCATAAAAGGACCTAAAGTGAACACTATCTCAAATAAGGACCTTGAGTGACTAACTTACTCTCAATTAAGGACCTAAACTTCTAATTTTATTCACAACGAGGGGTACTTTTGTCCAAGAACATTGTTGTTTATTTTTTGTCTCTCTCTTTCTTCTTTTTTCTTTCTTCATCTTTCTCACTCTCTACATCACCTCCATTATCCGCCCCCTCCATCGCTCTTTGTGTCATCTTGTTGTATGACTAAGATTGTGTTTTCTTTAACATGAACCATTACAACGTAGTCTAACTTGTTGAAAATTTTAAATTTCGCTCCTCAAAATGGTTTGTAGACAATTCCACAAAGCCGAAATGAGCTTTCAAAAGAAAGTTCTTTTTATTCCAACATTCATCACAAATTCTAATCTCAAAGCCATAATATGAATCTACTTTTGCTTAGACTCAACTTCTTGTCCAACTCCCAAGCTATGCAACTAATCCCTTTGGGACGTATTTCTCTCACCTCGAGGGTGCATCAAACTCCACTTATTCCGGGACTTCCGCTAACCCAACAACTGCAATATTTTGTGCTATTTTTGGTCCTGCTTGCCAAAAACAGAGTAGCAATATCCAAGCATTGCTAGATCGTCTTGTTTGACTAACTTATGCCTCTATTCAATTAACACTTGGTGATCAACAATTTCATGCCAAAGAATAATTTTGTTGCAACTGGCGACTATTTCAACCTTGGCAAGAGTTTGCTTCATCAATTTCAAATTTGGGTTTGCCTCTCTTGCGTAAATTCAATCTCTCAAAGATCCCCCTTCCCCTTTGCAATGCCAATGGCTCCTTTCAATAATCCCTAGTCTGGAGAGACCCACTCACACTCTTACCATTCTCATCGACACAGCTCTTCTCCTCAATCGATACCCCATCTTGAGATTGATCATTAGTCGTATTTGACATCATTAACTGTAGAAACTGTTGTACTTTGTTGCCCCATTGCCACCATTGACAAGTCCTATTTGAGCTCTTAACCTCATCGACCGCTGCCCCTGATAGAAAATTCAACATTGTCGTCGTCAAATGGAGGTCAATCTGAGCTTTAGGCTAAGCACAAGCAAGTCGAGATTTGATACATCTTGAAGAACTGAGGATTTTAGCATCCGAGAAGGTGGCCAGTAGCAAATAACTCTAATCCAACTTCTTGTCACTAGGACCAACTAGGTGATGACATGAAGCTCACGAGGTCACTAGTAGGGGCCCTGATTATGGTGTTGAAGAAGGAGGCAATGTAGAGCGAAGGAGGAGGTGTGAGGAAGATGAAGAAAGAAAAAAAAATTAAAGAAAAAATGTTCTTGGACAAAAATACCCCAAGCTATAAATAAGATTGAAAGTTTGGGTCCTTATTTGAGACAAAATTAGCTACTTTGGGTCCTTATTTGATATAATGTCCACTTTGGGTCCTTTTTTGAGAAAATGAACCCACTTCGGGCCCTTATTTGAGATTTTCCCTTCAAAATATCATAGGCCTCGGAAACAATGAGTTCCCACTAAGTACTAGGGGATCAGAAAGGAACATGATGGTAGTCGCATCTATCAACTTGGCAACCCAGTCCGCGACTTGATTTGTATCTCTCAAACAGTGGTCTAGACTTAGATTTTTGAAACAGGCAGGCCGTGAAGCTGGTTCTTGGCCCGTGCTATCACCGCCACCGCCCTTGCAAGGTCATTTCAAGCTATCTGACTCCAAAACTTAAGTTGAGAGAGAAGCGCCCGCACTGCCTCAAGGAGAGCGCGGGGGTTTCACTCTGTCCCACCCGTGGAAGCACCAACCCTCTTCGCAACTCTTTCGGTTTGATCTCTGCAGTGACGATGTCTTCTCCTTCTTCTTCTTCCCCAACATCTGCCATTGCTTGTGCAAAAAACGCGGGAGAGCTCACACGGAGGAGGGAACCAGGAAGCGTTCTGCTGCTGGAGATTCTCTCCACGATAGGGTATCGGCTCCACACTTGCATGGACGTCCTCCGGTTCCACAGCGTCTGCTCTTCGTTCCGCTCCTTGATTTCCCCCCGCCTCGCCACAATGCCCCACGGTTCCCCTTTCGAAGCCCTCAAAAGCCGTGGTCCGCCCTCTTCCTCAAAAAGAGCAGAGTCTATACCTTCGAGACACCTGGTGGAGCTGCTGCCTCCAGTCGCACGCAGTTGCTGCTGAAGCTCGAGGAGATGGAGCTTGGGCATATGCGGATGCTAAGCCTATCCTCACGGTGGCAGATCGCGTCCTTGACCCTCAAGTTCCCAGAGATGCTCGATTCTCTCCAGTACCAAATCGTCGAAATCTGTGCAGAATAGACGCTCGATTATAGAAGGGGAGGCCTCGATCAAGAAAGGCGATTTGATCTATATGAAGTTGGGCTGAAAGCAGTGATGCATCCGGATTGTTGTGTATGGTCTGATCTAGATCAGTTCTCGGTTTATTTCATTAATGAAGAAGGGCAATTAGCTTATTGGAAGTACGGGTATGAGAACGGGAGACTTGTAGATGATCCACTGGGTGGCCTTTATGTAGACATTGCAGTTTATGAAGGCAAAGTCTGCACGGTCGACCATTTGGGGTCTGTTTCGCAGGTCGATTCATCCTTCAGACTTCGAGGTATCTGGTCGTCAGTCCCCTACGGTGGCTTGAGGAAGTACTTGGTGGTGTCGAGTGATGATCTTTATGTGGTGGACAGATATGAAAAAAGCTTCGAGACGCGGGAATTCAGAGCCTACAGATTGGATCGACAATGTGGGAGATGGGAGGAGGTGGTGGCTTGGGCGATTCAGCTTTCTTCATTTGCAAGGACCGGTCGTTCGCAGTCACGGTGCGGGAGTTCGACGGGTGCAAGGCGGATTGCATCTACTACGCGGACAATAGCCGTCCCTGATTGAAACCTTTGATGTGTACAGCTTGCGGAAGGTACCCTCAAGTCGGAGGTCGACTTCCTAGTGGTCGATTCTTACCTGTTTTACAATTCCTAGTGCGATATTGGAACGGTCCTTCTTATTGTTGGGAAGTACGGGGATGAGACTATATAGGACAGCTTGGCATAATTAAGACTTCTATCTTTAAGGGGAAAAAAATAGAGAGAAGAAAGGATATCATAAGACTATACTCTCGAAAGAATTCGAGAAAATACAATTTTATGTCTAGAAAAATTTTGTGCAATGTGTAATGTTTTACAATCCCTCCGTATTACCTGGGTCTTGATTGTCATATTCTACCCCCACCTTTGGGCAAAAGGTACCCGTTGTGGCCCCACATGCAATTAGAGTTGACTCTAATACTACCTATAAAGACTCGGAGTTGGCTCTAATATCACTTATAAAGACTCGGGGCTTATCACTGTGTAATATTGTCCGCTTTGGACCAAGGCTCACATGGCTTTAAAACATATTACACTGAGTCAAGATCCCAAGCTTCATCAATTAATCCAGAACTCCCTCCCAGGCGACGTGGGACAAGAGATGTGCGCTTAACCTCACTTGTGTACTGCCAAGGCGTTGCACTAGATTGTCCATCTGTACTTCCCGAATATGGTCGTCACACCACAAGTTCCCGAAGGTACTTGATTGAAATCTGTAGGCAATACACGCTCAATTATCACGGCACAACCGGAGGCCTCTTTCAAGGTGTACGGAAAGTAGTGATGCATCTGGATAGCGTAGGTTCCGATTTAGATCAGGGTTCCGTTTATTTTATCCATGAAGTTGGGCAATTAGGCTGTTGGAAGTACCAGGATGAGAATTGGAGCCATTTAGTTGATGATGGTCCACGGGGCCGTGGTTACAGCGACATGTAGTGTATGAAGGCAAAGTCTGGGTCGTGGAATACTCCGGGGAGTTTTGCATATGGATACATCTTTCAGACTTCGAAGTTTCTCATTGCCATTCTACGGCATTGGCAGTGGCTGTCACCGCCGCCACGGCTCTTCGAAGCATTTGGAGGTGTCAGGTGGTGATATTTACTTAACAGATTATTAGCCATGTGGATACGGGAGTGATGATAAGACGAGTTTTTTTGTGGTCTATAGATTGGATCAACGACGTGGGAGATGGGAGGAGGTGAGAAGCTTGGGCAATTCGGCTTTCTTTCTCTGTAACCACTGCTCGTTCGCGGTCTCGGCGCGTGAGGTTGACGGGCGCGACGCTAATTGCATCTACCACGCGGAGAATCGTTACTCGAACTTTGACGTGTTCAACTTGGCGAGTCGTAGGCTCAAGTGGCCGGACTATTCTGATTTCCTTATTGGTTTATTCCGTTGATGAAGAAGGGCGATAAGGTTATTGGAAGTATGGGGATGAGACAGACAGCTTGTCATGCCCCTTTTAAATGCACTTATGTTTGTCGTCTTTGGAATTCGGCTCTCATTCTAGATATAACAAAGATTAAATTTTTATTTTTAGGAAAAAGAAACAATGTTATTAAGATTACTCTAGAATGAAGTCGAAAAATGCAAATAATATTTAGGGAAATGATACTCGCGGTCCCTAAATTTTGTCTTGCATGCAATGTCATATTTAAAAGCTTCATATGTCTAATGTGGTTGTTAAATTATCTCTTGGTGTTCAGTATAGTGAGTCATTTTATTGATCAAACGAATGAAAAAGTCACGACAAGTTCCCAAACTATTGCGAAATGTGCGATCTAGTTTCTAATCTCTTAATTTTGAGTAACAAAGTCAAATAAGTTAAGTCAGTATTATTCTCAAGTCTTTAAAATAATAATATTGGCCAAAATATAGCTTATGTTCTCCATTTCTCTAGCTATAGAAAACATAAAGTGAAATATACTTATATGGAACTATAACAATATGTAAAAAGATGATAAAAAGGTAGCATCATATTTTTGTTGATCTAGGATATGGACTGAAAACCACGATTTTGTGCACTAACAAAATTTTCAAGCTTAGGTGTTTTGTATTTTCTTCATTAAATTTAGTGAAGTCTATGCGTTAAATTTTCGTAAAAATATCATATTTCTTTGAATGAATAACTGTAGAGTTTCAAAGCACACAGATTCAACTAGATTAAATGAGAAAATGCCAAAGATTGTATATATATATATATAATTTAGGAACAATATTTAGATTAAAATAAATATGAATGTCTATAGATATATTGATATTGTTTCCACCTATCTTCATGAAAACACTTAAACTTAAACTTAGAACCTATCTATAGATCCTAGTATTGTCCTAGAACCGACTTTGTCAGTCTGGTCTAGCTTTGGGGTCTTTATGAGAAACGACCAATTTCTTTTTTATTTTCTATTTCATTTGGTATTCCTTGAGAGTGTTACTCAAGACGTCGATTCTTCGAATTAAGGTCAATCTAGTCCAATTTCAAGGTATACCTTGGATTGGTACTTGCTCTTACATGAATATCAACATGATATAACTTTAAATAAAGTTTAATTTATTATCATTCTTCCTTTATTTACACACTAGCGGTCTCAGAACATATCACACCCTAGAAATTATTAGCTAGGATAGCTCTATAAAGTTAGTAAGACATTTTCTTTTTTAGATGTGTTCAATTAGTAATTTTTTTTAATGCTAAGCGTCCTAAAAATCGATTTTTTAACTTGACCTAGGACCATAAGGTTGTACTTGGTAACTTTTCTATTTTCAGAAATAATTTTTGTTAAAGTTTTTTTTTTAATTTTTGTTACCGGGAATAAAAAAATAGATTTTTTTTACTTCTTATGTTTGTTCTAAATGTATTCCCTATCCACTTTTTTTTTTTATTTCAGGGAATAGAAAAATTAGCTGATATCATCAAGTGGATTTCTGTACTTTTTCTGTTCTATGGAGCAAAAGATAAAAAACATAGAAAAATAGAATGAATATCAAATATACCTAAGACAAACACATGAAACCTCTGAATTGCAGTGACAACGTTGGGTTGGGCTTTTTTCTGTAATGGGTCTGAGCCTGAGCTCATTTCAGTAACGATAATTCGTCCGCACCGTCTGTCCTTTGCTTTTCCTTGATTGGAGATAAGAAGATTCTTCTCCTTTTCAGCTTTTTCAGTTTCGATTCGTTCAGTTGCTCCTCACCCTACCCAGTTCAGACCAGTCTTCTCAACTTTGCTTCGGGAACTCTTGGACGGTCGCCCCCAAACGTTAATGCAATCACCCATTGGATGGTAGTGGTTTCTCGATGTCTTCCTTTGATTAAGCTGAAAATGCCTTCTTTTTTGTCATCCTCCAATTTGGCGAATCGAGTGTCGTTTCCCTGCTTGTTTGAATGAACGAGCCAATGGACATGCAAGACATAACTTTACGATACTATTGAACTTTCGGCTGTGGAGATTAGTGGCTCACATGTGGAAATTCAACCCATGTCGTGATTAGCAATCCTCGGTATATTGTTAGTCGAAGTATTGGAAATTTATGCTTTGTGAGAGACATGTCACATGTCCTTAAATTGAGATTTTTCTGGCATTCCTTTTAGTTTTTAAATTGAATTTGCTGACGCACCTGGTGGGATAAGGCTTGGCTTGATGTTTGTTTCGTTGTTAGTTCGAACTGAGTCGACATGATTCTGATAGGTGTTTGAAATGAATTGTTTCTGTACTCTAAAATGTGTGTAGGTCGTCAGGAATGGTTTTCTTGTTCTGGTCTCCAGCTTCTGCAGAACAACAGAAGCAATGCATTAATAAGTAAGATTAACTCCGATTCTTTTTTTTTTTTTTTTTCTGTCTATTGTGCTTTTAAAAGATCCAAGACCTATGTTTTTTTTTCACATGAGTGGAAACTAAATTTACTTGTGTCAATTTACCCATTTATGATAGCGTGTAATGTATGGATTACCCAGGTCTAGTCCTTTCAACTACAATGCTAAATACAGAGGGGCGATGGTGAAGGTTGCATCGATCCTCAAGGAGGATGGTGAACTCTACAAGGATGGGTTCTTACTCAACCACGCCCGTGTTTTAGTTGGTTCCGATCGTGATACCTATGAAGAAGGCAAGAATGCTCTTCAGAATTGGAGGCATGTACATATGTTCCTTGTAGGTGAAGCTTCATGCAGGTTTACATTCCTATCCTGAAACTCGATTGCACTTATAGGCATTTTGGGTTGAACTGGGCATTTGTTGATTCTAAGACTCAAGTTCAGAATGGGGTGAAGTTTTGCATTTGTGTCAAGGAATTTCTGCCTTGGCTTGTGATGCCTCTTGAAGTGGTCTTTGTAAATGAAAGCCAGAAGTCTTAAGAAGGGTGTGGCTTGGTGGTACACTTAAAGGTCACCTGCTGGTTCGTAACTTCCCTTGACCTCAAGTACAACATCATCTTGTGGCTTCCCGGCTATGATGATTTTTTGTAGTGATGCTGATGATGAATACTAGTTATTACACTTTGTTGACACGTATTTTTAAACAAAAACAAAAACAAAAAAGGAAGAGAAAAACGCTTAGGGGTCGGGTCGGACTGGATCCGGCCTTAGCCCGGCGGCCCGCCCCTCTTTCTTTTTTCCTTTTGCCCCCGCGCTAGGCCCAGCCCAGCCTCCTTTTCTCCCTCACGCGGCCCACCCCAGCCTCTTCTTCCTGGCCATCCCTTCGCGCGCGACTTGCGGAGGAAGAAAAGAAAAGACAGCAGGGAGAACGGAGAAAGAAGACGAGAGGGAGGAGGAACCTCCAGAACGTACAGCCGTCGCCGGTGAGCCGCCCAACCGACGCCGACCGCCGCTGTTTCCCCGGAACCCAGGTAGGCATTCCGTCGAACACTTGGTGCGCGTTTTTTTTTGGGACCGAACTAGGCGGACGCCCCCCCGCCGCCCCCCCCGGCCGTCATCAGAGCTCAGCCGGTCAGAAGACGCCGGAGCTGACGTTGCTGCCTGTCCGCGTCACGCTCGTCGCCGTCTGCCATCGTCCGCCGTCGTCCCCGCTGTCGGCGCCACCCACCTACCGAAACCCCAGCTGCCGTCTCCGCCACAAACCGTCGGGGACGTGGGTCTTGACTGAGTAGCGAGGTGCCGCTCGTCGAGGAGGTCTCGGGATGAACCGGGTGCGCGGCCCGCCTTCCCCCCTGCAAGCGGCGTCCCTTGCCGGCGCCGCTGCCCTCACGGTAGACAAGCGGCCGCGAAGGAGGGATGAATCGGGTCAGCCTGTGGATCGGGCTGACCCGGCTCGTTCGATTCTCGAGTAGGGTTTTTGTACTAATGGGCCTGTCATGGTGGACCCTCTGATTTTGGGCTTTAGTTGGGCCTTTTTTTTAAATCAAATCCTGCTGGGTTGGGCCAAAACTTAAAATGTTGGGTTGGATCTTCCTTCCGTGCCGGGCTCGCGCCTCAAGCCCGTTCCGGGCCCTTGATTTCTGCGACCTGGGTCGGTCCTGACCCGGGTCGTTTTTATATTATTATATCATTATAATGATATTTTAATAAATAAAAAAATATTTTTTTAATTTAAAAAAATTTAAAAAATTTCGAAAATTAAAAAATATAGGGTTTGGTTAGAAATTGTCATGTCTTGCTTTTTTAGTGTAATTAAGCATTTATTTGCTCGTATATTGATTATATCGCATGTTTAATTTGCATATTTTATTATGTTTAATTGTACGTACTAAAGTTTATTCTAATTAAGATTTTGATTGCGAATTGTTACTTTAATGATTGCGTACTCGCATGATCACCTTACATGTTAGTGCATATGTATAAAATCAATTCAAATTGCCTATAAAAATCTTTTCTTTTAAAATGAATAAGATTAGATATCGAAATGGCACTAATTGTTTAATTAGTGTAATTAAGTCCCTGATTCTAAATTCTCTAGAAGTGAGATACACTCTCTTACCTTAATTGGTTTCTAGTCAATCCCAATATGATATAATATAAAATTGACAATTCTTAAAACTTGTCAAATTTGCATAATTAAGTCTCTTCGTTAGCATTGTTAATTTGTCTAACAAACAATGCTGATGTGACATTTTTAAATTAATTTCTCTCCTATGTGGCATTTTTTTTTCCTTTAAATCACATTTAGATAATGTTAAAAAACTACAAAAAGCTAAATTAATTTAAAAAACAAGACTGACAAAAAAGGAAAAAATAAAATGAAAGGGTAGGGACTCACTTGTGGCCTCTGTTGCCCATCGCCAGAGGCGCCGGCAACCTTCGTTGGCCTCAAGTGAGAGCCTAAATGTACTTAGGGCCTGTTTAGTAACCATTCAAATAGTGCCATATTTTGATTTTTTTTGTTTCCAGAGAGTAGTTTTGAAACAGAATCGTGTTTGGTAAAATTTTTGTTCCTAACAACAAATTTCTAATTTTTTTTGTTAGCTTTTCGAATAATCTTTTCTTTTAAAAATTGGAAAGTCCTTAAAAATTAAAACCCAAAATTGGACAAGCCTTTAGGGATTTACAATAGGCGCCTTGTTTTGAATTGTTTTTTTTTTCTTTTTTTCTTTTTAGTTTTAAGATGGTTAGGGCAAAACCTATAATTCTTCAATAGGTTGTTATAGTGTTAGTTAACACTTTAAGTTAGGTACCGAAATTGTATTACTTAGGTACTGAGATGGCATTACTCTTAGGCCTAACGTAATCAAGTGCCTGAGTCTTACACAAATAGTAAGATATCCTCCCATATCTTAGTCGGTTTCATGTCAACCTAAAGTGGCTAGTGACGACTCCTTACTTAAAAATTCATGCATGATTAATTGAATGAAAACTAAATGTCAAAATGTCACACGAGGTACGGATTAGAGCCAAGTTAATGAAAGGCCATGAGCTTAGAGTTTACAATGCTCATAAACCTAATTCCCTCTTCCTAGGTCGCGACAAGCACTATAGCTTAACACTACTACAATCAAATTGATCTCGACATAACCCCTAAGATTATCTACTGCTTCATTAAGCATCACTTAAGAATCAACATTAATGTAGGGGTGTCAATTTTATATCATATCATCGTATTTTGGTTGTTATCAAAACTGTTTTAATATTGTAGTGTGTTTGAGCGTGATGTGCTGAAATTAATTGCTTTGGACTTTCTTCTTACTTTTTATTGCATGGGGGAGAAGATTTATTATTATTTTTTTAAACATTAGTGTTATAAACTGATGCATTTATATACTAATACTTGTTCTGCTAGTTTTTGCTAGTCTTCCACCTTTACCTCATGGTGTACCTACACTTTGGGGTAATCTTTGTTGATGGGGCCGAGATGGAAGGGAAATGGTGCAGAGGTCAGAGCACAAGCCGATCCAATGTCCGAGATTATATCACGGCTCAAGTCATCTTTAATTGAGTCCAATGCTCATGGTTTGCTCTCAGGTTGCTCTGTTCTTCTTGCGATAGAGGCAGTTCAAAGTGATCTTCTAAATCGGGCATGTTTTGGCCAACTGGTAGTCACAACGGAGAAGGATAGACAATGGTTTCAATTGAGCATGGAGGAAGCCTTTTACCTTTGCTATAACCTGAAATGCCTCAGGATTCACGGTGATGATAACTGTCGAAAAACCGATGAAGAGCTATGGGAATACATGACGAACAAGAAACCTACGTTCCCCGAATTTTTCAAAGCTTATGCTCATCTTCGGACGAAAAATTGGGTGGTAAGGTCGGGATCTCAGTATGGCGTAGAATATGTTGCGTACCGGCACCATCCGTCTCTTGTCCATTCTGAATATGCTGTGCTCATTTCAACAGAGGGGGACAGTGGCAAGAATGGGCGACTGAGGGTATGGTCGGATGTTCATTGTGCGGTCCGTCTTTGCGGGAGCGTAGCAAAAGCACTCCTGATGCTTAACATCAGCAAGTGTGGTCATGGCGATGCATCTCCTTTGTGCATTACTCGCTACTCTGTAGAAGAGCGAGTCGTAGCAAGATGGAGTCCGAAAGATTGTCGCGAAGATCATTCGATCATCGTAAATGGCAATTGACCCAGTAGAGAATTTCTTTTTTCTCTTTTTTTTGTCCTTTTGTTTTTTTGTTTTCTAGGAAATGATATGAAGACAATGGCAAAAACCATGCGAATCATTTTGTGATTATTAAGGAACACAAATACTAAACTTAGGAAATATAATTTAATCTGGTTTGATATTCAAAACCTAAGTGAAGATCTAGTGCAAATTATCTCTTTCAACACCAGATGGACTCCTTGACTGATGTTCTTCGATTATTGTTCAAAGTAATTTGATTGTCTTTGGATACTTGTCTACTATATTCTAGATAATGTTGAGTTTCCTCTGCCTTTTATATCTCCTCTCCTATCTTTAATGAATGTTTAAGTATGCATTCTAAACTTCCATTGGATCTTCGTCGGAAGTATTTGATCCTTATAGTCGTGTTTATGCCTCGGTCATGGATTGCTCTTGACTCAAGACTTAAACTTCCTTTCATGTCTCGAATTTATCAGTGTTTTGCTACGTCTTATAATTATTATTTATACTCCGTCCACTAAGAACCACCTCAATCATCCTATGAATGGTTTCGCGGGCAACCTTTATGATCAATGTACTTATTTACAATGAAAAGTGGAAGGTGTTTAAAACATGTTGATGGTAACATTGTTTTTTCTTCGATATTTACATAACAAAAATGGATGAAAAAATATTTGAAATAAGGTAATGAAGGATGACAAGTTGTTGTTTCGATTACTTTAAAAAATGTATTGAAATTATTGTCAGATGAGATAATTTAATATAAATTCAATTTAGAAAACATCCTAGATATTTATGGCATATGATAACTCCCTCGGCACTTAAAGGGGAAAGATGGGATTTTTCAAGATTCAAGATCAAATTGATCAGAAAAATCTAAAAGATATTCAAATGGAATTACTTTATTAAAATTGAAAAACAAAAGGTTTCTTTTAATTTTTTTCTTTTTGGTGTTGGAAAATATAACTAAACTTTATTAGTGAAAGTAGTTTCTCCGTTGAAAATAACATAGGCCTTGGAAACAATGAGGTCCTATTAAGTACAAGGGATCAGAAAACCAGTCTCTAGGAACATGATGGTAGTTGCGTCTATCGACTTGGCAACCTAGTCCGTGACTTGATTTGTATCTCTCAAACGGTGGTCTAGACCTAGATTTTCGAAATGGGCAGGCCCGTGAAGCTGGTTCTTGGCCCGTGCTGTCACCGCCACCGCCCTTGCAAGGTCGGTTCAAGCTATTTGACTCCAAAACTTAAGTTGAGAGAGAAGCGCCTGCACCGCCTCAAGGAGAGTGCGGGGGTTTCACTCTGTCCCAACCGTGGAAGCACAAACCCTCTTCGCAACTCTTTCGGTTTGATCTCTGTAGTGACGATGTCTTCTCCTTCTTCTTCCCCAACATCTGCCATTGCTTGTGCAAAAAAACGCGGGAGAGCTCACATGGAGGAGGGAACCAGGAACCGTTCTGCTGCTAGAGATTCTCTCCATGATAGGGTATCGGCTCCACACTTGCATGGACGTCCTCTGGTACCACAGTGTCTGCTCTTCGTTCCGCTCCTTGATTCTCCCCCGCCTCGCCGCAATGACCCACGGTTTCCCTTCTGAATCCCTCAAAAGTTGTGGTCCGCGCTCTTCCTCAAAAAGAGCACAGTCTATACCCTCGAGACACCCAGTGGAGCTGCTGCCTCCGGTCGCACGTGGTGGCTGCTGAAGCTCGAGGAAATGGAGCTTGGGCACATGCGGATGCTAAGCCTATCCTCATGGCGGCAGATCGCGTCCTTGCCCCGCAAGTTCCCAGAGATGCTCGATTCTCTCCAGTACCAAATCGTCGAAATCTGTGGAGAATAGACGTTCAATTAAGGAAGGGGAGGCCTCGATCAAGAAAGGCGGTTTAATCTATATGACGTTGGGCTGAAAGCAGTGATGCATCCGGATTGTTGTGTATGGTCTGATCTAGATCAATTCTCGGTTTATTTCATTAATAAAGAAGGGCAATTAGCTTATCGGAAGTAGGGGATGAGAACGGGAGACTTATAGATGATCCACTGGGCGGCCTTTATGTAGACATTGCAGTCTATGAAGGCAAAGTTTGCACGGTCGACCATTTGGGGTCTGTTTCGCAGGTCGATTCATCCTTCAGACTTCGAGGTATCTGGTCGTCAGTCCCCTACGGTGGCTTGAGAAAGTACTTGGTGGTGTTGAGTGATGATCTTTATGTGGTGGACAGATATGAGAAAAGCTTCGAGACGCGGGAATTCAGAGCCTACAGATTGGATCGACAATGTGGGAGATGGGAGGAGGTGAGTGGCTTGGGCGATTCAGCTTTCTTGATTTGCAAGGACTGGTCGTTCGCAGTCTCGGTGCGGGAGTTCGACGGGTGCAATGCGGATTGCATCTATCACGCGGATGGGAGTCGTTCCATGATTGAAACCTTTGATGTGTACTGCTTGCGGAAGGTACTCTCAAGTCGGAGGGCGACTTCCCTGTGGTCGATTCTAATCTGTTTTACAATTCCTAGAGCGCTATTGGAATGATCCTTATTGTTGGGAAGTATGGGGATGAGACTATGTGGGACAGCTCCGCATGATTAAGACTTCTATTTTTAAGGGGGAAAAAAAGAGAGAGAAGAAAGGGTGTTATAAGATTATACTCTCAAATGAATTTGAGAAAATACAATTTTATGTCGAGAAATTTTGTGTAAAGTGTTGCGAAAAACAAACAATAAGTTAACAAAATAATGAAATAAATCGAACACCAGATTTACGTGATTCAGTTGTAGTGACTTATGTTCACAAGGCGATCAGTAACAAATTCTACTATAGATCAAGTGATACAATAAAGATTACACACTCGAGTCACTCAAACATTCTCACTATTTTCCAAACTCCAATTACACTCAATATCTCGTGTAATGTTTAGCTTCAATAATTTCTCACGAAATAATCTCTTAATATATGTAAATTTTTTACCACAAAATTTAATCGACTTGAACACTAATTCTTTTTTGATGTAATTCATGAATAAGCTTTGTCGCACAAACCCGCTGTCAAGCACCCAAGCTATCAACATCACTTACAAATTGTGCACCCACGGCACTTCTAGCTTTTCACGTCAACTACGGCACGAAGATTTGCTGCACTTCGATCAACAACCGCGCTTTCGATTTCCAGTAATATACGAAACCGAACCTTGACCGAATCAAGGTCCACTTCAAAAGTGCGCCTGGACTTCTCAATTTGAGGCCAAAGACTCCAAATCTTATCCAGAAATTTGCTGAAGAATCCAATTAAAATCCACTTTCCATTCTTGACTTTGACTTTCCATTCTTGACTTTTTACCAAAGTCCACAACTTCCTATTTTTATAATTAATTTATTGATTTCCGAAATTTAGATTAATTTATTTGGCAGATGTGATTAGAAGGAAAAAAATTTCATGTGATTACAAGAAAAAAGAAGTGAGCATTAAAGGATTAAATCAAAATGACTATAATTGGACGGATGTGGAAGAATTGAAAATACACATAAATTTGACTGCAGCCAATCCCTCTCGGTCTTTTCTTTTCCTCTTTCTCTGTCTCTTTCCGAACACCTTTTCTCCTTTTCTCTTAATCTCTTCTTGATCGAAATAATTGCATGACAATTTTTTATATAATATTAGAATAACAATATATTTTGAACTATAAAAAATCAAATCACAAATAATTATAAATTATTGTGAAACCCACATTTTCAAAAATTTATGATTCATAATAAATTATTATTCTCATAGTACCTAAAGAACTATTATGCTAGTAAAACCCATCTATCAATCATGATTTGAAAGGAAAGAAAAACAAAATCAGGGAAAATAATTAATTATAAACTAAAAAAACATTAGGGAGATCTAGAAAAAAAAAAAATCCCCAAACCGTCCCCAACTTTCCATTACTAAAATTAATTTAATTCTTTTTCTTATCTTGCAAACCAAACAATGCGTCTCGAACATTATTGAGGAAACAGATGTGGGTGGAGATGCGGTTGGTAATCATCGGTGACCTTCCATCCATGCAACATACTCACTTCGAAAAGTGCCCTCTGCACTCCCTCATATCGGAATGGCGAGCCTTTTCAAAACTCCCTTTTAGGTATCGCACGCGCGAGGGCTCCACTCGGTTGACAATGAGCAACGCCGTCTGTCGTGCGCTTCTCTTGCCATCCATCATCTGGACGAGCCTGCGCAGGCACCTTTCTCTGGACGCTTTAGTCCTCCGAAAGGATCGGGATGCAGATCTTGGACCACCAAACGGCTTCGTCGGGAAGTTGCAAGTATGAGCCGACCCCCTGACTTTTGTTGGATCCACATACGGAGACTCCGGCGGCGGCGAGTCAGGCATGGAGGTGACCAGGGAAGGACTCGGGAGCAGCACCGGAGCCTCCTGGAAAGCTCAAAGACACGTCAAAATGAATGCATGTGTGTGTATATATAATTTGGTTTGGGTGGTTTGGCGCTCCTTGGAATCGGGGACTGGACAAAAAATCACCGTTTCCAATTTTATGAAACTGAAAACAAACTAACGCTCCTAGGAGTCTAACCATATTACCGACCCAATTTAGGTGATTCCGGTTTGGTTAGTCTATTTTGCTCACTTATCTCATGTTTCGCAGTCCCATGACCGAGACCAATCAATTAAAATCGTAATATAAATGGTATCAAATTAAGAATCAAACTGTATGTGAACGAGAGATGTTTTTCCTATCGGCTGAGCATAGGCCATTTGCATAAAGCCTACGAAGAGGCAGTGATGGTGCGCGAGAGGATTGGCCATTGATGTAGAGATGTGGGGATGGCTAGGGGAATTGACGGATGCGAAGAATAGCCAGCAACAGGCATTGTGAAAATCAAGTGGGGAAAGTATCATGGTTTGACTTCTGCACATTCCATGAAGGCATGTAACTGAGCTTCATAAGTCCGAGAGAAACATGAGAGATTTGATATGACCGATCCAACTGAATGATGAGAGTGGTGTCAAACAATTTGTGCTAGGAATCAGTGATGAAAGGAATATCACGTGGAAAATATCCAACGGCAAGATTGGCTACCATGCATAAATTAGTGGGGGGAGTAGATTCCACTTTGTTGGTGATGCCTCCAACAGGTTAAAATAATAAATATGTGTTGACACATAAATAAATATGTTTGATGCATGCATGAAAATCTGATATTCATGCATGGAAAAAAACCCAAATGATATAACAACATTTGCTTAACCATTTGGACTTCGGAAAGGAAAACTAGGATAAGTCCATGTAGAATGCAATCATGATTGCAACTATCCATCGCCTTCCAAGTAGAGATGTATCCTCTAGGCAGAGTCTGGCAAGACTTGGGTGCAAAACTACCCTACCCCGTTAGCATGCTAGTAATGTTATCTAATCATCAATAAGCTTATGAATTTTATATCACTTGTAACATGATACCCTGATACCCTTCACTGCTTCCCTCGAGTGTTTTGGAGACTTTTTGAGTACATCTACATGTAAAGACTTTGAATGCCAAATAATTATCTCACTTTAGTTAGTAAACATTTGTAGGTACATACTGTACAAGAGTGCCTACTATTAGAGTCAGATGCTTAAATTTTATTGTAATGTTTTGGAGACTTTTTGAGTAGTTAGTTTTAAATTAATATAATTTTTCTTATCTTTTTCGTGTTTGAGAAGGTGCTTTGAATCTAGGAGGGGGACATGAACATGGACGAGAATTCCATATCAATTGTTGAGGTTGATGTTGGAAGCCATAGTAGAAAGATCTAAGACAAGTAGAAATACCGTTATGGTGCTCAGCTGGATGAAATAGGCAAACGTTCACTTTTAGACACTAAAGTCTTTTTTGATAGGGAGGGGTGAGAGGAGGAGTATGAGAAAGCTCTATGAATTAGCAAAAGTAGTCGTCTCATCACTTATGGTTGAGTTAATTTATTTTCTCTCTGAGTATATAATGGTTATGCTATATTTTACTGATGTAAGTCTAATTAATGCAATTACCCAAATCTAGAGTTTGCCTTCAAAGTTCACTAAAAAAAGCCAATGTGTATTTATTTGCGTTAGTCTCTATAGAGTTGGTGATTGGAAAAAAAAAAAAAAACACACAACTCTTAATCAACCCAAGGGACAAAAGTGTTTGACAATTGATAATTCTATAAAAATAGAGTTATTTTACCTATTTTAGGCAACAATTAATATAATATCTATAAGAAAATATTTGGATTTCCTTTTGATTATTTGAATTTTCCTTATTTATGCAAAATAATGATATATGGAGAAGATAAGGAAAAAAAAAGGCAAAACTCAGGAATTTAAATCAAGCAGCAGTGGGACATAGATATCAAATCAAAATCCTCTGATTTACTCCCTGATTTTGTGCGCAATTGCTTGGAGATAATGATCTTGGATATATTCTATGAAGATGAGAACATTAAGGGAGAGAGAGCAGCTAGGTTTTAGTTATGTTTTTTTGGCTAGATTGTTTTTCATTGTTCAGAGAGTTTTTCAAGTATTTTGAAGAGAAGACAAAAGTGGTAACATAATTCTTGTTATTTGATTCAAGATGCTGGGTTTGATTTATATTTTATTTCTTCATCTACTATATTCTAATTTTCTTTTGTTAGGGCTACGATGTAGCCTAACCACAATGATGTGAATTTCATGATTTTTATGTTTTACAATTGATTTCATTCATGTGAGTTATATATTGAGATCTTGAGGTATAAATGGAAATTTACTTTCGACAAAAAAAACTTCTATATAATTTCCATTGCTCACAGAAATTAAGGGTAAGAAAGTACTTTCCTAAAAAAAATGTTGAGATAAAAGTACAGTGTTTTACCCCTAAAAATTACATGCATTACACACATTAACAGAGAAAGTAACAAAGGGCTAATGGTCATAACAAAATTAAAGTTCAATATGGGCATCATATATCAATTATAAGTTTCTGGCAAACGTCTATTACTCCCAAAATTTATTTGTTTTTGAATAGTTTTCCCTAAGTATATTTATTTTGGTTTTTAAGGTTTTTCTCTTACATTTTATTGATTCATGAAATTTCACATAGTAAGAGAGCTTCTTCCTCGATCGTTAGAATCCCATCACCCAAACGTAATGCAAACCGACTTCTAACTACGCAATGACTTCGCTTTCCCACTTCAATCAATGGAATAACAAATAACATTAGACCCCTTACTTACAATTCTTTTGTTATAATATCTTCTTCTTTTTCTTTATTTTTTACTTACTTTGCTTGGGTCAATTTTGGATCAACACTCTCAAAATGAGGAAATATTCTTCAGAAAAAATAAGAACATATTCAGATAATGTGTTGACTCTATGAAGTTCCAGGTCTCGAGAACACGAGTAGGACTTTTGGCTCATCTTTTCCTAAAAACCCGTTCAAACCTTCAATTGGGTCGTTGATATGTTACTTGTTGAATAAGATAAGTTAAGTTGTAAAAATATCATCCTAAATTTAGAATATCTCAATCCTAAATTCAATACCCTCGAGCTTTTAGAAATGTTTAATTTTAGTCATTATTCTTTTTCTTATATATTAATGGGTTTCTAACCTTTTATAAGTGGTGCAATTGTAGAAAGACCATTAATCCATTATATTCTTTGATGGGGAAAAGTGTTAAAAAAACCTAAATCTTTTGCATTTGTGCCAATTTATTCATAAACTTTTTTTAGTGCCAATTTAGTTATAAATTTTTTTACTTGGTGCCAATCCAATCATTTCCGGCTAATTTTGGCTGGATTTTACTAACTGGGCGCCGGCCATTTGACATGACACGATAGGCGCTGACGTGGACAACTTTTAATAATTTTTTAATATTTTTAATTTTTAATTTTAATTTTAATTTTCTTTTTTCTTTTTTCCTTCTCCTCCTCCTTCCTTTAGCAGGTCGCCGGACCTTGGTAACCGACCAGAGGCAACGGCCGGTGAGGTTGAGCTCGCCAGCCACTAGTGAGCCTTGCCGGCTACTGGCAAGGCTTGAGCCCTCATAGCTTGGGCAACCTCGAGCTGGCCTCACCCATGGCCGATGAGGCTTGACCCTCGCCAACCCAGCGCGAGGCCGCCCTTGCTACCTAGGCGGCCTCGAATTGGCCTCATCCATGGCCGGAGAGGGCAAGCCTTGCTAGCTTGGTGCAAAGCCACCCTTGCGGCTTAGGCGACCTCGAGCTGGCCTCACGCTGGGTGACAAGGCTCGCCCTCACTAGATCCGACGAAGGTGAGCCTTACCAACCTGACGCAAGGCCGCCCTCATGGCAAGGCCACCCAGCGCTAGGCCAACTCAACGCCATTCAAGCCACGAACGAGACCTCACACCGAGCTGGCGAGGGTTGCCCTCACCAAATTTGGCAAGGGTCAAGCCCGCCCAACCTATGGCAAGCTGGGCTCGTGGCCACTGGCAAGGTCAATCTCGACCTTGCCGGCTGTCACCTTTGGCTAGTCGCCGAGGTCCTGCGACTAACTAGAGGAAGGAGGCGGAGAAGGAAAAAAGAAAAAAAGAAAAGAAAAAGAAAATTAAAAATTAAAAATATTAAAATATTATTAAAAGTTATCCACGTTAGCTCCGATCATGCCACGTCAGCCGGCCGGCGCCTAGTTAGCAAAATCCGGTCAAAATTGGCCGAAAAAGACTTAATTGGCACCAAGTAAAAATGTTTAATGGCACCAAAAAAAGGTTTAAGACTAAATAGCACAAATGCAAAAGGTTTAGAACTTTTTTTTTGCACTTTCCCCATTCTTTGATTATATAATTGATGAAAAGTGCATAAGTATCTTCACCAACCTCTCTCTAGTGATCATGTCTGAGAGGAAATGATCATGTTTGGAAAGGTCTAAGAGATATCGAGATTTGGCTACCAAAAGAAAATTAGGTTTATATTTGCATAATTTTAGCCGGATTTTGCTAACTGGGCGCCGGTTGGCTGACGTGACATTATTGGCGCTGACATGGACAACTTTTAATAATATATTTTTTAAAAATTTTGAATTTTCTTTTCCTTTTCCTTTTTCTTTTTCTTTTTTCTTTTTTCTTTTTTCTTTTTTCCTTCTCCTCCCACTTCCTCCAACAGGTCGTCGAACCTTGGTAACCAACCTAAGGCAACAACTGGGGAGGCTGAGCTCGCCAGCCACTAGCGAGCCTTGTCGGCTACTAGCGAGGCTCAAGCCCTCGCAACCTGTGCAGCCTCGAGCTGGCCTCACCCATGGCTGACGAGGCTTGACCCTTGCCAACCCAGCGCAAGGCCACCCTCGTTGCCTAGGCGGCCTCCAATTGGCCTCATCCATGGCCAGTGAGGCTTGACCCTCGCTAGATCCAGTAAGGGCGAGCCTCGAAAGCCCGACGTGAGGCCACCCTCACGGCCTAGGTGGCCTCGAGCTGGCCTCACACTGGGTGACAAGGCACGCCCTTGCTAGATCCGATGAAGGCAGGCCTCGCCAACCAGACGCAAGGTCACCCTCGCGGCAAGGCCGCCTAGCGCGAGGCCAGTTCAAGGCCGCCCAAGCCACGAAGGCAACCTCACACTAGGCTGGCGAGGGTTAAGCCCACCCAGCCTATGGCAAGCTAGGCTTGTGGCCACTGGTGAGGTCAACCTAGACCTTGCCGGCCATTGCCTTTGGCTGGTCGCCGAGGTCTACGACTAGTTGGAAGAAGGAGGAGGAGGAGGAAAAAAAATAAAAAAATAAAAAGGAAAAGAAAATAAAAAAATAAAAAAATATTAAAATATTATTAAAAGTTGTCCACGTCAGCTTCAATCGTGCCACGTCAGCCGACTAGCATCCAATCGGCAAAACCCGACCAAAATTAGCCAAAAATGACTAAATAGACCCCAAGTAAAAATTTTATGGCTAAATTGGCATAAAAAAATGTTTAAGACTAAATTAGCACAAATACAAAAGGTTTAGGACTTTTTTTTTGCACTTTCCCCGTTCTTTGATTATATAATTGACAAAAAGTGCACAAGTATCTTCACCACTAGTGATCATGTCTGAGAGGAAATGATCATGTTTGGAAAGGTCTAAGAGATGTTGAGGTTTGGCTACCAAAAGAAAATTAGGTGTATATTTGCATAAGTTCCATTGCTTATAATATGCATGGACATCATTGATCTTCTTCGAGAAATTTCCTACCACATGGACCAAATCAAAATGCACATCATTAATTAGGTCAAGTGGCGATGATGGTTGCGACTAATCGCTTTTTTTTTTTGGGTCAAAATGTACGGCTAATTTGTTAAAAAGCCTGCTTTTAGTAATTTCAATGCTTGATTTTTCAATTCCTCTGCTGCGACCCACGAGACTATACTTTTCTGGTACGTTGTGATTATCTTCATTTCAGTTTTATTGACTCAATCACGGTTAAAAAGTTTGTCTAAGACCAACACGAGTATGAGGTACATAAGTTGCCGGATGAGGAATTTAAAATGTTGAGCACGGTACTTGGCAGCCTCTAACTTACAAACTCTTTCTTTATGTGTTCCTACTTCTTTGTTCAGTCATATGACGGACAGAACCATTTGCCATGCAAATTGGGATTAAGATCATCCAAATTTAGAAATTGTATATGCATGTACAATTATCCTTTAAGTGTTGACACATCACTTACTAGGTACATCGGACGGTCTAGATCTATTTTATGTTTCCTTCTTTTTTGGCTCTCTGCTATTTCGCCTTTTTCCTATCTTCCTCTGCTTCGTTGTTGCAATCGGTTGACCCTGTCTTCGATACGAGAGAGAGAGAGGCACAACAATGATGAGACGGGGATGCAATGACAACTAATGAGGAATGTACATAGTAAAAACCTTTTTGTTCTACACGAGCTTTTTTTTCTTTTTACGCTCGTCTTAGGACACTTGTGTTATCTTTTAAAAGATGTGCCAAGATGTGCCACCCCAACCAAACTCCGCATCAGACAATGTCTTCCACTTGGATCAAACCCCCCATCTATGAAGAACTCCATTGAACTCATAATCTAGATAAGAGACCAATCAAAATTCGGTAGTTGGCCCCAATATGTGATTGTTTTCATTTAGTAGTATGTCTATCAAGCTAATATTTAGTATATAATCCACAAGCAGAGTGTCTAACTAGTGTTGCAGGGATCTGTAGCTATGTCGCATTATTAATATCCTGAATATTGTAACTTGGTATTTGGTAATATATATCTTAAAGTTGCTACACTTCAAAATTGGTTGAGATGACTTTCTAAAAGTTACTTGAGATGGATGCAGATGGATGCAATAGTGAAAAGTTTGTCAATCATCTTATAAAAGTTGCAAAATTCCTTTTCACAGATGTAATTACTACGAGAAAGCTAACCAAGCCAATTTTGGAGCAGCTTTGAGATGGAGTAATGGGACTCAAACCCGCAGCTTCCACCTTGACAAAAGATTTTCGGTTCAATCCTTTCTTTTGAAGGATTGTTCCTACATAGGGTTATTGACATGTTTTGTCATTCCAACCCCCCCCCCCTTCTCATATAAAAATATCCATATGTATATTTAAAATTGAGTCAAGTACGTCTAAAGTTTTATAACTTATCAAATTGCACAATGAAGTATTTCTGTTAATTTTGTCTAATTTAGTTAATGAAAAATACTGACATAATTTTTTTAATACATTTTTAAGACACATGGTCCCAATAAATTGCAACATTAGAAAAAAAAATTGAAAATATTTAAATAGAAAAAAGAGAAATAAGGGGTAAAAAAAAGAAAAAAAGGAAGAACATCGTGACAAAGAAAGACGAAAACTTCCGTGGGTTCAATGTCCTGACTTCTTCAGATCTTCTCAACCCTTTTTTGGTTTTGAAATCATGAAAGCAGATCCAGATGCAGTTCGTGAGCAAAAAACCAAAATCAAAATTAGAGAAACAGGAAAAAGGGTGTTGATACCTAAATTTTTGGGGTTGATTTTGCTAAATAAAAAAACAAAACAAAACAAAAATCACATGGCATGTAATTTAGAAAAGTTTTTTTTTTATAGATTTAGGTAATATACATTGATGATGCATATTTTGCACAAAAAGGGAATTTGTTTTTGATCGAATAAAAAAATATTACGTGGGATGAAATGATATATTCAATGGAATTTTGCACGAGCAAAATTGGCAATGAAATATATCACAAGGATGCAATTTTTTTGGTGTATAAAAGAGTCACGTACAATCAATTTTTAGGGGAGGCTTTTTGGTTTTTGGTTCTGGAGGTGTTTTTTTTTAATCAAAGAGGAAAAAGCAAGGAAAGAAAGGTGAAACAGTGAAGAGAAAAGTGAAAAGGGCAGGGGGAAGTGATGTGAAGGAGAGCAGGAGAGAGAAAATAAAAAAGAAAGGAAAAAAAAGGAGGAAGCACTGTGCTTCTTCTCCAGGAGTTTCCCCCCTTCGCTGCTCACCCACGCCGGAGACCTACACCGCCCTTCGCTGCTCACCCGACGCCGCAACAGACCGCCTCCGCGACGCCGCCGCATCCCACGAGCACACTCGCACTGCCCTGACGCCCGCGCCGGAATCCTCCGCCCGCGACCCGCCGGACCCTGCCCCTGAAATCCCGAAGCTCTGCATCAACGATCACAGTAGACCACCTCCCCGCCGGACACCGCACCGCGCCGCAACCCAGCCATGCCGATCCGTCTGCTCCCGCGCCTCGCCAGAAGTCCGAAGCCCGCCGTGCCTGAGCCTTCTTTGCGAACGACCCGCGACGCCTTAGCCCCGATGATCGCACCCCCCTGAAATTCCGAAGCCAGCCGTTGCCGAACCGCACCTGTGCCTCCGCCCGAGCTGCGCCACCGCCCTTGCCGGAGTTCCTCGCCGGCGACCCCCTGGCCGGATTGACGAACGGATCTGCTACCCTATTTTCCTTAGGTTGTTTTTCTTTTATTTTTATTTTTTATTTTATGTTATTTTACTTTACTTTTAGTTAGTTTTATTATTATTGTTTAAGTTAAATATCGTGAGTTTTTTTTTATAGTTATAATTGTTATAGGCATTATCCATAGGAATTGTCTCTAAAGTTATTGTAATTATTTAATTTGACCCGTAAGACGTCGGGTCATTTTTTTAATTATGATAATTTTTGGGGTTTTGTTTGCGATATATTAATTGTTGAATTAATTTAATTATTAATTTGATCCGTAAGATTTCGGATCAGATTTTTAATTATTTTGATTTCTTGTCTGATGTTCAGGGTTAAAAATAGTTGTTAATTTGACCCGTGAGATAACGGGTTATTTTTTTCGTCTATTTTAATCATTTATTTGTTGAATATCTTGCTTGTTTAGATTTAAGATTTAGTTGATAATTGCTTGCTTTAGAAAATCACTAAGAAAAAATCAAAAAGATATTCGAATTAGGTTTCAATTTGTTTTTTTAGAATATTTCTTGTTATTTTGCATTTCTAGAATAAAGATTTTATTTTAGATTTAAAAAATATAAAAACAAAAAAGGTGCATTCATTTAGGTTGTTAGTTTTTATTTATTTATTTTATTTAAGTTGCATGTTTAAGTACGTGGCATTTTTAAATTTCGAACATTGTTAAAAATAAAAAATATCATGCATATGTCATGTAGAATTAGGGCATGCTCCGCACGTTATTGCATATTAAATAGATTGCATGTTAGATTGAGATAATGTCTTAATTTAAATTAGGATTTAATATGAAGCTAGATCATTTTTGCATTCGAATTTCATGAAAGAAAATACAAAATTTGTCTTTGCATAAGTTAATTTCAATTTTTAGGATAGATTGCATTTTTAAAAATAGAAACATCAAATGCACGTCATTTAGTTTTCATTAAGTTCATTTAATTAGAACTTTTTTGTCATTAGACTAAGTCATTCAATAAATGTCACGTGACATATAGCTCGCATATTAAGTTGTATGAGGCATGTCATTTTAGTTTAAATAATTTTGTATGTCATTACATCGCATTGCATGTTATTATAATTAGATCATTTAGATTGCATTTCTTCATGTCATATAGTTTAGGTCATGTTGCCATGTCATATTCGATTATTAGCATGCATCGCATGATTTTCATTAAATAAAGTGAAAACAAAAAAAAAATTGAAATTACGTGTTAATTAGAAATCCTATCTAGGATTGTCTATATGATTTTTGATTTAACAACACAGATGCTTCCATTGCTTTAAGGTATGTTTTGCATTATTTACTTGCTTTCTTGAGTGTTAAATTGGTGGCATGCGCACGTGTATGATCACCTCACACGTTAGGAAGTTAAATTAAAAATCAATTCAATTGCCAAACATTTTTGAAAAATTAAAAAGAAATGGTACCGAAAGGGCGCTAGGATAGTCTAGTGTAATCAAGTCCCCGTACCCAAAATCTCTGGTTCGTAGGAATAAAATAATACTCAAATTATTTTACTTAGGTGTCTAATCGACCTACCTTAAACTGATTAGTGGCGACTCCTAGATAATAATCTTTTGCATATCAAAACCCTAAGTCGCGATTTGGTATGGGCTTGGGAGAGCCTGAGCTAAGCTTAAGGCTTAGTAGTCCATCAACCTAGTTTTAGATGGCAAACCCGAAAAATTGGGTCGCGACAAAGGGGAAAAAACATATAGAGCATAGATAGGGAGATAAAGTAAGAGAGCTCCCACCAACCAGATTCTAGATGCTTTGGACATGAGCTTCAAGAAGCCTATTGAAGATTAAGCTATTAGAAGAACCTTGGAAAGATTCAAATTTAGGGCCTCTTACTCTTATACTAGGTGATATTTTGTGGAATCATTGTCAAATTTTTTTCAAAGCTATTAGATAAATATATAATTTAATATTTAAAAAATTCTATTATTAGATGAAGGCACAATTTAATTTGTACTTATTCTTTTACTACCCCCGCCATGTTAAACTAGACCTAGCGTGAGGTGAATTGATAAAATATTTAAATATTAAACCATACTTCTATTTAACAACTTAAGTTTTTACAATAGTTAATAGTGGTACTACAAAATCTCATATGATAGCAGAGTAGGAGACCCTAAGTTCAAATCTTTACAAACCCTTATTTGCCTCTCAATGAAATATTTCCACCCTTTACACTTACCAAAAATACCAAATTAACCGTGAGATGGAGTAATATAATATTTAAATATTAAATCACACATTCATCTAATAACTTTGATTTTTAGAATAGTTGACAATTATATTACAAAATCTCACCTTATCCATTCACTTTCATGATTTGAGAAACAATAAAGGAATGAGAAGATGAAGATCCAGAGAAGTCGACATTGAAGCCATCGAAGTCTTCCTATTTTTTTCTTACGAGGTTCTTCCATTTAATTTTTTTTTTACTCATTCCTCTTTTTCCATTTAAATTTTCAGTTTTTTTTTTCCTCACGCGGCACTTGTAGGCACCACGTATCCTAAAGAAAGTAATTAAAAGCCACGTTACACTTTAGCCAAAATAGACGAAATTGACATAGACACTTCATATGCGAATTTGATAAATTTTGTGATTTGATTGCATTATTTGAAAATTTGAGAATTCGATTGTACGGATTCTTAATGCTCTTATCCCCTCAAAATTTTAGAGTCGACCAATATGGATCTATTTTCTGACCAAAAAAATATAAATGGATATATTTGACTGAATGTTTATATAGTTTGTCACCATCAGGGTACTGGTCGACATTGTAGAGTACTCTATGTTGAGAAAATATTTTCTAAGTGGTTTTGATAATTGACAAAACTTACAGCTTTGATTCTGATAAGAAGTAGTTTCCGATGAAAAGTCTGATGGGATATAATCAAATGAAAAAATATCAGAACAGTCTCTCCACGGCGAAAGCTTTTGCATCACGAAAAAATATTTCAAAAAGCTCTATTTGCCTTCACATAGATTGTCTATGGCGGGAGGAAGCAATTGGAGGGACGATGCCCTAGTTCGAAGCAGCACCAACGTCTTCCAGCTCTCGATAGGTTGAAGAAGAAGAAACCGACGGCTATGTAATACTAATCAAAAGACATAATAATAATTTTTATTTAATATAATAATTGAAGTACAATTCATGAGGACGTACAATATAACACATCAAAATAATAGAAATAACAACAAACCATCCGATTCATATAGACCTACAATATGACACATCAAAATAGTACACATCAAAATAATATAAATAACAATGAGCTTTCTGATTAAGATGGACGTACAATATGATACAACAAAATAATAGAAATAATAACGAGCCATCCGACTAAGACGACTCCAAAACCTCCGTACTTGAAATCGTTTGAATTCTACAAGGGGGATGAAATTTAAATTGGAATTGCATACGTCGTCCTAGAGAAGGTAATCGCAATCCAAATAAAAAGAATGGCCGATTTTCTAAAAATTGGAAACTTTTTTGTAATGTCACCTACCATGACTAAAATCACGGTAAATGATATTACTAAGTAGTTGATATTACAAAGAAAATAATCATGGTAAATGACATTACAAAGGAAATTTCCAATTTTTAGGAAACTGACCATACTTTTTATTTGGATTGTAATTACCTTCTCTACGACAACATACGCAATTCCAATTTAAATATCATCACCCTTGTGGAATCTTAAAGACTTCAAGTACAGAAGTTTTGGAGTCATCATAATAGGATGGCTTGTTATTATTTATATTATTTTGTTATATCATATTGTACATCCATCTTAATGAGATGACTCGTTATTTTTATTATTTTGATGTGTACTATTTTTATATGTCATATTGTAAGTCCATCTTAATCGGATGGCTCATTATTATAATATTATTATTTTGATGTGTTATATTGTACGTCCATCATAAATTGTACTTCAATTATTATATTAAATAAAAATTATTAATACGTCTTTTGATTATTATTATTATTATTATTATTATTATTATTATCATATAGTCGTCGGCTTCTTCTTTTTCTTCAACCTGGCGAGGGCATCATCCGTCTAATTGGTTCCTTCTACCATAGACAATCCCTGCGAAGGCAAAGAGAGAGAGAGAGAAGCGAAAGCTTTGTGAAATATTTTTTTCGCGATGCGGAAGCTTCCACCTTGGAGAGACTATTCTAATAAAAACTTTTTTTTTTTCATTTTATGACAATTCATTCTTATATATTAAATGATGAAAAAAGGGATAAAATAGTAAATAAAAGATGCAACCAAGAATTAATGAAGAAATCTCTTGAGAAATCATACATTAAAATTCAAAACAAAGATTCACGTGGAAAGCCAAGATACTTCCAATACAACGTTCAAAAGGAAAAAAAAAAAGTCTCCCAATAACATGGCCATCGCTCCACATGAAGAAAGGCAACTCAAAAAGGAAAACTAGGATAAATCATACATAATGCAATCAGGATTGTAGCTGTGCCGTTGGCTGCCATCGCATTCTAAGAAGCGATATCTCCCCCGAGCGGAGACTAGCAAGACTCAAATGCAAAATTACCCTACCTAGCATGCTAGTAATGCCATCTAATCATCAATGGGCTTATGAATTTTATATCAGTTGTAACGCGATTTCCTTTGTTACTTCCCCTGACATTATTTTATTACTTATTTATAGTGTCTCTTTAAAAATATGTCATATTCACTAAAGCTACCATGATAATGACATAGATCGCAATAATATTCGCATATCACAAGTAAAAACTTTGATGAAGCAATTTAATGCCAAATGATTATCACGTGTTAGTTAGGAAACTTTCGCTAGATTTGAATAGCTAGACTTAATACTCTCTATGCACATAGCGTAGTCACCTTTTCCTCATGTTAATTATTAGATTGCTAATCATGAATGGCTAGCCTAACTTAACAATCTCATCAAATTGTGTACATGTGTAAGTGTGGAAGAATATTTGGCGGAGAATATTGACATACCAAATAAGTTTGACATTGGCAAACACAAAAAATTAGATATTAACATACCAAATAAGTTAAACTTGGCAGACAAAAAAAAAAATGCATGAAGTTTCTCCATTTTGATTCCTAATTATGATTTGTGGAAAGTGAAATTCAAAAAGAAAAAAAAACTAAACTAAACATTGGACTAGGAAAATAATGCGAATGTGAAATATTCTCCATGCCATTGCAGGGTAACTTTACCATTTAAACTCGATCATAGGCAAGATGTCAAAATAGCAAAACTAAAGATACAATAATGCCACCTAGCAAGATCCCATTGAATATTAACATATATAATGTCACTTCTAGGTTCCTTAATGTTGCGACCTACCCCTATGAGAAGGGAATATACGCTTAGAGGTAGTGCCAAATTCAAGCCAACTTACGTTGTTCATTTAAATTATATTTGATTGTGTCTTCTTCATATATTGATTGTAATTTTTACTTTTAAAATCAATATCAACTGCTTAGTAATGTCATTTACCGTAATTCTAGTCATGGTAGGTGACATTATAAAGAAGTTTCCAATTATTAGGAAACTGGCCATGCTTTTTATTTGGATTGCGATTACATTCTCTACGACAACATATGCAATTTCAATTTAAATGTCATCCCCCTTATGGAATCTAAAAGATCTCTAACATGAAAGTTTTAGAGTCATCTTTAATTGGATGGCTTGTTATTATTTATATTATTTTGTTGTGTCATATTTTACGTCCATCTTAATCAGATGGCTCGTTGTTATTTTTATTGTTAATGTATACTATTTTGATAAGTCATATTGTAAGTCCATCTTAATTGGATGGCTCATTATTATTTTTATTATTTTGATGTGTTATATTGTACGTCCATCATGAATTGTTTATTCACTTTTAGGTTCCTTAATGTTGCAACCTACCCCTCGGAGAAGGGAATATACGCTTAGAGGTAGTGCCAAATTAAAGCAAACCACATTCGATTTGACACAAGTTCTTCCAAACCTATATCTCTCGTGACATAACTATATGCAAAATATGGGAGAAAATCTCACTTTTCGCATAACCAGTGATCTTGGAAACAGAGACTTGATTACACTAGTTCTAAAACTAATGCCCCTTCAGAATCTAAACTTTATTTTTTGCTAACCAAAGTTAAGGACGACCTATTGAAGATTTTAAGATTCATCCTAACCATTCTAAAAATAAAAATTACAAACAAGATATGAAGAAGACACAATCAAATATAATTTAAATGAACAACGTAAGCAGTAACCTGGCATCATCTCCAAAAAGAAAATGGCTTCCAAAAAATCCTATAGTGAAGCGGCTTGTTCAATTGGGATTCAATCTTCTCTTAAGGATTTTGTCACTTTTTAAGTGAAAGCTATCTAAAAGCTAAATTTTAGGCATTTTTTTCCAAGGATTTCCAAATTTTCTGAAATTTTTAATTTTTTTATGAATTTTCTGGATTTTTATTTTTTAATGGCTTTTAGTTTTTTATTATTTTTTTAACTTTTTATATTTTTTATTCAGATAAGGGCTTCGGACTGGCTCCGATCCGTGGATCTGGGCCAAATGGGCTTATTCAAAACACGCCCATTTGAAAAGAAAATCACCAAGCCCATTTGTGGAAATCAAAAAACACTAAGCCCATCTTGCTAAAAAAAACTCAGCCCAAACACCTCTAAAACTAAAACCAGCCTGAATATACTAAAACCACTTAAGTCCAAGATCCGTCAAGTCTAATTAAGCCCGAAATTCTTGGAAATGGTAAATTAATGATAAGGGAGGTAACAAAGGAAATCATGTTAAATTAATATGAAATTCATAAGCCTATTGATGATTAAATCCCATTAATGGTGTGCAAAACAAGGTAATTTTGCACCTGAGTCCCGCCAGACTCCGCCCGAGGGAGACATCGCTCCTTCAAATGCAATGGCTGCTAATGGCACAGCTATAATCATGATTACATTCTACACTTAACTCAATTTTCGTTTTCAAGTTCCCTTTCTTCACGTGGAGTGGTGGTCATGTTGTCGGGAGATTTTTTCTTTTGTTTTTTTCTTTTCCTTTTGAACGTTGTACTAGGAGTCTCTTGGCTTTTCACATCCTTCTTTGTTTTTTATTTTAATATATGATTTATCGAAAAATTTCTTCATTAATTCTTGGTTGCATCTTTTATGTACTATATCTACCCTTTTTTTCATCATTTAATGTATAAGAATAAATTGTCATAAAATGCAAAAAGAAGTTTAAAAAAAAATATTAGAACAGTCTCTCCACGACGAAAGCTTTTGCATCACGAAAAAATATTTCAAAAAGCTCTCTCTCTTTGCCTTCACGTGGATTGTCTATGGTAGGAGGAACCAACTGGAGGGACGATGCCCTAGTTCGAAGCAACACCAACGCCTTCACAGCTCTTGGTAGGTTGAAGAAGAAGAAGAAGCCGATGGCTATAAAATAATCAAATGACATAATAACAATTTTTATTTAATATAATAACTTAAGTACAATTCGTGATAGATGTACAATATAACACATCAAAAAAATAAAAATAACAACGAGCCATCCAATTCATATGGACCTATAATATGATACATCAAAATAGTATACATCAAAATAATAAAAATAACAATGAGCCATCCGATTAAGATGAATGTACAATATGACACAACAAAATGGAAATAATAATGAGCCATACGACGAAGACGACTCCAAAACCTTCATACTTGAAATCTTTTGAATTCTACAAGGGGGATGCAATTTAAATTGGAATTGATTATGTTGTCATAGAGAATGTAATCGCGATCCAAATAAAAAGTATGGCCAGTTTCATAATAATTGGAAACTTCTTTGTAATATCACCTAACATGACTAGAATTATGGTAAATGACATTACTAAGCAGTTGATATTATAAAATGTCATCCCCCTTGTGGAATCTAAAAGATCTCAAGTTAATCAGATGGCTTGTTATTATTTATATTATTTTGTTGTGTCATATTTTAAGTCCATCTTAATCAGATGGCTCGTTGTTATTTTTATTATTAATGTATACAATTTTGATAAGTCATAATGTAAGTCCATCTTAATTGGATGGCTCATTATTATTTTTATTATTTTGATGTGTTATATTGTACGTCCATCATGAATTGTACTTTAGTTATTATATTAAATGATGATGATGATGATGAATTATCATTATCTTGATCATTATCTTGATCATTCTTATCATCATCGTCATTCTCATTATCATTCTTATTATCATCATCATTCTCATTATAATTGTTGTTGTTGTTGTTGTTCTGAGAAGGGAATATAGACTTAGAGGTAGTGCCAAATTCGAGCCAACGGCATTCGATTTGACGCGAGTTCTTCCACACCTATACTTCACATGACATAACCCTATGCAAAATATGGGAGAAAATCTCACTTTTCGCATAACCAGCGATCTTGGAAATGGAGACTTGATTACACTAGTTCTAAAACTAATGCCCCTTCAGAACCTAAACTTGACTATCTGCTAACCAAAGAATAAAGTCCACCTATCAAAGATTTTAAGATTCATCCTAACCATTCTAAAAGTAAAAATTACAATCAATATATGAAGAAGACACAATCAAATGTAATTTAAATGAACAACGTAAGCAGTAACCTAGCATTATCTCTAAAAAGAAAATGGCATCCAAAAAACCTATGGTGAAGCGGCTTGTTCAATTAGGATTCAATTTTTTTTTGTAAGGATTTTCTCACTTTCTAAGCAAAAACTCTCTAAAAGCTAAATTTTAGGCATTTTTTTTCCAAGGATTTCCAATTTTTCTGGAATTTTTTTAATTTTTTATGAATTTTCTGGATTTTTTTTTTTTTATAATGATTTTAAGTTTTTTTATTTTTTATTTTTAACTTTTTTATATTTTTAATTCAGATAAGGGCGTCGGGCTGGCTCCAGTCCGTGGGTCTGGGCCATGGATACAAAAGGGCTTATTCAAAACACGCCCATTTGAAAAGAAAATCACCAAACCCATTTGTTGAAATCAAAAAGCCCGAAGTTCATTAAACTAAACTAAGCCCACTTACACCAATCCTGTTTTCTTATCTAAAATTTTTTCCTCCTTTTTTCTTTCTGTCTCTCCCCTTTTTATTTTTATTTTTCTTTTACTATTTTCCATTATTCCTTATTTTCTCTTCCCTTCCACTGTCCATCATCTTCTTCCCGAGAACGACTTCTTCCCTGCGAACCTCCTCTTCAACCGAATCCCACCATTTTCCCATGAGCCCTTGCCGGCGCTCAGGCCACTGCCGAGCCACCACCCGGCGTCCATCGTTTAGCACAGCAACGCTGGTCACCGCCGGCCAATCACTCGGTCGCCGGCCGTCCTTTCGCCGGCCATAACCGAACCTCACCGGGGACTTCAATGTCGCCGAAACAAGTGATACAAAACGGCATCCATTCCAACAGAACGAGCACACAAATGATGGTGGCGGCCGGAATCGATCCGAATCTCCTTCACGGCCACCGCCGCCACCTCGGGCTGCCCAACCGTTCAACCGTAGGCATCGCCGGCAGAGTGAGTCGCTTTCTCGTCACTCGCTCTGCGAACGCGAGCGAGCGAGAGCGAGAGAGAGAGAGAGAGCTTTTCTTGAGCGGCAACTGTCCTCTGCTTTTTAGATCCGGAAAAGAAAGGAAAAAGCTTAATGACTGCACCGTTACGCTTCCTGTAGATCATCATTATAGATAATAAGAGGCCGTAATCGTAACTTCATTAGGAAGTTATTTTCGAATTCAAAATCCATAACTTAGTGGGATATAAAAGCTCACTTTATGATCTTTTGCAACGAACACTAACACAGATTAATGATAGCACGTTTATTTTTCTCTAATTTCCTCACAAGTTTACATTGCTTGCAACCTTTCAAATCCGGTAATTGCACGTCTATTTTTCCTTTTGACATATCGTCCCATTTATATTCCAATCCAAAATTAGCAAATGACCCTTTAACAATTTTGTTTATTCAATTTGATCATCTCCTTTTGGTTAAAGTTCTTTTGCTTTTTTTCGGCAAAACACAACCACTTTTCTTGTAGTGGGGTAGACTAAATTTGAATGCCTTACGTGCTTTCTTTATTTTTGGTAGCCTCTCTTTCTTTGAAGTATCGAAGTATTAATTGGGTCTTGTCAATTAAGGTTCCTAGACAACTTGCTCTTATACCGCTACCAAACTAGTTATTTTGTTGAATCGATATGATGCCCTACTCAGTGATGAAATGCACATATTGATGGGAGACATGGAATAGTCTATTACAATGAGCCATATTACAATGAGCAATGTCATGATACAAGTCATCATCCTTAAAAAGGAAGGCTAGTTTGTTTAATTGGCTTTAGGGGTGATCAATTCCCAATCAGATCCAATATCACTTAGGAACTTGGAACTGGACCGAAAAGAACAATTCTTAATTTTTGGAACTAAAGACAGGACCGCAGCTCCTAAGAGTGAATCGACTGGTCCGGTTCGATTCCAGGTGGTTCAATGGAACCAATGAAGCTTTCGCTTCCTTTTGAAGCCAAACTAGATTGGAAGTAATGCAAAGCTCAAGAATCTCCCAAAGGGAAGGGTTGACTAGCCTGGAAATAAAGTAATCCCCATTATCTTCACGTAAAAAATTTGGACCTTTATTTGATCAATCAACATATATTCCTAGCCTGAAGCGCCTGAACTTTATATACAATGCAAAGAAGCAAAGCAACCATCTCCAAGCACAAGTCGCACAAGTCACTTCCCCGACCAACACCAACGACACCCTCCATAACTTAGTGCCGCACCACCCCCCCACCCCACCCCCCACCCCCCGCCTGCCCGCCCGATCTCTCTCTCATGATGCGCGACTCAATAATAGAGGTGTCTTGCTCAAAGCTGCAATGACATTGACTAGATCTAACAACGCGTTTGAGTAATTATGGCATACATCAAGCTAGACGTGGCATTGGATCTTGATTATATTTAATGTCAAGCCCAACACTGCGGTGGGCTGTCATCGAGGACTCACGACTCAAGAACAAATATGTAGTTGTAGTAGTCAAGTGCGAAGCCAATTGAGTCAATAAGATATTTCTCCTTACATTACATGCTCATGCCAGTATCTACATTTTGTAAAAGAAATCTTTATCATGAAAAAAAGACTTTCGAAAATGCTATGTCAATTTTTCTATGAATCCAAGTTAATTACCTTTTAGAAAATTCTCTAGCAAGGGAAAGAAAGCAAGTCAAAGTCTTCCACTATCTTGCTTGCTCAGTTGCAAAGACAAGATAAGGCAAAAGCTGACAAGACCTACTCAAGAGCCTGCAGGGAGGGGGAGGGAAGATTCTGGTGATTGGAAGCTAATAAAAGTCTTCCACCATCTTGCTTGTTTAGTTGCATTGGGAGATAAGAGACCATTATTTATGGTGAAACTATTGTCTAAATTTAATTTATAAATGATGCGACAGAGAAAATCAATTACAATATAATTAACGTATTGAAATTTGTGGGGCTTTGTATGGGGTTTGCATAGTTTCTCTTAGGCATTTTAATAAAATCTAGGTATTTGATTGTGTTACGTAAATACGTTATACATCAAACTCTTCAATTTGCCTATTCATCCTAAATAACTTATATTTATTTGATTGCATATGTGGTAATGTTATTGTTCTATAATTATACTATTTTTCCTTTAAATTGACTAGGGTGAGCCAATACAGATCATGATCCAAGAATGTGAACACACGAATATGCGATACATTTAATCCTATCACAAAGTTGAAATTGATATGTGAAAGCTATTTGTTGCTTGAAATATACATTAGCATAGCTAAGATCAGCTACCTGATAAAGTTTATCAAATTTTCATCTTTATTCAAATTCATAAAATCCATTTTCTTCCGTCCTGCTTGCTTTGGTTATGCTGATCGTGAGTTATTTTTTTTTTTTTTTTTGAGATTTACATTAGATCCATCATTTTTGTAGGTCTAGATTCAACTTATCACATATAATAGATTTACGGAATAATTCCACCATATTACAGGAGTGCTATTAAAAGAAGTAACAAGTAAAACTAGTAAGATTTTTGCCTTTTTCCTAAGATAAAACTTGTCATTTTATGGCTTAACAAAAAAATGGGCCTGTGGACCGATCTAGAAAAATCTGATTTAGCTGGATTTTATTGGATAGAAACCACAAGAATTAAACGTAACTTGGTGCTCTCTAAGTGTATTCCATAGCAATAGTAAGATAAATAAAATACCATTCGACCTTTAACTCTTCCCTCTTTCATCCGTTGACTCAGATGAGACATCAATGGCCCAAAATGGTGAAGAGCAAAAAGATTTTTAACCTCATTTTGAAGATGTCCCTTGTCATAACAAGTGATAGAATTATGCTTTGAGACAAGAAGCATGTGTCAGACAAATAAACAACTTTAATTCGCCACAAGCTTTGAGATTTTTTTTTTTGACAGTGAAATGTTTTTTTGTTTTCGAAAAAGTTTTTGGGAGGAAGCATGAGAAAATATTCGGCTCCTCCCAGTTTTTATCTGGTGAAGTATTCGGCTCCTCCCAGTTTTTACTTTGACTCCCGCAACATAGTTCCAAGTGGATGGGATGACATGGACGATCTGACGCCTCCAGAGACAGAGAACTCTGATGATGCCCTAGGAGGAATCACAAGCCTATTCAACGATTTCATCATGGGAGACATTGATGAAGAACCTCTGAAAGAAATGGACCATGAAGAGTGACCTAGCACATTCTTCTGCATGAGAATTTTTTTATCGCTTTTTAGGAATCGTTTTCACTTTCTAGGAATCATTTTCGATTTTTTTTTTCTCTTTTTAGGGGTTAGGAATCACAATTTCCATTCCAATAATGTAATTCATTTGATTCTATTCAGTGAAATTACAATTTTATTTCCAATTTTTGAGGACATGATGGGGTATACCAAACCAGTCCAATGACGATATCCAATCATGAAAAGAAAATATCATTCACGGAGAAATCCTGAGGGCTGGACTTTCTCATGCTTCCTCGCAAAAACTTTTTCGAAAACAAAAAACATTTCACTGTCAAAAAAAAAATCTCAAAGCTTGTGGCGAATTAAAGTTGTTTATTTGTCTGACACATGCTTCTTGTCTCAGAGCATAATTCTATCACTTGTTATGACAAGGGACATCTGAAAATAGCGTACCAAGTTTCAATGATCATAAACTTGACTTGTGATCAACAGGCTTAGAGCGCACCTAAGTGAAAAAACAGGTTTGGGGCAGGTGAAAGAAGACCATCATTCCCTGGTGGAAGAGATGACAAATTGGGGGCATGGCAGATTTTGGTAGTGACCCGACAGGGATAAAATCTTGATCTGAGCCAAAATGGATGTGCAATTGGAAATTACTTTGATGTTGCATAGTATCATACTGATGCACGTTCTCTTGTGCAGGGGCAAAAGTGGATTTTCAGTCTTGAATGATAGCGACAATCCAAAGACATTAACTGCTGAAGCAATTCCCATTGTAGAGGAATCTTTGAATGAATGCTTAAAACCATTTTGCAGTATAGAAAACTGTTTGAAGTTGACATGCTTAAAGGCGTTGAGTTCTTTTTAAAAAAAAGATTTTGCATGATGACTTTTACATATTTTATCCACCAATTCCACTAAAGAGCATTGAAATGGATTAATTTAATGAATGATGCGGAATTGATTGAGCCTATTAAATGAGACGAGTCGGGATGATGAAAGGCAAACCTTATCCTATACACAGTCCCATATTCATACACTTGTGAGATGAATGTAGGAAGGTTCATATCCATAAGGTAAAGAGTTCTCTCGCAAAAGGTACGGCAACCGAAATGATGAGAGGAAATTCATTGTTATATTCCAAACACTACAAGTGATCAATTTATTAACCCTTTTTAGCCCATACACTTATGGATGTTCTTTTCAAATAACCCCTGTCAAGAATCACCCCACATTTGGGCATCTAAAAAATCAAATGGCATCATGAGGTCAGGAAAATGAATTGAATTTTTCTTGCTCGCACTTGCATCAATCTTCAAGTTATGCTATTACATTGAATTCATGTGTTAATTTAAGTGCCTTAGGATGACAAAGAGCATTTATTTCTTTATCCTACACACCAATATCCTTTGCATAGCCCACTTGAGCTTGCAATTTCATTTCTTTTAAACCCAGTTGATGATCAACCCCCACACTGGGGCAAGGCAAAAGGCAAATGAAGACTCTTGAAAAGTTCTAGTGTCATTTAAAGTGTAATTGCTTGACGCATGCATTATGCGCAAGAATTGAATTCAAAATAGAACTAAGGGGCATGAAAAAAGCAGTGTGCCTGGTAATACCAAGGCCGATGCCCATGAAAAGAAGTGAAGAAAAAATGCATGAGAACTAAGGGCATGAAAAAGTAGTGTGCCTGGTAAAAGCAAGGCCAATGCCCATAGATGAAAAAAAAAAGTCAAAATAGGTGACTGTCAATTACAAGAATTGAATCCCAATGGAGCAATACTCAAAGTACTCAAATGCTGAGTTTTTACAATCAATGGGGCACTTTATGAAGACAATCCTCGACAGTGAAAAAGAAAACTGGTGGCAATGCCAAGATGATCATCAACTCTCACCCTTTACACACTTTTTGAGCCTAATGATCCTTTCATTTCTCAACCCATGAACCCAACCTATGTTACGTCCCTTACAAAGTCTCTTAAGATTAGGGCACTTGAATTAACGTAGGAGTTCATATGTTTATAAGCATCGCTTGAAGAAGTGCGAGCAAGATTATTTCTTTCTCATTTTGCAGGGTTCTTGACTTATAAACCCGAAAATGATTACAAGACTGTTCATCCAATATCCTTGACTCAAAGAGTCCATTTGTTAAGCCGTTGGTCAAGCCCACATTATGGTCCCTGTTAAAGACCTCTCAGATTGGTAAGATCGTACCGCTTGCGAGAATATTCGGACCCATGTCGATATGATGAAATTGAGTGATTCTCATAAAATAGTCATTCTAAATTAGAGTGAGTGAAAGTCATTTCTAACCGAAAGTCTCTCATTCAGTATTCTTAAGAAACCCATGTCATGAGTGAAAATTGTCTTGAACGATAATTCTCTCTAGTGGAAATTCGGATAATGCAAAAGTCATTATGCATCAATCTTGATTGAATTGATAAAAGCTTCAGTAGATTTTGAAGTTTGCATTCCAAAATAGCCTTAATTGCTTATTTCTTTGATTAATAAATTTTTGCTCTAATCATGTCTGACAGATAATGTTTTCTCAAAGACCCAAGAGCTCCGAACGTTCAGGTTCTTTTCAAGATGCCTCATGATATGAGGAGTTGAGAAACCATCATGATGCATTCAAGGTGCATCCTTAATTTTCCAAAATTTTTATTTCTACCAGGAGTGAGAGGCCTCCATAGGATATCTGAGTTCCAAAATACATATTCCAAAGAATCAAAGATATCATGAGGTAAGTATATCTCTACCCATTCTCGACACTTGACTCGGTCAAGCTGTTTTTTTAAAATTGACATGGCGTGCTTTCGTAGCCCAGAGTCCCTCTTTATTGACCCGGTGTGCTTTTGTAGCCCGATGTCCTTTTAAATTGACCTGGCGTGCTTTCGTAGCCCAGAGTCCCTCTTTATTGACCCGGTGTGCTTTTGTAGCCCGATGTCCTTTTAAATTGACCTGGCGTGCTTTCGTAGCCCAGAGTCCCTCTTTATGGACCCGGCGTGCTTTTGTAGCCCGGTGTTCTTTTAAATTGACTTGGCGTGCTTTCGTAGCCTAGAGTCCCTCTTTATCGACCCGGTGTGCTTTTGTAGCCCGGTGTCCTTTAAAATTGACCTGGTGTGCTTTCGTAGCCTAGAGTCCCCCTTCTATCGACCCGGCGTGCTTTCGTAGCCGGGTGTCCTTTTAAATTGACCTGGCGTGCTTTTGTAGCCCAGAGTCCCCCTTTTATCGACCCGGCGTGCTTCTATAGCCCGATGTCATTTTAAATTGACCTGGTGTGCTTTCGTAGCCCAGAGTCCTTTTATATTATCCTGGCGTGCTTTCATAGTCCAAGGCCCATCTTTATAGGAGACATATCCCCAATGAGCAGAGATATCATCAAGTAAGTATATCTCTATCTACACATTAAATACTTGTTGTTGTACATGTATTTTCCCTTTTGAGTACACTGACACTTGATGGAGTTGTCCCCAAACTTATTTCCCTATTCAGGCGACCGTAAAATGGTACGGGTCCTGGAAGGTAACCCTCGTTTAGGTGACCGTAAAATGGTACGGGTCCTAGGCAGAACTTATTTCCCTATTCAGGCGACCATAGAATAGTACGGGTCCTGGAAGGTAAATCCCCGTTTAGGCGACCATAGAATGGTACGGGTCCTGGGAAAGCAGTTTTCTTTACAAAGTCATGTTACTATTCTGGGCGACCGTAGAATGGTACGAGTCCTGGACGTGTAACACCAATCTATCTTGAGTTACTCTACCCTCCTTGAAGGTAAGTTATTCCAGGTAGGTTCATTTTGCATTAGCATTTCCATGCATAATATAAATTGCATTTTAAAATAGGATTCATTCGCAAATAAAAAATAATAATCAAAAATCAAAAATCAAAAAAATAAAAAATCCAACAAAAAAAATCATTCAATGCATGTGCATGGTCAAATAGGATTCATTCGCAAATAAAAAAAAAATCAAAAAAATCATTCAACCTCTACGAGCTCACCTTCAAAGAGGGGCAGCTGTTGACACCTAATTTTTGACTATTTTATTTACATGGTTCGTCATATAAAGCATTTAATAACATTTACATTTAGGTAATAATAGTATTTAATTTATCTTTAAAAGTTGTTCTAAAAAATGAAAATGAAATAAAATTGGTCAAGGAATAATCTAAAATATTTTGTTGTGGAGGGAGATTTTAAAAGATTTTAAAGCTGGATAATGGAGCTCTATCTTTAATGGTTGAGTGAATTATCTTGGAAAATCTTCACAAAAAATTTTAGATTACCTTCAGCGATTGAGTCAATCTTCGGGGGAAAACAAATTGATTTGTTTGTTTTTACTCTATAAAGGGGGCTTCTTTGTTCGGTTTTAGGAGGGGGGGGGGGCATTCTCTTGTTTTTTGAAAAGTAAAAAAATTCAGAAAAGAAAAAGGGTTTTCTGCAAAAAGTACAAGTCAGTAGAGAAGCAGGGAGAGGGAAGGCGTGAGGGAGATTTGAGGGCTGAAAAGTGTAGCAAAAGAAAAAAAAGAGGAAAAGCAAAAAGCAAAAGAGGAGAAAGGACAAGGGGGGCAGAGGGGATGACTGTTCATCGTCTCCCTCGCCGCTCACCCCCCTTCGCAGAGCCCGTCTTCCCCACGGCGACCCAGGCGCCGATCGCTCCTGACCTGCGCCGCTCGCCGCCCCGAAGTCAGCCGCGACCGCCGCACAGCCCTTGCATGCCACCAGATCTCGCCGACCGTCTGCATCGCCGTTCCTCCTCGCCACTGCCCGAGCTGTTGCACCAGAGCAGCAGTGCCGCACGACTCGACGCCTGAGTCACCACCGCTTCATCCGACGGCCTGCGATCCACAGCTCCGCTCCGTCAGCACCACTGCTCACCCGGCGCCCAACACTTTTGATCGATGATTACCCGAGCTCTGCGCGCCTCCGAGCCTCTACCATCACCATTGAAGCCCACCGCAGCTCTGCTCGAACGATGTTGCTAGATTCGAATCCCCGACGCCTGAGACGCCCGCGGAAGATCACTACCGCGACTCCATCCTCAGCACGTCCAGATCTGCTCATCTGCTGCAACCCGAAGCTCTCCCCCTTCACGATTTCAGCATCGACGCCGTGACCCAGCCGCGCCAAACCCCACACCAGACGATCGCTCCACCACCCAGCCAGGACCGACGTGCAGCCCACGCCGGTCCGCGAGCCCTTGAGCCGCGTCGCCCTCCACCGCGCGACGCACTGCTCCTTGCATGAGCTGAAACCCATCGTCGCCTCGCCGAACTCGCTCCCGCACCGGATGCCGCCGCTGTTCGTTGCCCTTGCCGTTCGATCGCCGAGCCACCTCCTCCGTGCCGATGCAGCGCCGTCTGTCCGTGAGCCCTTCCGCCACGACCCAGCTCGAGCAACCCGACGCTCGAGCGACGAATCCGCTGCAACGGAGCCTCGAGCGACGCTCAGCTCCGCCCCGAAATCAGCCGTGCTGCACCTCCTCCCGACACCAGGAGACCCCTCGCCCGTGATCCGAACGCCGATCGTCGCCGGGCCATCACCGGAGCTCCGACGCCGGTCATCCCCCCTTGCCGCCGATGAACGTGCTACCCCCTATTTCCTTTAGGTTGTTTTTCTTTTATTTTGTATTTTATGTTATTTTACTTTACTTTTAGTTAATTTTATTATTAGTGTTTAAGTTGAATTTTGTGATGTGACTTTTAGGTATTGATTATTATAGGCATTATCCATAGGAGTTGTCCCTAAAATTATTGTAATTATTTAATTTGACCCGTAAGACGTCGGGTCATTTTTTTAATTATGTTACTTTTTGGGGGTTTTGTTTATAGTATATTAATTGTTGAATTGATTTAATTATTAATTTGATCCGTAAGATTTCGGATCAGATTTTTAATTATTTTGATTTTTTTTGTCGTAATGTTCAGGGTTAAAAATAATCGTTAATTTGACCCGTGAGATAACGGGTTATTTTTTCGTTTATTTTATTCCTTTATTTGTTGAATATCTTGTTTGTTTAGATTTAATGCTTGTTTTAGAAAATCACTAAGAAAAATCAAAAAGATATTTGAATTAGGATTTCAATTGCTTTTAGAATATTTCTTGTTATTTTGCATATCTAGAATATATATTTTATTTTAGATTTTAAAAATATATTTTTTGTTTAATTTAAGTTGCATGTTTAATTACGTGGCATTTTTAAATTTCGAACATTGTTAAAAATAAAAAATATCATGCATATGTCGTGTAGAATTAGGGCATGCTCCGCACGTCATTGCATATTTAAATAGATTGCATGTTAGTTTGAGATAATATTTTAATTTAAATAAGGATTTAACATGACCTAATCCTTATTTTAAATTAATTAGAATTTCAATCTATCTAGATCATTTTTGCATTCGAATTTCATGAAAGAAAATACAAAATTTGTCTTTAGATAAGTTAATTTCAATTTTTAGGATAGATTGCATTCTTAAAAATAGAAACATCAAATGCACGTCATTTAGTTTTCATTAAGTTCATTTAATTAGAACTTTCTTGTCATTAGACTAAGTCATTTAATAAATGTCACGTGACATATAGCTTGCATATTAAATTGCATGAAACATGTAATTTTAGTTTTAATAATTTGGTATGTCATTGCATCGCATTGCATATCATTATAATTAGATCATTTGAATTGCATTTAATTATTGCATTTCTTCATGTCATATAGTTTAAGTCATGTTGTCATGTCATTTTAAATTATTTGCATAAGTCATGATTTTCATTAAATAAAGTGAAACCGAAAAAATTGATTGCTCGTTAATTAGGAATCATATCTAGGATTGTTGATGTGAATTCTTATTTAACATTTCAGATGCTTTCGTTGCTTTAAGGTATGTTTTTGCATTATTTAATTGCTTTCTTGGTGTGTTAAATTGGTGGTATGCGCATATGTATGATCACCTCACACGTTAGGTTGCTAAATTAAAACCAAATCAAGTTGCCTGCAAAACATTTTTAAAATTAAAAAGAAATGGTACCGAAATGGCACTAGGATAGTCTAGTGTTACCAAGTTCCCGTACCCAAAATCTCTGGTTCGTAGGAGTAAGATAATCCTCCCGTTATTTTACTTAGGTGTCTAATCGACCTACCGTAAACTGATTAGTGGCGACTCCTAGATGATAATCTTTTGCATGTTAAAACCCTAAGTCGCGATTTGGTATGGACTTGGGAGAGCTCGAGCTAAGCTTAAAGGCTTAGTAGTCCATCAACCTAGTTTTAGGTGGTAAACCCGAAAAAATCGAGTCGCGACAGCTTGGCGACTCCGCTGGGTGTGACATCCTGAAATTCGAGCCTTATAAGGGATGAATGAATGTGAATTTCGTCAATGCATTGTTGGTTGATCTCACTTGGAATTGATCACTCTTGAGATACTGACCTTGAGGGGAAAGGCTAATGAGGACGGAACCCGTACGACTAAAGAACTCGACCTGGGAAAACGACTTGACCATGAGACTTGCGTGAGGATGATCCTATAGATAGGCAGGCCGATTTCAAGGACGACTAGAAGCCGATTTCAAGGACGCGGACAGAACATAATGGAACGACGGGTGATTCCGTTTACTGTTATCGAATCAGCGAACGACCCTATGTCGATCCTCAGTAATCGTGTACTTTGAAATAAGAATCTACCCTCCGTAATTTAATGCAGTCAAGGACGTCCATGCGTCGAGATATCTTGAACGTGGTTTGGCATGAGTCGGTCACGCGTGAATCCTCACAGCCACCCGTCAGTCTGAGTTGTACCCAAAATGGCATTAGGGCGAAATTGACATGGCTTGAGAACTAAAGATTGGGCTTCGAATTATCGGGAATGTCCGGGACAAACGTTAGATGAAGCTGCTTCAAACAGTCGACAGAACCAGTTAAGCCGAGCAATTGGAAAAAGGGATTTTCGGACCGAGGAAGCAAGCCTGTGAGGACGTGGGCCGGGCCAAGTCAGTGTGGGCCTTAGGCCCAAGTTGGGACAGCCACCAAATGGGCTAAGACAATCAAATGAGCCAAGACAATCAAATGAGCCATTGGGCCAAACCAACTATTCATATTCTAAGCCCATGGGCCAATTCTTAGCCTTTTCAAGCCCAACCAATTCCCAAGCCCACTCCTATTCATGGCCAAGCCCATTTCTTAGGCCCATCCACCAATTTCAGCCCAAGGTTAGATTGGTAATTTGTGCAAGGTGGAAATGACCAAATTGCCCCCAAAAGCAAAGGGATAAGGGCAAAAGAAGAGAGAGAAGATGATGTCATGGCATGGGGACTTGAAGTAGCCATTTAATGGCCTTAATGAGGAGTGCTTTCAGCCCTCCCATCACACTCTCTCTCCCCCATTCGGCCTCCAAACGGACGAGCTCCTCTCTCCCTCGTTTTCCTCTTCCTTAAGTTTCTGCTCCAGCTGACCCTTTGGTGAAGAATCGAGTCAAAAGTGGTCTTCCCGGATGAATAAGAGAACGAGCCACCTATCACCGTGACCGGGAGAGACAGAACGTTCCAACGAACCTAATTTCGTCCCGAACGAAGCTGCCTTCCGTCCTTTACGGCTGTCGTAAGCCGCCAGTCGCCGGTCCGTCGGTCCGCCTGCAGCCTGGACTGTTTCGACTTTGCAGCCCGTTTATTTCCATTCCAGCCATTCCTCCACCCATCCCAACCTCCAGCAAGACCCCCAAGACCTCCTGGTGCCGTCGGTTGTCGTCCACCCCCTCGCCGGAGCTCCGGCCAAGCCGTTCAACTTGTTTTCTTCTCCGGCAGGGCTGTTTTTCAGAAGTTTCAGTGGGAGTTCGAGCTGTGGTTGCTGTGTTGAGCTTGGGACCACCTTAGATCGTCGTGGTAGAGGTCCCAGAGCGTCGCCTCCGTCATCGCCGCCGCGTAGGTGCCTCCGGCCCACTTAACGGGTGAGTTTAGCTCCTAATCCTTCGATTAGTGCCTAAACTTGCTTAGGGTTGGTTTAGTTAGATTTAATTCTAGTTTACGTGATTTAATTAAGTTGTATTAGCCCTAAGATAGGTGGTTAGATGGATGGATCAGATTAGTTTAGCTTAATTTTACTTTATTTGTTTAATGTGACTTATGTGGTTAATTAAGCATGTTTAGCTTTAATTGATTGATTGTTTGCTTTAATTAATGTTTTGGTTAATTTTTGAATATAATTTATTATTTATTGAATTCTGGGAATTTACTGTTCACTCGACACTATTCACGATTACTGTTCACGAGTTACTGTTCACGAGCACTGTTCACAAAACACTGTTCACCCGAGAATGAAAGGTGTTTAATTTCATGTGTCTTTAATTCTATGAAGTGATTGGATGTGTTATTGCATAAACATCCGCATGAATTGAGTGACGATTTGTACAATTATGTGATGATTGTGAAGTTTTGGTATTTAACTTGAAAATACCCGGTGTCGGCTTTTGGCACCGTAATTGGTTTGTAGGACCAGTTTGAATTGATTGATTGGATTGGATTGAAAAATTGAATTGATTTACATCATGTCAGCTTGTGCGATCTATTATATAATAAATGCTATAGCTTGTGTGAGCTATCATCTATGCGTATATCAGCTTGTGAGGGCAATGATCGTTTATCAGCTTGTGAGAGCAACGATCCATATATCAGCTTGTGCGAGCTATCATATATATATATATATATCAGCTTGTGCGAGCTATCATCTATGCATATATCAGCTTGTGAGAGCAATGATCGTTTATCAGCTTGTGAGAGCAATGATCGTTTATTAGCTTGTGAGAGCAACGATCCATATATCAGCTTGTCCGAGCTATCATCTATATATATATATATATATATATATATATCAGCTTGTGAGAGCAACGATCCATATATCAGCTTGTGCGAGCTATCATCTATATATATATCAGCTTGTGCGAGCTATCATCTATCTATCAGCTTGTGTGAGCTACCATATATATATCAGCTTGTGCGAGCTACCATCTATATTAGCTTGTGAGAGCATGGCATCCATTCAGCTTGTGTGAGCAGTGATTGTATTGTTGGATGAATAGATGGTATGGTTGAATAGATGGTATGAATTGATAGATGGTGTCAATCGTATGGTATCAATTGGATTGATTGAATTGATGGACCTGTGTGATTGATTGATACGTGATGAGTGACGCACTATTGTGCAAGAACGCATGAGAATCATTGCATTGTTGATTCCGGTCATGCATGAGTTAAGCATATTGTTTATGGCACACACGCATGAATCGATAATGTGCAGAGTGTGGCAATGGCCAGGTGAGATCGCTGGTGACGCGACTCGTATGTGATTGATGAACTGTATCATCTAACGGCCATGTGCATTGCGTGTATCGTGCTGAATTATAACGTGCAGGGTATGGCATACAAGGTAATGTTGTATGCGAATCGACTGTTGGTTGTTGCTTGTGGTGGGGTAGTTCTGGATAGATACCCTAGGTTGAGTTGGTGTACTAACCGGGGCTTAGGGGTGGAACTCGCTGAGATTTATATCTCACTGGTTATTGAATAACCATTTTCAGGTCCCTAGTGTGAAGAGCTAGGAGCTTGAAGCGGAAGGGTCAGGAGCATAGGTGGCTCAGTGGTTCTTTATGACATAGACCTTCTGTATAAGCTTGAAGTGTTTATAAAAGTATATTTGATTTGAAATTGTTGTCCTGCTTTTCTATCTCATGTTTGTTGAGGTCAGGGGATTAGTAATTCGCTTCCGCATGTGCAACAAAAATGAAGGGTTGGCGACGAGTCCTGGGAACGTCGCAAAATTCTATCGACCACCGAGGGATGTGTACGAGCTCGAGGTTCGGGGTGTGACACTGGGGACTTGTGTTAAAACACTTAGTGGACTTAGGCCAATTTTTCTTTTAAAAATGTTTTTGTTTGGTAGCGAGGATTCCAGGTACGTCCCTAACATTTTTAAGGTGTTAAATGTTCTTGCAGATGGGAGGTATAATGAGAGTAGTCTTTGCTAACCTTTGTCTTGCAGGTTGAGGTGTTGGGATAAATGATTTATTTTTCCAATTAGAAGTGTTGTTTACATTTAAACTGTTGTGCATGCTTTACTGCTTTAGCACCACACTATTTGCACACACAACCTGCGGTCCGACCTGGGTTGCGATAGGATTTCTAGGATGGTGTTGAGAAGTATACTTCCTCAAAAGCGAGACTGCTATGTAGAGGTTGACTTTCTCTACCCCGAAAGTTTTTCATGGTGTCAAAATGTGTTTTGTCCATATCCGCGAGACTGTGTGACTATTGGACATTCCATTCGACTGAGCCTGGAGTTAAGGGGACCTGATGTTAATGCGAGACTGCAACGGTCAGATCACCCTCTTAGCTCTACTTTGTTAAGCCTTTTAGATAGAAATCGAGCCTCACGTCTCATGCGATGTGTCTATGTGATTGCCATTGATTTTATTTGGTAAAGTAAGCCTTCTATCCCTATACCATGCAATTTATTTTGTTGTATTTTTAGGTCGATCCATGACAATCTAGGTCAATCATTAATTTAATTCATTTGTCAATTAAAAATGAAATGAGGAAATTGCCATGCAACGAATCATTTGGAAAATAAATAAATAAAAAAACTGGAAATTTGTTTTCAATTCATGTCTTGGCTCTTTCTAGTTCATGTTTTTTAAAAAAAATATTCGTTCCTACTGGGGCATCCCATGTCTTTGTTTTCCTAGTCCATTTTTAGAAAATCCTTTTCATATATGGATTTTTCTTGACTAAAAAAATAGACTGTTGTCATGGATTGGTTTTCTTATTATACCTCGTTCTTACATATTCCTATTTTCTTTAGGCGATCAAGAGCTAGAATGGCCGACCAAACTGAAATGTGTGATCGTATCTTCGCTATGGAAGACCAACTCCGACAGTTGCTCGCCTTTATGCAATTCATGACAGCTCAAATCCAATCCCTACGAGCGGATTTGACTCCTACACCTGCTCTCCCCGAGACAGTAGTCCTGAAGCAGTCAGACAAGATAGAGAACTCTCATGACATGCCTGACCTGGAGGATGATCCACTGTTGGTCACTGCTGAAAAAACTAAGCCTGACAATGTCCCTAAGATGAGGCAAGATGAAGTGGAAGTGATGGACACTCTGGGGCAGCCTAGTGGCAAGTTTGATTATCTGGTGAAGTATTCGGCTCCTCCCAGTTTTTACTTTGACTCCCGCAACATAGTTCCAAGTGGATGGGATGACATGGACGATCTGACGCCTCCAGAGACAGAGAACTCTGATGACGCCCTAGGAGGAATCACAAGCCTATTCAACGATTTCGTCATGGGAGACATTGATGAAGAACCTCTGAAAGAAATGGACCATGAAGAGTGACCTAGCACATTCTCCTGCATGAGAATTTTTTTATCGCTTTTTAGGAATCGTTTTCACTTTCTAGGAATCATTTTCAATTTTTTTTTCTCTTTTTAGGGGTTAGGAATCACAATTTCCATTCCAATAATGTAATTCATTTGATTCTATTAAGTGAAATTATAATTTTATTTCCAATTTTTGAGGACATGATGGGGTATAGCAAACCAGTCCAATGACGATATCCAATCATGAAAAGAAAATATCATTCACGAAGAAATCCTGAGGGCTGGACTTTCTCATGCTTCCTCCCAAAAACTTTTTCGAAAACAAAAAAACATTTCACTGTCAAAAAAAAAATCTCAAAGCTTGTGGCGAATTAAAGTTGTTTATTTGTCTGACACATGCTTCTTGTCTTAGATCATAATTCTATCACTTGTTATGACAAGGGACATCTGAAAATAGCGTACCAAGTTTCAATGATCATAAACTTGACTTGTGATCAACAGGCTTAGAGCGCACCTAAGTGAAAAAAACAGGTTTGGGGCAGGTGAAAGAAGACCATCATTCCCTGGTGGAAGAGATGGCAAATTGGGGGCATGGCAGATTTTGGTAGTGACCCGACAGGGATAAAATCTTGATCTGAGCCAAAATGGATGTGCAATTGGAAATTACTTTGATGTTGCATAGTATCATACTGATGCACGTTCTCTTGTGCAGGGGCAAAGTAGATTTTCAGTCTTGAATGATAGCGACAATCCAAAGACATTAACTGCTGAAGCAATTCCCATTGTAGAGGAATCTTTGAATGAATGCTTAAAACCATTTTGCAGTATAGAAAACTGTTTGAAGTTGACATGCTTAAAGCCGTTGAGTTCTTTTTAAAAAAAAAGATTTTGCATGATGACTTTTACATATTTTATCCACCAATTCCACTAAAGAGCATTGAAATGGATTAATTTAATGAATGATGCGGAATTGATTAAGCCTATTAAATGAGACGAGTCGGGATGATGAAAGGCAAACCTTATCCTATACACAGTCCCATATTCATACACTTGTGAGATGAGTGTAGGAATGTTCATATCCATAAGGTAAAAAGTTCTCTCGCAAAAGGTACGGCAACCGAAATGATGAGAGGCAATTCATTGTTATATCCCACACACTACAGATGATCAATTGATTAACCCTTTTTAGCCCATACACTTATGGATGTTCTTTTCAAATAACCCCAGTCAAGAATCACCCCACATTTGGGCATCTAAAAGATCAAATGGCAGCATGAGGTCAGGAAAATGAATTGAAATTTTCTTGCTCGCACTTGCATCAATCTTCAAGTTATGCTATTACATTGAATTCATGTGTTAATTTAAGTGCCTTAGGATGACGAAGAGCATTTCTTTCTTTATCCTATACACATATATCATTTGCATAGCCCACTTGAGCCTGCAATTTCATTTCTTTTAAACCCAGTTGATGATCAACCCCCACACTGGGGCAAGGCAAAAGGCAAATGAAGAATCTTGAAAAGTTCTAGTGTCATTTAAAGTGTAATTGCTTGACGCATGCATTATGCGCAAGAATTGAATTCAAAATAGAACTAAGGGGCATGAAAAAGCAATGTGTCTGGTAAAAGCAAGGCCGATGCCCATGAAAAGAAGTGAAGAAAAAATGCATGAGAACTAGGGGCATGAAAAAGTAGTGTGCCTGGTAAAAGCAAGGCCAATGCCCATAGATGGAAAAAAAAAGTCAAAATAGGTGACTCTCAATTACAAGAATTGAATCCCAATGGAGCAATACTCAAAGTACTCAAATGCTGAGTTTTTACAATCAATGGGGCACTTTATGAAGACAATCCCCGACGGTGAAAAAGAAAACTGGTGGCAATGCCAAGATGATCATCAACTCACCCTTTACACACTTTTTGAGCCTAATGATCCATTCATTTCTCAACCCATGAACCCAACCTACGTTACGTCCCTTACAAAGTCTCTTCAGATTAAGGCACTTGAATTAACGTAGGAGTTCATATGTTTATAAGCATCGCTCGAAGAAGTGCGAGCAAGATTATTTCTTTCTCATTTTGCAGGGTTCTTGACTTATAAACCCGAAAATGATTACAAGACTACTCATCCAATATCCTTGACTCAAAGAGTCCATTTGTTAAGCCGTTGGCCAAGCCCACATTATGGTCCCTGTTAAAGACCTCTCAGATTGGTAAGATCGTACCGCTTGCGAGAATATTCGGACCCATGTCGATATGATGAAATTGAGTGATTCTCATAAAATAGCCATTCTAAATTAGAGTGAGTTAAAGTCCTTTCTAACCGAAAGTCTCTCATTTAGTATTCTTAAGAAATCCATGTCATGAGTGAAAATTGTCTTGAACGATAATTCTCTCTAGTGGAAATTTGGGTGATGCAAAAGTCATTATGCATGAATCTTGATTGAATTGATAAAAGCTTCAGTAGATTTTGAAGTTTGCATTCCAAAATAGCCTTAATTGCTTATTTCTTTGATGAATACATTTTTGCTCTAATCATGTCTGACAGATAATGTTTTCTCAAAGACCCAAGAGCTCCTAACGTTCAGATTCTTTTCAAGATGCCTCATGATTTGAGGAGATGAGAAACCATCATGATGCATTCAAGGTGCATCCTTAATGTTCCAAAATTTATTTCTACCAGGAGTGAGAAGCCTCCACAGGATATCTGAGTTCCAAAAGACATATTCCAAAGAATCAGAGATATCATCAGGTAAGTATATCTCTACCCATTCTCGACACTTGACTCGGTCAAGCTGTTTTTTTTTTAAATTGACTTGGCATGCTTTTGTAGCCCAGAGTCCCTCTTTATTGACCCGGTGTGTTTTCGTAGCCCGATGTCCTTTTAAATTGACATGGCGTGCCTTCGTAGCCCAGAGTCCCTCTTTATTGACCCGGTGTACTTTTGTAGCCCGGTGTCCTTTTAAATTGACTTGGCGTGCTTTCGTAGCCCAGAGTCCCTCTTTATGGACCCGGCGTGCTTTTGTAGCCCGATGTCCTTTAAAATTGACCTGGCGTGCTTTCGTAGCCTAGAGTCCCTCTTTATCGACCCGGTGTGCTTTTGTAGCCCGGTGTCCTTTTAAATTGACCTGGCGTGCTTTCGTAGCCTAGAGTCCCTCTTTATCGACCCGGCATGCTTTTGTAGCCCGGTGTCCTTTAAAATTGACCTGGCGTGCTTTCGTAGTCTAGAGTCCCCCTTCTATCGACTCGGCGTGCTTTCGTAGCCCGGTGTCCTTTTAAATTGACCTGGCGTGCTTTTGTAGCCCAGAGTCCCCATTTTATCGACCCGGCGTGCTTCTATAGCCCGGTGTCATTTTAAATTGACCTGGTGTGCTTTCGTAGCCCAGAGTCCTTTTATATTATCTTGGCATGCTTTCATAGTCCAAGGCCCATCTTTACAGGAGACATATCCCCAATGAGCAGAGATGTCATCAAGTAAGTATATCTCTATCTACACCTTAAATACTTGTCGTTGTACAGGTATTTTCCCTTTTGAGTACACTGACACTCGATGGAGTTGTCCCCAAACTTATTTCCCTATTCAGGCGACCGTAGAATGGTACGGGTCCTGGAAGGTAACCCCCGTTTAGGCGACCGTAGAATGGTACGGGTCCTAGGCAAAACTTATTTCCCTATTCAGGCGACCGTAGAATAGTACGGGTCCTGGAAGGTAAATCCCCGTTTAGGCGACCATAGAATGGTACGGGTCCTGGACAAAAATTTATCTCCCTATTCAGGCGACCGTAGAATGGTACGGCTCCTAGACAAAACTTATTTCCCTATTCAGGCGACCGTAGAATGGTACGGGTCCTGGAAGGTAGATCCCCGTTTAGGCGACCGTAGAATGGTACGGGTCCTGGGAAAGTAGTTTTCTTTACAAAGTCATGTTACTATTCTGGGCGACCGTAGAATGGTACGGGTCCTGGACGTGTAACACCAATCTATCTTGAGTTACTCTACCCTCCTTGAAGGTAAGTTATTCCAAGTAGGTTCATTTTGCATTAGCATTTCCATGCATCATATAAATTGCATTTTAAAATAGGATTCATTCGCAAATAAAAAAAATCAAAAATCAAAAATCAAAAAAATAAAAAATCCAACAAAAAAATCATTCAATTGCATGTGCATGGTCAAAATTTAGGTCTCAATTTATCTTTGAATGCAACCTCTACGAGCTCACCTTCAAAGAGGGGCAGCTGTTGACACCTAATTTTTGACTATTTTATTTACATGGTTCGTCATATAAAACATTTCATAACATTTACATTTAGGTAATAATAGTATTTAATTTATCTTTAAAAGTTGTTCTAAAAAAATGAAAATGAAATAAAATTGGACAAGGAATAATCTAAAATATTTTGTTGTGGAGGGAGATTTTAAAAGATTTTAAAGTTGGATAATGGAGCTCTATCTTTAATGGTTGAGTAAATTATCTTGGAAAATCTTCACAAAAAATTTTAGATTACCTTCAGCGATTGAGTCAATCTTCGGGAGAAAACAAATTGATTTGTTTGTTTTTACTCTATAAAGGGGGCATTCTCTTGTTTTATGAAAAGTAAAAAAATTCAAAAAAGAAAAAGGGTTTTCTGCAAAAAGTACAAGTCAATAGAGAAGCAAGGAGAGGGAAGGCGTGAGGGAGATTTGAGGGCTGAAAAGTGTAGCAAAAGAAAAAAAAACAAAGAGGAAAAGCAAAAAGCAAAAGAGGAGAAAAGACAAGGGGGGCAGAGGGGACGACTGTTCATCGTCTCCCTCGCCGCTCACCCCCCTTCGCAGAGCCCGTCTTCCCCACGGCGACCCAGGCGACGATCGCTCTTGACCTGCGCCGCTCGCCGCCCCGAAGTCAGCCGCGACCGCCGCGCAGCCCCTGCACGCCGCCAGATCTCGCCGACCGTCTGCATCGCCGTTCCTCCTCGCCACTGCCCGAGCTGTTGCACCAGAGTAGCAGTGCCGCACGACTCGGCGCCTGAGTCACCACCGCTTCATCAGACGGCCTGCGATCCATAGCTCCGCTCCGTCAGCACCACTGCTCACCCGGCACCCAGCACCCAGCACTTTTGATCGATGATTGCCCGAGCTCTGCGCGCCTCCGAGCCTCTGCCATCACCATTGAAGCCCACCATAGCTCTGCTCGAACGACGCCACCAGATTCGAATCCCCAACGCCTGAGACGCCCGTGGCAGATCACTACCGCGACTCCGTCCTCAGCCCGTCCAGATCTGCTCATCTGCTGCGACCCGAATCTCTCCCCCCTCACAATTTCAGCATCGACGCCGCGACCCAGCCGCGCCAGACCCCGCACCAGACGACCGCTCCACCACCCAACCACGACCGACGTGCAGCCCACGCCAGTCCGCGAGTCCTTGAGCCGCATCGCCCTCCACCGCGCGACGCACTGCTCCCTGCATGAGTCGAAACCCATTGTCGCCTCGCCGAACTCGCTCCCGCACCGGACGCCGCCGCTGCTCGTTGCCCTTGCCGTTCGATCGCCGAGCCACCTCCTCCGTGCCGATGCAGCGCCGTCCGTCCGTGAGCCCTTCCGCCACGACCCAACTCGAGCAACCCGACGCCCGAGCGACGAATCTGCTGCAACGGAGCCCCGAGCGATGCCCAGCTTTGCCCCGAAATCAGCCGCGCTGCACCTCCTCCCAACACCAGGAGACCCCTCGCCCGTGATCCGAACGCCGATCATCGCCGAGCCATCACTGGAGCTCTGACGCCGGTCATCCCCCCCTTGCCGCCGATGAACGTGCTACCCCCTATTTCCTTTAGGTTGTTTTTCTTTTATTTTTTATTTTATGTTATTTTACTTTACTTTTAGTTAATTTTATTATTAGTGTTTAAGTTGAATTTTGTGATGTGACTTTTAGGTATTGATTATTATAGGCATTATCCATAGGAGTTGTCCCTAAAATTATTGTAATTATTTAATTTGACCCGTAAGACGTCGGGTCATTTTTTTAATTATGTTAATTTTTGGGGGGTTTGTTTATAGTATATTAATTGTTGAATTGATTTAATTATTAATTTGATCCGTAAGATTTCGGATCAGATTTTTAATTATTTTGATTTTTTTTGTCGTAATGTTCAGGGTTAAAAATAATCGTTAATTTGACCCGTGAGATAACGGGTTATTTTTTTCGTTTATTTTATTCCTTTATTTGTTGAATATCTTGTTTGTTTAGATTTAATGCCTGTTTTAGAAAATCACTAAGAAAAATCAAAAAAGATATTTGAATTAGGATTTCAATTGCTTTTAGAATATTTCTTGTTATTTTGCATATCTAGAATATATATTTTATTTTAGATTTAAAAAATATATTTTTTGTTTAATTTAAGTTGCATGTTTAATTACGTGGCATTTTTAAATTTCGAACATTGTTAAAAATAAAAAATATCATGCATATGTCGTGTAGAATTAGGGCATGCTCCGCACGTCATTGCATATTAAATAGATTGCATGTTAGGTTGAGATAATATTTTAATTTAAATAAGGATTTAACATGACCTAATCCTTATTTTAAATTAATTAGTATTTCAATCTATCTAGATCATTTTTGCATTCGAATTTCATGAAAGAAAATACAAAATTTGTCTTTAGATAAGTTAATTTCAATTTTTAGGATAGATTGCATTCTTAAAAATAGAAACATCAAATGCACGTCATTTAGTTTTCATTAAGTTCATTTAATTAGAACTTTCTTGTCATTAGACTAAGTCATTTAATAAATGTCACGTGACATATAGCTTCCATATTAAATTGCATGAAACATGTAATTTTAGTTTTAATAATTTGGTATGTCATTGCATCGCATTGCATATCATTATAATTAGATCATTTGAATTGCATTTAATTATTGCATTTCTTCATGTCATATAGTTTAAGTCATGTTGTCATGTCATTTTAGATTATTTGCAGAAGTCATGATTTTCATTAAATAAAGTGAAACCGAAAAAATTGATTGCTCGTTAATTAGAAATCATATCTAGGATTGTTGATGTGAATTCTTATTTAACATTGCAGATGCTTCCGTTGCTTTAAGGTATGTTTTTGCATTATTTAATTGCTTTCTTGGTGTGTTAAATTGGTGGTATGAGCATATGTATGATCACCTCACACGTTAGGAAGCTAAATTAAAATCAAATCAAGCTGCCTGCAAAACATTTTTAAAATTAAAAAGAAATGGTACCGAAAGGGCACTAGGATAGTCTAGTGTAACCAAGTCCCCGTACCAAAAATCTCTGGTTCGTAGGAGTAAGATAATCCTCCCGTTATTTTACTTAGGTGTCTAATCGACCAACCGTAAACTGATTAGTGGCGACTCCTGGATAATAATCTTTTGCATGTTAAAACCCTAAGTCGCAATTTGGTATGGGCTTGGGAGAGCCCGAGCTAAGTTTAAAGGCTTAGTAGTCCATCAATCTAGTTTTAGGTGGTAAACCCGAAAAAATCGGGTCGCGACACACTCCCCCTTGAATATTCATTGTATTCATTACAAATTGTGCATCGAATGATACTGTCTCATTAAAAACCTTAAGCCCGAAAAACCCAATGGGGCAAAAAGCGGACAAAAGGGAAAAAGAGTGTAGAGCACAAATGTTATGATCTCTCCCTTTTATGGATGCATTAATTGCCTCGTTAAAAAAATTTAATCCAGAAAAACCCTATGGGGTAAAAAAACCGAACAAAAAGAAAAAGAGTGCAATGTATATATAGCCACTGCTGGGGCTAATCATTCTTGCATCTTGTGAACTCGCCGCATATCAATGCTGCAATGTATAATTCATAATATATCCCCCTCAATTAAGCCATATAGCCACTTCTAGAGCTAATCAATCTTGCATCTTGTAAACTCGCCGCATACCAATGCCATATACTAATTTCTCAAAACTTGATGTTGGCAATGATTTGGTAAAAAAATCTGCAAGATTATTTATGGATTGAATCTGTTTAACATCAATTTGTCGACTTTCTTGGAGTTCATGAGTATAGAAAAATTTCGGCAAGATATGCTTGATCCTATCACCTTTGATATATCCTCCCTTGACTTGTGCAACACAGACAGCATTATCTTCATAAATTATAGTGGGAGAATTTGTAACCGGTATTAAGCAACAAGAATTATGAATATGTGTTATAACGGATCTTAACCAAACACTCTCTTCCAGCTTCATATAAAGCAATAATCTCAGAGTGGTTAGAAGATGTAGCTATTAGTGATTGCTTCGTAGAACGCCAAGAAATAGCGGTGCCGTTATAACAAAATAAATACCCGGTTTGAGAGCGAGCCTTATGTGGATCGGATCTATATCCAGTATCAGCATATCCAACTAAACCAGAGTTAGTGGAATCCTTGGAATATTATAATCCCAAATTTATGGTTCCTCGGAGATAACAGAAAATATGTTTAACTTCATTCCAATGTCTCCGAGTTGGCTCAGAACTAAAACATGCCAATAAATTTACCGCAAAAGCGATATCTGGTCTCATACATTGTGCCAAGTACATCAAAGCCCCAATTGCATTGAGATATGGTACTTCAGAACCAAGTATCTCTTCATCAGATTCTCAAGGACGAAATGAGTCCTTTTGGGGATCTAGAGATCTTACAACCATAGGGATGCTCAATGGGTGAGATTTGTCCATGTTGAAACGTTTAAGCAATCTTTCAACGTATGCTGATTAATTGACGATTATTCCATTTGCTTTATGCTCAAGCTCTAGACCAAGATAAAGTTTGCTTTTACCCAAATCTTTAACTTCAAACTCCTTTTTCAAATACTTAGCAATTTCAGCTAACTCTTCTGGAGTTCCAATTAAATTTATATCATCGACATAAACTGCTACAATAGCAAATCCGATTTCTGATTTCTTAATAAACACGCATGGGTAGATAGGATCATTCGTGTACCTTTCCTTAATTAGGTACTCACTTAGGCGTTGATACCACATGCGACCGGATTGTTTTAACCCGTACAAGGATCTTTGCAATTTTATTGAGAATAAATTGCGGGGAGTGCATGCTTTAGGCATTTTGAATCCCTCGGGAATTTTCATATAAATATTAGAGTCTAATGAGCCATATAAATATGCCGTCACAACGTCCATAAGACGCATGTCCAATCTTTCAAAGATTGCTAGACTAATGAGAAAATGAAATGTAATCATATCCATCACAGATGAATATATCTCATTATAATCAATCCCAGGTCTTTGGGAGAATCATTGGGCAACGAGTCAGGCTTTATACTTGACAACCTCGTTTTTCTCATTTCGTTTTCGGATAAATACCAATTCGTATCCAACGGGCTTTACATTATCGGGGATACAAGTTACAGGTCCAAAAACTTATCGTTTAGCTAGGGAAGCTAATTCAGCCTTAATTGCTTCCTCCCACTTAGGTCAAGCTTGCCTTTGACGGCATTCAATAATAGATTACGGCCCACAATTATCATCCATAATTTTATGAGCAACTGAGAATGCAAAAGTATCATCAATGATGATTTCATTTCAATCCCAAATTTCATTACAATATATAATGAAATTCTCAGTATTTCGGGATTGGTGTTCCTTTCATGGGTTTGCGCCTCTTTAGGGGTAATAAGCTCTTTAGGAGCAAGCACAACGCCATGCTCTTCTGGAGCGGATTTCCTAATTCTTTCCCCTTTGTTTTCGAGGAGCCGTATTTTTTGATCCTATCGGTCTACCACACTTCAAGTGCGTGGGATTTTGATCCATTTTAGCCTGTCTTTCGGGAACAACTATCCTAGCTAGAGCATTTGCAGCTGGAATATGATAATAGTGCAAATAAATGTGCAAATGTGTCATTGTGCATAAATAATAGACAAACATGGAACCATCTACAGGATGCGTCTACTAATATAAAAAAAAAAAATATCAAAATGGTTCACTTAGTGGTTGTATTGGTCCACAAATATCACCCTGAATTCTTTGCAAGAATAAATGAGATTCAAGATTAACCTTTGTTATAGAAGGTTTGATAATGAGCTTTCCTTGTAAACAAGCCTTACAATTATAATCTTTGGACAATAATACATTTATATCATTTAAAGGGTGTCATTTTGTATTTTGAATTATCCTAACATTATTGAAGTGCCAGGGTGACCAAGGCGATCATGCCACATTCCAAACTGATCAGGGTTTACCAATCTCCAGGATGTGGTGGCATAGGTTTCAACAGTCTTAATCATGATATAATACAAACCCATAGAATAAGTTTCTAGCTTCTCATGGATGGTCTTCATGCCCATCGTATAAGAGGAAATGCCAATATATTATTTATCTTGCTCATAAATAGTTTCAATATGGTACCCATTACAGCGTACATCTTTGAAACTGAGCAGATTCCTTTTGGATCTAATGCTTAGAAATGCATTTTCAATATGCAGGATGGTGCCATTTGACAAAATAATTATGGCATTCCAAAAACCATCAATAATTGGAACATGACTTGATATTGTATAGATTTGTGCCTTTCGCAATATCATACTCGAGAAAAAGTGTCTACTACGAAATATATAATGTGTTGTTGCACTATCAAGCAAACAAACATCTTCATTTTTCTCGGTATTTTCCATTTGCATTTATATTGACAACTTCAGGTGTCAAGTATCATAAAAGTTGCATATTAGGTATAAAGTCAAATAACATTTCAAAATAAATATTATATAAGGTTCATAAGCATTTCATAACCATATTAAAGAATAATAAAAAGTAATACATTTAAAGTGAAACAACATAAAATTCGAAGTTCAAATTATCATCCACCAATCTGATGCCTCATCAAAGTAATCAGAGGTCATCAAAGAAATCAGAGACATCCAAGGATGCATTTGCTACTTCAAGAGCAAGAGGAGTCCCACCAACAGAGATATTGTTGGCCTCAACAGTGATTATGGTAGTAGGATTGATTTCAATGGCATGAGATTCACCACACTTGTTCGTATTCTTTATAGATGCCTGGTATAGATCAACAAAATGTTTTGGCGTACGACAGGTATGTGACCAGTGCCTAATTATACCACAAGCGATGACAAATACTTTCATTAATCACATTCTTTGGCTTCTTTTCTTTGCCATGATTTATGCCAAAGTTTGATTTCATAGGGTGATTAAATTTCCTGCCATCCCTTCTAGGATTATGTTCTTGCTTGCGCTTATAGCCCTTAAAATGGCCAATATTTTTCTCAAAGTCAGCATATGCTTCAGGCAATGCTTTTGAGCCAGCAGGTCTAAGATCGTGATTTTTGAGCAGCAATTCATTAGTTTGCTCGGCAGTAAGAATCACAGAAATTAATTCAAAGTATGTGGCAAATTGACACTGCCGGTATTGTTGTTGCAATACAATATTTGAAGCATGGAAGATGGAAAAAGTTTTCTCTAACAATTCCGCATCAGCGAGTTTGATACCGCATAACTTAAGCCGAGAAACAATATCAAATAAAGCAGAATTATAATCAAACACTGATTTAAAATTTTATAGTCTGAGATTTTGCCAGTCATATTGTGCTTGAAGGAGGATAACAATCTTGGTATGATCATACCTATCTTTCAACCTCCTCCACAAGATATGAGGGTCTCGAATGAATAAATATCGAGTCTGCAAGCTCTCATGCAAATGACGGCGAATAAAAATCAACGCATTTGCTTTATCCTTTTCATTTGAGGTTTCATCCTCTGTAATTGTATTAGCGAGACCTTGCCCTTGGAGGTGCATTTCCATGTCAAGGCACCAGAATAGATAATTCTTTCCACTCACTTCTAGGATGTGGAATTTGGGTTTTTCAATATTTGCCATAATCCTTGCAAAAATAAATCCTTAAATTAATTAAAAGGATTTCCAAATATCCACCGCTACTTCAGGAGCAGAATGATGCTTTTAGATTTGAAATTTGACTTCGAGCCAAGAAAAATAAAAATGAAGAATTGATAGAAGAAGATAAAGTATAAGTTGATTAATAAAAAGAATACATACCTTGCAAAAATTACTTACTCAACTGGTAGATCTTCATGCTGATAACATGTTGTAAAATATTGCGTTGCAAATATATAATGGAGAGAATAGAGAGATTGAATAGAGAAAATGGGACACCAGAGATCGTAGACAAAGTTAGAGGAGATAATTTTATTTCCAGTGACTGTTGTATCTGATGGTTGTTCGATTGTACATCCAAACTAAACTCCTATTTATAGGAAAACAAAAATGTACTTATCATTAATATCAATGTATCGAATGATACATGTATTGGATATGGGAGATGAACATTTATTATATAGGGAGATGTACTTAGAATGTATGATACAAATGTACCATAATAAGTACATTAGATAAGATGAATATAATGAATATTCATTCATGTATTTCATAATATATATATAATGAAATGAATTAAAAAATTAAATGAAAATGATATAAAAAAAATGAAATGAAGTCGAGTGGGACGGCATTTCCGACCCACTTAGCAAAGTTTTTAGCCCCCTAAGCCCATCCTTTAATTGGTCCAGCCCATTTTTAATTCCTTGAGCTCATCTTTTGCTTTTTCTCTTAGCCCATCCCTTTTATGTTTTCATGGCTCAATAGAACTAAACAAAAAGGAAGCCTAGGCCCCATTCTCTCTCTTACTCTCACACGGCTGCTCATGTCTGTGAGCGAGAAAGGAGCGTATGGATGGAGGAGGTGAAGAGAGGGCCGAAGCGTCAGCAGCAGGTCGAGTGCGAGATCATCGAGAAGGAGAGCGCACGCGAGATCACTTTCTCCAAGCGCCACCAGGGCCTCTTCCGCAAAGTGGCCGAGCTCTCCATCCTCTGCGGCACCGAGGTTGCCGTCATCGCCTACTCGCCCCACAGCAACCCCTTTTCCTTCGCCCACCCGTCCACCCCCAATGCCCTCATCGCCCACTACCTCTCAGGCAGGGCGACCCGACCCACCGCATCCGAAGCGGCCGCCGCGCACAGGAAGCTCGAAGAGGATGTATTTGTGTAAGTAGGTGATTATGTATATCAAATTCATATTTGCTGATCTTGGGTAGACTGGAAACACTCATATGCTATTTATTTTATCTTGAAATGTTCAGTTACAATGGTTTTCAAAGAACACTGTTTACAATCGAGAGAATTTTATTTTGAATGGTTCCATAGATTTTGGATAAGTAACTTTGTATATTTGTTACTTGAATAGAGATGGATAAAGTTTGGCCAAGAATTAAATGAATAAAATAGAAGTTTGAGTATAATGGAAACTAGAATGAAGGAGTTTTGTCGAAACGAATTGAATATTGTCAAAACATGCTGGAAGCTTGCTGAATTTTGTTGAAAAACATGTTGAAATTATACCGGATGCATGCTGATCGTGATTGTACTTCTCACTCCAATGTAGAACTTGTTCTACTATGTTCTTTGTTTGATAACGCGAGTTCAGGTATGTTGGTGTGAAGACGTGGCATCAATGTCATGCCAATTCTTTACAAAAACAATTGGAAATTTTGATCTCGACTAATCTGTAAAAATTCTAAATGTTACTGAACAATACTAATTGGATATGATTTTGGGAGATTCAAACTTGGTTTTGCCTTTGCATGATGTAGATGGGTTTGTCTAGCATGTTGAATGTTTGACGTCATCGCCTACTCACCCCACAGCAACCCCTTCGCCTTCGCCCACCCGTCCACCCCCGACGCCCTCATCGCCCACTATCTCTCAGGCGGGGCGACCCGACCCACCGCATCCGAAGTGGCCATTGCGCACAGGAAGCTCGAAGAGAACATATTTGTGTAGGTAGGTGATTCTGTATATCAAACTCATATTTGCTGATCTTGGGTAGATTGGAAATGCTCATATGCTGTTTGTTTTATCTTGAAATGTTCAGCTACGGCGGTTTTCAAAGAACACTTTTTACAGTCGAGAGAATTTTATTTTGAATGGTTCCATAGATTCTGGATAAGTAACTTCGTATATTTGTTACTTGAATAGAAATGGATAAAGTTTGGCCAAGAATTAAAGGAATAAAGGGAAGTTTGAGTATAATGGAAACTAGAATGAAGGAGTTTTGTTGAAACGAGTTGAATATTGTCAAAATATGCTGGAAGCTTGCTGAATTTTGTTGAAAAACATGTTGAAATTGAACCGGATGCATGCTGACCATGATTGTACTTCCCACTCCAATGAAGAACTTGTTCTAATATGTCATTTGTTTGATAACGCGAGTTCAGGTATGTTGGTGTGAAGATGTGTCATCAATGTCATGTCAATTCTTTACAAAAACAATTGGAAATTTTGATCTCGGCTAATCTGTAAAAATTTTGAATGTTACTGAACAGTACTAATTGGATATGATTTCGGGAGATTAAAACTTGGTTTTGCCCTTGCATGATGTAGATGGGTTTGTCTAGCATGTTGAATGTTTGCCGTTATCACCTACTCGCCCCATGGCAACCCCTTCGCCTTCGCCTTCGCCCACCCGTCCACCCTCGACGCCCTCATCGCCCACTACCTCTTAGGCGGGGCGACCTGACCCACCGCATCCGAAGCGGCCACCGTGCACAAGAAGCTCGAAGAGAACGTATTTGTGTAGGTAGGTGATTCTGTATATCAAACTCATATTTGCTGATCTTGGGTAGATTGGACACGCTCATATGCTATTTGTTTTATCTTGAAATGTTCAGCTACAATGATTTTCAAAGAACACTGTTTACAGTCGAGAGAATTTTATTTTGAATGGTTCCATAGATTCTAGATAAGTAACTTTGTATATTTGTTACTTGAATAGAGATGGATAAAGTTTGGCCAAGAATTAAATGAATAAAAGGGAAGTTTTAGTATAATAGAAACTAGAATGAAGGAGTTTTGTTGAAACGAGTTGAATATTGTCAAAACATGTTGGAAGCTTACTGAATTTTGTTGAAAAACATGTTGAAATTGAACCGGATGCATGCTGACTGTGATTGTACTTCTCACTTCAATGTAGAACTTGTTCTACTATGTCCTTTGTTTGATAACGCGAGTTCAGGTATGTTGGTGTGAAGACGTGGCATCATTCTCATGTCAATTCTTTACAAAAACAATTGGAAATTTTGATCTCGGCTAATCTGTAAAAATTCTGAATGTTACTGAACAGTACTAATTGGATATGATTTTGGGAGATTAAAACTTGGTTTTGCCCTTGCATGATGTAGATGAGTTTGTCTAGCATGTTGAATGTTTGCCGTCATCGCCTACTTGCCCCACGCCAACCCCTTCGCCTTCGCCCACCCGTCCACCCTCGACACCCTCATCACCCACTACCTCTCAGGCGGGGCGACCCGACCCACCGCATCTGAAGCGGCCACCATGCACAGGAAGCTCGAAGAGGACGTATTTGTATAGGTAGGTGATTATGTATATCAAACTCATACTTGTTGATCTTGGGTAGATTGGAAACGCTCATATGCTGTTTGTTTTATCTTAAAATGTTCAGCTACAGTGGTTTTCAAAGAACACTGTTTACAGTCGAGAGAATTTCATTTAGAATGGTTCCATAGATTCTGGATAAGTAATTTTGTATATTTGTTACTTGAATAGAGATGGATAAAGTTTGGCTAAGAATTAAATTAATAAAAGGGAAGTTTGAGTATAATGGAAACTAGAATGAAGAAGTTTTGTCGAAATGAGTTGAATATTGTCAAAACATGTTGAAAGCTTGCTGAATTTTGTTGAAAAACATGTTGAAATTGAACCGAATGCATGCTAATCGTGATTGTACTTCTCACTCCAATGTAGATCTTGTTCTACTATGTCCTTTGTTTGATAACGCGAGTTCAGGTATATTGGTGTGAAGACGTTGCATCGACCATGAACTTTCAGGACCGATGACCAACCCACACAGTGCTGGTTCGAGAATTCTAGGACCAAGGACCGACCCAATCTCCCTAGGAACTGGACCAGGACCGGCAGGGTTGGACCGGTCCAGGGTCGGTCTAGGATGGACCCTAGACTGATACTCACCCCTACTCGGAGGGATTCCTCTAAACTAACTTCTAGATGAATAATGCTGCGTGATGCATTTATTGCAAGTTGTGGAGAGCATAAATATGACATGCTTCCATTGCATCATTAATTAAATTTGATCCGTTTGAAGTATTGTCATGTTAAGCTTCACTTTCTGACCATAAACAAGTAGTATTCTCGTGGGACCATACATAAATACGTACGTACATACATATACATATACATATATGTCCATTTAAGGTGATGCAGGCTTCGTCCGACTAATCCCCGAGATCCATACAATCCTTGCTAGCCCATGGCTCAGTTAGAGCATTGCCCGAGTTGGGGGCCCACAACAAATTGATAGCACTCCTCGGATAGAGAAGATCGAACTCGAATGTCACGAGCCCATCCCCTGTTAAGTGCCCAAGCATACTTGACAACACAATGTTTGATTTTCAAAATATTAATCGCTTATGTTACTAAAAAAAGACAATGCATATGAAACTAACAATAAGGGTTGCTCATGTCGGAAGTATGTTTGTCCTCCACACTCAAGACTTGGTCTCGAATCACTATACTTAGCATTTCTCTAGGGTCAGCGTCAGAAGTAGAGACTTGTGTATCGACAGTAGATACTTAATATGTGTGAGACAAGAGAATTCTTACATTCGGTGGGGATTACTCGATGCTCACCTCACTAATATATGGGGTGTACATCTTAATTCTTTTTATCCTTTTACTGCTCCCGGAATTTTACTTATTATTTGTTTCTTGATTATTAAAATTGCTCTTTTGCTCAAGTTTATCATTATTCATGTATGAACTATTTTAGCGTCGCCCTCGAGAAAACTTTCCTTACGTCTAAAAATGCAAAGAGATCTTTCGTAATTTGTAGGCCGAAATTAGAGTGTAACAATTGAAATAATTTGTTTGAAAGAAAATGGGAAAAAAAGTGTATGTTCACTCAATTTATTATGATGCCTTTTGAATCAAATGAGAAGCTCCAAGTACCGGAGCAAATCTCTATTTTCACTTATTGTTTACTGTGCTTATAGATTAGTTGATCATTTATAGTAAAGTATCCACTAACTTCATGAATTAGATAAGACGTGATTCCAAAATGAGTTACTTGGCACAAACATGTAATTTGTGCATTATGATATAATAATTGAACCTATACCACACATCTAATTCACGCATAAAATTTCATTCAAATAAATTGCGATTTCTAACTATAGAAAATTAAATGGTATTTATGAATCCAGCTGAACATGCTTATTGACGAAGCTGTTGTTACGAAATATGGTATACTTTCAAAATCACAAATTTTAATCACGCTATTTTTCGCTGTGTCACTGAACAAATTGTGCCGCCGGCGCGAGGCAGGAACTAGTCATGCTTAGTTCTTTCATATCACTCCCAAAAAAAAAAAGGAAAAGAGGCAGCATAAAGTTTTAAAAATAAGTTTAATATAAAGACGTAAAATCAAACTATTTTCATAATTTTCAAACTTCTATATTTCGTGAAACTAGTTTATCAATCTTTTTTCTACTATTGGCTTCTTTTTTTTTTTGTCTTTATTTTGTCGTGTCCTATTACATTTTTCACAATGTCCAAATTTTGTTTGGTCATGCTATTGCGTGAATAAATAAAACTTTTAACAAATTATACAACATTCATTTAGAAAGTCTTGGGTCTAGCTTTTATATATATACACACACACATATACATATATATGTATATTTGTAAAATCGTTGAAACCATAAGATAATCTCAGATAAACCCAAACTAATGAAATAAAGCAAAACCAAATATATGTATAACGAAAAAAATGAGAACCAAAATAAAAATAAAATTTTACTTGAAAAATGAGAAGACTACTCATTTTAAGGTCGAAATAGCTTCCAACGGGCTTTTGCAGTGACTCTTCTTGTGTCAAAAGTCATGGATCATCACCATCTTTGGACTTAGTGAATCTGCAACATAAGACTCGCCGATTAGATTTTGATGACCCAAACTTTCGAGAATCGTGCTTTAACAACCATGTCCACGTGACCATTTATATCTTCAGTTATACTATCAGAGTATGTTGTGAGTTGTCCTTTTTATCTTCTCATATTTTTCACTTGACTAATGATACATGATTATTAGAGGGAAAATTGTCCAAAACATCCTACACTTATTGTACGGTAGCCAAATCAGTCATAATTTTTTAAAAAATTTTGCTAATTAAATCGTAAACATTTTGATAACTTGCCAATTTAGCTCTAAACCTTTTAATAACTTGTTCATTTAATCTTAGATCTTTTCCGGCCAATTTTAACAAGAGATAGCTAATATGACAGTTTAGTTAACGTTGACCGTCCTATATGGCACGACTGATGCTAATGTAGTTATTTTTACAAATTTTTTTAATTTTTTTTTCCGTGTTTCTTTTTCTTTTCCCCTTTTTTTCCACTACCAGCTAGGTAAGACACATCCTCACCAAATCCAGTGAGGGTATATGTGAGAGCAACCCTCGCCAAGTGCTATTGAGGGTGGCCCTCACGTGAGGCTGGCAAGGGAGGCCCTCGCTTGAGGCCGATGAAGGGAAAAAGGAAAAAAGAAAAAAGGAAGAGTAATAAATGAAAAAGAAATAAAAAAATTAAAAAAAAATGTATAAAAAAAGTCCATATTAGCATTGGCTATGCTATGTAAGATGGTTAACATTGACTAGATCGTCATGTTAGCGACTTTTGCCAAAATTGGCCAGAATGTCTAAATTGACAAATCGATAAAAGATTTAATTAATAAATCATCAAAATGTTTATAAATAAATTTATAATTTGTTAAAAAATTCATGACTAAACTAATAGAAATTAGCAAATTGTCAAAATATTTATGACTAATTTTAAAAATTTAAAAGGTTTATGATTGAATTGGCTTGAAACTTTTTGGACAACTTTCCCAATTATGAAAGCCTAAAACTTTGCAAATGAAATGTGGGCTAGTGCTAGAATGGTTGGACCCATGATTTGAAAAGAATCTTAAGGATCCCAACAATCCACTTTCCAATAGACCTAATCATAAGCCTAGCAATCCATAGGCCTGTACAGGCTCCACTTGAGCCACAAGTGCCCAAAGGCATCTTTGGGTGGGCATGGGCAAAAGCTAGGCCCAAGCTAGATCTTATCATTATATAGACTCGTTAAACAGGTGGGTTGGGTCATAAATGGTTCGACCCAAATCGACCCATTTAACCCGTTTATGACCCATTTATTGCAGTGTAAAATTTTTGACAACTCGACCTATATTCGACCCAAACCCAACCCATTTAACTAAACCTAAGAAAGCTTATTATTATTATTATTATTATTATTATTATTATTATTATTATTATTATTATTATTATTATTATTATTATTATTATTATTATTATTATTATTATTATTATTATTATTATTATATTTATTTATTTATTTTAAATGGTATTGCTAAAATAGTTTTATACAACACAAATTTAATGGACAATTTTTATAATTGTTAAAATAATTATTTTAAAAAAATCGAATTTTAATTATTTTTATTTTTTAAAATATAAATTTTTTATTTTTTAAGAATATAATTTTTCTTTTTCTTTTTTTATTTTTTGTTCTTCTTCTTCTTTGGCTGGCCGCCAGCCACGAGCGACCGGCCACAGGTGAGCCTCAAGCTCGCCCAGCTCGCCGATGCCGATGAGCTTAAGGCTCGCTAGATCGACGAGGCTCAAGCCTCGCCGGACGTTGGCAAGGCCTCTGCCTCGCCAGATCTAGCGAGCTCGAGACTCGCCTGGCTGGTCACCAGCCATCGCCGTGCCGACTATCAAAAGGAGAAAGAAAAAAGAAAAAAAAAAGGAAAAAAAAAGAAAAAAAATTAATAATAAATAATTATAATTTCGATTTTTATAAAAAAAATATTTTTGTAAAGTTAAAGAGGGAAGAGAGAGATTGTGAGGTTTTGGTTGAAAATGAGTTCTAAATCCAACCCATTTAAGATCCACTTAAGACTCACATATCTTAAGTCTTTAATTGTTAAGATTGAACAAGAGCTGAACAAGCCCTAGGTTGGTCCTAAGCTTGCAGAATTGGAACCAAACAAGTTTCAAAAAAGTTTTGCTTGGAATCGAACTGGTTTTGCTCAGATTGAACCAGATTTGGTGCTCACTATTATATACATGTGTGTGTGTATTTATGCTCACTGGACGAGCCTGAGCTGTGAATTTGGCTTGATCCAAGGGCGAGGTCCAGCTCCAGTGCTTCTACTTTCCAACAGCATTAGGGTAAATTACCCTAATTACAGGCCAGTGGCCGAAGAGAGGCCTCTGCTGCGCTTCTTCTGGTCCAGCTTGGTGGTGAGATTTCCCCCAACAAACAAGCCTTCTAGTGTCAATTGTCATTTCCGCATGAAACTGCGTACCTAAAGAGGCATACTATATATTAACCAAGAAAAGATATCGTACTATAAAATTTCATGATTCACATCGCAAAGTACCGCTAAAGGCGAGAATTTCATTAGATTAATGAAGGGGGCGCGTGACTGAAAGCCATATTCCACGGAAAAGGAACTTGCCATTCTTCTTTTAAGTACCAAATGCATGCCCCAAAAGACATTAACTGATCATGCATTCTGGGGAATATGTCAATGATTGCAACGACCGACGATGCATCAAGAGAGAGAAATAAAGTGATTGGGACCATTGGAGAGAAAAGAATCTCCACAAGGGGGAAACGAACCAGGACTTCATGCCATAATCATTAGCTGCTTCGATGATTGAGGAAATGTGTATGATTGTAAAGACGTGTATCCGATGGTTCTTTTTATTTTACTTTATTGTATAATTTCATATAGAAAAAAAGTTAAATTATTTTTTTCAAGAAGGCAAAAAAGTTTGAAGTTCGTCTGCGTTGATTTAGGGAACGTCATTTGCTTATCCCCGCGATGCACAGTAATAATAGGAGCTTTAAATTTGCATAGCAGAGAATTTTGGTTTTGGCCAAAAGGAAGAAAAAAGAGGAGTAATTAGGCATGTGGATGGGAAAAATACGTCATATATATAGCTTTACTAAAGAACTAAGCTGAATTATATTGTCAAAAAAAGAAGAAAAAAAAAGCATTTTTTCTTCTCATGCTGATAAATTTCAATAAGTGTTGCAAAGCACTTTTATTTGAGTTACTTACCAATGTTTAATTGCTTTTCATTTTAATATACTAACTTTTACATGGCTCGGTTTGCAAATCATATATTTACTAATCTTTTCAGATATTACCACCATAAATTAATGTAACTCACTAACTTGTCTCCCACTATAAAGGCACATAGAGGTAACCAACTCTCGTTTGAGTTACTTATTGATATTTTATTTATTAATTTATTGTTGATTTCGCTAACTTTTCTTATCGTTTCCAAAATTTCATTTCTATGCCTTAAATTTATCAATATCTATTAGAAATTAAGAACCTTAATTAGAGTGACTTAATAACTTTTTGCCAATTAGGTTAACACTAGTTTTGGGTTACCCTTTTATTTGAGTCATTTACCATACTTATTTTTCTTTTGATTATCAACTTTAATTTACCTATTTTCTCCGATTAAGTTATCAACTAGTTTTAAATTACCATTCATTTCTGCTACTTATTTGGTTTTTTTTCTTTAGGGAAATGATATTTCCACAATCAAATTTTTTTCTTCCACAATTTTATTCTTCTATATTGTTACTTACTCTTCGTTGACAATTCATCCACAACGGATTCATTTACATGACAATACTCTCTAAAAAAGTAAGCAAATAATAAAATCCATATGAACTTACCTTTTGCATTGTTCTACAGCAAAAACCCTAGCTCCACTTTCCTTTTCATTCCAAGTGTTTGTTTTCTTGACGGAGTATTGTCTTTCTTCGTTGTTTTTCGCAATTATTTTAACAAAAACCTTTAGCTTATTTGTCATCTCTAAACAATTACATCTGATTGAGTCTAAATTGGAAAAACCTATGAAAAGAAAATATCATGAAATATATCGGTAGATAATATAGCTTATTTTAATAAATAAACTATAAGTTCAGTAACAGAATTGTAATCATAGTCAGTTAAGTGAATAGACTACTTTTAATAAATACATTACTTATTCTCAGTAAACAATAAGTTCAGTAACAGAATTGTAATCATAATATTAGCTGGTATCTTATAGTTTATTTTCAATTGTTTATGTTCAAGCTAAAATGACTCTATAAAAGCACGGTTTTGTTTTAGAAGGTAATAATTGCTTATGACATGAATACAGAGATAGATCATGTTTCATAAAGACTATAATAGAATGTTGATAATCAATACAACAAGCAACTAAGCCCAAACAAGATATAGCTTTCGAAAAAGTTGTGGAAAAAAATATTTTGGTTGTGCAAATAGCGTTACCTTTTTTAATTACCAACTTTTCTATAGGATTGTTTTATCAAAAAAAGTTGGTAAGCCATTCAAATAATGATAGATAATTTCATAGAATAGTTGGTGAGGCATTGGTAAGACAAATAGATAAAAAAAAAAAAGTCAGGAAAAGATCCTTTTCATAAAAACTCAATTTGCCTATATATATATACACACACTCAATTCTCGTAGAAACCGAAACCCTAGTCTAAACATAATCACGTAATAGAAAAGGGAAAAGGATATGATAGTTAACCTAATCGTCCTTTTCTTCTGTTAATGAAAAATGAGAAATGCTTTAATATGATACCGTACTCCTCCAGCTTACAAAAGTTAATCGGTGGCCATGCTAATCATTGCCGCGCACACACATGAATCATGAGCTCTACACCCTCTACAAATCCCAAAACCTGTTAACCTTCTCCTAGTCCGAGCGAATCTGTGTTCAGAGGATCCAGACATGGAGGTGGTCTCAGCAGTGCCCTCTATCGACTTAAGCTTCGACAGCACGACCTCCACTCCATACATCACCGCTCCTTCGAGCCCTCAAGCGTTCCGCAACTTCTTCAATCCATCCACAATTCCTCCGACGTCTCCGCCTAGTCCTAGTCGCTCAGATTTCGATCTTTGTTTGCGTGAAGAATTCCATGAGATCTCCCTCGTCTCGGACGAGGACAAAGATGAGTGCTCGTGGCACGACAACCCACGGTTCTCCATAGCCTTCGCATGGGAGAACGCCCTGCCGATGATGATCCATGCGAAGAAAGAGGATGGATGTGTCGTCGAGGATGATGATGGAAAAGACTTTGCGTTCGATTTCAGCAGGGGTTTCGGCGAGAGTTCCACCATGTCTGCTGACGAGCTCTTCCATGGCGGCAAAATCAGACCCTTGAAGTCACCACCTCTTCAGTCACCAGCTGAGTCACAAGACGGCGACATTGGTGGAGTCTTACCTGCTACACGTGATAGGGGCAAATTACTTGAACCTGTCCAGCTTAGTCGAGTCGAAGATTTTGATATGCCGTGTTATCAAGAAAAAGGGAGAGAGCGTGGTAGAGAGAGAAACGTCCGACCATCGTCATCGTCTTCCTCTTCTCCCAGTTTAACTCGTAAGGGGACGAGATCTCTCTCACCCCTGAGAATATCCGACATTTTGCTCGAGGGAGATGATGAGGATTTGGAGAATTCAGGACTGAACATCCATAAGAATCCATCGTCGTCGTCTTCTTCTGTTTCTTCTTCTTCTTCCAACTACTTCTCGTCTCTGATATCGTTCTCGAAGGGTGATAAGAAAAAATGGAGTTTCAAAGATCTGTTACTGTTTCGAAGCGCATCGGAAGGCCGGGGTACGAGCAAGGACCCATTCAGGAAGTACTCCTCTGGATTCAAGCGAGGAGAGATCGCTGGTCGTCCAGTGTCGAGCTCGAGTCGGAGAGCGACTGAGTCGACTCACGAGTTGCATTACAGGATGAAGAAAGCAGCTGCGGAGGAGATGAAGAGAAGGACCACCTTGCCCTACAAGCATGGCTTGCTCGGATGTTGGGCTAACGGTGGCGGGAGCCGGCACGAGATCGCCAGCGGTTTTGGGTCCCTGACGCGTGGAACATGATCATCTCCTCAATTTTCAATGGGTTTTTCCTTCCGAAAGAAAATTTATTATAAACTCAGTTTAAGCAATTCACATCATCAATAGTTATGGCGACGTTGATATATATAAATTAAATCTATATACTAACTTCTTCCTTAAACGGTGTTACTTCATTCCTGATACTTGTGTATTCTGTTTTCTCTCGTGAAGAATTATTCCTATTTGACCTGTACATTTGTTTATTTTACAAGTTTAAGCAAGCGTTTGGATTGAAACATTGGTGTAAAATAGAATAAAGATGATATGTGTACAAATAAGTTATTTCATACACTATGTGAAATTGACATACAATACATTTGCACGTTTGTAAGACTTTCAGTGTATCCTGCTTTTCAAACGAAAGACTCTTGCCAAATTGTTGATAGTCTTGAAACAATGAAATTGATTGAAGTATAATTTACTAAAGAATTTCTATTATGCATCCGGCATACCTCTAGCGTTGCTTAAAAAGATAAATGGTACAATGCTAAAATGGGTTTGCTAAATGAACGAGAAATTTTAAAGTGTTGAAGAAAGAATTTTGGGTTAGAAACATTTGAAAGTCGGCTCATTTGAAAACTATATGCTGTTGCCACATCATTTATATGACAAATAAGAAAGGCCCCTGCAAAATTATCCAAATTGAGGGTATTGAACTGATCATGAAAGCAAGAAAACCTATTCTTAATTTCGTTGATTGCTGAGAGAATGTTGGCACTTGATTTGGCTTTTATTGTTGCCAAGTGGTAAGACATATGTCATAATTTTGTATGTGACCCTGACCAATAAGCTTTAACTTATTAATTTATCATCATGAAATATCTATCTCTTAACGTATTTTAATTTCAAATATGAATCTAAAGAAAGAATTTTCAAGTACGTGATCTCAAATGATATAGTCTACATATTTTTAAAAATATTGATACGGATAAAGTTCATGCACTTTTATTCTATTATTTGTCTATATTTAAAGTCAGGGTGAAGAGAATGTTTTCTCCTATGCCCGCTTGGTAGCACTTGTTATCACATCATACGGCACATAAATACTTTTGCCGCATGGCACAAACTTGACAAGTAAAATGCGGCTTTTCATTTTTAGTGTGGGGCTAATTCCCTAAAAAAAACCAACTGTACGATCGGTGCCAATTTTAACTTTAATTTTCTTTTTATTTCATAAAGACCACCATGACGGGGCCGTCCAACAGATGCTACGAACAATGGACACCAACGATGCCAACATTAGGGTCGCCTATTACCATTGCCTAGGCAGAATAAATTTTAGGCTACGGACGTGGGAGAGTATCCTAAAAGTGCAAAAAAAAAAAAAACAAAAAGTTTAAGTCAAAAGAAATTAAGCTAACTTGTATTTATTGCAGACATGAATTTGCCATATTGGACAACTAAAGGTTCCAAATTGACGGAGCCTACATTTGGCAATTGAGTGAAAATGTGTGATTTCTTATGAGATGGAAAAATTTTGGACCAAAACTGGTATTAGAGCAAAAATTTGTGCTTTTTTAGGGAATTAACCCTTTTAGTTACAGTTTTTTTTTTTTTTCGCTTGCACATGCAATGCACGTGAATTTTGAAAATATTTGCATTTTTCGTTGTGGAATGAAATGGGGAGAAGTGCCAATCCTAAACCTTTTGTCTTTGTGCCAAATTAGTCATAAACCTTTTTTTGGTGCCGATTCAGTCCTAAACCTTTTTATGTGGTGCCGATTCAGTCCTTTTCGGCCAATTTGGCCGGATTTTGCTGACTGGACGCCGGCCGGCCAAAGAAAATTTTAATATTTTTTTTTAATTTATTTTATTATTTTTATTTTTATTTTTGTCTTTTTCCTCCGGCCGGTCACCGAGGTCCGGCGACCGGCCAGAGCTGAAGGCCGGCGAGGGCGAGGCCGAGGCCGACCTCGCCAGCCACCTCGCGGGCAAGGCCGACCTCGCCGGCCATGGGCGAGGGGGAGCCTCGCCCATGGCCGGCAAGGCTCCCCCTCGCCGGATCCGACGAGGCGAGCCTCGCACATGGCCGGCGAGGCTCGACCTCGCCAGATCCGGCGAGGGCAAGCCTCGCCCATGGCCGGATCTGGCCGGTCACCGGACCTCGGTGACCGGCCGGAGGAAAAAGACAAAAAAAAATAAAAATAAAAAATAAAAAAAATAAATATTAAAATTTTCTTCGGCCGGCCACGTCAGCCGGCTGGCGTCCAGTCAGCAAAATCCGGCCAAATTGGCCGGAAAGGACTGAATCGGCACCACATAAAAAGGTTTAGGACTGAATCGGCACCAAAAAAAGGTTTAGGACTAATTTGGCACAAAGGCAAAAGGTTTAGGACTTTTTTGGCACTTCTCCCGAATGAAATGCCTATTCTTTTCCTCTTTAAAACTAAAAGAAATACAAATTGAAAATAATTTACAGAAATCATAAAACTAAATGTCAAGGTAAATTGCAAGAATCGATAATAATAGTCACAACAACAACGCCACCGCAGTGGCCGCGGTGACAGCAGCAACAACAATAATAATTTTGCTAAAAATATTAACTACATGAAACAAAAAGTGTAGTCAAGCAAACAACGAGACAATTATTAATTAAAAGGGAACAAACTCCATAAAATATATATATAGAAGAAGGTAAGTCATTTTTCGGTTCTCGCCCCTATGCTGATCTCGAGAAGAAAAAATGAAGTTGGTAGTTTTTCATTATTTTCTGAATAGTTGCTTATTAGTATTATTATTATTGTCATTATCATCGACACCGTAGTCTTGTTAAACTTTGTTTTAAATATTAAATTTTTCACTTGATTTAAGTTTTCTTAGTAAAATTTCATTTCTTTTGCTTATATATGTGTATTAATTTTATTAACATTTGAAATGTTTTTCTAAGATTTGAAAGAATGAATTAACTTATGATATCTGATTATACTGTTTGTGAAAAAACCAATTCGGGAGGGCTACCCGTGTTTTTTGAGTACCCCTGCCAGCTTCCATTATGCGTCAATTTAGGATTTAGCTTTATTAATAACTTATCATAGTGTTCCAATTAAAAAAACTGGACATGGCCTCAAAGCATTAGTTCTAATGAGCTAGCTAGACAGATGTCTAGAGGTGGCAATGATTACAAGGACTTAAAAAATCTTCAACAAATAGAATTTATTTTCCTCTCTCGATCTGCTTGCAAAATAAAGTATTCCAAAAGAAATAAACCAGAAAGTGTAATTGGACCACGGCAAGAGTGGAAACTTCAATTCAAGTGGACCAAGCAATAAAGAGTTGCATGCCCTAATAATCACTAGCCAATTGTTTTCTGACCGATTGACAAAGATAAAGGGAAGTGGAATCATCCAAGAACCTCCCCAAGTCCCCCCACCTCGAGAGCCTGTCAAACCCTAGCTATAATAATTCAAGAATCATTTAACCAGAAAAGCATGCCGCCGACACATGTCGCCTTTTCCTTTTCTTTTGTGTGATGATTGGGATTTTTAGTGGCAATGACCATTGCAAGGCAGTTGAAAATTTAGCCAAGTTAAGAACGATCACGTTCTAGCGCTTTGGTCGTTAATTCCGGACTTATCATCACTCGTGTTTAGACGATCATGCTGGAAAAATTCGGTAAATCCGTCTGTGAAGCCTTGCCTAAAGCATCGCATGAGGTCTCTCTCTAGTTTAGCAATAAGTCACGGAGCAGAAGTTGTGTGCCATGTGGATCGCCTAGTTGGTCATTCATTATCATCACTCCCTTAAGGTTTGCTAAACCCTAATTATACACTCAAAGATTGAGCCAAACAAATTAGGTTGCAAACATCAACCACCCAGAGCACTTTCGCTATTGCATAACTAGCTAGCAACATAGGCAATGATAAGATGGCGGGGACATTGTCAAAGAATATTAGGTATTGCAAGAAGTGTCCCGACACCATTTGAACTCGAATTTTTAGCGGAATCGACCGTATTTTAGCATGAATTTATTGTTTAACATCGATTCTTTAAAAAATATCATTTGATTAACTGATTAATTACTAATGGGTGTGACAATTCCCATCATGATCACACTGGGAAGTCATGGAGTCGCACTAAGTCGTGACCCTTTGAAGGTGACCCGTAGAATGGGAGACGACTGGTCGAACTTTGAACCCTTCCTCTTTGCGGACAAAGGCCCTAGCATCTTAATCACAACCCATCAATGATTAATTTACTTTTTTCCTACTGAAATGAGGAAGTTTTACTATACTGAAACTGATTACTCTCTTGTCTTTGTTTCTTTTCGCGAATTACTATAAGTGACTTCTTATTACGAGAAGATATAATGTCATCAAGTAATGTCTAACTGTAGAAATTATCCGTGACCAACAAACCTTGTTATTTTTCATTATTTCAAGGGAGTCCAAGGAGAAAATCTTAAAAACTAAAAATAACAAAAACCTGCATAGATGTGGAAGATTATTAGAAAAGGATAAATGAGAGAAGGCGCATAAGTTAGTACTGATTTCATCCAAGAAATAAGAATTGCAGCACAACTATAATTCTCACAAATTAGAGCTATTAGCTACAAAGCACCATCCCATGAAGAGCAGACATAACAGATCCTTATATTAAGAGAGATTGCTGCTCAAAAATGGTCTTGAACAATTCCTAATGAGATAAAAGCTGAACTTTAGTGTTCCAAATCTCTCACCTTGAAGTAAGTCTCCGTCGTTTATAGTGAGCTTGAATTCGTGGCGTGTCTCATGAGGGTCAGAATCAAGAACTTGTCTTCTAAATATGCATGTGTGACTATTATGAACAGGACCTCTAGATTTACCGCACTTCCGCCCATTTTCAATTATCTCAAATGGTTGAAGAATCGCGACTTGTAGAACTTGGTCCCCCTGTAGCCTTTGAACCGGATGGGCAATCTTTGCGTGATGTTAAGTGTTGGCTCATACAAGAAAGGATCACTTGCTCTTAGGGTTTGCTGAATCTGCTTTTGACCTGCTTCTTGTATGCAAAAAAACCCCATTTTTTTTTTGTATTTTCTAATGCAACTTGAGAAGTAAATCTACAAACGAATCTTCTTTTACTATCTTGAGAGGTGTCACTATCCAAGGTTCTTATATCAAAGCCTCCATTATGGAGGAATCATAGTTCAAACCTTTGGTGTGCCTGAGCCTAATATCATGCAAGCACGGAAGACCCCTGGATAACACAAAATGCCTTTTACGTGCAGATAAAGGAACTTTTCTTTCGGTAATTTCGTGTTGCTTATAAAGCTCATTCAAAGAAAACACCGAAACATGAACGATCAATTTACCCATAAGAGGAATAGAAAGAGGTGAGGAACTCTCACTTTTTCGAGAAAAAAATTGAAATGGTAACATGCTATATGCTATCATATCAGCTGTTGATATGACATGCATATACCTAATCAGATCTGATTACAAATTAACACGTGCAAATGACTTCAAATGAAATAAAAACAAATTAAAAGTCCATCATCCAATGGCAGGCTGCTAAAGTTTAATTGTTAATGACAATAGTGGCTTTAATAAATGGCCCGCCAACTCACTGGTCTGGCTTTCTCCACTCTTTTGCGCTTCTTTGCAAGACTGTCCTTTGGTTTTACTTTTTCCCCATTTTTAGCTTTGCAGGAGGAGAAATCTCCTTTAGAGAAAAGCCATCAAAACTTCTACCCATGGGCTTCATGAGGATCAACATGAAAACTCCATCTTTAACTGGCTTCACCTTTCATCGTTTTACAAAACTTCTACCACATAGGCTTGGGAGAGGTTTTAAAGCGCTGTCTTTCTTTCATTTCCAAGGGTGAGCACAACAAAGAGGTGCAAAGGTTGAGCACTACATAAAGGTGTGAAGATTGAGCACTCCACTTAAGTTCACTGGGAATGTTGAGCATTGCACTTCCTTTCTACTGCGCTCAACTTCGCAATAAACTGAAGTGGAATGCCTAGCTTTCGCACCTCTCTGTTGTGCTCAACATTTGCAATGAAACGGAGTCAACGCTTTGAAACCTCCCTTGAGCGTATGTGGTAGAAGTTTTGTGAAACGACGAAAGATGAAGCCTATCAGAGATGGTGTTTTCAAGTTGATCCTTTAGAAGCCTATGGGTAGAAGTTTCCATGGGTTTTCTCCAAAGGAGATGTCTCCCATTGAAAAGAAAAAAATGGGGAACGGACAAAGTTTCGCAAAGCAACATAAAAGATTGGAGAGGACCAAATAAGTTAGTTGACAGGCCATTCAATTTTGAAGCATTTATTAAAGCTACTAATTTCTGGGATTTTATCAGCTTACAGACTTTTTATTTGTTTTTATTTAATTCCAATTGGCTTGCATCTATCAATTTGTAAGACCATATAAATGCATGCCACATCAACAGCTATGATGGTAATATGATATCACTGAACATAAATGGGGTAGAACTATTACTCGAATATCAGTAAAAAAAAACAGTAGACAATGATTTGTCTAAGAAAAATAGCGCAAGGTTTTGTTGGTGGTGGAGCAATGTTAGAGGGTATGAATGCATTGATAGTGGGGTCTAAAATTTTGTTTGTGACATAATATAATAAGATATGAGCAGGATGGTAATCTAGTCTCTAAAAAATTGCACAAGCCACATAAAGGTGCAAGAGTAAATTTGTATGGGACTCACACACAAGGGCAATGATATCCAATTACGTTGACAAATCATGACATGATCGAAATATGCTTTTGAAATAGCAAATTAGGACGCATTGGATGGATGTATTCAAATCACCTTCGGATGGACCTCGCTGTCCTAGGCAAGATATGTCCTGCCGAAGGAACGATGTTATGAGGTTGACATAGTAAATCTTAGCCCTCAATACCTAGTCTATTACAAAGCTTTATATAGAAGCCTCAAAAGCAAATTGCAATGTTGTCCTAGTCTCAGCCTTTGAAAAGAAAAGCCTAAAGGCCCAAATCATCATCCGCAATATTGGGCCAGCAGGCCCATCACTCCAACGATCTCTTTTCGTTTTTTCACCAAAAAAATGAAAATAAAACTAGAAGACAAAAACCAAGTATCTTCTTGTTATAATTAATTATCTGGACATAAAGTCTAGAGAAAAATCAGGTACTTACATTGACCGAAGCTTGGCATCTTCCATTCAATTTTGTGAAAGATTGATAGTTGGAACTCAGTCGGGTAATTAAAGCCCTCTGATTGCATTGCATCCAAGGAGGCCAATATGAAAATAACCTTTAATACTTCTTCCTTTTTCACATGTTAGGTAAGACTCCACCAATCAGGCGATTAGTGTGGCCTATACGATACTTGAGCAGGAAACGTCATGATCTAGATATGTAATTTGACCAATTCAAATCAAGCGCTTAATCACTCAACCAATCTTTGAAGAGTTATGAATATCATATATAAAAATTAATTCTATTGTAAAAAAGTAATGTGATCTCTTATATGAAAATTACTCGGGATCTTTGAATCCAAATATTTACACCTATAGCATTACGGCGCACAGACTATAATTGTACATCGGAGCACCACGTGATCATCCCACCAACTAATTTAGGAACACCAAGTGTTAAAAAAAAAAAAAAAAAGGAACTTTAGCTCACACTATTTACTAAGAAAATTCCGTTGAAAACTAAATGGGACTTAAAGTTACTCTATTCATCGATGGAAAGTAAGATGGGATCCAAGGGCACCTACCTTGGTCCATTGTAGTGTTAAATCAAAATGGTCTGACTAACTACCTTTCCCTTTACCCAAAATAAAAAAATAAAAAAGTTACAAAAATATAGAAAATATATCTGACTGTTAGGTTGGAGCCATTACTGAATAACTCTAGTCAAGAATTGGTTGATAATTCGATATTATCTGTGGATGATATCAGTTCAGACGATATTCTTAAATCTCATAGATAGATTAACATCATTGAACAAGATTTGACGTTAAGTGAGTATGTACGAATTGGCTTTTACATTTTCTTAAAGAAAAAGTGCAAAGAAAGAAGCCAACATACTGTTCGACGCGACGCATGATACAGTCAAAGAATGAAACGTCGGAAGGGTAGCTGTCGGACGACCGACAGAGCAGCGCGTACAAACTCCAACCCCACCAGCGATCTCTCGTACGAGTTCTGATCAGTCCTTGTCAATTTGGCCTCCTTAGCAAAGTGCCTTGATTCAAAGCTTTTCCATATCTCTCTCTCTCTCTCCCTCCAAAGGATGGAACCGACCAAGTCCGACGACGGCGACGTCCTCCATGAATTCTTCCCCTTCTTCAAAGTATACAAAGACGGCCGCGTCGAGAGAATGATGCCGATGGAGAAACTGAAGGTCCCCCCGTCCGAGGACGCCGAGGTCCGGTCCAAGGACGTGACCATCTCCACCGAGCCCGCGGTCCTGGCTCGCGTCTTCGCGCCCCGCGGGACCGGCCCGGCCGAGCGGCTACCGGTCCTGATTTACATCCATGGCGGGGGGTTCTCCATAGGGTCCGCCTTCCACCGGGGTTACCACGAGTACGTGAGCTTGCTCGTGGCGAGAGCCCGCGTCGTCGCCGTCTCGGTCGAGTACCGCCTCGCCCCGGAGAACCCGATCCCCGCGTGCTACGACGACGCATGGGCCGCGACCCGGTGGGCGTTGGGACACGCCGACGGGAACGGCCCCGACCAGTGGCTGAACGAGCATGGGGATTTCGGGCGGGTCTACATAACGGGGGACAGCGCCGGGGCCAACATTTCCCACAACGTGGCTGTCCGGGCCGGGCGGGCGGGGCTCCCCGCCGGCGTCAGGATAGCGGGGATGGCATTGGTGCACCCCTACTTCGGAGGGACCGACGACGACAAGATGTGGCTGTACATGTGCCCCGAGAACGGCGGGCCGGCGGACCCGAGGCTGAAGCCGCCGCCGGAGGACCTGGCCCGGGTCGGGTGCGAGAACGTGCTGGTGTTCGTGGCGCAGAAGGATCACCTGAGGGGCCGGGGACTGTGGTACCGCGAGGAGCTGAAGAGGAGCGGATGGGGCGGGAGCGTTGAGGTTGTGGAGCACGAAGGCGAGAGCCATGTGTTCCATATCTTGAAGCCTCAATGCGACAAGGCCTTGGATTTGAAGGACAAGCTGGTGGCTTTCCTAAGGGGCGACGTGATTGGAAAAGCATAGTGGAAATCAACTTGAGGATTGTCATTGGCTTAAATAATTTGTGTGAATAGAATGATCCATGGTCTGACTCTTGTTTTTCGATCATGTACGATGTACAATGACTAGCTTCTCTATACTAAGTTGCCATTCCGATGAAAGCACGGTTTATAGTCTTTTGCAACGAGGCGCAAAGTTGGCTCGTCAATTAAGAATTTGAGGGTGTGTAAAAAAATTGGAAACCGCTCAAAACCGAACCAAACTAGTGATTCCCGTAGGGACCGGTTACATTCCTAATTTCAAGTGTGCAAATGCCTCACAAACTGAACTGATACAAAATTTTTATGTCAAAAATCCCTTCTCTTTCTTGCGCCACGTCTTCTCGCGTCTCCACAAACTGACACTCCCCAAAGTATGCTCTCTCTCGCTAGAGATATGCAGGTCTTGCGGGTGGCCTGTTTCTTGATTAGGGCCGGCTCTAGGAACATCCGAGAGTCATGGTCCTGGTCGTTGGACTTATCGATGGAGCGGGAGATGGAAGCGGAGAGGGAGGAAAAGAAAGACAGCGGTGGCTTCTTGGCGCGGTCTCTCTAGCTTGTTCATGGCATCACATGCAGTGAGGATGTAGGAGCAGAGGAGAAGGAAGGTTTGAATAAAGAGAAGGGAAGCGAGCGAGGAGGAAAAACAGAGTGGACAGCCGGGGGCGTTAGTTAAAGTTAGTTAAATCACAAGCAGATCCCATAGAACAGAGTGAGGGCAAAACGAGGAAGATGAGAGAGTGCAGAATTTGGAGAAAATCTCCTTTAATGTCAACTGTATCATCTACCCTCTCTTTCTTTAATTTTGATTGAAAGGTGAGGAGGGGAATTGGAGATGGGAGAGGTCGCACGAGGCAAAAGGGAAAAAACCTCTTCTTCAATGTCGACTGTATCGTCCTCCTTCTCCGGCTGGTTCCATGGCCACACCCGGACCCAGACCAGACCGGTGGTCCGATTCCCAGATGGATCCAAGGAATAGTGCGCAATTCCCGGTTCCCATTTTGTGGAACAGACCTTAGCAGGCAGCTTCCAATTCTAGGGTGAACACCACCCACCATAGAACCAATCACCCACAATCAAGATGCAAGCCCGACGTACCTGTGCAGGGAAGATTGCCCGCATGGGTTCCAGTCTCTTCAAATTTCTTCGAAAAATACTTCCACCGGATTCATACATTCACAAATTAGATTAGTAGCGGCGTCCCAAAAGGACTGCTCAGAGAGAGAGAGAGAGACAGAGAGAGAGAGAGAGAGTCTATAACTTAGAAATGCAGGTACCGTAGTGACTTCCCAGGTACACACCGCATCAACTACGGAAAAGAGGGAAAGACAAAAAGACATCCATGTGCCGCTATTGGAGCATAAGACATTTCTGCAAACCTCAGTAAAGCAAAGGAGAAATTTACACTGCAAAGCCAATTATAGCTTCCGGGGATTGTAATGAATCAGACGATAGATAGCTTTTCAGCAACTTGATGAGTATGCACCTGACCTATACCGAAAAGAATGGCGGACTGAGCTTGCGGGGGGCCCTTCAATTCTCAGAAAACCAATTCGATGCTTGCGAGTTTTGGGTGCAGCACCTTGTCCTTATCGGGTAAAACCATGGCCGTGAAAGTTCTCAAACTCTAGCTATGAGGACGGTATACTAGTTCACTGCGTCTTTACGGCCGTTCGGCTGGACATTCCATGCAACAATTTAATGAACCCAAGGAAGCTTAGCTTTCCATCAGTGTGTCTTATCCAATCATGGAGGACAGCGTGAACCGGGACAGAAGGTGAAAGACCAAGTTCCTGACATGGGATTCAAGTAGAAAACAATAAGGAACAAAGAGAAGAGGAAGACGAAGATGAGCAAAATGACTGTTGTAGTCGTTCTTGATGAAAGACAATCAGTCCCAAAGAAGTGAGCCTGGATCCATGGCAAACAATTACTCAAATGAGAGGAATTTTCAGACATCAAAGCCAAGCCACATAATTATCGTGCTAGGGTTTCTTAAGCATCACTTCAGAGGGGAATTACATCCCACGGTTCAAAGCAAAGACTCACTAGAATTCAATAATCTTCTTTCGCTCTCAAATATAAAAAGTGTGACAACCCCCAGATTTTTCTAAATTCCTACTCCAACTTAAAATGTGACAAAAGAATAAAGAAATCCTACTTCTGACGAAGATAAAAGAACATACTATCCGAATCAAACTTTGCAAAATGAGAATCCTAATATAAGTCAAATCCAAAATAGATAAGACGACAATTCAACCGGGCACAGAATTGTAATCCAATGAGAACTCTTATTTGAGTTGTGAATCAATGCAATAATCCATCTTCACCTAAGCTTTGTAATAGACACATTAATATTTTAACAAAACTCGTTTGATCATGCTGGCTGCATCAGTGGATTTTGTCATACACTAGAAAAAGAGGCAAGAGTCACAGATGCACAACCATACAAAATACTCCACCCATTTATGGACTAGAATCTAGGGTCTAAGCAAGATAAGGTTTCAGAGTATAACGAGGTGATGTCACTGGATCATTTTCCAATTGAACAAGGAACATACAAAGGAGAGCACACCTTTAAGGTAGCACAAGAAAATGACAGACAATATAGCAAAACGCGACGCTTATTTCTCTACCATTGTTCCCATGTTTTATGTCTGATAATTTTCACAAGTGCTTCAATTCCTCTGTTTTCAGCAACATGTCTCACCATACAGCAAGCAATCTTGAGGGGGTAACTGTTTGAGTATGTTAAGTATTTCTGGATCGAATGACATGGCACTACCAGGGGGCTAATTGAAGCTAATTATGTGTTTAAAAGACATTTATAACTCTAAAAGTTGATCCAGAGACAATGCTGATAGATGCAAAAGCCAGAACAATTAAACTCACAGAAGCAAGTTCATCAATTACAATGGCCCTGTTTCCATCCTTCTCAAACTGTTCGTACGCGGAACGGGCATGCTGTTCCCAATTATCTAGTGCCTCCAGCTGATGGACACTCAAAGCAGCTGCACAGAATTCTTCAAAATCCATCCTTCTGTATTGAAGTGCATTTAGCTGAAATGTACGGCATATTCATGGTTAGATGGCTAGCAAACACAAAAATCTAAATTGACAGATAATTCATGGAACAGCGTGAAATTAAAGTCCAGGGTCTACCGATGCAAGGAAATCAAGAATGCGAGACTCTTTCATTGCATCAGTTGCATTCCTCATCAGGGCCTGCCAAGAATAAGATTGATGAGAAACTTGCAATGATAACAATTCTGTGATCTCCATGCCATGTCTGTTATATGTATTGTGCATGTTCCAGCAAATGCGTGCTTGTGGTGTGCAACATGTGTTGTGTGTGTGTGTGTGTGTGTAGAGAGAGAGAGAGAGAGAGAGGCAAAGAGGGATGACACTAACCAGCTTCATATTTTCTAAAGTTATGCTGCCACTTTTACTTGGTTCGAGCAGCGTAAACTGTTCTCTCAGGTAAACAAGTTCATCTACTGTCAATGTCTTTGCTAATGCCTGCAATGATATATTGAATGGAATTCAGAGAAATTTAGTTGAACAAATCGCAAACGCTGAAACCTTGAAATTGTAACATTCATTGTGCCTTTGAATTTAAGATGTTGCTAGAAGTCCACTCTAAATCAGGTCTTAAAATTTAAGCTCAAGACTTCAAGCTCTCTCTCTTTATCTACGAAGAATTCAAGCTTAGAAGCTGTGAGATATGCACTACTTACAAATTCAGTTTCTTAATTAGATATCAGCTGAGAAACTGAAGAATCCTGCTGCACAATTTAATTGGAACCAAGGGAATTTGTGAGGCTTTTCATCCAAAGCCTCTCCAATTCCCAGATTAGACAAAACTTTCAAGCATTGAAACACTTCAAACAGATTACAGAGGAAATTCTTTCAAAGAAGTGGGACAATGGAATATGTAACGCAAGTATAGTTGTTCAAGCTTGCACTTTCTCAGCATGAAGTTGAATTAAGCACGAAATTACTAAATGAGAGCACTACTTTGAATGTGCTAAACTGAGTGGGGCAAAGATGGTACTTGAGGCAATAATATCTTGATCTGCTTTAAAGTTGTGAAAACAGTCAGCCCAAAAGAGTGACAGTAAGGCAGTAGAAATAGCTGCATTTATTGACCTATCATAGTCAATGATCAAATCCAAATGTATTGCTGTGGGTCACCCTTAAAAACTCTATAATTTGTAAACCACCCAAATTATCCTTCCCTATCTCATCAGATAGATCATAACAAGCAGTATCAATGTATTTAATTTAGATGAGAATTTCCGAAGTGATTTGGATAGATAGTATATCATGGCACTAACAAAATCAAGACGGAGTGCTACTCCAATTGTCTGAATCATCAGATGGACTCTTTTTTTGTCACTTACAGGAACTTAAATAGCAAACTCAGGTTGGATATCAGAACACAAAGAAAGTCAAGGAAAAGATAGCCTGCAATTGTACTGACTCATGATGTGAGTTCATTTTCTGAATGATGTTGTACCTTTCTAAGTTTTGAAATGCGAATAAATCATACTGATGTCAACAGCTCTCATTGAGCCAGATGATCTATCAATGTTGCAAGCTGCTGTTTTCCTAATCATTTATTTTTTAATTGAAAAAGAGGATATTGATAAATGCACACGCACACGCACGAGGGTGCGAATGCAAGAGTGCACAGATCTGAGTCACTTAAAAATCCCCGGCCAAAGCAGCCACTTTTTGCAGTGCAGGAAGTAGTCATCAGAAGACATCATCAATAGGCATGCATTCATCAGAGCTTTTTAACAATGCTTTACGTTAATGAAGCCTCCAAAAGAGGCCCTTATTGAAGTTCTTCTTTGTAAAATTTAATTTTGGGGGAGTAAAAACATCGAAGCAACAAGCAACTTTATGAGACTAATCGACTTCAAACAAGGAAAAAAGTGCAACACTTCAGTCCAAGAAGAGCTTTGAGGCAAGCGTAAAGACATCATACCCTTAATGCAGCTCTTCGCAAAGATGATGACCGCATATAAGCCTTCATGAGTTTAAATATAATTAGATCAAGAGGGACTTTAACACCATTATAATTCCGAATCCAAGGATGGCCTATGGAAGAAAATGTTCACGACCTGTCAGTCTACTTCTATGAGCCACTCAATATTAAAAGTAGCAAGACAAACACTCACTTAATGCCTGAGCAGCACTCATTCGTCTCCTGGGATCCTTGTTCAACAGACGCTTGACAAAGTCCTTTGCCTCTGAAGATAAAGAAGGCCATGGTGGTTCATCAAAACTTGGCTCAGCTTTCAGGACTGTACGGAATATTCCAGACTCTGTCCTTGCCCAAAATGGCCGACTACCACATAATAGAATATAAGCTATCACACCGATACTCCAGACATCAGCCTCTGTACTGTAGGATCTATGTAAAACTTCAGGGGCAACATAATACGCACTTCCAACTATGTCATTAAGCTTCTCATCTGTAATGCATGTAGAGCACTAACGAGCTTTAGAATTTAGATACCCCATCAGAACCCATAATGTTGATGCTTAGAAATTTCACACTGCAGGGACTTAATGTAAAGCCCCAGCAACAAACCTGGCCTCACGAAGTCTGATAAGCCGAAATCTATTGCCTTCAATTGGGAATTCTCATCCTTCAATGTATAAAGAAAGTTCTGAACCAGCAAACAGCAATATTTTACAATTCAGAATGGACCAAGTATGAGAACAACCAGCACATTTTAATTATGTGAACCCACAAAATTCAGCATTATACAAGTCATCAGACCCAACCACCATAAGAGAAATGACTTCGATATTTTACAATTAAAATGTGCTGGTTGTTCTCATCCTTCAATGTATAAAGAAAGTTCCGAACCAGCAAACAGCAATATTTTACAATTCAGAATGGACCAAGTATGAGAACAACCAGCACACTTTAATTATGTGAACACACAAAATTCAGCATTATACAAGTCATCAGACCCAACCACCATAAGAGAAATGACTTCTATCATATGAACAGTTCATTCCATTACATGACCACATATTATACACGGATGGTCAGCCTCATACTTGCAATACTGGGTGTAATTACTTGTCACAATCTGAAAAAAAAATTTTGGATAGTGAAAAGCCAAACTAGCTTCAGTAATAAGCCATCACATCAGCTTTTGAAAGAATAGACTTTCTATAACAACATTTGGATAGGTTTCTCAATCAGATATCATAGTACCGGATATAACCCGCATGAATTCACAAGTTCCAGGAAACTCCTAGAGTAGTTCAAGGATTAGTAAGAGTAACTACAATTACAATTACTTAATAGTATACACTTAATGAGGCATGTAACCTTCCTAGCTGCCTACTATCTAAGTGTACCTAGCTCAGAGTGGTTTGTTCACCTCTGGTTTAAGATCTCTATGAACCACTCCTTGGAGATGACAAAATGCAACCACGTTTAGTATCTGCACCATAACAGCCTTTGCGTCATCTTCAGAATATTTGCCACCTCTGCAAATAGAACAGCCATCAGAGAGTTAGCAAAAGGCACGTCACAAAGCACCAGTAGGAAGTCGCTAAGCAGACATCAGAGAAAGCCTCACCTAGAAAGTATTCTGTCTAGGAGTTCTCCTCCTTCACATAACCTGGAATTTGCATGTAATACAATGTCAACTTGATAATCAAGCAGTTAGGCACATGAGAAATAGCATACAACTGTAATGGTGATGGTATAGATCTAGTGCCTCAATATTTAGAGCACATAAACAAAGTCAGTGACCTAAGAAATAGATGACTCAGGAGACCTCTTGTAAAAAATAAAATCTGTATTGAGTCCTCCCAGAAACAGGTCGTATTTAACAACAGCATCTGAGCTAAAGATGGAACAGTAAAAGGAAATATTGCACCGAACAGTAATGCAAACTTACTCCATAACAACGTAGACATTTTCAGGGTCTTCGAATGCATCATAAAATCGAACTAGATTACAATGTCCTGACAAGGCTCGTAATATCTTCACCTCCCTCCGCACATCTTCAACTGCAATAGCTGTTGTCATCTGAAAAATAAAAGGAAGAAAAATGCCATGCTGTCAACAATATGAAAGAGAGAGAAAAGACAAGAAGATAAGAGATCTTCAGCTTAGTTAAAATTTAACATCTCCAATATAAGGACAACATGAAGACCGTTCTCTTTTTCTGACGTATATATTAAAAATTGAAATATTTTAGCTATTTCTGGTCAAACTATAAACTAGTTACACATGAAATATAGCACATACCACATTTTGCAGTCCAATGAAGGAAAATAATTTCAAAAAGGGCTAGCCAAGATAAGCTAACATAGTCACACATACAAGCATGATAACTTTTCCATATAACAATCATTGGACATGAACCAAAATGTTCAATAGGACACTCCAAAAAATTTGCTTAATATAGATATAGAAATCTTGAAATGCCAAATACTCGACCTTACTGGTAATGAGCAACTACCACGTGTAACAACGTCATTTGCAGTTGGTAGTTAAACCTTCAATTGATCCTACAGTTTGCATTAGTTCATTAGGAACATCATATTAGTCTCAATTCATGAAAGAGTCTCAATAAAATATTATGTGTTCATATTACCCATGTGTTTCAAGTTAAATCTGACATAACCAGGCTGAGGGTAAGATTTTGTGACTTGCTCAACTCTTGCTCACATCCAACAACTAAAAGCAACCACAACGAAACGATCTCAAGAGCCATTGTATATTTTGCTCTTCAGGCTTATATTTTGCTATTAGTGCGCACACGCACATAGAGAACAGCTGCCAATCCCACCTGGGATTACTTTTAGCATTCAATGGACCTGTCTGTAAATAAGATTTCCAATTGATTTCCTAGAGAAATGAAGGAACATACCAGTTTGTATGATCATAGATTTTAGTAATCAATTATTATGTCCTGCCTATAATTATTTGTGCTTTATTCTTTTTATTTTGGTTTGCTGTTCTCCTAGGACTTCAAATTAGAACACTAGTTAGCAGTCTGCCAGCTACGACTCAATCGCCAAATGACTAGCCTGAGAATCACTAGAAAAACTCATACACGATTGAATGTCCTAAACATGGCACACTTTCTTCTTTGCAAATGGGAACAACCATATTATATTGAATACATCTTTAAATGACCTAGAACCAAATATCCGCACTCAACAAAAAATGGTGCAAAGGCCCCGTGTATATATGGTTAAGTTGACTTCTTTCTCAAGTTGACTTGAATGTGATTAGAGATAACACAAAATAAATTCTACTGCAGAACTCAGATTGAAAATGGAGAGTTATAAGGTGCTTAAACATGCAACCTATGCTACACAAAAGTACAAGAATAGAAATAGGTCCACCTCAAACTCAAGTGTGACCTGGGCCAATTTGATGTGACGACTTGTGGATTCAAAAGTAATATGATACTCAACGATGGTTTGGGCCATCGAATCCCAATTTTTCAATGGGAAATCAATGTTTGTTCTCTGATAAATAAACCAATACAACCAGGGGTTCTCTGTTTAAGCAAGCAGCCTGGGACACCAGGTAATAAGTCAAATCCAGCCCACCCAACAGGTGGGTTTGACATTTGATGTAATATAGCAGATGAGAAACAATTTTGTGGAACAAAGAATAAATTATTCTTTCTTCATTTAAAAGTCTTTCTCATCCAATTTCCACTAGATGAAACTCCACTAGTTCTCCACTTAAGGAAAACCTTTAAGCGCATCAGATTGTAGTTTTACATGAGAGTATATGCCATCATAGAGAACTACACAACTATTAATGTAACTAGTCCTTCTGTCATTCTTTTCATCTGGTCCAATGGAAGAGCCAATTATGCATGCCCGAGGTATAGCCAAACAATCAACTTCTAATTGTACAGATTGCACCTATCTACCAGTTCTATCAAATAAATAGTTGTTATTTTGTCTGCTAGTGGTCCTATCATATCATTATTGAATGAGATTCAAAATCCAAACAATGGAGATGTATCGAGTCCGGATCGAACCAATGCCCCACTCAGAAGTTTCCATTGTATGTCTGATGGCCACAAGTTTGGGCCGGCCAGCAGGCATAAAATTGACCAGCTTTAATGTCATATTGCCTTCTAATATAGGTCCATTTCATGATCTACTCTTGGCCATGATCTTGTGGCAATGATTAGTTCCACTTTAAAGGCTCGAACAACCTTTTGTTCCTTCCATTATCAGCCATCAAACAAGTCCCCTTCAAGCTTCATACTTGCACCGATAAATATAATGCGAAAAGTAGTATAAAATATTCCAACTGCGGTTGGGCTTCTGATTAAGTTTAGCGCACTTGCAACAGCTTCTAAATGAAGAAGACCCCATCTATTTACTTTTTGGGACTATGACAGGAATAAAACATCAAAATCGCGATTGCAGAGCCTTGACGGAACTAACGGTGCTGTCACAAGTGAAGCTCCCTATCATCACCCAGCACTGACTAAAATATGAATAAACAAATAAATTGGCCACTTTTAGAACTCCTGCACATGGACTCATCTAAATCTGAAGCCAGTCCAAGTACTCTTCATCTAGAAGGATTGCTAAAGCGGAAAAAAAAAGACTGAATATTCACATCTTTCTCTAGAAAAATTCCAGCTATCCACTTCAAACTTAAGTGTTCAATTTGAACAGTTCCAATCTACCACCACAAACATCATCCCCTACCTACTCGGATAGGCAACAGAGATTTCCAAGGAAAAAGAAAAGTACTCAAACATACACATCAGCAAAGAATATTAAACAAAGAAAGGTATCAGATCAAATGATGAGTCGAAAAATTCGCAATAATAAGCAAATCTGCAACATTATGCCAAAAAAAAAAAAAAAAAACGGGTTTAAGCTGGATATCAAATAGGAAAAGAACACCCAATTTTTCTTCCGAAGAGGACATGTCTTCACTTTGAGACAAGCCAAAAACTAATCTTCAAAGCTTTAAAAAAAAAAAAAAAAAAAAGATCAAAGATCAAGTCCCAACTTTTGCACAAACAAGCAAATCTGCAGAACAAGATCTAACCAATTTCACTTAAACCCAAAAAAAAAAAAAAATCAAATCAAATCAAATGCATAAATCCAGAGATCAGACATTAGCAAGGAGGGGAAAAAACCAACGCAAAAAATATAAACTCGGGACCAACCTTAGATTTGGGGATGACCTTTACAGCAACCTGCTGTCCCTTGAACTCCCCTTTCCTGAATTTCGCAGAGCAGGTGTACCCGAAATGCCCTCTCCCCACTTCATCCCCAACCTCCAGCCGGCTCGTGAGCTCCTTGGAAAACCCAAACCTCTTGTCCAGCTCCACCCGCCCCTCCCCCTCCCCCACCCCGTCCTCTTCCTCCGGTATCGACTTCGCCGCCTTCTTGCCCTGCCGCCGCGCGAGCACCGCCTTTATGTGCTTCGCCGGCGACGGCGGGGCGAACGACCGCTTGAAGAACCTCCGCGGCGTGGAATTGGCGGACCCCGCCGCCGCCGCCGCCGCCGAGGCCGGAGACTTCTTGAGGAAGTGGGCGGGGCTGGGACTGTAGAAGGGGAAGAAGGGGGACCGAGGGGTGGTAACTTTTGAGGTGGGTTTGTCATGGAGAGGAGTGGGAGGGGACTTTGGGGTCTGTGAGGGGTGAGCCTGGTCATCTGGGTAGAGCTCCCTCGATGCATAAGGGTTGGGCTTTGGTGGCTTTGAGGTGCAAGTTCCCATCTTTCCCTTCAGCAAGTGGACCAAAAAGGACAGAGCTTTCTAGTTTCTACTGCATTCTTGCTGCTCAGTATGAGAGGAAGAGATCCAACAGTCACTTTCAGAGAGAGAGAGAGAGAGAGAAGGGCACCGGGTCAGCGTCTTTCTCTCTCTTGATTAACCCCTCTTTCCACAAAGAGACGTAGAGCTTGGTGGTGTTTTTTTGGTAAGAAGGATGGTCTGGCGCTATAAATGCTGGTGCTGAACTGGAACACAGAGAGAGAAAGAGAGAGAGAGAGAGAGAGTTTGGTTTTGCAGTTGTAGCTGCAGCAAAGCAACAACGCAGAAGGGGAGGGACGAGGAAGGAAGAAGGGGAGAGGAAGTGGTCTGTGGATCTTGTTGTCCACGTGGGATCGGATACGACATTATTCTCTTTCTCTTTTTAACAATATAAAATATATTCGACGGGGTCTATTTTCTGGATATACATATACATATACATATATATATAATACTAGTCTTTTGATCCGATATTTGTGCTTTCACTTCACGAAAATTCTTCTACAGGGACTCAGTCACATCAATTAGTTACCTCCACTTCCGTCCTCTGCTTCGGCAAGAAACTAAAAAAAAATAATAAAATAAAAATATTCTGAGGATTATAATAAAATGTCCCGGGAAAACATTTTATATGGGAAAATATTAAAATCTGGAAAGAAAAAAAAAAAGTCAAGGGATTCAAGTTTTGATGTAGACTCCTTAGAGGCAAAACATCTAATATCTTTCAAAATTTCCATAGGCTGCTAATACGTAAAATCATGCGTAGCTTTTTATATTTTACCAAAACTTATTATATATATATTTTTTAATTTTGGAAACGAGTATATCTAATAAAAGTTAGGAGTAGAACATTATTGCCGCCGAATGCGTCCTTACGAGATGACGTTAATGGGTCTGGTCACGAACAAATCAGATGGAAAAATGGATATTCGATGAGTATCTATTGGCTTGTATGAAGTCATTTTTGCTTTTGACTTTCTATAGATTTTGCAGAATTCATATTTTGATTTTTCTCTAACCCGAGATGCTTGACTTATTCACCCTTTAGTAGAGTCATATAAACTCAGTCTCCTCCTTGAATTATCATTTATTCGCTCACCTGGCCCACCCCTGTCCATAGAGGAAAAAGAAATTCATGATTTGATGTTTATCTAATTTGAAATGCCTGACCATTCACCGCTTAAAAGAGTCACCTAAACTTAGTCTTTTCCTTAATTAATGTTCACTCGCTTATTTGGCCCAACCGAATCAAGAGATAAACTATAGAGAGAGGAGTGGCGCGAATCTCTCTAACTACAACCGTAAATATTCCTTTAATCTAATGGTGAACATCCAGTCTCCCTATCACGAATTACCACGTGATTACAAGAATTCTTTTGAATACAAGTCTGTATATATACCGGCACTTTAGGGCCTGTTTGTTAATGTTCTTTTTTTTGTTTATGAATAAAAATTTCTGTTTTTTTGTTCCAGGGAACAAAAAAAGAACAGAAACACGTTTGTTTTTGTTTTTGTTCCAAATTTTTTTTTTTGTTCTCAGGAACACATTTGGAACAGAAACAATGTTTCTTGTTTCTGGAACAATTTTTAAGTACAACTTTTCTCTCTCCTCTCTTTTCTTTTCTTTTTTTTCTTCTTCTTTTTTCTTTGGCCGGCAACCTCGCCGAAGCGTCATCGGCTCCCGGCAAGGCCGAGCGTCACCGGCCCCCGACGAGGTCGAGCGTCGCTGGCCCTTGGCGAGGCTCAGCCTCGCCAAATCTAGGCAAGCTCGAGCTCGCCCAGCCAAGGCGAGGCCGAGCCTCGTGCCGGCCGGCGACGCTTGGCCTCGCCCAACCACGGCGAGGCCGCTGGCCCTCATCAGCCGATCGCCGGGCATGGCCGACGCCGACGACCGGCCACAAGGAAGAAAAAAAGAAAAAAGAAAAAGAAAGAAAAAAATGAAAAATAAAATAAAAATATTAAAAAATTAAAAGAAACAAAAAAAGAACACGAATTTACCAAACATGTTTCTGTTCTTTTTTTATTCCATGAATAAGTTTATCAAACGCGTTCTTTTGTTCAAAAACTATTCCTTGGAACAGAAACACAAACAAACGCACCATTAGTATTTTGGAGACACGGTCATAGGTAAAAATCAGAAGTAGTTGATAAGTAAAAGTGAGCAGAATTTTGACCTATATTACATGGATAATAGTGTCTTTAGAATTTCCTTAAGCTATTGTTTGATTAAGCTGAAAAAGATATATTGATACCGTAAAATATTAAATAATGTGCCAACCATTTGAATAAAGTGTGCAGGCAAAGTGATTTGATAATAGCTGAAAATCGAATAATGAATGTTATTAGTTTCTTACCAAAATCGTAAATCTAGTGAAAACAAATCCGCTCTAATATAACACAACTAGATGTGTGTGGTCCAAAACCCAAAAGGAGTGTGTAGACACTACACAAGAACACCATATTTGATTATGGTAGTGGCTATTACGTTACAAGTCTATTATAGGTTGACTGCCTATTCTAACGATTACGTTTTATGACAAATATTACAATGCGGTTGCTATTATAGCTAGCTATTGCATGACTTCTTTTGTGTGTTAGCTATATTACGGCCTAGGCTATAATAGCCATTACAAATATACACCTAAGACTATTTTCTCCCATTCATTTCACCAATGGGACAAGTACAACATGAGTGCCATAATTTTTGTATGACATTCACTTCAATATCATAACTTTTTTTTTTGTTCACTCAAATGCTACAAATTTGAAAAATCAATCACTTAAATGATGTTGGCAATTGCTTCAACGGAAAATCCAACTTGGATGTTGGTCATCCTATGTGGTACCATCGTGCTAATGTAGATAATTTATGTAATTTTTTCGTTCACTAAAGTGTTATAAATTTGAAAAATCAATCACTAAAGTGCCACAAATTTTAAAAATCAATCACTTAAATGCCACTGACGATGTGCTTTGCAGGAAAATCTGTCATCAACCTTGCTGACAATGGGTGAGGCGGCCTCATTGGTCGATCTTCGAAGATGATACTAAACCACATTTCTAAGGAAGATGATTATGATGAGGATGACGAGAAAAAGAACAAAAACCAGAGTGATCGTCAGTGGTAGCCTTTAGGAATTCGATTATATTAGTAAGCTAAAGTCTTTGAAGTGTAAGTACCGGCCCTTCAATCAATCTCCTTGCCCCTCGTTCTTCAAGAATTAGAATAAGGGAGGGCGCAAAGGCCCTTGCTAGATTTTGGCAAGGCTGCCAGGGCCTAGGTGAGGCTATTTTGCGGTCGACGCACAAAAAAAAAATTGAAAATAAAAACTAAAAACTAAAAAGATTAAAAATTTTAAAAATTTGCCAAAACTTGCACGCAATTGATCGATTTTATTCTGATGTGATAGTTAAGCGAGCGAAAACAAAATTATGGCATTCAAGTAAATGTTATATGAAGTTTTGACACTTGTGTTGTACTTGTCCCCCTCACTATTGCTACACTACATCAACTACACTTGAATTCATATTGAATACTAACTAAATATTTGAGTAATAAAGCATCTTATCTTGATTAGAAGATTATTCATGATATACTAGTCAGTACAATATTAATTGCTTAGGGAGGCGTTTAGTAACCTTTCTATTCTCGAGAATAATTTCTATTTAGAAATAAAAAAATTCCATTTCTATTCCTAGGAACAAAGAAATAGATTTTTTTTTTCTTTTACTTCTTATTTATATTTCAAATTTATTTCCCAGCCACTTTTCTATTCAGAGAAATAAAAAAATTAGTCGACTTTACCAAATAAATTTATGTTATTTTTCTATTTTGGAGAATAACATAACAGAAAAATAGAAAATACAATGGTTACCAAACGGACCCTTATTATCAGAGATGATGGTGATCGGTATAGGAATGGTGTTTTTTGATAATTTAGTGGTTATAAAAAAACATGGAATAGAATTCAATCCTAAGTATAGTTAGGTAATCCAATTCCATATTTTTTTAGTAGGTGTACTCTGTGGAATCCCAATCTGTGGTCTACTTTTCGCCAAGCATGACATAATAGAAAACTGAAATTCAATCTTTTGAAGAATTCAATTCCACATTGAATCAAACGAAGTATTCCTTCTACATTATTAAGTCCCACGTAAAGGGAATCGGGTGAGCGAACCAATTGATTCCACTTATCTCCTTCACGTCCCCATCTTGTCGTTTTAGGAGTTATGCGTAGGGACATTTTTCCCTTCAACGAATCGTTTTATTGATCGGTTACATACCCAATTTGCATTTTAATTAGGATTTCATGTGGTAATATCCATAATTATAAAAAAATGCGATTCAAAATTATCGTCGAAGAAAATTCTGTCCAACCATTGATGGAGAAAAATTTATCCCTTCTGCTTATCCCATTGGCTTCAATGATTTTGTATGACTCGTGGGCCAAATCATATATCAGTTTGAAATTTTTGCACCTAATTTATCAGAATAACTAAGCCTATCATAATACTCAGGAAAGTATTTAAGCCTATCACAATACTCAATACTCAAGAGAGTATTTCATGTGACTATACAATGTGGTATGGATCTCATCTTACATGGTGTCACGTATGTATGCATCTCTCTTATAATTGGTCAGTTGCGTCTCGTATCTCTGTTACATGATCTATGCATCTTATATCAACACCTTCTCCAAATTAATCAACCGATTGTGAGATATAAGCCACACATTCCTATGCAACTAAATATGTAAACTAACCAAAAGAAGAAGGGATCTCAATATGAAGGCCAGCTTTCTACAATATCTCCCAGCAAGTAATAATAATTTTTTCCTTTGGCAAAATATATGTGAAAAATTTTAAAACTCCATTTGTTCACGGAACATGAGTGATTTGAAAAATCTTTTTACAAAAAATGATTGCTTATATTACTTATAAAAAAGAATAAACGAAAAATATTTTTGTCATCCACGAAAATATTTAAATATAAATTTCTATCGATAATGAAAATATGATTAATTTTGAGAAAATATTTTACAAATCTTTCGTTTTTCGTGAAACAAACCCAATCTACCTATTTTACACCTTCATGATCCTGCGTGACCAAGCGGCCTGTGCGTTCTGCCCATGTGCGTTGCCAACACATTTTTAATGGGGGAAGGGGGCGTAATGGAGTGGTTCATCCAATCCGCACGCCACATATCAAATAATTAATTTATTCTAATTATGCCCGGCATGCAGAAGTGGTTAAAGAGATGCTTCCAAACTAATTTTTTTAAAACGCGACAATGAAGGTGTCCTTCGAAGTCAATCATGGAGCCATAGCGCTTGCAAGTTGTGAGGCCTTTGGCAATCAATAATTCGGAAGAATGCAGCCAAGAAACTCAACCCAATTTTTATTTTTATTTTTATTTTTAAAAAGAGAGGACGAATTTGCTTGTCAAGTTGACGCAGAGAAAGTTATGTTTGGAAAGGATTCCAAAAGATAGTGTTTATTTTAAATCATGAAGTGCAGATTACAATATCTTAGGCGTCTATTTATAGGGAGGTTGCCATCTAGAAAATAACCAAATAACTGAAATCGAATAACAAAATTAAGGAAAAGTTATTGATAAAATGGAAAGTTATCAAAACACAACTAGAAAATTTACAAAATACGTCTGAAATCTATGACATCTCAGAAATCAATGAAACGCATGAATCAAATATTGTAACCCATTTGTAATCTCAATCACGCAATCCTCTTTGATTTGTGAGACTGCCCGCTCTTATGACACTCCAATATTTCCATAAAGACATTTGCATGTTGTTCTATGTCACAAGTAGTTTGAAGGATTAGATAATTGATTTATATGTTTAAGCGTCGAATTCATTATATACCAAGGGTAACTCTCCTTGATGATTCCATAATAAGTTAGATTTTGCGCCTTGTTTTGATCTCATGATATTCTTGAGGCCAAATTGACAAAGCTTAAAAATCATTAGAATGAAAGGGAGTGTGCAAAAATCTGAGAGTGAGAGTTAGAGTAGGAATAAAGTAGGACCAAAAAAAAAAAAAAGGGGGGGAGCGTGCGTATTCCAGAATCACCCTTGCATTAAATTATAAAGCATAAAAAATACATAATTAGCATCTCTTGAAACTACCCATTTTCCTTCCATACACAACTAACCAATTTCATCCCTTAGTGTGTATGTTGATACTAGCGGACAAATAAATGATCAACTATGAATATGATGGAATAGCCATTTCATGATAGTCTAGATTACCCACATGTACATCACGAATTTCACTTATGAACCCCAAAATTAAACACGACACGGTCCTAGTCTCCCCCATCTCTCTATCTATCTTATTGCTCCACCCACACCGGATGTCGACCGCCACGATGATGGCACCACCATCGTCTTGGACGCCTATGTCCAAGCGTTGGCTTCGTATCCTCCTTCAAATTAGACCTCTCTCTCTCTCTCTTCCTGCACACAGACTCACTCGATCACCATTGTCGTCGACAAGACCTAGACCTTGGATGGGGATGGCGATTGCTCCCGCTTCGCTCATGCCGTCGACTTATGTGCCCTCATGTGCCCTCGAACGAAACTCACTTGATCACCATCGCCGTCGATAAGACCTAGTCCTTGGATGGGGATGGCGTCGCTCTCGCTTCACTTATGTCGTAGACTTAAAGTGCGCTCAAATGGTCTCGTCGAGGGTGTGGAGAGAGAGAGAGAGAGAGAGACAGCAAAGTGATAGGCCTAAGAAATTAGACTACGCAGAGGTGATGGGGCCGGTGGATGCTCTTAATTATTGGAGGGGACACCGTGAGAGATAAGTAATTAGGTTCAGATCATGATTGGGACTATGTTTATTAAGGTCTTCTTGATGCACCTTCAATATGAGGAATTATACATACATCGTCAATGTAAAAAAAAAAAAAGGTTTTACACGAGCAGCCTTAAAGAATATTAATTTAATAAAATGGGTAGTATAATCCTGAAATCGAGGGTAGATAAGACCACTTGTATTACACTAGGTGTACATGCTCTATTTGACTTTTTTTATGCTAAAGGTGCGTTTATTTAGTTGAAAATAAATTATTTGACAAATATTTTTCTGAAAATGATTGTTTGTATTGTTTAAATATTTTTCAAAAAATGATTGTTTGTATTGTTTAAAAAAATTAATGAAAAAAATATTTTTCATCGTACAAGTAAATATTTAAACATAATTTTTTATGGATAATAATAATATTTATCATTTACTAATTATTGTAAGCATGGGATTGAATTTTTTAAAAAATATATTTTTTAAAATTATTCATTTTCCATGAAACAAATAGAGCTAAGTCTACCATTAGGGCATGACTGCACCACAAAAATAAGCCAAAAAAAGGGCCAAAGCAGATAAACCAGTCTAAAATCTTTTTCGATTAGTTAAAAAGTGCAATGATAATAAAATCTTTCTTTTCAGCCAAGATCTTTTATTCCAAATGATTATCCTTTTATCAATTCTTTCCTTTTATTTATGTTGAGAAAGTCCTTTTTAGACATATAAAATCTCATATCAAGTAAACCTTTCTTTAATAAAACGAATTGTGTATAGCACGAGAAAAACAGTCCGGCAAGCCAAACTATCTTGTTCACTTTCCAAGATTCAAATCATGGGCTCCAATGTAAAATCACAACTACCATAAAAAAATAATAATAATAATAAATAAATTCACTCAAAAAGACTCTTTGCATTTGTCAACTCGATTCCATTGCAAGTCGAGAAACGTCATGTGCCCACCACGCATAAACTAATTCTGCCATATGCATCAAAATCTTCAATCATGCAGTCCAGACAAATGATGACAAAGCAAAAGTGAAATGTGGCAGCTGGTCAATGTTGTAGCGGACCGTATCGCCGAGGATCGGGGGGGCCAGTGTTAGCCAATAAAATAAATAAAATAAAGTGTTTTATTTTTATTTATTTTATCTTATTTTATTTATCATGTGGGAGAAAGCTAAGCTATAACGTTCGAGTGCCGCGGGTCACGAGAAAGCATGGATTGGTGTGCAGGTGGTGAAAATATCCATTTTCGTTATTGATCAATCTCGCAATTCAATTGGAGGGAAGAGCATAGAGCAAAGATAAAAAGGGGTAGGAATCCTAAGATCAATCATCTTTTTTATCAATGCCAGAGGGATTGAGGGCACGGCTATTTTATATTATAAGTTTGATCTTGGGATCCAAATCTTTCATCTGTAGCAAGGGTTTCACCTACGGGATAATTAAAGTGGGGGAGAAGGGGGGGACTTTATTGCGTGGAGTTGGTACTTAAAAAGGGCCAACATCTGTTTTGGCCATTTTGAGGAAGACGTTTATGTTTTATTTTTCTTTGAATAATGTTTACATCTGTTTTTTGTTACAATTTAGTAACATTTTGATATATATATATATGTCAACTTTTGCATTCAATAAAATGTTTTTGAATGGTTTGTTAATATGTTGAAAATATATATATTGTTGAGAAAAAATAAATTTCCTTCCACTAACCTTGCAGTATATTGAATTACTTTGTTCCCAATTGAACAAAATAACAACACTATGAAACTTTAATAATATTGTCTGGAAACTTGCTTAAGACCATGAATTAAGATTTTTCAGTCTACACACAAGTTTACTTAAATCTGCTGCAAAATTCTCCAGATGCACTTATATAGATTTTATATCTCTTTGATGTAACTCTATATAAAACTATCAATGTTACGTTCACTCTGAAAGAATTAGTAGTAAAGAAATAATTTATTTATTTCTTCACTAACTGTTTATTTCATTAGGCATCAACCATATTAAGCAATATATCAACTTTATGTTGATATGATATCATGCAAATTATGCCAATCAGTGTGATTGGCATATAGTTTTGGCCAACAGGAGGATTAGCATGTGCGAGAGATTGGCCAATGCCAATGTTGACTTCAAAATATGACATGTCTGTCATGGATGGCTAACATCGAAGAGGGGTACAAATATTTGTAATATAAGCAGTTGATGTATATGTGGCATGAGTAGTTAGTGTACATGTGGCACAAATAGTTAGAATATATATGACAGAAATTGTAGGCATAAACGTGGTGGGAGAGGTTAAGATGGCGCCAAACTAGTTAAAAGTCTAAGAAAAATGAGGGAACCATTGTTTTCTTGTCAAATGTTATCCCAAAAATATTGAAGTGATAGAGATTGTGGTTAGACACTTGACATAAACAAATTGGCATACATGATGATATGTTTCCATGAATATCAAACTTTTTAGCAAAAATTAATACTAATCGCGTTCAAAACGTGGGGAACACGTTTAGAATATCGGGGACATGTCCAAAAAGTGAAGAACACTTCCAAAACTTGGAGAACAAAATTTAGAATGTAGGATTGAGATTCTGGAGGCTCATGATAATAAAGGTATGTCCAAAAATGATACTAGCATGTGGCCTAATGTCCAAAACTTGGGGGAGTATGTCCAAAATTTGGGGAACGCATTAAGGAGCTACTCTACTCTTAGAATGTCAAAATAAGATTTTAGAAGCTCATAACTATATAAAGAATGTCTTAAGTATGAAGAAAGATACACACTCAACCAATTCGTAAGATTTTACTCAGGATCAGTGGAGCACATGATACAAGTCCCTCGTGCCGTGTATACAAGAGAGTAACCTCACTCTAATGCAGATATTCTAAATACTTTATAATCGAACTCGGAAATTGATTCCATTGGGATGCCTATTAGCAAGATTATATGCGCAAATGCCTAAACCACTTTCTCTGATTCGGTCTACATTCATTAAATATTTTTGGAAGTGGACATGTCTATTAGTAACGACGTCCTTCACTAACCAATTCTTCATTGAATGAATGGATGAAAGGCCTACTTATTGCAAAGTGTCTAAACTGATAGAGATAATAACACAAATGGTCTTTGAACTTTAGTCCAATGTGAAACATTGTCCCTAAATTTTTAATTTATGCAATGTGGTCCCAAAATTTTGGCTCAATATAAAATACAATGTATAGACTTTTAATTTGTTCAATGTGATCCTGTACTATTGGTAAATGCCTTATGTTGTTCCTAAACTATATGAAAACATTTAAAAGTTCAAGGACCATATTGAATATTAGATCAAAATTTATGAACCACATTGAACAAATTAAAATTTTGGGGACGACATTGTACATTGGATAAAGTTTAGGAACTACGTTGAACAACTTAAAAGTTCAGGTTCAACATTACGTATTATATCAAAGTTCATGAACTTTTGGTGTCAATTTCCCAAAATGATAATAAATAGCTTCAACCGTGCTATGTTAAAATCTGAGTGGAAATGGAATCCTCGGGTTGGTAGGTTATCCTGTGTCGGGAGGACACATTGTAATTGTTTGTCGCCTCGTTTCATAAGAATTTGGGCGACATCCTTTGATCCCGTACTAAAAATTCATGCAATTCAACCATGTAGAGCACAGCTGCCAAAATCTCTTGACGCGAGTCCTCACATGTAATTCCAAAGAAATTATCATGGAAAATCGACCATCAATGTGAAAATAACCCTTATCGGGCTTGCCTTCGCAATCTAGAAAAGTGCGTGGGGGCAAATTAGGTGCATGAAACAGGATTGTTTTCCCACACCATTAAATACAAACAATTTCATGTATGGACCATTTATCCAAGCCTTGGGTTGCATATTACCAAGACCACGAGATCAATGAGGAGCATTTCATTGTCCCGGAAATTATCTAGCTATAGTGGGCGCCCTTGTCATTAAAAAACAGTAATTTAACAATTTTCAATAAAAGAAAAAGTTGTGATTGATGATATTCTATGCTTGCTTACGATCAAAAGAATATGCTTACAGATGAATTGATCTCATATTAATGTATGCAACTGACAATACTTTGTATTGAACCACGACAAAAAAATAAATTGGTTTATCGTATTCTATACAACTTGTATGCATGGTCCCGAGTGCCAAAAATGAACTTGAGATTGAGAAGAACATGTTTCGTATGATAATTACATCACTTGGGCACATCACGTGACAAATACCAAGCAATGTAACATGTCAATCCAAATGAAGTATTATCAACCTTTAAGCTCTAAGTAACATGGGATGCCTATTACTTGAGAGTGACATAACTAGTGGGTCAAATTATGTCAGTCCTGCAATCAACACGTAAAATACTTTTCACACATCGAGACCATTTGTATTGAAAGTTGTTCCTTGCGGTATGGTATAAGAATCCCATGAGGAAGCTCTTTCCATGGCGCTTTTACTTTATGGTTTCTTAAAGGGCCTTCAAAATCATGAAAGTCCAACTAAAATCTCACTAAAAATTCCTTCTCATCATGCCATCGGTGCTAAGTCAACATATGAGAGCTTACTTCTGAAATATCACTGTCATGGAAGAACACTAGACGGGGATCTCACATCATGGAGCACCGATAGTATAATGTCTATCCTTGACATATATAAGTATATAAAAATATTTGCTGTAGTAGTAGCACTGGATTTATATCTGATTAATATTTCAACCTGAATTTTAAGATGGGTATTTGATTTCTCTTGCTACCAAGTACCAAATGCAAACATTCTATATACGGGTCAACCAGTGAGTGTCAGCTTCTAATTTATCTGAGATGAGATCAATGAAGTATTTAATGATTTAGATGAGGTGACATAATATTATTTTTCCTATGTTGAGTCACTTTTTCTGTCTCATGACTCTCCTTCATTCTCATTGGTCTTTCTAATCTCAGTTTAAATTTGAGGAAAAAATTGTAACCATCAAATACTATTACCATTCGAAAGCATGCACTGTGGATATGGCTTTTCTTTTGAGATGATTGTCCAAAAAGTCATAAATTATTATACAGTGGCCAATTTAGTGCTAAACCCTTTGATTATTTGTCAATTTAGTCTTAAACCTTTTAATTTTGTTAATTTAGCCCTAAACCTATTATTTGGATAATTGGCCGAAAAGACTAAATTAATAAATCATCTAAAATTCTATGATTAATTGGCAAATCGTCATACAGTGTAGGATTAAATTGGCATAATTGAAAATTTTATGATTAAATTGACAAATTATGAAAAAGTTTAGAGCTAAATTGTTACAATTAAAAAGTTTACAGAATTGGTGTTGGATGATAGATTTAGGACTTTGAGGGCAATTTTCCCCTTTTATTTTAGAAAAGAAATCTACTTATATCTATCTACATATCTAAATATCCATATCCCCTAAACAATATGGTAATTTGGAAGGCTAAAAATAAAATTCCACTTTAAATTTAATTAATAAAAATTTAATAGAATAATTTCATAGACATGAAAAATCGATGATTGGTAAATAAAAAGAAAAGGTTACTCAAAGAAAACTTCACGCAAATTTGACCAGCCAACAAAATAAAAAATAAGTCATCTTTTATATTGAATGCATTCCTAAGAAAATGATAGTTAAATACAATATGCGTGTAAAAGCAAAAAACTACGTTTTAAGTTTAAGTAATGACAATTAAATGTATAATAATTCTCAAATAAAAAAAAATAAGGAATGGTAAAACATAAGTTATCAAAAGTAAATTGCACGAGTAGTGGAAACAGAAGAACAAGTTACAAAATCGCTCGTACAAATGAATGGCTGGTATAAGAAATTTAGAGATTTTATAGTTTCCATTATATATTATACAAGAAACATGAAAGTAAAAATAAAAAAAGATTAGAAAAAAAAAACCACAAAAAACCCCTTGCCCACCATGACATATTTACATTGAACGTTTATTTGTACCTGTGTGACACATTTACCCTTCTGTCATATGATTTTTCAGTCAAAATAATGTTTTCATTTTACTTAAGTCACTAAGCACCATGTCAACGTTATTTGTTTTTGAGTGTCTATTTAGGCAGATTTTTAATGGCGCTCATTGATGGAGGATAAATTTGTAATATGGGCATAAATATGGGATTTTTACCATCATAGAAAAATGTTTAGGGTAAATATGTTATAATAAGCATTGTTTAAAGTTTTCAATAACTTTTGCCCAAAGGATCTGGATTTTTACACTGTAAGAAGCTGGCAACTGTTGATACTAAGAAGAGTGATTCTATAAGAATTTGCAAATATTTTTTTATAAAGAACAACTAAATTGATTTTCACCCTCTCAAATTGTTATATGATAAAGGTCATAACTCCAGCCATTAAATTAAATTATGCAAAGTAATACTTAAGAAAATTACGATTCTGATGAGCCAAATGCAAATCAGCTTTGTACGTACTCTGTGGAACCGAAACAAAGTTTAAATAAAATGAAACTTTATATGTATCATTCCAAAAGGACAACCCATGAAATTAATAACTCTGAAACTTTTTCAAGGAAAGATAAATTAAAAAATTATGAAGCGCAGACTTTGAAAACCCTTGCTTAGACTGTTGGAGTTCGACCGTCCGAATATAAAGTGGAATCTTCCCGTGCAAGTGGTTTGCCTCCCATCATATTAGCCTAGGGGCAGTGGCGAAGTTAGGTTATCTTGTCAGTGGAGGCAAAGAAACATGGCCAAGTTATTTTATTCGACGGTAAATCACATCAACAATTTAACTTTGCACAAAAGCTCATGTTTAGGCCAAGGCAAACATCCTCGCACTTGACCTTTTATCAAGTACGCTCAATCTATATCAACCTACTCCACATGAATCACTAAATCATGTGCATTCCATGTTAGAGAACCACCACTCGTTACTATCAAGCGAGGGTCAAGTCCTCGCGCGATGGTTGTGAGAGCCAGCCAACTTTCACTCTGCCTTGGAATGCACGATGACTCCTCCACCGCTTGAGTGCGCACAACCTTTTGGCCCGCCCATCTCGTGTAGAGGAAATAAGATTAGTATGAAAAATTATTTTAAAAAATGTCACCTAAGCTCCTCATTTGTTTTCTATATAAGTTTTGGAACTCAAAAAAGCTAAATGAATATTTTTATGAATCGGTTGCACTTTAAACGTAAATTTTAGAACTTCTTATGTATTTAGTCTCATGAAATTATGCTTTTCGGTTCCATGAAGAAACGTCTTATAGAAACTGTAGAGTACAGGAAAGCCTCTCATGTTGATGGGATCCTTATCACATGGGAGAGAAGATTATTCAACGGTCCACGCCGGGTGATCATTCTCCACTCCCAAATGCCGAATGATTCTTCAGATATAACTAATAAGCCCATAAAAGAAAGTAAAGATTTACACGATCTGATCTCATCAAGATGCGTTTGAAATTTCGACCCCTACATAGCCCTAGATGTCCGGCCATCCTGCGCTCCATCAACGCGAAAGAGGGTCACCTTTTTCCTAGTCGTGGAGTACGTTGGTGGGGGGTCAAATTGCATTGGGAGTCACTGTTTTTCCCTTATCATGGAGCCGGAGACTCTCTGTGGAAACAGTTCAGACACTCGAAAATAATAATAGCGATTCGTCAAGAAAGACAAGTACGGGTCTCCCGACAACCACCACCACCTTCTGTACTTAATTTGTTGGACCAAGAACGGGAAAACCCGACGTTTTCATCTGAGGGAGTTGATCGCACACCATCATCAGCCTGTCCACCAATTGGGGACCCACCTTTGATGGGCATACGTGTGATGCATAATGCGAAGAACATAATTCGTGCTGTATAAGAATGATGTTGATGGGTTTTTTACTGTGGTCTACAGAACATATAGCTTCACCAATTCGAAATTGGGATCATTTGCCTTCATTTTGTCCAGAAAGGTTGCTGTTCCTTTTCTCTTCCATTATGTGCAGCATGCACTATGAGAATGATGCCCCCTCTCGCTCGTTTGTGGCACACTTTTGATGAATATCTAGGCAAGTTCCAAGAAAAACCCGGAAGTGGTGCCAATTTCACAAATAGCACATAAAGAGGATTTTGTCTCAATTAATAACCTAGAGTAGGGTAATGTGTCTCAATCAACCCATTCGATCCATGGTGGCCAAATTTCCCACCTAACAACGAGCACATGATCTTTCATGTGATAAGAGGGGCATTTTCATCTGTTTCGGCAATTTTCATGCATTTCTGGCCGTTCAATAAGACATTTAAACCTTAATGAGTCAAGGGGTTTGTTAAGACGCATTTCCCCAATTCAAATTGTTAAATGAAACAAAATCCACATTAGAATGCTATTTGCGAAAACATCGCTGCTTTGAGGTATTTGTTTAGTTATAATTTAAAATATTTTGTTTATCTACACGAGTTTAATCTCCAGTTTTATAATCAAAGAATGTGGATCCTCTGAAGGTAAGGAGCATCCACCATGCTCATTTGGATGATTTAGAAGCTCCCACCAGTTGAGATATATACCAAAAAAACTTGGAAATGAAACCCTTGACTCTCTCTCTCCCCCCCTTCTCCGTCTCCCTCCTCTCCACCTCCCATCTAACTTTGTCATGTTACGAGTGCCCCATCGTTGCTGCTGCTCCTCCATTTACGTTTTCTCGTCGGCATCCCATCGGGTCAATGTCTCTCTCTATCTCCATGCCTCTCTCATCCTCGGTTAATGAAGATAAAAGGAACCCGTGGTGGTCATAAGGTCAAGACCATAAAAGACCGGCACATAGGATACGGGCCGAGTGATGTCAGATCCGGCAACACGAGCCTGGATCAGGGAGAGAGAGAGAGCAAACTCGGTGTCGAGGCTCGTAGCTTGGTCGATGTCGCCCAGCTTGGAGGTGGCTGGTGGCGAACAAATTGGTATGCGATTGGCTTGGGGTCGTGTGGGAGCTCGGGCTCTTCAAGGGCATTGAAGCATGCAAAGGGAAAAATGGAAAATGCGAAATTTGAAAGCAAAGGAGAAAAGAAATAAGAACTGTCCAATACATTTACATCTCAAGGAGGTGACTGCGCCTCGTGCAGTCACTCTCCGAATTCTAAAGAATCTCAATCCATAATCAAATGAGCAAGAAGTAAACATAAATAATTTCTTTTTCTTGGACATTTTAATAAGACATCTCAAGTTTCACATTTGCATTAGAGTCTTGTAATGTTACCATAAGTAATGATCCAACCCAGATAATTGAGATTTGTAGAAGAAGAGAGAAAAGTGTAAATATTATGTATTTTACCAAAAGAAGAGTGCAAAACCCCTATATACAAGGAGAGAAGGCAACTGAACATAATTACAATTAAAGTAAACCACAAATGACCTAATCCTCAACAGTAGTCCTAAATATATCTCAAACGCTCCCCTCAAAAATAAGGTGACGTAAAAGAAACCAACTATAGTTTAGAAAAAAGATCTGAAAAACGCCCAAGTGAATGGGCCTTGGGTGAAGATGTGATAAGTTTGATTAACAAATTCAATGGATACAACTCGAATAGTACCGAGAAGAATTTGGCATTGTCAATGTGCTTGATGCATTCATGAAAAATATTATTTTGTGCTAATTGGATAGCATTTCAGTTGTCGCAATGAATGATTGCACCGCTATTATGACGCACTCGCATGTTTTCTAATAGACATCGCAACCATAATAGCTCTGACGTGGTAATAGTAAGAGTTCGATATTCTAATTTTGTGCTAGAGCGAGCAATAACGGTCTATTTTTTGCTATGTCGTGAGATAAGTGAGTTGCCTAAAAAAAAACCGTGGCTTTGGTAGCATCTATATAAGCTATATACTCTAAGGTAGAGTGAACAAAAAAAAATGAAGGTCATAAAATAATGTACCCTTCTTGAAGCAAAGAATTTAAAGGACTGCAGCAAACTAAGTCATACAAGGCATGGTTATGTATTGATTGACAATATGAACAACATTGGCGTTATCCAATCGAATAACAGTGAGATATAGAAGACTACAAACTAATTGTCGATAAAGTGTTTGATTTGAAAGAAAAGTCCTATCTTCGGCATCAAATTTGACATGGGTCTCGATATGAGTTGTAACTACCTTGTTTGTTCTGTTTTCGATTATCTAATAAATTGCTTAATGAAAGTAGATTATCTTTCCATTCATTTCAAAACTTCCATACTCCCTTCCCAAACCAAACATGAATCTTTCAATTCATTTGGCTCTCACACTCAATTACTTATACTTATGTAAAATTCCCATATATTTTTTTTAATGTAATGAGCCTATCCTCTCTTCCCTATTCATATTCCTCCAAAAAGATATCAAAATGGATCACTAATCCAAGACCAAAATAATATTTGGAGGACTCTTCGGAGGACTCTTCTGACCAAACAAAAAATATGGAATTGTCAGCAAAGTTGTTTCTTTTTTTCTTTTCTAAAAATCCAAAGAATTCTACTTACTTTATACATTACATAGGTCATCGATTCAGCATTGGCTAAGATAAAAAAAAGAGTGTGACCTTTTTTCCAATAAAGGTTTCAAATAATTTCATCGACATGAGTGTTCTCTATCGAAGAAAAAATTTCAATTATTCGTTTTGAAACCCTTCTGTATTAAATTAACATAGTAGTAGAAAGAATACCATGCTACGTTTAAACTTCAAACAATTTAGCTTTAACCATATTAATGGTCCCACATTATTGGTGAATCGAGAATCAAAGTGAATTTACCAATGAATCACGAAATGCTATGGTTCTTAAATATTATTTATTAATTTATTCACTTAATTTATTCAGAAGTAATTCTCGGGATCATGCATCTTTTACTTTTTACTAGTTATAATGAAAAAAAGTGCAGCTGGTTTAGTCCAGCCAATTCTTGAAATAAACAACTCGCACACACTCCCTTTCCAAAAAAGATCAATACACCAAGGACTACACTTAGATTTATTGGATTTGTTGCTAAAATATCGGTATTAAATCTAAAACTCTCGGCCAATGGCCAGTGACCCAAGGAAACAAAAGAATCGGTTACATTTTTCATACAATCTCCTCTTATAGATAAAATAAAAAAATCGAATAGAGTTCGTTTTTTTTGTGTCACTTCACATTTTTACAATTTATTATTTATTTATTTATTTATTTTTTATTTATTTATTGTATATATTTAATATATTTATCTATCTATTTTATATATTTCGATATATTGAATTATTATTTATTTAATTTCCTTGTTTCTAAATAGAATAAAAATATATAGTTGATTTTGAAATGGAATTTTTTCAATAGGAAATTCCTAATAAGAATAATACTGATTAGAATTAGGAACCAAGTTTCATCTCAATTGGAGAATACTTGGTTTGTTGTAACACTCTCTAAAAAAAAAAAAAAAAGAGTTTCCTTTGTTGAGAATGGGAAGGAAGAAAGCGAATCGGTATGCTAATTTCTCATCCTCAAATCTGTCCTTCCCACGGGTTAGTGTCCCAACGAATAAGTAACTATAGGAGTGAAATATTGATATAATTTGAAAAAACAAGGAGCAAGCCCCTGCCATAAAAAAATAAGAAAAAAAATATATATTTTTTATATTTATCGGATTACACAAAGGGATTCGCAAATAAAAGCGCTAAGGCTACATCCAATCCATAAATTGTTAATGCTTCCATAAAAGCCAAACTAAACAATAAAGTACCTCGTATTTTTCCCTCCGCCTTGGGCTATCTTGCATTACCTTCTACAGCTTGGCCTGCAGTTGTACCTTGACCAACTCCAGGTCCAATAGAAGCAAAGTGAGTTACACTCGAGATAGAAGATCAATAACATATTTGGCTTGAGAAAGATAATAAATAGAGGAATTCAAAGTACCCTCCAACCTAAAATGTAGCTGAGTTGCTAAAGATCTTTTATTTCAAATAGTTGACTGAAATGAAAAATTGTAATTTTAAATATATCTCTAACACAAATCATCACAACATAAGTACTCTTTTTGGGGTTTGCTCCATAAAAGACAAAGTACATCCCAAGTGCCAAAACTTGGCACGGAGGGACAATTAAGTGCCAAAACTTTGAAAAGATACATTTAAGTGCTAAAATTGGAGTAAAATGGATCACTTAAGTGCCACTCCGGCAAAAATCCGACCAAATTGCTGACATGGCAATTTTCCGGCGAGGTGAGTGCAAAACGACGTCGTTTTGCACGCTGACGTGGCGAGAAAATGCAAAAACGACGTCGTTTTGTCTCTGATGTGTAAATAATTAATATAAAAAATAATTAAATTAAATTTAAAACTAAATTTATTTAAAAATTCAAATTCAAATATTTTAAAAATAAATAATAATTAAAAAAAAAGGGAGGGGAAGGAGACGGCCGAGCCCTTGTCGCCACCGCCGGGAAGGGCCGGCAAGGGCTTGCGGGCCTTTGCCGTCAGTCGACTAGGGGCCGGCAACTCTGGCCGACCCTCCCCCCTCCGTCGCCGGCCCTTCCCGGCGACGGCGGGGAGGCAACGAGGGCCTGTAAGCCCTCGTCAGATCTGGGCGAGGATTGCGAGCCCTCGCCCCAGACCTTGGCGAGGGCTCGCAGCCCTCATCGTCGGTCAGCCGAGGGCCGGCGACCTCGGCCGACCCTCCCCCCTCCGTCGCCAGCCCTTCCCGGTGATGGCGGGGAGGCGACGAGGGCCCGCAAGCCCTTGCTGAATCTGGGTGAGGATCGCGAGCCCTTGCCCAAATCCGGCAAGAGCTCACAGCCCTCGCCCCAGACCTTGGCAAGGGCTTGCAGCCCTCGCCGTCGGTCAGCCGGGGGCCGGTGACCCCGGGCAACCCTCCCCCCACCGTCGCCGGCGACGGTGAGGGCTCAACCCTCAACTGTTGCCTCCTCTCCCCACCTTTTTTTAAAAAAAAATTTTCATTTTATATTATTTTAATAATAATAATAATAATAATAATTTATTTTTATAATTTAATTAAATTAATTTATATATTAACATTTGAATCTGCTTAAAAACGACGTCATTTTTGGCTTTGTTTGTTGAGTCAGCATTTCGGCGAGCTATGTAGACGAAAAAAATAATAAAAAATTGCCACGTAGGATTTCCGGCAGGGTTCATCGGAGATGGCACTTAAGTGTTCCATTGTTTTTGAAAAGTGACACTTAAGTGTACATTTTCAAAGTTTTGACACTTAAGTGTCCCTCCGTGTCAAGTTTTGGCACTTGGGGTATATTTTGTCCGCTCCATATGAATCAAGGTGGACCATTACAAATGGTAATAGAGTAAGACTTCTTCTAGGACATGCATGGCAAGAGATTAAAATTAGATCTCTAGCTGATTTCATGAGGATGGGGAGGGGTTATGAAGACGCAAGGGGTTATGAAGACGCAAGAGTTAGGACGAGTTTGAATAAGACATGACTCCTAATGTTTTTCTACAAAGATGAGGGGGTTAAGAATGAATAATATCACCCATTAAATAGAGAGTGGATAGCCGAGTGGTGCATGGGCTGAAACCCCAAAAATATTATTGCTTAAGTAGGGGAATGAAAGAGTGATTTTAATTGGTCTATGCTATATATAACAAAAAAAGTAGGAATATTTGAACTTATAAACTTTCCTAAAAATCCAAGAATGCCCATATCAGTGTTGAGATGAATTTTATTATTCATCTGTAATGGATAAAATCAAAACTAGAAGTTGACCAAAAATTAAAATGTGATTCTTGAAATTTCTCAAACTTTCTAAAATCGAATCTTTCCACTTTTGCAGAGTTTAATAGAGATAAGAGAAATTTTCCGTGAATATGAGTTTTCCCATATAAGGCGAACTTGGCTTCTGAGTTTTGTAAGAATAGAGATGACCAACTATTGCATATTTTAACTTTTTTTGTCGAAATGAAAATACCGATAAAATTAGGAAGATAGTGTAATGACAACAAAGATTTACTGAAAGGCCAAAATGATCGAGTTGATCCTTCATCTTTTCTTTTTTCTTAAAACACGGGATAAAAGAATCTTTGACTCAATTTATCCTCAAAAAAAATTGGCAGACACAAGATTTAAACTCGAGGGCATGAGTTAGTGAATTTAGCAAATCTTAATTGGGGGAAGGTAGATATAAATAACACATGAATATTAAAAAAAAAAAGCAAATACCAATAAAAGTAACACCATGGACCATCCCCTCTGACCAAGGTAGCCACCCCCATTCAACCCCCACCGGGACCACTTTGGCCCATAAATGCACGTAAGGGTCATCTCCATATGCCTTTGGAAAGACTTCAATCGCAAGATGGGACTGATGTTGCCCCTAGGTCTACTCTAATTGAGGAAAGATGTAATATTCAATTCTAGTCAATAATTTTTTTTTTTTTTAACTTTGATTGAAAGTTTTGAGGTTTTGTTTTGGCTTTTTAATTCCATTTGGGAGGCACGATTTATTTAGAAAATGATTTCTTACACACCTCCAACAAAAATTGTCTTCTACTTGTCTATCCTATTCTAGTAGGTGAGGTACTCAACTTGTCTAGTCATTCTCCAATAGCATTTTATGTAACTTAGATCCTTATATGCAAATTGTCCCAAATAGGACAAAACACACTCCACCCATTTTTCTCAGAGACTTAATTCCACTTCCCTATCAAACTTCCTTTGATAGAAACCCAGTTGTAACCCACCATCTATTGCAACCTTTATTGGTAATTTTCTATATTAGAAATATATTTAAGATATTTTGTAATTCCGTATATACTATATTTTTTATATTTTTTAATTAAGATAGTACTCATGTAAAGTCTATAAACGGCATGTACTCTCCACTTGTTATTAAACAAAAATATTATATTTTCAGTCATTTCAACTCTTAACTTGGCATTAAAGCCATTGTATTTTGAGAAGTGTCCATCAAGTCTACTTAGTAACACTAGTTGCATCGGTTGGGTATCTCCACGATGGTCATCACAACACCAATTGTATCGGTTGCATCACTTTGGTTTCACCCTCAAGTCCATAGCTTCAATTGTTGTTTGAGACTCTTCCCTTGCGAATTTCAAAGAACATATATCAACATTAGAATTGCCGCCCTTAGGTTGAAATCTTTGATTTCAAGTGGTCATTTGTTGATGACAAATATTTTTATTGCTTGCCTTGCTAATTAGAAAAATACCATGCATTACCATTTAATCTTAGTGAATTTGTCTCTCATGCTCCATTTGATCATATTCACTCTAACATTTGGGGACCTTCTCCAACACCTATCGTGGGAGGCTCTCGCTATTTTATCATTTTTGTTGATGATTACTCTCATTATACCTAGCTTTATCTTATGAAAAATTGAACTAAACTTAGTCATATCTATCGTGATTTTGTTGTCGTGATAAAAACACAATTTCTAAAAGATATCAATGTTTTTCACATGGATGATGCAATGGAATATCAAGACACAAAATTCTTAGAATTCTCTCTTTCAACATGGCACTATTATTCATTATTCATGTCCAAGCACTTCCCAATAAAATGGCTGAGCATAACGAAAATATAAGCATATCTTAGTTTTAATCTTTGTCACTTGCCCATCGTAGTTTTGGAGGGAGTTTGTATCACTACCATCCCCTGTCATACGCAACATATCTTTTTATGAACGCTTACATGGTAAGATTCCCTATTATAGTCATCTTCAAGTCTTCGATAGTGTTTGTTTTGTACACCTTCTTCCGCATGCATGCACAAAGTTGGAACTTCATGCTCGTTTATGTTACTTCCTTGAAGAGGGATATAGATGTTGGGACCCTATCTCTAATTGTGTTCATGAGTTTCATCAAGTTTCATTTTGGGAACATAAGATGTTCTCCTCCCTTCATCCCTTTGAATCTTCTACTTATGTTCTCTTCTTTACCAATCCTTTAGTAGATCTATTCCCGAAAGATCCCACACTACCATCCACTTGTGAATCCTCCTCTTCACAATTGTTTTCTTCTCATCTTGATACAACATTGTTTGGCGATCTTATTTTGGCAACTTTTGAAATGTCTGCCCCATTGAGGAATCTACGTCTTTAGACATTCCACCTACACCTGTCTGTCATTCCACCAGGGTAATCAACCTAAGGTTAATCTTCGTGATTATCATTGTTAGTCTATCATTACTTCTCTTCATGAACATCACCCTATAAAGAAGCTAGTACTAATCCTTTTTTGTAGTAAGCTATGGCAAATTAGTTGTAGGCCTTTGAAAACTCTCATACATGGTATTTAGTTGATTTGCCTCTTGATAAGTCTGTTATTGGTTGTCAATGGGTATATAAGATTAAAACCAAAGTAGATGGTACTATGGATCACTATAAAGCTTAGCTAGTAGAAAAGGGCTTTATTTAAGAGTACGGCATTGATTATGATTAGACTTTTGTCCTTGTTGCACGCCTTAGTTCGAAGTCTTCTATTTGTGCCTCTATGAAGTGTTGGCTTCTCTATTCAAATAGATGTTAAAAGTGCATTTCTTAATGGTGATCTCATAGAGGAAGTTTATATGACACCTCCTCCTAGATACACTCATTCAACTAACAAAGTGTGCCGATTACATCGAGTATTATATGGATTGAAGCAAGCTCCCCTTACATGATCTTCCATGTTTAGCTCAACCATGGAGTCTCTTGGTTTTAAATCCAATCCTTTTGACTATGTTCTCTTTGTTCAACACACACGTCATGGGTACATTTATGTTCCTTTTATATGTTAATGATATGGTTATTAATGGCGATGATCAGATTGGCATTGCAAAACTCCATTAGTATCTCAATAAAAAATTTGAAATGAAAAATTTGGGTCAAATAAGCTATTTTCTTGGTTGGAGGTTGCGTCTAATGCTTCTAGTTATTATCTCTCTCGAGCAAAAAATTCCAATGATTTTATCTCTCAAGTTGACCTCACTAATAACAAGATTGTTTCCATTCTTATTAAGTCGAATGTCAAATTCAATGACAAGGATTGAACTCTTATTCTAAATCCTACACTTTATCAACAATTGGTTAGCACTTTTAAATACATCATAGTTACCCGTCCCGATATAGCTTATGATGTTCACGTTGTTAGTTAGTACAAGACTATGCCTCATGTGACTCATTTTACTGTAGTTTCTTGAATTCATTGCCATGTTAGGAGTACGTTATTTCATGGTCTTCACTTTTCTACTAATTCTACCTTAGAGTTGACAATTTATTATGATGCTGACTTGGTTGCTGAGCCTCAAGATCGTCACTCCACTACAAGTTAATGTTTCTTTTTATTTGACTCACTTATCTTATGGTCTAGCAAGAAATTGATTATTGTTGCTCGCTCTAGTATAGAAGCAGAATATCAAACTCTTACAATATCATAATTACTATAGTTGCAGTAGCTACTAAAAGACATAGGAACGCGTCATCATAGCGGAATAATCATATTCATTGGGAAAATAATCTAAAAAGTCCTAAACCTATCGTACAGCAACTCAATTCAGTTTCAAACCTTTCAATTGCGTCAATTTAGTCTTAAATTTTTTAACAAATTACCAATGTAATCATTGTGGCTAATTTTGATTGGAAATTATTGACATGATATTTCAGTCAATGTTGACCGTCCTACATGGCATGGCCAGTATAAAAAAATCAAAAATTTTCATTATTTTTTGTTGTTGTTTTTCTTTTCTTTTTTCCTCTATTTACATAGGGTCGTCGAGTACTAACTGTGGGCTAGCAACCACCACTAGGCAATAAGCAAGGGCTGTGAAGCACTTGTCGATTTAGGGCAAGGATCGTGACCCTCTCCGGATCTAATGAGGGCATTGCAGCTCTTGTGCAGGCCCTTGTTGGCCATAGCGAGGGTTGCAATGCCATCATCGTGACTTGTGAGGGGTCTCGGCGAGGGCTCGCGATGCCCTTGCTCAACAACCTAGGGGGTTGTTGGCAAATTGAAGAAAAATAAAGAAAAAAAATAAACAACCAATAAAAATTTCAAAAAAAAAAAATTTGTTCATGTCACTGCTAGCAATGCAATGTAAGATAGTTGACACTGAATAAAATGCCACATTATCGATTTCTTGTTTAAATTAGTCGGAATTACTACATTAGTAATTTGTTAAAAGATTTAGAATTTGATTATCACAATTGAAAAGTTTAAGACTGAATTGACAAATTGTCAAAATATTTAGGACTAAGTTGGCACAATAGAAAGTTTAGAACTGAATTAACTGTCGTAAATATGTTTATGATTTTTTAGACAATTTTCCCATCATTAACTACGACAGCTAAAATGATATCCAAATTGCACATGATGATGTTTTTCATGAGCACATAAAGCACATTGAAATAGACTATTATTTTATCTAACATTATGTTCTTCATGGTACTCTTCGATATGTCTCTACTTCATCCACTGAGCAAACTATTGATATATTCACTAAGACACATTCGTTTGGGCAATTGCTATATCTATCCTCCAAACTCAAGTTGACATCTTTCAAATCATCTTATCCTCCAAACTCAAGTTGACATCTTTCAAATCATCTTGAGTTTGTGGGAGGATTTTAGAGATATATTTAGGATATTTTGTGAAATTGCATGTTCAATGATTTTGTATATTTGTTACTTAAGAAAGTTGTCATGTAAAGCTTAAAAATAAGTTCATGTATTCTTGACTTGTAATTGAATGAAATATTACATTTTTCTGTAAAAAAAAAATAAAAAATCCCAAATTTCTTTAAAAAAAAAAACTCTGGACTTTTTCAATTAGTATCTTGTGTTAGTGTGACCCACCAAAGTGGGACAATATCATATGACCTTCGATCTATAACAATAAGTGTTCAATGAGCCCAAAACAGGCGAAACTTCGCAGTGACTAGGAAAACGTACTTTCTGTCCCATTGAAGAAAACTTCGATTCATGTACGTCAAACAATTCATGTAACGTGTTTGGAAAGGAGGGAAGTATCTGGTGATGCTCGCATCGCATGATTTTGCATAGGATCCCAGATTCCGTGGCTTGGAGTGGGTGGGTGAAAGCCAACCACAAAGTTCATGCACTGCACATGACCCGAGCTGTCACGGCTTTGGTCCCTCTCCCATCACTTCTTCCAACAATCAGTCCACCAACACCAAAAAGGCTTCGAATTCCCCTCCTGATGAACGAGGAAAACTCGAAACCGCCCAAGATATCTTAACGTGCACGTATGAGGGACTTTAGCGAAAGAGTGCCGACATCGAACTAAAGACACGGCAACGATCAAGTTCACACACCTGGTTGGCTCATGTCTTATGAATTAAGCTTCAGCTTCAGTATGATGATAAGCTCGGAAGTTGACCATGTGAAGACAAGATTTATTAAGGTGCACATTTGAAGGTATTATGAAGCTAGGAGCGTCGAATTTAATTAGTGATGTCATAATGACTTAATATATATAAGTACATGAAAGAGAGCTTAGGGTTTTTGGATTTTGAGTTGGCCTTCTTTGAGATCTCCTCACAATGCTTCCAGCTAGATGGAACATAAAGATCTATGGGAGTGTATTAAATAATTCTCGCGGGTAAAATACTATAAACCTCAGGCACTGTCGGTCTCTAATTATACCTTAACCTACCAACATTCTTGGGGCTCCATGGGATAAATGACTTCATACAGCATGAATAGAACTGTAACCTCCATGGGTCAAATGACATTTTACCTGCTAAGGATGAGCTCTCCATTGTTGAAGCACCATTAGGATCATGTTTAAGAAAAGATCGGCAATCCCAAATTCACTTGCGGAGGGCTGAACAAGAAAAGGACTACCAACAGCATGCCCATTTCTGCTGTCAAAGCCCATCAAGCGCATTTCAATCTCTTTAAGCTTACTAAAAAGCCCAATGAGGTCAAGTAGCACCAATTTGGCCAGCCAGCGAGACCCATCTTTCATCATAGCCTTGCCTGAGATGGAAGGTATCACTAAGTCACTCAAAGATGTACAAAAAGAACAAAGAACCATTGATGATTTGACAATGTTGAGTTGACACATCCTGCGTGGTACACGAATTGCATAACATTCTTGTGCATCCTGCAGTAATGACATCTGACCCACTAGATCTTAAATGAGTTCACCAAGAACAGAATAAGTAGAGAGATTGGGATTCTCTATATCAAGAACCCACCTTTTTTTCAGTTCTATCTACTTAGGAAAAGCTCCAAGTCAGTAGGAGTGACGCACTAAAAACTTATACACCACTTAAGCAAGCACATAAAACTCTACTTTCTCACCAACATCACCCTAATCATTCATCTCGTGCTCCGTCGAGTATGCTTAATACTCACAGGTTAGCAGTCAAAGAAGATCAATTAGATCTTTAACTTGACAGATGAATCAAATCTCTAGGAAGTCAATTGCAGGCACTCATCCACCACCAAGATAAACATTTCTTGCAGTATTTAAGACCCATGGATGGAAATTTGCAGTAATATTTGATTGGTATTACGAGAGATCAGCCTGGCAGGCAAGACATCAAACTTTCACATGAACACCTCTCATTAGTCTTAATAGTTCTCTGCCATCAATTGCTTGAAATAATTGGTGTGAGATCTATGTGTTATCCAAGACAAATATTTGGATCTTCTTCATCTGAATCAAATTCAACCTGCAAATGCCATAAAGTTGCCATAATCAATGCCTAAGATAAAATACAGATATCACATCTGCACAACTGGCATTTACTGAATGGTATAGAGCCAAAATTCAGTCGTCCTTATTGTAAATATTACAAATTACAACTGTGTGATGCCTTCCAAAATAATACAATGTAATTCAAATTGCTGAAAGAACTCACATTTTCATCCTTGAACCATCTGCCATTGCAGTCGCGCTTCCAACCTGCAGAAGTAAACTTGAGCTCTCTTTCACGACGCTCTCTCATACTAAGTTGTTGCTGTACAACCACCTCTTCAGCTGCTTCTTTTGCAGCGAAAGAGAAGCTTTCACTCACATGTGAGATTTCATTACCATGGAGATTCCCACATATTTTTCCACTGTGACAATTGTTATGGACATCTTGTCTAGCGTTTCCCTTATCAAGTACTTCAGAAACAGCCTTCATTGTTTGCTCAATCAAGGGTTTACCTTTTATCCTGTTTAAAGTAGAGGTACTAGTGCCAGCATTAACAGTACAATCAGACAAGGCTATTCTCTTGTTGATCTCATCCTTCTTTTCCGATTCTCTCTCCTTCAATCTCGACAATGCAACACGGTGGCGTGACCCCTTGCAATGCATCTGCATAATAAAAGATTATCAACATTCAAAACTGATAAATATCTAAATGATCTACATTCACCAGTCAATCTGTGCAGCAGAAAACTATAATGATCCATACATGTAGTGACCATATGAATGATCATGTGCCCCAAATAACCTCGGCTTCTCAAACATCCAGCAACCTCCACTCAAATGCATTTCAATTCATTAAAATCCAAGCTTTCTCATTCTAATGTCTTTCTTATACTGAAGCATAAACAAGTTGAATCACCATGAAACAAAGCAACTCAACATTCGCAGGTAAGACATGGAAAATCCACATTGTCTCATGCTCAACCAACATGACACAGCAGATAATGCAAAACAGGGCATCAACATCACGAGCAGGACAAGCAATTTAGTTAGTACCTGCCATTGCCACGGCACAGTTCTCTAACCAAATCAAACCACAAACACCATCGTGTTAGAAATGTGACATTTCAGTGCACGGTAGTCCAATAAAGCAGATCGACAAGACAGTCGCCGAGAGGGACGCCCGAAAACACACTTGGTCAGATTCAAAATCGCAACTTGATGGTCGTTTGCCAGCAGAGGCCAACCCCGAAATTCGGGGGACCGGACGGAAAAGGCATTGATCACACATTTTTCCATCCCGACAACTAGATTCATGGGGACAAAATGGCCTGTTAGACCCATAACTTGTCTCATCTATCTAGCAAAAACACTACAATCCTCCAGCTACTCATTAAACCGAAAACCAATCAAGACAAAACAGACCCACAAGCAAATCATCTAGCAAAACCGCAACAATCCTCCAACCACTCATCAAACAGAGCCATTCAAGACAAAACAGACCCACAAGATAAAAATTGATTGGGCGACAGAAGTTGGCGTAAGCAGAGACTGGAGACGCACGGAGAGCATGAGAGCAGAATCGAGGACGGGGGCGCCAGGGCAGACGAGGCAGGCGAACTTGCCGGAGGAGAGCTTCTTGTAGGAGGAGGCGTCGAGGCCTTCCACGGCCAGATCGTCGACTCTTCTCTTCCGGTGCTGGGCTTCTCTTGCCCAGCTATCTCCTCCGAACACGCTCATTCCCTATTCTTCTTCCTTCTTCCTTCCTCTTCTTCGTCTGTTCAGTGATTCAATATGACATAGGGGTAATTTATCTAGGGTTAAAACAATTACACTTATTATAATTTTATTTTATATTAATTTTCATTAAATATTACCGTCAAATTACATAGTAGAATGGCATGTGGCAGTTGATGTGTATACATACTAATTATTTTGGAATTTTATCATTGGTTTGTTACAAATGTATCGAAATTTATGATTTTTCGTTATATTAATTTATTTTGATGGAAACTAATATAGTGTAAATTTGTTATTAGATGTACTAGTTTGAAATTTTTTGCGGTAAAAAAATTGGTTTGGGATAATTTGTCGTACTAATTTGGTGGTTGGTAATGCTCAAAAAATTAAGTTAAGATAAATTTGTTATATATGTACAAGTTTGAGATTTTCTGTGATATTAACTATTTGTTTATGATTTAACTATATGAAAAAAGATTTTTTTTATAATGTACCTCCTACATTTGAAATATTACCAACTTTTATCGGTTGAAAAATCGTGAAAAGTTACATATTGACTAAGGTTTTGGCATTTAATTGTTACCAAAATTTTGGATGTTTCGAGTAAAAAGAAAGTATAGGTGCATGCAAATGATTCATGTCAAGTAAAGAATAAGATAGTAAATGTTAACCTTCAATACTATGTACAAATAAATTCCAATCTCATCTTAAAGACTTAGATATATGAATTATATATATATATATCCCATGAACTATAGTAAAGTGCATGATAGATATGTAGAGAGATGATCTGGACGACGATTTATTTTTAAATAATTGGTTTTGTACGTTAAAAGGGTGGGGAGGAGTGACCAATTATCATGATTTGGGCCAATTAGTCTTGGTCAGGGATCATGCAATCATAGGCGAGTCCATTCACTAGGCTAGCTTTTTTTTTTCCCTAAGGATCACTGCCATGGCTATTATTGTGAAATGTCTCATTATAATCAATCGCTCCATGTCTTGCATTAACTTGAGCATCTCACTAGCTAGAGTGGGGCGTGCATTATAAACTTGTTTTAGCTTGTTGCAGGCATCACCAAGAAAGCCGAATCTATCCCCACCAATTTATGCATGATAGCCAATCCTGCTACTGGATATCTTCCTAGGCTTTATGCAAATGGCCTATGCTCAGCCACACAGGAAAAACATCTCTCGTTTTTGGTATCGATCATGCTATAAAATAACGAGGGGGTTTGACCTGTAATGGCATCCACACATACAATTTGATTCTTAATTTGACACCATTTATATTACGATTTTAATTGATTGGTCTCGATCATGGGACTGCGAAACATTAGATGAGTGAGCAAAATGGACTGACCAAACCGGAACCACCTAAATTGGGTCAGTAATATGGTTTGACTCCTAGAAGTGTTAATTCAGTTTTCAGTTTCATAAAATTGGAAACGGTGATTTTTTGTCCGGTTCCCAATTTCAGGGAGCGCCAGACCACCCAAGCCAAATCAAATATATATATTCATTTCTTAAATGGAAACCTAATCACATCTCTCTTCCATCGCTTCTCACTCTCAGCCTCTCGCCTCTCGCACATATAAAATTCTTCCTCCCACAGTCATTCCGAGTCTTCTTAATTCGATTTTGCTAGAGTTTAGTGCTCATCGATTTCATGTTTAAGTGCCGAATTTGACATCACATGTTTCAGTCTTCTTAATAAGAAGCGAAGAGACAGAGCTTGGACGCTGCGAGAATTCTTGAAGATGGCATCCCAAGACGTGGTTTCTTTCATGGGCTTGTCGAAAGGAAAAAATGGACGTGCAATTACCAGATTTGAAAGGTCGCAAGCAATGTAAACTTGTGAGGAAATTAGAGAAAAACAAACGTGCTCTATATCCCACTAAAAGCAGTTATTACAGACGGTTAAGGATTTTGAATTCGAAAATAACATCCTAATCTATAATGTAGTTACGAGAAGTTACGATTACGGCCTCTTATTATCTATAATGATAATCTACAGGAAGCGTAACGGTGCAGTCGTTAAGCTTTTTCCCTTTTTTTCCGGATCTAAAAAGCAGAGCACAGTCGCCGCTCAAGAAAAGCTCTCTCTCTCGCGTTCGCAGAGCGAGCGACGAGAAAGCGAGCACTGCCGGCGATGCCCACGGTCAAACGGGTCGGGCAGCCCGAGGCGGCCGCGGCCGTGATGGAGATTGGGATCGATTCCGGCCGCCTCCACCATTATCACGCTCTCGACTCTCGCGGCCCGGTTGGGTCGTCATCGTCTGGACAAGGTATGTCTCTGTTTGCGCGGACGCTTTTTCTTGAATATGGGTGTCTCTGTCTCTGTCTTGTCCGTGCGGGGAAATTGAAAAGTTTTGAGTTTTTCGGATTCCGGGTGGGATTACCGTGGAGAGAAAGGCGACGCTTTTGCGGTTTCTCATCGTTCATTGTCCGTCATGAATGCTTTGGTTTCTGAAAGTCTGATTAATTAGGTCGGGTTGAGTCACTAAACTGAAACTGAATCGGCGTTTTCTTTGATTTTTTTGGTGGCATATTCCTCATCGTTCGAGTTGGCCGTGACAGCCTCGCCGCCGGAGATGCTATTCCTTGAGCCGGAGAAGCCCGCAGTTAGAGGCCACCATGGTTAGTTTCCTATCCACTCATTTGTGTGTGTTCGTTCTGTTGGAATGGATGTTGTTTTGTATCACGTGTTTCGGCGACATTGAAAGCGCCGGTGATGTTCGGTTATGGCCGGCGAGGGACGGCCGGCGACCGAGTGATTGGCCGGCGATGACCAGCGTTGTCGTGCTAAACGATGGACGCCGGGTGGTGCCTCGGCAGTGGCCTGAGCGCCGGCAAGGGCTCATGGGAAAACGGTGGGATTCGGTTGAAGAGGAGGTTCGCAGGGAAGAAGTCGTTCTCGGGAAGAAGATGATGGACAGCGCGAGGGAAGAGAAAATAAGGAATAATGGAAAATAGGAAAAGAAAAATAAAAAAGGGGAGAGACAGAAAGAAAAAAGGAGAAAAAAATTAGATAAGAAAAGAGGATTGGTGTAATGAACTTCGGGCTTAATTAGACTTGACGGATCTTGGCTTAATTCAGGCTGGTTTTAGTCTTAGAGGTGCTTGGGCTGAGTTTTTTTTAGCAGGATGGGCTTAGTGTTTTTTTATTTCGGAAAATGGGCTTGGTGATTTTCTTTTCAAATGGGCGTGTTTTGATTAAGCCCATTTGTGTCCATGGCCTAGACCCACGGACCGGAGCCAGCCCGAAGCCCTTATCTGAATTAAAAATATAAAAAAGTTAAAAATAATAATAAAAAACTTAAAATCATTAAAAAATAAAAAATCCAGAAAATTCATAAAAAAATAAAAATTTCAGAAAAATTGGAAATCCTTGGAAAAAAATGCCTAAAATTTAGCTTTTAGATAGCTTTCGCTTAGAAAGTGACAAAATCCTTAGAAAATAAAATAAAATTGAATCCTAATTGAACAAAGCCGCTTCACCATAGGTTTTTTGGATGCCATTTTCTTTTTAGAGATGATGCTAGGTTACCGCTTACGTTGTTCATTTAAATTACATTTGATTGTGTCTTCTTCATATATTGATTGTAATTTTTACTTTTAGAATGGTTAGGATGAATCTTAAAATCTTTGATAGGTCGTCTTTATACTTTGGTTAGCAGATAGTCAAGTTTAGGTTCTAAAGGGGCATTAATTTTTAGAACTAGTGTAATCAAGTCTCCATTTCCAAGATCAGTGGTTATGCGAAAATAATAAAAATAATAATGAGCCATTCAATTAAGATGGACTTACATTATGACTTATCAAAATTGTATACATTAATAATACAAATAACAATGAACCATCTGATTAGGATGGACGTAAAATATGACACAACAAAATAATATAAATAATAACAAGCCATCCGATTAACTTGAGATCTTTTAGATTCCACAAGGGCGATGGTATTTAAGTTGGAATTGAGTAGGTTGTCACGGAGAACGTAATCGCAATCCAAATAAAAAGTACAGCCAAAGTTAAGATAGTTGGAAACTTCTTTGTAATGTCACCTACCATGACTAGAATCATTGCAAATGACATTATTAAGTAGTTGATATTATTTTTTATAATATTGACTGCCTAGTGATGTCATTTACCGTGATTCTAGTCATGGTAGTGACATTACAAAGAAGTTTCCAATTATATTGAAATTGGCTGTACTTTTTATTTGGATTGCGATTACATTCTCTATGATGGCATACGCAATTCCAATTTAAATTTCATCCCCCTTGTAGAATCCAAAAGATTTCAAATATGAAGGTTTTGGAGTCGTATTCGTCGGATGGGTTGTTATTATTTCCATTATTTTGTTGTGTCATATTGTACATCCATCTTAATCGGATGGCTCATTGTTATTTTTATTATTTTGATGTGTTATATTGCACATCCATCATGAATTGTACTTAAGTTATTATATTAAATAAAAATTGTTATTATGTAGTTTGATTATTTTATAGCCGTCGGCTTCTTCTTCTTCAACCTACCAAGAGCTGTGAAGACGTTGGTGTTGCTTCGTGTTGCTTCGAACTAGGGCATTGTCCCTCCAGTTGGGTTCCTCCTGCCATCGACAATCCACGTGAAAGTAGAGAGAGAGAGCTCTTTGAAATATTTTTTCGTGATGTAGAAGCTTTCGTTTTTTGAACTTCTTTTTTCATTTTATGACAATTTATCTTATACATTAAATGATGAAAAAAAAAAGGGATGAAATAGTACATAAAAAATGCAACCAAGAATTAATGAAGAAATTTTTTGATAAATCATATATTAAAATAAAAAACAAAGAAGGATGTGAAAAGCCAAGAGACTCCAAGTACAACGTTCAAAAGGAAAAAAAAAAAACAAAAGAAAAAAAATCTCCCGACGACATGGCCGCCACTCCACGTGAAGAAAGGGAACTCGAAAACGAAAATTGAGATAAGTGTAGAATGTAATCATGATTATAGTTGTGCCATTAGCTGCCATTGCATTTCAAAGAGCGATGTCTCCCTCGGGCGGAGTCTGGCAGGACTTGGGTGCAAAACTACTTTGTTTTGCACGCCATTAATGGGGTTTAATCATCAACAGGCTTATGAATTATATTAATTTAACATGATTTCCTTTATTACTTCTCTTATCATTATTTTACTATCTATAAGTAGGGTCTATTTAAAATATGTCATATTCACTAGAGTTACCATAATAACGATGGATCATGATAATGTTCACATATCACAAGTAAAGACTTTGGTAACGTAATTTAATGCCAAATGATTATCACATGTTAGTTAAGAAAAAATTGTAGGTATGCATTGAACAGCAGTGGCTACTTCTAAAGTTATTTTATTGAAATTGTTAAATGTTTTGGAGACCTTTTTTTTTTTTGTGGTTAATTTCAAATTAGTATTTGAATAAATATATTTTTTTCGCTTTTCTTTTGCGTGTTAGAGAAAGCATTTTGAATTTCAAACATACATGTAGATGCAAAATCCATGTCGATCGCCAAGTTGACATTGGAAACCATAGCGGAAGGATTTGCGACGAGTATAAATACCACGGTGATTCTCTGTTGGATGAAATTAGGAAATATTAAATTCTTATTTGTGAAGGAGGGGGGGAGAGAAAGAGATCATAGGGGCGGATACTTTGTGAATTAGCAAAAGTGGTCATCTCATCACTGATGATTGAGTTCATTTGTTTCCTCCTGAGCATATATTCATTATGTCATCTTTTGCTAATGCAAGTCTACTTAATGAAACCACGTAGGTCCAAAGTATGCCTTTAACGAGAAGCTCATGAAAAAAATTGTTATGTTATGTTTATTTATTTATTTTTATTATTTATTTCTTAATTATGGTGGTCTTGGTAGAGCATGTCATCGGAAGAAAGATAGTGGATCTTAATTGGCCCAAGGGCTAGTAGTATCTGACAAAGTGAATATGATGTGAATGAATTCTCAACTAGTCTAAGTTTCGGTTTTCAGGACCATGACTCTTCTTATATTTAATTGATATTTTCCATAGGCATGCCTATCATTTGAGTTTGCAATTCATGAACTGATTGACTCTCGCTTGGGAGATCAATTTTCAGAATAAGAGGTTTAATGCATGCTCCATGCTACATTATCGTGTATTCGATAATAGGATCCTAAGTCAAGATCTCGCATATTACAAGGAAAGACTTTGATAATTAAAAAACATTTATAGGTACGCATTAAACAGAAGTGCCTATTACTAAAGTTAGATACGTGTATTATATTAAAATTGTTAGGTGGTTTAGAGACTATTTGTGTAGATAGTTTCAAATAGTATTGAATCAATATATTATGTGTGTAATTTTTTTCTTTTCATTTACATGTTGGAGAAAATGATTTGAATTCCAAAAGGGGACATGTATGTAGAGGCGAATTCCATGTCGATTGCTGAGCTGATGTTGGAAGTTATAGCGGAAGGATCGACAATGAGTGGAAATACCACAATGGTCCTTTGATGGATGAAACCAGGCAAGTGTTCACTAAAAAATTCTCTCTTCAAACACTGAACTTATATTCACAGAGGAGGGGAGAGGAGGAGATCGTATGTGGATGCTTTTGAATTAGTAAAAGTGATCATTGTATCACTGATGATTGAGTGCATTTGTTTCATCTTAGAGCATATATTCGTTATGTCATCTTTTGCTAATGTAATCTACTTAATGCAACTACCTGGGTTTGGAGAATGCCTTTGACGAGAAGCTCACTAATTTTTTTTTATGTATTCATTTGGGGTGGTCTTGGTAGAGCTGGTGACCAGAAGAAATATAGTGGATCTTAATCCACCCAAAGACTAATAGTGTCCGGCAAAATGAATAATGTGAACGAATATTCAATTTAACCCTAACTTGTTTGAGTTTCCATTTTTAAGACTATGACTCTTTATATTCTATTAATCTTCTTTATGGACATGCTGCTTGTTGGAAGAGTCTGCAATTCATGAATTTATTGACTCTTGCTTAGGAAATCAATTATATATTCGACAGGATCTTAAGTGAAGATCTTGCATATCACAAGTAAAGACTTTGATAAAAAAATTTAATGACAAATGATTATGACATGCTAGTTAGAAACATTTGTAGGTACACACTAAACATGAGCACCTACTACTAAAGTCATACGCTTAGATTATATTAAAATTGTTAGGTGTTTGGGGACTTTTTTGGTGGCTAGATTCAAATAAGTATTAGAATGAACATTTTTTGGCTTTTCTTTTGCATGTTGGAGAAAGTGCTTTTGATCCTAGAATGGGACACGCATGTAGATGCGAATTCCATGTCGATTGCTGAGTTGATGTTGGGAACCATAGCAGAAGAATCTACGACAAGTAGAATACCACGATGGTCCTTTGTTGGATGAAACTAGGAAATGGTTCGTTAGAAAACTCTCTTTTTAGACACTAAACTCTTCCTAGGGAAGGAGGTGGGAGAGGAGGATATCATAAATGGATGCTTTATGAATTAGTAAAACTGTTCATTTAATCACTAATGATGGAGTTCATTTGTTTCCTTTCCAAGCATATATTAGTTATGTCATCTTTTGCTAATGTAAATCTACTGAATGCAATTACATGGGTTCGGAGTATGCCTTCATTGAAAAGGTTGTGTATTCATTTGGGGCGGCCTTGGTAGAGTTGGTGATCGGAAGAAAAACAATGGATTTTGAGGACATTCTATTCCTACTTCAAAACTAATTTTTCATTTCAAACTTATTTCTAGAACAGAAATCCATTTGGCAATGTAATTTCATTTTTCTATTCATGGAGCAAATGTTTAGTCCAAAAATAGGTTTGGAATAAAAACAAGAAGTAAATAATTTCAATTTCTTTATTTCTAGAATATAAATGAGAAATAAAAACTTTTTTTGATGCTTGTTGTCACTACTAGTTGGCCGCTTACCCATCTCTGCCGCTTGCCATCCATCGTCGTTAGTTGTTGCCACCCCTCAATGTTGTCGACCATTGCTGTCGCTGGCAGCCGTCACTTGTGATTGGCGCTTATTGCTTGCTATCGATCACTGCCATCGACTCGCCCCCCATCATCCGCTGCCGCTGAGGTGGGTGAAATTTTGTATTGTTATCAAATGAATTCCAATTTCAAAAATAAAAATTTTGTGTTATTATCAAACACCTATTTTTGTTCAAAAATTCATGCAAGAATAAAAATAAAACAATATATTTCTGTTCAAGAAATCAATTTTCGGACAAAATGGTTATCATTCGCGCCTTATTGGCAAGTGAATATGATGTAAATGAATCCTTCATCTTTCCTCAACTTGTTTGAGTTTCAATTTTTAGGATCATGACTCTTTTTATATTCTACTAATCTTCTCCGTAGACACTCCCCTTGTTGAAAGAGTTTGCAATTCAATAATTTTCAATCTTATCTTAAACAATCTCTCTCTCCACCCCTATGAGCCCCAAGAGGTAGAGTGCATGACTGCGACACAAAGAGATGATCTAAAACGGGGACAAACTATTTTTGACTTCTTTGCCTTTTCATTTTGTAGATCAAAGGGGTTGGTAGCACCAACCAGCTACCATAATCTGGGCTGATTGGCTTTGGTCAAGGGAGTGTGCAGTGCTTGGCAAGTCCCTTCACCAAGCCAAGGATCAATGATGGGGTTACCATCATGAAATGTCTCATTTTGATAAACCGTTCAATCTCCCATCAATTTGGGTATCTCACCATCTTGAGCAGGGCATGCCTCTTGATTCAGCATAAAAACTTGTTTCAGTTTGTCATGGACATGAATAATAGAATAGCATTAGCTCCCAACTAGTTTATTCTTAGGCAGCCAACCCCATTCAACATCTTTCACGGAATACTTTTATCACTTGATTACTAGCACAAAGTCCATTTTTCATTCCATCATCTATATGTATTTGTCATATTAACCCCTCATGTTTCCAGAGTTCATTTCCATGCCTTCATGGAATGAGGAAAAGTCAAATCATAACATTCTCCCCGACTTGATTTTTCACAATGCCCTCGTTGTGAGCTATTATTCACATCCTCAAATTCTCTGAACCATCAATGCATCTCCTTAGGTCTTGCATGAATGGCTAATGCTTGCCAACAAAATCTATTACTTGTTATTGCTTCCTCTCGTCCCACGCAATTAATGCCTTCCCTAAGCTTCACACGAATGGCCTATTCTCGCCCAATAGGTCTACTATTTTGTCTTTTCTATGAGTCATATTCAAAGCCGACGAAGGATTTTGATCGCTATGGAAACATGGTAATAGACGGCATTCGCACAAACAATTTGGGAACCTTATTTTAAAACCATTTGTCACAACCAGAGCCAATAGGCCTCGGTCATGGGACCGTGCAATGCTTAGTGAGCCAATTAACCAAGCCAGCCTTCCTTTCTAAGGATCATTCGGATGGCTTGTATCGTGAATTGCCTCATTGTAACCAATCATTCCATATCTCTTATCAATACAGGCATTTCAATATCTTGAGTGGAGCATGGTCTCGTTTCAACTTGACAACATATTTTGTAGTAGTATGATTAACAAGTGTTGGGATGCTCATTAACAAGACCAATTTCAATATTGTTGTAGCAAACGACAATTTGATGTTTCAAAGCATGAGAAGGTTGTTGCAAATAAAGAAAGCCTGAAACGCATTCAAGTACAATTTACTAGTATTGGAAAAAAATGGTTTTGGGTTCTCGAAAAAAAGCAAAAGAACTTTCATTAAGAGGATGGGTCAAATTGAATTGAAAAAGATTGTGAAATGGTGGTCTATTCATTTTGGATGATAAAGTAAATGGCATGAAATGTAAGGAAAATTTGTGATGATGGGTCAAAAGACCAGATGTCATTGATTGTGTGAGTGGTCGTTACAAAGATTACAGCTTAGGTTTTTATATCCTACTAACAGTAGTTATTACAGATGGTTATGGATTTTGAATCCAGAATTAACTTCCTAATCTAATCGGCAGTTATAAGAAGTTTCAAATACCAAAAACAATTTCCTTTTATCTAGTAATGATAATCTACTAAAAGTTACAAATTCCGAGAATATTGACATCACCACTTGGCAGTTATGTGCTTGTGTCAATCCACTGTCTGTCTCCAATTGATGTGTCGCCAGCCTTCCGTTCTATTTATTTATTGCACTACCTCAACAGTCAACCAAAATCCGAAGTTGCTTGATGTCAATGAATTTGTCAATGAATTTCTCTTAAATCTTAGAGAAGGCTTCCGTCAATAACCCTTGCTCTGTGATTTGCCAATTTCCTTCACTGTCAACAAGCTTGTAGTTCATCGATTATCTTGTTTAGTGATAACTTCTGTTCTGACCGAGTTTTGTTCTTGTTGACAAAGCTCGCTACTCATTGACGATAAAGAATTGGTCATTTTTTGGCGTCAACAAGTAAAAAAGCTACTATTTTCACTATATACTTGTCATATTGCATTAACAACTAATGATTCGCACATACACGCTCGACCTATTCTGCAGAGTAAAAAAAGTACATAATTCTGAGAAATACTCGTTCACCAAAAAAGGAAAATTGGTAATGTGAAAGTTAAAATCAAGAATAGTTTCCCTATGAAAGGAAAACACATTTCTTTATTTCGTTGACTAGGAATCAGTCACAAAATTATTCCAAACCCGAAATAACTTATTGTTTCTAGTATCAGAACAACCCAATATAACTTCAACAGACACACATAATCATACCATGAACTTAAGTGGAAAGGAAAAACAGACAAAAGAAAAGGAAAGGAAAACTTCCACTTCTGGCTCAATGTGAACTTGAAGCCATCTCCCGCCCCGTCCGACACGTTGGCCACCATGGTCGCCCTCTTGAGGTCACGCCTCATGAAGCTCCAGAAGCTTGGGAACATGTAGACGCTGTGTGGATGCGTGTTATGGTCGCTCGGTGGGTCGTACTTGAACACTGCAAGTACTGGAGTCAATGTTATTCGGAATAATATATCCTAAGAAATGATCCGGAGAAGTTTGTTAAGCATGCCTAACAGGGAAATATTCAATTTTTCAAAGTGTTGATCGTGCATATGCTAGTATAACCAGTTGCGTTATTTCCTTCCATATCCGATCGCTTAAATAGTGCACGGGACCACTTCTCTACAAAATCCATAATGCTACTGAGACTACTCATTTTTCGTTTGGGGAAGATTAATAAGGCGATTCTGCTTCTTAATTATCCTCAGAAAGCAATTGTTTTACCAGGTAATTATCCGCAGCACTCTACTTCTACTTCATGTGCATGAGATTGCATTATATCCAAGTCTCACGGTAAGTGAATTTCTAGAAAATAATGTTGCCTGAGGAGGAATTTCCATCGACTCTAATACCATCAAGATCATCTATGAATCTCCCATATCAACTGTTAAAGTGAAAATTCAGAACAAACTTACACAGACAAAAATGGGGCACAATAGATGCTGAATCCAGATATGAATCAATGAGTCATAGTAGCGACTTACCGAGAGTGTCGCTGACGTAAACGGGGCTGTTCTTGTGAGCCCAGGCGCTGTAATCGAATCCGAAATGCCAATTCTCCGACCCTTCAACGACGACCTTCTTGGGAGGGACCTCGGCAGTACTGTCGTCTTGCTTTGGAGGCCAAGCGCAGCCGTTGCGGTCTTTCCACCCGGGATAGGCCACTGAAGCACCCATCATCTCCGAAGCTATCACGACGAGTTCCATCGCTCCTCCAAATTTCATAGCCATTATTCTGTGTTTTTTTTTTCTGATTTGGAGGGTGATTAAGGAACTGCACAAGTACAAAAATCTTCAGATGCTGGGGAACTGGTTGGTGCATTTGCGGAATGTCGGAGCTGGCTTCTTATAGGAGTAGCTTCGTGGATTTTTTTTTTTCCCTTCTTTTTTGGGGTTTTCAATGAAAGTGGTGGTGGAAAACAGCCGAATGGACCTTTTGTACCTTGCTTTTTCAATAGATTGGGTTGGTGTGAGACGGCGATGTGTTTTCAGTGTTAGGAGTCAAACTGGAGTCGTTCATTTCTGGTTTTTAATTATGTCTCCCTAAGAAATACCAGCATACAGCGAGCGTACATGTAGAGTACTATATGATGTCGATAGTACCCCGATGGTGACAAAACATACTAACATTCAGTCAAATAGATCCATATTGGGCGACTCTAAAATTCAAAGAGACAAGTGTAATTTTTTTTTTAAACTTATTGCGAAAATGCCATTGAATTTTATAAATTTTAAATAATGCAATGAGGTCCTAAAATTTATCAGATTGGCATAATGAAGTGTCTACGTTAATTTTGTTTAATTTAGCTAACAGAAAAATGTGACGTGGCCTTTTTATTACTTTATGGAAGATATGTGTTGCCTACAAGTGATACATGAGAAAAAAATAATTGAAAAATTTAACAAAGAAAAAGAGAAAAGAAAAAAGAAAAAATTAAAAAGAAAGAACCTCAACAAAAAGAAAGAGCAAGAGTTCGATGGCTTGAATGTCGACTTCTTTGGATCTTCATCTTCTCAATTCCAATAACATGGCAGGGGAAGTGAAATAATAAGTAAATTTTAAACCGTGCATTCATCTAATAATAGAATATTTAAATGTTAAATATCACATTTTATGGGAGCATTGCCGACTATTTAAAAAACTTAAATTATTAGTGAAGGCGTGATTTATTATTTGAATGTTTTAACACTTCTCCTCATGCTTAGCTGGTCTTTTGCCTAGTATTAAGCTATGAAAAAAATTAATTAAGGAGGCAAATAAGGCCTAGAAAGATTCAAACTTATGAATTTATGCTCTAATATCATATGAGAATTTGTAGGACTATTGTCAACTATTTTAAAAATTTAAGTTATTGGATAAATATAGGTTTAATATCCAAATATTTTATCACTCCCTAGGCGGGTCGAGGGTGGGTAGGGTCTAGACCTGGACCTTATACTCGATCTTGATATAACCGGTTCCCCTTTTCTGGACATTATACCCGACCTTATTTGTATTGGATCCTGTACCTGACCCACCTTGTTTTTCAGATCCGGTTCCAGGGCCAACTCTATTTCCACTGGAACTTATTTTGCAATCTCTCGATATCTTATATGACTTCGAATTTTATATTAATACGCGAGAAAATAACGTAATCCTCATAATTTATATTGAAATATTAAGCATTAGTAATAAATAAATACATAAACTTTTTGACTAAACGAAAAATTAAGGATCCACAGGGCTAATTATAATAAATAAAATCATAAGACGAAAAATTAGCAACAAACATGAATTTAATATTAGTCTTATTCCCACACTACTACATGAAGCTACTCATTTATGCAAGCATAACTCCTCCTACAAAAGAGAAATTAGCGAGCAAATCCATGTGATACATAAGAATTTGGCGGTGACAAACACCATCCGTCCATCAGACGGTGCAAGAGAGAGGCGGTGAGGGAGGGGAGCCGGTGAGGAAGAGGAATGACAAAGGAGGAGTGTCGTGCGTATTTGAGAAAGCCAAGATGAAAAATATCGTGTGATTGCAGGAGTAAGAATAGAAATCGAAATTAAAAAAAAAGAAAGAAGGTTTTGGACCTCTACTTACAAAATCGGTCTAGGAACCGGTTTCCGAGTGGGTAATTACTCGGAACCTGTTCCCGGATCGGTTTAAACCGGTTTCGATTTTTGGGAACCGGTTCCCGACCCTGTTTTCCAGGTGGGCCACTCTGAGAACCGGGTATAATCGGTTCAGTTGCACACCCCTAACTCCACCTCTTGTTTAGTTAGGTTTAACATGGTAGGGGGAGTGAAAGAATAATTTACTATTAAACTATGCCTTCATCTAATAATAAAATATTTAAATATTAAATCACACATTTATATAATTGCTTAAGTTTTTAGAAGAGTTGGCAATGGTCAAACAAAATTTCATATGGTACTAGAATAGGAATTTCTAAATTCGAATGTTTCTAGAGTTCTTTTAATAGCTTAAACTTCAACAGATTTCTTCAAGCACATGGCCATGGCAACTAGAATCTAGTTGTCTGATACTCTATCGCTTTATCTCTCTATCTATATCTTTGTTTGTTGTGCTGTATGCTTTTCTTTTTTGCTTCTTCCTATTTCTCTAATTTTGATTTTGGATTTTTTGCTTGCCAAATGAATCTGGATCTGCTTTCATGATTTCAAAAAAAAAAAAAAAAAAGGTTTGAGAAGATGAAGATTCGGAGAAGTTAGACATTGAACCCCCGGAACTTTTCCTCTTTCTTTCTTACGATGATCTATTTTTTCCTTATTTCTCTTTCTTCTATTTAAATGTTTTCAATTTTTTTTTTAATGTTGCACTTGGTAGAGACCATGTGTTTTAAAAATGTTTTAAAAAAAATCATGTCGGTATTTTCCGTTAACCAAATTAGATGAAATGGAGAGTTGACATTGTACCAATTTAATAAGTGTTAAAACTTCTATTGCATTTCTCAATTTTAAATATGCATGTGCATATTTTTGAGAGAGAGAGAGATTTGGAATGAAGAAACATGTTAACAAACTTATATAGGAACAATCCTTCAATTTGTGAATTTTTTCATTCTAGTGAGATAGTCATTATTGTACCAATGGGGTTTTTTCAAAGGGAAAGAAAGAAAGAATTGAACTGAAAATCTTTTGTCAAGGTGGAAGCTATGGGTTTGAACCCTATTAGTCTATCATCGCAAAGCTACTCGAAAAAGTGGCCTGGTTCAGCTTATAACAATTACAACCGTAAAAAGGAATTTTGCGGCTTTTGTAAAATGTTTGACAAGTTTTCACGATTGCATCCATCTCAAGTAACTTTTAGAAAGTTGTCTCAATCAATTTTGAAGTGTACCGAATCTAAAACATGTATTACCAAACACACAAATTACAATACTCAGCATAATAACTATGCGACATAGCTACAGATACAATCATTGCTATATAAATCAGACACTTTTTCTTTAGATTATACACACGATATTGATTTGATAGTCATACTACTAAATGAAGACAATCACATATTGCAGCCAAATACCAAATTTTGATCGGTCTCTTATCTAGTTAATGAGGTCAGTGGAGCTCTTCATAGATGGGGCTCTTGCTGCTACATAATGTACTTCCTTATTAGTTGTCATTACAACCCCGTCTCATCAAGCGGGGCGGTTTGATTTAGCCCGTTCTTTTAGCAAAATTCTAGGGAACGGTTCCGTCCGTCGGCGCCTCGCTCGCTGGGGAAAAAGGAGGTTCGCTCTTTTTTTATTCCGATCAAAAGCAGAAAACCATCGCCGCTCAAGAAAAGCTCTCGCTTTCTCGTCACTCGCTGCAGTGATGCCCACGATTGAAACGCCCGGGCGGCCGTGACGGAGATCGGCCGAGTCGGCCGAGAACGCCTTGCCGCCGGAGATGCCATCCTTTCAGCCGGAGAAGCCCGCGGTTAGAGGCCGCCATGGTTAGTTTCCTATCCACTCATTTCCGTGCACGCTCTGTTTTGTATCACGTGTTTCGGCGACATTGAATTCGCCGGTGAGGTTCGGTTATGGCCGGCGAGGGACGGCCGGCGACCGAGTGATTGGCCGGTGGTGACTGGCGTCGTCGGGTTAGGCGATCGACACCGGGTGGTGGCTCGGCAGTGGCCTGAGCGCCGGCGAGGGCTCATGAGAAAATGGTGGGATTCGGTTGAAGAGGATATTCGCAGGGAAGAAGTCGTTCTCGGAAGAAGATGACGAACAGTGGAAGGGAAGAGAAAATAAAGAATAATGGAAAATAGAAAAAGAAAAATTAAAAAAAAGGGGAAAAATTAGATAAGAAAAAGAGGATTGGTGTAAGTGGGCTTAGTTTAGTTTAATAAACTTAGGGATTAATTGGACTTGAAGAATCTTGGGCTTTTATTTATTTATTTATTTTTATAGCGAGATGGGCTTAGTGCCTTTTAATTTCAACAACGGGCTTGGTGGTTTTCCATTCTAATGGGCTTGTTTTGAATAAGCCCATTTGTGCCCATGGTCAGACCCACGAGACCGGAGCCAGCCTGAACTTGAAGTCCTTATCTGAATTAAAATATATAAAAAAAATTAAAAAAAATAAATCATTAAAAAATTAAAGATCCAGAAAATCCAGAAAATTCATAAAAAAAATTAAAAAATTCAGAAAAATCGGAAATCCTTGGAAATAAGCCTAAAATTTAGCTTTTAAATAGTTTTTGCTTAAAAAGTGGAAATTCCTTGAAAAAATTGAATCCAAATTGAACAAGCCACTTCACCACAAGATTTTTTGGATGCCATTTTCTTTTTAGAGATGATGCTAGGTTACTGCTTACGTTGTCCATTTAAATGATATTTGATTGTGCCTCTTTATATATTGATTGTAATTTTTATTTTTAGAATGGTTAGGATGAATTTTAAAATCTTCAATAGGTTGTCCACTTTGGTTAGCAAATAGTTAAGTTTAGGTTCTGAAAGGGCATTAGTTTTAGAAACAATGTAATCAAGTCTCCGTTTCCAAGATCTCTAGTTATGTGAAAAGTGAGATACTCTCTCATATTTCACTTAATTTTCTAGTCGATATCAATTGGCTAGTGGCAACTTCTTATATGGAATTCACATGAGTTCTGTCATGCGAGATTGGGTTTGGGAGAACCTGTGTCAAATCGAAAGCCGTTGACTCGAATTCAGCAACACCTCCTATATTCCCTTATGGGAGGGGTAGGTCGCAACATTAAGGAATCTAGAATTGATGTTATAAATGTTAGGATTCAATGAGATCTTGCTAGGTGGCATTATTGTATCTCTAGTTTGCTATGTTAACATCTTGCCCATGATCGGGTTTTAATGGTAAAGGTACCTAGCAATGGCACGGAGAATATTTCGCATTTGCATTATTTTCCTAGTCCAATGTTTAGTTTTTGGTTTTTTTTTTTTTTTGAATTTCACTTTGCAAAAATCATAATTAGGAATCGAAATGGAGAAACTTCATGCATCTAATTTTTTGTGTCTACCAAGTTCAACTTATTTGGAAAGTTAATATATGATTTTTTGTGTCCGCCAAGTTCAACTTATTTTGTATGCCAATATTCTCCACCAAGTATTCTTCCACACTTACACACATACACAATTTGATGAGATTGTTAAGTTAGGCTAGCCATTCATGATCAGCAATCTAATAATGAACATGAGGAAAAGGCCACTACCATATGTGCATAGAGTGTGTTAAGTCTAGCTATTCAAATCTAGCGCAAGTTTATATTATGCATATTACAAGTTTAAAGGTATATCTTGTGTCTAGAGCTTACCTATTTAAGGTGAACTTAAAAAAAAAAAAAAAAAAATCCCTGTGTGTAGAAATTCATGCATATTAAAATATTTCCTTGGCCTATAGAGATTTAAGACAACGACTATATTTTTCCTCCATTTCTAATTAAAGAAAACTTTCTCTAATCAGTTAAGTCTGCATGCAAGTGTCTCTGTGATGCCCATTGCTTCTAACTTACCAATCAAAAGCATGATCGGAGGAAAAAGGATGAAGGAAAAGATCGCCCTATAAATAAACATTTGTTGTGAATTTTCATGATATGAATTTGGTTGAACATGCGTGACTTAGATTAAAAATCGAGAAATTTAGAGATTATTGAGCATCTTATGCTTAAAACACAGAATGCATATTGATTGTGATGAATCGCAATAAAATGAGGAGGTTCTATATGTACTGACTAAGCAAGTACGTAAGGTAGGATGATGTTTATTTTCTTTTTTAATTTTTAAATAAGCAAAAACATTATCTTGACATCTTGTCATGGAAATATGAACAAGCATAAAGTTACAAGTATATAATGTTTCGGCTAGCAATGACCTTTCTTTAGTTAGATCCACACTAACTAGCTATTAGCATTGATTAAGAGCCATCTCTTTTGCACGTGCTGCCTTTGCTTTCATTCAATGTTCAAATTATTACTAACATCATGACAATACTTTCAATCAATTCAACACTTACATTTTCCTTTGAAAAAATAAAAAATTAAAATAAAATAAAAAGATAGTGTAAACTTATCGGCCAGGAGATTTGTAATGAGCTAGCCATACTACTCAAGTGGTAGGCCTTGGGTGTCTTCCTTGGCATTATCATGCTCTCTCTTTTTTTTTTTTCTTTTTCAAAGGAAAACATCAATCGATTTCCTAAGCAAAGTTATGTGTCTTGCATCGAGGGCCTTATTTGCATTACTACGTATCAACTTTATGGAAAAGCACAAAAAATCCTACCTAAGTTAGGTAGTTGATTAGGTAGACTTACACTTGCATTAGGGTTAATATCCACCGCTTTTCTTCCGATCATTGGTTCCACCAAGACCATCCCTATACACATTAACTTTTTCAATGAACTTCTATTCAAGGCATACTTTGGATCCAGGTAGTTTTATTAGGTAGACTTACATAAGTAAAAGATGACATATCAAATGTATGCTCGAACAGGAAGCAAATGAACTTAATTTAGTGATCATGAGTGCTTTTGCTAATTCCTAGAGCATCCCCATTTGATCTGCTCCTCTCCTCTCTCCTTGGTAAAGAATAGTTTAGTGTCTGAAGGGAGAATTTTGTAATGAACACTTGCCAGTTTCATCCAACAGAGGACCATAGTGTTATTTCCACTTGTCGCGGATTCTTCCGCTATGGCTTCCAACATCAACCCTGACATTTGGCGTGGAATATGTGTCCATGTTCATGTCCCCATCCCAGATCCAAAGAACATTTTCCAACACGAAAAGGAATGAGAAGAAAAATTATTGATTCAATATCGATTTGAAACTAACTGCTCAAAAGTCTGCAAAATACCTAATTATTTTAATAAAATTCAAGCATCTAACTCTAATAATAGGCACTCTGTGTACCTACAAATCTTTCCTAAATAATGTAAGATAATTATTTGGCATTCAATTGCTTTATCAAAATCTTTGCATGTGACATGCGAGGTCTTGACTCAAGATCCTATTGAATACATAGTGATGTAGCATGGAGCATGCCATAAACCTCTTGCTTTGAAAATTGATCTCCAAGCGAGAGTTGATTGGTCCATGAATTGTAAACTCTTCCAATAAAAGCCATGTATAAGGAGATCGGTAGAATATAGAAAAAGTCATGTTCCTGAAAATCGAAACTCAGACAAGTAAGGGATAGATTGAAGATTCATTCACATCATAGTTACATTGCCAAACACTTCTGGCCCTTGGGTCGATTAAGATCTGCCTTTTTTCTCTTGTCACCAACTCTACAGAGACTAATCCAAATGAATACACATCGGCTTTTTTAATAAACTTCGAAGGCAAACTGTAGATTCAGGTAATTGCATTAAGTAGAATTACATTAGTAAAATATGGCATAACCATTGTATACTCAAAGTGAAAATAAATAAACTCAACTATTAGTGATGAGACGACCGTTTGCTAATTCACAGAGCATCCTTATATGATCTCCTCCTCTCACCCCTTCTAGCAAAACAAACTTTAGTTCTAAAAAGAGAGTTTTCTAGTGAACGCTTGCCTAGTTTCATCCAATAAAGGACCATAACGGTATTTCTACTTGTCATATATCCTTTCGCTATGGCTTCCAACATCAACCGCAACGATCGACATTGAATTCTCATCCATGTTCATGTCCCCATCCTAGATTCAAAGCACAATCTCCAACACGAAAAAGATAAGAGAAAGAAAATATTAATTTAAAACTAACTACTCAAAAAGTCTCCAAAACACCAAACGATTTCAATAAAATTCAAGCATCTAACTCTAACAGTAGGCACTCCTGTTCAATGTTTATCTACACATGTTTAGTAACTAACGTGAGATAATTATTTGGCATTCAAAGTCTTTACTGACTCGAGATTATATCGAATGCACAGTGATGCAGGATGGAGCATGCAACGAACCTCTCGCTCTAAAAATTGATCTCCCAAGCAAGAGTCGATCAGTCATGACTTGCAAACTCCTCTAACAAGGGGCATGTCAATGGAGAAGATAAGTATAATATAGAATTAGTCATGTTCCCGAAAATAAAAAATCAGACAAGTTGGGGATAGATTAAAGATTCATTCACATCATATTCACTTTGCCAGACATTGATAGCCATTTGGCCTATTAAGATCCACTGCTTTTCTTCTAGTTACAAGCTTTACCAAGACCACCCCAAATGAATACACATTAGCTCTTTCAATGAACTTCTCATTGAGGGCATGCTTGAGTCCAAGTAATTGCATTATGCAGACTTACATAAGCAAAAGATGACACAATTAATATATCATTGGAGAGAAAAGAAATGAACTCAACCATCAATGATGAGACGAGCGCTTTTGTTAATTCATAGAACATTCCCACATGATCTCCCCCTCACGCTTCCCTCACGAAGAAGAGTTTAGTGTCTGAAAGAGAGTTTTTTAGTGATTGCTTGCTTAGTTTCATCCAATAGAGTACCATTGTGGTAATTCTACTGATTGCAGATTCTTCTGCTATGACTTGCAACATCAACCCCAGCAATCGACATGGAATTTGCATCTATGTGCTCGTCCCCTTTCAAGATTCAAAGAACCTTCTCTAACACGAAATAGAAAAATGTAAATAATAATGATTCAATGTTTTATCGAAACTAACCACTCAAAAAGTCTATAAAACACCTAATGATTTTTATAAAATTCAAGCATCTGACTCTAGTAGTAGGTCCTCTTGTTCAGTGTTTACCTACAAATGTTTTCTAACTGACATGTGATAATCATTCAATTACTTTATCAAATGTGACAAGTAAGGTCTTGACTCCTAGATTTTGTCAAATATACATCAATGCAGCATGGAGTATGCAATAAACCTCTCGCTTTGAAAATTGATCGACTGAGTGGGAGTCGATTAGTTCATGAATTGCAAACTCTTTTCATAAGGGGTGCATCTATGGCTTCCGGCATCAACCTAGCGATCAACATGGAATTCACGTCTACATGAATGTCTCTTCCGGGATTCAAAGCACTTTCTCTAACACAAAAGAAAATCGAAAAAATTATTGATTCAATACTAATTTGAAACTAACTAAAAATAAAAAGTCTCCAAAGCACCTAACAATTTCAATAAAATACAAGCATTTGACTTTAGAAGTAGGCATTGCTGTTCAGTACATATCTATAAATGTTTCCTAATTAACACGTGATTATCTTTTGGCATTAAATTGTTTTATCAAAGTCTTGTGATATGCGAGCATTATTGCAATCCATGTCGTTATCATGGTAACTTTAATGAATATGACATATTTTAAAGAGACACCATTTATAAATCGTAAAATAATGTTAAGGGAAGCAACAAAGGATATCATGTTATAAGTGATATAAAATTCATAAGCATGTTGATAATTAGACACCATTACTGGCGTGCCAGTAGGGTAGGGTAGTTTTGCACCTAAGTCTTGCCAAACTCTGCCCGGGGGATACATTAATCCTTGGAAGGCGATGGCAGCCAACACTTATTACAATCATGATTGCATTATGCATGGACTCATCCCAGTTTTCATTTTCGAATTCCAAATGATTAAGAAGATGTTATATTATTCGAGTTTCTTCTATGCATAAACATTAGATTTTCACGCATGCATATGTGTCAACACATATTTATTATTTCATTAAAAATTTGAGTACAATAATACCCAATACAATAATAGTCCCATTTTCAAAGCAAAAATCTGTAGAGTAGAAAAAGTTGCCAAAGGAGCTGAACGACCAATAATATTATCCATGTGATAATAGCAACTACGACTAGTTTAAAGAACTAGTTGTTGCTAAAGGAGTCGTGTACGAGTGTGAGAGTCATATATGTGGCCACCGTGGGGATAATGGCGGCCCACATCATTTAAACTGTCTTGTCAGAGAATCCTCATCGCTGTTTTTGCTAAAGGCCAATGATGACAAGTAGGATTATATTTAAGGATGCCACCAAAGTAAGGCTATTAAATGAAATGAAAAATGTATAGGCATCGGTAGAGTTGGCCACCTCTTCAGGCGGATGCAGGCCTATTTGGAATGCTAGGGCACTGAGGACTACATCACCAATACTTAATCAACTAAACTCACTATATGTCGATTTAGAAAAGTTAGTTATTTAATAGATAAACATGCCTTGGTGATACATACATATATAATTTCAAGTCACGCGGGTGAAATCTTTGGTACATGTATTGCAAATCTCTAGTTCAAATCATAACATCTCTTATGTAGAAGATCTTCTCTCAACGAAATATTGTACATACGGACTGGACAAGCTATGCTAGAAGAAGGGCAAACATAATTGCTATCCAAGCAACGATGCCATATGTAACTCCTCTGTAGGATTTTTTACCGCCTGGCGCCAACACCAATAGTGGGATCGTGTATGTGACGGTGAACTTTCATTGACCTTGAGAGCGTGAAGACAATGAGGAATCCTTAAAGCACTCGAGACGAAGATGGATGTGCTAATGGACGGCTAGGGGGAGAGTGAGCAGAGCAAAAACGACCACAAGAAAATGCATGCAACGATCATTGTTGTGGCCATCTTATCGGCCATGACCATTTTCAAAATGCAATGCACCTAGGGGGCTTTTCTCAGGAGGATTCTCTCCTAATAGCTCTAGGGATAAATTACATAGCCGATACATCTCTTTTGGCTAGTAAACACCCAAGCCACTTCAAATATTTTACACGGTCCCATTCGATCTCCCTTGTGACGTCCCTCTTAGTAAACACCATGTGGCAAAAAGAATTGCAACCCACGTCATCATAGTTGCAAATTTGACGAAGAAAGGCCATTTGAGGGATAATCCACTCATCATGAACACTATTACTAAGAGGGACGTCACAAGGGAGATCGAATGGGACCGTGTAAAATATTTGAAGTGGCTTGGGTGTTTACTAGCCAAAAGAGATGTATCGGCTATGTAATTTATCCCTAGAGCCATCAGGATGGAGTCCTTCTGAGAATTTCCCTAGAGGATGCATGGCATTTTGAAAACGGTCATGGCCGTTAAGATGGCCACAACAATGACCGTTCCGTGCATTTTCTTATGGTCATTTTTGTTCTGTTCACTCTCCCCTTGGCTGTCCATTGGCACATCATCTTCGTCTCAAGTGCTTTGAGGATACCCTCATTATCTTCACGCTCTCAAGGCGAAGGATAGTTCACTGTCACATACACGATCCCAAAATTGGTGTTGGCGCCAAGCGGTAAAAATCCTACGGAGGAGTTACATACGGCATCGTTGCTTGGACAAGAGTCATGTTCGCCCTTCTTCTGGCATAGCTTATCCGGTCCGTATGTACAATATTTGAGGGAAGATATTCTACATAAGAGATGTTGTGATTTGAACTAGGGATTTGCAGTACATGTACCGAAGATTTAACCCTTGTGACTTGAAATTATGTATGTGTATCATCAAGGCATGTTTATCTAGTTTATGGACTAAATTAAATACACATATAAATATACTTTTGGTAATTGTTCTATTTTTTGGTTTGAAGAATCTGACGCAGCGGATTGATTCCTAATGATGGAAGTGGAAATACGTCCAGCGAGTAGCATGTTCAAGATATAGCTTTTACGTCACAATAATATGTAATGTCCTCTATGTTTATCACCTATGGCCAACCCCGAAATTCCAGAGACCGGTGGAAAATATAGCTTTTACATCACAGCAATTAGGTTAATTGGGAAATTGCCCAAAAATTGTTAAGCTTCATACCAAAATGTCAGTGCTAGAGGGCACCAAATGGATTGTCACACCCATAACTTGTCCCATTCTCTAACATTTAGCAAAATTGCTATATTTCTTCGGTTACTTATTAAACCGACAACCAATCAAGTCAAAACAGAACCACGAGCGACAAATTGGGGGACAAAAGTATGGGTAAGCAGAGATTAGAGACGTACAGAGAGCATGATAGTAGAATCGAGGACGGGGTGCGAGGGCCGACGAGGCAAGTGAACTTGCTGGAGGAGAGTTTCCTGTAGGATGAGGAGGCATCATAGATGTACTCCTCTTCCGGTGCTGAGCTTTTCTTGCCCGGCTATGTCCTCCGCACATGCTCGTCCCCTCTTTTCTTTTTCTTCTTCTTTGTTTGCTTTAGTAAGTGCGTTACATACAATCTGACAATCTAGATGTACTTTGTGGACATATTACAATAGGGACTATTTACTTGCGATTAAGTATATGAAAGAGTTCTTTTTTTTCTTTTCCCATCAAAATTTAGATTTTTTCTAAATATAAAATTTAATGGAAAGTTGCATATTAATAAACGTTTTGATATTTAAATGTTGTGAAAATTTTGGATCTTTCAAGTGAGAAAGTATAGTACATGCACCAAAAGATTCATACCAAACAAATAATAAAATAGTAAATATCGATCCTGAGGATTCTTGACAAATAATTTTCAATCTTATCTTAAACAATCTCTCTCTCTCCACCCCTATGAGCCCCAAGAGGTAGAGTGCATGACTGCGACACAAAGAGATGATCTAAAACGGCGACAAACTATTTTTGACTTCTTTGCTTTTTCATTTTGTAGATCAAAGGGGTTGGTAGCACCAACCAGCTACCATAATCTGGGCCGATTGGCCTCGGTCAAGGGAGTGTGCAGTGCTTGGCAAGTCCCTTCACCAAGCCAGCCTTCCTTTTTAAGGATCAATGATGGGGTTACCATCATGAAATGTCTCATTTTGATAAACCGTTCAATCTCCCATCAATTTGGGTATCTCACCATCCCGAGTAAGGCATGCGTCTTGATTCAGCATAAAAACTTGTTTCAGTTTTTTGTGGATATCAATAATAGACTAGCATTAGCTCTCAACTAGTTTATTCTTAGGCAGCCAACCTCATTAGACATCTTTCACGGAATACTTTTATCACTTGATTACTAGCACAAAGTCCATTATTCATTCCTGCCATCTATCTGTATTTGTCATATTAACTGTTGCGACCAATTTTTTTTCGGTGAACCACCTAGGGTTTGGCTAATGGATTGTTAAACCTAAACTTAACTCGGGCTCTCCCAAGCCCATACCAATTCGCGACTTAGGTTTGAGTTCTTAACGTGCAATTGATTTTTAACTAGGAGTCGCCACTAATCTATTTTTGGTGGGTTGATTAGAATCCCAAGTAAAGCAATGAGAGGTTTACTTTACTCCTACGAACCAGAGATTATGGGTATGTGGACTTGGTTACACTAGATTTCTCTAATGCCCTTTCGGTACCATTCTTTTATTTCGAAAAAATTGTTTTGCAGGCAGCTTGAATTAATTTTAATTCACCTTCCTAACATGTGAGGTGATCATGCAAGTGCGCAAACCACCAATTTAACACTCAAGAAAGCAAATAAAAATGCAGGACTTACCTCATAGCAACGAAAGCATCTGCAATGTTAGATCAGAATTCACATATGCAATGCAATGCAGTGCTTCTAACCTAACATGAAATAATATGGCATGGTAAAATGTCTTAAACTATATGAATGAGTAAAGATTTTTTTTTTGTTTGTGATTTTTTAATAAACATGCAATATAAATTAACCAAAATGACCTAATTCTAATGACGGGCAATTTCTAATTAAATGACTCTAGCAATAAACCCTAAATGACGTGCATTTCATGAACCTAATTCTATATGATGTGCACATGATTTTTATGTTTTATTTAACGAAAATTCCTAATTAAAATTACCAAAAATAAAAATCTAACTCAAGTGAAATACTATCTATTCTAAATGCTTTCTAAACATGCAATTTTTTTATAAAAAAAAAAACCTATCATGCAATTCATCTAAAGATCTATCTAGACCTAAATTAAACATGCAATTTTATCTAATATGCAATTACGTGTAGATAATGTCCTAATTCTAATTTTTTCCTTTTTTTTATGAAATTCGAAATTAAAATTAAACATGCAATTCAGATAATGATAGAATAAAAAAAAAACACTAACATCCTAAATGAATGCACTTTTTCTTTTTCTTTTTCTTTTTCATGATTCAAAATAAAATCCCTATTCTAATCATGCAAGATAATTAAAAACAAAAAACAAACCTAATCCTAATTCAAATTTTTTTTCTTTTCTTTTTCATGAAAATAAAACTGACTCAAACACCACGGCATCAAACAAGATAAGATTGATGCTAAAAAATTGGCGAACCATATCTCGCGCATGAGATCGGGTTGACCATTTTTAAAATTAAATCGCGAATCGAATCTCGGGCGTGAGATCGGATTGACGATTTTGCAAGAGATTGCGAGTCGGATTTCGGGCACGAAAATCGGACTGTCAATCCCTAATTTGAGAGGCTACTTCATGTTGGGAATTTCGATCATATGTATCGAAATTTCAAATAAGAAAACTGAATATTCGGAAATTAAATTCGATAAGATTTTTACCTAATCCGAATATTAGCTTTCAAATAGGGCAAGTCGCAAACCATGATCCTGGGACGATAGATCAATGGAGGAACAAGGAAGGTGTTAGCAACTTGAACACTTGTTGGCCACCAAAATTTGTCGTTGAAATCAACAAAGCGTTCTCAGTGAAAGAGTGGGTATCGAGAGAGAAAGTCTCCGTTGACCTCAGAGAAATTGGCCTCCCTCTGAGAGAAAATCTCCGAAGTGGCGTGCCTTCCTTTAGCGAAAGTTTTATCTAAACTTCCCCTAAAGATGGACTTGATAACTCACGAGAGGCAACAATAGTGAGCTTGAGACACCAGCAACAGGTCGTGAGCGAGATGGTCACGGTGGTGAGGAGCTGCGATGACCGCAAGAACATGCCAGGCTTCCCCAATGGATTGAACTGGAGCGTTTGGAAAAACCTGCAAAAGAAATTCAGCAAGCACAGCAAGGTGATCGATACTGCTCGGGGTTGCTTTATTGGCCAACGTGGACAAAAACGGATGATGGCGGAGCGATCGAGTCAGAATATCGATAGCGTTCGAGTGCAGGACACCCGAGCTTTGCAAGAAGTGACGCCGGACTTGCTGAAGCCAGGTTATAGGAGCAGGAACGGTGGTGGTGGCTTCAAGGTTGACGAGTGTCAGAATGCCGTCGGAGGATGCTTGAGAACGACTGATGGTGTGGCTTGAGTAGCTGATGCGATTGACAACGCACAATAGCGCAGCGGCCAAGAGGACCCGACATGCTAGAATTTGAAAATCCCCAAAACGTGAACTTTGTTTCGAGATCTCCCAACAGAAATATTCTCCTTTAACGAGGAGACCGATGCCCACTCTCTACTTTTTTGTTTGTGCTGTGGCCGTGTATTTTCAATACGTGTGGCATCCCCTTTCTTGTCTTCTGGGCAAGCTTCCTATGTCTCTCTCTTGGCTTGGAAACTCCAAACAAGGAGCACCGCTTCAAAGTCTTCTCCTTTTTCTATGACTTTGGTTGCTCTCTTTCCCTTTCGGGATCGTCTCTTACGAAAAGATGACGCGCCGATCGTGGATCTTTCGATGAAGACGACCCAGACCAGAGACGTGAATTGCAACACAAATAACTCCTCCAATGGCCAACCTCTCTCTCTCTCTAGTTTCTTCGCTCTCTCAATTGCAGTGACGTGATTAAAAACCCTCCTTTTGTGTGGCCGTATATTCAATGTGTGGCCTTCCTCGTGTCTGTGCACGAACAACACATTTTATAATGGAAGAACTTTAGATCTTTATGGCATATTTTGTTTCCAATTTCGCTTGTGCATAATACCTCTAGATATACTATAAAAATATATGCACATCACGCAATATTCTTTTTTGTAATTTCCAAATATTTCATCCGAAAATTTCCTTTCCGCCCAAAATATGTCACCCTAGTGTATATTAGCTGAATATGTGAAAATCCCACCTGAATCAATGCTCGCCGTCGGTCCAATAAAATTAAATAAAATAAAAATAAGATAAATGTTCCTAAACTATATGTCATGTGTTTTTTTTTAGTAAAAATTAACCCCAAAAATTATGCAAAAATTTAGGTGTCAACATTAACCTCTCATGTTTTTCAGAGTTCATTTCCATGCCTTCATGGAATGAGGAAAAGTCAGATCATAACATTCTCCCCGACTTGATTTTTCACAATGCCCTCGTTGTGAGCTAATTATTCACATCCTCAAATTCTTTGAACCATCAGTGCATCTCCTTAGGTCTTGCATGAATGGCTAATGCTTGCCAACAAAATCTATTACTTGTTATTGCTTCCTCTCGTCCCACGCAATCACTGCCTTCCCTAAGCTTTACACGATTGGCCTATGTTCGCCCAATAGGTACTACTCTCTTGTCTTTTCTATGAGTCATATTCAAAGCCAACGAAGGATTTTGATCTCTATGGAAACATGGTAATAGACAGCAAAAGTTGTGCGGTTTTGGGCGGTCCAGGCGGGTCTCGATTCTTTTTGTTTTGGTGAACGAGTATCTCACAGATTTATGTACTTCTTTTTTTACTATTTTAATTGCTTAAGTTTTTAGAAGAGTTAGGAATGGTCTAACAAAATTTCACACGGTACTAGAGTAGGAAGTTCTAAATTCAAATGTTTCTAGAGTTCTTTTAATAGCTTAAACTTCAATAGATTTCTTCAAGCTCATGGCCATGGCATCTAGAATCTAGTTGTATAATACTCTCTTGCTTTATCTCTCTATCTATATCTTTGTTTGTTGTGCTCTGTATGCTTTTTTTTTTGCTTCTTCCTATTTCTGTAATTTTGATTTTGGATTTTTTGCTTGCCAAATGAATCTGGATCTGCTTTCATGATTTCAAAACAAAAGAGGGTTGAGAAGATGAAGATTCGGAGAAGTTAGACATTGAACCCCCGGAAGTTTTCCTCTTTCTTTCTTACGATGATCTATTTTTTCCTTATTTCTCCTTCTTCTATTTAAATGTTTTCAATTTTTTCTAATGTTGCACTTGGTAGAGACCATGTGTTTTAAAAATGTTTTAAAAAAAATCATGTCAGTGTTTTCCGTTAACCAAATTAGATGAAATGGAGAGTTTACATTGTACCAATTTAATAAGTTTTAAAACTTCTATTGCATTTCTCAATTTTAAATATGCATGTGCATAATTTTGAGAGAGGGAGATTTGGAATGACGAAACATGTTAACAAACTTATATAGAAACAATCCTTTAATTTGTGAACCTTTTTCATTCTAGCGAGATAGTCATTATTGTACCAATGGGGTTTTTCGAAGAGAAAGAAAGAAAGAATTGAAGAAAATCTTTTGTCAAGGCGGAAGTTGTGGTTTTGAACCCTATTAGTCTATTATAGCAAAGCTACTCGAAAAATTGGCCTAGTTCAGCCTATAATAATTACAACTATAAAAAGGAATTTTGAGGCTTTTATAAAATGTTTGACAAGTTTTCACGATTGCATCCATCTCAAGTAACTTTTAGAAAGTTGTCTCAACCAATTTTGAAGTGTAGTGAATCTAAAACATGTATTACCAAACACACAAATTACAATACTCAGCATAATAACAATGCGACATAGCTACAGATATAATCATTGCTATATAAATCAGACACCTTTTCTGTAGATTATACACACGATATTGGTTTGATAGTCATACTACTACATGAAAACAATCACATATTGCAGCCAAATACCAAATTTTGATCGGTCTCTTATCTAGTTAATGAGGTCAGTGGAGCTCTTCATAGATGGGGCTCTTGCTGCTACATAATGTACTTCCTTATTAGTTGTCATTACAACCCCGTCTCATCGTTGTGCACGTCCCTCATAGCATGGTGCATCGACGCATCTGTTCATCGAGAGCCGCCGCATGAAGGACGGCAACGGCGGGGTTGGGAGCGTGCGTGACATTGCGGAGATCTTGGGATTGCTGGCCTTGATTAGTGCGCGGAGATTGGAGGTCCTCGACGACAACGAGAGGCGCGTGCTGAGCTTTAGGGTGATTGGATCGGCTCCGCGACTACCGATCGGTGACATCGGTGAATGAGGTGATGACAGAATGAAGAAGAAAGGAAGGTCGTGACTTTGTCTCTGGGAGTCTTATGTTTTGCAAATCCCCGAAGGAAACACTCGTGAAGATACCAAGTCGTTCGCTCACACTACAGTGAAGCGGAACCTGCGAAAGCTTGATGAAAGAGTCACGGCTTCTTCGAATAAAGAGAAAATGAAGGAGAACATGCACGATGGTGATGAGAAGCGGTGATGATTTCATAATGATGGTGAATTGATGAGCACATACGACTGTGAGAACAATTCGCATGTAAGTGTGCTTATGAATGTTGCTAATTATATCCGTGAATTGTTAGATGTTATGTGTTAATTATGCATTTTACTTATCATTTTAAACGCATCATCCAAGTTTTTCTTCCTCTTTTTTTAATTTTTAGAGTAAATTTGGTTTGGTTGTTTTGTCAATTCTAATAGTTATCTCTATGGATTGACAAGTTAATATAGATATTACTCAAACTAGATACTTCTTTTAAACTTTCTCAAGAAAAATAAGAAATTGACGCCTCAACATAGTGATGAAAGTTCAGTGAATGGTTGTTGGATAATGATACATGTTGATAATGACAAGAAGACAAGAAAGTGCTCTTAGTCAGTTTGGTTGAAGGTAAGTCTCCAAATCCCAATGTCCTAGATTCAAATTGTACAAAGCGTGATTCTATTATTGATTTAGTTAATCTGAAAATCACAATTAAATAATTCAATAATAATCTTTGCTTGACCTCTTTTGGATTAAAGAAAAGAGGGGAAGAGTTCAATTAAAATAATGTTAATTAATTTAATCAAAGTCCAACTAATCACCACATCTGCATTGTAAATATAGAGTTACAAATAATCTAACTAAAGTAATAGGAATTAAACCTAAGACAATTCCATAGAGAAAAACGACACCCGATTTTTTGTGGACGTCCGTCCATTTTTGCAAAAATATAAAAATGAAAATGGTAAAACAATTCAAAAATATAGTATAAAAACGACAAAAAAAAAATGATAAAAATCAAGCGGGGCGGTTTGATTTTGCCCGTTCTTTTAGCAAAATTCTAGGGAACGGTTCCGTCCGTCGGCGCCTCGCTCGCTGGGTAAAAAAGAGGTTCGCTCTTTTTTTATTCCGATCAAAAGCAAAAAACCGTCGCCGCTCAAGAAAAGCTCTCGCTTTCTTGTTACTCGCTGCGGTGATGCCCACGATTGAAACGGCCGGGCCGCCCGAGGCGGCAGCGGCCGTGACGGAGATCGAGATCGATTCCGGCCGCCGCCACCATCATCACGCCCTCGACTCTCGCGGCCCGGTTGGGTCGTCATCGTCTGGACAAGGTATGTCTCTGTTTGCGCGGACGCTTTTTCTTGAATATGGGTGTCTCTGTCTCTGTCTTGTCCGTGCGGGGAAATTGAAAAGTTTTGAGTTTTTCGGATTCTGGGTGGGATTACCGTGGAGAGAAAGGCGACGCTTTTGCGGTTTCTCATCGTTCATTGTCCGTCATGAATGCTTTGGTTTCTGAAAGTCTGATTAATTAGGTCGGGTTGAGTCACTAAACTGAAACTGAATCGGCTTTTTCTTTGATTTTTTTGGTGGCAATCGTTCGAGTTGGCCGTGACAGCCTCGCCGCCGGAGATGCTATTCCTTGAGCCGGAGAAGCCCGCGGTTAGAGGCCGCCATGGTAAGTTTCCTATCCACTCATTTGTGTGCTCGTTCTGTTGGAATGGATGTCGTTTTGTATCACGTGTTTTGGCGACATTGAAGTCGCCGGTGATGTTCGGTTATGGCCGGCGAGGGACGGCCGGCGACCGAGTGATTGGCCGGTGATGACCAGCGTTGTCGTGCTGAACGATGGACGCCGGGTGGTGGCTCGGCAGTGGCCTGAGCGCCGGCAAGGGCTCATGGGAAAATGGTGGGATTCGGTTGAAGAGGAGGTTCACAGGGAAGAAGTCGTTCTCGGGAAGAAGATGATGGACAGCGCAAGGGAAGAGAAAATAAGGAATAATGGAAAATAGGAAAAGAAAAATAAAAAAGGGGAGAGACAGAAAGAAAAAAGGAGAAAAAAATTAGATAAGAAAAGAGGATTGGTGTAATGAACTTCGGGCTTAATTAGACTTGACGGATCTTGGCTCAATTCAGGCTGGTTTTAGTCTTAGAGGTGTTTGGGCTGAGTTTTTTTTTAAGCAAGATGGGCTTAGTGTTTTTTGATTTCGGAAAATGGGCTTGGTGATTTTCTTTTCAAATGGGCGTGTGTTGAATAAGCCCATTTCTGTCCATGGCCTAGACTCACGGACCGGAGCCAGCCCGAAGCCCTTATCTGAATTAAAAATATAAAAAAGTTAAAAATAATAATAATAAACTTAAAATCATTAAAAAATAAAAAATCCAGAAAATTCATAAAAAAATAAAAATTTCAGAAAAATTGGAAATCCTTGGAAAAAAATGCCTAAAATTTAGCTTTTAGATAGCTTTCGCTTAGAAAGTGAGAAAATCCTTAGAAAATAAAATAAAATTGAATCCTAATTGAACAAAGCCGCTTCACCATAGGTTTTTTGGATGCCATTTTCTTTTTAGAGATGATGCTAGGTTACCGCTTACGTTGTTCATTTAAATTACATTTGATTGTGTCTTCTTCATATATTGATTGTAATCGCAATCCAAATAAAAAGTACAGCCAAAGTTAAGATAGTTGGAAACTTCTTTGTAATGTCACCTACCATGACTAGAATCATGGCAAATGACATTATTAAGTAGTTGATATTATTTTTTATAATATTGACTGCCTAGTGATGTCGTTTACCGTGATTCTAGTCATGGTAGTGACATTACAAAGAAGTTTCCAATTATATTGAAATTGGCTGTACTTTTTATTTGGATTGCGATTACATTCTCTATGATGGCATACGCAATTCCAATTTAAATTTCATCCCCCTTGTAGAATCCAAAAGATTTCAAGTATGAAGGTTTTGGAGTCGTATTCGTCGGATGGTTGTTATTATTTCCATTATTTTGTTGTGTCATATTGTACATCCATCTTAATCGGATGGCTCATTGTTATTTTTATTAGTTTGATGTGTTATATTGCACATCCATCATGAATTGTACTTAAGTTATTATATTAAATAAAAATTGTTATTATGTCGTTTGATTATTTTATAGCCGTCGGCTTCTTCTTCTTCTTCTTCAACCTACCAAGAGCTGTGAAGACGTTGGTGTTGCTTCGAACTAGGGCATTGTCCCTCCAGTTGGGTTCCTCCTACCATCGACAATCCACGTGAAAGTAGAGAGAGAGAGCTCTTTGAAATATTTTTTCGTGATGTAGAAGCTTTCGTCGTGGAGAGACTGTTCTGATATTTTTTTGAACTTCTTTTTTCATTTTATGACAATTTATCTTATACATTAAATGATGAAAAAAAGGGATGAAATAGTACATAAAAAATGCAACCAAAAATTAATGAAGAATTTTTTTTGATAAATCATATATTAAAATAAAAAAACAAAGAAAGGATGTGAAAAGCCAAGAGACTCTTGGTACAACGTTCAAAAGGAAAAGAAAAAAACAAAAGAAAAAAAATCTCCCGACAACATGGCCGCCACTCCACGTGAAGAAAGGGAACTTGAAAACGAAAATTGAGATAAGTGTAGAATGTAATCATGATTATAGCTGTGCCATTAGCTGCCATTGCATTTCAAAGAGCGATGTCTCCCTCGGGCGGAGTCTGGCAAGACTTGGGTGCAAAACTACTTTGTTTGGCACGCCATTAATGGGGTTTAATCATCAGGCTTATGAATTTTATATTAATTTAACATGATTTCCTTTATTACTTCTCTTAGCATTATTTTACTATTTATAAGTAGTGTCTATTTAAAATATGTCATATTCACTAGAGTTACCATGATAAAGATGGATCATGATAATGTTCACATATCACAAGTAAAGACTTTGATAACGTAATTTAATGCCAAATGATTATCACATGTTAGTTAAGAAAAAATTGTAGGTATGCTTTGAACAACAATGCCTACTTCTAAAGTTATTTTATTGAAATTGTTAAATGTTTTGGAGACCTTTTTTCTTTTTCTTTTTTTGGTTAATTTCAAATTAGTATTGAATAAATATTTTTTTTTTTCGCTTTTCTTTTGCGTGTTAGAGAAAGCATTTTGAATTTCAAACATACATGTAGATGCAAAATCCATGTTGATCGCCAAGTTGACATTGGAAACCATAGCGGAAGGATTTGCGACGAGTAAAAATACCACGGTGATTCTCTATTGGATGAAATTAGGAAATATTAAATTCTTATTTGTGAAGGAGGGGGGAGAGAAAGAGATCATAGGGGTGGATACTTTGTGAATTAGCAAAAGTGGTCATCTCATCACTGATGATTGAGTTCATTTGTTTCCTCCCAAGCATATATTCATTATGTCATCTTTTGCTAATGCAAGTCTACTTAATGCAACCACGTAGGTCCAAAGTATGCCTTTAACGAGAGGCTCATGAAAAAAATTGTTATGTTTCTTTTTTCTTTTTTTAATTTTTTTTATTATGGTGGTCTTGGTAGAGCATGTCATCAGAAGAAAAATAGTGGATCTTAATTGGCCCAAGGGCTGGTAGTGTCTGACAAAGTGAATATGATGTGAATGAATTCTCAACTAGTCTAAGTTTCGGTTTTCAGGACCATGACTATTCTTATATTTAATTGAGTCTGCAATTCATGAACTGATCAACTCTCGCTTGGGAGATCACTTTTCAGAATAAGAGGTTTAATGCATGCTCCATGCTACATTATTGTGTATTCGATAATAGGATCCTAAGTCAAGATCTCGCATATTACAAGGAAAGACTTTGATAATTAAAAAACATTTATAGGTACGCATTAAACAGAAGTGCCTATTACTAAAGTTAGATACGTGTATTATATTAAAATTGTTAGGTGGTTTAGAGACTATTTGTGTAGATAGTTTCAAATAGTATTGAATCAATATATTATGTGTGTAATTTTTTTCTTTTCATTTACGTGTTGGAGAAAATGATTTGAATCCCAAAAGGGGACATGTACGTAGAGGCGAATTCCATGTCGATTGCCGAGCTGATGTTGGAAGTTATAGCGGAAGGATCGACAATGAGTGGAAATACCACAATGGTCCTTTGATGGATTAAACCAGGCAAGTGTTCACTAAAAAATTCTCTCTTCAAACACTAACCTCTTATTCACAGAGGAGGGGAGAGGAGGAGATCGTATGTGGATGCTTTTGAATTAGTAAAAGTGATCATTGTATCACTAATGATTGAGTGCATTTGTTTCATCTTCGAGCATATATTCGTTATGTCATCTTTTGCTAATGTAATCTACTTAATGCAACTACCTGGGTTTGGAGAATGCCTTTGACGAGAAGCTCACTAAATTTTTTCTTATGTATTCATTTGGGGTGGTCTTGGTAGAGCTGGTGACCAGAAGAAATATAGTGGATCTTAATCCACCCAAAGACTAGTAGTGTCCGGCAAAATGAATAATGTGAACGAATATTCAATTTAACCCTAACTTGTTTGAGTTTCCATTTTTAAGACTATGACTCTTTTTATATTCTATTAATCTTCTTTATGGACATGCTGCTTGTTGGAAGAGTCTGCAATTCATGAATTTATTGACTCTTGCTTAGGAAATCAATTCTAAGAGTGAGAGGTTTATTGCATGCTTCAAGCTCCATCATTATATATTCGACAGGATCTTAAGTGAAGATCTCGCATATCACAAGTAAAGACTTTGATAAAAAAATTTAATGACAAATGATTATGACATGCTAGTTAGAAACATTTGTAGGTACACACTAAACATGAGCACCTACTACTAAAGTCATACGCTTAGATTATATTAAGATTGTTAGGTGTTTGGGGACTTTTTTGGTGGCTAGATTCAAATAAGTATTAGAATGAACATTTTTTGGCTTTTCTTTTGCATGTTGGAGAAAGTGCTTTTGATCCTAGAATGGGACACGCATGTAGATGCGAATTCCATGTTGATCGCTGAGTTGATGTTGGGAACCATAGCAGAAGAATCTACAACAAGTAGAATACCACGATGGTCCTTTGTTGGATGAAACTAGGAAATGGTTCGTTAGAAAACTCTCTTTTTAGACACTAAACTCTTCCTAGGGAAGGAGTTGGGAGAGGAGGATATCATAAATGGATGCTTTATGAATTAGTAAAACTGTTCATTTAATCACTAATGATGGAGTTCATTTGTTTCCTTTCCAAGCATATATTAGTTATGTCATCTTTTGCTAATGTAAATCTACTGAATGCAATTACATGGGTTCGGAGTATGCCTTCATTGAAAAGGTTGTGTATTCATTTGGGGTGGCCTTGGTAGAGTTGGTGATCGGAAGAAAAACAATGGATTTTGAGGACATTCTATTCCTACTTCAAAACTAATTTTTCATTTCAAACTTATTTCTAGAACATAAATCCATTTGGCAATGTAATTTCATTTTTCTATTTATGGAGCAAATTTTTAGTCCAAAAATAGGTTTGGAATAAAAACAAGAAGTAAATAATTTCAATTTCTTTATTTCTAGAATATAAATGAGAAATAAAAACTTTTTTTGATGCTTGTTGTCACTACTAGTTGGCCGCTTACCCATCTCTGCCGCTCGCCATCCATCGTCGTTAGTTGTTGCCACCCCTCAATGTTGTCGACCATTGCTGTCGCTGGCAGTCGTCACTTGTGATTGCCGCTTATTGCTTGCTATCGATCACTGCCATTGACTCGCCCCCCATCTTCCGCTGCCGCTGAGGTGGGTGAAATTTTGTATTGTTATCGAATGAATTCCAATTTCAAAAATAAAAATTTTGTGTTATTATCAAACACCTATTTTTTTCAAAAATTCATGCAAGAATAAAAATAAAACAATATATTTCTGTTCAAGAATTCAATTTTCGGACAAAATGGTTATCATTCGCGCCTTATTGGCAAGTGAATATGATGTAAATGAATCTTTCATCTTTCCTCAACTTGTTTGATTTTCAATTTTTAGGATCATGACTCTTTTTATATTCTACTAATCTTCTTCGTAGACACACCCCTTGTTGAAAGAGTTTGCAATTCAATAATTTTCAATCTTATCTTAAACAATCTCTCTCTCCACCCCTATGAGCCCCAAGAGGAAGAGTGCATGACTGCGACACAAAGAGATGATCTAAAACGGGGACAAACTATTTTTGACTTCTTTGCTTTTTCATTTTGTAGATCAAAGGGGTTGGTAGCACCAACCAGCTACCATAATCTGGGCTGATTGGCCTTGGTCAAGGGAGTGTGCAATGCTTGGCAAGTCCCTTCACCAAGCCAGCCTTCCTTTTTAAGGATCAATGATGGAGTTACCATCATGAAATGTCTCATTTTGATAAACCGTTCAATCTCCCATCAATTTGGGTATCTCACCATCTTGAGCAGGGCATGCCTCTTGATTCAGCATAAAAACTTGTTTCAGTTTGTCATGGACATGAATAATAGAATAGCATTAGCTCCTAACTAGTTTATTCTTAGGCAGCCAACCCCATCAAACATCTTTCACGGAATACTTTTATCACTTGATTACTAGCACATAGTCCATTTTTCATTCCATCATCTATATGTATTTGTCATATTAACCCCTCATGTTTCTCAGAGTTCATTTCCATGCCTTCATGGAATGAGGAAAAGTCAAATCATAACATTCTCCCCGACTTGATTTTTCACAATGCCCTCGTTGTGAGCTATTATTCACATCCTCAAATTCTCTGAACCATCAATGCATCTCCTTAGGTCTTGCATGAATGGCTAATGCTTGCCAACAAAATCTATTACTTGTTATTGCTTCCTCTCGTCCCACGCAATTAATGCCTTCCCTAAGCTTCACCCGAATGGCCCATGCTCGCCCAATAGGTACTACTCTTTTGTCTTTTCTATGAGTCATATTCAAAGCCAACGAAGGATTTTGATCTCTATGGAAACATGGTAATAGACGGCATTCGCACAAACAATTTGGGAACCTTATTCTAAAACCATTTGTCACAACCAGAGCCAATAGGCCTCGGTCATGGGACCGTGCAATGCTTAGTGAGCCAATTAACCAAGCCAGCCTTCCTTTCTAAGGATCATTCGGATGGCTTGCATCGTGAATTGCCTCATTGTAACCGATCATTCCATATCTCCTATCAATACAGGCATTTCAATATCTTGAGTGGAGCATGGTCTCGTTTCAACTTGACAACAGATTTTGTAGTGGTATGATTAACAAGTGTTGGGATGCTCATTAACAAGATCAATTTCAAGATTGTTGTAGCAAACGAGAATTTGATATTTCAAAGCATGAGAAGGTTGTTGCAAATAAAGAAAGCCTGAAACGCATTCAAGTACAATTTACTAGTATTGGAAAAAAATGGTTTTGGGTTCTCGAAAAAAAGCAAAAGAACTTTCATTAAGAGGATGGGTCAAATTGAATTGAAAAAGATTGTGAAATGGTGGTCTATTCATTTTGGATGATAAAGTAAATGGCATGAAATGTAAGGAAAATTTGTGATGATGGGTCAAAAGACCAGATGTCATTGATTGTGTGAGTGGTCGTTATTACAGCTTAGGTTTTTATATCCTACTTACAGTAGTTATTACAGATGGTTATGGATTTTGAATCCAGAATTAACTTCCTAATCTAATCGGCAATCAACCATTGGGGGTTCGCCCTAGTGGCCACCCTTCCATCTTGGAAGGGGGAGGTTGGGGGTTCAAATCCCCACATTCTCGGGGGGATTAGGGTGTGGACGATTTCATTTCAGGAGTGGGCTTCGACTCCCACGCCCTGCAAGGAGGCATGACAAAAGTCTGAGAATGAGTGTTAGAGTAGGATTAGCGTATGACCGATAAAAATAAAATAAATAAATAAAAATAAATCTAATCGGCAGTTATAAGAAGTTTCAAATACCAAAAACAATTTCCTTTTATCTAGTAATGATAATCTACTAAAAGTTACAAATTCCGAGAATATTGACATCACCACTTGGCAGTTATGTGCTTGTGTCAATCCACTGTATGTCTCCAATTGATGTGTCGCCAGCCTTCCGTTCTATTTATTTATTGCACTACCTCAACAGTCAACCAAAATCCGAAGTTGCTTGATGTCAATGAATTTGTCAATCAATTTCTCTTAAATCTTAGAGAAGGCTTCCGTCAATAACCCTTGCTCTGTGATTTGCCAATTTCCTTCACTGTCAACAAGCTTGTAGTTCATCGATTATCTTGTTTAGTGATAACTTCTGTTCTGACCGAGTTTTGTTCTTGTTGACAAAGCTCGCTACTCATTGACGATAAAGAATTGGTCATTTTTTGGCGTCAACAAGTAAAAAAGCTACTATTTTCAGTATATACTTGTCATATTGCATTAACAACTAATGATTCGCACATACACGCTCGACCTATTCTGCAGAGTAAAAAAAGTACATAATTCTGAGAAATACTCGTTCACCAAAAAAGGAAAATTGGTAATGTGAAAGTTAAAATCAAGAATAGTTTCCCTATGAAAGGAAAACACATTTCTTTATTTCGTTGACTAGGAATCAGTCACAAAATTATTCCAAACCCGAAATAACTTATTGTTTCTAGTATCAGAACAACCCAATATAACTTCAACAGACACACATAATCATACCATGAACTTAAGTGGAAAGGAAAAACAGACAAAAGAAAAGGAAAGGAAAACTTCCACTTCTGGCTCAATGTGAACTTGAAGCCATCTCCCGCCCCGTCCGACACGTTGGCCACCATGGTCGCCCTCTTGAGGTCACGCCTCATGAAGCTCCAGAGAAGTTATGGTCGCTCGGTGGGTCGTACTTGAACACTCCAAGTACTGGAGTCAATGTTATTCGGAATAATATATCCTAACAAATGATCCGGAGAAGTTTGTTAAGCATGCCTAACAGGGAAATATTCAATTTTTCAAAGTGTTAATCGTGCATGTGCTAGTATAACCAGTAGCATTATTTGCTTTCTTATCCGATCACTTAAATAGTGCCGTGGACCACTTATCTACAAAACCCATAATGCTACTGAGACTACTCATTTTTTGTTTGGAGAAGATTAATAAGGCGATTCTGCTTCTTAATTATCCTCAGAAAGCAATTGTTTTACCAGTAATTATCTGCAGCACTCTACTTCTACTTCATATGCATGAGATTGCATTATATCGAAGTCTCATAGTAAGTGAATGTCTAGAAAATAATGTTGCCTGAGGAGGAATTTCCATCGACTCTAATACCATCAAGATCATCTATGAATCTCCCATATCAACTGTTAAAGTGAAAATTCAGAACAAACTTACACAGACAAAAATGGGGCACAATAGATGCTGAATCCAGATATGAATCAATGAGTCATAGTAGCGACTTATTGAGAGTGTCGTTGACGTAAAACGAGCCGTTCTTGTGAGCCCAGGCGCTGTAATCGAATCCGAAATGCTATCACGACGAGTTCCATCGCTCCTCCAAATTTCATAGCCATTATTCTGTGTTTTTTTTTTTTCTGATTTTTTTCCCCTTCTTTTTTGGGGTTTTCAATGAAAGGTGGTGGTGGAAAACGGTCGAATGGACCTTTTGTACCTTGCTTTTTCAATAGATTGGATTGGTGTGAGACGGCGATGTGTTTTCAGTGTTAAGAGTCAAATTCGAGTCGTTCATTTCTGGTTTTTGATTATGTTTCCCTAAGAAATACCAGCATACAGCGACCGTACATGTAGAGTACTATATGATGTCGATAGTACCCCGATGGTGACAAACCATACTAACATTCAGTCAAATAGATCCATATTGGGCGACTCTAAAATTCAAAGAGATAAGTGTAATTTTTTTTTTAAAACTTATTGCGAAAATGCCATTGAATTTTATAAATTTTAAATAATGCAATTAGGTCCTAAAATTTATCAGATTGGCATAATGAAGTGTCTACGTTAATTTTGTTTAATTTAGCTAACAGAAAAATGTGATGTGGCTTTTTTTTATCACTTTCTGGAAGATATGTGTTGCATACAAGTGATGCATGAGAAAAAAATTTGAAAAATTTAACAAATAAAAAGAGAAAAGAGTAAAAGAAAAAATTAAAAAGGAAGAACCTCATAAAAAAGAAAGAGCAAGAGGTCGATGGCTTGAATGTCGACTTCTTGGATCTTCATCTTCTCAATTCCAATAACATGGCGGGGGAAGTGAAATAATAAGTAAATTTTAAACCGTGCATTCATCTAATAATAGAATATTTAAATGTTAAATATCACATTTTATGGGAGCACTGCCAGCTATTTAAAAGACTTAAACTATTAGTGAATGCGTGATTTATCATTTGAATGTTTTAACACTTCTCCTCATGCTTAGTTGGTCATTTGCCTAGTACTAAGCGTGAAAATTTTTAATTAAGGAGGCAAATAAGGCCTAGAAAGATTTAAACTTATGAATCTATGCTCTAATATCATGTGAGAATTTGTAGGACTACTGTCAACTATTTTAAAAATTTAAGTTATCGGATAAATATATGGTTTAATATTCAAATATTCTATCACTCCGTCTCCACCTCATGCTAAGTTAGGTTTAACATGGTAGGGGGAGTGAAAGAATAATTAACTATTAAACTGTGCCTTCATCTAATAATAAAATATTTAAATATTAAATCACACATTTATCTAATTGCTTAAGTTTTTAGAAGAGTTGGCAATGGTCAAACAAAATTTCACATGGTACTAGAGTAGGAATTTCTAAATTCGAATGTTTCTAGAATTCTTTTAATAGCTTAAACTTCAACAGATTTCTTCAAGCTCATCATGGCCATGGCATCTAGAATCTAGTTGTTTGATACTCTCTCGCTTTATCTCTCTATCTATATCTTTGTTTGCTGTGCTGTATGTTTTTTTTTTTTTTCTCTTCTTCCTATTTCTCTAATTTTGATTTTGGATTTTTTGCTTGCCAAATGAATCTGGATCTGCTTTCATGATTTCAAAACAAAAAAAAGGGTTGAGAAGATGAAGATTCGGAGAAGTTAGACATTGAACCCCCGGAAGTTTTCCTCTTTCTTTCTTACGATGATCTATTTTTTCCTTATTTCTCTTTCTTCTATTTAAATGTTTTCAATTTTTTTTTAATGTTGCACTTGGTAGAGACCATGTGTTTTAAAAATGTTTAAAAAAAAAATCATGTCGGTATTTTCCGTTAACCAAATTAGATGAAATGGAGAGTTCACATTGTACCAATTTAATAAGTGTTAAAACTTCTATTGCATTTCTCAATTTTAAATATGCATGTGCATATTTTTGAGAGAGAGAGATTTGGAATGAAGAAACATGTTAACAAACTTATATAGGAACAATCCTTCAATTTGTGAATTTTTTCATTCTGGTGAGATATTCATTATTGTACCAATGGGGTTTTTTTCAAAGGGAAAGAAAGAAAGAATTGAACTGAAAATCTTTTGTCAAGGCGGAAGCTATGGGTTTGAACCCTATTAGTCTATCATCGCAAAGCTACTCGAAAAATTGGCCTAGTTCAGCCTATAACAATTACAACCGTAAAAAGGAATTTTGCGGCTTTTGTAAAATGTTTGACAAGTTTTCACGATTGCATCCATCTCAAGTAACTTTTAGAAAGTTGTCTCAATCAATTTTGAAGTGTAGCGAATCTAAAACATGTATTACCAAACACACAAATTACAATACTCATCATAATAACAATGCGACATAGCTACAGATACAATCATTGCTATATAAATCAGACACTTTTTCTTTAGATTATACACACAATATTGGTTTGATAGTCATACTACTAAATGAAAAGAATCACATATTGCAGCCAAATACCAAATTTTGATCGGTCTCTTATCTAGTTTATGAGGTCAGTGGAGCTCTTCATAGATGGGGCTCTTGCTGCTACATAATGTACTTCCTTATTAGTTGTCATTACAACCCCGTCTCATCGTTGTGCACGTCCCTCATAGCATGGTGCATCGATGCACTGGCCTGCGCCGTGCTGCCCTTGGTGCGTGGCTTCGCAAACCCTCCGAGGTACAATCTGTTCATCGAGAGCCGCCACATGAGGGACGGCAACGGCGGGGTTGGGAGCGTGCGTGACATTGCGGAGATCTTGGGATTGCTGGCCTTGATGAGTGTGCGGAGATTGGAGGTCCTCGACGACAACGAGAGGCGCGTGCTGAGCTTTAGGGTGATTGGATCGGCTCCGCGACTACCACTCGGTGATGAGAAGCGGTGATGATTTCATAATGATGGTGAATTGATGAGCACATACGACTGTGAAAACAATTCGCATGTAAGTGTGCTTATGAATGTTGCTAATTATATCCGTGAATTGTTAGATGTTATGTGTTAATTATGCATTTTACTTATCATTTTAAACAGATCACCCAAGTTTTTCTTCCTCTTTTTTTTTTTTTCAGAGTAAATTTGACACCTCAACATATTAATGAAAGTTCAGTGAACGATTGCTGGATAATGATACATGTTGATAATGATAAGAAGACAATAAAGCGCTCTTTAATTCAGTTTAGTTGAAGGTGAGTTTCCAAATCCCGATGTCCTAGATTCAAATTGTACGAAGCGTGATTCTATTCTTGGTTCACTATAGTCCGAAAATCACAATTATATAATTGAATAATAATCTTTACTTGACCTCTTTTGGATTAAAGAAAAGAGGAGAGGAGTTCAATAAAATAATGTTAATTAATAATCAAAGTCCAACGAATCACCACATCTGCATTGTAAAATAGAGTTACAAATAATATAACTAAAGTAATAGGAATTAAACCTAAGACAATTCCATAGAGAAAAACGACACCCGTTTTTTTGTGGACGTCCGTCCATTTTGCAAAAATATAAAAATGAAAATGGTAAAACAATTCAAAAATATAGTATAAAAAGGACAAAAAAAAATGATAAAAATCAAGCGGGGCGGTTTGATTTTGCCCGTTCTTTTAGCAAAATTCTAGGGAACGGTTCCGTCCGTCGGCGCCTCGCTCGCTGGGGAAAAAGGAGGTTCGCTCTTTTTTTATTCCGATCAAAAGCAGAAACCCGTCGCCGCTCAAGAAAAGCTCTCGCTTTCTCGTCACTCGCTGCAGTGATGCCCACGATTGAAACGCCCGGGCGGCCGTGACGGAGATCGGCCGAGTCGGCCGAGAACGCCTTGCCGCCGGAGATGCCATTCTTTCAGCCGGAGAAGCCCGCGGTTAGAGGCCGCCATGGTTAGTTTCCTATCCACTCATTTCCGTGCACGTTCTGTTGGAATGGATGCCGTTTTGTATCACGTGTTTCGGCGACATTGAATTCGCCGGTGAGGTTCGGTTATGGCCGGCGAGGGACGGCCGGCGACCGAGTGATTGGCCGGTGGTGACTGGCGTCGTTGGGTTAGGCGATCAACACCGGGTGGTGGCTCGGCAGTGGCCTGAGCGCCGGCGAGGGCTCATGAGAAAATGGTGGGATTCGGTTGAAGAGGATATTCGCAGGGAAGAAGTCGTTCTCGGAAGAAGATGACGAACAGTGGAAGGGAAGAGAAAATAAAGAATAATGGAAAATAGAAAAAGAAAAATTAAAAAAAGGGGAAAAATTAGATAAGAAAAAGAGGATTGGTGTAAGTAGGCTTAGTTTAGTTTAATAAACTTAGGGATTAATTGGACTTGAAGAATCTTGGGCTTTTATTTATTTATTTATTTTTATAGCGAGATGGGCTTAGTGCCTTTTAATTTCAACAACGGGCTTGATGGTTTTCCATTCTAATGGGCTTGTTTTGAATAAGCCCATTTGTGCCCATGGTCAGACCCACGAGACCGGAGCCAGCCTGAACTTGAAGTCCTTATCCGAATTAAAATATATAAAAAAATTTTAAAAAAATAAATCATTAAAAAATTAAAGATCCAGAAAATCCAGAAAATTCATAAAAAAAATTAAAAAATTCAGAAAAATCGAAAATCCTTGGAAATAAGCCTAAAATTTAGCTTTTAAATAGTTTTTGCTTAAAAAGTGGAAATTCCTTGAAAAAATTGAATCCCAATTGAACAAGCCACTTCACCACAAGATTTTTTGGATGCCATTTTATTTTTAGAGATGATGCTAGCTTACTGCTTACGTTGTCCATTTAAATGATATTTGATTGTGCCTCTTTATATATCGATTGTAATTTTTATTTTTAGAATGGTTAGGATGAATTTTAAAATCTTCAATAGGTTGTCCTTTCACTTTGGTTAGCAAATAGTTAAGTTTAGGTTCTGAAAGGGCATTAGTTTTAGAAACAATGTAATCAAGTCTCCGTTTCCAAGATCTCTAGTTATGTGAAAAGTGAGATACTCTCTCATATTTCACTTAATTTTCTAGTCGATATCAATTGGCTAGTGGCAACTTCTTATATGGAATTCACATGAGTTCTGTCATGCGTGATTGGGTTTGGGAGAACTTGTGTCAAATCGAAAGTCGTTGACTCGAATTCAGCAATACCTCCTATATTCCCTTATGGGTGGGGTAGGTCGCAACATTAAGGAACCTAGAATTGATGTTATATATGTTAGGATTCAATGAGATCTTGCTAGGTGGCATTATTGTATCTCTAGTTTGCTATGTTGACATCTTGCCCATGATCGCGTTTTAATGGTAAAGGTACCTAGCAATGGCATGGAGAATATTTCGCATTTGCATTATTTTCCTAGTCCAATGTTTAGTTTTTGGTTTTTTTTGTTTTTTGAATTTCACTTTCCACAAATCATAATAAGGAATCGAAATGGAGAAACTTCATGCATCTAATTTTTTTTGTCTACCAAGTTCAACTTATTTGGAATGTTAATATATGATTTTTTGTGTCCGCCAAGTTCAACTTATTTTGTATGCCAATATTCTCCACCAAATATTCTTCCACACTTACACACATACACAATTTGATGAGATTGTCAAGTTAGGCTAGCCATTCATGATCAGCAATCTAATAATGAACATGAGGAAAAGGCGACTACCATATGTGCTTAGAGTGTGTTAAGTCTAGCTATTCAAATCTAGCGCAAGTTTATATTATGCATATTACAAGTTTAAAGGTATATCTTGTGTCTAGAGCTTACCTACTTAAGGTGGACTTGAAAAAAAAAAATCCCTCTTTGTGTAGAAATTCATGCATATTAAAATATTTCCTTGGCCTATAGAGATTTAAGACAAGGACTATATTTTTCCTCCATTTCTAATTAAAGAAAAATTTCTCTAATCAGTTAAGTCCGCATGCAAGTGTCTCTGTGATGCCCATTGCTTTTAACTTACCAATCAAAAGCGTGATCGGAGGAAAAAGGACGAAGGAAAAGACCGCCTTATAAATAAACATTTGTTGTGAATTTTCATGATATGAATTTGGTTGAATATGCATGACTTAGATTAAAAATCGAGAAATTTAGAGATTATTGAGCATCTTATGCTTAAAACATAGAATGCATATTGATCGTGATGCATCGCAATAAAATGAGGAGGAGGTTCTATATGTATTGACTAAGCAAGTATGTAAGGTAGGATGATGTTTATTTTTTATTTTTTTTAAATAAGCAAAAACATTATCTTGACATCTTGTCATGGAAATATGAACAAGCATAAAGTTACAAGTATATATATGTTTCGGCTAGCAATGACCTTTCTTTAGTTAGGTTTCTTTTTTTTTTTTTTGTCCGTTCTACTCTATTCCTATTCTAACACTCACTCTCAGACTTTTGCCCTGCCTTCTTGCAGTGCGTGAGAGTCAAAACCCACTCCTGAAACTACAGCGTCCCCACCCCAACCCCCTAAGAAGGTGGGGATTCGAACCCCCCACTTCCCTCTTTCAAACTGGAAGGGTGGCCACTGGAGCAAACCCCAGTAGTTAACCTTTCTTTAGTTAGATCCACACTAACTAGCTATTAGCATTGATTAAGAGCCATCTCTTTTGCATGTGCTGCCTTTGCTTTCATTCAATGTTCAAATTATTACTAACATCATGACAATACTTTCAATCAATTCAACACTTACATTTTCCTTTGAAAAAAATTAAAATTTCAAAAATAAAATAAAATCCTCATGCATTGCCTTTCCTTAATCATGTTATTTTGATGTTTCTTAATTATGTGGTTTTCTCTGTTTTCAACCAAAAAAGCTGTCAACATATATCGAATTGCTAGAAATTCTCAAAAAATTTCCTGACGCATGCTTTCCATTAGTATCTATAAGTACCGGTGTAATAATGTAACTGTCACTACTTTTTAATAAATCGTTCAATCTGTTAGTCGTGTTCAGTCCTTGGCTGCATTTCGCATAAATATTTTTCTTATTCTGTGGGAATGACAAAGCCAGGCTACCCAATAACAAATCCTGTGACCAATGCCTATGCTCTGTGGTTAATATCTGTGATATGTGTGGTTTGGTTTGCAATTTCTTTGATATTGGATCAGTCCCCAAAGTGGTTTCCGGTAAACCATTAAACGTATCTCGACAGACTAGCAATTAGTAGTATCACTACTTCATGAATCTGGTAACTTAGGTTTTTCTTATCACCAACTTGTTTTGTCAGATCAGAATTTTTTGTGAAACTTTACATGGATATAGGCACGACAGAGAAGGAGAACCATCACAGTTAGCTGCTGTTGTCAGTACTGTCGACCCACTAAAGAACATCCTCTAGTGACAGCAAATACAACATTCTTCGTTCTTGTAGTTGACTACCCAGTTGACAAGGTCTCATTCTATGTATCCAGCGATGGAGCTGCTATGTTAACTTTCGAGGTCCCTTCTGGAACATCAGAGTTCGCAAGGAAATGGGTTCCTTTTGTAAGAAGCATAGCATAAAGCCTTAAGCCTTGAGCCCCCAAATGGTGCTTTGCTCCGAAAATCAACTACTTGAAGGACAAAGGTCATCCATCATTTGTCAAAAGATCACAAAGCTATGAAGGCATGAGTTTAGGTCAGAATCTTGATAGTGTTTTGCAATCCCTTTGTACATTGCATCGCTGTGGCATGTTTGCATTTTCATGTATAGCAGAGAGAGTATGAGAATTTAAAGTCCTCATAAGTGGACTTGTTGCCAAGGCACAGAAGGTTCCCGAGGAAGGATGGATAATGCAAGATGGGACTCCATGGCCTGGAAAAAATACGAGGGACTGCCCCAGAATGATTCAGCTCTCTCTCTCTCTCTCTCTCTCTCTCTCTCTCTCTCTCTCTCTCTCTCTCTCTCTCTCTCTCTCTCTCTTCTCCTCCACACAAATTACTTCAGCAGCAAAAAGTGAAAGCTTTAAAACTTTTATTGTATGGGAAGTTATTTCTTGATAGGCCCTAATTCTTTTTTTTCTTTTCTGTTTCAAGTTGTTGCATTCTCTTCACAATCAATTCGAAATATATTATCTGATTTACTAATACTTATCAGAAAGTTACAATAATGATGATTACGTATCGACTGACTTAAAGTTTGTGATTATATCCACTCCATGAATTTGCCTTCCTAATGTAACACAATGGATTAGTTTCTTAACTTTCAAGTATACATCAGGAAATCACAAGAGCCGAAATGCTACTTGGAATACTTTATGTTTTTTGGATAATGCTTTTTTTTTGGGTACAATGCAACATTGGTGATGTTGTCAATTGGATAATAGTATCATTTAACTTCTATTACTAAATTTGATGGAGTGGAGCTCTCATGATAAATAAGTATGAAACTTATAAAAAATTCCAGGTTATTATATAAGTTTGCATATCTTAAGATCTTATGGTTCGATTTTATAAAGTTCTCTTCTCATGAATATCATTGTCTGTGGCAGATTTCTATTGTTTCCTATCGTGCTGCGTTTTAAAGGCCATGACTCCACTTCCAAGTTCTCTTGACTCAGTTATGATACGGGTAAAACTGTGGTTCCTGGATCCTAGAAGCAGCAATTTTTTTTCTTACTAAAACATTTGCATTACTCGCCTGCTGTCATGTTTTCTTAGGGCAAAATGGAGGTCTTGATGCTAAGGGTAATGAGTTGCCACGTTTGATCTATGTTTCTTGTGAAAAACGTCTGGGCTTCCAACATCACAAGAAAGCTGGTGCCATGAATGCTCCTGTGAGTAGATATGTCTGTTAATTATGGATGTCGATGCTTTCATGCTTTCCTTACCTTTTGTCTTATTTTATATTCAGGTGAGAGTCTCAGCTGTCCTCACTAATGGACCTTTCTTGTTGAATCTTGATTGTGATCACTACATAAACAACAGTAAGGCATTGAGAGAAGCCATGTATTTCTAGATGGATCATAACCTTGGGAAACATGTGTGTCATGTTCAATTTCCAAAGAGATATGACGGTGTTGACTGAAATGACAGATACACCAATCGTGATATTGTGTTCTTTGGTTTAGGCTCTTTGTCTCTTCATTAAAATACATTTTCTTATGTTATGTCCAAGATTGCTACTTGCACTGACATCAGAATCACATCCTCCGCTGAAGCGAGTTCTTTTGTTGTGGACCAAGATTAAAACACTCTTCAGCTTCCTTGCATAACTCATTAGGCGGACATTCCGTCTTATGATCTGGACAAGCTTAAGAGGTTTGGATGGCATCCAAGGTCTTGTTTATGTTGGAACTGGGCGTATGTTCAATGGAACATCCTTATATGGTCATGAAGCTCCTCACAAGCCAAAGCATAGAAAGTGAGGATTTCTGTCTTCTCTCTGTGGTGGATCACGAAAGAAAGCAAGATGAAGTAAAAAGGTTTTTGACAATAAGTGGCAAACATGTAGTTCCAACTGTGCCTATCTTCAGCCTGCAAGATATAGAAGAGGTTGTGGAAGGTACAGATCTAGTTATTTCTTGGATCATTCAAATTTGGCTGGAAACTTCCTTGCAACCTCCATAACAATTGACTGGTCAACAGCAAAGAGTGGTATACAAGTTAGTGAGGCCTTGAGATCTGGAATGTAGCCTCATTTTGTAGTGGCCCATGAGGTTTTGACACTCTTGCCTGAGGACGACTTTTGTCCCTGATGACTCGGGATTCTTACGACGACGCAATTTCTATATTCTTTCAGTAATGTAGTTTCTTAGGTTTTTCTTAATGTTTTCTTTTCTTGGATTTTACCTAGCTTCATCAATCACTTATTTCATTGAGACCTTCCTAATGTGCTTTAATAGTTCATGTTCACAATCCTGCTCACTATCCATTTTAATGCTGCTCCTGTGTGTAAGAGCTATTAAATATCGAACAGTTCATTTCAGGTGATAGTATTGATCTTCTGATCTTCCTAATTAGAACCTCTCTGGCTTACATTTTATTTTCGCATTCATAGGTGCTGGATTTGATGATGAAAAGTCATTGCTTGTGTCGCAAATGAGTCTGGAGAAGAGGTTTGGTCATTCTACTGTCTTTGTGGCCTGTACATTTATGGAGAATGGTGGGGTCCCTCAATCTACAACTCTAGAAACCCTTCTTAAAGAGGCTATTCAAGTCATCAGTTGGGGTTATGAGGATAAAACAGACTGGGAAGTGAGGTATGTGAGCTTATTATAATATTTATTCCATTAGAGTGTTTGATGTTTAAGAGAAAAAGATACATGAGTCATGAGCTAGCAGATCCTTGACCACATAATAAGCCATGCTGTGTCTAGCAAGTCAAGAAGACAGCGAGCTAGCCTTCATTCTATAGTTGTTCCTAAGAATAGTATGATGAATAGCATCCTTGTATTATGCCATACTACGACCCGCTTAGCTTGAGCATTCAAACCCTTGAGCAAGATGTACGAAACATTTTAGGCATGACAATTGGTTTTGGCCTGCTATGGCCTCATAAGGAGAGTAGCATAAGCTTTTGACCAATTTGTGCATGGGAGGCCAACCCCGCTTTCGGAGTTTCTAGAGTGATAATTGTTCAATCTTAGAACTCTTAGCACAAACGTCCTAACGCCACTCCCATGAACCAATTGTATCATCCCTTCTACATCACTTGCTCTTCACCTTGACGCCTCAAAATTCCACTCTCAAGGGTATATGAGTATGGGAGAATTTGGTCTGTGACATTCTCCCCTATTCAGTTCCACAACACCCTTGTTGCAGGCTGTTTAGTCGCTTCCTTGCATCGCTTCAATACCATAAATGCTACCCGATTGGGTCTTACATGAATGGTGGACGCTCACCCAACAAACAAGCCGCTACACTCCATTAGTGTCTTCCGCTGATCAAAGCTGCTTGGGTATCTTTGGTCACTTGTGCTCTCCCTGATAAGTGTGGCATTTTGAGCCAATTGCACTTTTCGTAGCACCCTCTTTCTTCTACTAAGCTTCTCTTGATCTTAGTAGACTAATGAAGGTTTCTCCCCTTGTTCAAAATGTGGTAGCAAACCCATCTTAAGATTTGCCAATTGATCTGAGAACCTTTTTTTTTCTATTCAATGAGCGATTTGGTTTCTTCTTGTACTCCCATTGTCTTTCAAGAAGTAAACCAAGACTCGTACCTTGTCTAAGCCTCTTTTGCTTTGGCAATTCACTTCCATTTTCATCTCAAGATAAGAATTTCCACCTCAATTGACCATTCTGCCTTATATTTGTTGTGGAAACTTTGGTGAAGCACTAAGTTAAGCACTTTATATTATTTGAAATCAAATTATCAATTGAAAATAGAATGTTAATTTCCAGAGTATTCATAAGTATTTTGGAGTCGTGAATCCTCCTGCTTGGATAATGTTCATGTGCACGCGAAAGTACCCTTTTGCTTTATTTGATGTGGTTTTGCATAATGGGAAGTAGGACTAGACCTTAGCGCTTTCTTAGGGAATGACATTTTCCATGGGGTTTATGATTATATTGCAAGCAAAACAGTAGCTGCAACTGGCAAGTGGTAGCTATGGCACTACATGGGTGAAAAGCACCTGCTAGTGATAGGGACATTTGTGTCCCCTGTCCACTATGCTTGAAGAGGAGAAATTTTTCAAGAGAAAAAATTGGATGAGATATTTGACGTTGGCTTATATTTAGAACCATATTAATAGGGGCGACATTCACACTACAATTCACATGTGTACATTTTTGGATCCAGGTGTGTGTATATGTGTGTATGGCCACATGCAAAAGAAGGCGGGGTGGCATTCACATGACAATTCACGTGTACATTTTTGGATCCAAGTGTGTGTATATGTGTGTATGGCCAAATGCAAAAGAAGGTGTGCACCATATGTGAGTATATGTCCTTCCACGTGATGTCTTTTGCGCGAGTCTGGCTAAATGAATGGTAAAACATGTTTCCTCCAAATTATAATGCTAGTTTTATCTCAAAAAAATCTTGGAGTACTGCACCGCTGTGTCTCATGTCTCATGTGGTGTATTTGGAGACGATGCAACAAAAGAAGATTAAATGGGTATGATGCTTATTTCTACTATGTTGAATATTTGTGCTTGTTTTTTGTATTCATGCTCGAATAGTACATATCATTTAGTTTAAGTAATTCTAGATGTTTCCATTTTTCTCTTTGCTCTCAGGAATCTCCAATTAACAAGATTGGATGGTTCAAAAAGTCATTATCATTCCTCAAAATAATTAACTTTTAATACCTTAGATGTAGCTGCAGTTGCTTTGCACCTACTATTGCCTATTTGTAGAGAAGGCATATCTTGGTCAATGATCACTATTGACATTGCAAGACGTTGTACATTGTAAGATTAAGAACTTCTATAATGATTGATACATAGCTGATGACAAATGTTATAAGATAAAGAATGATGGTATAATTAGAGGCTATAGCACAGTTTTTGTAGTGAAAGAAAACCTTTTAAAGGAATACTTCATTTAGTTAACTACAAACATCAGGAAAATCATGGTTAAAAAGTTTTTATTTGAGTGTCCTATTATTTAGGATTGAAATCGTTTCTTTTATATTATGACATTTATCAAATATATCAAGAATTTCAAATGACAACTTGCTAATGCAATGGAATGTACTTTTCTTTTCAATTTTGCTAATTACTAGGTGATTTAAAGTAGCCAATGACAAATCCTTTGAATATGGAATATAGCACTTAAAATAACTCCAATTCACAAGTTCAATCTAGGATTGGTACCACTGAAAATATACATCATCAAATAGCTAGTTTCCTAGCTGCACTATGTCCTTTATTTGAGATCTTTCTAATAAGCTTAAGTGGATAATAACCATTTTAAAGCAAGCTTGGAACTAGATGTCAAACCAGAAAGTATAGAAGCGAGAAAACAAAAAGAATTCTAGTGTGTAACTACATATTTTTAAGAAAGTGAACCACACTTCCGATAAATCTCATTATAGTTGTTCAATAAGCTAATTGTCTCATGTCCATTGCTTTGCTTTACTTAAAGATTCAGTGAAGGGATCACACATTGAGGAAATGCTGCTTGTTTCTAAAAAGTATTCAAGGAAGTGGTTTTACCAGTTTAGTAACAACCAAACCATAAGCAATAAGTGATGATGTCATCCAACCTTTAAGCATATCAGAGATGCATGTAAAGGTTTTGAACCTAGTCATGCAGCTAGCAAGACAACAAGAGTAAAATAGGATGTTAGAGTTATCACTCTTGCCAACATAAGAAGTCTCATGAACAAATGCAAGTATTCATTTAGAATTAATAATATTCTTAAATTTTAGAAAAGAGTTTTTTGCAATACAAAGAGGAAAGAGTTTTTTATAACACAGAGGAACACATGGCCATAAAACTATGAGCAAAAAAATGAATACTAATAATTTATTTGCTCATTGTTTAATACAAAAAAAAGCCGCCACAAGAACAAATTTGATTATCTTTTGTGTTTTGTAAATTATTCTTTTTTGAAATTTGAGAATTTGAATGCTTATATTTATTCACAAGACTTCTTATGTTAGCAATGGTGATGGCTTTCACATCCTATTCTACCCTTGTTGCCTTATTGGCTATACGATTAGGTTCAACACCTTTGGCTGCGTTTCAGATATGTTTACAGGTTTGGACAACATCATCACCTATTGTTGGTAGTTTGGTTGTTGCTGGACAAGTAAAATTGCTTCATTGAATACTTTATTGAAACAAGGAGCACTTCCTTAGTAGGTGACACCTTCACTAAATTTTTAAGTGAAGCAAAGCAATGTAAATGAGATAATTAACTTCCTGAACAACAAAAATGAGATTTCTCATAAGTGTTGTTCACTTTTTTGAAAAATGTTGTTTCACATGTGAAAATTCTTTTTTGTTTTCCCTCTTCAGTACTTTTTAGTTGGATATCTAGTTCTGAACTTACTTTGCTATGGTCATTATCCACTTGAGCATAGTCAAAAGATCTCAAATAGATGACAAAGTGCATCATGATATCTAAAGACTAAATGAGACAAGGAATATTTTAGAGGTATCAATCCTAGGTTGAACATCTGCGTTGAAGTTATTTTTAGTGCTAGTAGAACATATTTAAAAAATTTGTCGTCGGCTTCTTTTAACCACCAAACTATTAGCAAAACACAATTTTATTTAAGTTTGATCCATTGCATTAGCAAGTAGTTGCCATTTGAGATTCTTGATATCTTTTTAGGAAAAGGTCTTAACATAGAGGAAATTAATTCAATCATAAATATTAAAACACTTGAATGGGAACTTCTTGGCCATGATTTTCATAATGTTTGATTTTAGTATTTTAAGGAAATATGTTCCTTTGAAAGTTTTCTTATTCGCTGCAAAGACTGTGCTATAGCATCCTTGTATGTGCCAGTGAATCATCCTTTATCTTATAATATCTGCTGTCAGCTCTGCTGATCATTATAGTTGTTATAATGTGCAATGTCCTGCAATGTCAATAGTGATCATTGACTAAGATATCACTTCTCTACATATAGGCAATCCTAGCAAGTGCAGGTGCATTTGGGGAGTAAGATTATGACAAAGCAACTACAGTTGTGTCTAGTGTGTTAGAGGTAGTTATTATGAAGAATAATAACAACTTTTTGAATCATCTTGATCTTGTGAATTAGAGATTCTTGAAAAAAAGAGAGAGAAGGAAACATCTAAAATTGCTTAGATTGAATGATAAGCAGTATTCAAGCATGAAAATAAAAATAAAAGAACATGCGCAAACATTCAACATAGTAGAAAGAAGCCTCGTATCTAATTAATCTTCTTTTGTTACATTATCTCCAAGTATACCACATGAGACAAAGCAGTCCAGTACTCCAAAATTCTTTCTGAGATAAAGACTAGCACCATATTTCGGGAGAAATATGTTTCATCAAGATATTCATGACTTACGTGAAGGGTATCACCACATGCAAGGAGACATACTCACATGTGGTATACGCTGGCTTTTTCATGTGGCCATGCACAAACTTGGATATGAAAATGTACAAGTGTGAACTATAGTATGCCTGCCACCCCTATTAATATGGTTCTAGATATTAGCCAATGTCAAATATCTCATCCTATTTTTCTCTTGAAAATTTGCTCCCCTTCAAGCATAATGGAGAATGGACACATGTCCAGATCACTAGCAAGGCGATGTGTTTTTCCACACATGAAGTGTCGTAGCTAACACTAACTGGTTGCTAGCTAGCATTCTAATTTTAAAAATATTAAATCATGCAGACGGGATTTGTTCTAAGCTCGAGCCTCATTGTGATTGTTGGTGTTGGCTCGAGATTTGAATTCTCAAATGATGTCAATGTTTAACATCTCATTTTGTGGACATTCTAGTATGTTCTCTCAAGTAGTTAATATCTTACAATATAAGTTTTTTTTTACCTAGATTGAGTAAATCGTCTTTATGTGTATAGTAGTTTGTTACAGTTACATAGCCTATCGGTTCCTTATGACGTCAACTTTGGAGCATCAAATTTTGACTACTTTGCATTTTCTATGGCAAGTCCTTAAAACCCTACTATCAAGATCTACTTTTATCTAGTTATTGTGACTTTTTAATATGTTGACTTCTCTACTAAGTTTGTGTATGTAATTTATACTCTCTTTTATTAGCATTGCTTCATTATTCCTTCTCTTTAAGAGTGACAATTTTATAGGAATATGGGTCATTTTGACTATGGGTCTTTGAACTATATCTGGTATTTGGAGGTATGATAGCTTGTTTTTTGAATTTCCAGATAAACTCTTTAATTTTCATCTTATGATGAGAAATTTTCACCTCAATTGACCATTTTGCCTTATATTTGTTGTGAAGAAGTTTGGTGAAGCACTAAGTTAAGCATCAAACTATTTGAAATTAATTTATTGACTGGAAGTGGAATGTTAGTTTCCTGTATTCATTAGGAATATTTTGGAGTTGTGAATCCCGCACTTGAATAATGTTCATGAGCATGTGAAAATACAATTTTACTTTGTTAGATGTGGTTTTGTAGAATGGAAACTAAGACTAAATCTTAGTGCTTCTTCCATAGCGTTTATGATTATGCTACAAGAAAAAAATAGATCTTGTTCAAGCAATCGAACCAATTACTTAAGGAAAAAGATGTTTACACTTGATTTTAGCCGGTGCTTTGACCAAAAAGTCAACTTCGAGTTAACATTTGCTTTTTTCCATAAAAAGTCCTAAAATAGTCTTAATTTCACTTTGGCATTGAAAATTTTCAAAAAAAAAAAAAAATCCAATTTGATGCATTAATTGACATTTTAGTGAATAACCACTAAAATGTTGACTTTTGATCAACACTTTGACAAAAAAAAATTGAAAATTTACAAAACCTTCAAATCATCTTCTTTTTACTTTAATTCAAAAAAATCGATCAAAAAATCAAATTTTCCAATTCATGGATTTAGGATCAAAATCGGTCAAAAATAAGATTAGTTCATCTCTAATTATTTTTTAGGATAACTCCTTTCATTCTTCATGGTTGAGCAATTACATGACCACGAGGTCATTTTCCAATGTAGGGGCTCTTATCAAATTCTCTATGGTTGAACAATTACATTTTCAATAAGATCACTTTCTTAGTAGCAATCCAAATCTAGTATCGGCTTTGCTAAATTCACATGCGAACATTTCAATTTGATAAATTTGATCTATTTGAAGGTTTCAAAATCGAGCTAATGTGATCCGATTGATCTAATTGGACTTGGCCCATTCTAGACTAGAGTTCAAATAATTGAGCTTCAGTTTGGCCAATTGGATTAGGATTACAATTACAAACATGGATCTAGCAATGAAGTTAGGCCCTTTATGTGCATTTGATTGACCTAGATAATCTAATTGCAATAAATTTGATCCAATTTATATAGAAATTATAAATTTCATTTAAATTGGACAAAAAATAGAAAATTAGAACAAAATTAGGTCTAGAAGAATATTCCTAAGCACTTAAGGGGATATTGGCTAGGAATTGTACACCTCATCAATCCATGTGACTAAATTTTAGCCAACCACGTAATTGCTTAGCCATGAAGAATATTCCTAAGCACTTAAGAAGTATTGGCTAAGATTCAAACTTATGGAGGTATAGACTCTCTCGCGCATGTGTGGGAGCAAGAGGCCAAAGCTTTGCTTGCCACTTACCGCCCAGTTGTCACCTTACTCTGGCGAGTCACTACCTCACTAATGACCACCGAACACCCCCTAGTCCGATCACAACCTTCGCCGGACCAAGCCACCGTCTAAGCATCCCATCTGGCGACCTTCACCTCTTGGCCCTATCCATGTGATTCAAGCTAGTGATTCGATCAGCGATTTTAGCCATCCAAACCGGTGGTCCGAAGACCTCATTCAATGAGCCAGATCGTACAACACCAATTCTTGACCTATGCTTGAGCATATCACAACCGCGGATGTGCTAGACTATTGCTAGAAGTTTCCAATCAACGGTCATCTTCTCTTTGAGCTCAAGGATGTGTCTGACGCTAGTAGTTGAGCCAATTAATTTAGTCTTCCAACCTGGCAATCCGATGACTTGGTCCAACAATCTAAATCTTACAATGCTCATCTGTCCACGAAGCTACCTTGGTCGAAGCTTGGTTAGAGTCCCAACGATCTCGTTCGATTTGCTCTATTCTTTTGATCCTTCCTTAATTGATTTCAAGCTTGTTAGGCAATTTTCTCACACTCGTCTTTGTGATTTGGATTCAGAACTTGGAAGAGCTAGTCTTGGTTCCATGATCATTGATGGCCGAACTAGCTCTATTGAGCTTGAAGGTGTCCAAAATCAAGCTAGGTTTTCTTAATCTCCTTTACATTAGTCCGATGAAGTGGGATCTTCTATATTGATTCTAGGATTGACAATAAGAGTTCGGGGTTAGGACTTGGATTAAAAATGTTTAGAAATAGCAATTAGATGAGCTGAATCAATTGACGAATGTTTTAAATCGTAAGATTCTTAACTTAGTGCTTCATCAAACTTCTCTACAACAAATATAAGGCATAATGGTCAATTGAGGTGGAAATTCTTGTCATGAGATAGAATTGAAAGAATTCATCCAGAAAATTCAAAAAAGCAGACAATCATACCTCCAAATACCAACTATAGTCCGAAGACCGACATGTGTAGTCAAAGCGATCCATATTCCAATAAAACCGCCACTCCTAGAGAGAATGAATAATGAAACAATGCTAATAATGGAGACCAAAATCTGCACGTAGAAACTTATAGTAAAGAATCAACACGTTTGGAAGTTGCGAGAACTAGATAAAAGTAGGTTTTCATATCAAAGATTTAGGGGGTTTGTCAGTGTGACATCCCAGATTTTCAACCATATTTTCTACTGAATAAATCAAGCATTTCATTAACTCGCCTATAGGGCTATTTTCAGAGCTGATTACTCTTGAGATAACTAGATTATCTGGGGAAGCCATTAGGAAATTTTAAGGCAATAGACTTAAGAATTCGACCAAGAATCGACTTCTCGACCGTGCTCATCTTTAGAGACCATTACGGCATAGTTAAAAATTGATTTGAAATTAGAGATAGACTAGTTCGACAGAGATGTGTGGCTAATCGTGGGTGACACCACTAAATTGGAAAATTCTTATCAGCCGGCACTAGACTAATTTTCTTATTGTTTTGGTACCCTGTGTCCATATTTGAATCCTCGAGATTTTCACGACAACCGAGAGTCGTCAATGAGTCGAGTGGGTTCATAGTGGCTCGAAGTCGACCATGGGTCATTTGCACTATTGTTTGAAAGTTACCTGGTAGTTTAGGTCACGCTAAAAACGCGCCAAGTTGAAATTAACTGTGAATTCAAGTCCGATTTCAAAAATTGAAGATCTTGTCATGTCATAATAAATTATAGGAGTGTCGACTCAGTGTCAGAAGATTTTTTTGACACCTGAGACTTTCTGGAAAAAAGTAGTCGCAGGACTGTTTTTGTGCAGAAAAAGCCGAGGATCATTTTTTATAGCAAAATTGGGAAGCATGATGGATATATGGGTGAGGAAAAATGCTGAGATGGTCGATGGATGACCAATTGAATTTATTGAAGCCAATTGAGATTTAATCAAGTGAGGAACGATGTCCAATTGAGAGAGATGAGTGCCAATTTCGTGTGCCTATGGTCTTTGGACCATTTCAAGAAGTTGTAAAGAGTGTTTTGGTGGCTCAATGACAGCCATAGGACCTTGGCTTGATGGACAAGCTCAAGGGGGACAAAAATGTGGAAATTAAGGATGGTAGGCCCCCATCTTTACTTCTCTCTCTTCCTCTCCTCCAAGGTTGCTATCCACCCCACTTCTCTCTCCCTCCATTTGCCTTGTGCAATGCCAACAAGCCAAAGTAGAACCAGCTGTAGCTTGTCGCACGCCCTCGCCGTCACACCGGAGCCATGTTGCCTGGCCCGCCCGCATCCATCACCCTTGCTCGCCCCTCATGCCATTCCAGCCTCTGTCCAGCAATTGTGGAGCCAAATTGGAGCTTGTCCAGCCACTGTGAACCACCATGGGCTGCCCTCCAAGCCGCTGAAGTCTCTCACCGGTCCACCGGAGTCCTCAATGCACCAACCTAGTTTGTTTTCTTTTGTTTTTGCAGCCAAAATAGAAGGTTTGCAAGTGGGTCTCACAGCCACTTTGAAGCCCATTTTGAGGTGTTTACGAGCCCCGAACCCTAGGCCTGCTTTGGAGAAAAATGTCCCTCGCGACGTTCCTGATGTTTCAATCCGAACGGATTGTTAAACGGTTGAGTTTTACTCACTAATCCTCGGTTAATTTGCTAATGATGCTTAAGGGTTGATTAGTGTTAATTAAGCATGATTATGAAGTTAGATTAGTTTAGAATAATTTAATTAGTGACTTACCAATGCATGTTAGGTGGTTAGACATAGTCATTAGCGAGTAAATAGGCTCGAGTAATTATTGAACAAACCTCGGAAATTTTCCGGGTCCGTCTCGGCCTCCAATTAGGCATTACAGGCCTAAATTGGATTTATTGCTATTTAATAATTAATTTTTATAATTAATTAATTATTTATTTATTTTTCGGAAATTCAACCGGGATGATCGGTGACCGGAATTTTATGTTGATTATCGTGATACAGTCTATTTATTTATTCGAGCTTTGGTTTGTATCGAATTGATTTAATTGTTGATTTTTAGGATATGTTCCTAAATGAATTGATTTTGGGTATTTGATTGAGGAACAATTGGGCGTTGGTTATCCATATCAAAAATAGATTGGTGAACTACGAAGAATAGTGGAATTTGTGGAAATGGAATTGATTATGTATTGTATTATGCCGGCTCGATGACTAAGTATGTCATCTCGGAGAAGGGCGTCATGTTATATTGGAATAATGGTAGGATATGTATGTCACCTTGGAGAAGGCACGTGAGCTCCGTGAATTGGTATATCACCCGAGAGAATGCACGTGGGCTCAGTGATTAAGTATGTTATCTTGGCGAATAGGTCGCCTTTGAGAATGCACGTGGGCTCGAAGACTCGGTATGTCATATTGAAGAATGCACGTGGGCTCGATGACTAGATATCCCAGCTTGGAAAATGTACGTGGGTTCAATGAATAGGTACGTCGTCTTGGAGAATGCACGTGGGCTCAAAGACTCGGTATGTCATCCTGGGAGAATGCACGTGGGCTCAACGACTAGATATTACATCATGGGGAATGTATGGTACTGATTGAAATGACTAGGGAATGGTCTGATTGACATGTAATTGACTAGGTCGATTGATTGGTAGTTCGATCTGTGTTGAATAATTGGGTGCCTATTATGAATTGTACTGACTTGCAGGTGGGATCTGAGGCCAAGGTAAGTCCTCTGACCGGTGTGTACTTAGGTAGCCCATAGTGTATTGGTTTACTAATTGAGTGTTAGGGGGTAGAACTCATTGAGACGTTGTCTCATTAGTTATTGTATAACCATCTCAGGCCCCTAGATGGCAGCACCTCTACCTCCTCGACCTCCCATGCATTCTGGTATCCCTGAAGAGGTCATAGAAGTAGCATACCACTTCCATATCCACCCTCACCCGAAAGGACTAGAGTATGTGCTAGTTAAGTCCACGGTCTGGGTCGACGTTGGTCAAGACGCCCTAAGGCCCCATGAGTATTGGTCGTGATATCGTCATTTCTTCGATGGACGAAGAGAGGGTCCCATAATTGAGGGTGATGTACCCATGTACGTACCGGAAGAAGCGTTCGGTGAAGGAACGGTAGATCGTAAGGACGGATCAGTAGTGGATGCTAAGGATCCTAAGGAAGAGGATGATGCTCGTACTCCCATGTACTCAGTCGATGACGACAACTAGAATGAAGAAGAAGGGGAGATGGTTGAGCAAGAGGAAGGACCAGAGGAGGATCATGAGTGGGAATGACCAGAGGAGGAACCTGCAGAGGAGGAACCTGAAGAAGAGGAGCTCAAAGAGGAGGAGTCTGAGGAGGACCTTGAAGAAGAAGACGAAGAGGATTACCTCGAGGAGGATTATATATGATAGATCAGACTTCTATAAATAGTATTGTAATATATACTATGTGGTTTGCCTTGTATAAAAGTTTGGTTGTGGTTTTTCAGTTGTGAAAAATATGGCCCCTACTTTTCTATCACATTGTTTTATTGTCTGGAGATTAATTATATGCTTCCGCATGCGTATTAAAATGAATGGGTCCGCGATATGTCCTAAGACGTCGCTATTATATCGACCAGGTGAGAGATGGGCACGTGTTCGAGGATTGGGGCGTGACAGTCAGGCAAAATGCAGAGTAAGCAAAATTCGATGCTCCAAAAATGACGCCATTGAAGAAAAAAACCAAGTAACTAATGGGTTGTGTAGCTGCAACAAACTGTTATGTACATAAAGATGATTTACTTAATTTAGTCAAGAAAATTTTACTATAAGACATTGAGTTACTTGAGATAACATATTGGAATGTTCATAAAAATGAGATGCAACACATTGACATCTTTTAAGAATGCTCTAAGTTTGAATCTCAAGCCAACACCAACAATCACAGCAAGCCTCGAGTTAAAAACAAATCCCATAGGCATGATTTAGCAACTAGCAATTTTAGCTATTGCACTACATGGGTGAAAAGCATGTCACCTTGCTATTTGTGTACACTGTCCACTATGCTTGAAGAGGACAAACTTTTAAGAGGAAAGTAGGATGAGATATTTCACATTGGGCGAAATCTAGAACCATATTAATAGGAGTGATTGCCACACTATAGTTCTCGCTTGTACTTTTCAGGTGCAAGTGTGTGCATATGTATGGCTACATGAAAAAGTAGGCGTGCACCATATGCAAGCATGTGTCCTTACATGCGGTAATGCCTTTTCCATGAGTCCGGTCAAATGAATATATGGGGGAAACATGTTTCTCTTGAAATATGATGTTAGTTTTATCTCAAAAAGAATCTTGGAGTATTGCACCACTTTGTCTCATGTGGCGGACTTGGAGACAATGCAACAAAAGAAGATTACATGGGTATGGTGGTTCTTTCTACTTTGTTGAATATTTGTGCACATTTTTTGTTTTCATGCTCGAATACTGCTTATCATTCCGTCTTTAGCAATTTCAGATGTTTCCCTTTTTCTCTTTGTTCTCGAGAATCTCCAATTCACAAGATCAAGTGAATATTTGTGCACGTTCATAGGACTTCTTATGTTGGTAAGAGTGATAGCTTTTACATCCTGTTCTACCCTTGCTGCCTTGCTTGCTGCATGTTTGGATTTAACAACTTTTGGTTGTATTTTAAAATATACTTATAGGTCCATACAGCATCATCACTTATTACTGGTGGTCTAGCTATTGTTAGATAGGTTAAACTGCTTCATTGAGTACTTTTTAGAAATAAAAAGCACTTCCTCAATGTGTGACATTTTCATTGGATCTTCAAGTGAAGTAGAGCAATGTCCATGAGGCAATTAGCTTCTTGAACAATAAGAATGAGATTTCTTGGAAGTGTAGTTCACTTCAATGAAAATATGTAGTTTCACAATTAAAATTCCTTTTTGTTTTCCCCCTTCTATATTTTTGAGTTTGATATCCAATTCTGAACTAGTTTTTTAATGGTCATTATCTAGTTGAGCATATTAGAAAGATCTCAAATAAATGATAAAGTGCAGCTTGGTATCTTAGACCAAAAAGAATGAATAATTGAGTTACCAATCTTGGTTTAAACTTGTATTTGAGTTATTTTTTAGTGCTAGTATAGCATACTTAAAAGATTTGTCATTGGCTTCTTTGAACCATTTAGTTATTACCAAAATGCAAAAGGGAAGAACGATCCATTACATTAAGAAGTAGTTGTCAATTGAGATTCTTGATATCTTTGATAGGAGAGTCTTCTAAGGAAACAACTTCAATTATAAATATTAGAACACTTAAATGGAACTACTTGGCCGTGATTTTCATGATGTTTAATTTTAACAACTAAAGGAAGTATGTTTCTTTGAACGTTTTCTTGTTCGTCGCAAATGATTATACTATAGCCTCCTCATATGTGCTCCTGATTATACCATCGCCCTTTTTTTTTAACATCTATTGTCAGCTTTGTATTGATCATTATAGAAGTTTTTAATGTTACAATGTGTAATGTCCTACAACGTCAATAGTGATCATTGACTAATATATTCCTTCTCTACAAATAGGCAATATTGGTAGGTGCATTTGAGGTGAAAGATTATAACAAATCAACTGTAGATGCATCTATGGTATGATAAATACTTATTTTGATGAAATAATAACTTTTTGAACCATCCGATATACTTGGATCCAAAAATGTGCAAGTGTGAGAGTATGGTTGCCACCTGTATTAATATGGTTCTAGATATCGGTCAATTTTAAATACCTCATCCTATTTTCTCTTGAAAATTTGCTCCTGTTCAGGCATAGTGGGCAATGGACAGTGGACACAAATGTCTAGATTGCTAGCAGGGTGGAGTGGTTTTCACTCATGCAGTACCATAGCTAACACTTGTTGGTTGTTAGCTAGGCATTCTAATTTCACAACTATTAAATGATGTAGATAGGATTTGTTCTCGGCTTGAGGCTCGCTGTGATTGTTGGTGTTGGCTTGAGATTTGAATACGGAGTATTCTGTAAAGATGTCAATGTTCAACATCTCCTTTTTTTTTATGGGCATTCCAATATATATATTCTCTCAAGTAACTCAATCTCTTATAGAAAATGTTTCCTCCTTGAATTGAGTAAATATTCTTTATAAGCAGAATAGATTGTCGTAGCTACACAACTTATCTGTTCCTTGGCTTTTGTCTTCGATAGTGTCAATTTTAGAGTATTGAATTTTGCCTACTTTGCATTTCCATGGCAAACCCTAAATCCCTACTACCAAGACCTATTTTTATCCACTTCTCCTGACTGTTGACTCTTCTCTAATAAGTTTATGTATGAAGATATTGGTCTCCATTGTTAGTATTGCTTGATAGTCTTGAAGTTTGGTCACTCTGACTATATATATGGGTCTTCGGGCTATAACTGGTATTTGGAGGTGATCAACGCGACTGAATTACTGCTCTCTTTGACCAAAAAAACAAACTACTGCTCTCTCTCTCTCTCTCCTCGTGTCTTCGTCGTCACCATCCATTTCCTCCATGGAAGCTCTTTGATCAAGAGGTGAGGCCGCACTGCTGCTACTGCGACCTTCATTGAGGTCCTATATACGTCCACCCGCACAGTCACCGGCCAGCTCTCAGCTGATTCCATCTTCTTGTCTTCCTTCCTTCCAGAATGAGCGACAAGGCGCAGAAGCGGAACACCAATTGTGTCTTCTTCCTGGCCTCGCCTCTCACTAGCAAGAAGGTCAGTCGATCATCCCCCATCGTGATTTCTTGCTAATCAAATTGCGCATCATGCTCGCGGTTCTCCTCCCGATTGGCGTCTGCCTTTTGCCGCCGTCTTTCCTCACTTCGGATTGTGTTGCTGTGCTGGCGAGAGTCTGTACAATTAGCATGCTGTCTTTAGGGTTTTCTTTACATGAATTGAGTAGGTTGATGTTTGAGTTGGAGTGGATGACGCGGTCGTGTTCTATGTAGTGCTTTCTGATTCGCTGTTCTTCTCAGTGAGCTGATGTTGTTATTGTGAGCGCTCGCTGTAAGCTCCTTTGAAGGGGGTTTTTCGGACTCTAGTTTCGGGTGGCATGGTTGTTATTTCTTCATGTTTATTGCCTAAGAGATGGCTTTATTTTTTACAAGTTGTTCCGGTGGTAACGTAATGTTGCCTTCGATTTTCAGGAGCTTGATTCTGTGTTCCCGACATTTGTAAACCATGTTTTAGGCTTCCTTCATGATAATTGAAGAGTACATTGAGATCTGAAACATATAAAAAAATTCGAGTCGAAATGAGTTGGTTTACTATTTTTCATGGATTTTACAAAATTTGGGATTTTCTCGAATTTGATCTTCAAGGACAGAGCTTGAACTTGTTCAGTTCGGTTTTGCAAACCTAAATAAGTTCGGGCCCCTTTTTGCAAAATCTTTAAACTGGAAAGTTGTTCATCATGGCCTTTTTTAGTAATACATGAAGTTGCGGGTGCTTAATTGCAAATTTAGAGGGGTCTAAATGAAATAAAACTGGTTAAAATCTACAGGCTTCCAAAACGGATTCTGTTACTATAGCTATGTGAAAATCGAATTTTCTATACCAATCTGTTAAGAATCTCAACATAGAAATTTGCTGTCAACATCCGTTCTAACCACCTAAAAAATTTCGTACGTCTTTGTGGTTGCTTACTATTTTACGGAATTTTTCAAAATCTGGACCCCAACTGGTTTGGGTGACGGACCTCCTGACATGAGTTGGATTTTTCGGGTAAAATGGTCTAAAATCAGGTCAAGATGTCCTGTTAACATTTAATCCTTGCATCCTAAGCTGTCTAAAGACACGTAAACAAATCTAATTGGTGGTCGTTTGATGGTTTAATCGAATTTAATCCCAATTGACTCAATTTCTGGAATTAAATGAATGAGCGATCCTCAATTGGCTCACTTCCATTGATTGCTTGTTTGAGAAAAAAGGCAAGGCTTTTTAGCCTAAGTGTATGCTTTATTTCATGTGTATGCATGTATATATTAGATGAATGTTTAGAGTTATTGCAACCTACCGAGGTGAGGAGTCCTCTAATGGATAGATTTAAAGGCATTTACTTACAAAAAAACGGTATGAATGATTCGTACAAATGGTAGTCTCGAATGGACTTCCATTTGCTAAAACTGCAAATGGACTTTTGATTATAAATATGGATTCTCCCAAACCTATATCTCAAGTGACAAGAGTTCATTCTAAAGTTCTTTAGACAACCTAATATGTTAATTTGGAATTGCCATTAATCTCGTTTGGGGGAGGGGGGGAATTGACTGGGTTACCTAAACGAGGGTTGGGAGTACTCTTCGATTTCCACAAAACTAGATATCATAGGTTCAAAACCAGATATCATAGGTTCAGGGACCTAAATTTAGGTTAATATTCATATTAACATAATTTCAGTAGAGGTGGCAAAATGGGTCCATGACCCATTTTTAGACCCATATTTTTCACTTATGAGTTGTATATGGGTCATGAAGAAGTAATGGCCCAGCTAAAATGGGTTAAAGTGTTTTAACTTGAATTCTATATGGGTCGAAAATGGGTCACACGTTTTGACCCATTTTCAAAACCTAAAAGGTTAAAAGTTAAAAACACATCAGCACGCTCACAGCTGCGCTTCGGCTTCGTCGACCCATTTTGGACCCACCTCCGCCGCTCGCCTCCGCCACTCGCCGCCGCAGCTCACCTCGACGGAGCTCGGGTGAGCCGCGAGCTCGCCAGCCTTGGCCGAGCTCGGGCTCGCCTAGATTTGGCGAGCCGCGAGCTCGCCGGCCGCAACGGAGCTCGGGCTCGCCTGGATCGAGCGAGCCGCAAGCTCGCCGGCCGCGACGAAGCTCGAGCTCACCTGGATTGAGCGAGCCGCGAGTTCGCTGGCCATGGCCGAGCTTGGGGTCGCCTGGATCTGGTGAGCCGCGAGCTCGCCGGCCACGACGGAGCTCGGGCTCGCCTGGATCGGCCGAGCCCCGAGCTCACCGACCGCGACGGAGCTCGGCAGCTCAGGCTCGCCCGAACGGGCGGACCCTTGATCTCGCTGGACTGCGGCTTGGCCGGTCACCGTCGACGGAGCAACAATGGAGAAGAAGGAGGAGGAAAAAGAAAGAAAAGAGAAAAGAAGAAAAGAAGAAAATAAAATAAATAATAATAATAATAATTTCAAAAAAATAATAATAATAAAAAATTTGATTTTTTTTAATGATATTTGGTAGATAGATATTCATACCGGAGAAATATTTTTTAAATAAAGCTCGATGCTGTTTAGATTGATAAATAAAAATTCAAAACATTATAATGTAATTTTTAACTCGGTGAACTAAAATGAATCAACCAAAATTAAAAACAATTACAATTAAGGAGCTATGCATTATTGCATTCAAGAAGATTTGTTTTAAACAAATATTATTTTCATGTCAATTATTAGCTCATCAAACTTTTTCTTATTAAGAGTTCTTCAAAAGTATTTTAATTTAAAGGTTTTTCACATTTTTTTATTTTATTTACTTTTTAAATTTGGTGTGAAGTTTTTATTTAAGTAACTAATGTGTTTCGATAATATGAGTCGGGTCGGGTATGGGTCGGGTATGGGTCGGGTCGGGTATGGGTCATATGATTTACACTACAAGAATATGGGTCAAAACGGGTTAAATGGGTCAAATATGGGTCGACCCATTTTCGACCCAACCCATACCCGACCCGACCCACCCATTTGCCACCCATAAATTTCAGTACTTAAAGTGGCTTGGTTGTTACCTAAAGTTATCATGCATTTGCTTTTAGCATTTTTGTACAAAATCGTTCAAAATATCGCTAAGTGACTACACATGGATGGTTCATCAAGAAACAAAGATATTCTATGTACATGAAAAGAAAGGCTCATAACCTGTCGGGTATTTATTACAAATTTGAATTAAAAACCTGAGCCATGGTCATGATCAAATGGATACAATGAAAGTAGACTGGCTATTGATACCTGATTTTTTGTTGACACATTGATGAAGGTAGAAAACTTGAGAATAGGGTTTCTAATCGCAATCTGCTTTTTCGAACAAAAAGCATCATTTTTCATTTTTTTTTTCTTTTGTTTTGTCGTTGTTAAACAATTTTTCATTTATTTCCATCGAAAATTCATAAAAGTCAAACAGTTAATTTTCAGGTTGACTTTTTGGTCACCCTTTGATCAAAAGTCAACCCTGACTAAAAAGTTAACCTCGAGTTAAAATTTGACTTTTTGCATAAAAAGATTTTAAATAATTCTAATTTCACTTTAATCAAATTAATTCTTGAAAATTTGACAGATTTGACCAAGAAATTGACATTTTGAAAAATAGTCAATTTTATGATTAACTTTCGGTCAGATCTTTGACAAAAAAATTGAAATATACAAAAATTGACAAATCATCTCGTTTTTGTTACAATTTGACTTTGGCATAGAAAATTTTATGAAAATCGATTAAGAACCTTATTTTCTAAAATTTTCTATTTTATTTTTGTTATATTAATAGGGTAAGTTCCTCAAATATTCGAAGAAACTAATATTGGCCGCGTTCTTAGTGCAAAAATAAAGTATATTTTTTCAATAATTGAGTTATACTATTTGTTATATTGGCTGTTAAGAAAATTTAAGTTTTTTATTTTTTCATGAAAGTAGATTTTTCCGTTTCTCGTAACACAAAAGTAGCCTTTCGCATCTTTAGTTATCATCTGAAATTATTATTATTTTGTTAGTCTCTAATCTTTCTTAAGACATTTAATTGAGGGACCATAAAATTTAAGGACCTCGGGTCTGATTAAATAGAATTCAACTTGAAGAGCCAATCCATCGTGTAGAGCATCATACTTAGCACTATAAAATTTGAGCTCGCACTCCTCGAGACCGTGTCGCCGTCTGACGACCTCTGACCTCCGACCAGCATTTTCACGACCTAGCTTTCCCAGTTTCCGTGCCATCTCGGTGAGTCCTTTTGGTTGTTGCGCTCTCTCTTACCCGAGGATCTAAGCTCGGAGACGCTGCGAGTCGAACTCGCCACGGCCGCCGTCTCCAAGCCGGGTAGGAACCCCTGCAAGTGAACGCCCGTTCCCTGCCATCAAAATCCTTGCCCTGTCTTGAGTGAAGCGCGAGCCGAGAGTAGGTGCCTTCGGTTTTTGTTCATTTCAAGCGTCCCTGAGCGATTCTCTCGAGTCTGGGTACGATGTTGCGGGTCTCGAAATGGTCCCCTACCTCTTTCTTAGTTCACATTCACAACCTGTTTGACGAGATGCCTGTAAGAATCAGCGTGGGTGAGCTTCGTTTTGTTGTCGAACTCGAGCTCATTATGGCCTAGATTAGGTGACGTTTAATTGATTTTCGAAGCCTTTGCCGGGATCAGACGTGCTTTTCTCTTCTTCTTTTTCCTGCATCATCCGTTTCTCCGGGTGTGCTCAGCTGATTGATGCTTTGGTGAACGGTGGTGGCCGTCGACGATGGCCACGGTTTGGAGAGGATCAGGGAATGGCCGGAGATGGCAGGGGTTAGCCGGTGTCGCTCGTTTTTTCACGGCTGATAGCCGGCGAAGATGAAGGGTGGCGGCGGCGGCTGTGGTATGGCAGCGGATGGTAGCCGTGTTAAGGCTGGAGCTGGACACGGCTTGTAAATATGGGCCGAGCATTTTCTTAATTGGAGGTGGGCTGGGCCATGTTATTTAAACATGAGTTTGGAGTGGGCTGTATCTTATAAATCGTGCTTAGTGTGGGCCTCTTGTGCAAGACCACCGATTGCGTCCACGAGCCCAGTTTCGTGAGACCAGTGGCAGCCCTGTCCGAAGACCCAGCCCGAGTCCCTATTTCCAGAATATTAAATTATGTATATATTTTAAAAATTAATTGGTCAAAAAATTCGAATTTTTTTTTAAAAAAAATCAGAAAATGCTTAGAAATAGATCTTTGTTAGATTTCTTAAGCTTTATCATTAGATGTACCCTAGTTTTATTTAGTTAACGTGACCTTCAATTAAGGGATTTTGGAGTTTACCTTCAATACGAGTTTAGTTTTGGTAGATTACTCTTTTAGTTGGAAAATTATAGTTGGTTTGAATTTAGCTCATGGAGGTTGCTGTCCCAGGTTTAGAATAAAGCCATCGGTTTTTTTCTCCACATTTATCTTTGATGTCATTTTAATTAATTGGGTGTTTAGTTATTGCACTGTCTTTCAATAAACTGAGTGTTATTTTCCTTTTCTAGAATAGGTTAGTTAGTTTAGAATTCTAATGAAAATCACAAAAAAAAAAAAAAAAGCATTTCCAAGATTATTGAAGCGGCTTTGATACCTTTAGGATTATAGTTAGTAATAAAGATTGCGTGACTACTTAATAACACACATTCAAGTTATGTATCAAAAGGATGCTAATGGAAACATTGGCTTAATCAAGTCCTCGTGCTAAATTTTGCATTAGGAATCAAGACGATATTCTCATGTCTTGATTGATTTCTCGCCGATCCCAATAGGTTAAGGATAACTTTTAGAAATGCATAGGATGTAAAGAGTAACGTCTAATATCACATAAAGTATGGGACAAAAAAAGTCCGCACCCGAAATCGGTGGACCATTTGTAGTGTTTTTATTTGATGGATAGTTTGAGACTGACTTGTTTGTACCATTCGAATCATTGTTTTGAGTAAATACCTCTAAACCTATTCGTTGAGGGCGGCACCTAAAAAAAGTAGATCAAGACATGCTCCTATCCTTTTTCATGTCTCCCTAAATCTAATCAACTATTGCTATTTGGCTTCGTTTTCTCCTTCCATGCTTTTCATTGTGCTTTCTCCCGTACTTTATGTACTTTTTTTAACCCTATTGGATTGAGGATCGCCCAAATAGAACTACACAAAACGAGGACCTAAAGAAACAATCACTACCTTTTTTTTTTTAGGTCATTGTTGTGATTATTATGCTACTGTCCGCCTAATTTTTTAAAACAACTCAAATTTTAGATCATATCCCAATTCAATCTCAACCTCTTTTTATCTAAAAAAATTCACTAACTTTCACTCTAATCTAATCCCTACCATTCATCCAAAAATCATCACTGGTTTTTTTGAAAATTATCAACATTAAAAGGCTGTTGTTCTCCATAAGAAGGTGAATGTCTTTTTTTTAAAGAAATGGATTTTGATAATGGATCTTTAACTGGCCTTCATGTTGATAATTTTGAAGAAACTAGTGGTGATATTTTCTACGTGAGATATAGGCTTGGATTATAGTGAAAGCTTGTGATTGTTTTTGACACAAAAGGAATTCGGAACAAAATTGAGGAGCTTTTATAAGGGTATTAAGTGTGTTAATGTTGTTTGCTCAACGTAGAAGCTGTAGATTATGTTGGTGATTCTCTAGGTAGTCGTTTGGGCTTGCAAAAGAATAAAAAAGAAGAAGAACTAATATGTTTTTCTAGGTTGGGTTCCACATGGGTCAGGCAAAAGGAATATGTAATTTTTGTGGTCGGGTCAAATCAGGTGGGATATCTACAGAGATTTGATTTGATCGTAGATAGACACTCATATCTAAAAGTTTCAGGGGGCCGAACCCATACTCTCAAAAAGAAAATTTTCAAAGGATGTCATCCTAATTTGTGTAATTTGGCAAAAACCTACTCCGTTACTTGAGGAGATGGGCCTGTCATTAAAACTTTTGAACCAAATATCCTGTCTAATATAAACACACCACAATTCATATTCCAACCCTCAAATAAAATCATGAATCAATAGTCCATTTATTTCGCTATAAATAAATAATTTATTTATTTTTTCAAAAAAAGATCATTTATATTACTTGAAATAATTAATGAATGAAAAAAAATTTCATCATCAATTAAAATACATATTTAAATATTTTTTTAGACAATGAATATATTTTTTCGTCCATTCTTTTTTATAAGCGATACTATCTTTTTAAATGATTCATTTTTTCATGAAACAAACGCATCCTAATAATCCATCAACATTAGCACTCACATATGCTACAATATATTCAACAAATGTATTGAAAATCTACGAATTATAAGCTTTCATAAAGGAAATAAGCTACCAAAAGTCTCAAACTATAGCCACTATAACGCATTTGCTTTAAAATTTTTCTTATAACATAAAATATTCAAAATTTATAGCTATGTGACACATTTACCATCCATTTAAGTTCCATCCCATAATTTTTTAGTTAAAATAACACCATTTTTATTTCACTTACGTCAATACCGTTTGCTTTTAGGTATCCATATAAGTAGATTTTTAATGATGTTTATTTATGGAAACTTGATGGAGGTGAGTATATCCTACATATACAAGTTTATAGTTTGTTAACATAAAATTTGGGGTAAATAAGTTATAGTGGATAAAATTTGAGATTTTTTTGTCGCTTTTGCTATTTATAAAATCAGAGCCAGTCTGATCTTGCCGGGTATCCAAAAGATATCTTAACGGTTACCGAGAATCTCGGTTTTTCAAATCTCTCTCCACTGTCCGCGTAACATCCCACGATACTCTGGTTTCCAAACGACCGAGAAGGTCGGAGATTGCGGTTGTGCTTTCGACCAGGTTTCGGTCTGCTACCAGAGCAGGGCAATGCATCGCCCTCCTCCCTAGTCTCACGCTCTCGCTCTCACCTGATCGCTCATTCTCTTGAAATCTCATCGTTCAGCGTCATTACTGGATTGGATCAGGGGCATAAGGCCATTCTAAGCAACTGGACAGCCATGGCGTTCTTTCAAAGCTTGATGTGGAATATCGATCTGCAGTTAGTTTTCTGATTAAAGGTCTTGCTAGTTTCTTTGCTTCTGCATGCCGTGCACCATCCGCATGTACTTCGATCTCAAACTTTCGGGACATTTTAGAAAGGAACTTGCGATCATTGAATTAATTTGATTTTCGAGACCTTCACGCTCACGTGAGATTTTTCTGCAAAGGAGTGATCCGTTTCCGGGAATTTTTTTTTTTTTTTGAAAAGGAGAATCACGATCCATGGAGAGAGCCCATGAATCGAATTGAAGTTGTTTGTGATTCGTGTAATGCTATTAGTTTTCTCGCAACTCCATTAGTCTCTGCGGTTCCTTTTATGCTGTAGTTGTTCTTTCCAGGAAGTCCTGCTATTCTTGGTGACCAAGAAGAAGTTGCCGATTGATGTTTTTGGGAGAGATTTTGGATTACTTAGAAAATCAAAATCCAAACCGGAAGACCGAAGAACACATCTCGGGTCGGCACACGTGGTATGGAGAGGAGGATGCAAGTGCCCCAAATTTGATATGGATGTTTCTCACAACCGTATTCCTCGACTTACAAGTGGCCAAAAGGTATATTATTTGAGCTTAGGGGGTGCTGGTTTTCATGTTGCCGTTGTTTTAGAATTAAACATGTCTTTGCATCGTTTACAACGGTTCAGGTTTCTGGGGAGTTATCTGCTGCTTCACCTGAACGCCTCTCTGTGGCATCTCCTGATGTTGGTGCTGGGAAGCGCATCCATTCTCTACCTTCTGTAGCTGATGTTAATCAATCGCGTACTTTGCTCCTGTTATTCACAAACATCCTTGTCTCTACATGGTTGTAAACCCTAGGTATGGCGCATATTGGTTATGTGGTACTGGCAATGCAGCTAACAATAGGGTGACCCATTGAGGGAATTTGATTCATCAGGACTGAACAATGTTGCCCCTGGATGGAAAGGGTTGATGGCTGGAAAATGAAGCAAGAGAAGAATATAGCTCCAATGAGCACTGCCCGGGCTACTTCTGAAAGAGGAGGTGGTGATGTCAATGCCAAGCACCAAGCCGCTTGTGGATGACTCTTTACTGTGAGTCTCTACGGTAATAAGCTTAGTCTTTTTTTTTTTTTTTTGGCTTAGTATTTCCTACAGTCGAATTTGGCACGTGTCGGGCTAAAAGTGACGCTGACCATTTTCACTAACTTTCACATACAACAAATGGATCAAAGAAAATATATTAGGTATTGGCTAGCAAATTTGGCAGCCTTCAATATGGCGATGAGATTGTAAAAAGATAGTGTAAACTTATCGGCCAGGAGATTTGTAATGAGCTAGCCATACTACTCAAGTGGTAGGCCTTGGGTGTCTTCCTTGGCATTATCATGCTCTCTTTTTTTCTTTTTTTTTTCAAAGGAAAACATCAATCGATTTCTTAGGCCAATTTATGTGTCTTGCATCGAGGGCCTTATTTGCATTACTACGTATGAACTTTATGGAAAAGCACAAAAAATCCTACCTAAGTTAAGTAGTTGATTAGGTAGACTTACACTTGCATTAGGGTTAATATCCACTGCTTTTCTTCCGATCATTGGTTCCACCAAGACCATCCCTATACACATTAACTTTTTCAGTGAACTTCCATCCAAGGCATACTTTGGATCTAGGTAGTTTTATTAGGTAGATTTACATAAGCAAAAAATGACATACCAAATATATGCTCAAACCGGAAGCAAATGAACTCAATCATCAGTGATCATGAGTGCTTTTGCTAATTCATAGAGCATCCCCATTTGATCTGCTCCTCTCCTCTCTACTTGGTAAAGAATAGTTTAGTGTCTAAAGAGAGAGTTTTCTAATGAACACTTGCTGGTTTCATCCAACAAAGGACCATAGTGTTATTTCAACTTGTCGCAAATTCTTCCGCTATGGCTTCCAACGTCAACCCTAACAATCGGCGTGGAATATATGTCCATGTTCATGTCCCCATCCCAGATTCAAAGAACATTTTCCAACACGAAAAGGAATGAGAAGAAAAATTATTGATTCAATATTGATTTGAAACTAACTGCTCAAAAGTTTCCAAAATACCTAATGATTTTAATAAAATTCAAGCATCTAACTCTAGTAATAGGCACTCCTGTTCAGTGTGTACCTACAAATCTTTCCTAAATAATGTAAGATAATTATTTGGCATTCAATTGTTTTATCAAAATCTTTACATGTGACATGTGAGGTCTTGACTCAAGATCCTATCGAATACATAGTGATGTACCATGGAGCATGCAATAAACCTCTTGCTCTGAAAATTGATCTCCAAGGGAGAGTCGATTGGTCCATGAATTATAAACTCTTCCAATAAAAGCCATGTCAATGGAGATCGGTAGACTATAGAAAAAGTCATGTTCTTGAAAATCGAAACTCAGACAAGTAAGGGATAGATTGAAGATTCATTCACATCATAGTTACATTGTCAAACACTTCTGGCCCTTGGGTCGATTAAGATCTGCTTTTTTTTTTTTCCTGTCACCAACTCTACAGAGACTAACCCAAATGAATACACATCGGCTTTTTTAGTAAACTTCGAAGGCAAACTCTAGATTCAGGCAATTACATTAAGTAGACTTACATTAGTAAATTATGGCATAACCATTGTATACTCAAAGTGAAAATAAATAAACTCAACTATTAGTGATGAGACGACCGTTTGCTAATTCACAGAGCATCCTTATATGATCTCCTACTCTCACCCCTTCTAGCAAAACAAACTTTAGTTCTAAAAAGAGAGTTTTCTAGTGAACGCTTGCCTAGTTTCATCTAACAAAGGATCATAATGGTAATTCTACTTGTCATATATCCTTTCGCTATGGCTTCCAACATCAACCTCAGCGATCGACATTGAATTCTCATCCATGTTCATGTCCCCATCCAAGATTCAAAGCACAATCTCCAACCTGAAAAAGATAAGAGAAAAAAAAAATTAATTTAAAACTAACTACTCAAAAAGTCTCCAAAACACCAAACGGTTTCAATAAAATTCAAGCATCTGACTCTTACATTAGGCATTCCTGTTCAATGTGTATCCACACATGTTTACTAACTAATGTGAGATAATTATTTGGCATTGAAAGTCTTTACTGACTCAAGATTATATCGAATGCACAGTGATGCAAGATGGAGCATGGAATGAACCTCTTGCTCTAAAAATTGATCTCCCAAGCAAGAGTTGATCAGTCATGACTTGCAAACTCCTCTAACAAGGGGCATGTCAATGGAGAAGATTAGTAGAATATAGAATTAGTCATGTTCCCGAAAATCTAAAATCAGACAAGTTGGGGATAGATTAAAGATTCATATACATCATATTCACTTTGCCAGACACTGCTAGCCAATTGGCCTATTAAGATCCACTACTTTTCTTCTAGTGACAAGCTTTACCAAGACTACCCCAAATGAATACACATTAGCTCTTTCAATGAAGTTCTCATTGAGGGCACACTTGAGTCCAAGTAATTGCATTAGGTAGACTTACATAAGCAAAAGATGACACAATTAATATATCGTTGGAGAGAAAAGAAATGAACTCAACCATCAATGATGAGACGAGCGCTTCTGTTAATTCATAGAACATTCCCACATGATCTCCCCCTCACGCTTCCCTCGCGGAGAAGAGTTTAGTGTCTGAAAGAGAGTTTTTTAGTGATTGCTTGCCTAGTTTCATCCAATAGAGTACCATTGTGGTAATTATACTCATTGTAGATTCTTCTGCTATGACTTGCAACATCAATCCCAGCAATCGACATGGAATTTGCATCTATGTGCTCGTCCCCTTTTAGGATTCAAAGCACCTTCTCCAGCACGAAAAAGAAAAATGTAAATAATAATGATTCAATGTTTTATTGAAACTAACCACTCAAAGAGTCTCTAAAACACCTAATGATTTTTATAAAATTCAAGCATTTGACTCTAGTAGTAGGTCCTCTTGTTCAGTGTTTACCTACAAATGTTTTCTAATTGACATGTGAATCATTCAATTACATTATCAAATGTGACAAGTAAGGTCTTGACTCCTAGATCTTGTCAAATATACATCAATGCAGCATGGAGTATGCAATAAACCTCTTGCTTTGAAAATTGTTCTACTGAGCAGGAGTTGATTAGTTCATGAACTACAAACTCTTTTAATAAGGGGTGCATCTATGGCTTCCAGCGTCAACCTAGTGATCATTATGGAATTCACGTCTACGTGAATGTCTCTTCTGGGATTCAAAGCACTTTCTCTAACACACAAAAGAAAATCGAAAAAATTATTGATTCAATACTAATTTGAAACTAACTAAAAATAAAAAGTCTCCAAAGCACCTAACAATTTCAATAAAATACAAGCATTTGACTTTAGAAGTAGGCATTGCTGTTCAATACATATCTATAAATGTTTCCTAACTAACATGTGATAATCATTTGGCATTAAATTGCTTTATCAAAGTCTTGTGATATGCGAACATTATTGCGATCCATGTCGTTATCATGGTAACTTTAATGAATATGACATATTTTAAAGAGACACCACTTATAAGTCATAAAATAATGTTAAGGGAAGCAACAAAGGATATTATGTTACAAGTGATGTGAAATTCATAAGCATGTTGATAATTAGACACCATTACTGGCGTGCCAGTAGGGTAGGGTAGTTTTGCACCTAAGTCTTGCCAAACTCTGCCCGAGGGATACATCAATCCTTGGAAGGTGATGGTAGCCAACACTTATTATGATCATGATTGCATTATGTATGGGCTCATCCCAGTTTTCATTTTCGAATTCCAAATGAGTAAGAAGATGTTATATTATTCGAGTTTCTTCTATGCATGAACATTAGATTTTCACGCATGCATATGTGTCAACACATTTATTATTTCATTAAAAATTTGAGTACAATAATACCCAATACAATAATAGTCCCATTTTCAAAGCAAACATCTGTAGAGCATAAAAAGTCGCCAAAGGAACGGAACGACCAATAATATCATCCATGTGATAATAGCAACTACGACTAGTTTAAAGAACTAGTTGATTTTGCTAAAGGAGTCGTGTACGAGCGTGAGAGTCATATATGTGGCCACCATGGGGATAATGGCGGCCCACATCATTTAAACTGTCTTGTTAGAGAATCCTTATCACTGTTTTTGCTAAAGCCCAATGATGACAAGTAGGATTATATTTAAGGATGCCACTAAAGTGAGGCTATTAAATACAATGAAAAATGTATAGGCATCGGTAGAGTTGGCCACCTCTTTAGGCGGATGCAGGTCTTAATCAACTAAACTCACTATATGTCAATTTAGAAAAGTTAGTTATTTAATAGAAAAACATGCCTTGTGATACATACATATATAATTTCAAGTCACGCGGGTTAAATCTTTGGTACATGTATTGCAAATCTCTAGTTCAAATCATAACATCTCTTATATAGAAGATCTTCTCTCAATGAAATATTGTACGGACCGGACAAGCTATGCCAGAAGAAGGGCAAACATTAGTCCTGTCCAAGTAGCGATGCCATATGTAACTCCTCTGTAGGATTTTTTACCGCCTGGCGCCAACACCAATAGTGGGATCGTGTCTGTGTGACGGTGAACTATCCTCGGCCTTGAGAGCGTGAATACAATGAGGAATCCTTAAAGCACTTGAGACAAAGATGGATGTGCCAATGGGTGGCTAGGGGGAGAGTGAGCAGAGCAAAAACGAACACAAGAAAATGCACGCAATGATCATTGTTGTGGCCATCTTATCGGCCATGACCATTTTCAAAATGCGATGCATCTAGGGGGCTTTTCTCAGGAGGACTCCCTCCTAATGGCTCTAGGGATAAATTATATAGCTGGCACTTCTCTTTTGGCTAGTAAAAACCCAAGCCACTTCAAATACTTTACACGGTGCCATTCAATCTCCCTTGTGACGTCCCTCTTAGTAATAATGTTCATGGTAAGTGGATTATCCCTCAAATGGCCTTTCTTCGTCAAACTGGCAACTATAATGATGTGGGTTGCAATTCTTTTTGCCACATGGCGCCAACACTAATAGTGGGATTGCGTATGTGACGGCAGAAGAAAGAATTGCAACCCACGTCATCATAGATGCAAGTTTGACGAAGAAAGGCCATTTGAGGGATAATCCACTTACCATGAACGCTATTACTAAGAGGGACGTCATAAGGGAGATCGAATGGCACCGTGTAAAATATTTGAAGTGGCTTGGGTGTTTACTAGTCAACAGAGATGTATCGGCTATGTAATTTATCCCTAGAGCCATCAGGATGGAGTCCTTTTGAGAACCCCCCAGAGGATGCATGGCATTTTGAAAACGGTCATGGCCGTTAAGATGGCCACAACAATGACCGTTCCGTGCATTTTCTCATGGTCATTTTTGCTCTGCTTACTCTCCCCCTTGGCTATCCATTGACACATCCATCTTCATCTTAAGTGCTTTGAGGATACCCTCATTGTCTTCACACTCTCAAGGCCAAGGATAGTTCACCGTCACATACACGATCCCAATATTGGTGTTGGCGCCAGGCGGTAAAAATCCTACGGAGGAGTTACATACGGCATTGCTGCTTGGACAGGAATCATGTTCGCCCTTCTTCTGGCATAGCTTGTCCGGTCCGTATGTACAATATTTGAGGGAAGATATTCTACATAAGAGATGTGATTTGAACTAGGGATTTGCAGTACATGTACCGAAGATTTAACCCTCGTGACTTGAAATTATGTATGTGTATCACCAAGGCATGTTTATCTGTTAAATAACTAACTTTTCTAAATCGACATATAGTGAGTTTAGTTGATTAAGTACTGGTGATGTAGTCCTTATTGCCCTAGCATTCCAAACAGCCTGCATCCGCCTAAAGAGGTGGCTGACTCTACCGATGCTTATACATTTTTCATTGCATTTAATAGCCTTACTTTGGTGGCATCCTTAGATATAATCCTACTTGTCATCATTGGGCTTCAGCAAAACAGGGATGAGGTTTCTCTGACAAGGCAGTTCAAATGATGTGGGCTGCATTATCCTCACGGTGGCCCACATATATGACTCCCACGCTTGTACACGACTCCTTTAGAATAATCAAGTTCTTTAAACTAGTTGCAGTTGCTATTATCACGTGGATGATATTATTGGTTGTTTAGCTCCTTTATTTTTCTATTATACAAATTGTTGTTTTGAAAAAGGGACTATTATTGTATTGGGTATTATTGTACTCAAATTTTTAATGAAATAATAAATATGTGTTGACACATATGCATGCGTGAAAATCTAATGTTCATGCATAGAAACTCGAACAATATAACATTTTCTTAATCATTTGGAATTCGAAAATGAAAACTGGGATGAGTCCATGCATAATGCAATTGTGATTGTAACTATGCTGTTGGCTGCCATCTTAATCATTTGGAATTCAAAAATGAAAACTGGGATGAGTCCATGCAAAATGCAATTATGATTGTAACTATTGGTTGCCATTGCCTTCCAAGGAGCGATGTATCCCCCGAGTGGAGTCTAGCAAGACTTGAGTGTAAAATTATCCCCTCTAGCACACCACTCAGGCATCTAATCATCAACAGGTTTATGAATTTTATATCACTCGTAACACGATATCTTTCATTGCTCGCCTCAGCATTATTTTACTACTAATAAGTGGTGTCTCTTTAAAATATGTCATATTTGCTAGAGTTATCATGATAACAACATGGGTCGCGATAATGTTCGCATATCACAAGTACATAATTTCATAAAGCAATTTAATGCCAAATGATTATCAAGTGTTAGTTAGCAAAGATTTGTAGGTACGCACTGAATAGTAGTGCCTATTTCTAAAGTCAGATACTTGTATTTTATAGAAATTATTAGGTGTTTGGGAGACTTTTTTTTTTTTTTGGTTAGTTTCACATTAAGTATTGAATCAATTTTATTTATTTTTTTGGCTTTTCTTTGTGAGTTGGTGAAAGTGCTTTGAATGTCGAAAGAAACATGCACGTAGACGCAAATTCCATGTTGATTGCTAGGTTGACTTTGAAAGCCATAGCGGAAGGAACTACGACGAGTAGAAATATCATAATGATTCTCTGTTGGATGAAACCAGAGAAATGTTCACTAAAAAACTCTCTCTTAGATATTAAACTCTTATTTGCTGAGGAGAGGGGAGAGAAAGAGACCATAGGTGGATGCTATGTGAATTAGCATAAGTGATCATTTCATCACTGATGATTGAGTTCATTTGTTTCCTCTCTGAGCATATATTCGTTATGTCATCTTTTGCTAATGTAAGTCAAACTAATGCAACTACCTAGGTCTGAAGTATGCCTTTAATGGGCTCACTAAGACAGCTAATGTGCATTCATTTGGGATGGTCTTGGTAAAATAGGTGATCAGAAGAAAAATAGTGGATCTTAATCAGCCCAAGGGCTAGCAGTGTTTGAAAAAGTGAACATGATGAGAATAAATCTTCAATCTATTCTCAACTTGTCTGAATTTCGGTTTTCAGGACCATGCTCCTTTTATATTTAACTGATCTTCTTTGTAGACACGCCTATCATTTGAGTTTGCCATTCATGAGTTGATTGACTCTCGTTCGGGAGCTCAATTTTTAGAGGAAGAGGTTTAATGCATGCTCCAAGGTGCATTACTGTGTATTCGATAGGATCCTAAGTCAAGACCTCGCATATCACAAGTAAAGATGTTGATAAAGTAATTTAATGCCAAATGATAATCACATGTTAGTTAAAAAACATTTGTAGGTACACACTGAATAAAGAGCGCCTACTGCCAAAGTTAGATACTTGAATTATATTGATATTGTTAGGTGTTTTGGAGACTATTTTAGTTTCAAATAAGTATTGAATCAATATATATTGCTTTTTTCATTTGTGTGTTGGAGAAAATGCTTTGAATCTTGGAAGGGGAATTGCATGTAAATGCAAATTCCATGTCGATTGTCAGATTGATATTGGAAGTTATAGCAAAAGGATTAGCGACTAGTAGAATTACCATAATGGTCCTGTATTGGATGAAACCAGACAAGTGTTCACTAAAAAACTCTCCCTTCAGACACTGAACTCTTATTTGCGAAGGAGGGGGAGAGGAGGATATCGTATGTGGATGCTCTTTGAATTAGCGAAAGCGCTCATCTCATCACTGATGATTGAGTTCATTTGTTTCATCTCCGAACATATATTCGTTATGTCATCTTTTGCTGATATAAGTCTACTTAATGCAATTACTTGGATTCGGAGAATGCCTTTGATGGGAAGCTCACTGAAAAGTTGTGTATTTATTTGGGGTGGTCTTGATAGAGCTGGTGACCAAAATAAAAATAGTGGATCTTAATTGGCCCAAGGACCAATAGTGTCTAGCAAAGTGAATGATGTGAACGAATATTCAATCTAACCCCAACTTGTCTGAGTCTCAATTTTCAAGACCATGACTCTTTCTATATTCTACTGATCTTTTTTGTGGACCTGTTGGAAGAGTCTACAATCCATGAACTTATCGACTCCTTGCTTTTGAGAAATCAATATTTAGAGTGTGAGGTTTATTGCATGCTCCATGTTGCATCACTGTGTATTCGACAGGATCCTGAGTCATGACCTCGCATATCACAAGTAAAGACTTTGATAAAGCAATTTAATGCCAAATGATTATCACATGGTAATTAGAAACATTTGTAGGTAAGCATTGAACAGAGTGCCACCGCTAAAGTCATATGCTTGGATTATATTGAAGTTGTTAGGTGTTCAGTAGATTCTTTTTGTAGTTAGATTCAAATAAGTATTGAATCAACATTTTTTTTTACTTTTCTTTTACGTGTTGGAGAAAGCGCTTTTAATCCGGGAATGAAACATGCATGTAGATGCAAATTCCATGTTGATCGTCAAGTTGATGTTGGAAGCCATAGCGGAAGGATCTGCGACGAGTAGAAATACCACAATGGTCCCCTGTTGGATGAAGCTAGGCAAAGGTTCATTAGAAAACTCTCTTTTTATACACTAAACTCTTCTTTGCAAAGGAGGGAAGAGAGGAGGATATCATAAATGGATACTTTATGAATTAGAAAAAGCGCTAATTTAATCACTAATGATTGAGTTCTTTCGTTTCCTCTACAAGCATATATTGGTCAAGTCATCTTTTGCTAATGTAAATTTATTGAATGCAATTACATGGGTCCGTAGGATGCCTTCAATGGTAAGCTCACTAAAAAAGCTTGCGTATTCATTTGGGGTGGTCTTGGTAGATTTGGTAACCTGAACAAAAACAATGGATTTAAGGGATGCACATGATAATCATTTTATTTCTATTCTAGAACTATCTTTTCATTTCAATCTTGTTTTTGGAACAACAATTAGTTTGGCAATGCAACTTCATTTTTCTATTTCTGGAACAAATTTTTAGTCTAGAAATAGATTTGGAACAAAAACAAGATGTAAAAATTCTTCTTTATTTCTAGAATAGAAATGATAAATAAAAACATTTCTCATTACTCGTCTTCGCTACTAATTGGCTGCAAAGCCATCGTTGCCACCTGTTATCCGTCACTGCCAATTGGTACCACCCCTAACCATCGGTTACTGTCGATCTTCAGTTGGTAGTCGCCACCAACGATTGCTACCTATTGCCCGCTACCGACCACTGCCACTGACTACCCCTCTTCCATACCGTTCGCTATTGCTAAGGTGGGAGAAATTTTGTATTATTATTAAATGAAGTTCTATTTCAAGTGGGAGAAATTTTGTATTGTTATTAAACGAAGTTCTATTTCGAGAATATAAATTTTATTATACGATGAGTTTCTATGTCTGTTCTAGAAATCTATCACTAGAAAACTCTCTATGGACATTAAAGTCTTCTTTGCGTAGGAGGGGAGAGAGGAGGAGATCATATATGGATGCTCTATGAATTAGCAAAAGTGCTCATTTTATCACTGATGATTAAGTTCATTTATTTCCTATCCGAGCATATGTTTGTTATGTCATCTTTTGCTGATGCAAGTCAATCTAATGCAATGCTTGTGAAGCTCACTGAAAAAGCCAATGTGTATTCATTTAGGGAGGTCTTGGTAGAGTTGGTGACTGGAAGAAAAATAGTGGATGTTAATTGGCCAAGGGCCAGCAGTACCTAGCAAAGTGAATATGATGTAAATAAATCTTCAATCTATATCCCCAACTTATCTAGGTTTCAATTTTTAGGACCATGACTCTTTCTAATTCTACTAATCTTCTTTGTAGACACGCCCGTTGTTAGAAGAGTTTGCAATTCATGAGCTGATTGACTCTTGTTAGAAAAATCAATTTTTAAAGGTAGAAGTTTATTGCACAATCCACATTGGATCGCTCTTTATTCGACAAGATCTTAAATTAAGACCTCGCATATCACAAGTAAAGACTTTAGTAAGGAAATTCAATGCCAAATGATTATTACAGGTTAGTTTGGAAACATTTGTAGGTATGCGAGTTTAGTGAATAGGTGGCGTTTAACTTGAACTCCACTAGCGAGCATCAATATCACGCTAAATGACGCCACAAAAGTAATGGTGTCACACGTTGTGAGAAATTTATAATGGGTATGAGAGTTTTCTGCCAATCCTCTAGCTGGATCCATCCCGGCTTGGAGGACAATAGTGATGAGAAGTACCACCACTGCCATTATAGCATTTTCCCTATGGTTATCTCGTTGTAGTCGGAAGCCATTTGCGACGTCCGTGATGAATTGAGGACTTTTCTTTGCAATGGGTGAAATAGGGAAGGTTGAAGTTCAGGCGAAATGGCTTTTCTTTGTAATGGCTTTGTTAAGAAGCTTCTTGTTTTTTGTTATAGGATTCTAGAATTTTTAGATTGTTGAGAAGTTTCTTGTTTTGTTTGCCGATGATCTTTGAGGTCGTGCACAACAGCGAAGAGGAAAAAGCACCTATTTTCAAGAAAACTGCGTGTCCTGCAGGCCTTGTCTTGACTTTAGAGTGTGCCTTCATTGGGAAGCTCGCTGAAAAAATTAATGTGTATTTATATGGGGTGATCTTGGTAGAGATGGTGACCAAAAGAAAAATGGTGGATTTTAATCGGCCCCAAGGCCAATAGTGTCTGGCAAAGAGAATATGATGTAAATCAATCTTCAATCTATCCCCAACCTATTTGAGTTTCGATTTTCAGATGACTATTTTTATATTCTACCGATCTTCTCTGTAGACACACCCCTTGTTGGAAGAGTTTGCAATTCATGACTGATCAACTTACTTGGAATATCAATTTTAGAGCAAGAGTTTTATTGCATGTTTCATGCTGCATCACCGTGAATTCGACAGGATCTTGAGTCAAGACCTCATATGTCACAAGTAAAGACTTTGATAAAATGATTATCACATGTTAGTTAGGAAATATTTGTAGGTACACACTGAATAAGAGTGCCTACTGCTAAAGTCAAATGCTTGAATTTTATTGGAATCGTTAAGTGTTTTGGAGATTTTTTGAGTGGTTAGTTTCAAACAAATATTGAATCAATATTTTTTTTCGGCGTTCTTTGCTTTGAATCCCAGAAAAAGGACAAGCACATAGATGAGAATTCCATGTTGATTACTAGGTTTGATGTTGGAAGCCATAGCATAAGAATTTGGGACGAGTAGACATATTATAACGATCCTATGTTGGATGAAACTAGGCAAGTGATCATTAGAATACTGACTCCTCTTTGTGGGGGAGGGGTGAAGGGGAGATCATATGCGGATGCTCTATGAATTAGCAAAGGCGCTCATTTCATCACTGATGATTGAGTTCATTTGTTTCATCTCCAAGCATATATTAGTTATGACATCTTTTGCTGATATAAGTCTACCCAATGCAACTACCTAGATCTAGAGTATGCCTTCAATAGGAAGTTCACTAAAATATCTTTTGTGTATTCATTTGGGGTGGTTTTCGTAAAATTGATGACTAGAAGAAAAACAATGGATCTTAATCGGCCCAAGGGCTAGCAATGTCTGGCAAAGTGAATATGATGTGAATGAATCTTCAATCTATCCCCAACTTATCTAAGTTTTGACTTTCAGGGATATGAATTTTTTTATATTCTACTAATCTTCTCGCCCCATGTCAGATGAGTCTGCAATTCATGAACTGATCGACTCTCTCTTGAAGAATCAATTTTCAGAGCGAGAGGTTTATTGCATGCTCCATGCTATAGTTAAAAGAGTTTGCAATTCATGACTTGATTGACTCTCGCTTGGGAGATCAATTTTCAAAGTGTGAAGTTTATTGCATGCTCCATGCTGCATCACTATTTATTAGAAAGGATCTTGAGGCAAGACCTCACATATTTCAAGTAAAGACTTTGACAAAGCAATTTAATGCCAAATGATTATCACGTGTTAGTTTGGAAACATTTGTAGGCACGCATTGAACTGGAGTGCCTACTACTAAAGCCATATATACTTGAATTATATTGAAATTTTTAGGTTTTGTGGAAATTTTTTTAAGGTTGGTTTCAAATAAGTATTGAATCAATATTTTTTCACATTTCTTTTCGCGTTGGAGAAAGTGCTTTGAATTTTGGAATGAGATATGCACATAGACACAAATTTTATGCCAACCGCTAGGTTATTGTTGGAAGCCATTGCGAAATGATATGTGATGAGTAGAATTGCCATAATGATCCTCTGTTGGATGAAACTGGGCAAGTGTTCATTATAAAATTATCTTTTTAGACACTAATGATGTAAATCTAGTTAATGCAACTGCCTGGGTCCGGAGTATGACTTAAATGGGAAGCTCACTAAAAAAGCTTATGTATATTCATTTGGGGAGATCTTGGTAGAGCTAGTGACCAGAAGAAAAGCAATGGATCTTAATCCCAATGCAGTGTAAGTCTACTTAATGCAACTACTTGTATCTAGGTAGCACTTTTTTTTGTGATTTTCCCTTAAGTTGATTTGCGGTGTTTCAAATAAATCCAAAACTTTTTGAAGATTTGCTAATTCAATTTGTGCAACTAATTTTGGCTAGAAATTAATGACATTGATGTCATATGCAACATGGTTGACATTGACTTGGAAAATTTTTAATATTTTTAATCCCGGATTCAACTGAGTCCAAGATGTTATTCTTGGACTCTATAACCCACAATTACGGTAACATTCACATCTAATTCACTCTGTTGGATCGAATGTGAGCCGTTGCTGAAGCTCCTGCCTTCCATTTACGAGATTAAATTGGCAATTTTGGGGGCAAGTCAAAATAGGTGCTTGAATTGGCTAGTTAGGGTTTTCAATAAGGGGTTCTATTTTAATACGGGGATTTAGGGTCTTATTTGGGAGAAACCCACAAAATGATGTCGTTTTATTTGTTCACATGTTGATTAGACCCTTCAGCAATCCACATCGACTCCACATCGGATTTTTGGCCAATTAGATCAAAGTTGGCATTAGAAAGATTGTTTCTCAATAGTTTGGCACTTAAATTATCCAAAAGAAAATTTTAATATTAAAGTGAGCGTTGTATACAACTTTTAACATTTTTAATGTCATTATGCATAATATGATTAATAAACGTCTAATTTGTTTGATATAACTCCTAAATTTAAGTCCAATGTACAATATCATCCGTGATCTTTTAAATATTTAATGTGGTGGTCACAATCTAACCCTTCATGAAAAAGAGAGTTAGTTAGGTTTAGGGGTATTATCAACTTTGGGTCGATGGCCTTCCATTGATTCGGACTCTCCAAATATCATACCTCGCGCAATATTAGGTGTTCAAAATTTTAATCAATTAAGCCTATTGCAAAGGATTCACTACTAGCCTTTTGGGTCAACTTAAAACCAAGTAGATATGGGAAGATATCGTACTTTTTACTCGATCATATATTCTAAACTCGGGATTTGATTACATTAGCTCTAAGACTCATGTCATTTCGGTATCTACTCGATTATGTGCTAATTAATGCCATAGCAGCCTATTAAAAAAAATATAGGGTCCATCCTAATCATTATAGAGTAGGAAAGTAACAACCAAAATATTGAAATGCGCAATTAATTATAATTGTAAAGGAAATCACACACATTCTAATATCGTCTCTAAAAATAAAATAAAATAAAAAACAACACAAAACAAAGAAACCTATTGTAAAGCTCTAAAGGCTTGTTCAATTTTGGGTTTTAATATTTTTAAGGTTTTTCTGATCTTTCTAAATTTTTAATTATTTTCTACAAATTTATAAATTTTAATGATTTTTTTAAATTTTTTAATGATTTTCTAAAATGTCTAATTTTTTTAATTGATTTTCGGATTTTGTAAATTTTTTATTATTTCCTAAATTTTTATTTTTTATCATTTTCTTGAATTTTTAATTTTTAATCATTTATTATTATTATATTGGGAGAACAGGTTCGGACCGGGTTTGCCTGATGCAACCGTTGACCCGACCCCACGCGAGTTGGATTCAAATCGATTCTTTTTATATTCTTATATTTTTTGAGATTTTCTTATTCTCCTTTTTAATTTTTTTTCTTTTTTGTCCTTTTCCCTAATTTGTCTTTTTCAGTTTTCTCCCCCGTCTTCTTTCTCAGTCATCTTCTTCCCCCGAGGAGTTTCTTTCTATGCAACCCATCTTCTTCTTCTTTTCTTTTAGAACCCATATAACTCGAAACCGCCATCCTCCATTCACGCCCATGCTTACGCCGCCACACACTGCCGTCGGGTCACACCACCAACCGCCGGCTATATAAACCGACCGGCGTCCGACACTTCCGGCTGCTCACTCCGGTGACCGCAAAAAAACAACAAGAAGAAAAAAAAATTGAACCGAAGCTAAGGGCGGTAAACTCTAGCATTTTCAAAAATAAAAAATTCACGAACGCACTTAAAATGAAGAGAAATGCTGACTTGAACGGCCTTAAACCATAGAGCTTGCCGGCATGGGAAGGTAGGCTCCGGCAAGGGAGGATCCATGAGCAACTGACTCAGACACGAATTTTTCCACCAAATCGCATGACAACACCATGAAAGCCACAAAAATCATACATTCTTCAACAATATGTGAACAGTCAAGCATTAAACTAAACTTCTAACGTCAATCGGACAATATGGACTCGGTATGTCGTTCAGGCATTTTGTCGAACAGATGTTGTGCAGCCACGAGAATAAACTTTTGATTCAACTTTGGCTTGATTTTCGATCTGAAAAAAAGATGTATATGCTTCGTGATCAGACTATTCAGTAATGTGCTATTTCATCCGAGCTTCCTTGCGATTTCGTCATTCAAATTTTGTAGCTCATTCTCGGTTAAAAATAGTTTATACACAGAACATGCCTGAGAGAGAGTGTTTACATACCTGGCTCGTTTGGTGAAAAGGAGTTGCTGAAATCAGCGGCGATGGAATTCGAAAACTCTAAGGGAGATCAGGGAGATCACCGGACTCTACAATTAATCAAAAGATAAACCAAATATGGGGCCTATGCCTAGAATCGTGCCTTGCTCGACCAGTGCCCTTATGTCACCATGATTTTTTGTCAAATGCCTACCCTAAAGATCAACCCATCAACATAATAAAAATGGGATGATAAAATAACCCATTCAAAATGCATAAGGCATCATCTGACATTTCTCTAAATGCGCGCAGCAGTGACAAGTTACGATAACCTGTCATGAACAAGAACGGCTATATCTAGGGATGAGCACGGTTCCCAGGTAGAACCGGGAACCGGAGAACCGCACCAGAGGGTCCGGTTCAGTTTCCGGTTCTTAAGAGACCGGTTCCGGTTCCCGGTTCCATTTTTTTGGGAATCGCCGGCTCCGGTTCCTATGGGAAAAGAACCGGAACCGGTTAGGACTCCAAAAGCCCCAAATCAAACCTTCAGTTCATTTCATGTAGTTCTCTCAGTCTCTCCCATCGTCCTCTGCCTTTGTCTGTCACCGATGCTGCTCGCCCTCAACGCCACCGCCAGACGTTACTTGCCCTCGACGCCGCCGCCGGACGCTGCTAACCCTTGACGCCGCTGTCGGACGCCGTTGGACGCTAGTCGCCCCGCGCTCGCCTCGCCCTTGCCTCCCTCAACGTTGTGGTACTCCCTCGCCTCGCCTCTCAATCGCTGTCGGACGCTGGTCGTCCCGCGCTCGCCCCACCCTTGATTTCAGATGTGAATGCAACAGAAATAGTGAGAGAGAGAGAGAGAGAGAGAGAGAGAGAGAGAGCTGCAAAACTTTCATGAGAAAAAAACAAACATGGTGGTGGAAGAGAGAGAGAGAGAGAGCTGCAAAACTTTCATGAGAAAAAAACATGGTGGTGGAAGAGACGGTGAAATCTACAGTGGCAGCTGCAACCGCCGATGACCAGAAGAACCCCGTCGCCGCGAACCCTAACCCTAATTCGAAGGGCGCAGCGGCGACCTAGAGCTGGAGGAGGGAGAGATTGCAGGCCAAGAGGACTTGGCCGAGCAATCGACGAAGGAGGAGCCTAAGGCGGACCAGGCGCATCCGCTCAAGCACAGGCGGACTTTCTGGTTCAATAACCTTTCCGGTTCTCTCGAGGGTGCCAGACAGATTTATTTGGAGTGACAATCCTTCGGGTGTCTTCTCACTCGCCTCAACATGGCATGTCCTCAGAAGAAGGAAAGACGGAGTTGATTGGTCTTCCTTTATTTGGAATAAGGCCATCACTCCGAGATACCAATTCAATCTTTGGCTGATTATTAGGAACCGCCTTCCCACCCAAACCTTCCTTATGTCTTATGGGAGAATTGGATAGGAAGTTTGTGCGTTTTGCAAGCTCACGCCGGATTCCATAGACCACCTCTTCTTCAGTTGTCGCATCACAACCACTTTGGCTAACTTTTGGGCGGCCAAGTGTAATCTCCTGTGGAGGAATGAGACTTGGACAGATAATCTATGCTGGGCGATGAGATTCCTCTCTGGTAAGGATTTCTATCACTCCATTGGTCGTTTCTCTTTTGGGGCTTTATGCCATCTCATTTGGAAGTATAGAAACGATATTTTCTTTAGAGACCATCCGATTGTGATTGCGGCTGTCAAGAAGCATCTTCTTAAAGTTGTGAAGGATAAAGCCTTAACTTTCAAAAGCGTGGATGATTGCCCGAGAAATAGGAGGTTACAGAGGAATTGGGGACTTGACCCTTCTATCTTCGTTTCGTCTGTATCGACCTTCTAGGTCTCCTTTATATTGCCTTCGGGAGCCCGCCTTCGTCTCTTCATCTCTACTGGTCAGGCGCACGTCATCAGAGTTGCTTTGTTTCGCCGTTCTCTTGCCTTTGGGCCTTGTTCTTTGGTAGTTTTTGTTGTCCTTAATTGTTGGCGTTTGGCCTTGCGTGGCTTTCCTCTTTTGTCTGGTTATTTGCTTTTTAGGTTGGTAGCTTGGCCCTACGTGGCTTTCTTTGGGCTTCATATTTCGGCCCTTGCTTGCTTTGACCGCTTTGCGGTGTTTTGCGGTTGGCGCCCTCTCACTCGAGTAGACGTGTCTGTCTTCTTGAGTGCAAGTTTTGTGGTGCCTATCCTTACTTGTAATTGGTTAAAGCTCAATATATTATTACCCCTTACCAAAAAAAAAAAAAAACCTTGCCGCAAAATGGAAGCAGATGGCTTCGTGTGCCTCCATGCGCCCGATCTAAACTTTCTCTACCGTCGAAGAATTCTGGAGGTGAAAATTTTTTGCGTTTTTCTCTCGAATTTTGGGAACCCAGTTCTAGAGTCGATTGAATTGTGGTTGGGTTATTCTCTTTTTTGGGTGATTCTTGTTATCATCGTGTTATGGCTGATGGGTTTGATGGTGTTCCAATTTTGTTCTCGCTGAATGCAAAGTTTTATGGTTAGGGAGAATTAGTTGCTCTGCCATTATGGTTATGAGGAGTGTCTGTAGAGAAGGACTGTGGCTGATTTTGAATGCACCAACCTCTGATAGAGAATCCACGTTTCATTGTACAATATATTTGTTCATGTGTCCATCGATGTCTTGTCTTCTTTGTGATCAACATGAACAATGGAAGCGACCTATAGTAAATGCATCTCAAAGGTACTTTTAACTGTCTTAATTCAGCAAGTCATGTTTCAATTTATTATTTGTGCACTTGTCTTAATCTAATTTGTCTCATTCTTTTGGTCCTCTGGTGGTGTTCTAGTGTGAAAGTTTTTCTTTACCAATTGCCTCGTGACAATTCCTTCTACTTAAGTGAACCCCCACGACATGATGGGAGTGGCAAACCTTTAGGGAGTGGAGGTAGCTTTTTATGTCTTTTCCTAGTCATTCTGATTTTTGTCTTTGGAAGTGGATGGAATACTTTATGACAGTGCACATACATTTGAGCAAATGAATATGCTATCCTCTGTTATTTTATCAGTTTATACTTTATGACAGTGCACATACAATGACTTGGTTCTATTGTTGTCTCTAAGGGCCTAATTTCAAATACTGAACTCATAGATGGGCTTTTGACTACTTGTTTTGTTGTGTTGGTCTCATGAGTTTTCTCAGATCTTGAGTGTAATAATCTCATGTCATCAAGAATGAACAGATTTATTGACTCTTAACCACCCAAATTCATTGTTGTACGCTGCAGGATAGGGAAGAAATCCAGGAAATCACTCCAAAGATGGGCATGGACGAAACTGAAACAAGTGGAATTCAGCATTTTGAACTTCTGAGGAATGAGCTGATGGAACTTGAAAAACGAGTTCAGAAAACTACTGAAAAATCAGACATTGAGGAGGTATCTTTTAGAGTGCCTCTCTTTGTGATATAAATTCCTCTGTGCATCTAATGTTGATAAACCCTTTTGGTTGGGTGCATGTATATCTTTGGAGGGGTCAGAGGTTATATTTGTAGGAATTGCGGAGCTCTCAGGGTGCATGTATACCATGTCTATTTCAGGTGCGATTTCCTGTCATTGTTTCATAGATGCTTCCATCCATTTCTAAACAGTGTTTCAACTGATGTTGTGAGGTGTGGAATGTTGATCAATATATCACAGTCTTTCACAATGTCATCATCCAACTTATGAAAGCTTTGATCTGTCTCTTTCCTTCTTCATTATAGTTTAAATCTAAAAATGAAAAAAAAAAAAAAAAACCCTGTTGGAACCTGGAACCGACCCTGGAACCTGTGACAAGGTAGGTTCCAGGTTCTTGGTTTTGATGGGTAGGTTCCAGGTTCCAAAAAATGAGGAACCTGTACCCGAGGGTAGGTTTCAGGTTCCAAACGGAACCGAACCGGAATTGGGAACTGCTCACCCCTAGCTATATCACAGGCAGCTGAAGACTCCTTGTCGACCAGCATTTTTTTCACTCCATCTTCTGGAATTTCTCGCAATACAAGGGTTTTCTTGACTCCCTACGTAACTTGTGAATTTATGTCTGAGGAACCATGCAACATAGGTAACAAATCATAGTGAGCACGCCATTGAACTTGTTGGGATATAATACGCGAAAATGATAGAATCTTGCAAATTACGTCAACATGAAATCATCAGAGAAATAAACGAGAAAAATAAGGACACCAGAAATTTACGTAGTTTGGTCCGAGTATCGGTACCTATATCCATAGGGAGAGCCAGCAGCAAATAATTCACTATAATCGAAGTATCAGAGTTTACAATCACTCATACGCTCAAGTGTTTCCCACACCTAGATTTAACCCCAAACCCAAAGTGTTTATAAATAAACAACTGGGTATAAACTCATGGCACAAAATTACCGCGCGTTCAAGCTCAAAACAGAAACGCTCTATGTACGCCGAAAAACAAGAACAGCTTCTTTCTTTACTTTCACGTACGTATCTTCGCTTCAGCAAGCCGCGCTCCTTACGGCTTCTCTCTGTGTGCGGCTTCGTTGATCGTTGAATGTGCAGCTACTTAGGGTTTTTTTTGCAATCCAACGCGCACATGAAAAGAACGATTCTGTTTTTATATTTATGTGCCCAGGTCAAGGGCCCACCACGTCAAGGGCCCACTCCGTTTTGCTTCTTACGGCATTCCATTTTAAGGATCAAGGACTGTGCTACCATTGTGAAATGTCTTGTTATGATAAACTGTTCCATGTCTCCCATCAACTTGGGTATCTCACCATCCCAAGCAAGGTATGTGTCTTGATTCAACATAACAATTTGCTTTGGCTTATCCTGGACATTACCAATAGAACGGCATCAGCTCCCAAGAAGATTTTACTTGGGTAGCCAATCCCACCATCAGACGTTTTTCATATGAAGTTCATTTCATCTCTTGATTCCTAGCACAAACTTAATTATACACTCCCATCATCTGGTTATATCAGTCATATCAATGCCTCATGTTTCTCTCATATTACAAAGTTCATTTCCTTCCCTTCATAGATTGAGGAAAAGTCAGATCATGACATTCTTCCCACGTGATTTTTCAAAATGCCCTCGTTGGGAGCTGTTCTCCATATCCTCGACTTCTCCGAACCATCACTACATCTACCGAGGGCTCACATGAGTGGCTTATGCTTGCCAACAAAAATGTATAACTCATTGCTGTATCCTTTGTCCCACATGATCACTGCCTTTCCCTAAGCTTCACATGAATGGCCTATGCTCGCCTAACAAGTACCCGTCTTCCGTCTTTCCTGTGAGCCATTACTCAACACCGATGAAGGGTTTGATCTCTATGGAAATATGGTAACAAACGGTATTCACACATACAATTTAGAAACCTAATTCTGATACCATTTGTCACAACATGAGCCGATAGGCCTCAATCATGGGACTGTGCAGCACTTGGTGAGCCAATTAACCCAGCTAGCCTTTCTTTCTAAGGATTGTTACGATGGCTTGTATTGTGAAACGCCTCATTGTAACCAATCCTTCTATATCTCTGGTCAATATGGCATTTCATCATCCCGAGCAGAGCACCATCTTATTTCAACATAACAAGAGGTTTTTTAGCAGTATGATTAACAAGTGTTGGGATACTCAATAACAATACCTGTTTCAAAATTGTGGTGGCAAATAACAATTGATATTACAAAGCATGAGAGTGTTATTGTAAATAAAGAAAGCCTAAAATGCATTCAAGTTCAGTGCACCTGAGTATTTGGAAAAAAATGGTTTTGGTTCCCCCCAAAAAAAAAAAATTCAAAAAGAGGATGAGTTATATTGAATTGATGAAGATTGTGAAAGAGTACTCTATTGATTTTGGAACAGAAAATAAATAGCATGAAATTTAAAGAAAATTTATGAAGGTATTAAAGATAAATAGACATTCTGTCATTGATTGCATGAGTAATCGTTCCAAAGATTACAATGTAGGTTTTCATATCCTACTAACAATTGTTATTGCATAGGTCGTGGATTTTGAATCCAGAATTAGCTTCCTCATCTGATCGGCAGTAAGAAGAAGTTTCAAATACTAGATACAATTTTCTTTTATCTAGTAATGATAATATACTAAAAGTTACAAATCCCAAGAATATTGACATCACCACCTAGCAATTATTTGTATGTGCGGACCTTCTGTCTGTCTTCAATTGACGTGGCACCAGCCTTTTGTTCTATCTATATATTGCATTGCCTCAACATTTGACCAAAATCTAAGGTGGCTTGCTGTCAATGATTTCGTCAATCAACCTTTCGTCAGTCTTAGTGAAGGCTTGCGTCAATAACCCTTGCACTTTGATTTGCCAATCTCCTTCATTGTCAACTTAATTGTCAACAAGCTTACAGGCTGTTGACTATCTTATTTCGTGATGATTTCTTTTCTGACTAAATCTCGTTCTCGTTGACAGAGCCCTCTACTCATTGATTATTAAGAGTTGGTCATCTTTTGGTGTCAACAAGTTGAAAGCAACTATTTTTGGTATATACTTGTCATGATTCACACATACACTCTCGGCCTATTACTAAAGAGATTTTTTTTTAAAAAAGGAAAGAAATAAATCTGTGAGATACTCGTTCATCCTGAGGGTGGACTTTGCCTGAGTGCACCATACTTTGTAGTTGACCCAGCGAGTCGGCAACTAAGATGAAAGTATAAGAATTGGGTTTTCAAGTAAACATGTGGTAAATATGAATTGGAAATGTGAAAGTTAAAGTCAAGAATAGTTTCCATATGAAAGGGAAACACATTTCTTTATTTCGTTTACGAGGAATCAGTCACAAAATTATTCCAGACCTGAAATAACTTATTGTTTTCTAGTATAAGAACAACCCAATATAACTTCAACAGAGACAGATAATCATAGCATGAACTAAATTGAAAAGGAAAATAGAAAGAAAGAAAAGAAAAGAAAAGAAAAACTTCAGTAACATAACAAGCATTGAAGCATTGGCACTGCCTCTTCCGTAGCTTATCGGGGCCAATCAGCCGTGCCACTTCCAGGGGCGGGGAAGTGACACGACGGAGAACCGCATCTTCCCCGTGGAGCAGTGGAAGCCGCCGCTCTCCCCGCATGCAAAGAAGTAAAACTTCCACTTCTGGCTCAATATGAACTCGAAGCCGTCTCCCGCCCCGTCCGACACGTTGGCCACCATGGTTGCCCTCTTGAGGTCACACCTCATGTAGCTCCAGAAGCTTGGGAACATGTAGACGCTGTGCGGATGCGTGTTACTGTCGCTTGGTGGGTCGAACTTGAACACTGCAAGTACCGGAATCAATGTTGTTTAAAATAGTATATCACAATGAATGATCCAGAAACACCTGTTGAGCATGCTTGACAAAGAAGTAATTGTTTTTCAAAGTATTGATCGTGCATACACTAGGATAGCTAGCTGCAATTTTTCCTTCCTTATCTGGTCGCTTAAATAGTGCCACGGATCACTTTTCTACAAAACCCACAATGCTACTTAGACTACTCATTTTTTGTTTGGGGAGGGTTAATAAGGCGATTCTGCTTCTTAATTATCTTCGGAAAGCATTTAATTTAGAAGTAATTTTCTTCGAAAAACATTAGCACTCTACTTCTACTTCTTATGCATATGATTGCATTATGTAAAAGTCCCATCATGACTGAATGTCTAGACAAAAACGTTGTGCGAGGACGAACTCGTATCAATTCTAATACCATCATCGATCAATCTCCCATATCAACTGTTAAAATGAAAATTAAGAACAAACTTACGCAAACAAAAATTGGGGCATGATAGATACTGAATCCAGGTATAAATAGTGGTAAGTAGCTTCTTACCAAGAGTGTCGTTGACGTAAAAGGGGCCGTTCTTGTTAGCCCAGGTGCTGTAATCGAATCCGAAATGCCATTTTTCGGACCCTCCAACGACAACCTTCTTCGGAGGGACCTCGGTGGGACCATTGTCTTGCTTCGGAGGCCAAGCGTAGCCATTGTTGTTGTTCCACCCTGGATAGGCCAGTGAAGCTCCCATCATCACTGAAGCCATCACGACAAGCACCATCGCTCTTCCAAATTTCATCGCCATCGTTTGGAGGGTGATTAAGGAACTAGACAAGTACAAATCTTCAGATATTGGGGAACTGGTTGGTGCTTTCGGAGAATGTCTGATGGGCTTTATATAGGAGTAATAACTTAGTGGAATTTTTATGTTTGAGCTTTAAAATGAAAAATGGTAGTGGAAGACGGCCAAATGGACCTTTTTTTATTCTTTAATAGATTGGGTTGGTGTGAGACGGAGATAATGTGTTTTCACTGTTAAGAGTCAACTCCTTCCTTTCTTGTGTTTGAGCGGGTCTCTCCAAGAAAGATCCGCGTACAGCAATGTAACATGAAGTGAATATGTCACCAGTACTTATTTTATCGTATCACAAACCGTATCATGGGTACGAATACATGCTTCCTTGGAGAAAGTGGGCGACGAGTAAGAAGGCGTCGACGAACTATACGGACAGCCAAACAGATCCATATTGCCCGCGGCAAGCAACATGGGAATTCTGCCCTGCCTACAGGCGGCTTGGGAATTTGATACTGCGGTTCTATGAGTCGAGCAGTCTTTTAAATTTGGTGTTCCACGCTGTGTATACTTCCTTGTCTCTGTCTCTTAACTATAAGTTTTGTCTCACCTATTCGCTAGACTGTATATCTAGTTAACAGGAAAATTGTCCAAAAAGTTCTATTGCACTTTTGCTAACCTTTTAATTTTGCCAATTTAGTCCTAAATTTTTTCACTTATTATCAATTGAATCCATCCGGCCAATTTTGGCTGAAAATAACTTACGTGAATGCCGATGGTGCCACGTAGGACCACCGACGCTAACCTGAACAATTTTAATAATATTTTAGTGTTTTTTGAATTTTTATTATTTTTCTGAATTTTTTTCTTTCTTCTTTTCCTATTGCCGGTGGCTGCCCTAGCCTAGAGGGCTGGCCTCAGCAAAGCCAAGCAAGACCGACCTTCGCCCAGACTAGGTGAGGCCGGCCCTCTAGGCTAGGGTGGCCTCGCCAGGCGTCGGTTGGGCGAGATTGCTTTGGCCTTGGTGAGGGCTGGCCTTGCCAAATTTGGCAAGGGGGAGCCCTCATTGGGGCTCACCTAGGTGAGTGTTAGCCTTGCCCAAACCAGATCTAGCGAGGCCACCTTGGTTTGGGTGAGGCAAGGCCTCGCCAAATCTAGCCTAGGTGAGGGTGAGCCCCGGTGGGTGAGGCCGACCCTCGCCGGGTCTCACCCTCACCTCGTCGAGCCTCGCATTTGGCAGGTGAGGCTGGTTGCCCGATCATGGTTGGTGGTTGGTCATCGCCTATGGTCGGTGGCTGGTCATCACCTGTGACTGGTAGCTGGCCATCGGCAATAGGGAAAGAAGAAAGAAAAAAAATAAAAATAAAAATATTAAAATATTATTAAAATTTGTCTATGTCAACGCTAGTAGTCTTATATGGCACTGCCGGTGTCCACATTAACGATTTCCTATCAAAATTGACTAAATAGACTCAATTGGCAAGAAGTGAAAATGTTTATAACTGAATTATCATAATTAAAAGGTTTAGAACTTTTAGGGAGCTAATTCAACCAGTTTTAAGGTGTTGCAACTTTAAATACTTAAATTACCAAATACACTTGTTACAATACTTCATAGCATAGCAACAAGGCGACATAGCTATAGTTACAACACATCACTGCTATACCATTTAGACACTCTGTGAATTATTTACTTGACATAGGTTTGATAACCATACTACTAAATGAAAACATCACATATTTTGGTCAGCCACCAAATTCGGATTGGTATCTTATTTAGTCTATAAGGTTAGTGGAGTTCTTCATAGGTGGGAGTCTCTTCTAATCCTAATAAACAAATATCCTCACATAAGGAGTGTAACTGAATGTTGAGGATGAAGAAAAGTCTCATTGAGCCAGTGATATAGAGGGCCGCTAAGGAGAAACACTTGAACTTTGGATCATCGTTATTCCGCATTAAGAATGATGGATTCCAAAATAGATGCACACTCGATTATATGTGTTTTTTATTTGACTTATGGAGATCTTGGGTACCGTTTTTGTGGCTTACAAGACATAGGAATGCAATGGTAACCACCTTGTGACCACCTCAAACGGCGATCCAACCTTACCTTACCTCTGATCTGGGGGAGAGAGAGAGAGAGAGAGAGAGAGAGAGAGAGAGAGAGAGTTGCTGCTACTGGTGCGGTAAGTGTCACAGTTGGTCGTGCTCGAATAGACAAGCAAAGCAAAAGAAAAGGGAAAAAAGGCAGAAATGGGAATGGTGAAAAAGAATAAATCAACCACTGACGGCTACCTGAGTTTGATTTCTTATCTTCTTGAGAGATTGGGGTGGAGATACATGAGTAAGGAAGCAAGATTTCACAATCTACCGACAGTACATAATACTCATAGTGGCTTGCAAAATATATATAGAATATGATTAGACAAAAAAGAAGAAGAATAAATCCAAACCTTTCAACATTCCTAGTAAGTGATGTGCAATTATTTTCTAAATTTTGAGGATCTCAATCCATAGAAAATGGTTCTCCTCGTTGTGCGTTCAAACAAAGAAGCAGGAACGACTAAGTTGGGCTACCAAGTACTGCGCCCACCATTTGAAATTCCACGACCCAAAATAAGCCAAACTGGTGTCGGTCTCGGACAGAAGTTTCTAATCAAGATCAAGTCAACAAAAACCGAATGAAGATCACGACAACATGTAAGAAAAGTATAGTCTCGTGGGTCGTAGCAAAGGAAAACAAAATCAGGCGATGCATTCACTAAAAGCTGGCCTTTTGCCAATTAAACACCCTCATCATCACCACTTGACCGAATCAATCGGGCCCGTTTTGACTTGGTCCATGTGGAAGGAAATTTCTTGGAAAAGAACCCTCAACGACATCCGAAGAAATTGTCATATCAATTATATAATTTATTGTATGCATGCCAAATTAATTCTAAACTTTTCTATAATTGCACGACTTACAAAAGATTAGACACTATTAATGTAAAAATAACATAAATAAACGTTGACTAGAATCGAACATTGGTAAAAGCGTAAGGGCATTGGATTTAGGATTGAGATCTTAATTAACATTAGATATCCCGATATTACCAAACGTAAATTCATCGCTCTAAATTCATAGTTTATGCCCTTGAACTAAATTGTGTATTTTCTTAAACTGGAAAATTACGTTTTAGGTTAGAATGGGTTTTAGGAAAAGATGAGACTAATCCCTCCGCGTGCTCCAGACATGGAACTTCAGAGAGTCAAACCACAATGATAATACGTTCTTAAAGTAAGAATAATTCCCTGCAGACTACTTCATTATTTTGACAGTGTTGATCCAAAGTTGACCGAAGCAAAGAAAAAAAGCCATTTTAATGCAAGAATTCAAATAATGAACTTATTGTTGTTTTACCTGTAATAGCATTGACAGAAGTGTGGAAACTGGAAAGCGAGGCGTCGCCTATATAGAAGTGTAGTTGTATTACGTTTGGGTGATGGGATTCTGACGATCAAGTGAGAAGCTCTCTTCATCCGTCCGCTTTATTTTGATTTTTTCTTTTTAAATTAAGAATTTATCGAACTCGTTAAACGAGTACTATGAGAAATTTTATGAATCTAGTAAAATTAAGAGGAAAACCTAAAAAGTAAAACAGTGTATTTAGCGGTTTTTTTAGGAAACCCGCGTGAGCTTTGAGAGTGTTAAACACATTTCCCCCCGAACTTGCAACTATTATATACGAACCCGTTGGACTTTTATTTTGTCACAACCGTTAATCTCCATTTTTTTTGTTGGCATGTGCAATACACATCACTGTTATTTACTGTATAAAAAAAGTAGAAAATGAGAAAAAAAAATAGATTAACTAAAATACTAATAATAGAAAAATAAGTAGCAATAAATTGCCAGCCAATAATTTTTAAAAATTTGATAAATACTGACGCTTTAATAAACCATATTAGCATTTAAAAAAAAAAGAATAAACACACACTAAGTAAAAAGGGAAAATTCCACAATAATAAAAAGGTCAAATGACAATAAATTAGTTACACCTTATGCACATTTAAAGGGTTAATTAACTTAACAATGCTTGATTGATAAAAATATTTAAAGGAATTTAAAGTAACTGATGTCCTCAACTCACATAAGGAACTAATTGACCAAAATTAAGGTGATATTTTATACATTTCTATCTATCAATTATTTTTTATATTTAATTAATTATTTAAGTGCATAATAAGTGTCCATTTTTTGTCATTTGATCTTATTGTTATTAATGCCTTTTTTCCTTTTTCCTTAGGTGTCTTTCTTTTCTTTTAAATATCTTTTCAGTTCTATTAATATACCAATAATTAGATTTTTTTTAACATTATTATTGATATTTTTTGTAAAGAGAGATTACCGTCAGAAAATGAGATAAATATATAGGTTTATCCCTTAACAATCATGTGCACTGTACACTCTAAACTAAATATTTAACGGAGGATTAACAGCTGTTACAAAATCAAAGTCCGAGGGGTAATATGTAATAGTTGTAGGGGCAAACGTGTACTATCCTCAAAGTTCGAGGTAGTTTAGCGAAATTACCTCTTATATTTATTTGGTTTTGGTTACTCAGATCTACGTCTAGATAGAACAACAATGATCAATTGGGAACTTTACCGATAACTACATCATTCATTAGCTTGAAATAGTTGGTCTTTTGCCTTTAATTTTAGGCAACTGCTGCATTATCTTCATGAAATCCAAAAGTGATTAGAGGTTCAATAAAGAAAAGGTTAGACATCATTTGTGTAAAAAAACGAAAAATAACGACTAATATCAAACATTTCTCAAAGCTTGAAGGCATCGAATTTAGGATTAATTTCTTAGTTTAGAATGGTAATTTACAGGTTACATTTAACTTATTCAATGAGTTATATATCAACAACCCAACTGAATGCCTAGATTAGCCTTCATCACCCAAACTACTTCGATTTAAGCAAACATAAATTCATCGCTCTTAAGTTCATAGTTCCCTTTCATCCCTATTAATATAATCCTATATCTAAGAAAATGATAAATGAGTGTCCTAACTTTCGTATGACACTCAATGAAGTGTTGTAACATTTTTTTTATCACCTGAGAACCATAACTTTGTACCGTCTTCATTTGATTGGCACGTGTGGTGAATATTTTTTAAAAACTATGAGTGATCAATGAATTGTTACATCACTTAAATGAACATTTTTCAGAATCATGTCACTCAAGTGATCATAAAAAAGTTACAACATTCATGTGAACAGCGTATGATAGTTATGACATTTGGGGTATCCTTATTCCATTTGTTTTCTTAAGAATAAAATTAGGTCCGAATCTTGGAATTTCACAGAGTGGACCACTATCTGTATATATTCTTAAAAGAAAGAATTCCCTGGAAAAGTGCTTTCTCATTTTGAGATTGTTGATCGAAAGTTGACCAAAGAAAAAAGAAAAGAAAAGAAATTTCAACTCAAACGTTCAAGTAAGAAACCTATTGTTGTTTTAATTGTCATAACATTGGCCATGTGTGAAAGCAAGACGTTTCGTAATTACAAGTCTACTTGTATTACGTTGGGTTGATGGGATTCTGACTATTAAGGAAGAAGCTGTATTCGAATCCGCTTTATTTTGAATTTTGATAAAAGAAAATATTTATGGGACTGGTTGAACGAGTACTATGTGAAATTTCCCGCATTGAGTAAATATAAGAGAAAAACTAAAAAATTTAAACCATGTGTTTAGGGAAATTTTACTAAACCCTCCTCAACTTGAAGGTGGTACACGTTTGCCCCCGAACTTCCAATTGTTATATAATTTCCCCTTGAACTTTCATCTTCTGTTAGCATGTGCAATGCATGTGACTTATAAGGAGTTAAAGTAGATGCATGTGACTTAAGGAGAAAAGTATATTTTTATCTCAATCTTATCCTAAGGGAATCTCTTTCTTAAATTTTGACCAAAAAATTTGTTAAAATTTGATCAATATAACCGTGTTAACAGAACCAAGTAAGCTATATTAAGAAAATGAATAAATACAAATTAGATTAAAAAGGAAAAATGCCTCAAGAGTAGAAAGGTCAAATGGAAAATTAGTTACTCATTAAATGTATTTCAAAAGTTAATTAATGTTAAAAGTTATTCGATTAATAAAAACATTAAAAAATTATAAAAGTAAATAATGTTCTCAACTCATTAAAAAATTATTAACTGAAATTAAGATGATAATTATTATTTTTCAATTAACTAACCATTTAAAATGCATAATGAGTGTGTAATCTTTGGTATTTGATCATTTTTATTACTGGGACATTTTTCCTTTTCCCTTAATTGCGTTTCTCTTATCTAAAATATGCCACAAATTTCTAATCTTTTTTAGTATTATTAATGATATCTATTTTTATGATATGAATATTTTAGTTAATTAAATATCCATTTTGTTAGTTTTTAAATCTTCACAAATATCAAGGGAAGATAGAGATCTCCTTTTAAAATTGAGATAAAGTACATAATTACACTGGAGACGTGTAGCATGCTAACAGAAAATACAGTAGATGGTTAATTTTCATGGATAATGTATAATAATTAAAATTTTATGAGCAAAAGTGTACTACTTCCAAAATTTAGGTGAAGTCTTGAGTAATTTCCCCATGTATCAATTTCGTTTGGGTCACTTAGATCTCCGTCTAGATAGAATGACAGTTAGGAACTTTAAAGGTAACTAAATTATCCATTAGCTCAAATAGTTGGAATTTTCACTTTAATCTTGGGCAAGTGCTACATTTTCTTGGGCTCTTTCATAAAAATTCACAAGCGGGGTCGTCTCCACTGTTCATTTTCAAGGAAGCAATAAACACTGTTGGATATTATTCATTTTGAGTAAGATTTATTACAAAGTGCAAAGTTACTAGAAGTTAATTATATGGAAATAATATCCAGTGTTGGGAAATTATTAAACATTAGGAACTTCACTGGTAACTGCAAATTACATCTTAAAACTAAAAAGTTCAGTAACTACTTGCCAAATTTACTAATCATTAAAGAGAGAATACATATTCATGTGAGAAATTTGCTTCTTATCATATAGTCCAATTTACTTAGGATATTCATAGGTTATTAACTAACTTCGGATAAATTTACACTACTATAAAGTTAGTAACTTACTGAAAAGTCTAGAAAATTAATAATTTCTCAAAGGAGCAAACTTAATTTTGTATTCGTAAAAGTCTAGAAATTTTATTCTTATTATTATTATCTTGATCATACCATCTTTTCTCATTTTTCTCTAATTATTCTATGCATTTTAATTAAATCTTATGTACTTGAGTTAAAAAGGGGTGATTTGACTAAAGATCCAAGAACAAATACAATTTCACTCTTGAAAAATCACATGTTAATAACGTGCAAATTAAGAAATAGACAGAGAATTGACCATTGAAACAAATGAAATTTCATGAGGGGTTTTTATGTAAAGGTCTAAAGTGTTTTGTAAAGAGTGCCATTTTAAAAGTTCATGGAGTTCTGTGTAATTTCTCCATTTTAAAAGTTCATAAAGTTTTGTGTAATTTCTCTCCTTAAATTTATTACGTGTATTCCAGTTTAGTAGTCTACTGACAAGTTTATAAACATCTATTGACGTTATTAATTATTGTAAGATTGCACCGAGATTACTTTTAAGTTTTAACTATGGGAATTTAAAGTGAATTTAGATAAAGCATAGATAACTTGTAGAAGAGAACTTAGTTTCCAGATTGAATTACCAAAATAAAAAATAAAATAAAAAATACTTCTCATAGTGAATGAAAAATAATTTTTAATGAAAATTAATTGACCACATGTGCAATTAAATTTGGTTAATAACTTTTTTATTTACTTGTAATGATACGTTATTAGTAGACTTTTTCCACGCTTCTTTTGACTATAAACATCCATTATAAGGTAATTGACTAAGATACCATGGTCATATCACATGCTTGTGAATGACATTTTTCAAGGGTGGGTGAAGTTTTTCAAGGCTCCATGTTGGAGATCGTATACCCTTAATTTTGAATTTTTATTTATTTATGAATTTACTCAAATGGGTTTTGTGGCCTAGCTAACATGGTTGCTCGAAAGGAATTTGCAGGTAAAATCTTGCGGAAGCAAGTACCATGATATTTGGTGGCAAAATCAATCCATTTTCGTCATGATAATAAGCATTCTGGCCAAATAGAAAGGCCTTTGTCAAATTCAAGAGATGACTCGAGAAATACGAAATGAGAAAGGTAAAAGTGAAGACAAACTTCATACTTCATTGGAAAAGTATATTAACCTTACTGAGAAGACAAAAAAAAAGGAAAAAAAAAATAGAGATGCAGCAAAAATTAAAAGCTTGAGTATTCGGACAAATCTTGTGCCCAAAAACATCTTGCAATATCTTATTGGTAGGAAGCTTATTAAACACAATTTACCTAGCCGTTTGAGCCGCAACAGTAACCTAGCAACATCTCCTCGTGATACGCATCCCAATCAATCAATCAATCCATAGATTGACTCGAGTTTTGGAGAGGGATTGGCTTCCCTCGCCCCATGGTAAAGCCCCTTGTGCCGTCCGGCATTCTCGGGCCCTTTAGCACCTGCTTTGCCATAGTTTCGGACTGGACGACGATCGTGTTGCCCGCCTGCGGTGAAGGAGCCAGAACTCCGTGCCCACTGTAGGTTTGTGCACGTCCTCGCAACTTTCCACGGCCCCTACCCCATCCCTTCTTCAAGCCCGCTGCATATTCTTCCGCCTAAGACGATGCGTCATGCATAAAAAGTATCAAGAGATCAAAATCTTAATCAAAGGCGACACATTTTAAAAAGATAGGCATGGGGAACATTTCCTTTGTTGGAAATTGCTAACAGTTAGGGGCCAATGGCAGAAAAATTTGTAACTAAGATACTGATAATTTGTTCAAGGGTTATCAGCTGATTTCAGAAGGAAGATAGCAATACGTACATTAGCCTCAAGACAGAGTTCTGAATTGCTTGGGTGCAAATCATCTGTAGGATCAGAAAGTAGTCCCTCCTCCTCGTCTAGTATAGTATCGAAATCAAACCTTCTATTCTTCAAGACAGATTTCGGCTGCACAATCACGTACGGTATTTAAGACTTTTGGCAACGAATCATACAGGGTGTATTATATTTGTTATTGTACTATTGCAGAGGAGATACCGTGCGCCGAAGAAGTAATCTGACTCGAAGTCCTTTCCTCCAGTCCCTTTCGTCGTTTAACTTCTCAACCTGAGTAAGTATAATCATCGCTACTGTAACATCTGATTAAGAAATTAAAAGGATATAAATTGCATTCACAAGCATGTTACGACATACCGCCATTTCTGCAGTCTCAGTGTTGTCGTATTCTATCAGCGCGTGAAGCTGTGAATAAACGGACACCCAATTACAAAGATGAGGTTAATTATCTAGAAGTAAAAGCCATTGGTCGAGCTCATTCCATGTACCTTGTTACGAATAAAGATGTCGCCTATGGGGCGGGAAGAATTCGATTCTTGGGGATGGCATATTCGGATGTTTCTAACACTGTCCAAGAACAACAGTAAATAGTGAGATTTTTACATGATTTTAAATAGTGAGATTTTTACATGATTTTAGCATAAATAGGAACATTGCGAGGATAAGTCGAGCTCTTGCAAACCTTCCTGCTGCGCTGAATATCTTTTCTAGATTATGGTAAGAATGATCTTCAGGCAAATTCTCCACGACAATGGTGCGAGACTGCAAGATAGAGAGCATAAAATTGGCAATGAACAAATTGTTTTCATCATGTACTATTTCATAGTTTTGGATATCACAAACAAACCTGCAAATCCTCCTTTTCCTTTTCGGTGAAAGGTGATCGACGTCTAACTCTCTTTCCGTCACTGCTGGCAACCTTTTGGGGGCATTAAGATCATCAAGGATCATTTACCAAATAGCAGGAAACCTTTTCAAGTTTTAATCAACTTTGAAGGAGAAATTCAAGCAATTTGGCTAGAAGAAATCTCACGAGATTCGGAGAGGACCGCAATGCTTGTGCGAGCAACTGATTGTTGGTCACAAGGGATTTGATTTTCTTTGTGTTAGCAATGATTGATATTGGAACTGCGAAATGTCACAAGTTGCGATGCACGGAAATTCAAAGAATTGTATGTGAATTAGAAACATTGAAAAAGATATCAAATCAAGTGATCATGTTGAGGTCCTTACCATAACCTTCAGGATCTTTGCTTACTTGTTTAGCAATGAAGTCATTGGAGAGCAAGCTCATGCCGCTAAACAGATATTCAACCTGTTTTTGTGCATAAAGAAACACTCTCAAGCTCAACTGAACTCGCCAGAATATTCTTGCCACATCACACATGAGAGAGATAATTAGCCATTTAAGAGGCCAGCTTCTTCTTCTTTTTTTAACGCATTTAGACAAGTTATTTCTTCTGCTTAATGAATACAAACCATGTGAAAAACATAACATTTGAATCTGGAGGAAGTATCTGACCCAAAAAAAATAAAAATAAAAATTCTGGAGGAAGTAAATTCATTCATCTTTGCGAGAGAGAATTCATGACATGGACTCTTGCACATTCAATTGCAAAGACTGGTGTCATTGTAAGAGAAGGTGCGACACAGAGAACAATGTACGGTACCAAAAATCTCTCAACTTACAGTAATCTTACGCATTTATCTAGAGAATTATCCTAATTATCTCTAACATATCTCGACTGAAAAAAGGAAAATATTTCATAGTCCTGTATCTCATTAAGGGTATGTTCCGTTTCGCTCTTTTCGTGAGAGGAAGAAAATCAGATCGAACATGGTGAATGACCAACAAATCTTGAGCACAACCACCATATGACGAAAATGCATGTATGGCAAGAGCATAAATGTATTTCAAAGTTAAAGAAAGCCAAATTTTCAATAGGATAACATCAGCTGAACCTGTCCTACATCATTCTCTCCATGCATGTTCTCATTATCGAATAGCTTTTCCCTTGCAAACTGTCCATCTAATTGCATTAACGAAAAACTAAGGGATCCACAAGGCTAATTATCAGAAACAAACATTATAAGGTAAAGTAATAATCCTGACAAATGCATAAACATTAGCAGGAAACAAAGTAAAAAAATCAATTAAAACCTGCTTGACGACTTTCTTTTGAAGGTCATCACTGAGACCATTCTTGGGGCAATGAGAAGGCACCAGGTTGATGTTGGGAACGGAGTAACTAGATGGCTCTATCTGGTCCCCAAAGTAGAGCCATTCAGATCCTGCACTAGACCCATCAAGTAACTGAAAGCATGGATAATAATAGCCAGAGAGATCGGGCATCGGGGTGCGCGATCTGGGCACGAACTCAGCCGCTTGGGCATTGAATTTGAAGGAAGCATTGCTGCCGTGACTCTCTCCTATCACCATTTTCGCGCTATCGCTGCCTCTCTCGTGAGCTTCTGCTTGCGCCATAATTTTTTTTTTCCCTATTCTGTACTCGTCTCTATTCGAAATGTCTTCCCCTTAGTTTTGAGCTTCTTCTTCCTGAGATCTCTATCTCCATCTCCTGTTCCTCTCTCTCTCTAGTAGAAGTGACCATGTGTGATGTTGAACCCACCTTTCGCGCGCAAGTACGGACATCTTTCTCTCCGACGAGATAGAAAGAAGAAGAGGACCGCCTTATTACACTTAACCACCGGGGGCGGAGTTTGACCAGATTTTTAAGGATCGGAATTACTAAATACGGGAGTTTACAATTCTTCACTACCACAAGTTATTTTGTTCAATCAATGAAGGTTGACGGAATCAGTTGCTTCCTTAACGTAACATTTATTATATTTTCCCATAAGTTTCGCGCTTAAAATTTTTCATCCATGGTTACTCAAGAGTGAGATAAATGCATGGCATTCGTTATATCCTCAAAGATAAACTGACATAAGTGATAGATTAAAGAGTAATTTCAGCACAGGCCGTCAGCACTATTTTTTTTTTATTTACACAAATGACCTCATACATATTTGGTTTGAGAGATTGAGTATCCTTGAATTAGATGCAGATAAAAGTGCTTGTCTAATTTTTTTTTTTCTCAAAATGATGGTATATGTTATACTTGGGAGAATTATCCAATGAATTTTGAACCTATTGTATTAATTACCAATTAAGTTCGAAACATTTTAATTTTGCTAATTTAGTTCTAAACCTTTGTGGAATTGTAATGTAGTCCTTCTAGCCAATTTTTTTTTTCTCAAAATGATGGTATATGTTATACTTGGGAGAATTATCCAATCAATTTTGAACCTATTGTATTAATTACCAATTAAGTTCGAAACATTTTAATTTTGCTAATTTAGTTCTAAACCTTTGTGGAATTGTAATGTAGTCATTCTAGCCAATTTTTGCTAGAAATTGTTGACATAATAGTGTACAATGTAGGATAACTGGTGATGACTTGACCACCACTTCAACAATTTTTGGTAAAAATTAGCCGGAATGATTACTTTGGAATTTTGCGTAAAGGTTTAGGATTGAATTGACAAAATTAAAAAGTTTAGGATTAAATTAGCATTCGTACAATAGAATTAGGATTAATGGATAATTTTCCTGCTATACTTTTTTAAGATTAAATATGCCCCTTTTTGGCCAGCATTAGAGTTACTTCTTTGTGTTTAGTCACTCGACTAGTCGAATTTTAGCACATTCGATGTTTAAGATCCCTGATTATATTAAGCTTTTTATGTTATGTGGTATGCTAATGTAGTAATTAGATTATAACTTTAGTTACTGTTCATTGAAAAAAAAACTTACTGCATACAAACTGACACAAGTTCTAAAGGGCTTCCCTAAACAAAGTGTTGATGGTGTCATGCAAAACCGAAAGCAGGAACAAATGCAAACAATTTAACCCATATGAATACAAAAAAAAAAAAAACTTGAAATGGAGAATTTACGTGGTTTGACTCGATGTGCTTATTTCATGTCGCTTGGATTGATGAGATGTTCCACTGTAACAAAGTGCAGTCGTTATAATCACACCTAAATAGCTGACAAACTTAATCAAAGTGATACAAACCCTGGCATTTTGACGTCTCCGAGAACTCTTTCTCGAGTAAGGTTTAACGTAATGAAAAAAATACAAAGGCGTATTAAAAAAAAAAAAAACGAATCCTATGCATGACATAGCGCAAAAAATTAATAGATGCCCTATCTAAGAGTTGGTCCAGTTACAAAAAGTGACGTTGACCTTCTTTCTTCCCTCGAGAAAGCGAACGACCAGCTTTTGTTTTCCTTAGAAGATGGATAAAGTAACTTATTTGCTATTTCAATCAGAATAAAAGGGGACTTTAGTGAGTAGATCTTACGATGAAAGAAGATGTGCTACATATTTCTTCTTCTTGAGATCCAACTCAGCGAGCTCTAGATTTCTCGGCCATGGAGGCCAAAATGTTGAGATACGTGAGCTTCAAGTCTCACGGCCATGGAAGCAGTGAGCCACGATCTCCAGCTCGAGCAACGGTGGGCTCGAGCTCGAGAGATGGATATTTCGAATTTGACAAAGGCGGCTGCGAACTCAAGTAGCCATGGCAGTCAGAAGCTCTTGAGCTCAAGATTTAGTGAGCTTCAAATTTGGCATGGTAATTGTGAGCTCAAAACTCAAGAAGACAAGGGCACGAGCTTGAGATTTAATGAGCTCCAGGTACGGCCATGCTGGCTATGAGCTCCAGGTTCGAGCGGACGGGCATGGTTATGGGCTTGAGTGCCCATGGTGACCTCAAAGGACGAGCGATCATAACAAGACATGTATCCCCCCTCCCCTCGCTCTCCCCATTTGCCACCACATAATTATTGTAAGCGAATCATAACAAGAAATGCATGCTCTAACGTCCATTTCAGCAACGAGAAAAAGTATAATAGAAGGAATAAAGTGGAACGTTTCAAAAAGTAGAGGAACCCTTCTGAATTATAATTATAAAAAAAAAAAGGAACATAGGGAGATTTTGATTTGAGGACAAAAGTTCAAAGCACAATAATGACGTCATACTTAGGTTGTGTAGGACTTTTTGGGAAAGTAGTTGAGAAAATGCAAAGGATATTCAATTAACAAACTTTTTTTGAAATGCAAATTGTTTTGATTAAATAATAGTTTAAAAGTTCATTGTAAAATAACTTTAGGCAAAATAGTGTTTGGAAAAAAAAATTGCAAATGAATTTTCTTATTTTCTTACTAAAGAAAAATGAAAAATCCAAACCCTTTGCCGAAGCTTGCGAAGGGCTTAATTCGCTAGCAGCCCAAATCTAGTGTCGGTAGTCATCATCTAAGGTTGCATGACCTAGGCAGTTGTGCAACATTAGGCGGCCCTCACTTGGGTCACATGGCTCCTAGAGGGGATGGTGCAACCCTAGGTGATTGTTGCTTGGGTTGCTCGATGTTGCTAGCCCGTTGCTAGCCACTCTCCTACAAAGAAGATGAACAATTATAATGAGGGCAAAATCGGAAAAAGAAATTTGGTGAGGATAGTTTGGAAAGAAAAAAACTTACTAATCTTAGGAATAAATATGTCGAGAAACTTGAAAGCCCAAGGCACCAATATGGGCTTTTAGTTTTTTAAAGGCTCATTTTTCTTCAAGGCCATTTTAAAAATTTTCCCAACCACCCAAAATTTGGCCCATGGAAAGCCTTACCCAAACAGAGCCTTACATTTGACAACACAAATTACTTCAGCCGCACTTTGGGAAAGCTGGCACTACAAGAAGGGGTCGAGCACTGATAATTCATCATCTGTCTTCCACGAGGAAAATTAGTTTGTCAAGTAAAAGAAATCATCTTTCATTTTTCTTTTTATTGTCATGTCGTACATATATACACATACACATATTATATTTTATCGAAAGAAAATCAACTCTTTCATTAACTAACAAGTTTAGAACTAGATTGAAGAGCTTCTAAACTTGTCCCGTGGGGGCTTGAGGGATTACATAACCAATTAGATGAAGGGCCTGTCTAAGTTGGGCCTTAGCAGTCCAATCGGCGACTTGATTTATAACCAACAAATATATTCTACTCGTACATTTTGTCATGTTTCTTCTTTTGTTCTGAGTTTTAAGCATTCATAAATCTGATCAGCATTATAGGTATACTGCTTTGATTTCATTGCTCTCACTTTCAGATAACTTCTTTATTGTATATATATTTATATTAACTAATATAATAATATTTGACATCGATATCTTAATTGGTTTCTCGAGAAAAGGACACGTCGATAGCAATTCATATGTCTTCCCAGGTTGAATGATGCAAGTGTATACGTTATAGAAAGTTCTCACCAAACGGGCCTGAGGGCCCTTTCAGCGGTTTATTCGGCCTATTGGGACTCTGGGAGGAAATGCATAAGCGGCAAATCTCGCCACAAAGCTAATTCGGTGAGCGGGAAACAAAGTAACATGTAATGGAAAATCTAGACATATCTATGGCTTGAAGAATTTTGTGCATATCATCTCTTTATTTTGGCTTTTTAACCCATGTTGTAGAAAGGATCATGTACTTACAAACCGACTAGGTAGTTCAAAGAAATAAGTATTTGGGCCGTATTTTATGGATGACATGATGGATAGAGTCAATCATAATTTAAAATAAATAAAAATCATGTGGAAACTTATGCTTTTAAGGGGTGTCGAGTCTGTGTTGTGTCGCTTTTTCATATGTGAGTGACATAGTCCATTGGAGGAATAAGGTGGGTCCGCGACTTCTCTCGCTCCACGAGTCCTAAATTTAAATTATTGGAAACTTGGATTCGTGGGGCCATATTAACTAGTCGCCCCGTGATTAGTGATATGTCCTCGAGAGGGCGTCGGCTGATAGTCATTTGTTTTGCTTTTGCAACTTGTAATTCAGCAACAGTTTCTCTGCGCGTACCTCCTATGATTGAAACTAACTGGGAGGCTATGTCCTTAAAAAGCTTGCTCCATCAAATCACCGCGACGCGTAACTGGAGTTTCGGCGAAATTCAAGCTCGATCATGCCGGAGGGCACGAGGCGTGTAACCTGGCCCTGTAGTCGTGACCGTAGGAACCTCAAGTGTCGGTCGATGACGCAGAGAAAAATCCCTGGGATAATCATGCAGAAATAGACTGGGCTGACGTGTAAGATATAGAAGATGATGTAGGGTGCACGGAGATAGTGGTTGTAGATGTAGAAGAACACTCTGAACATTTTCCGGCGATCGGACGGAATCTAATGACCCACATGGCCCCCGCAAACACGACAGATGATCACTTCGTCGGTTTTAAATGCACTAAAAGTTCATGTAGCATTTTCTATCATGTTTCCAATCATCGGTGGCTTCTTCTTTTCAATAATTTCTCGATCTGTGAACAATAAATGTGGCCACATCATAATTTTACATAAAGAGAAGAAGAACAACAACAAATATTACAGAAACCCTAAACTAAACTCACCATGACACATTTATCATCTGCCCCTTCACAGCCTAATATCTTCCAAATTGCCATTAAGGCTATATTTTCTGGAAAAAGACTTAGTTTTTCATAACTTTCTTGCTCTCCATTCTAGTATTGCTAGGAAGTATTATCTATCCAAGAATTGACTGTAACAGAACTGAATGAAAAATAATTATCATTGATCCTGTTGTATCTTATTATCACCCAAGTCACGTGGTCCATGTACTAAAAAAAATTTGTTAGGGCAGGAAAAGGGCATAAACCTTTGACAGATATTAGACAATACAATAAAATCATGGACAATTTTAGTTTTAGGAAAGTTATTATATATATGTGCTAGTTAATTTTAAGAATTTTGAGGAAATATTTAGAAAATATGTTGAGAAAACGTTTAGAAAAATAGAATGCATTGCATGTGTAAAAGAAAAGACGAACCTTTTAATTCATGACACACCGTTGAAAAAGCAACATGAGTAATGGAAAATAATGGAACTTTTTAATTGCTTTTTTAAGGGAAAATTATCCAAAAAGTCCAAACTTATTGTACATCGTCTAATTCAATATTAAATTTTTAAATGTGCCAATTTAATTTTAAACATTTTTACGATTTGTCAATTTAGTATTAGGCTTTTTCGAGTTTGCCAATTTAGTCACTTTGGTCAATTTTAACCAAAAATCACTTACGTGGCAGTTTAGTCAGCATAGACCGTTTTACATGACATAGACGACACTTTATATATTTTCTTTTTCTTTTTTCTTTTGTTTTATTTATTTCGTTCTTTCTTTCTTTCTTTCTTTTGCAACTCTAGGTTGTGAGGGCGTCCTTGCCTATGCTAGCCATAGGTGAGGGTGTCAGGCCCTTGTCTAGACCGAGCGAGGGCCACTGACCTAGATTTTTTTTTTTTTTTAAAGGAAGGAAATAAAAAAAATAAAAAAAAATAAACAATAATCCATTTTAGCACAAGGCATGCCCATAGGACGGCCTTAACTAGATCAAAATTAGTCAAAATGACAAAATTGGCAAATTGCAAAAAAGTTTAACACTACATTAACAAATTGTTGGAGAAAACTCGTTTGAGGTTTTGAAGCTGACAAAACTTATCCAAAGTCTATTATGAAGAATACTAGAATTTTGTGTCAAAGTCTGAAGACTCCCAGACTCTATGTCAAAGTCTGAAGACTCCCAGATTTTGTGTCAAAGTCTGCCCACACTGACAAATTCCAAACTGAACGAAAGTGAAGGATGAAGACTTTTCCAGATAAGGGATTATCTTTCTTTCTTCAAGGATTCAGTTCGTATGGATTATATATGGACTTTTGGTTGGAAATCATATCTACGAGATTGAGTATCTTTATTAGAATCAATTTGGATGCATCAAATCTTATTGGAGGGCAAGTAATTTTGGAAAGAATCTACTTATGGAAACCAAAATCCTGATTTTATGGGCGTACAGGATTGACGAGCTTTCATCACAATTTTCAAATGGCTCGAGATCTTCTTGATTGATTATGTCTAATGAGTTGATTGGAAGAATTCCTTTGGAAAGTGCCAACGGTCGAGAAGGCATGAAGGAGTATTTAAAGAGGACTCTCCAGTTGTTCGAAAGAGTGTGTGAAAGAGAAATTCCAAAGTCTGAAACTTCCTAGTTTCTTGTTATTCCACATACTATGCTCTAAACTGTGTTCAAAAGAAAGAGACTTATAGTGTGACTTCGTGAGAGAGCGGTAGATACTCTTATAGTGAAGTTGAGATCGCAAGATTGTAAATTCTCTTTTGATTCATAGTGGAATTCAACTAGAAGGCTGTTAGCGTGGGAGAGTGAATGTAGGCTTGATCTAAGTCGAACCACTATAAATTTTGTGTTCATATTCTCTTCCCTAAACTTCTTTATTTTGTTCGTAGTTCTATTTAACTGCTAAAGTCTAAACTCGCTTAAAGTCTGTTGTTCTTCAAACTCAGTTTCAAAAGTAAAATATTTTCATTGTTCCTTGCGAAAAATTGTTTATACACATATTCACCCCCCTCTATGTGTTCATACTAGCACTTACAATTGGTATCAGAGCATGTGTGCTTAATTTTTGAAGTGTTTTACTTCTAAGCAAAAAATCCTCTATGGCTAGTATTTTGGCTCCAGGTTTGATTGAAGGTCAAAGCAACACCAGACCTCCTTACTTCGGTATAAATAAGTACAATGTCTAGAAGAACAAGATGAAGGCATTTCTCAGATCTAGAGATCCTCTGGAGTGGGATGTCGTAGAAAAATGGATCAACCCTAAAGCTGCATTAGCTTCAGACCGAGGAAAAGAAGTCATTGATGCTGACAAAGCAACACGAACTAAATTTACCAAGAGACAAGTTCTTGATGCGAAAGCAATCTACTCTTAATACCGTGCTTTATCTCCTACTGAGTATAACCGAATTTCTTCTTGTGAAACAGCAAAAGAAGTTTGGGACAGATTGCATGTTACCTATGAAGGAACTGACCGCATGAAGGAAACCAAAATAAACATTTTGCTCAGACAATATAAAGCCTTCAGAATGAAGCCTGGAGAATTTATTACTGATATGTTCAATCGATTTATAAAAATTGTAAATGGCCTGGCTTATCAAAGTCAACCAATCTCAGGACCAATGAAAGTCAATAAGCTATTATGTGGGCTTTCGAAAGACTGGAATCATGTGAAGACTTCAATTAGAGAAACCCAAAGGATCATGCCTCTATCAGTTGATGAACTGATAGGCACACTTCAGTCATACGAAGTGGAACAAATAAATGATGAAGAAGATCCTAAAGGTAAGAAATCCATTGCTTTAAAATCTAACGTTGATTCTGATGATACAAACTCAAATGATGATATGGACAACGAAGAGCTGGCACTCATGATCAAAAAATTCATAAAGCTAAATAGAAAGGGAAGAAGATTCAACTGGAAGAACATAGCACACAAAATATCCAGAAGAGACCAATTGAGGACAATGAAACCAGCAAAGATGTGATATGTTTCAAATGCAAGAAAAATTGGCATATCATACCTAACTGTCCTCTGTTGAAGAAGAAGAAAGGAAAAACTAAGAAGTACAAAAAGGCACTCAAAACTGAAACTTGGAGTGACACCGGGTGTGAGGAAAGTGAAGAAGAATATGCCAATATATGTCTAATGGCTCATTCCGACTCAGACTCAGAATCAGAAACAAATTCTTATTCAGACTCAGACAAAGAAATTGAGGTTAGTGATTTAAAAATTCCTATCAAAGTCTCTAAATATATAAATGAACTTTGTCTCAGTCTCAAATCCTCTCTTAAATGGAGAATTTCAAGCTCAAGCAACGGGAAGTTTCTTGGAAAATAAAAATTTGAAAGTCTGATAACAAGTTTTGATAATTTGAAAGAAAATTCTTATTCTCTTTCAAAGGAAAATACTTTTTTGAAAAGTGATATCTCAAATATAACAAAAAGATTTTCAAAAGGATCCGAAAAACTGGAGAAAATTCTTTCAGTTCAAATACCCTACTTTAACAAATTTGGTTTGGGTATGACTTTAGAAATTGTTCCTTTAATCGATTTTCCCAAAGTAAAAGAAAGAATTAAACAAAGACCTGCAAAGGCATTTTAGAAAAATCATTTTCAAAAAGTTTTTGTAAAACCTATTGGTCGAAGTGCACTCAGATGTTCAAAGTGTAATAGTTTAGAACATTTTGAGAAAGAATGTCCCAAGGTTTGGAGACCAGTTAAGAAGGACTGGGCTAAGGCTGTTTTTAATACTAACTTTCCTGGACCCAAGAAAATATGGGTACTAAAGAAAGTTTAAATTTCTCTTTTGATCGCAAGTCACTATCAAAAGGAAGATTAAAAGGTATTTTGATAGTGGTTGTTCGAGACATATGACTGGAGACTCAAGCTGCTTTATAAAGCTTGTGAGACTGAATGGAGGAAAAGTATCTTTTGGAGGAAACAACAAAGGAAAGATTGTAGGATGTGGAACTATGAAGATTGGAAGCCTTACTATCAACAATGTTTCCTTGGTGGAATGATTGAACTACAATTTG